>CM077001.1:74153987-76653987 GCA_039090855.1 Macrothele yani
GATCGCGTACGGCGTCGACGGGGAGATCTCACAAAATGATTTCGAGGAAGGAGTTCGTGAGCAAAACCCCGACCTCGAAAACGGGCTCACAACCCGTTTTCCCATTAAGGCTAAAGGAGGCCGGGTTCACTGGGTGGAAGATGTAGAGCACCGGGCCTTCAAGCTCTTAATGAGGCGGAAAAGACTGAACCTGGGTTGGTTAGTCCTCCGCCTAAAGGAGTTCTTGCGTGAAGTCAGGTGCTTCCGCTGCAATGGCTTTGGTCATTTCCGGAGCAACTGTTATGAGTCTGAAGATAGGTGTGGCAATTGCGGTGTAGTTGGGCACCAGCACCACAAGTGTGCAGCCACACCTAAACGCAGCCACTGCGAATGCCAGGTTCCGTCTGAAGCCGGAAGTAGACCACTCCATCTTCAGTAAGACCTGTCCCAGTCTGATACGTGAACTTGAGCAGGTTAAAAACCACGTCAACTGTGGTTGATTGCATGCGGAACTATTCAGAGGCATGTGGCTCTTAGGTACGGCGTTTGTTGGTCCACGACCAAGGTGTTTCTGATGACTCTGGCCCGGAGTCATCACCGCAGCATGGGCCCTAGTCTCGCGGACCATGCGAATATTTCTGTGTATTGTGTTTAATATTGCTGAATCTTTGTGAGAGGGGTTGCACGAGACCCTCAATCTTTAATGTGCATATAGTTCTATTTTTATATAATACCATTAAAGGACGTATGTCCCACAAAAACTCGCGTTGACGAATGAATCTCCAAGCCGGTGATGTGAAAATTGATATTGCTTGTCCCCGCCCATTAGCACGTCACACACACGGGGTATGGCGCTATGGCCGAAGGGTGTGAGATACCGGTCCCGTGACAGGTCAAGAGACCGATCCTGTTCGAGTGAAAGACTGTGGTTCCCGGTTGCTGACGGACTTGCTCGCGCAGCGCCGTCAATTTACTAACCATGAGAGAGTTCAACATATCCCTGCGAAGTCTGCATTTAGACGGTGCAGGTAGAGTCCTCAGACTAGAAATATATATATATATACAACCCCGCCTTCTCGTGTTACATCCTGTTTCCACTAAAGGGGCTCTGACGACCGCCAATAGCGGTATAACTATACCATCGGGATTAGAGGAAATGCTATCTCACACTCACCAACCCGCTCGGCCAGCGTGGTGAGTTATGGCCAAACCCCTCCAAAATGACTCCACAACTTAAATCTTGGCCCTCAGTCTCCGGCAGCTGGAATGTACCTGGCCAAGGCAGCGGCCAGTGCGACATGAAGGCAGAGGGTGCTAAGAATCAACGGAAGACCGGACTAGGCTGCCATCTGATGCTGACCTTGGCTACGTATAACGGACGCTCCCTATCTTCTGATTCAAGGCTTCTTGAATTGGAAGAGGAACTACAAAGGATCAAGTGGGACATCGTCGGGCTAAGTGAGGTAAGGAGAAAACGAGAAGATCTCATTGAACTGAAAAGTGGACATCTCTTCTACTATCGTGGGACTGATACTGGCAGAACTAGTGGTGTTGGATTTATAATAAACAAGAAACTGAAGGATAAAGTTGTAGAAGTTGAAAGTTCCTCTGACAGAGCTGCACGACTCGTTATCCAACTCTCGAGAAGATACCAGGCTCAGATTATTCAAACTTATGCACCCACTACAAGTCATGCTGAAGAAGAAATTGAAGAATTTTATGAGGAAATTCGTGATCTAAATAATAAAGGTAAGCAGCACTTAATTATGGGAGATTTCAATGCAAAAATAGGGCAACGGCAACAGAATGAAACTTCAGTAGGTAAATTCGGTCACGGCAACAGAAACCAGCGTGGAAATACTCTCGTAGAGTTTGCAGAGGCAGAAGGGCTTTTCATCTTGAACTCCTTTTTCCAGGAAAAGCCACACAGAAAATGGACATGGAGACATCCAAATGGGACGACAAGTGAAATTGATTTTATTATGTGTAACAAAAAATTCGTCATAGAAGACTGCAGTGTGCTAAACAAGTTCAACACAGGTAGTGACCATAGATTGGTGAGATGTAAGATGCACCTCAACACTAAACTCGAACGTAGCAAGCTCATAAGACAAACAAAATGTATTTACATAACCAACCTTAAAAAACGCCATAATACCTTCAAGTTGGAACTGAAGAACAGATTCTCTGCTTTAGAAGGCCTAACATCGGAAGAAGTGGATATTTCTGAAGTTAACAGAAAAGTAACCAAAGCTCTTATGGAAACAGCAACAAAATTAGCTGGGTCTAAGAACAAGTTGCATGTGAACAAATTATCAGGAAAAACCATAATGTTGATGCAAAAAAGAAGAGAGATGAGGACAACTAAAGAAGATGTGACTTTCAAAGTGGAATATATAGCTATGCAAGACAGCACGAAAAAGTAGCACTGAAGACGTAAGAAAATTCAACTGTGAACTAGTGAGGAAAGCAATTGAAAACAACCGAAGCCTAAAGATAGCAAAGGGATCTCAGTAAGGGAAGAAAACAGATTATGGCACTGAGAAAAGAAGATGGTTCTGTAACAAGAAATAGAGGCGAAATTTTGACAAGAGTGAAAGATTTCTACTCCAAATTATATGAAAGGGATGATGCATGTACTCCAGACATCATGAAAGGTACCAGAGTTCTTCCAGTCCTCCCAGCAGAAGTTGCACATGCAATCAAGAACATGAAGCGGGGAAAAGCTCCAGGAAAAGATGGAATTACTGTAGACATCATACAAGAAGCAAGTGGAGAAATCGAAACATTACTCGCCCAAATTTTCACTCGCTGCCTTAATGAAGGAAAGATTCCTGAGGATTGGAACAACGCTACAATGATCTTGCTACATAAAAAAGGTGACATTGAGGATATCAGGAACTACAGACCTATCAGCCTCCTATCAGTGGTTTAAAAAATCTTCACTAAAGTTCTTTCACACCGCTTAAAGGTGACACTGGACATGGCTCAACCGAGAGAACAAGCTGGATTCAGGAGTGGCTACAGCACAATAGATCATATCCACGTACTGAGAGAACTAATTGAAAGAGCGAGGGAATATGAACTTCCATTGTGCATGGCTTTTATCGATTATGAAAAAGCCTTTGATTCGGTGAAACCATCAGCAGTTACAATGGCCCTGAAATCCTGCGGTATTGAAGATGCGTACATTAATATTATTAGTAACATCTATGAAAATGCAAGTGCAAAGATTCGGTTGTTTGAAAATACAACACACATAATAATTGGAAAAGGAGTGAGACAAGGTGACACCATATCTCCGAAGCTCTTTAATGCCACATTGGAAAATGTCTTTCAATCACTGAACTGGAAAAACAAAGGGATAAAGATTAATGGAGATTATCTAACCCACCTTCGTTTTGCTGATGACATAGTCATTTTTGCAACTACCCCATCAGAGCTGCAGAGTATGATTCAGGAACTTGCTGACAAGAGTAAAGAAGTGGGATTAAAAATGAACTTTCAGAAGACAAAAGTGATGTTCAATGCTTTTACAAGAAATGAAGATTTATCGATTGATGGAGGAAAGCTAGAGATAACAGACACGTACGTTTATCTTGGACAGCAGATATCAAGTGAGGCCACATTGATGAAGAAATTAATCGGCGTACAAAACTTCCCTGGAGAGCTTTTGGAAGAAACAGCGTAATTTTCAAGAGTAATATGCCATTATGTCTTAAAAGAAAAGTGTTTGATCAATGCGTCCTTCCAGTGCTTACGTATGGTGCAGAGACGTGGACCTTAACTAAAAGAGACATACCAAGGCTGCAGACAACTCAAAGTAGCATGGAGAGAAGTGCATGCTTGGTGTAACCAGGAGAGATAAGAAGAGGAACTCGTGGATCCGAAAAATGACAAGAGTGGAAGACATCATGGTCAGAGTTAAATCCCTGAAATGGCAATGGGCTGGACATACTGCCAGAAGGACAGACAATCGATGGACAGCTGAAATTTTAGATTGGATTCCAAGGGACAGGGAAAGACCCAGAAGAAGACCACATGGAAGATGGGTGGATGAATTTCGAAAGTATGCGGGAGTGACATGGAGGAGACTGGCACAAGACAGACCGTTGTGGAGGAAACTGGGGAGACGTTCGTCCAGCAGTGGATTGATAATGGTTGACAATGATGATGATGATATATATATATGCTTGCAGTAACCGATACCTACATTTACCTTGGACAAAGATATCAAGCAAGGGTCACATTAATGAGAAAATTAATCGTTATATAAAACTTGGCAGGAGAGCTTTTGGAAGAAACAGTACAATTTTTAAGAGCAATATGTTGTTATGTCTTAAAAGTGTTTAATCAATGCATCCTTCCAGTTCTTACATATGGAGTAGAGATATGGACCTTACATAAAAAAAAAAAAAGACACAAAGGCTGCAGACAACTGAAAGAAGCATGGAGAAATACATACTTGGTGTAACCAGGAAGGATAAGAAGGGGGATCTCGTGGATAAGGAAAATGACAAGAGTGGAAGACATCATGATCAGAGTAAACTCCCTGAAATGGCAATGGGCTGGACATGTTGCCAGAAAAACGAACCACCGATGGACAACCGAAATTTTAGACTGGATTCTAAGGAACAAAAAGAGACCCAGGAGACCACATGGGAGATGGATGGATGAAATTCGAAAGCATGCCCGAGTAAAATGGAGATGACAAGCTTAAGAGAGACAGTTGTGTGAAATAAACTTGGGGGAAACCTTCATCCAGCGATGGATTGATAATGGTCGACAAGGATGATGATGGATTTATATAGAAACTTTCCTCTCCTGCCGCAACGATTGAATGAAATCAAATATAGGGTTCGAAATGCAATTCTATTAAATAAAGTAACTGTTTTACTTATTTCTAAGTTACTTCGAAGTAATACGTAAGTATAAAGCACCAGTTAACTTTATTCGTTGTAACTGTAATTTTTTTTTAAAGGGAGTTGCTATTCACTGGACAGCGAGTTTTCACACGAAACTAAGTTCTTTTTGAACATGGCAGTCTCCGTAACTTGATTATTTCACCATTTCTTTTTATATTCTCCCCCTTAGTTCCCCACAAACGTACTCGAGCTCTTTGCAAGTCATCGCGCAACCGACAGTACATCTTGTTGCAGTAACATGCCAGTTTCCAGAGGAATTTTAAGGAAAGCATGTTTTTGAAAACTCGTCCATCTGTTGTTAGATCCTCCTGCTTTCATTTTTCATGTGCGGCAAAGTGATCTCATGTTTAGTGCATCAGCGAAAAGGAGGACGAAGGTTGTACGTACCGCTGGGGCTGGCGACGTTAGAAGAGCGCTGTGGCTCGCCACACGCGGCACTTCGTTCCAGCCCAGCACGACTGCTGTCACGAACCCAGACCAAACAGCAGTTGCCAAGACATTTCCACCGCTACCACTACAACTACAGTAACTACCCCTTTTTCCCGTCCCTCCATTCTTTCTTCTTGTTATCTCCTGCTGGATACAAGACCAACAGATCCGTTCTCTCTCTTGATAGGAGGACGACGCTGTCCTACGCTATTGATCAGCCTTTGCGCAACGACGTCTCCCCGGAAAGGAACTGAACAGATACATGTGCCACGCGTAGAGATAATCATATGTAACATGACGATGACAAAGAAAAACAAAAAAATAATTAACAAAACAAAAGAATGCTTCAAAAGGAAAAGAACGGATACAAATAAATAAATTTGGCAAAACAGGGGATGACAGTATGAATTAATAAATTTCCCTTTTTTATTTACTCGGGTCTCCTTGTCTCCCCTCTTCAGGTGCTACATCCTACACTTTCTTTGACGGCCTTACAAATGGCGCCTACTGTTTCAATTTTACTCTCCTGTTTTTTGCTGGCCTTTCATTTGTTTACCGGCCCTGATTACATTCGTTCTCCTGGCAAAGAGCAACAACGAATTACAACTGGAAGACTCTTCCTGCCCGTCAATGTTCTGCTCTGAAGCATGTAGAAACAGAAAGAAAACCAGCATTGTAAACATAGGAAGCTAATGATAAAACTGCCATACCAAGTTCTTAAGGACCCAAGTTTGCAAATCGGTTTCGCCTCAATCATCACCTGCGGTAGTCGTGAGATCAGGCGAACGCCTTCTGGAGACTCCGATCAAATCTTTCGCTACCTGGAGAAAGAACTTGAAAACCTTGGACTAAGACATACAGGCTAAGCGCATGTAACTGCGATCTAATAACTAAATCTTAAGTCCTAAGAGTAACCAGTTCTTAAAAGAAGAAAGAAAGTAACCTTTTTCTAATTGGTTTTCGTTCTGAACGTTTTCTGGCTTAGTGGAAGCCGGAAGGAGTAACTGGCTTTAACCATTAAGCCTTTCCCACATAACGTGAATTCGTCAGATCTCTCCATGAATGTGCCGTCTGGTCCTAAATAAATTCCTAAATTTAACAGCGATTAGCGGACAAGGTGGGTGAGGAGGCCAGCCAATGCCACTAGCCGCTGAAATGTCCACAGTTCATAAGGTGGTAGGAAATAAAATTTACTGACTTTCAGATAAAAGCTGACTTAGGTTTTGCGCATACATGTATTGTAGTGTTCGAAATATATTGTATTGCTCTAAATCTTGACATATGCCACTCAACATCAATTACTCTTTGTCAGGATATCCCGCCCTGTCCTAATACCTTAGACCTGAGATGACTTAACAATGGAGTTTTCTACCGCTTGCTGAACACATGGAAGTTTCTGTGGCGCACCATTATGACCAACAACACGCGTGTTTTTATTTTTAATCTGTATTTCTTTCTTTCGGTCTCAAGTTCACTTTGGCAAGCGAAGGGGAAAATGCGAGAAGTGAGGGCGGACGTTGTCTCTGGGTTATGTTATGGGTGTGGAATGTTGAAATAATCGCAACCAAACTTCCGATGACTGAATTACTTTTTTGGCACCTAAGTCTTTGATCATTATTATTAAGCACACCAGTTCCTCGATCGTTTATCTCATCAACAAAGTAACTATGGAAAACGAGGCTGACAGAAAAAGTGCAAACTATAATCACTTTCGAAAATTTGTTAATTAAAGCATGTCGTCAATTTTCATCTGATCAATGCCAGGAAAAACATGAATACCAATAGAGCTCCTGGCATCGATGAGATGAAAATCGAAGACATTCGGAAAGGAAGACCACCGCTTTTCAAAGCTCATCAAAATGGAAGACATCGGAAACAATTCTCCTCTTAAAAAAAGGCAACACAGAAGATATCAAGAATTACGCCCTATATTGTCTGCTGATTATCATATATATACAAATTAATGACAAAAACTATAGCAAACAGAATTAAAAACACTCTCCAAGAAAACAACAGTAGAGAACAAGCAGGATTCAAAAAAGGATACTCCACAATAGATCACATACAAGTAGTCACCCAACTTAGTGAACGATGCAAAGAATACCAGATGCGCATACATAATTTCTATTTATTTCTATTTATTGATTTAGAAATTTCTATTTATTGATTTAAAAAAGGCTTTTGACACCATAGAACGCAATGCAGTCTTACAGGCTCTAATCAAGGCATACCAATGTGATCAAAGAAATTAATGCCGGAAGCTCTACACAAATAACCCTATTTCGATGATCCTATAACAATCTCTATAAACCGAGGGTGCGACAAGGAGATGTTATATCACATAACCTCTTTACATGCACTCTGGAAAACATTTTAAAGAAAATTGACTTAAAAGCTAGCATAAATACTGATGGAGAGTTGCTCCAAATACTAATGTTTGCAGATGATATAATACCTATAGCTCAGAATCCTCTACAGCTTTAAAAAATGCTTCAAATAAATGACGCCTGTAACAAAATAGGTCTAGAAATCCACACTGATAAAACCATATGGATGAGAAATAAATACTGTCCAAATCACACCATCCACCTAAATGATTTCACCACAGAAAATGTAGAATCCTGCGCATACCTTGGACAAACAATAAATATGGACAATGGCATCTCTGAAGTAATATCTAAAAGAAAAAGAGCAGCATGGACCTCATTTAACCGTATCAAAACCACAATCACAGATTCAAAGCTAGATATCAAAATAAGAGCTAATAAGTTTAACAGCTGTATCCTTCCATCTCTAGCATACGGCTATGAAATATGGAGCACCACACAAAAAGAGGAACTTAGTCTTCAAACCACCCAGCATTCTATGGGAAGAAGAATCCTTAGTCTTCAAATCACCCAGCATTCTATGGGAAGAAGAATCCTTAGTCTTCAAACCAACCAGCATTCTATGGGAAGAAGAATCCTTAGTCTTCAAACCACCCAGCATTCTATGGGAAGAAGAATCCTTAGTCTTCAAACCACCCAGCATTCTATGGGGAGAAGAATCCTTAGTCTTCAAACCACCCAGCATTCTATGGGGAGAAGAATCCTTAGTCTTCAAACCACCCAGGATTCTATGGGAAGAAGAATCCTAGGGATAAGTAAAAAAGATCACATCACAAACACTACTATTAAAAATTTAACTGCAGTAAAAGAAGTAGTGAAAAATGACAACAAGGCACGATGGGAAGGTCCATATCGCCAGACTCATCGACAATAGGTGGACCCACCGTGTCATAAATTGGTATCCAAGATCAACAAAGAGAAAAGCTGGTAGATCTCCAACTAGATGGGAAGACCTTTTAACCAGAGCGATAGGAAACAACTGGAGAAGACTGGCTTAAGATCGCCCTAGCTGGAAACTTTGCGACCTGCATTCATGGGGAAATCCTGAATGAAACAAAAGGTCCATCCAGGTAATCTACTTGAAGCAAAATATGCAGCATTTTTACGGCTACAACCCCATCGATAGGTTATACACTATATTGACAAAAGTCCCCGGACACCCCTTTAAAAGCAAACGAACGGATCCGCTGCGTTGTTAAGATGCGCGGTACAGCTGCAAACGGTATAAAAATAAGCCTGTAGCTGACCACGATCATATCGCACTGTGAGGTTAAGTGAAAATGTCGAGGTGGGAGAGAACTGACTTTGAGAAAGGAAAGATTGTTGGGTGTTATACATGTATGAGTGGGTTGTCCATAAGAGAAACCGAGGGGCGTTTAAACATGCCCAAGTCAACTGTTTTGGATGTACTGCATAAGTGGAAGACACGTGGCGTGCCTGAAGTATAAAAACGTACCGGCAGACCAATGAAAATCAGTAATAGAGGACGTCGAAGCCTCAGGAGAGTCGTTACAGCTAATCGACGGAGTACTGCACAAGACCTCAGTGTAAAGGTGAGTAAAAATGTTGGAACCTCGGTATGTACAAGTACCATTCGCAGAGTACTTCATTCCATGGGTTACCGTGGTCGTACTGCTGGTCATAAGCCTTTCATCTCCACTCGGAATGCTACTCGTCGTTTAGGATGGTGTAAAGAACATTTATCGTGGACCGTAGATCAATGGAAACAGGTCCTATGAATCCTGATACACGATCCATCAGTCTGATGGCTGTGTGTGGGTATGGCGGCAGCCGGGGAACGCTGTTTACCACAGTGTACTTTTCCTACAGTCAAGTTTGGAGCTGGCAGTGTACTCGTGTTTTTCGTGGTGTGGTCCCGGCCCATTGGTTATCGTGGTCAAACCTATTAGCACGTCTACCTCGATATTCTGGACAATTATGCCCAACCAACTCTGTGGCAATAGTATGGAACCGAGCCTTGTTGGTACCAGCAGGATAATGCACCGAGCCATAAAGCAAGGGCTGTTACCGCGTGGTTTGACGATAATTCTGTATCGTGTGTGGACTGTCCATCACAGATCCCTGATCTTAATCCCATAGAGTACCTATGGGATGAATTAGAGCGCCAAATAAGAAGTTTCGAACCAAGGCCTACTACTAAGCAACAGTTAGAGCGGAAGCATTGTGTACTGAATGAAAGCGCGTACCTAACGCTGTGTTCCAAAAATTTGTCGAAAGCATGTTTCGAAGGGTCAATGCATCCATCAAGGCCAAAGGTGGACCGACACCGTACTAATGTATGTCAATAAATGCTATTTGTGTTTCCCTTCTAGGTGTCCGGTGACTTTTGTCAATATAGCGTATATAGCTTGACCTTCCAGTTTTCACCATAGACCTTCCAGTTTTCACCATGCGTCTTTGCGTAACATCAAGATCTATACTATTCCATTCTTCTTGGCATATTTTCCACAGAGAAACAAGTGTTAGTGTATGAACTTAAAACAATATCCGTTAGTTTTATTGGGGTAGAAAACAAATTGGCATAGCCCAGCTTTTGCTCACAAACGTGTAGCTTTATCAAGGCTGATTAAAACTAACCTATACGGAGGGAATCAAGAGTGAGCGTTAACATTTGAAAATATATACATACACTATACACTTTGAGTTAAGTTCACATTGTTCAAAATGGGGGGGGGAGCGCGAAAACAAACGTCAACAAGTACAAAACAAAATAAAACAAGGTGTTAACTTTTCAAGAAATCTGACCACAGGGAGTGCAGATCACGGGAGACAGTATCGTTGCGTGCTGACCTCATAGTAAGAAAGAATTTTACTCGCCTCTCTGAAAGCGGTCTTAATGTGGGTGGTGGGTGGTGTATGGTGCTAGTTGTTTGTATCTTTTCCACTGCGGTATTGCCTCTTTTAGGTTATTGTAACCAGGAGAGATAAGAAGAGGAACTCGTGGATCCGAAAAATGACAAGAGTGGAAGACATCATGATCAGAGTTAAATCCCTGAAGTGGCAATGGGCTGGACATACTGCCAGAAGGACAGATCATCGATGGACAGCCGAAATTTTAGATTGGATTCCAAGGGACAGGAAAAAACCCAGAAGAAGACCACATGGAAGATGGGTGGATGAATTTCGAAAGTATGCAGGAGTGTAATGGAGGAGACTGGCACAAGACAGACCGTTGTGGAGGAAACTTGGGGAGACCTTCGTCCAGCAGTGGATTGATAATGGTTGACAATGATGATGATGATACGATACATTTATGTTCGGTCTGAATATTCCAGTTGGATGGAGTAAACACCAGACTTCTACACCTTTTGTGCACAAGTCTGTGACCAGCTTTCTCGTCAGGGCAGACTTCTGTCATGGGGGAAGGGATATTCATAACTTGGGAAGTTGTCCTGATGCCGATGCTCAAGCTTAGTTTCTTTAAGACATTTTTTATAAAAAAAAAAAAAAAAGAAGCTCGGGATGTATTGCAGTGATCTGATAGTCTAAATGGTATTTGCTTGTCAGTACACTTTCGTTTATGCGGCTTTTGACTTTATCAAGGATTAAGTTCACGAGTTCTCTGCTAAAAAGCCAGCAGATGCTGCTTGATTAAATTTCTATTTCTTTGGCTTCATTTTCTGAGGAAAACAGGATTGCTCTTCCACGACACGTTCAAATCACATTGGTTTTACATTCCATAGGCGAAAAGGAGTCAGACGCAGGAAAATTTGGAACCGCACAAGACTCATAAGTGTGCAATTTTCCAATTCCTGATCTGTGTAGGAGCACATCAAGATACGGCAATTTATTTTCATTTTCAAGTTCCGTGGTGAAATTAATAGACGCATACATTCCAGTAATCTTTCCCAGGAAAGAGTTTAATGAATTTCAATCATGAGACCAGATAAAAAAAAAGAAATAGAAATGTCATTCGCGTATTTGTGCCATACTTAAAGTATTGGCCCAGGGGCGTTTAGAATTTTGCTCTCGAGTGGATACAATACTGCTTCTGCAAGAACCGCAGACAGTGGAGAATCCATTGGTGCGCCAACGGTTTGCTTGTACAATTTCCCGAGAAATGTGAAGAAATTGTAATTTTAGCTAGGTTTTTTTTTTGTTGTTGTTGGTGTCTTAACGACCACCGTGAGCAACTCAATGGACTATAAGCAGTCGCCCGTCCCTAATTTAGGGCCACTGGTTCCAGGGAAGGGAGAGAGCCAATGCCGTAAGACAAACACAACATCCATGCCTCACCGGGATTCGAACCCAGACCCCTTTCGGACGAATGATCAGAAGCCATCGCTTAGACCACTGCGCCACCGGGCTTGGCTAGGTTTAGCAGGCTATTAATGCCCTCAATTGTTTGCTGGGCAAATTTGTTTGAACTTCTTATGGCTTCCATAAGGTTGGATTTTGCTTCTTCCGCAAGAATTGATGGGTATAGGGAAATGACATCAAAACTTCCCATGAGGAAACTGCCTCAATAATGATGATGTTTCAGATCATTATTGAGTCAGATTTGATGAAATCAGATGAGCTGGTCAGATGAGTTTGAGTTCAGCAGAAATTCTCTCAGGAAAAGAGATAACTGCTTTTCAATGAAATATGTTAGCGATCCCCTTTTTCCGACAATAGGTCTTATAGGATATCCAGGCTAATGGAGTTTTAGACGGCCGAACAGACAAGGGATGTGGGTACCCAGGGGTACTCTAGCAGCTTCCTTCAGGGCTGGTGGTAGGGACTGTATTTTTGCTGCTTGCCTTTCTTTAAGGATCATAGAATTCCGAGGGTTTTTGGTTTGAACGGTGGATTGCGAAGACTTAACAAACTACATCAGTTTGTCACTGTAGTCACTAGAATCCACGATGCTAATTCGGTCACACTTATATGTAAGCGTGAAGGTTACGCTTGTGTCTTTTTTGAGTTTTTTTCAGTGCTATATAAGCTGCTTGGTTATGAGCGGATCTTGTCCGGAGGGCCTTAGCTGGTAAAGTTTTGGAACTGCTAATACTCTCAATTTATTCCTGCGAGCTTCTGGAGTTTAGCCAAGATACTTTCAACAGCTGGAATTAAATCATTCATGGCTTTATTCTTATAAAAGAAAAACTTAGGTCCCGTTTTCTAAAACTGCGTTTTCATCCCTTGTAAGTACCTTGCTTGAAATGTTAAACGGAACTCTACACCGATTAGCCATTACATTACGACCACCTACCTAATAAGCTGTAGGACCCCCTTTAGCCCGCAAAACAGAGGCCACGCGGCTAGGCATCGATTCAATGAGGTGGCGATAGATATCCTGGGGTATCTGGTAACATAATGCCAACAGCAGGTCCTTCAGTTCCCGAACATTTCGGGGTGGAGGTTATTTAGAGCAAACCCGCTTTTCCACGTCGAACTACAAATGTTCTATTGGATTCATGTCAGGTGAATTTGGAGGCCAGGGCATTGAAAGAAAATTTACCAGCATGTTCGTCAAACCACTCCTTGACGTTTCTGGCAGTATGGCATGGCGCATTATCCTGTTGGTAATGGCCATCATCAGCAGGGAACACAGTTGCCATGAATGGGTGAACTTGGTCCGCAACGATGTTCAGATACCTGACAGCTGTCAGTGATTGTGCTATTGGAATAATGGGGCCTAAATTGTCCCAAGAAAACATCGCTCACAGTATAACACCACTGCCGCCGGCTTGTTTCCACCCAACAGGTCATCTAGATGCCATAATCCGTTGGCAATCGGCGTATCCGCGCTCGGCCGTCTACGTGTTGCACTAGGAATCTTGATTCGTCAGACCAGGATTGGACCGTGGATGATTCTTCCAATCATCCACGGTCCAATCTCGATGATCTTGGGCCCATTTCGTGCGTTGTTGACGATGACGTGCAGTGAGCATGGGGACCCGGCTGGGTCTTCGGCTACGCAGGCCCATGCGCAGAAGGCTGAGATGAACTGTGTGCTGTGACACATTGCCCTGATCAGTGTTGCAACTGCGGGTGATTTGTCGCACTGTGGCCCTGCGGTCGCTGTGAACAATGCGCGACAGTGTTCCTTCCCCTCTGGCATCAATGAGCTGCGGACGACACACGGCTGGATAACGGTTCGTCCATCTATGCACCACTTTTGATACGTACTCACTACAGCAGCACGTGAACAACCCACAAGTCGCGCCGTTTCCGAGATCGTAGTTCCGAGGCGCCATGCCTTCACAATTTGTCTTTTATCAAACTCCGATAAATCAGCAGCTTTTCCCATTCTGACTCCGAACACTACTAACCGAAAGCCGGTCTTCGGGTGAACATATACTGCTCTGTGAACTTCCCCTGCGCCACCATTCGGTCTCCAGGCGCGTTCATTTCTCTAGGCTGGGGGGTGGTCATAATGTAATGGCTCATCGGTGTATGTTTCTCATTTCTCGTATCTCCAAGTTATTGCTTCCGTAGTTGAGAGATCTTTCTATCATGCTGCTTGGTTATAAAATATCTCTTTCTCTTTTTACAATCCTAGAGGTCATCTCTCATCAAAGATGAGAGCAGGTGTCACACTTGCGATGTCGATATATTCACGGAATGTCTTAGCCTGTAGACTCGTAACTCTAGAGCGCCGTATGTTGACTCTATGTTTGGACCGCAAATTTGTGTTTCTTCTTAAGAAACCACTGATCCAAAATAGTGCACTTAAAGTTGGGGAATCTTGGCAGCAGATCCAGGTTTTTGCAGAAAGGTAGATAGTGGAATATAAGTTCATTAACCTTGAAAGGGAAATTACTTATTGTTTATCTAAAAATGTTAGAGTGTTTGTTTCTCAGGAACCATTTTAATACACAAAGGCGCAGTAATCTATTTGCAACGGGTCATGCAGCTGCACAGGTGTAAACAAAAATACAACAGTTACCGCATCTCAACGCTTCCTGCAGATCATGGACGAACGGTTTGAAGCCTCGCCCTTATAGATGACAAATTTCGGAGTATCCACACAACAGAGATGGAATATTATCAGTGCGATACACTGAGACCGGTACATGCAGTTCGGAGCTGGAAAGTCTACCACTGCAGCTCCAACCTGCCATTGCCAAATAACGCCCACAGCTGAAAGCCACATGTGAATCTTCCACTGGAATCCTGGACCCGTTTATCAGATTGTTTTCTAGAACCTCGTCCAGGGTTGAAGATGGACTGTTTCTTATCACACTATTCTCATAAGAAGAAGAATGCTTCTCCCAAGGTGACAAGATATTTCCACTTATTATATGCTACATAGTTCTGACACAGTGTCTCTGCTTTCGCTATGGACGAAGAGCCTGCACTTCTTCGTAACCAACATCTAACTACAGGATCTGGGGAAATAATACAGCACACTGCTTACTTCGACAGTTATCGTGCCTCGATATAGTAGGTTATAAAGCGTGATTAAATAAGCGAACTTTTCCTGCACAGATACCGTGTTCGAGGACATCTGGGCATAGGGTGCTGCTGACGTTGTGTTCCAACATCCGACAACGCTAGGATCCATGTTTGCATCAAGTTTCAAAATACCACACATTTTTGTATCAAATATCTTAAACTTCTTTTCCTCACAGTGTTGGGTGATCTGGCTATATCTGTATCATATATTAGAAACTGTTATTCTATCACCTGGAAACTGTGACATCCTATGGAGCCACATAACTAAGTCTGCTGTCCTAGACTGCTATCAATACAATATCAACATTACTCTCTTTCACCGAAACCCAGTAAGTCCTGAGAGTGAACGGGAGGGAGGCACTGGAACATCATCAGGTCTGTAATGAAAACGCTACTATAAAAGGGAACCAGACTTCAGTTCTGCAGGATGCTGTCGGTTCTCCGGTAAGATATGAGTGTACTGCATGCTCCTAGGCACTGGCTCTGTCGGCTCCCTAAAATTAGGACTTCTGCCAGCTTCACATGCTCAAAAAAGTAATTAAAAAAAAAGAAGTCAGTATTTTTTTTTCAATTTTGTACAGCACTTCACCCTACATGCACAGTGTTAAGCGTGAACAATCCAGACGAGTTTTCCGTTAATTTGCATGTGCGTGCATGAGAAGAAATGGCCGGAAAGGAGGCTGAGATGATAGAAGAAAAGTGAGAGAAGCGAGAAACACAAAATAAGATGTAGTGAGCAATAGAGCAGAAGGGAAGCGATATACGGTGAGGACAGAAAAATACATGAGCGGAGAAGAGGGAGAAAGAATGGCATAATGACAGGGCAGAAAAGTGAGAGAAAGGTAGATAGTGGAAGAAAGGAAACAGAGAGGAGACGATGAGAGTAAATACATGGCTGAGAGAGAAGAAAAATTGAGGTGCTGGAGGAACAGAAAGAGAAAGAAGAGATACTGAAGAATTCTGACAACGAAAAAAGAAAGACAAATGGAAAAAGAAAATACAAACCTTTTAAACATTATTCATTGAAGACTTACCATTATAAAGAGGTAAGCTCTTTTTCTTTCCTCCTGTGCCCCCCACCCCTCCAACATTTTTTGGTTTTTACCCTGATACGCATACTTCTGTGATCAGCGTCAACGCATTTTACTCAGAAGTACATGACCATTCAAGACTGAATATATCTTTGGCTGCACAAAGGATTCGAAGAAAAATTTTCGAGGACAACGGCAGCTTAGAGTTAAAGGAGGAATTACATGTACTTTATTCACATTTTAATGAGTAACGGGAGAGCCTTTCCGCCGTGACGCTGCCTTTACTAAAATTGTTTTGTATCTTCAATTTTTTTTTTTTTTTCAAAAAATGGAAGAACGTTCTTTTAAGAATTTTACGAACGCGAAACGGAGAGAAGAGGGAAAGCTGAAGATCTGAGTCATTCTAAATTATGAGATTTCGTTTCTTTTAAACTCTCCAGCAAACGGAAATAGAAAGAACGAAATGCACAACTTGGATCACGAAAGAGCACACAGAGAGAGAGAGAGAGAGAGAGAGAGAGAGAGAGAGAGAGAGAGATCTTGTTAGCGCATACTTCAAGAGGAAAAACAAGATACGAAGTTTGGTGTCTGCTTCAAGTGCTGCCTGCTCCTTGAGATCCTGAAAGAAACGAACGGGAGCTGGGGAAGGGAAGGAAGGGTTCGGCGTTGAGAGCAATTACGTAAAACCTCAGTGAAACGTGATTTTCTTGAATAATGATAATTTGATAATTTCCAGTTTTAGATTAAAAGAAACGAACTGCAGTTTTTCTACATTCGGGAATACCCATAAACGTAACTTCTGACGGGAGCAGCACTTTCTCCACACTTTCTGGGGCAGAGGGATCTCCAGGTATTCGCTAACCTTGTGGCTTACTACAACCGCACTGTAGCTCGCCTAGTGTTCAGATTGGCCCCATGAACAATGCGTTTTATGGTTGCAAACAGTGTTCGAAAACTCATCAGCCAAGCATAAACGGCAATACGAAATCAATATGCTCTACTTTTCTGAGTTACTTTTGCTAAAAATTTAATACCCCCCCCCCCCAAAAAAAAACAATAAATACAGCCGCCCCAATACACGTTAGCAAAAGCACCAAAGATTAATCAAAAATAGCAAGAGACAAGATGAAAAGCAAAAACATCCTTTCCTTTTGAAATCCCTTGGACGGCAATAACCAAGGAATTCAACATTCCAATCGAATATAAAAATTGGGAAAATACACAGCTGGTGTGAAAACAAAACAAAAACAAGAAAGAACCTCAACCGTGTAACTGTCAACTGTGAGACACACAGAAAAATGCAACTGCAAACCATTGTGGAGTTAAACTTAAATACAATGAAATTCTTCCCTCTTATCGATGTGAAGTACAATTCTGCGGCGATACAAGGCGAAATTCTGAACTGCTTTTGATCGCAGTAGCAGACAGTGTAGGTTTAAAAAAATTAAAACCAATACAGAATCAAGTCAAAACGAGACAGGCGAACACAATTTCAAAACGAAAGATTCTACGAAAACCGGTGAACGAATTCATTGCGTCCGAAAAGGTGGGAATACCCGGATTGAAACTGTTGAGGTCCCAGCTACCGAACGCAAAAAGAATGATCATACAAGAAATACTGTGTCTACAGACGGATGGAGAGAGTGATACAAAATGCACTGTTCTTTTTCAAAAGACGCGCTAATAACAGCATAAGCACAATTAAAAAAAATAAATATCAAATATGATTAAAAAAACATTGTCGTTGTTTCATCAAGAGATTTTCTTAACGTGTTTCACATTCATCTTGTTCCCACTATGTATTACTGCCGGTGTTATCTATAATAATTGAAATGCAATGTTGTTTAAATTCTACAACACAAAAGATTTCAAAAGCAAACTGAATCCAAGCGCCATAATGAATTACTAAAGTTTTATTTATTTTCTCTGCTTGGTTAAGGGGGTGTTTTCCTGCAAGCACGAAGTCATCCAAAACCTAAAGCCGAGATGTCGCCACCTGAAATGATGACTAAATCCGTATTAGCTACTTTTCTTTCCAGTATTGCATTTTACACCTCCATTCCATAAAGATTTCAGCCAACCAGCATTTTTAATCCCCAACCATTGAATTCGCACTTGAAAATAAATACCCTTTGGCACTGACTGTTTTCTCGTCTTTTTAGTAACAAAGTATTGAAATTTTATACCATCTGTCAACAGGGCAAACATGGCAGTTATTTTCGACCTCTGATTGCTGGCTGACTGTTTAAAACATATTTCGTATTTTTGTTACTGACTGCCTCATTCTGACGAAAGGGAACAAAACAGATGTTAATATTCCGTGGCCTCAGATCCAAATGCAGAGCTTAAAGTACACATATGCTTATGCGTAACATGAAGATCAGAGCAATCTTTATATTGCGCATACCCAGTGTGAACGCAATAAAGCACAGATCCCTTACTGACTTAAACAAATTACTATTTCTTCAGAAATGTGAGGCTTACCTACTGTCACGTTATTGTTAATATCTGGCGTTAAGAGGCTGCTTATGAGTTCCAGTTTAAAACTTGATAAAGATAATCAACTTTTAACAAAGAAAAGTTGGTAATCCTCTACTCCTCTCTTAGATATTGGCTCCGCTTCTCTCCTCCTTTACAAAAAAAGGCACATCATTGAAATGAGCTTCCAAACTTTATTCCATAAAACAAAATTCCTGTGAAACGCTTTGAGGTTATGAAAAATGGAAAAAGTAGACCGTCGGGGTGGGGTGTATTTAAACTGTACCTTTCTTAGCTTTACGGTAACTTGGACGATATCATTTTTTTCGAATTTATGAAATATTGTCGGAATGTTTAATTCTTTCCACGGTGTTTTACTGAGTGGACTCCCAAACTTTATTCCATAAAGCAAAATTCAGTGTAGTTTTATGCAAAGAAGAATCAACAGATAGTGAAGTTATGATGCAGAAGGGGAATCTTTTCTCCTATCAACTTGCGACGGGCACCAAGAGACAGACTCCTAAGAGAACTATAACCTTGTAAGAGAACTGCTTGAGCAACCCTTCGTTTTTCTCCCACCTCTGAGTGGACAACCTCAAGTAGCATGTATTACCTTGGTTAATGACGAAGTTTCTTACTTGCTAACTATCACTGCGGCTTTCTAATCTGTAAGCCTTTCTTCTTAGTCAACTGTCCTTTTGTCCCTGCTACTGGAGCTCTTTTATTACCGCTAGAGCAAAGGTACGTTAACAAATTTCCAGAATACTGCCATCGTATTCCTAGGAATTCAGCTGTAGAAGCAAGAGGTGAGTGTTGATGGAAGATTATTATTATTATTTATTATTACTATTAATCTTTATCAGTTCGTTAGCATGTTTTCAAAACATCAGATACAAGGCTGTGCCTGAATATTTTTAAAGATATTTTATCGGCATATTTTTTCGGCTGATTTTTTTTTATTAATATGATTCACACAAATGAAGTCGCATGTATGATGCTGCATTACTTAATCCATGAATCACTGTGCACGGTAACTTAATTTTGCTGCGTGCACTGGTGAGGGAGGGGGCATACGTAAAAATATGCGTCAAATATATTTCACAAGTTTCACGTGTATGCACTGCTGATAAATTACAAATATATATATATATATATATATACTGTATGTATGGGATGTAAGGTCAGGTGATGAGCAACATACTACAGCCTCTCCTTGACAAATGTCAACCTCGCCTTCTCGTGGTGCATCCTGTTCCCACTAAAGTGGCTCTGACGACCGGCAAATAGCGGTATAACTATACCATCGAGATTAGAGGAAATGATATCCCACACTCACTAACTTGCTTGGCCAGCATGATGAGTTATGGCCAATTTAAATCTTGGCCTTCAGTCTCCGGCAGCTGGAATGTACCTGACGAAGGCAGCGGCCGCGACATGAAGACAGAGGGTGCTAAGAATCACCGGAGGACCAGACTAGGCTGCCATCTGATGCTGACCTTGGATACTTACAATGGACGATCTCTATCTTCTGATTCAAGGCTCCTTGAATTGGAAGAGGAACTACAAAGGATCAAGTAGGACATCGTCGGGGTAAGTGAGGTAAGGAGAAGATCTCATTGAACTGAAAAGTGGACATCTCATCTACTATCGTGGGACAGATGCTTGTAGAACTAGTGGTGTTGGATTTATAATAAACAAGGAACTGAAGGATAAAGTTGTAGAAGTTGAAAGTTCCTCTAAAAAAACTGCACGACTTGTTATCTAACTCTCGAGGCGATACCATTCTCAGATTATTCAAGCTTATGCACCCACCACAAGTCATCTTGAAGAAGAGATTGAATAATTTTATGAGGAAATTCGTCATTTAAATAATAAAGGCAAGCAGCATTTGAAGATCATTATGGAAAATTTCAATGCGAAAATAGGGCAACGGTAACAGAACGAAACTTCAGTAGGTAAATTCGGTCACGGTAACAGAAATCAGCGTGGAAATACTCTCGTAGAGTTTGCAGAGGCAAAATGGAGTTCATTTCGCATCGAACTTCTTTTTCAAGTAAAAGCCGCAAAAGAAATGGACATGGAGGTATCCCAATGGATTGACAAGTGAAATTGATTTTATTATGTGTAACAAGAAATTTGTCATGATGGAAGACTGCACTGTGCTGAACAAGTTCAATACAGGTAGTGACCATAGAATGGTAAGATGTAAGATGCACCTTAATGCTAAACTCGAGCGTGGCAAGCTCATAAAACAAAGTGTATTGATATGACCAACTTTAAAAAGCGTCATAATACCTTCAAATTGGAACTGAGGAACAGATTCTCTGCTCTAGAAGGTCTAACGTCGGAAGAAGTGGACATCTCTGAAGTTAACAGCAACAAAAATAGCGGGTACTAAGAACAAGTTGCATATGAACAAATTGTCAGGAAAAAACCAAATTTCTGATGCAAAAAAGAAGAGAGATGAGGACAATGTGATTTCCAAAGCGGAATATACAGGGTGCATAGAAAAGTCCCTTTAGCCAGGAATAACTTGCGAACGGAGAGAGATACAGTTATGCAAGTGAGATAACTGTATAGTAAAGCGGCTACGCCCAATCGAATGCAAAAGATAGCAGCGCCCATAGTGGCGAAATGCGGAAGTTAGCCATTGCAAATCGAAAACGAAAAGAGAGAGCAAAATTTCCAATTACAAAGTTGTAGAGCATCAATTAATTAGTACAAAACGACATTTGTTTCACACAGATGAGATAAATTGTCGCCTGAATACCCTAAAATGTCCGAAATCGATGCACGACGATTCGAATCTGCATATTCACATTTCGCAAATGTAGCCGTATGCAACTGCCGATTGTGACGTTGTACCGTACCTACGATATAAAAACCAGTAGCAGGATGTACCCTGATAAAAAATTTAGGTCTACGTACGCTGTGTGAGAATGGCGAGCTTGGATTTCTGGGGTTCGTAAAAAATCAGGTGTATGCAACAGCGCCTACAAGTATGCTGGATCTACGTTGTCCTGCGTGTTACAGATGCTTGCAATAGTGGAACACCTTCCATGCTGAGGAATGTGCATGCAGAGTTACTTTCACGAATACAAATGTGTATCGTGGGCAATGGCGAACTCTTCGCACATACTCGACATTAACTTTTTATCACTGTACGCCAAGTTTGCCTTTTTTGTTTTGTCTGACGTCATCAAACTATATTGACATAAGTACGCATTTATGCAATAAATTGTGTGTATTTGCTCATACCTATGCCTGTTTCCTTCAAACGATCACACAATAGGTCGCGCATCGATTTCGGACATTTTGGGGTGTGCAGGCGACAATTTATCTTATCTGTGTGAAACAAATGTCGTTTTGTACTAATTAATTGATGCTCTACAACTTTGTAATTGAAAATTTTGCTCTCTCTTTACGTTTTGCAATGGCTAACTTCCGCATTTCGCCACTAGGGGCGCTGCTATCGGATGCATTCGATCGGGCGTAGTCGCTTTACTAAACCGCTATATCACTTGCAAAACTGTATCTCTCTCCGTTTGCAAGTTATTCCAGGCTAAAGGGACTTTTCTATGCACCCTGCATGACAGTACAAAAAGTATCACTGAAGACGTAAGGAAATTCAACTGTGAACAAGTGAGGAAAGCAATTGGAAAACAACCAAAGCCTGAAGAGAGCAAAGGTACATCTGAGTAAGGGAAGAAAACAGATTATGGCTCTGAGAAATGAAGATGGTTCTGTAACAAGAAATAGAGGCGAAAGTTTGACAAGAGCGAAAGATTTCTACTCAAAACTATACGAAAGGGATGATACATGTACTCCAAACATTACGAAAGGTACCAGTACCAGAGTTCTTCTAGTCCTCCCAACAAAAGTTGCACATGCAATCAAGAACACGAAACGGGGAAAAGCTCCAGGAGAAGATGGAATTACTGTAGACATCATTCAAGAAGCAAGTGGAGAAATTGAAACAGCACTCGCCCAAGTTTTCACTCGATGCCTTAATGAAGGGAAGATTCCTGAGGATAGGAACACCGCTACAATGATCCTGCTACATAGAAATGGTGATATTGTGGATCTCAGGAACTACAGACCTATCAGTCTCCTATCAGTGGTTTAGAAAATCTTCACTAAAGTTCTTTCACACCTCTTGAACGTGACACTGGACATGGCTCAACCGAGAGAACAAGCTGGATTCAGGAGTGGCTACAACACTATAGATCATATCCACGTACTGAGAGAATAACGGAAAGAGCGAGGGAATATGAACTTCCATTATGCATGGCTTTTACCGATTATGAAAAGGTCTTTGATTCAGTGAAACCATCAACAGTTACAATGGCTTTGAAATCCTGCGGTGTTGAAGATGCATACATTAATATTATTAATAACATCTATGAAAATGCAAGAGCAAAGATTCGGCTTTTTGAGAGTACAACACACATAAAAATTGGAAAGGGAGTGATACAAGGCGACACTATATCTTCCAAACTCTTTGTTGCCACTTTGGAAAATGTCTTTCAATCACTGAGCTGGGAAAACAAAGGAATAAAGATTAATGGAGATTAACTCACCTTCGTTTTGCTGATGACTTAGTCATTTTTGCAACTACCCCATGAGAGCTGCAGAGTATGATCCAAGAACTTGCTCACAAGAGTCAAGAAGTGGGATTAAAAATGAACTTTCAGAAGACAAAAGTGATGTACAATGCTTTTACAAAAAATGAAGATTTATCGATTGACGGGGAAAAGCTGGAGATACCCAATACCTACATTTATCTTGGACAGCAGATATCAAGTGAAGGTCACATTGATGAAGAAATTAATCGGCGTACAAAACTTGGCTGGAGAGCTTTTGGAAGAAACAGTATAATTTTCAAGAGCAATATGCCATTATGTCTTAAAAGAAAAGTGTTTGATCAATGCACCCTTCCAGTGCTAACGTATGGTGCAGAGACGTGGACCTTAACTAAAACAGACATACAAAGACTGCAGACAACTCAAAGCAGTATGGAGAGGTGCATGCTTGCTGTAACCAGGAGAGATATGATGAGGAACTCGTGGATCAGAAAAATGACAAGAGTGGAAGACATCATGATCAGAGTAAACTCCCTGAAATGGCAATGGGCTGGACATGTTGCCAGAAAAACGGACCACCGATAGACAACCGAGATTTTAGACAGGATTCCAAGGCATAGAAAAAGACCCAGAAGACCACATGGGATATGGACGGATGAAATTCGAAAGCATGCCCGAGTAAAATGGAGGAGACTGGCACAAGACAGACCGCTGTAGAGGATATTTGGGGAGACCTTCGTCCAGCAGTGGATTGATAACAGTTGACAATGATATATATATATGTTCAATGCTTTTACAAGAAATGAAGATTTATCGATTGATGGAGAAAAGCTGGAGATAACAGACACGTACGTTTATCTTGGACAGCAGATATCAAGTGAGGGTCACATTGATGAAGAAATTAATCGGCGTACGAAACTTGCCTGGAGAGCTTTTGGAAGAAACAGCAAAATTTTTAAGAGCAATATGCCATTATGTCTTAAAAGAAAAGTGTTTGATCAATGCATCCTTCCAGTGCTTATGTATGGTGCAGAGACGTGGACTTTAACTAAAAGAGACATACAAAGGCTGCAGACAACTCAAAGCAGCATGGAGAGGTGCATGCTTGGTGTAACCAGGAGAGATAAGAAGAGGAACTCGTGGATCCGAAAAATGAAAAGAGTGGAAGACATCATGATCACAGTTAAATCCATGAAATGGCAATGATGGGCTGGACATACTGCCAGAAGGACAGTCTCATCGATGGACAGCCGAAATTTTAGATTGGATTCGAAGGGACAGGAAAAGACCCAGAAGAAGACCACATGGAAGATGGGTGGATGAAATTCGAAAGTATGCGGGAGTGACATGGAGGAGACTGGCACAAGACAGACCGTTGTGGAGGAAACTTGGGGAAACCTTCGTTTAGCAGTGGATTGATAATGGATGATGATGATGATATATTTAATGAATTGTGAACGCCGAGACGGGGGCTGTGTGCTGAAGGGTGTTGTGTTTGCCATTTTGAATTTCTTACTGGAAGGAGTATGTTCCGTTGTTAGTGTAGCCTGTTATATCCTGATATAAATTGCAAGTGTACGTCACTTACAATTGATATAATGTATATGTACGTGTTCGTCCATTATTTAAGTGTTGTGATTTGATGGACCCGTAGTGGGGAAGTTCCCAATACCCCCCCCCCCCTATATATATATACATACATACTAAAGAGCAAAGCCTAAAACATAAGAAAAACTTTAGAATTTAAAACGAAAGTTGCAAAACTAGTTAGTCACTCACTAGAATAGCTACACTAAAAATAGTAAAACTAACATTAAAATTAATAGGATTCTGAATAGTCTACAGAAGCTCACTAAGGTGATTAAATACATGCAAAGATTATTAAATACACTACTTGTGTATTTCATGATATTTTTCATGTGTTCTGGAGAGTTTATTCTGCTCTTTTTGATCATACGGGTCCACAATCTTAATTATATTTTTTTCACTAGTTAAAATCTCCGCGAGTAGGATTTTTTCAGTGTGTGGAGGCCTACAGCCCCACCCACACTGACCCCAGCGACTAGGGAGTGGCAGGGGTGTTTGAAAGTTTGGGTTAAAAGGTCGGCCATGTTTCCGCAATAGTGGAGGAAGTTAAGTTGCATAAGAGGTAAGCTCCCTTCATTGTCTTTGGGTTTTAGGTTTTCCAAGTTCAATGTTTGAACTTCATGAACATTTTTTCTTTTTGCTTTAAGCATTTAGGCACTAGCAAGTCTATTAACTTTTTTGCGGATTTTAACTCTTTCTTTTCTTGGTAACTTTGCGCGTTTTTTAGGGAACTAAGGCTAAGCAGCCGGCCGTTTCATTGTTCTTGTAGTCTGCGCTGTGTTTTCAATGCAGTTAAGGTCTTAATAACTACTTAATTATGAACTTAAATCACTTCTGAAATACGTTGTACATATTGCAACTAATTGTTTATGTCACATAACCTTCACAAAGCATTTCTTTAGTTTATTAATGTCTTTATTTTATTCTCGTTTTTGTGTTGTCAGAAGTTGTGGAGTAGGGGTCTTTACAATCCAGTTTTCTTTCAAGAATCTGCGCTTTAGAAAAAAACTAATATTTACTTTTTTATTGCAATGTTAAGAATTTGTAATACTTTTGTATTGCTATTCATGTTTAAATTCTCTCTCAGGCGAACTTGGCAATTTGTTATTGCTGAACATTATTTCTGATTCATTATGTCACTCTTACAACTTGAGTTTTCTATAATCATCTTCTTTCTGTTTAATAGTGACAGATGAAGAGCATGGGTCGGGCAAGGAAAGTTATGGATGCAAGCTAAATTATTAACTAAAGCTTGGTCATACAACTCTGCGGAGGTTATGACATATATATATTTTTTAAATATTTTTTTTTTTTTTTTTTGGTGGGCTTATTACTTGCATCTATGACTTTGCAGAAACCCATTTCCAAATAGATCTTTGTGGAAGTGAGAAAATGCAGAGTTTTTGCTGGTCCTTGATAAAGCCAAGGCTCGGTATTCTCGACACTTTCTACATTCAGTTGTTCTTTTTTTCTGTTTTTTTCTCTTTTTACTCACACCGGTCAATACATAACCTTTTCTATGTTGTACTTGGTATGAGTCAAAAATATTTTTGCTTCAGTCTTTTCTTAATAGAATATATATATATCATCATCATCATCATCATTGTCAACCATTATCAATCCACTGCTGGACGAAGGTCTCCCCAAGTTTCCTCCACAACGGTCTGTCTTGTGCCAGTCTCCTCCATGTCACCCCTGCATACTTTCGAATTTCATCCACCCATCTCCCATGTGGTCTTCTTCTGGGTCTTTTCCTGTCCCTTGGAATCCAATCTAAAATTTCGGCTGTCCATCGATGATCTGTCCTTCTGGCAGTATGTCCAGCCCATTGCCATTTCAGGGATTTAACTCTGATCATGATGTCTTCCACTCTTGTCATTTTTCGGATCCACGAGTTCCTCTTCTTATCTCTTATGGTTACACCAAGTATGCACCTCTCCATGCTACTTTGAGTTGTCTGCAGCCTTTGTATGTCTCTTTTAGTTAAGGTCCACGTCTCTGCACCATACGTAAGCACTGGAAGGATGCATTGATTAAACACTTTTCTTTTAAGACATAGTGGCATATTGCTCTTGAAAATTATGCTGTTTCTTCCAAAAGCTCTCCAGGCAAGTTTTGTACGCCGATTAATTTCTTCATCAATGTGACCCTCACTTGATATCTGCTGTCCAAGATAAACGTACGTGTCTGTTATCTCCAGCTTTTCTCCATCAATCGATAAATCTTCATTTCTTGTAAAAGCATTGAACATCACTTTTGTCTTCTGAAAGTTCATTTTTAATCCCACTTCTTTACTCTTGTCAGCAAGTTCCTGGATCATACTCTGCAGCTCTGATGGGGTAGTTGCAAAAATGACTACGTCATCAGCAAAACGAAGGTGGGTTAGATAATCTCCATTAATCTTTATCCCTTTGTTTTCCCAGCTCAGCGACTGAAAAACACCCTCCAATGTGGCATTAAAGAGCTTCGGAGATATGGTGTCACCTTGTCTCACTCCCTTTCCAATTTTTACGTGTGTTGTATTTTCAAACAGCCAAATCTTTGCACTTGCATTTTCATAGATGTTATTAATAATATTAATGTATGCATCTTCAATACCGCAGGATTTCAGAGCCATTGCAACTGCTGATGGTTTCACCGAATCAAAGGCTTTTTCATAATCGATAAAAGCCATGCACAATGGAAGTTCATATTCCCTCGCTCTTTCAATTAGTTCTCTCAGTACGTGGATATGATCTATTATGCTGTAGCCACTCCTGAATCCAGCTTGTTCTCTCGGTTGAGCCATGTCCAGTGTTACCTTCAAGCGGTGTGAAAGAACTTTAGTGAAGATTTTATAAACCACTGATAGGAGGCTGATAGGTCTGTAGTTCCTGAGATCCTCAATGTCACCTTTTTTATGTAGCAAGATCATTGTAGCGTTGTTCCAATCCTCAGGAATTTTCCCTTCATTAAGGCATCGAGTGAAAATTTGGGCGAGTACTGTTTCGATTTCTCCACTTGCTTCTTGTATGATGTCTACAGTAATTCCATCTTCTCCTGGAGCTTTTCCCCGCTTCATGTTCTTGATTGCATGTGCAACTTCTGCTGGAAGGACTGGAAGAACTCTGGTACCTTTCATGATGCCTGGAGTACATGTATCATCCCTTTCATATAATTTGGAGTAGAAATCTTTCACTCTTGTCAAAATTTCGCCTCTATTTCTTGTTACAGAACCATCTTCTTTTCTCAGTGCCATAATCTGTTTTCTTCCCTTACTGAGATGTCCCTTTGCTATGTTTAGGCTTTGGTTGTTTTCAATTGCTTTCCTTACTAGTTCACAGTTGAATTTCCTTACGTCTTCAGTGATACTTTTTCGTACTGTCTTGCATAGCTCTATATATTCCACTTTGGAAGTCACATCTTCTTTAGTTGTCCTCATCTCTCTTCTTTCTTGCATCAACATTTTGGTTTTTCCTGATAATTTGTTCACATGCAATTTGTTCTTAGACCCAGCTAATTTTGTTGCTGTTTCCATAAGAGCTTTGGTTACTTTTCTGTTAACTTCAGAAATATCCACTTCTTCCGATGTTAGGCCTTCTAAAGCAGAGAAACTGTTCTTCAGTTCCAATTTGAAGGTATTATGGTGTTTTTTAAGGTTGGTTATGTCAATACATTTTGTTTGTCTTATGAGCTTGCTACGTTCGAGTTTAGTGTTGAGGTGCATCTTACATCTCACCAATCTATGGTCACTGCCTGTGTTGAACTTATTTAGTACACTGCAGTCTTCTATGACGAATTTTTTGTTACACATAATAAAATCAATTTCACTTGTCGTCCCATTTGGATGTCTCCATGTCCATTTCCTGTGTGGCTTTTTTTGAAAAAGGAGTTCAAGATGAAAAACCCTTCTGCCTCTGCAAACTCTACGAGAGTATTTCCACGCTGGTTTCTGTTGCCGTGACCGAATTTACCTACTGAAGTTTCATTCTGTTGCCGTTGCCCTATTTTTGCATTGAAATCTCCCATAATTATCTTCCATATATATATATATATATATATATATATATATATGGGATGTAAGGTCAGGTGATGCGTAACATCACAGCCTCTCCTTGACAAATGTCAACCCCACCTTCTCGTGGTACATCCTGTTCCCACTAAAGGGGCTCTGACGACCGCCAATAGCGGTATAACTATACCATCGGGTTTAGAGGAAATGCTATCCCACACTCACTAACTTGCTTGGCCAGCATGATGAGTTATGGCCAATTTATGGCCAAACCCCTCCAAAATGACTCCACAACTTAAATCTTGGCCCTCAGTCTCCGGCAGCTGGAATGTACCTGGCCAAGGCAGCGGCCAGTGCGACATGAAGGCAGAGGGTGCTAAGAATCCCCGGAGGACCGGACTAGGCTGCCATCTGATGCTGACCTTGGCTACGTATAATGGAGGCTCCCTATCTTCTGATTCAAGGCTTCTTGAATTGGAAGAGGAACTACAAAGGATCAAGTGGCACATCGTCGGGTAAGTGAGGTAAGGAGAAAACGAGAAGATCTCATTGAACTGAAAAGTGGACATCTCTTCTACTATCGTGGGACAGATACTGGCAGAACTAGTGGTGTTGGATTTATAATAAACAAGAAACTGAAGGATAAAGTGGTAGAAGTTGAAAGTTCCTCTGACAGAGCTGCACGACTTGTTATCCAACTCTCGAGAAGATATCAGGATCAGATTATTCAAACTTATGCACCCACCACAAGTCATCCTGAAGAAGAAATTGAAGAATTTTATGAGGAAATTCGTCATCTAAATAATAAAGGTAAGCAGCACTTGAAGATAATTATGGGAGATTTCAATGCAAAAATAGTGCAATGGTAACAGAATGAAACTTCAGTAGGTATATTCGGTCACGGCAACAGAAACCAGCGTGGAAATACCCTCGTAGAGTTTGCAGAGGCAGAAGGGTTTTTAATCATGAACTCCTTTTTCAAGAAAAAGCCACACAGGAAATGGACATGGAGACATTCAAATGGGACGACAATTGAAATTGATTTTATAATGTGTAACAAAAAATTCGTCATAGAAGACTGCAGTGTGCTAAACAAGTTCAACACAGGTAGTGACCATAGATTGGTGAGATGTAAGATGTACCTCAACTTTAAACTCGAACGTGGCAAGCTCATAAGACAAACAAAATGTATTGACATAACCAACCTTAAAAAACACCATAATACCTTCAAGTTGGAAATGAAGAACAGATTCTCTGCTTTAGAAGGCCTAACATTGGAAGAAGTGGATATTTCTGAAGTCAACAGAAAAGTAACCAAAGCTCTTATGGAAACAGCAACAAAATTAGCTGGGTCTAAGAACAAGTTGCATGTGAACAAATTATCAGGAAAAACCAAATTTTTGATGCAAAAAAGAAGAGAGATGAGGATAACTAAAGAAGATGTGACTTCCAAAGTGAAATATATAGAGCTATGCAAGACAATACGAAAAAGTATCACTGAAGACGTAAGGAAATTTAACTCTGAACTAGTAAGGAAAGCAACTGAAAACAACCAAAGCCTAAAGATAGCAAAGGGGCATCTCAGTAAAGGAAGAAAACAGATTATGGCACTGAGAAAAGAAGATGGTTCTGTAACAAGAAATAGAGGCGAAATTTTGACAAGAGTGAAAGATTTCTATTCCAAATTATATGAAAGGGATGATACATGTTCTCCAGACATCATGAAAGGTACCAGACCAGTACCAGAGTTCTTCCAGTCCTCCCAGCAGAAGTTGCACGTGCAATCAATCAAGAACATGAAGCGGGGAAAAGCTCCAGGAAAAGATGGAATTACTGTAGACATCATACAAGAAGCAAGTGGAGAAATCGAAACAGTACTCGCCCAAATTTTCACTCGATGCCTTAATGAAGGGAAGATTCCTGAGGATTGGAACAATTCTACAATGATCTTGCTACATAAAAAAGGTGACATTGAGGATCTCAGGAACTACAGACCTATCAGCCTCCTATCAGTGGTTTATAAAATCTTCACTAAAGTTCTTTCACGCTGCTTAAAGGTGACACTGGGCATGGCTCAACCGAGAGAACAAGCTGGATTCAGGAGTGGCTACAGCACAATAGATCATATCCACGTACTGAGAGAACTAACTGAAAGAGCGAGGGAATATGAACTTCCATTGAGCGTGGGTTTTATCGATCATGAAAAACCCTTTAATTTGGTGAAACCATCAGCAGTTACAATGGCCCTGAAATCCTGCGGTATTGAAGATGCGTACATAAATATCATTAATAACATCTATGAAAATGCAAGTGCAAAAATTCGGCTGTTTGAAAATACAACACACATAAAAATTGGAAAAGGAGTGAGACAAGGTGACACCATATCTCCGAAGCTCTTTAATGCCACATTAGAAAATGTCTTTCAATCACTGAACTGAGAAAACAAAGGGATAAAGAATAATGGAGATTATCTAACCCACCTTCGTTTTGCTGATAACATAGTCATTTTTGCAACTACTTCATGAGAGCTGCAGAGTATGATCCAGGAACTTGCTGACAAGAGTAAAGATAAAGAAGTGGGATTAAAAATGAACTTTCAGAAGACAAAAGTGATGTTCAATGCTTTTACAAGAAATGAAGATTTATCGATTGATGGAGAAAAGCTGGAGATAACAGACACGTACGTTTATCTTGGACAACAGATATCAAGTGAGGGTCACATTGATGAAGAAATTAATCGGCGTACAAAACTTGCCTGGAGAGCTTTTGGAAGAAACAGCGTAATTTTCAAGAGCAATATGCCATTATGTCTTAAAAGAAAAGTGTTTGATCAATGCATCCTTCCAGTGCTTACGTATGGTGCAGAGACGTGGACCTTAACCAAAAGAGACATACAAAGGCTGCAGACAACTCAAAGTAGCATGGAGAGGTGCATGCTTCGTGTAACCAGGAGAGATAAGAAGAGGAACTCGTGGATCCGAAAAATGACAAGAGTGGAAGACATCATGATCACAGTTAAATCCCTGAAATGGCAATGATGGGCTGGACATACTGCCAGAAGGACAGACCATCGATGGACAGCAAAAATTTTAGACTGGATTCCAAGGGACAGGAAAAGACTCAGAAGATGAACACATGGAAGATGGGTGGATGGAATTCGAAAGTATGCGGCAGTGACATGGAGGAGACTGGCACAAGACAGACCGTTGTGGAGGAAACTTGGGGAGACCTTCGTCCAGCAGTGGATTAATAATGGTTGACAATGATGATGATGATATATATATACACTGACGGAAAAAAATCCCAACGCCAAGAAGGGGTTGTGTTAGATAAACGACAGTTGGTAGGCGGTGAGAGTACATCTGTAAGATGACGTCTATGCAAATTTCGCGCTCGGCGCATACGTGTGGCGCTAGAAGCGCCCGTCGGGACATGCAGAGCAGGTTTGCTCTAAATACGCGCTGTAACGTTCGTGAGCGTTAGTTATCGTTGAGATTCGACGTAGGGTGTTGATGTTAGTCAAGAATGCCTTTAAGAAGACGAAGAAGCCATTATCAACAGCTCACGGAGTTTGAACGAGGTTGTGTAATATGGCTACGAGAAGGTGGATTTTCTTTCCGCAATATTGCAGAACGACTTGGCAGGAATGTAGCGACTGTGCATAATTGTTGGCAGCGGTGGTCAAGGGAAGGTACTGCCTCAAGAAGACCGGGTTCCGGCCGGCCACGTGGCACTACTGAGAGGGAAGACCGCCGTGTACGGCGTATGGCTGTGGCGCATCGTACCGCGTCTGCGGCAGCAATTCGAGCTGCAGTTGCCACCACAGTGACACAACGAACTCTTACAAATCGGTTACTTGAAGGACAGCTCCGAGCCAGACGCCCTGTAGCGTGCATTCCCCTTACTCCAAACCACTGCCGTTTGCGACGTCAGTGGTGTCAAGCTAGAGCTCATTGGAGGACGGAGTGGAGATCTGTTGTGTTTTCTGATGAAAGCCGGTTCTGCCTGGGTGCCAGTGATGGCCGTGTGTTGGTTCGAAGGAGACCAGGTGAGCGCTTGCAACCAACCTGTCTGCGGCCGAGACACACTGGACCTACACCTGGAGTTATGGTCTATGGAGCAATTTCCTAAGACAGCAGGAGCACTCTCGTGGTTATCCCACGCACCCTGTCGGCACAGTTGTACGTCGGTCTGGTGATTCAACTTGTTGTGCTGCCATTCATGAACAGCATTCCAGGGGTGTTTTCCAATAGGATAACGCTCGCCCGCATACCGCTGTTGTAACCCAACATGCTCTACAGAGTGTCGACATGTTGCCGTGGCCTGCTAGATCACCAGATCTTTCACCAATGGAGCACGTATGGGACATTATTGGACGACAACTCCAGCATCACCCCCAACCAGCATTAACAGTCCCTGTATTGACAGACCAAGTGCAACAGGCATGGAACTCTATCCCACAAACTGACATCCAGCACCTGTACGACACAATGCATGAACGTTTGCGTGCTTGCATTCAACATTCTGGCGGTTACACCGGTTATTAATGTACCAGCATTTCACATTTATAATGGCTCTTCTCGCGCTTACAATAAGCTGTGTTCTTGAAACCTTAATCGATTAAATATGTTACCTATACGAATGTTTTGCTGTCATTTCATTCCTCTACAACTATTTTTTCGTGGTGTTCGGATTTTTTTCCATCAGTGTATATATATATATATGTTTGCATGCCCTTTAGGCAAGCAAATTGCTGATAAGACTAGCGATTCATGCAGTGGGAGCACAGCAGACACAGATAGATAGGGAAGGCATGATATCTTGATAGTTTTACACCAGAATTTTTTTTTCTACAACTAATTTTTCGTGGTGTTGGGATTTTTTTTCCATCAGTGTATATATATATATATATATGTTTGCATGCCCTTTAGGCAAGCAAATTTCTGATAAGACTAGCGATTCATGCAGTGGGAGTACAGCAGACACAGATAGATAGGGAAGGCATGATATCTTGATAGTTTTACACCAGAATTTTTTTTTTAGTGTTTCCAAACAACTATTTCAAGCAGGCAGAGAGAATATCATCCCCAGTAGCAAAGGACAGAAACAGAAAAGAAAGAAAAAAACCCACTGTATTTTTCAGATACAGACGTATGAAGTAATTATTCACACGCAAATTCTTATTTGTGCCATGCCAACTAGTTGACCATCTTAAAGGCTATTATGCTGTGTGCATACGTACAACGGAAAACCAGAGAAAGTTCGTCTAATTCAGGTAAAAGGATTCACAACTTCTTTCACCCCCTACGAATGATCACATAACAAGTTTATATTTAGATGGTATAGTAAATTTCGTTTGACGTCGACGTCCCGCGATCACCTTGCGTCAGCATTCTACTTCTAATAAAAAAGAGTTTAAAAAATGAAAAAGAAAAAAACACGGAGGTAAACTTATCAACAGTAAGGATTTAAGAAAAAAAAAATAAAAAGAGAAAGACAGGGACCAGAATATGGAATTTTCGAGCACAACAATTCAAACAGAGAGGTCTTATATATATATATATATATATATATATATATAGCAAAAGCAAATAATGTGAAACAAAAAAAACCATCGAACAAATTTGAAATTCGTTAGCGCAGAGGCTGGATAAGAGAAAGATCGGTCTTTCTATTTTTTTATTTCTCCTGTTCAAAATTATGCTTTGTTTTGCCCTATATACGTGTATATATATCTTCGGGATGTAAGGTCAGGTGATGCGTAACATCACAGCCTCTCCTTGACAAATGTCAACCCCGCCTTCTCGTGGTGCATCCTGTTCCCACTAAAGGGGATCAGACGACCGCCAATAGCGGTTTAACTATACCATCGGGATTAGAGGAAATGCTATCCCACACTCACCAACCCGCTTGGCCAGCGTGGTGAGTTATGGCCAAACCCCTCCAAAATGATTCCACAACTTAAATCTTGGACCTCAGTCTCCGGCAGCTGGAATGTACCTGGCCAAGGCAGCGACCAGTGCGACATGAAGGCAGAGGGTGCTAAGAATCGAAAAATGGTGCTGGATCAGAAAAATGACAAGAGTGGAAGACATCATGATCAGAGTTAAATCCCTGAAATGGCAATGGGCTGGACATACTGCCAGAAGGACAGATCATCGATGGACAGCCGAAATTTTAGATTGGATTCCAAGGGACAGGAAAAGACCCAGACGAAGACCACATGGGAGATGGGTGGATGAAATTCGAAGGTATGCAGGGGTGACATGGAGGAGACTGGCACAAGACAGACCGTTGTGGAGGAAACTTGGGGAGACCTTCGTCCAGCAGTGGATTGATAATGGTTGACAATGATGATGATGATGATATATACATACATGAGACTGATGAAGAAAAGAAAAAGCTGAATTTTTTAACTGGGTAAAAAATCAAAATGCTCTGTGAAACAGTGTTAATAAAATGCAGCACGAGCAAGACAGAATTCTTAACATTAATTTATTTATGTAAATATTAAACTGCAGCACATCACTGTATAAAATACAAAAATGACTAGCATTTAACAACGCAGGAGAGAGAGAACAACACTGGGAGAAAAATAACAATTGCCGGCGAATTCTTCGCTCCGTCTGACTTCAGACTTCAAAAGTTGTAACTACCCCCCTCCCCTCCTCATCCTAAATTGTATTCAATAATGCATCGATCTCGAGAACAACATAAATCCAAAAATCTCATGCCAGAAAGTGACGGAAAAGTTACTGCGCCGTCTAACTACCGTTTTCGGAAAATTTTCAAGCTGAAATACAAATATTTGTGGAATAAAATGATAATTAAGAACAAAATTGCGCAGAAGGAACATCGCAAGAACAGAAAATTACGATTACGGGAAAAACCTTCACTCTGCTTAATTTTCATTTTCTAAAGCTTCGAAAGATGAAATTTCGTCCCCTGACGGGAAACTAACCCCTCTTCCAATTAATTCCCTCAAAATTTCTCTTCAGTTTTGCATCGCTCTCGAGAATGACTAAAATGATGACGAAAAAAAAGCGGAATTCCGCGAATTCGCGGAAGAATCTCATGTATGTATATATCTTCACTTGGAAGTGATATCACATTTCCCAGAACTTGTTTTGGTCGCTAATCTGATCAGACCCAAAGCTTTTCCTGTATTTTTGGGAAGAAAAAGAAATATTATGTAAACATGTACAATTAACGCGGTTAATCATATTGCACATAACGGCCTGTAAATTTTAGACGCTGAAAGCTTCTTTTCGGTGGCTAATGTAATTAACAACTTAGTCGATCACTTCCCCTTTGATTTCACAAATGTCTTTATATTGCTTAAAGCAGCAAATGATCACTGACAGGCTATTACTGTGGAATACTTACAGCAGTTATAAGTTATAGCAACTCGGGGGGAAAAAATACAAGCTTCATGGCAGAGTTCTTTTTTATTTATTTATTTATTTTTGTTTTGTTTGTTTGTTTGTTTTCAGGACCTTATCTTGTTTCTGAATTGTACATGAATGCCCCCCCCCCCCCCCCAGAAAAACTTTTTCCTGCCATAAAAAAATGCCGAAACTAAACTTTCCCCAGTAATCTCCTTCTGGAATCGAGATTCACATTGCACAGTTTTGATAAGAACATCACGAAGCTGCATATTCAATTTTCGCAGATATAATCAGGCATCAACCTTATTCCATTCAAAGTGTCGCAAAACATGGAGCAAAGAACAGAACTTAAAATTAAGTAGTTGCTGTGTGCCTTCCGCTCTAACCTTTTTCTCAGCGTCTAATTTTTTATAAGAGGATATTTGATCAAGAAGCTATACATAATGACAGGAAAGGATTTTTATTTCCATAGAGGAAGCTATTTGGCAGGATTACCTTGCTTCCAATAGCCTCTTCAGTTTTACAGTTGTGTCACCAGTTTTCTTTCGGAGATCAACGAAGAGTGAATGTACAGTGGATCACGACATAAAAGTGTGCAAAACAATGGACATTTTGTTTCATTACTTTGCAAAGGTGTACGCTAATTAAAACAATAAATGCATAATGCATGAAACTCTTCTCGTGCAAACAAAACATGCACGCCATTCAAGCATCAACTCACTAAACTGGCTTCATTGTATATCTACGCTACATTTTGTCAAGATTTCTTTAATGTGGTTAAATAAGTGCAAGAGCATTGTGAAGAACGAATTTTCTAACAAATCTTTCTTAAATTTCAAAAGGAACGTAATATAACAGCATAATGTAAATTTGTTCTTTCTTGTTATGTCCTTTTGTTTAATCTGCCGAATTAGAAAAAGAACCCGCCTTTAACTTTATTGGCAATTTGTTCTTTCATGTTATTTCCTTTACAGAACTGGAAGGAAAAAAAAAAAAATCGCCTCTAACTTTGTTGAATTTTTTTCCCGCGCTAACGAACTCATAATGTTTAACAGCTCGTTTGAAATATGTATTTTTTTTATTTTTTTTTCTGAATTTAGAAAACATGTTTGAATGGAATTTCAGGATCTTTTTTATGAAATATTCCTTATTTTGACATATGATTATCAGAAAATTTTTCTTTTCTGCAAATCATTCGTCAAAATATGGAATACTGATGTTGCTCAAATTCCTGTGGCTTCTGCGTTTTCCTCGCATGTTGCTCGACGCTCTCGTTTGACACAATCCGCGACAATTTTCACACTTCGCTCATGCTTGCCATTTTCGGCCTCAATGACTTCGGGTCGTTGTTTTTGCTTAAACGCCTTTCAGGAAAGCGAGTAATCCAGCGGGAAACTGTACTCTGGTCTACGGTTTCATCACCACAAACCTTACGTAAAGCACTGTGAATGTCTGTTGGATTTTTTGCCACGTAAGGTTTCAATCTTGATGTACGACTGTTTTTCAGACGGGTCACAGTACCTGAGGCGTTTGCAAGGGCCATTTCTAACCCTAGTCAATTCACAACGCCACGCACTGCGGCAGTAATGAGGCCATGTGCAGTTTCCTGATGCCTCATTCTACAACTGACGCAAACATCGATGAGATTACATCATTAATTCCGTGGCGTTGCCACATTGTGCATTTCATATGAAATGCTCCCGAAATAATACTCTTCTGTCAACACTCACTTCGTGCCTCTGAACAGCTGAATTCCTAGGAATACGATGGCAGTATTCTGGAAATTTGTTAACGTACCTTTGATCTAGCGGTAATAAAACAGCCCCAGTAGTAGGGACAAAAGGACAGTTGGCTAAGAAGAAAGGCTTACAGATTAAAAAGCAGCAGTGATATTCAGCAAGTAAAAAACTTCGTCATTAACCAAGGTAATACAGGCTGCTTGAGGTTGTCCACACAGAGGTGAGAGAAAAACGAAGGATTGCGCAAGCAGTTCTCCTAGGGGTCTGTCTCTTGAGGCCCGTCACAAGTTGATAGGGGAAAAGATTCCACTTCTGCAAGAGGCGAACAGTTTGAATCGTGCAAAGATGGTTCCATGTTAATATGCGTAACTGTCAAGGAACTATCAGGTGAACTATCCGCCTAATTTCAGGGGTTATAAAAGCAGAGGCGTCATCATACCTTTACTGTCGGTTGAATCACCTTTGCATAAAACTACACTGCTATTTAAGACCACTCAATACAACACGGTGGAAAGAATTAAACATTCCAATATTTCATAAATCCGAAAAAAAATTATATCGTCCAAGTTACCTTAAAGCTAAAAACGATACATTCTTCTTAGGGATGGATGGATGGGGGGGGGGGGCAAAAAAAAAAAGCTGGAAAAGTATGAACAACACGCGTAGAGCACTTGTTATTTTTTTACATCTGCTACAGTATTTGTCATTTTCTTGTAGGACTTCCGTACACAGTGAGTAGAGTTTAGGTCCCAGCCACCTACAGCGAGATCGCCTTTTGGGCAGGACACAGAAACGGAAGGAATGAGAGCAAGTCTAGCGACTTTGACAGAACATTTTGTAGTGAGATTAGAGTACAGTAGATGGCGCCACCGTACAAGTACGATATTGCACATAGAAGGGTGAGAGAATTTCAGGGGGGGGGCATAGGAAAAGATACCCATTTAACCAGTGGGTCCAACGTGGGGGCCGTCACTTAACGTGCTCGTCCGATATTCAGCGATTGTTAGCAAATCACACCATCTCTGAAAGATCAACCCAGGCTTGAACCTGAGGACCTTGCATCGATAGTCTGAACTGCTAACCACTAAACCATCCGCGGCTCTAGTAGAGCACTCGTAGTGCCGCGCCTGTTTTTATTTTACCAGGCGTTAAACAGGAATCACAGTACCGTTTCTTGGAATTCAATTGGCTGCAAGAGATGAGCAGCAGTCCATTCTCTCCAGTTTTCCATTCTACTGGCCTACCATGACAATCAACAGACAATGGATGCAGACTTTCGATCCTTTCGGTCCATTCATGAACCACGCCACCTTCGTGCGTACCCTCACCACGAAAATCCAAATAGTCTAGCCGTCAAACCACAATAAAAAACAGTTAAAGTATCGATCCGTTTTCAAGTGAAATCTTGGAAATAAAATTTCTAAAAATCTCCTAAAGCAGTTTTTTTATTTAAATTTAAAACTTTTCTCTTTCCGTTTTTAAGTATACACATTAAGACACACAGTTTGGACAGCAAAGCGACGAGTATGATACTCTTGGCGGGAGAAGAGGCTAACTACCTAACCCAAACTACTGAACGGTATTTTCAGTGGTTAGGGATTGTCATAACTACTGAAAATACCGTTCAAAGGAGCAACATGTACTTTACTTCACATTGGTTGAATGTTCATTCTTTTACTCTAAAAGCATCTGTCTTATGCTAACCGAAATAATATAATTTAAAACGATTTTAACTTAAAATTAACATCTTGAAATGAAAAACAAACAAACATTAAGAAAGTCATACGACACCGTAATGGTGTTTAATAAAAAGGTATAATTCCAAACTAACGCCGACCAACCGAGTGGCTTTGTCAAGGATACAAATAAACAGAACCTTTTTATTAAAGAGCATTACGGAGTCATAAGACCTATTCGAAATAATATACACGGTCGAGTCACATTATTGTGACCACCAGCTAATATCCAGAGTAAACGCCGTGTGCAGCGCGGATAGTAGCTAGAAGGGCTGGGAGTGACTCACTAAGGTGTTGGAAGGTGTTCACAGGTATGTGGAGCCATGCTGACTGTAGTGCATGTGACAGCTGCTGGAGGGTGCGTGGTGGAGGATCCATAGTACGAACAACACGATCGAGGTGGTCCCACAGATGCTCAATTGGGTTTTTTATTTTTTTATTGGAGGTTTAACGATCACCGTGAGCAACTCAATGGGCTGTAAGCAGTCGCCCGTCCCTAATTTGGGGTCACTGGTTCCAGGGAAGGGAGAGAGCCAGTGCCGTAAGACAAACACAACATCCATGCCTCACCGGGATTCGAACCCGGACCCCGTTCGAACGAATGATCAGAAGCCATCGCTTAGATCACTGCGCCACAGGGGCGGCTCAATTGGGTTTAAGTCTGGGGAATTGGTTGGCCAGGAAAGTACTTTGAAGTCTTCATCGTGCTTTTTCAACCACTCTCGGACATTTCTCGCTGTGTGACACGTCGCATTGTCATGCTGGAAGATCGCATCCGCCCCAGGGAAGACAATCAGCACGTATTGGTGTACGTGGCCTGCAAGTGATGATTCATAACGAATTCGGTCCATAGTGCCATCCACAGGCATGAGTGGACCCAGTAAATGCGACGAAAACATTCCCCAGACCATAACGCTGCCCTCACTTGCTTGTGTTCTTCTAGCAATGGTTGAAGAGTGTTTGTTCTCCGATGTTTCTCGCCTTATACGCCAACGTCTATCCGTTCGATGAAACAGAAAACGTGACTCATCGGAGAAGGCAATCCTTTGCCAATCTGCGGAGGTCCGATTTCGACACTACCGTGCAAATGTAAGCCTTTTCCGTCGATGCACTTTCGTTAGCATAGGCGCAGTGACCGTCCGTCGGAATCGGAGCCCCATACGCAGCAGGGTTCGCTAAATTGTCGTTTTAGACACACTTTCGGTAGTCCCCTGGTTCATTCGGCCAGTGATTTGCTACACTGTAGCGTGTCGACCGGCCTCATGCATCTTCGAAGCCAACGTTCACTTCTCCAATGGCACGTGGTGCTCCGCAGTTTCCACGTCGCTTATTCGCAGTAGTACTATTTCTCCAATCACGATACACTTTAACCACAGCAGCTCCTAAACAGTTCACAAACTGCGCTGTTTCAGAAATACTGCCACCCTTGGCCCGAAAGCTGATAATCATCGCTTTTTCCAAATCTGATAAATCGCTCCTTCTACCCATGACAGCAACGAGTGATATGTTTTCAGAATACCTACACCACACGTTATGTACCCTCCTAGCCAGTTCACGGCACGTGCCTTCTTTCATTGGCTACGCGCTGTTGACATCTAAAGTAGGAGGTGGTCACAATAATGTGACTCGACCGTGTATTTTGCTTCATACAATCAGTTATTTCAAATACCATGCGTTTTTTTCCGTTTTGGTAATATTTAATCTTTTACTTCGCTTTACGCTAGAATATGCCACATATTTTTTGTCGTACCGAAAATTATGATTATCAAACTTTAAGGTCTAAAAATCGGAACAGATGAAATATCCCAGAAATCAATTTATTCTCTCCAAATAAAGAGCACTTCTCCCTGTGGCTGCCTCTTCTTTATAGTGTATTTTCAACGAGGTTTCTACGAGAGCATGACACTCAAGTCCACCCAATCCTCGCAGGAAAAAACAAAAACAAAAAAAACCTTGCTCTGCCGCCAATACGGAATTGTTATGATGATGTAGATTGGCTGCCACGGTAGCCGGTGACGTCTGGGGTCTCGGTTATTGATGGACCTCCGTGTACGGGTCATGGCCTTGGCGGCATCATTAGAGAATTGTTTGTCGTTGCTCAACAGAGGATTTCAATTGGATCCTTCATCTCGAAAAAAGGTTAGTCTCTGTGGAATAAAACAGAACGACAAATTGGGAGAAGCCAGACTTTATTTACGACTAAACAGTGTTCTTCACTTTCAATCTTAATTTTCTACTTTTCTTTTCGTTCGTTTTCCCAATAACTTGGCATGCCATCTAGAAGACACTGAAATATAACTGTAACCGAAGAACACAACAGCAGGGATCATAGCATACTTCTGGAAAATTTTAGGTTGGAATTTTAGGAATTTTAGGAATTTTTAGAAAAATTTTAGGAAAATTTTAGGATTGTATTTCAATAAAAACTAGATGTATATTTGTATACATCTAGTAAAACAACTTTGTATACATTGTAAAGAGTTTGCTTCACACCCTTCAACCATATATACTGATAGACTGCGCATGACATCAAAATTTCTGGCTCCAACATAAAATCACATGACAACAGTCAAAAAGATGGGTTACACCTGCTGTGCTTATGGTTGCTCTGAGCGATATAGTAAAGAAAGTTCTATGATTTTTCATGGGTAAGAAACGAATTAAATACCTAAGTCAATAAAGTTCAATTACTTAACCAGAAACTTGCAGCTATTGATATAAAAATACAGTAACTTAAGAAAAAAAAAATGGAATGCATGTTCCAAATTCTTCGCAAATGTTCATCACATTATAAATCACAAAATGTAAACAACCCGTTCATGCATGTATATAGCTCATAAGTAAACTTACCTGAAGAGTTTTCATTATATATGAGGCGCATTCACATAATACACCGAAAACACTGAAGTTCTGCAATGTAAATTAGTAATCATAACAGCATTTTTACACGAAATTTGAAGTCTGATGATGACGTGCCCAATGTTTGAGCCATGGCGGCTTTGATGCAGCTATTGCCAATGCGCAGTCCATTAGTATATATGGTCGAAGTTCACACCCAAATTTTTTGCATAACGTCTAATGTCTAAAGTTTAAGTATGATTTACTTCTAATGTTCAGTTCTTATCTTTTCACGTGTTATTATCATATTCAAGTATATTTACCACATTCAAGTTTCACTTTGAACATTAATATGCTGTTTAACCAGAAGCAATTCACGATTTTCACAGAAAGTTTTCAGGTTTCACATTAAATTATAATATCCTAAAAAGGTAATTGAAAACCAAGAACTATGTACAATTGTTCACTGAATTACTTTTTTCATATTATTGTTTTAACCTTTTCCTGATACGCCTATCTTTTTCTGCTTCCACCACAACTAATTTACTTTGTTTTCTTTATTTCAGCTGAACCTTGTATGATCAAGTTAGAGGCAACTGCTATTTCAACAGTATTTTGTTTTTCTACAGCTTTTCGCATTCTTTCTGTTCCCTCTTGAATTACTGCTAGGGAGGCTTCTTTATCTTTTTTAAGCCTATTTATTTCTGCATCATTTTCTTTTATTTTGTCATCAAACTCAGCTTTTCTTTTTTTCTCTAGCTGCTTTTCCTTATTTTCCCTCTCTTTCTGCTTCCTTTCTTTTACCTTTTTTGATTGTTCTTCCTTCAGCTTATCAACATACTCTTTATAAAATTTATGTGAATCACGAACACTATTTAACAAATTTATTGTTATGGGAATTTCTTGTTATGGGAACTTTTTTTCCTTTATGATGCGCTTTTACTTGTGAAAAGCCACTATTAGAAATATTGAAAATTTCTGAACACAATATACACTTAGCAGAAAATATTGTTTCAGTTGCAGAACACCATTCTTTCAACTTCACTCCGTCCAATTCTTTGGCGAGCCACGCATCTTGAAATTTCGTTTTGGATTTAGGCATCTTAAACACTTGTATTACTAACCAGAAAATGAAAGGGAAGTACAAAAACACGTTCCAATATTGCAAAACCAGACAACTTCCCGAAATTTGGCTGCGAGGATGTCAGAAGATATGAAAAAAAAAAAAAAAAAAAAAGCAGGTCACCACTAGAGAACTGAACCTGCACAGAGAACACCATAAAAGACGTAAAACCAGAAACTATCATACGCATCTCACGCAAGTTCAGTCAAAGCGAGTCGGAGCCGAGATATATTGCGCATCGAAGGTCGCTGTCGCCGACGCATGATCGAAGGTCAATGATCACGTGCTCTACTGCCTGCCAAGATAACCCAGCTACCATCCCATCGTCATTACCGGAGGTTACGGAAAAAGACCACATGTTTCCTCTTTGCTTCCACCCACCTGCGGTTTACAATAACAAAACATCAGCAGAAAGAGGAGGTTCCACAAGGCATGTACAAAAATAAAGTACGATCTTCTGCGTGCCACGGAGTTCGTCTGCAAAGCGCAAACCAGGGGTGAAAATGACCCCTCCCCTTTTCCCTTAGATCTCTTGTTACTCTCGAAAACTGTTCGAAGGCAAAAAAATGGAACGCCCGCCCCGAAGCAAGTGCATCTCGATGGCGTCATTTTCCCCTCCCTTCAGCAGCACAGCATATAGGCTGTGTTTCTACAATAACAGGTCTTTTTACCTTACCGTAATGGTAAATTTATTGGCGTTAATAACGGTTGTTTTTAATAAAAATAAGCTTACGAAAATTTTAGGATGAATAGCAAATTTTAGGTCTAATTTTAGGAATTTAAGGAGGGTCACAAAATATTAGGAATTTTAGGAATTTTAGGACGAATGCGATCCCTGCAACAGAGCCACTTCTTCGAACACAAATAAAAAAACACAATAGTTTTTTCATTAGATGTGGATGTTAAATGTTTTTTTATAATTTCCAGCAAGGTGGCATCACTGTAACTTGCTGTCAAAACATCGGATTTCAGCTGCTCGTGCCCTCGGCATAACAACATCGAAGTGTTGAATTGAAGACCATTTCCTACGTCTTCGCATGGTGCTCTAAACAGTCGCATCTATATAGGAGCATCAATATTGCTTGGCGTCATTATGATCAGCATCATTATGATCTAGGGAGCCATTGCCTACAGTAGCCAAAATAGTTAGTGGCACGTAGATCATTGACGGCCCATCGGTATGTGGATGAGATCCTACGGCCCCATGTGCTCCCATTCCTGGCCCGGATTCCAGGTGCGCTATACTAGCAGGATAATGCCCACACGCACACGGCTCGGGCTGCCCACTCCTCGGACATGTCCCCTATCGAGCATGTATGGGACCAGTTGAACCGCCAGCTGCCTCCGTGTTGCACTATCCGGGATTTGGAGCACTCCGTCCAACACGTGTGGGCCAGTCTACCTCAGGACAACATGAGGCGTCTGTTCGCCTCCATGCCGGACCGTATTACAGCATGTATCGCCGCACAAGGCAGTGCGACGCGCTATTGAAGAAGACCGAACTGCACGCCACAGATCCCTCTGTAATTGTCCTGTAGCTATGTTTTTGACATCATGTGTATCATTCATCTGTATCATTGCGTTCATAAAATTTCAGTTCAATGCGATGCTTTCTTCTTGGTGCGCAAATTTCATTGTCTGCGAGAGTAATACAGACCAATACACAACACGATTGACTTTTCACGAGTCTTTTAAAACAAGAAGCGATATTTGAAAAACACGATATACACAGTTTCAGAAAAAGTAAGGATAAAATCTGAGTATCAGCATCTGTACAAATGCTTTGACAAAAACTTGAGATCTGAAAGTTGATGGGGAATATCTAGAAGTAACTGATGCATATATTTACCTTGGACAACAGATATGAATCTAGGCCCAGTAGAAGACGAAAACAAAAGCATATAAAACTCGGTTGGAGAGTTTTTGAAAGAAAAATACAATTTTACAGAGCAACCTACCATTAGGTTTTAAAAGAGAAGTGTTTAATCAATGCATACTTCTAGCTCTTACTTATGGATCAGAGACATGGACCTTAACTAAAAATATATATACACTGCTGGCCACCCAAAATACAACACCAAGAAAGAAGCATCCGATTGGCCTGAAATTCGCAGCATGCGTCGCCCGCGAGAAGACATGCAAACGATTAGCATTGCAGGGCATATGCAAATCATGTGCGTCCGGCACGCCACCGAGAAGCACTATAACAAGGGTGCACAGAAGGCGGGGTGTAAATAGTGGAAGTGTGTTGTGCTGCCGGACCTGTGCGTGGGAAGCTTCCTGATGCCTCGTCGCAGAATACGGCAGTCATTCCAGCACGTTTCGGAGTTCGACAGAGGACGAATAGTGGCTTATCGCGACAGCAGTTTATCGTACCGAGACATCGGCGCCCGTGTAGGGCGACATCCAGCCACAGTGAGGCGAATATGGACTCGGTGGGTGCAGGAAGGACGGACGGACCGACGTGAGCGATTGCCGCAGCAGCGGCACACCACCGAGTGAGAGGGCCGGCATGTTGTGCCGCGGGCATTGACGGCTCGCACCGACACATCACGAACGATAGCGTAGGAATTAGGGTGTGCTTCGCAAAAACCTGTGTCAGCACGTACCGTTCGACGTCGTCTGCAGGAGCGGGGACTTGTCGCACGGCGCCCGATTATCATTGACGTTACACCACCGGCGAGTGCGGCGGCAGTGGGCCGTTGAACGACGCACATGGACAACGGAATGGCACGACATTGTCTTCTCCGACGAATCCCGCTTCTGCCTGCAACACCACGATGGTCGGATCCACGTGTGGCGGCACCGCGGCGCGAGATTGTATGACGCTTGCATTATGCATCGCCATACCCGTCCGTCGCCTGGCGTTATGGTTTGGGGCGCAATTGGATATGGCACCCGCACCCCTCTGGTACGCATCGCCGGTACACTCAACAGCCACCGCTACATCTCCGACGTTTTGGAGCCTGTAGTCCTCCCTTACTAACAGGACCTGCCAGCGGCAACGTTTCAACAGGACAATGCGTGCCCGCACGTGGGATGCATCGTGCAACAATTCTTCACGGCCCACCAGGTGTCACTGCTGCCGTGGCCCGCCTGTTCTCCCGATATGTCGCCCATCGAACACGTCTGGTCGCTGATCGGGAACCGAGTGGCCCGGCAAGCACCATCCGCGGCTACGCCTGATGAACTGTGGCAACGTGTGGAAGCAGCCTGGACCGACATACCCCAAGCCCACATCCAAAGCCTCGTTCGTTAGATGCCGCGGCGTGTAGCGGCCTTATTGCCAGCCATGGGGGCCACACGAACTAGTGATGTCTGCGTGTTCCGCAAGTCGCACGGGCCTGTAAGCTCAATCGTTTCATCTTTGTAAGTGTTGTTATGTGTCCAGTAAATCTGGCTTTGCTATCTCGTGTCATTCTTGGTGTTGCATTTTGGGTGGCCAGCAGTGTACAAAGGATCCAGACAACTGAAAGATGCATAGGGAGATGCGTGCTTGGTGTAACTAAGAAAGGTAGGAAGAGGAACACATGGATTAGAGAAATAAAAAAGAATTGATGACATGATCATAGTTAACCCTTTAGGTTTCAGTGGGCTGGACATATTGCTAGAATTGATCACCGTTGGACAACTGAAATATTTGTTTCGATACCAAGGGGCAAGAAAAGACCCAGAAAAAGACCACGTGGGAGATGGGTGGACGAAATTTGAAAACATGGAGTGATTTTGGAAGAAATAGGTTCAAGAAAAAGTTGTCTTGAGGTTATTTGAAGAGACCAACTCTTGATGGATATATACATTTATAAACACCGCTGAGCCATTACATTATGACCACCTACCTAATTAGCTGTAGGACCCCCTTTAGCCCGCAAAACAGCGGCCACTCAGCGAGACATCGATTCGATGAGGTGACGATAGGTATCCTGGGGTAGCTGGTACCATAATGCCAACAGCAGGTCCTCCAGTTCCCGAACATTTCGGGGTGGTGAGGATTTAGCGTGAACTGGTTTTTCCAAGTCGAACCACAAATGTTCGATTGGGTTCATGTTAGGTAAATTTGGAGGCCAGGGCATTAACAGAAAGTCACCAGCATGTTCCTCGAACCACTCCTTGACGATTCTGGCAGTGTGGCATGGCGCATTATCCTGTTGGTAATGGCCATCACCAGCAGGGAACACAGTTGCCATGAATGGGTAAACGTGGTCCGCAACGATGTTCGTATACCTGACTGCTGTTAGGGATTGTGCTATTGGGATAATGGGGCCTAACTCAAAGAAATCATCGCTAACATCATAACACCGCCGCTGCCGGCTGATTTCCAGGTGCCATAGCCTCCGTTAGTAACAGGCGTATTCGCGCTCGGCCGTCTACGTGATGCACCAGGAATCTTGATTCGTCAGAACAGGCCACTTTCTTCCAATCATCCACGGTCCTATCTCGATTATCTTGAGCCCATTACGCGCGTTGTTGGCGACGACGTGTAGTGAACATGGGGGTCCAGCTGGGTCTTTGGCTACGCAGAAGGCTGCAAGGAATTGTGTGCTGTGATACATTGCCCTGATCACCACTGTTGTAGCTGCTGGTGATTTATCGCACTGTGGCCCTGCGGTTGCTGTGAACAATGCGCGACAGTCTCCGCTCTCCTCTGGCATCAATAAGCTGAGGACGACACACGGTTGGACGACGGTTCGTCGTTTGGCAATCTGTGCAAACTTTTGATACGTACTCAGTACAGCGGCACGTGAACAGCCCACAAGCCGTGCAGTTTCCGAGATCGTAGTTCTGAGTAGTTCAAATTTGTCCTTTATCGAAGTCCGATAAATCGGCAGCTTTTCCCATTCTGATACCGAACACTCTACTAACCAAAAGCCGGTCCTCGGGTTGTACATACACTCGCGGACAATGAAATTTGCGACCCAAGAAGGAAGCATCAGATTGAACTGAAATTTCATGGACGTAATGATACAAATGAATGATATACATGATGGCAAAAACAGAGCTGCAGGACAATTACAGAGGGATCTGTGGCACGCAGTCCGGTTATCTTCAATATGGCGTCGCACCGCCGCGTACGGCGATATATGCTGCAATACGGTCGAGCATGGAGGCGAACAGACGCCTGATGTTATCCTGCGGCAGACTGGCCCACACGTAATTAATACAGAAATTTAACGTAGACCAGGAACACAGGTGTTGGACGGTCTGCTCCAAATCCTGGATAGTGGAGCACAACGGCAGCCCGCGTTTCAACTGTTCCCACACATGCTCGACAGGGGATGTGTCCGGGGAGCAGGCAGGCCATAGAAGTGTCTGGACATGACGTAGGCCGTCCAAGGCAATTCGAGACGTGTGTGGGCGGGAATTATCCTTCTGGTATAGCGCCCCTGGAATCCCGGCCAGGAATGGGAGCACACGGGGCCGTAAAATTTCATCCACATACCGCTGGGCCGTCAATAATTCACGTACCACTACTAGAGCTGATCGGCTATCGTAGGTAATGGCTCCACAGACCATAATGCCTGCAGTGAGAGAGGTGTGGCGCTCGATAGCGAGGCTAGGAATATGCCGTTGACGTGGGGACATCCACACTCGGACACGATGATCATCTGCTCCCAAAACGAAGCGGCACTCATTGCTAAACACCACACGTCGCCAATCTATAGCGTTCCACGTCGCTTTGGCCTGGCACCACTGCAAACGGACCCGGTGATGTTCCGGTGTTAATGACAGCACACGTAAGGGATACTGGGATCGCAGATTCGCTTCAGCGAGGCGTCGGGAAATGGTTCGTGGGCACACAGAAGCCGCTACATCTGCCTGTACAGTGGACCGCGTCCCCATGACCCGTTCGTGCCTGGCGCACGATCTGTCGATCATCTTTACCGGTGGTCCTACTGGTCCGTCCTGAGCCGTTCTGCCGTGTGGCAGTGCCGTCAAGTGTCCACTACTCCCAACACAGTCGGACGGTATGGTCAGAACGATCCACGTGGCAGGCTATACGGCGCGCCGACCACCCTGCGGTTTTCAGACTGATGATCAGGCCTCTCTCAAAGTTTGTAAGTTGCGTAAATCGACGTCCCTGGTGTCTACCGGGCATTCTTGTGACTTTGTACTCTTGTTGGCGTCGGCCGGTAGTTTTCGCTTTCATGGGGCATCGACTACACGCCGGTTTATAAGGCTGTCGGTTCGTTCTTGCTGCGCCACTACATGGTGTGCGGTCATGCGCATTCGCAGCAAACGTGGAACATTTGCATAGCAGGACGCACTCTAGCTATTTGCAAAGTTTCGCGGTTGTAGCACGTTTTCTTCTAGGTGCGCAAATTTCATTGTCCGTGAGTGTATGCTGCTCTGTGAACTTCACCTGCGCCACCGTTAGGTCTCCAGGCGCGCTGCTTTCCCTTGGCTGGGCTGGTCATAATGTAATTGCTCATCGCTGTGTATATCCTATGGTTCTCTCTTTTTATTTTAAATTGTTTCAGCTCTCAGAGAAGTTGGACAACTCCTGAAATTATGAGGCTCTGCAGCCCCGTGTTTGCTAGTGACTAGTACAGTAAACGTGATGTAGTCGACTAATAACTCAACTTGATGTGTTTTTTTTTTTTTTGGGGGGGGGGGGGGTTGTATATCAAAGCTTAGAATCTTGAAGCAGTGATCCTCGACATACACCATTTTATGCAAAGATTTTCAAGCGACTATATTTTATTTAGGGTTCGTACGGACAGGGGGACACCACTGTAGATGCGTTTGTTACACATGAGAAAAATAGGAATAACGACGATGACAATGAGTAGCTTGCACGCTTCGGTGAACTGAAGGACAATATGCTGGTGGGCGTGTTGTTACCCGAAGGGCTGATGATACCCAAATTGCTTTCGCATTCTTCTGCAGTGGGCTAATAAAGCAATATTTTCCGACCGACGTGCCTAAACATGCTGTCGCCAACTCTCTTCCTTTATTTTACAGGCAAGAAGGGGTAACTGACTCACAGCTCTTCCTTCCCCTTTTTTGGTCACTGCTTGCACCTTTCTGTCTTTCCTCTCTACTTCCTTCGTCTCTGGAGTTCGCGAAGAAATCTGACAAGTTTTGTAGGGAAAGACTGGGAGAGAGAGAGAGAGAAAAAAAGAAACTGTGGAGGTAATTATTTTAAATATATATATATATATATATATAAAGAAAGAAGGTCCTTGTTCACTATACCTTCCTTCCCTTTCCTTATATTAGTATTTGGAAGGTCTGCGACGGCTATAAGAAACTACATGTGACCCGTTCCGGAGAAAGATGGTTGATTTTCTATTTTTTTGCGAAAACAATTATCCGTGAAAAACGCTTCGAAGGGGACGCCTCCCGAAACATTCAGCTGTTGCGCAGCGCAGATGCCATGTTGTGTTTTCATGTAATAACAATCTCAGCCATATCAATAATTAACATGAGATGTTACTAATGTAAGAACAATTTCGGTCAAATCAATGTCTCTCCTTAGAACCTCAGTGGTACCTGTACAATAATAGCTTCAGGAGTTTGGTTGTACATTCTGTAAAAGCAGCTCCAAACCACAGAAGGTGCTGCAGAAGAGGAACAGAGCCCTAGTACTTCATCTAAGAAGAGATAATATCTTAGTTTTAAAATTCTGTATAATATATTTTTTCAATTTTCCTGTAAAAGTTCATTTTTTTTCATAACCTAACTAACGGTTTTACACGTTTCCAAAATTGGTTAGTTAGTTAGTTAGTTAATTGATTTTAGTGGCGCAAGGGCCAGGTTTGGCGAAAGAGCGCCAGACACAGAACTATCAGTTAAAGATTTTTAAAAGCGGGGTGAAATGATTAAGAGCAGACAGGCTTGGTAAGAGTTAGAAAAGAGGATGATGAAAGCTGTGAAGACTAGTTAGTTAATTAGGTTTATATATAAATTTATTAATTCACTGTTATAATTATTATAACTTTTTTTTTTTTTTTAAATAAGTTTTAAAAAGTCAATCTGCTTTAAGAACGGAAATACTGCGAAAGTGTCGCAGTGGTCGCCCAAAAGCTTCTGCAGTGTAGCTGCGCCGTCATCCAGTAGATGAGACTGAAAGTAGTGAAACCGATGATTACGAAAACGAACACAACTACATAAAACATGAGAGATGGTGAGTAAACAGTCGCACGCCTCACACATTGGGGCAGTGTCGCCACACAGCAAATAGCTATGCGTGAAGCGACAATGCCCAATGCGGAGACGCGCAAGAACAACTTCTTCCCTACGGTTCCGGCGACACGATGATTTCCAAACTCCAAGGAAAGGTTTGATACGGTGCAGTTTATTCTCCATTTGTTGGGCCCACAGACCCCGCCACGTTCGCCTGATATGATCGTGAACATGAAAGCGAAAATCACGGTGAAACAGTGGCAAGGGTGTGACGACCAAAGAGGAGGCAGATCTATAGCAGCAGCATCGCCAGCCTCGTTCTCAGGGATCCCAACATGCCCAGGAATCCAGCAGAACCGAATCTGGACATCAGCCTCGAGCAAAGAACGAAGAAGTCTCCGTACGGTAAAAAGAAGTGGGTGGCCAGTGAAATCGAAAGATGACAATGATTGCACAACACTCAACGAATCAGTGTACACAATAGCACGCTGATGATAGCTCGACTGCACGTGAACAAGTGCAAGATACACAGCATGCATCTCCGCCGAAAATACCGTGGCCTCGGCAGGAATGCGGGCAACAGAAACTTCGTCAATGCAGACGGCGGCGCATCCAACGACACCAGCCGCCTTAGATCCATCGGTGAAAACACGAATAAAGTCTGCATGGACGTAACGGTGTTCAGCGAAGAGCTGCTGGTACACTGACGGAGGGGTTGAGGACTTATCAAAAGATGTAAAGCTGGTATCAACCATGACACCAAGAGGGTGCCTCAAAGCCCCTAGTCTCTCCAACGAGTGACAAGTCGAGCCCAGCATCACAAGCTACGGCCGCCATACGAAGACCGAAGGTTCGAATGCACGAGGGACGGATCTCGAACAAACGAGCATGCTGGGGATGAAAAACTGCATCGTGTAAAGAATGGTCTGAGAGAGATTTAAGTTTCAGGTAAAATTAAAGAAACAGCTGCAGACGGCGTAAATGAAGCGACGGTTCGTTCGCGTCGGCATAAAGGCTGGGAATGGGTGACGTGCGAAATGCTCCCGTACAAAGACGCAGCGCTTGATGGTGGATGGTATCTAACGGCCGGAAAACGGATGGACGCGCAGAGCCATACACCATACAGCCATAATCCAGCTTAGACCGAATGAGAGAATGGTCCTGTCTGCACCCCAGGAGACTGAGGCAAGGATCTTAAGGATTGACAAGGCTCTCAGACAGGAAGTCCTTAGTCGTCGAACGTGCGAGCGAAAGGTGAAAGCACGGTCAACGGTCAAACCAAGGAACTTGGTTTCCGGCAAAACTGGAATGGCTGCACGGTCCAAATAGAGCTCTGGATCAGGATGGAGGCCACGCCTCCGGCAGAAATGGACACAGGGTCTTGTCGGGAGAAAGAACAAACCCATTATTGTTAGCCGCTTTAACAATCTGGGTAATTGCAGACTGCAGCTGCCTTTCAACGAAATGCATGCTGGATGACGAACAGAAGATGTGAAGGTCGTCAACATAAATGGTAGCCGAAACCGCTGGAGGAAGATTTTTGAGCAGACAGTTTATGCGGAGGATGAACAGAGTCACCGAAAGAATGCTGCCTTGAGGGACACCTTGTTCCTGATGGAAAAAGGCAGAGAGCGTCGTACCCAGGCGCACTTGGAACACGCGGTTACGAAGGAAGCTGGCAATGAATGTTGGGAGGTTTCCACGCAACCCATTTTCGTGGAGGTCACGGAGGATACCGTGACGCCACGCTCTATCGTAAGCTTTTTCGATGTCAAAAAATACAGACACCAGGTGCTGCCTACGTACGAACGCCTCACGAACAGACGTCTCAAGGAGCAGGAGATGGTCAGGAGCTGAACGATGACGGCGGAAGCCGCTTTGTGATGGAGACAGTATTCGATGTTCTTCTAGAAAATAAATTAGCCGGGAATTAACCATTCGTTCAAGGATTTTGCACAGACAGCTAGTGAGGGCAATTGGCCGATAACTAGAGGGAGACTTGGGGTCTTTGCCAGGCTTGGGAAAAGGTAAAACAAAAGCTCTTCGCCAAGAGTCCGGGAAACTGTGCTCCAACCAAATGCGGTTGAAAAGCACTAACAGATTCTCGAGAGACGACTGCGAGAGATGACGGACCATGTCATAGTGGATGCCGTCGGGACCGACAGATGTTGCACCGGACCGATGCAGAGCCACCCGTAGTTCAACCATGCTGAAGGGGAGTTATACTCAGTGTTATAAAAAGGCGCAAAGGAGATTTTCTGGCGTTCCGCGGTTGTTTTAATCCTCTCAAAGGACGGGAGATACGCCTGAGAACTAGAAACTGAGGCAAACGCTTCGCCCAAGCAATTCACAATCTCCCCTACTTCAGCATACGTGCAGCCGTTATTCTCAAGAATTGAAATTTGGCGGGAACTATAGTTTCCCCGGATCTTACGAATTTTTTCCCAAACAGTTTTTGAACTGGCACGTGAATTGATAGATGAAACGTACTTCATCCAAGACTCCCTCTTGCTTCGTCGACGCACCAACCGAGCAAGATTTTGCTCTTTTAAATTTAACAAGATTAGCATCGGTCGGATAACGCCGAAAAGTACACCAGGCCTTATGTTGAACTCTCCTAGCCGCTGCGCAATCAGGGTTCCACCAAGGCTTCGGACGTCTTAGGAGCGTCGTTGATGTTTTTGGGATAGAGAGATCTGCTGCCTGAATGATACACGTTGCGACATCAGTAACAGCTGCGTCAATTGACCCCGGGTTACCATGGCAAAAGATATCACTGCGGACGATGTGAAGACCTCCCACTTGGCACGATCCATCCTCCAACGAGGAGGGCGGGAGGCAGAAGATGGCACGCTCACATTATACCTAAGTACAATTGGGAAGTGGTCGCTTCCATGGAGGTTGTCACACACCGTCCACGACCAGTCGGCCATAACCGATGGTTGACCCAAAGATAAATCGATTGCACTGAAACTTCGTGTAGGCTCGTGGAAGTAAGTGTCAGCACCGGTGTTAAACAGGCACAAAGAGGTCGAGGAAAGAAGAAATTCGATCCTACGGCCTCGTGTGTCTGTTCTGACACTACCCCACAATGGATTATGAGCATTGAAGTCACCCAGAAGAAGAGCAGGTGACGGCAGCTGCTCAACTAAGCTCTCAAGAACGGACACGCTCACGTCCTCATCCGGCGGCAGATAGACGCTGCAAACAGTTAGAAGCACAGGCATGGAGATACGCACCGCAACGGCTTGTAAAGATGTTGAGACCGCAACGGGAGAAACTGGAACACTGTGGGGGACAAGGATGGCAACTCCCCCGCAAGCTATATCTCCTGAAACATTATCTTTCCGAAATGCACTGTAGCCTCAAACTGAAAGGAGGTCTGATGGTTTAAGTTTTGTCTCCTGGAGGCAAAGGCACACCGGAGAGTATGACGAAAGCAGATGTTTCACGTCGTCATGTCTTGTCCGAAAGCCTCGACAGTTCCACTGAACGATTTGACCCATGGTTTGAAGTGTGGTGAATGAGAAAAAGAAAAAAACGAAAAACAAAACCCGAGAAAGATTGGGACAACTAATAGTGGTCCGATTCCATCATTTCGTCAGCAATGTCCATTTGCGATTGGGACTGTTTTGTCCGACGCCCTGTAGTCTCTGGTGGTAAAATGGGGCGGTATTTTGGTTCCTGTGTCGCAGATGATCTTGCCCGATCCTGGTTCTTATGGTGAGAGTTTGGAGATTTCTTCTCTTTTTCCTTTCTCTTTTCTCCAGGGGTTGTTGAAGTCCCGGTGGTGCTGGTGTTAGTTGCAGCATGTTTAGGCATAGTGGTTGTTGGAGCTTTTGCGTGCCTAGCTCGGGATTGCAGTGCTGCCAGACCATCAGCTATGATGTCGTCTAGCTTGTAGGGACAATTTACTGGGATTTGACTATCAGCCTGTGTACCGACTGTAGTCCTTGCAACAACCGCTGATGCATAGGATCGCCGATTTAACTGACTTGGAACGACCTTTCTTCTGGCCTCTGGGTAGGAGATTCCTTCAACGGTCTTAATGCGTTGGATCTCTTTTTCCTCTTTCCACTTTGGACAGTCTGTCGATGATGCTGCATGGGATCCCTTGCAGTTGAAGCACAGCTCGGCTTCGGCATGGTCTGTTGCTGTACAACGCCCACACCGAGCAGTGCTCTTGCAAGACTGCTGGGAGTGACCATATTCTTGGCATTTGAAGCATCGTAGAGGACTTGGTATGAAGGGGCGCACTTCAAGGTGTAGATACCCTGCCTTGATTGATGTTGGCAGGGATGGGGTGTTAAAGGTCAGTATGATGTTTCGAGATGGGACAGATTGGCCATTTCGCCGAAATAGGATGCGCCGGACTCCACTCACTTGTTGGTCTTTCAATTCCTCCAGAAGTTCTTGGTCACTGCACTCCAGAAGGTCTTGAGAAGAGATAACACCTCGTGAGGAATTGAGGTAGCCGTGAGGGGTAACTTTTACTGGACAATCTAAAAAAGAGGTAGTGTTTAAAAGCACTGTAGCATATCTGGGACTCGACATCTCAACAAGAAGATCTCCAGATTGGAGCTTCTTAACGCTCTTAGGAGAGCTGGCAATTGATTGCAATGCTTTATTTATCCAGAAGGGGCTTCTGGTGTTTAATGGGTTTGAAGCGTCCAAGGAGTGGATGAAAAAGAACCGAACATTAGCAGAATCAGGTGTAGGTTTCTTGTTGGGAGGGGGTGACCCTTCCTCAATGGGCCGCTTTGTTTGAAGTTCTTGGGAAATTTTTTGGTTAGCCATGAATAGAAGTGAAAAGTTCGTCCGCCGATTTCCCCGCCCACAACCGAGCCCAACAGGGGAGAGCCGTAGGTCCGCAAGCCCAATTGGACGCAGGACACGACTGTAGGGTTAAGCAACGGATATAGCATGTTGATAGTGCAGACATGCGCTCAGCGAGTACCGCGACTTTCCCAGGTCTTGGTAACACCCCTTTGGCATACCCGCACTATCCCCAAACTCACCCTGTTGTACGTAACAACAAGCCGATTGAATAGGAGCGGGTTAGTTCCTAGCCGCCCGTTTAGGGTGAAGCAGGGGGCAAAGAGGAGTATTGGCGACAACAACAACCTGGCCACCAGAAACCTCAGCCTCCAGCATCCCCTTTTCCACCTTACGGGTCACCGCACACGGCAAACGTGCAGGTAGGTCTAGCAAACCAGCCCGGAAAAACAAGAGAGGGGCAGAAAATGGAGAAGCAAGTCGAGTAGAAAATGGAGAAGAAAAGATGAACAGGTAGTGGAGAAGAAAGTAAAAACAGGAAAGGGAGAGGAAAGCGAGAGGAAAGGAAAGGGCTGGCGCATAATCACAACCTCAGCAACCTACAACTGAGGCGGGTGCTGTCAAGGTGGTGGCAACACAAAGTTGTAATGGGAAGAACCAAACATAACATGTCGGCTGGGGCCGTGGGGTCGCTACTCCCCATCAGCTGGATGAACAGCTGTCCCTGCGGTAACGTGAAAGCACAAATACAAGAAAGCAAAAAACCGTCACAAGGTCAGCTCGGGCCGTGGGGGCGCCGCTCCCCAAATAACTGGAAAACCAGTTATCCCCGTGCGGGGGTTTCCAAAATAAGGCATTAATTCCGACACGACATGCCATGGGAACGGGATGTTACCACGTCAAACGAAACCTCTGAATGTCAATGCGAAAGATGCGATGTGAAAAGTAACTCTCAGTCTTACAATGTGATACGCGGGATGTGAGAGAGTGAATAAGCAGAGAAGCGGGCGACAAGCGTTTGGCTGTATCTTGCTCCGGACAATCGCACTGAAAACAAACGCAAAGGAAATATCGTTTTACGATATAATGTCGGTGTCTAACGTTGGCGTCGTACGTCAGTCGATGGAAATCGTTGCTTTAAGAAAGAGACGACAATATTTTTGCATGACAAAACATTTTTCACTCCGCGGGCACCAGTATCGAGCACAAAATTCCACAGTGTGCATTTTTTTCTTTGAAATTATTTTTACCTTTTCAAAAATAAAACGGAAATAAAACCGGGTCAAAATAGGGTTAGGAACACCTTGACCAGATTTTGACCCGGTCAGGAATACTCTGACACGACCCATTTAACCTGCAAGAAATTGTCGACCCATTTCCATCTCTAGTCATGTTAAGTAGTCGTACACTGCCCAAAAGAATATTTTTGACATTAGAGCGAGATCTTTATCAGAGTGAAAGAGAATCAATCAACATGAATTTCACAAAATCCCAGAAGGAACTTCTCATATCAGCGATATCTGCTTACACACACACACACACACACACACACACACACACACGCGCGCGCGCTTTTGTTTAAGAAAAAGCAACATAAGCTCTAGCAAAAATTTTTGACTGAGGGAAAGAAAGCTGCCAACAAAGATTCCGAAGCTGCTTCCTGAAGCCAGCATTCCAATATCTTACCTTACAAAATGCACGTTCACCCACAGATTACTTTCCCGTGGAATTACATACATTCACTCGCAGAGTTACTTATAGCTGATTCTTAAGACATACCTCCTAATTCGAAGCCTCTGGTTTCAGGGACGGGACAGCGCCATCGGACAAACAGCATCTAGAACTCGAAACCTGGACCATTTTAGGCGGCCAGAAGCCGGTGCTTTAGACCCCTCAGCAACCGACTCGGTCGTTTCCTTTTATCTTTCCGATCTAAATCACTGATTCCTTTCTTCTGCGGCTTGAAGGTCAGCGTTCGTGACTGCCATGGAGATAACCACAGGTTCGATCCTGGGCACGTACGAACGTTCGAACCACTAAATACCCGCCGTGCGTCGGATGGGCACGTTAAGCCGTCGGACCCCGGGTACTGCCCCCCCCCGGGTAATAAATAAGTGTGTCTTCCTCCCCCTTTCCACCTCGCTTCCGTGTCACTTTTCTATCGGGCACTCTAGCCCAAATCATCTAGCTTCCTATTTCTAAGGGTTGTTTAAGACCTGGGATCAGACACTCTCTTCCTAAAATCCTCTACATATGACCTGACCTGATCTGGGGCTTGACATTTTTTATTCAGGCAGTGTTTTGATCAGTGCCCAATTGTTGAGTACCTTCTTTTAAAATTTAATTTCAATGCCTATGGGCATGTATGATGTGAAACGGTGTATAGTACAGAATACTGGCATTGGAAACTTCACTATTTTTATTATTTTCAGTTGATTTTTAAAGATGCTACATTAAATAATTTCAGAACTGTAATCTCTGACCGAGGTCTGCACGGGCGATCCGTGAGCCAGGTTTCTGACCTGTGACACATTCGGTTGCCCCTCATATTACCTGCCCACAGTACTGATTAATGTTTGCAAATAACAAAATAAAATTTCATTCAGGGGAATTTTTTCTCTTTTGTTACTTGGCAGGCATATATTTTAAGAGACATTTAATTTAGATTTTTTAACAGACATGTTACAGTCTCTCGCTTGCCTGCTCGGTGGAGCAGTGGTCTAAGCGTTGACTTCTGACCATTCCTCCGAGATGGAGCCGGGTTCGAATTCCGGTGAGGCATAGATGTCGTGTTTCTCATACGGTACTGTATTTCTCCCTTACCTGGAACCAGTAGCCCTAAATTAGGGGCGGGTGACTGCTTATAGCCCATTCAATTGCTCACGGAAATCGTTACTCCTTCAAACAAACAAAACAGTCTCTCCCTTCCCTCATCCACATCCTTGTTTCGATCTAGAAAACTTTTAAGTAGTTAAAAAGTAAAGTAAATAATATACTTATAGGTAAATAATATAATGTCGAAATGAAATTCCGTTTTCACACACTGCGCTCCTTTCTGTTGTATTTTGTTCTTCTTACGAAGGTAAAGGAGTGAAACAATACATGAGACTGATTAGGAAAAAAAGCTTAACTTCTTTACTGGGTAAAAAAACAGAATGCGCGGCGAAACGGTGTCAATAAAGCACAGCATGAGCAAGACGATATTGTTCACGTTAATTTATTTATGTCAATATTAAACTGGACCACATCACACTATTCAAAACAGAAAATTAGTAACATTTAACAACACAAGATAGAGGAAACATTGCGTGGAAAGGGGGGGGGGGACGATTACGGGCGAAATCTTCGTACCGTCTGACTTCCGTTTTCGGAAATTTTCCCTCCCTTTTTAAGCTGAAATACACATTTATACAATAAAATCTTTAAAAACAATACTGAGCAAAAGGATATTGCAAGAAAAAAATATTACGATTACTGGAGAAATCCTTACTCCGTCTAACTTCCGATTTCGAATGTCACACTTCCGTCCTCCGACGGAAAACGACATTCCCCCAAATTCTGTTCAGTTATGTATCTATCTCGAGAACCACTCAAATGATGATGAAAATGACGAAATATCTCGAATCCGCCGAACAATCTGATGCCTGAAAATTACAAGGAAATTCCCGCGCCGCCTAACTTTCCTTTACGGAAAAATTTCCTTCGGTTTCAAGCTGAAATACAAATTTTTATGGAATAAAATTATATTTAACAATACTGGGCAGAAGAAACATCGCGAGAAAAGGGCATTACGATAGCGGGAAAAATCTTTTTCCGTTTAACTTCCGTTTTCAAAAGTTTTAAAAGATGAAATATTTGCTGACGGGGAAACGAATCCCTTCCCCAACTAATACCCCCAAAATTTATCTTCAGTTTTGTTTGCATTGATCTCGGAATGGCCCAAATGATGACAAAAAAAAAAAAAAAAAAAAAAAGAAAAAAGAACGGAATTCTGCGAATCCGCGGAAGAATTTCATGTATGTGAAACGGAAGACATAGAAGTGCGTCACGAACCGGGCGCTTTCATTAATTACATTTGAAATTAACCGTCCACACTACACTAAATGGATATATTATTGTATGCACCTACCTAATAACGTGTTGCTACGCCTATTATCCTCACAACAGCAGCCAGACGTCTTGGTATGGGCACAACGAGGTGTTGAAAACTGGTATAGGTGGTACTGCCGACCATGAAGTGAGGATCGCCGGTCGTAGAGTATTTGTCCACAGTTCCTGGGCTCAAACAGATCTTTCTAATTAATCTCACAATGAATCCAATTGGTCGCCACTAGGGAAGTTTGTGGAGTGACGTTGTCCTGTTGAAAGCAGGAGTCATGGTGCGGGAAAAGAATTGTTACGAACAGGTGTAAATGGTCGACGAGGACGTTCACATACCTTGTGCTGGAGGTCTGGACATGTACGAGGTATCCTAAAGAAGCCGATGTAAACGTACTTCAAACTGTTGCCTCCACCTGCATGTATCACGCGAACTTCGCAAGGTGGGTCCTTTGCTTCGTGTGTTTACATCACACACGTACCCTATCATCGCCGTGATAGAGTTCAAACCGTGATTCGTCAAACCAGATGTGCTTCCAGTCCTCCGCACTCTAGCTGAGACAAGTCTTTGCAAACTGTAGCCTAAGCTTTTGATGAGTTGCAGTCAACAAGGGAGACGATGTGACGTCGACTGCCATAGCTTATTTTTTTATGCTACGATGGCGCTTGAAGTTGTGGACGCGACCTTATTAAATTCCGAATATTATCTGCTCCTCGGTAACCGTGCAATTCCTTGAAACGATGCGGGACAGTTTGAGCTCACCATGACTGTCAATTGTACGTTTGCGTCCACATTTCTCGGTTGGTTTTGCGGTATTTCACGGTCTCAGTATACACGTGCAACGGTCTGACATGGAAATTCCAACAGCTTTGCAGTTGCGATCATTGAACAACCAGCTTTCCTCGGAATTACTACCTGGCCACGGTCTAACTCACGTCGCGGCCTTTACCCATGATTACATTTTCGTGACTGGTCTCCACACAATGCGTAGAGAGATCTGCTCTATTTATAAGTATTCAGTTTCAGCGTCCCCAATACTTCTGCATTGCATATTGTTATCGGGGTGTATATAATACCAATTTGTCCATTCAGTGCACAAGTTAAAAGTTTGAGACGGGACGGAAATTGAACGTTACGGTTTCGCGGAAGGCTGGGCTGTCAAAATTAAGGAGTCCATCAACGATTAAAGAACCCGTGCAGATCTTTAATATCTGGTGTAGTCATGCGAAATGAAACCATATACCAGAGCTAAATTGAAAGTTGGACGGTTACGTTGCAGTGGCAAATTCATAAAGATTTGCTGTTTTTTTGCCTCTCTGCACAGCAGCAAAATATGAAGTTGTTATTTCGAGAGGATGAGCTTAAATGATCAAAATGCGCAAGTGTTTGTAAAGATAGTGTAACAGCTCTGATAGGAGGAAGTTTGAGAGTCAAGGCAAAAGTAAGAACAGGATTCTCAGATGCGAAATATACACTGGAGGAAAGTGGAAAAAAAAAAAAACACCAAGAAGGAACTGGCGAACGATCATGAAATTTACATATGTTAATAGGGTCGAGTTTACGCAGGTGTGATGTTAGTTTCGGGACCAACCGGTGAGCGATTACGCCACAGCACGGCATAATATGCAAATTATCGTCGGTGGTATTTAAGGAGTACAACGAAGTGAAGGTAATCAGTCGTCGGCGTACGGACACGTGCGAAGACCCTGAAGAAGCTGCAATTCCTGGACATGGAAGACGTGTACGATTTCAGCAGTTATCGGACTTTGAGCGAGGTCGTCTAGTCGGACTCCGCGAGGCCGGGTGGTCGTATCGTCGTATTGCGGAGCTAATTGGACGGGAAGTATCGATGGTGGTACGATGGTGACGTAGATGGTCCGAGGAACATTCCCACACGAGAAGACGTGGAACCGGGAGTCACAGACTGACTGATGAGCGGACCGATCACCGCATAAGAAGAGCGGCGTTGTCAAGCAGAACATCCACTGCGACGCAAATCCGAGCTGCCGTTGCACCTGAGGTGACTGTGCGAACAATCCGCAACCGTCTACTGGATGCAGGACTACGTGCACGTGTGCCTCTGGCATGTGTACCTCTGACTCCAGCCCACCGTTAGGAACGGCTGCAGTGGTGTCGCCAACGTCTGCACTGGAGAACGCAATGGCGATCTATCGTGTTCAGTGATGAAAGCAGATTCTGCTTGGGAGCCTCCGATGGCCGTATGCGTGTTCGCAGACGCACAGGGGAGCGTCTCCACCCTTCTTGCATCCGCCAGCGACACACTGCCGCCGCACTCGCCGGTGGTGTAACGTCAATGGTAATCGGAGCAACGGGCGCCGTGCGACAAGTCCCCGCTCCTGCAGACGACGTCGAACGGTACGTGCTGACACAGGTTGTTGCGCAACACACCCTAATTCCTGCGTTAACGTTCGTGATGTGGCGGTGCGAGCTGTCAATGCCCGCCGCACAACATGCCGGCCCTCTCGTTCGGTGGTGTGCCGCGGCTGCGGCAATGCAATTGCTCACGTCGGTCCGTCCACCCCCACCGAATCCATACTCGCCTCACTGTGGCTGAATGTCGTCCCACACCGGCGCCTATGTCTCGATACGATAAACCGCTGTCGCGATAAGCCACTATTCGTCCTCTGTCGAACTCCGAAACGTGCTGGAATGACTGCCGTATTCTGCGACGAGGCATCAGGAAGCTTCCCACGCACAGGTCCGGCAGCAAAACACACTTCCACTACTTACACCCCTCCCCCTTCTGTGCACCCTTTTTATAGTGCTTCTCGGTGGCGTGCCGGGCGCACATGATTTGCATATGACCTGCAATGGTAATCGTTCGCATGTCCTCTCGCGGGCGACGCATGCTGCGAATTTCAGGCCAATCGGATGCTTCTTTCTTGGTACATCAAACAAAGATCTTCGCTCTTTCCACGTTTATAAGTGAGTCACGGAAAAATTCTCATTGGCCGCCACCGGTAGTCGAACCCGGGGTCTTCCAGTTACGCGCCGGATATGCTTCTGCTACATTATTATTCCTTCTTGGTGTTGCATTTTGGGTGGCCAGCAGTGTATCTACAGAAAACAATTAGCTTTTCGAAGCTGGCAATGAACTCATCCATGTGGTCATACTGCAGTAGTGCCAATATAAACGCCTTAATAAAAAGTCGCACTGTCGATTTAAGACTATCCAATTTTTCATGCAGCAAGTTGTGCGCTATGTATGTATGTATATCTTGGCTGTACTACATCAAAGAACAACGAATTTTTTGGGGAATGTTCTGAAAATATTGTTGAATTTGTTAAGAATTTCGCCTACTTCATGATCACAAGTGGATCTATTTGCCTGTTTCAGTGATCAGAAATGATGTTCTTCTGTTCCATCTTTGAAAAAGTAAATAAACAATCTTTCTTCATAGCGGAAATGTGTAAAATTTCTGATCTGGAAAAGCAAACTTTAGCTTTTAACATACGCTTTCATAGAATTAAAAATGTTCTGACGAATATGTACCGAAGTACATGCTTATGTTTTTGCTATTTTATCGCGATAAATGCTATTTCCCCTGTCTAATCCTTTTGCTACTTTATCAGATATACAAATTACGAAGTCGTTTCACACATATTGTCCAAATTTTAAAGAAAACAAATAATATGGCCGCCGGGCGAGAAAAGTATATGGTGCTTCTTAAAAATATGACCACACTCTGTGGGCATTCAAGAACGGATTTAAATGAGAAATTCTTTCCTTGAAACGCGATTCAAAGAAAAAGAACTCACAGACTTTCCGATACGTCGGTAGTAAAAATATCTGTCTATCATGAAAATTAGTTTAGTCACCATAATCGTATTAAAAAAAAAATCAATATGAACAATCGTACCCATAAAGACTACATTTTACTGTTTAGACAACAGTTTTACTGTTATTTGTAATCAAAATCAGGCCAAATTTGGAGGAAATCTAAGAACAACGATTAAAATTACGCGGAATAAACCCGCTATTGATTTATTCTGAAAAGCTGTACAATCTGATTGCTGAAGTTTGCTTTTCCAGATCAGTATGATATGGCAACCTTTCTAAGTCTGCAAAAAATCTGAAGTTCATTGAAGTTGTTTTTTAATTTTTTTAGTGTTTATAACAATGCATATCTATTTGTATATTACAAATAGATATGCACCACTAATGAATCCTGATTACCATTCTTGTTCTTGAAATTTCTTAATCAGACTAAAGGAGATACGGGGCAAAAATAAAGAAAAAAACTTTGAGACACACTGATTTCACACTTTACGCACATTGCGAAAAAATGTCATAGGACTAATGAAAACTCACTCAATTCCGTTTACACCATTTTAAGTTAAGACCTCTAAGTGTGTGTGTGTGTGGCTGCTGACTCAACTGTGTGTGTGAGAGAGAGAAAGAGAATGTGTGGATTTAAAGACTAGTCAATTTACCAATTTTCTTAGAGAACAGATAATTGCTAGTTAGCATATCCTGCTGCACACCAGACGCTTGAAACAGGTGACGTTGCGTGCGGAATAATGTTACAAATAACGAATTGCTTCAGCGATGGTAAGACGTTTTTGATCTTATTTTACATTTCGACGTTATTAAAGGGGGAATTGTCACGCGAAGCAAATTGGATGCAAGATAGTTTCAAAAACACAAAACCTTTGGCAAGAGAGCGAAACATGCGGTCATAAACGATTCAGGTGGTAAATTATTTTTGAGAGCGAAGAGAGACCCAATCTCTTTAAATTCCACCCTGTTCCTGATCCGTAGCCCCACCTCCACCTCCCTTTTCTGCCTTTAAGAAACAAATATTCCCTAATGTTGAGAGATTAACTGAGGTCATCCGAACTAATAGTAACGGACGGTATCAAAGGAAACTTGCCAAGTGCACTAAATCCGCCTCCCAGCAAGTCTTAAGACAATAAACTCTGCCAACCATGAGAATGTCATTTGTCATTCAGTGAGACAGAGAAAACCTCAGCTTTGTCTTTCCTTAACAGTACAGTCCTGGATGTAAAGAATTATGGTTGGAAAAATAGCACGCTCGAAAACTCACTTAGCGCTACGCGGAGTCGGGCGTATTACTGTCGCAAGGTAGTTTATGGAGCACGGCGATCTCCCCTCGATACAAGTACATATTTATCCATCGTCCAAGACGTCAGTCACGTTGAAAGAAAGTCTCTGGGGAAAGAAAATGCCGTTGTTATTCTTTTCTTTACGACCAGTGAATAAATAATTTATGACATCTCACAGACTCCAGTCCCGATGCAGATCATCAAGTACCACAGAAATAGGGGGAATCAACATTTTTATACGTCAATACCAGTTTCGCTCCCTATTTCTGTTTCCATGAATATTAAGTTTACCTTACAAGATTTTTTGGAAAAAAGAAAGAAAGAAAAATTTCATAACATGACAGCCGAGAACACGGCGCAAGGTTTAGTGTCGAAATCGCATATTTTACCTATGGTAGAATATGCGATTACACCGGTGTTGCCATCCGCTATCTCTGAATTGACTTCAAATTTGCATGCTGCGTTAAACTCAATACTTACTGCTAGGTATAAAGTGCACAGAGAAATGAGTTTCCATTTACGACACCATTCCAAATGGAATAAAAATGTTGTTTTACTAGTTGAAACAAGTGCTGACGCACTTGAAAGAAATGGTGATAGCAATGGTGCTGACGCACTTGTTTCAACTGTTTCCCATCCCATAGGCACTTCCTGTTCCGGATATTCGTGTCTTTACCAGTTTCATTACAAATCTTTCCTCCTCACTTTCGCCCCATGTTTTTCATCAATGATTCGTATCTCAATGCGCACCTTGGTATCTTTTCCTCAGACAGTGAACCTGCATGGGAATTCTCAGTAGTAGTAATGAGACAGTTAAGCCAACGCCTTATTCTTCGGCTGCTGACTCAACTGTTTATTCTGGCCTACACCACTGACATCCTAGCCAAATACTGCCCCCATTAAATGGGAAACATACCTTCGCACAGCAACACGCTGTACAAACTATTATTACCATTGCTATCACCATTTCTTTAATGTTAAATATACGAAATCTGTTTGTATGTTATGTCCCAACATACAAAAAATGATATTTTGATTTCGATATGGTTTTGAAAGAGATACATCTTTTGTCCTGTATTATAACCAATAAGACACCTGTGTCTCATAGAAAGTCATATCACAGGCACCCATATCTCATCTGGCTTACAATGGTTGATCTCCACATTTTGGTCTATGGACGCATCTTTTCCGGCTCTTAATTCAGCACAACGCACCCGGTTACTGTTAAAGTGGTAATTCCAGTTACTGGAATCACCACTTTAACTGAACTAACATCTAAAAAAGGTTTACACTCCGAACCTTTAGGATTTTACCAGTGAAACAAAAGAAGAGGTCTAAAAAGTGTACAGTTACATTCTAAGTTTTTATAATAGAGCGATTTACTTTTTAGGGATCATTACGTAAAATTTACGTAACGACACAGATATTCAGATTTTTTAAGCGTTCCTCCATCAAGAGTTCCTCTCTCTCTCTCTCTCTTTCTAATTCAACCATGGCGCCGGTTCTCCTAGCCCACACATAGGAAATCCCTCGATATCTACTATCGCACGATGTAGACGATTAATTGTGTAAAACAACTGACAAACAAAAGCGCGATTACCAAACCATCTCCTTCACTCTTCTCGTCCTAGCTACACTGAATTAGAAACCTTTGTGCAGATGTAAGAAAACGTCACAAACGCAGCTTATATGAAAAAACGTGGTCTCGTGCGTCACCACGTGATCTAGGCATCAATTTAAGACTGCTGCTCGTCAGCAATCGCCAGTAGTGTTGATCACAATAGGAAAAACAAAGGATCTTTCGGTGTTCGAGGAAGGGCTCATTGAGGGTGCCCCGTCTGGATGGAGCAACAATTTTGAAAACAGCAGAGCTGACTGGTTTCTCAAAAGGTGAGATATTTCGGGTTTTAAATGTGGAAAAGATAACTCACATTGTATGTCCTTAGAGGCGTAACTGTGGGGCGATGACAATCTGTCAGGAACGAGATCGCCGTCATCCGAGAAGGCTTGTGCGCAGAAACAGGACTCCCTGTGTGCAGCAACTGACCGAAGCCTTCAACGACGGCTGTTCCCGACCCATATCTCAGCGAACTAAGGGCAAGAAATCGTAGAGGACCGGTATTGGCAATCGCATGCCTATATGGAAACCACTGATTTCTGCACAGAACCGGAAAGTTTGTGAAAAACAGGAAGATTTCTTGATTTTTGCGAAGAACCGGAAAGTGTTGCCAGAAACAATGCGACTGGACATGGGAAAAGTCACGTGGTCCGATGAGTCGTAGTACACCTTGTTCTGTACCGACGGCAGGCAGACAATCCAGCGGAAGCCCCATGAAGTAATGGATACAGCTTGCCTTGTAAACACAGCTCAAGGTTCTGGAGGTAATGTCATGGACACGGGTGCGCTCGGTTGGTACCGAACGGGTCGCCCAATATTGCTCGAAGCTGGGGCGTCCTCCAATGATTATCTGAACATTGCTGCCGATCAAGTCCATCCTGCAATATTGACTTTCTATCCTGCAGGTGACAGCTGTTTCATAGACGATGGCGCGCAAGATGTGTTCGGCAGTTGTTCAGCGAGCATGACAGAGACTTCCACCATCTTCCCTGATTACCACAAAGCCGGGATTTAAACTGCATTGGGAATGCAAAGGGAAAGTTAGAAAAACATTCGGGAACAGAATCCTGTTTCGTCAAATCTGAGCCAGTTGAAGGACTGTCTGGGGAACGCTCTACGATTTCCTGCTCTTAGTGCTCTATAAGTGGATGTACTCCAAAACCTTGCGGAATCTATGCCAAATCGCGTGCTGTAATTTGGGCTAAAGGAAGTCCAACAAGGTATTTAATTAAAAGTTTCTAATTCAGTGGTGGGCATATGCATAAAGGTGACGAGTGAAGAAGGTAGAAAAGCAGCTGAGCCGCGGATGGTGGGGCAGTCACCCTCCGACCAGATGGTCCTCAGGTAAGTTGTGTTGCTCCGAACCACAAATATATGAAGTGCGCCGGATACGCACGTTAAGTCATCGGACTAAGTGTAGTGGTCACCCAGCTACAAATAAGGACACCTTTCTCGGAATTTTCTTGAACACCAAAATATCCTTTGTTTTTGCTTGGAATTTCCTCGTCCTGGGTAGTGTAATGTCTAGCATGCTTGACCGGAAATCGGGAGGTGCGGGTTCAATTCCCGCCCACAGTTTCCTGGTATTTGTAGGTGCAGGATCTTGGGTGCGAATGGACCTTTCCACCACATCCCATAAATGTTCAATTGGGTTCACGTCGGGCGAACGTGGTGGCCACACCATCCGTCGGAATTGTCCAGAATGCGTCTCGAACCAATTTTGGACAACTTGGGCCTGATGTCATGGTGCATTGTCCGCCTGGAATATCCCACCGCTGTTGGGGTACATGAAGGGCTGCAAATGGTGACCCAGTAAAGCAACAAAGTAGATACGTTGTGTTTACGAGGACCAGAGAACCAAAAACTGTGCCGCATAAAGACACCCCACACATGTATGGAACCACCACCAGGTTGCAGTGCCTTGTTGACAGTTTGGGTCTATGGCCTCATGAGGTCTGAGCCATACTCGAACCCTACCATCAGTTGGTAACAACAGGTAGCATGACTCATCTGACCACGTCACATGTTGCCAGTCTTCCAGGGTCCAATTACCATATTCATGAGCTTAGGTGAGGTGCTGTGTCCGATGCCGTAGTGTTAACAAAGACACTCTGGTGGATCTTCTGCTCCCATATCCCATGCATGCTAAATTACACTGCACTGACCTGATGGATATGTCTCTGGTACCTCCAGCATTGAATGTGGATGTTATTTGAGCCAGTATCGCTTCTCTGGACAATCCTGGTCAGACGCTGCTGGTCACGGTCATTCAGCACTCGTGGTCGGCCACTGAGCTTTCACGGTGGGTGGTAATGCTTTCCATGAGATATCCTTGGTACACATGTGACACTGTGGATCGAGCAATGTTGAATGTTAGCACAAAGTGGCCCATCTGTCTGGCTCCCAGTACCATGCCTCGTTCAAACACCGATAATTCACGTCAGCTTGCAATAATCCTATTGGTGGTTGTTCAACCTGACTCACGAGATTTCACCCCGCAACTGATAAAAATCGTGGCGTGCGTCGAAGCTTTTATACGACAGCAGCGCCAGTTAAAAATTTGTATACTGTTTTTCCATGACTTTTGGCACTCAGTGTATAACTTTTCCTTTTTTCAAGGTTGAGGGAAATTGGTGTATTGCTTCCTGCATCAGGGAGTAAAAGTAAGCTAAGTTACTGAGTCTGGCAGGCTAATTTTTGGCATTTGAAGTGTGTGAAGACATCTAGTAACAGAGCTGTGTCTTGTAACCAGTGGCGGATTTCCAATTAGGCACGGTAGGCACGTGCCTATGGGCGTAGCTACATGAGGGGCGCAAAAATTTCAGTGAGAGTGTAACATTGTGGTGGGATTGGAAACAATGCTAAGCAGAGTCATGTTCGTACATAGCAGCGTTCCCTAAAATTTATTTTGGGTGTGTGTGTCAGGCAACAACACTACCAGCGCCCTTGGGGCACCACCACCTCCTGTTTTTTTTTTTTTTTTTTTTTTTTATTGGAGGTTTAACGACCACCGTGAGCAACTCAATGGGCTATAAGCAGTCGCCCGTCCCTAATTTAGGGTCACTGGTTTAGGGTCAAGGGAGAGGGCCAGTGCCGTAAGACAAACACAACATCCATGCCTCACCGGGATTCGAACCCGGACCCCGTTCGGACGAATGATCAGAGGCCATCGCTTAGACCACTGCGCCACCGGGGCGGCACCACCTCCTGTTTGGGAAGGGGGGAGGAAGTTTTGTTTGTCTGAGTGAGTCCCAGCTCATTTTCTTGGACGGAACAACTGCTGGAACGGAGGACGGAAATGATTCATCCTGATCATTCCGACCGAAACCCGAACAGGTTAAGGAGAAAAAGGAAAGCGACGCATTCGGGGGAAGGGTGAAGGGCACTGGGCACGCGACGTCTGTCATGTCCCCTCCCTGCCCTGATGGTGACTACGACATAACAAACAACGAAAAAAGAAAAAAAGCAAATGAAAGGGACAAGACATACTTCGTTCCCAGGGAGTCCCATGGGAGGAGTCATGGGTGTGACCGTGTGAGACCCCTTTGCCATACCATATGTGGTCGAAGACAAACGTTTTTAAATTGCTTTCATCTGAATTGCTGGGCGTGCGTGTACGGTGTACGTGTACCCCCAACCCCCAACCAGATGAAAATGGGCTCACAAAGACAAAGCTCAGGGAACTGGAATTGGTCAGAGCTCAGAGCTATAATTGTATCAAAGTGTCATACTCGTAATTAACCTAGCGTTTGCGGCCGTTTCTGCGGTGAGTTGAACTTTTTTAGATTTTTACTAGGAAGTTTCAACAAACTTGTTTTATTGTGTGTGGGGTGCTGTGCTGAAATATCCGTAAGTGATGAGTGTAAAAAAAGGGAAAACTCAGTGGGCTCAGAATCAGAAAATCGCGATTGCAAAAAAGGAAGATATACTAAGCTGCTGAAAAGCCTACTTCTTGAAGAACACCTTAAAGAAACTAGGGCTTAGTTTTGGGATACACTCACCAAGATCGACATCACGCCACCTGCTGTCATCCAGGAACAACCATACCTCACTGACTGATGCGGGAGTGGAATACCCGGATGGTACCACCAATCATTACATCGGAATGACAAAACGCCCTTTCGCTCTTCGTCTAGTCGAACACAAGCGGGACGTCTCGCACCAAAAATTGGCAACCGCATCCCTCCCTCCCCCGGGAAGTGGTTACCCATTCCACCATCCCGAAGTGGAACCAGATCAAGAGAGTGGCTCTTTATACTACCGCCAGAGGCACTGCCCTCAGAGAAACCATCGAGATATTGACTAACCCTGTGATCTGCAATAATTACGTCTCACTGAGCTTCCCTAAATATGGCGCACATTTCTTCGCGCTTGGCTCGTTTCTGTAGACATCTCTCGTCGTCGCACGCACGCGACGCCACATAGCATGTTTTCATATTCTGTTCGTGTTTGGTTTTTAAAATTTTTTTGTTGTTTATTTCTCTTGTCTTGTCTTGCCTATCCACGCATAAATCTGAAGAAGGCACCCGTTGGTGTTGAAAGATAGATAGCCCAACAGCTTTTAGAGGAATGACAAATACCTTGCGTGAGCAAGAATTAAAATTCCTTCTTGGCACATGCAAGTTTCCCAGGAAATAATAGCCTAGACTTAGAAAAGACTGGGGTTTTGGTGGTCTCAATGTGGTGAATAACGCCGTGATCTTTATTTTTAGGCACACCATCAGTACTTACGATCGTGGAAACTTTTTTAATAATTCGTGTAAATCTGAAGTGTCAGAGACAGCGGTAATCCGAGTAGCGCATTGCGAAGTAGCGTGGCCTGAAGATTTTATCTCTGTTAACGTATCGATCAGACAATGATGTTTTATATCAACCAACAAACCAAAGTGCTGAAGAAAATCAGCTCCGATAATAGGAAGATAAATTGACGCAATAACAAATGGCCAGGAAAATTTTCGACGCAAATTGAGATCTAAGGACCAGTACACGTGTGCCGTACGTGGTAATAACAGAACGATTTGCAGAAAATTATTTCAACTTCTCCGGCTGTTTTGGTTTGGGCGAAGAGACTGGAATAACAGAAACATCTGCCCCAGTTTCGATCAAAAATTTTAGGTCAATATGAGTCTGTGCTGTTTTAGGCCATCGCCACTTGCGGTCACAAGGGGCGGCCCTTCTAGTTTCCCGACTGAAAAGAACAAGGTGATTTACACTTGGTAGTAGCGTCCTTAAAGGTTCTGTAATACCAGCAAACTTGAGATGTTGGCTTGTCATGGTTCTGTCGTCGAACTGCGTGATAACGTCTACGACTCTCACGCGATGCTGAACTGTTCGAGTGGAAGAGGCTAACTGTGCCGAAAGTTTTGCTACTTGTGATGTAACGTGTTCGATTTGCTTCTGAAGCATAGGAGCATGCCAAACATGCTGTGAGTTATCAACAACGTTTGCTTCAGAAGATACATCAGCAATTTCATGAATTTCGTCAGCTATTGCTGCTAATTTTGTTAAATCTTCACCGCTGACGGTTAAGATCTGTTGCATCCGCCTGGGCAAACGCCGGGACTTAAGTATCGCTGCATGTAATCGCTTATGAGCAAGATCTTTTATTTTATGTAATAACTGCGATGGTTTAAAATCACCTAATTCTAATTCTTGCAATAAGAGACTGAGCGCCCGATCCTCAGAGTGAGCAAACTGAGCAATATGACGCTTTTTCAAGGTAATATTTTTATCTGCAGGTGGGGGTTGCAATACAATGTCACTAATTTTCTCAAGAATATTACTTTCGACTGATGCTACTACATGATGAAACGTAGTATCATCGTTGGAAATTCCTCCGTGGAAAACTGTGACTGAATCTGAGCGAACCACAAAGCAGGATTATTCTTCCAAAATGGAGGTCATTTCAACATCACACGCGGCACTGACACCTCGGCATTTTCGGAATCCGACATTATGAAACGATTCGAATACCGTTGAATCAGGTATGAAACGCTTTACAAACAATTAATTTCCTTCCTTCGCCAGAAAAATGGCAGAATTTACAGTGTGTGTCGCTGCGCTGTGTGCAGTTCAGAAACAGCCGGGAGCCATTACGCAAGAACGAAAGATGAAGCGAAATGGTGGAAAGCACCCATGTTGAAAAACATAGGAACCACTAACAACTCGCAGGTCGAAGTAGAAGAGCGAAGAAACTCTGAGCAGCGTTCGAGATCACTTCCTGTTGACTTTCGTGCCTCGTACGTCCTTCCTTGGAGCTTGAAGTATTAATTTACCAACGGGAGTTAGTATCGATGCCAAATGTTAAGAGTCCGGGTCACCACTTTGGGGCAATTAATGAATTTGGAATGGGCCGCCAAATATATTCCTTATCTCTTTAATAATAAGAATCAAATTGATATTTACATCTCACATCACTGCATATAGCCGTCAACAGGAGCGAACTTTTTTGAATAGATAACAGATCGCGTACAAACATCACAAAGTGCAAGTTTCTTCTCTCTGCTGCTGAGCGCGAGAGCTTCCCTCACCTACCTTGCAGGTGACGTAGTAAACAGATCCGAACGCCATATGCCGGGCGGCGGCCACAGGCTTTTATGAACCAAGTTGAAAAAAGGTACCTTTTAGGAATAGTGACCTGTTGAGAGCACGAAACTATAAAAACTTTTGCCTAGAAAGTGGTAGGGGTGGGTTGACGCAGCGCAACCACATCCTGCTAAGAACCGGGCCCCGGGCACGTACGCAGAATTCAATTTCAAGGAGGGTTCAAGCTACAAGGGATTAAGCACAAAATCCTGTATGCTCAGTCAATATATGAATACATGTGTTTGACCATGAAGTCGAACATTTAGGAGGGGGAGGGTTCTAGATCACCTGGAGCTGGACCCCCCATGAGTACGACTCTGCCGGTCCCGATATCAGAATGAGAACGGGTGTACGAGTGATGAGCTCCTCCGCAGGGGGCGCTTGGAAAATTTGTTCCTATGGGCGCCATATCTGTAAGTCCGCCACTGCTTGTAACAGTGTCATTGAAGGAAGCAAGAACCTGCTTTACTGGTATTCACCTAGATAGTCAATGTTGGGTCACTTGTGTAGCCCACTTCTTGTAGTCTTCTGAAGTTTCTTCTTTTTAGATTGGATGTTGTATTTGTGATTCAATACTCATCCTCGTGTTCTACAAGAAGAAGAAAAAAAAAAAAAAAAAAAAAAAAGAAAGAAAGAAGATCGACGGACTACAGGCCTGGAGTGTATCTACAGGTCAAGTGCATTGTGCAGCTCATCGACCTACTACCAAACATCAAACTGACACTGGCAGTATCGGTGCGAAACCAAATCCTTTTGCAATGGCAAATAAAAAATCAATTTTCCTAAAAATACAGGATATACATATAAAGCGCCAAATTCAAAGAAATTAATCGGTAATTTTTTTCAAAATCTGGCACGTCCGAATTTTAATGTATGCAAACTCAACGAAAAAAGAACTCTGTTTTAAACTTTTTTTTTTTATATATAACGCGCCTTTAATTAAGTATGCATTTATGCGTCAACCAATGACTTCTCCCACAACGGCCGACGCTAAGCTACCGAGAAGCTACGCGAAGACCACGATCGGGAGTGCGCGGAACACGGGACAGTATTCGAAGCTGGCGGAGAGTGCTTCACTTGCAAACGATATCTTATATAACGATATTGTATCTAGACCTGCCAACTTTCAAGAACTGAAGTCCATAAGAAATTTTTAGTGAACGTTTAATCGATATGTTCGATTGACTGACGATTTGAATCCTGATAATTATGAAAATGATTTGTCGATTTTAATCGATTTCTTACGCTACAATTAGAATATCTGGCACTATAGTCAACGCTTACAGCGATTAAAAAGTAATCGATACATAGTTATCTCATTAGTACATTACCATTAGGCTCAAATACATACACAGATAAAAATTTGATTTGTAACTGGTAAATTATTGCGCTATATTGCAGTAGCTTTTCACTTTAACTTAACCGAGGTTTTGATCTTAAATCTTTGTGCCAACATATTCGATTACCTTTAAAAAACGCAACTGCAAGTCTTATACCTGAGACTTCTGATTTTTACTCTCTCTGGCTCTCCGTTTTTCAGCAGTTGTCGCTAATCGTAATCTTACAGCACAGCATTTTTACAGTCTCTCTCCCACTGGGCTGCAAGCAGACAGGGTAGGAGGCACAGAAGAGGGAGAAAACATGATACACAGGTGCAGTGGTATTTGGGGACATTGTTCTTTTTAAATTATACCAACCTGAGATTCAAAAAAAAACAAAAAACAACGGAATTCTACAATATGTCGTCCGTAAAATAACCGTAACAGAGGTAGAATTTCCGTAAATTTTACAGATAAACCGTAAAACATAGCAAGTATGTTCATCAAGCCCTAACACGCCCGTAGTTGAAGGTGAGCGTGCCAACGTATCCATCAGACGGTAAGCTTCCAACCAAACATGAGGAAGCAAATCGACTACGAGTGCCAACAGGGTAGTCAAGTGCTCAGAATAACAATAATTAAGGGTCGTTTACAAACTGCGCCTCGATCGTTTGGAGTGAAAAGTGGTCAGTTAGAGAGGGAAAAACGACAAATTCAGGAACCGCGCAGCGGATCGAATGTGGGTGATTTTCCAGATACCTATATATACGAGGAGGTGATCAAAAAAGATGATTGGAGCCGCCCTTGCTGCGGAAGCAAAGGAGAGGAAGGCGTCTGACGTAAGTGGTCATTAACCCTCGCAAGTGTCTCCTGAACAGAAACTGGTTTTGCAGCAAAAATGCCAGCAGTCCTCCAGACAGCAAAGAGTGTAGACGCGTGTTTCTCGTTTGTTCAACGCTGTCAGGAAGGAAGTTCGAAACCACTTGAAATTAGCTCATTTTTACCACAGACGCTCTGTTTCCTGCTGTCGAATACATTTAGTTTTCAATTTTCACACATGACTAACATCGTACAATTTTGCAAACTTGGCCGTCGCCGGAAGTCATCTTTATGTAGTGTCATAAAACATACAATCCTACGTCAATGTCAGTCAACAGGTGCGTTCGAATAATGCCGTTCCGTGCAGTCAGAAACTGCTCTCAAATAGCATAGCAATTTTCGAGCCAACGAAACTCGTGTTCGAATAACGACGTATTTTTCTCGTCACCATAACGCGCGTTCAATAAACTTTGTAATTTTCTCGCCTGCGAAGTAAAAGCGTTTTCTGGTCAAAATGTATGTTGTCGCATTGTACTAAGCAGTTACTAAAACTGCGTTTTCTGCTGTAATCTTCAAGTCTCAGGAATTTGCGTTTTGTGGTTGAAATAGATTATTCCAAGCGATTGACACGTCATGGTAACGGAACTCTATTTAGGTGCAAAAATGATCTAAAACACAGTTTGTTTCTATAAAACTTGCGATGGAAAAGAAGGCGATAAAGAAATTGAAATGGGCGAATTCTTTTTTTGCAAAATATATCTGTTAAAAAAAAAGTTTTAGTCTTTTCCTGCATAATGCATCTGTCAAAAAAAAAAAGAAAAAAAAAAAAAAGACTTAAGAAAAAAATAGCGGATTTAAAATGATACCGGAAATATGAATTTTGCATGCGTTCAACAGAAGTTAATCTTTTCTGAAGGTGACTAAAGTAGTGAATGGGCGATGAAAATCGCAAGCTTCTCGGGGAAAAGAGTTGGCACACACAGCTACATTTATGCCATTTATTTATTTATAACTAAAACATTATTTTCACAGCTGAGTCTGAAATTTATTTAAACATCAACACTCACCAATTACACAGGGATAAACCACAAAGTCTTTGTTCCCATTGTGTTTGGCACCCTAAATTGTTATGCATATTTCAGAATATATACAACAAACATGAATCATTAGTGTTTTCACAATTTGTTTTACCTGCTGTTATTGAATTACAAACATGGCATCTACCCTGTTTTCATTCACGTTAGAGAAGCAATAAAGCATTCCACTACCTGGATATATACTGTATACTGCTATTTTATGTGGGTTTCCAATCTGCCCGACAGTCGAGAAACAAACAACCAGAAACCCATGATAGATAAGCGTTAGCTTAGAATAATATACTTTTTGAAAATAATATTAAAAGTACTTTAAAATACTCTTTTCTTTTTCGTATATCCTGAAATTTTCATTAAAATAAAATATTTCACGTAAAGAATGTTAGAAAACACTTTTTGATTTACTACTAATAAACGTGTTCGTGACAGACGTCACCAAAAAAAAAAAAAAAAGAATTCGTGGCACATAGCTGAGTTTCTTAGTGGGAAATTTATGATTAAAATTGAAAAACCCGAAGACCAAAAAAGTTAACAGCATTTTAAAGGCCGATCACGTGCAGAAGGATTGCTTTATTTTAGCTGATAACATATTTCAAAACAAGATCAAAATTTTGCTGTCTCATGATTTAATTTACTACTGCAGGAAATTTATACAAACGCATGAAAACATTTTCACGAAATATTTTTCAAGCTATAAAATAAAACTTTAATTTGACATTTTTAAATAAAGACCCATTAATATACCCCCCCCCCCCCCCCTCAGAATTTTGAGTAACTGCACTCTTCGCCATTCAAGCACGCAAAAATCTCTGCTATTATTCCTTATTCAGCAAACATGCCCAGGGCTCAGAAATTGATGAAATAATTAATCCATAAATGTTTACTGCTATAGACCGCTTTACAGCGAAAGCAATTTTATGTTAAATGTAAATGCTTACCGCAAAGTTTGCGCTGGGATTCCACCGAGTAGGTATCTCGATCACAGCCCTTACCAATGTGATGTGTAGCAAGAGCCACCTTGGCCATCAAGCGATCAGCTTTGCAAGGGACATCGCATAGCTCCAAGCGAGCCTCAGGGAACAACAGTCGACGTCCGGATCCAGGAGTGTATTCGATTCGTTCGTGAACACCTAGAAAGTACAATACCAAATAAAATAAGAGAACTGTAAAAACACAGCATAAAACAAAACATGCTTATTTTCAGATAACTTGATACTGAGCTGAGTGCGTGCGTGTTAAAAGATGTGTTGATTAACAGGGTTAAACAGCGCAATGGCAGGACACTCGAGTACCAAAAGCACACCAATGAAACAGTTCACTGGCTTGATATAAAATCCATATTAGCGCTGCGCGGCTGGTACTGTATGTGGTGCAGCACGAATTTCAGTGGGAAGCTTAATGTTGCAGATATACGGTTTGAACTCACTGCTGGCTGGCTTTATAAAAGAATACAGAATTTATTTCAAGACAGAAAACGAAAATTACCTACACAGAAGCTGCAGTTTCAGTTCATAAGCCGAAGACTAAAAAATAGTTTCAAATGCAAAGCTACTCCATAACGGAAACAGAGAGTACCGGGAGATTCGAATATGGCTGAAGCTTTTAGGTGTTAAAGGAATGTTTCCAGTCTGACAGAATTGGATATACTCAGAGTTCAACAAATCCAGGCCAGGTAGCTCAATTTCTTTCTTTTCCTCTTCTTCTAGATTTCGTAATCTGTGGTAAATCCGCGGACTATCTGTTAAAAAGTTGTAAATTTAGGTACTGAGGATTATATGTACCGGTAAAGTAAAAAAAAAAAAAGAAAAAAAAAGAAGTTTCTGCGGCGGTTTAAAAAATCGTCGTGGAAATTGTCAGAAGAAGGGCCGCGTTCCTGACTGACGTGGAACGGATCTCAGGTTCGATCCCAGCAGGTACGAACGCTCGATCCACTAAATACCCGCCGTGCGTCGGATGGGCACGTTAAGCCGTCGGACCCTGGGTACTGGCCCCCGGTAATAAATAAGGGCGTCTTCCTCCCCTTTCTACTTCACTTCCGTGTCACTTTCCTATCAGGCACTCCGCGTAGCCTCACTTCCCCTAATCCATTTCCCCTAATTCCCGTTTACTCCAATGGCGTTTCCCCGAAATCGCTTTTACCCGAATTCCCATTTCCCCTAATCTCGTTTCCCCTTATTCACGTTTGCCCTAAACGCGTTTACCTCAATGGCGTTTCCCCGAAATCGCTTTTACCCGAATTCCCATTTCCCCTAATTTCGTTCCCCCTAATCTCGTTTTCCCTAATCTCGTTTACCCTAATTCACGTTTGCCCTAAACACGTTTACCCCAATAATGGCGTTTCCCTGAAATCGCTTTTACCCGAATTCCCATTTCCCCTAATTTCGTTTGCCCTAATCTCGTTTCCCCTAAATCTCATTTCCCCTAATTTACGTTTGCCCTAAACACGTTTACCCCAATGGCGTTTCCCCTAATTTCGTTTGCCCTAATCTCGTTTCCCCTAAATCTCATTTCCCCTAATTCACTTTTGCCCTAAACACGTTTACCACAATGGCGTTTCCCCGAAATCGCTTTTACCCGAATTCCCATTTCCCTTAATTTCGTTTGCAATAATCTCGTTTCCCCTAAATCGCGTTTCCCCTATTTCACGTTTGCCCGTATCAAGTTTTTCCTAATTCGCGTTTGCCTTATTTTGCGTTCGCCCTAATCTATATTTGTCCTAACTTTTATTAGCCGAATTAAAACGGTGGGTCTTGATATCGCAAGAGAATTATTCTTTCCTTTTATTGTTGATGACTTCGATAATCATGCCAACAAAAGTGTAAAGAAGTGCACATGGTGAAGACCATTATACGGTTAGTAGTTAACGCAGCCATTGTATCCGTCACGCCCCTACAGATAAATTACTACATCGCACTAAACTTTTATTAAAGCAAGAAATATAATTGTGAACGCAGAAGGCCCACTTTTTAAGAGTTCTTAGCTTATTAGACCCCTCCCCTCTCCCCACCTTTCGTCCCCTGGTGGCCAAACTATTTTTACCAAAAAATTAGAAACTATAATCCAAACGATTTCACATCAGGAGCTGTATTTTACGCCATTTAGCCAAAAATCTATGCGAAACATGAAAAAGTGACTATGCCTAAAAAATAGTCTTCGACATAAACGGAATCAAAAGTTAAAAGTATTTTTTTTTCAATTGGATGTTTAGAAGCAAATACATGGAATAAAATGTATTTCTAATTCAACATCACCTGCATTTACGCCATCTAGCAGCGAAATTGGGCATCGTATAAAAAAAAACGACATGTAGGATCATCATTCGCACATTTCAAGCTTTCCAGCGCAAAAAGAATATTTGAAATCGGACTAATAGTTGCAGAGATATTGTGTCCACAGACGGACGGACGGACAAACAGAAAACATAAACACGATCTGTTTTACAAACTACGTGCTACAAATATTCTCTTACACGGCGCGGCAAATGTTCTTTGCTCGCCCTTGTTTGGATAGATGGATAGAGGGCTTTTGGAAGAAACAATACAATTTTAAAGAGCAATACGCCATTATGTCTCAGAAAGAAAAGTGTTTAATCAATGTATCCTTCGAGTTCTTACATATGGATGGGAGACAAGGATCTTAACTAAAAAAGACGTAGAAAGGCTGCAGACAACTGCACGAAGCACGGAGAGATACATACTTGGTGCAACCAGGAAGATGAGAAAAGGAACTCATGAATAAAGAAAATGACAAGAGTGGAAGACATCATCAGAGTAAAATCTTTGAAAAGGCAATCGGCTGGACATGTTGCCAGAAGAACGGACCTCCGACGGACAACCGAAATTCTCGACTGGATTCCAAGGGACAGGAAAAGACCCAGAAGAAGACCACATTGGAGATGGGTGGATGAAATTCGAAAGCATGCGTAAGTGAGATGGTGGAGACTGGGGCAAGACAGACCGTAGTGGAAGAAACTTGGTGAGATCTCCATTCATCCAGCAGTACATTGAAAATGGTTTATGATGATGATTAAAAATACATATATTTTCCTAAATTTGACGATAAAACATTACATACAACGATTTTTCTCCTAAATTTGACGATAAATCCGATTTTTTCCCCTGAATTTTGGCGATAAAAGAAACGTTTTATTTCGCTCAAAGAAAATCAGGACAAACATGAATTTGGGAAAACACGAATCAAGGCAAAGGAGAATTAGAACAAACTTGATACAGTAAATGTTTTTAGGGGAGACTTTGACACGGACAAAGGTGTTAAGGGCAAACGTGAATTAGGGGAAACGAAATTAGGGGAAATGGGAATTCGGGTAAAAGCGATTTCGGGGAAACGAAATTAGGCGAAAGGGAATTCGCAAAAGCGATTTCGGGGAAACGCCATTGGGGTAAACGCTTTTAGGGCAAACGTGAATTAGGGGAAACGAGATTTAGGGGAAACGAGTTTAGGGAAAACGAGTTTAGGGCAAACGAAATTAGGGGAAATGGGAATTCGGGTAAAAGCGATTTCGGGGAAATGCCATTGGGGTAAACGTGTTTAGGGCAAATGTGAATTAGGGGAAACGAAATTAGGGGAAATGGAAATTCGGGTAAAAGCGATTTCGGGGAAACGCCATTGGGGTAAACGTGATTAGGGCAAACGGGAATTAGGGGAAACGAATTAGGGGAAACGGGTGTTCACCGGGCACTCTAGCCCAAATCTCCTAGCTTCCTATTTCTAAGGGTTGTTTAAGACCTGGGGTCAGACACTCCCTTCCTAAAATCCTCTACATATGATCATTTTTTGATCATGTCAGAAGAAGTGGTGTTATTGGAAAAGTACACCGAAAATGGGATAACATAAAAAATGTAACGTACTATGGGGAGAACTATGCATATATTTACTTAAGAGCATTCTGACAGAAAATATAAAGCAACGAAAGCACTATTTGGGCTATAGCCTACGTGCTGTGATAAGCCCGCTGAGTAATTTCCATGGCATGGAATAATTTTCTGAACTAATGAACTACGGTAATGCTGCAAATGCTAGGATTTTAGTTCTTTATTTATTTAAAAGAAACACAAAAGTCCTTAAAAATGACATCTGCTTTTTCAACAAGAAGATCGTATCTTCCTTATTTGGATTTCTGGAACGGCCACCCTGTGAATCGCGGTTTTTCTGTCGGAAATAACGGTTCATTAACAAATGACAGGTGAAGATTATACAGCGGGGTTTTTTTTTCTGAATTTCACGGTCTACGGACAAGCCGCCGAGGACTATACGAAGGGAAAAAAAATGTTTTTCTCAGACTTTCACGATCTACCGGGTTATACGTCGGCTTTTATCTTTTCATTTCACGGCCTGGGGATTATACGCCTGCGCGGATCTTAAAAAGGAAAATACCTTACTTTGAATAAATATAAACAAAATTTGACTTCCGCAAATTGTGTTTTAATAAAATCAAAATCGAAAATTTTAATTTTTTGAAAACAGCAACTGGAAGAACGGGAAAAGAAAATCATGGAGCAAACTGATATTTTATTCTGCAATAAATGGTTTGGGTAAATAGAAAAATTTGCCAACAAATAATATACTTTATCATTTTTCGTTCGAGCATCATCACCACACATTACGTTCATGCGTTATTCTTTGAAATTTAACTGTTCTTCACCTGGCTACTAAATTTTGGGTGCTGGTTCCAAGATATGGAATATATTTGTCCAGCCCAGAATATATCGACGAAATAAAAAATTAAGTTTATCTAGAGTGAACGATTTACATTAGAAAAGGCTGAAAACCCGCTTGAGGAATTTTGATCGTAACTTCGTCTCTCGGATTTTAACGAAGATACCCCCCCCTACAATATGCAAATGTATGTTTCTGTCACCTCTCGAGAACATATACGTCAATTTTCATCACCTAGTCGCGAAACATTCCATCGAGTAGAGCAAAAAAATACATGAAAGCTCCGCCGTACTTCTAGAATGCAAAATGAATATTTTCGAATACGGATTTTAGAAGTGCAGATATCCTGACAATTAATAATAACACAGCCCACCAACAATAACAACGGGGAAAAACAAAACAAAAACGGAAGAACAAAAAAACTTATTTAGTTACCAAGGATGTTTGAATGGATTTAGGATATTTTTGGGATGATATGCAGCAAGGTTTGGTCTGTCTTTTTACTCTTTAAAATTGTTTTTATCTAATGTAATTTTTAATCTAATCTTATCTTTAACACTGTTTTGTAAGTTTATCCATTGCATATATTATCACATCGTTTTTTCATAGAAATATGAATTCTTCACAAAGGCTGCTTAATATGGCGAATACACTGTGAAAACACAAAGGAAAAACATCACTAACTTTGTAAGACAAGCATATCTTGCGTATTTTGGAGTGAAACTTGGAGACCAAGATAAGTCATGGGCTCCCCCATGAAGTTTGTCAAACCTGTGTAGAGTGCCTATTGACAGTGGAAAAAATGGAGAAAGGAAAAGTTTAAACTTTAGTGTGCCTATAAGAGCGGAGAGTGCCGTAAAACCACCACGATGATTGTTATTTCTGTGTTGTGAATGTTACAGGCTTCAATCGCTTCAAGAAACATAAGAGGGAGTATCCTGATTTCAAAACAGCAAGGCGACCTATGTCACATAGCAAAGACGTTCCCATACAAGCGTTTACCCTGCCCTGCCTGACCTTCCATTATCAGATGTTGAAAAAATACAAGACTTGGAGTATGCAGCACAGGTAGTAGCAGTGGAAGTGAATATGAAGTAAGCTTTTCAACACCCCTCAGTAGTTCTCCCAAAAAGAACTCAATGATCTGACACAAAACCTGGATCTGTCAAAGCAAGCACCTGAACTTTTAGCATCCAGGCTAAAAGAAAAGAAAGATCTAAAACCGGAAATTAAAATAACAGTTTATCGGACAAGAGTGGGGAGAATTCTTTCATACTTCACCCAAGATAAAAAAAAACTTGTATACGGCAATAACGTTCCCGGACTTCTTCTCCAAATGGGACTACCGGAATATCGATAAGAAGATTGGCGGCTTTTTATATACAGCTCCATCAGAAACTTGAAATGCGTTTTATTGCACAATGGTGACCGCTATGCATCTCTTCCCATAGGTCACTCAACAGAACTTAAAGAAGAATATGAGAATATCAAAATGGTCTTGTAGAAGCTTTGCTATCATGAGCAGTAGAGGTCTATTTGTTTGATCTAAAGATGGTGAACCTCTTGCTTGGGCAGCAAAGTGGATACACGAATTCATCTGCTTGTGGGACAGTAGCGCAAAGCAAATTCACTGGAAAAAAAAATGACGTGGCCTTCAAGGGAAAACATGACTGCAGGTGCAACGAACATCATTAACGGGCCATTGGTTGACAGAGAAAAAATTATTCGCCCACCATTCCATATCAAGCTTGGAATGATGAAGGAATTTGTTAATGCCTTGGACAGTGATGGCGATTGCTTCAAATACATTTGTATATCATTCCTCGGACTGAGTTTTGAAAAGCTAAAAGCAGGAATCTTTGATGATCTTCAAATTCGTAAATTCATCAAAGATTCGAATTTAACAAAATTTATGAATGAAGTTGAAGTTGCTGCCCAGTGCAGTTACGTCTTATAGTCAAGAGCTTCTAGGGTAACCACAATGCAGACAATTATGAAGACCTGGTGCAAAACATGCTCGCTAACTTAAAAAATTTGGGTATAATATGAGCATAAACGTCCACTTTCTCCATAACCACAGACAGATTTCTGGAAAATCTTTGTGATCTTAGTGAAGAACAAGGGAAGAGGTTCTATCAGGATATGAAAGTGATGGAGGCAGACACATGATGGCAGACTACTGTTGGAGCCTCCAACGTGATTGTCCCGATGACTCACATAAAAGAAAATCGTACAAACAGCTTTTTTTTTCTATGCATTAATTGTGTTTATCTGAACCAGCTTACTTGTTTTTATGTTATTGTACTGAATACAACGCAATTAGGTATTTCATATGTTTACTTTTGTACGATTTGAGACAGTTTCCATGTGATTTGTGGGTAGGGTGCACCTGACCATTCAATATTTTGCTTCTCAATTGGGGGGGGGGGGGCATCTGTTATCACAAAAATTAGAGCCAATCTAGACAAACCGATGCCATATTAGGAATCAGCGGCAGAAAGTTACTCTGAAATCGATTTAATATAATTGGCAATACAATTAGTGTTGAGCACTGTAATAATAAAAAGTTTTATGGCACCAAAATCAGGGAAACAGTAAACAGTACACAACACATAACACAGTTGGCGCCATCAAGTATGAAAAGAATTGTTCACACAGACACACTAAATGTCTGTAAGACTAGGAGATATCGCATCTTTTTCAAAAGATGTGCTAAAACGCATTACCGCTACCTAATGATGCTCTTCATGGCACGGCGGATAATGTTTCACCGTAAAAAAAACAAAAAAAAAAAAAAAAAAAAAATCGCTCTCGCTCTTTTTACCTCATAGCACGGATATCACCCACTCATTCCTTTTCGAAATATTACTCATATTATTTTTTAAAGAATCAACTGATGATCTTTGGATCACAGAAAGGAACCGAAACTGAGGTAAGCAAATGTATGATTGAAAGTCGTGAACGCTATTTAAAGAAGTATCACTTTACAAACTTCAAAATCGCACACACGTAGTAATACAATTACACCATTATTAATAACACCTCCTGATATAGATATTCAAGAAACATGAACCTGGCAAGGAGAAAAAGGGAGAGATGGGAGGGGGTCAACTTGACCTTAAATTGGTAATGTACATTTTCGAATTATGGAAAATACATAAAATGACAGTTATATGACAAAGTATTTTCTAATTATTTCTTTATGTTAACAAATCCCATTTTAAAATCATGAAACAGTCAAATTGCTTTTGGAAGCATGGTTTGCTGCTTTTCATCCATGACATACACAATGCTTAAAATCCTCGTTTCTTCTCGTGTATTTTTCTTTTTTACCAAGAGTTTTCTTCGACGGCGGACATCTGGCTCAAGGCGGACTCGAAATGGTACCAAAGGACCTCCACCTCAGAGCAAAACACACCACCTCGCCGCATTTGGCGACTGTAGTGCCAACAGTCACAAATACTAGGCTCTATACAGAAAACACAAATAACGAACTTTCTCACGTGCTCTACACAGAATAGAACTTCACACTCCTTCCCAACAGATTTAACATTTTGGTGAATTGCTGTTTCAAGCATTAACATTTTGGTGAATATGCTGCTTCAAGCATAACTTTTTTCAAAACAAAACAAACAGACAACAGTGTTTAGAAGTTTCAAATGATTTGCTTTCACCTTCATGATATTGAAGAATACCAGGAAAAAAAAAAAAAAAAAACCCAGCTAATGGCAGAACAGAATTTACCGACATCGTATAACACATCTTTGATGCTTATTTCCATCCTACCCCTACGTGCAGTTGCTTTTCCAATTCATTTCTTTTTATTTATTTTTTTTATTTTTCGTGCCACTGAAGAGTGGCATGCTTCATCGGCATACGCACGTCGCGACCGAATTCTCACAACAGTTTGACACCTGAGTTGATCGTTTCTGATTTGGATGCTCAGTGATGTAAGCGTTTTCATTAAACTGCGAAATTGCTTTAAGTCGTCATGTCAAATTCTAAATTGTTAGATAAGCAAGGCCTTCAGGAATTTCACCAAAATCTCGTATAATACAGAGTTCCACTGTCACTTTCCGTCTCACCTTTCGATAATTTCATTAGAAAAGAGTAACCGAAACATTTAGATTTTGACTAGAAAATTATTCATGTATAAAACTTGTATTTTAGATGGATTGTGACAAGCACTATAGACACATCTTAACCGTCATTTCAACGCAACATTTTGAAAAAACAGAGGCAATGCTTTTCATACTTAGTTTTGAAAAAGATACATATATATATACATGGAGGAGACTGGCACAAGACAGACCGTTGTGGAGGAAACTTGGGGAGACCTTCGTTCAGCAGTGGATTGATAATGGTTGACAATGATGATGATGATAGATATATATATATATATATATATATATATATACAGTAGTGGCCAAAATTGTGGAAACCCTTTGGAAAAAGTGTATTTTTGAGGTTTTATAAATCACAACAACCCCTTTTTTTTTGGAGTAATAGCATAAAATTATATATCAATGGAAAGATAATTTCATCAAGAATGTAATGCAGCAAAGTTTGCTCAATTATCTGTATTCTATTAAAAGCTAAAGCCAAATAACCAGAGAAAGGAAGCACAACTTGCTTAGGTTGATATGAAGTAGCTTTCCTTCATTTGAATGTAGCCAATGAGCATGAGTGTTTAGAGAGCCAATCTGGTGTCATCATGTTTTGACAATGAGCCAATCAGGTCACAGTAGGATTCAGTAATTGATGTCATGTATCATTTTTCAGTGTGTTATGTGATTGTTATCAAGTTTTGTGTGTGTGTGTGTGTGTGTGTGTGTGTGTGTGTGTGTGTGTGTGTGTGTGTGTTCTTTCATTTAGTGAGCTTGTAAAACGTAAAAAAAATTAAAGAAATTGCGCACAGAGTTGACTGGTCACCCAGAAAACGATGTAAAATAGTACTATTAAGCGAACAAGGCTTCAGTTATGAAGAATTTAGAAGAAAAATTGGTGGAAACTTAACTAAAAGTGGCATTTCTAAATTTTCGAAGAGGTATAAGGAGACTCGGTCACTACAAAACCAGACTGGTAAAAATGCAGGAAAAGGTACACAACAGCAAGTGATGATAGAAGAATTAAGAGACTATGCCTACGTGACAGAAGAAAATCATTTGGGTGTATACAAGATGAAATGGCGCAATGCAATGTGAAGTTGAGTGCAAGTACTGTTCTGCGCAGACTGCAGGAATTTGGTCTAAAAGCTAGAATTACACGAAAAATACCATTTTTATCTCTCAAACAAAAGTTGAAAAGATTAAACTGGGCTGAAACCCATGTTAACTGGACAGCGGAACAATGGTACAGTGTTATTTGGAGTGATGAGACCAAAATCTCCCTGTATGGTAGTGATGGTATATAATACGTAAGAAGAAGAATCGGAGAAGATTTGCATCCTGATTGCATTTACATGTACCGTGAAACACCCAGTTAGTGTTATGATCTGTGGTTGTATGACATCAAAAGGTGTGGGCAGAACTTGCGTGATTAATGGGAATATAAATGGCCAAAAATACATAAATGAAATACTTCAGCCCAAACTGAAGCCTTCCGCACGTGATCTTTTCCAAGATAATGAAGCATTTATATTTCAACAGGATTCAGCTCCATGTCCTGTTGCTGCTGTGTGCAAAAAGTGGTTTCAAGATAATCATATTCCACTGCAAGAATGGCCTAGGAATAGCCCAGACCTGAACCCCATAGAAAATCTATGGAGCTGACTAAAGAAACTTGCTAGAGAGAAGCAACCCAGCAATAAAACTCAATTAACAGAAGCAATAATTCAATCTTGGTTTCACATTATAATAGCTGCAGAACTATAAAACTTGATACACTCCATGGGAAGACGTTTTAAGGCCGTAATTAACGTTAAAGGTTACCCAGCTAAGTATTAACTGAAATGGTGAGAATTCTTGTATATCTCATTTTTTCTATGTGTTTCACTTTTCTTGTTTATAACTGCTGTGCTAATACAAAATCCTTCATAAAAGTTATTGCATTACATTCCTGATGAAATTATCTTTCCATTGATATATAATTTTATGGTATTACTGCCCCCTCCCCCAAAAAGTGGTGTTATGAGCCATCAAACCTCAAAAACACACCATTTCCAAAAGGTTTCCACAATTTCGGCCACTACTGTGTGTGTGTGTGTGTGTGTGTGTGTGTACTAATATATAATATATATATGCATATATATATATATATATATATATATATATATATATATATATATATATATATATATATATATATCATATCATCATCATTGTCAACCATTATCAATCCACTGCTGGACGAAGGTCTCCCCAAGTTTCTTCCACAACGGTCTGTCTTGTGCCAGTCTCCTCCATGTCACTCACGCATATTTTCGAATTTCATCCACCCACCTTCCATGTGGTCTTCTTCTGGGTCTTTTCCTGTCCCTTGGAATCCAATCTAAAATTTCGGCTGTCCATCGATGGTCTGTTCTTCTGGCAGTATGTCCAGCCCATTGCCATTTCAGGGATTTAACTCTGATCATGATGTCTTCCACTCTTGTCATTTTTCGGATCCACGTGTTCCTCTTCTTATCTCTCCTGGTTACACCAAGCATGCACCTCTCCATGCTTCTTTGAGTTGTCTGCAGCCTTTGTATGTCTCTTTTAGCTAAGGTCCACGTCTCTGCACCATACGTAAGCACTGGAAGGATGCATTGATCAAACACTTTTCTTTTAAGACATAATGGCATATTGCTCTTGAAAATTATGCTGTTTCTTCCAAAAGCTCTCCAGGCAAGTTTTGTACGCCGATTAATTTCTTCACCAATGTGACCCTCACTTGATATCTGCTGTCCAAGATAAACGTACGTGTCTGTTATCTCCAGCTTTTCTCCATCAATCGGTAAATCTTCATTTCTTGTAAAAGCATTGTACACCACTTTTGTCTTCTGAAAGTTCATTTTTAATCCCACTTCTTTACTCTTGTCAGCAAGTTCCCGGATCATACTCTGTAGCTCTGATGGGGTAGTTGCAAAAATGACTATGTCATCAGCAAAACGAAGGTGGGTTAGATAATCTCCATTAATCTTTATCCCTTTGTTTTCCCAGTTCAGTGATTGAAAGACATTTTCCAATGTGGCATTAAAGAGCTTCGGAGATATGGTGTCACCTTGTCTCACTCCTTTTCCAATTTTTATGTGTGTTGTATTTTCAAACAGCCTAATCTTTGCACTTGCATTTTCATAGATGTTATTAATAATATTAATGTATGCATCTTCAATACCGCAGGATTTCAGAGCCATTGCAACTGCTGATGGTTTCACCGAATCAAAGGCTTTTTCATAATCGATAAAAGCCATGCACAATGGAAGTTCATATTCCCTCGCTCTTTCAATTAGTTCTCTCAGTACGTAGATATGATCTATTGTGCTGTAGCCACTCCTGAATCCAGCTTGTTCTCTCGGTTGAGCTATGTCCAGTGTCACCTTCAAGCGGTGTGAAAGAACTTTAGTGAAGATTTTATAAACCACTGATAGGAGGCTGATAGGTATATATATATATATATATATATATTAGTCGCGTATATTCGAGGCTAGCTGCGAAGCCCAGAGAATGCACAAATAAAAGTTAATTAAATTTACACAAATGAAAGTCAATATTCAACGGTATTAAGATATGTCGATGCTTTCGGTGCGAAAAAAACACGAGCGGATTCGCTTCTTTCGATTCTGAGAATCAGGCTGGCGAGCGATGATCAACGGCGTAACGCAAGCAGGTCTTCGGGAGACCGCTGCTCTGATGCGAAGAGCTTCAATACTATCGCCTGCTAGCGTTTCCATGACAACATGAATGACCTACGGTGGTGAGTGGTCATTGCTTTGGCCAAGGGTTCGCTCCCAAAAAAGATTTCGGACTATCTCAGTCCATGCTTCTAGCGCGTTTCGCGAGAGTTGTTTCAGTTTGTGTGAAGTGTCAACGAATTAAAATCAGTGATAATATATCTTAAATTCGTGGCTTTGTTGGATTCGAACTGTTTTGATAAATTTTGTGAAAGCTTCCCTAAACATCTACTATGAGAGCTGAAGAACTCTATGCTTCAAATTTTGATACAGCTCGATTAAAAAATGAACTGAAAGTGTTTAATTCCCTTGATGAATACAAAACAAATCAGTAAGGGACATTACTTGTTACATAAAGTTGAATAATTGGACATAGCGTTCATTGAGGTGTACAAATTAGCAGATCCAATACTAAACTGTTCATTAACAAACGCAACGGCCGAAAGAAGTTTTTCCGTATTAAAAAGAATCAAGATATATCTTAGAGCCACATACGGACATGCACATTTGATCAACTTGGCTGGTTTGTTAATAGATAAAAACATTATTTTTAAAAATGAAAAAGTACTCGGAAGAAACATTTTTGTGGAAACGTTACACTCGAGTTCACACAAAAGGATAGAAGAATGAAGTTCATGTACAAATAAGTGTTCAAATCTTAATCTCATAATTATTTGGTAGCATGTACCTAAAATTTCGAAAAAAAAAAAAAAAAAAAAAAAAGAATGTTACTTCTATTACTTAACAATTAAAAAATAAACTTTGCAATTAAAAAAAACAGTACTGGGGGGGGGAAGATAGCCCAGGTCTCAGACCCAAGATACGCCACTGATATATATATGTTTGCACATTAACGTACACAAACTGCTCAAATGCGTGAAACAATTGCTTCGTAATCGCAAAGAAGATGCAAATATTACCCGGTCTATGGTCTACTTTTGGTGGTCGAAAAACAAAGCAAAACAAGTTCTTACTCCGGAAGACATTTTCTCTCTTTTAAAACTCTTGAATTAAAAAAGTCAAATTTGGGCCAACTTGTTGGTGACAAGGAATGAGTTGCACAGAATGCTCTTGCTTCCAACAATAAGGAAGTGTCTAACTTATAAATATATACACAGTAGAACCTGCTTAAAATGAGCTCGTATTTAGCAAAATCCCGGACATAACGAGTAAATAGGAGCTTTGGTTTAGTTTACAATTAATTCAAAGCTGATTTGATTTGTTTTTAATGAAAAAAAAATATATATAAAGAAATCTCGGAATTAAACGAGGGAGAGAAAAGCTAAGATGATCACTTCTAACAAGGTAAGAAACAAATGTAAAGAAATTCCATATTTAGCGAGCTAGAAAAATCCTGCTGCGCCCTGTGGATTTCTTTCTGCTCACTGTGGATTTTTTTTAATGGAAGTGGTGGCATACAGTACGAAATTGCAGCAGCACAGTGGAATCTTGGTGTGCTGGTGGAAGAATGTTGATAGAAAAGCTATGGGAAGGGAGTACATCAAATGCACAAGGAGTTGGGTGGCTGGATTACTCCCCTAGACACGATAACTCCCATCCCATGGCATATTGCTTTGGGATAGGAGTATGGCGTCAGCAGAGTTGAAAGCTACTCCTAAGCAAAAAGAGGATGCGCGGATTCATGCACATGTAACAGCGTGGATTTCTGCGCGACAATTGTAAAAAAAAAACGGGAATAATGGAACGCAAAATGTTGCCTGAGGGGGAAACAGGAGATAACAATTCCTGGAATTGGGTTCATTTCGCCTTTCACCTTACAAATCAGCGTTGTATTAGGAAGGTCGTACTGCTTTGCTTCATGAGTGTCGCTAAACAGCGGTCAATCTCACGCAACCGTCAATTACGAAATCTTAAACTATGACAAAGTAGCTAAGAAAAAAAATATATCCTAAAGGACAAACTGGCATTCATTAGACCTAGAAAATGTTGAAAAACTGTTGCCATATGTTATTATTAGGGCTAAGATTTATATGTAATAAAAAATTCAAAATACGTACATAAAATATTTATTAAAAATTAGGAAATATGCAGGAAAAAAACACTAAAATATGTGATATATTTCTTAATACCTTTCTATAATTTCTTTACATATAGTCATAAGAAATTAAAAGATTACTTCACAATTTTTAAATTACTTTACTCAAAGCTAACTTGCTGCTATTACAACAAGCAAAAAGATAGCACTTTAGGTTATCGAATAAAAAGATCCTGTTTTCTTTCAAAATACCTTTAAATTGACTGCACGACCTCTCGCCGTCACATGAGGTGATGGACAAAAACTTAAACCCCGCTATAACCGATGCTGAGAATTCCTTATCTTTTAAAACAACACAACTGCCAGTTGAAGTTCCCTGGAGAATGTTTTTTGTAGTTGTTTTGGTTTCTAGGCCTGGATTTTTTTTACAACAATATTCATCTTGTGTTTTATAATGTCTTCAATGTGGTCAGGTACCTTTCCTAATATCTCAATCGTCTCTTCAAATTTATTTAAATTATTTATCAAAGGAGCACTTGATTGTTTCAAGTTCTGTGATGGCCTGATCCAATACGGTCAGATGTTGTCTTTAGGAAAGTCAATTCCTCTAATACAGTATCACTATTCAGCGGAAATCGTCATTTTCCAATGGAAGCAGAATCGTCAGGGTCAAATTGAGAGATTACTTCCTTGATTTTGCTGACGATATCTTGCAGATCGTAACCAAGTGCCCCAACGTGTAATCACAGCATGAGGTGGAAGCGGTAAGTCTGGGAACATTTGTTTCAACTTTTCGGTTCTGCTGGAAGCTTTAAGAAATATTTTTTCCTGTTGCAATCAATGAATCGGTTTGTGGAAAATTGCAGCGGATTGCTTCAGCAATTCTGTGGAACCTATGTGCAAGATAAGTCAAATGAATCGTCTTGGGGAACAGCACACAAAGTGCTCTATCTGCTTTCATCATGTAGGGTGCAGCATCAGTTACCAATAGATGCACTTTATAGTATTTTACTTCTTCTGGCTGTCATAAAATCCGCAACAATTCATTGACCAATTTAGCGATCGTGTGGGTGGTTAGTGGTTACATGTTGCTAAGTCTTCGCAAGTAAAACTTTGTGCACCCTAGCGGAAAGTCTATGATTTACTTAAAATTTTGGAATTTATAGGAAAAACATTTCGCATCGGAAACACGATCCAACAAAGAAGGAATTTTTCAAATCGGAGTCCAAGAAATAGAGATATGACAAAAATAAGATATACATCTACTCCCTCTGGCGTACAAACCACGCATTTTTTCAAAAGAAAATGTTCCTAAAAGGTTTTTCGACATGAGTAGTATCGGTCAACAAATGACTTTTTTGCAATCGAGATTTTAGAAGCTCATATTTTGCTGCAAATACATCAGAAGCGGAAATTAATTCTTACGCCACCTGGTGGCTAAACCATTTTTTACAAAAATTAGAAATTACGTGCAAAGGATTTCCCATCAGGAGCTGTATCCAGTACAGAAAGAATTTTTCAAATCGGAGATTTAGAAGCAGAGATAGGGGGGGGGTTACGTTTACGCCCCTAGCGAAAAGTCTGAATTACTTGAAAACTTTGATATTATATGAAAAACATGTCACACTGGAAACACTATCCAACAAAGAAGGAATTTTTCAAATCGGACTCCTAGAAGTAAAGATATTGACAAAAATCCGATATATATATCGTAGAAACCATGCATTATTTTAAGAAGAGAAAGTTTCTAAAAGGTTTGTCAACATGAGTAGTATCGGTCTACAAACGACGTTTTTTTCCAATCGAGAATTTAGAAGCTCATATTTTGCTGCAAATACACTGCTGGCCACCCAAAATGCAACACCATGAAGGAAGCGTCCGATTGGCCTGAAATTCACAGCATGCGTCACCCGCGAGAGGACATGCAAACGATTAGCATTGCAGGGCATGTGCAAATCATGTGCGCCCGGCACGCCACCGAGAAGCACTATAAAGAAGGGTGCACAGAAGGCGGGGTGTAAATAGTGGAAGTGTGTTGTGCTGCCGGACCTGTGCGTGGGAAGCTTCCTGATGCCTCGTTGCAGAATACGGCAGTCATTCCAGCACGTTTCGGAGTTCGACAGAGGACGAATAGTGGCTTATCGCGACAGCGGTTTATCGTTCCGAGACATCGGCGCCCGTGTGGGACGACATCCAGCCCCAGTGAGGCGAATATGGATTCGGTGGGTGCAGGAGGCACGGACGGACTGACGTGAGCGATTGCCGCAGCCGCGGCACACCACCGAACGAGAGGATGGGCATGTTGTGCGGCGGGCGTTGACGGCTCGCACCGTCACATCACGAACGTTAGCGCAGGCATTAGGGTGTGTTGCGCAACAACCTGTGTCAGAGGGACGGACGGACCGACGTGAGCGATTGCCGCAGACGCGGCACACCACCTAACGAGAGGACGGGCATGTTGTGCGGCGGGCGTTGACGGCTCGCACCGTCACATCACGAACGTTAGCGCAGGAATTAGGGTGTGTTGCGCAACAACCTGTGTCAGCACGTACAGTTCGACGTAGTCTACAGAAGCGGGGACTTGTCAAACGGAGCCCATTGCTCCGATTACAATTGACGTTACACCACCGGCGACAGTGGGCCGTTGAACGCCGCACCTGGACTACGGAATGGCACAACATTGTCTTCTCCGACGAATCCCGCTTCTGCATGCAACACCGCGATGGTCGAATCCACGTGAGGCGGCACCGCGGCGCGAGACTGTATGACGCTTGCATTATGCATCGCCATACCCGTCCGTTGCCTGTCGTTATGGTTTGGGGCGCAATTGGATATGACACCCGCACCTCTCTGGTACGCATCGCCGGTACACTCAACAGCCACCGCTACATCTCCGACGTTTTGGAGCCTGCAGTCCTCCCTTACTAACAGGACCTGCCAGCGGCCACGTTTCAACAGGACAATGCGCGCCCGCACGTGGGACGCATCGTGCAACAATTATTTACAGCCCACCAGGTGTCACTGCTGCTGTGGCTCGCCTGTTCTCCCGAAATGTCGCCCATCGAACAAGTCTGGTCGCTGATCGGCAACAGAGTGGACCGGCAAGCACCACCCGCGGCTACGCCCGATGAACTGTGGCAACGCGTGGAAGCAGCCTGGACCGACATAACCCAAGCCCACATCCAAAACCTTTTTGGTTCGATGCCGCGGTGTGTAGCGGCCGTTATTGCCAGCCATGGGGGCCACACGAACTATTGATGTCTGCGTGTTCCGCAAGTCGCACGGGCCTGCAAGCTCAATCGTTTCATCTTTGTATCTGTTGTTATGTGTCCAGTAAATCTGGCTTTGCTATCTCGTGTCCTTCTTGGTGGTGCATTTTGGGTGGCCAGCAGTGTACATCAGAAGCGGAAATTAAGATTTACGCCCCCTGGTGGCCAAGCCATTTTTTTTTTACAAAAAAATATAAATTATGTGCAAAGCATTTCCCATCAGGAGCTGTATCCGGTGCAGAAAGAATTTTTCAAATCGGATATTTAGAAGCAGAAATATAGGGGGAAACGCAATTTTCCTCTACGCCCCCTAGCGGAAAGCCTATGAATTACTTGAAAATTGTGAAATTATATGAAAAACATGTCACACTGAAAACACTATCCAACAAAGAAGGATTTTTTTAAATCGGACTCCTAAAAGTAAAGATATATATAAAAAAAAAAAAAAAGATATACATCTACGCCCTCTGGCGGAGAAACTGTGGAATATTGTAAGAAGAAAATATTGCGAAAAGGTTTATCGATGTGAGTGGCATCAGTCCAAGAAAGAATTTTTTCAATCGATATTTTAGAAGCTCAGATTTTATGGCAAATACATCATAAGCAAAAATTAACACTTACGCCCCCTGGTGGCCAAAGTATTCTTTACCAAAAATTTGAAATTATATGCAAAAAGATTTTCCATCCGGAGTTTTATCCGCTGAAGAAAACAATTTTCAAATCGGAGTTTTAGAAGAAGAGCTATCGGGGAAAATGTAATTTATTTTACGCCCCCTAGCGGAAAATCTATGCATAATTTGAAAAAGTAACTATATCTAAAATACTCTTCGACATAAATGGTATCGAAAGATAAAAGATTTTTTTCAATCGGATGTTTATAAGCAAATATGTGGAATAAAACGTATTTTTGAATTCGACATCATCTGCATTTACGCCCTCTAGCGGCGAAATTGTACATCGTAAAAACAAAAACAAAAAACGAAATGAAGGATCAATATTAGCATATTTCACGCATCAAAAATGAAAAAGAATTTTTCAAATCGGACTAATAGTTGCAGAGATATCGTGGGTACAGACGGACGGACAAACCGGTAACATAAGCTCGATCTTTTTTTACAAAAGACCTGCTAAAAATGCGATTTGACGGACTTTCAACGTGGGATGATTGTAGGAGCTCGGAGCCATGGAGCGACTATCACCGAAACCGCCGCATTCGTGAACTGTTCAAGAGCAGCTGTTTTTAAAGTGTTTAAAGACTGGACTGTCAGCCAAAAAACTGGGTCTCTACGTGCAACGTGTGGTCGTTATCGACTAGTGACTGCTCGGGCGGAACGGAGAGTGTCCAGACTGGTAACAGACAACAGAAGGGCAACAGTGCAGCAAATTACAGATCATGTTAATCAAGGATCCCCTCAAATGATCTCTGCACGCACTGTTCGCCGTACACTGCATCGGATAGGATATGGAAGCCGAAGGCCTGTTCGAACACTTTTGCTGTCTGCATTTAACAAGAAAATACGTCTCCAGTTCGCACAGGAGCACAAGGATTGGACAGTCGATAATTGGAAACAAATTATGTGGTCCGATGAATCACGTTTTCAGGTGCACCATGACGATGGCCGAGTGAGAATTTGGCTGAAACAGCACGAAAGCATGGACCCCAAATGCATTGCTACAATCCTTCAAGCTGGTGGAGGCAACGTTTTAGTTTGGGGAATGTTTGGGCCCTTTAATTCTTGTTGATCAACGTCTGACTGGCGTATCATATCTAAACATCGTTGCGGACCAAGTGCATCCTGTCATGTGGATGGTTTATCACAATGGCGATGGCTACTTTCAACAAGATAATGCGTCCTGCCATAGTGCTCGTTGGTGTCAGGAACATGCCACCAACGACACAGGGTTGGTGTCAGGAACATGCCGGTGAGTTCACTTAGTTTAGGTAGCCCCGACAATCTCCAGATCTCAACCCCATTGAGAATTTGTGGGATAAAGTTGAACGAGCCATCAGACAGCTGGATCCACAACCCTGCAATCTCACACTCCTGGAAAGTGCTGTTCATCAAGCATGGTCTCAGGTTCCACAAACCACCTATCAACATCTCGTGGAGTCCATGCCAAGAAGAATTGACGCAGTATTAAAGGCAAAAGGTGGCCCAACGAAGTACTGAGGGGGTGGTTATAATAAAGTGGCGACTCAGTGTATGTCAACCTTTGGCGGCGAAAGTGTGGCAACGACGCCTGGATCTTCGCATCCCACATAAATGCGAACTTACCAGAACGACAAGACAATCGTTCATTGAACTCTAACCCTGTGCAGCATTTCAAAGAAGAGAAATCCAAAAAATGAGGCAGAATTGTAGTATCCTTTCTCGCTTGTCCATTTGTCGAACCACAATTCGATTAAAAACTCTCAGAACTAGACGTAACGTACCATTTCAGTGTGCTAACTCGAAATTCACTTGGTGTATGTGGTTGAAGCAAATAAAATCCTAACGTTTTCAAAATATATGTGAAAAACACGTTCATATGATTAGAAGGTATGCGATCGCCAGCTGCATATGCCCAATGAAATATAAGTTCAAGATCAACTGAACAGACACCGTATATTTAATTCGGAAGATATTCCGTACATATGATAAAGTAAGGTTATCTGTAACGGTTCCTGGTTGCAGGTTTCAAGTGAGCAGCATTACCTCAATCGCCTATGATGTCGCCGGACAAGAAGTTGCACTCCCGACGACCAACACAATTACGTTCCTTTCTTCTGAGAGGCATCGGAGGAAAGATACTGTATTATACATACGAGAGGATGCTGATAAGTTCTCGGCCTCGCCAAGAAGGAAATGGGCCAGAGCCATAAAACTTACAGACTATTCCACATATTCACCCTGAAGTTTGGCACAGCGTTTCTGGAGTTTCTTTAAAACCTCAAAAGTCCGCTGCTGATATCACCTCCTAATCATTCGAAAAATGATTCCCTTTCAAACTTTTTAAGGTTTGGGAACAGGAAATAGTCCGATGGAGCAAGGCCTGGTGAGTAGGGTGGATGGTCTATGCACTTAAATCCCAGATTCCTCAAAACATCCATTGTCTTGCGACCCTTGTGAGCCGGCGCATTGTCCTGCAAAAGAGAACACCATTCCGCAGTTTTCCACGCCTTTTCCCCCTTCAAAGCCTCCTTTAATCGGCACAGCAAGTTGGAATAGTATTCAGCATTTATTGTTTAGCCCTTTGGGAGATAGTCAGTAAAACGCCTTCCGAATCCCCAAAAAACGTTGCCATGACCTTTGAGTCTGGAATTTTTTTGGCCGCGGAGAACCCGAGTGCCGCCATTGCAGGGACTATTGTTTTGTCTCTAGATCGTAGTGATGTAAAAACGTTTTACCAACAATGACAAGACGCTGCAAAAAATGAGGCAGACTTATCACCAGATCGCTCAAAATGCTGCAAAACCGATTTAAAACTGTCGACTCGTTTTCGTTTCTCATCGGCGTTCAAACATTTGGGCACCCACTTCGCTGACCCTGTATATCTCCAGGGTCTCAGCTATTGATTTCGCCGAGATTAGCCGATCTGACAAAATTAAGTCATGAACACGATCAACAATTTCGAGTGTTGTCACTGTTGAAGGCCTCCCAGATCTTGTTGCATCTTCGGTCTCAAAGTTGGCACACCATTTCTTCACTGTGGAATATGAAGGGCACTTATCACTTAATGTTTGCGTCATACACTCGTAGATTTCCTCTGCAGTTTTCTTCTGCAGGAACAGAAATTTCATGACAGCCCAGAGTTCCACATTTGAAAATTCAACACTTTGCATTGACATGATTCAGTCCAAGACGTCAAAATTCTGCATAAAAAAAAAAAAGGAGGGGGTTTAATAGTCTGAAAATTGGGACTTTACAATACAAAAGAACACTCTTTCGAGCTGCAGTGACAAAATAATACTCAGTTATAGGAAGTGGGTTAGGCCGATAACTTTTTAGCATCTCCTCGTATCATGGTATGTATCTTTCCTCCGAATTAGCATTTAATCGTTGCAACGATTAAATGCTAATTCACACACACGCGTTGGAAAATAAAAACGAATTCGTAACATGGCGCCTAGATATTGATGATATATTCCAGTGAAGTACAAAATGGCACGAAGCAATTGCGCAACCCTTCGGTGGAATAAACTTTTCTACGAACACCTCGCAGGAACTTTAAAAAAGAGCAATGCTAAGTGTTACATAAGACGACTCATTTCATGCCAGCTGTAAAGGTACTGAGACGTATTAATGTAGTCGAAGGGGTCTTCCAAAACCGTGCACACGCATATTGCTATCGATGATACGACTGTGATTAATTTGCATCCCACAATTCTTTAATAACTGTTCCCGAACAGGCATGATTTTTTTTTTTTTTACTTCTCGGGCGCACGAAATTTTAAGCCTTCCTACCTCCAGTGTTCCTCTTGCTAGTTTCATTTAATTCACTAATTGGCATATAACATTGATTTCTGCGACCTCGTATGGAAAATGGAATTACATTCGGTTTTCATTCGATGAGTGGCGTTCTCCGCATATTATCAGGATTTTTACCTTTTGCCACGCATATTACTGTCCTGTTCATTTTCACCCTTCATCCTCCTTGCACTCCCCATCTCTCAAGCAGAGAAACGATAGCTTAAAGGGTTAGCATGCGCACAAAATCTCCATTTTTTTTTTCATAACTTTTATTTGTGTGTGTGTTTTAAATGCGATATCTTTCGGAGTGAAACATACGCCTCTTAAGAAACAGTATTCCAACCTTTGCAACATATCGGCTGATATTTCTGGAACGCTTGAATTATTTGCACGAGTTTCACCTGAAAGGCATGACATACGAGAACTCCGCAGGAGCTATTATGATCTGCTTCGTGAAACCTCATTACTATTTTGCGTCAATAACTGACTCTAGATGGAATTTTCAATGATGAACAGAATTCTCTCTTTTTTTTTTTTTTACATTCGATAAAGCAACGATGATGCATTTTTTATACGTATGAAGAGTGGGATATATTTTGTAAGGTAATAAAAAAAGGAATTCCCTCTCAGAAACACTGCACCATTACAGTAGCGTGATTCTCTGCCGTAATGCCCCTTCGTATTGCCCAAACGAGCCCATTTTCTATAATTTAAAATTTATGAAAATTCATTGGACTTATACGTCATCCAATGAAAGAAAGAATGTAAGAACTGGGAAGGAAAAGCACTCTTAGTATTGTTGAAGATGTGAAGACATTTTGGTTTCGTTACTGGAATGTTTATATCTAAACCCGATTATTTTCTGTGATTGCATAGAAATACGCAAACGAAGTATGAGATTAACGAAACAAATAAAAGTGGCAAAACCCTTGGCGCTGTTATTACCACCAGCTTTATTTCATGGTTTTGAAACACTTAAATTCAAAATCGGCTTCAAACTGTAAGTCATTCTTTCAGCATCTAAGCACTAGTCCATTCATCCACATAAGCGTTCACACACATGTACACTGCCTTGAAAAGTTGCGCACGAAAGGGGCGGTCCATAAAGTATGTCTGTAATTTTGTACTATTGTACTATTGATAGACTTTCCCTCCCCCAGTCACATTTTGTCCGATTTTTGATATCCCCCCCCCCTTAAAAGTACGTCCTAATTCCCGCAACCTCCTTTATTTTTGACGACTGCTTTTAGAAGTCCGTTGTGAAACAGAAAGAAAACGTAATTATTTAAAGGAATCTTCCCTATATTTACACGTTTGCTTCAGTAAATATTTATTATTTAGGCATTAATTTTTCCCAAATGCTACCCAAATTTTATCATTCTGAAATAAAGATCTATAAATGAACACATGCATTCAAGGCTGCAACACTCCCGATTATACCATCTACAGAACACGATAGATTTGGTAGTACAAATACGAGAACTTAATATTAATATTCTAATTTAGCTAAGTACCATCAAAAATCTGAAATATTTCATACCTTTTTTTAACTATTAAAAGAAGAAAAAAAGAGAAAACAAAATGAAGAAATACCATGAAGTAAATTTTCTAATTATGCTCAAATCCTAATAAAAAACAGCCCCATTTTACATAAAATACGATCGTCATTGTTTGGTTATTACAAGTTGAATTGCAATAATTAATACTAAAATGTTACTTAAATGTTGCAATAAATATTTTAAATTTTGCAGTAATTATCTAAATGCTTAATTTTTTATGTCGTGTGTTTAAAGTATTCTCGGCAAATATTTTAGCAAATTTCATAGAATGATACAAAGCACAAATTTTCACATTCAACAGATACTTCCTTTTTATTGCACTGGATGCATTTTTGCCGTAAATAAGGCTAATTTATAGCTGTTTATTGCATTTTAATTTTCAGTGTGGCTATACATATAGGTTAACTAACGCCTCTGTTCCCAGTTCTCAACATATATTCAAATAAACTCCCAAAGGTGTTAAAAATCTGAAAATGAAAGCCACCTACCGTTTATTATGTTTACAAAAAATTTTCACGTTGCAAATTAGCTTAACAATGCGGTACAATAAACTACAATTTATTTTTATAGGGCTCTTCTTTAAAAACATGTTTTATATTAATAAAATAATACTTTAAAATATTTAGTAAACAAATGCTTTTGAGGAATTGCGAATTTATATCCGTTTGCCAGTTTTCTAATTTAAATATACGAGATTGTTTTTTCACCTGAACAAATACATTACCTTACACCTATCTCTTGTTCTTTCCTCTTCCATGACTACGACTGTGGTGCAAAAAGTGATGAATTTGTGTTCTTGGAATTTAAAAGGCAACCTAACAATCTGAATTATATTTGAACGGCCTATTTAACGACATCCCGAATGGGATCTAGATGCTGGCCAACGTTCGTTATGGGCAATCCACCGGAAATTAAACTTCCTATTTTAGGAACGTTAACATCAGTCAGATTTAGGTCATCTTCATCGATCAATTCAGCATCAGTCATATTCATATCGTATGGCAAAATAGCCATAAACTCTCTCTGTCGGCGCGCAACAACTCGAACAGGGTGTTCTTTTAGTTCTGCTTTAGCTTGACCACACTGAGCGGTATGCAATTTTGCACGAGCCTTCGTGTTCCTGATTGAAGCAAAACACTTTTCGCAAACCTTACAAATATGGGAGGAAAGCTTGGATTGCACTGATGGACAGCAGCGGTCGTATGGTGTTGGCCTGAAAGCTCGGCAGGAGCGTGGTAGCATTTCTGAAATATCCATATTTACTGCGGTTCGGGCTCGGACTCTTAAAGAGAGGTGGACAGCGAGATAATTTTTTTTAATATATAAATGTGATTTTATATGATTTAGCAAATGAGGCACTTTATAATTGTGAAAAGAATTCTTCGGCAACTGGTTCTGGTTAGAGAACTGGCATTCCAGATGTCTATTTATTCCGGGCTTGGGTAGAAAATGCCATAGGCTGCGCATTAGTGTGTTTCTGCAGAGAAGAAAATGCTTTTTCAAGAACTATAGATATTGGATAGTTGATAGCATACCGACGATAATTTACCCCTTATCTCCACGGAAATAGCTCCCAGCTAATTATATTTAGCAACGTACTTATTGCAGCGCATTTTAGCGCGATAATACTAGCATTTTTTGAGCAACATAGATACTGCAGCACCGCCCGATCATTTTGGATGTCCGGCCGCCCGAACCACGTCAGGTGGAAACGAACGGTCAAAGAAAATCGTAGTTACACTGTAAAAATAGATACAGGTCTCTTCCAACCACTCCCCATTTGAGGAATACATCGGTTAATTCCAGGAGGAGGAGAGATTGGAAGTGATGGAAGAGGAGATGGTTTTTTTTTTTATTAATGGTTGAACAGGTTAGCCAGCTTTCGGGCTCGTTCGGGCCCGGGCTCTATCTTGCAATATAAAATTTGGGCTCGGACTGATATACCACGGGCTTGGGCTCCGAAAATTCAGCCCGAACTCAGCTCTAGTGTATATTACATGAGGTGGGAGTTAGTCCATGTGTGAAGAAACTTGTCAGTCGAAATCATACGACTGCCCTTCCATGCTGGAAACAGTGGTTGCAAAAATACAGCACCACCACAGGACAAATTGATTTGCGACTGACGTGCAGCCCCTCTGGTGACGCTAGCTGCCATCACCAGAGCAGGCACACTAATCTTAATCATCTCACAATGTGACGAACCATTACTCAATTACCTGCAGGAAGGCCAGAATGAACCCCATTCAATGCCTTGCGTTCCACTAACCATCACCTACAGTGCTTCAATTGGTGCCGACCGCGAAGAAATTTGGATGTGGATTGACGTTGTGTCACCATGATTGCTTAAAATCCCAGGATTGTTTAGGTAGCCACGATTGCTGTATATACGTTTGGAGATAATCGTTCCGATTCACCTAAGGCATACCGCCCAAGAAGCGGACTTTATGCACTGGCGTTCAAAAATTAAGGACGAGACGGTTTTTCGAATGTAACGTCGTGCAGAAGCGCTCCACATCGACTCACATCATACCATAAGATCCCCAAGATGTAAGAATATGGGACGAGTGAGCAAAACCGTCCAAACAAGGAATCTAAAGGATACAAAGGCACTTTATTGAAAAGGTAGCTTCGAGCACAACTGGACAGAAGACAGAAACGTCCATGTGACAGGCGGCTGCCATGAAAAATCCAGTCTTTAGTAGGCGATATGATCACCCCTGACTGCGTTGCAGGATTTACAACGTCTGTCCATGCTGAGGACGAGGTTGTCAAGGAGCTGTTGAGGCATCGCGGCCCAATCCTCTTGTAGCGCCAATCGCAGCTGCGGAATCGTTGCTGGCGGCTGGTGACGTGCTGCCAAGCGTCTCCCGAGAAGATCCTACACGTGTTCGATTGGATTTAGGTCCGGGGACCTTGCAGGCCAATCCACGCGTTGAATATCTTAACACTCCAACAGCTCTGCGACAGCCACTGTACGATGAGGTGTAGCGTTGTCGTCCATGAAGAGGAACTCAGGACCCACAGCACCTCTAAACAGACGCACGTGAGGCAGGAGAACCTCGGTACAATAGCGGACACCAGTGACTGAACCTCCTTGGAAGATGTGGAGTTCAGTACGGCTACCAAGCATGATACCGCCTCAAACGAGAACTCCGCCACCTCCAAACCGGCCCCTTTCGATGATGTTGGAGGTGTGATTGCGTGTTCCCTGCTCTCTCCAGATGTGCATATGTCCAGAATCGCTCGTCAGACTAAATCGACTCTCATCCGTAAAGAGAACTGGACCACATTGCTGATGTGTCCAGTTCTTTTGCTCCTGGCACCACAGAAACCGCCGTCTCCGATGAGCAGGCTTTAATGGCACACACCGTACTGGTCGTCGTGCAAATAGACCACCTTTGTGCAGCCTCCTGGCCCCGGTAAAACGCGATAACGGACGTCCAGTTGTGTGTTGCATGTGCCTTGCGATTTCTCCCGCTGTCTGCAGTCTTTCTCTTCTCGCCTGTAGGACAATATACCGGTCGTCCGCCGCCGTGGTTGCTCGTGGACGACCACAGCTAAACTCTCGGACAGCTGTTCCTGTCGTTTGAAATGCTCTCCAAGCTCGTGAAACGATGCTGTGAGCGATCCCGAACATCTCGGCCACACTAGTCACACTTCGACCTTCTTCCAATTTCCCAATGACGCGACCTCGGGTAAAGTCATCCAGATGTCGTCTACTGGATTGCCTGTTGGCCATATTACACGGTGGCAACAACTCGACGTCGTTCAAACCGATGTACACCGTGCAATAGGTTTCACCGAATTGCTGAGCGTACACCGCCCGTGTGCTTTATACCCTTCCGACCCCCCCCCCCCACGTCATGCTGCATATATGCACATGCCCTACCGTACCGGACCCTAGTCTATCTCCTGAGTGGTCTTTTCGTCCGTTCTGCCTGCTTGTTCCGCTGTTATGCTAATTTATCCTCTTCGTCCTTAATTTTTGCACACCAGTGTATTATACTCAGTCGTGCAGTAAGTTATGATCGACGGTCTTCTGTATTGCATGTGTACCAGAAACTTCGATCGCGCGGTGCTAGTCTGATGACATCCTGAAACCCTTTGGATTGCCTGTATAGCAGTGGTGCCTGGCGACCAATTCCAAAAAAATGACGCCACAACACATGCATGCCATCTACGGCTTGGATTCCCATAACCGTGTAGTCAGTTATATGCATAAACCTTCAAAACTGCATTTGACATAAAACGTTATTCGATGCTGTGACGAGTCACGCAGTATGGAGAATTTACAAGTACTTAACTTCTGTGCCTAAAACAGAAACAACTGTGCTCTTGCTTTGTAGCTCTAATTTTGTCTGTCGACTTGTGTTGTTTGTGGTTTTTACACGCTTCCAACCACCTCACAGGAAGTACAAATATGGACATACTAATTCAGATATGATTCTAATACACAAGCGTCAGGGTTTGGAATAGAAAACATTGTCAATGGGTAAATAATGTGTTCCCTCTCTGGTAACAAGCCTGGCAATGTCAATTTATATCATCACGAAAATATTCCACAATGTGGAAAGGAATGTTCGTCATTGGCGGAAACGTGGTGTCTTCAGTTCCGGAAGGGCTAGGGGGTAGGAGCTGAAGGTAATAAATGCACCTACCTAGGACATCCTATTGATTTTTTGTGGTCCATGATAAACCATTGCTCAGAAACCCTGTTCAACTACCAGCTATTGGTTGGCGCCATAATACATAAATATGAAATCGCCATAACTTCCACAAGCGTAAGGCATCACAAAAACATCCAGGATTACAGCCGGATGATGTAAGTAGTAGTCTGTTCCGCACGTTCCTCACAACGGAAAACCCAGCACCACACCGGGTCAAAACACTACTACCAAGAACTGGCGGTATACACCAATGGCGTATCTTGCTTGGGTCCGAGACCTGGGCTATTTGCACCCCCCCCAGTTTTTTTTAATTGCGAAGTTTATTTTCCAATTATTAAATAACAGAAGTAATTTTTCTGAATTTTAGGTACATGCTATTGCTAACATAATACCAAATAATTATGATAATTAGGATTTTAACACTTTATCTTTTGAATACTTTATTTGTACATGAACTCCATTCTTCTTTTCTTTTGTGTGAATTTGAATGTTGCGTTTTTAGAAAAAGTTTCTTCTGAGTACTTTTCCATATTTAAAAAGAAAGTTTTTCTCTATTGACAAAACAGCCAAGTTTCTGAAGTGTACATATCCTTGTGTGGCCCTAAGATATGTCTTCATTCTTTTTAATGCAGAAAAACATCTTTTGGTAGCTGCAGTTGTTGATGGAAACTTTAATATTAAGTCTACTAATTTGTACACTTCGTTAAACACAATGTTCAATTTATTCAATTTCATGTAACAAGTAATGTATCTTACTAATTTCTTTTTGTATTCATCAAGGGAATAAAAGACCTTCATTTCATTTTTAAGTCGAACTGTATCAAAATTCGAAACATAGGTTCTTAAGTTCTGACAATAGATGTTCAGGAAAGCTTTCACAAAATTTATCAAAACTGTTCGAATCCAACAAAGCCACGAATTTAAGATCACAAGTCACGAATTTACCACTGATTTTAATTCATTGACACTTCACACAAATGAAACACCTCTCGCGAAACACGTGCTGTTACGGGCTGGAGCATGCGACTGACTAATGAAGTCTAGTCCTAAGTCTAAGTCTTCTCTTTTCTGAGCAAAGCGCTGCCGAAAGCAATTGCCCATTCACCCTTCACCGGTTCCATGCTGTCATGGAAACGCTAGTTGGCGATCGTATCGAAAGTCTTCGAATCTCACAGCGAAGACTGGTAGCGCTACGATGACACCATCTCTCCACTAGGAGCCCCGTTGGTCTCCGCTCTTAGTCACAAGAAGCGAATCCGCACGTGTGTTTTATCGCAGCGAAAGCATCGACATATCTTAATTCCGTTGATAATAGACTTTTATTTGTGTATATCTAATTGACGTTTATTTGTGCATTCTATGGGGTTCGCAGCTACCCTCGAATATACGCCACTGTTATACAATTTACATGGATTTCCACTTCAACCCGGACTAGTATACTGAAGCGTGACTGAACTGAATTTTATTAAGAACACTACCATATCTTTAAACCTCAAAGGTTCCTTGTAATTTTTTTAAGAAGCACCAATACATACGTAACGCCGAGAATAACATTTGGTAAGTACGAAGACTAAATTATATATCGTCAAACCCCACAACCAGAAGAAAGTAAATTGGGGAAGCTCATGATAACAACGGGGAAACTCGAACCCATTTGGAAATACGAAACGATAAACACATTTCCACACTGGCTCCAGTTTTGTCCATCTCGCATTCCATTTGATTCACCGCAGGTCTCCACCTTATGAGATGTAAAGCGTGTAATGTGATTCCACTGGCAGCTAACCCAAGCAAAATGCTATCTCCTTATTGAGCGAGGAAGTTCCCCTCCCACCGGAAAGAACCTCTCTTTTTCTGTTGTTTTGTTCTTGTTCGTTGTTTCTTATATTATTGGGTCGTTCCGAGTAACAATTATTACTATTGAAACATACACCGTAGGGGAGTTACATTACAGGTTCCAATCACAAATATTATCCCAATACTTCAAGAGAACTTAATAAAATGAGGACGGTGTCAGTACAAATTCGTAACGACATTTATCCAGCAGTATTATTTATTTACGATTTTTTAACCTTTTTGTTACTTTCATGTACGCGTTTTTAACAGGCTTATTTTAACTCAGTGGAGGCGTGTCTATGCCTCCTATTGTGCCTTACGACAGACTTCAATTTAGTTTCCCTCCTGTCCCCGTCACTTCTTTTTTTACGCTAGCAAATTCTTCAAGCATTGGTTTCAGCGAAACTTTTCGCTGCTAGTACAAGCAGCCGTTTGACGGTTTCGTTTTGTTAAGATCCTTTTCGTTGGTGTTTTCTGTTATGTTTTCACCGTACTTTTTCATACCCTGTTTTTTCTATTTAAATTTTGACATTCTTTGGGCTACATGTCGAAAGGAATAAACGGCGAGCTTAGTGGGTTTTATTTGACCATTTTCTGGTGTTTCTAAGAAACAAAAAGCCTCACCACGGTGAAGGAGAAACCCACATGCACAGTCAAACATCGAAAATGTGGAGAGAATCATTCCCATTATTTCACTGAGAAATGACTTAACAAATAAAGTCTCAATCAAATTAAATTTGCACAATTTTTATTGTTTACATAAATGAGCAATTTAAAAGTGTTTCGTTACGAGACTGTAACGTCCAACGAAAAAATACTGCACCACGAGGTACACAAGTGTGCGAACGCACTTGAAAATATTTCTGCTTTCGGGCTTCCAAATGCTGATGCCGTTCGTGACGCACATCACCATGATGCTTCAGCACACGCGCGCTTTTCCTTTCTTTCACTTCGCTATACGTATCTTGAAGACGCTCAGCACGGCGGGAAAATTACGTTTGTACTTTTTGTTTTATTTCTCAGCAAAACATGTCAGTTAACGCGTGAATCTCCATAATGTAATACACAGATATAGAAACAAAAGGAATCTTAAAATATTTCCTCTCAAAACTTGAAACGACGTTCTCTGACACTGCAAGTTTCACTTGCGCAGATGTTGATTTCTCGCATACACTCCTGATGATGTGCTTGATCCTGGAGGTTTCACTTGGACAAAATCTTGTTACGTTCTTACACACACACAATGGCCGGAAATAAAATATATAAAAAGATGGTAGCACTATACATCCATATATATCTCTGGAGCGCGGCGTGACGAAGCTTCAGTACGACTATATATCGCACGGTAATACGTAACGGATCTAAGTATTCGTGAAAAGTCTTTATTGTGGGGCATTATTTTCACTCATACGGAAACGGCCGTTCCGGGGACCCAGTGTGGATTATGTTTCTAAGCTTTTCGAAGAAGAATTCCACAAAACCCCACCAACGAAACGACCAGTGTTGTTGTTGGTCAAAAAATTTAGACAGGATCTGTTCTAAGTCAACGAAAAAATCGCTGTGAACGGAAACGCACGTCCAGAGAAAATGAGGATGGGGGCTGTGCTTGATAAGATTTTACGATCACAAAAGAAAAGTCTGCGGCGTATTGTTAAAGAACTTGGTACGAAGAGGACTTTTGTGCAGACACTTGTTCATCAATTAGGAGCATTTTCATATCGTATGCAGCAGTGGCGGGCGGTGGGTTCAAACTCTGGGGAGGCCAGAACGACAATTTGTCGGAAGCAAACAAAAAAAGAAAAAAAGAAAAAAAAAAGGGGGGCGGGGGTCCACATAACTTTTTCGCACATACGCACGACGTTCATTCATATACGTACGAATATATCCCGTTTGATCCTTTGTCAAACGGGATATATTCGTACGTATATGAATGAACGTCGTGCGTATGTGTGAAAAAGTTAGTGAGGTAAGGAGAAAAGGAGAAGATCTCATTGAACTGAAAAGTGGACATCTCTTCTACTATCGTGGGACAGTTACTGGCAGAACTAGTGGTGTTGGATTTATAATAAACAAGAAACTGAAGGATAAAGTTGTAGAAGTTGAAAGTTCCTCTGACAGAGCTGCACGACTCGTTATCCAACTCTCGAGAAGATACCAGGCTCAGATTATTCAAAAACTTATGCACCCACCACAAGTCATGCTGAAGAAGAAATTGAAGAATTTTATGAGGAAATTCGTGATCTAAATAATAAAGGTAAGCAGCACTTGAAGATAATTATGGGAGAATTTCAATGCAAAAATAGGGCAACGGCAACAGAATGAAACTTCAGTAGGTAAATTCGGTCACGGCAACAGAAACCAGCGTGGAAATACTTTCGTAGAGTTTGCAGAGGCAGAAGGGTTTTTCATCTTGAACTCCTTTTTCAAGAAAAAGCCACACAGGAAATGGACATGGAGACATCCAAATGGGACGACAAGTGAAATTGATTTTATTATGTGTAACAAAAAATTCGTCATAGAAGACTGCAGTGTGCTAAACAAGTTCAACACAGGCAGTGACCATAGATTGGTGAGATGTAAGATGCACCTCAACACTAAACTCGAACGTAGCAAGCTCATAAGACAAACAAAATGTATTGACATAACCAACCTTAAAAAACACCATAATACCTTCAAATTGGAACTGAAGAACAGGTTCTCTGCTTTAGAAGGCCTAACATCGGAAGAAGTGGATATTTCTGAAGTTAACAAAAAAGTAACCAAAGCTCTTATGGAAACAGCAACAAAATTAGCTGGGTCTAAGAACAAATCGCATGTGAACAAATTATCAGGAAAAACCAAAATGTTGATGCAAAAAAGAAGAGTGATGAGGACAACTAAAGAAGATGTGACTTCCAAAGTGGAATATATAGAGCTATGCAAGACAGTACGAAAAAGTATCACTGAAGACGTAAGGAAATTCAACTGTGAACTAGTAAGGAAAGCAATTGAAAACAACCAAAGCCTAAAGATAGCAAACGGACATCTCAGTAAGGAAAAAAAAACAGATTATAGCACTGAGAAAAGAAGATTGTTCTGTAACAAGAAATAGAGGCGAAATTTTGACAAGAGTGAAAGATTTCTACTCCAAATTATATGAAAGGGATGATACATGTACTCCAGACATCATGAAAGGTACCAGTACCAGAGTTCTTCCAGTCCTTCCAGCAGAAGTTGCACATGCAATCAAGAACATGAAGCGGGGAAAAGCTCCAGGAGAAGATGGAATTACTGTAGACATCATACAAGAAGCAAGTGGAGAAATCGAAACAGTACTCGCCCAAATTTTCACTCGATGCCTTAATGAAGGGAAAATTCCTGAGGATTGGAACAACGCTACAATGATCTTGCTACATAAAAAAGGTGACATTGAGGATCTCAGGAACTACAGACCTATCAGCCTCTTATCAGTGGTTTATAAAATCTTCACTAAAGTTCTTTCACACCGCTTGAAGGTGACACTGGACATGGCTCAACCGAGAGAACAAGCTGGATTCAGGAGTGGCTACAGCACAATAGATGATATCCACGTACTGAGAGAACTAATTGAAAGAGCGAGGGAATATGAACTTCCATTGTGCATGGCTTTTATCGATTATGAAAAAGCCTTTGATTCAGTGAAACCATCAGCAGTTGCAATGGCTCTGAAATCCTGCGGTATTGAAGATGCATACATTAATATTATTAATAACATCTATGAAAATGCAAGTGCAAAGATTCGGCTGTTTGAAAATACAACACACATAAAAATTGGAAAAGGAGTGAGACAAGGTGACACCATATCTCCGAAGCTCTTTAATGCCACATTGGAAAATGTCTTTCAATCACTGAACTGGGAAAACAAAGGGATAAAGATTAATGGAGATTATCTAACCCACCTTCGTTTTGCTGATGACATAGTCATTTTTGCAACTACCCCATCAGAGCTACAGAGTATGATCCAGGAACTTGCTGAGAAGAGTAAAGAAGTGGGATTAAAAATGAACTTTCAGAAGACAAAAGTGATGTACAATGCTTTTACAAGAAATGAAGATTTATCGATTGATGGAGAAAAGCTGGAGATAACAGACACGTACGTTTATCTTGGACAGCAGATATCAAGTGAGGGTCACATTGATGAAGAAATTAATCGGCGTACAAAACTTGCCTGGAGAGCTTTTGGAAGAAACAGCATAATTTTCAAGAGTAATATGCCATTATGTCTTAAAAGAAAAGTGTTTGATCAATGCATCCTTCCAGTGCTTACGTATGGTGCAGAGACGTGGACCTTAGCTAAAAGAGACATACAAAGGCTGCAGACAACTCAAAGTAGCATGGAGAGGTGCATGCTTGGTGTAACCAGGAGTGATAAGAAGAGGAACACGTGGATCCGAAAAATGACAAGAGTGGAAGACATCATGATCAGAGTTAAATCCCTGAAATGGCAATGGGCTGGACATACTGCCAGAAGGACAGACCATCGATGGACAGCCGAAATTTTAGATTGGATTCCAAGGGACAGGAAAAGACCCAGAAGAAGACCACATGGAAGATGGGTGGATGAAATTCGAAAGTATGCGGGAGTGACATGGAGGAGACTGGCACAAGACAGACCGTTGTGGAGGAAACTTGGGGAGACCTTCGTCCAGCAGTGGATTGATAATGGTTGATGATGATGATATCCCGTTTATTGTTTCACTCAAGGTTTGTTCGACGCATTTTTTTTCATAAAGCCCCAAAATATGGAATTTTATGCGGATCCACAGAATGCCTTTTAAATATAGTTTTAAAAAACAAAGTTTTTGTTTGTTGCAACCAAAATCGGTGCAACATGTTGTTTTGATTCTAATGGATATTACTCATACAGTAAATTAACTCGACGATCTTTTTTCCTCGCAAATCGTTCTATAACTTTATCATGTCACATACATCGTTTCTGAAGTTTGCTGAGGATTCCCTTTTCAATTGAAACACAAGCTAATGCTGAGAGATTATCTTGAGTCGTAGAATTTCTTAAAAAAGTTAGTAAAATCATGCAATGCATTGAGTATGATACGCTTTCCAACATACCAGAAATCATTACTCAAGTTATGAGGATCATGGCTGTGGAATAAATCTCACTCCTGTGTCCTGACCTTTGACATCATTTCGATGATATTAAACAGAACTGGTTCATAATACCTCCGGAACAACATACTACAGTTTTGTCGCAGTAGAAGCATTTTTAGTCACGTTATGAGGATAATGGCTGTGGAATAAATCTCGCTCCTGTGCCCTGACCTTTGACCCCATTTCGATGAATTCAACAGAACCGATTTAGCATACCTCCGGAACAACACGATAAAGTTTTGTCGCAATCGAAGCATTTGTACGTAAGTTATGAGCGATGGAATTAATCACGCTCCTATGTCCTGACCTTTGATCCCATTTCGCCCATTTTCAATAGGGTTCGTCTCCAGGTTGTTCCCTACCACATACTAAAATTTGATCGAAATCGAACCATTTTTACGCGAGTTATCGTGCGGACAAGCTGATGGACAAAGCTGGAGCATATACGCTTTTTCAACCTACGGTTGAAAAGCTTAAAAAAGTTTTGATGAGCTTCAGGAATGAAAAACTTCTTTCTGCGGAAGCACTTGTAACAGGGATGGTCGCTATTTAACTTAAAGGTCTCTGTAAAAAATTCAGTTTAACTTAAAAGTTTCTGTAAAAATTTCATTAGTCTCGTTTTCAATAATTTTTTAGTTAATTGTCCAAACACAAATAATGAAATGTTTCTTTCTGCAGTGGGGAGAAACCGTTTCAAGTTCAGTGCGTAATTTTTCTTTGTTGAACAATGCCCCATAATTTTCCATTAATGAAGCCAGAGCATCCACGGGAAAATGTTCATTATACGTTGAGAACTGTGTCGTGTCGCCTAATTTAAGAAATTTTATTTTCCCACAGTGCAAAAATCTTACTTCCAGTTACGTTAAAATGTTGTCCGAAATTTCGTAATACACCTGTTTGTACACTGGCATGCAAAAATTAAGGACGAGACGGTTTTTCGAATGTAACGTCGTGCAGAAGAGCTCCACATCGACTCAAATCATACCATAAGATCCCCAAGATGTAAGAATATGGGACAAGTGAGCAAAACCGTCCAAACAAGGAATCCAAAGGATACAAAGGCACTTTATTGAAAAGGTAGCTTCGAGCACAACTGGACAGAAGACAGAAACGTCCATGTGACAGGCGGCTGCCAAGAAAAATCCAGTCTTTTGTAGGGGATATGATCACCCCTGACTGCGTTGCAGGATTTATAACGTCTGTCCATGCTGAGGACGAGGTTGTCAAGGAGTTGTTGAGGCATCGCGGCCCATTCCTCTTGTAGCGCCAATCGCAGCTGCGGAATCGTTGCTGGCGGCTGGTGACCTGCTGCGAAGCGTCTCCCGAGAAGGACCCACACGTGTTCGATTGGATTTAGGTCCGGGGACCTTGCGGGCCAATCCATGCGTTGAATATCCTCACTTTCCACCAGCTCTGCGAATGCCACTGTACGATGAGGTGTAGCGTTGTCGTCCATGAAGAGGAACTCAGGACCAACAGCACCTCTAAACAGACCCACGTGAGGCAGGAGAACCTCGGTACAATAGCGGACACCAGTGACTGAACCTCTTTGGAAGATGTGGAGGTCAGTACGGCTACCAAGCATGATACCGCCCCAAACGAGAACTCCGCCACCTCCAAACCGGCCCCTTTCGATGATGTTGGAGGTGTGATTGCGTGTTCCCTGCTCTCTCCAGATGTGCATATGTCCAGAATCGCTCGTCAGACTAAATCGACTCTCATCCGTAAAGAGAACTGGACCACATTGCTGATGTGTCCAGTTCTTGTGTTCCTGGCACCACAGAAACCGCCGTCTCAGATGAGCAGGCGTAATGGCACACACCGTACTGGTCGTCGTGCAAATAGACCACCTTTGTGCAGCCTCCTGGCCACGGTAAAACTCGTTAACGGACGTCCAGTTGTCTGTTGCATGTGCCTTGGGATTTCTCCCGCTGTCTGCCGTCTGTTTCTTCTCGCCTGTAGGACAATATACCGGTCGTCCGACGCCGTGGTTGCTCGTGGACGAACACTGCTAAACTCTCTGACAGCTGTTTCTGTCGTTTGAAATGCTCTCCAAGCCCGTGAAACGATGCTGTGAGCGATGCCGAATATCTCGGCCACACTAGTCACACTTCGACCTTCTTCCAACTTCCCAATGACGCGACCTCGGGTAAAGTCATCCAGATGTCGTCTACTGGATTGCCTGTTGGCCATATCACACGGTGGCAGCAACTCGACGTCGTTCAAACCGATGTGCACCGTGCAATATCTTTCACCGAATTGCTGAGCGTACACCGCCCGTGTGCTTTATACCCTTCAGACACTTCCCCACCCCCTCCCCTAAGTCATGCTGCATATATGCGCATGCCCTACCGTACCGGACCCTAGTCTATCTCCTGAGTGGTCTTTCGGTCCGTTCTGCCTGCTCGTTCCGCTGTTATGCTAATTTCTCTCCTTCATCCTTAATTTTTGTACACCAGTGTACTTGGAAGCGGCAACGTGTTTGTCTCTTCGTTCATGGCGTTTCAGAGAAGTTAACGACGTTGACCCAGTAGCACTTTCGGCAAAAACCATAAATGCATCGTGCTGTTCTTCACTTAAGTTTCTCCTGTATGAAATACAATCTGAAACAGCAGTGATGCAGAAGCGAACATCATTTGTCTTTTTCTGAAACACATCGAAAAGTAAATCAGTTTTTTGAAAAACTGCGAGTAGAAACATATAATTTAAGTCCAGGTGGCTGTTTTTATAGCCTTGTGCCTCTCTGACTGTCGAGGCATTTGAATCTGGAGAATTAATAATTTAATTGGACACCTGGATTAATTTCAGCATATTTGTATGCACTGCAGTGATCTTGGCGTTAGAATTCCACCTAAAATCACTGTTTGTAGGCATACGTTGCTCCACAATTCTGTCAAGAACAGAAGTACGTTTTGAAGAGCGATGAAAAAAGATGGCATACCCTGAGGAGCAGAAAAAAAAAATTAACTGACTTTCGTCTAGAACAACTCTGTTGCAAAACTAAATTCAAACGGTGTGCAAAACAATGAGTAAAAAGAGCTTGAGGGGAAATTCATGAACTTTCGCTTTTAAGCCATTCAGTTCTCCTGCCATAACACTAGTGCCATCATATGTTTGAGCAACCAGTTTATTCCGTACACTGTACATTTCAAATACCATGCGCAAAATACTGCATAGACTTTCGGCACTTCTGCTTTCACTAACATAAAATCCAAAGAAGTATTCTTGAGTTTCACCAGCAGAGTCCACTAGCATCACAATTATCGAACACCGAGATTTTTCAGTCACACAGATGGTTTCATCAACAATGCAAGCAAGCATAAAAAGGGGCTTCATTTATGCTATTTGCAATGAACTTCTGAATATCTTCTTCATCAATGCTTTCCAAGAGTTCATTTTGAATTGCTTTGGATAAACTTCTAAAGTATCCGATCCCCCCCCCCCCCAATGTTCTTTTAATTCTTCGTTCCTGCTTAATATCAGCTGAAAATCCCAAGATTTAGTGACTCCTCTGATTCGTCGTGGCCTCTGAAAGCAAGCTCCTGTTTGCTTTAGTCACATGTAACATCAATTAAAATTTTAAGTATCTATTTTTTTTTCACCTTTTCATTGTATTTAATTTTTAGCAATTTATTTTGTTCGTCTAATAATTCTGAGATATTGAATACTTTCTTGGATAGGCCCTTAAATGACACATAAGAATTCAAATGATCTTTACTGGATGCGTGTCTAACCACTGTCCTAGATAAGTTTTTTAAGTCGTCGTATCCTTCAGAACACCACACACTTTTATTCGAGCTTAAAAACAAACAATGCCATGCTACCACATAACCATTTATGTTGATTGTACCATGAAGATTGGAATGTTCTGTTTCTGCCTTTTTGCATAAGAGAAAACTTGGGAAGAGGTCTTCCTTGTTTTATAATCGCATGTCTTTCAATGACATTTCTTCTTGAGAAAGGAACTTCTAACAAAGAAGTAATAATGTCAGTATTACACATTGATACACGTCAACTACTACTTTCCCCGTCCATTACATTTATTTTGTACAGCTAAATCCAAAAGTTTACACGCAAAATTTATTGTTGTCATAGTAAAAGTAACAAAAAATCATTCACGCCATGTGATGCAGCATACTCCGGGAAAACTTTTAAGAGACTGCTTTAGGTGAGGTTCGCTCGGGACGTGCCTCCTGTGATCTATTAACAGAAGTGCCAAGCTTCCGTTGGATACTGTGCACTGATTGGCTCCTGTACTGAGACTATGGTAACGCCAGCGGCCCTGGAAAAACGGGCCTCTCTCTGAAGCTTTCTCGCGTGCAGTTAGCTTAGCTATGATAGCCCAAGAAAGTGCTTGCGTGAACGTGATCTGTGCGTAACTGAATCAGGCTGTATTTTATAGCACTGCAGTTTTTGTTTTTCTGTTTAAATGTAATTTATGCTCCTGCTTTATACAAATACTTTACTGAGAGAATCATTGGGGAGGCCCGGACTACCTTGCCTCCCCTGACCCTGATATGCTATAAGTTACGCGACCCAGATAAATTACATTGAAGAGGCGTTTATTCTGTGCTCGCATGTTGGCGAATGTGTATGAACACGAACATTTTCTGTCCAATATTTAATTTTCTGATGAATGTCACGTCACTTTGGACGGTTATGTGACCAAACGATCAGATTTATCGGGTTTGAACATCTTCAACAGTCTGAAAAGGTTATGTGTGGAGTGCCACTTCCGGCCATGGCGTCATTGGACCCTATTTCTTGAAGATGTAACTGATAGATGTGTAACAGTCAATCAGGAAAGGTACAGAGAACTGGTTGTCTCACCCTTTGTGGCAGTTTTGAGAATATTTTGTCAGAGTAGAAATCCGGGTTTCAGACAACAGTAATTTCAGCAGGATAGTGAGACAGCATACACTGCTGGGGACACAATGCAGCTTCTTTGACAACACTTTCATTTCATGGGGAACAGGCTTTCCATATCCTTCGAATTCTCAAGATCGCACACCACTGGATGCTTATTTGTGGGACATACTGAAAGAACGCGTCTACCGCGATCCAGTGCCTCGTGATACTGAACAGCTGAAAACCAACATCAGACGTGTGTTGCATTCAATTTCACAGGACCCAACTGTGACAGCAATGTTTGTAAAACTCCAGTGTTGGTGTGAAAAATGTCTGGAGTTGAACGTTTCATATCTGCAAACTGTCATCTGAATCTTGTACACGTGCCAAGACCTTTGTTATGTATTACTCTGAAACTAAACACGTATTCTTTTCATTCCTTGCCTTATGGCTAGACATAATGCTCGGTTTACTTTATTTCCGGCCATACTGTATATACACTCTTTGCAAAAAAAAAAAAAAAAAACGAAGCACTCAGAGGGAATTATCCAATCGAGATGAAAATTGACATGTGCAATGTACATGTATGAGAAAGGATATGTACGTAATTACAGAGCAGTTGGGCCATTTATTCGGATAAAACAGCTATAGGACTGGAACAAGTCAGTACGTTACAGCACTATATACCTCTGGCTCGGATACAGTTACCCGGGTGGCAAAAACGCATACAGCTCACGGATGCTGTACTGAGATATATCGTGCCAGATGGTTTCCAAACTGCGAGCCAGTTCACCGACATCCCGGGATGGGGCTTCCATCATGTCCAAACAAGTTCGATCGGTGAGAGGTCGGGCTATCGTGCTGGCCATAGAAGGATGTTGACATTTCGGAGGCAGGCCTGGGAGAGCCGTGCCATGTGTAGTCGGGCATTATAAAGTTGAAAAAATTCTCGGTAATGCTACGACAGGAAAGGCGACACAACAGGTCGTAGAATGTCGTCGACGTAGCATTGAGCCGTAAGGGTAGTACGGATGACTACCAAGGGTGCCCGGCATTCGTAGCAAATGGCTCCCCCAGAGAGTCACACACGATGTGTGAGCCGTGTGCCGTTCCACGGTAAAGGCAGAATAAATGCGCTGGCCGGCTAGTCTCCAGACACATATGCGCTGGTCATCGGCGCCAAATGCAAACCGTGACTCATCACTGAAAACAACACGACGCCACAGGGAACTATCCCACGTGACGTTGATCGGGCCCGACACCACTGCAACAGGGACAGGCGATTCTTGCTGGTCAGTGGTAGGATTAGTCCCTGTGCCGCAAGTCGTCTGGCAACGGTGATGGACACTTCCGTACCTGTAGACGACGCAACATGGACACGGATGGTTGAGAGCGACCAATTCGGTTCTGTTCGTGCGGCTCTCAAAATAGCTCGATACTCGCGTTTTGTCGTTGCCCTCGGCCGTCCAGTCCCATTGGCGCCAACATCGTCCGACTGCCGCGTGGCTCCGACCCAAACGCCTGGTGATACGACGACTTGACCAACCATCCTCTCTCAGCTCAACTACACGTTTTCTCACAAACTAGCTCAACTGCTCGTATTGTGCACGGATCCGACGTCGAGGCATCCTCACAATCCGTGGATGTTAATGCAACCATAATCCGCCGTCACAATTATCCCTGCGAGCGAGCTTTGCTCTTGATATACCCTCCTGGATGCGTGGTTCCCATACGCTGTGGGGGTTGGGGGGCACTATTTCGTCGTTGTTTAATCATTTGCGTACTCGGCCCTGAGGTACTTGCTTTCGGAGTAATTTTATCAGGATCGAACACAACTTTCTCGGAGTGCTTCGTTTATATTTTTTGGCAAAGAGTATGTGTATAAATATTGGGTTGATGCATTAGTTCATGCCGTTTTATTTCACGAGTGTTTCCCAGGTCAACAGCGACGGTGCAGATGGCCAGTTGTATATCGAAATGTAGCCAGTAATATCGTGCATCTGAATCATATTGCGTTGTGTGATTGTGGCTAATGTTTCTTTTCTTTTCTTTTTTTTTTTTTTTTTGGTTTTCAGGTCCGGAAGTATGGAGTGCCAAGTAGACAGAAACGAACATTTCCGACATCTGCTCCTCTACGAGTTTAACAAAGGATCCACAGCCGCCGAGCCGAGGCTACTCGACAAGTTTTTGCTCTGTATGGGGAGGATGCTATTGCTCCGAGGACAGCCCGCAAATGGTTTGAGCGGTTCTCAGGTGTTAATTTTGACCTCAACGACTCTCCACAATTCAGGTCGTCCATCTCACTTTGATGAGGATCGTTTGAGCCATCTCATCCACTCGGATTCGCGTCGCACCGCGCGGGAATTGGCCACTGAGATGGTCATGATTGTGATCAGGCCACAGTGGTGGGACACCTAGAACGTATGGGAAAGGTCCAGAACTTTTCAGTATATTTATTTTTTATTCCGATTATTAATTGTTTATAATTTCAGCAAGACTAATTTTCATATGAATGCACCATAATGCTCGCCATATGTGTCATAGCTACTTAAAAGTGTGTCACAGCTACTTAAAAAATCCATAAAAGTATAATGTGATTGATATTTACTGCGAATTTACGGTGTTTTAAGAAGGAAAACGGAGATTTTTTACATAAAGGAGAAAAGGGGTCTAAAACTTTCCTCTTCAATTAAACATGGCCATTGGAATAAACTTAGATTAATGTCAGTGATTGATATCGTACCACACAAAAGAGTTAAATAGAAAGCTCTTCGAAGTTCCTCGTATTCCTTTTATTTTTTTTTTATTTTTTGATTGGAGGTTTAACGACCACCGTGAGCAACTCAATGGGCTATAAGCATTCGCCCGACCCTAATTTTGGGTCACTGGTTCCAGGGAATGGAGAGAGCCAGTGCCGTAAGGCAAACACAACATCCATGCCTCACCGGGATTAGAACCCGGACCCCTACGGACGAATGATCAGAGGCCATCGCTTAGACCACTGCGCCACCGGGGCGGCCGTATTACTTTAAATAACATTTAAAATCGTTATATTTTAATCGAAAAACTTAAACAGGAAAAAAATCGTATGTAAGTAATGACCGCTGACCTCTTTTTTTTTCTGCCGAGTAACAAAAATTTCATCAAAACAGAAAATTTCCACGGTATTCCATCTATTCTGAGGACGAAATGAATGTGGACAAAGTGAACAGTGGACTAAATGGACACAGTTATAGGGAACAGTGATCAAGACCCACGTAAAACATTTGTTCAACAGTCATAACGCAGTTCCGATTGTCCGCTATCCAACGTGAAACCGTCACTAGGTGGCGCTGGTGGCGGGGCATAGAAAATATTAATTCTGCGGCGGTAACCATTAGGAAAGCATTGTGTGTCGACGTAGATTCCTTTTCTTGCCAAATTTTCAATTTTTTATCAGTTAATAGATTTTTTTTTTATTGGAGGTTTAACGACCACCATGAGCAACTCAATGGGCTATAAGCAGCCGCCCGTCCCTAATTTAGGGTCACTGGTTCCAGGGAAGGGAAAGAACCAGTGCCGTAAGACAAACACAACATCCATGCCTCACCGGGATTCGAACCCGGACCCCGTTCGGACGAATGATCAGAGGCCATCGCTTAGACCACTGCACCACCCGGCTAATAGATTTTCCGTAGATTTCCTTTCCTTAAAGGTATTTTCATTTTTTCCCCAGTTATTTTAGGAAAATAAAATGACTTGCTGTGTTCTATTATGCAAGTCTTACAAACCCGTTGTTTCGTAACAAAGATTTAGTACAACGATCAGAGTCTATCAAAAAACAAAATGAAAAATAATAAACATAACATCACGTGTCTGCGACTCTCGCGTTACATACCACAATTTACCTAACAAAATTATTAAGGCAGTAGAAAAGCTGCCCAAAATCCAAGTTTTGTGTTTCAGCGAGATCTTTACATCTATGCGCTTCAATGATCACTAAAATTAAAGGTCCCTATTGCGATAAAATTAAATAGCTATCTCTTTTTATGTTTATTTCACATTGCGTGTCACTCATATCAGTTCACTTTTGATAAAGTGTGGGTTTACTTAATTTTAGAAAACGCATTCCTTGGCGAAACCACTTCCGCTATCACCGTTGTTGACATTTTTTAGTTACGGGCTCTACTGCCACCTAAGGTCAAAACTTTCAACGGCGCGGACACCCGTAGAAATCTCCCTAACAGGCAGATCATATATCTATTACGTGGGTCTCGCTTTATGATGAAAGGCAAATAATGGAAGCGTGGACCTTGCAAATACTGATTTATGCATTTTCCTAGAAGTCGGCACTAAAAGAATTACAGCCGCAACGAAAATGAAGAGTTATCCAGGATTCAACAAAAATAATTCAGAAAGCTTGAGTGTAGTTTTTTTTTTTTTTTTTTTTTGATTGGACGATTGGACGTTTAACGACCACCGTGAGCAACTTAATGGGCTATAAGCAGTCGCCCGTCCCTAATTTAGGGTCACTAGTTCCAGGGAAGGGAGAGAGCCAATGCCGTAAGACAAACACAACATCCATGCCTCACCGGGATTTGAACCCGGACCATTTTCGGACGAATGATCAGAGGCCATCGCTTAGACCACTGCGCCACCGGGGGCGGCTAGTGTAGTTTTACAGTGAAGCACGTACTTCGACAAGTTACAGCCAAAACGGCGTACTACATTATAGCAAAGTGTTATGTTAGGGTAATAATTAAAACCTTCACATAAAAGCATCTTCTTAGTTGAAGTAAAAGCCCGAAAGCAGCGGTACGCCCAAGTAAAAACTATTTCGCCATCTGACTGATTAACCTGTCTGAGCATGAAACATAAAATTTCGCATTTTTTTCTTAATAACGTGCGTTTTCCTCGAGGCAAGTACAGCTATAATCATTCGATTTCATGGATCCTAGTTTATTAAAATGTATGCATAAAGGCATAAATAAAATTGTACGATTAGTTCGATAATTGGTTTTGGAAAATAAAAATCCAAAATAAACAAATAAATAAAAAATAAAAAGCATTCAGTTGTCGTATGTAGACGATTTGCTATTTACGATTGTACCAATGGATAAGCCTGCCGACGTAGTTCATTCGGAGAACACGCCCCGGAGTAGGAAGATGTGGTTTCGAACTCCGCTGCTGGCAAAAGAAAGGTTTTACTGATGCCCGAACAGGTACTGGAATCAGATACGCGATCTCGTAGGCATATTCCGCATATCATATCAGTTGTATGACGGTAGGTATTTCACTCACATCAGTGCAATAGTATTCAACGCCAGCTGTCACGGATTGATTTCAGTAAATAGCCACTGTTCACCTGACCACAATGGCTATTTACTGAAATCAATCGCGAATTAAAATCACTAAACCTCAGCCGCATAAAATAACACACGTAGAATTTGGGGATAGGGTACTAAAATATTTAATAAAACATACTCATGATGAGTAGCGACTAAATGACAATTAAAAAAAAAGTATTCAAAAGAAGCCCGCTCAATGTTTTTCGGATGCTTTAGGGAAGTGACAAAGAAGTCAACGACCGAACCTATTATTATCGCTCGGGTTCCGAATTGGGTTCACCCTGCGTAATATTGGGAACCAAGGGGGTGTCCAGTAGATTGTGATTCTGCGATTTCCTGATTTAGGGCTAACGCAGCTTCAGGATCCACTGACGGGGCGTTGTGATTCACACAGCAGATTTTCCTTTGGGAATCAAAGGGTCTGCTGTGTGCCGCAATGTTTTCGTGAACGTCTAGAATTAAAAAAAAAAAAAAACCATAAGTGAAAGAATTTCTGAGTCCCTGCCTGAAAATATATATTATCTCCAAAAATCCAGGGTTGAGCACACAATTTGCAACTAAAGAAACACTCATGATTGTACGTAGGCAAATAAACATAGATAACAATTTATTAGTTATGTTTTGGCATAATAATAAAGATACACACACACACATTTAGGGCCCTGTGCTCATTACTTCAAGTATGTAAGTTGTTCTATGCAGGTGTTAAACTTGCAGTCACCTTTTAATCATTTATATTTATATCAACACTTCGCTAAAATAACACACGATACTAGCAAAATGATACAGACTTTCTGACAAAAACTTGTGCTTATTGACTACTCGCTTATAAAAACAACATTAATTCTAACGGAAGACTTTCGTATGCACTGATCGACAAACACATATTATGAGGGGACACCAAAAGAAAGAATAGGATGGATTTCCTACCTTAAATTCCCAATCTTTCTAGATGTTGCACTGCTACTCCCATACCAAACGGAAGAAATGGAACCACATGAAAGTCCAGTTTTCTTGTCATCACTTATCGTCCGTAAAACACTACTATCGCTGTTCTTCCACCAAGGGTACTGGCCTGCACTGAGTGTCCCGGTCAGTCATAATTGGTGTGGGCCCTCGTCGTCCTTAGCAGGGTCCCTTTTCTTGGCACCTCTGTTGAGACCCCCCATCCGTGTCGGGAAACGGTAAGCAGTTACGGATGCTTTAGTCCTCCCGTAGTATTTGGCAGCGATTAACTTACCAGTCTCTGATAAATCATGGCGGTGACCAAGTTTTGGGAACGAAATTCAGGCAAAAAGCAAAGCTTTACATAGCAGCTCCTAGGTGACAGTCATGAAGGAAAGTCACCAACATTGACGGCAAAAAGAAAAACCCAAGTGACAAGTCACAAGGAATAAAATATGCTTCTCGATCAAGTAAAAATGACGAAGTGATTCTCTTCCTTTGTAAAATTTTCGACAACCATCAAGAAGACACCCATTACCTCAAAATTACCCCATCATCCAATTACAAAACGGGAAACACAAGTCTCCCCGAATTAAATTTCCAAGTCTAAAAATTCTACTGGTCAGATTATTCACATTTGGTTCATCCATTCCTTAGAGGGTCAAAATTGCTACCCGTTCCCATGCAGATTCTGAGAACAGCTCTTCAAGTTACGTTAGCCGCGTGATAATAACCACCGGGCCATAAATCCTAATCCAATAAAACTGTTAGTTTCGGTTCCAAAAAGAATGTAGTCGACCCAACACGCATTGTGGATGCTAGACAAGAAGGACACTTCTATTGCCCCATAAAACACTCCATACAATGTCTGTCCATTGATGGTGACGCCACCGCTGTCTATCCAGTCCTACGCTATGCGACACCTTGTGCGGGGAGAGGGGGACAAAGAAGAAAAGAAGAATCACCCGAAAGTGGGGCTAATGGCAAAATAAAATAAAAAGTAACAAGTTAGTAAAATCATGCAACCCATTGATTATGATACGCTTTCCAACATACTAGAAATCATTACTCAAGTTATTACTCAAGTTACGAGGAAAATGGCTGTGGAATAAATCTCACTCCTGTGCCCTGACCTTTGATCCCATTTCGATGATATTCAACATAACTGGTTCAGTATACCTCCGAAATAACATGATAAAGTTTTGTCGCAATCGAAGCAATTTTACGTAAGTTATGATGCATAAGTGCTATGGAATAGATCCCGCTTCTGTGTCTTAACCTTTGACCCCATTTCCAGAAGGATTCGTCCCCAGGCAGGTCCCTACAACATACTAACATTTCATCCAAATCGAAACATTTTTACGTAAGTTATGATGCATAATGGCGATGGAAGTGATTCCGCTCCTATGTCCTGACCTTTGACCCCCATTTCGTCAATTTTCAATAGGGTTTGTCCCCAGGTGGTCCCCTACCACATACTAAAATTTAATCGAAATCGAACCTTTTTTACGTTAGTTATGACGCATACGAGCAGTGGAATGGATCCCGCTCCTATGTCCTGACCTTTGACCCCATTTCGTTCACTTTCAAAAGGGTTCCTTCCCAGGTGGTCCCCTACCACATACTAAAAATGTCATCGAAATCGAACGATTGTTACGCGAGTTATCGTGCGGACGAAAATACGCACAAAACGCGTGACGTATGACAGATGGAAATCGCGACCATCTGCTCGCAAGAGTGTGACGTCATAAAACTTTAATAGGATCCACACACAACGCGTGACGTAATGTGACAGATGGCGTGACCGCGCGCCAACATCTAATGGCTCGACGCCATGACTCTACACTAAAAACGTGGTCGGGGTGGTTACTTAACCCATTAAACGAATTTTCCTAAAGTCGAGATCAAGCTAAATCGATTTCTAGTACCAGAAAACGGTAGGTTAACGACTTTCATCAAAATCCTTAGAGCCGTTTTCAAAATAAAATTTACATACGTACAAGAATTGCTCCTTTAAGGTGAACGTCAAGTAATTTTGCTTCGTCTACTTCGAACGGAAAAATTTCTGTACACAGTTTCTTCCCAATTAATGCCTTCCCAAGGATGAAAATTTGAACATCGATTAAAATATCTTCATTTTATAACTTGCAATACTTAATATTTTCTAAAACATAACCATAATTATGCAATCCAACATTTGTTTGTCTACTGACGTCATCAAAGTACAGGTCGCGCCATGCTTTTTCTGGTTTCAACACCCCCAAAGGAAAAGTTATTGATTTTTAATAAAATTATGGTTTTGTTTTAGAAAATATTAAGTATTCCATGTTATAATATTAAGTTGTTTTAATCGATGTTCAAACTCTCATCCTTGGGAACACATTAATTGTGAAGGAAATGAGTACAAAAGTTTTTCCATTGGAAGAAAAATTACTTGACGTCCACCTTAAAATATGGGATAAGGGCGATGGAATGGATTGCAATCCTATGTCCTGACCTTTGACCCCAATTCGCCCATTTTGAATAGGGTTCTTCCCCAGGCGGTCCCCTACCACATAGTAAAATTTCGTTGAAATCGAACCATATTTACGCAAGTTATAACGCATAAGTACAATGGAATGGATCCCGCTCCTACGTCGTGACCTTTGACCCCATTTGTCCCATTTTCAATAGGGTTCGTCCCCTACCACACACCAAAATTTCATCGAAATCGAATCATTTTTACGCCAGTTATCGTGCGGACGGACGGACGAACAAAGTTGGAGCATATACGCTTCTTCAACCTAAGGTTGGAAAGCGTAAAAAACGTACTCTTTTCTCAAAAATTACCCGAATTAATAAATAAATGAATAAATAAATAAAGAAATAATTAAATAAATACAGAAATTCGGAAACTGATTTTCCACCTAAATGTGCAGCCTCGTGGTCACGAGCGCTGTCACACTATTCCGATCCTAAAACTACCAATACGTTTATAACTGCTACTAGTTTAATTGTGTGGAATCAGTACTCAGAATTTACATGATGTAGTACAAAAGGAAAACTATAACAGAGAATAATAACGCAATAAATACGTGCATTGTAATTAAAGCTAATTTTTTTAATGAAAAAAAAAAAGAGAACGTAAATTTACGAATTACAATTGTAGTTTACCTTCATACCTTTTTTAATCATATCAAAATATGCTTTGTAATAAATATCTCCCATCGCCGGAACACTCCAGTTTAAATCCATAGTGTGTTGAGAATCTGTACCTAAACCATTAAATTAAAATTACACTGTTAAAAATTTTGTGGTATGTCGCACCAAAAAGTGGCGCTTCTCCAACTGCATAACCTTTTCGGGAAAAGGTAAATCACCGTGCGGCGCAACTCCGCAGCGGTCACGTTGAATACCACAACATGGCGCATAAACATGTGCACCATTTTTGTTGTGCGTTTTATGCCCAACACAGTAGCTTTTATTTGCCCGAAAAGGCGGTGCCGCTGAAGTAGCACCAGTTTTTGGTGCAACATACTAGAAATTTTTCAACAGTGTAGGAGGGCATTTCTGTAGCTCTAAGAAAATCTGTTCAACGGGAAATATTACGATGGATATTCACTTCAGGAAACTGTTTCAGAACTTTGAAAGTTTTTTTGTTTTTTTTTTATTGGTGGGTTAACGACCAATGTAAGCAAGTCAGTGGGCTATAAGCAGTCGCCCGTCCCTAATTTAGGGCCACTGATTCCAGGGAAGGGAGAGAGCCAGCGTTGTAAGACAATAACCACATTCATGCCTCACCGGGATTCGAACCCGGACCCGACTCGGACGAATGGTCAGAAGTCATCGCTTAGACCACTGCGCCACCGGGGAGGCAAATTTGAAGTTCTCTGCACGCTATTGAAAATACACATCGCAGTGCAAGTTCAAATAGGCATTATAAAGTTCCAAATATTTTTAATAATGTATAAACGTTTGATTACATATCTTTATCACATATACGGCAAAATACGTGTATCGCAGTAGCGTATATTCGAGGCTAGCTGCGAAGCCCAGAGAATGCACAAATAAAAGTTAATTAAATATACACAAATAAAAGTCAATTATCAACGGTATTAAGATATGTCGATGCTTTCGGTGCGAAAAAACACGAGCGGATTAGCTTCTTTCGATTATGAGAATCAGTCTGGCGAGCGATGATCAACGGCATCAACGTAACGCAAATAGGTCTTCGAGAGACCGCTGTTCTGATGCGAAGAGCTTCAATACTATCTCCTCTAGCGTTTTCATGACAACATGAATGAGCTACGGAGCTCGAGAGTGGCCCTTGCTTTGGCCAAGGGTTCGCTCCGAAAAACGAAGACTTCGGCCTACCTCAGTCCTTCCATGCTTCCAGCGCGTGTTTCGCGAGAGTTGTTTCAGTTTGTGTTAAGTGTCAATGAATTTAAAATCAGTGATAATATATATTAAATTCGTGGCTTTTTTGGATTAGAACTGTTTGTTAAATTTTGTGAAAGCTTCCCTGAACATCTACTATCAGAGCTGAAAGAACTTTATGCTTCAAATTTTGATACAGCTAGATTAAAAAATGAACTGAAGGTGTTTAATTCCCTTGATGAATACAAAACAAATCAGTAAGAAACATTACTTGTTACATAAAGTTGAATAATTGGACATAGTGTTTATTGAGGTGTACAAATTAGCATATCAATATTAAACTGTTCATCAACAACTGTAACTGCCGAAAGAAGTTTTTCCGTATTAAAAAGAATCAAGACATATCTTAGGGACACATAAGGACACGCACACTTGAGCAGCTTGGCTGTTTTGTCAGTACAGAAAAATATTCTTTTTAAATATGAAAAGTACTCAGAAGAAACTTTTTATGAAAACGTAACACTCAAGTTCATACAAAACGAAAGAAGAATGGAGTGCATGTAAAAATAAAGTGTTCAGAAGAGGAATGGAGTTCATGTACAAATAAGTGTTAAAATCGTAATCCTCATGATTAATTGGTATTATGGTAACAATAGCATGTACCTAAAATTTAGAAAAAAAGTTACTTCTATTACTTAACGACTCAAAAATAAATTTCGCAATTAAAAACAAACAAACAGTACTGTGGGGGAGGAGGGGGCGGGACGGGTGAGATAGCCCAGATCTCGGACCCAAGATAAGGCCACTGGTGTACCGCATACCTACGATGATTATTGGATTACGTTACATTATCCCTCTCACGGGGAAATTGGTTTTGTTCATCTACGTCACGCGCTCGCTGCATACATCCGGGTATTGTGAGCAAAGTACGCAGTGTTCGGCGACTGATGAAAAATCGCGTTTTTTGAGCAGCGCGTTAACATTAAGTTTTGCGTTCGTGTGGGCAAAAGTCCAACAGAAACTTAACGAGATGTTGATTGCATCGACACTTCATTTGATTGGCATCGACACTTCAGAGAAAGCAGACAAGGGGTGGAAGAGGACGAACGAGGCGGGTGGCCAGTGTCAGTTCGCACGGGTGAAAACATTTCGAAGGTTGCGGCCGCACTAAGAGGCAATCTAGCAAAGAGCACAGGCTGTTGGGATATCAGAGATTACGTGTCAACGGATGCTAACACATGATCTCAAGATGCACCGGGTGTGTCAACACATCGTTCCACGCATGTTAATTGAAGAGCAGTTGGCCATACGAATGGAAATAGCGGGCGATCTCGTAACCACCGCCGACCAAGACCCACAATTTCTTAGATGAATCATAACGGGAGATGGAAAATGGTGCTTCCTCTTCGACTCCCAGACTAAGCGGGCATCAGCTACGTGGAAATTGTGTCCACACAAGCATAAATTCCGCCGAGATCGCAGCAAAGGCAAGATCACGCAAGAGGTCTTCGACATCCAGGGTGCCGTTCATCTTGAATTTATCCCTGCAGGACGCACTGTCAACAAGGAGTTCTATCTGGACATCATGTGACGCCTACGTGAGTCGATCCGCAAGAGGCCTCAACTGTGGGGCGATCTATCATGGGTGCTGTTGCACGACAATGCACCGCCACATAGGTCACATCTCGTTCGCGAGTTTCTTGCCAAAACAATAACTGTTGTCTTCCCACACCCACTGTATTCACCTGACCTCCCCCCCCTGCGACTTCTACCTCTTGCCTGAGCTGACACGTCGACTTCAGGGTCGTGGGTTTTCGAACACAACAGAAGTGACAAACGCATCGCTGGTTGCACTGAACGACATTGCGAAGAATCGGTGCCAGAAGTGCTTCGACGAACTCTACAGCCTCTGGCAGAAGTGTGTTGTTGCAAGAGGGTCTTACTTTGGAGGAGGACGTGCTTCAGCTTTGTAACTCTATCTATTGACTTTTGGATCCTACCTCGTATATCGAAATTTGAAATACACGCAACTTTCCGTCGAGTTCATGAATGCCAACTTAAGAAGTTTCTATATATTTATTAATGTCTCTACCCATATGCTACCTTACAGAGAGAAAGTTAACATATGCAGTCTGATGATATTAATGTATGCTTTAAAAAAATTTCACAACTGCAACAAGGAGAAAATTTTCTAAACGCGTAGAGCTAGAACACCTAACCTCCGGATGCTTCGACAACACGCTGCATTGCAGTTTTTCTTTTTGCAAACTTTTGGATTGTTACTTCTATTCCTGAACTCTAAAACTGTTCATCGGCATCATGATAAACAATTCTCGATTTTGAAGCATCTTAGTTTCGTACTAATATTAAAGATTCGTTCAACATCGATTCCGTTGTAGTTTGCTGCGAGACACTGTACACTGTAACTTAGTAATTTTTCAAACAAATAACAATACTGCGAACATGAGATTAAGTAATACGACAGACAGTAAGTAAATACTAGCGGAACTCTCTCTTTCACTCTCACCTAGTAGCGCTACTTCAGAAGACTATTTGTCTCATCGCCACGGCTGAATAACTTCACCCATCTTGTCGTTGATAATTTCCTACGTCCATGCATTTTCTCTTTCTTCTTACTCTCTCTCTCTCTCTCTCTCTCTTTTGACACCAGGTTCTTTCAGTTTCTGATAGCAACACATTTGCTCGTGTTGGAAAAACAAAAATAGAATACACTTTTTCAATTACAACTAAACAATTACAGTATTTCCCAAATGCTGGACGAACCGGAGATCGCTACATTGAAACTGTCCAATAAGCAATGCATCTGAATTCCAGTTTCAGATTCAAAGCTAGAAATATCCCAGTCATTGACAAACCACCCTTTCATTTCTGCACAATAACCCTGCATCAATGGTAAGATCTCAGAAACTTCGCAGAATGCGACTTACTAAACTTTTTTCCTCTTACTGGAGAAACCAGAAAATGTTACGAGAACCCCTTACAAATCTTAGATTTTTTAAACGATCGCCGTAAGGATCTAAGACTATATGCAGTCGCCTTTTCCTAATTTTGGGCCACTGGTTCGAGGGAGGGAACAGGGTCAGCGCAGTGAAACAAATGCATCACCCATGCATCATCCAAGAGTTAAACTTGGGCCAAACTCGAACAAATAGAAGGAATCTTGTGTCTCTGATTACTGAGCCACCGCACGGTTTTACATATTCCTTCGCACAGCACTGCTGTATTATCGTTAGGTTTAACTTTCGGAGAATTGCTTGTTTCTGTAGCCGAATCCGTTTACTCATTTCATTCATCTTTTTCTGCAACAACCTCTTTTTTTTTTTTTTTTTGAAAAGCCACTTTTAGTTATTATGACACCGAGTGTTATGTTTCACTGGATTAATAAAACTTTCTAAAGCTTCCTCCCAGTTGCTTGCAAAAGCTAATCATAACAAACTGTACTGCGTAAAACCTTTCTACCGGTGGAAGCATTCGAATCCCAGTCTTTCTACTCTGGAAGCAGCTGTTCTCCCAGCTGAACTAGGCTGGCAGGCCTATCTCTGCAACTTTGCCGATTTGACTTATACGTCACTGCAGTAGTACAACTGATTCCTGCATTTGCTCTTCTCATTTCATTTGCGAAGAACGCAGAATAAGCTAGCAAGTTAGTTATATTTCTTCAACCAATCATTTCCTGCAATTCCCTGTTCTTACCCCTCCCCCCTCCAATTTCAAAAAGAACTGATATTTTCTTCTGGTGCTCACGCGAAATATTTCCAATTTTTCACTGTCTGGTAAATATCGATTCTTGAGCCACGAAATATCGTTGGCACGTTGGCATCTCACTCTTTCGTCTTTTCCACTAGAATTTATTGCTGTCGGTTGATAGCTGATCTTCAAGTTATCTATAAAAGCTTTGACATTTCATACGAAAACCTTTTCTCGGGCAGAAAATGCCTGACTTTCTTCGTTGTGCCATCAGTAGATGGGTCTGAATACTCCAAAGGATGAGAAATGACTGTGTACGAAATCATCTGGAGTTACTGAAAGTAACACTTCTAAGACCGTCTCTTACGACATCCCTAAAAGTTCACTTAGGGTGCTTGAAAGGATTAGGACTTCCGTTCTCAGAGATGCCAACCTGTTTCAGATATTTTCAGTAGTACTCGTACAAACTTTCAGTAGTTTTGGCCATTTTTCAGTAGTCATACCAAAAAGAATAATTTTAACCGAGGAAAACAACTCATTTTATTTAATTAGCATTTTTTTTTACTTACTTATTCATTTATATACATGAAAATCTGTATCAAAATATACCAAATTTTTCACATGGAAAATAATATACACCATGACTGATACATTTTTTTTACACAACAAACAATTGATTAAACAGCTTTCTTTAGTGATTTCGCTGTACAGTGTTTTGCAGATTTGAGTTCCTCAGCATAAAATCTTTTTTCATAATACACTTGCTCAGAGGAGAACATATTCATTTTTGCAATAAGAAGTGCTTCTACAGTTTCTAAACCTAAATTAGGTTGGAAACGGACTTGATTTTTTCGCACTAAACTAAAATCTCGCTTACTCACAGAGTTCGAGTGTGGAACTACAAGTATTGCAAACATTACTTTCGAGAGAATAGTATACTTAACCGCTCCATTACAGCCACTTAATTTTGAGATTTCTGACCAAGTGACATCTATTCTATCTGTTACTGCTATGGTCTCTAATTTATTAGCTTGATAACAAGGAATTCCGCTTCCAGTATATCAAGTTCATTTTCAGTTATTATAAATGGAAGATGTTTGACTATGTGTAATACAGAAGTAAATGATGTTATGATCTAAGTGAAGGATCTACTACTTCTGCATGTTTTAAGAATTCATCATAGATCAGTATCTTTTCTTGAATATAAGAACATTCTTCAATGTGAAATTTTCCGACAGATGTATAGAACTTAGAAAGTTCATTTTCGTTTAAAATTATATCGCTTTAATACATTCCTGTTTTTACTCCAATTACCAGTTGTGTCCTATCTGATTTTTTTCTTTTTTGAAAAACTGTTATTTGAAAAATTAAGCTCACCATCAGCTACGACAGTAGGTTTCACAAACCCCTTGGATGTCATGACAATTTTATCCACCATGCTGAAAAAACTTTCAGTTTGAGAGCCATGAATGCATGATAGCTTTCACTATTTTAGATAAAAGGTAGTGTAACTTGGAGAATATGAATGCTTTTGAGTATCATGCATCATCAATTCTTACAAATGTTTCAGCTTCGTCACTTTCGTTTTCGGACTCTCCCCACCCCCCTTATCAAGCTGAAATGTAAACCCTTTTTGGGGGAATACGTATGAACAGAGAATACACGTTCGGAACATCGTTGGGGAGAAAAACCAAGAAAGATGACACCGAATTTTCGGGGGTAATAAAAGCACGTCTTTTGAATCCGTTCTGATGCAAATCTATTCAAAGTCAATGGAACCGGTATGGAAAACAATAGTATCTGACGGAAGAAAGGAATTTTTCAATCGGGTCTTTAATCCCTCAGATATTACTGTAAACGGAATCGTGAGCTTACGAACTCTTAGAAACAGAGTTATCGACAAAAATAAGATGTGACTTTACGTCCCTTAGTGGGAAAACCATGCATTATTTTAGGAAGAAAATATTCACATAAGGTTTATCCATATGAGCGGTATCGGTCCAAGAAAAAACTTTAGTCGAGTTTTCAGGAGCCCAGATTTTGCTACAAATACATCAGAAGTAGAAATTAACACTTATGACCCCTAGTGGCCAAACCATTCTTTACCAAACATTAGAAATTATGTGAAAAATATTTTCCGTCAGGTCTTGTATGCGATACAGGAAGAATTTTTCAAATCGGAGTTTTAGGAGCAGAAAACGCAATTTACCACTGTGCGCCCTGGCGGAAAGTCTATGATTTACTTGAAAATTTTGAATTTATAGGAAAAACATTTCGCATCGGAAACACTATCCAACAAAGAAGGAATTTTTGAAATCGGACTTTTAGATGTAGAGATATTGACAAAAAAAAAAGGTATACATCTACGCCCTTGGCGTAGAAACCATGCATTATTTGAAGAAGAAAATGTTCCTAAAATGTTTGTCGACATGAGTAGTATCGGTCCACAAAAGACTTATTTTCAATCGAGATTTTAGAAGCTCATATTTTGCTGCAAATACATCAGAAGCGGAAATTAAGACTTACGCCACCTGGCGGCCAAACATTTTTTTACAAAAATTTGAAATTACGTGCAAACGATTTCCGACTAAGAGCTGTATCCAGTGCAGAAAGAATTTTTCAGATCGGAGATTCAGAAGCAGAGATATAGGGGAAAACGCAATTTACCTTTACGCCCCCTAGCGAAAAGTCTATGAATTACTTTAAAATTTTCAAATTATATGAAAAACGTGTCACACGGAAAACACTATCCAACAAAAAAGGAATTTTTTAAATCGGACTCCTAGAAGTCGAGATATTGACAAAAATAAGATATTTATCTACGCCCCCTGGCGGAGAAACTGTGGAATATTTTAGGAAGAAAATATTCCGAAAAGGTTTATCGATGTCAGTGGCATCAGTCCACGAAAGAATTTTTTCAATCGATATTTTAGAAGCTCAGATTTTATGGCAAATAATCAGAAGCGAAAATTAACACTTACGCCCCCTGGTGGCCAAAGTATTCTTTACCAAAAATTCGAAATTATATACAAAAGATTGTGCATCAGGAGATGTATCCGCTGAAAAAAAATATTTCAAATCGGTGTTTTAGAAGAAGAGTTATCGGGAAAAATGCAATATACTTTTACGCCCTCTAGCGGAAAATCTATGCGTAATTTGAAAAAGAAACTATATCCATTTTTGAATTCGACATCATCTGCATTTACGCTCTCTAGCGGCGAAATTGTACATCGTAAAAAAAAACGAAATGAAGGATCATCATTCGCATGTTTCCAAGCTTTCGAATGCAAAAAGAATTTTTCAAATCGGATTAATAGTTGCAGAGATACAGTGGGTACAGACGGACGAACGGACAAACCGATAACATAAGCACGATCTTTTTTTACAAAAGACGTGCTAAAAAATCAGTTACGGGAGAAACTTTTGCTACGTCAGATTTCCGTTTTCGGACATTGCCCTTCCATATTCACGGTGAAATACAAATATTTACGAAGTAAAATGAAATTTAACAACAATGCTAGGCAGAGAAAACATCGCGTGAAAAATAAAATTACGATTACGGGAGAAATCTTCACTGTTTTCGAAAGTTTCAGGCGGAAAGCATCCTTCACTACTACCAATTGCCAGAAAATTTCTGTTCAATCATGTATCGATCTCGAGGATGACCCAAATTACGACGAAAAAGCAGAAATTCCTCGAAGCCGAAGATTACACGGGAATTTTTGCGCCGTCGAATTTCCGTTTTCGGAAATTTCCTCTCCATTCTCAAAGTGAAATACAAAGATTTATGGAATAAAGTTATGTATAACAATACTGGACAGAGGCAACATCGCAGGAAAACGAAATTACGATTACGGAAGAAATCTTTATTTCGTTCACTTCCGTTTTTGAAAGGCGAAATGCTGTCCCGATGCGCATTTTTACGCGTTGGTAAAATTCTTCGATGCGTAGTTCTACGCGTTTCTCGATGCGTATTTTTACGTGTTGATGCGTACTTTACGCGCTTCACGACGCGTATTTCTACGCGTCGCGAAAACTTCCCGATGCATATTTTTACGCATTGGTAAAATTTCGATGCGTACTAGACGCGTAATTACGCATTTTGGCGAACTCTGCAACGAAATCCAAACATACTTTTCTGCAACGCAAGAAAAAACTTCAAAATATTAATGACTGCCATGAATGGTCGACGCACGATTTAAAAAAAACCTCCGATGTCAGGCAGTAAATGATCTGCCTCACATCGAAGTTACGTTCTGCAACAAACGATTTTCAACAGCTTGCCGCTGCACTGGGAAAGAGCTTCAGGCCAAACTCCGCCCACGTCCACCACCAAAGCGAGCTACGCTCAAACAACCCTGCGCTCAACGTCCCCAGAATGTTGCATGCTGGGGTGGGAGGGTTTTCACTTAAAATGACTCAGCGCAAGGCCACACTCTCGAATGTCGGCCGCTCGCGCTAAGATCCGAGCCATACCATGAGATATATCTAAAGACCTTGGATCCGAGCAGCTTCGAGAGGCAGAACTGGAAGTGCAGGCAGCATCGCAAGCATAACGGATCGTCAAGTGGCCGCCGTTGCGTTGGTAAGGGGAACAAGCAAAATAAAAATTAATAACATCCGTTAATTTTCCGTAGAAAAATCACGGTTTTCCGTATTCCGTAGTACAAGGGCTTTTTTCCGTAGGAACTACGGAGATTCCGTAGTTGTCGGCATCTCTGCGTTCTACAGTTACAACATGAAGCCCTAAACTGATTTCAATAAAATAAGGGACAATAAAAAATTCGGTTTTTCTCGAAAACTCATCGGTTCTACTGCATCCAAATTGGATGCTACTTATTGATGAATATAAACACCGTGCGTTAAGAACAACAGTTAAAAACTGCAATAACACTTTTAATTCTAAACAAGAAAGATGACACCGAATTTTCGGTTGTAATGAGCACGTCTTTTGAATCTGTCCTGATACGAATTAAATTTATCAAATTTATTCAAAGTAATGGAAACGGTTAGGAAAACAATCAACCGTGTTTCTATAATCGATAAAACACCTGGAAACAGAAACAGCTACTTACTCCCACCGCGGCTAAAAAGTATGTTACGAAAATTCACAAATGGCACACAAAAAGTTTCTCATAGCACACGCAAGGTATCAGAGACAAGCCGCCCCCGGTGGCGCAGTGGTCTAAGCGATGGCCTCTGATCATTCGTCCAAACGGGGTCCGGGTTCGAATCCCGGTGAGGCATGGATGTTGTGTTTGTCTTACGGCACTGGCCCTCTCCCTTCCCTGGAACCAGTGACCCTAAATTAGGGACGGGCGACTGCTTATAGCCCATTGAGTTGCTCACAGTGGTCGTCAAACCTCCAATCAAAAATCAGAGACAAAGTGATTTTCAAATCGAACAGTTAAAAGGATAAATATACATGTAGAAGGAAACATGATAAAACTCTACGCCTTCTACTGCAATAATTTTGCATAGTGGAAAAGTTGAAAATACGCGAAAAATATTCTTCTTGGAAAAAGCTATGCTAAAGAAAAAAAAAACTTTTCAAATACGCCTGTCGGAAGCAGAGACAGCCAGAAAAAGTTTCGACCTTTACGCCCCCTAGCGGGAAATCTATGCATTATTTAAAGAGGATAATGCTCCACGTCTCTATTGTACCGAAAGGAATACAGTAAAAAGGAAATTCTCAACATGGTTTCTGAAGCGGAAATACAGCTGCAAACTGAAGTACAAAAACAACACCTAGCGACAGAACTATGAACTATAAAACTCCTCATACACTAACCTAAAATGTAGATGCAAAGATAATTGAGAAAAATAGATTTAACGTTTGCGCCACCTAGCGGCGAACCTGTGCATTATTTTGCAATGAAAATAAACAGAGTTTGCATAGTTAGTAGCATCTGACCGAAGGTTTTTCAATCGGGCTTTTAGTCCCGCAGATATTGCTGTATATGGAATTTTGAACTACGCTCTCTGGTGGCAGATTTGTAGGTTAAGAAAAATTTGAAATTACGTGAGAAACATTTCGCTGCGGAAACGCTCTCCAATAAAGAAAGAATTTTTCAAATCGGACTCTTAGAAGGAGAGATATCGACAAATATATGCATTTACGCCTCCTGGCGGGGAAAAAACATACATTATTTTAAGAAGAAAGTATTCTCAAAAGGTTTTTCAATGCGAGCGGTGTCGGTCGAGGAGAGAATTTTTTCAGTAGTTTTCAGAAGCTCAGATTTTGCTGCAAATACATCAGAAGCAGAAATTAACACTAATGCTCCCTGGCGGCCAAACTATTCTTTACCAAATATTGGAAATTATATGAAAAGCATTTACCCATCAGGAGCTGTATGCGATACAGTAATGATTTTTCAAATAGAAGTTTTAGAAGTAGAAATATCGGGGGAAATGCAATTTTACCTTAACGCCCCTAAACCATAATGCAAAATATTATTGATATGTCTATCCGTCCGTTCATCCGTTTACAGAAACGACGCTACTTCAAAATGTCGGACATTAAAATTCATTTCTCTGCCTAATAGGGAAAAACGAACATAAGACTTCTGACATCTCTCCTTAAGTAGATACATCGGTTATAGTCGATCTTTTTCTCTTTCCATAAAAATATTTCCTCTTCCTCTGCCACGGCAAGATGGACGGACTCTCGGATGAATGCACGCACTGTATCTATAACATTGTGCGCATCAGAGATCAGATGAACTGGCCCTGAGACAGGCAACTAGTTTAATCTCGGGTGTGTGTGTGTGTGTTTTTTAATGCTAAAAACGCTTGTTTTTTCTTTCTTCAGTATTAAGAAGAGGATTCAGTTTGCCGCCTTGCAAAACCTGCGAATCCCGATTGCATATGAAGGAGAGTCATCAGTGATGGTTTTAAAGGGAAGAAAGCATCAGCACAGTCGGGTTCGGCTCCCTTCGCATAGCAGCTTCCTGTAGGCGTCGAGAAACGGCACTGACGTACAATGGCGATTTCCCGAATTTGTGTCACTGGACATCTGCCAGGTAGTAGCGTTTCTGCTATTGACAGCCATCCGGCGAATCTACCGATCATGCTAGTCGGCAGTCACTTGAGGACGACTGGATTCTGAATGATTAGAAAAAACATTTTCTTGTATCCAGTGACACAAGCAGCGGTCAGCAGTATGAGCATCACGTCCCAAATAAACTGCGTTACATACGAGCAGACCTACTGTATATTACGATATCGTTGAAACTAGCCGAGTTGATTAATTATAATTAATCAACTCATGTGTCGTAGACCGATAATTATCGGTCGTGACACATGATAAGTCTCTCATTGTGTCAAAAGCGGCTCGAAATGGTTTGGGGATAAAACGGTCTGTTGTGGAGCCATAACAACCAGGCCTATCGTTCAGTCTCTTTCTACACTCGTTTGAGTTCCTTAAGTTATTCCTATCTCGATTATTTTTGAGACGAGTTCTTCGAAAACACAGCAATTATCTGAAAGAAAAGAAAAATATCGTCGATAAAGCAGATTCTGGAGAGAAAAAAATACTGTTCCTGAAAAATGTACCAATCCATCAACGCTATCGACTTTTATTGAAAGATCAAGAAAAACTAAACACCAACTGCATTACCGGCTTTTCAGCTGAAAAGGAAGAGAATGTAGCTGGCGTAATTTCTAAGATGTCGACTCGCGCTGTTCACGTAAGACACTTAATTCCTGGAGTGTGACAGTTATAGAAACGTTAAACCTGTGAGAAATCACGGTTCACTAATTTTGTAAGAATCACTGCTATTGGCCATGAGGACTTTCAGGTCAGTGTTGGATGGCTAAATCGGTGCGCTGCCAAAACGATTTGATGCCAAGCAGATGTTGTACCTGCATAAAGCGTGAATGAATAGGAGGTGGCTGCTCTTATCAGCTTGTATATTCTACATGATGGGTTTAATTTTAATGAGGTGATATTTTTTCAACTTCAGTCAAAGAAAGCACCAGCGCTTCAAGAGAAAAATCGTCGAAATCAAAAATTGTGGAAGCACTGTCGATATAGACCGCAAAATCGACTACTGACGTGCAACTGGAATATCTTTTGTTTGCAGAAGAGGATGTGTTTACTTCTCACGAAACGACCGATGCTGATATCACACAGTAAATAATAAGGACAATGAAAATTTTGAAAGTAGCGAAGAAAAATGATACGCCCTCTGACACGTGTTAGTGCTTGGGAAAAAATCAACATTTTGTGTGCATTACAAATTAACGTTTCGAAAGATACGTTTTCTCATATGCATTCTCTGTAGAAATTTTTAAACATCTGCAGCTACAAATTGCCTCGTTAAAAAAAAATCACTGATTTTCTGCAAACAAAGGTGTGAAAATAACAGTGACGGTAATGTTTTGATTTGGCATTTTTATTACGTACATTTCTAACACTCTTACTTTATAATAAGCAAAATTTCTTAGATGAAAATATTTCATTTGAAAATTTCAAAATAAATGCACACACAGATTGAAATTGTTTAGTAAAATATCAAATTCCGGTTTTAAGAAATTTCGTTATGACGAAATTTCTCAGCGGTTCCGTGAAGTTCGTACTAACGGGATTCGACTGTATATTTTTCTTTGGAAAGAAGTTAAACCTTCAGAAAAATTTTATGCTATCTATGTCATGCCGATCACTAACATATTATGTAGCCACACATTTTTATTTCATTTTTGTTTTAATCTCCAATTAGGTTTCAACCAATCGAAATTTTTACAGAGAACGAAGACGTGTAACAAACACAGATGAAAATAAATGACTTCAGGTATTTCAATGCACTGCTTTTAATCACATTTTCACTGGAAAACAGAATGCTGGGGAATGAGAAATCGCAGCAATGCAAAAGGAATTTCTCTCTCTTCATTCATTTTATACTCTTTACCAATGCACTGAAATGAATTGATTTTAGCTGGAAGACGCGCTTATCATTAACAACAAATACATAACAAATCTAATCAATTTAGCAGCTATTACTGCACTACATTTCTAGATAGAATCTTACTTCGACAAAATATAAAAAATAGTATGTAATTTACTGTGACATACCTTTCCATCCAATTTTGCAAACTCTGTTGACCTTGATGTTGATTGTAGCTGGTTTCGATTTTTTCATTCCGCAATCGTAAGCAACAACGGTGAAAATGTGGTTAGGTGCATTCTCCCATGACAGCGGTTCTGTATTCTTAATGCGACCTGTAAAAACAAAGGGAAATTCCTCATAATCATCCAACATACTTATTGAAATCACTTAAAACAAGGCAGATTTTCGAAAGAATGCACTAGAGAAGGGCTAATTTTTCTCTGTTTCAGGGTTTAATGACCACCATACGAACTCAATGGACTCATGCAGTCGCAAGTCCCTAATTTGGGACCACTGGTTCCACGGACAGGAGACAAATACACCACTTATGTCTCATTCGGGACTCGAACACCGGTCTAGCTCGAATGACTAGCCAGAAATCAGTGCCTCTGATTACTTGGCCACTGGGGCGACACAAGGGACAATTGTATTAAAAAATATCAGACACTAAAATACTTCGACATTTCTGAAAAAGGTAGAAAATTCGAAATCCTATAGTAAATCTGAGAAAACCATTTTAGTGATTTGCGCCCAACAAGAGTGTCAGTAAGATTTGATTTTTGAAATCACAGGTGAAACAGGAGGAAAAGGGAAGTGGAAATCGAATCAGCTGAAATATTCGGCTCAGTTTAGTTGTGCCGAAGGTCCGAACCTGTTTCGGATATCCCGATCTAGTTTCACTCATGGACTCATTCATCGCTAGTTTACTAGCCGTATACCACATCACATGTGATCCCTCGAGTAACTAACTGCATAAGTCATATTTGCGGTTTAAGCTTTCCACTGAACCATCGCAAAGTGGAGCGAAAACATATCGTGAAAGATTTACGGGGACTGGTCAGGGAAGTTAAAAGTTCCCACATTTGCAAACTGCTATAACATTTGGCTAAATGAGGCAAAAGGAATATAGGAAAACATTTCTCATCACAAGTTCTTAAGCTTAAAAAAAACACAGGGTGATCGGAAAATCAGTTTAACCAAGTGGTTGGCCATAGATTGGGAATGCGTAAGACTATCAATACTAGGTTTTGGTTCAAAGCTCTAGTCAGACTCATTATTGAGCGATGATGCTGTTCAGGTGAACCGCGGTAGCTGGTAAGTTGAACAATTGACTTTTATTACCAAGAGGCAGTAACTTCAAATGAAGATAACATTACCCAGGACACGGTGATGAACGTTTCAGGAAGGTGCAGTCCTGTGCGCAGATAGTGTATTACGCAGTACATATACAATCGATCGGAAGTCGGCAGATCTGTTTTGATGTTATAAACAAAGGACTGAGTAAACCTTTTTTTTTTTTTTTTTTTTTTACTTACCCCCTTGCAAAAAAACATATCTGCTTAAGTTTATGATAAAACTGCTCTTGTTTTTAAACCGCAAATGAACCAAGTTAATTAAATAAGTAAGCAACACAATATAACACTACAATACAAAAAAAAAAATACACAAAACACGTACGTATTTACGCGAACAGAGACAACAGCAGAGCGCAAAATTTGACAACAATCAAATACAATAAAATAACGTAAACATTTGAGAAAACACAATCATACGACAACCAAGGAACTCTAGTCACCTGGTGGTTCATTGGTGTAGAAGGTGCAGGATTGAAGCCACTTCTAATTGAGCTGAGTCTGAATTCGAATTCCCGAGGCAAGACATGAATGTTGTGCTTTGTCTTTTCGGCTCTGTCCCCTCCCTGGAACCAATGAATCTAAATTAGGGGCAGAAGACTTCTTACAGTCTTGGATGCTCATGAATAGGGATGTGCAGATATAACACGAAAGTGTACAAAACGTATTATACATCTGAGCTTCCACGTTTTATACGGGTATAAAACTAAGTACCTTAGGACATAAAATAAAAATATAGTTTCGAATAACATAACTAATTGCTATGCTGTCTAGTACCACTGAACATGCTTTTGCAGAAATTTGTAGTAATATCGATAAAAAAATAAAACATTTTTAACAACGTGCGGATGGAATCACGGGAAATGACACTTGTAGCGATAGGTGGCGCTACCGCTGCTTGCTTGTACTCGGTGTTTTGCTCCCGCGCTGTGTGTGTTACGTAATTGCTCTCTGCACGACTTTTTTTCTGTTCGCCCTTTTTCCAGCGTGCGTTGTAGCTCTGTCAGTCACGATGTGGAACTGGAGGCGTTTCTTCGAATAAGTTGGGAAGGATAAAGAAACATGTATTGCATGATGTGAGCGGAAAGGATTGCTTCCAACCCAACGAAGATGTTCCGCAGGTCATCCAATGAGTTTGCGAGTGGATGTGTGCCATCGTTTAGGACAATTCAGGTGTAGGAGGAATCACGTTACAGGGAAAAGTGAGCAGTGTTCCTGTTTACTTGGGACGTGGTTTGAAGCTGATTGTATTCCTCTTCATAAGGTGATGACTCTTTTTGTCCTACGATGATGCAATTGAGGAATCTTTCCAGGGTGGGGCTTCCACATCCTCTGCGACAGTCAGCGACTATTATCAGTCTTGCACACAACTAGTCGTAGAGTTTATGGTAGCCTACGAGCAAGACGAAGGACAGCTTGGAGGCACTGGTGTAATCGTAGAAGTGGATGAGACGAAGGTTGGGAAGCTGAAGTATAATCGTGGTCGTCTCGTTGAGGGCACCTGGATCCTTGGCATCTTTGAACGAGATTCTAAACGATTCAGGGTAGAGATCTGCCCGGAGAATAACCGCTCTGCTCAGACATTGCTGCCGTTCATCCAGAAACATGTTCAACCTGGAAGTACTGTAATGGCGGATCAATGGGCTACGAACCGCAACCTCACATCCTGTGGTTTCCAACATCTGTCAGTCAACCACTCGCTCAATTTCGTTGATCCGACTACTGGGGCGCATACTCAAGGTGTTGAATGCACTTGGCGGCCCCTCAGACGCACACTATCTAATGAAATTCACAAAGATCACATTCTGGAATAGTTATTACGACGAAAGTGTAGTCTTTCCTTTGAAAACTGTTTTGAGGTGATGATTGGTATCATCAAACAGTTCTTCCCTAGTACGTAATGTTTTCCAGTGAAATATTCGTACTACATAGACAGGTTCTCAATGAGGAGGAAACACTTCTTTTCCGTCGTCATAAATATTTAACAACACCTGAACTACTCACATTCCATATCCATATTACCAAATAAACCCATTCCTTTAAAAAATAACCCACGCCGCATATATCTCTTTCGTAACAGTCGTCCCTAACAGACCACACATTGATTACGTAATACAGGCAACGAAGGAGCAAACAACGCCGACGCAGCTGCAGCGCCACCTACCGCGAAACGTTTCTCCCGTGATTCTATCCGCGCGTTGGTTGAAGCATACGACAGGGGCCGAAGTCTAAAGTGCATCCGAATTTTTTCACCATTTGCCATCTAATTACATACTTTAACATATGTATATCTCACTCTTTTCCAATACGTAGCCAAATAGTTTAGAACGCTAGACTACACATTTGCCTACATTTTAGTTCATAGGGCATGTTTCTGTTTGTTTCTCGGAAATCTAAAATGAACACTGATTTTTGACAGTCTGGTGATTACAGTATGCTGCAAAACATAAAATCATATCTAATATATTCAGTTTCACCTTTTAAAATCAATTTTACAGGACCATCGAGAGCCGACAACGATAAAACTAACGTTAGCTAACATGTAAACAATGTGTGTTTATGCCCAGTCGCCATTCCGTGACGTCACGACTTCGACGGCGTATTGTGGCGAAGATCGGAAAGTAGCAACATGTCACCTTAGAGCATTTCAAGCATGAAGATCTGGATATTGTGTTGGCCATCTCATGCAGCTAATGGTGTTCATTTCCAAATGCTGTAATCTTGTAAAATGAGAGTTTATTCTTTTGCACTGGCATATGAGGTGGAACATGGGAATCTAGAGCCTTATAATCTATACCGCTCATCAGTCATATTGCTCCCTGGCAGCACATGGACAGCAGTACGCCCACATAATAAGATGTCGATCCAAAGCATGACACTGTCCACCATAGGAGTCTCGCTCAGTGATGTTAGACAGATGACGACGTCATCCAGGTATCCTCCAGATGAGTACAGGCTGAGAGTCACTTTCTAGAGAAACTCGGAACTCATCAGTGAGCAATGAACATCTCAGTACAGGTCAAATGCTCTCTGCACCAGATCAACTGCATTCTCCTGTGACGTGGGGACAGATGCCACTTGGCGTCTGGTATACAGGCAATCCTCGTGCACCTAATTGTGCACAGTGGCAGCAAAAACAGAAGTTCACGTGGCTGAGATTTGGTCAGAGCGCAGCTGAGACGGTGTTGTCCGCCTGTGAAGTCGTGCTATAAAGCCAAAATACCTATCTTCACGTGAAGTAGTTGTCCTAGGTTTACCTCCGCAACATCTTATGGCAACAGTCTATTTTGTCAAAACAGTTCGTGCACAAGAGAACTATCAACATTGGGTCATCTGGCAACCTCTTTTTGGGACTCAGTTCAGACTCAGAACTTCCAACGGCTCTCCATCGCAAACATGCATGCAAACGATTCGCACGAGACATGTTTAAACATGAAATCATACGATGTTACTGTAAACAGCAGCCAGATTGCAACGCGAATAAGCTTGACCTTGTCTGCTGTCTGATAGAGAACAATAGAAAGACCAACTGAGTCAGCTTGACGGCAAGTTATTAAATTTGCATACGGTCATTTACAGCATCATTGTGAATTTAGGTTGTTAATATAGGTTTTACGGTATTATTTTGTGTTTCTGCTGCTTCGGAATTCAACGTTCAACTGTAAGCAAAAATACATTTAAGGTTTCGCTTACAGTTTCAGCTTCCGAGCGCAAAAGCATCTTTCCGAATGGGTAAACAAACGAAACTGCTCACACACACCTAGCGGAAAAACTCCGTATCGCAGAAATCTGAAAGTGCATAAATCATAACCTTCATAGTTAGTAAAATCCGATGCGAAAAGAATTTTCCTAATCTGACTTGTAGATCAGGAAATACAGTGTAGTATCTACAGGCAGAAAAAAAGGTGAAGGTAGTTAGGTCACATAAACGGGGCGGAATCAAAATAACGCGTGACAATTACTTGCAATAATTGCTATTTTCATGTCTCGATATTCCCTATGAAGACCTAACCTTAGTTACTGAAAATACGAGTCTTTTGTGTGTGTGTGTGTGTGTGTGTGTGTGTGTGTGTGTGTGTGTGTGTGTGTGTGTGTGTGTGTGTAAATACTGTATTAAGAGAATACGCATACAGCATTTCGTAATTTACCTTTGCGTGCATGAATTTCCTATTATGCATAATTAGCTAGCTGGCGAACACGGTCATGGACGATTCGTCCAAAGACGATTGGTCCAATGCCTATTCGTCCAAAGGGACAATTGGTCCAACGCCGATTGGTCCAATGTCCGATTCGTCCAATGGTACGATTGGTCCAACGCCGATTCGTCCAATGGTATCATCTTACCGACGGTAAACTGTTTTATTTTCCAGAAAGGAATAAGGATTTAAATTATTCTGCTCATTATATCCTTTTAAAAGATCATTTCCGTATTTTTGGTAATTGTAAACATTTTACATAAACCTGGTAAAAGGCACTCAATGGAGCATTTCTCAGCTGTTTGCAAAGCACCTAGGCGCAGGTCTTTTTAGAATATTTTAAGTTAAAACCTAGATATTTGTGGTATTTGTAGACCTTTTATAAAACCTTATAAAAGGCACTCATCGTATCATTTCTCATGTCTTTACAAGGCACCTAGACCGCAGGCTTTTTCAGAAGTTTTTAAGTTACAACCTAGATATTTGGTATTTGTAAACATTTTATAAAAGGCATCCAACGGATTATTTCTCAGCTCTCTACCAGGCACCTAGGCCGTGGGCCTTTTTAGAAGACTTTAAGTTACAACCTAGGTATTTGGTATTCGTAAATATGTTATAAAATCTAATAAAAGGCACTCATCGTATCATTTCTTAGCTCTTTACAAGCGCCTAGGCCTTTTAACACTTTTTATTCTACTGATGTCATATTCTAACGTTTAAGTTAAAAATACTAGTTTTCTTGTAAGTTTAGTAAGTTTTCTTGATAGGTAAACGTTATGATTCTGACATCGGTGTGATAAAAACTGTCAAAAAGGCATAGGTCTAGAGCCTGTGAATTAATATTTCGTGCTTAAGTAAAGACGCAATATTAACTTGCTTTGATAGGTAAACGTTATGAATATGACATCGGTTGAATACATTTTTTAAAAAGGTATAGGCCTAGGGCCTATGAATTAATATTTCATGTTTAAGTAAAATCACAATATTATTAACTTGATTTGATATGTAAACATTATTAATCTGACATCGGCAGAATATAAACTGTTAAATAGGCCTAGGCCTAGGCCGTACGAATTAATATTTCGTGCCTAAGTAAAAGCTCAATATTATTAACTTGATTTGATATGTAAACGTTATGAATCTGACATCAGTAGAATTAAAACTGTTAAAAAGGCCTAGGGCCTATGAATTAATATTTTGTGCTTCAGTAAAAGCGCAATATTATTAACTTGATTTAATATGTAAACATTGCTAATCTGACATCGGTAGAATAAAAACTGTTAAAAAGGCCTAGGCCTTAGGAATTAATATTTCGTGCTTAAGTAAAAGCGCAATATTATTAACTTGATTTAATATGTAAACGTTATGAATATGACATCGGTAGAATACAAAGTGCTAAAAAGGCCTAGGCTTATAGCCTATGAATTAATATTTCGTGCTTAAGTAAAAGCGCAATATTATTAATTTGATTTGATATGTAAACGTTATGAATATGACATCGCTAGAATAAAAACTGTGAAAAGGCCTCTGTCCGAACCCGACCAGAACATTTCCATTGGCCAGTTGGCGGAACCCCACTGCATGCTACAAACAGAAACGGAAAACTAGTATTTTATATTATTTCATGCAAAAGAGAAACATTGAAGTTGATTGAACGGCTCGTACATCAGTAACTTCATACGGCAGCAAGGATAGTAAAAAAAAAAAATCTGTAACTACAATATTACGCATGAAATGTAACATTATTTTACATTCTTTGTACTACCGGCACTTTCGTATAACATCGGAGATAAAATCAGAACAGCTGAGATTTTTATAACACGAGTAGCACTTTGGACAGATACGACGGAATTGGACCAATCGTCCATTGGACGAATCGGCATTGGACCAATCGTACCTTTGGACCAATTGTCCATTGGACGAATCGGCATTGGACCAATCGTCGTTGGACGAATCGTACCAGACCCGGTGAACATCGTATCAGGGCTTAAATTCCGGGTAGTACACATTTAGCTTCTTAACACCGAGAAATCGCGTACAAATAGAATGCTGTTTTCAAGCGAATCACGGCACTTTCTATTTCCTTCAAAATCGATCGTAGTTTCTTACTCGTTTTCGTGGCCCGCCTTGAGTTCTTCTTCGGAGTGTTGAAATTATTTTTCCACGAAAATGGAGACTAAACTAAAACTGTTTGAAATGCATTTCCCGTGATTCTGGATTTCAGCCAACAACGTAGCATTTTATTGCATCACACTCCACTCTGTTTCCTGAACTTAGGTTTCGATCGCGGTATCTTTCTTACTAACCTTGTTCGCGCACGAAGGAGCTTACGTTTATTGATAGCGACGCCATTGTAAGCAAAGAAAAGATCTCTGAACGCACAAGGAATTTTCAAGTACTTATACACCGCCCCTTTTAAATTTATCCGTTGTTGCCTACTGACTCCTCCAAGCTATATTTTATTTTATTTCTGTTGCAAATCCTTCCTCTCCCTTCTTCCTTGTTTTTATTTACTTTTTCATTGGAATAGCTCGAATCTGCAGTTTTCTGTTTTCGGATCTCATGCTGTTTACATTTCAAGGAGTAGGCCTTATAAGGGGAGGGGGTCAGTGGTTCACCCTAACTTAGGTCGGTGGCTCTAGTTAAAGAGAAAAATATGCATCACAGGGCTTGAAAAATACCATGCCCGAGGCATGTAAATTATTGGACTGGGCAGGTAAAAAAGCCATCTAGTTCTAGGGAGCCGGAGTTTTTTTCGGCTTGTTCGCATTTCCTCCAACGTATGTAGCTGATTGCCTTTTTGTTCCAGGGTCGTATTTAAATTTAGAGGCCTAACACGGGCCTTATTTAGTGAGCCCGGCCCGTGATGCGCCATTTTGTATTATTTCGCCTTTCTATTATATTTTATTAAATTGTGAAAATCAAATAATGAAATGAGATATCACAAATATTTAGTTGAAAGTAAGCTTAAAAATATTAACTAAACTTTGGCAATTATTGAAGAATATAAGCTTTAAAGAGAGATTGAAAAAAAGAAGACTAAGCGTTCAAAATCTCTCTTTTTCTGAACTAGCAAGCGGTAACACTACAAATGCAGATAAGGGTAGGAGAAACAATTGATGTCGCCCCCCCCCTCTCTCTCTCTCTCTCTCTCACACATCTCACCCCACTGCAGACACCCCCATTACTCCACTCCACACAGCACACACACTCGCTTGGGGTCGAATCTTTTTGGTTGTCAACAAATCCCAAAGTGGTTTTACCTTCTTAATACACTGCTGGACAATTGCTAAGGACGGATCATAAACGGCTATATAGCACATAAAAAAGTAAGTGTGGTTGGATGCCAAGTGAAATAAAATAATGTCAGAATGCCAGGGCATTACAAGAAAGACAATTTATGGTGCTCTGAAATCCAGAAGGCTTTGGAACGTGTTCAAAAGACAAACAGGCCATTTTGTGCAGAATACGTAAACGTGAAAAAAATGCAATTACCGTCCGCAGGCGTTCCGGCGTAAGATGGCAATACGGGATATGGCCACCATGGAGGGCGGTGCAAGATTCCACACGTCGTGTCATGCTTTGCACAACATTATCAAGCAGTTGTTGGGGTAATTTATACCATTCCTCTGTCAGTGCATGGATGAGGGTGTCCTTGTTTATTGGAGGGCATTGGCGACCAGCAAGACGCTTCCCCAAAGCATCCCACACATTTTCAATGGGATTCAGATCTGGAGAACGTGCTGGCCATACGAGGCGTTGAATATCCTCCCTCTCAAGACACTCCTGGACAGCGACTGTTCGATGACATGCTGCGTTGTCGTCCATGAAAATGAATCTATCACCGACAGCACCACGGAACATGCGAACATGAGGTAGCAGAACATCATTAATGTATCGTTGGCCAGTCATAGTCCCAGTTGGACTCACATAGAGGGACGTACGGCCATTGATCATGATGCCAGCCCATACCATGACACTACATGTCGGATATCGGTCCCTTTCCTGTATGTTTGCTGGACAATATGCAGTACCACTATCACGCCAGATCAGTTGTCGTCGACAATCAGACGATAGACTGTATTTACTCTCATCTGAGAAGAGGACAGCAGACCAGTCGTTATCAGTCCAATTGCGATGTTGATGGCATCATTGCAAACGGGCGGTACGGTGACGTCTGGACAATGGGATGCACACAACAGGACGGCGGGCGTTTAGTCCTCCTTCATGCAAACGTCTGGCGACAGTTTTTCGGGAGATCCGCTTGCCAGTAGCAGCCATAAACTGATTTGCTACCTCACTAGCTGTGCTGCGCCGGTGTCTTTTTGTTGATGCACCGATCTTCTGCAGGTGTCGTACTGCGAACACGACCTCCCCTGTGACGTTTGCTACACTCTCCATTTGTTTGAAATGATTTCCAAAGCCTTGAAACAACACTGTGGCTGACGTCGAACTCCCTGGAAACATCTGTTATTTTTCGCCCTTTTTCAAACTTGCCAATAATACGGCCACGCGTAAAATCATCTAGGTGATGTCGGGAAGACATACTGAAAATTGCAAGTTCGTCAATTGATTCTTTCCCTTTCAACTTTGCGTTTAAGCAGCAACGGTCAATACGCGTCAAATCCTTTATATCTCTTATCAGCACTATGACGTCACGAACAAGTTCGGCAATCCAAAATTTGCATACGCACAACACGTCTTACTGTATCCCGCACTTATGCTAATTTCCACATTTTCCTGCCTTCCATTTCATGGTTGCTATCGTTGCTATTGTCATCCGTCCTTAGCAATTGTCCGGGAGTGTACTTACAGATGGTAAAAACACTGTGAATGCCTCTCTTTGACTGTTATTACGCCCTGGGCTATGTCATGGAAGTAAGCAAAGCTAGTAAAACACTTAAACAGACGAAGAGATCGAGAAACAATACTTTTTCTGTCTTTACCATTGCGATAAAAAGAATGGGTCGACTTCGCTCAGCCCGGTTGTAAGTATCTGGGAAAATGCCCGGCCGGGCCAATTGCTCTGTTCTATAAACCAAAAAATGCCTGATCCGGCCCGTGCAGACCTCTGCTCAAATTACCAAGAGTAATATCTCCAGTTAGGATTTCTTTTTTAAAGTCGCGACCAACGTCCGCCATCTCAAAGGAATTCCGGCTACCCTGGTGGCGCAATGGTCTAAGCGCTGGCTTATGACTGTTCGACCGAGAAGGGTCCGGGTTTGAATCCCGGTGAGGCATGGATGTTGCGTTTGACTTACGGCACTGGCTATCACCCTTCCTGGAATCAGCGACTCTAAATTAAGAACGGGTGACTGCTTATAGCCCATTGAGTTGTTCAAGGTAGTCGTTAAACCTTCAATCAAGGGGGAAAAAAATGAATCCCGACACACAGCAACTCGCTTCTCCTCCTGTTTCGCTGTAAGGACCGCAGTGAAACAAACTTAACAAGTGTGAAACATGAAGTTTATTCATCTGACGGGAGCGCGGTACATAACATTGCCAAATTTAAGTTCCAAACTGCCACCTGTAATAATAAGACAGATGCGTTCAGAATTCTCCAATGCCTGACCGACGGGAACTCCAAGCATGCGAGCGCACATTGCACACAAACCCCCACTTACCACATGAGCATATATTACAGAAGCTGCCTCCGAAATTGCAGTTTATAACAATAAAGAGCATTTATACTCTGAATAGATAAAACATTAGAAATACCTACCTAATAGCGTGTTGGTCCTCCTCTAGCGAGAATAACAGCCTGTATACGCAGCGGCATCGACTCCACCAGATGGCGGAGGGGTTTCGGAGGTAATGCTAGCCAACCCTGTTGCAGCATTGTCCACGACTCCGCCCGAGAAGTAGGTCCAGGATCAATGGATCTGATGTTCCGCTCCAAGGCATCCCAGAGAGCTTCAACAGGGTTTAAATTCGGGGACCTTGGGGGTTGCTGAATGGTTCCAATCTCAAATGAGTGTACCTCGAGCCATGCCTGGCTTATTGTGGCAGAGCATCGTCCGGCTGAAACTGACCATCGACCGCAGGATGAACGAAGGCCATGAGAGCGTGTAGGTGATCAGCCAGCAGAAGCTGCTAGCGCGCAGGTTAACGACCTGTCCAGACACACACTAAGGGATCTAATGAGTCCCATGAGAAGGCTCTCAAACCATCACAAAGCCACCACTGCCTTGAACAGAGCCGTCCTGGCACGACGGGGCCATTGCCTTATGCAGTAGACGCCATACCTGCACCCTCCCGTCAGCTCGGTACAGCTGAAAACGGGATTCACCCGACTGCACAATGCGGCGCCACTCTGCATAGGTCCAGTTTTGATGTTCTCGACACCAGGCGAGGCGTAATGTCCAATGACGAGCAGTCAACAGTGGCACGCGAGTAAGGGTTCGGCTCCCGTAGTCCATGGTGTGCCGCGTGCGTCATACCGTTCCTTCGTTGACGCTGATTGGGCTTCCGACATTTAACCTGGATGTGATTTGTGCCGCTGTTGCCACGCGGTCGGTCTGTACAATTCTGGATAACCTACTTCGACCCCGGTCATGAATGGCGTGCGGTAGGCTATCGGTAGATCTCTGTGCGATGATACGTCTGTCGATGGTATATTCGCGGCACACCCTTGCCCTCGGGAATCCTAGTGTTCTTACCACTTGGGCGATAGAATGACTCATCTGTCTCGCGCCGACAATGCGGCCACGATCAAAGTCGCTCAGGTCACCACGTTTATCCATATTCGTCCATTGTGATACACTGTTGGGAAGCCCAGCTACTTATCGCCTGCGTACGGTTTGGGTCTGTTCCACTCTGCACGGGGGATGCCCATGTGAACTACCCATCACCCCGATCTTTAACGTTTTGTCTACTGAGTGTATATACATCGATCACCCAAAACATTACCACTTAATATGATGTACGTGCTCCTCTCGAAGCCCACAAGCGCTCTCACCCGATGGGGCATAGATTCAACGAGATGTTGGTAGGTGTCTCTCGGTATTTGGTACTACTATACATGCGACAGAAGATCCAGCAGTTCCCGTAAAGCACGTGGTTGGGGTGATGCTGCTGGTACCAGTTTTTCCAACTCAAACCACAAATGCTCGAGAGGTTCACGTCCGGCGTATTTGGGGGTCATGGCAATAAATGGAATTCCTCTTCATGTTCTCGGAACTATTCCCGAACTTTCTTCGCAATGTGGCATGGAGCATCGTCTTGTTGAAAGGCGCCGTCTCCGCCAGGGAATACAGTCGCCATAAATGGGTGTACTTCGTCAGCCACGATGTTCAGGTACTTAAGAGCTGTCAGACTTCGCTCTACAGGGAGAATGGGTTCAAGTGTTACCCAAGAAAATATTACCCTGAACATCACACTCCCTCCAGCCGCCTGGATCTGTCCCACAGTTTATCCAGGTGAGAAGGCTTCCTTCAGCAAATGTCGCACAAGAGCTCGTCCGTCGACAAGGCGTAACAGAAAACGGGATTCGTCTGACCATGAGATCCTCTTCCAGTCTTCTATGGCCCAATGTCGATGATTGTGTGCTCACTGCAAGCGTTGACGACGGTGAACGGCTGTGAGCATGGGCACACGAATGGGTCTGCAGCTTTGGAGACGCATATCAAAGAGCGTAAGATGAACTGTGTGTTCGGACGCATTGGGCACTTCACCACAATTGAAACAATGGGTAATGTCAGCCACAGTCTCCCCTCATTTTGCTGCGGACAAGACGAAATAGTCTGCGCTGACCTCTAGCATCAACAAGGCGTGGGCTGTCGATGGCTCGAAGTGTCACCTATTTCGGACCATCTTTGATAGGTACCAACAACTGCATAGCTTGAACAGCTTTCCAGCGTCGCTGTTTGGGAGATGCTCTTATCAAGATGCCTTGTCATAACGATTTGACCTTTGTCGAAATCCGATAAATCCTTTGCTTTTTTCTATGTTGAGACGAAACGAAATACTGACTAAGAGAGCTCTGACCAGGTATTATATACTGTATATCATTCGCGACCTTGGTACGTGACGCTGATTACCTGCATGCCGGCTTATTTGCACAACACAGAGGCAGTTTTAATGTTTTGGCATCTCCGTGTATCATAAAATATGTAATAGCAAAAACACTAATTTTGAAAAAACAAAAGGAAACTTCGTTTTAACAGTGGGTTCCGTAGCCACACAACTGAATTCGTAGAAGCTACGGATATTCCGTAGTATTTGGCAGGTATGAAGTTCAGCGGATGTCACCAAAATAAAGACTTCAGCGAAATGGACAAAAGGATGTATATCAGCGAATGACAGCAAAAATACTTTTCCTAAACACAAACAGCGAAAAAGACCCCAAAAACGACTTCACGAGAGAGAGAGGGAGAGAGAGGTGAAATACTAGCTAGCATCCTGGAAAGCAAGGGAACTTGCTCTAGTCGTACCAACGGCCTATATAATACGATATGGCTGTTTTTCCTCAGCGATGTAGGTGCTTTCCCGTCCTTAAAACCAGCAATTCTATATTGGGTACTTCTAGAATGTGATGATGTTAATGGAAGTCATTAAAAAAAAAAAAAAAAAAGTGGGGGGAGGGAGGAAATACTAGATAGCATCCTGGAAAGCAAGGGAACTGCTCCAGTTGTACCAACGGCCTGGACTACAGCGGCAGTACGATTCTAGAATTTGATGCCCATGAAGGCCATTAAAAAGGGGAGACAGGGGTGGGGGGTATCTCTACCCAGAGTAGAGTGGATGGAAAAGGATGATACTTAAATACAAACAAATAGGACAAGCACTAGCACATAGATATAAAAGTTTTACCAGTACCACAGCCTTATATAGTTCGCATTAGCTTAATTAAATATTCTTAAGAACGATCTTTACGGAATTTTCTCTTTAGCTCATTTTCTAAAGCGACAATGCGCCCATTACTTGTAAGTACCGAAATTTCTTTTCTCTATCAGGATGCGTCACAACTTATCTTTTCTGTGAGTTACGAAAAAGATGGAAGTTATTTGGAATGATAAAAGAGGGGATTTCTGTGACACAGTTGGTAACTAACTTAGAAAATCCTCTTTCATCCAAGCGATTAATAAGTATCAGCCGATGCTGATCAACCGTTTTCTTGTTGCAGCGTCCTTTGTTGCAGTGCCCACGATGGTGTTTTCGTGACTAGATGCTCGGACTTTCCTTCCGACTTAGAAGCGACGATAAATAAAAGGAATTGCATCAGCTAAAAGATAATCACAAAAGATAGGCATTTTCTTCACGTTGTATACTTATATTCCGATGAACACGAGATAATCTTTTGATAAGTCACCACATTTTTAATTTTTCAACGCCTCACGCCGCCACTTTTTATGCAGACACGATCTTTAAAACGACACGCCTAAGCCCTTGATAATCGTCTCCCACCAAGCAAGGTGCGCGCGCACACACACAACGGACAGCTCGGTGAAGTAAATGAGATAAAACGCTGTCATCACAAGTAAGGTTTAAGCCTCAATAATATGATGACGAGAGGTTAATTTCTCGCACCGAAGGTCGGCTTCAAATTTCGGTTGTGACTGGGTGGGACGCAACCTTTGTTCAGCTATGGTTCACTTCCTGATCAGAATCAAAGAACGAACAATATGACTGTCCCTAATTTACGGTTACTAAGCTATCCTTAACAAACCTAAGCATACTAATTTAGGGTCACTAGTTTCAAAGGGTAAGAACTAGAACCACGGAACAAACGCCCCTCTATACATGTCTCTCACATCACATGACTATGAAATCCACAAAGTACCTAAATTTGAACGCAATAAGCATACTTGCCAACTTTGGAAAATGTACATCAGTAAAACTTTTGCGCGAACGCCATTTACCACAATAACCAAACTAGTACTCTATGTTTAAAATAATAATTTAAAAAACCATAAAGTCAAATCTTAATTTTGTTCAATGCTAGCGTCGCAAACCTGTGGTGTTTCAATATTAAACTAAAATTGTTTCCCTTCACATTTCTTTACTATCATTTTTTTTAATCCCTTGGATGACAATTTTATCCATCGTGAATGCATGACAGCTTTCACTATTTTAGATAAAAGATTAATAGTGTTATTTTGAAAATATAAATACTTTTGAACACCATGCATCAATTTTTACAAATTTTTAAGCTTAGTCAGTTTCGTTTTCGGACCCGCCCCCTTCCCCTACCGTTTACCAAACTGAAATGCAAAACTTATTTGGGGGGGGGGCTAAGAATACAGGATACATGTTCTGATCACCGTTGGGGGAAAAAAATTACAGTTACGGGGGAAATCTTTGCTACGTCAGATTTCCGTTTTCGGACATTTTCAAGTTGAAATACAAACATTTATGAAATAAAATGATATTTAACAACAATACCAGGCAGAGGAAACATCACGTGAAAAATAAAATTACGATTACGGGAGGTTTAGAAAGTTTCAGGCAGAAAACATCTTTTTTTTTTTTTTTTTTTTTTTTTTTTTTTAATTGGAGGATTAACGACTACCATGAGCAACTCAATGGGCTATAAGCAGTCGCCCGTCCTTAATTTAGGGTCACTGGTTCTAGGGAAGGGAGAGAGCCAGTGCCGTAAAACAAACACAATATCCATGCCTCACCGGGATTCGAACCCGGACCCCTTTCGGACGAATGATCAGAGGCCATCGCTTAGACCACTGCGCCAGCGGGGCGGCAGAAAACATATTAAACCACTACTAATGGCCCGAAAATTTCTGTTCAGTTATGCATCGATCCCGAGGATAGCCCAAATGATGACGGAAAAGGAGAAATTCCTCGAAGCTGTCGCACTCTCATGCGTAAAGATTACAGCGAAATTTTTTCGCCGTCGAATTTCCATTTTCGGAAATTTTTCCTCCATTTTCAAACTGAAATACAAATATTTATGCAATAAAATAATATATAACAACAATACTGGACAGAGGCAACATCACAGGAAAAAGAAATTACGATTACGGAAAAAATCTTTATTTCGTTTACTTCCGTCTCTGAAAGACGAAATACCATCCCGATGCGTATTTTTATGAATTGGTAAAGTTCTTCGATGCGTAGTTTTACGCGCCGAGAAAAACTCCCGATGCGTATTTTTACGCGTCGAGAAAAATTCCCGATGCGAAAATACACTCTTCGATGCATACTAGACGCATAATTATGCATTTTGGAGAACTCTGGTCGGCACGTCAATTGAGCATTCCCGTGGAGAGAGAGCTACCGCACGACGTTACGAAGCGGAGCCATCGTTCTACTTGATGGCTCCGCACGAAGCCGGCGAGTCAAAGATGACATCATCGCGTAACACAGCGCTAGTAAGTACCGGTAGAAAATCTAAGTGGATAGTTGCAGGGTATTGAAAAATTTCGATTGAGCAATAGAAATATTAAAAAATCCGTAAAAAAAGACTTCTATCCGTAAATCAGTAAAATTAAGCAGAAATCCGCAAATTTTATGGATAATCCGTAAAAGTTGGCAAGTATGAATAAGTCATATAGGGTTCGTCACAAACGCAGATGAAATACAGATGCGTTTACTCTACAATCATACGCGCTCCGACTTCCTGGAGTCGGTAACATTAACTTAGCATACACCTGCAGAATTTGCGTGTTGGTATCAATGACCATCGTCGATTGATTCGTTGGTTTGTTGTCTGGACTTGATTTTTTCCTGTTTTGGCCAAAAAGCAATTTGACGGTCACAAAGCTTGAACTTAATTACACAACGAAAGGGAAGATATCTTTTTTGCCCAAATCAGCAAAGCTTTTGGAATACATTAACTAAATATTATTTTTGCTGACATCTGCAACATATACCGATGAGTCATTACATTATGACCATCTACCTAATAAGTTGTAGGACCTTTTTTAGGACGCAAAACAGCGGCCGCTCGGCGACGCATCGCTTCGATGAGGTGGCGATAGGTATCGTGAGGTATCTGGTACCATAATGTCATCGGCAGATCCTCCAGTTTCCGTATTTTTTAGATGGTGGTGATTCAGCACCAACTGCTTTTCCAAGTTAAACCACAAATGTTCGATTGGGTTCATGTCAGGTGAAGTTGGAGGCCAGGGCATTAACAGAAAGGCACCAGGATGTTTATCGAACCACTCCTTGACGATTCTGGCAGTGTGGCATGGCGCATTATCCTGTTGGTAATAGCCATTGCCAGCAGGGAACACAGTTGCCATAAATGGGGAACTTGGTTCGCAACGATATTCAGATACCTGACAGCTGTCGGGGATTGTGCTATTGGTATAATGGGGCCTAAAGTGTCCCAAGAAAACATCGCCCACAGCACAACACCGCCACCGCAGGTCTGTTTCCGCCCAACAGTGCATCCAGGTGCCATAGCCCCAGTTGGTAATCAGCGTATCTGCGCTCGGCCGTTCACGTGATGCATCAGGAATCTTGATTCGTCAGACTAGGCCACTTTCTTCCATACATCTACGGTCCAATCTCGATGATCGTAGGCTAATTTCATGCGTTGTCGGCGATGACGTGCAGTGAGCATGGGGACCCAGCTGGGTCTTCGGCTACGCAGGCCCATGCGCAGAAGGCTCCGATGAACTATGTGCTGTAACACATTGCCCTGATCACCACTGTTGTAGCTGCGGGTGATTTGTCGCCCTGCGGTCGCTGTGAACAATGCGCGACAGTCTCCACTCTCCTCTGGCATCAATGAGCTGCGGACGACTGTTCGTCGTTTGGCCATCTGTGCACCATTTTTGATACGTACTCACTACAGCGGCACGTGAATAACCCACAAACCGCGCCGTTTCCGAGATCGTAGTTCGGAGGCGCCGTGCCATCACAATTTGTCGTTTATTAAAAACTCCGATAAATCGGCAGCTTTTTCCATTACTCCGAACACTCTACTAACCGAAAGGCGGTCCCCGGGTTGTATATTTGCTGCTCAGTGAACTTCACCTGCGCCACCGTTGTGTCTCCAGGAGCTCTTATTTCTCTGGGCTGGGGGTGGTCATAATGTAATGGATCATCGGTGTATAATGAAAAACATGCGATCTAACACGCTTTGCGTAAAATCATTCAGACACACCTCGGCAGCTTAACAAGCAGCAAGTGTTTTCCGTATACTTCGAAATCGAAGTATACCGTCCTTTGACATCTTCTGAAAAATCAAGTTCTGCTACTCATTTATCACTTCCTGAAATAACTCCAAATTTACAATATGAGGAATCATCGGACAAATCAGAATCAGGAAGTCGATAAAAGACATCAAGACATCAAAAGACATCAAGGAGCTTCACATTTTACAAACTAAAAATACACGAATGACGTATCTTCACACAAAAATTATCAGCTGAAAATGCGCTCTTTGGCAACATCAAAATTTCTCATACGGTGAAGTATATAACTCTCGAAATCCCTTTCTCAGTGACATTCAGAAGCATCTCTAGAAATAGCTGTGTAAAAAGTATCCGTGAGCATTCCACACATCATGGTCTTGAACATAAAACAATCTTCGATAACATACCCAGTAGAACTAAGTTGAAACAAACGTTAGAGTCTTGCGAAAGTATACGCAGCAGTATCACTCACCTTCGATTAACTGATTTAAATTGCGAAAGCAGTAGGTAAAAATGTTAACCGCGTGTTTGGAAAACTGCATCGCATAGGAATTTTTTTGCAAGTGCGTAATGCTGTTTACAGAAACTGGGGTGGTAATACTTCTTACAAACTGAGATGAAAATCGTTCTTACACGCTGATTTGGCGTCAAGACGCCAAATCTGCGTGTAAAGATCTGTGCAGTGTTAATTGTGATACATTTAATTAGCAACTTAAATGTATCACAATTAACACTGCACAGAATTCAATGAAAATACAGCACTTCAACGTCTTAATAACATTAAGGTGTAGATTTTTTTATGAGGAGGCTCGAACATGGAAGGCTACACCATTTTTTTCTTTTTTGCCAGCAATTCAAATCTGACGCGCAGAACTGTTTAAGGATTTAAAAAGAGCTAAACGTCGTACACCATTTACAGAACTACTCTCATGTACCCAGAAGTATGAAATTTTGCAAACGGGATCAACCAGCAGATGGCAGCTAGAAAAAAAGAAAAACAAAAGCTGAGACGTTATTCCAAAAGTAGCAGAAAGGGTGGTATGGGTATGAAGAAATTACTGATACCGATTCAATTTCTATGTATTTTCTTTTCATCAGCTGTCGGATACAAAGGCATAATGAAATAACTGTAATATCAGACATCTTCATCAGAAAACAGCTGTGAATAAAAAATAAATCAAAAATAAAATAAAATGAGATTCTTAAATATGCGCTTATCTGATTTTTGTTTTAACAAGAGTGTGCATGCGAGAACTGAAGAACACACATGCAAATAATGTTAATACATTTAAGCTTGAATATATCGAGGGTCTTCATACATATAAGATTTATGATTCTCTTTTTTATATTTGTTTCGAAGTTTAACGATTATCATGTACAACTCTTAAAGCTACTACCTGTACCTTATTTGGGCCCATCGTTCCAGGTAAAAGGAGAGAGCCACAGCAATCAGAAAAAAAAAAAAAAAAAAAAAAATACACTACGCATGCCTCACACCCAGGATTCGAACAAGGAACAGCTCACTCTAGTAGAAACCTACGTTTTAAATGAATTACGGAATATAATTCTGGAACACGGTAAATACAATACATAATAAGCCCTTCATTACGCAATTATGAATACTACTCAGATGAATTAATTTCATAGTTTGATTTCACCAAAGAATTGCTGGCAAAAAAAGAAAAGAATTTGTAGGGAGGGAGGGGGAGGTGCAGACCCGTTCTCCACTTACTGCCAGGGTATTTATTTATTGTTATTTTTTCGATGGAGACTTTTGGATATGATCTGCAAAAACCTTATTCGTTTGCCTATTTTTCGCATGAGTCTCGACCATTTGTAAAATGGTTTGGGAGCAATGATTAAAAGAAAAATTATTTTAGACCATGGATCGTATAATTTCAAAACTTTGGACTCGTATAACGTGAAAAAGAAACTCAAATTTTGATACTGCAAGATCCTGTTCTGTTGCTATTAAAGCAAACACATGTTTCCCATAGAGAAAACATGCAGATATTCTATTATAATACAAATTGTATATTCAGAAAGTAATGTAAGTACACCAACGGTCGATATTCACCTCAACAGTAGACTACCTATACGAAGCATTAGAGCTCCAGCACAATGTGATACGGTGAGACAGAGACAGTAGCCGATATTAAACCCAGCCATACAAATACTGAACATCTCATACCTGCATACTGGTGGACGGTGATGGATCGACACAGCTCCCTGAAAGTTCATCCTAGAGATGCTTGTCAATAGGATTTATTTACGTCTGATGAAAATCGAGTATGAAAGAAACGGGAAATAAGCCGAATGTTCATGGCATTTTTCAGAGGGGTAACTTTATGAATCATATCAAATGCATTTTGCAACAGCTAGATCATGAATGGCTTAACATATGGCCTGCAAGAATGCTTACACAGTACGCAAGTTTATCACTGCATTCAAACAAAAGACTGAATCCCTGACGTCACGAAGTTTCCACTACACATGAACTAGTTAGCGCACTGCAGCTGAAAACTGGATTCACCATATTTTTTGTTGTCGATCATCGCGAAGTATCTAATTTCGGTGTTCGTGAAATTCCATGAGCTGAGTTGTTTGTTCTTTAGGTGGAGGATCGACTTTCGGCTGGTAGCTGTTATAGACAGCCCCCAGCACAGTCTCGAGTTTGCACACTCACACACACACTCTAGCGAATCTTTCGCACTGTTATCTTTTTCTCGGAATTTACATATAATATCACTCAGCATGAGGGACCATAGACACTCTTGTCATTCGCAGGTGTGACCTGCCTGAAGGATTAACCTCCCAGGGTTTGCTCCCGAGCGATCAGCTTGTAGGTATAAGCATGATGCCCTGTTGTTTTGTCTGCCCATTTCCACTTTTAACATGGCAGCTTCTTCTTATCAACGATTCTACAAGTCTCTTCTTATCAACGATTCTACAAGCCTCTTCTTAACAACGATTCTACAAGCCTCTTCTTAACAACGATTCTTTTCCGGAAGTCTGTCAAACCGCGCTGGTTGTTTATGCTTCTAACCAGACACTGTCCAAACATTCGTTTCACACATGCCGAAACCAAACCAATACACATATAATCGGATTTTTATTCTACTTGTACATAGTTAACTAGCAGCAGCTGAGAAGTATGGTGACATCATGATCAGCCATTTCAACTCCACTGTGCGAAGATGACTGTTGCCTGAGTCTGTTCTACAGATATCCATTTTGAAGTGGTTTAGGCCTTTGTGATGCGTCATCTGCCTTATTTTCCGTCTCGTGCGATTGTTTCTTCCAGGTCTTTTTCGGATTATCGGAAATGACCCAGAAAATAACCAACCGCACACACAGACATAGGTATCCGAAAAAAGCAGAAACACGCTTAGATCCATTCCGTGAATCGCTGTAACTTTTACAATCTGTATTTTAATCCGAAACCCACTGCAAGGAAAAGTTCAGCTCAACTAGTTTAGCTAACACAGCATCAGTTATCGAAATTACACGATTACTCAAGTCCTATTTGTTTTTCTGCTGTCTAATAAACGAACTCCTCGAGGAAAAAAAGAAAAAAAGGAAAGAAAACTCACACACGTCTGAACATTTAGAACATTCTTCCAATAAGAAATTCGTTGCAACTTGTACCAAGTTCACAAATATAATGCACGAATTGAAGAACAAACCTTGCTTAAATAAGCAACGTTGTTCAAGGTTGTTCTGAATTGTTAAAACTGGATAAAGATCTGCTATTGGAATTAGCACTTCTTGAGTACAGTACTTCATTACGGCGATTTCTCATGAACATATCATTTCCGAAGATACACACACGGCTAAGGCGGACTTTCGTTACAAAAGAAAGTCCACGTTCTTTCCTTTTCTTCTCTCTTTTTTAATCTCTATCAACCAACTGTATGTATGACAATGCATTGGATTTCCACTAAGTTAGTGAATCGATAGGCAAAAGAAACATGGAAAAATATTCATCATTTACGTTTTCATTCCAATTTCTATAATAGAAGGCAACGTTTTCAGTCTTATTTTTTAATTGGGCGACGAGAAATTTACGCTGCGGCAGTGGTATTCTATTAAATTTTGTTCACCACAGCCATCACCACGAATCACACCCCTAATCGAGGTTGATTGTTTTCAGCCACGAAACATAGTAAATCTTTCTGTAGAAGGTAAGTAAGAATGTCTGCGCAAAGTGAGTGTCTGTGCTTCCCTTGCTTCCCCACCCAGAATCATAAAGCTTCTTCGTCGCTCAACGGAGCAGCCATTAAAAGAAACGCTGGCTTCCTTCCCGTTATGCTCCACCATTTTCATAAATATGCCTTTCAGTCACCCATAAGTATCACAAATGCAGATATGCTGCCTGCCACATGGCAGAATAGGAGAATTAGAATGCGGAATACGCGAGATGGCAGGGTTGGAATATCATCTGACTTTAATAAAAAAGGCATTATTTTTAAGGGTCGCACGAAAATGTAGTAATATCGACGAATTGTGTGGCGTGAGTTAAGCTGCGGAAATTCTAGCATCGTAAGAATTTTTCGCAATGCAATGGCTTAAACTCATGTGAGGAAAAAAGTTCAATGTGATGACGAAAAGTAGAACTGATTTTTTTCCTTTATGTACAATATCAGGTAATTTCTTTTCTGTATTTGTACGTGGCAAGCGAACACGAAGATTAATTGCTAACGATGTCAAACACACACATTTCTTACATATAGAGAAAGTTTCTAAAATATTTAGACAAACTTTGGAAACTCTTCTAATGCCGATTCTGATGGGGGAGGGGAGGGGTGGGGTCATGCAAACATTGGGCCGGAAACTTTTCCTACAGCGATATGTACGTTGTCAGAGTACGTAATGTGGCGAGTGGCTAATTGCCTTCCCTGCGCATAGGAGACTGTGCGGTAGGCATGGTGCTATGTAGATGAATATCATTTGCATGTCATTATAAATGAATGCAAATGCGTGATGTATACGTCACTCGGCGTTAGGCCTGAATGCAAAGGTGTGACATGATCACGCAACACCAGTGTGCGGTAAAGGCTACTTAAAGAGAACCGATGGTCGTTTCACTGAGCACTCGCATTAATCGGCGTTACGCGCAAGTGAAAGAGTAGGGTAGTTGTTACTATCGATTAGTTTTTTATTTTTTTATTTTTATTGGAGGTTTAACGACCACCGTGAGCAACTCAATGGGATATAAGCAGTCGCCCGTCCCTAATTCAGGGCCACTGGCTCCAGGGAAGGGAGAGAACCAGTGCCGCAAGACAAACACAGCATCCATGCCTCACGGGATTAGAACCCGGACCGCTTTCGGACGAATGATCAGAAGCTATCGCTTGGACCACTGCGCTACCGAATAGGTTTGTGCAACCGTGAACATGCAGGCTTCGTTTAGCGAATGGGCTGACATTCATTTCTGGTGCGGACGGGCGGATGAAAATACAGTAGAATTCGGTTAAACGGGCCATCGATTAATTTGGGGCATTTGTTGAAGAACATCGCAAATTAGCACTTTGGGATAATGCTTCGCATAATGGGGGCAGACGCTTAATCGGGTCAAAGTGTACTAGTCCCGAGGTGTCCTAATTAACCGGACTCTACTGTAGTAGGAAAGGCAAGCGCCTCTACATGATGGCTTTTCCTCACAGATGGATGTCCAGCCAAAGCTACGTTTGACGCCCTCTAACAGCGTCTATGAGTGACGGGATCAACGGCGCCTCATACTACAGATAGACATGACGACCTAGACATGTGTGTTCATCTGCGTTAGAAGAACGAGTACTGGTCATGGTGGCGGAGACTGGAACTAGCACACGCAAAGTAGTTGCATCACATTCCACGGTATGACATACAGTATATGTCGTCAGGTGTAACTGTATTCTTACCAAGCGCAACCAGTATATGCATTCTTACCAATGGATCTCCCCCATCCCCTACAACAATCGGCTTTGCTCAATGGCTTCTCACTGAACCTGGTTTTATCCATGGTGTGCTTTTAAACCGATGAATCGAAATTCACCCGAGATGGCATTATGAACTTTCACAACATGCATCACTACAGCGGGTCAATCAGCATGAAATCAGGCAGTTTAGTGACGGGCGACTGCTTATAGCCCACTGAGTTGCTCACGATGGTCATTAAACTTCTAATAAAAAAATAATCAGGCAGTCTCGGCATCAACAAAGATTCCATGTGAATATTTGGATTGGCACTTTGGAGACTACTTCATCGGTCCGATGCTTAACGATACGCTTCCTGGAGAAGGAACAACCAGCATTGTTGGAAGATGTGCCGTTGGCAACACGCTGGTGCATGTGCGTCATGCATCGTGGAGCGCCAGAACATTTTGGTTGAACTCCTGGAGAACATCTCGATCGTGCGTACTCCAGCCGCTGAATAGGTAGAGGTGGGCCAATTGCATGGCCACCATGATCTCTCGATATGAATCCAATGGATTTCTTTGTATGGGAACAACTGACGGCCGATGTTTACGCAATACCGAACAGGCTCTCTGTCAAAGAATCGTGGATGACGGTACGACAATGCAGAATATTCTAGGACTTCTGGAACGTGTACGGCAATCACTCAGCCGATGTTATGCCGCATGTATTTCAATTCAAGCGGCCCATTTCGAACATTTGCTGTGATGTTGCCGTAAGCAGTTGTTATCTTCGATCATTTCCTAACTGGAACAGAAAACTGTCACTTTCCCAGAGTGCGTGACTAGAAGTTTAACACGTGGTATATCTCCGTAAGACAAACCATGCCTCACCGGGATTCGAACCCGGGCCCCTTTCGGACGAATGATCAGAAGCTATCGCTTAGACAACTGCGCCACCGGGCGGCTCCTTCAAATTCCCACAGAAGCTAAGGCGGAATTCATACGAAGGTGCGCACAAGTACAGCGTACGACATTTATATAGTTTTTTGAACTATTTTCAAACTAAATGATCTCGTCATACCAAATGTTAGCAATGTCATATCAACATAACAGATCTCTGGATAAGTGAGTTACGTTCGATCGGCGAATAGTGTTTTGGAAACTGCAGTTTTGATAGTGAGATTTAGTGACTAAAATAATTTCCGACTATAGAGATTTCACTACAGATGGAAAAATTGCACATTGTGCAACTTGCAAAGAACAAAAAAAAAAAAAAAAAAAACATCATTTGCCGGAAGAAATGTAAACTCTATCAGCATGTAAAAACCACCCTTCACACTGAGAAAAAACAGAACCACGCCCTAAAACACGCATTGTTAAAACAACAGCATTATTTCCGTCATACAAAGGCAGAAATGATTCTGCGATAAATTTATGCAACGCTATGATGAGTATCAATATTCCGGGGTTGCATCGAGTTGCAGAACAGATGGGGGAAATTTGCACTCCACTTTACAATCTCGTGAATGTAAAAAGTTTTTTTAAAAGCTCCGATGAAGATAGATCAAAATTTATAAAGAAATGTATCACCATCTTCCTTTCTTACCACAGTCCGTTTAGACTAGGTGGGGAACATGGATAAATGAAGCTTTGTTTTATGTGCAGAATTTGGAATAAGTAAGTAATGTAAACTCGTTAGATAGTGTCATTTTTCTGCTAAGAAGGTCCTTTTCGACAACTCGCTTCAAAAAATCCATCAATGACCGAGACACCAGCGAGCATTATATTGCTAGAATCTCGAGGCATTTCATTAAGTGATGCAATAGAAAAATAAATATAGTTGAAAATGCCCTATCCACCGCTCCCGGTGAAATGGGAGAAAACAATTTAAAGGATATCTAAAAATAAATAAATTAATAAATAAATAACGCCTGCTTTAAAAAAATATATATATTTCAGGAATTTAAAAAAGTTAAGGAATTTATGAACGGCGAAGGTTACGAACTGCCATCACAAGTTCCAGCAGTGAAAGCAAAACACTCTAAGTACTGCCCAATAACGTCTGTAGATGCAAGGAGAAAATTTTCTGCAGTGAAATAGATTTGGATGACAAACGACAAAATGTAACAGTTAAGCAATTAGGAAAGCATGTTGTGGCCTATTGTAACAAACATTATGGTGTAAGAAACTACATCATTTTAAGGGCTTCTTGTTTACTAGTTATATCAGGTTATTGCTTATTATTAGTTATTATATTTAAAAGTTATGTGTCATAATTTGTGTGTAGTTCTTTCTTTTATTTTTTTTATTGGAGGTTTAACGACCACCGTGAGCAACTCAATGGGCTATAAGCAGTCGCCCGTCCTGTATTTAGGGTCACTGGTTCCAGGGAAGGGAGAGAGCCAGTGCCGTAAGACAAACACAACATCCATGCCTCACCGGGATTCGAACCCGGACCCCTTACGGACGAATGATCAGAGGCCATCGCTTAGACCACTGCGCCACCGGGGGCTGTGTGTGTGTAGTTCATCAATTCATATTCGAAAAGCCGTTTCTGGGTCAACAGCATTTATTTGACGATAAATAAAAATTATAAATGCATATTTTTCTCATTTCTTTGGTACAAATAATCCGGTCTATGGTTTTCAAAGACTGACACGAGTGGAATTCCAGCAGTATGAACGCCCTTTTCCACTGACTTGCCATTTTCGTTCTGTGCTGCACGCTAGCGCCACCTGCCAGCTCTAGGTAATTACAACAGTGCTTAAGAAACAACAACAGCAACTTTGATCTGCTCTTTCACACAATATCGGTGCCGTGAGTGAGCACCCAATAGTCTCCTCAAAATTATTATTATTTTATCGGTAAGGTCATTTTGCAATTTTGCAGAAACATGATTATTTGATATGTAGCCTAAAATATCCCATAGCTTTTACTAAGTAAATGTTGATTTCGTGTTTACGTTGAATTTCTGTGTTGATTTCCGCCGTCTTTACACGATCATTATTCTAAAAACAGATTCAAATAAACACATTTGACTGTTTAGATGATTTATTGAATTCATATAGAAGACATTAGAACTTTCAGGCCCGCAACGGACCCATCTTCAGATGTTATTAACAGAATGGAACTGAGCATGATTTAAATACATTAATGTTATGTGGTTTTCTTGATATTGTGACCTGCTCGTGATGGACATCATATCTCGTGAAAGGTTTGTTAACATCGATAAATATATTACGTGTCAAGCAACGTATTAAAAACTATGTTTGAAGGAAATAATTGGTGTAAGTCTCTAAATGTTATAACTCATTAAGTACCGTTTTCCAAGGTAAAGGGATGTGACAAGGAGTACCATCATTGCAGCATTCTTCACCATATTTGTGAATAAATAGCCTTTCTAGTAGTAGGATTGATGCTTTTGAGTAGGGCGTGGCGAGGATGTTGGCTTCGTTCCAGCATGGGTAACGAGATCCTTTGCATGATAGCCTTGATAGGGAAGTCCTTGATGAGTTTGTCTTTATGTTATATTGGTGCTCTTTTAAACGAGTTTTTAATGAGCGAAGTGTAGATCCAACATATATACGATCTTCATCTTCAATGCCTATTGTCTTCATTGGGATGACATATACTCCATATCGGTTGTCCAAAGGAACAACATCTCTATCATTTTTTATTCCTGAAAGTACATTGTGTGTTCGTACTCCGAAGCCAATATTGTGACGGTGACAAACGTTTTTGAGTATATTGATGATGCTGGGAATGTATGGAAGTGATCCCACATATTTAACTGGTCTGTGATCTTTTATTAATGTGGTATCTAATGAGCGTTTCATTTTCTTTACTATAGAATTAACGATGTCATCTGTGTAGCCATGATGAGATGCAGATATTTTAATTTTGGCTATTTCTTGATTTCGTAATGTTACTGTAGATGAATGGCTAAATGCTCGTCGTACTTGGAATTGGATGGATGCGAGTTTTTGTTTTAATGGATGAGATGATTGAGATGGAATCATGACTGTAGAGGATGTGGGTTTTTGATACACTGAATATTGAACAGTTTGTCTATGAGGGTCTCGTTTTAAATAGAAATCCAAAAATGGTAAGGTATAATTCTTTTCAAATTCCATGGAAGAAAAAACAAAAACAAAACAAAAAAACATATCTTTTGTTTATGTGAACTTACAATTTATTACTTTAACTGCAACACGATTACTACTGTACTTGAATAGCCTAAAAGCCACGAAAGTAATTGTCATAATATATTGCAAATTACATTAATTGCATATTTTATACATTAAAAATGCCTAAAACTTTAAGCTAAATAAGGTTTAAACATGGCCAAACCACCTCATTCGGCTACACCCAACTAACAGTGCTTCATTACACAAGCAGCATAAACGTTTCATCACACACAAACAACCGGCTTCTGTGTCTTTTCTGCAATACTTCCTACAGTCATTCGGGACCCTTTCGAAAATCCATCGATCTACTGAAACCCTCCTAAACTACCTACGATTTTCAGAGCTGTGGTCATTCGTCTACTAATCTCACCATTTAATTTACTCTGTTTTCTCTGTTGAACACGTTTCCTAAATACACACACCATTTACACTGATCTTGTATTCGGTACGAACCGTTCCTCACTCAAAAACACTGAATTTGATTTTTGTCTTATATATACCCAGTTGGAATTTCATACATACCACTTTATACTATGTTCATACTCTGCAACTCAGCTTTGCTCTCGGACAACAGGACTGTGCCATCAGCATACGGCAATATGTATTCACGGAAATTCCCAACACAGCAATTAGTTCTCTAGTTTTGAATCATTCATTCATAAATACGTATACTGAACAGCCATGGCGATATTACGCAATTTGTCGGACTTCTGCGCCAATAGAAAACCATTTCGATAAAACACCCTTCACACGTAAACATACTTACTTGCCAGCATACATAGTTTTCACACACTCAAGTAAATTCCCAATTTGCACCATAATTTATCCTTCCACAGAAGCACCTTGTTTACCCTTTGATAAGGCCTAAATCGACAAACGCACCAAAAACTTTCGTACCAATGGACAAATACTTTCCAATTAACATACGTAAACAAAATTTGATAAGTACAGCTCTTACTACGCATAAAACTCTCTGTACATCCCACGCCTTCTCTGGTGTCAACACCGCATATCATATCAATAACAACCTTTCCAAACACTTTCCATGATACAACTCAGCAGGCTGATACCACGGTAGTTCTTACATTCGGTATGATCCCCTTTTCCCCTATATCCTCGCGATCCTGAGATATAATTTCTAACTTCCAACAGAACTGACAAACTTCTGCAAAACAATCAATGACGGAGTCACCATGATTCAACATCTGAACTACTGTGGCTTACACTCTAGATCCAGAAGTCCTGCCAGTTTGAAGAAATTATATAGCATTACTAATCCCTAGTCTTGTGGTCCCTGCTGTGTTTACTTCTCTGGCGCAAGCGGTGAAATCACCTGCTTCAACTCTAAAATCATCTTTGCCTTCATGTAGCAACTGATAGAAGTATTCTCTCTCTCTCACCATCTTTTGCTTAACTTTATTAGGTTCCCATATCATTTCGAAGAACCTATTTCTAACACAATTTCAAGAACTTTATTTCCCGTGCTCTTTCTGTAAAACGTACTTGGTGGAGTAAACGTAAATATTTTTATGTTTCCCATTGCGTCGACGCTTGTTCAGTCCTAAAAGTTATAGAACGACGAAGAAAAAAAAAAAATCCTATCTTATAAGTAACATAGCAAAACCTGTGTTGAAGGTCACCCGTATTCCGCGGGCACCTGCAAAGCGGGTAATTTTGTCTAACACGAATGTCATCACCGATAGAAACAACGCCAGTGATGTATTCAGGCATCTTCTCGGGGGTGCTTAGCCCCCAGAAAATCTATGAATGCCCCCGTAGGTTTTGGGGCGATCTCCCCTTATATTTAGTCTAATTGTGTTCGTTTATAAATGAATATTTAGAAAAATTAATTTAAAAAAATTAAGAAAATGAAGGAAAATATAATAATAATAATAATAATAATAATAATAATAATAATAATAATAATAATAAAACAACAACATCCACATGGACTTCAATCTGGAATTTCTATCATCCTTCAACAAAACAGTCCTTGCTGAAGGGGCAATTTTTCAAGCACTGACAATTCGGACTACCGCAATAAAAGCCTAATTCCACACAGCAGAGATGTTTGCACTGCAATACATCATTATATTTTGGAAACTGGCATTCAGTTTTATTTCTGTCTTCTGGATGCCGACTTTTCATGTATACGGTTAAGCCTAAGTGTAGCTAACGTGACGTTAGTGTTTCCAATACAACAAAATATTTGCTCCCTAATTTTTAACAATAGCAAATTATTAGAAATTGTTCCCATAATAAGGTCTTTTTTTCCCCCGGGCGGTGGTGGTTTACACTGTGTGACAAAAAAAAAAAAAAAAAAAAAAATCGAGGCACCTCAAACTGGCATCAAAACGGTTAGTTAAGTTTTAGATTTTTTAACTACTATTTGCTGATCTAAATTATTTAAAGGGGCTGATACCAAATGACAGGGGAATGGCTAACACCATACGATTTTAGGTAACACAGTAATGATTCCTTAATAAATAATCAGAAACACGCTTGTAGTAAGGCGAGAACATTTTTACCACTCCTAATGTCTTGGGAGATTTTCTCCAGCACAGCCTTACCTTCACTAGCGTCCTCAATATTTTACACTACCCCATGGCGAAATCCGTAGTCCATTGCTGAATTAAAGCAAAGGTATAACATTTTAAAATCACTTGTATGTGCAAATTTCTTGGAATCTGCATTTGCGATATAATAGCATAAGAAAATTTTTGTACTCTATTTAAATTTTTTATACATATTAAAATATATAAAAAAATAACAAAATTCTGATTATATGTATGTAATCAGTCAACGGGGATTTTCTCCAGCACAGCCTTACCTTCACTAGCGTCCTCAATATTTTACACTACCCCATGGCGGAATCCGTAGTCCATTACTGAATTAAAGCAAAGGTATAACATTTTAAAATCACTTGTATGTGTAAATTTCTTGGAATCTGCATTTGCGATATAATAGCATAAGAAAATTTTTGTACTCTATTTAAATTTTTTATACATATTAAAATATATAAAAAAATAACAAAATTCTGATCATATGTATGTAATCAGTCAACAAGTTTTAGCCCTCTCGAAATTTCTAATTGCCCCCCCCCCTCCTCCGGAAAAAACTCTAAATGCAACACTGAGCAACGCACATCAGACTCCTGCAGGACGCGGCAACGTGAAACGCATTTGAAAATATATCTGCATTTCGTGGTCACCAACCTATAGAAAAATTTTGCTTAGGTAGTTCTATAAAGATAACGAAAAAGCTGCGAGTTTTAAAATATGAAACACCTGTTTCTTTTTATCTCCCTGTCATCAATCACCCTTCACGAGATTGTAAATGGTGGATGGTCCTTGGAATCTGTTAAGTTCTTACTGATTTGTTTGCAGATGGTATATATTTTTTTGTTAACTAGGGTACGCATGTTCTATTTTTAATTGTTGTGAATGAGAGAGCGTGAAGCCCACGTAGCCCCCCATTCCAACGAACGTAGTCTTCTTAGCGGTCGTACTCTTAGAGTAGGTTTGATGGTCTGCTCCAGATGGCAAAAGAACAATAACGAAGAGAGAGGAGGAGAAGCACTACTGCAGTGCAGTATTGAAAAGCAACATTGCTCGAATGTTCGGGATCTCCTACCGTGAGAAATCCTGGTTTGCGACAACTTACATATATTCTTACCACAATCTTCAGTTTACTGATGGCTATTAGTGAGAGATTTGGTGAATATCATTCTTAAATTACAAAATGACAGGAAAGAAAGAACAAGCAATTCACAGCAGGCTGCATTAAAGAACGAACGCTAAGTCATTTATTTACGCTTTTCAACCGTAGGTTGAAGAAGCGTATATGCTCCCAGCTTTGTCCGTACGTCCGACCGCACGATAACTCACGTTAAAATGGTTCGATTTCGATGAAATTTTAGAATGTGGTAGGGGAACACCTGGAGACGAACCCTATTGAAAATGGGCAAAATGGGGTCAAAGGTCAGGACATAGGAGCGGGATCCATTTCATCGCCCTTATGCGTCATAACTTACGTAAGAATGCTTTGATTGCGACAAAACTTTATCATGTTGTTCCGGAGGTATACTGCACAGGAGCGAGATTTATTCCACAGCCATTATCCTCATAACTAGAGTAATAACTTAAGTAATGATTTTTGGTATGCTGGAAAGCGTATCAGAATCAATGCATTGCATGATTTTACTTACTTGTATTTTACTTTCAAGTGGGGAGGGCAGATATTTTGGAAAACTGAACCACTCTGTTTGGCAGTCACCTGTCAAGACGGTCATATTTTTACAGAACAGCGGATGACCTCGCTATAGACAGGCTTTACTGCACTTCCGTGAGGTGACGTATATACTGCATATATATGTGTATATTTACATTTGGTTTAATATCTTCACTTCTCAAAGTCCGATGAGAAAATTTTTGGTATCCGATTATTGTAACCACAACCAGGTTGTTCCCATAGATTTCTCATTTTTAGATGCAAAATGTCCCAGCTAAGTAGAGTAAACTTAAGATGTAATATTGGAAAAATTTCCTTAACATACAAACCACATACTGATATCCTAAATACTCGTTTTTCCTGTAAGGCAATATCGCGGTATTCTTGCACTGATAACTACACGTGTTGTTTCTATACTCCAGATTTGAAATACTAATAACTCAGTCTGGGAGAAAGCATGAACGGGGGTTTGTTCCACCCCTTTCCTGGATGTAACGGCGGTGATTAAGAGACAGACAACTTCTTATACTCTTAAATGATATTTTGGGCTGTTAAACTTACAAAGAAAAAAAAAACGAAAAAAAAAAAAAAAACTGGCCATTAGGATTTACACGATAAGTATTTATTAGCTTTTAATAAATACATAATTTCAAAAAATAAAATAATACCGCATGTGTGTGTACGCGCAACAGACTTATTCCTCATTTTTTTTCCTTCCTTAAATCTCTTCTTCAGGCTTAGGATGTAGTTAGTGTGCTTACCTAATTAGTACTTCAAGCGAAGTGCGCTATGCTATGAACGTCGTTGCTTTCACTGTCGCGCAGGGCATGGTGTTGAGACTGTAACGAAAACGTATAAACAAATTGCTTTCAGACAGTTACCAACATGGAGTTAACTTTCGGAGAAAAAAGCGACATCAATAACGTGGTGAGGAAATTTTCACTCAGCATAAGTGTCAAGTGTAAATACAGGCTCCACGTTTACCGAAGTGTCGTTTATCGTAAGTACTGTGCAGTTCATTACGAGAAAGCATTCAATGGATGACGCATAATAACATTTCTATGTTTTTGAGAAGGCACGAATCTTTCCAATCCTCATCACTGTTTTAGAAGAAAACCAGTGCTAAGTTTTCAAGCTATTTTGCACCTTAGGGGGAAAGAAATGAAAGAATTTTTATTTTTTTAAAACGTTCTGAAACCAGCCAGCTGGAATACGGCGTTATGGTTCACACTCTCTCGTGGTTCCAGTGTTTAAAAATCGGACAGATCTAACTCCAAACGTACTCGGACTCTTGAAAAATGGAAGTACATTTCTTCGTGGCAAAAAAGAAAAAAAAAGTGAAGAGGCGAAGAAAAAATTATTATGAGACACATCAGAGCCTTATCGTTGCAAGCCTGCTTCCCCTTCCCCCTCACTTTTCCCACCCGGGTTACAGCAACGTCAAGACGTTTTTCCGCGGTTCTGGAGTTGATGTTCTTTTCTATAGCAGCAGTCATCGTAGAGCACGAGGAACGTGGCCGTTGCAGCAGTTTTACTGGGCATAAATCACACGAGCATCGGCCAGAAAAACAAATTCTTTTTAGACTAACGTATTGACGGAGCTCTAAGCAACTGTTTTTTTTTTTTTCTTGTTCTTTTCTCCCCCTCCTTCAGGCTTGCACAAGGCGGGTAAGATGAAATACCATATTTATCACAAGAACTTCGGAGCAAATTACTTCTTTAAAATGGCTGGCGGAAGAAGGTCAAGGCCAAGGAAATAGAGAAACGAGAGGTGGGAGGTGGACAGCACTTCTTACAGTTCCTGCTTATCTTCATAGCTGTTTAGTTCACTCATTATTAAAATAAGCGTCTAACTTTATCTTACTTTAACAATGAACTCCAAACACTATATTATATATAAGGAGCCCATGCATCAGAAAAAAAAAAAAAAAAAAAAAAAAGAACATGGTGACTAAAGATTTTGTAGATGTGGCACTGCGTTATGAATATTACGTATTCTGACGCTGACACCGAACTGAAACCTAAGTAAATCTCACATGAAACAAAGAAATAGAGACAATTTTGGTTAACTTCCGGAAATGTACACGGAACATCGTTTTTCAAGGAATTATAAAACAGCTGGAGTACAGTACAACTCCATCTTTCGGTTTTTCCAAAGAAAGTTCACAATAAACTTTGCCTTTAAATTAAAAAAAAACAAAAATGAAAAAGAAATAGGTAAGTCATCCACGCCCCCCCTCCCCCAAAAAACAGCGACGGAGCAAATTTTCGCAACCAGTTCATATGTTCTAAAACACTGTCAAAATGCTATAAACTTGACTACTCAGTTAAGTTAGGTGACACAAAAAGAATTTACAAACAACCATTCACTGGAGCGAAACAGCTACAATCAGGGACCGACTTAAATAGTTTCGGGCCCTGGGCAAGATTCTTTCAAGGACCACGGCATTCCGTATTATGTACTTTTTTCAACGGATAAACATTGCGAATCAGTTTGATGCAAAGCAAGTTAAATATATAACTATATTTTGGGACCCTTTCATAGGCCAGGGCCCTGGGTACGTGTTCTGTATGACCTTGAGTAAATCAGGCCCAGGCTACAATACCAGACATAACAAGCACAGATTAAATAAGGGACCAAAAACTTGGCTGCCATCAGATTAATATTTTCTTTTCGATTCATAAAACTCATACACACAAAGATCGTCTTATAATAATACATAACGGATAGTAGTATTTGTACATAAGTGAGTTGTGAATATATGTGACGAAAAGCATTACTGCATCCATCCCTTCATACCTATTTAATCAAAATTTCCGGTCTCCGAAAACTCCACACAATTCTCAAATATACGTTTAGTTCTTCCATTAAAAGAGCCACCTTTACAATTTCTTCCTTTCTTTTTGTTTGGGGGTTTCACGCCCACCGCGCCGTGAGCAAATTTAGAGGCTATAAGCGGTCGTCAATCGCTAATCTGAGGCATAGCCCTGAATCTGAGGCATAGCCCTGAATCTGAGGCTACTGAGGAGCGGGCGCAACATTCATGCCACGCCGGGATTCGATTGGAGACGAAAGCCTCATACACTCCACCGGGACGGCGCCTTCGCAGTTTCATTATTTCGTAAAAATTTTAGTTGACAGATTTTTTGACAGTTCATACGCTTATCTATTCATAGGAAGAGATCCAACATTTCAATCTTGCATGTACACTTGCCTAGCGCTAACAAACACTCACAAAAAAAAAAAAAAAAAAAAAAAAAATACGATTGGAGTACGGTCTTTAAATATCCACTCAGCGAAAGTTCTTTATTTCGATTACTTTCGTCCCCTTCATTAGAATGCCAGCTGGTTGGACGAAACTAAAAATGTTCTTAAGGCTTGTTCTTGCTGAAAAAGCTGTCGTAGATGACGTTTATATTTCACCTTCATCATCCCAGTTAAGAATTCATTCATCAATCGAAAATAAAATAGATGCTACAAAAACATGATTTACTTTCATGGCGTGTATGATAACGCTTTTAAAGATACAGATAACTTCATCTTCTATATTAGAACGAGCCTCACATTTTTGTTCTCGTTTCTTCATTTTGGATCACTCCAATTTGGAAAGGAAACCAACCTTTTAAAAAAACTGACGTCCCACAATGATAATACAATTGCAACTTACCGATGGTAACGTACTGTATTTAAAAATGCTATAACCTCTGGGGAAAGAAATTCGTGAAAGCATTTTTAAAACAGTGTAATACGGCGCCTAAAACTTGACAAAAACACCTAACAAATGCACACATTTTTTGTTAACAACTTCACTTTAGGAAGTGTGAAGCTGATTTAAAAATTAACACTTAATCGAGTAAGATATAATTCTTGACACAGCTCTTTCAGACAGCTAAATGTGGGGAAAACATCGAAACAGAAAACACTGTATACGGGAAAGTCCAACATCAGTGTAATGAATAAAAAACTAACTTCGGAAAACTACATGAAATGCAAGACAATGTTAACTACGAAACATTAAATCGAGAAATTTCGTTGCGTGCATTTGTACATTATACGCAATAAGCTGCTTTCCAAATTTCATGGGAATGTAGAACTCCCTATTTCGATGCAGACGTAAGACTGCGATCAAGAACGATATGTTGGCCGCCCCGGTGGCGCAGTGGTCTAAGGCGTTGGCCTCTGATCATTCGTCCGTAAGGGGTCCGGGTTCGAATCCCGGTGAGGCATGGATGTTGTGTTTGTCTTACGGCACTGGCTCTCTCCCTTCCCTGGAACCAGTGACCCTAAATTAGGGACGGGCGACTGCTTATAGCCCATTGAGTTGCTCACGGTGGTCGTTAAACCTCCAATCAAAAAAAAAAAAAAAAAAAAAAAAAAAAACGATATGTTGATTTTGATACTGACAAAACAGTCTGCCATTTAGAAACATATTTATGATTTCAGTCATCTTCTTATGCTTACAACAAGCCCAGCATGGAGTGCAACAGGAAAGAGAAAGTTAGTCTCAATCTCAGTTTTGGCTCTGCACATTCTTCCTCGTCAATCAATCAATCGACATACGAACAGGGATACGTGTGCATTCACAAAAAAGTGTAGGAGAACTGATCTGTACCCGGCTTCACGATCTGAGTACGGAAGGAACACTACAACAAGGAAGCAGGAGGAATGAGCGAGCGAATCACAACCCCGAGAGGAACCTCATTCGAACAACAGTAAGTATGCGCGACCAACTGCCTTGAAAACAGTATCTGACCACACAAAAAACTAACATAAATTACGCAATATACACATTTATACAAGTGTGGCATCGGGAACACAGTTTTCCGCAGAAGAAAAAGTCTCGAATTCACATGCTCTCTAATATTTTAGAGTCACATGAAACCTCAATAACAAAGATATCGTGTCCACAGGTGCAAAATGTCGTTCGTCTTTTTTTAAAAAAAATTACCATTATTTTTTAAAGCTACAAAACTTGTTGCGATAATCTAGCGTTAAATTTTTCTTGCACTCCGTTCTATTTGTTCCAAAGAAAGATTTTCTACCATTTCTCCTTGAAATAAAAATATCGTGGCGAAATGCAGGTAGACATCAACACCCTCTAGTGCGAAGACCTATATAGAAAACATTGGAATTTATTGTCTCAATTCAATCAGAACCGATTTTGTCAAAACCGACATCGGCAAAATCGGTATTGGATTGAATTGAGACGATAAGCATGGAGTTGTATAAAAATAAAATGCATTTGCGTACACAATTAATGAAACACAAAACTTGCTGTAAACCCGCGAAGCGCGAACCACAATAACAGTAGAATAAGATAATTTAAGGAAAAATTGATAAAACCAAAAATAATTATTAGAACATTACAGATTCCAATGAGGACAAAATAAGCACAATAAAATTGAGCGGGCAGCAATGTGCATGAAATGGACCTTTATGGCAAAATATTAAAATATCGGACCATGAACCTCATAAAAACAAGACACTATACTTAAAGGAAGTTTTTACATCCAGAAGAACAGTTCCATCAATGAACCTTCAAAAAATATAAATAGCATTTTCAACAACTTAATTCAAAAATAGTAGATTTACAAAATGCATGAGAAAATATTTTAATTTAATAACTGGCAACTGCAAGAGGAACCTGACAATGAAATTTAAATTCTTTTTGCCCAAACGAAACTTTTGATACAGTTCCTATACACTGAGAACAGGCCTTAATAAAATCTAGAGGCCAGAATTGTATGCAAAAACAAAAGAATTCAGAAGATGTGAAAAATAATTGAAAGTTCTTCAAACTAAAATAGGATTAGGGATATTAATCTGAGTAAATGTTTTAATTGCTGTAAATAACATTTTTATTATTTTTTTAAATCTACAAGGAAAATCTAATAATTTGGAAACTGCTACCCTGACGATAGGATGAATTATTGTGACATACAAGGGTTGGACACAATAATGTGAACACCACGCTCAGAGACGTGACTTTTAATGCTACTGCGTATGTCGCAATACGCAACGGTATCCACCACTTTTTGGTTGTAACAGCGTTGCTTAGAACCTCAAGCTCCTGTTTAAGTGCATTTAAAGTGTTTTATTGCAAAATTTCTTTCAGGGTGACGACGAAATGAGCGACCTAACGGCTTCGAAAGAGGGCTAATTGTTGGTAACCGGCTAGTTGGTGCCTCCGTGACAACAGTCGCCACGGTAGTGGGGGTGGTATCGAGAGCTAGTGTGTCTAGCATCATGACAGCATACCATGTTCGTAGCAAAACCTCATCTGCGAAACAAAAGACTGGCCGGAAAACGACCCTGACTGATAGAGACAGGAGAGCGTTGAAAAGGATTGTTACCCGTAATAACAAGACCACTGCGCCGAAAATTAGTGCAGAGTTCAATCTGAATCTTCATACCCCAGTATCAACGAAAACAGTGCACAGGGAACTGCATAAACAAGATATTCATGACAGAGCTGCTATTGCAAAACCTGTGGTGATCCGAGTGAATCCACAACGGCGACGGTAGTGATGCCAGGAGCACACAACGTGCACTGCCGATGCATGGAAGCTTGTAATGTCGTCGGATGAATCCACATTATTCCCCACCGCAGAGCGTGTTTACATGTGGAGAACACTGTCGAAGCATACAACCCAGACGGTCTGCTCCCAACAGTGCAGCATGGTGGTGGTTCTGTCGCGCTCTTGGTGGTCATATCGTAGTTTTCAACAGGTCCCCTGATCACCTTGAAAGGACGGATGACTGGCAGGGCGTATGAAACCCTTTTGGCCAACCAAATCCATGCAATGGCTCAGGAATTGTTTCCTGCAGGGGATGCCATCTATCAAGATAACACCCCAGTTCACAGAGTTCGGAATGTCCAATCGTGGTTTGAGGAACATGAAAACGAACTTTCACGTCTTCCGCGACCTCCCCAATCACCAAACTTAAACATCATCAAGCCACTTTGGTCTGTGTTGGAAAGCAGAGTAAGATCCCAATTTCCTCCTCCTACACTCTCAATGACATGGAGCAGTTTCTGCATGAAAAATTTTGTAACATCCCACTAACCACCATCCAGGATTTGTATGCGCCCGTTCCAAGGAGGATTCAGGTAGTTTTGAATGCCAAAAGTGGTCCCATACTCTATTAGGTACGTAAAACCTTCTTTTCCTGGGTGTTCACATTATTCTATCCAACCGCTGTATATATATATATATACTGGCAGAACTAGTGGTGTTGGATTTATAATAAACAAGAAACTGAAGGATAAAGTTGTAGAAGTTGAAAGTTCCTCTGACAGAGCTGCACGACTTGTTATCCAACTCTCGAAAAGATACCAGGCTCAGATTATTCAAACTTATGCACCTACCACAAGTCATCCTGAAGAAGAAATTGAAGAATTTTATGAGGAAATTTGTCATCTAAATAATAAAGGTAAGCAGCACTTGAAAATAATTATGGGAGATTTCAATGCAAAAATAGGGCAACGGCAACAGAATGAAACTTCAGTAGGTAAATTCGATCACAGCAACAGAAACCAGCGTGGAAATACTCTCGTTGAATTTGCAGAGGCAGAAGGGTTTTTCATCTTGAACTCCTTCTTCAAGACAAAGCCACACAGGAAATGGACATGGAGACATCCAAATGGGACGACAAGTGAAATTGATTTTATTATGTGTAACAAAAAATTCGTCATAGAAGACTGCAGTGTGCTAAATAAGTTCAACACAGGTAGTGACCATAGATTGGTGAGATGTAAGATGCACCTCAACACTAAACTTGAACGTGGCAAGCTCATAAGACAAACAAAATCTATTGACATAACCAACCTTAAAAAACACCATAATACCTTCAAGTTGAAACTGAAGAACAGGTTCTCTGCTTTAGAAGGCCTAACATCGGAAGAAGTGGACATCTCTGAAGTTAACAGAAAAGTAACCAAAGCTCTTATGGAAACAGCAACAAAATTAGCTGGGTCTAAGAACAAGTTGCATGTAAACAAATTATCAGGAAAAACGAAAATGTTGATGCAAAAAAGAAGAGAGATGAGGACAACAAAAGAAGATGTGACAGCCAAAGTGGAATATATAGAGCTATGCAAGACAGTAAGAAAAAGTATCACTGATGACGTAAGAAAATTCAACTGTGAACTAGTAAGGAAAGCAATTGAAAACAACCAAAGCCTAAAGATAGCAAAGGGACATCTCAGTAAGGGAAGAAAACAGATTATGGCACTGAGAAAAGAAGATGGATCTGTAACAAGAAATAGAGGCGAAATTTTGACAAGAGTGAAAGATTTCGACTCCAAATTATATGAAAGGGATGATACATGTATTCCAGACATCATGAAAGGTACCAGTACCAGAGTTCCTCCAGTCCTTCCAGCAGAAGTTGCACATGCAATCAAGAACATGAAGCGGGGAAAAGCTCCAGGAGAAGATGGAATTACTGTAGACATCATACAAGAAGCAAGTGGAGAAATCGAAACAGTACTCGCCCAAATTTTCACTCGATGCCTTAATGAAGGAAAGATTCCTGATGATTGGAACACCGCTACAATGATCCTGCTACATAAGAAAGGTGACATTGAGGATCTCGGAAACTACAGACCTATCAGCCTCCTATCAGTAGTTTATAAAATCTTCACTAAAGTTCTTTCACACCGCTTGAAGGTAACACTGGACATGGCTCAACCGAGAGAACAAGCTGGATTCAGGAGTGGCTACAGCACAATAGATCATATCCACGTACTGAGAGAACTAATTGAAAGAGCGAGGGAATATGAACTTCCATTGTGCATGGCTTTTATCGATTATGAAAAAGCCTTTGATTCGGTGAAACCATCAGCAGTTGCAATGGCTCTGAAAACCTGCGGTATTGAAGATGCATACATTAATATTATTAATAACATCTATGAAAATGCAAGTGCAAAGATTCGGCTGTTTGAAAATACAACACACATAAAAATTGGAAAGGGAGTGAGACAAGGTGACACCATATCTCCGAAGCTCTTTAATGCCACATTGGAGGGTGTTTTTCAGTCGCTGAGCTGGGAAAACAAAAGGATAAAGATTAATGGAGATTATCTAACCCACCTTCGTTTTGCTGATGACGTAGTCATTTTTTCAACTACCCCATCAGAGCTGCAGAGTATGATCCAGGAACTTGCTGACAAGAGTAAAGAAGTGGGATTAAAAATGAACTTTCAGAAGACAAAAGTGATGTTCAATGCTTTTACAAGAAATGAAGATTTATCGATTGATGGAGAAAAGCTGGAGATAACAGACACGTACGTTTATCTTGGACAGCAGATATCAAGTGAGGGTCACATTGATGAAGAAATTAATCGGCGTACAAAACTTGCCTGGAGAGCTTTTGGAAGAAACAGCATAATTTTCAAGAGCGATATGCCATTATGTCTTAAAAGAAAAGTGTTTGATCAATGCATCCTTCCAGTGCTTACGTATGGTGCAGAGACGTGGACCTTAACTAAAAGAGACATACAAAGGCTGCAGACAACTCAAAGTAGCATGGAGAGGTGCATACTTGGTTTAACCAGGAGAGATAAGAAGAGGAACTCGTGGATCCGAAAAATGACAAGAGTGGAAGACATCATGATCAGAGTTAAATCCCTGAAATGGCAATGGGCTGGACATACTGCCAGAAGGACAGATCATCGATGGACAGCCGAAATTTTAGATTGGATTCCAAGGGACAGGAAAAGACCCAGAAGAAGACCACATGGGAGATGGGTGGATGAAATTCGAAAGTATGCAGGGGTGACATGGAGGAGACTGGCACAAGACAGACCGTTGTGGAGGGAACTTGGGGAGACCTTCGTCCAGCAGTGGATTGATAATGGTTGACAATGATGATGATGATATATATATATATATATATTCTATGAAGGCAGAGGACATGAAGGCAGAGGGTGCTAAGAATCCCCGGAGGACCGGACTAGGCTGCCATCTGATGCTGACCTTGGCTACGTATAATGGACGCTCCCTATCTTCTGATTCAAGGCTTTTTGAATTGGAAGAGGAACTACAAAGGATCAAGTGGGACATCGTGGGGCTAAGTGAGGTAAGGAGAAAAGGAGAAGATCTCATCGAACTGAAAAGTGGACATCTCTTCTACTATCGTGGGACAGATACTGGCAGAACTAGTGGTGTTGGATTTATAATAAACAAGAAACTGAAGGATAAAGTTGTAGAAGTTGTAAGTTCCTCTGACAGAGCTGCACGACTTGTTATCCAACTCTCGAAAAGATACCAGGCTCAGATTATTCAAACTTATGCATCCACCACAAGTCATCCTGAAGAAGAAATTGAAGAATTTTATGAGGAAATTTGTCATCTAAATAATAAAGGTAAGCAGCACTTGAAAATAATTATGGGAGATTTCAATGCAAAAATAGGGCAACGGCAACAGAATGAAACTTCAGTAGGTAAATTCGGTCACGGCAACAGAAACCAGCGTGGAAATACTCTCATTGAGTTTGCAGAGGCAGAAGGGTTTTTCATCTTGAACTCCTTCTTCAAGAAAAGCCACACAGGAAATGGACATGGAGACATCCAAATGGGACGACAAGTGAAATTGATTTTATTATGTGTACCAAAAAATTAGTCATAGAAGACTGCAGTGTGCTAAACAAGTTCAACACAGGTAGTGACCATAGATTGGTGAGATGTAAGATGCACCTCAACACTAAACTTGAACGTGGCAAGCTCATAAGACAAACAAAATGTATTGACATAACCAACCTTAAAAAACACCATAATACCTTCAAGTTGGAACTAAAGAACAGGTTCTCTGCTTTAGAAGGCCTAACATCGGAAGAAGTGGACATCTCTGAAGTTAACAGAAAAGTAACCAAAGCTCTTATGGAAACAGCAACAAAATTAGCTGGGTCCAAGAACAAGTTGCATGTAAACAAATTATCAGGAAAAACGAAAATGTTGATGCAAAAAGAAGTGAGATGAGGACAACTAAAGAAGATGTGACTTCCAAAGTGGAATATATAGAGCTATGCAAGACAGTAAGAAAAAGTATCACTGAAGACGTAAGAAAATCCAACTGTGAACTAGGGAGGAAAGCAATTGAAAACAACCAAAGCCTGATAGCAAAGGGACATCTCAGTAAGGGAAGAAAACAGATTATGGCACTGAGAAAAGAAGATGGTTCTGTAACAAGAAATAGAGGCGAAATTTTGACAAGAGTGAAAGATTTCTACTCCAAATTATATGAAAGGGATGATACATGCACTCCAGACATCATGAAAGATACCAGTACCAGAGTTCCTCCAGTCCTTCCAGCAGAAGTTGCACATGCAATCAAGAACATGAAGCGGGGAAAAGCTCCAGGAGAAGATGGAATTACTGTAGACATCATACAAGAAGCAAGTGGAGAAATCGAAACAGTACTCGCCCAAATTTTCACTCGATGCCTTAATGAAGGAAAGATTCCGGAGGATTGGAACACCGCTACAATGATCCTGCTACATAAAAAAAGGTGACATTGAGGATCTCGGAAACTATAGACCTATCAGCCTCCTATCAGTAGTTCATAAAATCTTCACTAAAGTTCTTTCACACCGCTTGAAGGTAACACTGGACATGGCTCAACCGAGAGAACAAGCTGGATTCAGGAGTGGCTACAGCACAATAGATCATATCCACGTACTGAGAGAACTAATTGAAAGAGCGAGGGAATATGAACTTCCATTGTGCATGGCTTTTATCGATTATGAAAAAGCCTTTGATTCGGTGAAACCATCAGCAGTTACAATGGCTCTGAAAACCTGCGGTATTGAAGATGCATACATTAATATTATTAATAACATCTATGAAAATGCAAGTGCAAAGATTCGGCTGTTTGAAAATACAACACACATAAAAATTGGAAAGGGAGTGAGACAAGGTGACACCATATCTCCGAAGATCTTTAATGCCACATTGGAGGGTGTTTTTCAGTCGCTGAGCTGGGAAAACAAAGGGATAAAGATTAATGGAGATTATCTAACCCACCTTCGTTTTGCTGATGACGTAGTCATTTTTTCAACTACCCCATCAGAGCTGCAGAGTATGATCCAGGAACTTGCTGACAAGAGTAAAGAAGTGGGATTAAAAATGAACTTTCAGAAGACAAAAGTGATGTTCAATGCTTTTACAAGAAATGAAGATTTATCGATTGATGGAGAAAAGCTGGAGATAACAGACACGTACGTTTATCTTGGACACAGCAGATATCAAGTGAGGGTCACATTGATGAAGAAATTAATCGGCGTACAAAACTTGCCTGGAGAGCTTTTGGAAGAAACAGCATAATTTTCAAGAGCAATATGCCATTATGTCTTAAAAGAAAAGTGTTTGATCAATGCATCTTTCCAGTGCTTACGTATGGTGCAGAGACGTGGACCTTAACTAAAAGAGACATACAAAGGCTGCAGACAACTCAAAGTAGCATGGAGAGGTGCATACTTGGTGTAACCAGGAGAGATAAGAAGAGGAACTCGTGGATCCGAAAAATGACAAGAGTGGAAGACATCATGATCAGAGTTAAATCCCTGAAATGGCAATGGGCTGGACATACTGCCAGGAGGACAGATCATCGATGGACAGCCGAAATTTTAGATTGGATTCCAAGGGACAGGAAAAGACCCAGAAGAAGACCACATGGGAGATGGGTGGATGAAATTCGAAAGTATGCAGGGGTGACATGGAGGAGACTGGCACAAGACAGACCGTTGTGGAGGAAACTTGGGGAGACCTTCGTCCAGCAGTGGATTGATAATGGTTGACGATGATGATGATGATGATATATATTCTATTAAGAAGAGACCTAAGCAAAAATATTTTTGACTCATACCAAGTACAACATAGAAAAAGTTATGTATCTACCGGTGTGAGTAAAAGGAGAAAAATAAAAATAAAATAAAACAACTGAATGTGGAAAGTGTCGAGAATACTGAGCCGTGGCTTTATCAAGGACCAGCAAAAACTCTGCATTTTCTCACTTCCACAAAGACCTAGTTGGAAATGGGTTTCTGCAAAGCCATAGATGCAAGTAATTAGTACACCAAAAATTTTAAAAAATATATATATATAAGTCATGCCCTCCGCAGAGTTGTATGACCTAGCTCTAGTTTACAATTTAGCTTGCATCCATAACTTTTCTGGCCCGACCCATGCTCTTCATCTGTTACGATTAAACAGAAAGAAGAAGATTAATTAGAAAACTCAAGTTGTGAGAGTGACATAATAATTAGAAATAATGTTCAGCAATAACGAAATGCCAAGTTTGCCTGAGAGAGAATTTAAACCTGAATAGCAATTCAAAAGTTTTCCAAATTCTTACATTGCAATTAAAAAAGGAAATATTAATTATTTAAAAATCAGTCAGATTCTTGAAAGAAAACTTGATTCTAAAACCCCCTACTCCACAACTTCTGACAACACAAAAACGAGAATAAATTAAAGACAATAATTAACTAAAGAAACGCATGGACCCTCAACCCCCACCTGATCTGTCGCGTTCGGGTCGTTTTAAGCAAGCGATGCAACGTGTGAAGGCTAAGGGAATACATTGTATAGACTAGATGTGGGTTTAACAGCGATTTTCCTGTCATAGTGACGACAGTGATGGTTCCAGGGAAATAACCGCAAATTTAAACGGTGAGAAAATCACCATTCGTGAGGAGTACGACACGAAGTAGGAACAAAGTGAAGAATCACTTCTACAGAAGCTGAATAATAACTGGAAGAAAAACAAATAAAAAGGTACTGTTCCGCAATTCGGCAAAAACTAGACTACTGCTTTCACCGCCCACACATCCTCGCCATTTACCCCGACGGTATTAGGCGATAGCGATCACACTCGGCTCACCTTTAGCGGTCAACAGCTATTACGATAAAACTTACCTGAAGAGGGGATATTTATCTTAGAATGCGATGGTCACCAAGGCAAAAACTGCGACACCTTAACACAGTGATTTTTTTTATTTAACTACGACAAAGTAACGGTAACGAGATTTCCGACCCATTTCTAGTATGTACCACTCACTATCTGTGACATGTGCAGTATCAGTCGGAGCTGAAACGGCGGATGTAATGGGTAAAGGTCGAGATCTGACACCATTCGAATAGGGCATGATCATCGGATACAAAGCAAAGAACGAGATCTGACACCCTTCGAATAGGGCATGATCATCGGATACAAAGCAAAGGACGAGATCTGACACCCTTCGAATAGGGCATGATCATCGGATACAAAGCAAAGGACGAGATCTGACACCCTTCGAATAGGGCATGATCATCAGATACAAAGCAAAGGAAGAGATCTGACACCCTTCGAATAGGGCATGATCATCGGATACAAAGCAAAGGACGAGATCTGACACCCTTCGAATAGGGCATGACCATCGGATACAAAACAAAGGACGAGATCAGACACCCTTCGAATAGGGCATGATCATCGGATACAAAGCAAAGGACGAGATCTGACACCCTTCGAATAGGGCATGACCATCGGATACAAAGCAAAGGACGAGATCTGACACCCTTAGAATAGGGCATGACCATCGGATACAAAGCAGAGGACGAGATCTGACACCCTTCGAATAGGGCATGGTCATCGGATACAAAGCAAAGGACGAGATCTGACACCCTTCGAATAGGGCATGATCATCGGATACAAAGCAAAGGACGAGATCAGACACCCTTCAAATAGGGCATGACCATCGGATACAAAGCAAAGGACGGCAGTATTCGGGAAACGGCAACCTTTGTTGGCTGTTCACGGCATATTGTAGTTAAAGTACATATATTTCGAGTAGATGCAAAGTGTCACAACACATAACCGCCGGGCGGGTATTGGACGACCACGGATGATTAATGCTCGGGAAGAGAGGCGGCTTGCCGCATTGTCTGGGATAATAGGCATTGCTACCTTGGCACAGCTGACCGCAGCGTGAAACCAGGGAGTACAGAGGAGTGTAACCACAGCTACAGAACAATGATCCCTCCACCGCATGGGCATATACACCGATGGGCCATTACATTATGACCACCTACCTAATAAGCTGTAAGATCCCCTTTATCCAGAAAAACAGCGGCCACTCGGCGAGGCATCGATTCGATGAAGTGGCGTAGGTATTTTGGGGTATATGGTGCCATAATGTCAGCAACAGCAGGTCTTCCCGTTCCCGTACATTTCGGGGTGGTGGTGATTTAGCGCGAACTGGCTTTTCCAAATGAAACCACAAATGTTCGATTGGGTTTAAGTCAGGTGAATTTAGAGGTTAGGGCATTAACAGAAAGTCACCAGCATGTTCCTCGAACCACTACTTGACGATTCTGGCAGTGTGACATGGTGCATTATCCTGCTGGTAATGGCCATCACTAGCAAGGAACACAGTTGCCATGAATGGGTAAACTTGGTGTGCAACGATGTTCAGATACCCGACAGCTGTCAGGGGTTGTGCTATTGGGATAATTAGGCCTAAAGTATCATCCACAGTATAACACGACCTCCAACCTTAGTGCATCCAGGTGCCATAGCCTTCGTTGGTAATCGGCGTATCCGCGCTCGACCGTCTACGTGATGCACCAGGAATCTTGATTCGTTAGACCAGGCCACTTTCCTCCAATCTCGATTATCTTGGGCCCCTTTCATGCGTTGTCAGCGATGACGTACAGTGAGCATGGGGACTCGGCTGGGTCTTTGGGTACGCAGGCCCATGCGCAGAAGGTTGCGATGAACTGTGTGCTGTGGCCCCTGTGATCGGCGTGAACAATGCGCGCCAGTCTCCGCTCCCCTCTGGCATCAATGTGCTGCGGACGACGGTTCGTCGTTTGGCCATCTCTGCACCACTTTTGATACGTACTCACTCACTACAGCGGCACGTGAACAACCCAAATGTCGCGCCGTTTCTGAGATTGTAGTTCCGAGGCGCCGTGCCATCACAATTTGTCCTTTATCAATCTCCGATAAATTGGCAGCTTTTTCCCATTCTGACTGTGAACACTCTACTTCGGGTTGTATATATGCTGCTCTGGGAACTTCACCTGCGCCACCGTTCAGTCTCCAGGCGCGCTCATTTCTCTAGTCGGGCGGTGGTCATAATGTAATGGCTTATCGGTGTATCTGCAAATGCATGACCACAGCACGATATCGGCGAACACGGCTGGAGTTCGCCAGAAAACATCGGGAGGGGACCGTGGATAATTGGAAGAAAATTGTCTTCTCTGATGCATCACCTTACCTAACTCGTCGAATGGATGGACGGTGGCGGGTGAGGGAACAGCTGCGAAGAAGATACAAAATTACCAAGCCTACGGGTGCAGATAAGGTGATAGGGCTGTAATTCTCTGGGTGATGTTTTCCTGCGATACTCCTGATACCAGTGGATGGTTCTCTGAATGCCACAACATACTTGTCTATCATTACAGACCAGGTTCATCCATTTATACTGACAGTGTTTCCCAGACGGAGTGTTCCAACAAGAAAATTCGGCGTTTGATGAGGCCCGCATCGTCCAGAATTGGACGATGCGGGCCTTAAATGTTCTCTCATCGCTACCCTTTACAAACCCAACGGAACATATTTGGGATCATGTGTATCATTAAGTGATTCTACCTAGGCATTTTTCCGGACCGAGTTTTGCTTTATGTTGTGACAGTGTAGTACTGAATTCTCTTAGAAAGAGAGCGTCTGCAGTGTACCAGAATGGTTCAAGGATCACGCTGAACAATTTTGTATGCTCTCCTGGCTGTCAAATTCCCTACATTTGAATCCCATCGTGCATTCGTGGAGTGCAGTAGATTGCAGTATTTGCCCATACACTTCATTGCGTGGCCTCATTTTAAAAAGGAAGTCATTTTGCCAATTTGGTATAGAATACCTGAGAACACCTTCCGAGGTGTAGTGGAGTGGATTCAATGCCGGACTCAAGCACTTTTCACGCCGGAAGGCCTAGCACGCTATTAGATAGGCAGTCATAAATGTTATGGCTCATGAGCGTACTTCTAATGTATCACTGTGCAATATCCTAATACACGGTCATATCAGAATAATATGACCACCTACCTAATAATAGGTAAAATCACCCTTGGCCCGGATGACAGCGGCGAGACGGCATGGCATGGATGCAATAAGGCCCTGGAAGGTTGCTTGAAGCACACATGCCCATTTGGCAGTCCCGGAGAAGATGTGGATCGGCACATCGAACTTGTAGATCTAAATAGTTTCACAAGTGCTCTATGGGATTGAGGTCAGGCGATTTCGCTGGCCAAGGGAGAACGGAGACATCGCTGTCGTGTTCCTGGAACCAGTTACACACACCCCTTAGCGACATGGCAGGGCGCATTGTCCTGTTGGTAGATACCATCACCACTAGGATAAACGTCCAACATGAAGGATGCATGTCGTCAGAGAGGATGGACAGGTAGTCATTGGCATTCAGTGACCCACCCAGTGGTACCAGCTGTCCCACGTCATACCAGGGAAATGTCTCCCAGATATGCACACTGCCACCACCGGCCTGTACTTGACCGACAAGCGTGTCCGGGTTTTGGTTCTTGTGTGTCTGACGGCGTATCCGCCACAGCCTGTCATTTCTGTGGAGTGGAAACCTCGATTCATCGGAGAATGCACACTTTCTTCCTCTTCCACTGTCCAATGACGGTAGTCCCACGCGAATTGCAGGTGTCGTTGCCAATGGAACTGGGTTAACATGGGCGCCTTGACGCAGCGTCAACTCCGGAGACCCAAGCGTAACAGGGTTCGCTCTATTACGTATTACTGGGGACACGTACTAGGGTGCCCCAGCGTTAATTTGCGTGATCAATCGCTGCGCTGTTCCACGCCGATTGCCCTTTACCAGTCGACAGTGGATATGTTCTCCTCTGGGGTTGATGGCCTTTGGGACTCAACAGTTACGACACTGGGAGGTACTCAACGTGCCAGCAGTTCATTCTTGGTACACCCTTACTACAGCACCTCACAAACAGCCTATGAAGTCTGCTGTTTCTGAGATGCTTCCACCCATAGCCGATTATCATTCCTTTTTGAACGACCGTCAAATCACTACCTCTGCCCATTGTGCTCACGTTATGAACTATAGCTCATCTATCCTGGCCGGCCGCTTATATCTTCCTGTGCTCGACCTTCTCACGAGCACTCTGTGACAAGACTGGGTGGGTACACTGTGATTCTGGGGGTGGTCATATTATTCTGATATGACCATGTGTGTGTGTGCAAGCATTAATGTTCTCACTTCTATGGGTACAGCGAACTATGTGGTTCCATGGCGCTCAATGCAGCCCAGTTGTGCGATAGTGTAATGTTTTCGGGATAGCAATTTGTTCACGGGATGCTGGCAGAAGACGAAATAGAGCAAATGCGTCTGTACTTTCTCATCGCAATCAGTTGTCAGTATTTCCCTACTTTTTAATTAATACATTACTGTAATAAAAAAGTACTCATAAATCTTGTTCATGCTAACCTCTACACGATTCACGAAATAATTTTCCCAAACCAATTCATTTAAAAACAGTTTCAAGACAAACAAAAAACTGTATCTGAGGCACATGCTGATAAACCAAAAATCTGGTGGGAAAATTTTTAAATTGTTATCTAATCCAAAGAATTCTGCAAACATTATAACACAGGACCTATACGAGTGTAAAATTTCCTTAGATGTAAATGCGAACACTCAATATTTGCAGAACTTTCACACTCCACTGGGCTTAATCTGCCTATGAAGAAAGCACGCTTCAGCTTTCTGAAACTGAAACTTACAAGTGCAATGGAATGAGAATGAAAGTGCTTGATGAGACCCAGGGAGATGATGTTTCCATGATGGGCCAAAAACTCTTCAGGAATGACACATACCTAGTAACTGTAGACACAGAATAAAAACTGAACTGAAAAAAAAAAAGTCTGCCTACATGTATATTTAAAGAAAAGGTTTGCTGCAATAGTATTATTATTGAAACATTACAGTTGGAAAATGTCTTGAAGGCTTTTAAAGGTAACTTGGAAGCCTGGTCTACCTGCAAGCACACCTGAAGAATCAGAAAAAAAAAAAAAAAAAAGGAAAGATAGCATTAAGTGGAGGAATGATAGAGACCTACTACCAGGATATATGAACGTGGATATTCTGCTACAAATGTTTAGTTTGCATGCAAGTGGCAAAGGCTTCAGCAAAAAGATTTTTCTCATGTCTCAAAAGAATAAAAAATTAGTTGAGGTAAATACCGAACCAGGGTAGAGCTGTAATTTGAGTTTTCAGCTATTTCTTCGATGCGTAAGTTATGAAGAATACAGATTGATTTTCATCTCTTTGGTAAAGTTTTTAACTAAGCTTTCTGATTGCTCAAAAAAAAAAAAAAAGAAAAAAATTACAAACTCATTTCAAAACGAATAAAAGACAGTATTGAGTAAAATTAGTAAACTGGGCGAAAATCTTTCTATAAACTCGCTTGCCCTGACTGATCTGCACTGAAGCTGAACTCACAAAATCAATGGCTTTCACTGAAGCTATTCAAGCTGTTCTCCATGGGGTAAATCAAGGGCATAAATAGTTTTAATAAGTGGTATATGCAAAAATTATAATTTGATAAAGTACAAAGATTTACTGTGATAACAACCTAAATATACTATAATTCATAACTCTGTATCTAATAATTTTATTGGCTCCCCAATCTTTACTGAGACAAAGTAGTGTTGACCCATCAGTAAAGCTAAATTAAGTTTAAAAGTTTTGGTGGAGGGTGTTTTGTTGGTGGATAATTGAACTCTCTAGCATAGCTAATCCAACTTCTCTTTAGCCTGAGTTGAATTTCTCAGCCATTTGTTCACTGGCTACTGCCAAGAAAAATTCAAAAGTGAAAGATAATAATACTAACAGTAATAGCTGAATTCTCCCTGAGTATTTGACCGAAGACCCAGACACATTACAATGCGATTTTCTGTGCTGTTTTCATCACAGTGTCAGCAAGCAACTAGATTTGAAGTGAGCAACATGCGAGAGAACAGGCAGAAAAGCCAAAACATCAAGTTTCAATATTATGAAATAGATCAGATCTGCAAGGATATTATCCTGTTGACCTCATGATCAAGAGCATCAAATGAATACCCAAAAGGAAAATTCTAAAACAAATGGAGAAAAATCCACTGAAATTTTCATTTTAGTGAGGAAAGACTGAATAGTCCCGCATTTACTTGGAAGGACACTGAATCTCATTTAGGTCTTCCTTACAGTTAAAGTCCAAGATACACATTAGTGCTATAGCCTGCATGACTGCTGAAAAAGCAAGATTGTTAAATATTACAACTATTGAATCACTGAAAAACATTGAAAGACTCTGTAAGAGTTGCTGTCAAAAATACAAAAGTGAAAATATTTGGCCCAGATCAAGTACAGAATGTATTATATTTAAAGGCATTTAATAAACTGCCAAGTAAATCTAGTTAAGCTATTTAACTGTGTTTTCGAAAACCAGAAATAATAATGCTTTGTTTATTTATCTATGGATAGGGCTGTAGCCAGAAAAGGGTTTTGAGGTTTTAAAACCACCCCAAAATGTTTACAATGCCTCAAAAATAAAGTAATTGTTTAAAATATTTTTGTTAGTACAGCATATGAAAAGTTACATGCCCAGTGGGCATGTGAAGAAATTAGTTACCTGCCCAGGTAAGTAAAAGCTGTATGCCCAGGAAAAATTATCTTTTAAGATAAATCAGAACCTTCATTTCCTTTAAGTTAAAAAATAAAACTTTTCTTACATGTTTGCATTTCCGTTCTAAGGGTCTGTATTCAAAATGTTCAATGCACAAAAGTGTGTTTCCCAAATTTTAAGATGATGATGCTGAAATTGGTATTAAATGGTATGATGCTGAAGTTTTTGCACTTTGTCACTAAATACCGGAGGGTAGTTCCATCAGAGGCATACATCCCATCGCTGACTATAAAACAACATTTGAAGCAGAACTACATATGGTTCAAATTTCTAGATGTAGAGCATAATATAATTAAAGAAGTGATATCCTTCAGTCCTTGGCAATTCGTAACAATAATACAACTTCCGGTTATTAGCAGTGAAATGGAACACAATATGCGACGACTGTCTTTTTTCTTGCAGTAAGAAATTCTATTCCAATCTTCATTTTAAAATCTAGTTGCTCGGGTCAGGCAACTAGATTTTTTATTTACCCGTCCGGGCCAATAATCTACGTGCCCCGGGCATCTCAAGCCTGGTATTTCTCAAGTCCTGAGTCAGTATTTAACAAATGGGGAGTATTAGATAGAAGAACACTGTGTGAAAATAAAATGTGACACAGATAAAACTCAAAATATGCATAACGCACGGTGAAAATTAATTTTAAAATTCAGAGCCCACCCCCTCCAGAAAATTCTTTCTAGCTATGGCTTTGCCTATGTATCAGTTCTTCACATTACAAATGGAGATACTTTAATGGAATCATTCAAATACAAAGACATTGTGTGCCATCCCACTACTTAGAAACTGCTAATAGAATGCATCAACAAACAAAGCTGATGACAACCAAACCATGTACCTTCTGGCTGTAAAGTAAAAGAAGTTCACTAAATTGCGTTATTCAGAGTGTTCAGCAAAAGGAATGTAGAAGAAAGTTAAGTGCAGTTCAGCACATTTTAAAATGCAGAAAACCAGACTCACAGGATTCCAGTTTTCATACTTGTCAAAAAAGTCTGGGGCACTATTTCTCACTCCTAGCAATTTAAAGAGTTGGGAACCTACTATGCTGATGTTGCCATTATGAATTTTCTATGGCTTGCCTAAGAAACATGGAGAACAAGGACACAGTATCTTAAGTGGTGGACACCACAGCTTTTGAAATTCTTATTCAGCAACCTTTTACACTTCCAGTAGTTATGACATAACAGAGATCAGGAAAGCAAAATATACTTTAAACCATTTACTTGTATGATCTGAAACTGTATGCATCCCCAAAGAAACACCTACAAGAATTCCTGGTTCTTGTGAAATATTTTTCTGGTTATGTTTACATAGGGGTGATAACAGAAAACTGCAGTATAATTCAAACTGCTAAACTGAAGATTTTAGAGCATCCTGAGTAAGATTCTTCAGGCGTGAAATTCCAACTATGGACAGTGGCGGTTCTAGAGAGAGAGAGGGGAAAAAAAAAAAAAAAAAAAAAACATTGAGGCGTGGAGGGCGCAAGTTCCTGCATGTATTGGTAATTAATTAAAATTAATATGTAATTCCAAAAAAATAAATAAAAAATCTGGTTATATTTGGAACTCCCACTGACTACGGAACAAAATGAAAAACATAAGCACCATGGAATGTCACAATATTTAAACAGAACATTACGCTAAAAAAAACAATTGCAAAGTATGATACAACGTAAAGACAGCTTGCATCTTGTCCTTAAGTCTCAACTTAATGCTAAGAACCTGAGAACACTTTAGGCTAGTATATGAGGAATTTTAGATTTCACTGTTCTGTCGGTAAGTGACGTTTGTGTACTTCAGTTTACAGCTGTATCTCCGCTTCTAAAAACCCTATTGAGAAACTGCATTTTTACTGTATGCCATTCACTACAATAGAGATGTGGAGCATTATTCTCTTTAAGTTATACAAAGATTTTCCGCTAGGAATGTAAAGGTTGAAACCTTGTTTTTCGATATCTCTGCTTCCGGGTGACATATTTGAAAACTTCTTTTTCCTTAACATAGGTTTTTTCAGGAAGAATATTTTTTGCCCATTGTCAACTTTTCCACTATGAAAAATTCTTTTGCTAGCAGGCGCAGACTTGGATCATGTTTTCTTCTGTATTTCTTCTTTTAACTGTTTTATTTGAAAATCTCTTTGTCTCCGATACCTTCGTTGTGCTATGAGAAACTTTTTGTGCACCATTTGTTAGTTTTGTAACATGCTTTTTAGCTGCTGGTGGAACTAAGTAGCTGTTTCTATTACCGGATGTTTTATTGATTGCAGAAACTGGCCGATTGTTTTTCTAACTGGTTCTATTGATTTTGATGAATTTAATTTGCATCACAATGGATTCAAAAAACATGCTCATTACAACTGAAAATTCGGTGTCTTCTTTCTTGTTTTAGCATGTCTTTTGAAAAAAAGATGGTGCTTATATTATCGGTTTGTCCATCTGTGGACACTCTAACTCTGCAACTAATAGTCTGATTAGAAAAATTCGCTTTTAATTGGAAAGCTTGAAATGAACAAATGATGATCTTTGCTGTTGCGTTTTTTTCTGACGCAAAACTTTGCCGCCAGAGGGCATAAATGCAGATGATATTGAATTCAAAATATATTTCATTACATATATTTGCTTCTAAATACCTGATTGAAAAAAATCTTTCTTCTATTCGATGCTACTTATAAATGAAGACTATTTTCGGCACAGTTCCTTTTTCAAGTAATGCACAGATTTTCCGCTAAGGGGCATAAATGTCAACTGCGTTTTCCCCAATATATCTGCTTCTAAATGTCCAATTTGAAAAATTCTTTCTGCATCAGAAACAAGATCCTCAAGGAAAATGTTTTGAATATAATTTCTAATCTTTGGTAAGGAAAGGTTGGGCCACTAGTAACAGTTTATTTCTGTTTTTGATGTATTGCAGAAAAATCTAAGCTTTTGAGAACTCGATTGAAAATACTTTTCACGGACCCATACAGCTCACCTCAAAAAGCCTTTTCATAATACCTCCTGTTAAAATAACTCACAGTTTTCCCACCAGGGAGCATAGATATATATCATATTTTTATCGATATCTCTGCTTCTAAGAGTCCTATTCAAAAAATTCTTTCTCTGTTGGAGAGGGGTTCCAGTGAGGAATGTTTCTCATAGTTTTAAAATTTTCAAATAATGCATAGAATTTCAGATAGGGAACATAAAGGTACATTGCGTTTTTTTTTTTTTCAATAACTCTCTCTGCTTCTAAAACTCAGATTTCAAAAATTTTTCCTACATCAGATGCAGCTCCTGATAATTTTTTTTTGCACATAATTTCTAATTTTTGGTAAAAAAAATGGTATTGTCACCAAGGAGCATAAGTGTTTATTTCTGCTTCTGATGTATTCGGTATATAAATAAGTTTTGAGGGATTTCCGCTCGGTGTCGTACTTATTACTGCTCGCATGTATTTTAATGTGGCAACACTGCAATATCGCAGTACGAGATGCCAGCTGTCAGAGTTAATATACGAAGTTCGATTGAGGTGTGAAGACGTATTTGCTTTACTCGATGGAAAATGGCAACTTTCGTCCTGACAAAACAGCATTTGCGGGAAGTGTTAGTGCAGTACTTTGTCAAGAAAAGTGCTGCCGACAGCTATCGCTTAATGTCAGAAATCTATGGTGAACATTCCCCATTCATAAAAACATGTGAGTATTGGTTTAGATGATTCAAAAGAAACGATTTTGATGTCAGTGATAAAGAACGTTCTGGACCAACCAAAAAAAATTGCTGATGCTGAATTCAAAGCTTTACTCGACGAGGATCTGTGCCAGACCCAAAAAGAACTAGCAGCAGCATTAAATGTTAGTCAACCATGCAATTCACAACTTTTAGCTGCCATGGGAATGGTGCAAAAAGAAGGGAATTGGGTTCCGCATGCTTTGCGGGAAAGAGACCTTGAATGTCGAAAAACCATTTGCGAATTGCTGCTTCAAAGGCAAAAAAGAAAGTTTTTTTGCATCGTATTATTACTGCCGACGAGAAATGGATAGGGTATGATAACCCTAAAGGCAGAAAGCATGGGTGAAGCCAGGTGAACCAGGTCCTTCAACACCAAAATGCAATATCCATGGTTCAAAGGTAATGCTGTGTATCTGGTGGGACCAGAAGGGTGTGATCCACTATGAACTGCTGAAACCGTCAGAAACTATTACTGGTGATTGGTATCGAACCCAATTAATGCATTTAAAACGAGCTCTCACGCAAACACGGCTGGAATGGGAGAGTAGACACAACAAAGCCATCTTTCAGCATGACAACGCAAGACCACGTTTCTCGACCTGTGAAAAAGTACTTAGAAGGATCCGACTGGGGAAGTTCTACCCCACCCGCCATATTTGCCATATATTGCGCCATCGGATTACCATTTGTTCCGGTCGATGCAGTCAACACTTTCTGGAGAACGTTTCAGTTCTAATGAAGACATCAAAAATTGGCTGGACAACTGATCTCTTCCAAGGAACCGGAATTCTTCCTTCGGGGCACATGTTCACTGCCCGAAAGATGGGGTAAAGTTGTAGCTTCAGAGGGAGCATACTTCAATTAATATTAAAATATTGTTTCTGTTCTCCAACAATGTGTTTTGTTCACCTCAAATCCCTCAAAACTTATTTATATACCCAATATTATCAGCAAAATCTTGACTTCGGAAAACTCAATTGAAAAAAATTATTTCGTGGAATGATACCGCTCACCTCAAAAAGTATTTTTAGAATACCTCCTGCTTAAAATAGCACTTAGTTTTGTTGCCAGGGGGCATTTTTGTCGATATCTCTGCTTCTAAGATTCCGGCTCGACTTGTCAATTGTTGGAGAGACCAGGGCCTTTAAGGTATCCTCAAAGCCCCTGGTCTCTCCAACAATATTCAATGGCACCCAATGGCACTATATGGCGCCCTCTTGGTGTCATGGTTGATACCAGCTTTACATCTTATGATAAATCCTCAATCCCTGCGTTAGTATACCAGCAGTTCTTCGCTCAGCACCGTTCCCTCAATGCTGACTGTATTCCCATTTTCACCGATGGTTCTAAGATGGATGGAGTCGTTGGATCTGCTGCTGTCTGTGTTGATGACGTCTCTATAGCGCAGAAACCAGCTGAGGTCACAGTGTTTTCGGCGGATATGCAGGCTGTGCATTTCGTCCTTTGTCACCTACAGTCAAGCACTCGTCATCCAGCTATCATATATATGGGTTCTTTGAGCGTACTGCAGGCCCTCTCTTCTGCCGTCTTCTTTGACCATCCTTTTTCTTTGTTGTGCGAGATGGTTACTGTGTACCTTGCTTTAGGCCGATTTCCAGATACAATTTTGCTGGATTCCTGGCCATATTGGAATCTCAGGTAACGAGTGTGCTGATGCGGCTGCTAGATCAGTTTCCTCTTTGGTCGTCATACCCTTGCCACTGTTTCGTCATGATTTGCTTCCTGTTCATAATCATATCAAACAAACGTGGAAGGGGCTGTGGAACCAACAGGTGGAAAATGAACTGCATCGTATTAAGCCTATTCTTGGAATCTGGAAATCATCATGTCACCGGAACCATAGGGAGGAAGTTGTACTAGCACGTGGGCATTGTTGTTTCACTCACCACTATTTGTTGTGTGGTGACACTGCCCCAATGTGTGAGACATGTGCTGTACCTCTGACCGTCATTCATATCTTATGTTCATGCTGTTGTTTTGTTACTAGTGAATGTGTTCATCATTTTGTATTACCTACTTTACCAGATGACTCAGTGACCTTGCGTCGTCTTTTAAATGATCAGTGTAATGTGTCTTCTGTTCTATCATTTCTTCGTGTTACCTATGTTTTTCGTTTTGTGCAGCTTGTTTCTGTTTTATCAGCCATTACACCTTTTGTATTATGTTTCATCCCATCATTTTTGCACCTTTTTAATTGATCTGATTGTATTACATCATAATTTGCTATATTTTATTATTGTTTTTGTCATGTTAAATCATATGATTCCTTGTACCAGTGTTCCTGTTTTACTGGCCTTTTACACCGCTTGTTTTGTTCCTTCTTATCTTTTAATTTTGTTCTTAACTTTTTAAAACAGACTTGGTGCTCTTTAGAGGCTCTTGCGCCACTAAATATTAACCAACCAACCAATCTAAGAGTCTGATATGAAAAATTATTTCTTTGTTGGAAAGCATTTTATGTGTGAAATATTTTTCATATAGTTTGAAAATTTTCAAGTGAAGCGTAAATTTTCTGCTAGGGGACATAGAGGTAAATTGCGTTTTCTCCGATATCTCTGTTTTTAGGTAAATCTCCAATTTGAGGAATTCTTCCTGCAGCCGATACAGCTCTTGATGGGAAATGTTTTACTTAAAATTTCTGATTTTTGATAAAGAATGGTTTGGCCACCACAGGGTGTAAGTGTTTATTTCCACTTCTGATGTATTTGCAGCAAAATCTAGAGCTTTTAAACACCCTATAGAGAAATTGCTTTTTTGCTGCAACAGAGATGTGGAGCATTATCCTCTTTAAATAATACACAGATTTCCTGCTAGGGGGTGTAAATGTCAAAACGTTTTTCTCACTATCTCTGCTTTCAGGAGACTTATTTAAAAAGTTCTTTCCTTATCATAGCTTTTCCCATGAAAAATATTTTTTGCCTATTTTCAACATTCCTAGTATGCAAAATTCTTCTGCTTGAGGGCATAGAATTATATCACGTTTCCTTCTTACATTTTCTTTTAACTTTTTGATTTGAAAATAATTTTTGTCTCTGATACCTTCCTTCTGCTACGAGAAACTTTTTGTGTGCCATTTGTGAATTTTTGTAACATACTTTTTAGCCACTGTAGAAATCCAGTTGATTTTTGTAACCAGTTACATTGACTTTGAATAACTTTAATTCATGTCAGAAGGGGTTCAAAAGATGTGCTCATTACAACTGAAAATTTGGTGTCATCTTTCTTGTTTATTTGATAAAATATACCTTAATTTTTCACCCTTTACACCTGCTTACTAATAATCCAAGTATTGCATCATTCCTAACTTAATTTCCTGACAACTATCTGTTCATTTACACAAAGGCCAGAGCACCCTCCCGTTCTGAGTTTTAATGTCCACAATGAGCAACTAAGGGCTGTAAGCAGTTACTTGTCCTTAATTTGAGGCCACTGGCTCCAGGGAAGGGAGGAGACAAATACAGCATCCATGCCTTACTGGGAATCAAACCTGGATCTCCATCTTAGATGACCAACCAAAAACCTACACACCTCTTACCACTTGGTCAACCTGGTGGCAGATCTGCCATGATTATATAATTCTGTGCTCCCCAATATTTAGATTTTGTAGTAATCAGGTGTATTAGATATACAGTAAAACCTGCTAAAAATGAAACCCATATATAATGGAAACTTACTCATAATGGAACATATTTTCAGTTCTGGCGTGGTTTAAAACTCAGGCTTCACGTGACAATAACAAATAAACATATAAAACGAGTGGAACACACAGAGTCACGTACGGTAAAAGGTTCATTTAGCGGTAGTGGGTGATCAAGGTCGTAGGATGACCGAAAGCTACCGCTAAACGAACCTTTTACCGTACGTGACTGTGTGTTTCACACGTTTTATATGTTTAAGTCCTGGCGTAGTGCATGGAAAGTCCCATGTGTTCAGTCTATAAAATGGATCCTGTCTAACATGAAAACAAACTCCACATTTATGATCTTTGGAAGAGAAACCTGTTTTAGGCAAAATTTCTTGGGATTTCTTTTTAAGCTTATCAGCCCCTTTGAAAGAAATATTCTTTGTTCTTATCAGGTGAGATTCTCTCTCCTAATGCACCCTCCTTTCTCTTGCCCATGAAATGAATGCAGGTGGGAAAGAGCTTTTCAACTGGCTAGTTTTTCATAGATGGAGAATAAATCATGTGTTTGCTGGTCATATACAACATTTGGAATGTGGCTGCCGTTTACTAACAGCTGAAGTGATTCCTCTACTAGCAGAAGAATGCTCACTGCAAGTACTTGGTTAATATTGTGGTCTTTTACTCTATTGTTGATTATCCTGAAAAAAATCAATGTAACCAATATAAAAGTTCTGTAAATTTTTACAACAGCTGTATGGAAATACACCGCTGGCCACCCAAAATGCAACACCAAAAAGGAAGCATCCGATTGGCCTGAAATTCGCAGCATGCGTTGCCCGCGAGAGGACATGCAAATGATTAGCATTGCAGGGCATATGCAAATCATGTGCACCCAGCATGCCACTGAGATGCACTATAAGAAGGGTGCACAGAAGGCGTGGTGTAAGCAGTGGAAGTGTGTTGTGCTGCCGGACCTGTGCGTGGGAAGCTTCCTGATGCCTCGTCGCAGAATACGGCAGCCATTCCAGCACGTTTTAGAGTTCAACAGAGGACGAATAGTGGCTTATCGCGACAGCAGTTTATCGTATCGATACATCGGCGCCCATGTGGGACGACATCCAGCCACAGTGAGGCAAGTATGGATTCGGTGGGTGCAGGAGGGACGGATGGACCAACGTGAACGATTGCCGCAGCCACGGCACACCACCGAACGAGAGGACCGGCATGATGTGCGGCGGGCACTGACAGCTCGCACCTACACATCACGAACGTTAGAGCAGGAATTAGGGTGTGTTGCGCAACAAACTGTGTCAACACGTACCATTCAACATCATCTGCAGGAGCGGGGACTTGTCGCACAGCGCCCATTGCTTCGATTACTATGGACGTTACACCACCGGTGAGTGCGGCGGTGGCGGCGGCAGTGGGCCGTTGAACGCTGCACCTGGACTACGGAATGGCACGACATTGTCTTCTCCAACGAATCCCGCTTCTGCCGGCAACACTACGATGGTCGGATCCGTGTGTGGCTGCACCGCGGCGATAGACTGTATGATGCCTGCATTATGCATCGCCATACTGGTCTATCGCCTGGCGTTATGGTTCGGGGTGCAATTGGATATGACACCCGCACCCCTCTGGTACGCATTGTCAGTACAGTAACAGCCACCGCTACATCTCCGACGTTTTGGAGCCTGTAGTCCTCCCTTGCCTGCAGGACCTGCCAGCGGCTACGTTTCAACAAGAAAATGCGCGCCCGCACGGGGCACACATCGTGCAACAATTCTTCACGGCCCACCAGGTGTCACTGCTGCCATGGCCCGCCTGTTCTCCTGATATGTCGCCCATTGAACACGTCTGCTCGCTGATTGGCAACCGAGTGGCCCAGCAAACACCACTTGCGGCTACGCCTGATGAACTGTGGCAACGTGTCAAAGCAGCCTGGACCACCGACATACCCCAAGCCCACATCCACAGCCTCTTTCGTTCGATGCCGCGGTGTGTAGCGGCCGTTATTGCCAGCCATGAGGGCCACACGAACTATTGATGTCTGTGTGTTCCGCAAGTCGCACGGGCCTTTAAGCTCAATCGTTTCATCTTTGTATCTGTTGTTATGTGTCCAGTAAATCTGGCTTTGCTATCTCGTGTCCTTCTTGGTGTTGCATTTTGGGTGGCCAGCAGTGTACATGCATTGGATTTAGACATTACAGTTAAAGTAGTGGTTCCCAAACTTTTTCGATTCTCGGCACCCTTGCTAAATCCAGGTTTTCCCAAGGCGCCCTATGTCAAATTCTACCAAGTACACTTTGCCTATGTCAAATTCTAACAAGTACACAATTCTAACAAGTGCACTTAGGTAAAAATAAATAAAACACGTATTGAAGAACACAAAAAAAATGTAATTTAAAAAATTCAACTAATTATAATTAGTGGGATGGATGAGCCTGTTGATCACCGCACATTTTCTCAAATCTTGGATTCAAACTGGACACAACCACCCTCATTTCCTTCTCCACATTGATTTTCGTACGATACTTAGTTAGCTGGGTTTTCGTGGTCGTTGTTACCACAGCGACCGGAGAAAACCCAGCTTCGCACAAATAAGAAGTCGCAAATGGAATTAAAATTGAAAATCCTCCAAATATGTGGTGTCAGTGAATAAACAAAGACATCACTCTTTCCACATTTTACCAACACACAGCAACAGAAAAAATTGTTATACGGCCACTGCTGGGGAATCGAACCTCAGATCTCTTGATATCTAGCCGAGCGCATTAACCTTACACCAATAAAATAAAATAAATTTATGAGCTTTACCCTTCAGAAGGGGATATTCATTTTTTACTGATATCCAAAATTCAGGTAACTCCATGCTGCTAAATTTTGTTTTCAACGTATTGTCGCAAGACAACTCAATAAGATTCTCTTCTTCTGCAGCAGTAAATTCAGATGGAGCAGTGGCATGAAATGGATCTTGAATCCATACAAATTTATCGATATTATCATTTTGAAAATATTTCTCAAACCAGGTGATAAGCTGTGATAAGTATTCTTCAAAATTGGATTTCATGCCTCGAGAGAAATCAACTCCATTGGAGACCAGAAAATTGTTGCAACAAGGGGAAACATTCTTTACCTCCGTCTTCATTCATTTTTCTTTTCCATAGTTTTAGTTTTTTCATAAAAGCTGAAATTTTCTCAATCGGTTATAAAAGGTGCATGTTGCTTCCCTGCAGGGAGAGATTCAGAGCATTCATCTTTTCAAAAATATCACGTAAGTATGCTAGTTTTACTAAAAAATCTTCATTCACAAAATTTTCAGTATACTTGTGGTCTTCCTCTTTAAGAAAAATATAAATTTCCTGTCGCAGTTCAAACGTAGGAGACAAAACTCACCACAAGAGAGCCATAGCAAAGCGCTGTAGCACAACAAAGACATGTGCTCGGATCCCATATCCTCACATAGTTCTTTTGAAAAACCTTGCCTTCAACGGTGGAGTTTTTATAAAGTTTACTACATTCACTACATATTCTAAGACCTGGTTCAATGTAGGACTCGGATATTTTGACGCAAGTGCTCCCCTGTGAATAACGTGATGGGTCAGGAACTTTGCTTCGAATAAGTGCCTGCAATCCTCCACAACAGCCAGATATAGAACGAGCACCATCAGTAGAGACACCAACGCACGTGGTCTACTCCAAATTATTTCCGGATATAAAAGTATCAAGGATCTTGAACAAGTCTTGAGCCTTAGCACTACCAGTGATACTTTTACAAAAGAGAAGGTCTTCTAACAATGTTATTACCATCTATAAACCGTAAACAGCAAATCAAGTGAGCATTATTATTATTATTTGTGGCCTCAATCAGCTGCAACCCAAATTCGTTACCTTTCACTTTTTCAATTAATTGATCATTGAAGTCCTCCGCTATGTGCTGTATTCTGCGACTGATGGTGCTGTTGGACTAAGGCACATATGAAAGCAGCTTCCCAGCAGACTCACCAATCATAATGTTCACCATATCTACAGCAGCCGGCAGAATGAGTTCTTCTGCAATGGTATGAGTCTCCTTAGATATTGCGATTCTATGTGCCATCTTGTAAGATGCTAGCAAAGAATTGCTTGGTATTGATGCCAGCTTATAAAAAATACCCTTTCGTTGATTTAACTCTTGTAACTTTCTCTTAAAGCAATCACAAGATTTACTAAGCATGTTGGGATGATTGGTTTCTAAATGGCATTTCAACTGACTTTGTAGCATGCACTCTGCTGCCCAAACTTTGATACACAGTACACACTACGGCCTCTCTTCACCATTGATTTCTGTAGACGTAAAACTAAAGTCCAAATAACTGTCATCATATTTTCGATATTTACACTTCTTCACACTCTTGCCACTATTTGATGGTGTGCCCTCTTTATTTTCACTTTCACCATGCTTATTACTGTTTAGTAAAAATCGATCCATTTTTTAAAATACATACAAGAAGAAAAACTTGCAAAAACTTCACTTCACTTAATCACAACAATATTCAGTTGATACGCCGAAAGCTTACAAACGCCAAAACTCAGCGACAGAGCATCAACATAACAGACTGCTAACTGTCAAATGAGTCACAAATGACAACGGATGAGCATATTTAAAGGATCTAGTGACCTTCTCGAAAATTCTGGACCGAGAGTCTCATTTCTTGACGCTCGGAGAACGAGGGAGAAATGTTTATCAGAAGCACGGAGGCTGGTGCGAAAGCTCAGGTTACTTCCGGTAGCGGCTGTGCGGAAAACACACGTGCGCCCATCAGGTGGCAATCGTGCGGCGGAAAGCTCACGCTTGTAACATTATTGTAGAGTGCCCTCTAGTAACCATTTGTAGAGGCTTCTGCAAAGAGTTATTAATGAGTTACTGGTTTGCACCAGGTCCACTAGATGTCGCCTCCTATCACATTGAAATGAAAATGGAAATAAAATTATGAAAATTTTGTAATATTTCACGGCGCGCCTGTGAGGAAGCCGTGGCACCACACTTTGGGAACCACTGAATCAAAGTCATTGAGGTGAAAGAAATGGGAAATTTCAGTACTTTTACCTAGAAATAAATTATGGAGAAATTAAAATTGGAAAAATGCGATTTTATGAGATAACAGAAAGAAGAAATAATGAAAGCCTGGCTAGGTGGAAATGATTCAGCTTACAGAAAAATACATAGAACCAATAACAAGCACATAAATACAACAGTTGAAGAATCATTTGCTGATGCAAAGCTCTGAAATTTGTTTGTATCTAGACCTACAAGTGCATGCAAAATAAGTCAGAGAAATTTAGAAACTATTTTTCTGCAAATAGATCAACAGTTACACACACAAAAAAAAAAAAAAAAAAAAAAAAAAAAGGCATGGGATTAATTTCAAAGAAATCTGTGGTGAAAGTGCAGATGTATCCATCAAAACAGTGAATAAATGGACAGAAAGACTAAAATCTAATTTTGAGGGACTGCAGAGAGAGGGGCTGCTAGCTCTTCGATAGTTGAGAGCTACTCTGAAGGAGCAGAATAGCAGTTTGATTTTGACTCACATTTTGGAATAAGAGGTGGTTCACGTTATCTTTCCAGGATGAAAAAGAAAATTAGTCCTTTTTATCTTCAGTAAAATGCTCTTTGGGATGAGGTATATGTGCCCCCCCCCCTCCAACAGTGATGAGAGAGAGAGAGAGAGAGAGAGAGAGAGAGAGAGAGAGAGATCACATGCACACCTGCATGAGCTGCCTAAGGAAACTGTGTGTGAGGGAAGGAAAAGTGAAACTGTATGGCAGAAAACCAGTCAAAAAAGCATCTATCTTGTGTGCTTTTATGAGCAATGAAGTGAACGGGCATTTAGTTATTGGCAGATCTGTAAAAATCTCATTGTTTTAAGGAAATAAACATAACAAAATTTCTGGTTGTGCAGGAAATAAATAAAAATCTTGGATGCCTACAAAAATTGTGGAGGAATGAATGATAGTTTTTAATTCAATGAAGAGTACAACCAAACAAACATGTGTCTTTATTTCTGAATAATGAAACTTGCCATCCACATATCAAGCTATGAAATGTTAAACTACTGTGACTGCTAAACACAAGTTTTGCCCAGTCAATGCATCAAGAAATCATTCATAATGAGAAAACAAATTACCAAAAATTAGTTAAACAGTAAATTCCAGCAAACATGAAAAGTGCTTTCAGATGCTACTAAATTAAGAAAATTCATAACAGCTCTTAATGCTGTAATGTGGCTCTTGAGGGCATGGCATGAAATAAAACCACAGACAATGACTTTGTATCCAAAAAACAAAATTTCCAGGTATAAGTTAGAATAAAACTTCTTAAGTACAAAAAATAGTTTAGATGATATTCAGAAGCACCAAATGGCTGACAATCGCATCAGTGATGATGATGCAGTTATATCTACTAACAGAACAATAGCTATATGTAAAATCTTATTTCAAGCTATTTGTAAAACCTTATTTCAATGTTTCATATAGTATCTTAAGACAATCAAGAATTTACAGTTCTCCAAGGTGATGCAGAATCATTAGAAATGCTAACCAACATGCAAATATTTGTACAGAAAATTATCACTGATTATCTATCATTAACAATTTATTTGAAAAGTTTAGAGGCAATGATGATACCCATGTCCTTCAGTAAAATAATACATCCAGAGGTAACTGTAACAAATGAACAATCTTTGTTCCCTCTTTGGAGGGGGCCAAGGGACTAACTTCTTGCACATTAATGTTTCATTTACCTGAATTTTCAACCTACGAGCATACAAAATCATGCACAAGATATGAGAAGTAAAATATAAAGGACAACATTGACTGAAGGAAATTAAAAGAAACTTGTATAAGAATTTAATCATGTTAGCTATCAACCTGTATTACTTCAAAAATTGAATACAAAAAGTATATATACCACTGTTTTTCTTCTTTAAATATATAAAACATATTTAGTTTTTCACTTTGAGCATATTGTCATCTTATCTCTCAACATGTACTTCTGAAACAGTTAATGACTTCAAACAGAATTATTAAAATAAAAATTAAGTAGATGGCATAACTGCTGAGATGTTAAAATGTGGTGGTTACTCTGTAATTGATGGGTTAACTGAAATTTGTCAGATGTACTGGAAGTTAGGAATGGTCCTTCAGGATTGGAGGGATGCTATCATTGTTCCCTTGTATAAGGAAAATGGTGACAAGATAGATGTGCAAAGTTTGTATGAAATTCAAACAGAGTATAAATAATTGAAAAACCAAAGTTATGGTTTTGAAAGAGGAACTGTTAGTACTGAATGCAAGATCAGTCTAAATGGTACACAGAGAAACCAGGTGAATGAATTTGTGCATCTAGGAGGCATGTTTGACAGAGAAAACAGATTAGATGGTGAAATTAGTGAATTCATTTTTGAAAATCATAGCTTCCTTAGAAAGATTTCACAGGAATGATGGGTTCTCAAAAAACAAACTCTGAGTATGAAAATGTAGTTGTTCCTAATCTGATGTACAGGGTGAAATCTGGATCCTGCAGAAGAGACATGGGAGTCATCTGTGCGCTGAAAAGATGCATTAGTTACAGAGGGGTTTGTGGCAAAACATTTTCTCATCACGTGAGGAACAAAGATTTGCTGGAGATTTGTAATGTGAAATAAAATGTTGTTAGTAAGGTGGAGGCTAATTTTCTTAGGTGGTTTGGCCATATTGAAAGGATGAGTGGTGAGATACTTACAAGGGGAATTTACTCATCCCAAGAGGTAGAAAAGAAAGGTAGAAGAAGATAAAAGAAATCCAGGAAAGACCACATTCAGCAATGTCTGCACGAAAAAAAGATAATGAGTATGAAGCCCAGAAGGTCTTGTGTGATGTGACACAACTGCCAGTGATGCTTGAGTTGTGCACTGAGATCAGTATAAATGGAGATGTTTGATACATCAACAATAAGTGAAATTTAGCTACATCAGTTTCAAACTTTAACCTGGTAGATGAGCTAACTTTGAGAAGCTAACCTCTGAATATCAGTGAACAGTTAGTGATATGTACGGTATGTACGTTTGAGGTTTATAAAATGTTTACTAGGATAACATGCACAGAGTGAAAAACTAAACATGTTTTATATGTTTAAAGAAAAAAAAATAGTGAGTACAACCTTTTTGTACTCAATTTTTGAAGTATACAGGTTGATAGCTAATGTGGTTTAACATCCTTAAGTAATTAAAGTGTTAAGGAACTTATATACTTAAATATTTCAATGACTTGGAAAGTTCATTTTAATTGAGCCATTTTCAACAAAGATAAAAAATTATTGTAGAATAGGTACTAATCCATTTCTAAAATAATTTAATAATTTAGACCATTTACAATTGGCTTTAAAAAAAGGAAAAAAGAAAAGAAAAAGAAGGAAAAGGTCTCTTACAGCAAAAGCTAAAAACTTTCACTTTATATCAAAAAGCACACACACACACACACACTGGCGCCAACTACGGGGGTGCTCAGAGGCTTGAGCACCCCTTGAATTCATTGGGGGGTGCCCCCCCGAAATTTTGCTATATGCACTGGATTCATATTTAAATACTTAGTTCCACTTTACATAAAATTAAATAAAATAATCGGAATGTAGCGCAAATACTTGATTTCTATAAAAAAAAATCAATATCTTCAAAAAACCGTGTTTTAACTACCGATACCGAATAAACACTTAAGAAATAAGACAGCCAAGCAAGGTCGCCCTGGTGGCACAGTGGTCTACGCGATAGCCCCTGATCATTCGTCCGAAAAGGGTCCGGGTTCGAATCCCAGGGAGGCATGGATGTTGTGTTTGTCTTATGGCACTGGCTCTCTCCCTTCCCTGGAATCTGTGACCCTAAATTTGGGATGAGCGACTGCTTATAGCCCATTGGGTTGCTCACAGTGGTCGTTAAACCTCCAATAAAAAAAAAAAACAACAACAGACAAGCAAGCAAGAAATCGGGGTTGTGGGGTGTGGTTTGTACATTACCTTTCTAATCGTTTAAAGTAACTGATTTTTAATTTTTTAATTTTTTTGCCATCTCGTTCCTTGCACATCAATAAGTTGTCAGCAGCTCACCATGCACGCAAGGAGCTTCGGTAGGGTCATAAAGCCATAAATGTCAGAGCAGGAGTACACTAATTACAAATGGATATCGCATGAAATGATAAATGAAATTATATCTTTAATATCAAAGAACGTACAAGTAAAACTTGTGTCAACAATTAAAAGTGCCTTTTTTTAATGCAATTATCATGGATGAGACGATTGATACTTCTTCAGTGGAGCAAGCATCTACATGTTTCAGAACTGTGGATGATAATCTTGAAATACAGGAAATTTTTATGGGTTTCCATGAAACTTCGTTCACAGATGCTGAAAGTCTATTTCGTATCCTAAAAGATGTTCTTTGGCGATTCGGGATGGACATCAGGAATTATCGCGGACAGTGCTACAAGAGCTTCCAATGTGAGCGACCATTTGTCAGGACTGCATTCAAGAATAATTAACGTTGAGCATAGAGCAACTTTTGTTCATTGTTTTGCGCATGCATTAAACTTGGTTGTGCAAGACACCATGATAAATACAGTATAAGCATAATACGAGATTTTTTTATCTTTGGCCCACGATTTAATTTCTTTTGCTAAGGGCTCCCCAAAACGACCTAACGGTATTCAAGTCACTTCAAGATGTAGAAGACAATGTTTCTTAGCGTCCTTTTTGCTTAACAAGGTGGTGAGTAAGAATTATATCCCTCAAAAAACTAGAGTGTAACTACGACACTATTTTGGCATTTATGGAAGAAATCTCTACTGAAGCCAGTGACGCAGGGGCAAAAGCTAGTGGGTTCCTGTGTAAATTGCATAATTTCGAGTTTCTATCTTTGATAAAAATGCTCATTTTTATTTTTGACAGCGCTGAAGTACTTAACACAACAGTGCAAAAAAAAAAAAAAAAAAAATCACTTAACTTTCAGGAAACAAATTCAAATATAAAAACCTTAGCCACTTCTCTCCAGACGCAGAGAACCAGCGACAGCTTTGACTGTTTGTGGAAAGAAGTAGAAGAGAAAGCTTCGAAACTGAACTTACACAAACCTAATCTTCACAATCAATGGCGCAGTAAAAATCCACGACACTTTGATAGTGGAAATGAACCTCATGAATTTAAATCATCCAAAGAGAAATACCGGCAGATATTTTATGAAACAATAGATAGCGTCACTAATTCCTTAAAAAGTAGATTTAAAAAAAAAGTAACGAATAACCTTTCAAAATTGGAACAGTTTGTAATTGGTGAAGAGGACAGCGCCAAAGATATTGCACTATTTTACAGTACAGATTTCGTTGAGCAAAAGCTTTTGCTGCAGCGTTACATGTTTTTGAACACTGCAAGAGCAGAAAACTTTGCTGTAAAAAATACCGCAGAAGCTGTACAATTCCTACGCAGCAGAGAACGCGCTCCTCTTCGAGTACTGCTGTTCAAATTCGTTAAAACTTCATAAAATAATGTTAACCATACCTGTAACATCACGCACAGCAGAGAGATCGTTCTCTGCCCTCTGTTGCTTGAAGGCATATTTAAGATCTACAATTACCTAAAAGAAATTAAACGACATGGCTATTCTTCATGTTCATAAAGAACTAACTTTTGACTTGGACATAGATTTGACTGCTAATGACTTTATCCAAAGAGCACCCATCATGCAAAACACTTTCTTTGCCACAAAGAAGTAAGTTTCAAGCTTTTTCGTTTGAAATATACATGTACAACAGTATTCCATACTTGCATAACTTCATCCTCTCTAAGTCTTTACATAGCACTGGTTCAACACTTATTAAATGAAATTATGTGCCAAGTTCCTAAGTCTAGGTTATACACAGTTTTTATCATAAATTTGTCTTTGGCTTGAAGGATTTTATATTCACTATTAACTCAATAATTTTCTTTATAGTATTATCCACTTCCTTGTACGACATTATTCTGATCGCAGTTTTCCTTAGGCCACTTTAATGTGCTTGAATTTTGTATTTAGCCTAGAGCATAATAGTTTGCTGGAAAGTTTCATAGATATTCTACCTTTCTATTTATGCTGTTATTATTTCTAGCAATACGGTTTCATGAGTTTTTTTTTTTTTCGAAATATATCGTCGGGTGGTTATATATATAAAAAAATGTTCTAGATTTTAAATACATGTTATAGAGACATAAGTTGAGTTCACCCCTTTAAACAAAGCAGAAGAAAAAATGCAAAACCTAGATATGCACAGGAAATACGAGGGATACAAACAATGGTTTAACTGCAATATGGTAGTGTAAATGTTATGTTGGGAGCTATCTCTGTTAAACCGTGCTGTATGCCAGTTCTCCGCATAATGTGAGCATTGCAATGAAACTTACCTGCCGAGTTTATAACTTATATGTACGTTATTTCATATTTCATTTGTATCACCTACTAGATTTTTTTATTTTGTTAGTGCACATTTAGGGGATGCGCCTTGCGAAAGTACCAAAGAAATCGTGTTTCTATATATGTATTTGGAGAAGTACACTATGTTGCCAAAAAAAAGTATTGCGACATTCTCATGTTTCGTCAATGGGGAAGCATATTCCAAGTACAATAACTTCTGAAATAATGCTTTCATGAAAAAAAAGTGGACTGAAGAGAAGTTGTGAAACTCGACAAAACCTGTCGGAGGCATAAAAATTTAACATCAGTTTCTTATGCAATTACAAGATTATGTCGATGTATGAAAATTGGGGATAATTTTCTCCAGTGGAAGGATCTGTCATGTGAATTTACTTATGACACAAGCAATCATTGGACACACATGCTTAGGTATCGAAAGAGTTCACTTGGCAATGACTGCAGTGTTTCGCTTCCACTTCAACCACATTTTGGCAAAAGAATTGTATGATGGAGATCGGATATGGTTTCTTTTTTTAGCGCCCACGAGTCCACCTTTACGCTTCCCCATTGATAAAACACGAAGATGTCTCAATACTTTTGGCCGCATAGTGTACAACATTATAAAACTCCAGAAATTTTTCTATAATCACTTGGCATTTTATAGGAGGTACTCCCCTCCCCCCACCGCTTTCGTCGAAAGTGTTTCTAGGAAAGTCTTTTTTCGCCCAAAGGATAATTTTGAAGGGGTTTGTTGTTGTTGTTGTTGTTGTTGCTGCTGCTGCTGCTGCTGTTATTGTTTGTTTGTTTGACATAACTCTGTTGAGGATTTTTCTCCCTAGTTTTATAAAACATATAAGTAGTAAACAATGATAAAACCAATCAATCCGGGCTATACGCCAAATCGATAACAACCTATTCACATGAACTACAAAATGAATGATGGCAAGGTGGGGTTGGAGATTTCCAAGTTACACTTGTTGATCAAAGCGAAACTTTCACTGTGATATATGCTGCATTATACACTAAATGCTATCAATAACAAGTAAGGAAAATAATGTAGTGCAATGATTATGAAAAGCATTCCATTCCAACCCTGAACACGTCAGTTTGCTTGCTACTGCTAGAGCGAGCTCCTAAAAGGTATCGCTATTAACCTATTGCCTGTTTTGACTAATGACTATATATTGCCAATCTCAGCCATTTTCAACAGGTTTAATTTTCTGCTAGTGGTCCCCAACAAAATGCTAAAATTTTGTCCAAAAGAAAAAAATATATAGTAGCTCTTGTGCGCACATTACAGAAAATTAAATCGGAAGAATTAAAACGAGGTTCAAGAATTTGGTTGCTATAAAAAAAAATGTAATATCTTTTTCATGAAATCGTGTATCAGTTTGTTTGCATTTACACTGAAGACAAGGTTCATTTAAACATCTAAAATGTCAACACTGGAAATGGTACTCGCCTTTTGAATTTGAGCACCCCTCGAAATTTTCAGAAGTCAGCGCCTATGCACGCACACACACCTTACCTTAACCAAGTTCCTTTTTTTTTTTCTTGCAGTTTGTTGGTACATGGAGACAGGATAAAAAACCATGCACTCACTTTCAATGAAATACATTTCAGGAGCTGCAGTTGTAGGCTTTATGATTCTGACAGCAGCAGTTGCTGAATGCAACTGGCACAATCAACATACAGTCTGGCAATCGTTTCATCACAGTTATGAAAAGCATATTCATCAATTCTTATGTAAGCACAAAAGGTTGAAAAGCTGCTTTTTACTGCTTAAATACTACAGATTCATTTAATGAGCCTCCCCCCCCCGCTATTATACAATGCAATAAGATGAATTACCATCATACTCACATGCAGGGGTGCAGAATATGTCCGAACGCACGAACAAGGTTTGGGGAAAATTAAGGCAGCTTTGGGGTAATTTTTGCCCGGAGGTAAAATAATAATAGTAGTAATAAAACAAAAAATTGACTTATTAACAACGAATATAATGTGAAAAATAGGAGTAATTTACTTCACGGTAATAAGGTAATCCGTTTTGAAAAATGTGTCATTATGAATACAAGAGGTTATGACGGCTGTGACGTACTGCGAACTACTGCTCGCAAACGATTCACCGAGCCTAAACGACTTTACTTATGCCAAGGCGGAGACAGCGTGGCTTGAGTAACAAGTACGATGCAACCACTAGTCACGCTAATAAACATTTCCAAAACTAATGGGCCGCTCCGGCGGCACAGTGGTCTAAGCAATGGCTTCTGATCATTCGCCCAAGATGGATCTTGGGTTTGAGTCCCGGAGAGGCATGGATGTTGTGTTTGTCTCATGGTGCTCACTCTCGTCCTTCCCTGGAAGCAGTGGCCCTAAATTAGGGATGGGCTACTGCTTGTAGCCCACTGAGCTGTTTTAGGTAATCGTTAAACCTTCAATAATAATAAAAAAAAAAAAAATAAAAAAAAGGCAGCGAATGTGTCATAGGCGCTGATTTGAAAAATTATTAGGGGTTCCGGACATTTTATTTTAAAGTAAATGACCCACGCATTTTTCAAAGATTTAAGTCGAATTTAAATTTCATTCAGTAAAATTATCTGGCACAATAAGATGCCTGGAATGCTAGAATGAAATAAATTATAGTTAATTACAGAATATTTTAGCTGTTTATTTTTCAGCTTCTCTGCACCGGGTTACTTCTTGATTTGCCCATTCTTCGTATGTCGAAAGTTAATGGGTTCCGCCACTTTGGGCAAGGAAAGAATTCTTGATTCGCGTATTCCTGTCTAGCCTAAAACTTTTACCATCTAGAGGGGAGGGAGGTTCATTTGAGAGAGCACTAAATCGTTTGTGCGTTAAAGAAGAAAAAAAGGACAATTTTTTTTGTGAAAAAAAAACAACAACAACAAAAAAACCTAGTTATTCATTGGAATAAATATTAGTTGGCATTTTTTTTTTTTCTTATAAATGCTTAAACTTGTATGAAAATTCACTACATGTAGTTTTGGGGGAAATTTCAGACAAAAAAAATGTGTTCTAGGGAAATATTGGGCCCTTAACATTTTCTGCACCCCTGCTCACTCATTAATTTATGCATAAAGTTCTGTGACATATACTACATGTAAAATCAAAAGCTATAACTTACCTTCGGCATCAATTGTGAATGGTTGATTTGGTGACAGAATCTCATATTTGCATATGTCACTAAATTTAGGAGAGCAATCATTGTCATCTGCTTCAACCTGAACGATTTTATCGTACAAACGATCTTCATCTACATCAACATTGTAGGTTTCTTGTACAAATTCGGGAGCAAATTCATTGACATCATCTACAGTCAAGTGAACAGTGATGCTGCAAGAGAAAGAATAAAAAGTGTTTTTTAAACAAAATGAATAGTCACAATTTACAAACTTCATGTAATTATGACCCAAAATAACTTGAAAATACAGAGTGGCAACATTCAAAGATGTGCTCCTATAATACTGGGACAACTTTTTGTGCAATAATAAAACTAAAATAACTACTGCAAACTTTTAATCACATTTGAAGTACACTGTACCACATAATCATTTACACTGAATGGAATGGAAGGATTTCCCAAATTAACATGGAGATTTTTTTCTCATGTTGGCTGCTAGAAAAGATTTCCAAATAAATGAAATATGAAACATATGAGTTGCATCTACTAGTTTTTATAATAATAATAATAATAATAATTTTCAATATTACATGCAATTGCTTTTGTAATAACAACAGGTAGTGTCTATCTTTATTTGTGAATACAATTTTTGGAAAATCCAATAAGCTTAGAAATTTCAAACTCAGTAAACATATGAATAAGATCTCCAGAATGAGCACCTAGCTCATTAATTTGAACCAGAAATGGGACCTCTTCATTCACAAAGTGTTTAAGACAGATGTTGCTGCAGTAACAATTAACATGTTTATTGTGGAGGGTATACACATAAGGGTGAAAAATTGCTTTTTGTAGATCTCAGTTAGCTTCATCAAATGCCACATGTGCTTCTGAACTCACATTTTGTAAACATAATAAAAAATAATATTTGTTCAGATTGGTGAGTAATGTTTACATGACCAAATCAAAAGACATTATATTAATGTTAATGAGACTGTTAATTTTTTAATATAATTTATTTCTTTGGAACTACATATGGAGCTGCAAATATATTATAATTTAAATTTAATACTGCTGAGGAATTTAGACCGATTGGTGCAATGAAACTGAACAACTGTAGGTGTCAAGAAAATCATTTAGCACATAAGAAAGTTGCAATGCTTGTTTAATTGACCATACTGCACGATAGGGTATCTATTTCTAACCCTTCCAAGACCCTAAGAGAGTTTCTAATTACGCACCTACAAATGCTCAATAATGAATATCAACAAAGCTCACCATCAATTTGCTGGACCCAATTTACAAAACATATATTTTATCTCAGTGCCAACATTGTGGTGGTATTCCAAATCTGGAGATTGGAAGAAATCTTTACATAAACTCTTGTGCATTTTTAAAGGGGTGGGAAGCCAATTTCTGAAACTGACTATCCTTGCATGCCTAATTAACTTTTTAAAATGTAAATGTTTACAATCATAATAAAACATTAACGACTAAACCTGGAAAAAAGGACAGAAGGAGAAAAACAATTTTTCTATACAGCCACAGTAAGCACTCATTGTAATTCTAGCACACTTATCACATTAATTCAAAAATAAATATGAAAGTTATCTGAAAATGACACCTTTTAATACTTACAGGAACTTTAGCAATACTAGACTGAAATGATATAAAATGCACAGCTCCTGTTACTAACAAAATGGCACCATCTCATCATGAAAGAATTATTCTGGACATTAGTAACTGTAACTGAGAAGCTGCTCTTGGGGTTTCCATATATTCATCACTAGAAAACCTTCAGCGATGAATTTAAAAGAGATACTTCATGTATATCTTCTGTATAAGGAAGTCACAAGTTATATGTGGTTAAAATACATAAAACAGAGATTCAGTACCTCTTTTAGAATTGCTATTGCGCACGTTAAAATACCGACACGTGATTATAGTGGTGCAGTTAATTATGACGTTTATTATTTTAAAAATATAGACTAAAAGAAAGCAAGAGCAATTACTCACATATATTCGTCCTGAGGTCGTTTTTGTTCGCATACCACCGTAGTTCCGCAAGTTTGTTTGGTCTCAGGTGTTCAGTGGCTATTCATTGCAAAAAGTCCGATGGTGACTATAATATGGTGTTTAGCAATGTCATAGTAGTAGATGACCCACAGAATCTTGCTATATATTGTATCGTAAGCTCAAAAGAAGAATACAACTGAGAATAAAAAAACCCTGTAATGACCACAGGCAGGTTAAAAGGCTAACAATGAACAATCAAAAAAACTATAGCGAACGAATCTAAAAGGCTGATAGTGAACAAATTTAAAAGAACAGAATGAAATATGAATGGCTAGAAGAAACGACGAATTAACTATTTACATAATGCGTGCACCAGCGTCCCCGGACGCGTTTCGCCGTAGTGTCTTCCTAGGCGTTTTCAACATTTCGTACCTCCAGAAGTCATGATGTACATTGCGCATGGGTCAGTTTTCCTGCTATATGGTGGTGCCATCTGGTGTCATAGTTTGATTTTGCTGTATTTGTTGTTGTCTTTTGATTTTATTTTTATGCTCCTCTTTTAATCTTTTTTCGGCGTCCACTAAATTCCTCCAGGCATATGAAAGGTCATATGGTGAATTGTTATTGCAATTTGATGATTTGGTCTTCTCTATTAAGATGGATTCAGCAATCTGGATGGTCCTTCAGTTTTTTTGTTGATTTATCAATTTGTTGCACACCACTATGGGAAGAAATAAAATTGATAAATAAAAAAAACAACTGGAGGACCATCCAGATTGCTGAATCCATCTTAATAGAGAAGACCAAATCATCAAATTGCAATAACAATTCACCATATGACCTTTCATATGCCTGGAGGAATTTAGTGGACACTGAAAAAAGATTAAAAGAGGAGCATAAAAATAAAATCAAAAGACAACGACAAATACAGGAAAATCAAACTATGACACCAGATGGCACCACCATATAGGAGGAAAACTGACCCATGCGCAATGTACATCATGACTTCTGGAGGTACAAAATGTTGAAAACGCCTAGGAAGACGCTAGGGCAAAACGCGTCCGGGGACGCTGGTGGATATAAGGAGGTGGTGCACGCATTATGTAAATAGTTCATTTGTCGTTTCTTCTAGCCATTCATATTTCAATTTGTTCTTTTAAATTCATTCACCATCAGCCTTTTAGATTCGTTCGCTATAGTTTTTTTGATTGTTCATTGTTAGCCTTTTAACCTGCCTGTGGTCATTACAGGGTTTTTTATTCTCAGTTGTATTATTCTTTTGAGCTTACGATACAATATATAGCAAGATTCTTTGGGTCGTCTACTACTTTGACATTGCTAAACACCATATTATAGTCACCATCAGACTTTCTGCAATGCATAGCCGCTGAACACCTGAGACCAAACAACTTGCGGAACTACGGTGGTATGCGAATAAAAATGCCCTCTGGACGAATATATATGAGTAATTGCTCTTGCTTTCTTTTTAGTCTTTATATTTTAAATAATAAACGTCATAATTAACTGCACCACTATAATCACATGTCCGTATTTTAACGTGTGTAATAGCAATTCTAAAAGAAGTACTGAATCTCTATGTATTATGAATTTAAAAGAGACACGGAAACAAATTTTTTAAAGAGAATTCTGGAAGCTCTTCTCTGTTTTCATTACACGTGATGTTACATAGAAGCATTTTTTCATCCATAATAAATTTACACAGTTTTTGAAGTAGAAAGAGGAGTATGTGCCAATGTTACTTGAAATTTACTACTTCAAAACACATGTGCATTGCAATTAATATCGGCACACAATCCTTCTGTCTGTTTTTTTCATATGATTTAGCATACTTCAGCAGCCAAGCAAGCACAAACTTCCATAGAATGAATCACTTAGTTGTATCCATTCACTGCATCAGGGTGAAAAAAACTTTCCAGTTTCCTCAGAAACAAAATCTTGGTTTAGCTATATTCTCTCTTTTAATAACGTTCATGCTTCCAACAATCTTATACAACAATTTCATCTTCAAGAAAACAAGTTTTAGATACAAGTCCAGATCCATTTTTTATAGAGGTTCCCACCACATTATTTCTTGTTCATAACTGAAAGTGCAGAATAAACCATGTGAACCAATCCTGGTAATTTTTCACACTAATCACATATATGTGGTTCTTGGCACAGATCTGTTCTTGATAGGTTCACACATTAAGTTTCCAGCACATTACTTCCTGAATAAAAAAATAAAACTGCAAGTGCAGAGAAAACCATGTGCACCAATCCTAGCTATTTTGCATATTAATTACATCCATGTGCTTCTTGCAACTGCCAAATCATATCCAGGTAGAGTAATTAATGCAGTATTATGCAGTAATTACTGTACCTGGTTATGGTTATAATTATGTACTGCATAATTATAACCATAAATGCTGTTATAATTATGCAGTGTGGATGGGAAATGAATTTTGCAGAATAATTGATAACCTTGATAGATAGTATGAGGAATAAGCATTAAACTAGTGAATTGGTATTTATAAAATGAAAAGTATGTTTATTGTATATAAGTGCAGTTATAGTTGTTAGACGAGAAAGTTATTATATGTATTTATATGTATATCAGTGTAATTATGGTTGTTATCTGAGAAGAGAGAGAGAGAGAGAGAGAGAGAGAGAGAGAGCAAAAGAAAAAAGAAAATATAAATGCCATAAAAATGAAACTAATAAAATTTACAGCACATTAAAGGTGAACAAAAAAAAAAAAAAAAAAACAATGTTATCTGTATGTTACTGGTATAAACATGAATGTGCTGCAGTGCCATTTTTGAGAATGAAATATCAAATAAGGGAAACTTCCAAGTTTACAAGCACATATCCAAATTCAAAAATAACAGTTTTGCACTCATTTTTTTAATAGCAACTTCAAATGAAATTTAAATCTTGAAAATGGATACACCAGTTCAGTTTTTTTAAATTATGCCACCAGATAATCTGCTCCAGTTAATAAGATGTCTAATATACAGAATGGTTGTTACAGCTGCCAACGGATATCCAAGCCGGACCTCTAGTAGTTACCAATAGATATTAAGGCCACAGATCTCTTGCACTCACCAACGGGTAACATAATGTCAACCATTTTAAATAGAGGTTTCAGGTCAGGGGCTACTTAACTACTTAAAGAGTTATCGGATACCCAAGTCACATACCTTGTTACTGATGGATATGCACCAGCAATATCTTCCATTTACCAATGGTGCCTGTGGCTATTCATACTAGTCCTTTGCCACAGAGAGTATATATAAAAAATGAAGACATTTTTATTTTTTTATATATACTCTCTGTAGCAAAGATTAGGTTAATAACCAAAGAACAAAGAAGAAGTATTTTGTTCTTTGGTTATTAACCTAAATTCTGTAATGTGAAGTAATGAAGTGCACAGTCCTGACAGCATGAGTTTTGGTAAAGTTTCTACTTTATTAAAGTTACTGCTCCAGCAAACAGTCTTCAATATCTTGCCAAGGCACTGAGAATAAAATTGTACATGCCTACATCCTAAACAGGTAGCATTACATGCAAATTCCAAATGAACTCAAATATCCAAGGCACTTTTCTGAGTGATGTGTTCAGTGACTGACTAATTTCAGGGAATATTCTGCCACTGAGACTGTCTGACTACACACATAGCATGATCTTTACTTGTATCTGTAGGAAGCAATGCAAAAAGTGCAATCTTCAAAAACAGTGCATGTAGCTTCCACTGTCTGAGGGAGACTACATGCACTGATTCATACTGTTCAGAGCAGTATTCATTACGAATGTATACTGCTCTGAACAGTATGAATCTTTGCCAGTAGGATATCAATCAAGTAGAAGTTTGCCTACAAGCCCATGGGGACTATTTCAAACACCCCCTATTGAAAAAGCATTCACTATAATTATTTCTGTTACAGCCATAGAAGCAAGATCGTTTTCAGAAGTCTGCAACACAGAAGGTAAATAAAAACTGTCTCCAAGGTAAAAGAATCCCTAAATGTTAAATTTGCCATAAAATTTATTATGTTGCATAGCACCAAAGTGTTTTTAAAAATAAGCCAGACTGAGTTTTTGATAACAGCATAAATTAGTATTTACTCACAAAAGTAAATTCTTATTCACTCATCAAAAATTGTTTCTTTCCTGATAAGAAATGCAGGAAAAAAAAAAAAAAAAGAAGAATGATTTCATTTTATTCAGAATTTAAACTCTGTCATTCTTAGACTTTATGAACTTTTAAAATCATGGCCAGATATGTAACGAAAATAGAGTTTGTTTTTTTTTTAATTTTTACCTTTTGTATTTAGTTAACCAATTAAAAACTCAACTCTCTCTATCAAGAGATGTTCAACAAATACAGATATTCTGTTCTTACTATGTTCTGCAGCAATTTTGTTGCAGTAAGAGCCCGATAGTGATGACTTAGGTGACTTTGTTGTGGCAGTGACAGTGTCAACTTTGGTAATAGCAGTGACTTGGCATTTTACATCTTTAAGATTGATTGTATTTGGCCATGTTTGTTTCACTTAAAACATGAGAAAATATCCATACATATTGTTGCTTCAACTTCACAAGTTTATTTCCATGATTATGCAAAAGAAAACAAATGCAATAAAAACAAAACAAATTTACAGTATGTTTAAAAAGGGAGCACACAACTTTGCAGGAGTATAGAGAATGACTCGGAAGACATACAGAAGCTGAGTCAGTCGCATAATGCAGTGGAGCACAGCAAGTTTTCACCATATCACTGGAATACTGAATTTTGCCACGGGAGCGTATTCCACATCAAACACTTGCAAAATGGCGACTTTTGAAGGTGCAGAGCGACCACATAGTGTGTTTTGGTTCAAGGAAACAAAGTCTGAGACAGAAGTTCAGAGGCATTTTCGCACGCAATATGGCAAAGAACCTCCGAGTAGGCATATGATCTATGTGTGGCACAATAATTTTGAGGAAACAGGCTGTTCTATTCATCATCTGATGTCAAGTGGTCAGCCACGTACCTCCAATGCTGTTGTGGACATAGTGCATGAGAGCTTCTTTAGAAGTCCTCGAAAGTCAACGAGACGTTGTTTCAGGAAACTGGCACAGAGTAAAATCCCTGAAATGGCAATGGGCTGAACATTGCCAGAAGAACGGATCACCAATAGACAACCAACATTTTACACTGGATTCCAAGGAACAGAAAAAGACCCTGAAGAAGACCACACGGGGAGATGGGTGGATGAAATTCAAAAGCATGTGGGAGTGACATGGAGGAGACTGGCCCAAGATAGACTGTTGTGAAAGAAACTTGGGGAGACCTTCATCCAGCAGTGTATTGATTATAGTTGACAATGATGTCATCCAGCAGTAGATTGATAATAGTTGACAATGATGATCATATAATAATATACAGTATATATCCATAAGTAGCATAATTTAATTGCTAAATTGAATTTAAATTGTTAAATTGATCTCAAAATTTTTTAAACAACATTATTTACATGCATTTATTTCTATGCTAAGACATTTTCTGCTTCAACAGTTTTTTTTATATGGAGGGGAAGGGGGAGATAGAGGGCAAAACTGCACCCTTTTTTATCACTTGAATCATTAGATGAAAACCACATCTACGCCTTATGAGGTCAGTGCATGGAGAATTACTTCAGATTTTTGTCAGAAAATGAACAATTATGTAAAATAAAAATAAATTCATGACCCCAGAGTAAAATTTGTGACTTTTTCATGATCCTTATCTGGATTTGTGACTTTTTCGTGCCTTTCATGACCAGTAGACACTCTGATTCTGTGACATCATCTGCATTTCAAGCCGTACAAACTTACCATTGTGCGTGAGCTGAAGACAGATGATGGTAAGATATGCAAAGATTTCTGTACAGAAATGATCAGTCGGATAGAAGAAAATGAGAACTTTCTGGAGACTACCATTTTCAGTGATAAGTGCACTTTTCACATAAGTGGTCAACACCCATAACTGCAAAATTTGGGGAAGCGAACATCCACATTTCACCATAGAACATGTTCGTGACAGCTCAAAAGTTAACGTTTCTTGTGCCATAAGCATGAAGAAAGTGTACAAACCCTTCTTTTTTGTAGAGTCCACCATTAGTGGTATTGTGTATCTTGACATACTGCAACAGTACCTCATTTTGCAATTGGATAACAATGACCATGACGGATGCTTACACCAAGATGGAGTACCTCTGCATCACCTAAATGATGTACAGTCATACCTAAACACCAGTTTTCCAGGTCGGTGGATTGGGAGAGGTGCACCTGTAGCATGGCCACCTCATTTCCCCAACCTTACACCACTAAATATTTTCTTGTGGGGCTTTCCTAAAGATCGTGTCTATGTACCACCACTACCAACCAAATATCGATGAGCTGCCTACAAGAATTACTGCTGCCATTGCTGCTGTTATGCCTGATATGCTATGCCACCTGTGTCAGGAAATTAACCACAGGTGGGACGTCTGCAGAATTACTGGAGGCAATCATATTGAAATTTGATTTTCTGTGTTGAAACTTCAAGTGTTGCTCTACATTTGCACAGTAAAACTAATTGTTCATCTGTCACTATTTCCTTTCTATTGCCTTGCAAATTTGTATACCCCCATTTGAAACACCCTGTATACATCGCCACTACCACTGTAACAAACCTCGCTCTTTTCTAGCTCATACTCAACATAGCCGCCATCCAGTGAGAACTGCCACATAATTTTGTTTTGGTTCATTCCATAGTAGAATCACACACTCGAAGAAAAACAGAATTCAGGCCCTTTTTCAACAATAACAAACAGTTTATTCCATTAAAAGTATGTGGCTTGGGACCTCTCAGCAGGTAGGTTAATGGAATGTTTTCTTTGACTTTGTTCCGATCTATGCTATAAAAACTAGACCTGAACTTTATGTTTTCCGTAAACCAACATTGCTGCTTCCGCCGACGCCAAAACTTCCAACCAGACCTACTTCTCCAAAACTCTGGTTCCGTCTCTCTTGATTCCACTTCTAAAGTAAAAGATTCATTCTCTCTTAAAACTACAAAAAGCTCCACTATTGGATTTCCGAGTTAATATCTACCTGCCACACCCTTAAGCTTGTGTCTCACTCATCAACACGCCCTTGAAACAATCCCATCACCATACAAAATGGGTACCATACACTTAAAATACTTCTGTACTAAGCCGATTGTAATTCGGCTAATCACGTGTATCTGACAGTACCAGCCTTAAACCTGCTGATTTCATCTGCTCTGCCCGAAAATGACACGAACGAAGAAACTCCACGTGGGAAAGTACATAGGCGTATGTGGGAAAGTACATAGGCATATTTACAATGATTTTTTATGACCTGTGGGCTAGCGAATCTTATAACCACAAACTTAATTTATGAAACAGGGGTATATAAAAGGTTTCCTGTTTTTCCTTTGAAATCTGTGTTGTGAATTTACCAAACAGTTTTGTGCTAATAGCTTTGGGGGGAAATTACATGAATTTTTGAAAATGCTGAGGAGATGTGTGGTAACATAATTAAATCATGTAAAATTATAAAATTAAATAAAAGGCAACTGAACTGTTCTTGTGAAGAATAAAAAAATTCACCTTATAAATCTAACTAAAATGAAGCTAACTGGGAGAAGAAAAAAGAAACCGTCATATTTAGGAATACCTGTGTTTTAGTGCCATAAAAATGGAGAAGGGGCCATTTAAAATTGCATAAAAACACGGTTTTCTTAAAAATTGATAAAAAATAAACCAAAAATACTTCCACCTCAATCTAACTGTAATGAAGCTACATGGAAGCCAAGAAAAAAAAAAATCTGCAACCATCACCATTTTATACCACACAATAGCATAATAAAGAAACAAACTGTGACAGTCACCATTTTTTCCCCATGCAATATGGCTGTGGAATCGGAGATGTTAGACATGGTTAAAAAAATATAGTATTTGTGGGGAAAAAAAAAAAATGCAACCATCACCATTTTTTACCACACAATAGCATAAAAAAGAAACAAACTGCGACAGTCACCATTTTTTTCCCCATGCAATATGGCTGTGGAATCGGAGATGTTAAACATGGTTAAAAAATATAGTATTTGTGAAAAAATAGTCACCTCATCGGTCTAACTTGAATTGAAGCAATCTGGGAGCCAAAAAAACAAAAAAAAAAAAGGAAATGTTAAACAGGGTTAAAAAGTTGCTATTTGTTTTAAAAAAAAAAAAGGAAAGGAAAAGAAGAAAAAAATCACCTCATCGGTCTAATTGAAATTGAAGCATTTTAAGTGCCAAAAATCGAAAAACTGCGACTGTCACCATTCCGGAATGTAGTGCAATACGAAAGTGGAAATAGAAATGTTAAACAGGTTAAAATATGGTTATTTGTGAAAACAAAATCCTGATCAGTCTAATTGAAATGAAGCTATTTAAAAGCAAAAAAACAACAACAAAAGTTTGGGTTTTGCAAAAGAAAAGAAAAATTCACCTCACTAACCTAACTAAAATGAAGCCATCTGGGACCCAAGAAAAGAAAAACTGCAGCCATCAGCTTCCGAAACACAGTGAAATATGGCAGTGGAAAACCAAGAAGGAAACATTCAAAATTCGCAAAAATATCGCTTCCCAGCTTCAGAGTTGAAAGTAAACAATAAATCTTATCAAGTCAGAGTTATATGGTTGGAAAAAAGAAACTGAAATATGAAATGAAATAAAGCACTGCGTACATCATCTATTGACTGCTGCATTACTTTTCAGACTCGGGAGGGGTCAATGTTGATATACGTGAAAATTTAACTTCATAGCTTCAAAATTTATATAGTGTAAATACACCGAAGAGCCAAAACATTGTGACCAGCATGTTTTTATGTACCTAAATTGAAGCAACTAAATGATGGCTTGTGTAAAGGTCATGAAACGGTATTAATAACACCTGATAATGAGCTGTGGTAATAAGTGTTATTATTGTGTTTCAGTTGGGAAAGGCAGCAGATTGAGCAAATTTGACAAAGGCTAAATTGTAATGTCCAGATGACTGGATCAGAGAATTTCTGAGACGGCAAGACTTGTGGGTGCTCATGATCATTGTAGGATACTCATGATTTGCCATCAAAAAGTGGTCTGAGGAGGGTAAAATCACAAACCACTGGCAAGGTGTGGGTCAACCACAGCTCATTGGTGCTAGAGGTGAGCAAAGGCTATCCTGTTTGGTACGAGCCAACAGAAGGATACTGTGGTGCAACTTGACGGTAATATGAATGCCGTTGACAGAAGGAATGTAACACAACACTCAGTACATCGCACCCTACTGAAAATGGGACTGCGTATCTGCAGGCCACTCTAAGTGCATGTGCAAACCTCGGTTCACCATGTAAAGCAGCTACGGTGGGCATGCGAGTATCAAAACTGGATGTTGAATGATTGCAAGAAGGTTATCTGGTCTCAGGAATCTCATTTCCTGTTGAACCATCTGGATGTGTGTGTGCGTAGTTTACCTGGGAAAGTGTTGGCACCAGGATGCATTGTCGAATGAAAACAAGCTGGTGGAGAAAGTATCAATGCTTTGAGTAATGATAAACTGGAAGACCCTCGGTCCAATCATTCACATGCAGGGAACTATGATGTCTACCATCTACCTAAACATCACTGCAGACCAGTTACATCTTTTCATGGCAATATTCCTCTCTAGTAGTGCCTTCTGTCAGCAGAAAAATACACCTTGCCACACTGCCCTGATTGTTCAATAATGATTTGTGGAACATAAGGAACACTTCCAGGTATTGCACTGACCTCCAACTTCCCCAGGCATTAATTGAATCAAGCATCAGAGGTTTGTGTTTGAACAACAAATCTGATCAACCACGAAACTGTTGGTACCAGACACTACAAGACACCTTTAAAAATCTGGTAGCGTCCATGCCTCGTTGAATAAGAGCTGTTTTGGCAGCACGTGGAGGACCAAAATCATATTACTTCAGATGGCCGTAATGTTTTGGCTTTTTGATGTAATAAAACAAAAATGTAATTCTGTTTTTGAGTAATGATCCTGGAAATGACAAAAGGGAGGGAGTTTAAATTAAAAGTGAAAATTTTACTTCCATTGGCGAAAGCTATGAAGCATTGCTAAGAATGAAATTTTTTTCCTAATCCCCCCACCCCCAAACCATAACAAATTAGGGCTGTGCCCACATCTGCCAGTTTTATCTTCATTTTTCAATGTAATTCCACCCATTTTTGTGTTTGTGTTGTACACACACACACACACACACACACAGTCGTATCACTATTTTACAGGGGAAAATAAATTACAATTTTCAGGTCTTACGCCCCAAATTTGGTTGTTGTAACATATTCAAATGCTCAAAATTTCAATCTAATGTGGTGATCCTCTGGTTCCATATCTAGCTCTCAAACTGCACAGCATCACCAGGTATTTTACATCATTACATGCTGAGTTGAAGATCTATTTCTTTATCTCACTGACAATGACTTCAGCCAATAATTTTGTTCAATATTTTTTTTTTATTGGAGGTTTAACGATCACTGTGAGCAAATCGGGCTATAAGCAGTCGCCCATCCCCCTAATTTAGGGTCACTGGTTCCAGGGAAGGGAGAGAGCCAGTGCCGTAAGACAAACACAACATCCATGTCTCACCAGGATTTGAACCCAGCCCCCTTAGGACGAATGATCAGAGGCCATCGCTTAGACCACTGCGCCACCGGGGCGGCGATAATTTGTTCATTCTTGTTTTCATACAAAATAATGGCTAAACTCGGGGATTTAGCTTATCAGTGGAAATGTGGACAAAATAATTAGATTCAAATCCCCACCCCCATCCACTTTTTTTTTTTTTTTTTTTTTTTTTTTTATGTTCACTACAAAGAGACAAACAATCATCTATGAGAAAATTTGAGTTACAGCATAAAGAAATATTGATCTCCTTTGGTCCAAGCAAACCATTCATGGGATGGAAAAACATTGCCACATTTACTGTCCCAAAAATTTGTGGATTGTATTGCAATACTTGTATCGAAACGAATGTTACAAATAATGAAGCAGAATGTGGAAACATCTTAAGCAATTTAAACAGAAATTAATACATGTGCAGTGAAATTTTATAATATGAAGAAAAATAGTCAAAATACATTCAAAGGGCAAGGGCAGAATTTTTTTTTTTAGAAGAGAAAATTGTTATTTCAAAAAAATTTATAGCTTTTGATAATTTCTGTAGATGCAGGTCTCTTTTTTAGATCCTGAACTGTGTGCATTTCCCCTACACTACCAGACTGCTAACTATTGGTGGAATCCATAGATAAACTTGCAGGTAAGTTATGTTGCAGCTTTAGTTTTGGATTGGGAAGCAAGTTTTTGATTGTTGGCATCTTGGCCAAGGAAATTTCCTTCTTTAGAATTTTTACTTTGTATTTTTCTTTTAAGATTTGAGACATTTGAATATTCCCTTTCCCTTTTTCATGATAGGAATTCTTGATACGAAACATAAGCATTATGGACAACTCTTTGCATTTGGGTGTTGGGTTGCACATCAATAGATTTAATTTTCCTCCTATGTAGACTGTATTTCATTATGGAAGCAGCCATAGTTTTCAACTGTAACAGAACTCCTATCTCGTGCAATAGTGTCATCCACAAAGTTAAAGGTACCCTCAACAAGAGGACCAGAAAATGCAGTTAAGAGTGCTTTGACAAAGTGCACTTAAGTATTTGAATCTTAAGCCATCTGGCCTTTCATTACAAATATGTTACCACTAATTATAATCAATTCTTGAATCCTTATTTGTTTCATCATATACCCTTACATTCTCCATATCAGTTATTTATGGGTCTGTTGTATACTTATGTACATCTTCCATGAGACCGCCTCTATCAGAGTGAAGGATGACTTGTGGCAAGCATTCAGCCAATTTATCAAAAGCAGAAACTGTTGTAGCAAGCTTCCTTTGTTTTGGATGAAATACTGATAGCCAAATTAGCATTTTGTTATTTAAGGGAACATTTTTCAGCATATATGATGCAGTGTTTTCATATGCATCCCTGAGATTTTTATAAAATGTGATTTTCCTCAATTCCAATGCATCTGAACAAGCAAATTTGCCAACATTCAGACACTTCTCAAAGCATTGGGTTTTGGTGTCCCTCACATCAATTGTTACCAATTTTTTAACATCATTCTCTGATATATATTCAGGTTTAATAAACAACAACAAAAATATTTGCAGACTTCAAACGTTTCAGTATGTGCAAGATGAGTGATTGGTTTCTCTCGTTGAAATTTTTTTACCAAAGCATTGAATTGGAGCAAAATTCCCCTGTAAAAGTTTAAATAAAATGTGTATTTCATTCTGTGGTTAAACAAGGTAAAAAAATCTTATCTTTTCTTGATTGATAGCTCACAGTTTTTGTTCCACTAGATGACTTTAAACCAAGGCGATACACATTTTAAGTTCAACTGATACATTTCTTGATTAATATGTCACTTAAAATACCACTATCTTGTTTTTCATCAGATAAAAAGCTGCTATAAGAAAACCAAAATTGCATCATGCAACTCATAAAGCCTATTACAGGTAGCTAGCTAGCATTTACAGAAATAGAGATTCAGTTGGTCTTAAAATGTTGTGCACATTATTAAAATTCAGCAGGCTTTGAAACTCAGAAAACAGCTCCTTTGCTTTGGGGAATCCTGTATATTGTAAAATATATCATGTGTTCAATAAATTTACCGAAATAGTTGAAAAATTGTTTTGCTGAATTATGCACTATGTGTACAATAACTCCATGAATATCCAGAAGATTTGATTTTTTTTCTAACATTTCTACACCCTTTCTACACTCTCACACTGTAGAGCAGTTGTCCATTAGGCAACCAATTATTTGGTTATAATCAAGCCCATTTCCAACATAAGCTCACTGACATTGTTTAAAATATTGATTGCTTGCAGTTGCAAGATTTTCTTTCTGTGAGCCTAAATGACCAGTTAAATCATTTTCTGCTTGTCATAATAAAATCTTACCATAATGTTAATTATTTTATCCATAGCACTGCTAGTAGTTTCATCCAAGTCGAGAAAAAAATTCCTAATTTCTCCTTCAAATTTTCTCTCATACATTTTGCAGTGCCATGAATGTTGACATAGGTGACACTCGTTTTAGAAACAAGAAGTTTTGATTGCTAACTTATCATTGGCTAAATCCTTACTGACTTCCACATTTGAATGCCAATGCAGAAAGCAGAGTGTTTTCACTCAAAAATGCAGTTAAAACTGTGTTTTGGTCAGGAACTCGATCTGATAATGAAGGCTTTGCAATGACTGGCTTCATTCCTGGTAATGTTTGTGTATACTGCTGAGTTTGCATGCATTTTTTATGGCCTTTATCATTGCTGTGTTTGAGCAATACTTATTACTGCCATAATTAATTTTTCTTGTGCACAAAACAAAACAATCAAAAATGCATGCAAGCTCAGCAGTATGAGCATAATACAAAACCATGGCTGCTTCATTTTACGGCACCAAACTCCAAATTTGACTTTATCCAGATCACTTTCTTGAACCATTTCCACCTCCATTTATTTCTAACGCAACCATTATCAACAGCTGCCAATGCATTCTCTTGATCAATGAAATTCATTGTTGACATCACTGATCATTAAATAATATTGAACTTAAACAAATGTAACAAAAAGTAAACAATTTGCACATACATCCAAAGCCATGTTCTGCTGTCCCACTGCTCTGGTAACAGATAAACACACAGAAACTATGACCGAAAGGAATGATGGGAATCGCAGATCCCAGTGGTCGGTCGTACTGTATTACCAAGCATGCGTGCAAGCACAGCTGGCTTGGAGAGATAAAGAGAGGTCTCAACAGAGTCAAGATCAGTCAATTTGACCCACACTGTGAGAGGTACATTGGCCTTGCCTCATCCTGGTCAACAAGCAGCATTTTTGCAGCAATGCATAGAACATACATGCGTTGATACAAATCAGAACATCAACAAATGTAAAACTCCAAATGCAAAGTAAAAGTTTTCGACTTGCCTTCTATATCAAGCTGAAATACAAACATTTATGAATAAATTGATATTTAACAACAATACATGACAGAGGGAACATCGTAAGGAATTTATTTTTTACTATTATGGGAGAAATTTTCGTTCAGTATAACTTCTGTTTTTGAAAATTTGCCAAAGATGGAATTCCCTCCCCAGGAAGGAAAACTTTCACCCATGTTCTTCCTACCTTCAAAACTAAATTAAAGCTGCAAATCAAATTGAGATGTCATTTTGCAGGTAAAAATAATAAAAAAACAATTGTATCTGTGGGCTTCCTGGGAGCAGAATAAATTTGTGTCATGCGTTTTCAGGATGTCTACCAAATTTGGGAAATACAAATTAATGACCAATAAGAAGTTTTCATGACCACTTTTAAAAAACCAGTATAAATATACCAATGCAGGCTGCGGTATATGCGCGCGCACACGCACACACACACACTAGAGATGGGGAGCACTACGCCCCCTCTTTTTTTACTATGGAAAAAGTGCCCCCTGATGTTCTGCTAGTAACAAAAATCTACCCATACTTTGAGTGCACTTAAAAGTTGAAATACTCACCATTTTGCTACAAGATTTCATTACTTGCACCCTTCTTTATGTTTATACCTGGAAAAATGTCCTGACTCCATAAGTAGCATAATGTAAATTGCTAAATTGATGACAAAATTTTGTAAACAACGTTATACACATGTATTTTCATGCTAAGACATTTTTTGTGCTATCAGTTTTCTTTGTGGAGGTGGGAACAAATGCCCCTTTCTTTTGACACTTAAATCATTAAATGGAAACATCTACACTTATGTGGTCAATGCATGGAGAATTACTAAGATTTTTGACAGAAAATGAACAATTACTAAAAGTAAAAAGAAATTCATGACCCCAAACCAAAGCAAAACCCGTGACTTTTTCTTGACTTTCATGACCTTTTTCTGAACTAGTGACTTTCATGATTTTCACGACCAGTAGACATCCTGTTTTTTTCCAAAGGTATTACTTTAAGAATGTGCAGTAAATTAGTACCAGATTACCCTATTGTTCCTTCGCAGAAACAACAGAGCATCTAGATTTTTACTTGGAAATGAATGTTGTACAGCATTATATGTAATACAACATTCATTTCCAAGTAAAAATCTTTTTTCTGCAATTCCAGAATACACACTTTACACAATCGTATTGAGGAAGTTTTTACTCACCCTGTACTTCCACACCATGATTTAATGTAACGTTCAAGAGATAATCAATTTTGATAATTCAAGATGACATTTTTTATTTTTGCAAGATCTGCTAGAAATTATAGGGAGGAAACAATCCATTTTTCACAAAAATGAATACATTAAAAAAATAGCACCCTAGTTTTTGGTGAGGCATAACCCAGTGGGTTGCAATGAAAATGTTCTATGCCATTCATTGCATGTCCTCATATTCTATCCTACAACTGAAGTACAGGTTGACCATCACTAATCATTGGGACATCACAACCACTGGTACCTGAGATTTGCAGGACTAGTGATTTTCCTGGATTACTGAAGGTTTGCTTAAAAAGCTCTAAGCACCTCAAACCTACCTCAGAATACCTGCATTGCATCCATAGCACTGCACAATAAAAGATAATATAGAAAACAAACATTAAATTAAAAGCAAGTGAAATTTTAATGAATTGAATAGCACAAGTTGTAGATATTGCAGTAAGCTACACTATACAGTATTTTTACTCATGTGGTCATTTGTACATCTGGGTGAGTAGAAGTTGACTGCATGGGATTTTCAAGTGTTGACTTTTCTCTGTGGTGTTTCTTACCTATTTTTCAGCATATCTTGAAAGTTAAGTTGTTTCATATACTTTGTTCTCTCTTAGATTAGTTTATCATGCACCATGCAAACCTTCATTATTTCTTGTTCAATTACAAAATTGTGTTGCTCAAAACCTTTTATTAGTTCACTTTTCAACTCAATTTACTTACCAATAGAGATTCTTATTGCTACTCTGTTTTCATCAATGCTTTCTCTCTCACTGTCTTTATTCTTTGGATTTACAACCACCTGCACTATTTCTGAGTCAGTATAGACTCAAACATTAAACTATGCTACAATTTGTTCCATTCATATTTTAGCATTGATGGTACTACCAACTGCCAAGCTTCAGCAATGTCATACATACTATCTTTCACATTAAATCCCTTAATGAATTCCTGAACTTTTCTGCGAGAGTTAATTGCACTCTGTAGTCACATCATAAAAAGTGAGTGATACTTTGACTTGAGACAGCTTAATTATGCCAATGGCACGCAATTTGGTGGCAGTTAAGTATTGAAAAAAATATTCTTTGACTAGAGTTACATTTTTGGGTGTGCAGAGAAGTTATCTACAATTAGCATCATCCTAAAATTTTGGTCCAACAGAGATACAACGAACACTCACTTGATGAAAATCTCCCAAATACATGGAGACAATGTAAATAGACAAAGTCATTGCTCTTTCCACGTTTTTCTTTAATTAACACACAGCAACCACAAATTTTTATTTCGACACCACTGGGATTGAACTCCAGGTCTCTCGATAACTAGCTGAGTGCGTTCGCCTTATGCTATGGTGCCAACCATCTACGCCGTTATGTGTGTTTATCTGTCAGCATCTGACTTCACAAATCCGTAGAGATGGGCTCAGCAATTGAGACATCTCCATCTGGTGGGGCTTAATGGCACAAGTTATTTAATTATAGCTAATAAATTTAAAGGGCGAGAGAAATGACAAAAATCTTCCAAATACTTGAAGACAATGTAAATAGACAAAGTCATTGCTCTTTCAACGTTTTTCTTTAATTAACACACAGCAATCAAAAAATTGTATCTCAACACCACATTCCATCATTTCCCTTGCCCTTTGGATTCATTAGCTACAATTAAATACCTTGTGCCGTTAAGGCCCACCAGATGGAGACGTCTCAGTTGCACCGTAGTGTAAGGCCTACCAATTGGAGACGTCTTAGTTGCACCGTAGTGTAAGGCCCACCAGATGGAGACGTCTCAGTTGCACCGTAGTGTAAGGCCCACCAGATGGAGACATCTCAGGCACCGTAGTGTAAGGCCCACCAGATGGAGATGTCTCAGTTGCACCATAGTGTAAGGCCTACCAGATGGAGACGTCTCAGTTGCACCGTAGTGTAAGGCCCACCAGATGGAGACGTCTGAGGCACCGTAGTGTAAGGCGAGCGCACTCAGCTAATTATCGAGAGATCTGGGGTTCGATCCCAGCGGTGTCGAAATACAATTTTTTAGTTGCTGTGTGTTAAAGAAAAACGTGGAAAGAGTGATGACTTTGTTTCTTTACATTTATTATGAACACTCACTTCTTGAAAAAATGAATTTTCGAACCATTCCATCTTAATGTCAGTCGTCTGTCATTTCTGCTAGAACAATATATCATGGGAAACTGCTTCATAGCTTTTAAAGCATGGGAACATAAATTTTGGATGACCAGCAACTTACAACTGTGAATTCCTTCAGCATTAGAGCACGCCAACACAACGATACTTTATAACATGCAGATGATGCTGCATCCTCAGTAGCGGTTCTTACAGTGCAAAACCTATACAAGGCAATCTCATCTGCATCCAAGCCTGCTTGGGACTTAAATTTTCAGCAGAAAATTACTTAGCAAACTCTAACAAATTGCGCAGCTGCTTTGTTGTTGGCCAATTGTTTTTCATTACACACTGCTTGAAAATTTATACACTGGTGTCCACAACCTATGGACAAACACTATTTCAAAAGGTTACAAACACAAAATCAGATGCAACAGCTTGTGGCAAATTGCATACTGGGGATGCTCAGCACAAACTAGGTGAACATGCAAAATGTCAAATGGTGCACACAGTGATCATGTGGTATCACTTAAACAGATAAAAACAGAAAAGAGCATGGTAGGCAACATGTGTTTGAAGGAAAATCTGGATGTGAAGGCATAAAGGTATGAACGTGCAATTTATATTATGTCTCAAATACATCATTTAGATCAGAGGTCACAAAACTATAGACTGCTCGCCAAATCTGACCCTCTGAGGAAAGCAGTGATCTGGCTCACAGTAAATTTGCATTTTTTTCCTTTACTAATTTTAGATTAGCAATCTAATAATAATAATAATTTGAAGTCATTGCTTAAGAGTGAAAGTTTGAAAACCTTATATTCTAGAAACAGCTTACAAATCTGAAAAGTTTTGCCAGAAAAATGCTTTCAGTGAACAAGCTTTCTCCAAAATTAAATATGTGAAATCAAAGTTTCATTCACAGTTGACAGACAACCACTTGTCAAACTTTTTTAAACACTGGGTTGTCTAACCTGGAACAAAATATTGAAAATGTAGCAAAATCATTCCTGAAACAATACCATTTTTCTAATTGCTTTTCCAAATTTTAGATGTCATGAAGCCACCAGCTTACTAAAAACTAAACTTTGGTCTTTGGTAAGTTTAGTTTTGTATTTGTTTTAAGATGTGTATAAATATCTTTAAATATTTTTTGAAAACTTTCATGTTAAATTGCAGACATTCAAAATCAGTTAGACCTTAGCAAATATTAGTTCATTGAAAATTTACATCTGCATTGATTGATCTTTGTTTTACCAATGTTTATTTTATAATCCGACGGCATGAGCTTTAGCAAATTTCCCATTTGACCCTTCTCTCTAAAAGTTTGGCAACACCTCTGATCTAGATGATTTCATGCACGGAAGAATTATTGGGAAGCTGGATGAAGGCTGCTGAGTAAGTGATGTTGCCAGGGAGTTTGGAATTTTGCACAGTGTAGTATCCAGGTTCTGGGCAGTGCTTCAAACCAATGAAATGTGTTCCAGATGCATGCTAGGAGGCTGCCCTCACTCCACTATGATGAATGAAGACAGATTTTTAGTTGTAACACCAAAACCTAATCGCTGCATCGTGGCCTATCAGCTTGTAAATTTCCTCCATTCCAGCACTAGAACATAGATATTCTGACAAACTGTGGCAAGACGTCTGCAACATATAGGGCTATATGCCTGAAGGCCTGTAGGCTGTGTCCCTCTATCCAGAGCTCAATGTAGAGTATGTTTTCAGTGGTATCATATCCACAAAAATTGGACATATCATCAATGGGCCACTGTACTCTTCATATATGAGAGTTGTTTCAGTCTGTCCTTGATTTCTAGACAACAGCTGATCCGGCATAAAAGTGGTACTGCGTACCGGCACGAGAATGGGCAAGAAAATAGTGTGGGGCGCCATCGTGATTTATGGATGCAGGGAGCGAATGATAATGCAACGAAGTTCTTCTATGCCATGTTCAATTATTCTGTGGTGCTGTAGGTGAAGGCTTTCTTGTTCATGGATGACAATGTGACACTTAGTCACACAAGAGCAGTGCAGGCACTTCTGGAGACTGAGGATATTGAACGCATTGACTGCCCAGCATGCTCCCCAGACCTTAACCACACTGAACATCTCTGGGATGCAATGGGGAGATGCATTGGTGCTCAAAACCCCCTCCAGAAAACAGGCAGGGCCTCATCCATGTTCTGAGGGAGGAGTGGGCCAATTTGCCTCAGGAACTCTTGGATTACTTGGTGCTCAGCATGCCATAATGTTGTGAGAGCTGCATTGCAGTTTGGGATGGACATATTCCATACTGAAATGTCCCTCTGCGTGGTTATTGGTAGGCACTATACATTCATTCTCCAACTATGTTCTACAGAAAATTTGCAAGTTTTGCATAAACACTGATTACAAGGTAATTTGTGTCTTTTCATGTGTTCATGTGCTGGCATTATAATTATTTACCCATCTGGCTGCAGTCATGTATTGTTTTCCTTATACAGGTAAAAATGTAGACTGTCCGTAGGTTTTGGACACCAATGTACAAAGTCAGTCTATGACTCACTGCAGCTACTCTTCACTGTAGTGACACTCATAGTTTAGAGAAACAATGGGAAGCTAATCCCCTTATTTGAGAAAGGTCATCAGCACTACAGTGAAGCAGAAACTGCTTTGACTAACACACATCTGGAAAGTCGTTTGGATTCCTAAGCTACATCAGCTTAGCTTCAATTGCTGGGAACTTCGTTGTCATGGGTAGTGTAACAGTAGTACACTCAAACATAAATCAGGAGATGTGGGTTTAATTCCTGTTTTATGGCAATGTAATTTCTAAAGGATGATTGCATGAAGAACAGTAAAAATGTACAGCATCTATATGTCAACAAATCATAGTCTATTCCTGGTTCCTTATGCAAAATTTTTGCTTGTTCCATTATCATATTTCTTGTGAGTTCCATGCCTTCACTTATGCTGAGTTTAAACCAGTTCATGAGTACTTTATATTAGTTATTAACTTTTTCCGTCTTTCATCATTTTCCTTATGCACATGTCTATTTGATTCACTATCAGAAAAAAAAAACCAACTGAAGTGACTGTTCTTTATGTTTTTTTTTTTTGTTTTTTTTTTTTTTGTCATACACTGTGCAAGGGCCAATGCTATACACGTTGCATCAGATACACCACTGTGGAAACTTAAAAGGTTCAACATTTTCTTTTATAGACATGAGAAAGTTCTTCCTTTGTATACTAAAGACACAATTGGGCTAAAAATAAGAGCTAAAGTAATTAATACATGCACGAAATGCATGCTAACAGCTGACGTGACTTACTCGCAGTGCCTCAGAAATGCAGCAGCAGGTACAATGATTTGACGCGGTGATGATCTGGGAAATTTAAAATTATGCTGCCAAATTATGACAAATAAGCAACAAAAATGGCTTACTGATTGCTGAATTAGTGATGGTCAACCTGTACTACTAAAAATATTTTTACCACATGAAATCATTTGGGATACAAAACACAAGTAGAAAAAGGACAGTGACAGAAACAAGGTCTTACTTTTCAGATGTTTGTCCATCACAACCAACAGCAGCTATGTCAAATTTATATGCTTTCCTTTTCTCACAGTTTAGCTCTTTTTTGGCAATTAGCCGGGCTTCTCCCTTTGCTTTATCAACAATTTGTACCATAAATGGAATCTCTCCATGGTGCTTATTTGTGATGATAAAACTACAGGCCTCAGCTGAAACAAAAGAACACTCAAGTTAGGGTTTGTCTAATATTTCCTTTTTTTTTAATGGGGAAATTTTTTAATGTGGTATGTATTTACAACAGATAATGAAAAACCACACAAAATAGAATTAAAAAATCTCTGTAAAAAGTTGACAAAAAACAGAAGATCATAGTGGAATAAATTATTTTTTTAGAAATGTAAATAAGCCTCACAAGATTTAATGCAGATGCATTTACATTTTATAAATAAGAATTTTTATACTCGTATGTTTTAATTTTAGTGAATATCTGCCACTTTTGAGAATACTTTTAATAATTTATTGTGCAAAAACATTTTTTATGATATGGAATACAATTAATGTGTGGTGTAGGGATAACACTCAAAGTTAGTTGATGACTGAACTTCCTTATTGAGTACTGATTAAAAGTGTTTTAAACTCTAGATTTATTTAACATTTAAGCATAAATCTGTAGTTTCAAAATGATAAAAAAATTTAAAAGTAATTTATACTGATGATATGAAAAAACATGTATGGAACATAAAACTTTAATTGGATAAATACAACTTTAAAATTCCTTTCAATGCATCAGTGAATTTTCACTGAACATGAAAGATCTGCAAAATTGTTAAAATAAGCCAGAATACTAAACACGTGCTACTTAGAAGCAGACACACAGTCACAAAACTGAATTTAACTATTTTAGTACACGGTAACAGTACTGACAATGGGAGAGCACAAGGTGAATCCTATCCCCCCCCCATAATTTCACTGGTGGGCAGTATCTTTTGTTCAATTAAATAAGTTTTTGTCCATGTGATGCCTTTATTTATCTATTTATTTCTTGCACTTCTCATTTCTTGTGTGAGTAACCATGCTAATTTCGTGTATTTTTTTTGTTTTTATAAATGTTTGGAAATAAAATCTCAGGATATTTTTATAAAATCACAGACTGAATTTTATTTTTAAAAAATATTAATATTCAGCAAAAGAATATTTGTTTCCTTGTTAATTTGCTGAAGAGCAATTACAATTGCATTTTTAAATGTATGTCAAATCTTATAGTTTATATTTTTTTTTTGCTCTTTTTTTAGATTTTTCACCTGACAATGGAAGAGATGTGCCCCTCCCATGTCTGACCCCTTCATGCCTGCCTCTCCCCCAATAATTTGGTGAAGTCAATGCCCCTACAATGATGCAATAACAAAATCACTTCTAAGGGAAAAACTTTTGTTTCATTGGTAGAAAAGCCATTTCACGTAATATGAAGAAACCAATAATGAAGCAAATAATTTCATGCACAATTTATTACGTACTAAACTGGAGATATAGTAAGATCTTTTGGCTGAAATATCAGCCTTGTTCACACCAGAAGCAAGCAATCACATGGTTGACATCGTTTCTTCAGCTGCTGCCAATAGAGATATTCAAGCAAAACATTGAAAATAGCATTGTACAACCTCCCCCTTCCAACCCAAACTTTGGATTCGTTATGTGGACGACATCTTTCTAAACTGGCCTCATGACCTAAAAGACTTGCACATCTCATCTCTTTTACCTATAGAAAATCCCCCACCATTAATTTTACTTTCAATCCTGAAAACAATAACTGTATTAATTTCTTGGATGTACAAATAACTAGAATCAATAAACTCCATACATCTGTCTACTGAAAACCCACCTTTTTCACAAACATCATCCCATTTTACTCTAATACTGCTCTTTGCTATAAGCTTGCTGCTCTGAAATCACTCATTCACTATGCCGATGTCATCTGCAATGTAATTGCACTGACATTGGCATTGTGAATTGCCAATGTTATCTGCAATGTCATTCACCATGCCAATGTCATCTGCAAAAAGTAAAGAGCTCAATGAGAACTTGCAGTTTGATGAAAGCAAGAAAATGAGTGTGACTCAAATGTGCCACCAAATATTAATACCTGATTCTCAAATTGTTCAAACGAAGTTCATCCAATCATGCCTGTTGCTCACCCCTTTGGGTGAGTACCGAGTGCATGTCAGCTAGGAAAGATTATCTCAAAATACCTTCTAACAGATGAAGGAAAGTGGCCAATTTTGGGGGCTACGGCGAGGGAGTGAAAAAGTTCACCGCCCACCCACTGAATGTGCAATGGAAGACATTGAAAAAGTCAGAAGTATAATGATTTCCAGGAGTCTACATTAAACTTATGGACATATCCAGGCATCTGAGAAGAAAAAAGTGCCACTCACATAGGTTGTGCAGTAGTCTAAGCGCTGTTTTCCGGCCCTTCGTCTGAGAAGGTTCCAGGTTTGAATCCTGTGAGGCATGGACGTTGTGTTTGACTTACAGTGCTGGGCTCTCTCCCTTCCCTAGGACCAGTGGCCCTAAATTGGGGACGGACAACTGCTTAATTGGGGACAGACGACTGCTTACAGCACATCAAGTTGCTCATGGTGGTCATTAAACTCCAATAATAATAATAAACTTCCATTTAATCTTCTTGGAATAATAAACTCCCATTTAATCTTTCTTGGCAGAACTTCCATTTTAATCTTCTTGACTTTTTCTTAGTCACTGTACACAAAAGGAGATATAATAATTGTGGAATATGGAGAACGTCACCACCGTCCCCATAGTATTATCAGCCACAGGAGTTGTACGTAAGACCATTCACAGCCCTATACAGACACTAGACATTCAACCTCACACCTACATGGAATTACAGAAGGCAGCTATTGTAGGATAGATAGTAAGGAAGACTTGTAAGGATAGTAAGGAGGTTCCTGGACAAGAGAAAGAAATACCACTTCCTACACTTGGTATGTCGTACCTGTTCTGGAAAGAAGAGAAAACCCTCAGGAAGAGGTGGAATTATCTTTTTATAAAAATAATAAAAGGCTCATTTAAGGAGTTCTCTTTAAATTCCAGGAGGCGTACAAAACCCTGCATATTGCATCTGTGGAACATTAAACTTATAATAGCACAGATGTGACTAAAATAAGTGCATCATTATATCATCTGGCAAAAAAAATTGAAAAGTAGTTCAAAAACATTGATTGCTATCAGTTTTTTAACCTGCTTACCATACAACAATTCATATGTAGAATTTTATGAACTATCCTGTCAAACAGCTAAGTACTCACATATAATGAAATTTCAATTAATCTAGACATAGTTTTTATCTACATTTTAGTGATATGTGCTCAACAGGCAGTAATTCGGAAATAAGAAATGTTTTTATGCTGTTCAATAAACTGATAAGTAAATAAATGAACAAATTAATCACCCAGAACTTCCATTTTAATCTTCTTGGCTTTTTCTTAGTCACTGTACACAAAAAGAGAATATCTATCAAAAGACTTAATATTCTAAATGAAATTGAGTGCCTCTCCAGGGCACAGATGGAGGTCAGAAACAGCATCTTTTTCCCGTCAAAAGAAACTAGTGCATTAATGAAGTCATGAGAAATCTGAAAAATCTAACTTTAGTAATACGGAGATTACTAGGATGAAACTTATTTTCCAAACAGAAAGGCTAAGTGAGGTATAAATTACCTCAGGAGTTGCAACACCTACTCTCTTGAGTCAGTCCCGACAATGGATTGGTGGGCAACCGGAAAATGGACAATGGAAAAAAAATTTCATCCCAGTAATTAATCCACGTATTACTAAAGTTAGATTGTAAAGAAAACTAGCTTAAAAGGTAATGCTATCTGTTGTGATGTGACGCTGTCACGAGAGCTAGCAATACTTTTTGAACTACAAATTTGCATGTTTTCTTCCTCTAAAAAAGAAAGGAAAATATAATACAAACAGAGAGCACATGTTGCGAGTTGACTTACCATCTAGCACTCGTATCCTAGGTGAAACATCAACATTTCTGCCACTCTCCCGTGCAATTGCATGGTACCCTGCATCTGGTTTCACACCTTCTAACCTTGGTGCTACAATGAAAGGAAATAAAAATGAAATAAATGATTATCACATTGAAGTCAATATGGTACTAAAACATGATGAACTAGTAATTTACAATATAAATTATGTGATTTATGAAAAAATTTCTTAAAATGTTTCTTCCCCTGAACATAGTCTATGATAAACAAAGGTCAATATAATTATTTTCCAGAAATTTACTCTCTTAGGTAAAACATAGCTATATTTTTCATATGAGGGAGAGAGGGGGACTTCCTACAGCTTTAACTTCATATCACCACATGTGGTCCAGATTTCTTCTTTGGGTCTCATTTTTTGTAGGGGAAAAAAATATATATATATATATATATTTTTGTGAACAAAAGATCTCATCGACACAATTTTGTGAAAATATCACATTATTTTGTAATAAAAAAATGCCTTGGAATTACAAATATAGCAAACCAGTATATTTTCATTTCAGTTTACCAACAGACATAGTTAATAGGAAAAGCATTCGGCTCAGGATCAGAAGAATGCAGGTTCACTTGTCGCCACGGGTAAATGGCTGTTACTCTATACTGGTGGCCAAATGTAAAATGAATCTCCTGGTCATTGGGTTCTTCGAAAAAAATGTGTGACATCTGTACCACACATGCTCTATAGATAGAATTCCTTCTTCTACAGTGATATCTCCTTCAAGCAAGGTTTGCCGGCTGACCCAGAGACCTATGATTCTGTTCGAGCCCTTTCTCAAGAGAGGGGGGAGGGGGTGGTATGTGACATACTGCAGAGGTGACAAATGTGTCAAGATGGCAAAGTTGCAGTGTCAAACTCTGTTGGTATAGCTTAATAGTGAAAGCGTTCGGCTCCCGCCACCAGCAAATGGCTTTTACGCTATAGGTGTTTATGTTTATGTTTTAAATTATGTGCAACTTGATATGTGAACACATGCTTAATTTTTAAGGAAGAAATAGTTAAAGTAAATTCTAAGAAACAAAAAAAGAACAAACAAGTTTAAAAAATAAAATCGAGATTCAGACCTCATTATTACAATCTGTAGTAGTAATCAATTACCAGCAGCTTTAAAAACATCAGTTATTGCAAAACAAACATTGTTAATCTGAAATATTGTCTGGTTCATTTATTATTAAGCACTGTCATATACAACAGGAGGCTGCCTAACAACAGCCTCCTGTTGTTAGGCATATCTATGACAGTGCTTAATTTTGATATCTATGACATCTTGATTTTGCAGATCTGTTCATACACAATTAATTCTAAAAATAAACAAAAAAATCTTTTTACTGAGGCAGCAAATGAAAGAATTACTGTACTCAGCCAAAGTACAGTTTCACACCACCCATGTCTCACCTACCCCGTGAGCATCTAAGATTATAAACAGTCGGGACAGGTGACCGTTTATAATCTTAGATGCTCATGGTGGTCGTTAAATTCCGAAATAAAATAAAATAAAATAAAATAGGAGGCAGTAATTTTCTAATAAAATGGTCAATGATTTATACTGAAAACTCACATTTTTCAGAAAGTCACAAACTGTACCGATGAAAGCTCATCTTGTGCCTTTAAGATAAAAACATTATTTGCAACAAAGAATTCCAGAAGACATTCCAAATGCTTCGGCAACTCTCTGGGCTAAATCTCTACGGTTGCCATTCATTTCATCTGACAAAACTATTGGATCATTTGTTGAAAGCACAGGGATTCATCGAATAAATTTAGCGTTTGAGTCGGTTCTGTTCCGAAAGTTATTCTGCGCAAAGGGGGAGGGGATTGAATGGTAGTTTACTCTTACTTAAATCATATTCATTTTTTATATTAAAAAATTTCAAATGAATAAAATTCTAGATTTGGCAAAGTATTTGCCGGGGACAAGGACTGTGGTCATGGGTTACAAATTTGATGACATTCAAGAGCTTATACATGGCAATCAGTAGCCCATTACTCTTCTGTGCTGCTCAGCCCATACAAACTTAAGAGGACATAAATACATCTTTAGGATAAAACAAACATTTATTACCCAAGGCTTACAGTTTAAGAGAAAAATGAATATCCTTTACGTGAAAACGAACATCAATTAACTTTCTTTACATCATGGCTAAACTGCGAACGGGGTGGTATGTACAGTACTAAAACTCTGTTTTGGGTATCGTGCAAATCTTGAAAGAATTCTCTTAAAACCTCTGAAACTAACCTATCAGAAAATGTCTCCCATTTGCTAAGCACTGCATTACAACATCAACCGAATGTTGGATCGTCGGGTGTATAATGCTTTTTGCATTTTTTTTTTTATCAAGAATTGGCAACCCTGTATGAGTTTGGTTTATTTTTATTAAAAAATTGTTTGGGGTATTTAACAAACAACATGAGCAACTCAATGGGCTATAGGCAGTTGCCCATCCCTAATCTTGGGCCAGTGGTTCCACAGAAGGAAGTGAGCCAGTGCCATAAGGAAAACACATAAATCTATGCCTCACCGGGAATCAAATCCGGACCCATCTCTGATTGCATGCCCTAAAAAAGGCCACAAATAAAAGCTCTCCTAAACAAACAAAAGCGAGCCCACTGCAGCACTGCTCAATACTCCCCACTGCAGCACTGCTCAATACTCCTCACTGCAGCACTGCTCAATACTCCTCACTGCAGCAAAGTAACTGGGGGCCATCTCCATAATCCCCAAAACCCAACAATCAACATTTAAATAATATTAATCCTGCCATAAAATTAGTTCTAAAACTGAAGATCTCTGGGTTACATTGGTTGTACATGAAATTAAATTAATTTAATTATTTTAAATTTAAAATTCAATCAAATTAAAAATGAGAACTTTCAATTTTGGGCAGTTTTATTTATTTTTCATTATGGAAGAGGGGGAAGGGGTGAGCACCAGGTAGTAGAAAAAATTAAGCCCTGTTTAGCTTCCTCATGTTTGAAGTGGGTGCCGAGGACAGGACGGTGTTTTTGCACAAGATGGGTTCCATTTCAACTCAGGCAGGGTCGTACCATCATGGTCTCAGATTTCTCTAAAAAAATTAAGGGGTGTTCCTTGACTAAAATAAGGAGACCTATATTTTTCTTTCGGCAAGAAAAAATTTTCCCTTCGAGATAGACGGTTTCAAATCTTGCACCGTCAAACAAGCTCTCTAGAAAACGGTTATTTTTCCTAACTTCAGCGAGTCATTGCAGCAGAGTTAAAAAAGATATCTTGTTCTTGTATTTTTTTACATTGTGTGTATAACATATAATAATATATGGTGCTAATATTTGCTACACATCGTATGATTAAAATTAAAAAAAATCGCAAACTTTGTGATTTTTAAAAAAATTGAATTTTTTAAGTTTTTTTTAAACAGGTTTGGATGGAGTTTTTTCTATATTCGTTTTTTTCGTTAAAGACATACAAATGTGCACTTTCTTTGTAATTTTTTGTGTGTCTGTGAAACTGCTAGTTTCCGCGTTTCGGCAGCGTTAAAAACAGCCGATTTTGAAAAATCTCTAACTTTGCCAACGATTTTCTCAAAAAGGCCATTTTTTAAAATTCTGAAAATAAAATCCCTGTTTCATTATCAACAGGAGAATATCTGTGTAAATTTTCACGGACCTAAAAACGCCCGTTTCCGAGTTAGACGCGTTTGAATTCGGTTTGAAAGCCTACGATTTCCCGTGTTCTAATGGCGCCATTTTGGAAAAATCTCAGGCGCAAAGTACGTACGTTATCTCTTACCCGAATCAAAGCGTTAGATATTCTTTACCCGAATGATGGAATGAGAGCATTGGGTCAGCTGGCCCTGGTTGGATACATCCACCTTACACTTCCCCGAGTGATGACATGCCTATAAAACTGTCGGGGGGTGGGGGTAACCAATACATAAAGAAGATTCTTGCTGCTCCACTAACAAAGTTGAGTTGCGAAAGACAGCAGCAGTTGTTTGTTTGTTTACGTTATATACTTAAACATCGCATAAGAAAAGACTATGAAAGAGTAGAAAACTGTTGCGAAATAATTTTAAGAAAAAGAGTGCAGGCACGTGTACCGTAAGTTAATTTTCGATGGCTAAACAACCTCGAGTTTTTCTGGGAGTTGCTAATTGTAGGCTACTGTCAGAAGAGAGCAGTTACTGTTTTGTTATAGTTGCTAAAGTTAACCTCAGTTTTTCGTAATAGTAAAATATTCGCTCAGGAGAATTTTGTCCTCTGCGAACGGGGGAGAAGGTGCAGTGCTCTTGACCTCGCTGCTGGGTTGATAGCGCTGGTCGCTACCGAAACTCTGCTTACCTCCTCTCCAAAACGTAATGGCAATTGTCTAATCTACTAAATAAATAACAATTAACACATACGCGTGCATGCTTATTCATGAAATGTAAGTTGAGTATATTTCCTGTTCAATCAACTGATTTTGCAAGCAGAATACATATACAACTTATGCACTTATAATGGTGTAAAGATTTTTATCTATTTAAAACATATTCATAAATTTCAATTTTTTTAAAGAGGGGGGGGGGGTGATTGTGTTCTTAGTGATTTCCACTTGGGCCACGATAAACCATGCACTGCCCATGGCTTCTGTTCCCTTAGAAGATAATCCTGGATCGATGGGAGACCAGCGGAGTTTTGATCCCCCACCCCCACCCCTCACGTGTTGGTGAGGTGTCTCAAAGATAGGTAGCTTTCAAAAATGTTTCAACTTAGTTGGCTGGTAACAAGAGAGGGATTCCATTTCAACTCTGGCAGGGTCGTACCATCACGGTCTCAGATTTCTCTAAAAAATTAAGGGGTGTTCCTTGATTAAAATAAGGAGACCCATATCTTTTCTTTCGGCAAGAAAAAAATTTCCCTTTGAGACAGAGGTTTTCATATCTTCCACCGTCAAACAAGCTCTCTAAAAAACGGTTATTTTTTCCTAACTTCAGCGAGTCATTGCAGCAGAATTAAAGATATTTTGTTCTGGTATTTTTATATTACATTGTGTGTATAACGTATAATAATAAGTGATGCTAATATTTTTACACATCGTGTGATTAAAATTTTAAAAATCGTAAACTTCGATTTAAAAAGAAAATTGAAATTTTTAAGATTTTTTTTAACTGGTTCAAATGGAGTTTTTTTTATACTCGTTTTTTTTGTTAAAGACATACAAATGTGCACTTTATTTGCAATTTTTTTTATGTGTCTGTGAAACTGCTAGTTTCTGCAGCGTTAAAAACAGCCGATTTTGAAAAATCTCCAACTTTGCCAACGATTTTCTGAAAAAAGCCCTTTTTTAAAATTCTGAAAATTAAATCTTTGTTTTATTATCAACAGGAGAATATCTGTGTAAATTTTCACGGACCTAAAAACGTCCGTTTCCGAGTTAGACACGTTTGAATTTCATTTGAAAACCTACGATTTCTCCGTGTTCTAAAGGCGCAATTTTGGAAAAATCTCAGGCGCAAAGTATGTATTCTCTTACCCGAATGAGAGCGTTGGATCCGTCCACCTGACCCTAACCTGGGCGATAACACGCCTAAAAAACGGTCTTGGAAAAAAAAATAACAAATCTATATATATAGATTTGAATGTATGTCTGCTAAACAAATTTACAGTTTTCAATTTAAAACCACCAAACTTGGTATACTATCTCATGGTACCCTAACTTAAACCGTAGACGGTTTTTGGAAGGAGTCAGAGCCCGGGTCAAGGGGCTCCACACAAAACTTCCATAAAATCTAGTTTTCAATTTAGAACCACCAAATTTGGAATACTATAGCATGGTACCCTAACTTAGACCGCAGACTGTTTTTGGAAGGGGTCGGAGCCCTGGAGTCAAAAAGGGCCCCACACAAAATTTACGTAAAATATACTTGTAAACTATAGTGCCCTAACTGAGACCGTAGATGGTTTTTGGAAGGGGGTAGAGCCCTGGGTGGGTGGGGAGCCCGTGGTCAAAGGGCCCCACGCAAAATTTCCGTAAAATCTAGTTTTCAATTTAGAACCATCAAATTTGGTATACTTTTTCTTGGCACCCTAACTTTGTAAAATATTTTACGAAAATTTTGTAGGGGGGGGGGGTCTTGACCGGCTTCGACCCCTTCCCAAAACCGTCTAGTCAAAGTTAGGGTGCCAAGAAAAAGTATACCAAATTTGATGGTTCTAAATTGAAAACTAGATTTTACGGAAATTTTGCGTGGGCCCTTTGACCCGGCTTCTCTTCGAAAAACCATCTACGGTCTAAGTTAGGGTACCATGAGATAGCATACCAAGTTTGATGGTTCTAAATTGACATACATTCAATTCTCTCTATATATAGATTTGTTATTTTTTTCCCCAAGACCGTTTCTTAGGCATGTTATCGCTCAGGGTAGTTTGAGGTGGATGGATCCAACACTCTCATTCGAGTAAGAGAAAACCGTACTTTGCGCCTTAGATTTTTCCAAAATGGCGCCTTTAGAACACGGAGAAATCGTAGGTTTTAAAACCAAATTCAAACGCGTCTAACTCGAAAACGGGAGTTTTTAGGTCCGTGAAAATTTACACAGATATTCTCCTGTTGATAATAAAACAGGGATTTTTCAGAATTTTAAAAAAGGGCTTTTTGAGAAAATCGTTGGCAAAGTTGGAGATTTTTCAAAATCGGCTGTTTTTAACGCTGAAACTAGCAGTTTCACAGACACATAAAATATTGCAAATAAAGTGCACATTTGTATGTCTTTAACAAAAAAACGAGTATAGAAAAAAATACTCCATTTGAACCAGTTAAAAAAAATCTTAAAAATTTCCAATTTTCTTTTTAAATCGAAGTTTACGATTTTTTAAAATTTTAATCATACGATGTGTAAAAAATATTAGCATCACTTATTATTATACGTTATACACACAATGTAATAAAAAATACCAGAACAAAATATCTTTAATTCTGCTGCAATGACTCGCTGAAGTTAGGAAAAAATAACCGTTTTTAGAGAGCTTGTTTGACGGTGGAAGATTTGAAAACCTCTGCCTCAAAGGGAAAAATTTTTCTTGGCGAAGAAAAGATATGGGTCTCCTTATTTTAATCAAGGAACACCCCCTTAATTTTTTTAGAGAATTCTGAGACCGTGATGGTACGACCCTGCCAGAGTTGAAATGGAATCCTCTCTTGTTACCAGCCAACTAAGTTGAAACATTTTGAAAGCTACCTAGACACCTCACCAACACGTGAGGGGGTGGGGGTGGTGGGGTCAAAACTCCGCTGGTCTCCCATGGATCCAGGATTATCTTCTAAGGGAACAGAAGCCATGGGCAGTGCATGGTTTATCGTGGCCCAGGTGGAAATCACTAAGAACACAATCACCCCCCCCCTCTTTAAAAAAATTGAAATTTATGAATATGTTTTAAATAGATAAAAATCTTTACACCATTATAAGTGCATAAGTTGTATATGTATTCCACTTGCAAAATCAGTTGATTGAACAGGAAATATACTCAACTTACATTTTATGAATGCATGCACGCGTATGTGTTAATTGTTATTTATTTAGTAGATTAGACAATTGCCATTACGTTTTGGAGAGAGGTAAGCAGAGTTTCGGTAGCGACCAGCGCTATCAACCCAGCAGAGGTCAAGAGCACTGCACCTTCTCCCCCTGTTCGCAGAGGACAAAATTCTCCTGCGCGAATATTTTACTATTACGAAAAACTGAGGTTAACTTTAGCAACTATAACAAAACAGTAACTGCTCTCTTCTGACAGTAGCCTACAATTAGCAACTCCCAGAAAAACTCGAGGTTGTTTAGCCATCGAAAATTAGCTTACGGTACACGTGCCTGCACTCTTTTTCTTAAAATTATTTCACAACAGTTTTCTACTCTTTCATAGTCTTTTCTTATGCGATGTTTAAGTATATAACGTAAACAAACAAACAACTGCTGCTGTCTTTCGCAACTCAACTTTGTTAGTGGAGCAGCAAGAATGATCTTTATGTATTGGTTATCCCCCCCCCCCCCGACAGTTTTATAGGCATGTCATCACTCGGGGAAGGGTGAGGTGGATGTATCCAACCAGGGCCAGCTGACCCAATGCTCTCATTCCATCATTCGGGCATATCTAACGCTTTGATTCGGGCAAGAGATAACGTACGTACTTTGCGCCTGAGATATTTTCCAAAATGGCGCCATTAGAACACGGGAAATCGTAGGCTTTCAAACCGAATTCAAACGCGTCTAACTCGGAAACGGGCGTTTTTAGGTCCGTGAAAATTTACGATATTCTCCTGTTGATAATGAAACAGGGATTTAATTTTCAGAATTTTAAAAAATGGCCTTTTTGAGAAAATCGTTGGCAAAGTTAGAGATTTTTCAAAATCGGCTGTTTTTAACGCTGCCGAAACGCGGAAACTAGCAGTTTCTCAGACACACAAAAAATTACAAATAAAGTGCACATTTGTATGTCTTTAACGAAAAAACAAATATAGAAAAAACTCCATCCAAACCTGTTTTTAAAAAAACTTAAAAAATTAAATTTTTTTTAAAAATCACAAAGTTTACGATTTTTTTTAAATTTTAATCATACGATGTGTAGCAAATGTTAGCACCATATATTATTATATGTTATATACACAATGTAAAAAAAATACAAGAACACGATATCTTTTTTAACTCTGCTGCAATGACTCGCTGAAGTTAGGAAAAATAACCGTTTTCTAGAGAGCTTGTTTGACGGTGCAAGATTTGAAACCGTCTATCTCGAAGGAAAATTTTTCTTGCCGAAAGAAAAATATGGGTCTCCTTATTTTAGTCAAGGAACACCCCTTAATTTTTTTAGAGAAATCTGAGACCATGATGGTACGACCCTGCCTGAGTTGAAATGGAACCCATCACAACTCACTGGTTGGGAATTTGATGTACTCCCTCTTATTTGCCTTTCTGTCAACATTCTTCCACTAGCACAATAAGATTCCACTACGTTGTTGCATTTCGTCATGCATGCTATTTCTATCACTCTATACAGGAGAGTGCACAGCAGTTTTTCTTTGCCAAGTTAAATATGGAATTTCATTAAATCTTGTTACTTCGCCTGTTAAAAATGATTATCTTAACTTCTCTCTCTCTCTGGTCACACTAGGGGCTTTCATTTAATTTTGTTCTTTAAAAATAATCAATTAGCTTTGAATTAACATTATATCAAACAAAAGTTCCTGTTTCGCTTGTTAAATTCGGGATCTCGCTAAAAAAAAGAGCTTGTTATTTAGCGGGTTCTACTGTAGTAATAATTCCACTCAAAATGTAATCGGAAGATATAAATTCACACTAAACAGATAATGACTGTCTTGTGAATGCAAGAAACATGAAGCGATTTTAAGCCAGTATTAATGATAAAGTAGATTTCGAAATAATTTGCCACTCTATCACTTTACAAGTGAGATAAATAATACACACTCTTTGCCAAAGAAGAAAAAAACAAACAAATAAAAAAACAAAGCCCCTGAGAAAGTCATTCAGGGTTCCCACTCAAAAGTAATAAAAAATTCCCTGACTTTTCCAGGTTCTCCAGGTGGTTTTTAAAGTTTTCCAAAGTGGCATGTTGCAAAGAATTGTTACATTTCATTCCATTCCATTCATTTTTCTCACCAAAGCTCACACTTGTAAATTCTTTACGTAATTTGTCTTTATAAAATTACCTGCTTTTCACTAATAACAACTAACTGTGCGCATTATTTTCTGTACCAAAGTTCCGTGAACTTTTGTGAATACTACCCACATTGAATTTGTAAATACATTCCCATAGAAACAGGTAATATGTAAGAAAAAATCTGTCAGTTGAATAGTTTCAGTTTTTCTATAACACAATGCAGCTAAGCTTAATGATGGAATGGCTCTGTTCAAAGAAACATTGCTTCAAGAGAACCAACAGACAAAGAACTTTGATCCATCATTTGGTTGGTTCTCTTGTGAAGTGTTTCTTCAAGCAGGAGCCACTGTGCCTAATTGTTCCATGTTTATAACAACTGCCTGCAGAAATTGAACAAAAGCTTAATAACTGGCAATTAAAAAATTCAATTTTGCATCTTTTTTTAGAGAATAAAGGAAATACTTAATATAATCAAAAGTAAGATCCACCAAATTCTAGGCAGGCAGTAATTGCAAGCTAAAGTTTGAAATCTTGAAAAAGAAGTTTTTTTGGTAAAATAAAGTATCCATTGATTTTTACAAAAAAAGGGGGGGGGATTTTCCCTGATTTTTACAAAAAAGGGTAACTTTCCTGAGTTTTGGAACCATTTTCGAATTCCCTGAGAATTCCAGGTTTTCCCTGTTTTCCAGGTTGAGTGAGAACCCTGTCATTCAATCCTGATAACACTTTGCATGCAAGTACCTCAGGGCCAAATGTGCAAATGATTAAAAATTAATGACCAATGACTAAATAATGGCAAGCCACAGTACATGGGGACCGCGTACGAGGAGGCTATATCAAGAGCAAAGCTCGCACATTCTGTAAGCGGATTGCCATTGCATTAACCTCCGCTAATGGCTCAATGAAGGATCCGTGCACAATACAAGCAGTTCAGCAGCGAGTTTGAGAGAAGACATATAATTCGGCGGTTTTGTTTCCAATCCCCACATTTTCGAATAGATTGTCGCCCTTCACCATGCAAATACTGAGATTTGCGGATTTCAAGTGATTACTGTAACTTCCTTAATATTTTCTGCATTCGACACATAGCAAATTAAATTTCATCATTTTGTGGCCCTTACTTTTACATATTTAACAATTTGCTTACAAACCAGATTCATAAATTTAAAGAAATAAAAAGAGCAATATCAAAGTTGGTTCCGGGTTACATATGGAGACTGTTTATTCAGTGACTTTAAAAACATTACTAGAAATTAAAAAATCTAAAAAATACGAGCACGTATAAAAGTTTAAAAAGTCACTAATTTGTCACTTACTCCACTTTGCATTAAAAATCAACCGTTAAAACATGTATAAGGAGGAAAAAAACTATCTATAGGAACTTAGTTTAGAGGGATCCTTATTATTTCCCACTCTAAAATATTCACAATTCAAAAATTTTCGATATGCAGGTATCTTTTTATCATTTTGTGAGGAAGTTTTCACAAGAGTCATAAGTTAATACAACCAGGAGAAAACCATTCTTCTCCTTTGCCTCAATCCCATCTCCCCAGAAAGTAAATATTATATTTTAACAGTTTTTACTCTCTCTCTCTCTCTCTCTCTCTGAAGTTTCAATTCATATTATGGTGTTTTTGTTAAGCTTGACGCAAATACTTCTCTGAGATAATCATTTTCTGTTTATGATATTTTTCGTTATGACGTACTACAGAGGTGAAAAACATGTCAAGACCGAAAAGTTACAACCATAAATTCCGTCGGTGTTGCTTAATTGGTAAATCATTCAGTTCCCAACCAGAGGGATAGGATTCATCATCGTCAAATTTGTGAATTTCACATCGTGTGTGTTTTTTACGGCCATTTTTCACCATGAGATTTATTTCCTAGCCACCAATGAAATTTTGCTCCGGGGCCCCGCAAAAGCTCTATTTGGCTCTGGCCGTATTGTCCGGCATTTTGGGTCGGAACAACGCGGAAATCGGAGGACGTTGGCGCTAATGGGCCAAGAAGGGCACAATCCAGCAGCACGCGGGCGTCTGGGGAACAGAAAGCGAGCATCTAGCGATTCAGAGAGCTGCACGAACAGAACCGAATTTGTCGCTCTCATCTATCCGTGGCAATCCGGACTGTTGACAGACGACTTGCGGCACGGCGACTACATTCAAGGAGGCTACTTAGCCGTCTACCATTGACCAGCGAACATTGCCGACACCGATAGCAGTGCTGCCGGCCCCGATCAACATGGGAGTCCAGTGGCGTCATATCTTAAGTGATTAGTCACGGTTTGCACTTAGCGCCGATGACCAGCGCATACATGTCTGGAGACGAGCCTTGCACACGGATTCTGCCTTTACCGTGGAACGGCATACGACTCGCACACCGGAAGTGACTGTCTGGAAAGTTCCACTTAGTAGTTCTAATTCTGACTATTATATAGCTCTAATTATTGTACTATTCTCTTTTACGTGCGATATTTCAAAGTAACTTGTACAGAAAACTAGCGGATAATGCTTACCTTGGCATTCCTTTCTAGCGACGGGGACATTTCACGCACGTGTTTTCCGGTCTTTGTTGAGGTTATTGTCCTAAAGTCCGTTGTATGCGATGACTGGCTTTACTTCTCACACTTTTCGCTGGGTATACTCATTGGATCTTTGCTTTAGGATTCCAAACATCAATTTTTACCGTTCTTTATACTCGAAATTTTCGCCCATACTCTGGGCATCTTCAGGAGCGTGGCGACTTTACCACCGATGTTCGTGGCTTACTTCGCGCTAATGGAGTCCGATACTCCTTGTTGCCATTCGTCGAAAAAACTTTCCTGGATATATTTCGTTAACAAGCCCGGCTGGCGCCATCTATGTTTAGTTACGAACACTTTTTTCCCCCCCGTATTTTTTTTTTAATTTTTTATTTATTTAATTTCTTCTCCTATCCTGGTTTTCTTGTCTTTTTTGCCTGGTTTTCTTTTCTTGTTGTTTTTCTTGTCTTATTAGTTCTTTCCACAGGCCCGATAATGTGCTAGGGTCGTTCTGGTTACATACCCTTGCTTTATTTTTGTAGATTAATATTGCTTCTTCCCTCCTCATTTGCCTTTCCGATTTTTTATTCTTTTTTAGCATTTTAATTTCATCGAACTTTGGGAATGTTCGGTTTTCCAAGCAGAATTGCACTAAAGCCGTTTTGGCTTCTTTTTTTTGCCAGTTAGATATGTGTTGTTTAAGTCTTTTTTTAATCTGTTTTTCGTACTTCCAATGTACGATATTGGGGGTATGTGTGCTATTGGAATTTCGTAGGTTCCTGATTCTTCTAGCATTTTTCCTCTGTTTTTTGTTGACAGTCATACTTTTCACGGTGTGCACTGAGCTTCCTAGTTGTAAGTCATATTTAGCACAGTGCCTATTGATTTCTTTACTCACTCCTTCCAGGTATGGGAAAGCTCCAATGTATTTCAATTTTTATTTCTCATCTTCCTTTGGTTGTGCACTTCTTGGCCTTCTTTCCTCTGAGTCATATGCTTTTTACTCTCATGTATCCATTTATTAATTAGCTTGCTCGGGTACCCATACTCTTGTGATATTTTCGAGATAAACTCTAGCTCTTGATTTTTTAGCCTGTTGTTAGATGTGTGTGTGTACGCTCGCCGTATCAAGTTTACTATGCTGTTTTTCTTATGTATCACTGGATGGTGCGACGAGTATGGTATCAGTACAGGTATGTAAGTTGCTTTTCTGAACACAGAGTATTCAAAACTATTTTTGTTTTTCTTTAGTTGAATGTCCAGGAAGGATAGGCAATTATCCTCTTCAAACTCAATAGTTAGCTCTATGGTGTTACATATTTTGCTAAACTGCTGTGCTAGATCTTGTAGCTCGGCTTTGTTAAGTTTAGACATTATGTAGACGACATTATAATAATGTCTAAACTTAACAAAGCCGAGCTACAAGATCTAGCACAGCAGTTTAGCAAAATATGTAACACCATAGAGCTAACTATTGAGTTTGAAGAGGATAATTGCCTATCCTTCCTGGACATTCAACTAAAGAAAACAAAAATAGTTTTGAATACTCTGTGTTCAGAAAAGCAACTTACATACCTGTACTGATACCATACTCGTCGCACCATCCAGTGATACATAAGAAAAACAGCATAGTAAACTTGATACGGCGAGCGTACACACACACATCTAACAACAGGCTAAAAAATCAAGAGCTAGAGTTTATCTCGAAAATATCACAAGAGTATGGGTACCCGAGCAAGCTAATTAATAAATGGATACATGAGAGTAAAAAGCATATGACTCAGAGGAAAGAAGGCCAAGAAGTGCACAACCAAAGGAAGATGAGAAATAAAAAATTGAAATACATTGGAGCTTTCCCATACCTGGAAGGAGTGAGTAAAGAAATCAATAGGCACTGTGCTAAATATGACTTACAACTAGGAAGCTCAGTGCACACCGTGAAAAGTATGACTGTCAACAAAAAAACAGAGGAAAAAATGCTAGAAGAATCAGGAACCTACGAAATTCCAATAGCACACATACCCCCAATATCGTACATTAGAAGTACGAAAAACAGATTAAAAAAAAGACTTAAACAACACATATCTAACTGGCAAAAAAAGAAGCCAAAACGGCTTTAGTGCAATTCTGCTTGGAAAACCGAACATTCCCAAAGTTCGATGAAATTAAAATGCTAAAAAAGAATAAAAAATCGGAAAGGCAAATGAGGAGGGAAGAAGCAATATTAATCTACAAAAATAAAGCAAGGGTATGTAACCAGAACGACCCTAGCACATTATCGGGCCTGTGGAAAGAACTAATAAGACAAGAAAAACAACAAGAAAAGAAAACCAGGCAAAAAAGACAAGAAAACCAGGATAGGAGAAGAAATTAAATAAATAAAAAATTAAAAAAAAAAAAAATACGGGGGGGAAAAAAGTGTTCGTAACTAAACATAGATGGCGCCAGCCGGGCTTGTTAACGAAATATATAAAGGAAAGTTTTTCCGACGAATGGCAACAAGGAGTATCGGACTCCATTAGCGCGAAGTAAGCCAGGAACATCGGTGGTAAAGTCGCCACGCTCCTGAAGATGCCCAGAGTATGGGCGAAAATTTCGAGTATAAAGAACGGTAAAAATTGATGTTTGGAATCCTAAAGCAAAGATCCAATGAGTATACCCAGCGAAAAGTGTGAGAAGTAAAGCCAGTCATCGCATACAACGGACTTTAGGACAATAACCTCAACAAAGACCGGAAAACACGTGCGTGAAATGTCCCCGTCGCTAGAAAGGAATGCCAAGGTAAGCATTATCCGCTAGTTTTCTGTACATGTCTGGAAAGTGATTTCTTACGATAGCTGGACACCCTCACAGCTCAACGGTACGTCGACGACATTCTACGAACTGATGTGTTGTCATTCCTGTCGCATCACCACCGAGCAATGCCCGGCTGCACACGGCACGGCACGGCTCTCCCAGCAGACCATCCACCATAATGTCGACACCTTTCCACAGTCAGACCGAGCGCCAGACCTCTCATGGATCGGACATTGTTTGGGACATGAAGGGACGCCGCCACCTACGCCTATACTGGAATGTCGGCGAACTGGCCCGCAATTTGGACACCATCTGGCATGCTATATCTCAGGACAGTATCCGTAAACTGTATGCGTCTGTCACGCCGGGTAACCGCTTCTGTCCTAGCCAAAGGTGGTGCTACTACTGGCTTGTTTCACTCGTGCAGCTGTTTTATCCGAATAAAGGGCCCAACTGCGCTGGAATTGCAATCTCTCATTTCCTTTCCTATACACGTAAATTGTACACACCAATTACGATTTTTTTGGCTAAACTTCATTAGTAACCAAATAATCTGCGTGACCAATATGTTTTCGATAACAATAGACTTGCTATTATCATTACTACTGTTTCACACGTTACGTCTTGTATTGTAATCACGGACTGTTTGTAGCATAGCATGATACAAAAGTAACGTGTGAAACAGTAGTAATGACAATATAAAGTCTATTTGTTATCGAAAGCACACACCAATTTTTATCTCGATTGGATGATTCCGACTGGGTGCTGCTCTTTTTTTTTTTTTCCAGAGAGTACGTTTTACGTTATATAACGCATTTTAACATACGAGAATACATCTGCTGTAAAACATATTTTTGACAGATGCAATAAATGCGTTTATTGCATTTTTAATTATTAAGGGGAAGTAAATCCGAATTTAGGCTACCCTAAATTACCAGAACTGGATAAAAAGAGATCGTACAAAAAATAGGATACGGATGTACGAACAGACTATTGTGACTACACAGCTCTAGAGCCTCAGAATAGCAGCAGACGACTTTAGTTCCGCTTTTCCTGAATGACGAGAAATTTTCATTCCGGCAGGCTCGTCGATGGAAAAGCACTGCGATTACAGACGTACGAACCTCGATGTGATAGAACAATAAGACATATCATGAGATATCGTTTGCTTAAAAGAGAGATTCGACTTTAGAAGTCGTTAAACTGAGCCCTTCAGTTATGATTCTTACCCAATCTTTTCTAACATTGTTCTTTATTCTCTCTTCCTCAGCTACACTTCCTGCAACTTCCCTTATGCATGGTACATTTACGAGTAATTTTCATCGCTTTAAACCACTTGATTTAATATACTAAAATACTAGGAATGGCACTACCATTTCCATTACATGCCACCACATCCATGCGGTAAATAGTGTCATCTGCAAACGAAGTACATATGTAATCCGTTTATCATTACATGAGACTGACAAAGGAAAAAATAGCTGAACTTTTTAAGGTGAAAAATAAGAACGTGCTGTGAAACAGTGTGAACATAACGCGGCGTGAGCAAGACAAAATTGTTCACTGAAATTTATTATGTAAATATTAAGCTGGATCACATCACTGTATTCAAAATATACTATATATATATCATCATCATCATCATTGTCAACCATTATCAATCCACTGCTGGACGAAGGTCTCCCCAAGTTTCCTCCACAACGGTCTGTCTTGTGCCAGTCTCCTCCATGTCACTCCTGCATACTTTCGAATTTCATCCACCCATCTCCCATGTGGTCTTCTTCTGGGTCTTTTCCTGTCCCTTGGAATCCAATCTAAAATTTCGGCTGTACATCGATGATCTGTCCTTCTGGCAGTATGTCCAGCCCATTGCCATTGCAGGGATTTAACTCTGATCATGATGTCTTCCACTCTTGTCATTTTTCGGATCCACAAGCTCCTCTTCTTATCTCTCCTGGTTACACCAAGCATGCACCTCTCCATGCTGCTTTGAGTTGTCTGCAGTCTTTGTATGTCTCTTTTAGTTAAGGTCCACGTCTCTGCACCATACGTAAGCACTGGAAGAATGCATTGATCAAACACTTTTCTTTTAAGACATAATGGCATATTGTTCTTGAAAATTATGCTGTTTCTTCCAAAAGCTCTCCAGGCAAGTTTTGTACGCCGATTAATTTCTTCATCAATGTGACCCTCACTTGATATCTGCTGTCCAAGATAACGGCTATATAAATAAATAAATATTATATATATATATATATATATATATATATATATATATATATATATATATATATATATATATATATATATATACTTAAGAGCAAAACTGAAGACTAAGGAAAAAATTTTAGAATTTAAAACGAAGGGTGCAAAATAACCTGAAAATCAAAACGCGCAACGCAGCAGTTTTGAAAATTCAGAATTCACATACTATAAAGATACCTAAGCAAAAAAATACATATATAATTTTGACTCACACCTAGTACAACATAGAAAAGGTTATGTATCTACCTGCGTGAGTAAAAGGAGAAAAGAAAAAAAGAAAATAAAACAACTGAATGTAGAAGGTGTCGAGAATACTGAGCCTTGGCTTTATCAAGGACCAGCAAAAACTCTGCATTTTCTCACTTCCACAAGACCTAGTTGGAAATGGGTTTCTGCAAGGCCATAGATGCAAGTAACATTCCCACCTAAAATATATATATAAGTCATGTCCTCCGGTAGAGTAGCATGACCTAGCACTAGTTAACAATTTCGCTTGCATCCATTAACCTTCATGGCCTGACCCATGCTCTTCATCTGTTACTATTAAACAGAGAGAAGAAGATTAAAGAGAACTCAAGCTGTGAGAGTGACATAATAAATAGAAATGATTTTCAGCTATAACTTGAAATTCCAAGTTCGTTTGAGAGAAAATTTAAACCTGAAAAACAAATTTTACATTGCAATTAAAAAGGAAATGTTAATTTATAACGAACAGATTTTTGAAAGAAAACTTGAGTCTAAAACCCTACTCTACAACTTATGACAGCACGAAAACGAGAATAAGTTAAAGATAATAATTAACTAAAGAAAACTTTGTGAAAGTTATATACCTTAAACAGTTAGTTGCAATATGTACAAAGTATTTCAGCAGTGCTTTAAGTGCATAATTAATTAGTTATTTAAGAACTTAACTACTTTGAAAAAACAGCGCATAGACAGCGCATAGAAAAGGAACAAGCTTAGCCATCTTCTGTTCCTAGGTACCACAAAGACGCTCAAAGTTACAAAGAAAAGTAAGAGTTAAAACCCGCATAAATGTTAACAGACAAACCAATGTTAAAAAGCTGAAAAGCTAAAAAACGACAGAAAAAGGTACATGAAGTACAAACATTGAACTTATAAAACCTAGAACCCAAAAACAAGGAAGAGCCATCAGCCCCACCCTCACTGCCCCCAGCGTCTAGGGAGTGGCGGAAGAGGTCAGCCATGTTCTCCTCTTGTGAGGAGAAAAGTTTTTGTAACTCAAGAGGTAAGCTCTCTTCCTTGTTTTTGGGTTCTAGGTTTTATAAGTTCAATGTTTGTACTTCATGTACCTTTCTCTGTCGTTTTTTAGCTTTTCAGCTTTTAAGCATTGGTTTGTCTGTTAACATTTATGCGGGTTTTAACTCTTACTTTTCTTTGTAACTTTGAGCGTCTTTTGTGGTTTTAGGAACAGAAGATGGCTAAGCTTGTTCCTTTTCTATGCGCTGTCTATGCGCTGTTTTTTTCAAAGTAGTTAAGTTCTTAATAACTAATTAATTATGCACTTAAAGCACTGCTGAAATACTTTGTACATATTGCAACTAACTGTTTAAGGTATATAACTTTCACAAAGTTTTCTTTAGTTAATTATTATCTTTAACTTATTCTCGTTTTCGTGCTGTCATAAGTTGTAGAGTAGGGGGTTTTAGACTCAAGTTTTCTTTCAAAAATCTGTTCGTTATAAATTAACATTTCCTTTTTAATTGCAATGTAAAATTTGTTTTTCAGGTTTAAATTTCTCTCTCAAACGAACTTGGAATTTCGTTATAGCTGAAAATCATTTCTATTTATTATGTCACTCTCACAGCTTGAGTTCTCTTTAATCTTCTTCTCTCTGTTTAATAGTAACAGATGAAGAGCATGGGTCGGGCCTATGAAGGTTAATGGATGCAAGCGAAATTGTTAACTAGTGCTAGGTCATGCTACTCTACGGAGGACATGACTTATATATATATTTTAGGTGGGAATGTTACTTGCATCTATGGCCTTGCAGAAACCCATTTCCAACTAGGTCTTTGTGGAAGTGAGAAAATGCAGAGTTTTTGCTGGTCCTTGATAAAGCCAAGGCTCAGTATTCTCGACACCTTCTACATTCAGTTGTTTTATTTTCTTTTTTTTCTTTTCTCCTTTTACTCACGCAGATAGATACATAACCTTTTCTATGTTGTACTAGGTGTGAGTCAAAATTATATATGTATTTTTTTGTAGGTATCTTTATAGTATATATATATATATATATATATATATATATATATATATATATATATTATATATTACATTTCACAGCAACACAGGATATGTGTAACATCGCAGAGAAAAAAATATGATTACCAGCGAAATCCACGCTTTGTCCAACTCCCATTTTAGGAAAGTTTTCCTCCATTTTGAAGCTGCAAAACAAGTATTTATGGAATAAAATTATATTTAACAACACTACTGGGTAAAAAAAAATCGCGAGATAAACGGATTACGATTACGGGAGAAACATTCACTCCGTCTAACTTCCGTTTCCGAAAATTTTGAATGTCGGAATTCCGCCCACCGACGGAAAACGACCCCACCACCAATCCCTCCCAAATTTCTGTTCAGTTCTGCATCGATCTTGGAAACCATCGAAATGACAATAGAAAAGGCGGAATTCCTCAAATCCACTGAAGAATTTCGTGCCTGAAGAACAAAAGGAAATTTTCGCGCCAACTTCCGTTTTCGGAATTTTTCTTCCATTTTCAAGCTGAAATGCAAATATTTATGGATAAAATTATATTTAACAAAATAATGCGCAGAAGAAACATCGCGAGAAAAAGGAATCACGATTACGGGGGAAATGTTCACTCCTTTAACTTCCGTTTTCGAAAGTTTTTAAAAAACGGACTACCATCCACAGAAAAAAAAAAAAAAATTCTTTCCAGTTTTGCATCGATTTCGATAATACCCCAAATGATGGGGAAAAAAAAAAAACGGAATTTTGCGCAAGAATCTCATGTATGTATATAGAGAGGCACCCCAATCTCAGGTAGTAGCATTCGCAGTTCAGATGGCAGCTTATGAGGATTTAAGCGCCCGGCGTACAACATGGCCGCAAATCACGGCGCAATTCAATAATGGGGTCAGTAAGCGTTCGGACAGTGCAACCTCCCTATGAGTCATGGGGTTCCGGAGCCGACGGTCCAACCGGGGGCCATTGCTGACCCGACGACACACGCCTGGGCTTCGGAACACCGCCATTGGGCGCAAGTTGACTGGAAACGTATAGCCTGGTCTGACGAATCGCAGTACCAACTGTTTTTGGGCAGATGGCAGACTCCAGGTGTGGCGACAGCCCCACAAGGCAATGGATTAAGCATACCTACAAGGGACAGTGCAGACCGGCGGTGGCTCTGTTATGGCGTGAGTGTTTTTAGTTGTCACGCATTAGGACCCCTCATAAGTCTGCAGATCGCTCTGACAAGTGGAAGCTACGTAATCATCCTTGGAAATCATCTGCATCCATTCATATCATGCAACCACTAAGACGAGTGCGACCTATTTTAACACAACAGTGCGCTACCGCTCACGTGCACAGTCGCCCGATTACGATTGGGGGAACATTCTACTGAGTTTGGCATCCTGACTTTCCCCCTCGTTCGCCGGATTTAAACGCCATCGAACACATTTGGGATGCTGTTCAAACGTGCCATCAATGCCAGGAATTCTCCACCGGCGAATATATTAGAATTGTGGGAGGCTGTTCAGGAAGCATGGTGTGCTCCACAGTATAAAGATAGCTTGTGGAGTCCATGCCCCGTCGCGATGCTGCAGTTATCCGATCGTGAGGAGGACCAACGCGGTATTACATAGGTATCCCAGTTTTTTATGGCACTTCAGTGTATTCCTAACCCATTAATTCTCTCACTGAATTCAATTACTACTATATTATATGTCGATTTTTCTGTAACTTAATATGATGTTACAATAGGACTGACTGTACTTGTTTGTACTGCTTGTGATACAGCCATCACTGATCTGAAACGCTTTGAATTTCCATGGACCAGCACAATTCGTTTTCGTATTTTGTCCCAGAAGTCTGCTCTCCAAACACTTGTAGATGCGAACGGACAGACATCGCTCCAAAATGTCGGTAACAACTCTTTTAGTGACTTTCTTTTATCACTCCGCAAAAGAACAATTTCTATTGTGAGAATCGTGACTTAATAATTAACTTTTTAAACCATATTCTTATTTATGCCTTTCCTGACCATTTCAAAATCTAAAATTATGAACTGTTTCTAGGGATCTGCAATTACAGTGTTTCTAGGGATCTGCAATTGCAGTATGTCAAAGGAAAATAAATGGAGTAAAACAACTGGTACAAAGAAAAAAAAAAAACTATTTGCAAAAAAAAAAAAAGTGAAAATGTCGAAATGCAAACTGAACAGGTCGGTTTCTTTATTTTTATCTACACGGGTAGCTCATATTTTGTTTTGAGTACTGTAGATCTTAAGAATCCACCATTTTCATAAAAGTCAATATTTCCAAAAAAAAAAAAAAAAAAAAAAATCAATTGCAGGCCTTTTCATGATTAAACTACCGACGGACGGCAACCAACGCATTCAACTCTGTAGTTTTCTGAAATGTTTCATACTAAACAAAAAGTACCAATAAGTCTTCAGAGGGTTGTGGGAGGGTAACTATAAAGGATGATAAAGACCTTATTTCGTTTGCTGGTGACCTGTTAGGGTTTCGTGCACGTAGGCACCGACAAAGATATCACACAGATCAACTACTATTCCGTTAGGCGTCCAGATTAGCTGATGTGTCACACAGTTAAGCTACACGGGTCCCACGAACGATGCTTTGACGTTTCCGTGCTCGGCGAACGTGAAATGGAACAGCAGAGAAAGGTTTTCCAGGAGCAATTTCCGGCAGATGCGTCTAGTTTCCTCGGGAACAACAAGTCTCGGGAGAAGCACCGTGGACTCGTCGTCTGTCATCTTGAAATTTCAAACGCGGCAGCTAGGGAGGGAAGCGAGACAGGGAAGGAAAAGTACAGGTGAGACAAGAGTGGTGGGTGGGAAGGAAGCGAAAAGGGGACGTCACTATTTCGAGCGACGGCGATCCTCGGTTCGCTTTATCACCCAGGAGACGGGGAATCTCGATAGCTCAACGAGCATTTTCCCCAAGGCCCCAGGAGAAAATCCAGAGGTTCTCGAAATCCTTGCAGAATAACCCCAATGCATCATGCCTGTGACTGTGACAGAGAACGACAATAACTGGTTACATCATGCATAATTCAACGCGGAACTGAATTGAAAATAAATTACGATCAACGAATTTTAAGATAGTGTGACTACCACAAACACTAAAACACACGTCAGTTCCGTATGCCGATAGATAGGTGCCTCTACTTTCACCCCCAATTTTGGAGCAGCATGAAATTAATCGATTTTCACTTTCGCTGTCCTCCAGAGTCCTGTGCGGCGAAATACCTAAAACATTGCGCCAAAACACTAAGTACTTGAGAACTAAAAGCAAACAGATGCGTACATGAAATTATTATTGACGGGGAAGTGATGAGAACGAGTATTCCAAAGAGTTCATGTGATATTCAGGATTTAAATAATCACTTTATCTTAATTGATGGGTTTATGCGTACAAAAATAAGCACTTTCTCTCTCCTAATCCTGTAATTTATAGTAGGATTAGCAATTCCTGTTCCATACTTATCCTGGCAGTTACTTGTTATTCTTTTTACAAGACCGTTGAATTTATATGCGGGACAATGACTATTACCGTTCATATTCAACCACTTCTGATACGCCTGTTTCACGGTTGCAAGTGTGCTGCGGTCACACAAGGTCTGCTTTTAGAAAAATTTGACAATTGCAACAAAAATGCACCAATCTTTGGGCTACCACGAGCTATGTAATAAGTCAAGCTCCTGAGACATTCGTAATTTTCAAAAAGTTATTGGTTACACGGAAAAAGCAAACTAGTCAAGCGGAATTAACGCAACATCATTAATTTACCCCGGGTATAGTCCAGTCCAGTATGAAGGGTAAGTTTATAAACATTTGTTAATTGGACAATTGCGTCCGATACAAATTTGACTGCGTTAGGTCTCAAATATAATGACTTGGACTAACAATGCCAATGCCGTGTATTGTTTTTACAAAGTCCATTGTTAAGACAGTTTGTAAAAAGAAGGAATGAACTTAAAATTTATTGGTTTGACTTTCTGTTTAGATGTTAGATAGTTCAAATACAGGCCACTGAATTAGAAACTTTTATTTAATATCGGATTGGACCTCCTTCAGCCCGAATTACAGCACGCATGCGGTTTGGCATAGATTCCAAACACGTTGACGCGCATCTACGTCTACAGCATATCAGGCGTTCACGAAACAGTCCTTTGGCTCCAATTTAACAGAAGAGGACTTTGCTCCCAGATCTGTTTTCCTAACATGTCTAAAACATTTTCAATGGGGTTCAGATCCGAGCTTTGTGGTGGCCAGTAGTCGCTGTGATGTGCGCTGAACCACTGCTGGACAAATCTTGCGCAATGGACAATACCATTGTCGTCCATGAAACAGCCGTCACTTGCTGGATAAAAAGTCAACACTGCAGAATCAATTTGATCGACAACAATGTTCAAATAATCCTTGGATGACACCTGACCTTCCGGCCATATCAGGGGACTCGTTCCGTACCAACAGAACGTGCCCCTTACAATGACACCACTTCCAGAACTTTGGATTACATTTACAAGGCAAGCTGGATCCATTGTTTAACGGGGCTCCTGCCAAACTCTTTGCCTACCGTCGGTACAAAACCAGGTGTGCAGCGACTCGTCCGACCACATGAATTTCTTCCAGTTTTCTAGTGTCCAGTCACTTGCTCCTGACACCACTGTAGACGAACTTTTCGGTTCTTCACAGAAAGTAGTAGTTTCCATACAGGCATGCGACTGCCATACCGATCCTCTTCAATTCCCTGCATATAATTTGCCGAAATATTGGTCAAGTACAGCCTTTTTAATGTTTCGATCAATTGATGCACACAAGAAGTCCTGCTTCTTCGTACAAGACTTTATAAGCAGTCGCACGTCCCTAATTCAGGGCCACAGGCTTCAGAGCCAGTGCTGTAAGACAAACACAACATCCATGCCTCACCGGAATTCGAACCCGGACCCATCTCGGACGAATGATCAGAAGCCATCGTTTAGACCACTGCTCCACCGTAGCGGCGGCGATCTCGTTCCTAACCTATTGTCTTCACGCCATAGTGACGTTTCTTAGACAAGCAATGTGAGCCATTTCTGATTAAAAACCCGAGATATCTCACCTTTTGAGCTTTGCTGTTTTCAAAATCGTCGATCCAGCTGGACGGGCACTCACAAAACCCTTTATTGAGCTCCGAAAGATCCTTTGTTCTTCCACTAACGATTACTGACGTGCAGCAGTCTTAAATAGTTGACTAGATCTCGTGATGACGCATGAAACCACGTATCTTTCATATACGCTTCGTAAATAACGTTTTACGTACATCTGCGTAAAGGTTTTTAATTTAGTGGTCGGTGCCAGAGTTGGAAACGGCTCAAAAGACGTCACATAATTGGACCCGACAAGAATCTGTAACTGACCCGGACAAATCTGCTTTGAAATATATATACACGCCATTCAAAAAGTTTCTCCGCAGTGGGTATCTTAGGTTATATGGAAATCAAACAAATGCATTAATAGGAACGTATAATTTACTCACTTACTTTGAGGAAGTATTGAAACTGTCGTCCTTCATTTGGAAAACATAACCTGCAAGAGTCAAAAAGTCCATGCGCAGTAATGTTAAGGCTGTTCCATCTAATTTTGATGGCGATACAATCAATTTTTTTTAATTAAGCAACTTGTATGTTTAATTTCAGTTTTTGTTGTTTTCTCGATAACATATCAAGCTTCAGAATATGTTTCACAGCATTACCAATTCTCACAAGAGTATAATGATGAGTTAGTTGACAGTTTCCAAAAATGATTATGTTTTCATCATGGCCCCTCAGAAGGGAGGGACATTTTTACTTCTGAAGAAACTCTTCCTTTATATTGCATGACAAATCGTTTTTCAGTCCGCGGCACCACTATCGGGCACAAAATTCAACAGTGCGCATTTTTTCTTATTTTTTTTTATTTTCAGGAGTAAAACCAGGTCAGGAACACCTTGACCTGACCCGTCTGACCCGCTAGAAATTGTTGAACCGTTGATCCGTGACCCGTTTCCATCTCTGGCTGGTGCGTGCATTTTGTGAAGCATACGTAGGCTTTACTTTTACGAATGATTAGAGCTGATATCCCTTCTCTTTGAGATATATGCAGTGCTAGGTGATATAGGTATATTTTAATCATACATATTATAATCTCAGGTGATATATATACACTGCTGGCCACCCAAAATGCAACACCAAGAAGGACACGAGATAGCAAAGCCAGATTTACTGGACACATAACAACAGATACAAAGACAAAACGACTGAGCTTACAGGCCCGTGCGACTTGCGGAACACGCAGACATCAATAGTTCGTGTGGCCCATATGGCTGGCAATAACGGCCGCTACACGCCGCGGCATCGAACGAAAGAGGCTTTGGATGTGGGCTTGGGGTATGTCGGTCCAGGCTGCTTCCACACGTTGCCACAGTTCACCAGGCGTAGACGCGAGTGGTGCTTGCTGGGCCACTCGGTTGCCGATCAGCCACCAGACGTGTTAGATGGGCGACATATCGGGAGAACAGGCCGGCCGCGGCAGCAGTGACACTTGGTGGGCCGTGACGAATTGTTGCACGATGCGTGTCACGTGCGGGCGCGCGTTGTCCTGTTGAAACGTGGCCGCTGGCAGGTCCTGCAGGTAAGGGAGGATTACAGACTCCAAAACGTCGGAGATGGTGCGGTGGCTGTTGAGTGTACCGGCGATGCGTACCAGAGGGGTGCGGGTGTCATATCCAATTGCGCCCCAAACCATAACGCCAGGCAACGGACCGGTATGGCGATGCATAATGCAGGCGTCATACAGTGTCTCGCCGCGGTGCCGCCACACGCGGATCCGACCATCGTAGTGTTGCAGGCAGAAGCGGGATTCGTCGGAGAAGACAATGTCGTGCCATTCCGTAGTCCAGGTGCGGCGTTCAACGGCCCACTGTCGCCGCACTCGCCGGTGGTGTAACGTCAATGGTAATCAGAGCAATGGGCACCGTGCGACAAGTCCCCGCTCCTGCAGACGACGTTGAACGGTACGTGCTGACACAGGTTGTTGCGCAACACACCCTAATTCCTGCGCTAACGTTCGTGATGTGGCGGTGCGAGCCGTCAATGCCCGCCGCACAACATGCCGGTCCTCTAGTTCGGTGGTGTGCCGCGGTTGTGGCAATCGCTCACGACGGTCCGTCCGTCCGTCCCTCCTGCACACACCGAATCCATACTTGCCTCACTGTGGCAATCACTCACGTCGGTCCGTCCGTCCCTCCTGCACACACAGAATCCATACTCGCCTCACTGTGCCTGGATGTCGTCCCACACGGGAGCCGATGTCTCGGTACGATAAACCGCTGTCGCGATAAGCCACTATTCGCCCTCTGTCAAACTCCGAAACGTGCTGGAATGACTGCCGTATTCTGCGACGAGGCATCAGGAAGCTTCCCACGCACAGGTCCGGCAGCACAACACACTTCCGCTATTTACACCCCACCTTATGTGCACCCTTCTTATAGTGCTTCTCGGTGGCGTGCCAGGTGCACATGATTTGCATATGCCCTGCAATGCTAATCGTTCGCATATCCTCTCGCGGGCGACGCATGCTGTGAATTTCAGGCCAATCGGATGCTTCCTTCTTGGTGTTGCATTTTGGGTGGCCAGCAGTGTATATATATATTTAAATGAGAAAAGCCGATCTACTAAACTTTTAGTTCCGCTCTACTGACTTCGGTTAAATGTCCCTGGCAATAGTGATGGACCATTCCTGAACATTTCGTTCACGACGTACCGTGAATGGTGAACGGTTCGCTTTCACCGCTGTGAATGATCATTCTGTCCGCCATTATTGCGACTCACACTACAGTCGCAGTACGTTTGACTTTCTTCTGCGTTCTTCAGCTTCCATGAGATTAGAAACGAATTCCCAATAAACAAAAATAATGTCGAGAATTATTTAATGGTAGCCGTTATGTGAGTAAACAATCAGCAGTCGGCTAGGAAATAATGGTGAAACTTAGAAACGGAAATGATACGTGAATGACATTTTTTTTTTGTTCGTTTGTTTGGGAGTTTATCGACCACCGTGTGCAACTCGATGGGCTATATATAATATAAGCAGTAAGTAGCTAGTCCGTAAGTTAGGGCCACTGGTTCTAGGGAAGAGAGGGACAGAACCGTAAGACAAACACAATATCCATGCATCACCGTGATTCGAACCCGGACCCGTCAAGGACGAATGGTCAGAAGTTAGCACTTCAACCACTGCGCTACCGGGGCGGTGTCATTTATTTGAATGGTGCGCCCGAATCGTTTGCCACAAGCGGATATTCACTCGTGAACGAACGATGAATGGGTTTTCTAAGCTCTTGCTCTTTTGGGCAGTTTGCCAGTTTCCGCTTAAAAGAATGATTTGCTCAGTGAGTGTAGAGAGACAACCGGCCGGGAGTGGATACAAAGTGAATGACCATTCATTTGAATGAGCATTCCTGAATGACACTTTTGTGCTAATGACGAATGAACTCCCAAGAATGAATGACTTATGTCATTACTACTTGTCAACACTATTTCGTGGTCGTTACTTAAAGTGATAAAAAAGCAGACTCCACTGGGCATCAGCTTCAGATATAACTTTGCCTTGAGACATCGTGAACCCCTAAAAAATATCTGGGAGCTATACATTTCAGGAGCAATACACGCACGTATTTCTAAAAACCTAACAGAACAACGTGCAATTCCAAAATACCAAGTGTGGCCCAAAGGGCAGCAACGACAGAGGCACGCAAAACTGGAAAGCAACACTCGCCAGTTTCGGAGCACAGTGGAGTAACTAACCGGATATCCACCTATTGTAGTCATTTCATATGTTCAGTAATGTGATTCTACTTGCTGTTTGCGACTGAGTAAATTTGTCATAGCGAAGGCATTGTGGCAACAGATTATTACATCGTATCTCCTCGACAAACTATGCGAACTGAAGTAGACATTAATTAATGGATCCACTGAATCAAAATTCAGTAAGGGACTCGGAACAATCATACGTACCCAGACTAAAGAGATAATCCTTGGCGGTACTGCAACAGCTACTACTACAGTACAAGCCGGTGATGGATGACTTCGAAATATGCAATGAGTGGGGCCATGGTCAGATTAAACGGGGAATACGTAAATCTGAAACACTACATCACGTTTTCGGAAATGCTCTTACAGAAGTCACCTGTGTGCACTGAATTGGTGATACTTAGGAGTTCCAAAACTTCACGCGTGTCTCCACCCAAATGATACCCGATACAAAGGATACGTCTCTCACTAAATGTTAATATTTTGGATCAAACTTTCATTTTACGCACAATGGCGAATAACGTAAACAGACGGGGAACACATTAATATACACCGCAATTCAGATAGGAGAATCTATGAGCTATGTGCTAATCTCTAATCATTATTCCTCCTGGATGCTGTCGAAGATAAGTGCCACAACTGCCGTCGAAAAGTTCTGCGTGAGAGTGGTTCTCCGTCTTTTTGTATGCAAGCCAAAACCTGAAAAATCACAGTTTTGGATTTGTGAACAACCATACATTTAAACCATAAACCTCAGGCAACAACCATACATTTAACCTTATGAAAATATTTCGATTTTTTTTTTTTAAGTTTTAGACACATCTGCTGCTTTCTTCACAACCGAATGTGCATGACATTTAATTTTATGCAAATCTGAAATTTGTGGGGGACAGTTAGCATTCTCTGGTGCGCTCACTTTCTACAATTGTATTTAGAATACCTTTAGCTATCACGTACCGCCGTAGTTCCCCCGCACGGGGATAACTGGTTTTCCAGTTATTTGGGAGCGGCGCCCCCACGGCCCGAGCTGACCTTGTGACTGGTCAACATCTGATGTCATGCCACAGCTTGTATTTTTCTTATTTTGGTGCTGTTGGTGTTTGCAGGGACGGCTGTTCATCCAGCTGTTGGGGAGTCGCGGCCCCACGATCCCGAGCTGGTCTTGTGTCTCGCTTTTTCGTTTTTATTGATTTTCTCCACTGGCTAGTTGCCCGTGTTGTATACTTTACCTAATCGCTACCACGTTATGTACTAACACCCCGGTCTTGTGGTTTTGTTACCCTCCACCACTAACTGATTTATATTAACCGCTCAGTTCGTAGGTTGCTGAGATTCAGTTTAGGTTCCCTGCCAGGATTTGTCTTCTTTAGATTTCTTTTTTTCCTTTTAGTTGGCTTGGGTACTAGACCTACCTGCATGTTTGCCGCGTGCGGAGACCCGTGAGGCGGAAATGGGATGTCTGGCGGCTGAGGTCGCAGGAGACCGGATAAAGTGCCTCCTGTGTACCAACACTCCTCTTCGACCCCGGCTTCGCTGTAAACGGGAGGCTAGAGACTAACCCGCCTCTAGTCAGAAGTCATGTACCAAGTTGTGTACCGGGCTTTAGCGGCTTTTTTGTCGTATGGCACGGCAGGGTGAGCCCGGGGGCTGTGGGATCATGCCAAAGGCGTTGGCATGACGGTACCAGGAGGCCGAAGTGTCCGCCGAGTGCGTGTGATCACAGCCAACGGACTATATCTGCAACGTATAAGCTCCAGAACTGTGTCTAGCGTCATTTTCTTGGCTTGCGGACCTCCAGTTCTCCCTTGTAGGGCTCGGTGGTGGGTGGAGTAGTCTGCAGACGAATCTTCCTTCTTTTTTCCATGGGTAAACCCAAACATAAACACTCCAAATTTAAGTCACCTGAAAAAATGATAGTTGCAACCGACTCTCCGTCTTCTCAACCTACCAAGTCTCATACCCTTAAACGGTCTTTAGACCTTGACCAAGAATGTGGAACCTCTTCTTCGGCTGCTGTACCAGTCGCTCCGAAGCGTCGTCTCCCCTCGATTGCTGTGACTACGCATGCTACACACTTACTTGTAGAATCCATCGATCCGAATGAGAGACTGTCCACCAGATCTCCATTTTTTATTTCTAAAGCTTTGGACGCTGCGGTTGGCCCCTTGAAGTCTGTGAGGAAGCTTCGCTCTGGGGACCTGCTTGTTCAAACTTGCAGTGTTTCTCAGAGTAACACTCTTTTGCTCCTTACTAGTCTTCAAGGCATTCCTGTCAAAGTGGCACCTCACCCGTTTCTTAACACCTCTCGGGGTGTTATTTCGGAATTTGATCTCTTACCATGCAGTGAAGAAGAATTGGTGTCTGAACTTGCAGATCAAGGTGTTCTTGCTGCACGTCGTATGATGTTCCGGCGCGATGGTTCTTTGATTAAGTCTAAAAATGTGATCTTGACTTTTAACTCCCCGAAAGTTCCGACCGAAATAAAGGCTGGCTACTTGGTCTGTGGAGTTCGCCCGTACATTCCCAGTCCTCTGCGCTGTTTCAGGTGCCAGAGGTACGGGCATTCCCAACGTTTCTGTAAGAGTTCCGCTCGTTGCGCTAATTGTGGCTCCAGTGAACATGACGGGGAAGGTTGCACTTCTGCGGCCTCCTGTGTTAACTGTGGTGAGGCCCATGCAGCTTACTCCCGCAACTGTATGAAATGGAAGGAAGAGATGGCGATCCAGCGCCTCAAGACCCTGGAAGGCCTCTCGTACCCTGCTGCCAAAGCCAAGTTGGGTATTCCCAACACCCGACAGCGTAGTTTTGCCGCAGTTGTTAAGTCTCTGCCACAACCCGTGCAGACCTTTGTTCCGCGCCCTGTAGCTCTCGCCGCACTTGCCAAGCGATCTACAGTTGAACAAGCGACACAGGTGGATTTCACCGAGCTCCAGCTTATTCGACCAGCTGAGTCTGCGCCTTCTCTTTTGAAGACGCTCGCCTCTTCCGGTTCCCAGCAGACAGCCTGCACGTGCGGAAGACCCGGCCCTCAATCCGCAAAGGTGTGCAGTGTCCATCAAACTGTCTCGGCCTCTGCGAGGTCCCCACCCTCACCCAACATTATAGAAGAACACGGGGGGAGGAGAGTGACAGTTCGTCCCCAGCCTCTACCAGCATTGCAGAGGAACATGGGGGGGAGGAGAGTGACAGTTCGTCCCCGCCCTCTGCCAGCATTGCAGAGGAGTGTGGGGGGAGGAGAGTGACGGTTCGTCCTTTTCCATTAGTAAATATGTTACTTTTAATAAACTTCATTAACTACCTTTTCTTCACTGCTTTCTTCATACTCTTTTTCAACTTTTACCAAGCCTGTCTGATCTTAATCATTTTCCACGTTTTTAAAAATCTGTGGCTGATCGTTCTTTGTCTGGCGCTCTTTGGCCAAACCTGGCCCTTGCGCCAATAAAATCCAACAACCAACCAACCAACCAACCGCCGTAGTTCGTAACTCATCATATGGCCATTAAAGACAGTTCACGAACCGCCTTCTGACCTGATGATCTCGCGATTGATAGTAGGTAAGTTGAGTTGCTCTGAACCACTGAATACTCGACGTGAAACACTCAAAGTGCATCAGATGGGCACGCTAAGCCGTCGGCCCAGGGGTATTGGACTCCCTTTACAAGAAAGACCATCTGTTCCCACCCTTGTTCTTTTTTTTTTTTTTTTAACTACCACCGTGAGCAACTCAATGGGCTATATATAAGCAGTCGCCCGTCCCTAATTTAGGGCCACTTGTTCCAGGGAAAGGAGACGGCCAGTGGCGTAAGACAAACACAACATCCATGCCTCACCGGGATTCGAACCCGCAGCCTTTTCGGAGGAATGATCATTAGTAGGGTAGTAATTTTATCGCAGGATAAATCGCAAAATTTCGGGATTTACCCTGAAATTTCACGAAACGCCGTATTTCTTCTAAAATTTGGCTTCCAGGTTCCCCCCCCCCCCCACGCTTTGAACATGTGAGATGCGTTATCTGTACTGTAACATCACAGAAACTCGATCACAACACAAAACATTTATTACTTTACACAAAAACATAAACTGGAATACACTCCGCGGTACAAACTGAACTTGTTGTCTTAGCCAAATGTCCTACTCCTTCAATATCTCTCACGCTACTCCTCACATCACTCACCACACGCTTAAGTCATTAAATGTCAATGCATCATTCCGCACTTTTGTGCGTGGAAGTTCGTATTTTACAACCAATCCTCACTCCAGAGGAACTTTTTCCAGTGGTAAAAAGTTCTTGTCATTTTACAATACAATAGTCATAGTTCACATAATGAGTCATAATCCATTTACAAAGAGAAATATATGATTTAATTTAACAATCATCTTCACGTGCTTTCCAACAATTTCTATGTATTATATACCACAACCAAAAAAAAAAAAAAAAAAAATGTTTTCACTAGCAGACACATAGCATGATCAAGGTGGATCATCTAAAGTTTGAACTCTGCTCAGTCCATCTGCATTTTTGTGCATAGTTCCCGATCGATGAATTATAACAAAATCATATGCTTGTAAAGCAAGGGCCCATCTCATCAGACGAGCATTTGAACTTGCGTTGGTGCGTAACCAAACGAGAGGGTTATGATCAGTTTGTATGAGGAAATTTTGACCATCCAGGTAGCATTTCAGTTTCTGTACCGCAAATATAATGGCGGCACATTCTTTTTCACTGGTACTGTATGTCTTCTCTGTTGTCGAAAGTTTTCTGCTTAGATAGAGTACAGGATGTTCAGCGCCATCTTCTTGTTCTTGCGAGAGGACGACTCCCATTCCTTGAACTGAAGCATCAGTTTGTAGAATAAATCTACGTTCATAGTCAGGGGCATACAGAACAGGAAAACTAGATAAAGATTTTTTTAGTTCCACAAAAGCTTTCTCACATTGTTCTGACCACATAATTTCCTCTTTACGATTTTTACCCTTCAAGATGTCTGTCAAGGGAGCTGCTATCGAAGAAAACATTGGAATATATCTGCTGTAATATCCCGCCAGGCCTAAGAAAGATCTTACTTGCGTCTTGTTCTTTGGCGTAGGAAAATTTTGCATGGCCTGAACCTTTCGTTCCGCTGGTTTTCGATATCCTTGTCCAACAATATGACCAAAACACAAGACGTGATCTTGAGCAAACTTACATTTGGAAGGTTTTATGGTCAAGGAAGCCCTCTGCAACCTCTGTAGCACTTCTTCAAGATGTATCAAATGATCCCCCCAGTTTTCGGGGAAAATGGCAACATCATCTAGATATGGTACGGCAAACTCTTCGCAGCCTCTCAAAAGTTCCGACATCATTTTGCTAAAGAAATAAGGTGCGTTCTTTTTGTCCCCAGCTTTTCCAGCACGTTGGCATGAATCACAAGATTTTACAAATTCTTCAATGTCTTTATAACAGTTAGGCCAATAAAAATACTTTGCTAGTCTGTCTTTGGTTTTTGTCACTCCTAAATGCCCCGAAGTTCACTCATGACACATGTTGTTTATTTGTTCTCTATATTGTTCTGGAACAACAACAAGATCTCCTCTTCGCTAATCTTGTTGATTTTCTTCTTCACCAACATCCCATTTCTTAGTACAGCATAACCATTTGCCTTTTTACAATCTGTTTTCTCTATTTCTTTGAGAATTTTTTTTTCGAAACTTTGCCGTTGATCTTCCATGAAACTTTTTGAATCCATTTTTACCAACTCTAACATGGCTTTATCTTCATCATGCCTCAATGGCATAATTTCTTCTTCTAATTCATCTGATTCTTCGGAACCCACAGCCTCTCCTTCAAGGGCTTGTTTTTCTTTCTTCCCTGAATCATTTTTTACTGAATTTCTCTCTTCGTTGTTTCGTTTCTGTTTTTCTTGATACCGAGTAATCACAACATTTACCTGTTCTGAATTAAGTGGCCACTCCATATCATTTTTTTAACAAAGCGGCAGTCTTATTTCCAAGTAAATATCTACCTTGATCTAGCGACTTTCTAATCACTGCAGCCTTAGTTACAATATGACCTAATTCACATTCTAGTTCAACTTCTGCCAATGGTAAACAAACCTTTTGTTCATCCAGAAGATGCTGTATCCACACATGTTCTCCAGTAAACTCACCTGGCGACACATACTCTTGACAAATGATATCAACTGATGAACCTGTATCCCGGAGAATAGGCATGGTAACTCCATTTATTTTTCCTTCAAAGGTGTAGGGTGCCAAGAAATCCCCTTCAGTTTCCTCTTTGATTCTATTTACGCTTCCTGAGTTCTGTGATTTTAGCTTAGGACACTGAGGTCGAATGTGATCATAAGATGCACACTCGTAACATTGAATCTTCCGTCTGCGATCATACTTTTCTTCATTCTGAGATACATTCCGATTTGACCACCCTTGAAGTCCTACATCTGACTTAACATAATTTTTGTTATAAAATCCATTTTTCATAAAATTTTCCCGATCATAGTTATCTCTAGTTTTTTTCTCACTGCCTTGCATTTTCTTTGAAGCACAAAATTCATTCGACGAATTTTTCTTGATTCCTCCTCTTACACTTTCATAATTGTCCACCATATCAGCCAAATCTGAAGGTGAGACAATATTTGACCATTTATCAATAAAATGTTCCCTTATTTCTATAGGCACTCTCCGCTTCAATTGATCTGTGATCATTAATTTTTTTAGCCCTTCAAAATCGCCTATTTTAAGTCCTGAAATCCATTCATTAAAATAATTTTCTAACTCGAAGGCGAAATCTCTCCAGGTCTTCTCTGATGTACGCATGTGTTGTACAAATTTCAATCTAAATTTCTTTGGACTTAACTTATATCTTTTAAGAAGTAACCTTTTAACATATTCATAGTTTTTAGCATCTTCCACATTTTCTCTGGCAATCAATTGTGATATTTCGTAGGGCAAAAGTCCTATCAAATTCGTGACTCAATCTTCCCTTTTTATTTCTGCTTGTTGTGCTTGCCTTTCAAATAAAACTAAGTAAATACTTATATCACTGTCTTTTGGGTCAAATGTTTTCATCAAATGACGAAGTTCTAATCTCGGTTTATGAGAATTTCCATTTTGCTCCAAACTACCTCCCAGCGGCTGACGTCCAGCTTCTATTCTGAGTTTTTCAAGCTCAAATTCCATTTGTCTTTCTGTTTGTCTACGTTTTTCAAGCTCCAATTCCATTTGTCTTTCTGTTTCTCTACGCTCTTTTATATTTGCCAAAAGTTCTTTCACGAAATCCTCTTCATAACCTTCAAAGTTGACAATTTTATTTTTTAATTCCAGAATTTTGAGATTTGGCATAACTTCTATACCCAATTCTTCCGCCAACTGCAGAAATTCTTCTTTTCGAGCTCTTCCTAAGAAAGCCATTTCAACAAGCTCTACGTGTACCCAATGTTTATTTATTATCGTATATGTGTATACGTTCACAGAAATTGTTTACAACAATATTCTACATTTACCTATACTCTAGGCTCAAACAGTTGTTCTGAATGTACTATTTCTTGACAGAAATTATTTCCTTCTATTTAATTCCGTGCCCGGAAACTTCTAAAAAACTTGCTTTGATATTTCATTCCTTTGGATAATTCTCTAAGAACAACAACAAAAACAGTAGTTACAATAAACATCTAATGTGGTGTAAATCCGATACGGAACTTTTTTATCTCTCACGAACTAATTTCGAAAAACAAGAGTCACCATCCTTTATTCTTCCCAACACAAAGAGGAAAAAAAAATATCCCTGTCGCGTTGGTTCTTTCTCACGCTTGAAGATCTTTCAACTCATCGATTCCCACGGTCATAAAAAACGCCGCTGAAGTTGCGCAATCCCGTCTCACCGGCGCCTCCACTTCTATCTTTGGTAGTTCGAATCTCACCGGTGCCTCCACTTCTATCTTTGGTCTGTAACATCACAGACACTCGATCACAACACAAAACATTTATTACTTTACACAAAAACATAAACTGGAATACACTCCGCGGTACAAACTGAACTTGTTGTCTTAGCCAAAGCTCGGCATGTCCTACTCCTTCAATATCTCTCACGCAACTCCTCACATCACTCACCACACGCTCAAGTCATTAAATGTCAATGTATCATTCCGCACTTTTGTGCGTGAAAGTTCGTATTTTACAGTACGAAAGCAGTTGTATTCGCAAAAGGTATTTCATACTTATTTATCTGTAGGAAAGCGGTTGTATTCGCAAAAGGCATTTCATACTTTCAACATTCGTTTCAGCTGATGGAACAGCAAGAATATTCAAAATGTGCCTATCTTCAGAATCAGTTGTTTCATCTGCTACGATGCTTACACCGGATACTGATTTTTTTAAATCTTTCACTTGTTGCTTGTGAATATCCCATTTTCGGCAAATAACATTTCCCCATCCAATTTGCATTTGGAATACATCAATATATTTCAACAAATTTTCCAAGTCATTTTTTAATGTACGGGAACTGGAATGTTAGCTGCACAAAAGGCATCAGTTGATTTCGAAAGTTCAGTTGAACGATGCTGTTCTTATTCACCTATTTTTTCGATTAATTCAACAACACATTTCTGCATCATTTTCGGTTGACTGTTCGGACACTTTTTTTTTTTTTTTTTTTTTTTTTTTTTGTACAGCTTGCTTGCTTGCTAAATGCTTTTCACACCTGAACAATCCACTGGTATGTTGCAACACGAACAGAACAATAATTTTTTGTTCATATGAAACCTTCCCTTGCTGTTCTGCTTGCATCTTCCAGATGCACTCATTTTACTCACATGGCTCATTCTCAAAATTAACAAACAATGTTTGGAAACTTAATAAACTAATTATTCACACGAAAGCACCAAAATTTTCTAAGCTAAGCGTCTGCGAAACTCTAACATTCTTTTCTGTGAGCTGCATTTCCCAGTTAAAACTATTAATACAATTGACATCCGGTTTACTAGTGCAGCAAGTCGTCAAGGTCATTCAAGAGTCACAGGGGCTGGAAATCACAAAAGACTACGCGTGCATCCTTCAGCAAAGCGCATGTAACCTGGAATTATCCGTCAAGCTTGTTCGATAAGTCTCTCTTCGTAACAATCTTCAGGGGTAATTCAAGGTTTAAAGTTCTGGTTTGGGCTTTGGAGTAGTATTACTTTGCGGTATATTTTTTTGTAAATTCTAACGAAGAAAGTAACAAAATTATTTAAATATGAAAAATCTAAAATTATAATAGAAATTCGGCAAAAATAGGAAAAACATGAAATTCACGGATATATTTAATATTCACAAAATTACACAAAAAAACCCCCAAAATTCGCGCCGCGAAACAAATAGTAGCCTAGTCATGAGCCAGGACTCAGACCAGCGCACCACCGGGGAGCAACCCAGCTCCTTCCCGCTTTCCCTGGAAACGCTCGTTGTGACGTCATAATCTGGCACTCCTACTTCTCTGACCTGTCTACTCTCTGTCGCATCTGAGCCCCTAGGTTCAATCTAATGTAGTTATGAGTCCCTAGGTTCATCTGGCACTCCCACTTCTCTGACCTGTCTGCTGTTGCATCTGAGCCCCTAGGTTCAATCTATCTAATCGCATATTCCTTGTAGAGTGTAAACCCTACAAGAAATTGCTGGGTGTCCTGGGGACACGGTCTGTATATATGCAAGATAGATTTCGAAGAAAATGTACTAACGAACTATAATGCGCTCATACTGTTTTTTACTGAAGATGAATTTGTAAAATACGATGCAGAAAAACTGAAACCTTTTGGTTCATGCCAACATTGCCTAAGCGCCAGTAATCGTAAAACCCTGGAAATATTAAATTACGTTAAATTGAAGTTGTAAATGAAAAAATGAAACAACATACAAATATGATTCAAAATATGTACAATGGAATTTATCCGTGAGAAAGAGAGACAGACCGACAGACAACAGGGAAATGTAAGGATAAAACGTAATCACACGACACAATACATAAACCAAAAGCAGAAGATGAGTTGAAGGATGTAACAGTTGATGGACAAAGGCAAAACTAGAGCTCAGAAACGGAAAATGTCATCCCGGTAGGCCAACTGGCGTGTTTTCCATTGCGAAGGTAAATCCACAGGCTAAAGAGCGCAGGCTGTTTTGAAACAGTCATAGTTTCTTATCTTCACGTTATTAAAGATTTCCGCTTTCCAATAGGCTGGCAAAATGCTGAACCACACTGCAGTCCGATTAACATAAAATGTTAGAAACGATGGTGCGTTTTTCTTTCTTTCTTTTTTTTTTTTTTTTTTTTTTTTAAAGCTTATACTTAATCCAGCTTTCAACAAATGCTTATACGTAATCCAACTTTCGGTTTTCTTTCTTCCCTGTGACTGGTGGATCTGAATTTGGGATGGGAACCTCATAAAGCTATTCTAGTTGTTCAAATCTTGGAAAATAAAAATAAAATAAAATACAGTAATAGAATTACGTAGTATTTTAAAATTACAGTAATTTAATACAAAATTTTTAACAGGATGACAACTTTTGTGTGTGTGCGTGCGTGCGCGTGTCTGATGTAGCTTTCCTAACTGCAATGAGTATCAATCGACAGCTACGATCAGTTAACACTTTTTGTCTACGGCTGAAAACGAAGTATAATCATAGCAAAAAGCAAGCCACTGACCAAGAACAGGAGAGTAAAGTAATCACAGACCAATAAAAACTAGAATTTCAAATTTTATTGTAAGACACGCAGTAGAGCATAGCTTGTACGGCGCAAAACTGCGTGGTTTCTCGAGCCTGAATTCCAGATGCTCATCTACTAATGTCTTTAACATTCATTACCGCAGTGTTTCCCAAAAGCGTTGTTGCAGCTTCGTCTTCATTAATGTAAATGGGTCGATTCAGACGATGCCCTTTTCAACAGCGGTGACCAATCTACATAATTCATCTCCGACTGTACGTTCGAGCTAAGTTTGCTACGTCGTTGTCGGCTCATCCGATGATTCGATTCATCGCGCTCTTGTGTTTTTGTTAAGTCTTAAATTTGTTATGGACAGACACAGAATTTTCGGAATAACGATACTTCCTTATTGTACAAAGTACTTAAACCAGTGCAATGATTTTCACTGTTTCTGTTTGCAAACAATCGTGCGACGAGTGCATTTGGTTTGGAACGGGAGAGTACTTATAAATGTGTCTTTTTGTGGCTTTTCAAAATTTTACACTTTTTACTTCAAGTAACGCTTCTTTATAATAATACAGCCTCAAGGCAAAGCTAGTGGGATTTGGTGCATTAAGAGCAGAATGCTTCCTTGATGTACTGGGACAAGTTGAAAATTAACACCACCTCGCTGGCTCGAATGATGTTAATTTAATTGAATCTCTTCTTGCCGACATAACGATTATCTTACGACAAGTAAATAAAATGCATACGCATGCTTCCGCTTGATGCATAAAGAGGCCGAAACGAACCGAATTACCACAGTGAACCTGTTCCTCAAAACTCCGCCGTCAGCACTAATCTAGAAAAGTGGCTTTGGGTAACAGTTGAAGAAAAGAAAGACTGCCTACGGAAAAGATACACAATTTAGTTTATTTTTAAAACAATGTGGTATCAGTACGATCCGTGGAAACTAGCCAGGCACAGTTTCCACAGATCGTACTGAGATTTTTACAGTTTCTACTGATCCTGCAAGAATAACTTGCCCCTTTTCGGGGGAATAACCCAAACCAACTCCAACTCCAGATGATACGCAGAAAACAGCATTTCGACTGAGTAAAAATCTCTTGTTTACCAATTTTCTTCTCTTCCCGTCACTTTAACAGGCAAATACAACATGGCTCTAGAAAGTTATCAGAACTTGTCTCATAACGCATCCACGCTACTTTACCCTAAGAACAAACACTATACAGACTTTCGCCAAGTCTATTACATCAAAAGTTAACTATGTCACATCCAAATTTTATCACCATGTGAAGTTTTACTTAATCATTACGATGCGAAAGTTTTACTTCATATTGTACGACTTTCCACTTGTTAAAATCAAAAACAGTCGAGCGACTTCTCTATTTCCATGCTCCAGCATGGTTCCTGAATATAGTGGAAATACCTCAGAAAGCCCTACTAAATTGTACCTACTGACTTCCCTTTCTCTGGTAATCAGTTTTTGCAATAAAACATACCGAATCCTCACAATTTCTGTGACCTGAGAGATTCGAAATTTCATCTTCCCCATTAATTTAGTAAGCTGTTGCAGCAGTTTTGCCGGCATTAAAGGCATTTATTTGTAGACTTTTGCTATTATTGTCAGTGACAATCAAGTTTAGGTAGAAATCCTTCAGATGAAGAAAACAGTTCTAGGTGTTCAATAATCTTAATACTGAGGTAAATGACATTCAAGGAAATTGTGTACGACATGAATTATTACATCCTTTTTTATTTTATTTTATTAATTGTTTGATTTTCTCTCGTAGGGATTCAAAATCCAACGCTGCGCGAGGTTCAGACCTAATACCACTCGTTTCCTAACTACGTTACAAATATCAAATTTAGTCATTTTCTACAGGCTTTGTACAGCTCCTTTGTGGAAACGTCATCCTATTATTAAATTCGACGTTCAAATGCCTCTTCCGAATAAAATGCTTTTTTAGATTTTGATTTTCTCTCGTCACACGATAATATAATCATATTTAACTCATCCCAACTTCAACGCGATGCCGCACTTAAATACGCTTTCTTTATGCACGGCTTCGAGTACCTTACTTCAAGTTCCTTACAGGAAATCTATTCCGAGCTGTATTGCCACCGGCAGTGGCAGTGTATGGCCGTCCGACACAAGCCGCAACAAACGGTGAAACTACAGACACGGAGAAGGGGAGTTGTTTCTCAGTGGGAAATTAGAAAAGAAATTCTTCAAAGGCAGCAAGCAGCAAATAGGGTAAGGAGAACATGCTATATCTCGACATCACCAGCTGTCTCCCGATACCCTAGCTTCTTCATGGCTGCAGTAACATCTGCTCCTTTTTTTCTTTTTTTTTTTGCTCCATTTCTTTTTCTGGTCGTGGAAAATGCATCACACTACCTGCTGAAGTCACGCAATTGCAAGAGCTCATTAACAGGTTGATTTCCCAGCAGATGTTCGCAAGAGTCGAGCCCCGCAAACATGCTCTAGCGCTTGAATGTTAAAACATATTCAATGAATATCATTATAAGACAACGAAATGAATATTTACTCAAGCGGTTTCTCTCTCTCTCTCTCTCTCTCTCTCTCTCTCTCTCTCGCAAGGTCACCATACTTGTTTTAACACCTGTCTCGCTGTTTACTTTTTCTTTGTTATCTTACAAAACAGCCTTCATATTTTTTTTTTTTCTTTGGAAACACACGGATATCAAATTGACGCACGCTGAAATGCAGTTGTTAAGTATTGCCTGAACTAACACAAATTGCTTTTATATTGTTAGACTTTTATGTACTGATTTTCTAAAAGTAATTTTCACAAAGCCGTAACAACGGACTTTTTAATATCTTTGCCTGATAAAAACACTCGAATTCCAATATACACCAAACTCTAGGATACCTGACTACCGCCGCCCCGGTGGCGCAGTGGTCTAGGCGATGGCCTCTGATCATTCGTTCGTAAGGGGATTCGGGTTCGAATCCCGGTGAAGCATGGATGTTGTGTTTGTCTTACGGCACTGGCTCTCTCCCTTCCCTGAAACCAGTGACCCTAAATTAGGGACGGGCGACTGCTTATAGCCCATTGAGTTGCTCACGGTGGTCGTTAAACCTCCAATAAAAAAAATAAAAAATAAACCTGACTACCACATCTAGTGACGTGGTCACACGGAATGGAAAGTTTCTTACATTTTGGTTCCACTGGGTTAACGTTTAACTTCGGATCAAATCACTTGTAGGGATCCCTTGTTAGCATGATGAATCTTCCAAGACTGACGGACACCTTCACAGAGAAGCAGAATGTAGACGTACGCTGATAGTTTTCAAATTATTAGCAGGTTTTGCAGATAGTTTTTGCTTGTAGATTAAAAAAAAATGTTATTTGCAGCAATTAAAGCACTTACTGAAGGCTTTTATTCAGATTAATATACTTAATTGTATTCTTACTTGAAGAACTTTCAACTTTCAATTATTTTTCACATTTTCTGAGTTCTTTTGTTTTTATAGACGTTTCTGACCTCTAGATTTTATCAAGGCCTGTTGTTCACAATGTACAGGAACTGTATCAAAAGTTTCGTTTACACAGAAAGAATTTAAATTTTTATTGCCAGGTTCCTCTTGCATTTGCCAGTCATGAAGTTAAAATAATTTCCTTATGTATTTTATAAGTCTAGTATTTTTGAATTAACTTGTTGAAAATGCAATTTAATTTTTGAAGGTTCACTGATGGCTGCTTCTCTGGATATGAAAACTTTCTTTAATTAGTTTCTTGTTTGTATGAGGCTCATTTTGCCGTAAAGGTCCATTTTACCCCCATTGCTACACGTTCAATTGCAACGCACTTATTTTGTCTTCATTGGAATCTGTAATGTTCTAATAATTATTTATTGTTTTATTAATTTTTCTTTAAATTATCTTATTCTGTTATCGTGGTTCGCGCTTCACGGGTGTGCAGCAAGTTTTCTGTTTCAATGGTTGTGTACGCAGATACATTTTATCTTTATACAACTCCGCACCTTCACGTGTAATGGTGTTTCCCAATTTCATATGCTCTCGGAACTCGTTTAAAACTAAAACTGTCCGCAAAATTCCCCAAAGTATTCATAAACACGAGTCCGTGCGTGGTGTTTAACCTTAACCACCCACATGGGGGGGGGGGAATAAACACTCAAAAACATTTGTCGTGGGGCCCGCTTGGACCCCACGTGTGTGGTTAAGGGTTAAGATACTGCATAAGAATAATAAACATAAGCGCTTAATTACGCAATCGAAAAGTACAATAGATATTTCTCCGGGTGGATCTAAAGATTAAAAAATAAAGTCTGCAATGTTATTTCTAACCGACGTCAAATCTTGCTTCTTTCATCCCCATTGGTTTTATTATGAAAAAATGCTAGAATATCAAAAACAGTAAAAGTGTTACGTATGTATTCTTATACAGTATACATGACGTCATTAATCTGTTAGCTTGGATTCACACGTCTCAATGCACGATTTTTCCACGCATAACTGTTGACATATTTGCGTTTGCGACTGAAAAATGTCTGTACTGGATGAGCACACACCACTCGAATTGGTCTCCTGATTGCTACAGCAAATGCCCAAATAAAATACTTGAGAATGCTCTAAAAGCACGTTCAATGATGCCACCGTGAAAGGTTATGTTGAAGAATTAATTGACGTTTAGAACATGTAGAAATAATACGAAAATGCTGAACAAATTGAATTATTGATGTATAGTAGTAAAATCAGCAATAAGAAAAACTCTGCACAAATATACGCTGTTATACCATGTCTACAAATCATTACAGAACATTTTACGTTGAAACCTTTCGCCCTTATGACGACCTCTGTTCTCCGTGGAAGAGTCTCCACTAATTTTTTTCTGTAAATGTCTGCCGAGATGTTCCGTCATTCCGCCTTCAGACTAATGACCAGTTCAGCTTTGTTTGTTGGGCAATTTCTCATCCACGCACCGGACGATCCAATTTCCCACAGATGCTTTATAGTGTTCATATCAGGACTCTGGGCTGACCAGTCTAACTTTTCAAAGTTGGACTGGCCAGCCCAATCTGTAACAATTGGCTTCAAATCGATTTGTAACAACGCCAGCACAACACATGGTTTGTCTTGCTGGCGCCAAACTTCATTGTCGAGATGTTACAGTCCGGAAGGTACCTTTCTCTCGGGAACCTCCACACCCCGGTCCGACCATCAGAATTGGTAGACTGTGTATGGTGACACGCCAGTCCAAAGCACAGTTTTCCATTGGTAACATTACAAGATCGACGTTCCCTCCACCACACTAATCAGCGGATTATTAGTCGAAGTGATTAGAGGCTTGTGGGTGACTTGCTCGACAGTGGCCTTTGTCGTGCAGCGTTCTGTGCATTGTGCTGGTGCTAACATTAGTCCCAATAGTCTCTCATATGATTTATGTGATTTGGGACAATGTTGATTTGTGTTCTAAGAGGACAGTCTTTTGCAGAGCGCTCCTTGTCACGTTCCGTTAGCTTTGGAATTTTACCGGGGTCGTTCCTTGGCTTCCGTTTGTATACCAAATCGCCATCCGTCGGTTTAGGGATCTTCAGTGACGCTGAAATGCCACGTATGAAGCGATTGCGTATGTGGCACTCTATTAAAATTCGCGCTGGAAAACAGTTAATTCTGTTTGTTATAAACAGATTTTCTGGTGCCCTATCCTAGTCGTGCGAACATATTTATAGATGGGTCTGTGAAACTGTGCTTGCGTAGGACCGAATGCACTATCAATAGAGGGGTGCCCGGATAATGATAGGGCAGTGTACAAAGGAACAAAATTACCTATAATCATAAAATGTTAAAATAAAATATTTCTATGGATTACCAACTTGTAGCGAGATACACGTCATTTATAGGTGAATGTTCCCCTATTCGTTTTAAAAGTTATCAGACTCAGCATTTAACCGATTCCTGTATTTTAGTTTTGTCGATGTGCGACGAAAGAATCTAATTTCACATAACTACTATACGGTGGGAAAACACACACACGCGCACTGGAGTGAACTGAAGTTTTTCGCGAAATCCAATACTTCAACGATCCTTGAGAGCATCGATGGCAGAAAGCGTCGCCCGTCTTTAGTTTGGTCACTGACACCGTAGAAAAATCAGTGTCGTATGAAGGAACACAACAAAACGTTCATGTGCTACACGTAATTTTAACTGATTGTCAGGTATTGCGTTAACATGGAAATATCCTAGTTTTTACAGTTATGTAAAAGTATAAAAATCCACATTTGTTTCTTTTTTCAGGATTCACTAACTGCAACCATTTAAAGAGAAAACTGTTTCATAAGCTAAAATTTTGATTGCGCCATTATTTATGATTTTACGTATTTTTTAAACCCATATATCATGTTGCCGTCAGCAACCAACGGAATGGAAAAGTGAGAATTTAACAGAACATGAATTACAGCAAGTTATTTTATTTATCCACACCTCACCCATATCATCAGTATTTTGGGTACAGATGATAAAAACATTATCAAATGTTTTTCACGGGCTGAGATGAGAAGTGAGGATGATTTCTTTTCACTCTTGGCTAAGTATATAGTCGGGTCTGTGAAGCGGCGCTTGCGTAAGTATCGGGCCAGCTCACTAGTATTTTTTTACAGGGGAAAACAGCTCACTGTTGCTCAGGTGAACTGTAAGTATGAGCTCATTTGTTATATCATTCAGTTTAATAAATGTTTACCAGCAATTTGGCTAAAAACCCCAAAATGCTGTTGGCTAAACTACTACACTTTTCATCAATAAATACGCTTTGAGGTAGGAAATAATTGATGTACCAAATTCTATTAGCGAAAAATGTTAATGCAACAGATGTATTACTGAGCTTAAGTGCTTCTTGAATGCTGAGTCATGACAGCAAAAGATTATATTTAAGTTTGTAGAATAGCGTGAAAAAAACATTTTCAACTGTTACCAAAATACATGAAGCATCAGAAATTTCGACACTAAGCATAGAAATATTTTCTTCAAGTTTACTATTATTGTTATTATTAGGTGTTAACGACCACCATGAGAAGCTTAACGGGCTGTAAGCAGTCTTCCGTCCTTCATTTGGGATTACTATCTCCAGGGAAGGGAGAGCCAGTGCCGTCAGACAAACAAAACATCCATTTTACAACTCGAATCCACATTCCATCACAGACGAATTGTCAGAAGCTAGCGCTTGACCACTGGGCAATCAGGCCGGCATTTCTCATAGTTTCACGTAATAAATTAAAAGTTAATTCACGCTTGAAATCCCTACAGAGAAACGAACTATAGAGGTTTCACGGGCGCCATGCCATGTTTGATTAAAATACAGAGTTTTCACAAAATAATGCGAAAATTCATGTAGATTAACAAGAAAAAATAGCAAGCGGAATCATCATCATCATCATTGTCAACCATTATCAATCCACTGCTGGACGAAGGTCTCCCCAAGTTTCCTCCACAACGGTCTGTCTTGTGCCAGTCTCCTCCATGTCACTCCCGCATATTTACGAATTTCAAGCAAGCGGAATATATATATATATATATATATATATATATATATTCTATAAAAAAGATACCTAAGCAAAAAAAAATATATATATATATATATATATATATATATATATATATATATATATATATAAAGTGAAAAATAGAGGTACTACATATTATCCCTGACCTCTATGCTCGGCTAGAAACTGAATCCCTTGAAATTTTGCAGCATCAGTCTCTTTATCCCTATGGTCTTAATTCCACTTTATCTGACAATAAGCATAATCAGCATAAATTTTCAATTCGTGAACTCTTCTTTCTTGTTAATAATAAGAGCTGCACTAGAGGTAATAGAGGACAGAGGTTATTTCGCACATCAGGCAAAGTTGATTTTGCTAACTTGCTAATAACTCTGGAAAGCTTTAAAACTGGCACTAATTTTGTTAAAAATACTTACAAAATTCTCAAGTCCTTCAAGCACTCTGTCCTTAAAAGTTTTTTCAATTTCTGGAATGAAACTGCTGACCATGTTGATAAGCATGTTTTTGCTTTGGTTCTGGACATTCTTAAACATATTCTTAAAGATAAAATTTCTCTTAAAGAATTTTCTAGTAATTTTGTAACTATCAGGTTTCTAAATAAAGCCTACGATAAGCTCAATGTAAGGAAGCTGTTCTACAATAATGCAATTTTTTTCCCATCCACAGGCACCAGTCTATTGTAAGTTTTAAATATGTTAAGACCTTAGGGTCAATAGTTAAAAACTACAAACTTAACTCTTCGAGCTACATTCCTGTAATTACTACATGTTCTTGTGATGAACATAAAGAAACAGTTCACTATGATAAGAATTACAACCATATTATCACCGGAAACTTGAGTTTTGTTGAAAATGAAAAGCTTAGGAATTTATTAGAGTATGGCTCTAAATTCAGACCTTCCTTCACAATTTCCAAAGAAAGGATTCTTGAGAGCTTCATTCAAGATGTTAATAGGTACATCGTAAAAACCAGTTTAAAGTACAATCAGCCTATTGAGGCCTTCGCAGAATGGAAATATAATATAATCAATAGCTTCACCGGTGAGTTGGCAGGTCTGGACTTTTGTTTCGACAGAAATCTCTTTTTCTCTGGAGAAGCTAAAAGGTCACTCTCCAAACTACAAGACCAATTTATTTTTACCACTACGGATAAAGCTAGCAATAATTTTGCAATTATCTGTAAGAAGTTCTATTTTGAATTGTTAACTATGGAACTCAATAATAGAGTAACATACAAGCCAGTAAGTTATTCTACCAAGCAGTTAGAAAATCGGTTTAAGGCATTCTTCAAGAAACTTAAAATTCCACAAACTAGAAGATATGAGCCTGAATTTCCATTTCTTTTTGCAACGGTTAAGTTTCATAAGGATCCTGTGAAGTTCAGGTTCATAGCTAGTGGAGTAAGGAGTCATAAAAAGAAAATAGATCTTGCTTTTGAAGATGTCTTAAAGAAGGCTTTGAAACACATTAGAAACTGTACTAACTTGATGTACAGAGATTTTTGGATAATTAATAATAATGCAGAAGTAATTTCTACTATACTCAAAGTTTGTCCCCTAGATATTAATAGTTATGATTTTGAAAACCTATATACTAATCTGCCTCTATCTGATATAATCACTACCTTTAAAGAGCTGTATGCAGAATTTAAACTTAACCAATTTGTTAATGTAGGAACTTGGAACTCTTATCTCAATTGCTGCATAAAAAATAACCATATCTTATATAATAATACTCTCTATAAGCAGGTGAACGGTATTCCCGTGGGAACATCAACGTCCACGAATATCGCTAATCTATTCCTGTTCTTTAAGGAATATAAATTCATTAAATATCACCCCACCTGCTCAGATAACTACCTTTACACTTTTAGATATATTGATGATCTGCTGTGTATCAATAATTCAGAAGTTATAGAGAGTGATTTTGATAATATCTATCCTAGCTCTCTTAACTTATGTAAAACCAACCACAGTAATCAGGAACTTGAGTTCCTAGACTTAAGCATTAAGCTCAACAGAGGTAACCCATCTATTAGCCTCTTTGATAAAAGATTTAATTTTCCTTTCAAAGTAATTAAATATCTACACTGGAATAATAACATATCAACCAAAGTAATTGAGAATGTACTAATTTCTCAGGTCCTAAGAATTTCAAGAATCTGCAGCAACAATTTGGACTTCAATTACCACATTAATATACTATTAGATAGTTTTCTAGAGAACGAAATTCCTTCTTCTTTCATCAAAAGAACTTTAAGAAAAATTGTTCTGAATAATAGAGTAAGGTTGGCAGATCTGCTTTAATTTTCTACACAGTTAATAATATGATTCTGACCAATCAAAGCCGCAAGGAAGTTGGCTAGAGGATGACTATTAACTACTAAAAGGAACCTTAGTGCTATGGATATGAAGGTCCTATTAAAACAAAAAATTAAATAATATAAACAAAACCACAAAAAAAAGCTTAAAAATCTGTTTATAAAAGAAAATAAAAACAAATAAAAAAGAAAACTAGTTATTCATCACTAGGATAGCTATACTAAAAATAGTAAAACCAACATTAAAATTAATAAGATTCTGATTAATCTATAGAAGCTCACTAAGGTGATTTAATACATGCAAAGATTATTAATACATGCAAAGATTATTAAATACACTACTCGTGTATTTTATAATATTTCTCATGTATTCTGGAGAGTTAATTCTGCTCTTTCTGATCATACAGATCCACAGTCTTAAGTTTATATTTTTTTCTCTGGCTAAAATCTCCGCGAGTGGGTTTCTTTCTGTATGAGGAGGCCATCAGCCCCACCCACACTGCCCCCCAGCGACTAGGGAGCGGCAGAAGCCTTAGGGAAGAGGTCAGCCTTGTTTTACTCTTGTGAGGAGATTGTTTAAGTCGCACAAGAGGTAAGCTCTCTTCCTTGTATTTGGGTTTTAGGTTTTATAAGTTCAATGTTTGTACTTCATGTACTTTTTCTCTGTTGATTTTTTGCTTTTCAGCTTTTAGGCACTGGCTTGTCTGTTAACATTTTTGCGGGTTTTAACTCTTTCTTTTCTTGGTAGCTTTGCGCGTCTTTTGGGGTACCTAGGAACAGCAGATGGCTAAGCTTGTTCCTTTTCTTTGCGCTGTATTTTCAAAGTAGTTAAGTTCTTAATAACTAAAATAATTATGCACTTAAAGCACTGCTGAAAAACTTTGTACATATTGCAACTAACTGTTTAAGTCATATAACTTTCACAAAGTTTTCTTTAGTTAATTATTGTCTTTTAATTATTCTCGTTTTCGTGCTGTCATAAGTTGTAGAGTAGGGGGTTTTAGACTCAAGTTTTCTTTCAAAAATCTGTTTTTTAAAAATTAATATTTCCTTTTTTAATTGCAATGTAAATATTTGGATTTCTTTTGCATTGTTTTTCAGGTTTAAATTCTCTCTCAAACGAACTTGGCATTTCGTTATAGCTGAAAATTATTTCTAATTATTATGTCACTCTCACAGCTTGAGTTCTCTTTAATCTTCTTCTCTCTGTTTAATAGTAACAGATGAAGAGCATGGGTCGGGCCAGGAAGGTTAATGGATGCAAGCGAAATTGTTAACTAGTGCTAGGTCATACAACTCTGCGGAGGACATGACATATATATATTTTTTAAAACAATTTTAGGTGGGAATGTTACTTGCATCCATGGCCTTGCAGAAACCCATTTCCAACTAGGTCTTTGTGGAAGTGAGAAAATGCAGAGTTTTTGCTGGTCCTTGATAAAGCCAAGGCTCAGTATTCTCGACACCTTCTACATTCAGTTGTTTTATTTTTTTATCTTTTCTCCTTTTACTCACACCGGTAGATACATAACCTTTTCTATGTCGTACTTGGTGTGAGTCAAAATTATATATGTATTTTTTTGCTTAGGTATCTTCTTAATAGAATGTGAATTCTGAATTTTCAAAACTGCTGCGTTGCGCGTTTTGATCTTCAGGTTATTTTGCAACTTTCGTTTTAAATTCTAAAGTTTTTCCTTAGTCTTCAGTTTTGCTCTTCAGTATATATATATATAGATATATATATATATATTCTATTAAGAAGAGACTGAAGCAAAAAAAATTTTAACTCATTCCAAGTTCAGCATAGAAAAGGTTATGTATTGACCGGTGTGAGTAAAAAGAGAAACAAAGAAAAAACAACTGAATGCAGAAAGTGTCGAGAATACTGAGCCTTGGCTTTATCAAGGACCAGCAAAAACTCTGCATTTTCTCACTTCCACAAAGACCTATTTGGAAATGGGTTTCTGCAAAGTCATGGATGCAAGTAATAAGCCCACCAAAAATTTTTTTAAGTATATATGTCATGACCTCCGCAGAGTTGTATGACCAAGCATTAGTTAAAAATTTAGCTTATATATATATAAATCAAAGTCAACAAAGCAAAATTAAACGGTTTTGAAATTCTAAAGCGCCAACGGCTGCTTCAAAGAAAAATCAAAAATAATACTGAAAATCACGTTAATATTGAAAAGTGTAAATACTGATTTGCTGGACGAAAAAGCTACCGACCACTGGGAGAAGAAGAGAGGGATATAGTGCTATCTTAGGCTGTTCTCCATGGCTTTGTCAAGGGCCAGGCCCGTACGGACAACACCTATCCAACCTCTATAGAGACCAAAGAAAGTGTGGGTTTCTGCGTGATTTAGTCTGCTACAATGCGGCAACGAGCCTACCTGAAACAGCAAAAAATAACTCCCGAAAGAAAAAACATAAAAGAATAAAATCAAAATTAAAAAAAAAAAAAACCCTTATTTTTGAGGAAACCCTCTCAGAACTCGGATCCAGTTACACTACGATCACCTGCTCACTCTAAAACAGCCCCTAGACTAAAAACAAAAATATTTTTTTTAAAAGAAAAAACTACCTGGCACAAAAGAAAAAATGTTTAAACCACTCACCTACCCACAGCAGACTAAAAACACCGAAGCCCTACCACACACTATACCATTGCAAATTATTGAACAAATAACGCACAAAGAAGCGAAAGCTGCCGATTACGTATGAAGTAAATTGCTACAAACTAAACTTGAACATAATTATTTACAAGCTTATTCATATACCTAAAGGTGGATGAAGACTTGAATTAGTTGCTTATTTACAAGAAACTACCAAATGAGAATAGTAAGCTAATGACGGAAAGAAAAAAGCAAGTCAACACTGCACAAATAAGCCTAAAAATGTGCGAAACGAGGCTTGCACAATGGATTACTTAAAACTAAAAAACGCTACCCGAAAAACGGTTAATGCTGGTTAGGAGTGACGCTGGAGTTTTCCAATGATGTCCCATAGGTGCTCGATTGGTGAAAGATCTGGTGATCTAGCAGGCCACGGCAACATGTCTACACTCTGTAGAGCATGTTGGGTTACAACAGCGGTATGCGGGCGAGCGTTATCCTGTTGAAAAACACCCCCTGGAATGCTGTTCATGAATGGCAGCACAACAGGTTGAATCACCAGACCGACGTACAACTGTGCCGTCAGGGTGCGTGGGATAACCACGAGAGTGCTCCTGCTGTCATAGGAAATTGCTCCCCAGACCATAACTCCAGGTGTAGGTCCAGTGTGTCTCGGCCGCAGACAGGTTGGTTGCAGGCGCTCACCTGACCTCCTTCTAACCAACACACGGCTATCACTGGCACCCAGGCAGAACCGCCTTTCATCAGAAAACACAACAGATCTCCACTCCGTCCTCCAATGAGCTCTAGCTTGACACCACTGACGTCGCAAACGGCAGTGGTTTGGAGTAAGTGGAATGCACGCTACAGGGCGTCGGGCTCGGGGCTGTCCTTCAAGTAACCGGTTTGTAACAGTTCGTTGTGTCACTGTGGTGGCAACTGCAGCTCGAATTGCTGCCGCAGACGCAGTACGATGCGCCACGGCCATACGCCGTACACGGCGGTCTTCCCTCTCAGTAGTGCCACGTGGCCGGCCGGAACCCGGTCTTCTTGAGGCAGTACCTTCCCTTGACCACCGCTGCAAACAATCATGCACAGTGGCTACATTCCTGCCAAGTCGTTCTGCAATACTGCGGAAAGAAAATCCACCTTCTCGTAGCCCTATTACACGACCTCGTTCAAACTCCTGTTGATAATGGCTTCTTCGTCTTCTTAAAAGGCATTCTTGACTAACATCAACACACTACGTCGAATCTCAACGATAACTAACGCTCACGAACGTTACAGCGCGTATTTACAGCAAACCTGCTTTGCATGTTCCGAGGGGCGCCACTAGCGCCACACGTATGCGCCGAGCGCGAAATTTGCATAGACGTCATCTTACGATGTACTCTCACAGCCTACCAACTGTCGTTGATCTAACACAACCCCTTCTTGGTGTTGGGAATTTTTTTTCCGTCAGTGTGTATTATTATTATTATTTGAGGTTTTACCGACCATCATGGGAACTAGATGGGCTATAAGCAGTCGCCCGTTCCTAATTTAAGGACACTGGTTCCATAGAATGGAGAGAGAGCTTGTGCCATAAGACAAACAGAACATCCATTCCTCACCGGGATTCGAACCCGAACCCACCTCGGACGAATGGTCACAAGCCAACGCTTAGACCACCGAGCCATCAGGGCAGTGTAACAAATACTGTGAATGACAGTTTCAAGCATACATTGTAAAAAATAAGTGATGTGAATTTAAAGAAAATTTCTGAAAATAACGTGCAGCAAAGTTGCCATAAGTGTCAGTCTTTTAACAGAATTTCGTTCTTAAAAGTGCCCGCTTTTTCTTTTTTTACTTCTCTATTTTCACAGATTTTCCGTAGTCAGTAATTCCGTTTATTTCAGAAAAGTCCGTTTCAAGTTCTTTTACATTTATACAGAAATTTCGCAAAATTCAACGTGCTGAAAATTTCAGCCCTTACGCGAGAAAATCCTTTTGCGCCGGTGGTGAGGATCGAGCCCAGGCCGTTTGGGTTGAAGGTGCGGGTCTTAACCACTGAGCCAAAAAGTCACAGAAATCCGGCTCACGTTTAAGGTGATTGCGCGATTATGAAATTTATTTTTTCATGAATATGAATGATGTAGTCATTTTATTATATGGACAGCTGAAATTTTAGACAGGATTCCGAGTAACAGGAAAAGACCAAGAAGAAGACCTCATGGGAGATGGATTGATGAAATTCGAAAGCATGCCGGAGTGACATGGAGGAGACAGACCCCAAACAGACAATTGTGGAAGAAACTTGGGGAGACATTCGTCCAGCAGTGGATTGATAATGTTGACAATGATTATGTATATATATATCATCATCAACAACCATTATCAATCCAGTGCTGGACGATGATGATATATATATACAACCATTATCAATCCACTGCTGGACAATGATGATATATATATCATCATCATTAACAACCATTATCAATCCACTGCTGGACAATGATGATATATATATCATCATCATCAACAACCATTATCAATCCACTGCTGGACGAAAGTCTCCCCAAGTTTTTTCCACAATTGTCTGCCTTGGGCCTGTCTCCTCCATGTCACTCCGTCATGCTTTCGAATTTCATCAATCCATCTCCCGTGGGGTCTTTTGGTCTCTTTCCGTCCCTGGGAATCCAGTTCAAAATTTCAGTTGTCCATCGGTGGTCTGTTCTTCTGGGCAACAATATATGTATATATATAATTAGGAAGTTACGACATAGCAACAATAATAGTAAAGTAAAGTAATGTAGGATGCAAGTAAGGACGCGCCAAGCAGCAAACACCATTAACCACACGATTACAAATAAATACACATTCAACAAGACATATTCGTTCGGGTCTTATTGAATGTGTATTTACATGTAGGTCAGTGGTCTTTTGTGCTTTCGTTGTTCTTTTGTTTCTGTTCTTTGTCTTTCATGTTATTTTATTTTATTTCTGCTTGGGACTCTTTTATTGCATGTATTGACTTCTGCCATTAAAGTTTATCCTTGGGTCATGTTTGCTTTGGAGTTTTCATGTTCGTTTAGATCTTATTGAATGTGTATTTATATATAAGAAAAAACTGCCCTTTAAATAAAACTATTGAAAATACAGTATATACTTCCAGGAATTTTGAAAAAAGGGAGACCATTGTTTTCGCACTCTTTTAGTTTTGTTAAAGTAGAATACACACAATGTATATTCCTAATAAAAATATTAGTCCTCAATAACAACTACAGCTAGTTAAAAGCCAATATTTCTTTTCAAAATACGTTTCCTCACTTCCTTCACAAATCAGAATACATACAACAATGAGGAATGATTACTTCTAGGTTTTACGCTAGAATTACAAGATAACGAAATATTTCCAGTTATGGCTTCATTTACTTGAAAATTTCCGTAAAGTTATGAAATTTACCCTGTTAATGAATGGCACAATACGCGCTACATTTTTGTCAAGTTCAAACCAACGTCTATATTTTGTATATTTAAAAATCACTTATTAAAATAACATTTTTCCATGTGACAGAAAATGCAAATGCTTATGGATACTGAAAGTGGAAATCCACTTTCGGAAACTTATTTAGAACTACAAAATATTCCCGTAATTGGAACACATAGATTCCGGTTAATTGGAACACATCAGGGCTAAATTAAGCTGTTGCCCCAGTTATGCGAAGCTTTATCTCAAAGAGCTAATTTGGGATGTTCTTCAAGAATTATCCCAAATAAACGGCTGTCCCGATTAACCGGAATCTATTGTATATGCAAATTTTTATTCAGCGACTGAAACTGAAAAGTGAGCAAACAACAGAACTGTTGGGATGAGACACATAAATTTTAAACTTTATGCATGTGGTCGTATTTAAATTTTCATTATTGAACTGAGTAACGTTTAAAAATCTGAATTGAAAACATGCCAGCTAGTGTCAGTGTGCATCAAAAACGCTAACTTAAATTTCTTTGCAACTGCCTCTCACCCCCATTCCGGGATCCGCGTCTGCCAGGAAAAGGTAGTATGGATTCATGCACAAATCTTAAAAAAAAAAAAAAAAAAAAAAAAAAGATATATCTGTTCCTCTACTCATGCTCCGGGGGCCACTGGCTTTCGGACCCTGAGATACAAAAACTGTAACTCACAACTAGTACGGTTAATTAATTTAATACATCACTAAGCAGAATCTTTATTATAATTTAGCTGTTATTTTTATGTCATTTTTCTGTTGGCCCCTCAGCAATTTTCTACCCATTGGACGCCATCAATTGACCGTGCAAGAACTCAGAACGACCCCTTGTACTGGGAGAGACCCATGAAATAAGCAACAGATGCTCCCTTTCAAGAGACAGAAAGTCAAAGACTTCTCGTACAAGGGCAGACAGGAATGCTAGTATCGGTTCATTATAAAAGATCATTCTTTTAACGCTTTGGGAATCCTAATTGGCTGGAACTAACTAGCATGGCTCTTATTTTGTGCGTAGGATATACAAAAAGGAAAGAAGTAAAATTTAATTGCTGCTTTAAATGCCGTCGACTGAGTACGAAATGGTAATCAGGTGAAGAGTTCTTTCACTTTCTTTTTTAACTCCCAAATGAGCCAAATCATACAAAAGACTCAACCAATTTGCTCGACGGCAGCAGTGCTATCGCTTATTTAACGTTCATATTGATTTGTGAAACAAATGATATTGCAGTCGGCGGTGGAAATCACTGCGAGAATAAAGGCTACTAAAAAGTTCAAAAACAAAACAAATCCATTCTACAAGGTTTCAATGCACTTCGAGTCACAAAACTGACCTTTATTGGAAGTACTAAACTTAATGACAATCTACGAAAAATAGTTAACAGCAAAAATGGCCATTCCTTTCAAAATTTTAGATTAAGAAAACTGATATAAGGAAATCACCCGAAAGTATTTCTTCCCTTGCGATAAATACTCAGTAAAAAAATTACAGCCACTTTCTATATCGTAATTTTTTTGGCTGAGTGAGGAGACCATAATCAAAAATTGGTGGTCGCAGAATGAACTGCAAAAAATGATGAGAGATGTCCAGCTCGCAGACTAAACTAAATAAACATCCTCCAATAATCGAGCATCAGTGAATGAACAGAGGGGTACAAGCAGTGTCTAAAAGTTTGCCTCGCGTCTCCCCGAAGATGTCTTAATTTAACTAATTCCGTAGCTCAAACACGACATGAAAGTGTCAAAAATGGATGCAAATAATTAATCAGCAATCATGTCAATCATCTCAAGCGGCCTTCGACACGCACAAGTGGCTCTTGAGAGCCCGCAGACTTCCCACACCACAATGTGATCACCACCTCTTTGGAAGGTCTGAACCAGACCCAAAGAACTCATAACCTCGTACTGTTTACTTCAAATATTGATCCTGCCACTTGGTATGATGTAACAGTGACAAACTTTTAGTTGACATGAGTCACCCCTGCTCTTTATACCACGACCGATGCAGCTTTAGCGCCCCTATCATTCAGAACAAGATGGCGAATGAACCTATGACTCCAGCTTCTCCAACCGCTGAAGAATACGATGTACACTGAAGAGCAATTGAATTAGAGATACCTGTCTAGTAACGTGTAGCACCACCTTTCGCCCTGATGACGGCGGCGATTCGTCTCGGCATGGACTCGACAAGATATCGGAAGCGTTGGGAAGCCTTACGGATCCACGACCCCTGAACAAGCTCCCACAGTTCACGAAGATTTGATGGAGGGGGTCAGAGCCTCGTACATCTCTATCGATGGCATCCCAGATGTGCTCGATGGGATTGAGGTCAGGTGACCTAGCTGGCCAAGAAAGCGAGGTCACATCGGTGGAGTGTTCATCCAACCATTCGGATACAATTCGGGAGCGATGGCGCAGGGCATTGTTTTGTTGCAGGATGAGGTCCCCAGTGGGATGTTGAAGACGCACTAACGGGAGCAAATGGTCGTCCAGGATATCCCGGCAACACTGACCTGTGAGGGACGATGTCACACGTACCAGGGATCCCATTTCAGTCCACGTAAACAGTCCTCAGACGAGAATGCCACCCCCACCAGCTTGAAGAGTACCCTGCTGGCAAGAAGGATCCATCGCTTCATGTGGTTTGCGCCGTACTCGTATCCTGCCATCCGCATGTAGCAACGTGAATCTCGACTCATCAGTCCAGGCAACATTTTCCCACATGTCTAGGGTCCAGTGGCGAAGTTCCCGCGCCCATGCTGATCTTTGCACCCTGTGATGTGTGGTCAGCAGCGGTACCCTCGTGGGACGATGGCTTCTGTACCCCACAGCGAGGAGATGGTTCTGGATGGTGTGGCTGCTTACACGTTTTTGTGCACCAACGTTAAATTGCCGAGTGATTTCTTGCACTGTGGCCCGTCTATCCGCTGTTACAGTGCGAGCTAGCCGACGATGACCCCGCTCACCCACACGCTGCTGTCCACGGCAGTTGGCCCTTGCGGGGATGGTTTTACCGGATTCGATGTACTCACGGTGCACCCGTGATACAGTGGCTCGTGAAAATTCTAGTGCCTGCACGACTTCCGAGATGGAGTGACTCATTCGTCGGGCCCCGACAATTTGTCCACGATCAAATACGCTTAGATCCTACGTCTTACCCATACTGCGTCCGACTCTTACTGATTCCCGTCGCATCACTCCTTATATTGTCGGATCGTTGCATACGTCATGTCGTTTCCGTTTACAGGGCCGCCCACAGCGCCACATTTGCTCTTCAGTGTATATGTGCTAGTGGCGATAGATCTGTTAAGTACCACACTGCACTGTGGAACCACAGCGTTTACGGTGGTTTGTCTATCGGCACGCACTCTCACCTGTTTCACTCGCCTCTCACCCCGTGCACTATATGAGCTGATTTTCCCATTTTGCACTCCGTGAATACTTGCACCAACAAACAATGTGTAGAGCCAGAAGGACGTGCTGCGTACGCAACGGAACTCCACGCACCAACCAAGATTTATTTTCTAAATTCCGTCAAATTACACTTCTTTATATGTCGTCTGACAAACTTGTCATACCACCACAACACGACGCACCTCCCTACAACTGAAACGCAATCTTCCTGTGTGGTTTTACTGAGCTCGTATAGCCAATTTTGGAAGGGTAGGACTGGTTGGTTGGTGCCTACTGGCGCAAGGGCCTGAATACGCCAAAGAGTGCCAAGGGAGGACTAGTGGTTAAATTTGTTTGCTTGCTAAAGCAGTGTAAATTCCGAAAAAAAAAAAAAAAAAAAAAAAAAAAAGCGTATGCTTGCATTATAGGCTATATTGTAGACAATAAGGCTTGGACAATAAATAATTATAACAATGCACACACTTGGAGACTTACTGGAATCATCATCGGCTCCAGTCACGACACTTTCAGAGTAATAAAAAAACATTAGGAGGTATTCAAGAGACTCATATAGCGCATTAAATCCGTTTGTTTTTGTGGTGTAGTAAGCACAAAGATTCACCAAGCTTCCGCACTCCACTGGGAGGCTTTTACAAGGCAATGGTAGAAAAAAATGCGGGGAACTGGAACACGTAAGGAACAAAGATGATTTTTGAAAATAACATGGGTAACATCACGAGCATATTACACGAATTTTATCACGCAATTATATGGTGCGTCGCGATGTGTTCCCATCTTTGTGCTTACTACACCACAAAAATAAACGCATTTAATAGGCTATGTGCGTCTCTTGAGCATTCACAGTATGGTGCATTTACAATTACATTAGGAGGTACGTTTTCCAGCAAAGCTGCTATTTTCTGCAAATTGTTGGGGACACCATCTTGGTGCAATTGGCAACAATCATTGTTGGTAGTCGCATTCAAACTATGGCCACCAACCAGGATGAACAGCTTAAGATGGACTTGAGGAAATGTCTGCACTGCAGCTTGTAAATGGTCAAGTCAAACGACGTGACTAACACTGCACAGCTCAGCATATTTGTGAAGATATGTTTCGAAAACTTTTCCACCGAAGAAGAAGTTTTGAAGGTATTATCCCAGACCAGCAAAATCATAAGGTGCAGGCATTTATTCTGCTTTCAAGAATTCTGTTGTGGAGGAAATCTTGCCAATTAGGAAATTAGCCAGCATTACGACCAACAGTGTGCCAGGGTTAACTGGTGTTCACAATGGCTTCCTATCCCTATGCCAGAAAAACGACATATTCCCTTCTCTTTATGGGAATTCCACATTATTCATATACACGTCCTGTGGGATTATAGGGTTATATCTCAGCATGAATAAGATCATGAAGCTGGTCGTAAAATTGTGAAGAGCATGTGTGCTTGGGCTTTGAAAATACTGCTCTTCCAGGAACTTAACCACGAGTTCGACTGTCAATATGGTGATTTTTAATTCCACAGCTGATTTCTGTTGTTTGAGTAAAGGAAATCAACGGAAATCAGCTGAAAGTTTCAAATAATTGCTCCCCCACATTAAAGAGTTTCTGGATAAAAGTACTGAGAGGATTAAGAATCGTAAGACGAAAACAGCTGGAAGATATGGGATTTTTAGTCGATATTATGCAAAACGAGTTGGATTTAAAACTGCATTGAAAAGATCCCTATACATGATATCAGCCGTGCAGACCTTTTCTACTAAACTGGCCTCCTGGGAAAAAATCTTAACAGCGATTATTTCAAAGATTTTCCTTCGCTACAGGAGACAGTAATTAATAATGAAGATGAAAACAAATACGACGCTACAAATCACATTTACATCAATAACTGCGATCAGAATTTCAGTGGAGGTTTAAAGATTAAGCAATTTGAATTAGCTGCTCAGTTTTTTATCAGTCCATTTTCTGGTAACGTGGGAACTAACGTTAGTGAGATCGGACGTTTGTTTGTCGTGCTTACAACTGCTCTGGAAATGAAAATAATCACGATGTACAGAACGATGTTAAACCCTCCTCTCGTTTCGGAATTTTGCAAGCATTGAAAAATAGTTGTCTCTGCGAGTCCTGGGTATCTATCACTTTTCTTTGTTTTTTCGAGGGAGAGGGGAAGGGGGGGGTGGAACGTGGCTGTACGAATAATTTTTTTGAGTATGACATGTTAATAAATACAGACATTTGACGTGGACAAGGAACATCAAACAGAAGTCATCACTTTTTCCACGTTTAGAAGTGAGTCACGGAAAAATTCTCATTGGCCGCCACCGGTATCGAACCCAGGATCTTCCAGTTACGCGCCGTAACTAGAATAGCGCGTAACTGGAATACACTGGGTCGGTGCAGTGGAAGCATAACCGGCGCCTAACTGGAAGACCGTGGATTCGATTCCCGGTGGCGGCCAATGAGAATTTTTCCGCGACTCACTTATAAGCTTGGAAAGAGCGATGACTTCTGTTTGATGTTCCTGGTCAACGTCAAATGTCTGTATTTATTATTCATTCGCCTTTTAATTATTTTGTTCTGTTGCTGCTTACCATCTTTGGTCAATCCCCAGCATTGTGCGGGGCTCCAAGAAGCAACCTGCCAAGTAGCTTGGCATGTGTATGCGAGTCTGGAGGAATTCGAGGCCGCTGTGGTGCAGTGGAAGCATATCCGGCGCGTAACTGGAAGACCTGGGTTCGATTCCCGGTGGCGACCAATTAGAATTTTTCAGTGACTCACTTATAAGCGTGGAAAGAGCGATGACTTCTTTTTGATGATATGACATGTTAGTAGAACAAATATCAGTCCAGAAGTGGGGACGCCAGGTTGCATTCCTGTTCACGAGTGCCACTTTCAAGTTATAAACCACAGCTGGCTGGAAACCTAGTGGAATACCAGCAATGCCAGATTTTTCTTCAGGTGGAGTTTATTTTCAGTTCTACCACTTACTTTCAAACGTTCTTGTATGCTCAACCTCTTCCTTGATTTTTGGATAATTTGAATCTCATCAACTTACTCTCTTAGGAGATAAGTATCAGAGAAGCCTATTTCACACAACCGTCGGGAGTGGAGAATGGAAAGGGGAAAGTCGAGATTCACGTGAATGTCAAGATGGCAGATCTAAAGTAGCTCGCTGCCAGGGGTGCTATGTAGCCTGCTGGGTTGTGTTTACGCCAACTGTTTGTCAGAATTACGACGGTTCGGTGGAACTGTTTGTCAAATTCGACGTTTAGATCAAAAGCACCACTGAAATTCGCCAGTTCAGTTCATAATTTTCTTTAATTAATCTATTCATTACTTTGTTTTATCATTCATCGGAGCGTATTATTAAAATTCTGCTCACGGAAGTCAGGGTATTCAGCCTGCTGTAAACGACTGAAACCGAATATTTCGAATGCAAAAGAGATATATGTTTAATACAGACATTTAACGTGGACCAGGAACATCAAACAAAGATCTTCGCTCTTTCCACGTTTATGAGTCACGGAAAAATTCTCATTGGCCGCCACCGGGAGTCGAACTCAGGGTCTTCCAGTTATGCGCCGGGTATGCTTCCACTACACCACGGCGGCCGTGAATTCCTCCAGACTCACACACGCTAACTGCCAAGTCAATTTGGCAGGTTGCTTCTGCTTACCATCTTTGGTGAATCCCCAGCATTGTGCGGGGCTCCAAGAAGCAACCTGCCAAACTGACTTGGCAGTTAGCGTGTGTGAGTCGGGAGGAATTCGCGGCCGCTGTGGTGTAGCGGAAGCATATCCGGCGCGTGACTGGAAGACCCTGGGTTCGACTCCCGGTGGCGGCCAATGAGAATTTTTCCGTGACTCACTTATAAACGTGGAAAGAGCGAAGATCTTTGTTTGATGTTCCTGGTCCACGTTAAATGTCTGTATTAATTATTCATTCGCCTTCTAATTATTTCTTCAGTTGCTGCTTAGCATCTTTGGTGAATCCCCAGCATTGTGCGGGGCTCCAAGAAGCAACCTGCCAAATTGGCTTGACTGTTAGCGTGTGTGAGTCTGGAGGAATCTGAGGCCGCTGTGGTGTAGCGGAAGCATATCCGGCGCGTAACTGGAAGACCCTGGGTTCGACTCCCGGTGGCGGCCAATGAAAATTTTTCCGTGACTCACTTATAAACGTGGAAAGAGCGAAGATCTGTGTTTGAGATATATGTTACTTACAGTCAGAGTAGCAGCATGTAGACGTACGCGGATAGTTTCCAAATTATTAGCAGGTTTTGCAGATAGTTTCTACAAGTAGATTAAAAAATTTATTAACTGTAATTAAAGCACTTACTCAAGGCTTTACTCAGATTGATATCCTTAATTCAATTTTAACTTGAACAACGTTCAATTAATTTTTCACGTCTTCTGAGTTCTTTTGCTTTTACAGACATTTCTGGCCTCTGGATTTTATCAAGACCTGTTCTAAATATATAGGAACTCTATCAACAGTTTCAGTTTACACAGAAAGAATTTAAATTATATTGCCAGGCTCTTCTTGCAGTTGCCAGTTATTAAATTAAAATCTTCTCCTTATGTACTTTGTAAGTCTACTGTTTCTCAATTAAGTTGTTGAAAACGCCATTTATAATTTTTGAAGGTTCATTATTGGAACTGTTTTTCTGAATATAAAATTATTTTTAATTAGTCTTTTGTTTTTATGAAGTTCATAGTCCAATATTTTAATATTTTGCTCTAAAGATCCATTTTATACACATTGCTGCATATTCAATCGCAATGTACTTATTTTGCCATCATTGGAATCTGTAGTGTTCTAATAATTATTTATTGTTTTATTAATTTTTCTTTAAATTATCTTATTCTGTTTTTATCGTGGTTTGCAGCAAGTTTTCTGCTTTAATGGTTGTGTACGCAGATATATTTTATTTTTATACAACTCTGCTTACAGTTATGCGAAACAGCTGACGTAACTCTTTTTCGATTGCAATGAAATTTGAACATTTTTAAGCGACTGTTAACAGAGGGTTGAATTTGTTATCGGCAGTTTACACGGTCACTGGTGTGGGAACTTACAGTACGTTAACTTAAACATCTTTGAAGTCTGCAATCAGGCGACGCTCGGACTCACCAGTTTGTTGGGTCTGAGCATCACCTGATTGCTCTTCCTTGTTATTACGGACATTTAGCATGTAATGCATTATACGCAACAGAGAAATTTTTAACTTAGGTCAACAAACGTGATTTGACTCCTACCCCTTTCGCGACCATTATTTCATGTTGCGGTCAATACCAACCATTTGTTATCAATTTAGCATTTCACCATTGCCCGTAAACTTAATATGTTGATGGCCCCTTTCTCTTATATTAACTTTCACGGGGGCAGACCAATTTGGGAAAGAGAAAACAGTCTGCATACTATTATTACGGCACGAAAAATTTTTTCTTATTTTCCACTTGGTAATTTTTCTTTTCTGCGCTGTTATTACGGCAAGACAAAAATTAACAGTGTGGTAATTCCCTACGAACTAAATTAAAATTGCATATGGGAAAAAGAAAAAAACTGCAACGGTTTTATACCTCACTGACCTACATTTTAAAACTTTTGAATCCTGCACGTTTTACTTTACTTCTTTAATTATCATAGAGGTCTGCGGGTCTGCACGGGCCTTAATTTGGAAAGCCCGGCCCGGCCCAAGCCCGCACATCCGTCCAAGGCCCGGCCCGTATATTTCTTTTGTTTCCAAGGCCCGGGCCGGCCTGTAAAATTTGAACAATTACCAAAACACGAATTTGACACGCCTGGTGCACTCGGTCAGTCGACTCCTGAACAGTTTTCGTTTTCTTAATTTCTACACGTATTCTATTTATTACAATAAACGTTAATTCAGAATATTTCTGAGACTCTGTATAACTCACGTTACGTCCGAGGAGGGGGGTAGGGCTTGTATACTCAAAACTACTGCATGAAAAGGACAATTTCCATGCCTTTCAAATTATCATTCCCTACCGCCGGACCTGGAAATATCCTTGGGGATAAGGAAGGGGGGGGGGGGAGGGGGGTTAATTCGAAAAGTACGAAATATCCAGAATTATGAATACGATCGTTTTACTGGGAGAAGATTTTATGGCTTTATAAACTGCACCTATCTCTACTGGCATATCATATCGCTGGAACCCCATATGTCTCTCGTGTGTGTGTGTGTGGGGAGCACATTTGTGCCGATTAAGATACGATGTTCCAGACTTTGTGCTATCGTAAGTTTTTGCATTTAGTGCACTGCACAACGTTTACCGGCCGACTAGTTTTAGAACGGGACACTAATTTAAAATATTTCCAAATATTGCTTTTCCACTTTACATTGTCTAAAGTCCATATTCTCCGGATGCGATTTTATCGGGAAATCTTTCGCTTTCTTAAACTCCATAATAATGGAAGAGTATTTATCAGCAACACTGAACTGAGCATATGCTAAGGGAAAACAACGAGGGACTGCCCAGCTAATCAGTGTCACAGAAGTTTCGAAAACGGCTGCCTGATAGTACAAATGGGGGAAATACGGCACAGATTTACACAACACAGAAGTAAGTTTCTCCCAGCCCATTTCTCCCGTGTCATTAAGACAACTTAAAAGCTTTTCACACATCTAACGAACAAAGTGCCGCCGACCACAACAATAAAAAAGATAGTCTGCGAGCGGGTGGCTCTGTTTAGAAATGCTGCAGTTAATAGCCTGCCCTGAAGCATGAGAGGAGGGTGGAAGTTACGGAGAGAGAGAGAGAGAGAGAGAGAAAAGGGACCACATTCACATTGAAAAACTAAGGTAACTGACCCACTCCAATTGTTTTGTAGGAGGGGACGATGTCGTAAAACTTCTATTTTTTCCATCAGCGGAAATTATTCAGTCTTATTCTGCTGCTGTATGTTGCGAGTTTTCCAAACGAGAAAGGCATCGTACAGCGATTGTTCTGCTCATAAAAAAAAAAAAAAAAAACCTGCTCGGCCCGTGTCTGTCTTACAATAATCCCTGTGGAGTCCGCAATTAGACGGTACAGGTTAATGGTCATCAGCTAGTCTTTACATTAAATATTGAAGGCCCGGCCCGGCCCGTTTTTCCAACTTAGAAATGAGCAAAGGAAGGCACGACCCAGCCCCGTGCAGACCTCTAAATTATCACCCTTTGACCTATACTCCATTTCAGACTTCAGCTGTGCTTTGATGCTTTAATCTCCCTATGAACAAGGAGAGCACTGCTGGGAACGGAAACCAAAAGAAAAACAGATTGAAACACTTTCTAGGAAAAATACACAATGACGTACACTTTAAACATTTCGTAGAATAATATTTACGGAAGACTAGGCGAGATGTTTGCTTTTTGTAGTACCAAGCTGCTCAGCATGAGCTAAAGCCGGAATGACCGACTTCGAAGCTTGAGGGTTTCTGAATAAGTATCAAAAATATAGTTAGCCACAAAACTGCTTCTTCAGAAGCTATCAACAAGGAGTAGAATCATTCGTCAGAAAATTTCTTTTCATTTTGAATAAAGAGCAGACGGTAGGGGAGAAGAGGAGAGAAGAAAGAATTCGAGGACAGGAGCCGAGTGGAAGCAATTTCCCGTTCTTTCTGAAGAGCTAACGAACAATTTTGATGCATAATGGAAGTTGCTGGTTGATTGAAGAAATCTCATGATGTTTTCATCGTCCTCACAAAAGGCAGCCCCCTACACCACTCACGACTATATTGCACTTTTCAGAAAAAACGACATGAATGAGATGAATAAATTAAAGCAGAACACTGCGGAGCTCCGAAGTTGGAGAATAGGAACTTAATTTAAATCCACTGCAGCACTGAGATTTTAAGTCAACAATCACAGCTCTCGGGTGCGAAAAGACTGAACATTTCAGCTCAGTCTATCTTTGTACATACACAGCATAAGAAAAATCCAGAGGGCTGAACGACGCTCGAAAGAGAAAAAGGAGTGAGCAACAAGCGCTACATCGGCCTAAAGAATTATTCATCGGAGAAGCAATTAAGGACGAAAAATATTTCTTTACCCTGGTTGGGTGGAAAGCCCAGGCGCCTTCTCCACGTAATTCTTAGCAGCCAAGACAGTCTTGACTTTGATGAAGTTGGAGTCTCTGTAAGCATATGAATAAGGGAGGGGAGGGGGAAAGCCAACAAAACGAAAAACCGGACGGGTGGACCTCGCTCCAAAAATAATTTCTTGTACATTCATTCATTTGTATCGATTTTCCATTAGCACTAGGAAAACAGCTAAATAGAAACAATAATGGAAAACAGACGCAACGTATATTACGAAAGCACAAAAAATAAATGAGGAAAGTGATTAAAATCTTCCGCACTACACACTTCATAATGAGCCGAAAGAGTGACAAAGTACTTCGGTGAACACAACTTACAAATCCATTAATTAAAAATATCTGGGAGTTCAAGAATTCTACCTACCAAAATTATTATTCACTTTTTTTTAATGTAGGTGTGAGAAATTAAAGAAAAGCACAAACAAATGTACTGATAGATGAGATGCCTCACGATTATTGATAACACCCAGTACATAACGCTCGTTAACTTGTAATATCAAATGCCCAACCAATGACCACTAGTTTTTGTTTTCGAAATACAGGGTCAAAGTACCGACATTTTGATAAACAAGCAAATAATGAACAATAAATAATGAAAAAACGTGTAACTTCTGATTGATACCTGCTAAGGTGTACTACTTAAATAGGTAAACTTCGTATAACAGATACATAACGAATACTTAAATTAGTATGCAATTCTGTGTTTCAGTTTCAACACAGTGTCTATTTGAAACTGAAATGGTAAGAGTCTGTTAGAAAAACTAAACCCAAAAGTTAACATGCTGAAAACAGAGAAGGCAAAAAGAAAACACGAAAAATTTAGCTGCTTCCTCTATTTTAACACCGAACCTGTTCTCTTATTATTTCCAGGGAAATCGTTCATAATGAACTCCTGCTGGCACCACGCGGACTATACTAAGGAGTGAATGGAAATTTGGTCTTCTTCCAGAAACGTCTACCGGAGCCTAAATAAGGAGGTGACACCGTTCATGCTGGCATAGGCTCAGAGGCGTACGTCACTGTCACACCATCCTGTTTACGCACACGGCTCGTGACGCACACCCACTTACCCACATCTTCCACAAATCTACGATGAAGTCACAAAGGGAAGAAGGGAAAAGAAGAAGAAATGTAGGTTCATTACAGTTCCCTGAGGACGTTGTTTCCTTCACGGGGCGAAAAAAAGGCGGAAATCGTTCGTATAAAAACAGTCACAGTGAAATATCACCCGAAAAACTGTCCCTAAATTGCCGCTGACACCCTGAAATGCGTTACTGCCTCACAAATTTTACGCCTAAATCGCGGCGTCAGTTATCTTTCACTCCCCCTTTTATTTATTTTCCTTCGGCAGTAGGCGTTAGTTTCTTACTCTATCTTTCGAACTACAAATAACATACTTCATAGTCAAGGAATTTCTTTACGTGCCAATTCGCATTCAGAAAGAATCTTGTCGGCGATGTTAACTCAAATAGGTTGCAAAACTAAAAATCAGAATCCTTAGGATTTTAGGTATAGATAAACCCTAAAATCCTAAGGATTCTGCTTTTAAAAGAAAATATAAATCTCACAACATACTTTTCATTCATTCGTTGCCAGAAAATATCGTTAAGTTTTCTAATAGTAACTTTTCATTTTGTAATATACCAATTTAATCAATGCAATACGCCGATAGAAAACTCAAGTCAGAAGCTTTCATTGCACATTTTCACTTCACAGCCCCCCCCCCCCCCCATTTTTAATGTTTGGATAGGTTAAATATAAATACATGGATCTGCGCTTCTCACCGGCATTCGCTGCGAGGCAGCGACTTCTTAGCTCAGTAAGGGATCGGCCAATGGATCGGTCGACTCGCCAGTGTTGGAAGGAGGAGGCTACTGTTCCCGTGACTAGGGTTGTTCGTTCGTCCTGCTCTTGGCAATTGATGCCTACACACAATGAAAAGCCCTCAAAACCAACCAGCTAATCCAATTTCGCGGACCCGAGCTACACTTAATTCTTTTAATTTCTTCTTCCTTTCCGCCGCTGATTTATGCAAAGTGCTGTACAACTTCGAACCATCCCCGATAAAACCGCGTGACTCGCTTACATGCGATGCAATACCAACATATTAACAAAACAGACAAAGCGACTTTTCTTCGGAATATTTAATCACTACTTTTCTCAAAAGCACTAACAGAGAAAGTGCTAGACAGGAAGAACACACCACGAATTCATCCCTTACAGAGGCAGAAAGTCAACAAGATCGCCCTCGAAATGTATAAGAAAACTGCATTATTGCCGCGCTTCCTTCCCTTCGTCCCGTTTCAAAACTGTGATCGAAGCAACGATGAACGAATGCCCACCATTGCGAATGTGAGATAATGACTTTATTTCACCCATTATTTTAATAATTCACCCACACCATTTTCAACTGCGACGATAACTGAATACGAAAATATGTTTTCGAACACTTGACAAAATCTCAAGCACAAAATCTGAGCTAATGAAACAATGCAGATATGTCGTCAATCCCATGCAGCGATGAACAGAGGATTGTTTCTTGAAAAGATCAAGAGCGCTCTGCAATCGTTTCCTGACGTCTCGAGGTTTCAGCTTTTGAGCTGACTAACTTAGATACGTTACGTGATTCGCTTTTTGTTCGTCACTTAAACTGATACACAAAAACGGTGGAAGCAGTTCCGAAAAAGATATGAGACACATTTCATCATATTCCCGGTTTTTAAATGAAGTTTGGGTTCTGTTATGGGAAATTTCTCTTGAATGACAATAACGAAGTTTCCCGCTTTGTTTTGCCGGATTGCATTAAGTCAATCGGTTGTTGTATTTTTAGCTCTCATAATTACTATTTATACAATCTGCACAACCACAGTGCCGGTACCAAATGAACAGCATAACAAATTCCTCAAACAATATGCATTCATACGGCTGTTCACTGGATTACTTTCAAGTGCTACGTCGCGTGGGTTCGTCAAGTCTTCGTTCGTACAGAGAATTCGCTCTTCTGCACTAGTGCTCATTTTGTTTGTCTGTTTTGGGGTTTAACAATTACCGTGAGCAACTCGATGCGCTATAAGCAGTTCCCCTCTCGTCCCCCAATTTCGGGCCACTGACTCCAGAGAAGAGAGAGAGCCAGTGCCGTAAAACAAACACTACATCCATGCCTCACCGGGATTCGAATCCGGACTCATCTGGAACGAATGGTCAGAAGACGGCGCTTAGACCACGACGCCACCGGGTGGCAGGTGCTGTTTTTTCAATGCAGTATAAGGGGAAGGTCGCAGATTTGCTTGTGTGTCCTGACTTCTATGTCTACATTTCTCCTTTTATCTTTACACATTGATCTGTCCGAACTTATTCTATGAGCAGATTTCCTCGGTTACTTTATTGCTTTCGAAATTCCCTTCCCAACAAAAGTTCCATATTGGCATTTGATATTAAAAATATCTATTTTCCTTCGTCTTTCGAGAGAGAGAGAGAGAGAGAGAGAGAGAGAGAGAGAGAGAGAGAGAGAGAGAGAGAGAGAGAGAGAGAGGGGGGGGGGCTTTCTCTCTCTTTCTCTGTTCGGGGAGCCGGAAAAACTCAGTCGCAAGAAGAAGCACCCAATCTACTCAAGCGGTAGATCCAAACTCCTTTCTCTTAGTTTTTCCCCCTCCTCGCAGAAAACGTGCATGCTTGTCTCCTAGTTCATACTGTATGTCGTATCTTACGACCATCTGGCCAGCTCCATGTCAGTTTCACCCCTCTCATACCTATTTATTAGAAACTTACTTTGCACGTGAGCCTTTCTCTTAAGTGTGAGTCATTGTTCGTTCCACAACCTTCTGAAAATGGGAATGGATCCTGAGAACTGCAAACAATATAAAGATTGGCCAGTAATAATATTTTCTTCGAGCATCAGAAGAGTAACGGGGAGTGGCTCATTAACGACTGGCAGAAAGCTATAGTTGAGCGACCATCTCAATATCTACCCACGAACTGATGAAAAGGGAAGATGACTTTAGCTTGGGTGACATTAAAAAGATTATTGTTAACTTTTGCTGAAATTAACGAGACTAGGGTAGCACTGCAAACATCTAAATACATGTAGTTGCGGATTGTGGTTACAAGTGACTGCTTGATTTTGAACTCCAGACGGTCCAGACCGAGAACTACTTGTGCTACACAATGGCTTAAACGGTCCGGGCAGAATGAGCTTACGACGTAGTGCCTCTAACCCCAGGATCATCGGCTTACGGTAGCAGGACAGAAACCAGAAATAATCGGGCATTACGTCATGTGCACTAACGGCTAAGTCATCTGCGGCTGAACCTCAATAAGATACCGAAGCCTCCTAAAAGTTCAGCAGGCGCAAGACATTAATCTTCACATATCAGCCAAGCTTGAACCAAAAACTGGTAAAGAATACAGCAAACATGCTACCTCATCCTGCAGATTTCGGAACGTCACCAAAATTTCTCTTCTGTAGTTGATATTGAGCAGTATATTATTAGCAATATTTTTTCTTGCTTTTCTAAGTTTTGACGGATTCCTTGTGGGAGACACGGACAATAAAAGATCTTTTGAAACCCCGACAACAATGTTTCTTTAGAAAAGGAAAAAGTGTTTCGACAGACAGCTGTACATGAAAAGAAAACAAGTAATCGGGTAGTGAAATTTGTATCTTCTGAATCATTAATTCCACTAATTCATATTTTTAACAGTAGCCTACATACGGGTATTATTCTTGCAGCCCTAAAACTCAGCAGAGTCAGTGTTATTCACAAAAAGGGATTTAGGACTGATGTTTCAAATTATCGTCCTACATCTGTCATTTTTGTATTTGCTAAAATTTTGAGAAGCTGATATCTTATACTGAAACTAATAATTTACTAGATAGAAAACAACATGGATTCCGTCGTAGTAGTTCTACACCATTTTTGATGTTTTGAATTATTTAGAAATTAATATAGGCTTGGGTCTAGTGGGAGTTTTTTGTGATTTATCTGGCCCTTTGATACTGTTAGTCATGACATTCTCATTTCTAAGCTTAAACACATTGCCATTAGGGGAATCGCGAGGACCCTTTTTGCAAATTGCCTTATTGGGATGAGGCAATATATTCAATGTTGGAATGTTCGCTCTGGTATTAAAACTGTTCTTTTTGGAGTCCAACAGAACTTGGTCCTAAGGCATTATTATTTTTAATTTACGTTAATGATATGTTTTTTATGTTAGTTTCTTTTTGCTGATGACATGAGGTTTTTGGGTTTTTTTTTTTTTTTACCGGTCATGCGGTGTCTGACTTGGCATCTCGTTACAGGAATATCAGACCTGGTTTCGTTGTAGTTTGTTAATTTTTAACATTACAAAAATAAAGTGTGTTCTTTTTTTTTTTCTAGCCGAAAGGCTCGAGCTGAGGCTCTTCCGGAAGTGATTTCAAATGATATTCCTTTGGTTTTTCAACAAAGGGTAAAGTTTTTACGAGTTTTGTTTCAGGAGAATCTAAAGTGGGATGCCCAAGTTAAAGTTATTTCGCGGGACTTGAGATCTCGAATTGTAGTTTTATCTACAGTTTCGAGTCTACTACCACTAAAGATTAAATTAACACTATTATTTTTTTCATTTATCACTATCTGTCTTATTGTCTACTTGCTTGGGGTAGGACAACTAAAAGTAATATTAACAGAATTTTTTCTATACAACAAAAATTTGTTCGCTTGTTGAATCCATTGGAAAATTTGGAGATCTTGTTTAGCCGTTATAAATTATAATTATTGATATTTGAGAAACTATATAGTTACCAACTGATGTATTGCGTTAGCGTGTTTATGCCAATTAACATCTCAGTCTAATAAGTATTTAATTTCTTGGTCAGATCCTGCACACAGTTATCAAACTCGTGGGTATGATAACTTTTCGATTCCTACGACTCGTACTAATGCGCAGTATTTTAATATTAATGCTCATTGCCCCCGGATCCGGAACACGGGTTGTCGATTTATATAAAATCACTTGTCAATTTGGCATCGTTGAAAAAAAAACAAAAAACACTAAAAGAGTATTATGTTTATAATTAAATCACATTATTCACTTCAACTATATTGTATTGAGATTACGTGTATGTATGTTGAAAAATATGTAAATTCTTGACGTTTTTTCCTTCTTGAAGAGCCAGGAGCTAGTCAGGCTAATATTAGCCTTTCCCCCTGGTACCCTGCTATGTTGTACTATGTATGTTTAAATAATATTTTTAATAGTATATAATGTGACTTTCATTTGGGTTGTTTGTTTCTGGTTTATCAAGGATTTGTTATGTATGTTCTTAACTGCGTGTAACATAGAAAATAAATAAATAAATACTCTGCAATCGCGACTAGAGCGATCTTCCGATAAAGGCAGACAGCTTGACACACGAAGATGAAACATTCCACATAGGTCGATAAAATAAGCTTCATTAATCCATCTTGGGCAGGGCACGCGCAAACCAGCATACACACATTAATTCCTTTCTTCGGCACAATCGATACCCCCCCCCCCATCCCCTTCCGAAATGGAAACCGTTCTTCCCATTCAGTATCCAATGAAACACGAGGAAAAAGAACAAGCCATAAGAACACTACTGCATTTGGTGGCTATGGGACACATGATAAATGCCTTCCACCGTACTTTTTTTGTCTTTTCAGCCTGGTGCTTCCTCATTCAAGAATTGATTTTCAAGCAATTTTTGAACCAATCTAACGTCAAAGTAGATGAAGGATCAGTTCTCGATCATCCATTCAAGAGCAATTTTTTCTCCCGACAGCATACGAAATGGACAATTCTGCAATCGTGCTGCGTACGAAGTGAAATAAGGCAATTATTATTATTATTATTATTTTATTAACGCATCTTTTTGGTTCTAAGTATTTAATTTCTTGGTCAGATCTTCGAGTTCTTGCATTGTGCGTTCTATTAGAATCCGCAGTTTCTTTCGTCCATTAGGCACTCTCAGTGTATGGGCATAAAGTAGATAGTGGCAACAATTGCATGAACGATGTAAACTATAAATGGAACGAAAGCTGTGGAGAAAATTGTTGGTGCACACAGCTGTATGGTGCATTAACCACAGAATAACAGGGTTTAAATGATGGTAGAAATATAACAACAAAAATACCAGTTTAAGATTTAACATAAACGTAAACTTAAATGTCACTTGTCCTAAACTAAATTTGATGAAACCTTTTTATTTTAATGCGTTCGCTGCTTGTTCGTAGTTAGTTGCAACTTGCAACCTTAATTAAACATTGATAATCTCCAACTAGACATTTTCAAATTAACGGTCCTGGGTAAGTGATATTATAGTATTTATAAGTCCAAAGTCCACTTTATTGTATATCTCCCAGCACGTAAAGCATCCATACGTCGTTCATAACATCAAGGTGAAACACACTTCAAGCAACTACATCGTAACGATACATGTTTGACAACGATCGCTCGCCGTCATCAAATGTTACACAATCTAACATTACATATCATACTTGTCCCACGGCATATCTCTCAGAACATCAGCTCTCAGCCTCTCAGTCTCCGAACATAACTTTTAACTCTGAATACAGCTTTCACAGTACTGCTATCGAACTTGGGTTTATCCACCTTTTTGATTGCCCACTGCCAGTATGAAACGCTCGTTCGGAGAAATTCTGCGGCGTTAAATCAGAAAATATTTTGCGAGGAAAAACCAAATTCATATGAAAACACACAAACTTGGAAGAAAGGTTGATTAGAGGTATACGTCACTTAACAGATGCAGCGTAAACTAAAAAAAAATCTGGTCGTACCAGGGGCAACGTCCCTTCCTTGTTCCTTGGTCAGGGCCTAGACGCTGAAAAGTTATGACCGCCGTGATGTCACACAAAGCGAAGACGAAAAACTGTTGAAAGTTGTATTGTTGAGTTAGTTTATTATTATTACAGTTGTTGTCTTGCTTCATTTTTTTTTTTTTTTTTGACTGGGGGTTTAGCGGCCATTGTTATGAGAAACTTTATGGGTTATAAGCAGTCGCCCGTCCCTAATTTAGTGCCACTGGTTCCAGGGAAGGGAAAGAGCCAGTGCCTCAAGAAGAACACAACATTCATGCCTTACTGAGATGGTCAGAAGTCAGCGTTTAGACCACTGCGCAACTGGGACGGCTGCCTCAGTCAAAATTGTTTTCTCTTCGCAGAATAGGTCTTTGTGCTTAGTGATTTCACAAAAATCAGTTTTGTGTCACGTTTCTTTCTCTTTATTTTTTTAACTATCAAGAACGTTTTGTTACTACAGTCATTTGCAAAAGTTTAAGACCACCTGTTGGCATTAGGAAATTTCTGCCGATTGCGTCAGCTACTGTCTGTATTACTGAACTTCCTGTCGGTGTTGCATTATCCTACAGCGGCAGCTGTTGATAAAGTTGGGGAAGCTTGCGAGCGTCAGTTTGCTTCTGGTTTTCATGCTGAGAAGTTTTGTACGTATTTTCTATATAGCGAAAAATGGGCAAAAAGGGTCATTAAGTGCAACTCAGAGGGCACAAATAGTGACTTTATATCATGAAGGATACTCCGAACGTGACATAAGCAGAAAGGCATATGTGAGCAAGACTGCTATTTATAATACGATCATGTAATATCGAGATACAGGTGAATTTAGCGACCGAAAGAGAAGTGGACGTCCAAGGAAAACAACCCCATGTGATGACAATGCCATAAGGCGAATAGTTATGCGTTCTCAGAGGAGGGTCTGATATTAGTATCAGCACTCTTTCCCGACGTCTTAGCAAAGATTTTTGATTAAAGTCTTATAAACTTGCACATAAGCCTAGACTAACCTTTGCCATGAAAAAGAAGAGACTCCAGTTTGCGAAGACGTTATCAATCGTGGACTACTGAAAATTGGAGCCAAATTCTTTTTTCTGATGAATCAATTGTATGTCAATTTGAATCAAGTGAAGCACATGTTCGACGACCAAAAGGCTTGATAAAAAATACACCATTAGCACCGTGAGACATCCGCGTAGTCAGATGATATGGGGTGCTATGTCAACATCCGGTACTGCTTCATTATCCTTTTTGCTGACAGGCACTATCATGACTGGTCCCTTTTATGTGAAAATGTTACGTGAGAAGCTGTTAACTCATATGCAAGTGCATAATACTTATGCAGGATGGTGCTCCATGCCACAGATCAAACACAGTAAAGGGCTACCTGCAGAGGAAAAACATAAACGTGCTTGACTGGCCCGGTAATAGCCCCGATCTTAACTCCGTCGAAAATTTGTGGACCATTTTAAAAGACAAGGTAGCAGAAAAACAGCCATCAAATTCCCAAGCTTTGATTGACGTGATAAATAAAGTACGTGGGGTGCAAAGACATTTCAAGTGGCTTTGCATATCACTGCAAATTCCTCATGAGAGTATGCCACATAGTGTCCTGTCCGTTATAAAAAACAAAGGTGACCACACAAAGTACTGATTTCGGTCTTAGGTGGTCTTAAACTTTTGCAAATGACTGTAATGTGACTGCATTTATTCTGAAACCAAGAATGCTTTCTAGCTGTTGTGTCCCGTGTTGTACATCAAATTACGGGCCTACTACAGGAAATATTCAAGTGATAAAATGTCCCAGTGAGGAAAACAGGTTTCAGCAGTAGCTGAATACAGGAACTTCACGAAGGCAACCCCACCCCCGCGTTTTTAACAGTCCATATATAAGAAATTACAACGTGAGAATCCGTTGAAGAACTGGAGTATAATGAGCACCCAGATAATTTTGTCACTCTTAAAGTTAGAAAGAATGTTTTACTTCATTTGAAAAACATTTATAATCGTGCATTTTTGCATGGTTTCACATCTTTGATGTTATACAAATTACATTACATTAGGAGTTGCTTTTTCTTGAAAATCAGGTAATTCTAAAATTACTTAATCCACGTTCAAATTCACTCACCTCGCAGTAGCTACAACGTGGGAGAGTAGGTGGGAGGCTACAAGAAAATTTGCTGTCATTTCGGTCGTTTGATGACAAGATACTGCAAACATTATACATATAGTTTCATTTTTAAAAATTCCCAGTTAATATTGGTTAAAAACTCAGTTTTAGAAGTGTCTCCTTTTCGTTCTCATTCCTTGTATTTGGCTCGTTGAAAATGTGAAGTGCAAATTTCCTATCACACAGTAATACGGAAACCCAAGGACAACAAAACCAAGCCTTCGTAGGTGCGTCTCCGACAATATCGTCATTTCCTGTTTTTCTCTGCAATTGTGGCTCTTCCCTGTATTTTACTTCTGGACGTGGAAATGTTCAATTTAACTGTGGTATGTCTGTCGTAAGTAGTATAATTTCGTTTTAGCAAAGATAAGTAGACTAAAAAATATATCCAGTAACAGGATCAATTCCGTTGAACGCAATGTTGTTTCTGTAACAAATTTATTTACCAGTGTCATATGTGGGAAGAGGTAACTTGTTGAAACTTGTTTTCCTTTTTTCAAGGTGTCTTCGACACGAATTTAGAGTTTGGAGATTTGTGTCGCTTAGCCAGGAACTAGTTTTACAGCAAAAACGCCAGTAGTCCACACCGCAAAGAGTGTCGTTTGTTCAACGCAATCGGGATGTCGAAGTTCGACCAACGCATGAGAAACTGATAACTGTTTACATTTAAAGTGCTGTGACCTAGAAGACAGTGTTTAAGTGATTTTCCAGGTTTAAATATGGCGCTTCTTCTATCGAAGATGAATCTCGTCGTGGATGACCATCAACGGCGGTAACCGACGACAACGTCACGGAAATTCGCGCTATGATCAGGGAGAACCAACGCCTCACCATGAGAGAAATTACAGCAGAGACTGGTCTGTCGTTTGGTTCTGTTCAAGCCATCCTGATTGACAAACTGAATATGAAACGTGTCATGCCAAGTTTATTCCTAGTCTTCTGAACGATGACCATAATAACAATCGTGTCACGATTTCGTCTAAGTTCTTTCAACGTGAAACAGCAGATGTAAACTGCTTACGGATAATTGTGAAGGGTGATAAAACCTATGGTTACGACTCTGAAACAAAGGTCCAAAGCTCTTATTGAAAAATTCCTTCCTGACCCAGGAAAGTAGTACTTTAGTGTCGTCGCAAGTTAAAGTCCTGCTTGTATCATGTTTCGATATCGAAGGATTGGTGCTTTGGGAATTCCTACCATGTTGCTATACAGTTAATGCTACATGTTACTTGGAAATCTTGAAACGCCTGAGGGCTGAAGTCCATCGCAAGAGGTAGGAGAAGACCAGTGGATGGATGATTTACCACGACAACGCACCAAGTCATATTGCTCTGCCGATCATCTAATTCTTGGCTGCATTCATTTGATTCTCATTCCATTCCAGTGTTCACTCACCCCTCTTATTAATCGACTTAGTTCCGAGTGACTGTTGGCTGTTCCTGAAACTTAAGGCGTTATGAAAGATAAAAATTTTGACTCTGTCTGTGGAAGACATCAAAGATAATGTAACGAGGGTCTTAAAGGGCATTCCAACACAGGACTTTTATGAGCGTTTCCAATAAAGCCAGAACCGCCGGAAAAAGTGTGTGTGTGTGTGCCGCGGGAGATTATTTTGAAGGAGATTAATTTGTGTAACTCCATTATTAAATTTCTGTCTTCGGTAAAAGCATTCACCTTATTTTTTTTTATCACACCTTGTATTAATAATAATAATAATAATAATAATGTGCAGTTAGCCTTCTACAGCCTGATGATTAATCTCCCAACGGCAGAGTTAGCAACCTGACAACCATGACACTACCCCAGTTGTCCCTACATAACTGTTAATTGTACTGGGTCGCAATCCCAAACTGAAACGCTTCCTTGTAAGTCTCACAATTTCCATTAAATTGAAATACTACAGATGAATCCTTCAGCAGATTGTTATGCGCTTGCTACTAATGTCCATTCCGTTGGAGCAATTTGTGCAAGATTTATGGTTTCCATTCAGCGGCGAATTTACCACTAGGCCACCTAGGCCGCAGGTGTAGAGAAACCATAAAAAAGGAGAGAACAGAAAAACTTAGAAAAGGGAAGTACCGTTATTTTAATTTGCTTGAATAAAATAAAGTAGTGGTAATTTTAAATTATTTTATCTTGAATGATTACTAAAGAAATAAAAACGTAATAATAATAGCTCTATTGCGTTCATACGTGTGCGATAGAGAGCGCATTCGACGTAAAGTGTAGTTCTTTACATTTTGAATGTGCGATAGAGAGTGCATTCAAAATGTAAGGTGTTGTTCCTGGATAAGAATGAACCTCTTTATCTATGTTTACAATTTGTTTATAACCTTTAATTTAATAACAAGTTAAATCAAAATAATTTTTATTTAAATAATACTTATATAACAAAATTATACTACCAATTATTATATTCTTAACTTAAAAGTTTATTAGAAAATCTTATAGGTGCAAATTCAAATATGGGTGGCGGGGTGGGAAGGGGTGCATAGAAAATTTGGCCTAGGGCCTCAAAAGGAAATTTGGCCTAAGGTCTCGGCACTGTTTCCATCTGTTTAAGAACAAACACATGGAATCATAAAAAATCTCAAAACATATTTTACTGCTCCATTTGACGTGGTCACAAGCAGAAAATGCCATGTTCGGAAAGAAGCAGCGGCATGTGTAATCAGTGGCGTAACCTAGTTATGCCAGTGATTACATGTTATAAATTTATTACCCAGGGACAAGATATATAATTTGCGACCCCTTGAGAACAACATAGGCGACTGAGAAAATGGTTTCGTGGTATGACTTGAGTAACGGTAAGCATCTACCCGACAAACTTTTGCTGTGTTTATATATTGAATGTATTCTGAGAATTTCATGAAAACAAATTCAATTTCATACTATGATACGTTTAATAACATTAACCTGGATTTGATAGCGAAGAAAAGAGTTTGTTATGAAGCAGTGTCAGGCAGAAATCGCATAGCATCTAACAAAATGGCGTATTAAAAACAAAAATGGAATTCAACTCCACCACGGAAGCCCTGAGGTCTGATGCGCTGGCTTTTGACTATTCACTTCAGATGGACCCAGGTTCGAGTTCCGAGTGAGAATGGGTGGCGCATGTGTCTCATGACGCTGGACTCTCCCTTTCCTGGAACCAGAGGTCCCAAATTAGGAACAGCTGACTGCCTATAGCTTTTAGAGTTGTTCAGGATGGTCGTTTAACTTAAAAAACAAAAGGTGAATATTTACTCAACTGACGCCACGTATTTAGATGATTTTCACCTTGGATCTCGCCTTTTGGATTATTGCTATAATTATACAGTATATGCCCACCAGATGGAGACGTCTCAGTAGCTAAGCTCATCTTACAGATTTATGATGTGAGATGCTGACTGAAAAAGAAAAACACGCATAGCGGCGTGAATTGTTGGCCGCTGTGGTGTAAAGCTAATGCGCTGGGCCGGATATCGAGAGATTCGGGATTCAATTCCCCGGCGGCAGCCGAATGGCAATTTTATTGGTTACTGTGCGTTGCTTAACGTGGAAAGTGCGAAGGATTTATTTACTCAGGTGAACATTAAATTGCAAAGAAATTTTCGACTTGTGAAAAATGTATGTCTCCATAATGTAAAATTACTTGTGGGGACGCATAATTTTCAACTTTAGCAGCAACTTTATTCTAACATTTTTGACTCCCCGGGTCATCTGCAACACCCCTATCCCCGTCGTTAAGCCTCTGTGTGTAAAATCGTTGTCGGTCAAAAAATCACTCGAAAAAAATAAGTCACTTTTCAAGTGAATGTTCGTAATAACACTGTAAGATGCTATGACGTTTTGTTAGCGCTCCGAGAGAGCTCTGGAGCTTCCTAATAACTGCATCTCCGTTATATACACTGACGGAAAAAAATCCCAACACCACGAAAAAATAGTTGTAGAGGAATGAAATGGCGGCAATACATTTGTATAGGTAACATATTTAATCGATTAAGGTTTCAAGATCACAGCTTATTGTAAGCGCGAAAAGAGCCATTTTAAATGTGAAATGCTGGTACATTAATAACCGGTGTAACCGCCAGAATGTTGAATGCAAGCACGCAAACGTTCATGCATTGTGTCGTACAGGTGCTGGATGTCAGTTTGTGGGATGGAGTTCCATGCCTGTTGCACTTGGTCGGTCAATACAGGGACGGTTAATGCTCGTTGGGGGGTGACGCTGGAGTTGTCGTCCAATGATGTCCCATACGTGCTCAATTGGTGAAAGATCTGGTGATCTAGCAGGCCACGGCAACATGTCGACACTCTGTAGAGCATGTTGGGTTACAACCGCGGTATGCGGGCGAGCGTTATCCTGTTGGAAAACACCCCCTGGAATGCTGTTCATGAATGGCAGCACAACAGGTTGAATCACCAGACCGACGTACAACTGTGCCGTCAGGGTGCGTGGGATAACCACGAAAGTGCTCCTGCTGTCATAGGAAATTGCTCCCCAGACCATAACTGCAGGTGTCGGTCCAGTGTGTCTTGGCCGCAGACAGGTTGGTTGCAGGTGCTCACCTGGCCTCCTTCTAACCAACACACGGCCATCACTGGCACCCAGGCAGAACCGCCTTTCATCAGAAAACACAACAGATCTCCACTCCGTCCTCCAATGAGCTCTAGCTCGACACCACTGACGTCGCAAACGGCAGTGGTTTGTAGTAAGTGGAATGCACTCTATAGGGCGTCTGGCTCGGAGCTGTCCTTCAAGTAACCGATTTGAAACAGTTCGTTGTGTCACTGTGGTGGCAACTGCAGCTCGAATTGCTGCCGCCGACGCGGTACGATGCGCCACGGCCATACGCCGTACATGGCGGTCTTCCCTCTCAGTAGTGCCACGTGGCCGGCCGGCCGGAACCCGGTCTTCTTGAGGCAGTACCTTCCCTTGACCACCGCTGCCAACAATCATGCACAGTGGCTACATTCCTGCCAAGTCGTTCTGCAATAGTGAGGAACGAAAATCCACCTTCTCGTAGCCCTATTACACGACCTCGTTCAAACTCCGTGAGCTGTTGATAATGGCTTCTTCGTCTTCTTAAAGGCATTCTTGACTAACATCAACACCCTACGTCGAACCTCAACGATAACTAACACTCAAGAACGTTACAGCGCGTATTTACAGCAAACCTGCTTTGCATGTTCCGTGGGGCGCTACTAGCGCCACACGTATGCGCCGAGCGCGAAATTTGCATAGACGTCATCTTACAGATGTACTCTCACCGCCTACCAACTGTCGTTTATCTAACACAACCCCTTCTTGGTGTTGGGATTTTTTTCCGTCAGTGTATTTAGACATCGCGAATAGTGTAGCTTCTCGGCATAGGTAATGAATGCTACATTCGCTGTTGCAATCGAACTGCTCTTACAGTGGAGTTGTACTTTTAAATATAACTTATTTACACGATTTCAAAACGGCATCACTGTGAAATGACACAAGGGTTAAGTTTTGAATTCCTGGCTACGTGCAATCTTTTTTTCACATCTTTTATACGAACATGAACTTAATGAAGCAATTTTATGAAGTTTAGTAATTCAATTTTATGAAGTTGGGAAATTTTTCTTTCAATGTACCATAGTCGCGGGAGGAGAATGCTGTTTGAAAGGCAGTTTCTGTAATTCATTTGAACACTAGTCAGATCTACTCTGAGCTACCTGCTGCATGAGAATTGCGTGCTCATATTCTGACAGCAAATGCATCATTGAGGTCACAACTCGCGGTTATAATTAAGACAATGCCAACACAATGGCATTATTGAGGTCAATCTTGGGAGTTACTATAACCACAATGACCCACTTCTATGTCAGTTAGTGATCTCGACGATAATCACACAACGAGCAAAAAATTAGAAATGGCAATACAGATTCATTTTTAAAGTGAATAGATTTTCTTCATCACTTCAACGGGAGAGCAATTTCAAACTCCTGGGGCGACAGTGATTGACCTGTTGTAGCCTGGAACAGGAACCTGCGCGTTTTTGCAGTATTAATGCAGTACTGACATCGATTACGGTAGGAAATGCTATAACCTTTGTCGGGCCCATCGCTGTTTCGTAAGTAATAAAAAGGGTCAGAGTGCTGATTTTCCCAAACAAAAGGGTGGGAAATGCGCAACGAATATTAAGAAGGAAACATTTTAATGAAGCTGCAACGAGAATCTTCTGTTGTAAAAAAACATTTGGAAACTACTCAGTTTTTGTTCATTCTTAAACAGAAGAGAGAATGACACCTGCTTAATAGACGGAATTTTACTGCTTAATAGACTGATTTTTACTGCTTAATAGACGGAATTTAATTCCTTTGAATATATCACTATAATTCAACTCTGTACTGTGTTTAAAACATTTTCTATTATTTCACCATAGTTGACAGAATTCAATTTTCATTGCCCAACATCTTCTAACTGATGTGTAATGGGAATTAAATTCTGTGCCTAACAATATTAAATTCTATTGACAGCAATCCTTACAAAGCTTGCTGCCCCCATTCACATTATAAAGGCGTATGTCTCTAGATGATAATTAATTCTTCACTCTACACAGTGTTTTTTTTATTAATAGCACATGAAAGTATAAACATCGGACCTAGTGTGGTTTTTCTTTACCACGGAGCTTGCATTTCCCAGCCACAGGAAAGGTATCACAAATCAACACCAAGTAATTACGAACATCAGGAAATAGCGATATAAGGGTAAATCATGAAAAGAAGTCTTCGCGAGCATTTTATTCCTTTGGCATGCTATACTGACTGCTATGGCCATTTATACACAGTCTTATCAGAATAGTAGGGCCACCCCCAGAATCACAATGTACCCGTCCAGGCGCGTAAAAGAGTGCACGTGACAAAGTCGATCACACAGTGATGATATAAGCAGTCGGGCAGGACAGATGAGCCATAGCGAGTAACGTAAGCACAATGGATTTGACCGACATTCAAAAAGGAATTATCATCGGCTACCAGGGTTCGTCAGGGTAGGCCCAATTCGAAAAAACCTAAAGAGTTTTTCCGGGCTGGGCCTAGTTGAAAATTCCCATCAAAAAACAAACCTGGGTTTTTTCAAAATTAGATTCTATTTTTTCTTCTACAATATTCCAAATTTAATCAGCACCCAATAAAATATTTTCTTTTACAATTAATAACAATAGGAATAATGACTAGATTCTATTTCTTGCCTTCTCAAAGGTGGTGGTTAACCGATTTTATTATTTAGCAACATAGAACAATCCTTTCAGATCAGCTGGCAAAGCAACTGATCTGAAATAAGAAAATTAAACAATAATCCTGCAAATAATAAATGGTTGCATATAAATAGCTTTCCACCTAAAAAGAATAACTATAGAATAGACCAACATTATCTATTCATACTACAGAAAAAAGAGAGAGAGAGAAACAGAATATAACATACTTAGCTTCTAACTAAAATATTATCTTTAAATAAACTTTGCCTGAGATATTATTTGGGTGCGGCATGTAAACTGCAATAGTGTTTTGACTATTTACAAAGATAGCCTAAAATTTTAAACAATGGTACAAATAATAAAGTATTTTTGCTTTGTGTTTTACTAGAACCTCAAAAGCAGTCTGAAATTATCATAGTTTCGTGACCCACACAATTTTCAAATATTTAAAATTAAACAATGGTACAAATAATAAAATATTTTTGCTTTGTATTTCACTAGAACCTCAAAAGCAGTCTGAAATTATCATAGTTTCCTGACCCACACAATTTTCAAATATTTAAAATTAAACAATGGTACAAATAATAAAGTATTTTTGCTTTGTATTTCACTAGAACCTCAAAAGCAGTCTGAAATTATCATAGTTTCCTGACCCACACAATTTTCAAATATTTAAAATTAAACAATGGTACAAATAATAAAATATTTTTGCTTTGTATTTTACTAGAACCTCAAAAGCATTCTGAAATTATCATAGTTTCGTGACCCACACAATTTTCAAATATTTAAAATTAAACAATGGTACAAATAATAAAATATTTTTGCTTTGTATTTTACTAGAACCTCAAAAGCATTCTGAAATTATCATAGTTTCGTGACCCACACAATTTTCAAATATTTAAAATTAAACAATGGTACAAATAATAAAATATTTTTGCTTTGTATTTTACTAGAACCTCAAAAGCAGTCTGAAATTATCATAGTTTCGTGACCCACACAATTTTCAAATATTTAAAATTAAACAATGGTACAAATAATAAAATATTTTTGCTTTGTATTTTACTAGAACCTCAAAAGCAGTCTGAAATTATCATAGTTTCGTGACCCACACAATTTTCAAATATTTAAAATTAAACAATGGTACAAATAATAAAATATTTTTGCTTTGTATTTTACTAGAACCTCAAAAGCAGTCTGAAATTATCATAGTTTCGTGACCCACACAATTTTCAAATATTTAAAATTAAACAATGGTACAAATAATAAAATATTTTTGCTTTGTATTTTACTCGAACCTCAAAAGCAGTCTGAAATTATCATAGTTTCGTGACCCACACAATTTTCAAATATTTAAAATTAAACAATGGTACAAATAATAAAATATTTTTGCTTTGTATTTTACTAGAACCTCAAAAGCAGTCTGAAATTATCATAGTTTCGTGACCCACACAATTTTCAAATATTTAAAATTAAACAATGGTACAAATAATAAAATATTTTTGCTTTGTATTTTACTAGAACCTCAAAAGCAGTCTGAAATTATCATAGTTTCGTGACCCACACAATTTTCAAATATTTAAAATTAAACAATGGTACAAATAATAAAGTATTTTTGCTTTGTATTTTACTAGAACCTCAAAAGCAGTCTGAAATTATCATAGTTTCGTGACCCACACAATTTTCAAATATTTAAAATTAAACAATGGTACAAATAATAAAATATTTTTGCTTTGTATTTTACTAGAACCTCAAAAGCATTCTGAAATTATCATAGTTTCGTGACCCACACAATTTTCAAATATTTAAAATTAAACAATGGTACAAATAATAAAATATTTTTGCTTTGTATTTTACTAGAACCTCAAAAGCAGTCTGAAATTATCATAGTTTCGTGACCCACACAATTTTCAAATATTTAAAATTAAACAATGGTACAAATAATAAAATATTTTTGCTTTGTATTTTACTCGAACCTCAAAAGCAGTCTGAAATTATCATAGTTTCGTGACCCACACAATTTTCAAATATTTAAAATTAAACAATGGTACAAATAATAAAATATTTTTGCTTTGTATTTTACTAGAACCTCAAAAGCAGTCTGAAATTATCATAGTTTCGTGACCCACACAATTTTCAAATATTTAAAATTAAACAATGGTACAAATAATAAAGTATTTTTGCTTTGTATTTTACTAGAACCTCAAAAGCAGTCTGAAATTATCATACTTTCGTGACCCACACAATTTTCAAATATTTAAAATTAAACAATGGTACAAATAATAAAATATTTTTGCTTTGTATTTTACTAGAACCTCAAAAGCAGTCTGAAATTATCATAGTTTTGTGACCCACACAATTTTCAAATATTTAAAATTAAACAATGGTACAAATAATAAAGTATTTTTGCTTTGTATTTTACTAGAACCTCAAAAGCAGTCTGAAATTATCATAGTTTCGTGACCCACACAATTTTCAAATATTTAAAATTAAACAATGGTACAAATAATAAAATATTTTTGCTTTGTATTTTACTAGAACCTCAAAAGCAGTCTGAAATTATCATAGTTTCGTGACCCACACAATTTTCAAATATTTAAAATTAAACAATGGTACAAATAATAAAATATTTTTGCTTTGTATTTTACTAGAACCTCAAAAGCAGTCTGAAATTATCATAGTTTCGTGACCCACACAATTTTCAAATATTTAAAATTAAACAATGGTACAAATAATAAAATATTTTTGCTTTGTATTTTACTAGAACCTCAAAAGCAGTCTGAAATTATCATAGTTTCGTGACCCACACAATTTTCAAATATTTAAAATTAAACAATGGTACAAATAATAAAATATTTTTGCTTTGTATTTTACTAGAACCTCAAAAGCAGTCTGAAATTATCATAGTTTCGTGACCCACACAATTTTCAAATATTTAAAATTAAACAATGGTACAAATAATAAAATATTTTTGCTTTGTATTTTACTAGAACCTCAAAAGCAGTCTGAAATTATCATAGTTTCGTGACCCACACAATTTTCAAATATTTAAAATTAAACAATGGTACAAATAATAAAATATTTTTGCTTTGTATTTTACTAGAACCTCAAAAGCAGTCTGAAATTATCATAGTTTCGTGACCCACACAATTTTCAAATATTTAAAATTAAACAATGGTACAAATAATAAAGTATTTTTGCTTTGTATTTTACTAGAACCTCAAAAGCAGTCTGAAATTATCATACTTTCGTGACCCACACAATTTTCAAATATTTAAAATTAAACAATGGTACAAATAATAAAATATTTTTGCTTTGTATTTTACTAGAACCTCAAAAGCAGTCTGAAATTATCATACTTTCGTGACCCACACAATTTTCAAATATTTAAAATTAAACAATGGTACAAATAATAAAATATTTTTGCTTTGTATTTTACTAGAACCTCAAAAGCAGTCTGAAATTATCATACTTTCGTGACCCACACAATTTTCAAATATTTAAAATTAAACAATGGTACAAATAATAAAATATTTTTGCTTTGTATTTTACTAGAACCTCAAAAGCAGTCTGAAATTATCATAGTTTCGTGACCCACACAATTTTCAAATATTTAAAATTAAACAATGGTACAAATAATAAAGTATTTTTGCTTTGTATTTTACTAGAACCTCAAAAGCAGTCTGAAATTATCATAGTTTCGTGACCCACACAATTTTCAAATATTTAAAATTAAACAATGGTACAAATAATAAAGTATTTTTGCTTTGTATTTTACTAGAACCTCAAAAGCAGTCTGAAATTATCATAGTTTCGTGACCCACACAATTTTCAAATATTTAAAATTAAACAATGGTACAAATAATAAAATATTTTTGCTTTGTATTTTACTAGAACCTCAAAAGCAGTCTGAAATTATCATAGTTTCGTGACCCACACAATTTTCAAATATTTAAAATTAAACAATGGTACAAATAATAAAGTATTTTTGCTTTGTATTTTACTAGAACCTCAAAAGCAGTCTGAAATTATCATAGTTTCGTGACCCACACAATTTTCAAATATTTAAAATTAAACAATGGTACAAATAATAAAATATTTTTGCTTTGTATTTTACTAGAACCTCAAAAGCAGTCTGAAATTATCATACTTTCGTGACCCACACAATTTTCAAATATTTAAAATTAAACAATGGTACAAATAATAAAATATTTTTGCTTTGTATTTTACTAGAACCTCAAAAGCAGTCTGAAATTATCATAGTTTCGTGACCCACACAATTTTCAAATATTTAAAATTAAACAATGGTACAAATAATAAAATATTTTTGCTTTGTATTTTACTAGAACCTCAAAAGCAGTCTGAAATTATCATAGTTTCGTGACCCACACAATTTTCAAATATTTAAAATTAAACAATGGTACAAATAATAAAATATTTTTGCTTTGTATTTTACTAGAACCTCAAAAGCAGTCTGAAATTATCATAGTTTCGTGACCCACACAATTTTCAAATATTTAAAATTAAACAATGGTACAAATAATAAAGTATTTTTGCTTTGTATTTTACTAGAACCTCAAAAGCAGTCTGAAATTATCATACTTTCGTGACCCACACAATTTTCAAATATTTAAAATTAAACAATGGTACAAATAATAAAATATTTTTGCTTTGTATTTTACTAGAACCTCAAAAGCAGTCTGAAATTATCATAGTTTCGTGACCCACACAATTTTCAAATATTTAAAATTAAACAATGGTACAAATAATAAAATATTTTTGCTTTGTATTTTACTAGAACCTCAAAAGCAGTCTGAAATTATCATAGTTTCGTGACCCACACAATTTTCAAATATTTAAAATTAAACAATGGTACAAATAATAAAATATTTTTGCTTTGTATTTTACTAGAACCTCAAAAGCAGTCTGAAATTATCATAGTTTCGTGACCCACACAATTTTCAAATATTTAAAATTAAACAATGGTACAAATAATAAAGTATTTTTGCTTTGTATTTTACTCGAACCTCAAAAGCAGTCTGAAATTATCATAGTTTCGTGACCCACACAATTTTCAAATATTTAAAATTAAACAATGGTACAAATAATAAAATATTTTTGCTTTGTATTTTACTAGAACCTCAAAAGCAGTCTGAAATTATCATACTTTCGTGACCCACACAATTTTCAAATATTTAAAATTAAACAATGGTACAAATAATAAAATATTTTTGCTTTGTATTTTACTAGAACCTCAAAAGCAGTCTGAAATTATCATACTTTCGTGACCCACACAATTTTCAAATATTTAAAATTAAACAATGGTACAAATAATAAAATATTTTTGCTTTGTATTTTACTAGAACCTCAAAAGCAGTCTGAAATTATCATAGTTTCGTGACCCACACAATTTTCAAATATTTAAAATTAAACAATGGTACAAATAATAAAATATTTTTGCTTTGTATTTTACTAGAACCTCAAAAGCAGTCTGAAATTATCATAGTTTCGTGACCCACACAATTTTCAAATATTTTCAAACGTCGTGAGTTTTTCTGGAAAACAGCCACATTTAAATTAATCAATGAAATCTCAGGGGTTTTAGCCAGAAACAAAACTACAAATATATAGGAAATTTTGATCCAAAAAGGTATAAACTGAACAAGTTTTGTGGCTTTCTCTATCCCAAGCCTATTTAGTAACTTATTCCAAACTAGTTAAAACATAGAAAAAATTCTCTCAATGGATGCAGATGAAGCTGGTGCTGAATGTAGGCAACAGAATTAGAAAATCCTGCAGGTAATTTTGAATATGAACCCCTTTACAGACTTTTTTTTTTTTTTCCATCATTTTATGGAAGAAAATTGCCTTACAACACTTTGTTTCATCATTGATGTTAGGTAACAGTCTGTGTCCATACTTGCCAACTTTGGAAAATCAGCATCAGTAAAACTTTTGCGCGAAACGCCATTTACCACAGAACAAAACAATTATATTAATAAACATGCAGTAAAAATCTCTGCATATGCCACAATAAGTAAACTAGTATTACCTGTGTTTAAAATAATAATTAAAAAAAACATAAAGTAAAATCTTAATTTTGTTCAATGTTAGCCTCGCAAACCTGTGGTGTTTCAATACTAAACTAAAATTGTCATGTGCTGACATCTTTGTTTCCCTTCCCATTTTTTTATTATCATTTTTTTAATGCCCTTGGATGACAATTTTATCCATCGTGAATGCATGACAACTTTCACTAATTATAGATGAAAGATGAATAGTGTAATTTTGAAAATATAAATACTTTTGAACAGCATGCAATTTTTACAAATTGTTCAGCTTCGTCATTGCTTCGCCCGTCACTTCTGGGAAGTTGAAACCTCGATTCGTCAGTGAAGGGAATCTTTTTTCCACTGTCCAATAACGGTAGTCAATGCGAACTGCAGACATCGTTGCCGATGGACCTGGGTTAACATGGGTGCCTTGACGCAGCATGGACTCCAGACACCCATGGGTAACAGGATTCGCTCTACTGTTATCTGGAACATGCACCTGGGTACACGCCAGCATTTATTTGCATGGTCAATTGCTGCACTGTTGCATGTAGATTGCGCTTTACAAGTTGACGGAGGTGACATTCTTCTCTGGGGTTGATGGTTTTTGGGGCTCCACAGTTATGATGTCGGGAGGTACTCGGTGTGCCGGCGGTCCATTCTTGGTAAACCTTTACTACAGCACCTCACAAACAGCCCCCAAAGTCTGCTGTTTCTGAGATGCTTCCACTCTTGGCGCGGTAACCAACGATCATTCTTTTTTGAACGTCCATCAAATCACTACATCTGCCCATTGTGCTCACGTTACGCACTATGGCTCATCTGTCCTGACCAGCCGCTTATATCTCCGTGTGGTTGACCTTGTCACGTGCACTCTTTGACCTGCCTGGGTGAGTATACAGTGATTCTGGGTGTGATCATGTTATTTGACTATGTAATCGGGGGATATTCACTCTTCTGCAATACTCTTCTATTCTTGGTTAAGTTTCTGACCTCTGTATTTCGGATCCATGAGGTTTGCTAGAAAATGTTGTGCCAGAATTGCCAGTTCGAACCTTTTTTTAAAATCTAGAGGATGCAGGTTTTCTTCTTGTAGTAAATGTGGCCATATTTCAACAGCAACTGAAACAGACGTTGTGTCACTTTCTGCAGTGTGCTAGGCAACAGCGGATAACTGTTTTTCCAGATTCATAGCTTCACGGTAAATGCCTATTTTATCCAAGACTTTTTAAATAGATTGATCAAATTCCTCAATATGCTGTTAAGATATTTCTCTGTATTTGTGATAATTGGCCACAAATGTTTTAACACAATCAGGATGAAAGTTGCACCTTCTTTCGTTAGGTAGTTGTGGCATTAAGCCAAGCTTTTCTTTGAACTATCCATGTGGTTGATGTAGGCCTATGTTACGAAAATATTTTTGTACCGCCGTAATTTGTTTTAAAACAGTCTTTGGGGAAAAATCTTTTCCTAACAAATTCAACAGATGTGCCGAGCATCCATGTTATGAGAGCTGGATATCTTTTATTTAAAATTTTCTACATTTTTATCATTTTGTTTTTGCTTTCAGTTACAACAGCAAAAACAGGTTTTCCAAATTTTTCTTCACACTCCTTTATGACCGCCTCTAATTTAGAAGCACAATATTTTGCTGTTTTTTTGGTTTTTTTTGATCCAGTATCATCAGCATACAGCAAAAAAAACAAAAAAACTTTCTGTTCTGGTATGGACAATAATAGCTTTGACTGGCTCATTCTTCACACTGCACCAGCTATCCAGGGTGAGAGTCAAATCGCCTAATTTTAGTTTTTCTGAAAGCTGAGATTCAGTCTCTTCTGCTGCGGTAACAAACACTTTTCCACGAATGGCTTGAAAACCTGAGGGTGGTTGATGTCCAGGTCTCTGTGTTTCAATCATAATTTTAAACCAATCCAATTCTGCTGCATTGAATGGTAAGCTAGCAGCATAAAAAAATTAGCCACTGTTTTATCAAGAGATTCCTTTTGCCCTTTTGTGCTTTTAAGACAGAATTTACTCACTTATTGTCGCTTCTTTGGGTTTTTTTTTCAACAGTACACGAAAATGCCCGATGAAACACGAAAAAGCCCAATAAAACCCGAAAAAACCCAAGTGGACTGGGTTTTTTTCAAAAAGCCCAGGGTTTTTCAAACCCTGCTGGCTACTGCGCCAAGGGTGTAAATAGCTCAGAAACAGCAGACTTAGTGAGCTGTTTTCGAGGTGCTGTAGTAAGGGTGTACCAAGAATGGACTGCTGGCACACAGGGTACTTTCTGACGTCGTAACTGTGGAGCCCCAAACGCCATCGACGCGCAACAGTGCAGCAATTAACCACGCAAATGAACGCTGGGACACCCAGGTACCCGATAACAGCAGAGCGAACCGTGTTACGCGTGGGTCTCCGGAGTCGACGCTCCGTCAAGGCGGCCATATTAACCCAGGTCCATCGGCAACGACGCCTGCAGTTCGCATGGGACTACCGTCATTCGACAGTGGAAGAATAGAAAAAGGTCGCTTTCTCCAACGAATCGAGGTTTCTACTCCACAGAAGTGACGGGAGGTGGCAGACGCGGAGTCAGGCACACGAGAACCAACACCCGAACACGCCTGTCGGTCAAGTACATTCCGGGGGCAGCAGAATGCATGTCTAGGGAATGTTTACCTGGTATGACCTGGGACCGCTGGTACCACTGGAGGGGTCTGTAAACGCCAATGGCTACCTGCCTATCCTCGCTGACAACGTGCATCTCTTCATGTCGGACTTTCACCCTGGGGGGTGATGGTGTCTACCAACAGTTCAATGCGCCCTGCCATGTCTCTAAGGGGGTGCCGAGACTGGTTCCAGGAATACGACAGGGATATGTCCGTTCTCCCTTGGCCGGCGAAATGGACCAACCTCAATCCCATAGAGCACTTGTGGGACTATTTGGATCGATAGGTTCGACGTGCCGACGCACAACCACTTCATCTCCGGGACTTTCGTGCTCTACTGCAGTCCGAATGGCCACGTGTGCTTCAATCAACCTTCCAGGGCCTCGTTGCGGCCATGCCACGCCGTCTCGCCACTGTCATCCGGGCCAAGGGTGGTTATTCCCATTATTGGGTAGGTGGTCATATTATTTTCATGCGACCGTGTATAGAGCTAAAGCAATAACAGGGTTACCACTCAAAAGTAATAAAAAAATTCCCTGACTTTTCCAGGTTCTCCAGGTGGTTTTTAAAGTTTTCCAGAGTGGCATGTTGAAAAGAATTGTTACATTTCATTCCATTCCATTCATTTTTCTCACCAAAGCACACACTTGTAAATTCTTTAAGTAATATGTCTTTATAAAATTACCTGCTTTTCATTAATAACAACTAACTGTGCACATTATTTTCTGTACCAAAGTTCCGTGAACTTTTGTGAATACTACCCACATGGAATTTGTAAATACATTCCCATAGAAACAGGTCATATGTAACAAAAAATCTGTCAGTTGAATAGTTTCAGTTTTTCCATAACACAATGCAGCTAAGCTTAATCATGGAATGGCTCTGTTCAAAGAAACATGTTTCAAGAGAACCAACAGACAAAGGACTTCAATCCATCATTAGGTTGGTTCTCTTGTGAAGTGTTTCTTCAAGCAGGAGCCATTCTGGCTAATTGTTCCATGTTATAACAATTGCCTGCAGAAATTGAACAAAAGCTTAATAACTGGCAATTTTAAAAATTCAATTTTGCATTTTTTTTTTTTTAGAGAATAAAGGAAATACTTAATATAACTGAAAGTAAGATCTACCAAATTCTAGGCAGACAGTAATTGCAAGCAAACGTTTGAAATCTTGAAAAAAAGTTTTTTTTGGCAAAATAAAGTATCCATTGATTTTTATATAAAAAAAAAAAAAAGAGGGTGATTTTCCCTGAGTTTTTCCTGACTTTTACAAAAAAGGACAATTTTCCATCTGATTTTGGGAACAATTTTCAAATTCTCTGAGAATTCCAGGTTTTCCAGGTTGAGTGGGAACCCTGAATAACATTTCGAGGGTAACTAAATTCGACAGGTGGCAGCATCAAGTTTCGCTATGTTTACACCAGGACTCTTGTTATGGTATTGCAATTACTTTTTTTTTTTGTATATGCATATATTAATGCCAGCTGTACTTGGCACATTCGCTAAGTTTTACTGACGTCAGCGCTCAGTCGAGTGGTCCCGTACGCCTGAAGGGGCATAGGGACAGTCCCGAAAGGAGAACCGGATTGGTTTTGAGAAGATCAGCGTTAGATGCCGACTCGGGAACATGGGCAGAGGAGTGCTGGTCGATGTGAAGCTATGGCGATACGTAACTACAGTGTTATACACTCACGGACAATGAAATTTACGACCCAAGAAGGAAGCATCGGATAGAACTGAAATTTTATGGACGTAATGATACAGATTGATTCTACACATGATGGCAAAAACAGAGCTACAGGACAATTACAGAGGGATCTGTGGCACGCAGTCCGGTCATCTTCAATAGCGCGTCGCACCGCCTCGTGCGGAGATACATGCTGCAATACGGCCCGGCATGGAGGCGGACGCCTGATGTTGTCCTACGACAGACTGGCCCATACGTGTTGGACGGTGTGCTCCAAATCCCGGATAGTGGGGCACAGCGGCAGCCGACGTTTCAACTGGTCCCACACATGCTCGATAGGAGACATATCCGGGGAGCAGGCAGGCCATAGAAGTGTCTGGACATGACGTAGGCAGTCCTAGCCAATTCGAGCCGGGTGGTTGGGCGGGCATTATTCTGCTGGTATAGCGCAGCTAAAATCCCGGCCAGGAATGGGAGCACATGAAGCCGTAGAATTTCACCCACATACCGCTGGGTCGTCAATGATCCGCGTACAACTACTAGAGCTGATTGGCTATCGTAGGTAATGGCTCCACAGACCATAATGCCTGCAGTGAGGGAGGTGTGGCGCTCGATAGCGAGGCTAGGAATATGCCGTTGACCCGGGGACATCCACACTCGGACACGATGATCATCTGCTCCCAAAACGAAGCGGCACTCATTGCTAAACACCACACGTCGCCAATGTGTGGCGTTCCACGTCGCTTTGGCCTGGCACCACTGCAAACGGAGCCGGTGATGTTTCGGTGTTAATGGCAGCACACGTAAGGGGCGCTGGGATTGCAAATTCGCTTCTACGAGGCATCGGGAAAAGGTTCGTGGGCACACAGGAGCCGCTACATTTGCTTGTATAGTGGACCGGGTCCCCGTGGAATCCGTTCGTGTCTGGCACACGATCCGTCCATTCTCTCTACCGGTGGTCCGTCCGGAGCAGTTTCGCCGTGTGGTAGTGCTGTCACGTGTCCACTGCTCCCAACACAGTCGGACGGTATGGTCAGAACGATCCACGTGGCAGGCTATACGGCACGCCGACCACCCTGCGGTTTTCAGCAAGATGATCAGGCCTCTCAAAGTCCGTAAGTTGCGTAAATCGACGTTTCTGGCGTCTACCCGGCATTCTTATCACTCTGTACTCTTTTCGTCGGCCGGTGCTTTTCGCGTTCATGGGGCATCGACTGCACGCCGGTTTATAAGGCTGCCGGTTCGTGCTTGCAGCGTCACAACAGGGAGTGCGGTCATGCACAATTGCACCAAACGTGGATCATTTGCATACCAGCACGCATTCTAGCTATTTGCAAAGTTTAGCGGTTGTAGCATGTTTTCTTCTAGGTGCGCAAAATTCATTGTCAGTGAGTGTATAAATATGTCGATATCCTTCAATCAGGACGTTGGTCCTGTAATAAAGTTGTTGATATGTGTGTATTTACGAGTTGAGAATCATGGTTGCTCACAAATCTTACTGAATTAATAACACCTGGTAATGAAAGACTTAATGAATGCAGTGGGGGACATGACGCAGAAACAAACCATTGGACTCAAAGTTGTACGAGTCCCTTACAGGAGTATTGAAAATCGGCGATAACGTTTCAGATTTAAACACGCTTGCATCTGCACAGCAGCCGTGGATGCCGCCATTCAAAACAACAAGGCCTTTAAAAGCAGATTGTTCCTACAGCCACGTACAAACAGACGATTATGCCATGCGAGTGTATTCACCTAATTGATTTGCGCTTGTTTCTCGATGTTTCTAGTGTGTCACACAACGGGGGGAAATGGTGGTGAATACCCCCCCCCGATTACTTGTTCCTATGGCACTGCATTAAGACACAAATGAATCAAGAGGGCGATCAGAAAGGGAGCGTGCACTGAATATGAATGTGAAGGTCAGATTTAGAGGATTTTAGGAAGAGACTGTCTGACCCCAGGTCTTAAACAACCCTTAGAAATCCTAGGAAATTTGGGCTTAAGTGCCTGATAGGAAAGTGGCACGAAAGCGAGGTAGAAAGGGGTAAAAACCAGATACGTACTTATTTATTACCGGGGTGTGGGGAAGTACCCGGAGTCCGACGACTTAACGTACCCATCCGACGCACGGAGGATATTTAGGGGCTCGAGCGTTCGTACCTGCTGGGATCGAACCTGAGGTTTCTCCGTGGCAGTCACGAACGTTGACCACTAGCTCATCCGCGGCCCTGAATGTGAAGAAACAAATCACTTTTCGAAAATTGACTTTTTTTGCCACGTTCGTGCTGGTTATAAGCAAATCCACGCCACGAAGTACACTTTGAAAATACACACCAGAAAGTACTTTTGTGGCAGAAACTAATTTTTCTTTTTGAGTGAAAGAGAAACGAAATCTTAAATTGCGTCCCTTAACCCTTTTACCAACATTTCATGTCTCAAGGCCACTTAAGTGGTAGCTGCAGAGCGGAGAACAGGTATTGACTTTATTCGCGCTCACGCTTTGCGTTGCACATTTACCACAAGAACCCCGTTTTCCCTTCAAAAGTACATTTCATTAACAAAAGTTTGTCGGAACAGTTTGCTAACTAAATTAATTTATTTGCACATCTTATGGGGAAAAATGTTCAGATATTTATTTGAAGGATCATGCAGAAATATGAAGGCCAATAAATTAATAAAGAAAAAGTAGCAATAAACGGTAAATATATATGCAATAAAACTTTTGTTAATTTCAAAAATAATCAATCAAAATGACACAAGAAATGTATGGTACGCATTTCACATGAAGCAAATCGTCTCCGGCGTGGCATTCATCGCATTACTGTTTTGAATTCTTCACTTACTGGGAATTTTATGAAGATCCTTGCCGCAAGATCCGTTTGATTAAGAAAACTGTGTGACGACGTGCGTCTAGAGAAACTTGTATTTAACGTGAAATAACTCCAAGAATTTAATTTGTGACAGAAACCTACGGTAAAATTATGAATCAATTTTCGGAATGAAAGCAGCGTTTTGGATCTATCACAGTCCCACCAATCGAGTCATGACTAAACCATTTGGGGAAATCGGTAACTTCTCGGACACAAATGTTTACTAGTCATTGCTTATCCAAGTTCCAAAAGTCACTACAGTATTCAGCATACCTTGTTTAAATTGTGGGATTCAGTTATTATAGCAGTGTCCAATAATAATCGGCAAAGCGCGACTAGTTTTGGTTTCCTCACCTTTCGACAGAGGAAAGACACTCGGCACTTGCAGTATCCTCACCAGAACAAGAAAAAGTATTTTTTTACGACTGACAAATATATAGTTGTTTATTTTACAAATTGTTGTGATTGTTTTCTATATTAATTGAACATTTTTATAATTTTTCACTGCAATACGAATAACGTGAAGAGAATGAACGCCAGCTGTTCGCCGTAGATTCTGAATTAATATCACAGTTTTAATGACAGAACTGCACATGCCTCAAAAGTTCATGGTTGACGAAAGAAATTACACAAGGCATGAAAAACCCATAAGGCGGACAAGAAAGAATTTTGTCATTTATCTGCTACTGATTTGTGTTTCTTTTTCCTTAATCATGAGATTGTGACTCGGTACATTTCATAGTTTCGCTTGTGATTACAACTGAAGAAAGCACAACTTTACTTGCATGAAAAAGAGCCCATTCTCTGAAGCCATCAACGCTGCTGATAATAGAGACAGGAACACTTGCACTAAAGCAGCGACTGAAAGGGTGGCCCTGGTACTTGAACACAGTACTTACAGTGCAATTACATGTACATAACCCAATTCGGGAGAGCGAATTCTATAAAAGCTCGTCGCTAACTACAAATGTAACTAACACGGAGAAGAGGTGGCCGCTGTTGTAGATGCTAGATAGGCAGTTTTTATTTTATCTTTCGTGCGTGATGGGGATTTGCTTGAAATCCTAAGGTAAAAGGAAACTAAGTTTCGTTTCATTACTCTTATGCTCCTTTTCGCTTTCCTTATGAGACCGGGAACAAGAGCAGCGGCGGAGGAGCGAAAGGCAAAATGACTGAGACAGACAGGAGGAGAACGAGTTTCAAACAGAGCATGATGCGCCATCAAATGGAGTTCGTGCGAAACACCATGGACGCCGCCGTCCAACTGGCCTATCTCACATAAGTTTCCTTTTTCTTTATTTCCCATCCTATATACACCCCTCCCCAGTCTTTTTCTTCCTTTTTCTTGTACGCCGTGAGATCGATTTTTACTTTTACGACGACCCTCATGATGGGTGAATGAAAGTGCCACGTACCTTTCTTTCCTTATCCTCCCCCCTCTCCTCCTTCAGCACACTGAAAGCTGAGTGATCTTCCTCCCCATTTTTTCTTCCTTTCTTGGTTCCTTCCTTTATCTGAGTTCAGGCAGGGAAGAAGATTCCTGCCTACGTACTTTATGGCTTTCGATTTCGCCCCAACTTCTCAACTCCACCGCCAATATAAACGATGCTATTTTTCGGACAACTGGGCCCCGAGATGTTAACGGGCGACAAGGACGGCAGGAATTTTTGCCGTCACTGCATACGCTCGCAGCGATGACGTAACGTAGGAAGACGAGAGTAACATAAAGCAAGCCGTTACGAATGGGGAGAAACGAACGCGTTCAAAACACGATTATCTGCATAAACTTCTTCGGAATACATAGAACACGAAAGAGTGAAAATGGCAACTCATCACGAACGATGCTATAATTCGTGCATTAATCGGAATTCCACCTAAGCTTTAGGTTGGGTAAAAAAAAAAAAAAAAAACTGTTCTTCGATTCTAATAGCGATAAAAAGGGTGCTAAATGATGCCTTAAAATCACGTATAAATTTTGTAACAATTGCATATCATTTTCTGCCTCTCGGATTGACCTTGAAATTCAGAATTGGGTCAGAACGAAGTGTGTAAAATATTGTTACGACATTTTCGAGGAATGAAGCAGTCCAATTTATTCCAAAAGAATAAATTAGTTATTGACAGGAACAATCCGCGTCTAGATACCTGTCAGCCGAACTCAAAACCATAATCGATCCTGTTATAGAAAGAAATAGTTACTTCGCATACCCCGAGAATTTGTTAATGGCAATGTTAACCAAAAGCATATCAGAGAATTAGCTGCGCGTCGTATTCTGACAGCTCGCAGCATGAAACCAAGTAAAACCAGGCTCTTCCAACTTCCAAACATAAACCTTGACGCATCAGCTTACTCTGATCTCATTAACTGTCAGCAAAATGTAACCGAACCCCCAATACTGAAGAATGTACCTGATGAAGTTCTTCAATCAATTGTCGCACAAGGAGGGTAAGGTGAATTGCTTCTGCCTCTTCACCATGTCATACGCAAGCAGTTGGGAGAGCTGTAAATACTGTGACAGAAGCCTCGAGTACTTTATGCACAAAATCAGAAAGAGAAGGCTTTATTAATGCGAAGATAGAATCGCGCGAAGTAATGCCGAAATTTGAGAATAAGCTGCTAATTAAATATATTATGTTGAGACGATTTTATGTTTTATTACTTTATTAGTGCATTTCCAATAGTTTTTAAAACTCCCTTTTATATTTTAACAACAGACGATGTTTTTCAATTTTATGAAATTTCAAGGTCAATCAGGAGGCAGAAGATGATATGCAATTGTTACAAAATTTTTTAGTGATTTTAAGACATCATTTAGCACCCTTTTCTCACTATTACAAACCGATATTGGACAAAAAACAACAATAAAAAACCCATACATTCGTGGCCAACAGACTATTTTTTTTAATTTCATGAAATTTCAAGTTCAATCCGGAGGCAGAAGATGATATGCAATTACAAAATTTTATACGTGATTTTAAGACACCATTTAGCGCCAAAAATATTACTATTACAAACCGATAGGGGGGAAAAAATCCCATTCATTTGTGACTCACCCTACTAAACATTTCACTGCTCTATTTTCTAAGCTTAATTCGACGAAGGATAGCCAGACATGTTGGTAGTTGTGCTAGTCATTGGGCGCACTGTTGTTAGCTTTAACTCTTGAGAAATCTACGTGTTTCACCTGAAATATTTACCTCGGGACAAAATAGCTCCTGAAAATTTAACACCATTTCATATTCATTTTTCTTTTCTTTTCTTTCTTTCTTTTTTTTTTGCGGATGAAAAAAAATGAAGATCCAAAACTTTCATGTGCACTATATCATAAGCAAATATATATACATACTAGGTGAAAGCCCGGGTGTCAATAACCACGGGGAAAAATGAGATATGCAGAGTAATTTTTTCAAGAACCAGGTATTCTTTGTGTTTGTGACGTCCAAATGTGCAAGTAAGATATGTTTCATGAACATTACAATACTGAAAATAAAAAAAAGTATATTGGTTGAGACAGAGATTCGACAATTAAAGCAGGCAAGTACTGTTTCTAATGCGCCACCTAAGTGGGATAAACATTCAGACAAAAGAAATTATATTGTTTGTGATTTTCCAAACACGAAAAAAATGCATCAACATCACTTTTCTCTGAAATATTACGGACAATGAGAACTGGTAACGATATAGATGGGAAAGTAAGGCAAATAATGCTCGGCGTTACAAGGAGAGCCAGTGTCGACCCCTTACGGTACAAGGGCCATATATTATCTAAAATGACACGAGTTTCGAAAGAAAAAGTTCGGATAGAGAAGCTGGACTTCTGTAATTTCACTAGAGGCACATTCGTGAGAAACCCAAGGATCTCACATTTCCTGAGAAGTAGATTGGTTCATGATCTGATTTGACCGTTGCAAAGGTGAATGCATCCCTCCCCACTCACACACACACAAAACGAGAAAGAAATATGGATACACTCCTTATCTTCCCTACCACTGGTGTCCCTCGGAAGCAACGGTCTGTCACGACAAGTCCAAGAAATAAGCTAGAGAAGGGAGGAGGGAAAGAAGAAAATAAGCAGTGGTTCACTGGTAGATGAGCTAAATGAAAAGCTGCCTTGCAGTAGAAATACCATTCCTACAAACATACACATTTGAACGAAGTTGTTATGAGTACCTTATAATAATATGAAATTGTTGGGATGCCCGGAAAGCAATGACGTTTTGGTGGCAAAGCAAGTTCCACGACGTAAATATGCATATTTTCTGCGGGGCAGTTTTCTTTTTCTTTAGATTGGATATTTAACAACCACCGTGAGCAACTTAATGGGCTATAAAGCAGTCTCCCGTCCCTAATTTAGGGTCACAGGCTCCAGGGAAGGGAGAGAGCCTGTGCCGTAAGACAAACATAACATCGATGCCTCACCGGGTTTTGAACCCGGACCCTTCACAGGTGAATGGTCATATGCCAGCGTTCAGACTACTGCGCCACCGGGGCAGTTTTCCTGTGCTGCAGATGACTGAAAGCGCGTAGTGGGGAATCAAACGAGGCGTGATACACACGTCTCGACCCAAGCGTTGAACTTGTACCGCAGACAATTGCAATGGTTACAAAGTTTGAAACATTGGTTCTATTTCGACGTTACTGGAAACAGGGGTTTAAAGCTGCCGAAGAAATCCGAAAAATGAACAAAGTTGAAAGTAAAGGAAAACCTGGCGGTTACTCGGACCGCGCAAACATGGTTCAAGAAATTTGCGGCTGGTGACTTGAGCTTGAAAAGAAAGGAAGCTTCGGGTAAGCCCTCTGATGTTGATTGGGACGCCCTGCAAGCACGAAAAAGAACTCCAAAATTGTCAGAAGAACTGGGAGTTTCTAATTGTACCATAGCTGAGCCCTTACACGCGATCAGAAAGGTTTACAGACGATGTAAGGTTCGCACTCTTCCAAGCAAAAGAAATGCAAAGGTTTCTTAAAACCAAATTATCGTATGTGTGTGCTGTCTGTCGGTCAGTAGGTAGGTATTTTAGCAAGTTCAAACCATTAAACTTAGCTGGGATGGGCACATCTTCAACGACCTGCCTGTTACCCTCGGCCCCCCGGTTAGTTTATTTTCCTAACTTTAAACCTCTGTTTTGGTGTTTTTCGAAATCATTTTATTTTGTGGAATATTTTGAAAAGGTACATTATTTTCGTATTCACCCTCTGGCAAGAACGCGCCGCTAACCCCAGATAACAGAAGCCCATCACAATTCGCGAATACATCATTCCACTTATTTTTCTCCCATAGCTGTCGTTTTACTCCTTAGTGAGTAGTCCACGCCCCTTGAGTTAAACGCAAGTTCTGCTCTATTTGTTCAGCTCGGTGTTTTTATTAGAACTACACAGAAATTTCTCATACAACTTTTTAGCAATTAATTTACACATGTATAACGAAGTAAATTTCTCCGTCATTTTTGGTCTACGCCGGGATTCGAACCCGAGGCCGCTTATTCCGGAACAAGTCGCTCTACCAACTGAGCTACGCAGACATTTGTTCTGATTCCTATCTGCCTTTATGTCGTGTGCGTCCTGCTGGCAGTTACGTCACATCTCCTGGTACGTTACATCATCTCCCCCTTATTTTTATTTTATTTTATTTATTTATTAATTTATTTTTTCGAAGTGCTGCTCTTATTTTTCCTATCTCGCGGTGTGGAAATAACATCACACCATTGCGAGATTTTGAACGGTCGGGTCATGCGGATAGTTCGGGCGCCATTATAACGAAGTGAATTTCTCCGTCATTTTTGGTCTACGCCGGGATTCGAACTCGAGGCCGCTTATTCCGGAACAAGTCGCTCTACCAACTGAGCTACGCAGACATTTGTTCTGATTCCTATCTGCCCTTATGTCGTGTGCGTCCTGCTGGCAGTTACGTCACATCTCCTGGTACGTTACACATGCTCTTTTCACATCATTACTTAAAAAACAAAATGTCAAGTACTATTTACGGAATCTCAAACTTTTTAAAATACTTTCAATGACTTGAAAATTAACTATTTTTTTCAAGGGCTTTTTAAGGTTTTCAAGGAGCGTACGAACCATGCGATGCCATGAGGTGCCAAGCTCAAGCTAAACGACGTGTCGAGGTATGCAAAGAACTGCTCAAAAATCCACGCGATACTCGATTTATCAAACGAATAGTTACTGGGAATGAAAACTGGATATATATATATATATATATATATATTCTATAAAGAAGATACCTAAGCAAAAAAATACATATATAATTTTGACTCACACCTAATACAACATAGATAAGGTTATGTATCTACCTGTGTGAGTAAAAGGAGAAAAGATAAAAAAAAAAAAAAAAAAAAATAAAACAACTGAATGTAGAAGGTGTCGAGAATACTGAGCCTTGGCTTTATCAAGGACCAGCAAAAACTCTGCATTTTCTCACTTCCACAAAGACCTAGTTGGAAATGGGTTTCTGCAAGGCCATAGATGCAAGTAACATTCCCACCTAAAATAGTTAAAAAATATATATATATAAGTCATGTCCTCCGTAGAGTAGCATGACCTAGCACTAGTTAACAATTTCGCTTGCATCCATTAACCTTCATGGCCCGACCCATGCTCTTCATCTGTTACTATTAAACAGAGAGAAGAAGATTAAAGAGAACTCAAGCTGTGAGAGTGACATAATAAATGGAAATGATTTTCAGCTATAACGAAATTCCAAGTTCGTTTGAGAGAGAATTTAAACCTGAAAAATAATGCAAAAGAAATCCAAATTTTACATTGCAATTAAAAAAAAAAGGAAATGTTAATTTATAACGAACAGATTTTTGAAAGAAAACTTGAGTCTAAAACCCCCTACTCTACAACTTATGACAGCACGAAAACGAGAATAAGTTAAAGATAAATATTAACTAAAGAAAACTTTGTGAAAGTTATATACCTTAAACAGTTAGTTGCAATATGTACAAAGTATTTCAGCAGTGCTTTAAGTGCATAATTAATTAGTTATTAAGAACTTAACTACTTTGAAAAAACAGCGCATAGACAGCGCATAGAAAAGGAACAGAGCTTAGCCTTCTTCTGTTCCTAGGTACTTCAAAAGACGCTCAAAGTTACAAAGAAAAGTAAGAGTTAAAACCCGCAAAAATGTTAACAGACAAACCAATGCTTAAAAGCTGAAAAGCTAAAAAACGACAGAGAAAAGGTACATAAAGTACAAACATTGAACTTATAAAACCTAGAACCCAAAAACAAGGAAGAGAGCTTACCTCTTGTGTAACAAAAACTTTTCTCCAGTAGTTAAGTTCTTAATAACTAATTAATTATGCACTTAAAGCACTGCTGAAATACTTTGTACATATTGCAACTAACTGTTTAAGGTATATAACTTTCACAAAGTTTTCTTTAGTTAATATTTATCTTTAACTTATTCTCGTTTTCGTGCTGTCATAAGTTGTAGAGTAGGGGTTTTAGACTCAAGTTTTCTTTCAAAAAATCTGTTCGTTATAAATTAACATTTCCTTTTTTTTTTAATTGCAATGTAAAATTTGGATTTCTTTTGCATTATTTTTCAGGTTTAAATTCTCTCTCAAACGAACTTGGAATTTCGTTATAGCTGAAAATCATTTCCATTTATTATGTCACTCTCACAGCTTGAGTTCTCTTTAATCTTCTTCTCTCTGTTTAATAGTAACAGATGAAGAGCATGGGTCGGGCCATGAAGGTTAATGGATGCAAGCGAAATTGTTAACTAGTGCTAGGTCATGCTACTCTACGGAGGACATGACTTATATATATATATTTTTTAACTATTTTAGGTGGGAATGTTACTTCATCTATGGCCTTGCAGAAACCCATTTCCAACTAGGTCTTTGTGGAAGTGAAAAATGCAGAGTTTGCTGGTCCTTGATAAAGCCAGGCTCAGTATTCTCGACACCTTCTACATTCAGTTGTTTTATTTTTTTTTTATTTTTTTTTTATCTTTTCTCCTTTTACTCACACAGGTAGATACATAACCTTATCTATGTTGTATTAGGTGTGAGTCAAAATTATATGTATGTATTTTTTTGCTTAGGTATCTTCTTTATAGAGAATGTGTATTCTGAATTTTCAAAACTGCTGCGTTGCGCGTTTTGATTTTCAGGTTATTTTGCACCCTTCGTTTTAAATTCTAAAATTTTTTCCTTAGTCTTCAGTTTTGCTCTTAAGTATATATATATATATATATATATATATATATATATATATATATCCAGTTTTCATTCCCAGTAACTATTCGTTTGATAATTCCACAACTTAAATCTTGGCCCTCAGTCTCCGGCAGCTGGAATGTACCTGGCCAAGGCAGCGGCCAGTGCGACATGAAGGCAGAGGGTGCTAAGAATCCCCGGAGGACCGGACTAGGCTGCCATCTGATGCTGACCTTGGCTACGTATAATGGACGCTCCCTATCTTCTGATTCAAGGCTTCTTGAATCGGAAGAGGAACTACAAAGGATCAAGTGGGACATCGTGGGGCTAAGTGAGGTAAGGAGAAAAGGAGAAGATCTCATCGAACTGAAAAGTGGACATCTCTTCTACTATCGTGGGACAGATACTGGCAGAACTAGTGGTGTTGGATTTATAATAAACAAGAAACTCAAGGATAAAGTTGTAGAAGTTGAAAGTTCCTCTGACAGAGCTGCACGACTTGTTATCCAACTCTCGAAAAGATACCAGGCTCAGATTATTCAAACTTATGCACCCACCACAAGTCATCCTGAAGAAGAAATTGAAGAATTTTATGAGGAAATTTGTCATCTAAATAATAAAGGTAAGCAGCACTTGAAAATAATTATGGGAGATTTCAATGCAAAAATAGGGCAACGGCAACAGAATGAAACTTCAGTAGGTAAATTCGGTCACGGCAACAGAAACCAGCGTGGAAATACTCTCGTTGAGTTTGCAGAGGCAGAAGGGTTTTTCATCTTGAACTCCTTCTTCAAGAAAAAGCCACACAGGAAATGGACATGGAGACATCCAAATGGGACGACAAGTGAAATTGATTTTATTATGTGTAACAAAAAATTCGTCATAGAAGACTGCAGTGTGCTAAACAAGATCAACACAGGTAGTGACCATAGATTGGTGAAATGTAAGATGCACCTCAACACTAAACTTGAACGTGGCAAGCTCATAAGACAAACAAAATCTATTGACATAACCAACCTTAAAAAACACCATAATACCTTCAAATTGGAACTGAAGAACAGGTTCTCTGCTTTAGAAGGCCTAACATCGGAAGAAGTGGACATCTCTGAAGTTAACAGAAAAGTAACTAAAAGCTCTTATGGAAACAGCAACAAAATTAGCTGGGTCTAAGAACAAGTTGCATGTAAACAAATTATCAGGAAAAACGAAAATGTTGATGCAAAAAACAAGAGAGATGAGGACAACTAAAGAAGATGTAACTTCCAAAGTGGAATATATAGAGCTATGCAAGACAGTAAGAAAAAGTATCACTGAAGACGTAAGAAAATCCAACTGTGAACTAGTGAGGAAAGCAATTGAAAATAACCAAAGCCTAAAGATAGCAAAGGGACATCTCAGTAAGGGAAGAAAACAGATTATGGCACTGAGAAAAGAAGATGGTTCTGTAACAAGAAATAGAGGCGAAATTTTGACAAGAGTGAAAGATTTCTACTCCAAATTATATGAAAGGGATGATACATGCACTCCAGACATCATGAAAGATACCAGTACCAGAGTTCCTCCAGTCCTTCCAGCAGAAGTTGCACATGCAATCAAGAACATGAAGCGGGGGAAAGCTCCAGGAGAAGATGGAATTACTGTAGACATCGTACAAGAAGCAAGTGGAGAAATCGAAACAGTACTCGCCCAAATTTTCACTCGATGCCTTAATGAAGGAAAGATTCCTGAGGATTGGAACACCGCTACAATGATCCTGCTACATAAGAAAGGTGACATTGAGGATCTCGGAAACTACAGACCTATCAGCCTCCTATCAGTAGTTTATAAAATCTTCACTAAAGTTCTTTCACACCGCTTGAAGGTAACACTGGACATGGCTCAACCGAGAGAACAAGCTGGATTCAGGAGTGGCTACAGCACAATAGATCATATCCACGTACTGAGAGAACTAATTGAAAGAGCGAGGGAATATGAACTTCCATTGTGCGTGGCTTTTATCGATTATGAAAAAGCCTTTGATTCGGTGAAACCATCAGCAGTTACAATGGCTCTGAAAACCTGCGGTATTGAAGATGCATACATTAATATTATTAATAACATCTATGAAAATGCAAGTACAAAGATTCGGCTGTTTGAAAATACAACACACATAAAAATTGGAAAGGGAGTGAGACAAGGTGACACCATATCTCCGAAGCTCTTTAATGCCACATTAGAGGGTGTTTTTCAGTCGCTGAGCTGGGAAAACAAAGGGATAAAGATTAATGGAGATTATCTAACCCACATTCGTTTTGCTGATGACGTAGTCATTTTTGCAACTACCCCATCAGAGCTGCAGAGTATGATCCAGGAACTTGCTGACAAGAGTAAAGAAATGGGATTAAAAATGAACTTTCAGAAGACAAAAGTGATGTTCAATGCTTTTACAAGAAATGAAGATTTATCGATTGATGGAGAAAAGCTGGAGATAACAGACACGTACGTTTATCTTGGACAGCAGATATCAAGTAAGGGGGTCACATTGATGAAGAAATTAATCGGCGTACAAAACTTGCCTGGAGAGCTTTTGGAAGAAACAGCATAATTTTCAAGAGCAATATGCCATTGTCTTAAAAGAAAAGTGTTTGATCAATGCATCCTTCCAGTGCTTACGTATGGTGCAGAGACGTGGACCTTAACTAAAAGAGACATACAAAGGCTGCAGACAACTCAAAGCAGCATGGAGAGGTGCATACTTGGTGTAACCAGGAGAGATAAGAAGAGAAACTCGTGGATCCGAAAAATGACAAGAGTGGAAGACATCATGATCAGAGTTAAATCCCTGAAATGGCAATGGGCTGGACATACTGCCAGAAGGACAGATCATCGATGGACAGCCGAAATTTTAGATTGGATTCCAAGGGACAGGAAAAGACCCAGAAGACCACATGGGAGATGGGTGGATGAAATTCGAAAGTATGCAGGGTGACATGGAGGAGACTGGCACAAGACAGACCGTTGTGGAGGAAACTTGGGGAGACCTTCGTCCAGCAGTGGATTGATAATGGTTGACAATGATGATGATGATGATATATATATAATCCAGATTCTTCACAAGAATGGTTGAATAGAGGGGAACCAGCTTTACCAATCCCCAAACGCAGATGTTTTGAGAAAAAGTTCATGCTGTGTGTCTGGTGGAATTATGAAGGTGGAATCCACTTTGAGCTCATTCCGAATGGTCGGTTTATCAATGCCGATTGGATAGACTGTATGACAAACTTCAGCGGAAGTATGCTGCTTTACTCAACCGAAAGCGAGCATTGCTGCAACAAGACAATGCAAACCTTCATACTGCTAATCGGGCCCAAGTTAAACTTCAAGAACTGCAAGGAATCGAGCTGCTGCTTCATTCAGCATACAGCCCCTACATTGCCCTCCTTCAGACTGCCACTTGTTTCGGGCGATGGCGCATTTTCTCCGTGGCAGGCAGTTGACTACTTCGGACGATGTCGAACGCGAGTGGTAAGAGTTCTTTGCCTCTAAACCGAAAGCTCTGCACCGTGCAGGAATTGAACAACTGGCAAACGGACGGGTTCAAACTATTGGACATGATGTCATGGACTTTGAAATTTACCTTGGATTCTTCCGAGGTTCTGGGTAAGTGAACCCAATGGCGTACCCAAAGGGGGTGCAAAGGGCCATATGCATCCTCCCAAAATAATTTTGTCTAGAATTAAAAATTGATAAAAATTGTCGGTGACATTATTCTGCCAGTGTCGCCATTCTGGTCTTCCTTAAATTTCCATTAGTTACTTCTTTATTTGGAATGGTCAGACGAGGTCACATATGTCTATTGTTAATGCCTATCACCCCGCCCCCACCTCGCGCGCATTTCGCACTTGTATGCCACCAATAACAGGAGAGAAAACTGGTGTTGTAGTGGTCAGGACGTCAGGCTAATGAATGATGGGGGTTGGGACCTGGGGGAGGCAGGGTATAAGCCTTTTATCTTGAGTACATACCATAGCAGGAAAACAAAAACGTAGAATGAACATTACTTTGTAATACTATTTGAGAAAAACAAAAACCCCTGTGTGACGTACCTGCCAGCAGGACGCACACGACATAAAGGCAGATAGCAGTCAGAACAAACGTCCGCGTAGCTCAATTGGTAGAGTGACTTATTCCGGAATGAGGGGATCCGGGTTCGAATCCTGGCGTGGACAGAAATGACGGAGAAATTTACTTCGTTGTAATGGCGCCCGAACTTTCCGGATGACTCGGCCGTTCAAAATCTCGCATTGGTGTGATGTTATTTCCACACCGCGAGATAGGAAAAATCAGAGAATCCCTTCTCCAGCGCTTCGAAAAATAAAAATGTGTGATGTTGCATTCCACACACTAGATTGACGGGGAGTTCTCGAGTGCATGTTCTACAGCGGATGACTGCCTGCAACGACTCATGGTCACGGCTGACCCGTGGGCCATTCCCCTGGCCCCTTTCGGGGGGGTGTCACGTACCTGCCAGCAGAACGCAGACGACATAAAGGCACATAGCAGTCAGAACAAACGTCCGCGTAGCTCAATTGGTATAGTGACTTATTCCGGAATGAGAGGATTCGGGTTCGAATCCTGGCGTGGACAGAAATGACGGAGAAATTTACTTCGTTATACCTGTTCTCATTCACATTTTTTTATCACTTTAAGAAGGAAATGATATTGTAGCTTCAGTGATAAAACCATGAATGTGAGAATTTTAAAGTTGCTGACTTGACATCATGTAAAATTTTATTCACCTATGCATAATACAGATGCAACTTGAAGTAAATGTTGTATAGTGCTTGAACAGTCTGATGTAATTGCAAAAGTGATTCTTTGATCAAATTTAATTTTTAAATAGCGATAATTTAAAATACAAAATTATGCATTGGTGGTTTGACATTGCGGCGACAATATGCATCCCCCAAAATTAATTTCTGGGTACGCCACTGACTGTGAATCAAAAATCCCGTTGTTGTTTTTCGGATACCTCAATATTTGCTATTTAGCCTAAATAAAGTAAGAAGTAATAGTTCATTAACAGAAACCTAGAAATAAGATTTTATGGCAGATAGTGATAGGTGAATTTTAGTCTATCATTCATTGTTTTTTTGTTTTGTTTTTTAATTGGAGGTTTAACGACCACCGTGTTTTTACTTGCCAAATTGCGGACCTCTTATACGGTGCTTAGTCCCGATGATGTGAATATGTTTAATCCTTAACAACCAAAGTCCGGTCTCACGGGTTTTTATTAAGGTTATTTTTATATGTATTGTATTATTTTACAAATAAAAGAAACCCCAAAACAAAACAAAATTTTAAAAATAAAAAGTTAGCATGAAGTAAACGATAAAAATGTGGCGGTCTGAGAGACTGGACGTGGGTTGATATGTGATAAACATAAGACCTGGTCAGTTAAGGGTTAATGAATGAACAGAAATATATGTATACATACATTACATATAAACTGACGGAAAAAAGAATCCCAACACCAAGAAGGGGTTGTGTTAGATAAACGGCAGTTGGTAGGCGGTGAGAGTACATCTGTAAGATGACGTCTATGAAAATTTCGCGCTCGGCGCATACGTGTGGCGCTAGTAGCGCCCCTTGGAACATGCAAAGCAGGTCTGCTGTAAACACGCGCTGTAACGTTCGTGAGCGTTAGTTATCGTTGAGATTCGACGTAGGGTGTTGATGTTAGTCAAGAATGCCTTTAAGAAGACAAAGAAGCCATTATCAACAGCTCACGGAGTTTGAACGAGGTCGTGTAATAGGGCTACGAGAAGGTGGATTTTCTTTCCGCAATATTGCAGAACGATTTGGCAGGAATGTAGCCACTGTGCATGATTGTTGGCAGCGGTGGTCAAGGGAAGGTACTGCCTCAAGAAGACTGGGTTCCGGCCGGCCACGTGGCACTACTGAGAGGGAAGACCGCCGTGTACGGCGTATGGCCGTGGCGGATCGTACCGCGTCTGCGGCAGCAATTCGAGCTGCAGTTGCCACCACAGTGACACAACGAACTGTTACAAATCGGTTACTTGAATGACAGCTCCGAGCCAGACGCCCTGTAGCGTGCTTTCCACTTACTCCAAACCACTGCCGTTTGCGACGTCAGTGGCGTCAAGCTAGAGCTCATTGGAGAACGGAGTGGAGATCTGTTGTGTTTTCTGATGAAAGCCGGTTCTGCCTGGGTGCCAGTGATGGCCGTGTGTTGGTTAGAAGGAGGCCTGGTGAGCGCCTGCAACCAACTTATCTGCGGCAGAGACACACTGGACCTACGCCTGGAGTTATGGTCTGGGGAGCAATTTCCTATGACAGCAGGAGCACTCTCGTGGTTATCCCACGCACCCTGACGGCACAGTTGTACGTCGGTCTGGTGATTCAACCTGTTCTGCTGCCATTCATGAACAGCATTCCAGGGGGTGTTTTCCAACAGGATAACGCTCGCCCGCATACCGCGGTTGTAACCCAACATGCTCTACAGAGTGTCGACATGTTGCCGTGGCCTGCTAGATCACCAGATCTTTCACCAATCGAGCACGTATGGGACATCATTGGATGACAACTGCAGCGTCACCCCCAACCAACATCAACCGTCCCTGTATTGACCGACCAAGTGCAGCAGGCATGGAACTCCATCCCACAAACTGACATCCAGCACCTGTACGACACAATGCATGAACGTTTGCGTGCTTGCATTCAACATTCTGGCGGTTACACCGGTTATTAATGTACCAGCATTTCGCATTTAAAATGGCTCTTTTCGCGCTTACAATAAGCTGTGATCTTGAAACCTTAATCGATTAAATATGTTACCTATACAAATGTATTGCCGCCATTTCATTCCTCTACAACTATTTTTTCGTGGTGTTGGGATTTTTTTCCCCGTCAGTGTATATTTCTGTCATTCTAGTTTTTTTTTCCGTCAGTGTATATTTCTGTCATTCCAGTTTTTCTGTGTGTGTGTGTGTGTGTGTGTGTGTGTGTGTGTGTGTGTGTGTGTGTGTGTGTGCGTGTGTAAGAAAATGGTGCTAAACTCAGTAAAATTATAGGTAGGACAGCGATGTTGATATATAATAAATATACGAAATGCTATACGTGACGTGAAATAAATAGCAATACAGAATGAAAAGATCTTTTGTACTAATTATATCGCTCAATATTTTGTTTATAAGACTGAATGAAAATTCTCTGTACTTCGCAATTCCATGGAGTCCACGTACCTCCAGCATAGGTCAAAATTCAGAAGATGTATTAAATATCTTTATCATCTTCGTAGTCTCTCTCTCTCTCTCTCTCTCTCTCACACACACACACACACACACACACACACACACACACACACACACACACACACACAAAGCGCGCGCAGCGTCTGCGACACCTTAGAATCATTTTATCATCCCCATAGTTTTCCATCAGTTCGACCACATAGGTGAAGTACTTGACCTCTCCTAGAGGTTTAGTGTCAAGGTAATGGAATCTATTTTACTAAAGCTATTTCTTTTTCTTTTTTTGTCTTTGTAGTCCTTGAATTGATCTTCGAGTCTAAGACCATTAACTTTCGTTCAAATAACTTCGGTGCTTATTTTAATTCCTGTATCTTTTCCATTTCTTCTGAGGTATACAAAAAATGTATTCCTGAGCTACAGAAAATCTCTGATTCATTCTTGCACTCTTTCCATTTGGAGTTATTCTGGTTGCTATTATTATTTTTCTCATTATTACCAATCTACTCACTAAATGCATTTGAAGCATGGTCCTCCTGTCGGTAAGGCCGAAGTCACGAACATTCACGGTCTCACGGTTGGAAATTCTCTTCACAATGTGGGATGTGTAGAGTATCACTGCTTCCTAGATCTTAGGGATTAGCTGTTGTAGGCTCAAAGTATCAAACTAAGTAAGTTAAGAGAGCCTATAGGGATAACACCAGTTGTGGAAATTAGGTATTGGACGTAGCTGAACTGTCTTCAGTATCTGCTTAATTTCTGCAGCCGATTCCACGTATTTATGGATTTTTGTAATCCAGGTCACCTAAACATGAACAGTGATTCTGCTGAATGAGTAATAAACGCTTCCTTCTGTTTCTTATCATCCTGTAGCATATATGCACGACTGGAAAATATGGCAATGCAATATATGGCGTTTTAAGCACGACCCGAATTCATACTGGCGGCTACGTAGTACATAGGCGCGTTTATACTTACACTGAGTGGACAGAAGTCATGGGATACCTACCTAATAAAGCGAAGGCCCACCTTTCGCCCCAATAAGGACAGTCAGTCACACGGCGAGGCATTGAGTCTACAAGATCATGAAAACGTTCCACAGGTATATCCACCTATGCTAGATGCACCGCTGTGCATAATTCTTTCGCATTCCTGGGTGAAAGATCCGATGTTAGGACGGACCTTTCCACAGCATCACGAAGAATGTTAGGTGAGCGAGGAGGCCATTCCAGGGTGGTAACTTCTGCGGAATGCTCTTCTGAATATGTTCTATAGTCACCACGGCTCTGTGGGGAAGCGCGTTGGCCTGCTACAATATTCCATTACCCTGAGGGTGTATGATGACTATGAACGGATGCAAATGGTCTGCAATGATGGTCACGTAGTTTACACCGCTCAGAGATGCATTTAGACGTACCAGAGGTTCGAACGTGGGCCAGTTCAACACGCCATAGACCATAACCGAGCATCCGAGCCTGAAAGCCCAAAGCAGAGCTCGGGCTGTAGAATATTTAGTGCGGTTCGGGCTCTGGCTCTTAGAGGAAGGGAGAGCGAGATAATTTTTTTTATATATAAATGTGATTTTATATGATTTAGCGAATGAGACAATTCATAGTTGGTAATGGGAATTCTTCGGCAACTGATTCTGGTTGGGGAGCGGGCATTCGAGATGGCTACTTATTCCGGGCTTGGGTAGAAAATGCCATAGGCCGCGCATTATTGTATTTCTGCAAAGAAGAAAAAGTTTTTCAAGAACTATAGATATTGGATAGTTGATAGAATGCCGACGATAATTTACCCTCTATATCCACGCAGTAGCTCACAGCTAATTCTATTTAGCAACTATAACGAAGTGAATTTCTCCGTCATTTTTATCCGCGCCAGGATTCGAACCCGGGTCCCCTCATTCCGGAATAAGTTGCTCTACCAATTGAGCTACGCGGACGTTTTATTCTGATTTCTATCTGCCTTTATGTCGTGTGCGTCCTTCTGGCAGGTACGTCACATCTCCTGGTACGTTACACAACGCACATATTGCAACGCATTATTTGAGCAACATACAATTGCAGCACCGCCCGATCATTTTGGACGCCCGCCCGCCCACCCGAAGCACTTCAGATGGAAACGAAATGTCAAAGAAAATCTTGCAGTTACAGTACACTGTAAAAACAGATAGAGGTCCCTTCCCCACTCCCTATTTGAGAAATACATTGGTTAATTGCAGGAGGAGGAGAGAGTGGAAGTGTGGGTGAGGAGATGTTTTATATTAATGGTTGAACAGGTTAGCCAGTTTTCGGGCTCGTTCGGGCCCGGGCTCTATCTTGCAATATAAAATTCGGGCTCGGGCTGATATACCACGGGTTCGGGCTCCGAAAATTGAGCCCGAACTCAGCTGTAGCCGACGGGTCCCATAACTTACTGCAGCTAATAATCGCCTGATGGTTTGGTGGAGACGTTTCTGGCACCTCCCTCGCTGAAGTCGTTGGTGATTTGTGCCACTGTTGCTCTTCAGTTGGCTACAAACACGCGAGACAAACGTGGATGGCCACATTTATCTACCATCTTCCTCCACCGACAGTGCTGTCCATGATACGATGTTATTCCAGAAAGGGCATATACTCTTGATACTGTCAAGAGTATATGCCTAGCTACGTTTGAAGAAGTTTAAGGAAGGGAGTGTCTGACCCTAGGTCTAAAACTGCCCTTGGAAATAGAAAGCTAGGGGGATCTGAGAAAGTGAACGCAATAGGATAGATAAACAGAAAAAATAGTAAAAGGAGAGGAGGGGATATCAGTGAACCGCGACACCAGTCCGGGACGGGGAGGAAGAGAGGGGAAGTGTAGGGGAACAAGGCCCTACAGCACCCATCACAGAGGATCACAACACCACCTAGCCGCCGGCGGGAGGGGGGTGAAACTCACAGAAACCACATCCTAATGCCGGAGCAGTAATCAGTACTCATCATCTCAACGCCAACCTGAAAAAAAGGGGAGGCGGTGATGGTCTGTCTAACACATACCAATTCACAAACTTACTCTCCATCTGATCCAAGGCACTCCAGCCCAGAAAGCAGTGCTCAACATGCTGTTCTTCCCCAAGTATCTGTCGGGAATGGGGGGTGGGGGCAACGAACGCCGTCTTAGTTCTTGGCTACCTAAGGAATTGGCTGGGATTGTAGTCAACCGCACCCCTAACAAGTCCATTAGGATGAGCTTCCACTTGAAAAACTTCTTGGCGAGTCTGGTGGAAAACTCATGTACCTTCTCAACTCCAAGTCTGTTTCTCAGCTCCCGAAGTGGGGTCCAAAGGGGAGCCGCGGTGATCATACGAAGTGCTAGGCTCTGCACCCTCTCGCTGATTCCTGCTAATATCTATCCAGATGGGGGAGGCGTAAGTAAGCACTGGAATGACAACAGTCTTGTACCGTAGTACTTTGTGCCGTGTTGTAAGGAAGCTTCTCCAATGGGGTAGTGGAGCTAGCTGCTCAAGGCATTGTCCAGCTTTATTTGTGTGGTAGCTGGTGTACGCTACCCACGAAAGTCGCCAATATAGTAGGAGCCCTAGGTACTTAGTGGAGGTAGCACAGTAGATTGTCTCGAAACATGATACGTTTCGATACTGCTTGGAGAGATCGAAAAAACAACAGCACACTGCTCTTAGACGGGTTGATCTTGTTCCGCCAGTCAGTGTAGGTTTTCAGCTAAGCAAGAAAGTCCTGAAGGAGCTTCACTGCTCTGGTTTTGTTCAGGGACCTGATGACAACAGCTGTATTATCTGCCTACATCATGACCTGCCCGTATTTGGGTAAGTCGAGCAGATGAATGGAGAACAGCACTAGTCCACGAACGCCAGCCCAAATCTTCATTTCCGAAGAAAGCTCACCGTTAATCTTAACAGTGAAACTTCGGCTGTTGAGGTACGAGCCAATCAGCTCAACAAGTGGGAGAGGACATCGAAACTCCTGCAACTTGTAAAGGAAACCATCGTGCCATACGCGGTCGAGAGCTTTGTTGATGTCCAGAAAGACAGCAGTGGAATATTAGCTCTTATCACGTCCTTCAGGAACCAATTCCGTAAGTCTGATCAACTGGTGGGTCATGGCATGCTTCGCCCGGAAACCACCCTGTTAGTCAGGAATCACACCATTAGCACTGTCACAGAACTTCAAAAGCCTAGAGAGGATGACCCTCCAGGAGTTTACCCAGGATGGGTAAGAGAGATATCGGACGGTAGTTCCCTCGTAAGATATAATTGATTCCAGGTTTGGGCAACACCACTACCACTGCCTCTGGGAAAATACTTCAGTCTGAGAGACCCGTTGAAAATTTCCATCAGTACCAGAATCCAGCTCTTGAAGAAACTCCATCTCTTCCGGGAGCTTTCTGCACTATTAGCTTTTTGATGTGTCGTGTTACCTCGAGGTATCTGACACGTGAGATGACCTCGTCTGTATCATCAAGATCGTATGCAGCTAAAGCTTCCATGACCCTGTCAGTGTGACCAGGATTTTGAATGTTATGAGGTGAGAACTGCTCCTCCAGGGCACCAGCAAGGGCCCCTGCCTTCTCGTCGTCACCGTACACCAAACCATGTGAACCGAGAATGGGAGGTATGACAGTCTTACTACACCGGAATTTTCTATGGATGATCCACAACATCATCCTGACGAGGTTGACCCGCGTTGAGAAGATACTTGTTCCATTGGAGTTTTCTGAACGCGCGGATTTCTGCCCTGACGAGATCGCGACGAGTTACAACGAACCCTGTCGTCGGCTGACTTCGACCGCTGCCAGATCCTCCGGAACTGCTCGCGGATCAACCGGACAATACGGGGAGGAAGTGCTTAAGGGTCTAGGTCAGGAGCATGGGCCTTCCTGCATCGATCCAAGGTTGCCTGTATAAAACGAGTAAGTTCCTCCACCGTACTGTCGACGTTCGAGCAAGTACTAGTAGGCAGATCAACCAGAGCAATAATTTCCTGGAACAACTTCCAATCAGTATACATCATCGTCCGAAGGGTAGCTGCGGCTCCGTTTAATCTCAGTTCTACGTGAATGCCCTCCTATCTACATACCTGACAAGCGGTGGGTTCGTCCACTCGCGAGAGGGGTGACAGTGTCGCGTTACCCAGGAATTCCACGATATCTGTCTTCTCAGAGTATATGTATTATGTTGCTTCTAACATTGAAAGTGCTTACGCTAGGACAATTCCGCTATACGCCTTACCATAGGTTTTGTGTCACTTTGCATAATCCACCTAGACTAACGTGGCGCATCTACAGCAGATGATGTGTGCCAAAATCTCACTGTATACTCCGCACGCATCTTCTATGTGTAGTCGTCACGTTATAGGACATTTTCTGTATTTTTTGGTTGAAAACATTATCCTGAATAATCATTATAAATAATGAAGTCTTTACATATAACTTTCTACACTTCAACCGATGGATCGAAGCGTTTTTGTTTGAAGTCCTCTTTCTCTCTCTCTCAACGGTCCATTCTGAATATATTATTAAAAAAGTATTTCGTCGAAGTCTTCTTGACTAACTGGTTCGGATGAGTGCCACGCATTTCTTTTTGCTTCCGCATTTGCATCTGGTCCTATAGGTGGATTTGCCACTTCACCATCTGGTTTGCTTATACCATCAGTGGAGTGTTGTCTTTGCCTGCAGAACAAATTATATCAAATATGATTATCTCATTGCATTTTGTGGGAAAAACTATCTGCGCAATGAGCAATTTTGACTGTATGAAGGAGTTAATATGTGAAATGCCTCCCCCCCCATTCTTTTTTACTTTTGTGGGGGCTTGATCTGCCCCCTTTCTTGGGAGCCTCATGCGCGTTTTGTCGCATTCGATCTTTTAGCATTCTATTAAATTTCTCTCCTGTGTTCCACAAGCTGAAGATAGCATAGGCGGGATGTTATACAAGCATTTATGGTTTACTATGTTCCAAGTAAATTTCCGAATCACTTCGATCCGATGTTAGATATTAACTTTTAACTTATCTTTGGTGTCACTTTGTTTGATGATACGTACCTGCAGAAATCCCAAACATTTATGTCAGAACATCTTCAGGTTGCTTTTATTACTATGCAATCTATAACCTTTACGTCAAGCGTTTGTTTAAATATTAAACAGATTCAAAGTTGATAATTAATTGCTCTAATGGAACCCAAAGCTTTTTGATAACCCATATGTTGAGCAGCATTTGGAATTCCTGACACTTTTCATTTAGCTGTCTTGTGGTTTGTGCTTCTCGTGTGACATTTTCATTATGTTGCTGTAGACTAAGCGCTGCTCTGATTAAGCAAGCATCCAGGACTGTGGGCATTGGAATCTTGTAAAACGGAAAAGACATCGTTAGCATTTGTGAACAGTTAAAATTCGAGTTCTAAGAAGATCGAAAGCTAAACGGGGGTTTCGCAACTGTAGCACCAAGAGTCCTGCGAAAAAATGAGGAAATGTGGTACGGTGTTTGCAGCTATAAACAGCTAAAGTTAAAGCTCTCGATTGGAGAACCCCATGTACGAGATTTGTAGCCACTACAAAAGTTACCGGAGAAAGAAGTCACACACCACCACACTACCAGTGCTTCTGTCAATCGAGATTTCTCCTCTGCTCTTGTCCTGGCTCAGAAAGTTTTACAAACTGCACATGTCTAGTATTTCTCCATTCGTGGATAACAGTCCTTGCAGCGTAATGCCCATTGTAAAAGTGAGCGCCGTAGATAACCTAAGTTTGGCATATACTGACACTTAAAAAAAAAAAAAAAAAAAATCAGAACGTAGTTCTTTGGTAACACCGTTCTTTGGTACGCGGAACTCCTGTTTTTACACCACTGCATTATTGCTGAAAGTATGGTAATGCAGTGTTCGATCAATGGTTAATGCTACAGTTCTACATACCACGTGTATGAACTCGTAAGCCTAAATAAGTTTTTCCCCTTGGGTGGACCTTTCCTTCACAGATCACAGTAAAGGGCAGGAGATGGATGGGCTTAGTTAGACCCACGGGAATTATTTTTTGATTCCGACACTATACTGCTGAATGCAAAAGGGTGTTCGTTGATGTACAAGTAGGCTCGGTGGTGCTTTTAACTAAACTAACACCCGGTAACAGCTATTAGTTTGTTTGTTTTTTCTTTCGTTTCGTGGATTACCGATCATCATTAGTAACTCTGAAACCCATAAGGCGGTGGCGGGTACTTAATCCAGGGGTGAGGAAAAACTAGTGCCATACCCAGCTCGGGCTAGAAGTCAGAAACTTGCGCCTCTGACAACTCGACCACCGGGGCCAGCTAATAAGCTATCCAATTTGTAGTAATGGAAGTTACACCATTCATTAACAGGGTTCCCACTCATTTTCTCCTAAAACATATAAGCACTTTTTGAGGACTTTTAAGCATCCCCAAAATTTTTTTTAAGGACCTTACAAATTACACACACGGAAGTAACATATACAGTATACAAATATATTTTTACACATGACTTTACTACATAAACTAAAGTCTGTTGATGAAGCTTGCAATATTGTCGCATATAATTCAAGTTTCTGGATGCAATAAATTAGAATTTATGCAATTTAAATGACAGTTCTGTTGGTCAAATCAGTTTCCATATGAGAGAATAATCACATGTGCAACAAAAAGAATGTAAATCATAAAACTGTAGTTTAAATAACAAGATCTAGATTTGGAGAGTGCACATAATTATTTCATGGCTTGAATTGTAAAACCAAAGTCAAAATGACAAAGTTAAGTTAGCCACGAGTCACTGACGAGAGCTCCTTTTGCCCTGTGCTCTCCCACGGGCTTTCTGCCGACGCCATCAACATAACCAACCAGCAGTAGAAGTCGTATGTAACTTCTGCATTTCACGCAGGCAGTTAGGGACAAAAAAAGATGAAGTACTTTTTAAGGGACAAAAAAAGATAAGTACTTTTTAAGCATTTTGAGGAATTTCTGGCAAAAATTAAGGACTTTTTAAGTATCCTAAAAAAGAAAAAAAAATAAGCACGATTTAAGAATTTATAAGGACCGTGGGAACCCGGATTAAAATGTACGCTCCGGGATTTTTGATATACACATTTAATATAGATGCTTAAAAATGTTACATGTTTTTCTTAGCTTTGGTCATTTTGTTAGTCTATACGTGAGACGACTCCCTAAAAGAAAAACATCTTAAGGTCTTATTCTGTCAAGGTTCAAATAATCTGTTCAATAAGCAAGATTGAGCTATGAATGTTCTCAATAGTGCTTTTCCTATGCTTCACTTGCTGTCTGCTATCGGCTACGGAATTATTTAAAGATGGAAAATAAATAATTCTTTAATACAGTTCTTTGTGCTTAAGGAAACGCGAGCCATACCACAGCAAATATTTCAGCTATGCTCAAGTGCCAAAACAGAAAACTACATTGCATTTCTGTAACATTTTAATTAAATAGCTTCCCACCGCGAGCCCATTACGCCCATCCACCGATGGATGATGCAAAGGCGGAGGGAATGAAAACATAGAATTAAAAATCGAATATTAAGTGACATGTGATTCTATGTGGATAATATGCAACCAAACTTTTCTAAAAAAGGTCGATTATGAATCGGTTATCACAATAGACGCTTCTTAAACTGTTTGTTTATCATGCATTATGTATACCCGGTCTTAGGAGACAGTTCTTGGATGTACATAGGTTACCTTGACTACAGGATCTGAAGTCTTTATACCAGGTATTAATGGCATCTTCGCTTTAAGTACCAAGGTCATGGAAAGCACACAACCGCCCGAACTTTCTTCTGACACAGGAAAAAAGACATCTAGTGAGAAGCTAATAAAGGCTTAGGAAACTTACACAAGATGAACAGTGTGGATGCCTATCTCTTTAAATATCCCTCTCAGCAACTATGCTCGTGGCATCGCAAAACTATATGCGCACGCTTTCTTTACTGATTAATCCTAAATTCTCGAATAAGTCTTGGCATAACTCTTTAAAAACCATAATGTGGGACATGATGTAATTCTTTAACATAATGTGGGACGTGGCATAATACTTCTAACATAATGGACCAACAAGGAGGTCATGGTCTAGTGGGCACACATATCACTGGACACACCAACCTGGAGGAATTTGAATCCATAACTCCCTCCCCGACTGCACACCAAATAAAAACATCTTACGTTAGAGGAATGGTACCATGGTCTATCCTGAAGCACGTTATTTGAGTGGTGCCTGGTGGTTGCTCATTCTACTGTAATTAGTTGGATTTGGGAGGAACAGGTGAATGTTCAATGGTTTCACATTCAAAATATTGTTCCACGGAGTGAACATATGGACTGATCTGCAAGATCTCTCCCTTCAATCCTGCGGAGCTCGTCTACGATAACTTCGAGACACGCACTACCCGATTTCAGTCGTGAACCTAGAAGTCTCCGTGACCCTTTGTAACAATGAACTTGACTACCTTCGAAATGGAAGAACTGTTGTCTACATTTGCAATTACTGTGAGTTCAATGTTTATATGGACCATGATAACCCTTGATTTAACTTTGTACCAGTAAGTTAAAACACTAATTAACCGCAGAAGTCAAAATCTTGATTCCCAAGCAGAGTAGTAATCAAACTACGAACAGATATGAATTTTATCTATAAAAACAAGTTTGAGAAATCAGCATTTTTCGCGGAGAAGAGAGATATGTGACAACTTTTCAAGTTGAGCGTCACAGCAGATTTAGTTACGTAACGGCCAGTGTACGTTTCTTCATCATGTTTGGCATTCCGGGTGTCAGCTAAAGGTTGCTGATGCGCTGAAAACCTCATAGAACTTTTAATTCCTTATTTTGGGACTGGCTGGCTTTGACGCAAATGAAACAACTACTAACAAACAAAAACAAATTAAAAACTCGTGAAAAAAAATGGACTCAATAAGCTTGCTTGAGTCTTATCTACTCCTGCGAATATGTTACCTAATAAAAAAAATGATATCGTAGCTTGAACTTTTATCAGTATTTTTTTTTTCCCCTAAAACTGGAATTGGGTTGACTAATGACAGGACTTTAATGGCACAGGTAAGAAAATATTTTTTTCTTTCTTCAGTCGCGTAGTTATATATATATATATGAATACATAAAAAAAAAAAAAAGTAAGGAGGGGACGGGGGTGGGGGGTGGAAGGTGGTAGCTGCAGGGGACTCCACCCTAATGCTGAGAGATGGTAGAAGAGATACGAACGTGCCAGAGATGCGAACAAGCGCCAAAGAGATGCAAATGTCAGTGCGCCGTGCTACAATTAAGCCTCTTCTAAATGCAAGGATTAGTTTGCGTTGAGGGAAGGACGGCGTATCGAAGCAGAAGCCTCATTAAATGCCGATTTATGTGTGCCCATGCAAATGAGCTGGCACACGCAATCCCCGTAAAGACCTGCCAAAGGTTCCTCTGAAAAGATATGGGGCATTAGGACCTGGCTTTTAATGGGACTATAAAAAGCACGACTGCCATCTGAATCTAAATACCTTTTTATCTTGCATTTTTATTTTTTTACACTTTTTTTAATATTTGGAAACGAAATCAAAAAATGGATTTAGAGAACTTCCATCAATATGCTGTTGATTGCAGTGCTAAAACTATTAGTCTGCTAAACTATCACACTAGTTACCCTTTCCCGAAACTCGATCAGTTTTCATTAGACCTTTTTTTCTTGGCATAAACACTTTGATAAATAAAAACAAATATCGCTAGCAATTTTTTATATCGTTGTGTAACATCTGCAAAATATTCTGGAACTAGAATTTCAGCAGTTACGTTGACTTCTGCCTCCGGGCAAAATTGAATTCTCGTTTACTGAGTGAAAAAAAAATTGTTAGCTTTCAAAACACACTGATTACGTTAAAAACAGTGAATGTTCAGTAATCTTAAATAGTGTTACATGTTTCTTGAGGTTAAAATGAACACACACACACACACAAAAAAAAGGCAATAAAATACAAAACGAAGCGCGAAACATCGATAGTGTAGAAATACTGCTGCAATAAAAAATTTGAATAAATTGGCAGAGACGACTCAAACACAAAGTGAATGGTTATTTATGCAATTTCGTTCCACATACTCTCATTGCATATATTTCAATACGTTTTGCAGTTAGCAAATAACTTTATGGCTTCACTTTTCTTGAGAAAATTTCATTTGCTGTTACTGCCAGACGCTGCATAGTCCCCCCCCCGCCCCCAGCTGTTATGTCTCCTGATGTTTTGCTGGTTGAAATGATTTTCTTGCTGTTGTTTTTGGGGGTTTAATGACCACCTCTATAAGGGTTATAATAAGCGGTCACTCATCCCTAAGGCGGGGCCACTGGTTCCAGGGCAGCCAGTGACCCCACCTTAGGGACAGCAAAGTCAGACAAAGACATCATTCATGAGAACCCAAGCCTCTGGACCAACACAGCGGCCGGGTTCGAATGAAACAGACTTAACTAGCAAAGTTAACTATTTAACAATGGGCTAATATGATTCGGTCATTTATAATGTCAATATTTCTTCACATTTTATAAATGACTGAAGCATATTAGCCCACTGTTAAGTAGTTAACTTTGCTAGTTAAGTCTGTTTCATTCGAACCCGGCCGCCCTGGTGGTCTAGAGACTTAGGTTTCTGACTATCTTTCGAGCTGGGGCCCAGGTTAGAGTTGCTGAAGTGATATGTTTGGCTCTCCCGCTTTCTGGAAGCAGTGACCTCTAATTAGGTAATAATTAAACACCATGACATAAAAGTTTCCATATTCTTAATCATAAAATGAGAAGAAACATTGATATTATGATTAAGAATATGGAAACTTTTTATGTCACGGTGTTTAATTATTACCTAATTTAGGGTCACTGATTCCAGACAGGAAGAGAGCCAAACATACCACATCGTGAACTCTAACCCGAGCCCAGCTCGAAAGACTAGTCAGAAACCTAAGCCTCTGATCACTCGGGCACTGGTGCGGCTGATTTGTGCTTCATTATTTAGCCTTCGTACGTAACTTCATAACACAACTTCCACACTTAAATGAAAAATAGTGCACAGAAACTTCTCCCTAATATTTTCGTAATGTTTGGACACAAACTCTAATAAGAGAGTTGGTATATTTAACGTAAACAGTCTTTTCAGGGCATCATCGTATGGAGAGAACAACACCTCGGCAGGAAGTCTGAAAAATCAGCTTGCAGCAGCTGACAAATGAACCTGCCATAAACAAGGATGTCTATGTTATACATATCCACCCATCACTTCAACAATAAGTTCAATATTTTGTTTATTAATGTTGTTTCCTTATGTCAACAGATGGCGCAGAATCCCCCCGTAACGCGAAACACTTGATAAAAGCTTATATCACAAGTACACGAGGGTATGTTGCAGTTTTTATTACTGTAAGAGTCGGTACGTAGACTGCAGCCAGAACATGTAATGAGAGGTCGCATTTTTAAGTGTTTGTATCTTATAGTAATGCAAGTGATGTACAGATAATGCTACGTTCATCCTTTAGGTAATGTTCAGAGTTTCGTATTAATATTTATTAACTAGCAGGTAACCTGTGCCATAGAAACTAAAATGTTCCTTGTTATTGTGAAAGAGATAAAAAAATATATAATTTACTGTTAAACTGCTCTTGATGATAATTTTATTATTCAGTTTTCTAAATGTGTTTAAAAACATACTTTCTAAGGGGATTGGAAGATCTCGCGATAAACAATGCTTTGTATGTTGTTGTTTTTTTGTTCTTTTTTTCTTTTAAGAACTAGTCGGCTGATTCGTGCTTCATTATATTTAGTCTTCGTTCCTAACTTCATTTAAGTTGTCTTAACGCACACCTTAATTTGATGTGGATTTCAGGATCTTGACAAGATGGGCATGAGAAAAGTGCTCAAATCATGCCTGATAAGTCTTTCTCTTGCCAAGGGTCGTAGTCTTTCATTTAGCTCCCCATCCACTTTGTTACAGGGCAGAACGCAATCTTTCTACAGGAAAAACGTTATTCGGAAAGAGCTTCCCCTGCCTTTCCACTTTCCCGAATGTTTAGGCTTGCCGCAACGGCTTCATTAAGAAAACATACTTAATTTGTCTTATTTATTCCACAGAGGAGACAGAGGTAAATCTCTCATAGAGGTTAGTCCCCTAGTGGAAACAGTTTGGTCCCGAAGATCTCAAATTATACCGAGCCCCAGCGGACGGACATTGAATTAGTACGTCGTAAATGTAGCCGCGAAATTTTATAACTGCTTTTTATAGATTTTTGTTGTTGTTGTTTATTTTAAGAGCGTCAATTCTCACCACATCGCGACTTTTCCTAGGGATCGGTATCACGTGACAGATGCGAACGTAATTTCAGGTCCGTCCACTTGAGCACTAGTAAAATTCAAGAGTTGTACATCTGTACTTTCTCTGTAATTCATGCACGTTTTAAATAAGAGCAGACAGCGACAGCTACACTGCTGGGCAATTGCTAAGGACGGATCATAAACGGCTATATAGCGCATAAAAAAGTAAGTGTGGTTGGATGCCAAGTGAAATAAAATAATGTCAGAATGCCAGGACATTACAAGAAAGACAATTTATTGTGCTCTGAAATCCAGAAGGCTTTGGAACGTGTTCAAGGGACAAACAGGCCATTTTGTGCAGAATACGTAAACGTGAAAAAAATGCAATTACCGTCCGCATGCGTTCCGGCGTAAGATGGCAATACGGGATATGGCCACCATGGAAGGGGATGCAAGATTCCTTCCACGTCGTGTCATGCTTTGCATAACATTGTCAAGCAGATGTTGGGGTAATTTATCCCATTCCTTTGTCAGTGCACGGATGAGGGTGTCCTTGTTTATTAGAGGGCATTGGCGACCAGCAAGACTCCTCCCCAAAGCATCCCACACATTTTCAATGGGATTCAGATCTGGAGAACGTGCTGGCCATACGAGGCGTTGAATATCCTCGCTCTCAAGACACTCCTGGACAGCGACTGTTCGATGACGTGTTGCGTTGTCGTCCATGAAAATGAATCTATCACCGACAGCACCACGGAACATGCGAACATGAGGTAGCAGAACATCATTAATGTATCGTTGGCCAGTCATAGTCCCAGTTGGAAGCCCATAAAGGGACGTACGGCCATTGATCATGATGCCAGCCCATACCATGACACTACATGTCGGATATCGGTCCCTTTCCTGTATGTTTGCTGGACAATATGCAGTACCACTATCACGCCAGATCAGTTGTCGTCGACAATCAGACGATAGACTGTATCTACTCTCATCTGGGAAGGGGACAGCAGACCAGTCGTTATCAGTCCAATTGCGATGTTGATGGCACCATGGCAAACGGGCGGTACGGTGACGTCTGGACAATGGGATGCACACAACAGGACGGCGGGCGTATAGTCCTCCTTGATGCAAACGTCTGGCGACAGTTTTTCGGGAGATCCGCTTGCCAGTAGCAGCCATAAACTGATTTGCTACCTCACTAGCTGTGCTGCGCCGGTGTCTTTTTGTTGATAGCACTATGTACCGATCTTCTGCAGGTGTCGTACTGCGAACACGACCTCCCCCGTGACGTTTGCTACACTCTCCATTTGTTCGAAATGATTTCCAAAGCCTTGAAACCACACTGTGGCTGACGTCGAACTCTCTGGCAACATCTGTTATTTTTCGCCCTTCTTCAATCTTGCCAATAATACGGCCACGCGTAAAATCATCTAGGTGATGTCGGGAAGACATACTGAAAATTGCAAGTTCGTCAATTGATTCTTTCCCGTGCAACTTTGCGTTTGAACAACAACGGTCAATACGCGTCAAATCCTTTATATCTCTTATCAGCGCTATGACGTCACGAACAAGTTTAGCAATATAAAATTTGCATACGCACAACACGTCTTACTGTATCCCGCACTTATGCTAATTTCCACATTTTCCTGCCTTCCATTTTATCGTTGCTATTGTCATCAGTCCTTAGCAATTGTCCGGCAGTGTATGACGATGTTGGTCACTAAAACAAACAGCAGTACACTGCGAGGTTTAACAACCAAGGGGCTACACGCAGTTGCTAATAACAAACTGCACGACACTGCAACCGCCAGACCTTTGAACGCTATTGCTATCAACATACAGCGTTACAGAAAGAATCACATTTATCTGAGTATTTACATGTATAATGGTTAATATGTCGTAGATTCTTCACTCATCATCGCACCGCCAGCAAACAACATAGCTCAAGCCGGTGGCGCAGTGGTCTAAGCGATGGCTTCTGATCATTCGTCTGAAAGGGGGCGAGTTCGAATCCCGGTGAGGTATGGATGTTGCGTTTGTCTTACGGCACTGGCTCTCTCCCTTCCCGTGAACCAGTGGCTCTAAATTAGGGACGGGCGACTGCTCATAGCCCATTGAGTTGCTATCGGTGGTCGTTAAACCTCCAACAAAAAAACAAAAAAAAAAAAACAAAAAAAAAAAAACAGCTCAAGATGCTCTCACTAGTTCAACCAGGGAAGTGTCGAATACGAACAGATGTAGGTCGTTTCAAGTCAGATGACAGCAGTTCTCAGTGCCAAAGACAAACATTAAAGGCAACCACTCTGCGCAGCGACGACCTTCCACCTCGGTAGCCACTATCACTCTACAGAAAACCTTGAAGAAATAATCTCCAATACATACAGAAGGCACAGAAAAATGTTACTTTTGGCGTAGAGATACCGCAATTAACTTTCATCGACGTGGCCAAACCTTCAGAAAACTTGAAATCTGCACTGTCCTGGTGTGGTAATCAAATTAGAACCTCCGGATTAGATTCAGGCAATGCTACTGTTACCTAATCCTGAGCAAGAAACGGAAGTCTGTTGAATCTGAACAAAGTTTTCTGTCTGCAGTAGTCAAGTGCTTTGCGTAACAGAGACTGTCAGCTGAACCCCAGAAGAACCAGGTCAGATAACAGAATTCTCAGATGTAAATCTGCAATCGAAATTTTCAAATTTTTGAAGACTTAACATAAGATGGATGTTAATTTAAGAACCTGTCACAAAAAAACAAAACAAAAATAACGCATTCATGTGGTATGGGGATCACTTTTACAGGCGCTGAGGCTTTTGTTTTGTTTGGGAATTTATCGACTACGGCGAGCACCTCTACGGGTAGTCGCCGGTCCCTAATTCAGGGCCACTGGTTACAAGGAAGTGGGACAGTCAGTTCCAAAAGACAATCATTACCAATGTCTCCCCACGCCCATTCAGACGAATGGTCAGAAGCCTGTGTTTAGACCACTGAGTCACAGAGGCGGCTTTGCGAGATGGAGCAAACTCATAATTGTTTGCACATTTTCTTTGAAACACATTGCTAGCTTGGACAAACACATTGCTAGTTGGCAAACTGCAGCACAGATTGATTTTGCTCAGTGCATAACAATGGATTGTTTCAGTGAGAAAGCGCACGTACGTGGTCGCGTGAGATTCAATTATTCGCGTGTTCTTTGCCCGTGAGGTGACGTCGCTAGTGAAGGAAAATTAACAGTTGTTGTTTTGGTTTCTGACAGCGTACATGGACGTATGAGTTCTAAAGTTTGTTCCGATGCATTTCAACGAAGTAACTGTATCCACCGAATTTGTAATGTGTTTATATACAAAGTATTCTACATTTTTCAGGATTAATTGGCTATCATCGTGAGATTTCTGTTATAAAATTACTTCTACAATCAAGACTATAAAATAAAAGGTATTACGTTTTTATGTCTTCCTTATACGAAACGAACTTTGTCGTTGTCCTGATATAGTTACATCGTTAACATAAAACTGCACTTATATTCCTTCATACTAACCATTTAAGTTAAGTAGTATTTATTTATATATTCTAAAAATGATTCTTAACCAGAAGGCCGGCGCATCGATGAATACCAATGAAAAACCTGTTCAGAATCCTATGTACAGGAAACTGCGGATCCTTGAAACACCAGTGTCCTGGATAGTGTAACAGTAAAAACGGGACAGAAATCAGGAAATGGAAATTCGATTCACATTCGCAACGGACGTTATTTCCCAATTTAAATTCCAGCATCTTTATGTAAATAAAATGCCGATTCGTTTTGTTATTTTATTTTTCACAGGTAATAACGTCATTATTTTTTGGGGTGGAGAAGGGGAGGGGGAGATATATATCAAAGACCACCTTAAGCAACTCTATGAGCTATAAACAGTCGCCTGGCCCTAATTACCACTGCTTCCGTGGAAGGGGGTGAGCCAGTGCCGAAAGACAACACACCATCTATGCCTCACCTGCGATTCAAACCTCGACCATCTCGGACGAATTAGTAGACACCAGCTCCTCTTACCACTCGGCAACCGCTGCGACGTCGTCACGGACTGATTGTTTTTCACAATATATAGCATTATGATGATCAAATATACCACACCCATCTTATTATTCGCAAGTCAATCTCTTGCAACTCTTATGTGTCATATTAAACAGACATTTCATATTTCCCGCGCTTTTTTGGATTATTCTTTCTGGATGTGATTAGCTTTTGTGCTAATGTAGCATACACCTTCCACGCAATACAAACCTTTTTATTGAGCTTCACCGTTACGACATAACCAAAAGAATGGTCACAATATTTCCACATCAAGCTGTCATTAGAATAGAACAGGCGCAACACAATGTTGCGAATATATGAGATGTAAGGTCAGGTGATGCGCAACATACTACAGCCTCTCCTTGACAAATGTCAACTCCGCCTTCTCCTGGTGCATCCTGTTCCCACTAAAGGGACTCTGACGACCGCCAATAGCGGTATAATTATAACATCGGGATTAGAGTAAATGCTATCCCACACTCGCCAACCCACTTAGCGTAGTGAGTTATGGTCAAACCTATCCAAAATGACTCCACAACTTAAATCTCGGACCTCGGTCTCCGGCAGCTGGAATGTACCTGGCCAAGGCAGCGGCAAGTGCGACATGCAGGCAGAGGGTGCTATGAATCACCAGACTAGGCTGCCATCTGATGCTGACCTTGGCTACGTATAATGGACGCGCCCAATCTTCTGATTCAAGGCTCCTTGAAATGGAAGAAGAACTACAAAGGATCAAGTGTGACATCGTCGGGCTAAGTGAGGTAAGGAAAAAAGCAGATCTGATTGAACTGAAAAGTGGACATCTTTTCTATTATCGTGGGTCAGATACTGGCAGAACTAGTGGTGTTGGATTTATAATAAACAAGAAACTCAAGGATAAAGTTGTAGAAGTTAAAGGTTCCTCTGAAAGAGCTAAACGACTTGTTATCCAACTCCCGAGAAGATACCAGGCTCAGATTATTCAAGCTTATGCACCCACTACAAGTCATCCTGAAGAAGAGATTGAAAACTTTTATTAGGAAATTCGTCATCTACATAAATTCCGTAGAAGGGGGTGAGCCAGTACCGAAAGATAACACACCATCTATGCCTCACCTGGGATTCAAACCTTGAGAATCTCGGAAGAATTAGTAGACACCAGTTCCTCTTACCTCTTACCACTCGGCAACCACTGCGACGTCGTCACGGACTGATTGTTTTTCACAATATATAGCATTATGATGATCAAATATACCACACCCATCTTATTATTTGCCAGAAGTCAATCTCTTGCAACTCTTATGTTTCATATTAAACAAACATTTCATATTTCCCGCGCTTTTTTGGATTATTCTTTCTGTATGTGATTAGCTTTTGTGCTAATGTAGCATACACCTTCCACGCAATACAGACCTTTTTATTGAGCTTCACCGTTACGACATAACCAAAAGAATGGTCACAATATTTCCATATCAAGCTGTCATTAGAATAGAACAGGCGCAACACAATGTTGCGAATATATGAGATGTAAGGTCAGGTGATGCGCAACATACTACAGCCTCTCCTTGACAAATGTCAACTCCGCCTTCTCCTGGTGCATCCTGTTCCCACTAAAGGGACTCTGACGACCGCCAATAGCGGTATAATTATAACATCGGGATTAGAGTAAGTGCTATCCCACACTCGCCAACCCACTTGGCGTAGTGAGTTATGGTCAAACCTATCCAATATGACTCCATAACTTAAATCTCGGACCTCGGTCTCCGGCAGCTGGAATGTACCTGGCCAAGGCAGCGGCCAGTGCGACATGAAGGCAGAGGGTGCTATGAATCACCAGACTAGGCTGCCATCTGGTGCTGACCTTGGCTACGTATAATGGACGCTCCCAATCTTCTGATTCAAGGCCCCTTGAAATGGAAGAACTACAAAGGATCAAGTGTGACATCGTCGGGCTAAGTGAGGTAAGGAAAAAGGAGAAGATCTCATTGAACTGAAAAGTGGACATCTTTTCTATTATCGTGGGGCAGATACTGGCAGAACTAGTGTTGTTGGATTTATAATAAACAAGAAACTCAAGGATAAAGTTGTAGAAGTTGAAAGTTCCTCTGAAAGAGCTAAACGACTTGTTATCCAACTCCCGAGAAGATACCAGGCTCAGATTATTCAAGCTTATGCATCCACTACAAGTCATCCTGAAGAAGAGATTGAAGACTTTTATTAGGAAATTCGTCATCTAAATAATAGAGGCAATCAGCACTTGAAGATCATTATGGGAGATTTCAATGCGAAAATATGGCAACGGCAAAGGAATGAACCTTGAGTAAGTAAATTCGGTCACGGCAACAGAAACCAGCGTGGAAATACTCTCGTAGAGTTTGCAGAGGCAGAAGGGTTTTTCATCATGAACTCTTTTTTCAAGAAAAAGCCGCAAGGGAAATGAACATGGAGACATCCCAATGGATTGACAAATGAAACTGATTTTATTATGTGTAACAAGAAATTTGTCATGGAAGACTGCAGTGTGCTAAACAAGTTCAACACAGGTAGTGACCATAGAATGGTAAGATGTAAGATGCACCTCAATGCTAGAATTAAGATGCATCTCAATGCTACATGTAAGATGCACCTCAATGCTAGAATTAAGATGCATCTCAATGCTACATGTAAGATGCACCTCAATGCTAAACTCGAGCGTGGCAAGCTGACAAAACAAAGTATATTGACATGACCAACCTTAAAAAACATCATAATACCTTCAAATTGGAACTGAGGAACAGTTTCTCTGCTCTAGAAGGTCTAACGGCGGAAGAAGTGCACATCTCTGAAGTTAACAGAAAACTAATCAAGGCTCTTATGGAAACAACAACAGAAATAGCTGGGTATAAGAAAAAGTTGCATGTGAACCAATTATCAAGAAAAACCAAAATGTTGATGCAAAAAAGAAGAAATATGAGGACAACTAAGGAAGATGTGACTTCCACAGTGGAATACATAGAGCTATGCAAAACGGTACGAAAAGGTATCACTGAAGACGTAAGAAAATTCAACTGTGAACTAGTGAGGAAATCAATTGAAAACAACCAAAGCCTGAAGAGAGCAAAGCGACATCTGAGTAAGGGAAGAAAACAGATTATGGCACTGAGAAAAGAAGATGGTTCTGTAACAAGAAATAGAGGCGAAATTTTGACAAGAGTGAAATATTTTTACTCCAAATTATATGAAAGGGATGATGCATGTACTCCAGACATCATGAAAGGTACCAGTACCAGAGTTCTTCCAGTCCTTCCAGCAGAAGTTGCGCATGCAATCAAGAACTTGAAGCGGGGAAAAGCTCCAGGAGAAGATGGAATTACTGTAGACATCATACAAGATGCAAGTGGAGAAAACGAAACAGTACTAGACCAAATTTTCACTCGATGCCTTAATGAAGGGAAGATTCCTGAGGATTGGAACAACGCTACAATGATCCTACTACATAAAAAAGGTGACATTGAGGATCTCGGAAACTACAGACCTATCAGTGGTTTATAAAATCTTCGCTAAAGTTCTTTCACACCGCTTGAAGGTGACACTGGACATGGCTCAACCGAGAGAACAAGCTGGATTCAGGAGTGGCTACAGCACAATAGATCATATCCACGTACTGAAAGAACTAATTGAAAGAGCGAGGGAATATGAACTTCCATTGTGCATGGCTTTTATCGATTATGAAAAAGCCTTTGATTCGGTGAAACCATCAACAGTTACAATGGCTCTGAAATCCTGCGGTATTGAAGACGCGTACATTAATATTATTAATAACATCTATGAAAATGCAAGTGCAAAGATTCGGCTGTTTGAAAATACAACACACATAAAAATTGGAAAAGCAGTGAGACAAGGTGACACCATATCTCCGAAGCTCTTTAATGCCACATTGGAAAGTGTCTTTCAATCACTGAACTGGGAAAACAAAGAGATAAAGATTAATGGAGATTATCTAACCCACCTTCGTTTTGCTGATGACGTAGTCATTTTTGCAACTAGCCTATTAGAGCTGCAGAGTATGATCCAGGAAACTTGCTGACAAGAGTAAAGAAATGGGATTAAAAATGAACTTTCAGAAGATAAAAGTGATGTTCAATGCTTTTACAAGAAATGAAGATTTATCGATTGATGAAGAAAAGCTGGAGATAACAGACACGTACGTTTATCTTGGACAGCAGATATCTAGTGAGGGTCACATTGATGAAGAAATTAATCGGCGAACAAAAGTTGCCTGGAGAGCTTTTGGAAGAAACAGCATAATTTTCAAGAGCAATATGCCATTATGTCTTAAAAGAAAAGTGTTTGATCAATGCATCCTTCCAGTGCTTACGTATGGTGGAGAAACGTGGACCTTAACTAAAAGAGACATACAAAGGCTGCAGACAACTCAAAGTTGCATTGAGAGGTGCATGCTTGGTGTAACCAGGAGAGATAAGAAGAGGAACTCGTGGATCAGAAAAATGACAACAGTGGAAGGCATCATGATCAGAGTTAAATCCCTGAAATGGCAATGGGCTGGACATACTGCCAGAAGGACAGACCATCGATGAACAGTCGAAATTTTAAATTGGATTCCAAGGGACAGAAAAAACCCAGAAGAAGACCACATGTGAGATGGGTGGATGATATTCGAAAGTATGCGGGAGTGGCATGGAGGAGACTGGCACAAGACAGACAGTTGTGGAGGAAACTTGGGGAGACCTTCATCCAGCAGTGGATTGATAATGGTTGACGATGATGATATATATACTAAAGAGCAAAGCCGAATACATAAGAAAAAACTTTACAATTTAAAACGAAAGTTGCAAAACAACCTGAAGATCAAAACGCGCAACGCAGCAGTTATGAAAATTCAGAATTCACATCTTATTAAGAAGAAACTGAAGCTAAAAAATTTTTTTAACTCATACTAAGTACAAGATAGAAAAGGTTATGTATTGACCGGTGTGAGTAAAAATAAAAAAAATAAAATAAAAATAAAAACTACTGAATGCAGAAAGTGTCGAGAATACTGAGCCTTGGCTTTATCAAGGACCAGCAAAAACTCTGCATTTTCTCACTTCCACAAAGACCTATTTGGAAATGGGTTTCTGCAAAGTCATGGATGCAAGTAATTAACCCACCTAAAAATATAAATATATATGTCATGTTCTCCGCTGAGTTGTATGACCTAGCTTTAGTTAACAATTTAGATTGCATCCATAACTCTCCTGGCCCGACCCATGCTCTTCATCTGTTACTATTAAACAGAAAGAAGATGATTATAGAAAACTCAAATTGTAAGAGTGACATAATGAACTAGAAATAATGTTCAGTTATTAACAAATAGTCAAGTTCGCCTGAGAGAGAATTCAAACCTCAATATCAATACAAAAGTATTACAAGTTCTTAACATTTTTAAAGCACAGATTCTTGAAAGAAAACTGGATTATAAAAAACCCCTACTCCACTACTTCTGACTACACAAAAACGAGAATAAAATAAAGACAATAATAAACTAAAGAAATGCTTTGTGAAGGTTATGTTACATAAACAATTAGTTGCAATATGTACAAAGTATTTCAGAAGTGCTTTAAGTGCATAATTAAGTAGTTAATAAGTCCTTAACTGCATTGAAAATACAGCGCAGACTACAAGTACGACGAAACGGGCGGTTGCTTAGCCTTAGTTCCCTAAAAAACGCGCAAAAATACCAAGAAAAGTAAGAGTTAAAATACGCAAAAAAGTTGATAGACTTGCTAGTGCCTAAAAACTTAAAAGCAAGAAAAGAAAAAATGTTCAAGAAGTTCAAATATTGAACCCTGAATACCTAAAAACCAAAAGACAAAGAAGAGAGCTTACCTCTTATGCAACTTTGCTTCTTTCACACTTGAGGAAACATGGCCGACTTTTCTTCCCAAACTTCCAAACACCCCTGCCCCTCCCAATTCGCTGGGGGCAGTGTGGGTGGGGCTGAAGACCTCCACACTCTGAAAAAAGCATACTCGCGGAGAATTTTAACCGGAGAAAAAATATATATAATTAAGATTGTGGACCTGTATGATCAGAAAGAGTAGAATAAACTCTCCAGAATACATGAGAAATATCGTGAAATACACAAGTAATGTATTTAATAATCTTTGCATGTATTTAATCACCTTAGTGAGCTTCTATAGACTATTCAGAATCCTATTAATTTTAATGTTAGTTTTACTATTTTTAGTATAGCTATTCTGGTGAGTGAATAACTCGTTTTCTTTTATATTTATTTTCTTATATAAACAGATTTTTAAGTTTTTTTTTTTGTGATTTTATTTATATTATTTATTTTTTTATTTTTAATAGGACCTTCTTATCCATAGCACTAAGGTTCCTTTTAGTAATTAATACCATCCTCTAGCCAACTTCCAAATGGCTTTCATTGGTCAGAATCATATTATTAACTGTGTAGAAAATTAAAGCAGATCTGTCAACCTTACTCTATCATTCAGAATAATTTTTCTTAAAGTTCTATTAATGAAAGAAGTAGGAATTTTGTTCTCTAGAAAACTGTCTAAAAGTATATTATTGTGGTAATTGAAGTCTAAATTGTTGCTGCAAATTCTTGAAATTCTAAGCACCTGAGAAATCAGTACATTTTCAATTACTTTGGTGGATATGTTATTTTTCCAGTGTAGATATTTAATTACTTTGAAAGGAAAATTAACCCTTTTATAAAAGAGGCTAATAGAAGGGTTACCTCTGTTAAGTTTAATGCTTAAGTCTGGGAACTCAAGTTCCTGATTACTGTGGTTGGTTTTATATAATTTAAGAGAGCTAAGATAGATATTATCAAAATCACTCTCTATAACTTCTGAATTATTTATACACAGCAGATCGTCAATATATCTAAATGTGTAAAGGTAGTTATCGGAGCAAGTGGAGTGATTTTTAATGAATTTATATTCCTTAAAGAACAGGAATAGATTTACAATACTCGTGGATGTTGACGTTCATATAGGGATTCCGTTTACTTGCTTATAGAGAATATTATTAAATAAGATATGATTATTTTTTCTATCAACGTTTTTGCGTATTTTAACTCTTACTTTTCTTGGTATTTTTGCGCGTTTTTTAGGGAACTAAGGCTAAGCAACCACCCGTTTCGTCGTACTTGTAGTCTGCGCTGTATTTTCAATGCAGTTAAGGACTTATTAACTACTTAATTATGCACTTAAAGCACTTCTGAAATACTTTGTACATATTGCAACTAATTGTTTATGTAACATAACCTTCACAAAGCATTTCTTTAGTTTATTATTGTCTTTATTTTATTCTCGTTTTTGTGTAGTCAGAAGTAGTGGAGTAGGGTTTTTTTTTATAATCCAGTTTTCTTTCAAGAATCTGTGCTTTAAAAATGTTAAGAACTTGTAATACTTTTGTATTGATATTGAGGTTTGAATTCTCTCTCAGGCGAACTTGACTATTTGTTAATAACTGAACATTATTTCTAGTTCATTATGTCACTCTTACAATTTGAGTTTTCTATAATCATCTTCTTTCTGTTTAATAGTAACAGATGAAGAGCATGGGTTGGGCCAGGAGAGTTATGGATGCAATCCAAATTGTTAACTAAAGCTAGGTCATACAACTCAGCGGAGGACATGACATATATATTTATATTTTTAGGTGGGTTAATTACTTGCATCCATGACTTTGCAGAAACCCATTTCCAAATAGGTCTTTGTGGAAGTGAGAAAATGCAGAGTTTTTGCTGGTCCTTGATAAAGCCAAGGCTCAGTATTCTCGACACTTTCTGCATTCAGTTGTTTTTTTTTTTTTTTTTTTTTTTTTTTACTCACACCGGTCAATACATAACCTTTTCTATGTTGTACTTAGTATGAGTTAAAAAAATTTTTAGCTTCAGTTTCTTCTTAATAAGATCATCATCATCATCATTGTCAACCATTATCAATCCACTGCTGGACGAAGGTCTCCCCAAGTTTCCTCCACAACGGTCTGTCTTGTGCCAGTCTCCTCCATGTCACTCCTGCATATTTACGAATTTCATCCACCCATCTCCCATGTGGTCTTTTTCTGGGTCTTTTCCTGTCCCTTGGAATCCAATCTAAAATTTCGGCTGTCCATCTATGGTCTGTCCTTCTGGCAGTATGTCCAGCCCATTGCCATTTCAGGGATTTAACTCTGATCATGATGTCTTCCACTCTCGTCATTTTTCGGATCCACGAGTTCCTCTTCTTATCTCTCCTGGTTATACCAAGCATGCACCTCTCCATGCTTCTTTGAGTTGTCTGCAGCTTTTGTATGTCTCTTTTAGTTAAGGTCCACGTCTCTGCACCATACGTAAGCACTGGAAGGATGCATTGATCAAACACTTTTCTTTTAAGACATAATGGCATATTGCTCTTGAAAATTATGCTGTTTCTTCCAAAAGCTCTCCAGGCAAGTTTTGTACGCCGATTAATTTCTTCATCAATGTGACCCTCACTTGATATCTGCTGTCCAAGATAAACATACGTATCTGTTATCTCCAGTTTTTCTCCATCAATCGATAAATCTTCATTTCTTGTAAAAGCATTGAACATCACTTTTGTCTTCTGAAAGTTCATTTTTAATCCCACTTCTTTACTCTTGTCAGCAAGTTCCTGGATCATACTCTGCAGCTCTGATGGGGTAGTTGCAAAAATGACTACGTCATCAGCAAAACGAAGGTGGGTTAGATAATCTCCATTAATCTTTATCCCTTTGTTTTCCCAGTTCAGTGATTGAAAGACATTTTCCAATGTGGCATTAAAGAGCTTCGGAGATATGGTGTCACCTTGTCTCACTCCCTTTCCAATTTTTATGTGTGTTGTATTTTCAAACAGCCGAATCTTTGCACTTGCATTTTCATAGATGTTATTAATAATATTAATGTATGCATCTTCAATACCGCAGGATTTCAGAGCCGTGGTAACTGCTGATCCAAAGGGCGAGATCCGCCCTTTGGATTTAACTGCTATAATTAATGTATAGCCAGTGCCGTTAATGCCCACCAGATGGAGACGTCTCAGTAACTGAGCCCATCTTACGGATTTATGATGTCAGATGCTGACAGAAAAATGCACATAGCGCCATGGACTGTTGGCCCCCGTGGTGTAAAGGCTAACGCGCTCGGCTAGATGTCGAGAGACCCGGGCTTCAATTCCCCGGCGACAATTTTTCGGTTGTTGTGTGTTAAAACGTGGAAAGAGCGATGTCTTTGTTTATATATATATATTTCTTCGTTTCGAAATTTTAGGCAACTTTTCTGCATTAGTTTACTATTACCGATCATTGTGTGAGAACTGAGATCCACTTTCTTACTACGCTCCTAGTGACGTCACGCAGTTCGGGGTCGAAGTCGCTCATCTGGAGAGCTCTTCCGTAGGGTAATGATCATTGTGTGAGAACTGAGATCCACTTTCTTACTACGCTCCTAGTGACGTCACGCAGTTCGGGGTCGAAGTCGCTCATCTGGAGAGCTCTTCCACAGTTACTGGCGGGAAGCAGTTCGAAAGAGTAATTGCATGTCCCATCAAGCAGGAACTTCCATTGTCGGTTCGTTCCAGTAGTCAGTAACCCTGCGTGTGGTTTTTACTAATATGTTCGACAGATAATAAATACAAATAATAATGGGCCAATTCTAAGCACTAAATGGATAGTTCGATCCAATCCAGTAGCCCGTAATTTGAGATGAACGATTCTTAAAAGCTCTCGACAGATAGCGGAAATCACAAATGACTCACTACCAATTTAAGTTCTGTATCACTAACAAAAGCTGCCAACGAAGGATTTGTTTACTCCCTCACCACAGAACAGTTCAAGAGCTATCCGTTGACTGGCAGATATAATAACAATTGTACTTAAATCCATGCAGATATGCATAATTACTATGCAGTTCAGTCGAAAACTTTCCTCGTTACACACGGTACGGAAATCTCAAGACAGAACAGCAGAGGGGTGAACACTCACACACAAGAACACAACATGCATTTCATGAACGAAAACAGCCTGCGATAAGGTAATTTAGACTTGTCTGCATTTCAGCATTGACCTGCAACATTCGAAGAAATATGGAAACAATTACGCAACAAAACGAAAGCTGATTTTTTCCAGAACAGTTTATTTTCTGAAGCAGGCTGCTTTTATCACAGGTGAATGTGGCAGGTGTCCGAGACGCACCAAACTGGAGGCGCTCTTATTGATGCGCAGTTTGGTACACAACCCAAAACACCTGCCCGTCAACAGTTTTTAATTTCCTTCTCACACCTTACATGAAATGAGGAAAACCTTAACGTGAAATTGCCATCATAAAAGACTCACGACTGAGAAAGGGCTACAGCGCACATTGCTACGTTTACCTTTCCCGCGTTCGTTACGAGAAGAATAAAACGCATTAATGAATAAATACAGGGGGTCATTCATTCCATATCAACTCAACTGGTGAATTTATCTTACCTTCACAGATTTTCGTAAAACTTGGGGAATTCGTTGGTACCGCTGACAAAATAAGCAGCGCCAATATTTAAAAGAAATTTAAAAAAAAATACATATATATGCAATATGTATGTATTTTTTTCGGAAGATACGAAAATTGCTGCAGTTCCAATTTTAATGTTATCCGATAAGTAAACAGAACTAGGAAAGATAATTTTGGTGACTCCTGCAAACTTTCATTTATATATATATATATATAATTTTTATATGACACTTCAGTGGGTTTAAAATTTTGTTTTAATTTTTAAGTTAATATATTCCTAAAGAATTAGTCGTGACGACATATTCTTAGCAAATATATCAGATCCTTATCTTTTTGCTACGTCTTACTAATAAACATGCGTTTACACATCGTTTGTGAGAATAGCTTTATATCCTGTTGTCCACGTATGTAACAGGATTGAGGTTTAAAGTCAGGTGAGAATAAATATTTGTTGTTTTTTTAAGATCAGACACTAAATTTTGACTACGAACTTCAAAATTTTTTTCTTTAATTTTTTTAATCATTTCTTCAAAATATTGCTCAATACATGTGCCGAGTTCCAAAATGAGAAATGAGGTTCTTAACAGCAGAGGAGTCATAAAATTGTGTGTTAAGTCATAAATCATTTTATTTTTCCCTTTTTTTTTTTTTTTTTTTTTGATTGGGGTTTAACGACAACTGTGAACAACTCAATGAGCTATAAGGAGTCTCCTGTCACTACGTAGGGCCACTGATTCCAGGGAAGGGGGAGAGCCATTGTCGTAAGACAAACACAACATTCATCCCGCACCGGAATTCGAACCCAGACGAACGGTCAGAAGACAGCGCGTAGACCACTGCGCCACCGTGGTCTAAGCGCTGTCTTCTGACCGTGCATAAGCTCGCTGACCTAATTGTAAAGTATTCTTTGCAATCGTGGAAATTCAATAATCTGTTTTAAAAAACTTGACTTTCTGCGTGAATGTAATTCTAGTATTAAATTAAGCAAAGAAAGTTTTCTGACCCCCCCCCCATGAAATTTCTCAAGTTTTGGTGAATTTGTTCCGCCTTATAAAAAAATAAAGTAAATGAAGTATAATATGAAATAAAGTATAATATGTTACTTTAACAAAATGTAATAATCAGACACACTAAATTATTCCAATTCACTTCTCTTGTGTGTAATTTATTTTGACGTTGTTTGAAATATCATTCACGGTATTTCTTTTGATTTTGATTATACATGCGACAAACATTCGGGGTGAGGTGGATGCAGGGTGGGGGGGGTTCTTAAAAAATGCACAATTGTCTCTCTTTGCATAATGTAAATATCCATTATACAAGCGAGAAAATCTAAATGGAAAACTTTTACGTAATGCAATGTAAAAGACCTTCTGGATATTTTAAAAATAAAACATCCCTCGGAGCTTTTACCTTTAAAATAGTTCTTTGCAGTACATCGATTATGTTTTATTTTTATGTAGACCTCCAGTAACATTATTTTACATGGATTGCAAAAGTTTATATTCCAGATCTAGAAGCTAGGTTAGGCGCGTATATATTTTTTCGGGGGAAGGGGGAGAGAATGGAATTTTGTGAAAAAAAAACACTTGGGGGGGGCAAGGCACCCCTCTAAATATGCCCCAAGGCCAGGTGAAACGAAGTCGAATTTCAAAGAAGAATGTATCAACATAATGTATGGTAATGATGCTGGAACCAAAAGCTATAAAGTAAATTTGTTGCCAAATTTTTCTTTTTACCCCAAACACTTATTGAAAAATAAAGTTTCAATTTGCTGCATGGTTTTCTTTCTTGTTCTTCCATTTTCTGCTCTAAAAAAATTAAAATTTTAGATTTTGATTTAATAAAAACACAATTTGTGGAAGCTGAATTTTGTACATTTAATTCACAGTGCAATATTTTCCTTCGTATAATCCGCCGATCATAAAATTCAGAGAAAAAAATTCTTCGAAAAGCCGCGACGGCGTGTAATCCATGGGCCGTGAAAAAAAAAATCTGACGCAAAATTCGCGGTTCGTATAATCCGTAGATCGTGAAATTCAGAGAAAAACGATTTTTTACTTTGTATAAACCTTAGCGGCGTGTCCGCAGACCATGACATTCAAAAGAAAAAGATTTCTGTATAATCCGTACCTGTCGTGTTCATCTGAACCTTCAAAAAGCCGCGATTCACAGGATGACCGACCCAGAAGTTCAAAGAAGTAAAGAAACTATCATTATATTTAAAAAACAAAACAAAAACAACCTGCCATTTTCAAGTACGTATTTCTCTGTAACTAAAGAACTAAAATCCCTGGGTTTTGCAGTACTGCCGTATAGTTTATTAGTAAACCTAAAAAATCCATGGAAATTACGGCGATCCGTAGTATTTGTGTCTTTTGTGAATATGTTTCAACTGAATTGCGAACAAAAACCGTAACTAATATAATACGATTAGCGCAGCAAAACTAACAAATGAATGCGATTCGTAAAATGATTATGTGCAATGGAATAGCTGTGAGGGCTTCTCACAGCCTTCGTTGCACCATATTTTCTGTCAGGCAATCAGCATGTGTGTGTGTGTGTGTGTGTGTGTGTCTGTATATATGTATGTATGTATGTATGTATGTACTAAAGAGCAAAGCCGAAAACATAAGAAAAACTTTAGAATTTAAAACGAAAGATGCAAAATAACCTGAAGATCAAAACGCGCAACGCAGCAGATATGAAAATTCACAATGCACATTCTATTAAGAGACTGAAGCAAAAAAATGTTTTTGACTCACACCAAGTACAACATAGAAAAGGTTATGTATTGACCGGTGTGAGTAAAAAGAGAAAAATAAAACAACTGAATGTAGAAAGTGTCGAGAATACTGAGCCTTGGCTTTATCAAGGACCAGCAAAAACTCTGCATTTTCTCACTTCCACAAAGACCTATTTGGAAATGGGTTTCTGCAAAGTCATAGATGCAAGTAATAAGCCCACCAAAATTTTTAAAAAAATATATATATTTTAAAGAATATATATAAATGTCATGACCTCCGCAGAGTTGCATGACCAAGCTTTAGTTAACAATTTAGCTAGCATTCGTAACTTTCCTGGCCCGACCCATGCTCTTCATCTGTTACTATTAAACAGAAAGAAGAAGATTATAGAAAACTCAAGTGTTTTAAAAAAATTAATATCTCCTTTTTTATTGCAATGTTAAGAATTTGTAATACTTTTGTATTGCTATTCAGGTTTAAATTCTCTCTCAGGCGAACTTGGTAATTTGTTATTGCTGAACATTATTTCTGATTTATTATGTCACTCTTACAACTTGAATTTTCTATAATCTTCTTCTTTACGTTTAATAGTAACAGATGAAGAGCATGGGTCGGGCCAGGAAAGTTATGGTTGCTAGCTAAATTTTTAACTAAAGCTTGGTCATGCAACTCTGCGGAGGTCATGACATTTATATATATTCTTTAAAATATATATATTTTTTTATACATTTTGGTGGGCTTATTACTTGCATCTATGACTTTGCAGAAACCCATTTCCAAATAGGTCTTTGTGGAAGTGAGAAAATGCAGAGTTTTTGCTGGTCCTTGATAAAGCCAAGGCTCAGTATTTTCGACACTTTCTACATTCAGTTGTTTTATTTTTCTCTTTTTACTCACACCGGTCAATACATAACCTTTTCTATGTTGTACTTGGTGTGAGTCAAAAACATTTTTTGCTTCAGTCTCTTAATAGAATGTATGTATATATGTATGTATGTTATATATGCCCCCCAGCGACTAGGGAGTGGCAGGGGTGTTTGAAAGTTTGGGTTGAAAGGTCGGCCATGTTTCCTCAAGAGTGGAAGAAGTTAAGTTGCCTAAGAGGTAAGCTCTCTTCATTGTCTTTGGGTTTTAGGTTTTCCAGGTTCAATATTTGAACTTCTTGAACATTTTTCTTTTCTTTGCTTTAAGCATTTAGGCACATCTGACAGCTGCTGGAGGGTGCGTGGTGGAGGATCCGTAGAGCGAACAACACGATCGAGGTGGTCCCACATATGCTCAATTGGGTTTAAGTCTCGGGAATTAGGGGGCCAGGGAAGTACTTTGAAGTCTTCACCGTGCTCTTCCAACCACTCTCGGACATTTCTAGCTGTGTGACACGTCGCATTGTCGTGCTGGAAGATCCCATCCGCCCCAGGGAAGACAATCAGCATGTATGGGTGTACGTGGCTTGCAAGGATGGATTCATAACGAATTCGGTCCGTAGTGCCTTCTACAGGTATGAGAGTACCCAGGGAATGCCACGAAAACATTCCCCAAACCATAACGCTGCCCCCACCAGCTTGTGTTCTTCCAGCAATGTATTTCGTTTCAAGCAGGTCAGAATTTTTGAGATTAACACATGCTATGCAGATAGATATACGAAAATTCACAGCTCCTAACTATTGTGAATCCGATGTGCAAATTGGAACACGTACTCACGTAAAAATATGAATTAAAAAAAAATGGGTAATTATTCATAATTTAGGATTCACCTTCAAACTTGAAAATATCTTTTTTTTTTAATTTAACCTCAATCCTGTTACATGTCAAAAGTGTTCAAACGCCACGAACAGTAATTTTCAACGAGAATCTGGAAGAAAGTTAAGCCATTTGGGTAGTAAAAAAAAAAGGCATGGCATTTCGTGAACTGCGTGTATTTTTGACAAATGAAGTGGGGTTTTTTTTCGCCATTCGACGTGGAGTTACTCGTATAGGTATGTCCAGAACTTGCACCATGTTAAAAAAAAAAAAAAAAAAAAAAAAAAAAAATTCGAGGGAAAGGAATGGAACCTGCAATGTGTCACGCGCGTTTTCTAAAAAGGTAGAAAGAAATCTTCGGTTATTTCCACATACATGCATACACAAGGAGAGGGGGAAGGGGTCTTCACAAAACTTCTTGACCTACATTTTAATTGAAGAAAGCACATACAGTGAGAGTGAGGCGTAACTGTATATGAAAGTGAAATGAACTTCCTTTTGTAAAACTGTAACATCTTTACTGCAACCGATCTAAGCAAAGTTTCTGTGGTGGAAGGTGAATTATTTTTCTGCACATTATGCACTTTCAGTTCTGCTAATCAATACAACTCTCTTTCTACGTTGCCACATCAGCAATACTGAACAAAAATGCACTAACTGTGCCTTTCAAAGCTTTAACCTTTTTTCAGATCTTGCCATCTAAAGTGCGTTGCCGATCCTGTATTGAAGCACTTAAACCAAAATTTAATAATAATATCTAATAGTAGACGTTTAGACATTTTTCAGGGCATTTCTCGCACGAAAAAAAAAAACTTTTTTTAAAAGGTTCCTACAGCGTTGTTCATGTCCTCCCACAGATGTCAAAGTACAGTGGGAGCTGGATATAACGTGTAACGACCCTCGCTCCTTTCTAGCTCTTATTCATCATAACCACGATCCCGCGAGAGCAGTCACATAATTTTGTTGGTTCGCTCCAGAAAGAATCACTGCTTGAAGAAGGAATAATATAGAATTCGGAACCTTTGTAACAATAACAAAACCAGACAGTTTATTTCGCTAAAGCTACGAGGCTTGGGATTTCTCGAAGAGCTGGTTAATGAAATGTTCAATCGACTTGGTCTCCATCCGCTGCTATATGGATACTAGACCGACACCGTTTTTCCACACCCGACGCCGCTGTTACCTACGCCAAAACTCACCACACACTCCGAAAACGTCTCGTTCTCTTCGGAAACAAATCATCCCCGACGCCAATAACAAGATCCGACCTCTCTCTCCGAAACCAAGGTATCGTCTTTCTCGCTTCCACTTCAAAAGTGTCTTCTCTCTTAAAACTTCAACAAATTTCCATTACTCACTTAAACGGATTTCAGAGTTAATCTCCTATACGTGGGGCTACCCGCCACACCCTTAAGCTTCAATTTCACTCATTAACGCGCCCTTAACACAATCCCATTGTCGCACAAGACAGGTACAATATATTTCAAATACTCACGTACTAAGCCGATAGTAATGCGGCTATCGCGTGTATCTGACAGCAACAATTTAAACATGCTGATTTCGTCCACCTGTTCGAAAATGACGCGAACAAAGAAATTCCGCTGTGGAATGCACATAGACATACATATTTACAATTTTTTTTTTTTTATCACCTGGAGGCTAGCAAATTTACACCCCGTATACCCGCTTTTTAAGAGGCTTCCACTGTAATTCAAATTGCGTAATTGTGGAAGTCACTCGTATTTACGAATCTTCTCCAGTTTATTTATTAGCGGAACACCTGCTGGCACACTTTTGTATATACTCCAGATAGATAGACGTGTTTTCCGTTTTACGGAATCGTCCTGAATGTTGTTGGGGCTGGCCATGTTAATGGCAAGGAACATTGACATGTCCATTGATCGCAGCCCAGGGCGATGCACTACATCATTATTTGCTATGGGTTAAACTGCGTTCGCAAGGGACAAACAAATGGCGCTTCAAAAGGAACCAATCACGCGCTGCGTTGTACGACTTACCAACGCTCATCTTGTTGGCACACAAAATACTAGGAACGGAACTCACGCTCCCGACATCATTACGTGGTCCCAAACAATTCACGCTGACATCAAGAATATTTCTACGGTCACTGAAAGCAGGTACGAGACAAGGGCCAAAGTAAGATTTAATGACACAACCCAGATAATGAAGCGAGCGCAGCGGTTCATTAGTGACAGGTAATGACACCGGACGAATTTTACTTGCCGAAATTACCGACAAAAAACATAACCAGCAGAAACATTTTTCGCCACCAAACTTTGCATATATCGTAAATTCGTTCCGCAGAAATGAATTATACGACAGTAGTAACTCAAGAAGATTCCCAAAATGGGGAACTGAATTTCCGTTTGTTACTGCATCAGTATACCATACACTGCAGACAAACGCGCACTTCACTTTTATTGACTGTTACATAGGTTTTCCCATAACACTGGACAAAAATTTTTGATGAAGTTCATGCTTCAGAGATAAAAATTGCCATTTCTTAATGAATTCGATGTGCTACAGAATATGACCATAAAAAAGTTGAATTGGCTACGGTTTGTTTGTAATATGCAGGTACACTGGTTGACCATTGATCAGGAACACGTGCATGCTATTTCAATGGCAAAGAAGCATATAATTTGCCTGTAACTCCCGATGCGCTTCCCTTATAAATATTTGTTTATGCTGCTAATTAAAGAGCTTCAAACACTTAACAAAATCAAAAGTCATAATCAAAATATGTGTTTCTAACAATTTGTCCATGTGTGTATGAGAAAATTTATTATTCTAAATCAGTTTTTAGGACATTTTGATTTCAGTCTGCCAAACTTTATACCAAATCTCTCCCATTGAAATAGCATGCAAGTGTTCTTTAGCAATTGCAACCAGTGTTTATGTACGTCTTAGCAAATTTACATCCCGTATACCCGCTATATCATCATCATCATCATTGTCAACCATTATCAATCCACTGCAGGACGAAGGTCTCCCCAAGTTTCCTCCACAACGGTCTGTCTTGTGCCAGTCTCCTCCATGTCACCCCTGCATACTTTCGAATTTCATCCACCCATCTCCCATGTGGTCTTCTTCTGGGTCTTTTCCTGTCCCTTGGAATCCAATCTAAAATTTCGGCTGTCCATCGATGATCTGTCCTTCTGGCAGTATGTCCAGCCCATTGCCATTTCAGGGATTTAACTCTGATCATGATGTCTTCCACTCTTGTCATTTTTCGGATCCACGAGTTTTTCTTTTTATCTCTCCTGGTTACACCAAGTATGCACCTCTCCATGCTCCTTTGAGTTGTCTGCAGCCTTTGTATGTCTCTTTTAGTTAAGGTCCACGTCTCTGCACCATACGTAAGCACTGGAAGGATGCATTGATCAAACACTTTTCTTTTAAGACATAATGGCATATTGCTCTTGAAAATTATGCTGTTTCTTCCAAAAGCTCTCCAGGCAAGTTTTGTACGCCGATTAATTTCTTCATCAATGTGACCCTCACTTGATATTTGCTGTCCAAGATAAACGTACGTGTCTTTTATCTCCAGCTTTTCTCCATCAATCGATAAATCTTCATTTCTTGTAAAAGCATTGAACATCACTTTTGTCTTCTGAAAGTTCATTTTTAATCCCACTTCTTTACTCTTGTCAGCAAGTTCCTGGATCATACTCTGCAGCTCTGATGGGGTAGTTGCAAAAATGACTACGTCATCAGCAAAACGAAGGTGGGTTAGATAATCTCCATTAATCTTTATCCCTTTGTTTTCCCAGCTCAGCGACTGAAAAACACCCTCCAATGTGGCATTAAAGAGCTTCGGAGATATGGTGTCACCTTGTCTCACTCCCTTTCCAATTTTTATGTGTGTTGTATTTTCAAACAGCCGAATCTTTGCACTTGCATTTTCATAGATGTTATTAATAATATTAATGTATGCATCTTCAATACCGCAGGTTTTCAGAGCCATTGTAACTGCTGATGGTTTCACCGAATCAAAGGCTTTTTCATAATCGATAAAAGCCATGCACAATGGAAGTTCATATTCCCTCGCTCTTTCAATTAGTTCTCTCAGTACGTGGATATGATCTATTGTGCTGTAGCCACTCCTGAATCCGGCTTGTTCTCTCGGTTGAGCCATGTCCAGTGTTACCTTCAAGCGGTGTGAAAGAACTTTAGTGAAGATTTTATAAACTACTGATAGGAGGCTGATAGGTCTGTAGTTTCCGAGATCCTCAATGTCACCTTTCTTATGTAGCAGGATCATTGTAGCGGTGTTCCAATCATCAGGAATCTTTCCTTCATTAAGGCATCGAGTGAAAATTTGGGCGAGTACTGTTTCGATTTCTCCACTTGCTTCTTGTATGATGTCTACAGTAAATCCATCTTCTCCTGGAGCTTTTCCCCGCTTCATGTTCTTGATTGCATGTGCAACTTCTGCTGGAAGGACTGGAGGAACTCTGGTACTGGTATCTTTCATGATGTCTGGAGTGCATGTATCATCCCTTTCATATAATTTGGAGTAGAAATATTTCACTCTTGTCAAAATTTCGCCTCTATTTCTTGTTACAGAACCATCTTCTTTTCTCAGTGCCATAATCTGTTTTCTTCCCTTACTGAGATGTCCCTTTGCTATATTTAGGCTTTGGTTGTTTTCAATTGCTTTCCTCACTAGTTCACAGTTGAATTTTCTTACGTCTTCAGTGATACTTTTTCTTACTGTCTTGCGTAGCTCTATATATTCCACTTTGGAAGTCACATCTTCTTTAGTTGTCCTCATCTCTCTTCTTTTTTGCATCAACATTTTCGTTTTTCCTGATAATTTGTTTACATGCAACTTGTTCTTAGACCCAGCTAATTTTGTTGCTGTTTCCATAAGAGCTTTGGTTACTTTTCTGTTAACTTCAGAGATGTCCACTTCTTCTGATGTTAGGCCTTCCAAAGCAGAGAACCTGTTCTTCAGTTCCAACTTGAAGGTATTATGGTGTTTTTTAAGGTTGGTTATGTCAATAGATTTTGTTTGTCTTATGAGCTTGCCACGTTCAAGTTTAGTGTTGAGGTGCATCTTACATCTCACCAATCTATGGTCACTACCTGTGTGCTGTGTTGAACTTGTTAAGCACACTGCAGTCTTCTATGACGAATTTTTTGTTACACATAATAAAATCAATTTCACTTGTCGTCCCATTTGGATGTCTCCATGTCCATTTCCTGTGTGCCTTTTTTTGAAGAAGGAGTTCAAGATGAAAAACCCTTCTGCCTCTGCAAACTCAACGAGAGTATTTCCACGCTGGTTTCTGTTGCAGTGACCGAATTTACCTACTGAAGTTTCATTCTGTTGCCGTTGCCCTATTTTTGCATTGAAATCTCCCTTAAATATTTTCAAGTGCTGCTTACCTTTATTATTTAGATGACAAATTTCCTCATAAAATTCTTCAATTTCTTCTTCAGGATGACTTGTGGTGGGTGCATAAGTTTGAATAATCTGAGCCTGGTATCTTTTCGAGAGTTGGATAACAAGTCGTGCAGCTCTGTCAGAGGAACTTTCAACTTCTACAACTTTATCCTTCAGTTTCTTGTTTATTATAAATCCAACACCACTAGTTCTGCCAGTATCTGTCCCACGATAGTAGAACTTCTACTATCGTGGGACAGATACAAAGTGGACATCTCTTCTAATAAGAGATGTCCACTTTTCAGTTCGATGAGATCTTCTCCTTTTCTCCTTACCTCACTTAGCCCACGATGTCCCACTTGATCCTTTGTAGTTCCTCTTCCAATTCAAGAAGCCTTGAATCAGAAGATAGGGAGCGTCCATTATACGTAGCCAAGGTCAGCATCAGATGGCAGCCTAGTCCGGTCCTCCGGGGATTCTTAGCACCCTGTGCCTTCATGTCGCACTGGCCGCTGCCTTGGCCAGGTACATTCCAGCTGCCGGAGACTGAGGGCCAAGATTTAATTTGTGGAATCATTTTGGAGGGGTTTGGCCATAACTCACCACGCTGGCCAAGCGGGTTGGTGAGTGTGGGATAGAATTTCCTCTAATCCCGATGGTATAGTTATACCGCTATTGGCGGTCGTCAGAGCCCCTTTAGTGGGAACAGGATGCACCACGAGAAGGCGGGGTTGACATATTTGTCAAGGAGAGGCTGTGATGTTACGCATCACCTGACCTTACATCCCACCCGATATATATATATATATATATATATATATATATATATTCACTCGATGCCTTAATGAAGGAAAGATTCCTGAGGATTGGAACACCGCTACAATGATCCTGCTACATAAGAAAGGTGACATTGAGGATCTCGGAAACTACAGACCTATCAGCCTCCTATCAGTAGTTTATAAAATCTTCACTAAAGTTCTTTCACACCGCTTGAAGGTAACACTGGACATGGCTCAACCGAGAGAACAAGCTGGATTCAGGAGTGGCTACAGCACAATAGATCATATCCACGTGCTGAGAGAACTAATTGAAAGAGCGAGGGAATATGAACTTCCATTGTGCATGGCTTTTATCGATTATGAAAAAGCCTTTGATTCGGTGAAACCATCAGCAGTTACAATGGCTCTGAAAACCTGCGGTATTGAAGATGCTTACATTAATATTATTAATAACATCTATGAAAATGCAAGTGCAAAGATTCGGCTGTTTGAAAATACAACACACGTAAAAATTGGAAAGGGAGTGAGACAAGGTGACACCATATCTCCGAAGCTCTTTATTGCCACATTGGAGGGTGTTTTTCAGTCGCTGAGCTGGGAAAACAAGGGGATAAAGATTAATGGAGATTATCTAACCCACCTTCGTTTTGCTGATGATGTAGTCATTTTTGCAACTACCCCATCAGAGCTGCAGAGTATGATCCAGGAACTTGCTGACAAGAGTAAAGAAGTGGGATTAAAAATGAACTTTCAGAAGACAAAAGTGATGTTCAATGCTTTTACAAGAAATGAAGATTTATCGATTGATGGAGAAAAGCTGGAGATAACAGACACGTACGTTTATCTTGGACAGCAGATATCAAGTGAGGGTCACATTGGTGAAGAAATTAATCGGCGTACAAAACTTGCCTGGAGAGCTTTTGGAAGAAACAGCATAATTTTCAAGAGCAATATGCCATTATGTCTTAAAAGAAAAGTGTTTGATCAATGCATCCTTCCAGTGCTTACATATGGTGCAGAGACGTGGACCTTAACTAAAAGAGACATACAAAGGCTGCAGACAACTCAAAGAAGCATGGAGAGGTGCATACTTGGTGTAACCAGGAGAGATAAGAAGAGGAACTCGTGGATCCGAAAAATGACAAGAGTGGAAGACATCATGATCAGAGTTAAATCCCTGAAATGGCAATGGGCTGGACATACTGCCAGAAGGACAGATCATCGATGGACAGCCGAAATTTTAGATTGGATTCCAAGGGACAGGAAAAGACCCAGAAGAAGACCACATGGGAGATGGGTGGATGAAATTCGAAAGTATGCAGGGGTGACATGGAGGAGACTGGCACAAGACAGACCGTTGTGGAGGAAACTTGGGGAGACCTTCGTCCAGCAGTGGATTGATAATGGTTGACAATGATGATGATGATGATGATGATGATATATATATATATATTGCATGCGTTACATTACACTTCCGAAACAGTAAGTGTAATTTTTTATAGTACAATTAAAAATAGATAGTGTATTTTTTTTTTTTTTTTTTACATTTGTATTAAATGTAGTTTTGAGATATGTACATGAGTTTTTCATGCATAGATAGAAATCAGTTACCAGCTCATTACGTTTTACTTCTTGCTTTTCGGTTGTATTCCACCAGAGGGGCATCTCTGAACAGTGCCCAAACGTAGTCTGCGAGCATCAAAGTGGACCACTTTCCCTGGTATCGTTGCCCCATTACGGCCATATCTTGATGAAACCATTCGCCATGCTCATCACTAAATTTGCCACAGTTATCCGGGAAGAAATCCAGGTGAAAATCCAGGAAGTGGAGTTTTAAAAACATATTACAGTCAATTTTTGATACAGAGCAAGCAGGTCGGTAATGAGATCATCGTAATTTTCAGCCCTGGAATTCCCCAGGAAGTTTGTTGATACTTGACAAAAGGCATCCCACACTTCTCTTTCATCACACTGAAGCATGTCCTCAAACTGCGAATCTTGAAAGAGCTGTCTGATCTGAGGACCCACAAAAATTCCCTCTTTTATTTTTGCTTCGCTCAGTCGAGGAAATTTGTCATGCAAGTACTTGAACGCTGGTTTAGTTTTGTCCATGGCTTTAACCAATTGCTTTACAAGACCGAGTTTTATGTGCAGAAGGGGTAGTATGATTTTCTGAGGATCTGTCAGTGGTGGGTTCTGAACATTTCATTTGTCCAGGTGTCAAAGACGTCCTAGGAGGCCAGTCTCTATCTATGTAGTGCAGACATGTAGCTCGGCTATCCCAGTGGCAAAGAAAACAGCAGTGCTTTGTGTATCCCTGCTGAAGGCCCATCAACAGAGACACTACCTTCAGGTCAGCACAGATAAGCCAACCATAATTTTTGTAATTAAGTCTGTCCAACAGCTGTTTAAGGTTATTGTAGGTCTCTTTCATGTGCTCCGCATGTGCAACTGGAATGGACGGTAGCTGATTCCAGTTATGCAGTAAAACCATCTTAAGACTCAACTTGGTGGAGTTTATAAATAGACGCCATTCTTGCGTAACATGTTGTATTCCTAGTCCTTGCATTAGGCTGTCAATATTGCAACAGAACACAAAGCTTTCACTTTTTTGGAAGAATTGCTCGAATTGTCGCTGACGAATACGAAACGAACTCACTCGAACATTTTGTTCTAGAAGATTCCATTGACGAAGTCTTGACGCTAGTAGCTCTGCTTTAACTTTGGTTAAATTCAAATCGCGAACAAGGTCGATCCGTTCCTCTGATGTAATTTTATGTGGCATAGACTCAGAAGATGCATATTCGTCGTCGCCTTCATTAATCCGTGACATTGACGAGGCTTGGGAATGGGGAGTTCTTCAGAATGAGGTACAGGTCGTACAGCAAAAGTTATATTTGGATATTCTACAGTCCATTTCTTATTCTTTGTGATACCTTCAGCCACTGGTGGCAACATACAGAAATAACAGTCATTTATGTGATTTGTGGGCTCCCTCCAAAGCATGGGAACAGCAAAACCCATCGTTTTTCTTTTGCCATTAAGCCAACTGTGACAGATTCGTTGCACACGTGCGGCAACATACATGTGGAGCCCAGTCCTTATCCTCGTCGCCTAGCCTGTAGCCGAAATACAAATGATAAGCCTTTTTAACAACCGGAGTGATGGACTTTTTCTGTGCAGCAAATGTCACTTTACCACATATATAGCTAAAGTTATCCGCCTTATTCACACATGCACGCGGCATAGCTACGTAATGTCACAATACAAGGATCACTTTAACAGGCTGCTATCACGAGCGTACACTCACCAATGAAGGGAAAGAAACTCTTTACCGTTGGGCTGTTAAAACTGAAACTATTGCATGAAGCGAGCGCAGCGGTTCATCTGCGACAGATAATGACACCTGACGAATTTTTCTTGCCGAAATTACTGACAAAAAACAAAACCAACAGAAGCACTTTTCGCTACTGAACTTTATATACAGTATGTCGTCAATTCGTTCCGCAGAAATAAATTCCACGACGGTAGTAACTCAGTACCCCGATTTCACTGCTGAGCAGAAGCAATTACACTTTTCATACACAGCCATTCGGGACCTATCCAAGAACCAAATTTTTTTTTTTTTTTTTTTTTTTTGATTGGAGGTTTAACGACCACCGTGAGCAACTCAATGGGCTATAAGCAGTCGCCCGTCCCTAATTTAGGGTCACTGGTTCCAGGGAAGGGAGAGAGTCAGTGCCGTAAGACAAACACAACATCCATGCCTCACCGGGATTCAAACCCGGACCCTTTCGGACGAATGATCAGAGGCCATCGCTTAGACCAGAACCCAACTTCGAAAAACAACTATGACCTTCAAAGACGTAGTCACTCGCCTACAAATTTCGCCACCTTATATGTTTTCTCTGTCAAACATGGATTCTAGATATACAAATTCATACCATTTAGACTGATCTTGCATTCAGTACTAACAGTTATTCGCTCAAAAACCGTAACTTTGGTTTATCTATTCTTTTTCTTTTCCATTATTTATTTTTAGTTTCAATTTCATACAAACTTCGTACATCTGGGACAAGAAACTCTCTGCTTTTCGCTCTCCGCCAACAGGACTGCATCATAAGCATACATCAATCTGCACACACTGATATTAATTACCGAGACATAAACCAATATAAAGGGCGGCCCAAATGAAAATGAGACTCGTGTAATAGCGTCGTGGTATAATTACACAGAGTCGTGCATTTCCGCCGGTAGGTGGCGTGTCATGCCAGGAAGCACGCTGTTATCGGCAGCACGTGTCAGTCTGCTGTTTGCACGTGCGGAGGCAAGTTGACTACGTAGGATCGTGACATGGACTCGTCCAAACAGGCACAGCGGGCGTGCAATTTTTGACAGCAGTAGGTGTTACTGGAGCCAAAATTTATCGTCATTGGGTATGAGTGTCAGTCACGGTGTACAGTGTTCCGCTAGTGTAGTGAATTTCGTAAAAGACGTGTGAGCACGGAGACCTGGGCAAGCACATGTGGCCATCACCATGGAATCGATTCCTGCAATGGACAACCTTGTGAAGAAGAATCGCCAAATCACCACCCGCTAGCTTGCGGCAACATTAACCGTGTGTAAGGGAACTGTTAATACCATTCTCCATCGCCAATTGAGATAGCAAGGTTTGCGCGCAATGGGTCGTCACGCATCTTCAGGAGAAGCAGAAGACTCGGCGAATGGGTGCTTGCCTGGAGCATCTGCGTCGTTACCAAGCAGGGGTGGGGGGTGGGGGTTTCTTTCCAAGATTGTGGCCGCAGATGAAACTTGGTGCCGCCACTTCGATCCTGCCACAAAACGGATGACTACGGAATGGCGGCATCCCAACTCTCCACGCCCAAAAAAGCTCAATCTTCCTTAAGAACTGGAAAAGTGATGCTCACGGTTTTCTTCGATGAGAATGGCCTATTGCTGTTGGATAGGCTGGACGCAGGCAGTACGGCCAAGGCAACCACATATTACAATACGTACGCAACCTCAAAACGGCAATCAAGCGTAAGCTACCCGGTATGTTGTCAAATGGGGTTATTCTGCTGCACAACGACGCACACTCGCATGTGGCGACAGTGTGCTAAGATTTGCTGCGGAGCTTCCACTGGGAGGTCCTCGATCATTTTCCCTATATCCCCGATCTGTCGCCCTGCGACTACTAGATCTTCGGGCCACTGAAAAAAGCTATCAAGGGCCGCCGGTTCGCTAACGATGCTGAGGTCCGGGACGCCGTTGAAGACTGGTTCCACAGCCAACCACGGACGTTCTTTGCTCACGGTATCCACAATCTCATGCCGCGCTGGAACACTTGCTTGAACCGACACGGAGACAATGTGTAGCGGGTATGTAGACCATGTATCACTCTTACTTCTTGTATGTTAACGCTATAAACCCTTACGGCAAAAAACCGATAGTCTCAGTTTCATTTGGGTTTTGGGCGACCCTTATATATTGCCTATTTTGGCATCACGCATGCATGCATCCATAAAAATTTTAAACAGCCATGGTAGCAATACACAACCTTGTCTGATTCCTGCACCAACAAAAAATAACAGGATGCAATGGGCTACTAAAAATAACAAGAGTATGCTAAATTTGTAATAAAGGCTGTAAAGAACTTTTTAGTTTAGCATACCGAACTTACTTAAATATAATTTCTTTTTTCTCTAAAAAAAAAAAAAAAAAGAAAAAAAAAGCTTTTGCAATTTTTTCCACGGGCCGTATTTGCATGAAAGCATTGACCTTGCCTAAACCTTAGGTGAAAGATTTTATTATTATTATTATTATTATTATTTAATTATAAACATTTAATTCACAGACGCACAACCAGCAGCAGCAGTGACAATGGAATATAATATGTGGAAAAAATACACGACCGAATTCCTCGCAGCCCAATACAGGTACAAACAAGCAACTAATTATTCTGTACAGTAGTATCCTTCTCCAGCCTCTCGATTTCTCTGGATGGGCAGGTCATGTGCCTTGAGGATTTAAGGATCATGGCAAAAACATTGGTACAAATAAGTTAAGGACCTTAACAAGAACCAGAAATCGTACTAATAATAAAGAAGTCGAAGAGATACCTGATACGGCAAAAGATCACATAGGAACAAGTGGAAGACTGCAAAAATCAGCTGCAGGTTAGCCTTGACAAAACTTCTGGGAAAACAAGAAACAAAATGAAGGAAGGGTGACCAAACTAGTGAAACAGGAGATCAACAGCTACTAAACTTAGAGGATTTCCAGCAAAAACTTACCAAGACAGTAGCCCATATCTTCCGCTCTGAATCCGCAGCCAAGAAACCGCGCACAGAGGAAGATGAGCCTGTTACCAAATTCATCCTCAAAGATGTGCTATAGTATCAATGGGCATGGAAGAAATGGTGGCGGCTCTCGATAGAGATAATGTACAGGCCAAAAATTCGGGCGACCAAGAGAGATATTATCATTCCACGCGAAACAAAGGAAGCTACCAGATCAACATCTCTGGAATAGAAATTAAAATGAAAAGTACAGAACACCGAAAGACCGCCTCCGCAACCCAGAGTGCGGCATATCCACCTTTAAATAGCAAAAGCCCAGAACCCTACATGCAGAGAGGTAGGAACCTCGAAGCCAGTAAGCTAAAGAAAAAATTGGAGCTTCAAAAACTTCTTTGGATGAGGCATAACACACAGTAAGTACTTCAAAACGGTATACTGCCAATCTACTAAACTGAAAGAAAAGTATACTAAACTAAAAGAAAAGTACACTAAACGCAGAACCACATATCACCAGCAATACCAAAACAACACACAAAAGCTTGACTAAGTACTCAGAAACAACCTCAAAAATCAAGGCCCAAACAATTGGAAAAATACTCCTGAGTGGTGCTGGAATTTAAAACCACACAGGAATTTGCGTACTTCAAACAAAAAATTAACTAGGCCACAGTACATGACACCAAAGAAAAATGAGCAATGACCTGTCAACTTGCTTGGAAAATAAAAACAAGAAACAACATCCCAAGCATAATAAAAGGGAAGTTTCTCTTGTTATTACTCTTTCTTATCACGGCACTAACACGACCCTCGGTTCACTACCACGGCTGTCACGTCTCGTAATGAGAGTTCTTACAATATACACTAAAAAGGGTGGGAATTTGAATTTGCAAACTAATGTACGCCTAAATACCCCCAACAGATTCGCTCACTGCCCAGCTGTCACTTATTTGTCACTGTATTTCTAGATTATTCCACTAATATGTTTAGTTACGCATCAGTTGTTCAATTACACAAATTCACCCAACGTTTCAATAGTACTGCCTCGTCGGCGATTGCATTTTTTTAAAGGAAGGGGGGGGGGGGAGATCGGTTGAATGAATGCATGATACTCCTACAATATCTAAGAGCAAAATAACTTGTTTTGAAAAATCATACAAACTTGCCTGTGTGAAAGTTGACATTTCCCAAATGGTTCAACCTTAGCTGATAATAACAGTAACTGAGCACGGGATTAAATACAGTTACTTTTTAAATATTAATTATATAATTAAAGCAATAGAATTATACCGTGCGATAAAATGCTGAAAGTCTTCAAGGCGAATATATTGAACGTAAAGATAAGCCTTTCTGGGAAGTGATTTACAAGCTTGAATTATGAGCTAATTGCCAATAACAGAAATATGGAAAGCTCATACTTTTAAAAGTTCATAATTATTAACGGACCTGTTTATAGCATATGGTTGAGTGACAACTGATTAGAATCCATTTCTTCTTGGCAAATAAAATAATTCTTAAATGCACTGTTAGAATGTGATGGTACCTTCATGAACACTTGTACAGCTTACTTCTAGTAATATTCTATTGCAAGGGTGGTGTTTTGACTACCATAAACAAGGAGAGTATCTAACCTGAGACAATTTTTTAAATACCCATAAAAGCCACGGAACATTTTCAACTGAGTATTATATGATCTTTTCTGAGTAAAAAAAACACGTGCAACTTTGAAAAAATAAATGCTGGGGATTTTACAACGACAGATGGCAGAATAAATAAATTTCTGTGCCACACTGTCCATTTAAAAATCCTGACACATCCCCACAACATGGGGCTAGACTGAGAACGTCAAACGAATCGTTTCACATAACTCAAATCGAAAGGGGGCGGGTTGGTTTCGGAGTTTAACGACCAGCATGAGCATAAAAGTCAATGCAGCAGTCGCCCGTTCCTGATTCAAGGGCCACTGATCACAGGTAACGGAGAGGGACAGCACCGTGGAACAAACGCACACTCATATTTCATCCGCGGATTTCGTCCGGGACCAGCTCCGACCATTAACTGGAAGTCCGCGACTTGGACCACTCGGCCACATGGGCAACATTCATTCACTTCTTCCTTGGTCTACGCTGCTACAGGAGTTCCGCAATTAAACAATTTAGCCGCGGACGTCGGTCGGACTAAGAAAACGGAATTAAAAACTATTTCTCAAATATGCAAGCAGGCGAAAAAAAGGAGTGACATATGTGAGAGTAGTGCTGCGCATTCTTATGGCGGATAAGTCCACCGTTCTGTGCACAAACTGTTAGTTACTTAAGCGCTTTTGTTCATCGAAGCGTGCAGCAAAGAGATGATAAAACTCTTTTCCCAAGTTCAAGATTAAAAATGGATAATAGTTTCTGCATCACCGATCGCGCAGTTAACTGGCAGCACGCTTTTAGTGGTGCTTTAGATTTATATCGCGGCTTCTTTTTGCAGTTGCGAACAAGAATGGCGTGTGATTGCATGGCAGATAAACGACCATAACCTAAGAACGCACCATTACGTGTTGGCATTTAATCCGGAAGAGGGGAGAAGAAAAAAAAAAAAAACGGAGAGAAAAGTAAAAAAAGGAATGAATGGGTCACTCACTTGCCGTTACAGCCTGCAGAAATCGAAAATAAAGAAAGCTGATGCCACAGTATCTGGACTTTTTCATTTGTGTCTCACGTCTACTAGTAAACGATTGTGTTTTTACTAGTATTGATTGTAAACATGCGGTCCTTTAAACGAATCGGAAGATACACAGCTTTTTATCGCAGCTGAATTCATCAGACTCGGTACCGCAGTGCGGGCTTGAAACCAAAAAGGTAAATAAATAAATTCATAAATATAAATACATACGCCGTACATGCATAGACACGCACACCACATGGATAGATAGATTCTTCAAAGCGTTAAGCTATGACAAATATTTGTTTATGGAAAACGTCATCTTACATGCAAATCTTTTACATGCTTTTTTTTTTTTTTTTTCAATATTACCCAAATAGTTTTTGTACCGGCGGCGTAGACATCAAAACGCAGCATCTCATATGGGTTTACACAAAACGTCCCTGTATCGCGAGGATGAACTGCATACCTCTAACAGCAGCGTTTTTGTTCAGTGTGGTATTCTTGATGAGTTATTTCACTCAATTTACAGGTACAGACCTGATAACTTTCAAGAATAGAAAACCGTTTAATCGATATGTTCGATTGACTCATGTATCGAACGTACTGATTGATTAGCACATGAAACATACAGTACCTATTAAAAGCCGATTTCTTATGCAAATGATTTCTCGATTTTAATCGATTTCATATCCTATAATTATTTCGCACTATTTCCCATATACGGTAATTAAAATGCAATCGATACATAATTATCTCATTAGCACGTTTAATCGGTATGTTCGATTGAATGATGTATCGAATGTGTTATTAAGTCGATTTATTATGAAATTATTTGTCGATTGCAATAGATTTCTCATAAGAAATCATTAAAATATTTGAAACTATTTCACGCTTACAGAAATTCGAATGCAATCCATACATAATTACCTCATTAGGACGATAACGTTAGGCAACATTAATAGACAAAAATTTAATTTGGATCTGCGAAATTATTGCAATATACATTGAAGTGCCACCCCCCCCCCCCCCAAGAAAACAAAACAAAACAAAAAACGATGAGACCGAAGTGGATTCGCCCGCTGTGTTTGAACGTAGAACGACGTATACCCCCTGTCTTGTGTCTATGATAAAATCGTGAATAAAAAAAAAATGATGATTAAAATTGTTACTGTTGGTGGTAGTGGTTTCACTATCCATCATTACTACCACCAACAGTAACATCAATGATATAAATGACGTGCAAGATCACCGGATTTGGCAGGATCATTTAAAAGCATTTAAGCAGAGCAATAATAATAAAACACAGTTACACTACCATCTACTCTTATTGTTAACATTTGCAACTGTAATTTTTTCAATTCACACGACTAGTCCATTATGTTAACATTAATTACATACCGAAATCAGATTATGTTTAATCACCTTTAGTTTAGAAGTATTGGAAACGAAAACAAAAGTATTCTCTCGGCGCTGAGCACGAAAATGATCATCCACTTCGCGCGCTGTCACGAACTGCCACTAATCCGCCGGCCCCACCAACCACTTATAATTGTCACTAAATGTCATCTATGCGTTATCAAACGATACCACCGCAGTTGCCAAGCTCCCAAGAACTCCGGAGTTATTGCGAGTTGAAATCGATCACACAATTATGTCGCGACCACCGCTAATCTGTATCGTGCCATAAGACGTAGTTCTACGTCAAAAAAAAAACTGGGACACCTCTCTAATACCACGTTGGTGCTCCTCGCGATCGGAAAACGGCAGCAACGCGACGGGCCGTGGACTCAACGAGCTCTCTGTAGTACTGTGGAGACAATGCACACCGTGATTTCTGAAGAGCGTTCCACAATTCCGTAATATTTGCCGGTGGAAGATTCCTACCATTGGCGGCACATTGAACAGCATAAAAAATGTTTTTTTATGACGTTTAAACCCGGCGAACGAGGGGAACAGTCAGGAGCCAAACTCCGTGGAATGTTCCTCCAGTCATAATCGGGCGACTGGGGACGTGTGCGGTGGCGCACTGTCTTGCTGAAAGACGTCCAACCGTCGGAGAGGGTTGCATGACATGAACGGATGCAAATGATCCGCAAGGATGGTTACGTAACCTAAACCTGTCTGAGCGATGTGCAGACGTATGAGGAGTCCTAACGCCCAGTCGAAAACACCCCACACCATAACAGAGCCACCGCCGGCATGCACTGTCCATTGTAGGCAAGCGGAATCCATTGCTCCGTGGGGTTGTAGGTACAGCCGGAGTGAACCATCTGCGCGAAACCGATGGTGGTGCGAATCGTCCGACAGGCTACACGTTTCCAGTCATCTCGCATCCAATGGCAGTGTTCTGGAGCCCAGGCGAGGTGCACAGGCTTGTGTCGTTGGGTTAGCAATAGCACCCAGTTGGAATTTCGGCTACGGAACCCCACAGAACACAGGGAACGTTACTCTCTCCGAAAACTGATGCTACTACTGGCCTCAGCATTCAACTGCGCTGTGATCTGCGTCAATGTTACACGTCGTTCAAACATTGCCGCAAATAACAATCGAATTTTACGATGCGTGCCGGACGCCGCTGTCCACGATCGTCCAGCCAAGGGCTACACCGGTCTGGCTCACTGGATTTTTTCGCTGAGTTTGTGTAGTCCAAGCACATCCTTGAAATTGCTGACCGTGTAAATCCAAATTTCGTGATAATTTCCGAGATGGAGTGACCCATTTCCCCGGCGCAGACTATCATACCACATTCAAAATCGCTTACATCCTGATAAGCTGCCAGCTGAACTGCGAATGCTACTACACTGGCGGAAAGTTAAAAAAGAACACCAAGAACGAATTGGCGGACGATCATGAAATTTACTTATGTTAATGGAGTCGAGTTTACGTAGGTGTGATGTTAATTTCGGGACAAACCGGTGAGCGCTTGCGCCACAGCACGGCATAATATGCAAATTATCGACGGTGGTATTTAAGAAGTACGGCGAAGTGAATGTAATCAGTCGTCGGCGTACGGACACGCGCGAAGACCCTGAAGCAGCTGCAATGCCTGGACATGGAAGACGTGTACGATTTCAGCAGTTATCGGACTTTGAGCGAGGTCGTCTAGTCGGACTCCGGATGGTCGAATCGCGGAGCGAATTGGACGGAGAGTATCGGTGGTGGTACGATGGTCGCGTAGATGGTCCGAGGAACATTCCCACACAAGAAGACGTGGAACCGGGAGTCACAGACGGGCTGATGAGCGGACCGATCGACGCAAGCAGAACATCCGCTGCGACGCAAATCCGAGCTGCAGTATATATATATATATATATATATATATATATATATATAAGGAAATTCAACTGTGAGCTAGTGAGGAAAGCAATTGAAAACAACCAAAGCCTAAAGATAGCAAAGGGACATCTCAGTAAGGGAAGAAAACAGATTATGGCTCTGAGAAAAGAAAATGGTTCTATAACAAGAAATAGAGGCGAAATTTTGACAAGAGTAAAAGATTTCTACTCCAAATTATATGAAAGGGATGATACATGTACTCCAGACATCATGAAAGGTACCAGAGTTCTTCCAGTCCTCCCAGTAGAAGTTGCTCATGCAATCAAGAACATGAAGCGGGGGAAAGCTCCAGGAGAAGATGGAATTACTATAGACATCATACAAGAAGCAAGTGGAGAAATTGAAACAGTACTCGCCCAAATTTTCACTCGATGCCTTAATGAAGGGAAGATTCCTGAGGATTGGAACAATGCTACAATGATCCTGCTACATAAAAAAGGTGACATTGAGGATCTCAGGAACTACAGACCTATCAGCCTCCTATCAGTGGTTTATAAAATCTTCACTAAAGTTCTTTCACACCGCTTGAAGGTAACACTGGACATGGCTCAACCGAGAGAACAAGCTGGATTCAGGAGTGGCTACAGCACAATAGATCATATCCACGTACTGAGAGAACTAATTGAAAGAGCGAGGGAATATGAACTTCCATTGTGCATGGCTTTTATCGATTATGAAAAAGCCTTTGATTCGGTGAAACCATCAGCAGTTACCACGGCTCTGAAATCCTGCGGTATTGAAGATGCATACATTAATATTATTAATAACATCTATGAAAATGCAAGTGCAAAGATTCGGCTGTTTGAAAATACAACACACATAAAAATTGGAAAGGGAGTGAGACAAGGTGACACCATATCTCCGAAGCTCTTTAATGCCACATTGGAAAATGTCTTTCAATCACTGAACTGGGAAAACAAAGGGATAAAGATTAATGGAGATTATCTAACCCACCTTCGTTTTGCTGATGACGTAGTCATTTTTGCAACTACCCCATCAGAGCTGCAGAGTATGATCCAGGAACTTGCTGACAAGAGTAAAGAAGTGGGATTAAAAATGAACTTTCAGAAGACAAAAATGATGTTCAATGCTTTTACAAGAAATGAAGATTTATCGATTGATGGAGAACAACTGGAGATAACAGATACGTATGTTTATCTTGGACAGCAGATATCAAGTGAGGGTCACATTGATGAAGAAATTAATCGGCGTACAAAACTTGCCTGGAGAGCTTTTGGAAGAAACAGCATAATTTTCAAGAGCAATATGCCATTATGTCTTAAAAGAAAAGTGTTTGATCAATGCATCCTTCCAGTGCTTACGTATGGTGCAGAGACGTGGACCTTAACTAAAAGAGACATACAAAGGCTGCAGACAACTCAAAGAGACATGGAGAGGTGCATGCTTGGTATAACCAGGAGAGATAAGAAGAGGAACTCGTGGATCCGAAAAATGACGAGAGTGGAAGACATCATGATCAGAGTTAAATCCCTGAAATGGCAATGGGCTGGACATACTGCCAGAAGGACAGACCATAGATGGACAGCCGAAATTTTAGATTGGATTCCAAGGGACAGGAAAAGACCCAGAAAAAGACCACATGGGAGATGGGTGGATGAAATTCGTAAATATGCGGGAGTGACATGGAGGAGACTGGCACAAGACAGACCGTTGTGGAGGAAACTTGGGGAGACCTTCGTCCAGCAGTGGATTGATAATGGTTGACAATGATGATGATGATGATGATATATATATGCGTAACATCAAAGCCTCTCCTTGCCAAATGTCAACATCGCCTTTTCGTGGTGCATCCTGTTCCTACTAAAGGGGCTCTGACGACCGCCAATAGCGGTATAACTATACCATCGGGATTAAAGGAAACGCTATCCCACACTCCCCAACCCGCTTGGCCAGCGTGGTGAGTAATGGCCAAACCGCTCCAAAATGACTCCACAGCTTAAATCTCGGCCCTCATTCTCCGGCAGCTGGAATGTACCTGGGCAAGGCAGCGGCCAGTGCGACATGAAGGCAGAGGGTGCTAAGAATCCCCGGAGGACCGGACTAGGCTGCCATCTGATGCTGACCTTGGCTACGTATAATGGACGCTCATTATCTTCTGATTCAATGGCTTCTTGAATTGGAAGAAGAACTACAAAGGATCAAGTGGGACATCGTCGGGCTAAGTGAGGTAAGGAGAAAAGGAGAAGATCTCATTGAACTGAAAAGTGGACATCTCTTTACTATCGTGGGACTGATACTGGCGGAACTAGTGGCGTTGGATTTATAATAAACAAGAAACTGAAGGATAAAGTTGTAGAAGTTGAAAGTTCCTCTGACAGAGCTGCACGACTCGTTATCCAACTCTCGAGAAGATACAAGACTCAGATTATTCAAACTTATGCACCCACCACAAGTCATCCTGAAGAAGAAATTGAAGAATTTTATGAGGAAATTCGTCATCTAAATAATAAAGGTAAGCAGCACTTAAATTATGGGAGATTTCAATGCAAAAATAGGGCAACAGCAACAGAATGAAACTTCAGTAGGTAAATTCGGTCACGGCAACAGAAACCAGCGTGGAAATACTCTCGTTGAGTTTGCAGAGGCAGAAGGGTTTTTCATCTTGAACTCCTTTTTCAAGAAAAAGCCACACAGGAAATGGACATGGAGACATCCAAATGGGATGACAAGTGAAATTGATTTTATTATGTGTAACAAAATATTCATCATAGAAGACTGCAGTGTGCTAAACAAGTTCAACACAGCACACAGGTAGTGACCATAGATTAGTGAGATGTAAGATGCACCTCAACACTAAATAAACTTGAACAGGGCAAGCTCATAAGACAAACATGATGTATTGACATAACCAACCTTAAAAAACACCATAATACCTTCAAGTTGGAACTGAAGAACAGATTCTCTGCTTTAGAAGGCCTAACATCGGAAGTAGTGGATATTTCTGAAGTTAACAAAAAAGTAACCAAAGCTCTTATGGAAACAGCAACAAAATTAGCTGGGTCTAAGAACAAGTTGCATGTGAACAAATTATCAGGAAAAATCAAAATGTTGATGCAAAAAAGAAGAGAGATGAGGACAACTAAAGAAGTTGTGACTTCCAAAGTGGAATATATAGAGCTATGCAAGACAGTACGAAAAAGTATCATTGAAGACGTAAGGAAATTAAACTGTAAACTAGTGAGGAAATCAATTGAAAACAACCAAAGTCTAAAGATAGCAAAGGGACATCTCAGTAAGGGAAGAAAACAAATTATGGCACTGAGAAAAGAAGATGGTTCTGTAACAAGAAATAGAGGCGAAATTTTGACAAGAGTGAAAGATTTCTACTCCAAATTATATGAAAGAGATGATACATGTACTCCAGACATCATGAAAGGTACCAGTACCAGAGTTCTTAGAGTCCTCCCAGCAGAAGTTGCACATGCAATCAAGAACATGAAGCAAGGAAAAGCTCCAGGAGAAGATGGAATTACTGTAGACATCATACAAGAAGCAAGTGGAGAAATCGAAACAGTACTCGCCCAAATTTTCACTCGATGCCTTAATGAAGGGAAGATTCCTGAGGATTGGAACAACGCTACAATGATCCTGCTACATAAAAAAAGGTGACATTGAGGATCTCAGGAACTACAGACCTATCAGCCTCTTATCAGTGGTTTATAAAATCTTCACTAAAATTCTTTCATACCGCTTGAAGGTAACATTGGACATGGCTCAACCGAGAGAACAAGCTGGATTCATGAGTGGCTACAGCACAATAGATCATATCCACGTACTGAGAGAACTAATTGAAAGAGCGAGGGAATATGAACTTCCATTGTGCATGGCTTCTATCGATTATGAAAAAGCCTTTGATTCGGAGAAATCATCAGCAGTTACAATGGCTCTGAAATCCTGCGGTATTGAAGATGCATACATTAATATTATTAATAACATCTATGAAAATGCAAGTGCAAAGATTCGGCTGTTTCAAAATACAACACACATAAAAATTGGAAAGGGAGTGAGACAAGGTGACACCATATCTCCGAAACTCTTTAATGCCACATTGGAAAATGTCTTTCAATCACTGAACTGGGAAAACAAAGAGAAAAATTAATGGAGATTATCTAACTCACCTTCGGTTTGCCGATCACGTAGTCATTTTTGCAACTACCCCATCAGAGCTGCAGATTATGATCCAGGAACTTGCTGACAAGAGTAAAGAAGTGGGATTAAAAATGAACTTTCAGAAGACAAAAGTGATGTTCAATGCTTTTACAAGAAATGAAAATTTATCGATTGATGGAGAAAAGCTGGAGATAACAGACACGTATGTTTATCTTGGACAGCAGATATCAAGTGAGGGTCACATTGATGAAGAAATTGAGAGCTTTCGGAAGAGGCAGCATAATTTTCAAGAGCAATATGCCATTATGTCTTAAAAGAAAAGTGTTTGATCAATGCATCCTTCCAGTGCTTACGTATGGAGCAGAGACGTGGACCTTAACTAAAAGAGACATACAAAGGCTGCAGACAACTCAAAGTAGCATGGAGAAGTGCATGCTTGGTGTAACCAGGAGAGATAAAAAGAGGAACTCGTGGATCAGAAAAATGACAAGAGAGGAAGACATCATGGTCAGAGTTAAATCCCTGAAATGGCAATGGGCTAGACATACTGCCAGAAGGACAGACCATCGATGAACAGCCGAAATTTTAGATTGGATTCCAAGGGACAGGAAAAGACCCAGAAGAAGACCACATGGGCGATGGGTGGATGAAATTCGAAAGTATGCGGGAGTGACATGGAGGAGTCTGGCACAAGACAGACCGTTGTGGAGGAAACTTGGGGAGACCTTCGTCCAGCAGTGGTTCGATAACGGTTGACAATGATGATGAGATGTATATACATATTATATATATATACACACTGGGATGTAAGGTCAGGTGATGCGTAACATCACAGCCTCTCCTTGACAAATGTCAACCCCGCCTTCTCGTGGTGCATCCTGTTCCTACTAGAGGGGCTCTGACGACCGCCAATAGCGGTATAACTATACCATCGGGATTAGAGGAAATTCTATCCCACACTCACCAACCCGCTTGGCCAGCGTGGTGAGTTATGGCCAAACCCCTCAAAAATGACTCCACAACTTAAATCTCGGCCCTCAGTCTCCGGCAGCTGGAATGTACCTGGCCAAGGCAGCGGCCAGTGCGACATGAAGGCAGAGGGTGCTAAGAATCCCCGGAGGACCGGACTAGGCTGCCATCTGATCCTGACCTTGGCAACGTACAATGGACACTCCCTATCTTCTGATTCAAGGCTTCTTGAATTGGAAGAGGAACTACAAAGGATCAAATGGGACATCGTGGGGCTAAGTGAGGTAAGGAGAAAAGGAGAAGATCTCATCGAACTGAAAAGTGGACATCTCTTCTACTATCGTGGGACAGATACTGGTAGAACTAGTGGTGTTGGATTTATAATAAACAAGAAACTGAAGGATAAAGTGGTAGAAGTTGAAAGTTCCTCTGACAGAGCTGCACGGCTTGTTATCCAACTCTCGAAAAGATAATAGGCTCAGATTAGTCAAACTTATGCACCCACCACAAGTCATCCTGAAGAAGAAATTGAAGAATTTTATGAGGAAATTTGTCATCTAAATAATAAAGGTAAGCAGCACTTGAAAATAATTATGGGAGATTTCAATGCAAAAATAGGGCAACGGCAACAGAATGAAACTTCAGTAGGTAAATTCGGTCACGGCAACAGAAACCAGCGTGGAAATACTATCGTTGAGTTTGCAGAGGCAGAAGGGTTTTTCATCTTGAACAACTTCTTCAAGAAAAAGCCACACAGGAAATGGACATGGAGACATCCAAATGGGACGACAAGTGAAATTGATTTTATTATGTGTAACAAAAAATTCGTCATAGAAGACTGCAGTGTGCTAAACAAGTTCAACAAAGGTAGTGACCATAGATTGGTGAGATGTAAGATGCACCTCAACACTAAACTTGAACGTGGCAAGCTCATAAGACAAACAAAATCTATTGACATAACCAACCTTAAAAAACACCATAATACCTTCAAGTTGGAACTGAAGAACAGGTTCTCTGCTTTAGAAGGCCTAACATCGGAAGAAGTGGACATCTCTGAAGTTAACAGAAAAGTAACCAAAGCTCTTATGGAAACAGCAAGAAAATTAGCTGGGTCTAAGAACAAGTTGCATGTAAATAAATTATCAGGAAAAACGAAAATGTTGATGAAAGAAAGAAGAGAGATGAGGACAACTAAAGAAGATGTGACTTCCAAAGTGGAATATATAGAGCTATGCAAGACAGTACGAAAAAGTATCACTGAAGACGTAAGAAAATTCAACTGTGAACTAGTGAGGAAAGCAATTGAAAACAACCAAAGCCTAAAGATAGCAAAGGGACATCTCAGTAAGGGAAGAAAACAGATTATGGCACTTAGAAAAGAAGATGGTTCTGTAACAAGAAATAGAGGCGAAATTTTGACAAGAGTGAAAGATTTCTACTCCAAATTATATGAAAGGGATGATACATGCACTCCAGACATCATGAAAGATACCAGTACCAGAGTTCCTCCAGTCCTTCCAGCAGAAGTTGCACATGCAATCAAGATCATGAAGCGGGGAAAAGCTCCAGGAGAAGATGGAATTACTGTAGACATCATACAAGAAGCAAGTGGAGAAATCGAAACAGTACTCGCCCAAATTTTCACTCGATGCCTTAATGAAGGAAAGATTCCGGAGGATTGGAACACCGCTACAATGATCCTGCTACATAAAAAAGGTGACATTGAGGATCTCGGAAACTATAGACCTATCAGCCTCCTATCAGTAGTTTATAAAATCTTCACTAAAGTTCTTTCACACCGCTTGAAGGTAACACTGGACATGGCTCAACCGAGAGAACAAGCTGGATTCAGGAGTGGCTACAGCACAATAGATCATATCCATGTGCTGAGAGAACTAATTGAAAGAGCGAGGGAATATGAACTTCCATTGTGCATGGCTTTTATCGATTATGAAAAAGCCTTTGATTCGGTGAAACCATCAGCAGTTACAATGGCTCTGAAATCCTGCGGTATTGAAGATGCGTACATTAATATAATTAATAACATCTATGAAAATGCAAGTGCAAAGATTCGGCTGTTTGAAATACAACACACATAAAAATGGGAAAGGGAGTGAGACAAGGTGATACCATATCTCCGAAGCTCTTTAATGCCACATTGGAGGGTATGATCCAGGAACTTGCTGACAAGAGTAAAGAAGTGGGATTAAAAATGAACTTTCGGAAGACAAAAGTGATGTTCAATGCTTTTACAAGAAATGAAGATTTATCGATTGATGGAGAAAAGCTGGAGATAACAGACACGTACGTTTATCTTTGACAGCAGATATCAAGTGAGGGTCACATTGATGAAGAAATTAATCGGCGTACAAAACTTGCCTGGAGAGCTTTTGGAAGAAACAGCATAATTTTCAAAAGCAATATGCCATTATGTCCTAAAAGAAAAGTGTTTGATCAATGCATCCTTCCAGTGCTTACGTATGGTGCAGAGACGTGGACCTTAACTAAAAGAGACATACAAAGGCTGCAGACAACTCAAAGCAGCATGGAGAGGTGCATACTTGGTGTAACCAGGAGAGATAAGAAGAGGAACTCGTGGATCCGAAAAATGACAAGAGTGGAAGACATCATGATCAGAGTTAAATCCCTGAAATGGCAATGGGCTGGACATACTGCCAGAAGAACAGACCATCGATGGACAGCCGAAATTTTAGATTGGATTCCAAGGGACAGGAAAAGACCCAGAAAAAGACCACATGGGAGATGGGTGGATGAAATTCGAAAGTATGCAGGGGTGACATGGAGGAGACTGGCACAAGACAGACCGTTGTGGAGGAAACTTGGGGAGACCTTCGTCCAGCAGTGGATTGATAATGGTTGACAATGATGATGATGATGATGATGATGATGATGATATACACACTGCTGGCGACCCAAAATGCAACACCAAGAAGGAAGCATCCGATTGGCCTGAAATTCGCAGCATGCGTCGCCCGCGAGGGTACATGCAAAGGATTAGCATTGCAGGTCATATGCAAATCATGTGCGCCCGGCACGCCACCGAGATGCACTAATGCACTATAAGAAGAGTGCACATAAGGCGGGGTGTAAGTAGTGGAAGTGTGTTGTGCTCCCGGACCTGTGCGTGGGAAGCTTCCTGGTGCCTCATCGCAGAATACGGCAGTCAGTCCAGCACGTTTCGGAGTTCGACAGAGGACGAATAGTGGCTTATCGCGACAGCGGTTTATCGTACCGAGACATCGGCGCCGGTGTGTGACGACATCCAACTACATTGAGGTGAGTATGGATTCGGTGGGTGCAGGAGGGACGGACGGACGGACGGACCGAAGTGAGCTATTCCCGCAGCCGCACACACTACCGAACGAGGGGACCGGCATGCTGTGCGGCGGGCATTGACGGCTCGCACCGCCACACCACGAACGTTAGCGCAGGAATTAGGGTGTGTTGCGCAACAACCTGTGTGAGCACGTACCGTTCGACGTCGTCTGCAGGAGCGGGGACTTGTCGCACGGCGCCCACTGCTCCGATTACCATTGACGTCACACCACCGGCGAGTGCGGCGGCAGTGGGCCGTGGAACGCCGCACCTGGACAACGGAATGGCACGACATTGTCTTCTCCGACGAGTCCCGCTTCTGTCTGCAACACCACGATGGTCGGATCCGCGTGTGGCGGCACCGCGGCGAAACACTGTATGACGCCTGCATTATGCATCGCCATACCGGTCCGTCACCTGGCGTTATGGTTTGGGGCGCAATTGGATATGACACCTGCACCCCTTTGGTACGCATCGCCGGTAAACTCAACAGCCACCGCACAATCTCCGACGTTTTGGAGCCTGTAGTCCTCCCTTACCTGCCAGCGGCCACGTTTCAACAGGACAATGCGCGCTCGCACGTGACACGCATCGTGCAACAATTCTTCACGGCACACCAGGTGTCACAGCTGCCGTGGCTCGCCTGTTCTCCCGATATGTCGCCCATCGAACACGTCTGGTCGTTGATCGGCAACCCAGTGGCCCGGCAAGCACCACCCGCGGCTACGCCTTATGAACTGTGGCAACGTGTGGAAGCAGCCTGGACCGACATACCCCAAGCCCACATCCAACGCCTCTTTCGTTCGATGCCGCGGCGTGTATAGTGGCCGTTTTTGCCAGCCATGGGGGATAATATAATCAATAGCTTCACCGGTGAGTTGGCAGGTTTGGACTTTTGTTTCGACAGAAATCTCTTTTTCTCTGGAGAAGCTAAAAGGTCACTCTCCAAACTACAAGACCAATTTATTTTTACCACTACGGATAAAGCTAGCAATAATTTTGCAATTATCTGTAAGAAGTTCTATTTTGAATTGTTAACTATGGAACTCAATAATAGAGTAACATACGAGCCCGTAAGTTATTCTACCAAGCAGTTAGAAAATCGGTTTAAGGCATTCTTCAAGAAACTTAAAATTCCACAAACTAGAAGATATGAGCCTGAATTTCCATTTCTTTTTGCAACGGTTAAGTTTCATAAGGATCCTGTGAAGTTCAGGTTCATAGCTAGTGGAGTAAGGAGTCATAAAAAGAAAATAGATCTTGCTTTTGAAGATGTCTTAAAGAAGGTTTTGAACCACATTAGAAACTGTTCTAACTTGATGTACAGAGATTTTTGGATTATTAATAATAATGCAGAAGTAATTTCTACTATACTCAAAGTTTGTCCCCTAGATATTAATAGTTATGATTTTGAAAACCTATATACTAATCTGCCTCTATCAGATATAATCACTACCTTTAAAGAGCTGTATGCAGAATTTAAACTTAACCAATTTGTTGATGTAGGAACTTGGAACTCTTATCTCAATTGCTGCATAAAAAATAACCATATCTTATATAATAATACTCTCTATAAGCAAGTGAACGGTATTCCCATGGGAACATCAACGTCCACGAATATCGCTAATCTATTCCTGTTCTTTAAGGAATATAAATTCATTAAAAATCACCCCACCTGCTCAGATAACTACCTTTACACTTTTAGATATATTGATGATCTGCTGTGTATCAATAATTCAGAAGTTATAGAGAGTGATTTTGATAATATCTATCCTAGCTCTCTTAATTTATGTAAAACCAACCACAGTAATCAGGAACTTGAGTTCCTAGACTTAAGCATTAAGCTCAACAGAGGTAACCCATCTATTAGCCTCTTTGATAAAAGAGTTAATTTTCCTTTCAAAGTAATTAAATATCTACACTGGAATAATAACATTTCAACCAAAGTAATTGAGAATGTACTAATTTCTCAGGTCCTAAGAATTTCAAGAATTTGCAGCAACAATTTGGACTTCAATTACCACATTAATATACTATTAGAAAGTTTTCTAGAGAACGAAATTCCTTCTTCTTTCATCAAAAGAACTTTAAGAAAAATTATTTTGAATAATAGAGTAAGGTTGGCAGATCTGCTTTAATTTTCTACACAGTTAATAATATGATTCTGACCAATCAAAGCCGTAAGGAAGTTGGCTAGAGGATGCCTATTAACTACCTAAAGGAACCTTAGTGCTATGGATATGACGGTCCTATTAAAACAAAAAATTAAATAATATAAACAAAATCACAAAAAAAGCTTAAAAATCTGTTTATAAAAGAAAATAAAAACAAATAAAAAAGAAAACTAGTTATTCATCACTAGGATAGCTATACTAAAAATAGTAAAACCAACTTTAAAATTAATAAGATTCTGATTAATCTATAGAAGCTCACTAAGGTGATTTAATACATGCAAAGATTATTAAATACACTGCTCGTGTATTTTATAATATTTCCTCATGTATTCTGGAGAGTTAATTCTGCTCTTTCTGATCATACAGATCCACAGTCTTAAGTTTATATATATATTTTTCTCTCTGGTTAAAATCTCCGCGCGTTGGTTTCTTGCTGCATGAGGAGGCCATCAGCCCCACCCTCACTGCCCCCTCAGCGTCTAGGGAGTGGCGGAAGAGGTCAGCCATGTTCTTCTCTTGTGAGGAGAAATGTTTTTGTCACACAAGAGGTAAGCTCTCTTCCCTGTTTTTGGGTTCTAGGTTTTATAAGTTCAATGTTTGTACTTCATGTACTTTTTCTCTGTCGTTTTTTAGCTTTTCAGCTTTTAGGCATTGGTTTGTCTGTTAACATTTTTGCGGGTTTCAACTCTTTCTTTTCTCTGTAACTTTGAGCGTCTTTTGGGGTACCTAGGAACAGAAGATGGCTAAGCTTGTTCCTTTTCTATGCGCTGTCTTTGCGCTGTTTTTTCAAAGTAGTTAAGTTCTTAATAACTAATTAATTATGCACTTAAAGCACTGCTGAAATACTTTGTACATATTGCAACTAACTGTTTAAGGTATATAACTTTCACAAAGTTTTCTTTAGTTAATTATTATCTTTAACTTATTCTCGTTTTCGTGCTGTCATAAGTTGTAGAGTAGGGAGTTTTAGACTCAAGTTTTCTTTCAAAAATCTGTTCGTTAAAAATTAATATTTCCTTTTTTAATTGCAATTTAAAAATTTGGATTTCTTTTGCATCGATTTTCAGGTTTAAATTCTCTCTCAAACGAACTTGGAATTTCGTTATGGCTGAAAATCATTTCTAATTATTATGTCACTCTCACAGCTTGAGTTCTCTTTAATCTTCTTCTCTCTGTTTAATAGTAACAGATGAAGAGCATGGGTCGGGCCAGGAAGGTTAATGGATGCAAGCGAAATTGTTAACTAGTGCTAGGTCATGCAACTCTACGGAGGACATGACATATATATATTTGTTAAACTATTTTAGGTGGGAATGTTACTTGCATCTATGGCCTTGCAGAAACCCATTTCCAACTAGGTCTTTGTGGAAGTGAGAAAATGCAGAGTTTTTGCCGGTCCTTGATAAAGCCAAGGCTCAGTATTCTCGACACCTTCTACATTCAGTTGTTTTATTTTATTTTTTTATCTTATCTCCTTTTACTCACACAGGTAGATACATAACCTTTTCTATGTTGTACTAGGTGTGAGTCAAAATTATATATGTATGTTTTTGCTTAGGTATCTTCTTTATAGAATGTGAATTCTGAATTTTCAAAACTGCTGCGTTGCGCGTTTTGGTTTTCAGGTTATTTTGCAACCTTCGTTTTAAATTCTAAAGTTTTTCCTTAGTCTTCGTTTTGCTCTTAAGTATATATATATATATATATATATATATATATATATATATATATATATATATATATATATACACTATCTACCAACAAGTAATTGGACACCCCTGCAATCGACGATATCTACGGCCCTGATACACGTCACGGCCGCCGCCGTTAAATATCGTGTGGGAAACAACAACGCAACCAGTCGCATGTAAGATGCCACGCAGTTCGGCGCTCTCTTATTTCGAGAAAGGTGTAATCGTCGGGTATCACAGAAACGGCCGATCCATACGTGACATATCCAGCGAGTTGAAGTACCCAAAATCGACAGTGGCCTACGTGATTGGCAAGTGGAAGATGAAAGGTGACTGGTGACTGTCTGAATGTGCCCCGACCCGGCAGACCCACAAAACTAGGAGTTAGAGACCGACGGGTGCTGGCCAGAGAAATTCGGAAGAACCGCACCAAATCGATGGGCCACATCCGTGAGGAGTTTCAACAGGCATCCGGGAGTGTTCTTTCGATGAATACCATCCGCAAGGAAGCCCATCTGCTCGGTTATCATGGACGTGCTGCCGTCCACAAGCCTTTAATCACCAAGTCCAATAGCGCCGCTCGGCTAACGTGGTGCAAAGAACGTCGACAGTGGACCGTTGAACAGTGGAAACAGGTTCTCTGGAGCGACGAATCAAGGTTCACCCTCTATTGTTCGGATGGCAGGGTCTGGGTTTGGCGTCTGCTTGGAGAACGCCTCCTGCCGGAATGTATTGTGCCAACTGTGAAGTTCGGTGGCGGTGGAATTATGCTATGGGAGTGTTTCTCCTGGTATGGCACGGGACCCTTGGTCGCAATTCCTGGTAGACTCAACGCCGAGACCTACTACACCATTTTGGATGACCATGCGCTTCCTACGTTGTGGCAGTTTTACGGGGTGGACCAGGGCCGGCTAGAGTCTACGGGTCTCAGCCTGCCACGCCCCCGCCGCCGAAAGGAGTCCGATCGCCAAAGATCACAGCGGTATTTTTCCCGCTATAAGCTTGTTTTGCGTCGTCGCTTAGTTAAAATTTTCTCCCATTCTTACGATTTCTTTTCCAAATACAGAGATACAGTCGACTTATTTCGTTACCTGCTACAATTTTAATATGTCAGCACAAACAACGGGAGTAATTTTGACATCGTTTATACAGGTACGAATGTTGACCTAATTTGTGTACACACACACAAAGAAAACAGATCTGTAAAATATAACTAAGCAGATGAAATGATGTACATAATCATGCATTACTTTACTCTTTTTAATCAAAAACATAACAGCTGCCTAAACAATTGATTTTCAGTACGCAATTTTAATATCAGGAATGAAGATAAAGTTATCGCACTCTACTTTTAATTCCGTTATTTCCGACTATTTCAGTTCAGAAATGAAAGATGGGATAATGAACACTAATTTCAGAAATAGGGAAAAAAAAAATCAGTATTACCCTGATCGCTATTATAATGAATAAAGGCCTCCGCTGGACGTGTAGTGCAGGGAAGCTTACGTTAAGTCACGTTAGGGTTATTGGAAGGTTACTTGACGTAGCTAAAGTGTACCTAATCTTCAAAGTGCTAGAGTGTGTTTAGGTAAAACTCGCACGTGCAATAAATTCATTGAATATGGAACTTCTTTTTACTCAGCGTTCCTCATTATCTTGAATATCAGTAGTATAACTTCGGTTTTAGTACATTAGTACCTTGAAGGCTCCTTATTAGAGCGGTAAACACAATATACCCTGGACTTAATGGAGACACTTAATGAAAGAGACTTAACAGCCAGACAGAGGTCTGACAATAATATGAACTGAGAAAACGTACTCACTTTGCCGCCCCGGTGGCGCAGTGGTCTAAGGCGCTGGCCTCTGATCATTCGTCCGTAAGGGGTCCGGGTTCGAATCCCGGTCAGGCATGGATGTTGTGTTTGTCTTACGGCACTGGCTCTCTCCCTTCCCTGGAACCAGTGACCCTAAATTAGGGACGGGCGACTGCTTATAGCCCATTGAGTTGCTCACGGTGGTCGTTAAACCTCCAATAAATAAAAAAAAAAAAAAAAAACGTACTCACTTTAAACCTTTTATTGGAGAGCTCCTGGTATTATCAAGCACACACTCAACAAATCACACGACTACTGAATATCCGAACTTTCGTAGAATCGCATAACAATAATTAAGAAGAACCTATCACATAAAACGAAGTTTCTTTAGTATAGTTGAGCGCGCCTATATATACTGCATACCACCACGTCATGACTTACACTCGTTGCCACATATCATTCAGCGGGAGAAATAACATCTCGTTAAGTGAGAAGATAATTTGCATAGGAAAATAAAATAACAAGAGATAGTAAAATCAAAAGGAAACTGAATCTAGAGTATACGTTACACTATGAATACTTCATTTAGCATACCAGGACAATAAGAATGTAGGAAAATTTTCTATATAACTTTGTGATCACACACACAATTCCTTGTCATAACACATACTGATTTACTATTTTACTTCACCTGCAATGGTCTTTATATTTTGAAGCACTTATGAAATGTGTGGACTTAAGAGTTTCTTTCTAGTAGACTCACAACAAAACCACACAAAATATATTTGAATAAATGCACAGTCATTCCAAATAAATATTCACACATCACCTGGATTTTTCTCACCTTTACATAGGCATGAGGGGGAAAGTGGCCCATTCATATACCCTTTAAGTACAACTTCACATGTTTCACACAGGATTTGGATTTGCCATAACCTTTTCAGATGACATCTGGGAAAATTATTTCATTCTTATGATCCCTCACTTAACAAAAATCATGTGGAGTGTCACTGATTCATAAAACATGCACATGTCCATATGAAGGTATGTTAAGCGAATACAACAATACATACACACACACATCCATATAAAAGTCTGAAGTGGATATGACAAATACATACGGAATTAAGTTTGAAACTGGGTGTTATGTTATATGTATACATATCCCTTTAAGCACAACTTCAGACAAGATTTGGGTTTTACGTCACCTTTTCAGATGGCATCTGGGAAAATTATTTCATTCTTATTATCCCCCACTTAACAAAAAACATGTGGAGCATCACTGATACATAAAACATACACATGTCCATATGAAGGGTTTTGATGAAACATTTTACTGTTTCATGTTGCTAAGAAAGCTATTTTACAGTGGTCATTCGTATGTTACTGTCTCACTATAATCCAATTTCAGATTATTCATGATAGTTTAAAAAAAACGTTCGAGAGCTTTGAGCCAAGGTAAAGAAATATTCATTCCTGATTTTCTATTACCACCGAGACAATATGAGACATTCACTAGCGAGTAGCGTTCCGCCGCGGTAAAGTGAGTACACGCTTTGCCCCACAGTAAGCCTAACCACGTGCTTCAACATAAATAAACGATAAGCAATCAGATTCGTCTGTTTATCGTTAGCAACACAATAATACGACTCAATTAACTTACCTTTAATGTCGAAGTTTTTGTATATCCAAGAACACACTGAGGTCTGCGAAACAACACTGATTACTATCTTAAAAAACACAGTCTCAATCATTCATTACTGAAATGTGCAATCAAAGAGACCGCTCTACTCTCGTCAGGCAGGCGTCAGGACTCAGGACTCTCGTACGGACTCCTCTGCTGACGTCAAAACGCAAACTTTGCTGCAATGTTCGGGTCCGTCAGAATCTAGTTTGGCCCTGGGTGGACCCAGTTACTTTCAGGATGACAATGCCACCTGTCATGTTGCGAGGTCCACCGTGGCTTGGTATGGTGACAATGGGGTTAATCGAATAGACTGGCCTGCGCAGAGCCCGGACCTTTACCCTATCGAGCACCTCTGGGACGAGTTGGAGCTTCGACTTAAGGGGTGCCCCCACCGTCCGAAATAGGTGAAGGAACTGACCTGTCTTCTCCAAGCCGAGTGGAAGAAAATACCGCTAGCCGTCGTACAACGCCTGGTTGAGAGTATGCCCCAGAGGGTCGTAGCTGTAATCGCCGCTCGTTGAGGCTCCACCAACTATTGAAGGTGACTAAACTTCGTTTTCCTTTGCTATCACATGTGTCCAATTACTTGTTGGTAGATAGTGTATATATATTAGGTGTACAGATAAGTTTTAAAGCGTTTTAAGACAACGCAACATGTAATTTGAGAGAAAACAACAATACCTTTACGAATCAAAATATGCGCCGTCGTTATCTATCACCTTCCGGCATCGGTTGGGGAGCTGACGGATTCCAGCCATGAAGTGCCAAAAATTGGGTTGACCACTTCCTCGCGTCACACTTCGTCATGTGACGCGATGAAGTCATCAACCCATTTTTGCACTTCGTCACATGTGAGAAACCGTACAGCAGACAAACCATGCTGCATCGATTGGAACAAATCATAGTCTGAAGAGGCTATGTTCGGACTATACGCCAGGTGCTCCAAAACTTCCCAGCCAAGCGTCAATAACGTTTCATTGACCGATTTCGCGATATGAGGATTAGCGCTGCCATGCAGTAATTTTACGGGACGCAATCTTTGCCAGTGAATGGGCGTTTCTGACAGATCTCCTGGTTCAATCGCAGCAATTGTTGCTTATAGCGATCAGCAGCAACAGTTTGACCCTGCTCTAAAAGTTCATAATAGAGCACACTCTTCGTATCCCACCAATATTGCGTTTGGGTGTCGAAGTCGTTGCTTCATCGGGGTCTACCCAGTGTTTTTTGCTTTGGGGATTGCCGTACTATATCCACTTTTCATCATCCGTAACGATTTTCCACAGGAAAGACTTTGTGTTGTTTTACAACAGATTCAAACACATCATGACACGCTCATCCCTGTTCCTCTGGCTCAGGTCATGTGGCACCCATTTTCTTTCCTTCTGAATCTTTCCCATTGCGCGTAAAGGATTGGAAATGATTTGTTGAGTTACCGCCAGTTGTTCAGCTAGTTCTTTTTTCGTTTGAGAAGAATCTTCATCCAGCAATGCTTGCAGTTCCTCATGTGTAACCTTCTGCGGGGGTCGCTACGTTCTCGATCGCTAACAACAAAATCACCTACTTTAAACCGTCTACACCAAAACTCGCACGCGCTTTTCGATACAATATTCTCGCCCAGAACAGATCGATGCACATGCTTTTGCAGAACTTTTCCCTTGACGAAATTCGTAACGAATGCAGTGTCGAATAAATGCAGCATCGCTTACCATCTTTCACCAACCGATGTGCAAGGGCATTTTGACTGTTGAGCAAAAACTTCTGTCACATTTTATACTATATACACATATACAGTGTTAGAATTGGAAATAAATCTTCTACAGGCCCAGCGGACCAGACGGATTTGCAAATCACTGCTGCATCAAAATGTGCACTGGTCCGTAAAAGAAAAACCTTGAACATTTACAGTATATGAAAAAAATAACGTACAATAACGTATATTGGAGCTGTATATCACAAATTAAGAGCAACAGAATGTGTACTTGTACGCATGCAAACAAATAATACTAATTAATAAAACACAAAGCACGGTAAGCAGCCATAGAAATATATAAAAAAAAAAAAAAAAAAAAGTCACTGGTCAGCAGGGCCAGTGTATAACCAAAATGTGGTAGTCCACTCATTTTTATTGGTCCAAAAATTGCAGAAATACTAATACATTTGGTACGCACATAGTATTAGCAGGCGTCGCGCTGCCGATCGCCATCTTCGCAATTTGCGAAAAAGAAATCGTTTTGACGATGGAAAAAAGCTTTGGCGATTACCTTTTCATAGTGTTATAACACTTTGGCGAAAACAAATTGAAATCGGCGACTAAATTGGCGAAAACTTTAGAAAAGGCAGCGCAACCCCTGGGTATTAGTATCAAGGACGGCACACTGAAGCATAATGTACAGTTAATTTCAAATTAAAGTTTATTGTACAAATATTATGCAATATTTTGATTGCCACTCACTAACGCAAAATTGACCTGTGTCACTGGTTTTTAAACTGACACTTCCGAGTCTGCCACTGCAACAAAACACTTCTCTTCAAATAGTTCCTTGCACGTTTTAGTAGGGAATGCTAATGTTGAATGCAAAGTGCTGTTTTACAAAAATAACCTACACACATCCATTTGACATCTCTTGCAAGTGTCTATCCCTGGGCAGAAAAAAAAAAAAGCTGGCTCGCATCCGGTTTCAGGGAGAAAAGATACAGAACCCTTCATTTGCCCTTTTCAGTGGCTTTTCCATCGCGTGTTTGTATCTTCGCAGTTTAACCTTTGCTCTGCAGTAGGAACAATATGCACCAGAATAAAAACTAATTTTTATTCTGGTGCATATGTCTGCAAAATTTTGATCTCGAATGATTAAATTTAGAATTTATCAATCAAATTGTGATATTTAGGCAGATATTTTCATTTTCTAATAACAAAATACATGGGGTAAAAGTTGGTAAAAAATATCAAAAGGTTTCTTTTTTTAAGTCATCAAATCGAATGCATGTGCATACACAGCACACGAAGTTGCAAGGAAGAAAATAGGTAAGGGGGAAATCATACAGTGTACGAATTTTGAAGCACTTTGCAACTTACTAAAAGCCACCTGCATGAAATACCTTGCTTCAGTGTGAAAGGCAGGAGGTTCCCTCATATGGGCAGAAAGACAGATGGGCAAAGCCAGAGCATAAACGGTTCTTCAACCTCCAGTTGGAAAGTATTATAAGAGACCCATACTTTGTGGTCACTACTTGGGCAAACAAAGTGGTGCTGCCTTAATCCAAATATTTTTATTCGGACCTCGTCTTCTTACAGTCCAAAATTTTCATAAAACTAAAGTATGGTTTGAAATTCCGATATTCAGTTTTTGAGTAGTAAATATCTGGATTTCAGAAAAATCCGAAAACTTTCATAGCCAAACCTGGATATTTTAAAATTTGATTCAGTTCTTTAAAAACTTGGAAATTCCAAAACAAACGGGGCAAAAAAAAAAATTACTGGCCACCCCGGCCAGTAAGTAACACAAATAATTCACTAGCCAACGGCCGGCGGACCACTGGGTAATTCGAACGGTAGTAGGGGACATATTAAGAAACGATAAACATAAATGGATGGGATCTGAAAAACAACTGCACTCGGTTAAAAAAAATTAAATGGCAAGCACTAAATTTAGGGAAAGTTCTTGTTCTACAGATAGGTCAGGTAAATGCCAGCCATGAAGTTCTTCATGTAAAAGCGAGACACTCTGGGAAAAAATACCAAAATCAAGAATTCAGCTACAGTAGTGGTTGGACACAAAAATTCAAAACACTGTGAGACAGCCGAAACGTGTGAACGTTAAGTGGATGAGGTAAGAAAAAATATTTTAGAAATCATATTTGGCTACGAATTTAAAAAGATTTGTATAGCTTGGATGAATCTGGTTTGTTATATAAGATGATACCTAAAAAATCAACTTCCAAGCTCAAATGAGAAATTTTGAAAAAAAGATGAAAGGTAGAACAACAGTTCACTTTGTAAAAGCGGAAGGTGCTCATAAAAAAGTACTGAGCAATTACAGAAGAAAAAAAATATATATATATATATAAACGCTATCTTTAAAGAATTTTTGTTACGAACTGTAACCACTATTTTCAATCCCTACATTCTCAGAATCAGATATCCGATCCGTAAGAACGTAAGTTTGTTTTATTTCTTCCTTATACCGGTACTGTCATTCAATTAATTTTACTCTTTTTCGTTTTTACAGTATGTGAAGCTCTTTAAAATACCACCCTCGCTTACCCCCTTTCAGCAAGACGAAAAAAATATGGCGGTTTAAAGATATTTGACTGTATGTATATTATCAACTATTATGGATCCACTGCTGGATGAAGGTCTCCCCAAGTCTTTTCCACAACCTTCCATTTTAAGCCAGTCTCTCCAATGTTACTCAAACATGATTTCGAATACCATCCGACCACCTTCTGCATGGCGTTCTTCGAGGTCTCGCCACTCTGGAATCTCTACTTTGGCTATGTGATTAATTGTTGTCATTTTCTTGACCCGTGAGTTCATTTCCCAACTTTCCTGGTTGCACCAAGATCGCTCCTTTAGATTTTTAGTGTTATTAAATCCTTCAGTCTGGGGTCGGCATATTTTGTTTGCAGAGTTCTGAGTTTAGAAACTGAAATATACGCATTTTGATTCCCCAAATAATAACAATAATACTAAACTGGAATACATACAGAGAACAGGAGAATAATTCTTCCACGATTAAGGCATCAATACTCACCTAAAAAAGAAGAAAAGAAAGAAACACATATATTAACAGTTTCGAAAGAAGTGATTAACAGACACGAAAACTTTAATCGTCGAAAAAGAAAATCATGCTATTCAACAACAAGTTTGTAAAATCATGCAATGCATTGTTATGATACGCTTTCCAACATACCAGAAATTATTACTCAAGTTATGAGGAGAATGGCTGTGGAATAAATCTCGCTCCTGTGTACTGACATTTGACCCCATTTCGATGATATTCAACAGAACTGGGTCAGTTTACCTCAAGAATAACATACTAAAGTTTTGTCGCAATAGAAGCAGTTTTACGCAAGTTATGAGAATAATGGCTGTGGAATAAATCTTGCTTTTGTGTAATGACATTTGACCACATTTCGTTGATATTCAACAGAACTGGTTCACTATACCTCAGGAACAACATGATACGTTTTGTCGCAATCGAAACATTTTTAGGTAAGTTATGATGCACAAGGGCAATGGAATGGTTCCCACTTCAGTGTCCTGACCTTTGACCCCATTTCCAATAGGGTTTGTCCCCAGTGGCTCCCTACCACATACTAAAATTTCATCGAAATCGAACCATTTTTACGCAAGTTATGACGCATAAGAGCAATGGAACAAATCCCGCTCTTATGTCCTGCCTGACCTTTGACCCCATTTCGCCCATTTTCAACAGGGTTCGTCCCCAGGTGGTTCTTTACCAAATACTAAAATTTCATCGAAATCGAACCATTTTTACGCAAGTTATGACGCATAAGAGCAATGGAATGGATCCCGCTTTTATGTCCTGACCTTTGACCCTGTTTCGCCCATTTTAATAGGGTTCGTCCCCAGGTGGTCCCCTAACACATACTAAAATTTCGTCGAAATCGAACCATTTTCACGTGAGTTATCGTGCGGACGGACGGACAAAGCTGGAGCATATACGCTTCAACCTACTGTTGGAAAGCGTAAAAATTCAGCATACCAGGCAGTACAAAAAGTTATCTTAACTAAAACATTTTCAATCCGCCGTTGAAATAACCCTTCTTTAGAGTTGTTCCTGGGGATTGAAGACCACCATGCTGCTTTAGAATTAGAAATAAATCTTCTACTGGCCCAGCGGACCACTAGAATTTGAAAACCACTGGTCCGTAAAAAAAAAAAAAAAATAATAATAAAAAAAACCTTAAAGGCATTTACAATATATGTAGAATATAACGCATCGTTTCAATGAAATTATCTCAACTATTTGTTTTTAAACCTATCAGTTTGTTTGCAGCCTAAAAAGAAAAAAAAAGAAAACCATACAGCAAGGTAAAAGAAACAAATTCATTTTTTTAACTTGTGACACAAATTAGAAAAAAAAAAAAAAAAAAAACTTACTAGCCATCCAGGCCAGTAAACCAGTAAAATCAATTGTTCAGTGGTCCGACGGAAGTTTTACTGGGCAACGGGCCAGCGGACCACTGGGTAATTCGAACGCTGTATATACATTGTATATATACACAGGGTTTGCTCTGGCTTTTTTAAAGTTTTCGCCAACTTATTCGCCAATACCTTTTTCCATCGCCAGCGCAACCCCTGTAGTGTATATACAGGGTTACAAGGCAAGTCCGTGATCAGGCCAATATCTCACGAACTATGGCAGTTAGCGATTTACTTCTTGTGCAGTTTGTATAGGAAACCCCCTATGGCGCACACAATAACACCACAAAGGATCCACTCGCCCCCTTTTGGGAGGATTGAGGGGACTACCCCCCTGCAGATAGGGCAAAAAAGTCAATTACAAACTTGTTTAAGCGAGGCAAAAATAGTACATTAATATTTTTGTCCCATAACAAAAGATGGAAAGGGACTCTCCAAATGCGAAAATGGCGGAAAGCTAACTGAGTCGCTGTGTCCGAAGCATATTTGCATGGATTTCAAACGTGCTTTCTGCTCCGTCGTCGGAATACAAAAATGATATGCGTGGTCGGTGTGCCAACACTTCTTGAACCCGTGACGGAAAGTCGAAATCTTTGCCACGTACGCAAGTCAATTGCATGTATATACAGTTTTCCTATTGGATGAGTGTTTCACCACTTTATGCTACTTCTCCTTGTCTCAGTGTATTTTTTACTGCATTGGACATCAAAGTCTGATATTTAATATGTCAAGGAACTGCGTTTTATTTCAGAACAAGAACTATTGATATAAGGTTCATAGGAAAAATTTTCCTTTGCGTTTTCATTTACTTAAAACTTACGAGTTTAGATAAGTTCTAAGTAATAAGTTCTTAACTAAATACACTATCAACAACAATACATATATTTCTACTTCATTTACTACAGCTGTTCGCCAGGGAGGTTACTCTCCCGATTGGCCTAATACAATAGTACTTTCCTCCAATGTTAACAAACAAACCGTCTTTTTTACCGAGAGTCTGTATATAATTTCTTATGGTACTACCTGTTGTAACTTGGACTTACCTGTTTTTGTTCCTATACAATGGAGAAAAATAATTACTTCTCCCATTCAAAAAACTGAAGAAGAGGACCTTAATTAATCTATTATATTATCTGTACATATTACTTTGTTCTGCTGTTTTCCTCAATTGGCATCACCTGCGGTTTTGAACAAATGTATTGTGGGTCTCCCGGGGAGTCTGGTTATATATTGCGGCGCTTCTCTGTGCTCTGTGGCACTGTTGGGTGGCCTGAGGATGGGTGCTATTGTAGCCCCGAAAGATCTTGCCATTTTTAAATATTTTTTAAAATCATATCTTTTATTGTAAATAAAGTTTTTATTGTACAGTCAGAGATGTTGGTTTGATGATATCGTACGGAGACAGCACGCCTCTAAGTAATTTAAATACTCTATCGTTGCTTCCGGATGTTGTGATTTTTTTGGGGCTACATTCCCGGTCCCCTTCCATTTTTTGTTATGGAACACAAATATTTATGTACTATTTTTGCCTCGCTGAACAACATTGTAATCGACTTTTTTGCCTCATCTGCAAAGGGGACGCGATAGTCTCCTCACCCACCCACCCCCCAGGGGCGAGAGGTTTCTTCGTGGTGTTATTTGTGTGCGCCTAGGGGTTTCCTATATAACTGCACAAGAAATAAATCGCTAACTGCCATAGTTCGTGAGATATTGGACTGATCAAGAACTTTCCTTGTAACCCTGTATATATACACTGCTGGACAATTGCTAAGGACGGATCATAAACCCCCGCACGGGGATAACTGGTTTACCAGTTATTTGGGGAGCGGCGCCCCACGGCCCGAGCTGACCTTGTGACTGGTCAACATCTGATGTCATGCCACAGCTTGTTTTTTTCTTATTTTGGTGCTGTTGGTGTTTGCAGGGACGGCTGTTCATCCAGCTGTTGGGGAGTCGCGGCCCCACGATCCCGAGCTGGTCTTGTGTCTCGCTTTTTCGTTTTTTATTTATTTTCTCCACTGGCTAGTTGCCCGTGTTGTGTTCTCTACCTAATCTCTACCACGTTATGTACTAACACCCCGGTCTTGTGGTTTTGTTACCCTCCACCACTAACTGATTTATATTAACCGCTCAGTTCGTAGGTTGCTGAGATTCCGTTTAGGTTCCCTGCCAGGATTTGTCTTCTTTGGATTTCTTTTTTTTTTTTTTTTTTTCCTTTTAGCTGGTTTGGGTGCTAGACCTACCTGCATGTTTGCCGCGTGCGGAGACCCGTGAGGCGGAAATGGGATGTCTGGCGGCTGAGGTCGCAGGAGACCGGTTAAGTGCCTCCTGTGTACCAACACTCCTCTTCGACCCCGGCTTCGCTGTAAACGGGAGGCTAGAGCCTAACCCACCTCTGGTCAGAAGTCTTGTACCAAGTTGTGTGCAGGGCTTTAGCGGCTTTTTGTCGTATTGCACGGCAGGGTGAGCCCGGGGGCTGTGGGATCATGCCAAAGGCGTTGGCATGACGGTACCCGGAGGCCGAAGTGTCCGCCGAGTGCGTGTGATCACAGCCAACGGACTATATTTGCAACTAAGCTCTAGAACTGTGTCTTGCGTCATATGTTTGGCTTGCGGACCTCCAGTTCTCCCCTGTTGGGCTCGATTGTGGGCGGAGTACGTTGCAGATGAATTCTTTCTTACTCCCATGGGGAAACATAAACCCTCCTCAAAATTTAAAAAGCAACAGGATATGGTGATTGATCAGGCGCCAAATTTGCCTCAACCACCTCCCACACATAACACACTGAAGAGAACTTTCGTTGAAAAACGACATCACCGCGACGTATCTTTAGATCCAGGTGTTGAGCCGTCAGCTCAGAAACGTCGCATTACACTTGCAGATTCGATGCCTCAAGCTACTTTTCTCGTCATTTCTTCTACTGACCAGATGTTGAAACTTTCCTCAAAGTCTCCTTTTTTCATCTCGAAGGCACTTGCGGGTGTTGCTGGCTCTTTGAAGTCAGTGAAGAAGCTACGCTCTGGAGACCTGCTTGTGGAAACTTGCACTCTCTCTCAGAGCAAATCTCTTCTGCAGTTGACCAGACTTCAGGATATTCCAGTTCAAGTGACGGCACATCCGTATCTCAACACCTCCAAGGGAGTCATTTCTGAGCCCGACTTGTTGGTCTGCGATGAAGATGAACTTGTGTGTGAACTTGCTGATCAGGGTGTCATAGCTGCCAGACGCATGACTTTCAGGCGCGATGGCGCGCTGATCAAATCACGAAATGTTATTTTGACTTTTAACAGCCCGAAGGTACCTACTGAAATCAAGGCTGGTTACTTGTTATGTGCAGTTCGTCCTTATATACCAAATCCTCTACGCTGTTTTAAGTGCCAGAGGTATGGACATTCCCAGCGGTCCTGTAACAGTGTTGCGAGGTGCGCCAATTGTGGTTCCCGCGACCACGAAGGGACTGGATGCACTTCAGAGCCCTGCTGTGTAAACTGTGGTGACTCCCACGCTGCTTATGCCAGGTCCTGTTCGAAGTGGAACGACGAGAAGGCGATCCAGCGCCTCAAGACCCTGGAGGGCCTCTCGTACCCTGCTGCCAAGGCCAAGTTGGGTATTCCCAACAACCGACAGCGTACTTTTGCCGCAGTTGTTCAGTCTCAGCCACAACTCCGTGCAGCCTTTTGTTCCGCGCCCTGTAGCTCTCGCCGCACTTGCCAAGCGATCTACAGCTGAACAAGCGACACAGGTGGATTTCACCGAGCTCCAGCTTATTCGACCAGCTGCGTCTTCGCCTTCTCTTTTGAAGACGCCCGCCTCTTCCGGTTCCCAGCAGACAGCCTGCACGTGCGGAAGACCCGGCCCTCAATCCGCAAAGGTGTGCGGTGTCCATCAAACTGTCTCGGCCTCAGCGAGGTCCCCACCCTCACCCAACATTATAGAAGAACACGGGGGGAGGAGAGTGACAGTTCGTCCCCAGCCTCTACCAGCATTGCAGAGGAACATGGGGGGGAGGAGAGTGACAGTTCGTCCCCGCCCTCTGCCAGCATTGCAGAGGAGTGTGGGGGGGGAGGAGAGTGACGGTTCGTCCTTTTCCATTAGTAAATATGTTACTTTTAATAAATTTCATTAACTACCTTTTCTTCACTGCTTTCTTCATACTCTTTTTCAACTTTTACCAAGCCTGTCTGATCTTAATCATTATTCACGTTTTTAAAAATCTGTGGCTGATCGTTCTTTGTCTGGCGCTCTTTGGCCAAACCTGGCCCTTGCGCCAATAAATCTAACAACCAACCAACCAACCAACCGGATCATAAACGGCTATATAGCGCATAAAAAAGTAAGTGTGGTTGGATGCCAAGTGAAATAAAATAATGTCAGAATGCCAGGGCATTACAAGAAAGACAATTTATGGTGCTCTGAAATCCAGAAGGCTTTGGAACGTGTTCAAAAGACAAACAGGCCATTTTGTGCAGAATACGTAAACGTGAAAAAAATGCAATTACCGTCCGCAGGCGTTCCGGCGTAAGATGGCAATACGGGATATGGCCACCATGGAGGGCGATGCAAGATTCCACACGTCGTGTCATGCTTTGCACAACATTATCAAGCAGCTGTTGGGGTAATTTATCCCATTCCTCTGTCAGTGCACGGATGAGGGTGTCCTTGTTTATTGGAGGGCATTGGCGACCAGCAAGACCCCTCCCCAAAGCATCCCACACATTTTCAATGGGATTCAGATCTGGAGAACGTGCTGGCCATACGAGGCGTTGAATATCCTCGCTCTCAAGACTCTCCTGGACAGCGACTGTTCGATGACATGTTGCGTTGTCGTCCATGAAAATGAATCTATCACCGACAGCACCACGGAACATGCGAACATGAGGTAGCAGAACATCATTAATGTATCGTTGGCCAGTCATAGTCCCAGTTGGAAGCACATAGAGGGACGTACGATCATTGATCATGATGCCAGCCCATACCATGACACTACATGTCGGATATCGGTCCCTTTCCTGTATGTTTGCTGGACAATATGCAGTACCACTGTCACGCCAGATCAGTTGTCGTCGACAATCAGACGATAGACTGTATCTACTCTCATCTGGGAAGGGGACAGCAGACCAGTCGTTATCAGTCCAATTGCGATGTTGATGGCACCATTGCAAACGGGCGGTACAGTGACGTCTGGACGATGGGATGCACACAACAGGACGGCGGGCGTATAGTCCTCCTTGATGCAAACGTCTGGCGACAGTTTTTCGGGAGATCCGCTTGCCAGTAGCAGCCATAAACTGATTTGCTACCTCACTAGCTGTGCTGCGCCGGTGTCTTTTTGTTGATAGCACTATGTACCGATCTTCTGCAGGTGTCGTACTGCGAACACGACCTCCCCGTGACGTTTAATACACTCTCCATTTGTTCGAAATGATTTCCAAAGCCTTGAAACAACACTGTGGCTGACGTCAAACTCCCTGGCATCATCTGTTATTTTTCGCCCTTCTTCAGTCTTGCCAATAATACGGCCACGCGTAAAATCATCTAGGTGATGTCGGAAAGACATACTGAAAATTGCAAGTTCGTCAATTGATTCTTTCCTTTTCAACTTTGCGTTTGAACAACAACGGTCAATACGCGTCAAATCCTTTATATCTCTTATCAGCGCTATGACGTCACGAACAAGTTCGGCAATCCAAAATTTGCATACGCACAACACGTCTTACTGTATCCCGCACTTATGCTAATTTCCACATTTTCCTGCCTTCCATTTTATGGTTGCTATCGTTGCTATTGTCATCCGTCCTTAGCAATTGTCCGGCAGTGTATATATGATCATAATTAAGTTCTACCTATGCACATGATATATACTATGATACTTATGTTCTCACTAAGGACTGAGTTTGTTACAAGTTAAACTTGTAGACCGGCACTGGTGTCACATGCAAAACATACATGTGTATTTAAATGATACTTAGATATCACACTTCAAATAGTTTGGGACGAAATTACCTGTGATGCTCCCTTTCCCGGCCGTAGAGAGAAAACGGAACAACAGACCCTTAACATACTCCGGGCTTACCTCGGAGATCGGTCTACATCAACTGCCCTCGGATCTAGGATCTAAGTGCAATTATTATTATTATTTAAATCCGGCGGCTGTACTGAGAGAAATCGGAGAAAGCAAGGTAAAGATTTTCGTTTTCCCTATTTTTCTACATGGAAATGACGAAAGACCGGACTTCTGAAATGGAATTCTTTTGTAGTAGGCTGGAGCTGCCTCGATCCGGTTACTTCCACATTCGCCTATTCTTGCTGCGTCGAAAGTTAATGGTTTCCGCCATTTTAGGCGTAGAAAGAACACTCGATTAATTCCTGGCTGGCCTAAATCTTTCACCTGCTAGAGGGGAGGGATTCACCTGGAGCAAACTTCCTTTTTCGCCTATTCTTGTTTTGGCTATTCCTTCTACGTCGAAAAAGTTAATGGGGCGAGAAAATGCTATTACATTATTTCGCACAAGCTTTGACGGAGCGATTTAATACATCTTTACCTCTTGTGATTTTTTAATTTTTTTTTATCGAAACACTAAATCTTTCGGTGCGTTAATGTAAAATACATCAAGTGCTGAGTAAAAAGTAAAAAACAAAAGGTAGTCGCCAGCGTGATTAAGATATTCAATGTGTCGTCCAATCAAAATCGTGAGGAACTATAGTGAGCAGTGGGGGAGGGGTTATGTGGGTGTAAGGCGAAATTCAAGAAAACGTTGATAATGAAAAGGTAAGAAGAGTTGTGACAGAAGGGTGTTGATGCGGGGTCCGGACAGTTTCCAACTCGACCACGAGCAATGGTACTTCTCTGACCTTCTGTGTGATTACTTGCGAAGAAATAGTTCGATTGTGGCGAAATTTTAGTACGTACTTTCGGAACAATAGTGGATCCTTTCTGTTGAAAATGGTCTAAATCCATACTTGGAACTAGTGCGAATGGGCGAGATTTGTTCGCCAGCACTTTCGTGTTATAACTTCAATAAAAAAATTCCGATTTTGAAAGAATTGTTTTTATTCGTAATGGAAGTAGTCTATGTTACTAATAAGTAGCGCACAAACAGATATGATTCCGATCTCCATCTACATCGACCATTATACCGTCTGCGCATTCAATCCTACCACCACGCTCAAAGCAAGGCATTTTCCTCAGGCTCCTGATCAGTAATAAATTGGACTTTTTCTGTTACCAGTTCTCGGTACTAAAAAATAAAAACAGCTGGTATGAAATTCTGTGGGCAAAATCATTTGACTGCCTCGCGACATCGACCCTTCCCGATGTGAAAACTAGTTCACTTTAATTGACCCCTAGAGGATGGAAAACAGACGTCTATTTTCGTCTACTATTCCTACTTTCTCGCTGCCTCCCCCCCCTTTGAAACTCCTGTTGTTCGCGCATGCATAATACTATACGATGACCAACCCCCGAGCACAGAAATAACCTCCAGCAACTATGGCAGCCCATAAAATAGACTTGTGTTTCACCTGTTCGATGGCAGCCCATCGAACAGATAATTTAAGTTTGAGCTTTTTAGAGTTCATGAAAAAGACTTGCGTTTCACCTGTTCGATGGCAGCTTAGTTTACATGGGGGGGGGTAACACCTCCTAAATTTAAACTTTTCCAAATTTTCAAGTGCGCTGTTCGTCTATTGATAGCGTTGTCTAATGGTTTAAGTTTGAGCTTTTTGAACCCATAAGAAAGGTGATATATATTAGTTTAGGTTTGGGGGTAACCCCTTAAATTTCAATATTTCTAAAACAAACAGCAATTTTTATACTGTCCATAAATATTTATGTGTTCAGTTTTCCTACACTAGATGGGAAACGTCCTCCGACGTTACGTATTATCTACAAATCATCCACAGTGGACAACTGTCCGGTCGAAAATGTCCGGACCCCACATCAACATCCCTTTACTCAACTTTACCTTTTTATTATCAACGTCTTCTTGAATTCAGCCGCACACCCACACAACCTGTCCCCGACCCCTCACTATAGTTCCTCGCAATTTTGATTGGACGACACGTTTAATACCTTAATCACGCTGACGACTACCTTTTGTTTTTAGCACGTCTTTTGTAAAAAAAGATCGTGCTTATGTTACCGGTTTGTCCGTCTGTACCCACGATATCTCTGCAACTATTGGTCCGATTCAAAAAATTACTTTTGCATTGGGAAGCTTGAAATATGCGAATGATGATCCTTTCTTTCGCTTTTTTTTTTACGACGCGCAATTTTGCCGCTAGAGGGCATAAATGCAGATGTCGAATTCAAAAAAACGTTTTATTCCACATATTTTTTCTTCTAAACATCCGATTGAAAAAAATATTTTATCTTTCGATTCCATTTATGCCGAAGAGTATTTTAGATGTAGTTACTTTTTCAAATTACGCATAGATTTTCCGCTAGGCGGCGTAAAAGTAAATTACATTTTCCCCGATAATTATTCTTCTAAAACTCCGATTTGAAATTTTTTTTCCTTCAGCGGATACACCTCCTGATGGAAAATCGTTTGCATATAATTTCAAATTTTTGGTAAGGAATACTTTGGCCACCAGGGGGCGTAAGCGTTAATTTTTGTTTCTGATGTATTTGCCATAAAATCTGAGCTTCTAAAACATCGACTGAAAAAATTCTTTCGTAGACTATGCCGCTTCGAAATATTTTCTTCTTAAAATATCCCAATTTTCGAAATATTTTCTTCTTAAAATATCCCGTAGTTTCTCCGCCAGGGGGCGTAGATGTATATCTTACTTTTGTCAATATCTCTACTTCTAGGAGTCCGATTTGAAAAACTTCTTTGTTGGATAGTGTTTCAGTGTGACATGTTTTTCATATCAAAATTTTCAAGTAATTTGTAGACTTTCCGCTAGCGGGCGAAATGGTAAATTGCTTTTCCCCCTATATCTCTGCTTCTAAATCTCCAATTTGAAAAAAAATTTCTGTACTGGATACAGCTCTTGGTGGGAAATCCTTTGCACATAATTTCTAATTTTTGTAAAAAATGATTTGGCCACCAGGTGGCATAAGTCTTAATTTCCGCTTCTTTGTGTATTTGCAGCAAAATATGAGCTTCTAAAATCTCGATTGAAAAAAAAAGTCGTTTGTTGACCGATACTACTCATGTCGACAAACCTTTTAGGAACATTTTCTTCTTGAAATAACGCATGGTTTCTACGCCTGGGAGCGTAGATGTATATCTTATTTTTGTCAATATCTCTACTTCTAGGAGTCCGATTTGAAAAATTCCTTCTTTGTTGGATAGTGTTTCCGATGCGAAATGTTTTTCCTATAAATTCAAAATTCTCAAGTAAATCATAGACTTTCCGCTAGGGGGCACAAAGGTAAAATACGTTTTCTGCGTTATTTCTGCTTCTAAAACTCCGATTTGAAAAATTCTTCCTGTATTGCATACAAGACCTGATGGAAAATATTTTTTACATAATTTCTAATGTTTGGAATAGAATGGTTTGGCCAACAGAGGGCATAAGTGTTAATTTCTGCTTTTGATGCGCTTGTAGCAAAATCTGGGCTCGACTATTTTTTTTTTTCTTGGACCGATACCGCTCGTATGGAAAAACCTTTTGAGAATACTTTCTTCCTGAAATAATGCATGGTTTTCCCACCAGGGGACGTAAAGTCACATCTTATATTTGTCGATATCTCTGTTTCTAAGAGTCCGCTTTGAAAAATTATTTGGGTGTGGGAGAGCGTTTCCGGTTCGAAATGTTTCTCATATAAATTCATGTTTTTCTTAACGCACAAGTCTGCAACCAGAGGACGTAAGCTCACGATTCCGTTTACAAGCAATACCTGAGGGATTAAAAAAACTTCTTTTTTCCGTCAGATACTATTGTTTTCCATACCGGTTCCATTGACTTTGAATAGCTTTGATAAATTTAATTTGCGTCAGAACAGATTCAAAAGACGTGCCTATTTACACAAGAAAATTCGGTGTCATCTTTCTTGTTTACTTTTTACTCAGCACTTGATGTCCCCTACATTAACGCACGAAAGATTTAGGTGTTTCGATAAAAAAAAAAAAAATTCACGGCAGGTAAAGATGCATCTTTTTTTTTTAAATCACTCCGTCAAAGCTTATGCGAAATAACGTAATAGCACTCCCCCCCTCCAATTTTAAATTATAAATGTTTTGCACAACTAAGTTTTTTATTTGGCTTTTTTTCCCCCCGATTAAATAAATAAAACCAGCTTTAAACCCTAGGGATGGAAACTAGCTTTTTTTTTTTTTTTCACGGGAAAAATTGGCTTTTTTTTTTATTAACGCACTAAAAATTTAGTGTTTTGATCAAAAAAAAAAAATCACGGGACGTAAATATGTATCTTTTATTTAAATCACTATCAAAGCTTATGCGAAATAATGTAATAGCATTTTCTCGCCCCATTATCTTTCCATGTAACAGGAATAGCCAAAAAAAGAATAGGCGAAAAAGGAAGTTGCTTCAGGTGAATCCCTCCCCTCTGGCAGGTGAAAGTTTTTTTTAGGAGAGACAGGAATAATAGGCGAATCGAGAATTCTTTCCTCGCCTAAAATGGCGGAAATGGCGGGACCCATTAACTTTCGACGTAGCAGGAATAGGCGAAACAAGAATAGGCGAATGTGGAAAACACGCCTCGATCCCGAGGGGAACAAGATTGTGTCTCATTTTAATGACGTGGAACTAAAGAAAGTACGAAGTAAAATGAAAAAAAAAAAATGCTTTAAATGAATAATTCAAATAGTTAAAAATAATGACGTTCACATATTAAAAAAATCGATAAACAAATATTCAGCAGCAAAAGTTCGTGATAGAAGGCAGTCCTGATGTTTTTCATGTGTATTTTAACATATGTATATACTACCATGTTTGAAGTGCAAATATTGCCATCTCTAATTGTGTCAAACAGAAAAGCGGTATTAATTAAAAATGTGCAGCCAAAGCGAAGAAGTATTATGCAATTCACATACTGTATCGATATTCTTCATTTTTCGAAGGTGCTGTTGTTTTAATTGAGAAAAAAATTCTCATCTAATCATACAATTTGGTTTTGAACTGTAATAAGCCATATACCAAAAAACCAGGCTAAAATTCTTGAGGAGTTTCATAAATCTGCACCAGCTGTTCTTTCGTAAATAACAACAATTAAAATAGCATCTGTGAACGTTTCTAAATGAAAGAAAAAAGAAGGTTATGTGTTGTTTTTCCTTTTTTCCAGGAAATGAAAATTATGGTAAATAAAGGCAGTATTATTTGATATACTTTTAAAACAATCAAGATAAGGTGTCTGTTTTTGGCGATTTCATTCTTCTCAGCACTGTGAGTGTCATCTGAATTGAAAGTAGATCACTCCATGATTGAGACGGAGATTTATGGATGCGTGCGCGTATATGTGAGTCTTGGAGGTTTACACTGTCCGTTTTATTATTGGTCTTCGGTACCGCAAACAGCATTCCTTTATTTTTTATTTGTTCTGGTCACACTTTCAAGCACCAAACAACTTTCACGTAGACATGCGATTTTCAAATTCTGCATCCTTCAGAAGGATGCAGAATTTGCTGCGGCAGAAATTTTCCAAAGAAAATCCTTACTTTTTACCTTCTCTTTTTAAAAACCGAGAAAAATCTACATGACTTGACTGGTAGCATACAAGAAACTTCACAAAACTCTACCTAATTAATATCTCCAGAACACGAAACAGTAACTTGCAGATACTTCAAAGAATGGTCTGTTCAAAAATTTAATAATTTTGGAATCTGAGATGAATTCCGGTTCCTGCATAAAGGGGCTCTGTCTCATTTTGCAGAGTGTTCAGGAGAGCGTACGTATTTAGCGGTGACAAAATAACACTCGCTCCATTTCATTAAATCTACGCATCCCAGAATTTGTAATACTGCGCTGTACGGTATGATTAAATATGTTTTCCACGAACAAAAAATGAGACAACATTAAATTCGAAGTTGTTTTCAAGACATCATATCCCTGAGCGCCATTCTGTGAACGGAGACAAAGGCACCAGGGAAAAAGGTATTTTACTAAAAAGGGCGATGATGAAAAAATTGAATATGTTGCAGAAAGAACAGCAAATGCTCAGTGAGCAAAACATTAAACTAAACAAAAGGATATGGTATAATACATTACAAAGACCGGTGAAATGAATATTTTCTGAAACAATAAAGATTGCTATAACTGAAAAAGGTTTAAATGAGAAGTAATTATTTCCTATTTTCGAAAGATTAATTTGTCTTTCCTTCCCACTAACTGTGAAGACTGCATTCGATGTCAAACCCCCTTGTTTTGTTATCACTAGGCCATATTAACACAAGACATGCCTTTTGAACACATCAAAGACTGAAAAAAAAAAAAAAAAAAAAAGCTGATCGTGAGATGATATTTTTAAATCTGCCAATAAATAACTGATAACGTACGAAAGTACCTGCTTTTAAGTACTTTCAATGCGTAAAACAAAGGAGGGAGGCGAGCAGGGGGATAAAATTCATACATGACAAAAAAGCATTTTCTGCAAGATTTTGTCCTACATAAACAACAACTGCGTCTTCAATTACAACAGGAAAATACGAAATGGAAGCAATTCATATACAACGCGCGATCAAGTGCACTTATAACATAATAAACAGAAAACCAACGCTTAACGAGTTATATAGTATAATTTTCCTGGCCTTCAAAGCAAAAAAAAAAAATTTACTTCAACAAGGGAGTACACATTTTCGCAGTGAAAGGTAACGGTAGAATGACGTTTAATGAAAACGGCAAAGCATTCCTTAATACACTACCTAATTGATCAACTTATATTAATATAACACAAATCGCACGCTCCAATGAGATAAATACAATCCCCAGCTCTGCATTAGTATTTTTTAATGTCGCCATCGGTTAATACATATAAATTTAAATCACGCTGTCCATTGATAATTGTTTCCAATAAGTACACCAACTAACCGCAAAGACATGAAATTCAGTCTTTCTTCATGGTACACCTTGAAAATTCTGATTGACCTTTCTTTAAACATGAGAACTTTAACTTATAGCCAGTGGCACCGAGGAGGGGTAAATTTTTATATCGTCCGTTTTCCTGTCTTTCACTTTGCTGCGCACATTTCACCGAATCATTTCGGGCTTCGATATTGGGTTACCATCTGCTTACTTTGCGTATGCTTCCTGCTATGCTTGTACTACCGTGCTTTCCATTTAGAATATATCATCATCATCATCATCATTGTCAACCATTATGAATCCACTGCTGGACGAAGGTCTCCCCAAGTTTCCTCCACAACGGTCTGTCTTGTGCCAGTCTCCTCCATGTCACCCCTGCATACTTTCAAATTTCAGCCACCCATCTCCCATGTGGTCTTCTTCTGGGTCTTTTCCTGTCCCTTGGAATCCAATCTAGAATTTCGGCTGTCCATCGATGATCTGTCCTTCTGGCAGTATGTCCAGCCCATTGCCATTTCAGGGATTTAACTCTGATCATGATGTCTTCCACTCTTGTCATTTTTCGGATCCACGAGTTCCTCTTCTTATCTCTCCTGGTTACACCAAGTATGCACCTCTCCATGCTCCTTTGAGTTGTCTGCAGCCTTTGTATGTCTCTTTTAGTTAAGGTCCACGTCTCTGCACCATACGTAAGCACTGGAAGGATGCATTGATCAAACACTTTTCTTTTAAGACATAATGGCATATTGCTCTTGAAAATTATGCTGTTTCTTCCAAAAGCTCTCCAGGCAAGTTTTGTACGCCGATTAATTTCTTCATCGCCACTCCGGTGGCGCAGTGGTCTAAGGCGTTGGCCTCTGATCATTCGTCCGAAAGGGGTCCGGGTTCGAATCCCGGTGAGGCATGGATGTTGTGTTTGTCTTACGGCACTGGCTCTCTCCCTTCCCTGGAACCAGTGACCCTAAATTAGGGACGGGCGACTGCTTATAGCCCATTGAGTTGCTCACGGTGGTCGTTAAACCTCCAATCAAAAAAAAAAAAAAAAAAAAATAATTTCTTCATCAATGTGAGCCTCACTTGATATCTGCTGTCTAAGATAAACGTATGTGTCTGTTATCTCCAGCTTTTCTCCATCAATCGATAAATCTTCATTTCTTGTAAAAGCATTGAACATCACTTTTGTCTTCTGAAAGTTCATTTTTAATCCCACTTCTTTACTCTTGTCAGCAAGTTCCTGGATCATACTCTGCAGCTCTGATGGGGTAGTTGCAAAAATGACTACGTCATCAGCAAAACGAAGGTGGGTTAGATAATCTCCATTAATCTTTATCCCCTTGTTTTCCCAGCTCAGCGACTGAAAAACACCCTCCAATGTGGCATTAAAGAGCTTCGGAGATATGGTGTCACCTTGTCTCACTCCCTTTCCAATTTTTACGTGTGTTGTATTTTCAAACAGCCGAATCTTTGCACTTGCATTTTCATAGATGTTATTAATAATATTATTGTATGCATGTTCAATACCGCAGGTTTTCAGAGCCATTGTAACTGCTGATGATTTCACCGAATCAAAGGCTTTTTCATAATCAATAAAAGCCATGCACAATGGAAGTTCATATTCCCTCGCTCTTTCAATTAGTTCTCTCAGTACGTGGATATGATCTATTGTGCTGTAGCCACTCCTGAATCCAGCTTGTTCTCTCGGTTGAGCCATGTCCAGTGTTACCTTCAAGCGGTGTGAAAGAACTTTAGTGAAGATTTTATAAACTACTGATAGGAGGCTGATAGGTCTGTAGTTTCCGAGATCCTCAATGTCACCTTTCTTTCATGTAGCAGGATCATTGTAGCGGTGTTCCAATCCTCCGGAATCTTTCCTTCATTAAGGCATCGAGTGAAAATTTGGGCGAGTACTGTTTCGATTTCCCCACTTGCTTCTTGTATGATGTCTACAGTAATTCCATCTTCTCCTGGAGCTTTTCCCCGCTTCATGTTCTTGATTGCATGTGCAACTTCTGCTGGAAGGACTGGAGGAACTCTGGTACTGGTATCTTTCATGATGTCTGGAGTGCATGTATCATCCCTTTCATATAATTTGGAGTAGAAATCTTTCACTCTTGTCAAAATTTCGCCTCTATTTCTTGTTACAGAACCATCTTCTTTTCTCAGTGCCATAATCTGTTTTCTTCCATTAGTGAGATGTCCCTTTGCTATCTTTAGGCTTTGGTTGTTTTCAATTGCTTTCCTCACTAGTTCACAGTTGAATTTTCTTACGTCTTCAGTGATACTTTTTCTTACTGTCTTGCATAGCTCTATATATTCCACTTTGGAAGTTACATCTTCTTTAGTTGTCCTCATCTCTCTTCTTTTTTGCATCAACATTTTCGTTTTTCCTGATAATTTGTTTACATGCAACTTGTTCTTAGACCCAGCTAATTTTGTTGCTGTTTCCATAAGAGCTTTGGTTACTTTTCTGTTAACTTCAGAGATGTCCACTTCTTCCGATGTTAGGCCTTCTAAAGCAGAGAACCTGTTCTTCAGTTCCAACTTGAAGATATTATGGTGTTTTTTAAGGTTGGTTATGTCAATAGATTTTGTTTGTCTTATGAGCTTGCCACGTTCAAGTATAGTGTTGAGGTGCATCTTACATCTCACCAATCTATGGTCACTACCTGTGTTGAACTTGTTTAGCACACTGCAGTCTTCTATGACGAATTTTTTGTTACACATAATAAAATCAATTTCACTTGTCGTCCCATTTGGATGTCTCCATGTCCATTTCCTGTGTGGCTTTTTCTTGAAGAAGGAGTTCAAGATGAAAAACCCTTCTGCCTCTGCAAACTCAACGAGAGTATTTCCACGCTTGTTTCTGTTGCCGTGACCGAATTTACCTACTGAAGTTTCATTCTGTTGCCGTTGCCCTATTTTTGCATTGAAATCTCCCATGATTATTTTCAAGTGCTGCTTACCTTTATTATTTAGATGACAAATTTCCTCATAAAATTCTTCAATTTCTTCTTCAGGATGACTTGTGGTGGGTGCATAAGTTTGAATAATCTGAGCCTGGTATCTTTTCGAGAGTTGGATAACAAGTCGTGCAGCTCTGTCAGAGGAACTTTCAACTTCTACAACTTTATCCTTCAGTTTCTTGTTTATTATAAATCCAACACCACTAGTTCTGCCAGTATCTGTCCCACGATAGTAGAAGAGATGTCCACTTTTCAGTTCGATGAGATCTTCTCCTTTTCTCCTTACCTCACTTAGCCCCATGATGTCCCATTTGATCCTTTGTAGTTCCTCTTCCAATTCAAGAAGCCTTGAATCAGAAGATAGGGAGCGTCCATTATACGTAGCCAAGGTCAGCATCAGATGGCAGCCTAGTCCGGTCCTCCGGGGATTCTTAGCACCCTCTGCCTTCATGTCGCACTGGCCGCTGCCTTGGCCAGGTACATTCCAGCTGCCGGAGACTGAGGGCCAAGATTTAAGTTGTGGAATCATTTTGGAGGGGTTTGGCCATAACTCACCACGCTGGCCAAGCGGGTTGGTGAGTGTGGGATAGAATTTCCTCTAATCCCGATGGTATAGTTATACCGCTATTGGCGGTCGTCAGAGCCCCTTTAGTGGGAACAGGATGCACCACGAGAAGGCGGGGTTGACATTTGTCAAGGAGAGGCTGTGATGTTACGCATCACCTGACCTTACATCCCTTAGAATATATATATATATATTTCCGTTTGTAGCTTGTCAGCACTGAAGTTGTGTTGGGTACAATACCACAACATAAATGTTTCCCTTGGAACATAATTAGTCTGGCGACTCGATGCGGTGAAATTATCTCCTCCGACCGCTTACAGTTCCTCCGCTGGGCAGATACTAATTAAAAACGCGGAGTAAAATGTACTGGGAGCTTAATGTCAAATTCAGAATTTCATGCGCTACCCTTTCGTGTTACTTTCACTGTCAGACTAAATAAGGTTCGTTTCAAAATGCATTGAGTCAGCTTGAGCCTACTGTCACTTTCTACTTATCGACAGTTCCACTTCCAATATTTCAGTATTGAAACTGCTTCGATTGGCGGGTCTTCCTCTTCAGCCGTAGCTAGAAAATTTGGGTTCGAGCAGCATCCAGCAGGGAGATTAAGGTTCTCTTGGTGGAACGTATTTCAAAACGCGCTACAAGTGAACAAACACAGTGTTCGAAATTCCTGAATTAGAATCCTAACCCATTTTTATGTGAGCACTTTTCCCTTTTGTTTCGAACTCCCCTGTTCCTCTACTTAATATTCAAAGAAATAAAAAAAAAGGGGGGGGGGGGGGGGGAATGAGCACGGAGAATCGTGCGTAGATAGAGCAATAGATCCCCAAATGAATACTGTGTCACACCTATTATTTTTCAGAAAATTCACCAACTAATTGAACTGTATCGGAAGAAGATAAAATACACGAAAACATAACAAAAGATAGGGAGGAGGAAGTAATGTGCTCAAAATAAGAAGAATTTTGTTCGCTGATTCTATAAAGCTGGTCCTTGGCTGGATGCACAACCACGACTGTTTCATATTGGCACACATATGTACTTCGACGTTAAGTTCATGTGACACGTTTTCACTATACTGAAAATTAAATTTATTTTCTTTTTGCAACAAGAGATTCCAATGCCCCCGCCCCCCCCCCCTCCTTTTTTTTTTTTTTTTTTTTTTTCGTTTTTATTTGTGTGAGCAAATTCGATGGGATATAGACAGTCGCTCGTCCCTAATTTAAGGCCATTGGTTCCAGGGAAATGACAGCTAGTGCCATAAGGCAAACACAACTTTTACACCTCACCAGGTTACGGACGAATGGGTCAGAAGCCAGCGTGCGGTGGCGCAGTGGTCTAAGGCGCTCGCCTATGATCATTCGTCCGTATGGGGTCCGGGTTCGAATCCCGGTGAGGCATGGATGTTGTGTTTGTCTTACGGCACTGGCTCTCTCCCTTCCCTGGAACCAGTGACCCTAAATTAGGGACGGGCGACTGCATATAGCCCATTGAGTTGCTCACGGTGGTCGTTAAACCTCCAATCAAAAAAAAAAAAAAAAAGCCAGCGTGCCACCGAGACGGCAGAACAGAAAGTGATCATGCACATACAAACCTCCAAGGATTGTACTCATTCTGCTATAGTTCATGCTTTTCGATATTGCCAGTGTGAACATCATTCTCTGTTCCGCGTCCATAACATGTGTTCTTTCGGGCTGTTTTAGTTTTACAGTATAATTTGTGTCTCGCTTGTGCTCAGCCACCCCCACCCCTCCCCTTCCAGATTTCAACGAAAATGAAAACCAGGGCCTCGAAACGTTCTTTTAGTGGAAATTATTATTCTAAAACATAACACCATCCATGTCATAAAATGGTATAGTAGATACACATGATATCGTTTAGGTAATCAACTGACTGCAGGTTGTGCCTTTAAAAACTGTTGTGAAAAAATTAGAGCATTAATAGTAATAGGTCTCTTCAGTTAGTCCTAAAACTCCTCCACACTCAACCGTTTAGTCCTAAAACTTGTCCACTCTCTTGGGGTTTTTTTTCTTCGCTGCTATTTTTTTATCAAGCTGCAGCAAAGGCTGGTTCACATCCTGCAATTCTTTTATTATTCTGTATGATTTTAATTAATTATTACCCCAACATACGGCAAATTTCAAAGAATTTACAAGTAACGCTTGTTCAATCTTTCAGCCAATTATCTTTCAAACTCATTAATTATTACTGAATGAATGGTTGCTAAAATGCTTTTCTCCCACAATATAGTACCCTTCGGGAATGGCGCTATAACGCAAGTCAGTGTATGTATCTTGAGTGGCCACTTAATTATACACGGTCGTATCAGAATAATATGACCACCCCCGGAATCACAGTATACCAGCCAGTGTATCTTGCCACGTGCACTCAGGGCCCATGTGCCCAGAGTGCACGTGACAAGGTCGACCACACGGAGATATAAGCGGGCTGCCAGGACAGAAGAGCCATAGTGCGTAACGTGAGCACAATGTGCAGAGGTAGTGATTTGACGGACGTTCAAAGGGAATGATCATCGGCTACAGAAAGAATCTCACAAACAGCAGACTTCGTGGGCCGTTCGCGAGGCGCTGTACTAACGGCGTACCAAGAATGGACCGCTGGCACACAGAGTACCTCCTGACGTCATAACTGTGGAGCCCCCAAAGGCCATCAACCCCAGAGGAGAGCGTCACCTCCGTCGACTGATGAAGGGCAATCGACGCGCAACAGTGCAGTTGACCACCCAAATGAACGCGGATGCACCCAGGCACGTGTCCTCGATAACAGTAGAGCGAACCCTGTTACGCGTGGGTCTCCGGAGTCGACGCTGCGTCAAGGCACCCATGTCAACTCAGGCACACCGACGCCTGCAGTTCGTATGGGACTACTGTCATTGGACAGTGGAAGAGTGGGAAAAGGTTGCCTTCTCCGACGAATCGAGGTTTCTGCTTCACAGAAGTGACGGGCAGTGGCGGATACGGCGTCAGACACACGAGAACCAAAACCCGGACACGCTTGTCGGTGAAGAACAGGCCGGCGGTGGCAGTGTGCACGAATGGGGGATGTTTTCCTGGTATGACCTGGGACCGCTGGAACCACTGGATGGATCCCTGAACGCCAATGGCTACCCGTCCATCCTCACTGTCCACATGCATCCCTTCATGTTGGACGTTTACCTTGGTGGTGATGGTGTCCACCAACAGAACAATGCGCCGTGCCATGTCGCTAATGGGGTGCGTAACTGGTTCCAGGAACACGACAACAATGTCTCCGTTCTCGCTTGGCCGGCGAAATCGCCAGACCTCAATCCCGTAGATCACTTGTGAGATTATTTGGATCGACAGGTTTGACGTGCCCACCCACCATCACGTCGTATACGAGACCTCCGTGCTCTGCTGCAGTCCGAATGGACACGTGTGTCTCGGGCAACCTTCCAGGGCTTCATTGCGTCCATGCTACGCTGTCATCCGGGCCAAGAGTGGTTATTTCCATTATTAGGTAGGTGGTCATATTATTCCGATACGACTGTGTGTGTGTGTGTGTGTGTGTGTGTGTGTGTGTGTGTGCGATACGGAAAGAGAAAGATGTGCGAGCATGCTACTAACCGTAGGCACTGTTCGTTGTTCGAGAGTCGCCATTGGAAGGTATGGAAGAATGATCCGAAGAGGGACCTAACACGCGCCATAAAGGGAACATTTCCACTGGAACTGGTTGAGAGTTAAAAACTCCGGTCGGTATATGCTGTCCCGAACAATGGATGGCTCACGATCCCTCAGTTCACGGCCGAACGCACCATCCAGCGGACGCGCTTCAGCATGAGGATTCGGCGAGCAGTTCATGTGCTCATGTTGATAGACTATCATGGAAGACTCTGCCTTCCGTGGGCACAGAAACACAGTGGTCCGACACTGGACGACTAAAAAAGAAATGCCTGATCTGATGAGCCCATCAACGGAAACATGCCAGCGCCGGCGGCATCGTGGTAAGGAGATTGTTCTCATGGACCATCAGTGGGTTCTGTATCGCTGTTCAACACAACTTCACCTTTGAGATCATTTTGTGCACTGTTTCGAATCAACTGCTGCTCTACATTGTGACCATGTATCCAGATGGCACTGGACTATCAGAAACATAGTGTCCCGCATCACATGGCCGACCATGTGCAGAAATGTTTCGAGGATCATGCCGAAGAATTTGGTGTGCTCCCGGGAATCCCATCGAACACTAGTAGGACACAATGGAAAGCAGATCCTCCGGTTCACGCAAGTATCTAGCTTCGTCGCAGAACTTAGAGACGTCATTCTGTCCATTATTCCGGAGGATACCTTACGCGGTGTAGTGGAATGAAAGCTACACTGGGTGCAAATTATTTTCGTGAGATAAAGCGGCCCAACATACTATTGGGTAGGAAGTGATAATGTTACGGTTCATGTGTGTGTAACATCCCGCGCGGGCACATACATACATGGAAATATGGCACCAGCTGTTTTACTAAATGGCAGCATTATGGCATATCCAACTTTTTAGCTCAACTTTTGAATGACAGCGATCCCTCCTCACGCTTAATTTCGGTAACGACCCACCTCACGCTTAATTTCGGTAACGACTCACAAAAATTTGGTTTCTTAAGGACCGTGTAGATGCTTTTACCAGCAGTTACTTTATCATTGTGATCGGTTTTTTAGTGGTCAGGCAATGTACGTACGTATTCCAGTTAGGAAAGAGTCCTAAATAGAAATTTCTCTAAGAAATTATCTACTTATTTCATAATATGAGTATGGATATTTAAAAGTTCTCAAGACAAATGAATTCTGCTTCCGCATGGATCCTAGAAAAGAAGTTGGATATTCGGAAATTTATGCAAGGATGAAAGCATTAGAAGACTACTTCAAGTAAAGACTTTCGACACAGAAATGATATCGAGAATCTCCTAGTCCTCTTTCCGAGAAGTACCTGATAAGGCTAAAATAAAATTAGTTTTGGTGTCTAGAAAACTCGTGGTATGACGTGGTATTTGGAGCATTACAAACTTATCACAATACTGAACAAGGAAACAATCACGTTTCGTCCTAGGAGTGGTTCTTTTCACCCTTAAATTTCGTGTGTAGATCTTCAATTTTTATTCCCGTTCTATTTTTATCAGTTTTCCCTGACAACGCACACTTTTCACTGCCACACTTTACATCTCCCACCCCTCACAAAGAAATCCATTAGTAAGTTATTAATAATACATTACTGGGACGTGCAAAACATATATGCATTATTAATTCATATTTGTAATCCCTGCGTCTCTCACCTAGTGGGGATAAGGGCAGTAATCACGCTTAGTCATAGGAGTGGTTGCTCTTCCCAAAAGTTAATTCCGCTATTTTCTAGGATTGGGCGTGTGTGAGCTCAGGTTTATTGTTATGACGAGATGGAGTATATGGTGCTCAGTTATGTTTCTCTCTTAGTCATGATTACAGATTGAGAGTATATCTTTTTTTTTTTCCCCTCTCAAATCATCAGCAACATATTACAGATTTAAAACCCGAGCTGTTTGAAGTATACTACATAACATTTCTGGCGGCATTCCTTCAAGATGAGGTCTACTCACCGCCTTCAGGTTCTCTATATAACTCTGAATCCGTTTTTGCTCATTCCTTCTTTCAGTGCAATCGGCCACACAAACACAAAAAAATTCTACAAAGGGGGGAAAAGGGGAGAGTCACTAAAGATAAAGGAGTGGCTTTTGTTTCATTACTGGTTTAAAAGAATACGCGGTTTTTACTGAAATAAAAATAATGAAAGCGAAGATTAGAAAATACGGTCGCTTAATTATGTGTTTTTTTAAGTCCTGAAACTCGTTATTTAATAAAGCTAATACATTTTAATTAAACCTCGTAGCAGAAGAAAAATAAGCAGCATTTAGACATCTCTAATTTAAAAATTTTGAAAAATAAATTTAAAAGTAAAGCAATGAAAAATGTAACGAAATAAATCCCAACGAAAACATATTTAGCACGCGTGTTGCTGAGCGATGAATGACAAAGTTAATTACAAAGAATATGATACAAAGAACACATATATTGCAACACTTACCTCAAAAAATTAATTGTCATTTATTTATTACTGACTTTTCTTTTCCTCTCCAAAAGCGTAATATACTTAACAGGCCATTTATATCAACATTGCACAATGTTTTGTATTAAATTTTGTTAACCTCGAAAAAACATTTTTAACTGTAATTAACAAGTAATGCGGATTTCACATCAAAACTGCTGTGCTTTCTTAACGGCATAGCTGATTGAATAACGCATTACACAGGAATCACATATACAAGATAAGATCAAAATGAAAAACTGACAAGACTGGTGTTGTGCTTACTCGAACAGTAAATAATATATGACTAAGAAACAATAAAATATTGCATCACAAAACACATCGCCGAACGAAATAAACTTCGACGGTATCTGAAAAATTGCCCCCCCCCCCTATTTTTACGTTACCATACCCAGGTGAGGTCTGTGAGGTATCACATACCCAAGTGAGGTCACGTTTCCAAAGCAGCCTGACGGGAAGGACAATCATAATTACATCGAAAAACAATACACGTTAAATAATTAAATGTTCCAATCATAATTACATCGAAAAACAATACACGTTAAATAATTAAATGTTCCAATCATAATTAAATCGAAAAACAATACACGTTAAATAATTAAATGTTCCAATCATAATTACATCGAAAAACAATACACGTTAAATAATTAAATGTTCCAATCATAATTACATCGAAAAACAAATACACGTTAAATAATTAAATGTTCCAATCATAATTACATCGAAAAACAATACACGTTAAATAATTAAATGTTCCAATCATAATTAAATCGAAAAACAATACACGTTAAATAATTAAATGTTCCAATCATAATTACATCGAAAAACAATACACGTTAAATAATTAAATGTTCCAATCATAATTACATCGAAAAACAATACACGTTAAATAATTAAATGTTCCAATCATAATTACATCGAAAAACAATACACGTTAAATAATTAAATGTTCCAATCATAATTACATCGAAAAACAATACACGTTAAATAATTAAATGTTCCAATCATAATTAAATCGAAAAACAAATACACGTTACCAGCATGTCTGGTACTCCGGCCAGTGGAAGAACCATCTTTCTTGACATGCGGAGAATCACCAAGTTCCTTTTTATGTTCAATCATTCAGACATATACACAACAAACACAACTCAAACATCGTACTTTTTTAAACATTCATACAGTATTTCTGAAACACATAATTTGCTCAATGTTTATTCAAATTTTACATTTTGAAAATTATTAACATACTACCTTCATAAGTTATATAAACTGCTAAAACTAAAAAGGGGGGGGTGTAACTGCAGTTTTCTAACAAATGAATGGAATTATAAGATTTTACTCCAAAAATGGCACGCTTCAATGCAAAATTGATTGTCCTTTTTTAATGGCTTATTTAAATGCGTTTTTAATAGCTTTATATGGTCCTCTTTCTTGTACAGGATATTCTCAAAAAGTAACAGTATGCGCTTTTAGCATTGCCAGTGAAATAAATGAATTATTAAAATAAGTAAAATGGAGCGTTAAAGTTATTAGTATTCTTAATTATTTTCCCATGCATGCTACAAGAATTAAACTTAGGCTCTGGCCGACATCGTTTCATAAGAATTTCAATATAGTTTTCGCATGTGTTCCACACCACTACGGCCACAGGGAACCATTCTATCGAAGAGCGCTCAAAATCCTGAAATGGGAGAATCATCTCCCACCATCGGATACATCCAAAACCATTGATGCTGGTAGAGTATGCTGGTTGGTTGTAGGACAAATTGAATTTTGCTCTCATTATGGTTTTGTTGATTAAATTATGCTAGTTTCAATAGGTGAGATATCATACCACACGAATGAGTGCTAGAATTAATATTATACATCAGTCGCACTGATATATCCAAAAGGCATTCGCTACGAACTAGTAAATATTTCTAAAGCAATGCAAGTAACAAGTAACATCTGTTAAAAGTGGTTGCATGAAAAGGACAAAAAACTTGAACGCACTCTTGGGCACATTTATTGACACTTTAAGAGGGTTTTGGGGTCAATCCGACGTTGAGTTTTTTAGTTTAATGGCGCAAAAGCCTTACTTGCAAGGCAGTACAGTACAGGGACACAAACACATTAAAGAAACTATAAAATGTTCCAAGAAAACCTGAAAATTACAGATACTAAGACAAGAACATACATTTCCTCTAAAAATGAATTACTGGATAGTCCCCACTAATCAATGCGCGACACGAAGCTTCTCCTAGATAGCTGTCAGGTCCGATCTCTGGTTGAAAGGGCTCTGACGAGACCGACTAACAGCGGTCTAACTATACCACTGGGATTACACAAAATGCTATCTCACACTCACCAACTCGAATGACCAGTGTGGGAAGTTATGCCCCCCCCTCAACCCCCATGATTTTACAACTCGGAAGGAGACTCTAAGTCCTCAGCGGCTGGAATGTAACCTGGTTAATGACGCGACCATGTCACATGAAGGAAGACCGAAAGAATGGATGGACTAGGCTGCCATATGCTGATCCAGGCTACGTATAACGGACAAATTCTATCTTCTCATTCAAAGCTCTTTAAATTTCTGGAAGAACTCCATGAGATCAAGTGGAATATTATTGGACTAAGTGAAGCAAAATGAAAAGGAAAGGAACACAGAAATGAAAAGTGGCCACCTCTTTTTTACTACTGCGAACAGATAGTGGTAGAATCAGGTGTTGGATTTATAATTAACAAAAAACTGAAGGACAATGTTCTTGAGGTCGAAAGTTCCCGAGACAAAGCTGCAAGAGTCTTTCTCCACGCCAACTCTCACAGCAGTACCAGATTCAGATCAAATGCATCAACACCAAGTCATCCTGATGAAGAAATCCAAAGAGTTATAAGGAAATTCAACACTAAAAAAAGGATAAGTAACACTTGATGGTTATTGTGCGTGATTTTGGGGAAAATAGGAACACAGCGACAGAATGGAAGATCGGTAGGTGGATTTGGTCACGTTCGCTTCGAAAGTGGAAATAGTCTTGTGGAATTTGTAGAGGCGGAAAGGTTTTTCATAATTAACTCATTTTTCAAGAAAAGGCTGCATAGGAAATGGGCATGCAAGCACCCAAATGGAGTAACAAGTGAAATTCATTTAATTATGTGTGAAAAGAAACTTGTCATCGAAGACTGCAGAGTGCTTAACAGGTTCAACACTGGAATTCACCATAGAATGCTTAGATGTAAGATGCATATTAACACAAAACTTGAACGCGGCAAGCTCATAAAGCAAACAAAATGGACTGACATAACAAACCTTAAAAAACATCACCGATTGATTGCTGTAGAAAGTCTAACAAGAGAAGTGGACAAGTCCGAATTTAACAAAAAAATTACAGAAGCCCTAAGAAAACAGCAATAAAAATAAGTGGTACTCAGAATAATAGCCACATAAAGAAAATATAGCAAAGAAAAATCCTGATGCAAAAACGAAAAGGAGATTAAGATAAAGAAAATCTAACTTCTAAAGTGAATATACCTATAGAACTATGTAAGACACTACAAAAAGATATCACCGGAGATATAAGGAAATTCAATTGTGAACTAGTGAAGAAAGCAAATGAAAACCAAAGCCTGGAGAAAACAGAGGATCACCTCAGTAAAGGAACATATCGGATTATGGCACTCAGAGAAAATGGTACTGTAGCAAAAAATAAAGGAGAAATTTGGAGAATTCAGCAGTTCTACACAAAGTTGAAAAAAAAATGATACATCGAATAACGGGGAAAAAAAAAAAAAAAAAAAAAAACGTAGGCTCTGAAGTGCCTGTCATTCTCTCGGCAACTTACCCATGCAATTATTAAGAACATAAAACCGGGAAGGTGGAATCGCGGTGAACGTTTTACAGGAATCTAGTTGAGAAATAGAAACCACAATTGGCAACATTTTCACAAGATGCCCAACGCGGGGACGATTTCTGATCACTGGGACAGTACTACAGTAAACCTGTAATATAAGAGAGGAGGACAGACGGACCGCGAGGAACTACAGACCCATCAGCTTCCGGTCAAATGACACAGTCTGCACCTTTTTTTTTTTTTTTTTCTCCTTACTTTCTTGAGAATCAACTGGCTCTTTTCAGCGCTTTAGGACTAGCAACAACTGACTTTACAATAATCATTGGAAACCACGTCTGCTATCATACGAATCAGCAACATCAACCTTTGGGAGAAATGATGCGTCTACTAACAGTTACTAAAGAATGCAACACATGCCACAATAAACGTCTCACTTCATCTAGAAAGGACATTTGAAACGCATTCTTGATTTAACTCCTGAGCCGGCACTATGACTGCCACATCTGTAGATCAGCAACCGATTGATCTCCACAAGTTCAATATTCGTCAATTTTTCGTCGTACCTAAATCGCACCGAGTGTGGTCATAGTACAGTAGCAGTAATGCCACACACAGCCAATCAAACGGACTCAGCACATCGCGTCGTATCACACAAAACCCAAAGCACAACCTGAAGACACACATGAAACACACCTCCGTATGGCGTGCGGATTTCTTGCCTGGGTCTGTTCAAAGGGAGACATTTTACTCATAAAATAACAGGTATTTTAATGGGTCTCATACTGAATCACGTGAAGCTAGAAATGGCGGAAAACCTGTTCATTTAGTATTAAAACTTGAATTAAGGTAATGCAATAAACGTCTGGTTTGCCCTCTATCGAATTGTTGCCACCTGTTTCTAAGGAATACTGCTCCTGCGGATACAGTAAAAACTTATGATAAAACACGCTGAAATTTATTCAGTGTTGCTTTCTAACTTTGGGGTCAGATTAAAACGTTCTGCCTTTTTTTTTTTTTTTTTTTTAATTTATTTATTTTCTTGAGCTGTTTCTACTCTTGCGAATACTTCGTGCTGACTACAACACTTAGCAGATAACTTAAAACCACTAACGAAATGAAGAGGCATCTCAGGAGATAAAACCCTTAACTGTGGTTTCCTGATTACTTTGATAAGAAAGTATATTAATGTAAATACGACAGAAACACGCGATGGGTTGTTTAATTTTGGGTAAAACAATACCCAATTTAGTGGGCTAATCCTTAGGAAGACAGCTCTGAATAGGCCAGAAATGGCACACGACCCGACCCCTACCAGCGTCTAACTGCACGAGATATTTTGTGTGTTAGGACAAACCTAAATGGACCGTTTATCTCTGTCGAAAAAAGAAGCGAATGGTGTGCGTTGACACGCTCGCATGTAACAAGGTGCGGATTTTGGCGCCATGCTGCGAAGAACAGTCATTACTCGATTAGTCATGCAACCAAGCTGAAAACTTCTGTCCTACAAGCACGCATAAGAATTATAGTTTAGTGTTTTCCGAGAGCAAACTTTGGAAGCTTCGTCCATAAATACCATCCACACTAGACTCCTAATAGCAATCGCTACTTACCTGCTATCATCCAAGTCACGTTTACTTACTTAGTTAGTGTAATCTCGAAGTGAGTGATATTTCGACAAAATTGATTTACCCGTTCTAGTTACAAAAAACTTTAGTATCTTTATATTATTAATAAGAACAAATTTAAGGATTCCCAGAAAAAAAAAAAAGACGCCAAAAGCGAAAAAATATAACGTCGTTAATATTTCGACGGAAAAGCCGAAGATTCTACGATTCTTATTGGAATACCGCTAACGATTATGGAACGTTGTATAAATCAGAACAAACGCGCGGCAATGCCTTGCAATCTTCTGGCATGAAAGTTCGGCTTCAACATCGGCATTTATTTACAAAACAGACATTTGGGGGGGGGGTTAACCACCGTGAGCAACTCAATGGGCTATAAGCAGTCACCCGTCCCTAATTTAGGGTCACTGATTCCAGGGAAGGGAGAGAGCCAGCGCCGTAAGACAAACACAACATCCATGCCTCACCGGTATTCGAATACGGGCCCCTTTTGGACGAATGATCAGTGGCCATCGCTTAGACCACTGCGCCATCGGAGCGGCAAACAGACATATGAAAAAGCCAATTCTGAAGAAATCTGATTTCTGATGGTGTAAAGCAGAGGCGTATTCACATAACGGTTAGTAGGGGTCAGAACCCTTTCCGTGGTCTACGACTCGGCGCTTTTACTTTTAAAAAAATTACATTTCAAAAAAGTATCACCGTGTGGTGGGAATGCGGAAGTTCACACAAACTTTCACGAAGGAAACTCAATTAAAAAAAAAAAATCAAATTTGATTTTTTTTCTAATCGGTGGAGTACCGGGACAGCAGGAGATCCAACACGAGGCAGAAGTGCGTATTCCACGTCGATCTGGAACGCAAATCCATCGGGCACTCCGGAAGAATATTACCGCATCTCAATCTTCATTCCTTTTCTTGATTCTGTCACAAACCAAATTCACAGCCGACTACTCAAGCGCAAAACGATTTTGCAAAGTTTTATGTTTCTTTTGCCAAATAAGACAGGTTTTACCATAAACCAAGAAAATAGCGCCAAAAAACTATCGAAATATTAAGACGTAGTCTTGATTGTAGTACAGAGAAAGCTATCGGAGAACTAAAGCTGTGGCATATTCTCAATATTTTTGAAAATATTCTGAGAAATGGTCACGACGCATTTCTCATATGCGATGAAAATGCATTTCCGACAATAAGAAAACTTCAATACTACTTGCAAAATTGCCAGTAACTACCACAGAAAGTAAACGATCATTTTGAACGCTACGATGACTCAATCTTCGAAACGCAATCAGTAAAAATCGATTAAATGGATTAGCAGTATTAAATATACATAGAGAGATATCACGATTACAACTGATGCAGTACTTGATGAACTAACTATCTAATGCACGTCGAATTGAGTTACGTTTGAAGTAAGTCAGGAAATAAATATTTCATACTACAGTGGAGACATTGTTTATTTTTAACATTTAGGATTGCGTACACCGTGCATTATTGAGGTGTGAATAGACTAAGAAGTTTAACAGATTAATCGTCCTTTTAAAAAAATTGCCAGCAACGCTATTTCTGAAGAGAGATTTTTTTTTCGCTAAGCCTTCCCCATACCAAGATCTAGGGTAAAGGTGTATCATGGGAATCCTATAAGCATGTCTCTCTTACGCTATAAATGTATACTGCAGTTTAAGGTACTTCTTGCTTCAACACTTTTACACGGATGGTGTATATTGGTATACAGGTCCGTGGAATAAACAAGTGTGAATGTTTAAATGTCACTAACAATGCAATGTTGAACACAGTTAGACACCTTGGTTTAGGTACTGACACCTTGGTTTACGTTTTCAACACAAGTTAATTTGGGAATTTAGCTATCTGGCAATGAATGTTGCAATATGCACTACTATAGCGCATTTTTTACTTGGTTTAATATCTCCCCGAGCATCGAAAGCATGAAACCTCGGATCTCTAATTTAGAATTACGGGTGCCAAGTCAGATCGCTCTTCAGACGCAAACTATAGAAGCGCAAAACCTACATTTTCCTTGAGACTAGAACCGTGGCGCGAGAAGATGGAGCAGCAACCTCGTTCAGTAGGCTTCAGTAGGAGTTTACTTTGATTACATGTCCTCTTATACTTCGAAAATCAGTATGTAAATACCTAAGACAAAATATTTCTTGCACCTTTTACTTGTTTTTGTTTTAAATCTTATCAATCCTTTTGTTGTAAAATTTCGTTCAAATTTTTAGAACATGAAACAAGACTAGTGGGATATTTGAAAAGACATTTGCAATTGTGTTCACAACACGATAACAAAAGGACCGTTTTCTTTGTAAATGCTGCCTCCCACCAGAAAGACTATGTTATAGTTAACAAGATAAAACGCAGCGATTTCCTCCGGCGGGCCTTTTAAGGACTAAGGAAATGACACGGCCAGTCGGGGGTCATTTCGCAGTAGAAGATAAAACGCTCATGACCCTTGAGCAGGTAAGATAGAAAGAAAGAAGCCCGTTAGCAAGTCGAGAATAGATAGCTAAAAAAAAAAAAACCGCGAAGAATGCTGAATTGTAGACACGACGACGGCCTCTTTCATCGAAACCCGACGTCGCCTATCGAAATGTTACCGACTCATAAAACCGGCCAAACAAGTTTCACAAAGCACAGGTGAAATCTCTGGCCTCTTTTATATTTTTCACCCATACGACCCCTGCCTCCCCACCCCCGAGTAACATAGAGCAACAACAAGGTCGCGCAACTTCCTGGTGAGCAATGCCCAAACCTACCGACCACGAAGATGGCGATTTCATTTTCAGTCTCGGCTGTAACAGCTACTTCTTAAATCACTTTCCACAACGCCAACGTGCAAGAATGGGGAAGGACTCACAGCGAAACACATATAAAATAAATCTTATAAACTGTTAAATAAAATGTATATTATAAAATGTTCACTCTACATCAAAGGAAACTTAAACGAGACGGCGTTTGTTTTGATAACATCACATCTGCATTTATCAAAAATATGCTTAAAAATTCGCAATTTTATCAGATATTATACATACGTTTTTCATTTTTGTACATAATTGTGTGTTAGTCCAGATATTTTGCGGAGTTTCTAAGGTTTTGTTTTTTGTTTTTTTATAACTCGGTTATACATAAATTAATTTATAGGCTTTTTGCGATACGTTAAAATTTGAAATTCAAATTATTAAAAATACACGGTTATTTGGTTCTTTTTATACGTAACTCAATATGTTACAACTTTGAGAGAATGGAGACTTCGTTATTGTGTTTCTTCTTGATGCAGCCAAAATTGAACCTTAATACCATTAGAGAAGGGTATGTTATTTACTTTCGGTTTGGGTGATAAATTGGTTTCGCATTTCAAGACTCATACACATACGCGATTTCAAAATTGGTAAATCTCAGGGATGTAACTTTGTGGTTTCACTATTTCGTGGCGTAGTACAATAGAATCCTAAATGTATCCTCAACATTCAACATTCTGGTTTCAAATGGATGCACTCAGGATCCGCAGAAAAACATGCTGTTAATTAATGAGTTACATACTGAATAACTGGTCTCAGATTATTAGCTATGAGAATCTATATAGGCAGAGTGGTCAAAACAGAAGTTTGATTTTCATTGGCTTTATGATTTTTGCAATGCGATAAAATCATCAGAAATAAATATAATTTCCTCTGTTTGAACGTTTGTCCCACTTTGGTGGTGAAAGAGCACTTGCCTGTTTTAATTGTCGAATCCCTGCCTCACCCAATATACTTTTTCTTTATTAATATTCATGAAACATACTTTCACATTTGGACATCACAAACAAACAAACAAACAAAAATACGTAATTATTAAACAATTACTCTACATATCTTATTTTTCCCGTCATTATTAATAGGCTTTCACTTAGTATATTATAATTTGTAACCTTTTTTTCGCCGCTGATTCGACTTTATATAAATAATTATTAAGGAACATCTCATACTCTTAAAACATAAATTTTACTACATTTTGAAATTTCGTTTATACGTTTTCTTACAATTATATGTTTTTAAGGCCAACTCCTAGAAAACTATATAATCGAGTATTCATTGTGTATTTACATATATACACCGATCAGCCAAAACATTAAAACCATCTCTGCGTTATGCAAATAAGCGCGCGTATAGCAAATCAGTGTCACGTGCCAAGGTCGCGAATGATATACATAATGGGTGGGTCGAGCTCTCTTAGTCAGTATTTCCTTTCGTCTCAACGTGGGAAAAGCAAAGGATTTATCTGGTTTCGACAAACGCTAAATCGTTATGGCAAAAGACGCCTTGGTAAGAGCATTTCCGAAACAGCGACACTTGTAGGCTGCTCACGCTATGCAGTAGTTAGTACCTACTAGATATGGGCACATCGATGTACGGTAACATCAATGATCGACATCGGTGGTTATTCATTCCCGATGCATCGATGGTATCGGTGGAAATTTTCGATGTATCGGTGAAAACCTCGATTTTTTGCTAATAAGCCGAAAAATTCGTTGTTTTCAATCTGCAGCAGTAAATACGCAATAGATGTGCAAAATTTTTGTTCAATATAACAGTGATTACTCACCAATAATATCGGGTAACTAATAATATATATTAAAAATGCTCGATGCATTAGGAGAAACCTCTATTTTTGTTCGATGCATCGGTGTAAACCTCGATGTTTTGCTAATAAACTCGCACTTTTCCACCTGCACCAGTAAATGGGCACACGATTTGTAAAATCTCTCTTTAATATAACAGTGATACTCACCAGTTCAACAACCATTAACATAATATTTGTTAAAATGCTCGATGCATCGTGAAAACCTCGATGTTTCTTCGATGCATCGGTGGGAACCTCGATGGTTTGCTAATAAACTGAAGAATTCGCACTTTTCCATCTGCAGCAATGAATGGGCGATCTATTTGTAAAATCTCCGTTCAATGTAACGGTGATACTCAACATCTAGCAACGCAATATTTGTTAAACCGCACGATGTATCGGTGGAAACCTCGATGTTTTTTCGATGTATCGGTGTAAACCACGATATCTTGCTAACAAGCCGAAGATTTCACACTTTTTGATCGGCAGCAGCGAATGGGCATATCGGTGGGTAAAATCTCTGTTCAATATAAGGTTGGTTGGTTGGTTGTTGGATTTTATTGGCGCAAGGGCCAGGTTTGGCCAAAGAGCGCCAGACCAAGAACTATCAGCCACAGATTTTTAAAAAACGTGGAAAATGATTAAGAGCAGACAGGCTTGGTAAAAGTTGAAAAAGAGAGTATGATGAAAGCTGTGAAGACAAGGTAGTTAATTAGGTTTATATAAAAATTTATTAATTGACTATTATAATTATAATTTTTTTTTTTTAAACAGAACTACACAAAGGATGAGTCACTCTCCTCCCCCCCACACTCCCCTGCAATGCTGGCAGAGGGCGGGGACGAACTGTCACTCTCTTCTCCCCCATGTTCCTCTGCAATGTTGTTTGAGGCTGGGGACGAACTGTCACTCTCCTCCCCTATGTTCCTCTATAATGTTGGTTGAGGGTGGGGACCTCGCTGAGGCCGAGACAGTTGGATGGACACTGCACACCTTTGCGGATTGAGGGCCGGGTCGTCCGCACGTGCAGGCTTCCTGCTTTAAACTGGAAGAGAGGGTCGGCTGCAAAAGAAGGCCCAGAATCAGGTAGTCGAAAAATCGCGAGCTCGGGGAAAAACACCTGTGTCGCTTGGTCAGCTGTAGATCGCTTGGCAAGCGCTGCGAGAGCTACAGGGCGCGGAACAAAGGGCTGCACGGGTTGTGGCAGAGACTTAACAACTGCGGCAAAACTACGCTGTCGGGTGTTGGGAATACCCAACTTGGCTTTGGCAGCAGGGTACGAGAGGCCTTCCAGGGTCTTGAGGCGCTGGATCGCCATCTCGTCCTTCCATTTCATACAGTTGCGGGAGTAAGCTGCATGGGCCTCACCGCAGTTAACACAGCAGGCCGCAGAAGTGCAACCTTCCCCGTCATGTTCACCGGAGCCACAATTAGCGCAACGAGCGGAACTCTTACAGAATCGTTGTGAATGCCCGTACCTCTGGCACCTGAAACAGCGCAGAGGACTGGGAATGTACGGGCGAACTGCACAGACCAAGTAGCCTGCTTTGATTTCTGTCGGAACTTTCGAAGTCAAAAGTCAAGATGACATTTTTTGACTTAATCATGGAACCATCACGCCGGAACATCATACGACGTGCAGCAATAACACCTTGATCAGCAAGTTCAGTCACGAATTCGTCTTCACTGCATGGCAAGAGATCAAACTCCGAAATAACACCCCGAGAGGTGTTAAGAAACGGGTGAGGTGTCACTTGTACAGGAATGCCTTGAAGACTAGTGAGGTTCAGAAAAGTGTTACTCTGAGAAACACTGCAAGTTTGGACAAGCAGGTCCCCAGAGCGAAGCTTCCTCACAGACTTCAAGGGGCCAACCGCAGCGTCCAAAGCTTTAGAAATGAAAAAGGAGATCTGGTGGACAGTCTCTCATTCGGATCGATGGATTCTACAAGCAAGTGAGTAGCATGCGTAGTCACAGCAATTGAGGGGAGACGACGCTTCGGAGCGACTGGTACAGCTGCCGAAGAAGAGGTTCCACATTCTTGGTCCAGATCATGGTCTAAGATCTTTTAAGGGTATGAGACTTGGTAGGTTGAGAAGACGAAGGAGAGTCGTTGTCAACGATCATTTGCTCAGGTGACTTGAATTTGGAGCGTTTGTTTTTGGGTTTACCCATGGAAAAAAAGGAGAAGGATTCGTCTGCAGACTACTCCACCCACCACCGAGCCCTACAAGGGAGAACTGGAGGTCTGCAAGCCAAGAAAATGACGCTGGACACAGTTCTGGAGCTTATACGTTGCAGATATAGTCCGTTGGCTGTGATCACACGCACTCGGCGGACACTTCGGCCTCCGGGTACCGTCATGCCAACGCCTTTGGCATGATCCCACAGCCCCCGGGCTCACCCTGCCGTGCTATACGACAAAAAAGCCGCTAAAGCCGTGTACACAACTTGGTACAAGACTTCTGACTAGAGGTGGGTTAGTCTCTAGCCTCCCGTTTACAGCGAAGCCGGGGTCGAAGAGGAGTGTTGGTACACAGGAGGCACTTATCCGGTCTCCTGCGACCTCAGCCGCCAGACATCCCATTTCCGCCTCACGGGTCTCCGCACGCGGCAAACATGCAGGTAGGTCTAGCACCCAAACCAGCTAAAAGGAAAAAAAGAAATCAAAGAAGACAAATCCTGGCAGGGAACCTAAACGGAATCTCAGCAACCTACGAACTGAGCGGTTAATATAATACAGTTAGTGGTGGAGGGTAACAAAACCACAAGACCGGGGTGTTAGTACATAACGTGGTAGCGATTAGGTAAAGTATACAACACGGGCAACTAGCCAGTGGAGAAAATAAATAAAAACGAAAAAGCGAGACACAAGACCAGCTCGGGAACGTGGGGCCGCGACTCCCCAACAGCTGGATGAACAGCCGTCCCTGCAAACACCAATAGCACCAAAATAAAAATCAAGCGGTGGCATGACATCAGATGTTGACCAGTCACAAGGTCAGCTCGGGCCGTGGGGGCGCCGCTCCCCAAAGAACTGGAAAACCAGTTATCCCCGTGCGGGCCTGTTCAATATAATGGTGATTGCTTACAAATTCAACCCCAAGTCACTAATAATATTTCTTAAAAGCCTCGATATTTTTTCGATGTATCGGTGGAAACCTCGATGTTTTCGATGCATCGACTCACATGCCTTTGAGGAAAAGATCTCGGTTTTCGCCAACGAATCAAGTAAAACAACCAATAGGAAGGTGATATTTCTTTCTTCTGTATAGTTATGAATGTAACAAAAAGAAATGCATTTACTTTTCGTAGAAGATATTCTCTTCCAGTTCCAAACATCGGTCACGAAACCCCGATGTTTTTTCGATGCATCGGCTTCTGCAACATCAAGGTTAAAACATAAAGGCTTTTGGCCCATCCCTAGTACCTACCAAAGATGGTCCGAAACAGGTGACACTTCGAGCCGTCGACAAGACGCCTCGCTGATGCCAGAGGTCAGCGCAGACTATCTCGTCTTGTTCGCAGCAACAGGACGGCTACTGTGGCTAACATTGCTCATAATTTCAACTGTGGCGAAAGGGCAAATGTGTCCGAACACAGTTCATCGTACGCTCTTTAATATTGCTCTTCGCAGCTGCAGACCCATTCGTATGCCTATGCTCACAGCCGTGTCACCGTCGTCAACGCTTGTAGTGGGCACGTGATCTTCGACATTGGGCCATAGAAGACTGGAAGAAAGTCTCACGGTCAGACGAATCCTGTTTACACCATATCGACGGACGAGCTCGTGTGCGACGCTTACCAAAGAGCCTTCTCATCTGGATGCACTGTGGGAGCGATCCAGGTGGGTGGAGGAAGTGTGATGGTCTTGGAATATTTTCTTCAGGAGCACTTGGACCCATTATCCCTGTAGAGCGAACTCTGATAGCTTTGTCGTACCTGAACATCGTGGCTGAAAAAGTACGCCACTTATACTGTATAAGTACACTCCTCTATACTTTAATGTATTCCCTGGCGGAGATGGCGTCTTTCAACAAGACAAAATCCCATGCCACACAGAGAAGAAAGTTCAGGAATGGTTCCAAGAACATGAAGAGGAATTCCATTTATTCCCATGGCCCTCCAAATTAGCTGGGCATAAGCCTGTCCATCACCCCAACAACGCAAATTACGAGAACTGCGAATTTTTTTTTTTCTTTGGTTGAAAGGTTTAACGATTACCGTGAGGAACTCAATGGGCTATAAGCAGTCGCCCGTCCCTAATTTAGGGCCACTGGTTCCAGGGAAGGAAGAGAGCCAGTGCCGTAAGACAAACAACATCCATGCCTCACCGGGATTTGAACCGGACCCCTCCGGGACGAATGGTCAGAAGCCATCGCTTAGACCACTGGGCCACCGGGGCAGCTCTGCGGGATCTTCTGTTGCAGTCACGGAACCAAATATTAAGGAACCAAAAGCATCTCGTTGAATCTATGCCTCATTGGGTGCTGAGCTCTTTTGGCGGCGAGAGGAAGACCTACGTCAAACAAGAGAGGTGGTTTTAATGTTTTGGCTGATCTCGGTGTATGTATGTATGTATGTGTGTGTGTGTGTGTGTGTGTGTGTGTATCTATCCACAAACACACACACACATAGAAAGAGGGCGCTGCTACCGTTTCCTTTAAGGGAAGCCTTTTTGAATTAGGCTGTGATCAGGGCCGGATTAAGGGTAGGGAGTCTAACGGCGCTATACCTAGGGGGCCCCACCATTAGTAAGGGTCCAGAAGGCATGCCGCACCACCACAATTAATATACGGCTTTACAAAATATTTTTCATTTGGTCTTGTATGATTTTCAGTCGATCACAAAGGCTAGAAGATGAGCAGATTTCAAGGCAGTGAGTGATTCATGACTAAGGGTAAAAGTGCTTTTTACAAACCTCCCTACTTGCACTTGGAACCGTTAATGGTCGAAGTCCACTTTGGCTTCACACTACATAACAAAAACGATGTACCAAGCAAAGAATATAAACGCTTCGCGTGAAGAAGCTCAACTCTCGTAGAGATAATGTAAAACAGGCGACAGCAGCGCCACCATGTAATGCGGCCGCAGATGCTCTGCGGGAAAGTTAACATTCAGGCGCAAAAAGCGTAGGAGACACGGGACGGGAAGCCTATTTCACGGAAAGGAAGCTAAGCTTTGATCTGCGACTGTTTCCTTCGGTCTCATTGGGTATACTAAAGCATTTGTTTTTGTTGTTCTTTTCTGAGTATCCCTCCTGTCCCTTCTTTTGGTGAAACAAATATATACATTAGCAATTAATATTATTTTAAGGAAATTTTAGCAGTTTTATTCTCACTTTAAGCACCGTAGTAATACCAGGTTGCTTGACATTTAAGGTATATTTTTGACATTTAAGGTATATTGCCAGGTTGCTTGGCAATATACCTTAAATGTCAAAAATGCTGAGGCTGGTTTTGAATTTCCATGGGATTCGTGCTACTTCGTATTAAAAATTGTTTGCATGGAATTCTCAGTAGCAAGACAAAGGAATGGGTTCCCACAAAACGTAAACATTAGGTATCCAGCAAAAACAGTCTTGCTGGGCCAGCACTGTCCGCCAATTTCCCAGTAGTAGCCATAATAATAAAAAAGAAAAAAAAAAAGCAAAGACAACCGCAGTTTCCCAAAGCTACAATTTTTTTTTTTTACCCTTCCGAAGTTTGTAAATTAAACGCACTGCGCTGGGGAAATTTTCTCAACAGATCTGAAAAACATTCGTTCGTATCTGAGTAGGTTCGAACCTGGGCCGCTGGCGTGATAGCTGAGCTCTCTACCGACCGGACTAATTCCTCACGTTCGAGTGCATCCTTAAAGCTGTCTCTTTGGTATGCAATGTGTAATCGAATGCTTCCCTCTTTCATTTTACAATATTACGAGGTATTTTTCATAAAAGTCAGTTTCATATAATTGATAAATTAATTTTTTCAACGTAACGATTGCTTTTTTTTTCAGCAAACGTTGTTTTAATGGTTTTCCAGGATATTTGTTTCAAACGGTTTCAAATTTGTTCTTGTTATTCATCCACTCCATTCCATGAATTGTTATTCATCGGAATGGAGTGGGTGTATTTCATGGCTGTAATATAAACGCAGATCTAGATGAGAACAACAAAACCTTTGAACGAAACGCCAACACAAACAAGCGTTTATACTCTTTGAACACAAACACGCATGCTCAGTCTAACTCAGTCTGCTCGGCATCCTGCGGCATCAGCCTGTAATGTTGGCTTCTGTGTAGTAATTCTTTGCCGCATAATATAGTGGCGCTAGTTACGTCTCGCTGAGCCTTACCTTCTTATCAGTTAGATATTCTTTGTACCAAGGACAGTATACAATGCTAAATCATTAAATTTTAAATTTTTAACTAATATACTTGACAGAAGAGAGGATAATATTTGTCATGGAAACTGTGCAGATAATTCATTAGTTTGAAGAATTCACTACGTATTAATTATCACAAGAATACAGCAATAGTTTCATGTTTTAACGGACTTCATAATGATTCTCCGTCATAAGTTCTTTTGGGGCCCCCTGAGATGTCTTAACGTAGAGGCCCACTAAGGCCTTAATCCGGCCCTGGATGTGGTGGATGCAGCATGGTCTCTTTTTGCTCTGCAGTTGGAATTAGTTTTTTGGGGCACGTTTTATTTTAAGTTTTGTTCTACTTAGGCTGCGATTTTTTTTTTTTTTTTTTTTGCTTTCTGGTTTTTTTAGCTGCTAGTTCCTGTTCTTTTCAAAGTTTTCAACTTCTAGGGTTGGTTTCTGTGTATCCTTCGTTCCTTTGGAGGCATCACGTTTCTAGTTTGGGCTTTGCCTTTGTGCAATATATGTTTTTAAAACTTACTGTTCTTATAGGTGATTCCTCCTCATTAATTGAAATATTTTTGTATATAATGGAACCTAGTAGAAGCTTTTCATTTCTTTCTAGCAGGTTTTAGCTATATGTTTTTAGTTATTGCATTGCGTCTGAACTATTGTGAGTGTGTATATAAGAGTATATGATGTTATCAGGACTCAATCTGATTACAACAGTAAAACTCGTCAACAATTTTATATATATATAACTATGAGCTCTTAACCTCCGCTTCTGTATTAGTAAATAGCCCCCAATTTTATTTTATTTTTTTTTCTCTCTCTCTCAGAGCTACTTCTCTGGCCAATGAATTCGAGCCCTATCAAATGGACACTATACATCAGCTTGTTCTTTTGGATCCAGTAACTGTAAATTAGGAATGGGTTATTGAAGAAAAATATATCCAGTACGAAGTTTACGTGTAATTCACTCGTGTGATGAAAAAGACAATTTTAAATTACAGGGTGATCCGTTTGGGTAGGGATAATTTAAAAATGCTGTGGTATAGCTTATAACATATGATAAGTCAATATTTGGCAGAAATTACTTTTATGGATGGAGGGTTGTCTAGGCTTCTACATGACACCTCCCCCCCTGCGGACTCGGAAGAGTTCATAACATCTGTGGAGTGATTTGTGCGAACACTGCAGTACGGAGGACAAATTCTGCCCGAGGGGCGAGGAAAGATGGGAGTTTCATGCACTGTAGTCAGTGCTCACATGCCTTCGCAGCATCGTGGAAAAAGTGAAAATGGCAGCGACCGTTGAACAACGCGCAAAGTGAGTCGCGTGGTATGCAAAGTTTGAGAGTGTTACGGAAAACAGTGTCATTTTACAGCAAGCCGGGGCCCCATCCCACTGCTCACTGGAGGTCAGGAAGTTCATCAGAAACACATTCAATGACAACTGGCGTGGCCGCGATGGCCCTATTCCTTGATCTGCAAACTACCCGGATCTCACTTCCCTCGATTTCTTCGTGCGGGAATTTGTGAAGAACATCGTCTCCGCACGACGACCTCAATGCTTGGATGACTTGAAGGTGAATATTTGTGCAGCGTTCACACAAATCACTCCGCAGATGTTAGAAAAAGCGTGGCAAGAATTAAGCACACGGTATGATTACTCTGCCGAGTCCGCAAAGGAGGTCATAGGCAAACTCCCGTCCATAAAGTAATTCTGCCAAATATTAACTTATTATACCTGTTACAAGTCATACCCACAGTAGTTTTAAATTACTCCTACCCAAAGGGATCACCCAGTATTAGAAAATTGAACTACAGGTGCCGGGCTACTTCATACGCAGCCGAAAAAAAAAAAAAAAAGAACCTCATTTACTCAGCTTAACATTTTATATAGTAGTTTCACGCGAAAAAAATTGAATCAAAAATACCTATACAGCACCAATGTATGACACCAGTTCACCAGTTATTTATTAAATTCCAGTATGAGAGCAAAAATGAACGAGACTACTTTCTTCAGGGCATGAATTTTATACCTGATTTTGGATGAAATTTAAACGCTGGCCGATACACACAATGAAACAGCTTGCAGCAGCAAATACCATTTTGTATCTAAGTTTCCATGTTCTTGAAGTATGAGTTAGGGATAAATTTTAGTGCTTTCAATGAGGATTTTGTAGTTTTTACATTCGTAAAGTATAGTTCTTAGCTGCAACTGTTCTAATAGAAATTACACCACTCAAGACTAGCCTTTACCATAGGGGAGAAAGGCGGCAGCCTAGGACCGCCATAGCTAAGGGCTGGGCATTTTAATCATATACGTTGACTTTATAATAAGTTTTTAATCTGTATTATCTTTAAAAAAATGAATACACTCATTGTCATAAAAATCTAAGCACCAAGAAGGAGCCGTCGGATTGAAATAAGTTTTTGTAGTGAGATGGTACCAAGGACAAGCAGGACGATTTCCCGTGGACATTCGGGTACACATTCTGGTCAGCGTTAGTACCGCGTTGGACCGCCTCGTTCTCTGATACATGCGGTGATACGGTTTGGTATGGAGTCAAATGAGAAGCTGTATGTTATCCTGGGACAGATTGTCCCACACTTCTTGGAATTGACTCTCTAAATCACGAACACTGGGACATGGGAAAAAGCTGACGTCCCATATGCTTCCACACGTGCTCGATGGGCGAGAGACCAGGAAGGCCCCGGAAGCGTCGAATCATGACGTAAACAGTTCTGGGAAACCGAGCCATGTGCGGACAGACGTTGTCTTCTTGGAAAATGGCTCCGGGCCGCTCCACCAGGAATGGCAGCTCATAGGGCCGCAGGATCTCCTGTACGTAGCGCTGGGCTGTCTAAGAAGCGCTGGCTGTCCCTCGGATCACTACGAGAGAAGTCCAAACTGTCATACGCGATGGCTCCCCAGACAATCACGCCTGCAGTTCGGGACGTGTGCCGCTATACAGTGAGGTTGGGATTGTAGCGCTCACCTACGGTCCTCCACACTATGGCACGGTGGTCGTCCGTTCCCATACAGAAGCGGCATTCGTCGCTGAACACTACACGTCGCCAGTTCGTAGTATTCCACGTTGCTCGCTGCTGACACCACTGCAATCGACGCCGAAGATAGTCAGGTGTTAATGGAAGGAAACACAAGGGCCGTCAAAAGTGCAGATTCGCCTCTGCCAGGCGTCTGGAAATGGTTGCGAACACAAGAGTCCCTTGTACAACCGCCACATGTCTCTGGACAAAAACGCCGTTGCATCTTTGCGTGCCGCTCTTACGATCCCACGGTCCTCTCTGCTGGTGGTGTGTTTGGGTCGTCCAGAGCCAGTCAGCTGTGTCTGTGTGCCTTCCCGTGTCCATTGCTTCCAACACGATCGCACCGTACTGTCCGACCAGCGCAAATGGCTGCCGATTCGGCGCGCCTTCCACCCTACTTCTCTCATCCCGACGATACGGCCAGGTTCAAACTCCGTCAGTTGCCCGTACGCACATCTACGGCGGCTCCTTGGCATGTCTATCGCTCAGGGATCTCACCTGACTCTTACCGTGCACTTCGGCACGAATGTGGAGTCCCATTTTTTTTTTTTTTTTTTTTTTTTTGTTGTTTGGGAGTTTAAGGACCACTGTGGGCCTTATGAGCCCCAAGGATTGCGATTGCAGCACCGGTCTTGGACGTGCGGGCATGCGGAATCGCACGAAACTTTAATCATTTGCATCTTGCCATCTGATGATATCTCCTATATAGTTGAATATCCAGTTCTTTTACCGGTCTTCACAAATTGCTGGTGTTAGAGTGAGTACATGTTCTGAGGCCTTCCCATAAACGTACGTGCACCGCAAAAAATCTGTTCTGTGTACACTACCATTTCAAAAGACTTTGGAAGCCTTTGCTTTACGGACGACAGCATAGCACTCCATATGCAACGTTTGCTCTGAATTATTTGCTTGCGAAACATCTGCAATTGCTTTGTAGTGCTGCTACTGCTTTCTGAACCAGAATAGGGTCTATTATTACAGTTGAGGAGGGTAACTCAGTTGAATTTAATTCTTTAAAAGCCCAGTCTTTGGTTGTAGGTACATTTAGATAACAATACAAGTAAATATATATTCTCCTCCCATATTCCGTTATCCCAGCAAATTTTCTTTTAACAACTCCGCACTCACTTTACTTTCTTTTACATACACGAATAATTAATTGTAGCTCTGTATGTTTGGCGAGTTATGTTAGATACTGGTGAGTTGTGCGTACTTGTTCTACACTTCTCAGTTTTCCTTATCATAAGATTTTAATAAGACAACAATGACACTTATGCTGTGGAATTGGGAACATTAGCCCCAAACTGGAAGCGGTGGTTGCTCTTTGAATTTTATTTATTTACCAAGGAAACAAATCGGATACAATACATCCCGGCCCGAAAATTCTATGATCCACTTTTCCCATAGTTAATTGGAATCTCAAGAAACACGTTATTATTATTATTTTTTTTTTTCGTTTGTTTGGGAGTTTACACTGTGAGCAACTCAGTGGGCAGTCGCTCGTATAAAAATGCCTCCTGTATACTCAGTTGGCAAGCGCTCAAAGTAAGAATGAAATAATATAATAAAATGATTTTCGGTTTGCTGTTTGGTCATATTTCCCCTATCCATACCCAGAAAAAACACAAGTGTTGGGAAACTGCTGGCTGAAATCTGCCGCTCACGTCATAGTAGCGGTCCGTTGGTGGCAGCGCCATCAGTTGGCAGCCATTGATGGCCCTGCAACATCGCCGTGAATTGCGGGCCTCCAAGCAAGTGCCACTAGTGGGCCTGTAGCTAACAACCCCAACACGAGGTGGAAGCAACGGGACTGCGCATGCGCAGAAGCAACGCGTTCTGTGTCTCTCGCGATACTAGTTAGTTGAAGACAACGTTGTCGCCATTGTGTTATTTTAGGGATGTTTGTTAAGAGAAAAAAAAACATATGTAGTGAGGCGAATTACAGTAATGTCCTAATGAAACGCCATGTCGACGAAGATTACCGTCGGAAGAAAAATATATAAATCATTATTAATGAACTGTAAGAAATAGATGTATGTATAGAAACTCATTTCGTAGCAAAATTTTTGCACTAACGCACAAAGAATCGAGAATACAGACAGCCATGAAATACACTCACTTCATTCCCATGAATAACAAGAAATCTCTCTGTGTAATCTTTCGTTTTAACATACACTAAACCGTTTCAAACGAAAGTTCCGGAAAAACATTAAAAAATCGTTATGTTGGAAAAAAAAGATAAGAATTATACGCGTAAAATATAAGATACAATGCTAAAAATGTGACAGCACAAAACTTTGGAAAAGGTCTTTAAGTTAGTACATTCGAAAGTAGTTGTGCCTTTGGGAAACTGCGGTTATCTTTTTTTTTTTTTTTTTTTTTTTTTTTTTATGGCTACTACTGGGGAATTGGCGGACAAGATTCGGCAAACCATCAGTTACGTCACGTAATTGCCCGCTGCCACTGCCGGGAAACTAGCGGACCACATTAAGCTAGCCATTATTAATGGCACGTGGTTACAGGGTAGTTTAAGGGCCGCTTGTGGCAGCCACTGCCTGTGATGGATAACTGATGGCCCTGTTCTGGCATACGACAACTTATGGGGGTGTCAACTGTTGGCCAGCTACTGGCCTGAACCTGCTGGTCCATGTGGTGGCAGCCGGGACATTTTACTGACGGTTGGGTAGCAGCAAAGCAACATAGTGCTGGGCCAGTGCTGGCCTAGCAACACTGTTTTTGCTGGGCACTTGCGCCTTTATTTATTTTTTATCAGTAACGTTAATTACGCTCATTTGGTTATATCCTCGGTGAGTCATGGCTGTTCTATAAAAGAAATTAATAAAAATACCTTTACACATTACATATCTGAAACCTGTAGCTCTACATCGACGTTAAATGTGATAATTCCGTTACATATCTCCTGGAGGTCCAAGTTTAAAAGCAGCAAACACCTAGATGGACGCAGAAAATCATTGCTGTACATGTGGACGTTAAATTGTTGACAGATAAACTACAATTTACTGTAGACAGGCTCTGCGCTTAAGCTCATATTTGTTGATCGCCATTTTGGAGTCACGACAAGTACCGCCTAGCGTCTGATGCAGTCGAAGTGACTATTTCCACTTTCACTGTTGGTGTCACAAGACTCAACAGAAGATTGATGAAAGTTACTGCAATTTCTTTAGGCAGCTGATTTCCAAGAGTTTTTAAAAAACCTTAGCTCTCTAAGCATGTTCAATATGAACACAAGTCCCATCTATAGAGGATATTTATTGACAGTTTGCGTGTCCGATTCACAGAAAAAGGATCAAAGATTAAAAGGAATTGTTATCTCCCCTCCCTAGGGAATAAGATCTGGCAATCGTCGGTAGACAAACGCGATTTTTTTTTCACTCTGCACTCACCAAAACTTAAATAACTGGTGAGAAGAAAACTAAGCTGGTTTAGCATAGGACAAAAAAAAAAAAAAAAACTCAGTTGACTCAAATTCTTTTTGCTTTCAGTGGTTTTTAAACATGACAGGAATGCAGGACAAATTTTTAGGCAAAATTGTGGCACAGAAAGATGTGAGTCTGTTCCAACTTACAAACCGGTGGCCTGTTTATCTCTTTTTTTTTTCTTTTTTTTTTTTTTTCCCCTGCTAAATTTGAAAATCTTTTTCCTGCGGATACTAAACTGTGGGGCAACTGAAGTGCTGTATAAAAAGCAGTAAGCTGCCCAGATGTGGAGACGCGGACTCCTGTGTGTCTGCACTCTTGGGCCTAAGCTCAAACACCGAGAAGACCATGGATGTCACGCCTGTTCTTATGGTGATGGTTTTCTTCTTTCCCTGTTAGCAGAGCCTCATGTCATGGATTCATCTGTTCCTCTCACGTGGGTACGTGGCAAAAAAAAAAAATGGCTGCAACTTTTTTTTTTTTTTTCTCCTCGAGCGTTTAACGAATGTCATGAGCATCTGTTACAGTTATAAGTAGTCGTCCATTCTCAATTTGAGACCACCAATAATTATAATTTTTTCTTTTTTGTACTTCGGCGTTTATCGACTAAATTAGGAACGAACACGGGCAACGAATCCATTTCTTCCAGGGAAAGATGAGAGCTAGTGCCGTAGAGCAAGCACACCACTCGTGCCTCACCCGGAGTCTAACTCAGAGGCCCAGTCAGACGACTAACCAGAAACCAACAACTCTAACCACTCGAACACCAGGGCGGCTCAGCAGCAAATGAAAGAGAAATATTTTGATGTCTGCACTAAAATTCAATTATCTGTTCCATGCTGTCTGTGAAATTTCAGCAGCACTTTCGCAAGCATTTCCTAAAAAATCTGAAAGAAGGAATTTCGCACGGACAGAATCATCACCACAGAATCCCGACAAGACAGAAGAGTGTCGCACAGTAGGTTTAAAAGCATTTGCACACCCAAAGTTTTCCAGATATTGTCGAAAAAAATAGGTAAAATAAAACAGTGTACAGCATTGATAATAAACGCTACTGAAACAAAAAGACTGCGTCATTTGAACAAAACAGGAAATTACAGTGAACAAAAAGTATTTGCACAATCGTGCTGTTCAGTAATCAAAACAAGGTTCCATACTTAATATGTAAACGACTGGCATTGATTATGGCCATGGACAGTCTATTCATGGAGTCTAGATAAGGTTTTGAGTGGTTATCACATTAATTTTTGCACGCACGTCCTAAATAACTCTCGCTAACTCTGCTTTGCTGAAAATATGTTTTCCGATTTTTAAATCCCAAAGTTGGCACAATTTTTTTATTACATTAATATCAAGAGAGTGAGATGAAATTAATCTTCGAACATTACACAGCAGCCATTCGTAACCTAAGTGCTGAGACGGGCCGAACCCCAGCCGGGCTCGGGCTGCATAATATTTACTGCGGTTAGGGCTCAGGCTCTGAGAGGGATACCTATATTTTAATGTGCTTTTGTATGATTTAGCGTACGGGACTTACCTCACACTTTCTAGTTAGTAAAGACAACTGCATACCTTTGGATATGGCAGGCCAAAGGAAATGTTGCTACATATGTCTGCATGTTTTAGTAAAACTGAAATGGTGATGGTCAATTATAAACTCCTACGCAAACAACTTGGGGCCTCTTCTTGCTATCACGGATGGTGATGAATCCCAAAACTGTCAAGTTTCGGACTTCTTTTTTTTTTTTTTTCTTGATTGGAGGTTTAACGACCACCGTGAGCAACTCAATGGGCTATAAGCAGTCGCCCGTCCCTAATTTAGGGTCACTGGTTCCAGGGAAGGGAGAGAGCCAGTGCCGTAAGACAAACACAACATCCATGCCTGACCGGGATTCGAACCCCTTACGGACGAATGATCAGAGGCCAACGCCTTAGACCACTGCGCCACCGGGGCGGCGTTTCGGACTTCAAACTGAAGATTCAAAAACCACCATCTTAAAAGAACGCTTTGTAAAAAAACGTTCACGTGTCTACTCAGTTTCTAATAGCTTCATGAAATCTTGTCAAACTTAACATCTAGTAATGTTAAGAGCTAAAATAGTGCAAAGATTTTCCTAGCAGCGACGTGGCCGTTCCGGTGGTGCAGTGGTCTAAAGCGTTTGCTTCTGACCATTCTTCCGAGATGGGTCCTAATACTAAAGCAAAAGACTGACGTGTTTGTCATGTGGCATTGACTCTCTTTTTCCTAGAACCAGTGGCACTAAATTAGGGACAGGCAACTACTTATAGCCCATAAAGTTGCTTAAAGAAGTCGTTCAACCTCGAAATAAAAAAATAATACATATCAAGAGTAGTGTGAAAGAAACGTAAGGGTGAAGACAACATCAGTTCAAAAACAGGTACGCCTTTGTCTTAGCAACAGCAAATTTCAAAATCGAACTGAATGTAAAAAATAAATCTTTGCTTTACAGTATTTTCTAGAACTCCACCACTACAGCTGAAAAAAAAAATGTTCCGTGAATTTTGATAAAGCAAATGTGGTTAAGTAAAAAAGCTCAGAATAATAGCTCGGGTAGCGCAGCAATTGGTTTCTTTTCTTTTTTTTTTTTTGAGGGGGGGGGCTATGCCACTCCTTACCGACATTGCTGTTTCGTTGAATATTTTGATACCTGTATAGCCGAGACATTGACGTTTCGGGACAATGTACCACAAAAACAACTGGGACAAAAGATAGCAACAAACCAAATACAAACATTAATCGAAACGTGCATGTCTCAGGGAGGCCTGACTTCTTTTCACTTATTGCCTTCGTACATGATGTTTCGCTACAAAAGAAAAGTAGTTCAAACTGCTTCGGTCCCTTAACTTGGGCCCACCCATTAGAAGCTCCTGACGAGGTAATTCAGTTCATGACTCCTCTTCCGCAACACAGCTGGTAAGCCAAGAAGCTTCGGATTCAGCATGATAGTCCAAAAAGCGCACATAATAAATTGCCACAACGAAAGATATGCAAATAAATCCAGATATCAGCTCTCATCCCTGTATATACGGGGAATGGGGGGAGGGGCGACAGAGAGAGCGGGAGAAGTACAGATCAAAATTGGCACAGTCTACGTTCCACAGCAAAGTAATCGTTCTTTTTCGATCGGCTTTGCAAGCGTGCATGACAAAAGGGATCCCAGCTGTTCGCAGAAAAGCCGTTCTTCCTGCCTTCCGCCGCCAGAACGACGAAGAAGAGCCCCCAAATGCTAATTACCCGGCGGTTTCGGGCCTGCTTTTAGGGCGTCAGCTGCAGCAGCGGTGGAAACGGCGTCGAAGGAGGACTACGGCGACGTGAGCAAGGGGGTACATGTTGGCTGGTAGGTGGGTGCGTGTCGGCTGCTGGGAAGGCCGCGTCGAAGGAAAATGCCAATCGATTTTATGCAAAAGACGGCGCCGCCGCGGTTGCACCTGCTCGCTTTGTACCCTCCCGCAATCAATTTCGCTGGATGGGTCCATAACGAATAAACGTGTAACGAAACTGGCAATTCTGGGCGCTGGGGATCCGCAGGAGGACAGGGACCAACACATGATATGCCATCGCGCAATGACTTCTCAACCATCCTGCACACTCTGAAGCAAGCACGCGCGCGCGCACACACACACAGACGCTTAGCCTGCAAAGTTCAACCTCTCTTTTAATGAGAATATATGGAGAGGGTACACGTGAGCATCCCGAATACGCCTTTCCTACATAACAGCCTTGAAAGCTCACCTCCGCAATAGCGGGCCTTGGAGCCTTGGTTTCAGTGGTCAAGTTAAAGCAATTATTCTTATAGTAATGAAATATTCCGTTCACCTGTAATTGACACACGCATACACATGCGTGCATGAACGCTGCGGCTTCATCCACGGCAGGCAAACGATGGAATATTATGTCGAATCAATGATCTTTCCTGGAATGGTGGGGGAATGGTGGGTAGACTGGACTGCTCGAGAGGGTATAATAACGCTTCAGGCCGCATTTCACTCATTCTGTCAAATGTAGCCTCATAATACAGCAACCATAGATTCCAGTAGTTGATTATTAACTGGATAAGGGACGTAACAGCCATAGCTAGGATTCATTTTGTACGCTCAGCTGCTAAACTTAACTCTTTGTATATTAATTGAAGATCGTATCATTTCGAAATATGATCAGTGTTTAAGCTATCGCTCGCATTTTCGCCAAATCGCGATATGACGGCAATTCTGCGACAAACAGTTCACACTGAATCGCCAAAAAGCAAATGTCTTCCATTTTTTTCTTTCGTCACGCCGCCCATCTCTGCTTTACCCTTGTGCTGTTCTTCATCCCAGTTATTTTTGCGTTCCATCATGGCAGCTTTGCCCCGCCAACAGTGGCGTACCGGAAAGATCCCCACCCCCACCAAATATCTTCGAGGCTCTTTGCGAAAATCCATTAGCTTTCAATTACTGAAAATTTAAAATTCCATATTATTAACTGGTGTGTTTTAATAATTCAAATTCTTTGGAGCCTACAAGTATTTTTCGTAAATCCAAAATTATTGCACTTTATTGCATAAAACACAAATGTGCACGTTGTAATTAAAATTATTGTCTTCGATTTATACCATTACAAAGTACCACAAAAAAAACACTTGTAATGGTACAAAAGTCAGCGAAAGTTAATCATATCATGCGAATTTTATTCTTTTATAGAACTAAGGCCAGCCTCTTGAAATGTCTCACAATCACACACACAAAACACCTAACTGTCGTGTGACAGTGTCTAATAACCTCTTCCGGTTTATACGAAAATACTGAACATAAGCATGCAAAAAAAAAAAAAAAATTACATTAAATTATTTGCTCGTGAATGTATATATAGCACGTAACATAACAATGTTTTGCCTAATGCATTTTTTCTCTTGATTATCTTCTAAAAAATGACATTGGTCTATGTTTCTTCGCCCCCCCCCCCCCCCGTCAAAAGAACATCTTTGAATTCATTATATTCTGAAAGATGCATAGTTCTGTGTAAACAACTGTAATACATGACATCTTATCCTCATTGACATAAAAACTACATTCACTGAACTGATATTTCTTTCACATTCTCTTGCTAATATATACATATGTATAGGGACTGCAAGTGCAAAGATTCGGCTGTTTGAAAATACAACACACGTAAAAATTGGAAAGGGAGTGAGACAAGGTGACACCATATCTCCGAAGCTCTTTAATGCCACATTGGAGGGTGTTTTTCAGTCGCTGAGCTGGGAAAACAAGGGGATAAAGATTAATGGAGATTATCTAACCCACCTTCGTTTTGCTGATGACGTAGTCATTTTTGCAACTACCCCATCAGAGCTGCAGAGTATGATCCAGGAACTTGCTGACAAGAGTAAAGAAGTGGGATTAAAAATGAACTTTCAGAAGACAAAAGTGATGTTCAATGCTTTTACAAGAAATGAAGATTTATCGATTGATGGAGAAAAGCTGGAGATAACAGACACGTACGTTTATCTTGGACAGCAGATATCAAGTGAGGGTCACATTGATGAAGAAATTAATCGGCGTACAAAACTTGCCTGGAGAGCTTTTGGAAGAAACAACATAATTTTCAAGAGCAATATGCCATTATGTCTTAAAAGAAAAGTGTTTGATCAATGCATCCTTCCAGTGCTTACGTATGGTGCAGAGACGTGGACCTTAACTAAAAGAGACATACAAACGCTGCAGACAACTCAAAGCAGCATGGAGAGGTGCATACTTGGTGTAACCAGGAAAGATAAGAAGAGGAACTCGTGGATCCGAAAAATGACAAGAGTGGAAGACATCATGATCAGAGTTAAATCCCTGAAATGGCAATGGGCTGGACATACTGCCAGAAAGACAGATCATCGATGGACAGCCGAAATTTTAGATTGGATTCCAAGGGACAGGAAAAGACCCAGAAGACCACATGGGAGATGGGTGGATGAAATTCGAAAGTATGCAGGGGTGACATGGAGGAGACTGGCACAAGACAGACCGTTGTGGAGGAAACTTGGGGAGACCTTCGTCCAGCAGTGGATTGATAATGGTTGACAATGATGATGATGATGATAGGGACTATTGCTATGGCTGTGAAAAGGGGCCTCCAGTTTTCTGGAATAGCTACTTTCCCGTCATCCAGTTTTTATAAACTACAACCGCGAAAATGATTTTCAAATGTTATACTTATTTAATAAAAAACATAACAAAAATTCCTTTTCTTTTTAATACGTAATTCAAAGCTGCCGTAAAAATTCCCTGGCTATTTATTTGACCTGCTTCATAAGCAGTTTCAGAGAAAAAATTTGTAAATGTTTTTGAAAATTATTTTTTCTGAGGTTAGAGGCCCTTTCATTAGTGAGCCCTCCCCCTCCCCGCAACACGAGGGTTGCGGGGGTATCAGTACGCCCCTGCTCGCCAACTCATTTCATTCTCCGCCATTCAGACCAGCCCTGTTTCGCCCTTGGGTTGTGTTTATCATCCCAGTCATAATTTTTTCCGGCATCATGCCCACACCTGATTCGCCCTTGCATTTTTGTTGTTGTTGTTGTTGTTGTCTTGGTTTTTTTTATACCCGTCATTTTCCCTTCCGTATTCGCTGTCGCATGCTGCTTCGCCCTGTTGTCGTTTTTCCATCCCCGTTGTCTTTTCTCTTATCTCAGAAAAGCACCGATGAGCCTCGAGTTAACCTTTCGCAAGGCTTTGCTGTGACAGATAATTAAAGAAGTTTTGGCGGCTCGCCGTCGCAGCAGCAGCACGCGCCGTTTCGGTTTGGGTTGCGCCTTAATGCTCCGTACTGGACTTTGTTGTATTTTCACAAACTGCACGCATCATTAAAACTATAAGTGTTAAAACCTTTTTTTTTTTTTTTTAAATTTATTCTTGAATTTTATTTACAGCACAAAATTTTAGTTAGCCAATGCATTGGGCTTATATTTTCATTCGTAAAATAGCAACGAATAGAACCGTAAATTTGGCTAATCTTTGCTACAACTTTTTGTTGACAAACTAGCCAAATTCTTACAAGAGAAAAAATTCCAGCTTAAACACTGAATACGATCGCCAGTGTTTCTGCCATGTTTGTATTGCTTTCTACCTCCTTGTCTGTCTGTCTGTTTTGTTTATTAACTGGATAAAGGACGTAACAACAGCCATAGCTACGATTCACTTTGAATGCTCAGCAGCTAAAGTGAACTGTCTAATTAATCAAAGATCGCTTCATTTCAAAATGAAATTGTCTGTCCTCGCGTGAATCCAACAAACTGCCATTAGTACTTGTCACAAGTTAGGTGGTTGGTTGACAAGATTTTATTAGCGCAAGAGCTTCAATGGGCTACAGAGCGCCAGAAGTAAAATGATACCTCGAGCACTGCTTACAAGTTGCGATAACAAATGAAAAGAGTACAAAGCGTCGAATTCTGCGAAAACCCTGGCGAAAAAAAAATAATAATAAATAAATAACAAGAAATACGATTTTCGGTTGTAATGACCACGTCTTCTGAGGCCGTTCTGGCGCGAAATAAATTTATCGGAGCTATTCAAGGTCAATGGAACCGGTTAGGAAAACGATCAACCGATTTCTACAATCGATAAAAAAATCTACTTAGTTCCACCAGTGGCTAAAAAGCATGTTATGAAAATTAACAAACGCCGCACTAACAGTTTCTCATTGCACAAGGAAGGTATCAGATATCAGTACGTCTGCTAGCGGAAGAATTTTGCATAGTAGAAAACTTGAAAATACGCAAAAACTATTCTTCATTGAAAAAAGCTATGCTAAGGAGAATAAACTTTTCAAATGTGTCTCCCGGAAGCAGAGAAAGCGAAAAAAAAAGTTTCTATCTTTGCGCACCTACCGGGAGATCTTTGCATTATTTAAAGAGGAAAATGCTCCACATCTCTATTGCAGTGAATAGCATACAATAAAAAATTTCCTCAAGTGTTTTTAGAAGTTGCGATACAGCTGCAAATTGAATACACAAACACCACCTACCGACAAAAATGTGAACTACAAAATTCCTCATATACGAGCTTAAACTGTTCTACAAAGTAAATGACATCCGGTGTTGAAGGAATTATTTTAAGTCGGGCATGCAGAATCAGAGATATTGAGAACACCAGATTAAGCTTTTCCGCCCCTAGCGACGAAATTATGCACTACTTCAGGAAAAGAAAATACGCACAGAGTTTACTTAGTTAGTAGAATCTGACCGAAGAAAAAAGTTTTTTTAATCGAGGTTATATATGTCCCGAAGATATTGCTGTAAAAGAAAACGTGAACTTACGCCGTCTGGTGGAAGACATGTGCATAAAGAAAAATTTGAAATTATATGAAAAACATTTTTTCAGCGGAAACGCTCTTCCACAAAAAAAAGACCTTTTCAAATCAGACTCTTAGATGCACAGCTACGAACAAAAATAAGTTATGGACCTATGCCCCCTGGTAGAAAAAGTATGCATTATTTTAAAAAGAAAGCATTCTCAAAAGGTTTTTCAATTACAGCGGTATCGGTCCATGAAAGCATTTTTTCAATCGAGTTTTCAGTAGCTCAGATTTTGCTGCAAATATATCAGAAGCCGGAATTAACATTTACGCCTTCTGGAGGCCAAACCATTCTTTACCAAATAGAAATTATATGCAAGAGCTGTATGCGATACAGGAAGAATTTTTCAAATCAGAGTTTTAGAAGCAGAGATATAGAGGGAAACGCAATTTACCTTTATGCCCCGTAGCGGAAAGTTATAAAGTAATTTGAAATTTCGACATTATATGAAAAAACATTTCTCACCGGAAACTCTATCCAACAAAGAAGAATTTTTTCAAATCGAACTCTTAGAACCACAGTTATTGACAAAAATAAGATATATAATCAACGCCCCATGGAGGAGAAACGATGCATTATTTTAAGAAGGAAATATTCCTAAAACGTTTATCGACGTGAGTGGTATCGGCCCATCAAAAAAAATTTTCAATCGAGATTTTAGAAGCTCAGATTTTGCTGCAAATGCATCAGAAACATAAATTTAACACTTACGGTGCTTAGATGGCCAAACCCTTTTTTACTAAAAACTAGGCATTATATGCAAACGATTTTCCATCAGGAGCTGTATCCGATGCAGAATTTTTTTTTCAAATCCACGTTTTAGAAGCAGAGATATCGGGGAAACGCAATTTACTTTTACGCCCCTAGCAGAAAATCTATGCGTAACTTGAAAAGGTGACTATACATAAAATAGTCTTCGACATAAATGTAATCGAAAGGTAAAAGCATTTTTTCAATCGAGTGTTTCGAAGCAAATATATGGAATACAATGTATTTTGAATTCAATATCATCTGCGTTAACGCCCTCTAGCGGCGAAATTGTGCATCATATAAAAAAATTAAATGAAGGTTCATCATTCGAACATTTCAAGCTTCCCAATGCAAAAAGAAGTTTTGAAATCGGCCTAGTAGTTACAGAGATGAGGTGACCACAGACGCACGTACAAACCATAACATAAGCAGGATCGTTTTTTACAAAAAACGTGTTAAAGATGAGAAATAAAACCACAAAAATTAAAAAATAATAATAAACTTATTATTTCCTTTAATGTTAGAATTACGAAATTGATTGAACAAACACGATGACAACCAGCGGCACGAATTTATTCTGTTCTTCATACCCTGATGCAACAATGTGATCAGAAAACACTGCATTTTGTAACGGAAAAACCGGTGGGGAACATTGGTTACAACACGTAAAAATATCGCTGAAGAATACTTTCAGGGCTCATAACCAACGAAACTTTGAAGAGCGCGCGCGTGCACACACACACGGAAACTCCTGACAACTCGAAGAGCTCTTTTTTTTTTTTTTTTTTACAAAAGACGTGCTTTAAAAAGATCGTGCTTATGTTATCGGTTTGTCCGTCTCTGGACACCATACATATCTTTACAACTATGTCCCATTTGAAAAATTATTTTTGCATTGTGACGCTTTAAATGTGAGAATGATTCTTTGCATTCCAGTTTTTTTTACGATGCACAACTTCGCCTCTAGAGGGCGTAAATGCCTATCATATCGATTTCACAATATATTTTATTGCATATATTTGCTTCTAAATATCCGATTGATTTTTTTTTTTTTCCTTTCGGTGCCATTTATAGCGAAGACTATTTTAAGGCAGTTTCTTTTTGAAGTAATGCATAGATTTTCCGCTAGGGGCACAAAGGTAAACTGCGTTTCCCTTGATATCTCTGCTTTTAAAACTCCCAATTTAAAAAACTCTTCCTGCATGGGAAACAGCTCCTCATGGGAAACGTTTTGCATATAATTTATATTTCTTATTAAAGAAGGAACCAGAGGACGTAAGCGCTTATTTCTGCTACTGATGTATTTGCAGCAAAATCTGAGCTTCTGAAAACACGATTGAAAAAATTATTTCGTGGACCGATACCGCTCAACTCATAACACCTTTTGAGAATAACACCTGCTTAAAAATAGCGCAGTTTTGCCACCAGGGGGCGTAGATGTATATCTTATTTTTGTCGATATCTCGGCTTCTAAGAGTTGAAAAATTCTTTCTTCGTTGGAGAGCGCTTCCGGTGCGAAATGTTTCTCATATAGTTTCAAAAGTTTTAAGTAATGCATAAGTTTTCTGCAAAGGGGGCGTAGAAGTAAATTGCATTTTCCTTGATATCTCTGCTTCTAAAACTCAGATTTGAAAAATTCTTCCTGTATCCCATACAGCTCCTGATGAGAAACGTTTTGATTATAATTTTTAATTTTTGACAAAAAGTGGTTTGGCCACCAGGGGGCGTAAACCACTTTTTGTCAAAAATTAGAAATTATAATCTTATTTCTGCTTCCAAAGTATATGAAGCAAAATGTAAGCTTCTGAAAACTCGATCGAAAAAATTCTTTCGTGGACCGATACCGCTTACCTCGGAAAATGTTTTCAGAATACTTTCTTTAAATAATGCATAGATTTTCCACAAGACAGCTTAGATATGTATCTTAGTTTTGTCGATATTTCTGCTTCTAAGAGGCCGTTTGGAAAATTCTTTCTTTATTGGAGAGAGTTTCCGGTGCGAAATGTTTCTCATATAATTTCAAATTTTTCTTGACGCACCAGTTTGCCCCTAGAGGGCGTTAAGCTCACTTTTCCGTTTACAGCAACATCCGTGAGACTAAAAACCCGATATAAAGAATTCTTTTTCGGTCAGATACTACTATGGGAACTCTTTTTGTATATTTTCTTCTGAAAATCAAAATTTTGCCGTTAGGGAACGCCAATGTTTAATACGGTTTTTTTTTTTTTTTTTATAACTCTGCTTCTAAATATGCAATTTAGAAGAATTCTTTCACCGCCGGATGCCATTTACTTTGTGGAACACTTAAGGTTAGTATTTGAGGAGTTTTATAGTTCACAGTTCTGTCGCTAGGTGGTGTTTGTATACTTCGGTTTGCAGCTGTATCACAGCTTTTAAAAACCCTATTGAGAATTTTTTTTTTTTTTTACTTCATGCCATTCGCTACAGTAGAGATGTAGAGCATTAACCTCTTTAAATAATGCAGATTTTCCGCTTGTTGGCGTACTTTTTTTCCCTAAACACAGTTCCGGGAGCATTGCTTTTTCCATGAAGAATATTTTTCACCTATTTTCAACTTTCCCATTATGAAAATCCTTCCGCTAGAAGGCATAGAGTTATATCATGTTTCTTTCTATATTTCTTCTTTTTACTGATCGATTTGAAAATCTGTCTCCTACACTTCTTTCTGCTATGATGAACTTTTTGTGCGCCATTTGTTAACTTTCGTAACATACCTCGTACCTTTTAACCACTGGTGGAAGTAAGTAGCTGTTTCTATTTCTGAATGTTTAATCGATTGTAGAAATCAGGTTGTGATTTTTTTCTAACCAGTTGCATCGGCTTTGAATAACTTTGATAAATTTATTTCGCGTCAGAAAGGATTCAAAAGACGTGCTCATTACAACCAAATATTTGGTGTCATCTTTTCTTGTTTCATCTGCCATCGATTTCAATAATTATTTCATCCTCCTATGCTTCTTTCATTATCTAACCCGCCTGCCTCAAAATGCAAATTGTTTTCAAGACGGATTTCCCCGAAACCCCCGAACAATTTCTGACACTACGTAAGTCACCATCGTTCAGCCCTGGCGCACTGACCTCATACTTCGGACAGCACACCTACCTACATGAACTGTAAAATTTCTTGCCGTGCGCAAAAAAATGACCAGTTCACCTACTTCACAAGCTGGCACTCACTGATTTCATATGTCCTTTTCTGTAGGCGGGCACCAGTAGCAGTATATCCTTCGTGGGAATTACCTTGAAAATTGACGATAACGACAGCAAATGTTGACAAAAAGCACGTCATCCAAAACACATTTTCTATTAGTCCAGTCAGTTAAGTGCCACACAAATCGCATTTTCAATTCATTCATTTCTTGTAACATTAAAAATTGGAAATTTTCCTGTTGGTTATTCCCTGAATAACAATTACTACTTTCAACAACTCAAACTGTTTAATTTATTATTTATAAATGAAAGGCAAATAACTACTTTTCAGCAGTTCCATGTTTTAGAAAGAAAAACCTATTATAATGCTAAGAATTATAGGCCTTGCCTTTTCTAATAGTTCTGCATCATTTAAACACACACTGAAACCGACCAATTTTTACACTGAGGGAAGGGAGAGCTGTATAGGGCAGCCGTAAGTTTGAAGCGCGAATTAAGAGCAATCGCGGAGAGGTGGAATACAGGAACCTGTAAACGGCGTCAAAAGTTGCACTTCACGTCAGCCAGAAAGACCGTTCCACGAAAACCCGATGAATATTTGCAACATTTCAGCGTACTTTCTGGCCAAATTCTGTCTTTGTGCCACACTTTTTCTTAAGAAACCCAAAAGGCATTTGAATTTTCCCCCTGCAACTATGATTCTCTGTACCTTTCTTTACTACTTAATCACTGTATCGACTAAATTGGACATTTTTTTTCCTTGTCTTGTGTGTCACACATTTGTCCGAAGCTGCTTTTCGATTGAAGGGACAAGCAAACAATTTGACAGACAAAATTTCGGTTTATTTCAAATGCTTTTTACACAGTACATTCTAAAAAATAACTCTTCGTAAGCAAATTTATTAGGAAGAAATAAGAGAGTAAGACAAATTTATTAGGAAGAAATAAGAGAGTAAGACTCCTGTTCTGAGATTTAAAAAATCCTAACTATAGGAAAACGTGGGTGGATTCAGATTTATTTTGCTGAATTCAAGTACAAGACCTACATTTCTTACACAGGTATTTCTTTTTGATTGGAGTTTAACAACCACAGTGAGCAACTTCAGTGGGCTATAAAGCAGTCCCCCGTCCCTAATTTAGGGTCACTGGTTTCAGGGAAGAGAGAGAGAGCCAGTGTCGTAAGACAAACACAACATCCATGCCTCACGGGATTCGAACCAGGACCCCTTTTGGACGAATAGTCAGAGGCCATCGCTTAGATCACTGCGCCACCGGGGCGGCACACAGGTATTTAAACTTATTGGAAAGGAGCATTCTCACACAAAAATACCTTGCATATTTTCTGATACTTATCTTGGAAAATATTCTTAAATTCATGTTAAAACCATGTTATATCACAAAGGCTGTTGGCCACTTCCGTGCTGAAACCTCAAATTTGAAATAGTTTATAAAAGAAACGTATTTTTCCCAAGGCTGGGAGAAAACAAATTTCGTTCTGAACATATGCTTTTACCGACATTAAAACATTCTAGACACACAAGGCCATCAGAATGTACATAAATTTAATTAATTTAGTTTCTGGTCTAGTAATGCTTTTGAGATTATTATTATTTTATTTATTTAAAAGATAATAGGGTGGCTAATTTAACGATCCAGCATGAGAGTATTAAAATCTAGAAAAAGTCGTCGTCCCAGTCTGGGAACAGTTTATTTGAGGGAAAGATAACCACTGCAGCACGAAAAAGCCCAACATCCATGAGAACCACTGCAACACGAAGGAACACAACATACATGAGGTTCTAACTCCGCGACAATACGAAACGCTACAATAATCAGGCCATACGCCCGCACGCTGAACTGCTTAAGAAGGTCTGATTATTTCGAACAAAACTGCTTTTTAAGCGCACAGTGATGGCTTACCAACTTGGTCTTTTTTAGCCACATTATAAGACACACGTTTGTTTTTCTTTCGTCATAAGGAACCCTACATTGCATCTTGCTTTCAAAGTTATTACACAGAATCCGTGAAGAGCAGTTTTTCGTCCCCTATTGTGTTTTTCTTAGGTTTACTACAGACACTCGTTAAGCTCACAGAAATACTTAAATGTCGTATGGCGTTCAGATAGAAACAAACTAGTCTTTAACTACGCCATATAGGAGAAAATCTTATGGTAAGGCTTTATTTTTATGTCAATGCAGTTATCAATCGCCCACCATGACTGCTTGTTTCCAACAGTGAACGTTTCATAACAGTTTCACTTTTTACCTCTCACGCATGTATTTATGATACACCATGGATAGCTAATATTAATACTGATCCACGACAAAAATAGAAGATTTTAAAGGCACCGAAATAACACTCTTCGTAACACCCACCCAGCGAGCAAATGTGTAACATATGTCGAGAGGGTGAAGGGGAAAGAAGGAATCCACAGAAGTAAAATAAAAAAAAGAGCTTAAAAAATGGGCAGGAGTACTTAGGAGCTTATAAATGATGACTGTCTTCGACAAAAAGGATCTTTGATGCACAGAAAGATGATAGCATGCGACAGACAGTGGTATGGCGGTGAAGACACATGCTTCACTAAGAATTCTGAAAGAAAAAAAAAGCAAATCGACAAGCGGCATGCCAGAACAGGGACACACACACACACACACACACACACAACGCGAAAAAAAAAAAAGTTACTTCATCAAATATATTTACAAGAAAGGCAGTCAGAATTAGCTTTCATTTGACACATGCCACTAAATCTGATGCCAGGTTTCTTATAATCAAATGTTTTGGTTCTAAAACAAAGATGAACGGCAAGTCATTGATCCAATTTAATTCCCTTCAGTTCACACGTGTAGCCGTAAAAAAAAAATTTAGTTGGCAAAATATTGTTCGGAAATGAAACATTTTTTACAAAAACGCATAATTTTTTGTTCTCAGAATCAGCCCTGACTACAAATCGACTTCGAAATTTCTTTTAAGATCCTACATAATTATACCTAAATTTTAATATTGCATAAAGAGCGCAGTAATTTGTTCTATGTACATTCACACTCTTCACTACCACTAGTGTATTAAATGACCAACAATGTACAACAGCCTTCATTTCAAAAATCTCCAATATGATACAACAGGTTCTGTTTTTCGTTTCGAAATTAACGGATTGCATGAGCATCGAAGGTTATAAGAAGTGCCCGTCCCTAATTCAGAACTCCAAGGTTCCGCGAAGATTGGTTGGTTTGAGTTTTAATGTTTCCGCGAAGGAAGACAGAGCGCAGGACTAACACACACTACACTCACTGTTCATGCCTCATATGGGACTCGAAAGTGTAACAACAGCATATGTTGAAATTTCAAATACGTACTTATATATAAGTAATTCCACCACATAAAATAAAGCTGGAATACGGAATGGAATATCGAACCTGTACAATACTATATCAGTGATGGAAACGGCATGAATTGAATTTCCTGACAAGGTTCTAGCTGAATTTTGTTGACATTTCACGTTTCAATTCAATAAGTTTTATATAAAGAAAAATAACACATCTCTGCGAGCATACACGATATTTTTCTAGGCTTTCTATCGTTTTCCTTGTACACAACGAGAAGAAAAAAAAATTGAGAGAGTACTCTGGTACTCTTCGTGGATAATTTCTGCTATGCATCTTTCGTATGCCAGGACCTGTTGGATGTGAAATAAAACGAGGGATTCGATAACATGCATTTATTTACGTACAACAACATTGCATTCTTATCAAGTAAAGCTTATCATTCTTATCATTTTAGACTACCCAAGAGTCTCTGAAAACAGCATCGATTGTAGTATTCCACTTTGTCGTAGAAACACTGAAATCTAGAGTGGTTGTCAGACCGAACTCTTCGATTAGAAAATCGACAAAAGGTTTAGCTTCTGGCTTAGCAAAGTTAACACTGAAAATTTGGGCAAATATCATACACATCAAGTGATACTTTTTGGAGCTTTTTCATAATGGCAAATTCCTTGTGTGTGTACGGAAGAAGTACAAATTGACCGAATTCTCTATTGTCGTCGATCTTATTCCCAGGATATATGTGTATAACACAATCGATAGGAAAATTTGGCCATTAGGCATCGTACATTCAGCAGAAACTATTTCACCGATATTATTTCATCGATAGGAAAATTTGGGCATTACGAAACTTTTTATTTTTTTTTATTTTGGATCTTGTTACGCTTATGTAAAACGGGATGTGAAATAATGTTCGGCGATAATTTAATAAAATACGTTGTTGAGTAACAATGAAATTAATTATTGTTGCATCACTTTATGGTACAGCATGCGGGACGATCAGATTTCAGCAATGGTTTTGACTACTTCCATTACCCATTTTCTTTACATCGAAATTTTTTACTTGGGATTTACTTTAACTACTGTATGGAAAGATGCATAGCATCAACATTCCCAGATGCTTTCATAAACTGATAATGAAGACTGTCTCCAGTTCTGTAATAAATAAACTATGTACACGTGTCATTCTTGTGTGTCTCACACATTTTATATAAATAATGCACGCCAACAAATAGCCGCACGCCCGGGGCGAATTAAAGTATTTCAACCTCCCAATTCTAGACCGTTTTTTTTTTTTCCGAAAAGAAAAAATTAAAATGCAGACTTTATTTTTTTTTTTATTTTTTTTTTAGAATTTGTCTCTTCGAGAGAAATCGGAGCATCGAAGTTCGGCAGAAATGGTAAATTGATTTTTATTAGAAAGCTCACTGATAGCCTGGAATCTTCTTTAAATTAAACAAAGCAGGAACCTACGAATGCTTTTTTCGAAGAAGGGGGGCTGTTCTGTGGAATTCCGAAACAGATCTTAACGAACTTAAGAGCTTTAACCAATTAATTCAACATGAGTGAAATCTCCACGGAAGAGGGTCGAGCCCCTGGTCGCGTACGAAACTTGCTATTATTTTCAGAGCAGTGACTTTCACTTTGGTATTACCCGATCGCTAGTCTGATCCTATTATACGCCCTAAATGGATGCCTACGAAGGGTGTTTCTTGAGAAGTTACAACAAAGAGGTTTGGGCTGAAGTACATTCCTTAGATTTATATTTTGTATAAATTAGGGGTAGTCTTCAAATTTTGATGCATTCAAGTTAAAAAAAATTGCAAGAGGGGAGAATTTTTGCGGTATGTGATCATTTTCAGCCATTTTTTTTTTTTTTTTTTTTTTTTTTTGTGGGTTGCTAAAATGTTTACATGACTGGTATAATATATATCTGCATGACTGGTATAATACTAGACACACTAATGAAAACAGAAAACTAAGTTACGTACATCAACATTTCAATTCAAGGTACTCACAGTGGTTTGATCTGGGTCGGGCCAGATCAAACGCATACACAAACTATGTATCGCTTCGGGTACGGGTGACAAAATTTTAATTCGAATTCAATATTTTTTACAAAATATGGGACCCTAAATATGTAATGCTTATGATTCTGCTAGGATACCGCGACCTCCCAAAAATACTGACAGCTAAAACTTGAGCACCGTTGTTGTAAACGCTTCGTAGGCCTATATTGCAAATACTGTAAATAAAAAAATTTCACTACCAGGGTGGGAAATTAGCGGTGCAAGGCGATAAATTCGACCGTAATTTTTTGTTCAGCGACAAGTATTTTGAGCAAGGGCGCAAATTCGCTTCTTCTTCTTCTTTTTTTTTCTTTAGAAATTATTTTGATATTACCTTTTCCCGGGTTAAGTTATGAAAAAACTACTATAAAACTTTCACAACTGCGGACAAATACGAACGCCGCGATATCACAAAATCTGGGTCCAGGTTGGAGGTGGGGAGGGTCACGCAAGCACACTCTCTCCGGTCTTCCGAAATGAAGCAGAGGAGAGAGAGAGAGATGGAAATGTGAGGCAGCTTTGATCTTCAGCGTAGGAATATATACTGTATATATATATATATATATATATATATATATATAAAACCTGGGTCCGTTTTTTGACAACTCACAAAATTCAAGCTTTAAAAACGTATACTTCGTAAAATTACGTGCGTTAGACATGGACCCTTCACAGAGTTCCGAAAATTGAAGTTGAATGCATCGTTCATGTCGGGAATGTGATCAGTTTATGGAAAGGATAATCGGCTTCCATACGTAGCGGCGTGATCAGTTCGTTTTGCATATCGCTAACTGTTATAAATCAGGCACAGGATTCTTCTTTGGATCCGTGAAATTCCACGATTTTCTTCATTTCGAATCGATGCAAAACTGAAGATATTTGGGGGGGATGGATTAGTGTGTTGTGGGGGTGGGGATTCGTTTTCCATCTAGGAACGGTATTCCGTTTTTCAAAACTTCCGAAAACGGACGTTAAAAGTAAAAGGAGTGAAAAATTTTCCCGTACTCGTAATTTCTTTTTTTTTTGCGAAGTTGCCTCTGTCCAGTATTGTTGCTAAATATAATTTTATTGCATAAATGTTTGTATTGCAGCTTGAAGCTGTAGGCAAGAATTCCGCAAACGTACGTTCGACGAATTTCCCTGTAATCTTTAGGCGTGAGTTTCTCCCGCAGATTCGGGGAATTTTGCCTTTGTTGTCATTTGCGTCATTTTCCCATTTTCGATGCGATACAAAACTGAAGAGAATGTTGGGAAGGATTAGTGGCGGGGGGGGGGGGGGCGTTTTCCAGCTGGGAACGGAATTCCGTCTTTGAAAACAGAAGTTAGGTATTGGAGTAAAGATTTCTCCTCTAATCGTAATTACGGAAAAATCTTCAAAGATGTGCTGGGGACTTATAAGACCCCAAAGGCGGTCATAGGAAGGTCTTATACGGCCCTTTTTTTTTAGAGACGGGCGACTGCTTACAGCCCAAATCTTTGATTTGCGACATATACGCTTTCCCGATACCTTTCAGTGCATAACTTTTTCATTAGCTACACTACATATAACTTTTGGTAACCATAATTTAGTTATAATTTTTGACGTATGGACTTAAAATTAAAAGTGTGTTAACTTCTGTGACTCATGTAGTGTAGCTAATGAAAACTCATTAAATGGCTAAAGAGATTTTTCCCTCCTCTTCATGTTCTTTAAACTGACAAATCTGTGGAATTTGAGAAATATGTGAATTCACGCATGCAGTTTAAGTACAGGAAGCAGAATATGGCGGAGCTCATCCCCAAATCATGAAAATACATCAAATTTCAATTTAGTTTACGTGCTCATGGTATTTATTATACATCTGATGGAGGAAATAAAGAACACTTTACTGGTATTGTTTAAAGAAAGGAATCAGTAACAACTAAAATTTACGACTTCATTAAGCTCTGAATGTGAACTATTGTTAACAGCTACAACAATAGTTAATGTTCAGCGTGTTTTAACATTGTGACAACTTAAAATAAATATACCAACGTTTACCACAATCAAAGGCTTATTATACATCGACTATAGTTTCGCACAGCTATTAGCTCAGCATCATCAGGACGAATGGTAAACGTTGGTATTTTTATTTTATCTCAAAACCACAAGTTTTGTAGTCATAAATTATATATTGTGACTTGTAACGAAGTATTGGTACATCAAGATACGCATAACAAGGCGTTGTCACGTTATATTAAAACAAATAAAAAGGCGCAAGACAATTACAATGTCTGATCACAAATTCCTCCTAGCCTTCATTACATTATACGGCTCTTACTAGTCGAAGTAATAGAATTTGGCCACCCTGGTGGCGCAGTGGTCTAAGCGATGGTCTCTGATCATTCGTCCGAAAGGAGTCCGGGTTCGAATCCCGGTGAGGCATGGATGTTGTGTTTGTCCTACAGCACTGGCTCTGTCCCTTCCCTGGAACCAGTGACCTTAAATTAGGGACAGGGGACTGCTTTATAGCCCAATGAGTTGCTCATGGTGGTCGTTAAACCTCCAATCAAAAAAATAAAAAGGATTTGAAAATACAGTAGCACCCGCTTATAGAGGGAGCTCGGGACCAACTGAAATAATCGTGCTCGCTAAACGCGTTTCAGGGTGAAAAGTCATACCATGTAAAAATATGCATACATGACAACCTGCATATACCTTTATATAGTATATACATACACAGTATATATCATAAAATATGGCAACATGTTTTCACCATTTTCTAGCTCTCTAATGATGACTACCTTTTCGTTTACGGATACTCGTTTTCTCTTAAGACATTTTGTCACTTATAAAAGTTTAGGACTTCCTCCTTGATGGTAGTTGACCGCTGTTGAACGATACACATGAAGCAAAAGCAGCACCGATCCTTCCAATGCAGTGCTTACTTGGAGGGTGAAAGTGACGTTGGACACAATTTCAGGAATTGTCTCTTGTTTGCCCTTAGGCAACATCGTCATTTCATTACTCTCCTATTCCTCTCCGCATTCGTTACCCAGAAATTCACTTAATACATGTGCGTGAACCCCACCCATCCTCTTTTTGCCTAGGGTTAGGGAGCCTGTTTACAACTCGCTGCCCTCCCGACATACAGCCCTTTGGAGTGACTGGAGGATATTCTCTTGCACAACTCGCACGTTGAGCATTTGATGTATTTCCTTCCCATTGCTGTTCTACCAACATTATTTCACTAGGATACCAAGATTTCACTGCGCTGTCGCAGTTTAGTACGGTATGTCCCGCTTGCAATCCTCTATTCCAGGACAGTGCTCGGCAGGTTTTCTCTTCTTCTTTAAATATGGAATTTCATTAAATTTGTTTGTTATTCTTTTTTTTTTGTGATTAAATTTTAAAGTGAACATCTTAACTTTTCTCTCCCTCATTAAATCCGGGGGTTTCATTATATTTTGTTCATTACAAACATTCAAATTAGCTTTGAATAAACATTTTGTTCCTGTTTTGCTCTTTTTTTTCCAGGATCGCAGCCCCGGTGGCGCAGTGGTCTAAGCGATGGCCTCTGATCATTCGTCCGAACGGGGTCCAGGTTCGAATCCCGGTGAGGCATAGATGTTGTGTTTGTCTTACGGCACTGGCTCTCTCCCTTCCCTGGAACCAGTGACCCTACATTAGGGACGGGCGACTGCTTATAGCCCATTGAGTTGCTACGGTGGTCGTTAAACCTCCAAACAAACAAACAAATCATCCAGGATCTTGCTAAACACGGGCTCGTTATAAGCCGGTTCTACTGTTACTGTGCAATGAGGAGAGCTAATCTGCAAGCGGCAACATATACTGTATTAGCTGTCATAAGCCTTGTGGTTAATCCCCTAGGACAGAGAAAGATAAGCTTTCCCTCTCCCTGTGTTTCTCTGTCCTTGGGATTAACCACGAACTATTGAAATGTTTTATCATAATAAACGAAATATGAATATTCTAGAGCATAACCGAATAAGCATTCCGCATGACATTATGAACAAGATTCAAAATACTTATCGGGAAGTTGGAGTCCTAAACATACATACACACCAGATTACATAACTGACCAGAAGAAAGCAGTATCCGTCAATGCACGATGAAAAACTTGTTACAATTAAAATCTTTAATCATTAAAATTACACAAATACATGGTTAAAAACATGATATCTTCCGATCTTGTTCAGGATCATCTTCAGATAAAATGATAAAATGCCAGTAACCTAACACAAGAAAGAGTTTATATGTCGGATCATATATCAACCATGACGTATTAAATGCACACTGCTCAGTTTAAATAATACAAGATATATATATAAATATCATCATCATTGTCAACCATTATCAATCCACTGCTGGACGAAGGTCTCCCCAAGTTTCCTCCACAACGGTCTGTCTTGTGCCAGTCTCCTCCATGTCACTCCCGCATATTTACGAATTTCATCCACCCATCTCCCATGTGGTCTTTTTCTGGGTCTTTTCCTGTCCCTTGGAATCCAATCTAAAATTTCGGCTGTCCATCTATGGTCTGTCCTTCTGGCAGTATGTCCAGCCCATTGCCATTTCAGGGATTTAACTCTGATCATGATGTCTTCCACTCTCGTCATTTTTCGGATCCACGAGTTCCTCTTCTTATCTCTCCTGGTTATACCAAGCATGCACCTCTCCATGCTTCTTTGAGTTGTCTGCAGCCTTTGTATGTCTCTTTTAGTTAAGGTCCACGTCTCTGCACCATACGTAAGCACTGGAAGGATGCATTGATCAAACACTTTTCTTTTAAGACATAATGGCATATTGCTCTTGAAAATTATGCTGTTTCTTCCAAAAGCTCTCCAGGCAAGTTTTGTACGCCGATTAATTTCTTCATCAATGTGACCCTCACTTGATATCTGCTGTCCAAGATAAACATATGTATCTGTTATCTCCAGTTTTTCTCCATCAATCGATAAATCTTCATTTCTTGTAAAAGCATTGAACATCACTTTTGTCTTCTGAAAGTTCATTTTTAATCCCACTTCTTTACTCTTGTCAGCAAGTTCCTGGATCATACTCTGCAGCTCTGATGGGGTAGTTGCAAAAAATGACTACGTCATCAGCAAAACGAAGGTGGGTTAGATAATCTCCATTAATCTTTATCCCTTTGTTTTCCCAGTTCAGTGATTGAAAGACATTTTCCAATGTGGCATTAAAGAGCTTCGGAGATATGGTGTCACCTTGTCTCACTCCCTTTCCAATTTTTATGTGTGTTGTATTTTCAAACAGCCGAATCTTTGCACTTGCATTTTCATAGATGTTATTAATAATATTAATGTATGCATCTTCAATACCGCAGGATTTCAGAGCCGTGGTAACTGCTGATGGTTTCACCGAATCAAAGGCTTTTTCATAATCGATAAAAGCCATGCACAATGGAAGTTCATATTCCCTCGCTCTTTCAATTAGTTCTCTCAGTACGTGGATATGATCTATTGTGCTGTAGCCACTCCTGAATCCAGCTTGTTCTCTCGGTTGAGCCATGTCCAGTGTTACCTTCAAGCGGTGTGAAAGAACTTTAGTGAAGATTTTATAAACCACTGATAGGAGGCTGATAGGTCTGTAGTTCCTGAGATCCTCAATGTCACCTTTTTTATGTAGCAGGATCATTGTAGCGTTGTTCCAATCCTCAGGAATCTTCCCTTCATTAAGGCATCGAGTGAAAATTTGGGCGAGTACTGTTTCAATTTCTCCACTTGCTTCTTGTATGATGTCTATAGTAATTCCATCTTCTCCTGGAGCTTTCCCCCGCTTCATGTTCTTGATTGCATGAGCAACTTCTGCTGGGAGGACTGGAAGAACTCTGGTACCTTTCATGATGTCTGGAGTACATGTATCATCCCTTTCATATAATTTGGAGTAGAAATCTTTCACTCTTGTCAAAATTTCGCCTCTATTTCTTGTTATAGAACCATCTTCTTTTCTCAGAGCCATAATCTGTTTTCTTCCCTTACTGAGATGTCCCTTTGCTATCTTAAGGCTTTGGTTGTTTTCAATTGCTTTCCTCACTAGCTCACAGTTGAATTTCCTTACGTCTTCAGTGATACTTTTTCGTGTTGTCTTGCATAGCTCTATATATTCCACTTTGGAAATCACATCTTCTTTAGTTGTCCTCATCTCTCTTCTTTTTTGCATCAACATTTTGGTTTTTCCTGATAATTTGTTCACATGCAACTTGTTCTTAGACCCAGCTAATTTTGTTGCTGTTTCCATTAGAGCTTTGGTTACTTTTCTGTTAACTTCCGAAATATCCACTTCTTCCGATGTTAGGCCTTCTAAAGCAGAGAATCTGTTCTTCAGTTCCAACTTGAAAGTATTATGGTGTTTTTGAAGGTTGGTTATGTCAATACATTTTGTTTGTCTTATGAGCTTGCCACGTTTCAGTTTAGTGTTGAGGTGCATCTTACATCTCACCAATCTATGGTCACTACCTGTGTTGAACTTGTTCAGCACACTGCAGTCTTCGATGACGAATTTTTTGTTACACATAATAAAATCAATTTCACTTGTCGTCCCAATTGGATGTCTCCATGTCCATTTCCTGTGTGGCTTTTTCTTGAAAAAGGAGTTCAAGATGAAAAATCTTTCTGCCTCTGCAAACTCAACGAGAGTGTTTCCACGCTGGTTTCTGTTGCCGTGACCGAATTTACCTACTGAAGTTTCATTCTGTTGCCGTTGCCCTATTTTTGCATTGAAATCTCCCATAATTATCTTCAAGTGCTGCTTACCTTTATTATTTAGATGACGAATTTCCTCATAAAATTCTTCAATTTCTTCTTCAGGATGACTTGTGGTGGGTGCATAAGTTTGAATAATCTGAGCCTGGTATCTTCTCGATAGTTGGATAACGAGTCGTGCAGCTCTGTCAGAGGAACTTTCAACTTCTACCACTTTATCCTTCAGTTTCTTGTTTATTATAAATCCAACACCACTAGTTCTGCCAGTATCTGTCCCACGATAATAGAAGAGATGTCCACTTTTCAGTTCAATGAGATCTTCTCCTTTTCTCCTTACCTCACTTAGCCCGACGATGTCCCACTTGATCCTTTGTAGTTCCTCTTCCAATTCAAGAAGCCTTGAATCAGAAGATAGGGAGCGTCCGTTATAGGTAGCCAAGGTCAGCATCAAATGGCAGCCTAGTCCGGTCCTCCGGGGATTCTTAGCACCCTCTGCCTTCATGTCGCACTGGCCGCTGCCTTGGCCAGGTACATTCCAGCTGCCGGAGACTGAGGGCCAAGATTTAAGTTGTAGAGTCATTTTGGAGGTGTTTGGCCATAACTCACCACGCTGGCCAAGCGGGTTGGTTATATATATATATATATATATATATATATATATATATATATAATAATCATCATCAACCATTATCAATCCACTGCTGGACGAAGGTCTCCCCAAGTTTCCTCCACAACGGTCTGTCTTGTGCCAGTCTCCTGCATGTCACTCCCGCATACTTTCGAATTTCATCCACCCATCGCCCATGTGGTCTTCTTCTGGGTCGTTTCCTGTCCCTTGGAATCCAATCTAAAATTTGAGGCTGTCCATCGATGGTTTGTCCTTCTCGCAGTATGTCCAGCCCATTGCCATTTCAGGGATTTTACTCTGATCATGATGTCTTAAACTCTTGTCATTTTTCGGATCCACGAGTTCCTCTTCTTATCTCTCCTGGTTACACCAAGCAAGCATCTCTCCATGCTACTTTCAGTTATCTGCAGCCTTTGTATGTCTCTTGTAGTTAAGGTCCACGTCTCTGCACCATACGTAAGCACTGGAAGGATGCGTTGATCAAACACTATTCTTTTAAGACATAATTGGCATATTGCTCTTGAAAATTATGCTGTTTCTCCCAAAAGCTCTCCAGGCAAGTTTTGTACGCCGATTAATTTCTTCATCAATGTGACCCTCACTTGATATCTGCTGTCCAAGATAAACGTACGTGTCTGTTATCTCCAGCTTTTCTCCATCAATCGATAAATCTTTATTTCTTGTAAAAGCATTGAACATCATTTTCGTCTTCTGAAAGTTCATTCCTAATCCCACTTCTTTACTCTTGTCAGCAAGTTCCTGGATCATACTCAGCAGCTCTGATGGGGTAGTTGCAAAAATGACTACGTCATCAGCAAAACGAAGGTGGGTTAGATAATCTCCATTAATCTTTATCCCTTTTGTTTTCCCAGTTCAGTGATTAGAAGACATTTTCCAATGTCGCATTAAAGAGCTTCGGAGATATGGTGTCACCTTGTCTCACACCCTTTCCAATTTTTATGTGTGTTGTATTTTCAAACAGCCGAATCTTTGCACTTGCATTTTCATAGATGTTATTAATAATATTAATGTAAGCATCTTCAATACCGCAGGATTTCAGAGTCATTGTAACTGCTGATGGTTTCACCGAATCAAAGGCTTTTTCGTAATCGATAAAAGCCATGCACAATGGAAGTTCATATTCATTCGCTCTTTCAATTAGTTCTCTCAATCCGTGGATATGATCTATTCTGCTATAGCCACTCCTGAATCCAGCTTGTTCTCTCGGTTGAGCCACGTACAGTGTTACCTCCAAGAGGCGTGAAAGAACTTTAGCGAAGATTTTATAAACCACTGATAGGAGGCTGATAGGTCTGTAGTTCCTGAGATCCTCAATGTCACCTTTTTTATGTAAAAGGATCATTGTAGCGTTGTTTCAATAATCAGGAATCGTCCCTTCATTAAGGCATTGAGTGAAAATTTGGGCGAGTACTGTTTCGATTTCTCCACTTGCTTCTTGTTTGATGTCTACAGTGATTCCACCTTCTCCTGGAACTTTTCCCCGCTTCATGTTCTTAATTGCATGCGTAACTTCTGCTGGGAGGACTGGAAGAACTCTGGTACCTTTCATGATGTCTGGAGTACATGTATAATCCCTTTCATATAATTTGGAGTAGAAATCTTTCACTCTTGACAAAATTTCACCTCTATTTCTTGTTACAGAACCATCTTCTTTTCTCAGTGCCATAATCTGTTTTCTTCCCTTACTGAGATGTCCCTTTGCTATCTTTAGGCTTTGGTTGTTTTAAATTGCTTTCCTCACTAGTTCACAGTTGAATTTCCTTACGTCTACAGTGATACTTTTTCGTACTGTCTTGCAGAGCTCTATATATTCCACTTTGGAAGTCACATCTTCTTTAGTTGTCCTCATCTCTCTTCTTTTTTGCATCAACATTTTGGTTATTCCTGATAATTTGCTCACATGCAACTTGTTCTTAGACCCAGCTAATTTTGTTGCTGTTTCCGTAAGAGGTTTGGTTACTTTTCTGTTAACTTCAGAAATATCCACTTCTTCCGATGTTAGGCCTTCTAAAGCAGAGAATCTGTTCTTCAGTTCCAACTTGAAGGTATTATGGTGTTTTTTAAGGTTGGTTATGTCAATTACATTTTGTTTGTCTTATGAGCTTGCCACGTTCAATTTTAGTGTTGAGGTGCATCTTACATCTCACCAATCTATGGTCACTACCTGTGTTGAACTTGTTTAGCACACTGCAGTCTTCTATGACGAATTTTTTGTTACACATAAAATCAATTTCACTTGTCGTCCCATTTGGATGTCTCCATGTCCATTTCCTGTGTGGCTTTTTCTTGAAAAAGAAGTTCAAGATGAAAAACCCTTCTGCCTCTGCAAACTCACGCTGGTTTCTGTTGCCGTGACCGAATTTACCTACTGAAGTTTCATTCTGTTGCCCTATTTTTGCATTGAAATCTCCCATAATTGTTTTCAAGTGCTGCTTACCTTTATTATTTAGATGACGAATTTCCTCATAAAATTCTTCAATTTCTTCTTCAGGATGACTTGTGGTGGGTGCATAAGTTTGAATAATCTGAGCCTTGTATCTTCTCGAGAGTCAAGAAGCCTTGAATCAGAAGATAGGGAGCGTCCATTATACGTAGCCAAGGTCAGCATCAGATGGCAGCCTAATCTGGTCCTCCGGGGATTCTTAGCACCCTCTGCCTTCATCTCGCACTGGCCCGCTGTCTTGGCAAGGTACATTCCAGCTGCCGGAAACTGAGGGCCAAGATTTAAGTTGTGGAGTCATTTTGGAGGGGTTTGGCCATAGCTCACCACGCTGGCCAAGCGGGTTGGTGAGTGTTGGATAGCATTTCCTCTAATCCCGATGGTATAGTTATACCGCTATATATATATATATATATATATATATATATATATATATATATATTTCTTTTTTTTTTTTTTTATTGGAGGTTTAACGACCACCGTGCGCAACTCTATGGGCAATAAGCCCTAATTTAGGGCCACTGGTTCCAGGGAAGGGAGAGAGCCAGTGCCGTAAGACAAACACACAATATCCATGCCTCACCGGGATTCGAACTCAGACCCCTTTCGGACGAATGATCAGAAGCCATCGCTTAGACCACTGCACATCGGGGCGGCCAAGATAATTTCAGTCACAAGATGTCAAACCGTCGGCATCAAAGAGGCAAACGTTCCAGTTAAACGTCTATTTTCAGTAATCATTGATGATGCCGACGGTTTGACATCTTGTGACTGAAATTATCTTGTATCATTTGAACTGAGCATGAGCAGTGTGTATTTATCGCGTCATGGTTGATGTATGACCCGACATATAAACACTTTCTTGCGTTAGGTTACTGGTATTTTATCTGAAGATGATCTTGTAGCAGGAGCGAACGATCTCGTTTTTTTAACCATGTATTTGTGCAATTTTAATGATTAAAGATTTTACTTGTCATGATTTGAATTGTACCACGTTTTTCATCGCGCATTGACAGATACTGCTTTCTTCTGGTTAAGATTAGCACGAAGTACATCTTTTCGTCTAACATAACTAACGTGGAAGGAAAAGTAAAATAAAAAATGTCATTCTCAATGGGAATCTGTTACAAAGACGCTGTAAAGAAGTGATGTTATATTTGTTGCTTTTGCTAGCTGAGGTACATATCGAATTCCTTTAATTACCTTTTAAAGAATACTCAAATGGTGAAACCCAGAAATAATTAACGGGCCGATGAGTTCTATCGCTTCTCATTCCCATAGCTCGCCATTTCCGAGTCACGGGTAAAGCGAATATTTAACCGCTTTCATTGCAACGCACACAACGATTGGTTTTTATATTCGTATCAAATGTTTTCGATTCACCATTCCATCCTCGTATGGACTTTGAATTAAGAAACTCGTCGTCAGAGCCACGGCTTTGAAATGATCACAGCAACCGAAAAAAATAAAATAGCTCGTGTATATAAAAAAAAATCTTACAATAAAAGTCTCCCAACTGAATCAATAAAAATTTCTGCTGTGAAATTAATTAGTTGTATGAGAGCCTTCAAATGAAGCTTCTTTCGATATGCATCCCCACTAACAACGCGGTACGTACTTCAACTGAACCCTTGACCACTTTCCAAAACGTTGCCTCTGATGCTATGCGCACAACTTCTCATTTCAAGTTATTTCCCTTCGTAAATCGAATATTTTATGACGGAATACCCACGTTAGGAAAGGAATTTTCACATTTACCAAGTACCACAGATGTTGAACTCTGACCCAGTATTAAGTACGACATATGTTATGATAAGAAGGGTTTCTTCCTACTTTATTAACTAAGAGCCAACTATTTGCGGACGATAATTTATCGACAAGTTAATTATTTATGGCTGAACCCCTACCCCGGAAAATCAACTATAGCTGGATCAATGAAGTACAGCATTTTGGAAAACAAAGCTACTAATGGTTCTTTAAAAGTACTTTAATAGCTGATTACGCTGAGACTGGTGGAAAAAAATCTTTCTACTACTGTTTGTTATTTATACTCAGCCACTGCCTCATTTTAACACGGTGTTTACTCAACCTTGCTTGCATCAACGCATGAGTAGTTTTAGATACCGCACAGCACTGCAAGTGTGTTACTGGGTTGGAATCATGCTCCATGTGAACCAACAGAAAATTTATGGATTCCTGGGGCACAAAAAAGAACGATAGCCAGTCACCCCCCCCCCCCGCATTAACAGGTGAATCTTCCATCTTCCTCGGGCCTACATACACAACATTATTATTATTCCCCCCACTCTCCTTTCCCCATAACACAGATACAAGAGAGTCAGTCACCTGCTGAACTTTGTTTCCAAATAAAGTTCAGCAGGTGTGACTGACTAAGCTGAAAATGCATTTACTGAGAAAGAAGGTTAGAGAGTTTCTGATTAACAGAGGAACAGCAGTACAGTATCCAGACATCACACAAGCAATAATAACCTCAGACAAGACACGTGGCACTAATACCGCACGGTATTGACGTGGGTCCTACCTCTTTCGTGCAGAGAGAGAGAGAGAGAGAGAGAGAGCATGAAGGAGGTAGGATCCCGTGTTTAAAAGACTAAACTGGTTCAGAGGATTCAATTTGGCCAGCACATTGTAAATAAAAACTATATATAAACTATATAAGATTGTAATTAAAACTTTTATATAAACTTCAAAACAAAATGAGAAAGAATCATTCACAGCGTTTTGATTCTCTGTTAATAACACTAAAAATAGATAAATGAATTTTGGTAAACCGCAGCAGCGAACGCCCCTCAACTATTACTTTGAAAGAATGTCTTTGAACCACATGCTTCTTTTAAAGTGCAGCAAGAATTTGCTATTTATAAACAGCATAGTATAATAAAAAACTTTAAAAAAAACACACACACAAAGAAAAAGCAGAACACTTGAATCTTCACTCACAAGAATAATTACATTAATCATCTATAAACACCGTAAAATTCGTTTAGACATAATTCGCCGATGTTGCTAGAGAAAATCTGGTGGTGCGGTAAAAAAATAAAAATGTCACTACAGCATTACAGCTTAACCATACGATTCACAGCGAGGCCAAAAAGAAAGGCTGCCAATGTTTCGGCACATCACGCGATTTGGATAGCCTTCGAAACAATGCGTGCATTACCTGTATTTGGTGGTCTGCTTCGATGATCCCCCGTACTGGACACTGTCCAAAAATCTCCAACAACATACATGGGCTAATAAAGCAACCACTTTTTAGCTGTACTATTACCGACATTTTAGATTTTCTTTATTTTACGCAGTAAGAAATGGTGATAGAGTAGAACCTAAACTGAAGTATTCACACACGTGAACTTAATTTGCAACAGGGGAACTGATACACTCAGTCGCGAGTTATTGTATGACTATTAAACAAATGCATTGCTCTTACTGTTGTGCAGACGACTTCTACAGCGCCATATTATACTATACATATATTCCCTGTCCTCTGAAGCATTCCGACTGGACAGAGAAAAGCTGACGACCAAAAACCCGTAATGAAATTCAGTGTACGAATTCTCTTCCAAAAGGTCTGTATAACATAAAAGAGTTCAAAAACAGTGATAAGTGAATTTTGTTTTAAATTTCGTTATTTCACTAAATGCAATAAAAATGTAGTCAGGGCTGGAAAAATATGTTCTAGGTCTAGGAGCCAAGTGTGAAACGAATTCAAATTTCAAAGATAACACATAAACGTAATGTGTGGTCATAATGAATGATCACAAAAAGTAATATATTTTTTAACCCAAACCACAAACTAAATAAAAATCTAATATGGCCCATAATTTCCTTTGCTGCCTGTCGCTACTCTCAAAAAAAAAAAAAAAAAAAAATTCTTCCGGTCGCTCATATAAAAAAAATAAATAAATAAATAAAAATCCTTTTAGTCGCTCCCCTCAAAAAAAAAAAAATTCTAGTCGCTCCCCTCAAAAAATTAAAAAATTTTAGATTTTGATTTCATTAAAATGCAATTTGTTGAAGATAAATTTTGCGTTTTTTTTTCATTCGCATAATTCGCGGCGGTATATAATTATGACCAACCCTATCAAAAGTGGATAAGGCCCGTTGACCACGTGATTTCTGAGAGGACGTGATTAGTCGACTGACGTAGCATTTATACGGTGTGAGCGGAGCAGTAGTTTGTAAAATTCGGAACGTGATGAGTAAACGGAACGTTTTATCAGACCTGAGAAAGTACAGATTGTGGGAGCTAGGACAGCGACTGCCTAGATTTCCCAAACGGCTGAACTGGTGGGTTGTTCGCGACATGCCGTAGTTAAAGTGCATCAGGACTGGCGTGAAAATGGTCAAACAGCAACCCGGAGGCAAAACTGCACACGACAGCGAACGGTTGATGTGAGAGTTGAGCGCTAGGTCCATCGACTCGCACAGCTCAACAAACACAGCACTGTTCCACTCGCACAGCTCAACACAAACACAGCACTATTCCACAACTGACTACCCAATACAACAGAGGTCAACCCGGAACAGCATCTGTCATAACCATACGTCGCACGCATGGGTTATAACAGTAGACGACCTTGACGCCATCCCTTCCTAAACACAGCTCATCGGCGCAAGACTCGCCTAGTGCAAAGATCATGCAAGTTGGACGTCGAATGATTGGGGGGGGGGGGGGTGCTGATCTGACGAGCTACACATTTTTCCACTACCTGGATGGTCGTGTAAGCTTTTGGCGCAAACAACATGGAGCACTCGATCCGTCCTGCGCGGCTTCCACTGTGCAAGCCTGTGGAGGCGGTTGTACGGTGTGGGGCATGTTCACCTGGCAGGAACTTGGACCCGTGGTGCATGTGGAACAACATATGACTGGTGCCCACTATCGTGAATTGCTTGCTGACTCTGTACACCCAACAATGTTGCATTTTTCTCCGAATGGCGACGATGTCTTCCAAGATGACAAAGAGCCGAGCCACAGGTCCAATGTTACACAGGAACGGCTTGAGGAACACAGTTCAGACTTCCAGCATATAGATTGGCCTCCGAACTTCCCCGATATCAATTTCACAAATCATTTGAGGGACACTATGGAACGGCATATCAGGAGTTTGGATACATCAATCACCTCCATACCTGTATTGAAGGCCGCATTATACACAGTAGTTGGCCATACCTCCCAACGGCTTCCGGCATCTTATTAAATCGATGCCACATCGGATAGCTGCTGTACTGAGGGCGAAAGGAGGACCTACGAAGTATTAGGTAGATGTGGTCGTAATTCAGTGATAACTCAGTGTACATTTTGTCTGCTAATTAAAGTATCCCACATGCAGACGCGCAGTGGTGTTCCGGTCGGTACGGCATACTTAACACTTTCAAATACGCGCCATTCCATGTCCAATCAAGCAATGAAATGGCCATTTTCAACCTTACCTCTCTCAACTTCCTTGAAATGTAGTGTGATTGTTAGGCATGTAGACTCGTGCATAAATTCCAAATTTTAGCTCTGTCCACCCTCGGCGTTTCAAATTACATGACCTTGAAAATAAGAAAATTGTGAGCTTTGGGCAATCTTTGAGTAACCTTATCTCGTTCCCTAAATGAGTCAGAAGGTTGAAATTTGTGTCTTTTTATAGCATTTTATATGAATTTTTTTACCATGGGCTGAAAAAAAAGTTGGTCTTTTTAAGGTCACAGTGCAATGACTTTTGACCTTGAAGATTTAAAAAACAAATATTTTAAAATTTTTGAAAGAAAATGGCGTAGTATCCTTAAAGTTTTGTTTAGCAGAATGCCAACTTTCAAGTTGGGGCCGCAATGGGATCATCATTTATAAAATATTTAACTGAAGTGAACCTCAGCCAAAAATTCTCTAAACATGACCAGATGGAATTTTGCACATGTTTGACAATTAATTTGCAAGTTTAAATTAATACATTTATAAAATGGACAGTTTATCACCATATGATACAACGAATTGCATACTTCCATTGCAGGTTTCGTGTTTGTGAGGGGGAAGACTGCTGTCAGTGAAAATGAAAGAGCAGTGCTAAGGCTAGAACATTAAAATATGAAAATAGGTTTTTCTGGCAAACTGTGTGTGTGTGTGTGTGTGTGTGTGTGTGTGTGTGTGTGTGTGTGTGTCACTTAATAAACAGCATAAGATTTCAAATTCATTGATTATATTGCAGGTTTTTAGCAAAAACATTCGTTTCTGTCTGAAGTTTCACTGATTTTTTTTTTTTTTTTTTTGGCACCAAGTTTTCTCTCTTATATTTCGCTGCTTTCACAGGGTGGAATAAACCTGCTATCCCTTCAAAACCAGAAACACCTTGGGGTTTGACCAATAGCAGGTTTAGTTTTCAGTTCACTTTTGACTTTCATTACAGCTTTGTTTAGTTTCATTAGTCAATACAACAACAGTTATCCGCACATATTAGACAGTAGTCATCCACACACTTCTGATTTTGATTTGTTACTTGTTACAGAAAGTCAATATGTTACGAACATCTTTCTTATTGTTTTCTCTTCTGGGCTTGAAACGTATTATACCAAAGATATATTGTACGTAAATAAGTAGTCTCTTTAAAAAAAAATGGCTGGTATTTTTGTGGGGAAATTGTTACTGCATTTTTTTCCGTATTTAAGTATTAAAATGTCACAGATTTAAGCTTTTGTTGTAAGCCTTTTCAAGAAAAAGGACATGGTAATTTGAAAAAGAATATACGTCCTGTTACTCAAAGTGGATGATTAAACTTTCTATTCACAAAAAATCTGCTACAAGTTATGGAAAAAACGTTTTCAAAGACCGCGAACTTCGAAACTGCTGACAGTCACTCACTCATACTCCCATACTGAAGCTGATACTTAATCTATGATAAGTTAGAGTAGCAATAAAAGCGAATTTATTACTAACAAAATTTCTGAAAGTGCATTAGAAATTTTGAATGTATCTTTACAATCAGTTGGTTAAACTCCTGTAAAAAAAAGACTGCAAGAACAAAAATGTTCTCATGCAAATTTGAAAAACCTACATGCTTTCTACAGAAAAAGTTATGTTAATCTTTTTCTTGATGCTGAAAGCAGAAATTACAAAAGATTAAAGAAATGTTCAATGGTACAAAGTGAAGAACTTAAAAGCTACAAATTCTTACTGCAGTACCAAAAAGTTTGAGTTTGCAAAACTTGCAGAATGAGTACAGTATTTCGAATTACATGGCAAAAAAGGCGAAACACACTAGTTGTAAAGATAGAGTGGAAATGTTAATTCTATAAACTCCAAACCTAAAGCCAGGAAAGTTATTAAAACAGGAGACAGCTGATCTGGTGTAAGATTTCCATAGCCATGATCCTGTTGGCACGCCAATGCCTGGTAAAAAGATTGTTGCAGTAACATTACTTGCAGAAAAAACAGATCTAGAGGAAAGAGAAGTCTTGTTAAACAATCTGAGATTTACAAACAATTTAAGACTACACACCCAGAGGTAAAAATTGGCTTCTCAAAGTTTGCAGAGCTGCGTTCAAAAAATTGTATCCTTGTTGGTGCAAGTGGTGTATAAGGGTATCACAATTAATTAAAATTTTAAAATCATGTTTGTAGAGTGTTAGATGGCAAATTTAAATACTGAAGATAAGCTTCTTGTTAACAGCTATAAAGACTGTATTGCAAAAGTTATATGCAATCTTTTTCTTCCTGCATGTTACTTCAGTAAATGTTAATATTATTTTACTGAAAAATTACATTATTGACCTTATGGAAAAGAATGACATTGATTCTGTAACACCTAATTAGTAGATATCTCTCAACCAATGAGCTCTTAAAAAGTATGACAGAATCAGTGAAGTTTGATTTTTTTTTTTTTTTTTTAGAGCTAAGCACTGCTATATTATTTTTATTTTTCATATCATTTCTAGTTCAAAAAACGATGGTTATTGAAGGTTTACTACTTATCACATAATGGAGATATCTTTTTGACTGATGAATCATCCAAATTTAATAAGTTAGTTATTTAACTTTAAACCACTTCCACCTTTCATTATGTCATTTTGAGACAATTTTTATTGAAGGTGTATTTCATTTTAATATTTTATGAATTTTAATTAATTGTGATACCCTTATCCCATTGCGGTCCCAACTTGAAAGGTGTCATAATACAAAACAAAACTTTAAGGATATCATGCATTTTTTTCAAAACTTTAAAATTCCAGTTTTTTTAAACTATTCAAAGTGAAAGGTCATTTCTGTAACCTTGAAAAGGTCAATTTTTCAGCACATGATAAAAGGTCAAATTTTCAGCACATGATAAAAGGTCAAATTTTCAGCACATGATAAAAGGTCAAATTTTCAGCACATGATAAAAGGTCAATTTTTCAGCACATGATAAAAGGTCTACATAAAATTCTATTAAAAGACACAAATTTCAAACTTCTAACCCAATTCGGTAACGAGATAACTACTCGAAAATTGTCCGGTCACAATTTTTTGATTTTCAAGGTCATGCAACTTGAAACCCCGTGAGTGGGCGCAGCTAAAATTTGGGATTTTTTTCAAAGTCTACAAGCCTAACAATCACACCAAATTTCAAGGAAATCAAAAGATATCAGGTTGTGAGCCTTGTTGATTTGACATGGACCCATACTCAACTACTCAAAAGCCTTTTCACGTGGCTACCAAACACCTTCCTTATTACACAACAAAGTCACGTACAACATTCCTGTTCCTCGAAAAGTGTTTGTTTGGAATTTCATTCCACTGAAATTAGGCATTACCGCCACTCCGGGAAAATTGCATTCCGATTACACACGCTGAAGCACAGAGAGAAAAAATCAAAACAATATACGAGAAAATGACAATATGATAGCGAAGGGCATTTCTCTTATCAAAATAATGCATTAACAAGTTCCCTGGTTGCAAAGATATACACAGTGGAACCCATATATAACGAAGTTGAAAGGAAAGTTAAAAGCATTCGATATTATATGCGAACTTCACTATAACCAACAGATCATAAAAAAAGCATCTTTTTGTATATTACTCGTACATTGTGTCAAGTAAAACTAATCGCACCGTTTCGCCATGAACTGAAGGTAAATAATTCTTGTTAATTAAAAAACATACCTAACAGTAAAAATACGAATGATATCTGCAGTAAGTAAGATCTCATTAGTTTAATTAATGTAAAAACTAAAGTAAGTGCAAAATTTTGAAATTTCACCGGTTGTATATGTTTTGCTGTTACACGTTATGCCGGAAAAACGAGTCAATTGCTGCTGTGCTTTGCTGTGATATGTCTGTAACCACGGATTATTTATAAATAGCACGTAATTCCTAGTTTACCGGTGAAAGAGAAAGAGGTGAAAGCAGTGGCGGATCCAGAGGGGGAGGGGATATGCCACTGCATTTCCTTGTTCCACGAACAAGGAAATGCTTGGATTTGTTAGGTTTTAATAACAAACTGAATAATTTTTCGTGACAGAAAGTTGTATATTACGCAACACTGGCATGAAATCAACTATAAACGTGGAATTTTGAAGCAGAATAGTACTTAAAAGTATATTACTTTCCTTAATTAATTGGAAGAATTTTTAGACATACTAAGAAAACTTTTTCATTTTGAGGTAAAACTATCAGAAAGTTCCCATGTTATTCCCGACACTTACCCCCCCCCCCCACGAAAATCTTGGATCCGCTCCTGGGTGAAAGCCACTTATTTTTGAAATAATATGCAATAAACACGTAAAGAATAACTGAAGAAGGCATTAATAGATGATTAGTCAGGCTTGTCACATTAAAGCAAAATTCAAATTCTTCTTTGACGCAACAAGCGTGACTAATCATCCACCTCCTTCAGCCACTCATTTTGTTTGCTAATAAGTAATAACCGTGCTGAAATGCCATTTCTCCAAAAATTGTTCGTACACGCAGTTAAAATACCAAGAGAGAATATTACTGAGGGGACTCTAAAATCTTCAGTTTATAAGGAGCTTCGTATTATGCGAGTTCGTCATAGTGAGTTCCACCGTGCTTTTTCAATTATCTTTTTAATGACCAAAAGTTGTTGTTTCTTTCTCTTACATGATGGATCACGAACTAAAAAGCAGCATATCAAAAAAGGTTCAGCAATATCGTGTCACAATGGAATTCCAGAAAATTAATATATATATATATATATATTATTAGGGGTGTAACGGCCACGGTGAGCAACTCAGTGGGCTATAAACCGTCGCCCGTCCCAAATTTAGGACCACTGGCTCTAGGGAAGGGAGGGAGCCAATGCCGCAAGACAAACACAACGTTTATGCCTCACCGGGATTCGAACTCGGATCCATATCGGACGAATGGTCAGGAGCCACCGGGATGGCCACTTAATGATTCCAAGAGAATTTCATTAAAATATTGGTGTAACCTTTCCGCGGAATAAGTGTCTCAACGGAACTGAAATCCATAACCAAGATTCCTCGCCCCTACCCCGCCCCCGAAAAAAAAAAAAACTACTTCCAACGCAACACTGACATGAAATCAACTAAAAACGTGGAATTTTGAAGCAGAATAGTGCAAGAACACCGTTCCGGCGAAGTACGGTGCAATTCGTGCACAGCTAGAGACCCTGACAATATTAAGGTGGCTGGTCAATAGCAAGCAAGCTTTTACAGAATAAGCTGAAACGGCTACAAAAGCGAAAATGTGGTAGTTGCTGCTATGCGGGGGTAAAAAAACTGCTTGACAGCAGGCTTGAATTTCAATTAATCTCTCACTAAATTTCAGAATCACCTGTTCATGTACAACGCACTCGACTTGCATCAGAGCAAGAACACGGAGCAACTAGCTACCCCTGAAATCTGCTTGAAGAAAAAAAAATACTAAACGCAGAAGCAACTGGAAAAGAACGCATAAAGGAAGAAGAAAAAAGGCAGGCACGAAGGCGAACTAGACAAAGAGGAGGAAAAAGAAAATTAGGTGATCGGCAGAAAAATGCTGCCATTATCAGAAAGGATGAAAAGGATTTGCAGACTTAAACCAACAACATCTGTTACCAACAAATGGGTGCAAATAAGAAGGGACACCTAAGACGAAGAGAATTGCGCAAGAAGTATTGAGGAGATAAAAGATCCACTTCGAAGCACATACGGAAGCCATATACCAACATATCGCACACACACGCACAGTAATCCTGCAGTTGCTAGAACGAAAAGCTTTGCTTTGCGGTCACAAGAGAACTTTATGACATCGAACCACACCACTAAGTCTACACTTAGCACTCAAACACAGCGCCTTACAGGGTCTTCAAATTATAGTTAATCGGATCTTATTAGTATCTCCGCAGTCCAAAAAGCACTAAAACATTCAAGATTATCCTCTTTGCCCTCTCTGCCCCCGCCGTTAACATAGGAAACCTGCACTAACTTGCAAGTCAAAGGCGTTTTTCTGAATAAATAAACACTACTAGACAACGCTCACAAATCCTCTGTGGCCATTGCGGACTAAAAAAAAAAAAAAATGTATACATATAATCTAGGTCCGTTTTCGGACCACTCACAAAATTCAAACACTAAAAACGTATCCCTCGTAAACTTACGTGCGTTAGAAACGGACCCTTCACAGAGTTCAGAAAATTGCAGTCGATACATCGTATGTCAGGCATGTAATCAGCTCACGCACACGTGAATCGGCTTCCATACGTAACGGCATGAGCTTGAGCAGTTTATATTGCGTATCGCCGACTGTTACAAATCAGGCACGAGATCCTTCAGCGGATTTTAGTTTTTCTTTTTTTTTGGGGGGGGGGGGGATTAGTGTGTCTGTGTGCATGCTGGCATGGGTAATTTTTCGTCTGGGATGGTATTCCGTTTTTCAAAACATTCGAAAACGGAAGTTAAACGGAGTAAAACATTTTCCGTAATCACTATTTCTTATTTTCCTCAAGTTGTGTCCATCAAGTATTGTTGTTACATATTTTACTGTATATACACGGTCGAGTCACATTATTGTGACCACCAGCTAATATCAGAGTAACCGCCGTGTGCAGCGCGGACAGCAGCACGGGATGAGAGTAACTCAATAAGGTGCTGGAAGGTGTTCGCAGGTATGTGGCACAGATGGAAACGGGTCACGAGTCAACACTTTATTGCTGGTCCAACGGGTCTGGTCAAGGTGTTCCTGACCCGTTTTTTTCCCCCGTTTTATTTTTGAAAACAGAAAAATATATTCCAAAGAAAAATTCGTGTTGTGGAATTCTGTAGTCGATGCTGGTGCCCACGGAGTGAATAATGATTTGCCATGCAAAAATATTGTCGTCTCTTTCTTAAGGCAGCGAAGATCTCCACCCACCGACATCAGGCACACCGACACCATGTCGTAAACAGAGGTTACCCATCTATTAGCCTCTTTGATAAAAGAGTTAATTTTCCTTTCAAAGTAATTAAATATCTACACTGGAATAATAACATTTCAACCAAAGTAATTGAGAATGTACTAATTTCTCAGGTCCTAAGAATTTCAAGAATTTGCAGCAACAATTTGGACTTCAATTACCACATTAATATACTATTAGAAAGTTTTCTAGAGAACGAAATTCCTTCTTCTTTCATCAAAAGAACTTTAAGAAAAATTATTCTGAATAATAGAGTAAGGTTGGCAGATCTGCTTTAATTTTCTACACAGTTAATAATATGATTCTGACCAATCAAAGCCGTAAGGAAGTTGGCTAGAGGATGCCTATTAACTACCTAAAGGAACCTTAGTGCTATGGATATGACGGTCCTATTAAAACAAAAAATTAAATAATATAAACAAAATCACAAAAAAAGCTTAAAAATCTGTTTATAAAAGAAAATAAAAACTAATAAAAAAGAAAACTAGTTATTCATCACTAGGATAGCTATACTAAAAATAGTAAAACCAACTTTAAAATTAATAAGATTCTGATTAATCTATAGAAGCTCACTAAGGTGATTTAATACATGCAAAGATTATTAAATACACTGCTCGTGTATTTTATAATATTTCTCATGTATTCTGGAGAGTTAATTCTGCTCTTTCTGATCATACAGATCCACAGTCTTAAGTCTATATATTTTTTTTCTTGTTTTATTTTTCTCTGGTTAAAATCTCCGCGCGTTGGTTTCTTGCTGCATGAGGAGGCCATCAGCCCCACCCTCACTGCCCCCCAGCGTCTAGGGAGTGGCGGAAGAGGTCAGCCATGTTCTTCTCTTGTGAGGAGAAATGTTTTTGTCACACAAGAGGTAAGCTCTCTTCCCTGTTTTTGGGTTCTAGGTTTTATAAGTTCAATGTTTGTACTTCATGTACTTTTTCTCTGTCGTTTTTTAGCTTTTCAGCTTTTAGGCATTGGTTTGTCTGTTAACATTTTTGCGGGTTTAACTCTTTCTTTTCTCTGTAACTTTGAGCGTCTTTTGGGGTACCTAGGAACAGAAGATGGCTAAGCTTGTTCCTTTTCTATGTGCTGTCTATGCGCTGTTTTTTCAAAGTAGTTAAGTTCTTAATAACTAATTAATTATGCACTTAAAGCACTGCTGAAATACTTTGTACATATTGCAACTAACTGTTTAAGGTATATAACTTTCACATAGTTTTCTTTAGTTAATTATTATCTTTAACTTATTCTCGTTTTCGTGCTGTCATAAGTTGTAGAGTAGGGGGTTTTAGACTCAAGTTTTCTTTCAAAAATCTGTTCGTTAAAAATTAATATTTCCTTTTTTAATTGCAATTTAAAAATTTGGATTTCTTTTGCATCGATTTTCAGGTTTAAATTCTCTCTCAAACGAACTTGGAATTTCGTTATGGCTGAAAATCATTTCTAATTATTATGTCACTCTCACAGCTTGAGTTCTCTTTAATCTTCTTCTCTCTGTTTAATAGTAACAGATGAAGAGCATGGGTCGGGCCAGGAAGGTTAATGGATGCAAGCGAAATTGTTAACTAGTGCTAGGTCATGCAACTCTACGGAGGACATGACATATATATATTTGTTAAACTATTTTAGGTGGGAATGTTACTTGCATCTATGGCCTTGCAGAAACCCATTTCCAACTAGGTCTTTGTGGAAGTGAGAAAATGCAGAGTTTTTGCCGGTCCTTGATAAAGCCAAGGCTCAGTATTCTCGACACCTTCTACATTCAGTTGTTTTATTTTATTTTTTATCTTTTCTCCTTTTACTCACACAGGTAGATACATAACCTTTTCTATGTTGTACTAGGTGTGAGTCAAAATTATATATGTATGTTTTTGCTTAGGTATCTTCTTTTTAGAATGTGAATTCTGAATTTTCAAAACTGCTGCGTTGCGCGTTTTGATTTTCAGGTTATTTTGCAACCTTCGTTTTAAATTCTAAAGTTTTTCCTTAGTCTTCAGTTTTGCTCTTAAGTATATATATATATATATATACTTAAGAGCAAAACTGAAGACTAAGGAAAAATTTTAGAATTTAAAACGAAGGGTGTATATATATATATATATATATATATATACTATAAAGATACCTAAGCAAAAAAATTCGTTTTAAATTCTAAAATTTTTCCTTAGTCTTCAGTTTTGCTCTTAAGTATATATATATATATATATATATATATATATATATATATGTTACGTTTATATATATATATATATATATATATGGAGGAGACTGGCACAAGACAGACCGTTGTGGAGGAAACTTGGGGAGACCTTCGTCCAGCAGTGGATTGATAATGGTTGACAATGATGATGATGATGATGATATATATATATATATGAATTCAGTTTCGAATTTATAGTTCAAGGCAGATTTGTCCGGGTCGGGTCCAGTTATGGGACGTCCCGGTCAGAAATTTTTGACCCGTTTCCAACTATGTGGAGCCATGCTGACTGCAGTGCATCTGACAGCTGCTGGAGGGTGCGTGGTGGAGGATCCATAGAGCGAACAACACGATCGAGGTGGTCCCACAGATGCTCAATTGGGTTTAAGTCTGGAGAATTAGGGAGCCAGGGAAGTACTTTGAAGTCTTCACCGTGCTATTCTATCCACTCTCTGACATTTCTAGCTGTGTGACACGTCACATTGTCGTGCTGGAAGATCCCATCCGTCCCAGGGTAGACAATCAGCATGTATGGGTGTACAACTGTACGTGGTCTGCAAGGATGGATTCATAACAAATTCGGTCCATAGTGCCTTCCACAGGTATGAGTGGACCCAGAGAATGCACGAAAACATTCCCCAGACAAAAATACTGCACCCACCAGCTTGTGTTCTTCCAGCAATGGTTGAAGAGTGTTTGTACAAATCAGAATTAAGTCAAAATTTAGAAATATCACTGAGCAACAAATATCTTAATAAATACCTCGGTGCGAATTTTTGAAATTGGGCTAAATAAAATCTCAGAAAACTACCTGATCAAAGTTTGCTAACTGTGGCAAGAAATGAAAAACTGACACAAATAATTCAGGTACAATTTTATATCAGTGTACTGACGAACAATTCTGTTTTTATAAAATTAAACATGTTAATTTGCATTAGATTGAATGATAGTAAAACTTTTTATCTAATTCACTTATTTGTTTTAAAAACCGAGTATAGCTTACATTGTTTGAAAAATTACTACTGTTTTCTCAGAGCATTTTAATAGTATTCATATTCACATGTTTAAAATTCCCTATCAGAAATTTTCAGTCTCCTCCATTTACAAATTCGGGTGAGAATGCTCCCTTCCATTTAAATTTTAAGCTCTGTATGTATACATATATTCTCAAATGTGTTAAATAGTTCGTGCAAAAAGGGCATTGCAGCTCTCATCTGTACTATTGTGCTAGGCCGTATAAGTAATGCCACAGTTCTGGATACTCCTGAGATCACAACCAACATCACAATGTCTTCGCATCATAAACCACCACAATGGTGCTCTCAGCGTTCTAGTTGAGTTTTCTCCTTCCCTCGCATTCTTGTCACCTTCGCTGTCTTTATTTGAACCACTCACGTATTATCAAGTTACAAGAAGGTGGAGTTTTAAAAGGCACGAGGTATGTTTTTAGGATTTAACAACCGTACCACTTTTGAACAGAAGACTCTTCAGGTTTTCAAAGATTTCTGAGTCTCCTACACGTTCCTTCAAATTGGTGAACTTCCATTCTGAAGTTGTAAAACCTGAAGGCGATGAACTCTGTGTTCAACGGCCGACCGTAACTGGTCCTCTGTGATGCTTCTTACATGCAGTGCGACACTGTCTTTCAAGACTGCCAAATTTACGGTATTTCCTTGATAAACCACATCTTTTAAGTTTTCCCACAACCAGAAATCACAAGGATTAAGTTCAGGAGAACGAGGTGGCCACACTGTTCCATAGGATAAACTCAACTGCCGTGACACTGCACGTGCATTACTGGGAGACTGTAGCATTGCTCACTGACTGTTCAACAACAGCTATAGCAACATCTTCAGTGACATGTGCGCCGACTGGGTTTAACTCCTAGACGTTCGGTTTCCTCGAATCGAGTGATCATTCTCCTGAGATCTCGTGGAGTAAATTGTCCGCGGCGTAATTTCTTATGACGGCGAAATTCACGAAGTGCAGCTGCAGCATTACTGTTGTTTTCATAAAACAGCTTCACAAGAAATGAGCGTTCCGGCATGGTGATGGTCACTGGTAAGAATGACAATCAGATCAGATGTAGAGAATTTTAGGAAGAGTGTGTCTGACCCTAGGTTTTAACAACTTTTAAAAGTAGGAAGTAAGATATTTGGGAAGTCACATATCTTACACAGGAAGGCACATGAAAGCAAGGCAAAAAGGGGGAGGAAGACGCCCTTATTTATAACCGAGGGACCAGTACCAGGGGTTCGACGACTTAACGTTCCCATCCGACGCACGGCGGATATTTAGTGGTTCGAGCGTTCATACCTGCTTGGGATCGACCGTGAGACTTTTCCGTAGCAGTCACAAACGTTGACCTCTTAGAATGACATTCAGCTTTCGGGGCCACTTTTATACCCAGAACTTGCTGCAACATATGTGTTTATGCGAATGAAACTGTTTTTTAGTTGCTTGCAGCGCCACGAGGGCCATAGTGGTGAGTTTCGGTACTTTTTTTTACCTAAATTTCTTCTGCATGTCTTGAAATGTCGCCATACCAAATTTGGTTGCATTTGGACTCTCTAGACAGCGTTGAATATAATACGAACACCAGGTATATACGAAGAGCAAAAAAATATATTTAGCTTTTCCTCCGACGAATTGCTAAAAAGATCAGAATTTAAAAATTGGAAAGAAAATGAAATCCAATTTACAGACGAATGAAGATTATGTGGTGTTAAAACCGGTTAGTTTATTTTCCTTATCGCACCATAGATGCAGTTTTTTAACACTGTTTCTAAAAGCATTTTTCTTTTCTTTTTGAAGAGGTGGGGTGGTATTTCACTTCAGATGAAGTGCCATTAATAAATAAAAATAATTTAATTTTGCAAACTTCACTATTTTACAAGACCGAGTGGGGCGTGTGTATGTGTGATCGTTCTTCCAGTTCAGATTATACTTCGAGTAGAAAATAATCCACATTTTACACGAGATTTAAAATCGAAAAGAATTTAATGCAAGAAATTTTTAATTCCAATGTTTTTACGGAAAGAAATCGATTTTTTCCTCCCATTTTTGCACTTTCCATAGACTTTTAAAGTCAGGGTTTCCCAGAAAAACGTTACTATATTGCAATAATAACTAATCCCCGAATGAGTTTTGCACGAGTGTGACATGAAATGTTACTTTAATTTTTGTCGACGGATGTACTAAGAGTAATGGATTTATAAAAATGACTTCGATGAAAACCAGCCAGACTACTCGGTGCTGCAGAGAGACAATACATTCCTACTCTTTAATAATCTATAGTTTCTACTCTTGGCGCCAATAGGAAAAGTAAATTAACCACTTCTTCGTTATTTCTTGCCTTCTAATGCAGCAAAAGGCAGAGGCGAGGGAAAAGGTGTTCTTCCACAATTTCTCGATAAGCTGGAATCTCGACCACAGGAGATAGACACGCCTTGAGAAATCAGATAAAGCAAACAGATGGAACACCAAAAAGATCGAAAGTAATAATAACAAAGGCAGTTAGTTGCCAAGAGCGATGTTGCACTGACGCAGGAAACAGAAGGTCACCCTCGTCTGGTCACGTCAACCTAAAAGGCAAGGTACTGCTGCCGCTGCACCACCAGCAGTTATCGCCGCTGTAGCCAGGCAACGAACGAACGATGAGCGCGAATCATAAAAGGCAGACGCTAACAAGTACCCATAAAACATCCCTGCCACCGAATCACATTTCCCATCCTCCCGACGAAGATCGGTGGTGTCTTCCCCACTTTCGCTCGCCCATAATAAAATTCCATTATTCCAAATTAATAATACTGAAGGCAGATTAATCTACCGCAAAAACGGTCAACATCAAAATGTAATTTAGAAAATCATTACGTGATATCATTCTGTATTACCCTTGGCTAAAAATAAATGAAAACTGCAGCTCCTAAGAAATTAATGTAGTACTTAACAGGCAAAATCATTAACGGGTCAAAGCACTCATTGCCTTAAATTTTTTCGACTGGAATAAAATCGTTAAAAGTGGAAAATCAGAGCAGCGGCGCGACGGTCCTAAGTTCCTCTAACTGGGCTTCCCGTATTTCTTTTCATTTCTCTCTCTCTCTCCCTCTCTATCTCCACGTTCCCCTTTGATTTGGTATAAGCACTTATCTAAGGCCTCTTAAGTGCAGTTCATTATCGTTAAGTTACTGAATTTAAAGAAATGTGAAAACTGGAATCGAAAAAATATAAACCATGTCGAACTTTGGCCCTTGTGAAGCTGACATTTACGCCTTACCACAAATATGCTATTTGCAGTAAAGCAACATCGAGTTCGCAACGAAGTACAATTATTCTTATCACGGAGTATAATTATTCATAAGATATTATGCCCAAACATAAAAACGGAATCATAATGACTCAGCTGTCCTGTATGTGTTAGAGTACGAACTTCTTGAACAACCATCGTATGCACTTTCATGTGCAAAAACAATATTCCAACACAAAGCACAAAACACACTGAACGAAAGGTTTTCTTGTTGCAATCTATCCGCTTATTGCGGAGAAAGCTAGTTTTCGTTAAAGATTTAAAATTTCTGGGAACGCAATCAAAATTTTCTAGCCGCTACAAAATACGGACTTTCGAGCACTGCTATTTCTGACTTTCCATCATATTTATAATAACTATTAGAACAGTACGTGTAAAATTCTCTAACCCGGTTCCGATGCATTCGTTGTAAATATGGTTTAATATTCACAAGTGGGATTTCTTTGTTCGCTCTTCAAGATAAGCATGTTTTGAGCCTGTTGGCGTTCAACGACACCAGTTTAGTCACATTAGATTCGGCTTAGAATATAAGAATGCCAAGGCGTTTTGAAATCTATTGTATTGATGTTGTTGGACAAGGGGTTATCCTTTTAGGGCGTGTATTGAGAGACGCCCATTTAAGAGCAATTTACATGTAACCAGAGGAAGATAAGGATTTACTTTTAAACAAAATTAGTAAGGAGGTGAATAAAACTGTTCCTCGGAAGAGAGGAGTGCAGAAAATTCTTTGGTGAGAAGGAACACTTAGATTTTGAGCAGATGGTTTTGAGCATTACAAAGCAACCGGAGGTCTTGGAAAAGCTTAGGGTGTTTCTGCGCTAATTGAACCATAACATGATACAGGAATCTACGAATTCTCTTATACACAACCGGCACGATAATTCCTAAGCCGGAGAAAATTGAATTAAACGTTTTTATTTGTTACAGTTTTAAAGAAGGTCTGGACTCTTCTTTCGCACGTCGCTCGTTATGTCGAACCAGGTCAGTTTCCTTTTTTTTTTTTTTTTATTGGAGGTTTAACGATCACCGTGAGCAACTCAATGGGCTATAAGCAGTCGCCCGTCCCTAATTTAGGGTCACTGGTTCCAGGGAAGGGAGAGAGCCAGTGCCGTAAGAAAAACACAACATCCATGCCTCACCGAGATTCGAACCCGGACCCCTTACGGACGAATGATCAGAGGCCAGCGCCTTAGACCACTACGCCACCGGGGCGGCGGTCAGTTTCCTAAGAGGCATTAACAGAATAAAGAGGAACTGACAGTATCTTGTCTGAGGTTGATCGGACCAAAATAAAACTGAATGTAATGACTCCCGTTGGATCGCAAATATAACCATAAAGGGGCAGGAGTTGCGAACGTCGTTACAGTACAAAAAAACTTATGCGGACTGAGATGCTTTCGTAATCTGCCAAAGGTGTAGACACATATTCACGTTCCCGTACGAGGAAAAATTCGGGAAATACTGTTAAAAAGCCAGCAATGGGCATACTAAGTACTTAATGCTAGTATACCGTAAAACCCGTCGTTCTGGTTGGCGAATGGTCTGAAGCCTGGCTTCTTATCATTCGTTAAGATTAGGAATGGGTGGTGTGGTTGTCTTGCGGCGCTGGATCCTCCCCTTTCCTGTGACTAATGGACTCAAATTAGAGAAGGCGACTCTTTATAGCTGCTCATGGTGGTAGTTAAAACCCAATACAAAAGAGAAAAAAAATCCCTCTAACTCCGTGCGGATATCATTACTATCTTGACCAACGGGAAAACGTGAAGATTCAGAGGCTTCATTATGAACAATAGACAATCCGAAGGCAGTTCATATTTCGTCTTCGAGCAAAGTTACACGCTGAATACGATGTGTGTGCATCGAATAGAACCTTACAATATTTCCATTCACGATGAAATCCAACGGGGTATCTTTTAACTTACATTTATGGACAATGAAATTTGCGCACCCAGAAGGAAGCATCGGACTGAACTGAAATTTTATGGACGTAATGATACAGATGAATGACACATAATGGCACAAACAGAGCTGCAGGGCAATTACAGAGGGATCTGTGGCACGCAGTCCGATCATCTTCAATAGCGCGTTACACCGTCTCGTCCTGCAATACATCCTGCAATACGGTCCGGCATGGAGGCGAACAGACGCCCGATGTTACCCTGCGGCAGACTGGCCCACACGTGTTGGACGGTGTGCTCCAAATCCCGGATAGTGCGGCACGGCGGCAGCTGGCGTTTCAACTGGTCCTACACATGCTCGATAGAGGACATGTCCAGGGAGCGAGCGGGCCATGAAAGTGTCTGGATATGACGTAGGAAGTCCTGGGCAACCCAAGCCGTGTGCGGGCGGGCATTATCCTGTTGGTATAGTGTACCTGGAATCCCGGCCAGGAATGGGAGCGCATGGGGCCGTAGGATCTCACCCACATACCGCTGGACCGTCAATGATTCACGTACCCCTACTAGAGCTGATCGGCCATCGTAGGCAATGGCTCCCCAGACCATAATGCCCGCAATGGGGGAGGTGTGGCGCTCGATAGCGAGGTTGGGATTGTGCCGTTGACCTCCACACCCGATGATCATTTGTCCCCAAACCAAAGCGATACTCATCGCTAAACACCGCAGGTCGCCAGTCTGTAGCGTTCCACGTCGCTCTGGCCTGGCACCACTGCAAACGGAGCCGGTGATGTTCCGGTGTAAATGGCAGCACAGGTAAAGGGTGCTGGGATCGCAGATTCGCTACCGCGAGGCGTGGGGAATTGGTTCTTGGGCACACAGGAGCCGCTGCATCTGCCTGTATAGTGGAACGGGATCCCGTGGAATCCGTTTGTGCCTGGCGCACGATCCGTCGATCCTCTCTACCGGTAGTCCTTCTGATCCGTCCGGAGCCGCACCGCCGTGTGGCAGTGCCATCACGTGTCCACTGCTCCGAACACGGTCGGACGGTATGGTCAGAACGATCCACGTGGCGGGCTATACGGCGCACCCACCACCCTGTGGTTGTTTTCAGCTGTATGATCAGGCCTCTCTCAAAGTCCGTAAGTTGCGTAAATCGACGTATCTAGCGTCTACCCGGCATTCTTGTCACCCTGTACTCTTGTTTGCATCGGTCGTTGCTTTTAGCTTTCATACACGCCTATTTATGAGGTTGCCGGCTCGTGCTTGCAGCTCCATCACAGGGTGTGCAGTCATGCGCAATCGCATCAAACGTGGATCATTTGCATAGCAGCACGCACTCTAGCTATTTGCAAAGTTTCGCGGTTGTAGCATATTTTCTTTTAGGTGCACAAATTTCATTGTCGGTGAGTGTATATGGATGGTAGAATTGTGCTCAATGACCAGTTAATATGAGAAATAGTTACCTCCCTTGCTTCACAGGTCTTCCTTTTTCTATTTTGGAAGTTGCATATGATGTTTGTCTTCAATCTTCATCTCAATGCATTGTACACTGAGATGCCAGTTTATTAGGTATACCTACCTAGTAGTGTGTAGAGCAGCCCTTGGACCGCAAAATAGCCCGAATTCGTCAGGGCATAGAACATACCACAATGCTGGAGGAGTCGTGCAGAAATGCTGTACCAGCAAAATTAATCAAATCGCGTAGTTGAATGGCGGCAGTCTCTTGCAGCGAACAGCCCATTCCACGTTATCCCGAAGAAGTTTCATGGAGGGAGGGGGAGGTCAAATCCAAAACTGTGCAGGCAACTGAAGCAAAGAAAATTGGTCAGTATGTTCTGCTGCCCATCCGGTGACGATAAGAGCCTTGTCACTACAAATTCTACAGTAGAAGTTCGGTGATTTGCTGGGATGTGCGTTATACTACTGAACCTGAAACCGTAGCCATGAAGGATTAATGAATTTGGTCGGCAACAATGTTCAGATACACCGTGTCTTACAGCTGTCCTTCGATGGGTATCAGGGTGCCTAATACGTGTCAGAAAAACATTCTCCACCCTAGGTCACCGCTGAGCAATAATCGGCCTGTACTGTTGGCACCCGGCAGAATGGCTCTATGGTCTCACGTTTGTTTGCGCCGAATTCGAATGCTGCCATCCGCATGATGCAGAAGTACCTGTGATTCGTCCGCCAAGCGACCTTTTCCCAGTCGTCAATGGTCAAGTGTCGATGTTTCCTCGCCGACTGGATACGCGCTTTCGTGCTGTGCACTGCACAAATGTGCAGAGACGACATCGGCACTCGACCACGTCGTCGTCTGTTGTAACCTATTCGAGACATGGTCCCATACGTGGCGTGTTCGGAGATGACCTTCGGCGGACAAATGTTAAATTGTGCACTGATTTGCGGGTTGTAGCCCGTCTGTTCATTTGTTCGGTTCCTTGACTCCTTTGATCCACCAACTGTCTCCCTTCACAGCACCGAGTAAATGCGTGATGCTCAAAAGAGTTGGCTCCGGCCGTGGGGACAACTCCCGGTCAATTGTAAAATCAGCTAAACCCTGAGGCTACAAGGGCTTTATTATTTAACAAGTACCGTACAGCGACTTACGGCGAAGTCCGTCGTGAAGAGTCATTTTTGTCTGAGAGCAATACCCAATAATCGGCCTGTACTGTTGGCACCCGGCAGGATGGCTCTATGGTCTCACGTTTGTTTGCGCCGAATTCGAATGCTGCCATCCGCATGATGCAGAAGTACCTGTGATTCGTCCGCCAAGCGACCTTTTCCCAGTCGTCAATGGTCAAGTGTCGATGTTTCCTCGCCGACTGGATACGCGCTTTCGTGCTGTGCACTGCACAAATGTGCAGAGACGACATCGGCACTCGACCACGTCGTCGTCTGTTGTAACCTATTCGAGACATGGTCCCATACGTGGCGTGTTCGGAGATGACCTTCGGCGGACAAATGTTAAATTGTGCACTGATTTGCGGGTTGTAGCCCGTCTGTTCATTTGTTCGGTTCCTTGACTCCTTTGATCCACCAACTGTCTCCCTTCACAGCACCGAGTAAATGCGTGATGCTCAAAAGAGTTGGCTCCGGCCGTGGGGACAACTCCCGGTCAATTGTAAAATCAGCTAAACCCTGAGGCTACAAGGGCTTTATTATTTAACAAGTACCGTACAGCGACTTACGGCGAAGTCCGTCGTGAAGAGTCATTTTTGTCTGAGAGCAATACCCAAGGACCGCCATATAATGTTGAAACACGCCTCTGTAAACAGTATGAATTTCTTTTTCAAGTACCGAACGTTGTGTCTCGGAATCAACGCGGGAAGAGAGGACCTCTCTACTTCACACCATAATGATGGCAACTAGTGGCGTATCTTGGGTGCGAGGCGAGACCTGCCCCCCCCCCCCCCCTTCAGTACTGTTTCTTTTTTTAAATTGCGAAGTTTAATTTTTAATTGTTAGGTAATTTCTTTTTTCTAAATTTTAGTTACATGCTATTGCTAACATGATGCCAAATAATTTTGAGGATTAGGATTTACACACTTGAACTCCATTCTTCTTCTGAATACTTTATTTGTACATGAACTCCATTCTTTTTTTCTTTTGTGTAAACTTGAGTGTTACGCTTTCATAAAATGTTTCTTCCCAATACTTTTCCATATTTAAAAATAATGTTTTTCTCTATTGACAAAACAGCCAAGTTGCTCGAATGTACATGTCCTTTTGTGGCTCTAAGATACATATATCATTATAATGCACGAAAACTTCTTTCGGCAGTTGCAATTGTTGATGGAAAGTTTAATATTTAGTCTGCTAATTTGTACACCTCACTAAACACTATGTCCAATTTATTCAACTTTATGTAACAAGTAATGCCTCTTACTGATTTATTTTGTATTCATTAAGGGAATAAAACACCGTCAGCTCATTTTGTCATAGAATTCTTTAAGTTCTGACAGTAGATGTTCAGGGAAGCTTTCACAAAGATTTATCAAAACTGTTCGAATCCAACAAAGCCACGAATTTAAGATATAATATCACTGATTTTAATTCATTGACACTTCACACAAACTGAAACAATCGCGAAACACTTACTCTTATGGGCACGAGTGACTGAGGTAGTTAAGTCTTCTCTTTTCAGAGAGAACCGTTGCCCAAACCAATGGCCCATTCCCCTCTATTCATGTTGTCATGGAAACGCTAGCAGGCGATGGTATGGAAGGTCTTCGAATCAGAACAACGAAGATTCTGGAAGAGCTGGTTGCGTTACGTCATTGGGCTTCGCAGCTAGCCTCGAATATACGCCACTGATGGCAACCATCATGGTCCCTCGTGGACAGAATTTGCTCGGCAACAATGTCTCGGGTTCCACGGAAGAGAAGCTAGTATCCACTTTAACAGCTTCATGTAAAGCACCCATTGGAACGTCGACAACGCCTCAAACTGCCTTCCTCTACAAACTCTTCATGGTTCAACACTTCGTATCTCCCGCCTCCTTCCAATAGACACAGGAACTTGCTCAGCACTCTGACGTGCACTCTGTGGTCAGACACAGAAGCTGGCTTCCCGCCGTCAGGAGCGCTGCACCATCTTGAACATTTACCATTTTCTGACACCTTGAAACACTTGCCGGGGTACTTTAGTACCAAACTTTTAAAAATCGAACAGATGCCATCGCTCTTCCCACGTTTATAAGTGAGTCACCGAAAAATTCTCATTGGCCGCCATCGGGAATCGAACCCAGAGTCTTCCAGTTACGCACCGGACATGCTTCCACTTCACCACAGCGGCCTCGAATTTGCCCAGACTCACATACGACTAACTGCCGTTTGGAGTGTTGATTCCCGGTGGCGGCCGATGAGAATTCTTCCGTGACTCACTTATAAACGTGGAAAGAGCGATGACTTCTGTTTGATGTTCCTAATCCACGTCAATTGTCTGTATTAATTTTAAAAATCGTTTTGCTACGAAGTTAATGGAAATAATGAAACTACTGCGTATTTACAATTTAAAACATTGAACGCAAACCATTTTTTTATGTTCTGGGCACACAGGTGTCACACATTTGGCACAAAATGACTTCGATTTCTTATCATTTGATCTTGGGCAATACATGCATCTGCCTTGCTTTGTTTTAGGTATGTCTTGAGCACCATTTTCTCTTTGTTCCAATCCCAGACAGACCCGAATATCATCTCCAAGTTCCTTGGTCAAGGTCTTTGCAGGCAACTCTCTCCATATGTGGTTTAGCAAGGCTCCATCCCTAGACATTTGAAGAAATCGCGACGTTTGAAGTTCACATTTCTGCTATTTGTAGAGTTTTTGTACAGGACCATACTATTAACACTACACAGCCTGGTCTAATATTCCATAAAGAAAACGTAGTGGCCAGCATTTTGTTTTTTTGGGCAACAGAGTACGTATGCATTAGCTGATTCAAGCTGTCGATTGCGCCTTGAGTGTCATTATAAAGGTGAATGATCTCTGACATTTGTATTTCCTTGTTCTCGGCGGTATCATAGTGCACAGAAGAGAGGAGGATCACACTTTTCACCTGGGGGGGGGTCAATGGCTGACTAGTGTTTTTGATCGCAAAGTCTGAACTTCCTACAAGTTTCTTCCAGGACGGTAAAAGAAGGCGGAATCTCTTTCACTTGTTGTGACGTAACGTCCCAACTACTGTCAGCTGGTAATAATGATGCATTCTGTCAGCTAATTGAATAGACACGAACCCAAATATTTCTGTTGAAGCATTCTGTCAGCTAATTGAATAGACACGAACCCAAATATTTCTGTTTGTTCCAGGCATTGGCTCTGTCAATTCCTTTTTCGGTCGATTAAATAAATATAACAAAAGTTCTCACTCATTCAATGCTAATGTGCTATGTTTTCAATAGACTATACTATTTAGTACAAATGTTGACTTCATTTAGCTATACTTTTTTGATGAAAAAATCAAATGCTGTCTCTTTAGTATATAACGCTGCTCACATTTTGTCGCAATTTCAGCGGACACAACGCACTACAGTTCTGGTCTACAATATATGGGGGCAATCCGCATATCGAAATGATCAAAAACACTTATATCTACGAAAAATACCTCAAGCGCGGAAAAACAAGTTGTGATCTGTCTTATTCTATTAAAAGGCAAACTACTTGTAATAGGAAATTAAGGAAGAAGTATTCCTCAGAAATACATGAGGAATTCACAAAATCATTCAAAGCTATCAGAATTGTGTACTGAATTGCCTGTAGTTTACTGCTTTGCATGTAACATCTCTTGAGAAATCTTGAAAAGCACAACGTCCTGGCGCGGAAATCGAACCCGCATCTCCCGATTTCAGCTCGAGCATATTAGAATCAACAGCTTAGGAATCTGATGTTCAGATTCTTAAGCTGTGAATGCTTAACCTTAGTTACTTGGAACTTAACATTGTCCTGGGTGGTGTAATGGATAGCATGCTCGAACGGAAATCGGGAGATGATGGTTTAATTCCGGCTCCTGGGAGATGTCATTTTCAAGTTTTCCGAGATGTTTCATGGATACCAGTAAACTACAGGCATTTTAGTACACAATTCTGACTGATTTCAATAATACTTGTTATAGGAATCGACAGCATTTTTTACAGAGTCCATTACCAGAAAACCGATGTTCGAGAAAAATCAGTATACCGAATGAATAGGGCGCGTACACTCCAAACGTGCACATGTAAAATACAAACCAAGCAGCCCCCCGAAATTTCATTGCCTACACATCATTTATTTCACACACACACACATCTTAGAGGAAATCCTAACCTTAGAAAACCCTGGGACAAGGCCAAGTAGAATCGGTCTCTGTATTGATTTTCGTGTTGTCTTCCAGAACAGTGCTCCTCCCCACGAGACAGCGCTGCCGAGGTCAAGGCTCGAAGCAGATAAATCGATAGGTTTAGCAGAGGACTTCAAGAATACTGAAACGTCAAAGAACTTTCGACAGTGGCGGGAAATCGACGCAACAATTTTGCCAGCAAATCCAACCAAATTGTAATACGGCAAACGAAATGGTAATGATCTTCTTGATGAGGAAAAACACAAAAAGTGCTTCACACGAGAATTTTTGAATTATGTGAATAGCAACTACCACACTACAGAATTTATGCGATTTTTTGAATTATGAGAATTTTTGAATAAAAATCTCACAAAATCACGAGAATTTTTGAATTATGTTAAATAAAGCAACTACCACACTACAGAATTTATGCGATTTGTCAACCACAAGGCAGTGAACTCGAATGAATAATCTAAAATGTCCACCACTTGAGCAAATGCAGCGAGCAGAATACATTTCGTAGCACCGGACGTAACTGAAATATTCATACTGTCCTTTCGAATACATGGAATAAAACTGGTAAGGCACTACAGTAACCCTTTGGATACCTTTAGATATTGACCAAAAATGAACTTCCTGTGCTAGGCAAACTTCTGCATGGTACAGAAAGCTGCTTCTGGCAGAACTTCGAAGACGACTGTAAACCGATAGAATAAATGACGAACCCGTTTCGCTGCACACACTCAGGAGAAACATCTTATTTTCCACTTGATAACTGTCACAGATGACAATCTAAATATACCCTTGTTGAGATATATAGAAAAGGTATGAACTATTTGTAATCGCTGCAACTGCAGCAGTCCCAGGAAAGTCACAATTAGTTCTTCCATACAAATCACACACTACCTGCGAATATGTTACAAGTGAAATATTTCTGCAAGAAATATTTTCATTTTACAAGGAACAAAGGCACTTACAGAAAATACGCTGCAGTTTTAGAAGAAACGCCTGCACCTACAGAATTATCTTTCTAATTGAACGCTTTCGGACAATACCCGAAATGGGGAGGGGTGAAAGGGAGAGATCACTACACCAATAAATAAATTTTTAAAACTCACTTTCAGTTTTTGGCGTACGTGTTTGCTGCAAACACAGAACAAAATCGGCGACCAAAATCACGCTCTTAATTATCTGACATCCAATTTCTTTTCATTCCAGTCTCATGACGAATGCCGTTTTCATTAGTGATACGTAATACAATAAATCTGCGGAAGAATACCATGAAAAAATATGCTCACAACACAGTGCACGTAATCACAAAACTCTGCGTCTCAACTAATAATTAAAAAATGTCTCGCTCCAACTTCGTAATTTCTTCTGCATTCCTTTTGAACAGAGGAACTACATTATGTAGAAAATATTCACAAAAAAAAAAAAAAAAAAGAAGGGACGACATTGACATTTTTTTTTCCCTTGGCCAGATAATAATAAATATGACAAGCCTTCCGTGGGTGAGTACTATGCAGCAGCGATACTGATCACCAACCACCAGCCTTGAGCGGATATTTTAGAAGGCAACTTCTGATAGGTTTTATGCATGACTAAAACTGGAAGAATAAAAAGCTTGCGTTAATTTACCTTCGGGTAAGACATGTGGAAGTTGAAGTTAAAATCATTTTCCGTGTAACTTTTTTTAATGAAATTTCTTCATTAGTCACAGTTTTGTTCCACTTATTTATGCCTTTATTACCAACCCCTTCCCAACCCTGAGTGAATTTCAAATCTACTTTCTCCAAAAATTCCACGTTACTAAACCCGTTGGAGTTGTGCGAATGCAAGAACCACATTTACTCCGGCATAAGACACACGTGTTAAAGATGTTTCAAAGACCACAGATTCCGGCCCAGCAGTTAAAGAAATGAAAATATTAAAGCTATTAATTCCAGATTTTCATCTAAAATAAAGTAGTTTCAAAAGCTTTGAGTTAAAGAGCTTTCTTAACTAGCTGCAATTTTTTAAAGAAACGACAGAAACAAAAGTAAATCAGAATCTACGGGAAAGCAATGTGTCATAAAAACTACCTGAAATGCAAAGCGCAGCAATATTTTGGGGCAAAGTTTCATCTTTATCTCCAAGTTATAAACTTAACGACCCACCGCAGTCGCGTACTGCTTTCGGCGGATAATTACATTTCGTCGCAGTGACGGATGGGGTCATAATCTGCAGAGAGCACCCAGGGGCCAAATTGGAAGCTCATCAGTACTTCGCGCAATGACCAATTGCCCGACCCCATAACTCTAATAAGCATGCAAGCGAAAATCGTGAAGACGGCCATACTTTGCGGAATCTAGCTCCCTACGCCAAAATCGGAGATACCTCTGTTCAAATTATGGAGGAGTGAATGGGCTAGCTGTGTCCTCCCAACGCATTAGCATTTTAATCACGACCAGAGAGCTGCCGGTCTTAATTTAAATCAGCCAATTTAGGAAATATTAAATTGAGCCTAGCACGTACGGCGTAAAAATTCCAAACCATAAGAACTCTTTCTCTCTCCCCTTTTCCGCTCGTTTATGCTTCAGATAATTAACTTAATTGATTCTTTTGTAAAAACAATTATTTTTCAGTTATTAAGCTATGGGTCTGATGGTTGAGATCATTGGAAAGCCTTTTTAATAGCGTATATACAGAGGATATTCACACATTTTTAGAACGATTTCAAGGACAATGAAATTTGCGCACCTAGAAGAAAACATGCTACAACAGCGAAACTTTGCAAATAGCTAGAGTGCGTGTTGTTATGGAAATGATCCACGTTTGGCGCGATTGCGTATGACCGCACACCCTGTGGTGGCGCTGCAAGCACGAAACGGCAGCCTTATAAACCGGCCTGTAGTCGATGCCCCATGAAAGCGAAAAGGCCGCCCCGGTGGCGCAGTGGTCTAAGGCGTTGGCCTCTGATCATTCGGCCGAAGGGGTCCGGGTTCGAATCCCGGTGAGGCATGGATGTTGTGTTTGTCTTACGGCACTGGCTCTCTCCTTCCCTGGAACCAGTGACCCTAAATTAGGGACGGGCGACTGCTTATAGCCCATTGAGTTGCTCACGGTGGTCGTTAAACCTCTAATCAAAAAAAAAAAAAAAAAAAAAAAAGCGAAAAGCACTGACTGGCCGACGCAAGCAAGAGTACAGAGTGACAAGAATGCCGGGTAGACACCAGTGAAGTCGATTTGCGCAACTTAAGGACTTTGAGAGAGGCCTGATCATCGGGCTGAAAACCGCAGGGCGGTCGGTCCGCCACGTGGATCGTTCTGACCATACCGTCCAAAAGTGTTGGGAGCAGTGGACACGTGACGGCACCGCCACACGGCGGAGCGGCTCCGGACGGACCAGGAGGACCACCGGTAGAAAGGCTCGACGGATCGTGCGCCAGACACGAACGGATCCCACGGTGACCCGGTCCACTATGCATGCAGATGTAGCGGCTCCTGTATGCCCATGAACCATTTTCCGACGCCTCGCGGATACGAATCTACGATCCCAGCGTCCTTACGTGTGCTGCCATTAACACAGGAACATCGCCGGCTCCGTTTGCAGTGGTGCCAGGCTAGAGCGACGTGGAACGCTACAGACTGGCGACGTGTGGTGTTTAGCGATGAGTGCCGCTTCGTTTTGGGGACAGATGATCATCGTGTCCAGGTGTGGAGATCCCCGGGTCAACGGCACAATCCCAACCTCGCTATCGAACGCCACACCTCCCCCATAGAAGGCATTATGGTCTGGAGAGCCATTGCCTACGATAGCCGATCAGTTCTACCAGTGGTACGTGGATCATTGGCGGGCCAGCGGCATGTGGATGAGATCCTACGGCTCCATGCGCTCCCATTCCTGGCCGGGATTCCAGGTGCGCTATACCAGCAGGATGATGCCCGACCGCACACGGCTCGGGCTGCCCAGGACTGCCTACGTCCATGTCCAGACACTTCCATGGCCTGCCCGCTCCCCGGACATGTCCCCTTTCGAGCATGTGCGGGACCAGTTGAAACACCGGCTACCGCCGTGCCGCACTATTTGGGATTTGGAGCGCACCGTACAACACGTGTGGGCCAGTCTGCCGCAGAATAACATCAGGCGTCTGTTCGCCTCCATGCAGGACCATATTGCAGCATATATCGCCGCACGAGGCGGTGCGACGCGCTATTGAAGATAACCAGACTGCGTGCCACAGGTCCCTCTGTAATTGTCCTGCAGCTCTGTTTTTGCACTCATGTGTATTATTCATCTGTATCATTACGTACATAAAATTTCAGTTCAATCCGATGCTTCTTTCTTGGAGCGCAAATTTCATTGTCCGTGAGTGTAAAAGCAAACTGCGCAGAAAATGAGCAATTTCATGTCAAAATGCGTCCTGTGTCTGTTAAGAAGAAAGGCAGCAAGGAGTTAATCGTATTAGTTTGTAGAGAGCACAAGTGTAAGAATGAAACAAAATTTGTAGCTGATTTCTACGAACAAGGATAAACAATAGATCCTGGTCGTCAGCACTGGTCTGCGGTAAATAATATGCTGTGAATGGGAAATCCCCCTGAAAAAGAAAAATTCATTCAATTCCACAGCGACCAAATAACTTCTTCCACCTGCGTAAGCGAACAACTACTGTTTTGCGAATTTAGTGATCAATCCTTGCATCAATGGATTCTTACCAGGCAGAAAATGTATGCATATCACTCTGATAAATAATCGATGCGTCACTCGGATCTACCAAAGAGAACACTGGAGTGTTAGTCCAAAAGTATGAATTTTTAAGAAAGGGCTGTGAAGAGATAGGCGAATATATGCCAATTCGAAAATTTCGCAAGTGGACACGATACGCCTTATTGCGCCGATTTTGTCGTTTGGACTCGGCAGAGGAAATTTGCGAAGGACGATGGGAATGAGTGCTGGTGGCTGAAACAGGCAACACACACACACACACACAGTTCAACCCTTTGATAACGCTCACTGAATGACACGGTTAAGACTGCTGCAAATCATCCACCCGCTGGGGCCAACCGTGTGAAGCTATAAATCAAGAGAGATCCCCGATCAAAAGTTTTCGGCACTCATATATTATGACAAAAGATGTGCAAGCCAGACAAGAGAGAGAAGCAAAGCGACGAAGATGTGTCGGGGCGTCGGTAATTGAATTTCTGAAACACGATAATGATTCGCACTAGAGACATATTTAGTCAGCGTCAGCAAATCCTCTTCAACGAATGCGTCACTTTCTGGTGCTAATGAGAAAACGCGTTCCCGAAATTAAATCCTCTGTGATTTATTTCCGACAACGAGGTTTGCCTGAAAAGCTTTGTACACAGATGCACGATGGAGAGAAACGTGATCTGGAAATGAAGCACACGGATCAACTGACCGAAATGGAGAAAGATAACGCACTAGAGGCGCGCCCTTTGCAAGTTAATAGTAATAAATATCTTAACAAACGGCATTTTAATGCACACACCGTGCATGCCAATCAAAAGTTCTTTACACGAAGTCACAAAATGTCAGATATTTAAATGGTAGCTGAATACGAGGCAGCTGTTTAATCATCAGATAAGGCGCTTTGCACTCAAACTCTGTTTCGACGACTTTTTCCCAGATGGCTGTGTCGCAAACCGAGGCTGTCGTAAAGCGGAATAATTATTCTCCCACACAAAAGTAGCTCAGGGAACCAATCATTAGGTTCTAATGATTGGTTCCCTGAGCTACTTTGGAAATTCGCCACATTTATCATCACACTTCCGTACTGGGCAAAGTTCCAAGACTATCGTTAGAACATAAACTCGTGCTAGCAAGTTTCTATTCGTCTTGTGATCTCCAAGGGTTAGTAGGACTACTTCATTCTCTCCTACAATGACATTAGGTTGCGCTTTCTATTCCTCAGAAGCTTTTAAAAACCAACATTCAGCAAAGTGTTTTGCGTTTCTTAGGTGACTCCAAGTCATTTCAGAATTCTGCACTTTCGCACTCTTGCTACAAACGTTCTGCAGGCAGGTACATAGAGTGCAGTTTGAACTTGGTTATACAATGACCCTGGTAGGGTTTTTTTTTTTTTTTTTGCTTTTAGATTTAACAGCCATCGTGAGTAACTCTGCTATAAGTCACTCGTCCCCTAATTTGGGGCCACTGGTTCTAGGAAAGGGAGAGAGCCAGTGACTTAAGAAAAACACACCCCCACATCTCGAACCCAAGCCCACTCAGGACAAAAACCAGAACCGCCGTAGCGGCGACTCTTACATTATTAGATGAACTCGATACCGAATACCGCTGACAACACACAGCAAGCTAACTTTCAAACCAAGTTTACACTGAAGCAGAAGTAAATGAAGAGTAGTTACTCTAAGCAACGAGCTAGACATAGTTTCCAGGTATCCCATATTTACCTTACTGACCACTAAATCAGCAAACATGCAGGAAGACCAGACCACATCTGATAAAAATAGAAGGCAGAACATGTGTTCGAGACTTTAGCAGCCTACAACCGCAGCGTATTCGTGGGTACGGCGAAACCATAACGCAAAAGGGAAGATACCAACAATTCAGGTGGCAGACCAACAGCGGCTACGGTCCTGTACAAAAGAATATCCAGGTTCACACCTTTACACTCATCTTGGTACACATCAAAGAGTTAAGGCTTTAGAGGTCTTAAATGTGTCGCACAGTTCCTGAGTTCTCTTTCGGAGCAAATGAAGTGGATACATATTCAGAAAGGTAAATTCATACACACTGAGCAGTCAGTTTCTCACATACCTGGACTTTTCATAGATCACAACACTATTACCATGCATTTTATAGGCGATTGACATGCAGGTAGATAACTACAGTGTGCGAATCAGAGTGGCAATGGAAGAAAAGCAAGAATTAAAAGCATCGGAAAGAGAATCTAGGAAACAGCAAGCACTGGCTGTTTTTACAGCCAGTGCTTGAAAAGAAAATAACAAGAAATAGCAACTTTATGGCGTTGCTGACAAAAGAGAGCAGCGGAGGTTTGTGCAGAGTCTCGTAGCAGAAACGCAGCGACAGGCGACGTACGTCGCAGATTTTATTTTGGTCCTGCAGACAAAAACGGTATCCCCAGGATCCTATTAAATTCCTTATTACGTAGTCCCGATTATGGGTGCAGTTTTTTCATCTTCGGACAGAATTCCGTCTTTTAAAACTATCGAAATCGGAAGTTAGGCGGAGTGAAGTTTTCTTCGGTAATCGTTATTTTTTGCGATGTTTTTCTGTTGGGTGGGATTGTTAAATGCCATTTTATTTCATATATATAACTATTTGGGTTTCATCATGAAAATGGAGAAAAAATTTCCGAAAACGAAAGTTAGACGGAGCGAGAATTTCTCCCAGAATAGTAAAATGAAAGCAAAAATTTTCGACAATGGAAGTTAAAGGCAGCGAAGATTCCTCCCCTTATTTTATTTTTCTGCGGTGTTTTCCCTGCACTGTATTATTGCTTAAACACCATTTAATTACTTAAATATTTGTATTTAAGATGGAAAATGGGGAAACATTTTTTCAGAAAACGGAAGTAGAGCGGAGCGAAGATTTCTCCCGTAATCATAGTTTTTTTTTCGGTTTTCTTCCAAGTGATGTTCTCTTTATCCTGTATTGTTAAATATTTGTGCTTCAGTTTGAAAATGGAGGCAAAATTATTGGAACAGAGGGCAGAGTGTTCTTCGTCCAAGTTATAATTGCAATAGCCGAAGTAACTTGGTTAGCTTGTTTTTTTTTGTTTTTTTTTTTTTTTTCGGTAGAAGAAATGTAAGGTGGTCAGTTCTTTTTTTAAATTTAATTTCTACCTGTGAAATTGTTTTTATTGTTTTTTGCATCTAGATGTTACCTTGCCCACAGACCACCCGCAGATTATTTTATGGCGCCATGACATCTGTCGCAGACTGATAAGGAACTTTCGGATATGGGGTGCAGAGTAACATACAGGCATCGCGGTTGGCCTGATAAAAGCCGAATTCAAAAGTAGGTGGCGAGAGGCAGATTAGAGCCTATATGACAGCAGCGTATAATCTAGCAGCAGTTTCTTACAGCAGCATAAAGCTGTGTCACAACCCTAGATCTCCCAGAAATAGTGCACAAAATTTCACAAGACAACAAACATGCTTCCGTGGGAAAAAAATAGTTTCAAATATTGAGTATCCAAGTTCGCATAATTATAGAAGAAATGTTACACGCTGTTAAATGTGATGGCTTTCATTAGAGTTTTGCGACTTCCGTTCAGCAAGTCTTTAAAAATATGCTAATTCAAGAAATTAAATGATTTTGAATGTGTCTTCATATCGATGTTTCTTTGCATCTGACCAGTAAACCACTAGTTAAAATGAAACAGAAAACTGAAAATTAACATGGCTGTGGTGGTTGGAGCAGACGGCTGTCAACCTTCCTGTTGGTTGCAAGTTCGAAACCCTCTGCTGTGCTGCTATAGTGAGAGTTTACGTACTTTCCGAGGCGCTCCGAATACTCACCGCGCCTCGGAAAGTAGTACGTTAAAACCCTATGGAACCAGGGCAAGAATCCTCCCCATCCCCCTGTGCCCTCCACCAGTCTCATGAGCTTCCTATCAGCGCGATGTAACCCGCTTCTCCGTCATTTCTGCTTAAATACCTACCATAAGTGTTTCTTCAGATTAATCTAAACTTAACCTCTCGTGGAATTCCTGCGAGAAAATGCAGCGTGCGATATTATTATACATATATCAAAACTAACGGTCAATGTGCAAAATATAATCCCATTTTTTTCTTATTATTGCTAAACCACTCAAATCATTCAGAACGGCCCGGTGATCATGTGTCAGGAAGCCCGGGTTCGAGTCCAGGATGAAGCATGGTGGTATGTTTGTCCTACAGCGCACTGGCTGTCTTCCTTTCTTAGAGTCAGTGGCTCCAAATCAGGGACAGGCTATATAGATAGCCTTTAGATTTGCCCATGGTGGTCGTTAAACCCCGATTTAAAAAACAAAACAAAAAACTAAAAAAGACACAATAGGAACATTCTGAGTCATGCAGCAGAAGATAGAAAGAATGTAAGTTCTGTTTGGAATTCACAATATCTAAATGGTAACGTAGTCAGAAAAGTAAAACCCTTTTTTTCAACCTCAAGATAAATTAAGTGCTTCTCAACTCAAGATCTCGAAACCGATTTCTTCTTTTTTCACCCAACACTGAATGCTTGACTTTTCATACGTATATAACTAAGGAAGGAAAAATGTTTTTACGCTTTCAAACCGTAGGTTGAAGAAGCGTATATGCTCCAGCTTTGTCCGTCCGTCCGCATGATAACTGGCGTAAAAATGGTTCGATTTCGATGAAATTTTAGTATGTGGTAGGGGACCACCAGGGGACGAACCCTATTGAAAATGGGACAAATGGGGTCAAAAATCACGACGTAGGAGCGGGATCCATTCCATTGCACTTATACGTCATAACTTGCATAAATATGATTAGATTTCAATGAAATTTTACTATGTGGTAGGGGACAGCCTGGGGACGAACCCTATTCAAAATGGGTGAATTGGGGTCAAAGGTCAGGACATAAGAGCGGGATGCATTCCATTGCCCTTATGCGTCATAACGTGCGTAAAAAATGGTTCGATTTCGATGAAATTTCAGTACGTGGTAGGGGACCACCTCGGGACGAACTCTATGGAAAATGGATGAAATGGGGTCAAAGGTCAGGAAATAGGATTGCGATCCATACCATCGCCCTTATCCCATATTATTAAGGTGGACGTCATGTAATTTTGCTTCCAATGGAAAAACTTTTGTACACATTTCCTTCACAATTAATGTGTTCCCAAGGATGAAAATTTGAACATCGATTAAAATAACTTCATATTATAACTCGAAATACTTAATATTTTCTAAAACAACCATAATTTTATTAAAAATCAATCACTTTTCCTTTGGTGGTGTTGAAACCAGAAAAAGCATGGCGCGTCCTGTACTTTGATGACGTCAGTAGACAAACAAATATTGCACTGCATAATTATGGTTATGTTTTAGAAAATATTGGGTATTCCAAGTTATAAAATGAAGCTATTTTAATCGATGTTCAAATTTTCGTCCTTCTGAACGCATTAACTGTCCAGAAAAAAGATGGCGCGACCTGTATTTTCATGACGTCAGTAGACAAATGATGGATTGTATAATTATGGTTATGTTTTAGAAAATATTAACTATTGCATGTTATAAAATGAAGATATTTTAATCGATGTTTAAATTTTCATCCTTGGGAACACATTAATTAGGAAGAAAATGTGTACAGAAATTTTTCCATTCGAAGTAGAGGAAGCAAAATTACTTGACGTTCACCTTAAAGGAGCAATTCTTGTATGTATGTAAATTTTATTTTGAAAACGGCTCTAAGGAATTTGATGAAAGTCGTTAACCTACCGTTTTCTGGCACTAGAAATCGATTTAGCTTGCTCTCGACTTTAGGAAAATTCGTTTAGTGGGTTAAATAACCATCCCGAATTACCACGTTTTTAGTGTAGTGTCATGGCGTCGAGCCATTAGATGTTGGCGCGCGGTCACGCCATCTGTCACATTACGTCACGCGATGTGTGTGGATCCCATTGAAGTTTTATGAAATCACACTTTTGCGAGCAGATAGTCGCGATTCCCATCTGCCTCATTACGTCACGCGTTTTGTGCGTATGTTCGTCCGCATGATAACTCGCGGAAAAATCGTTCGATTTCGATGAAATTTTAGTATGTGGTAGGGGAACACCTGGGAAGGAACCCTATTGAAAGTGAACGAAATGGGGTCAAAGGTCAGGACATAGGAGCGGGATCCATTCCACTGCTCTTATGCGTCATAACTAACGTAAAAAAGGTTCGATTTTGATTAAATTTTAGTATGTGGTAGGGGACCACCTGGGGACAAACCCTATTGAAAATTGGCGAAATGGGGGCAAAGGTCAGGACATAGGAGCGGAATCACTTCCACCGTCATTATGCGTCATAACTTACGTAAAAAAGGTTCGATTTTGATTAAATTTTAGTATGTGGTAGGGGACCACCTGGGGACAAACCCTGTTGAAAATTGGCGAAATGAAGGGCAAAGGTCAGGACATAGGAGCGGAATCACTTCCACCGTCATTATGCGTCATAACTTACGTAAAAATGTTTCGATTTGGAAGAAATGTATGTTGTAGGGACCTGCCTGGAGACGAATCCTATTAAAAATAGGCGAAATGGGGTCAAAGGTTAGGACGCAGAAGCGGGATCTATTCCATAGCCCTTATGCATCATAACTTATGTAGAATTGCTTCGATTGCGACAAAACTTTATCATGTTATTTCGGAGGTATACTGAACCAGTTCTGTTGAATATTATCGAAATGGCATCAAAGGCCAGGCCACAGGAGTGAGATTTATTCCATAGCCATTTTCCTCATAACTTGAGTAATGATTTCTAGTAATGTAGGAAAGCGTATCATAATCAATGCATTGCATGATTTTACTAACTTGTTTTGTTTTTTTCATTCGGTTTTACTGGGCACAAAAATTCTGCCAGTTTCGTTTAGCTGGTTAAGAGACGTGAAAAAAAATGAAATATATTTCTATAATGAAAACATGATTCAATTTCAAACTCTGATACTATATGAATCAAGTACATTTAGTAAGTGACAAAATAACGAACATTCAAATACAACAAACATTCAAATACAACAAACGTTCAAAAGCACTTTACATCCAATTACCTAACATTAGCTGTTTTAGATGTTAGGTAATGCATTTGCCATGTTATTTCTGCTGATACCAGTCGAAAGGCCGAAACTCAATTTCGGCTTTTCGACTTGTATCAGCAGAAATAACATGGCAAATGTAAACATACATCAGAAGGATAACTTATTATGCACACCCACTTAATAACAATTGGCACACGTCAAAACCAAGTAGTACATTCCCCCTCGCAACAGTAGCAACGCGTCGTGGCATGAACACTACAATGAGTTAGAAACGTTCGAGTGTGGTACTGCACTGCGGCCTATGATTCCAGGTCACCCGTCCGTCCAGCAAGCACCGAAAATTGCCTGTAGGCTGTTTCAGGTTTGAATGCATCGCTCCACTTCGTCCCACACATATGCTAAATTGGGTTTAGATTCAGAGAGTGAGGCCAAAGAATATCTAACGGAGAAGAAGTTAAGGCTCGACGAGACGTTACTAGCGCCCATAATCACTTCGCAAATCGGATATGTTACTTTTGTTAGCCCAATCGGGTTAGTTAAGGATTTTGTTTGATCTTCAGTTCTTCAGAAACATTGTCAGTAATGCTAAATATCATCATCATCATCATTGTCAACCATTATCAATCCACTGCTGGACGAAGGTCTCCCCAAGTTTCCTCCACAACGGTCTGTCTTGTGCCAGTCTCCTCCATGTCACCCCTGCATGACTAATTGCTTAGAGCAGTTTTGTTGTTGTTGCTGTTTTCTGATATCCCGCCCGTCCCTTATTTTGGTGAAACAAATATGCAATAGCATTAATATTATTACTATTTAAATTAAATGTTAGCAAATATTATAGTTAGGCCTAAGGATCCGCACAAAATGTATATAATCCCTAGTATATTTAGCAAAGTATGCTAAATATACTAGGGATTATATACATTTTGTGCGGATCCTTAGGCCTAACTATAATATTTGCTAACATTTAATTTAAATAGTAATAATATTAATGCTATTGCATATTTGTTTCACCAAAATAAGGGACGGGCGGGATATCAGAAAACAGCAACAACAACAAAACTGCTCTAAGCAATTAGTCATCAGATCGAAGGAAACCATAGTGGATCAAAGAAAAGCTTTACTGTCGTAGTCCCCTAACGTCTTTTGCTCCTGAATGTTTGCTTTCCGGCAAGGCACATAATCTCTTAGCTTGTGGTGGCACTGTTATTGCCCGTTTTACGTTATCTATACGAGAGTTGACGTTCCTCACGCGAAGCTTTATATTTTTTGGTGAGACCCTACGAGGGTTACGAACTGACAGTAATGCTGCTTCAACCTGTCCTTCGCCAGACGAGAGTAATGTGATGGGGAAAGAAGGTATTCACCTCCGGGAAATGTATTATTGTATATTCTTGAAAGGTGCAAGGTTGTCGGCGAGTACGTCAACACAGCCCTGTGCGGTTATGGTGATCTCAATAGGTACCAGGGTTTCCTTGGTAAACCACGTAAACAAACCCCAGAATAGAACAAGACGTCCGTGGACCTGTGACGCTCCAACTTGGCAGTTGGAGACCATGAGCTCGTGTGGTCAACGCCACACACGAATTCTCCCATCAGATGTTGAATGTGGAACTGCGATTTGTCTGACCAAGCTAGTTTCCAGTTTTCTATGGTCGAGTTGTTCCTTCTGCCTCATTGCTAAGTGGTGCCATCCTACGTCGAATGATCTTTGCATAAACTTTCGTACCTGCCCCGTCGTTAAATACCGACGTCATCTTTTGCACTACGGCTTCCCATCCCGAAGTTACGATACGGAAGATGCGGCGCTCTTCTCTTTTTGAACAGCAACCGTTTATTGCCACATTTTTCTCCGGCGGCTGCTGAATTTGATACAGTTCTGGTTCGCACACTGGGACGTTCACACACCGAAATCACACACTTCCAGCAGCCTAGGAGACTGAGCACTCCATGTTCTTCACACCGATTGTCTGCCCAAGTTCAAACTTTCTCAGATCACCGTGTTAGCCTTTCGTCATAGTCGCGGATACTCTACAAAACAGAATAAATTAATGATGCGGGAGAGGGTTTTAGAAAGACAGCGTCTGACTCAAACCAGGCCTTAAACAGTCCTTAGAAGTAAGAAGCTAAGAGATTTGGGCTGGGGTGTTTGCTAAGAAAGGCACGTAGAAATGAGGCAGAGAAAGCTCAGTGTTTTTCAGTTCGTTCTGACCTTTGCCCAACTGCCACGAGGGAAAGGGTCTTGGTTATGAGTCGCTAGATGACCAGGAAACCGAACTCTGTGAGCAACAGGCCCTTCACTACCCACGTGGTTTATACGTAAGTTATACAGCACACGTTGATTGAAAACATAAATTTTTAAACCTTTACAAGTTCGAACTGTTATTATAATTATTTTAAATCAATGATCAAAAAATAAATGAAGACAAAAAGTCAATGACAAATTTACATTTCACCGTTATACGCTATCGAGGGATGTGTAAGGAACCTCCTATTGCTTAAGCACACGTCCCACAGATCGACGGGTGTGTAATGCGGTTCGTATGTTTTTTCACGTTTTAAACATTGGCCCATCTCAAGAGTTGGCAACACTGTATGCGTCAGGTGGACGTGGAGATCAATTGGACGCTCAGATTTCGGGCTCGTACGGGAATAATGTCGCAGGGCTAGTTTTATGTCATAAAGCAAACCAGGAAAGACTTACACTACCAACTACTAGCCTTAGATTTGAAAACCAATGCGTTAAGACTTCCAAAAAGAATATTCAAAGAAACATAGTATGACAATAAAAGTAAATAACACATACATGTAAATTTCAGTACCAAATGCATGAAACTAAAGTCCTGATGTTTCCACAATGAGAAAAAAATGATTGTAGAACATATTGTCAGTTGTCTCTCTCTATATATACATATATATATATCATCATCATCATCATTGTCAACCATTATCAATCCACTGCTGGACGAAGGTCTCCCCCAAGTTTCAACCACAACGGTCTGTCTTGTGCCAGTCTCCTCCATTTCACTCCCGCATATTTTCGAATTTCATTCACCCATCTCCCAAGTGGTCTTTTTCTGGGTCTTTTCCTGTCCCTTGGAATCCAATCTAAAATTTCGGCTGTCCATCGATGGTCTGTCCTGGCAGTATGTCCAGCCCATTGCCATTTCAGGGATTTAACTCTGATCATGATGTCTTCCACTCTCGTCATTTTTCGGATCCACGAGTTCCTCTTCTTATATCTATTGGTTATACCAAGCATGCATCTCTCCATGCTGCTTTGAGTTGTCTGCAGCCTTTGTATGTCTCTTTTAGTTAAGGTCCACGTCTCTGCACCATACGTAAGCACTGGAAGGATGCATTGATCAAACACTTTTCTTTTAAGACATAATGGAATATTGCTCTTGAAAATTATGCTGTTTCTTCCAAAAGCTCTCCAGGCAAGTTTTGTACGCCGATTAATTTCTTCATCAATGTGACCCTCACTTGATATCTGCTGTCCAAGATAAACGCACGTATCTGTTATCTCCAGTTTTTCTCCATCAATCGATAAATCTTCATTTCTTGTAAAAGCATTGAACATCACTTTTGTCTTCTGAAAGTTCATTTTTAATCCCACTTCTTTACTGTAGTCAGCAAGTTCCTGGATCATACTCTGCAGCTCTGGTGGGGTAGTTGCAAAAATGACTACGTCATCAGCAAAACGAAGGTGGGTTAGATAATCTCCATTAATCATTATGCCTTTGTTTTCCCAGTTCAGTGATTGAAAGACATTTTCCAATGTGGCATTAAAGAGCTTTGGAGATATGGTGTCACCTTGTCTCACTCCCTTTCCAATTTTTATGTGTGTTGTATTTTCAAACAGCCGAATCCTTGCACTTGCATTTTCATAGATGTTATTAATAATATTAATGTATGCATCTTCAATACCGCAGGATTTCAGAGCCATTGTAACTGCTGATGGTTTCACCGAATCAAAGGCTTTTTCATAATCGATAAAAGCCATGCACAATGTAAGTTCATATTCCCTTGCTCTTTCAATTAGTTCTCTAAGTACGTGGATATGATCTATTGTGCTGTAGCCACTCCTGAATCCAGCTTGTTCTCCCGGTTGAGCCATGTCCAGTGTTACCTTCAAGCGGTGTGAAAGAACTTTAGTGAAGATTTTATAAACCACTGATAGGAGGCTGATAGGTCTGTAGTTCCCGAGATACTCAATGTCACGTTTTTTATGTAGCAGGATCATTGTAGCGTTGTTCCAATAATTAGGAATCTTCCCTTCATTAAGGCATCGAATTAAAATTTGGGCGAGTACTGTTTCGATTTCTTCACTTGCTTCTTGCATGATGTCTACAGTAATTCCATCTTCTGCTGGAGCTTACCCCCGCTTCAAGTTCTTGATTACATGTGCAACTTCTGCTGGGAGGACTGGAAGAACTCTGGTACCTTTCATGATGTCTGGAGTACATGTATCATCCCTTTCATATAATTTGTAGTAGAAATCTTTCACTCTTGTCAAAATTTCGCCTCTATTTCTTGTTATAGAACCATCTTTTCTCAGTGCCATAATCTGTTTTCTTCCCTTACTGAGATGTCCCTTTGCTATCTTTAGGCTTTGGTTGTTTTCAATTGCTTTCCTTACTAGTTCACAGTTGAATTTCCTTACGTCTTCAGTGATACTTTTTCGCACTGTCTTGCATAGCTCTATATATTCCACTTTGGAAGTCACATCTTCTTTAGTTGTCCTCATCTCTCTTCTTTTTTGCATCAACATTTTGGTTTTTCCTGATAATTTGTTCACATGCAACTTGTTCTTAGACCCAGCTAATTTTGTTGCTGTTTCCATAAGAGCTTTGGTTACTTTTCTGTTAACTTCAGAAATATCCACTTCTTCCGATGTTAGGCTTTCTAAAGCAGAGAATCTGTTCTTGAGTTCCAACTTGAAGGTATTATGGTGTTTTTTAAGGTTGGTTATGTCAATACATTTTGTTTGTCTTGTGAGCTTGCCACGTTGGAGTTTAGTGTTAAGGTGCATCTTACATCTCACCAATCTATGGTCACTACCTGTGTTGAACTTGTTCAGCACACTGCAGTCTTGGATGACGAATTTTTTGATACACATAATAAAATCAATTTCACTTGTCGTCCCAATTGGATGTCTCCATGTCCATTTCCTGTGTGGCTTTTTCTTGAAAAATGAGTTCAAGATGAAAAATCCTTTTGCTTTTGCAAACTCAACGAGAGTATTTCCACGCTGGTTTCTGTTGCGGTGACCGAATTTACCTACAGAAGTTTCATTCTGTTGCCGTTGCCCTATTTTTGCATTGAAATCTCCCATAATTATCTTCAAGTGCTGCTTACCTTTATTATTTAGATGACGAATTTCCTCATAAAATTCTTCAATTTCTTCTTCAGGATGACTTGTGGTGGGTTCATAAGTTTGAATAATCTGAGCCTGGTATCTTCTCGAGAGTTTGATAACGAGTCGTGCAGCTCTGTCAGAGGAACTTTCAATTTCTACTACTTTATCCTTCAGTTTCTTGCTTATTATAAATCCAACACCACTAGTTCTGCCAGTATCTGCCCCACGATAATAGAAAAGATGTCCACTTTTCAGTTCAATGAAATCTTTCTGCATTTTTCCTTACCTCACTTAGCCCGACGATGTCCCACTTGATCCTTTGTAGTTCCTATATATATATATATATATATATATATATGGGATGTAAGGTCAGGTGATGCGTAACATCACAGCCTCTCCTTGACAAATGTCAACCCCGCCTTCTCGTGGTGCATCCTGTTCCCACTAAAGGGGCTCTGACGACCGCCAATAGCGGTATAACTATACCATCGGGATCAGAGGAAATGCTATCCCACACTCACCAACCCGCTTGGCCAGCGTGGTGAGTTATGGCCAAACACCTCCAAAATGACTCTACAACTTAAATCTTGGCCCTCAGTCTCCGGCAGCTGGAATGTACCTGGCCAAGGCAGCGGCCAGTGCGACATGAAGTAAGAGGGTGCTAAGAATCCCCGGAGGACCGGACTAGGCTGCCATTTGATGCTGACCTTGGCTACCTATAACCGACGCTCCCTATCTTCTGATTCAAGGCTCCTTGAATTGGAAGAGGAACTACAAAGGATCAAGTGGGACATCGTCGGGCTAAGTGAGGTAAGGAGAAAAGGAGAAGATCTCATTGAACTGAAAAGTGGACATCTCTTCTATTATCGTGGGACAGATACTGGCAGAACTAGTGGTGTTGGATTTATAATAAACAAGAAACTGAAGGATAAAGTGGTAGAAGTTGAAAATTCCTCTGACAGAGCTGCACGACTCGTTATCCAACTATCCAGAAGATACCAGGCTCAGATTATTCAAACTTATGCACCCACCACAAGTCATCCTGAAGAAGAAATTGAAGAATTTTATGAGGAAATTCGTCATCTAAATAATAAAGGTAAGCAGCACTTGAAGATAATTATGGGAGATTTCAATGCAAAAATAGGGCAACGGCAACAGAATGAAACTTCAGTAGGTAAATTCGGTCACGGCAACAGAAACCAGCGTGGAAATACTCTCGTTGAATTTGCAGAGGCAGAAGGATTTTTCATCTTGAACTCCTTTTTCAAGAAAAAGCCACACAGGAAATGGACATGGAGACATCCAAATGGGACGACAAGTGAAATTGATTTTATTATGTGTAACAAAAAAATTCGTCATCGAAGACTGCAGTGTGCTGAACCAGTTCAACACAGGTAGTGACCATAGATTGGTGAGATGTAAGATGCACCTCAACAGTAAACTGGAACGTGGCAAGCTCATAAGACAAACAAAATGTATTGGCATAACCAACCTTAAAAAACACCATAATACTTTCAAGTTGGAACTGAAGAACAGATTCTCTGCTTTAGAAGGCCTAACATCGGAAGAAGTGGATATTTCGGAAGTTAACAGAAAAGTAACCAAAGCTCTAATGGAAACGGCAACAAAATTAGCTGGGTCTAAGAACAAGTTGCATGTGAACAAATTATCAGGAAAAACCAAAATGTTGATGCAAAAAAGAAGAGAGATGAGGACAACTAAAGAAGATGTGACTTCCAAAGTGGAATATATAGAGCTATGCAAGACAACACGAAAAAGTATCACTGAAGACGTAAGGAAATTCAACTGTGAGCTAGTGAGGAAAGCAATTGAAAACAACCAAAGCCTTAAGATAGCAAAGGGACATCTCAGTAAGGGAAGAAAACAGATTATGGCTCTGAGAAAAGAAGATGGTTTTATAACAAGAAATAGAGGCGAAATTTTGACAAGAGTGAAAGATTTCTACTCTAAATTATATGAAAGGGATGATACATGTACTCCAGACATCATGAAAGATACCAGTACCAGAGTTCTTCCAGTCCTCCCAGCAGAAGTTGCTCATGCAATCAAGAACATGAAGCGGGGGAAAGCTCCAGGAGAAGATGGAATTACTATAGACATCATACAAGAAGCAAGTGGAGAAATTGAAACAGTACTCGCCCAAATTTTCACTCGATGCCTTAATGAAGGGAAGATTCCTGAGGATTGGAACAATGCTACAATGATCCTGCTACATAAAAAAGGTGACATTGAGGATCTCAGGAACTACAGACCTATCAGCCTCCTATCAGTGGTTTATAAAATCTTCACTAAAGTTCTTTTACACCGCTTGAAGGTAACACTGGACATGGCTCAACCGAGAGAACAAGCTGGATTCAGGAGTGGCTACAGCACAATAGATCATATCCACGTACTGAGAGAACTAATTGAAAGAGCGAGGGAATATGAACTTCCATTGTGCATGGCTTTTATCGATTATGAAAAAGCCTTTGATTCGGTGAAACCATCAGCAGTTACCACGGCTCTGGAATCCTGCGGTATTGAATATGCATACATTAATATTATTAATAACATCTATGAAAATGCAAGTGCAAAGATTCGGCTGTTTGAAAATACAACACACAGAAAAATTGGAAAGGGAGTGAGACAAGGTGACACCATATCTCCGAAGCTCTTTAATGCGACATTGGAAAATGTCTTTCAATCACTGAACTGGGAAAACAAAGGGATAAAGATTAATGGAGATTATCTAACCCACCTTCGTTTTGCTGATGACGTAGTCATTTTTGCAACTACCCCATCAGAGCTGCAGAGTATGATCCAGGAACTTGCTGACAAGAGTAAAGAAGTGGGATTAAAAATGAACTTTCAGAAGACAAAAGTGATGTTCAATGCTTTTACAAGAAATGAAGATTTATCGATTGATGGAGAAAAACTGGAGATAACAGATACGTATGTTTATCTTGGACAGCAGATATCAAGTGAGGGTCACATTGATGAAGAAATTAATCGGCGTACAAAACTTGCTTGGAGTGCTTTTGGAAGAAACAGCATAATTTTCAAGAGCAATATGCCATTATGTCTTAAAAGAAAAGTGTTTGATCAATGCATCCTTCCAGTGCTTACGTATGGTGCAGAGACGTGGACCTTAACTAAAAGAGACATACAAAGGCTGCAGACAACTCAAAGCAGCATGGAGAGGTGCATGCGTGGTATAACCAGGAGAGATAAGAAGAGGAACTCGTGGATCCGAAAAATGACGAGAGTGGAAGACATCATGATCAGAGTTAAATCCCTGAAATGGCAATGGGCTGGACATACTGCCAGAAGGACAGACCATAGATGGACAGCCGAAATATTAGATTGGATTCCAAGGGAAAGACCCAGAAAAAGACCACATGGGAGATTGGTGGATGAAATTCGTAAATATGCGGGAGTGACATGGAGGAGACTGGCACAAGACAGACCGTTGTGGAGGAAACTTGGGGAGACCTTCGTCCAGCAGTGGATTGATAATGGTTGACAATGATGATGATGATATATATATATATAGAGAGAGAGAGAGAGAGAGAGAGAGAGAGAGAGAGAGAGAGAGAGAGAGAGAGAGAGAGAGAGAGAGACATGATACATCTATTCCAGACATTACAAAAAAAGTACTATTACGAAAGTCTCTCCAGTCCTTCCAGCAGAAGTTACACACGCAGTTCAGAACACGAAACGGGAAAGAGCTCCAGGAGAAGATGGAATTACTGTGGATATTATACAAGAAACAAGTGGAGAATTGAAACTACACTAGCCCAGGTTTTCACTAGATGTCTCAATAAAAGGATTCTTGAAGATTGGAACAATGCTATTAAGATCATGCATGCTACATAAAAAACGGGGCATTGAGGATCTCAGGAACTACAGTCCCATCAGCCTCCAGTTAGTGGTTTGCAAAATTTTCACTAAGGTACTTCCTCATCGCTTGAACATAACACTGGACATGGCTCAACCGAGAGAACAAGTAGGATTCAGGAGTGGGAACAGCACTATAGAACATGTTAATGTACTGACAAAATTAATTGAAAGAATGTGGGAATATATGAACTTCCATTATGTAGGCTTTTATTGATTATGAAAAGGCCTTTGATTCCCTGAAACCATCAGAAGTTACAATGGCTTTGAAATTCTGCTGTATTGAAGATTTCATACATTAGCATTATTAATATCATCCATGAAAATGCAAGTCCAAAGGTTCGACTATTTGAGGACACAGCACCAATAAAAATTGGAAAGGGAGTGAGACAATGTGACACCATATCTCCCAAACTCTTTAATGCCACGTGCAAGATGTCTTTGAAGAATTGAACTGGGAAAACAAAGGGATAAAGATTAATGGAGATTATTTAACTCGCCTTCGTTTTGCTGATGACGTCGTCATTTTTTCAACTGCCCCTTCAGAGCTACAGAGTATGATCCAGGATCTTGCTGACAAGAGTAAAAAAGTGGGATTAAAAATGAACTTTCAGAAGACGAAACTGAAGTACAGTGCTTTTACAAGAACTGAAAATTTATCGATGGATATAACCGATACCTACATTTACCTTGGACAATAGATATCAAGCGAGGGTCACATTGAGGAAGAAATTAATCGGCGTATAAAACTTGGATGGAGAGCTTCTGGAAGAAACAGTACAATTTTCATGAGCAATATACCATGTCTTAAAAGAAAAGTGTTTAATCAATGCACATTTTTCCAGTGTTTACATATGGCGCAGAGAGATGGACCATAACTGAAAAAGACATACAAAAAGACTGCAGACAACTAAAAGAAGCATGGAGGGATGCATGCTTGATGGAACCAGAAAAAATAAGGAGAGGAAATCGTGGATAAGGAAAACGACAAAAGCGGAAGACATCATGATCAGAGTAAAATCCCTGAAATGGCAATGGGCTGTACATGTTGCCAGAAGGAAGGACCACCGACGGACAACCGAAATTTTAGACTGGTTTCCAAGGGACAGGAAAAGAACCCTGAATACCACATGGAAGATAGGTGGGTGCAATTCGAAAGCATGTGGGAGTGACATGGAGGAGACTGGCTCAAGCCAGACCGTTGTCGAAGAAACTTTGGAAGACTTTCATCCAGCACTGGATTGATAATAGTTGTTTGTTGATGATGATGTAATACATATATTGCTCTTAATTGCCCGTAACTCCCCTATAGCAGTGCTCAGTACTCCTTATCACACAGCAAAGCAACTGAGGGCCCTCTCAATATTCTCAAAAGCCCATCGAAGATAGGGAAAAAAATCGCCATTGAAGTAACATTAACGGTGCACTTAAACGATGAATCCTGAAACTGAAAATCTTGGAGTTACCACCAGTGCAAATGAAATTTAATTAATTATTTAAATTTAAAATGCAACTAAATTAAAAGTGGCAACTATTAATTTCGAAATTCTGCAGCCTTTTTTTAAATAAGGGGACAGAGTGAGTACAAAGTACTCTAGTAAACAAGTGAGTAAAATCATGCAAATGCATTGATTATGATACGCTTCCCAACATACCAGAAATCATTACTCAAGTTGTCACTCAAGTTACGAGGATAATGGCTGAGGAATAAATCTCGGTCTTCTGCCCTGAACTTTGATTCCATTTCGATGATATTCTACAGAACCGGTTCAGTATACCTCCGAAATAACATGATAGTGTTGTCGGAATGGAAGCATTTTTACGTAAGTTATGATGCATAAGGGCTATGGAATAGATTTCGCTCCTGTGTCCTAACCTTTGACCCCATTTCGCCCATTTTCAATAGGATTCGTTGACCCCATTTCGCCCATTTAATAGGCAGGTCTCTACAACATACTAACATTTCATCTAGATCGAAGAATTTTTTTTTTTTTTTAATTCATACTGTAGGAGAATGTAGCCGACTTTCTGCAATTAGGCTTTATGCCCACACTTCTGTATATCATTCGAGGCAGGACGAGCGCGGCCTTGGGATTTAAGGCAGGGCAAATGTGGTGAGTCGTGGGACCACGCCAGCTGTGACTCAACGCTGGAAGTGATTGATACCTCATGCCAAGACTTGGCAAAAGAACGAAACGGTTTTCTCAAATCCTGTCTTTTTGTTTGCTGGCATAATACAGATAGGCTGGGATTTCAGCTACACCTGTGCCCGAATGGTCAGAAGTACTAGATTATCCCTAGTCAGCGGAGTTTGATTTGGGTTTAAGTCCCGGCCTGAGACATGGGGTCTGCTCGTCTGCTGACGCTGGGTCTATCATTCCCCTGTAATCAGTGACCCCAAATTATGGACGGACGACGGCTTAGAGCCGTCATTCCAAAGTAGTCGTTAAAACCCCGAAACAAAGGAACACACAATTCAGCTTTAGTCTTACCAAAGCGTTGAATGGTCGAAAAAAAAAAAAAAAAAAAACACGAAAGTCATGGGGGTCGGAAGGGGGTTAAACAACCACTGCGAGCAACTCAATGAACTACAGGCAGTCGCCCGTCCATAGTATAGGGACGCCGGTTCTTAGATTGTATGAAAGAATGCCCACGGAAAAAACGCCCACGGAAAAATCGCCCACAGACAAAATGCTCACGGGAAAAATATGTGATCGACTGATAAGTTTATATGTCTGTTATAAACGGTGTTCGGACAACTAGTCACAGACTGCTGGCCAAAAAACCGTTAGGGGTCATATAAAAATTGTGGTTTCTAGGCCACCTCACCTACATAACGCGAATATGGGAATGACGGAATGAAAACTTTTAGAAGGGCCTAAACGTTAGTCCTAATGTTATTTTCTGCCTGAGTAATACCGCAATATTAATAATTTGATGCGTAAAATATTTTCTGCAAACCTTACAAATACGAGAGAAAAGTTCAGATTGCACTGATGGACTGCAGAGGTTGTATGGTGTTGGCCTGAAAGCAGTGGCAGTCTTATGCAACATTTATTTAAAAACATACTAATGATTCACCGTTGTTTTCAAGCCAACTGCTATACATCAATACCTCTGTAGTTCTGACATCTGTTTGTTATATTTGCGAACAACATGCACTTTGGATCAACAACTCCTCACGACTTAAACACCCAAAATGAACTGCGATTCTCACAGCAGAAGTTGTGTATGTATTTTGTAAGGACCAAAAAATTAAAAATGTGGTGCCATTTTGTGTTGTCATGTGGCGGGTACGTAGAACTGGACACATTGCAATTTCAGTGCCATAAAATTGTTCTGCATAAACAAATTTCGTGTGGCTATATTCCCCACTACTTCAGCAACTATTCTTCATATTTTTTTTTTTTAATATTTCATTTTCAGTAAGAAATTTAGACATTTCCATGATTTTCGGAGCTAAGACTAAGTGGAAAATTGGCCACAAAAATTATAAGGGGCCGTATAAAAATTGCGTTCTGGGCTGCTCCGTGGCTACGTCTCCCCGAGATTGGTTATCTGACATACATAAAATGTCCGTAATTTCGTATTTTCTTATTTACGGTATTTTTCTAGAAACTACAACTAAACAAATTCTCTGAGAGTATGTGCAAACCCAGGAAACTTGTCGGGGGAGGGGGGGGGGGTGCTTAAAACCTAAAATATAAAGAATTTCTGGTCCGATCGGGAGATTTCCAGCGTTTACAAGCTACAACTCGTCGAATTATCTGAGGGTATCTGCTGCCTCAGGAAACTAGTCGGGGGTGGGGGGATACCAAAATCGTAAAATATCAAGAATTCGACAAATTTTCTTAGCGCATGTCCACTCTCTGGAAACATGTCGGTGAGGCGGGGGGTGGGGGTGGGTGTAATACCAAAAGTGTAAAATATGAACGATTTCTCGTCCGATCGGGAGATTCTCAGAAATTAGCAACTACAACTCGACACATTATCTGAAGGCATGTGAATGATGAAAATCTCCGGGTCGGAAGAGAAAGGAACCAAAAAATTAGGGACAAAATTCTTCATATTCTACACTTTTGGAATTAACCCCTCCCCCCCGACAGGTTTGCTCAGTATGTTCATGCCGGGAGATAATATCTCCAGTTGTAGTTTGTAAATGCTGAAAATCTCCCGATCGGACAAGAAATTCTATATATTTCACAAATATCATATACCCCCCCCCCCGGTTTGCTGAGTAGGCATGTGCGCTCAGATAATTTGCAGACTTGTAGTTTGAAAACCCTTAAATCTTTTGCTGAGTTGTAGATCATAAACATTTGTTATAAAGAATTACATTAATTACCGCAATTAAGAAAAGACGAAATCACGGAAACTTTATATGACTCAGATTACCAACCTCTGGGGGGGGGGGCAAATTCTGGTTCTGGGCGCAAGAAGTAACTTGATACTGCCGCAAGTTTCGAAGCAACCGATAAATTTAGATGACATATATGGTTTGTTTCTTGGGGTGGGTGGGGTCTTGTCGCTTTGTGAGCTCCGTTGAATTATCCATCTCGCACCTGCGGAGCTGGACAGCAAACGACTGTGACGAAAAGCAGATGGCTCTCTCTACCCGCTGTAGAAAAGAGAGAGAGAGAGAGAGAAGGAGCGGCCTTGTTCGGTGACTGATTTCATACAATCAGTTCGGTGGTCAGCAAGAAGGATCTGTACACCCATACATATAGAATATATATTTTTCAATAGTTGCTACATTTTTAATTTGACTGATAAACAGTCGCTCGTGGTAATGCGGAGTTGCGGTCAGTATATGCTTGTTCACCAGCTGCTGTATTCTGATTTTTTCCAATTAATGTAATTCTTTATAACAAATGTTTATGATCTACATCTCAGCAAAAGATTTAAGGGTTTTCAGACTACAAGTCTGCAAATTATCTGAGCGCATGTGCTGTGCCTCAGGAAACCTGTCGGAGGGAAGGGGGGGGGTTAATACTAAAAGTGAAAAATATGAAGAGTTTCTAATCCGATCGGGAGATTATCAGCATTTACAAGCTACAACTCGACAGATAATTTGAGGACACGTGCCTACTCAACAAACCTGTCGGGAGGGTTAATACCAAAAGTGTAAAATATGAAGTATTTCTCTTCCGACCCGGAGAGTTTCATCATTCACATGCCTTCAGATAATGTATCGAGTTGTAGCTGCTAATTGCTGAGAATCTCCCGATCGGACGAAATTGTTCATATTCTACACTTTTGGTATTACACCCCCCCCCCCCCACCCCCCCCTCGCCGACAGGTTTCCAGAGAGTGGACATGCGTTAAGAAAATTTCTCGAGTTCCAGTTTGTAAATGCTGAAGATCTCACGATCGGAAGAGAAATTCTTGATATTTTACGATTTTGGTATTACCCCCCCCCTCCCCGACTAGTTTCCTGAGGCAGAAGATACCCTCAGATAATTCGACGAGTTGTAGCTTGTAAACGCTGGAAATCTCCCGATCGGACCAGAAATTCTTTATATTATAGGTTTTAAGCACCCACACCCCTCTCCCGACAAGTTTCCTGGGTTTGCACATACTCGCAGAGAATTTGTTTAGTTGCAGTTTCTAGAAAAATATCGTAAATAAGAAAATACCAAATTACGGACATTTTATGTGTGTCAGATAACCAATCTCGGGGAAACGTAGCCACGGAGCAGCCCAGAACGCAATTTTTATACGGCCCCTTAAAACAGTTCATCAGTGCAATCCGAACTTTCCTCTCGTATTTGTAAGGTTTGCAGAAAATATTTTACACATCAAATTATTAATATTGCGGTATTACTCAGGCAGAAAATAATATTAGGACTAACGTTTAGGCCCTTCTAAAAGTTTTCATTCCGTCATTCCCATATTCGCGTTATGTAGGTGAGGTGGCCAAGAAACCGCAATTTTTATATGACCCCTAACGCTTTTTTGGCTAGCAGTCTGTGACCAGTTGTCCGAACACCGTTTATAACGGACATATAAACTTATCAGTCGATCACATATTTTTCCCGTGAGCATTTTGTCTGTGGGCGATTTTTCCGTGGGCGTTTTTTCCGTGGGCGATTTTTCCGTGGGCATTCTTTCCTCATACCGGTTCTTAGGAGGTACAGAGGCAGCGCCGTAAGACACGCGTCCCATTCATGCCTCACTGGGGTTCGAACTCGGACCTATCTTGGAGGAACTCGTCAGAATTCAGTGCTTAGGCCAATGTACCACCGGAGCAGCTGTGGAAGTCGTGAATATAACAACATGCACAGATTATCATCCAAAGGCAGCTCCCCTATATAAATTACTTTAAAAAGAAACAGAGAGATGCCATTTTCGTAAATTCATCTTATATGAGCTGGAACTACATATAAATGATGTTCATATGGTTTGCGATGGTGAAGGTTCTGACCTACGTGACCGACTATGATTCACTCCTCTCTAATCTAAGTTAAAGCCATAAGATAAGGAAGAGAACGTGAGCTCGGAACAAACACTCCACCAGAAAATCGAAGAGATCGGTAAGGTCACAGATGATCTCGTGTTCACGATGCGTAAATGACACTTCAGCTATGTCTGCATGAAGAAACCATAACTCTCATCTCAATCACAGAAGTACAGTCATTTGCAGAAGTTTAAGACCACCTGTTGGTGTTATGAGATTTATGCCGATTGCGTCAGCTACTGTTTGTATTACTCAACTTTCTGTCTGTGTTGCATCATCTTATGCGGCAGCTGTTGATAGCAGGGGTCGTGCTGCCGATCACCATCTTTGCAATTTGCGAAAAAAATCGTTTTGGCGAATGAAAAAGAGCTTTGGCGGTTTCCTTTTTGTACTGTTATAACACTTTAGCGATAAAAAATTGAATTTGTCTAATAAATTGGAGGAAACTTTAAAAGAGCCAGCGTGACCCCTGGTTGATAGAGTTGGGGGAAGCATGTGAGCGTCAGTTTGCTTCTGGTTTTCATCCTAGGAGGTTTTGTACGTACTTTCTATACGGCTAAAATGGGCAAAATAACGTCATTAAGTGTTACTCGGAGGGCACAAATAGTGACTATCATGAACGATACTCCGAACGTGACATAAGTAGAAAGGTAAATGTGAGAAAGACTGCTATTCATACACGGTTAAAAATTTCAGTTCAACGTTGCACCACAATATCGTGCAGCATCTGACACTTACACCATGATCTGGTGCGATTTTCACACTTGCACCATAAAGTGGTGCATGAAAACGTTTGACTTGCACCAAGTTTTCGTGCAAATTACCAAATGCAGCCTTGCACCACGTCTTGGGGCAATGAAGGAAACGGCGCATGCGTCTTCGTCATCAAGTCATTCGAAAGAGACAGATGCTGTGTTATGCAGCCATGTTGATTTTGTCGTCAGTGAGTGCGAGTTAGGAAAATTTTAAAGAAGTGTTCACTCAAGTTAATAAGGTAACACATGAAAATAATTTTTGCAGCACATATAAATCTGGTGTTCCTGACAATTACTTTTACGTTGAACTTTCTGATGTTATATATGTGCCTAGCCACGTGTAGGACAATACCATTTTAGTTTTCGGAGGTGGTTCAGACGGAAGTAGCTTCTAATGTAGTATAACAAGCTCAAATTGTGGCATGAATTGCCCCAGTCTACTGATCTTGAAATTCAGACTATATGTGCTAACATAAGCAATGAAGATTAAAATCTTCCGAATATGCGAGAAAAAATTTAAAAGGAAAAAAATTGCATTCCTGTATTCCTAAATTGATGTAGTAAACCCAAACTTTTTGGGACTGTACATTGAAACCCAGTTTTCAAAATATTTTATCCATAAAGCAGAGATGTAAAAAGACTACACTTAATTTTGGTGATATGTTGCACCAAAAACTGGAACTACACCAGCTGCACCACATTTTCGAAAAGTTACACCAACAAGTGATGTAACTTTGCACCATATTATGGAATAAAGTTGCACTATAAAATGGTGCATCCTTACATTTGATGGTATCAATGGAATAAGGTTGCACCAGAATATGGTGCAACCTTACTCTATAAAGTGGTGTAAGGTAGCACCATATTGTTGGGTTTTGTTTGCACCACAAAATGGTGCATCTTTTCTCAGAATGTGGTGCAGCTGGTGTAGCACCACTTTTGGTACGACCTATTCCCAGATTTTTAACAGTGTAATACGATCACGAAATATCGAGATACAGGTGAATTTAGCGACCTAAAGAGAAGTGCACGTCCAAGTGAAACAACCCCACATGATGACAATACCATAAGGCGAATAGTTCGCGTTCTCTGAGGAGTTCCAAGGCCTTTTTACATGCAAAAGAGTCTGATATTAGTATCAGCACTGTTTCAAGACGTCTTAGCAAAGCTTTTAGATTAAAGTCTTATAAAAACCTGCACATACACCTAGACTAACCTCTGTCATTAAAAAGAAGAGACTCTAGTTTGCGAAGCGTCATCAGTCGTGGACTGTTGAAAATTGGAGCCAAGTTCTTTTTTCCGATGAATCAACTGTGCGTCAACTTAAATCACATGAAACACATGTTCGATGACCAAAAGGCAAAAGGTTTGATGAAAATTACACCATTAGCACCGTGATACATCCGCCTATTCAGATGATATGGGGTGCTATGTCAGCATCCGGTACTGCTTCATTATCCTTTTTGCCGACAGACACTATCATGACTGGTATTTTTTATGTGAAATGTTACATGAGAACACTCATACGTAAGTGCACAGATACACAATCTTTATGCATGATGGTGCTCCATGCCACATATCAAAGACAGTAAAGGACTACCTGCAGAGGGAAAACATAACTGTGAGACTGGTGCGGTAATAGTCTCGACCTTAACCCCACTGAAAATTTGTGGCCCATTTTTAAAAGACAAGGTAGCAGAAAAACAGCCATCAAATGCCCAAGCTTTGATTGACGCGATAAAGTACGTGTGGTGCAAAGACATTTCAAGTGACTACTGCAAATCCCTCATTGAGAGTATGGCACATCGTATTCTGTCCGATATAAAAAACAAAGATGGCCACACAAAGTACTGATTTTGATCTTTTGTGTTCTAAAGAATATAAGTATTCATCTGCGGTGTCATTTTTTCAAATATCTGTTGTTTCTTAGAAAAATTCACACATTAGTTGTTTCTTTGAAAATTTTAATTTTTAATAAATTGACAGGTGGCACTGAGCTTTTGCAAACGACTGTAAAATCAACGTACCGGTTTGGTCACACTAAATGTACATAACGGGCAGGAATTGGGTGGGCTGGGGAGAGATCAATTCTAACTTCTCGTTCATGCAGTGCTTCCACGCAAATCAAATTATAATTATGCGCCTAATCGGAGGTTAATTTCAGAATAAAAAAAGCTTCCCAATGAATCCGAACACCAACAACGTTACTGAATATGAATAACAAAGCACCCTTTAGCCATGATTCACTTATCCGTGAACGCGCAGAAACTTATAAAACAGACATAACCTAATTCAAATCCGAACAAAATCCGATACTCTTGGTGATGCCCGAAGCAAAACTTTGTTCTTCTGAAACTAATGATAGAAATAAGAAATACTACTTCAATAGTCATTAGTTACTGAAACGTGACTCTCCACGATCTAAAAACATCAAATTCAATTTACGAAACACACAGACAAAAAAAAAAAAAAAAAAAAAATTGAGGAGGAAAACCAAAACCAAGGCATTGTCAAATTGGAATGAAGAATTGCACTATAATCGATCTCTTTAAAGCAAAGCAAATTTTCCTCCATTTCCATTTATATACTTTTTTCCTATTTTCACAGAGACGCAGCGGAAGTATTCATGATTAATCGGAATGCATCCATCCATACCAAATACTTAAATCAGCAAATAAAAAAAAAAAATCTCGAAAACACTGAATCTCGCCGATCGTTCAACATCTTGGTGCATTAGCCCTTTAAAAACACATTTAACCACCACTGTCTAACTATTGGCAGCTTTACATGCCTTTATCCTGCATACACTCGATCGCCTTCCATGATGATGTTTGGTTCTTTGGGCAACCATGTTCACTTGCTTTTGTGCGATATTTTCAGCACGGTAGAAACCTATACAAGTCAACTGCAAGAGTGTACTATTGTGGAAGGTACGGCAGCCGCATCCTTCCGCAATAGTACACTTTGCAGTTTCGAGAGGAACGCAAGAACAGTATCAATCAGCGTCACAGCGTTTCGAGAGGAACGCAAAAACGGTATCAATCAGCGTCGAACAGCACTCGTGCTGTGTCTTTGATGTTAAACATTACTCTCGCACTGACACAAACACCCCATTTACGTCCATACGTTGAAGAATTTTTTTCCCTAAGGCTGCTTAAGTATACTCCTTGCCCTCGCATTCTTTCCTTCTACCCTGTCCCGTCCCCCTGATACTTACAAAGTTACACGCTGAAAGTGCTTACTAGGCTTTTGATTAACTCCTGATGTCAAGTCTATTTCTAAAACGTTCTGTCATTTTCAAAAATTTGTCTTAAATGCCAAATTTAAAAATTGCGGTGGTCGTAAATTTCGTTAGTGAAAATAGGCACAGCAAAGAGCCACGCTATACATACTACTTGGATATCCTGATTACATTTTATAACAGTAGTAAGATTTCTGACTTGTGTGTCAAGCAGTTCTGCTGCCCTAGCAAGATTTCTGGTTTGTGTGGCTAGAGGTTCTTGCTGCTCAAGCAACAGTTTTGCTTGGTTTATTGATATATTTCTAGTTTGTGCGGTAAGCAGTTCTTGCTGCCCTAGCAACAGCTATAATGGGTCTAGCTGAGCGAATTTTCTGTTATAGAAAATTTCCAGCATGTAAACGTTGCTGCTTCAGTTGTTCTTTGTCTTCCGGTGTTTTAAAATACACTAGAACACACACACACACACACACACACACACACACACACACACACACACACACATTCATTTAAATCAACGAGCATGTTAAATACCTAAGATCTGCGTTACTCTTATGGATATTGGATTGAAATTTGCACATTACCATTAGAAAGGTTAAATCTCTTCCCTGTTCTGGCAATTGTTTTTAATACCATTAGTTTTCAGCTGAAAGTTATCAAACTCACGTTAAGTGCCTCATTTCAGTTAAACATGAAATATGTACAGACGTAGGCTTTATCCTTTTCAGCAGCTCTCAATACGATATTGCAACCAATATTCAAATTCGTTCGAAAACCTCATTTCGGTAACCGTTTCCACTGTAAACGCTAGAGACTGCTTTTCGTGGCGAACGTAGCAGCGGTTCCGTACTTCCACAATAGTACACATTTAAGTTGACTGAGCATAGACCCCCACCCCTCCCGTCCCGTCCCATTGCTGACAGCGAAGACAACTTACACTTTTGCAACAACAAAATAAAAAGGGCACTAACTTTTCAGTCAGACGAAGTTCACCATGTCACACAAAAGAAAAGAAAAAAGGAACTTTGCATGTACACAGAAATAGTGAAAGACTAAAGATTTGAAATTTGCACATTAATCTGAAACGTGAGAATAGGAATGAAAACGAATCACAATACCACTGACATAAATTTCCTTTTCGCTTGAAAGTGTCCGATCTCGAGCTCTCTGACTTGGTTTGATTCACGGTTCATTATTCTTATGAATTAAGTTCTATGTAAAGAAGATGAGATATCTCTGCAAAATGTTTTTTTCCGACAGTGTTTCAACCGCTCTTCCGATGTTTTTTCTGCTGCATGCGGACAGAGGTAATACCGTAATCAGTGTTCAATATATCCATAAAACCAAAGTAGATCATGCTACCTTTGATATTTAAAATCTTGTTTACATAAGTCATACATAAAAATAGGCCCATTCAACTGGAAACATAAGTCTCAAATTTATAATTACGAGCACATACTAAACAATATATCAAGGGTCCATGGACCCCTTTGGAAGTCCATGGGTGGGCTTCTGGGAGTCCGTGAAGGGCAGGCTTGCTTTGGCAAAATTAACACTGTTGAACTTACTTAATAGTTAACAATAAAATAAAAACAATTTACATTTCATTTTCAATACCAATTATTATAGGATTTTATCTTATAGTGCGCGGTGAGTTGATATTACGTAGATATGGACATTTAATATAATTTATTCATATATATTTTTCCGAAAGGGGTTCTTAGCTTACGTCAGATTCTTAAAGGGGTCCGTGGCAGAGAAAAGATTAACAACCAATGCTCTAGTAACTAGATAATAAAGTGGGAATCATTGGGCTGTCAGTGTGAGAGGGAGAAAAATGCAATGTACATACGTTTTTTTAATTTCCAATGCTGTTTCTTATTTTGAAAAAAAAAAAAAAAAAAAAAAAAAGGTTCGACTAAATGTTACCAAAGATAATGATCGACGATGACGGCCTTATATAATCGCGCAATTTGCAATCCGGGAAATTACTGAACCAAGTAGAGCAAATAAGATTTTTCACATCTGGCAAGATTGTGTGTGCGTACTTTCCAGTAACTTGTGTCTATACAACACGTAAAAATAATAAAAAAATTATTAATGGCGTTTATTACTTATACTAAATAGGTAATTCTGCCCACTGCAAACACAGCTGAACTTTTCCCGACAGGAAATGAAACGGGAAGTATAACAACAAGAAAACTGACGGAGTAAGACCGTGTCAGCAGCTGTAAGAAAGACAAAGTTTTGGAGGAAATCTGTTCAAAGGCATTACATGTAAGTTCAGCAGAAGAGAAATAAATTCAGGGAGCATACAGAAAACAAATCCTGGTGCCAAATCTGTAAACCAACTGCCTTGTCTTTTTAAGGTTGAGCAGAACATATGAAAATTAAAAAGGCACACTTTTCTGTGAAAAGAAGAAAGACGTAAAAACGCCTGCAATAAATTTTATTCTTATAGAAAAAAAAACGGGTGTATGTTAGAGTCTGAACTTCTTCCAATTCAATGAGGATTCAGATGCTAATCTGATACAGAAAATCCGCCAGGATAAAAAAAAAAACAAAAAACAAAAAAAAAACAGGGGGAAGGGGCTACATAAATCCACACGCGACAAGAGCATTGCATGCCTAACTGCATTTTTTCAGCTCCTGTTGTATGTTTTCCTGAACAATTTTTTAAGATTTACGATGACGGAAAAATTGATTGATATAAACACGAGTCCAGAAGCTGCAGCTGGGCAAGCTGAGATGAAAGGGCTTGGGATATCCATTAGGCGTAACAAAAATATAGGAAGAGCGATGATATAAATGATTCCAAAACGGGAACAAATTCCTCTCCAAGGTCCTCCCCTTAATCTCTGTGAAAAATTTATCCTAATGCGACGGAATGAAAACCAGACGGCTTTCTTCCTTCAAATTTAATCCCTGGAAGGAAGTGATGGCACGACGCGGGATCAGTGTGTTACGAAGACACAAAAAGAATAGAAAACTACGTTGGTAGCACTGCTGGTAAACAATATCTTTCATTCCCACACACACATACACACAAACACACTCACGTGCTGTTTAGAAATTCCTGCCTATGTGAACATTCTTGAACGGTATCTTAAAGCAACCACGCAATAACAGCTGTGAAAGAATTTATCCTTCAGCGCCATTCCCCCCCCGTCCCTCCCTCCCGCCATATGAAGCTAAGGCAGGTATTGACCGAGTCACTAGCGTTCTCTACAGCCTCCTCCTCTTCGTGTTCCCTCATCTCTGCTTCTCTTCTCTTTAGCGGAGGAAGAATCTTCTGTTCTTCCCACTCTGGGTACACGCTGTCTGGGTAGGGCGCAGTCAGAGGGATTAGGAAAGCATGCCGGAGGTATAAGACGATGATTGCATGCGTAGGCGTAAGCAGACGGAGAAGGCAGCAGTGGAATGTAGCCATGAAGTCTAAAAATCTCTTGCGACACGAATATGCCTTACACTGCTGCGTGCAGCTTAGGGTGAGGGACTGTCATCTGAACAGCACACCGAAAACGCTGGCGTATCAATTATGGAAAGGCTCACCGGATAATTTAATTTTTGTAAAAGCATAAAAACAATTTAAAAAAAACAAACTCTGAATTTGTTTTTGGCATGATTTATCATGGGAATCTCAACTATTAAAAAAATCGCTTAAACAACGTATTCAGAACATCAAACGCAATTCCGGGTTTAAAAAAAATAAGTAGAACACTTTTCTTTTTCTTTTGATTTGAGGTTTGACGGCCACCGTGAGCACCTCAGTGGGCTATAAACAGTCTCTCTGAAGCAGAGTTGGAAACGGGTAAAAAATTTTGGACCCGACTACCGGATCTGCAAGTGACCCGGACAAATCTGTTTTGAACTATAATTACAGTTTAAACAATAATAGTTATATATATATATACACTGACGGAAAAAAAAATCCCAACACCAAGAAGGGGTTGTGTTAGATAAACGACAGTTGGTAGGCGGTGAGAGTACATCTGTAAGATGATGTCTATGCAAATTTCGCGCTCGGCGCATACGTGTGGCGCTAGTAGCGCCCCTCGGAACATGCAAAGCAGGTTTGCTGTAAATACGCACTGTAACGTTCGTGAGCGTTAGTTATCGTTGAGATTCGACGTAGTGTGTTGATGTTAGTTAAGAATGCCTTTAAAAAGACGAAGAAGCCATTATCAACAGCTCACGGAGTTTGGACGAGGTCGTGTAATAGGGCTACGAGAAGATGGATTTTCTTTCCACAATATTGCAGAACGACTTGGCAGGAATGTAGCCACTGTGCATGATTGTTTGAAGCGGTGGTCAAGGGAAGGTACTGCCTCAAGAAGACCGGGTTCCGGCCGGCTACGTGGCACTACTGAGAGGGAAGACCGCCGTGTACGGCGTATGGCCGTGGCGCATCGTACCGCGTCTGCGGCAGCAATTCGAGCTGCAGTTGCCACCACAGTGACACAACGAACTGTTACAAATCGGTTACTTCAAGGACAGCTCCGAGCCAGACGCCCTGTAGCGTGCATTCCACTTACTCCAAACCACTGCCGTTTGCGACGTCAGTGGTGTCAAGCTAGAGCTCATTGGAGGACGGAGTCGAGATCTGTTGTGTTTTCTGATGAAAGCCGGTTCTGCCTGGGTGCCAGTGATGGCCGTGTGTTGGTTAGAAGGAGGCCAGGTGAGCACCTGCAACCAACCTGTCTGCGGCCAAGACACACTGGACCGACACCTGCAGTTATGGTCTGGGGAGCAATTTCCTATGACAGCAGGAGCACTTTCGTGGTTATCCCACGCACCCTGACGGCACAGTTGTACGTCGGTCTGGTGATTCAACCTGTTGTGCTGCCATTCATGAACAGCATTCCAGGGGTGTTTTCCAACAGGATAACGCTCGCCTGCATACCGCTGTTGTAACCCAACATGCTCTACAGAGTGTCGACATGTTGCCGTGGCCTGCTAGATCACCAGATCTTTCACCAATCGAGCACGTATGGGACATCATTGGACGACAACTCCAGCGTCACCCCCAACCAGCATTAACCGTCCCTGTATTGACCGACCAAGTGCAACAGGTATGGAACTCCATCCCACAAACTGACATCCAGCACCTGCACGACACAATGCATGAACGTTTGCGTGTTTGCATTCAACATTCTGGAGGTTACACCGGTTATTAGTGTACCAGAATTTCACATTTAAAATGGCTCTTCTCGCGCTTACATTAAGCTGTGATCTTGAAACCTAAATCGATTAAATATGTTACCTATACAAATGTATTGCCGCCATTTCCTTTCTCTACAACTATGTTTTCGTGGAGTTGGGATTTTTTTTTTCCGTCAGTGTATGTATATCATCATCATTGTCAACCATTATCAATCCACTGCTGGACGAAGGTCTCCCCAAGTTTCCTCCACAACGGTCTGTCTTGTGCCAGTCTCCTCCATGTATGTATATATATATATATATATATATATATATATGTGTGTGTGTGTGTGTGTGTGTGTATATACACACACGCTTGCTGACAAGAGTAAAGAAGTGGGATTAAAAATGAACTTTCAGAAGACAAAAGTGATGTACAATGCTTTTACAAGAAATGAAGATTTATAGATTGATGGAGAAAAGCTGGAGATAACAGACACGTACGTTTATCTTGGACAGCAGATAACAAGTGAGAGTCACATTGATGAAGAAATTAACAGGCGCATAAAACTTGGTTAGAGAGCTTTTTGGAAGAAACAGCATAATTTTCAAGAGCAATATGCCATTATGTCTTAAAAGAAAAGTGTTTGATCAATGCATCCTTCCAGTGATTGCGTATGGGGCAGAGACGTGGACCGTAACTAAAAGAAACATACAAAGGCTGCAGATAACTCAAAGTAGCATGGAGAGATGCAGGCTTGGTGTAACCAGGAGAGATAAGAAGAGGAACTCGTGGATCAGAAAAATGACAACAGTGGAAGACATCATGATCAGAGTAAAATCCCTGAAATGGCAATGGGCTGGGCAGAAGGACAGACCATCGATGGACAGTCGAAATTTTAGATTGGATTCCAAGGGACAGGAAAAGACCCAGAAGAAGACCACATGGGAGATGAGTGGATGAAATTCGAAAGTATGCGGGAGTAACATGGAGGAGACTGGCGCAAGACAGACCGTTGTGGAAGAGGCTTGGAGAGACCTTCGTCCAGCAGTGGATTGATAATGGTTGACAATGATGATGATGATATGTACACACAGCTGTGAGCGTAGGTTATATGGAAATCAAACAAATGTATTATTATAAGAACGTTTAATTTACTCACTTAGAGGAAGTATTGAAACTGTCGTCCTTCATTTGCAAGACATAACCTAACTGTTTTACTTGTTTTCAAACACATCAGCGAGAATGAAAAAGTCCCTCTGCAGTAATGTTAAGGCTGTTCCACCTAATTTTGGTGGCGCTACAGTAAACATTTTTGAATTAAGCAATTTGTTATATGTTTAACTTCAGTTTTTCCTGTTTTCTTGATAACATATAAAGCTTCATAGCATGTTTCATAGCAACACCAATTTTCACAAGTTTATGTGAGTTGAAAGTTTCCAAAATGTTTATGCTGTTTTCATCATTGCCCTCAGAAGGAAAGAATACTACTCTTATCTACCTTCTGAAGACACTCTCCCTTCATATTGCATGACAAATCTTTTTTCAGTCTGCGGGCATCAGTATCGAGCACAAAATTCCACAGTGCGCATTTTTATTTGAAAAATTTTTTTTTCGCTTTCCAAAAATAAAAAGGAAATAAAACGGGGTCGTGAACAGCTTGACCCGACCCGATTGACGCGCTAAATATTGTCGATCAGTGACCAGTTTTCATTTCTGCACAAAAGACTTCAAAATGCCAAAATAGATAAACAAATCAAGTTTCATAACGAAATGTCAATATTTTGCAGCACAGAAATACCGTTATGTGCAAACTCCTCAGAGAACTGTGCCACAGTGGAACGGCGATTTCTGGATTTCCGTCACCAAACTGGAGTAAAAATGAAAACTATACGGTTCTGGATGTTGTGAAAACTAGCGTAGTCAGGCAGAAATCTGGAGAAGTGGGTTCGATTCCCACTCTTGGCACCACAGATTTTTTTTTTTTTTTTTTTTTTGTCTTCTGAGTAGTAGTTTACATGAAGATTTCTTAAAAGTGGCATTTCCACCGAGAAAAATAAAACTGCCATGTGCTTTGTAAACTAAATGGTCAGTTTCTAGCATGTATCTTTTAGAAATAAATTCATTTCACTAGACTGTTTTTTGTATATGTACATTTCTTCTGCATGATTTGCATTAAGTTTGTAAGCATTCGTAAGTTCGCCTAAAATATCGTAACTACATTTTAATCCGTAAAAGTTAGCTGAACAGAATTATGGAAAATAATTCAATATCAGTAAATCTTTTTCGGTAAATGTAACCTGGGAAGAAGGAAATGAACACTGTTTTAATAGAGGAGGAGAAATTATATCACGTATCATTTCTTCCTTCCCCACACAGCTTTACTACGTCGCAGTACTACTATCATTTCTTCCTTCCCCACACAGGTATCATTTCTTCCTTCCCCACACAGGTATCATTTCTTCCTTCCCCAACACAGCTATAATTTCTTCCTTCCTCAACACAGCTATCATTTCTTCCTTCCCCACACAGCTTTACTACGTCGCAGTACTACCATCATTTCTTCCTTCCCCACCAGCTATCATTTATTCCTTCCCCACACAGCTATCATTTCTTCCTTCCCCACACAGCTTTACTACGTCGCAGTACTACCATCATTTCTTCCTTCCCCACACAGCTTTACTACGTCGCAGTGCTTTTTGTTTTGCAGTACTACCATAATTTTTATTTGCTTCAATTTCAATACTGCTCCTTGCCACATACACCCATTGTTAGATGAATTAGGTAAATTATGCAAACGGAAAAATCAGCAAATTGTAATGCATGACGTATGAAATTGGTTTAACAAAGACTTGCATTCAGAGACAATAAGAAGAATAACTATTGATATATGCACCAGCATGCCGCCTGTGACGGTGCGCGCCAATCCCATCACTGCCTACAAAGGTGAAAGTTCTGCACAATCCTGTTACAATATATCTAACAGCAACGGGAATGATTAAGCAAAAAATCGAACTCAAATCTCATAAATCAGTTGTATCACATCCTATTTGCGAGGTATAACAGAAGAGGCTGTACATAAAACATTAGAAACGAACGCTCATATAAGGCTGACAAATTCACTTTACGAGTTCGCAATGACAGTGAGAATTTCACAACTTCAGCTGGAACAGACAGTCGACGAAGTTAGTTTTCGATGTTCAGATTTTTTGCAATCAACATCCCAAAAGAAAAATGTAAGTGCCTTTTATTAATCTTGGTGTCATTCGCCGGTCCTACAAAAAAGTCCCGTGTCAGGACTTCGAACGTGAGTGTGCTTTACACTCTTCTACTACGCTCAGCGTCGATTAAATTTAGACACGTCTCAGTTAAACAGTTCAGAAACACAGCGGAATAACAAACACCCTTACGCTCTCGTATGCTGACTATACCTGTCCTTCCTACAAAACTGTGAGTTGGTAACGAAACAATTCTTCTTCTGGGCGACTGACTGTCTTTAAATTTAATAATACATTTTAATTAAAGCACCAAAAGATTTTAAATGTTTAATGAAAAAAAAGTACTTTTGACTCTTAAGATTTATGCACAAAAAACGTTACATCACTTTTGATACTTAATCAAGTCTCTAGCAGGCAAAATACTGTACCTGTACATTCATATTTCGTAATACAAGCAATCGCTTTACCAGTTCTCACTCATGAGCTTTTACATCCTAGTTTGTCAATTAGCAAGCTGATTTTTCGATCTCACACGCTGAACAAAGAAAGTTTTGGGCGTTTTATCGCTGATCACACACACACAAATGTGCGCAAATAAAAACAGACTGGGGCATACAAAATTCTTAGGAACCGACTAAAAACATTTGTGAACTGTCAGTTATTAAAAATCCATTTTCCTACTTTGTAAAAACTGGTGCGAAGAACCGAAAGTATATTTAGAGACATAATTAATTTTTTAACATTTCATTAAATCTGTAACGCGAAGAGAGAAATTTTAGCGCTCTTGCAAAAGATTCCACGAAAACCTGAGTGTGTAGAATGGTGTAGATAAGTGAGTGAATAAAGAGAATCAGAAAAACGCTGTGCACCAAATAATAGTTGATGAAAGCCAAAACCAAACAGAACCCAATAAAAGAAGCTAGCAATCTACAGCAACTGGTTATTGCACAAACAAATCAGGTTAAAGAATTTCGCTCATTCCAAAAATCCGCTGCCGGCATTTACATGGTCATCCTTAACGACTGTCAGACGCTTCCTGTCGCCACTTGACCGTTTCAACAATTCAAGAATGGCGACATATTTATTCAGGGTCATTCTCGGGTTTCCTTTTCTCGCTTCTTCTTTCCCTATAAGAACTTTTCCTTACTTGATTTCAGCCACGCGTATCTTCTACCAAGGACAAATTACATTAGCCATTTCCTATTATGGTAATCGGAAACTTTTGATCCTGATCTCTTAGGACTTTTACTTAAACCCGACACTCCTCTTTCCGCCACTGACTAGACGACATTTGCAGAAGAGCATCGAGTCCCGTACTGCTAAAACATATAACTTGATCCAGTAAGAAACGGATCTTCTCTACAGAAAATCAGTGGAAAAAACATAGTTAAGAATTTCATAACAGTAAGAGCTGCATGTGACGAATGGTTACTAGTACAATCAGCAAATCTAACAAATCGAAATGCACGGTATTTTCGTGCTCACAGAAACCGCATTTCTTTTTAACGGTAATGCATTCGCAATCAGGATTCAGTCTTCACGTACTTGACAAAACAACCTTCTAGATACACATTCTCATGCAAAAAAAAAAAATCGACACACCTCAAAGCAAGCGTCTTATCATAATGAAATGTCGCAAGTGCATAGTAGAAGAAAGAAGTGAGATCATCCCAGGTAAAACCACAAGGGTAGGTTGCTTGACCATTTCATTAAATTTTTGTATTCTTACCATGGCTATTAGTAAATACACCAAAACAATTTTTACTTTTTTTTTAATTTGCCGCCTTTTAAATCTGGAACTATTTTTACATGCCGCGACAGGCTTAAAAATTCGGGTTTTCAAGGGTTCACGGAAATGAATGTAAGTAACTCTTTAACTACTTGAGATAACGAAACAGACAGCTTTTTCCCTAAAAGCAGACATCTTGGGTTTAAGGTACTTCAGTTGTGCGTGAGTTTTAGTCGAAACTGAATTTAAGTTCCTGTTACTCACCTTAGACTACGATGTTTTAGTCTAAGCTGACAAAAAGGAACTTAAATTCAGCAAATGCGATTTGTAAAATCGCTATCAACTCAAGTAGGGTAGGGTAGCTGCAACTCAAGAAGGGCTGAAAAAATCCCAAACAATTTTTTTTTCTGCTCAACCATAGGAAGGTAGCTTAAAAGCCAATCAGGAAGAAAATCATGTTTTAAATCCCTTTCTATTTTTTTCCTTTTTGAAAATCCTAAATTTGCCAAATTTTGCGAAAATTAAATATTTTAAGATCAAATGTCTTAGAAGAGAGAGAAGAAAAAAATAAAATAAAAATAAAAATCGCTATTTTTTTTTTTTTTATGAACTCACCTATTGGTATCTTATGAGTGGTATGAATTTCATTTGGTGTTTCAACATGGTCTCACAATTACGTGGAATTTATCAGTGTTAAACTCTGGCAAAAAAATAAATAAATAAATAAAACACTTTGACAACAATCAATAAGAGATTGCTTTTAGGCTGTTATTTCATGGGCCAATATTATATATATTCTTAAAAACACTCTTAAAAACTGTAAATAGTGAGTACGGACTTTTTAAACAATAATTACAAGTCATTTACTTTATTTAAAACCACGATATTTTGAATTTACCTTATATATCAATCAAGAATGCATGCCACCAGGATTTAAAAGAAAGGGGGGCGGGGACTTTTTTGTTGGATGTTTCCTAACATTTTATCAAATTACATTAAATGTGTATTAGTGTGACATTTCCATATTTTATACAACAAATTCATATTCCTTACAATCTGTCATTTTTCACTCATTTCATTTTTAATATAATACCTACTACATTACCCACATTAAGTCTAATGTACTGTCTCTAAGCAGGACAGGCCAAAATATGAATAAAAAGTATGAATAAGCACATAAAGTAAAATTAAAAAATAACAATAACTTCATAGTGCACACACTCAAAATTTTCTTAGTATGTGCACAACTTCTGAATTCTCCGAATTTCTTCTAGAAAACATTTTTGAAAATATTTACACATCTATGGCTCCTTTATTATCTTCATCAAGTTTCAAGCCTTTAATTTCCCATAAAATAGTGAGTACGGACTTCTTTCTGCATACTATTAGAAGAATGTTCTGGAAGAAGAAATAAGAATCTGTTCATGGGTGAAAATACGAGTTCTTTTTGTTTTCCCCATAAAACACACACAGTATGCAACACAATCGTTTAACAGTTGAATCAAGATTTCATCTCAAAATTCCACTGAGATGTCGTTAAATTGAAGAAAGAAGTGAGAAAATTTTATTCGGAAGGCGTAATCTCAGATTCGGTGGTGTGACGAACCCGTCTTTTGGAAGGGGGAAAAAAAAAACGGGTGTCAAACTTGACAAGCTTATACAGGTATTTGATATTGTGACGTATATTCTTGATTAACTTTCCTTTTTTAGTTTCTTTCCCTATGTAAATCTTCAGTTTATTCTCAGTATTCTTTACGCTTAACGAAATATCTTTTCTCTCAAACGAATACGTTTGGCAACACAATTGAGTTTGAATGCACGTGACGTATGCATGTAATAAGATAAGAACAAGAGATAAAAAGCGACGACTGAACTGTTGTATGAGAGGTGTTGATAAGAGCGATTATTGGGAGCGTTGTTAAGAAAGTGTTGTACGAGAGAATTGAATAGTGTTGAGATAATGTGTGGAGAGTGTAATGCATTCCATTCCGAATAAAGGCCTTTTTCCGTAAGTTGACTTCTGTTTACATGTTTCGTCTGGCCGTTAAGGTTTGTTTCATTTATCAACAATTTATTAGTATGTTGATGTGTTTAAAATAGCGTGGAAGTAAGTCAAGACTTCTTTTACGTTACAATATATATATATATGGGATGCAAGGTCAGGTGATGCGAGACATATCACTTCTCCTTGAACCCCGCCTTCTCGTGGTGCATCCTGTTCCCACTAAAGGGGCTCTAACGACCGCCAGTAGCGGTATAACAATACCATCTGGATCGGAGGAAATGCTATCCCACACTCACCAACCCGCTTGGCCAGCGTGGTGAGTTATGGCCAAAACCCCTCAAAGATGCTTACACAATTGCAAAATTGACCCTCAGTCTCCGGCAGCTGGAATGTACCTGGCCAAGGCAGCGGCCAGTACGACATGAAGGCAGAGGGTGCTAAGAATCACCGGTTTTTTGTGACAGATGACGAGTATGGGTTGGGCCAGGAAAGTTATAGATGTATGCAAAAACTTTAGCTAAATTATTCTTCCCGCACCGTTGGGCGGTCATGTTAATTAAAAATTATTGTGGGATTTATACTTACATCTATGGCTTTGCAGAAACCCATTTCCAACTAGGTCTTTGTGGAAGTGAGAAAATGCAGAGTTTTGCTGGTCCTTGATAAAGCCAAGGCTCGGCATTCTCGACACTTTCTGCATTCTGGTTTTGCTATTATTTTATATTTTTTTACTCATGCCTGTTGGGTTTTGAGGTTTTCTTTGTAGTTTTTGTCCTTATTATATAATAATTTTTTTGTTTCAGTCTCTACTTTGTAGTTTGTGCTTTCTGAATATTCATCACTGCTGCGTTGCACGTCATGATCTTCAGATTGTGTGTTTAACAAATTTGGTTTTAAATTTTGGGTGTAAATTACGTATTTAACTCTGCTCTTGGGTATATATATATATATATATATATGACATTTAATGCTTTTAAAGGCATTTTAATCCTTTTAAAGACATTTAATGCTTTTAAAGGACGAACTGTGCAATTAGAAAACCAGAAAGCAATTGGGCAAAGGTAGTCACGGTTAGAGCTAACCAATGCTAAAAAAGAAATTGTCAAATTCGACCTGAAAAGGATGAGACATCGTCCAACTAAATATCAGAATTTACACAATCTGGCGGGAAAATGCTACATCAGGAATCTTTGAGTCGGGCAGGGGAGAACGGTGCTAGCTAGTATCGAGTGTTAGCACTGAAAAAAAATTAAAAAAAAATAATTATAATTTGTTCAAATAGGAAACAGTAATGTACTGAAAATTACATATGAAGTTGCACATCCTACATTGGATTTTGAAAGGCATCGCGCACCGACCTGAATCGTGAAGGAGCACATTAGCACATCCATCGGTAAACAACGCGTTACCTCTTCTCGCACTGGAGACGAAACACGACCAATTCTGTGGTGTGCCTGCGCTCAAATCAGAAGGGAACAAGAAAGATGACACCGAATTTTCGGGTGTACTGAGCACGTCTTTTGAATACGCTTTCTTTCTTTCTTTTTTTTTTTTTAATTGAAGATTTAACGACCACCGTGAGCAATTCAATGGGTTATAAGCAGTCGCCCTTCCCTAATTTAGGGTCACTGGTACCAGGGAAAGGAAAGCGCCAGTGCCGTAAGACAAACAACATCCATGCCTCACCGGGATTCGAACCTGGACCCCTTTTGGACGAATGATCAGAGGCCATCGCTTAGACCACTGCGCCACCTGGCCGGCGAATCCGTTCTGATGCAAATTAAATTTATCAAAGCTATTCAAAGTCAGTGGAACCGGAATGGAAAACAATAGCATCTGACGGAAGAAAGAAGTTTTTCAATCGGGTTTTTAATCCCTCAGATATTGCTGTAAACAGAATCGTGAACTTATGCCCTCTGGTTGCAGACTTGTGCGTTAAGGAAAACATGAATTTATATGAGAAACATTTCGCACCGGAAACGCTCTCTAACAAAAAAATATTTTTTTCAAATCGGACTCTTCAAAACAGAGATATGGACAAATAAGATATGCATCTATGCCCTGGCGAGAAAACCATGTATTATTTTAGGAAGAAAGTATTCTCAAAAGGTTTCTCGATGTGAGCGGTATAGGTCCAAGAAAAAAAAATTTAGTCGAGTTTTCAGGAGCTCAGAATTTGCTGCAAATACATCAGAAGCGGATATTAACACTTACGTCCCCTGGTGGCCAAACCATTCTTTACCAAATATTAAAAATTATATGAAAAACATTTTCCATCAGGAACTGTATCCGGTGCAGAAAGAATTTTTCAAATCGGAGTTTTAGAAGCAGAGATATCGGGGGAGAAACAAACGCAATTTACCTTTACGCCCCCTAGCGGAAAGCCTATGAATTACTTGAAAATTTTGAATTTATACGAAAAACATTTTGCATCGGAAGCACTATCCAACAAATGATTTTTCAAATCGGACCATTAGAAGCAGAGATATTGACAAAAATAAAATATACATCAACGCCCCCTGGCTGAGAAACCATGCAATATTTTAAGAAGAAAATATTCTGAAAAGGTTTGTCGACGTGAGTTGCATCGGTCCATGAAAGAATTTTTTCAATCGAGATTTTAGAAGCTCAAATTTCATGGCAAATACATCAGAAACAAAAATTAACACTTACGCCCCCTGGTGGCCAAAGTATTCTTTAACAAAAATTAGAAATTAGATGCAAAAGATTTTCCATCGGGAGCTGCATCCGCCGAAGGAAAAATATTTTCAAATCGGAGTTTTAGAAGAAGAGAAATCGGGTAAAACGTAATTTACTTTTATGCCCCTAGCGGAAAATCTATTCGTAACTTGAAAAAGTAACTATACCTGAAATACTCTTCGACATAAATGGAATCGAAAGAAAAAAGTTTTTCAATCGGATGTTTAGAAGCAAATATATGGAATAAAAAGTATTTTGAACTCGACATCATCTGCATTTACGCCCTTTAGCGGCGAAATTGTACATCGTAAAAAAAAAACAAAAAAAAAAACGAAATAAAGGATCATCATTTGTATATTGCAAGCTTCCCAATGCAAAAAGAATTTTTCAAATGGGACAAATAGTTGGAGAGATATGGTGTTTACAGACGGATGGACAAACCGATAACATAAGCACGACCGTTTTTTACAAAAGACGAGCTAAAAAGAAAAGACTAGCTGCTGCAGGGTACGCTGCATTCTTTGAATGTCTCCAGTCGCTAGTTTGGAATCATGGCATTTATTACGTTACGAATAATTTTTTCTTCTTTCGTTTCAACACTTTTCTCGAATTTGTTTTACGAGATATTTACCAAGTGGACAAATCTTTTATTACTACTTAGAGACAGGGGTCGTGCTGTCGATCGCCATCTTCGTAATTTGAAAAAAAAAAAAATCGTTTTCGCTTTTTTAAAAAGAGCTTTAGCGATTACCTTTTTGTACTGTTATAACAATTAGGCGACAAAACACTGAATTTGGAGAATAAATTGGCGAAAACTTTAAAAGAACCAGCGCGACCGCTGCTTAGAGAAATTATTTTTATTAATTTCTATCTTCAAGCCGTGCTTCAAACAATCCCAAAGATCTACGTCGAACTCTTCGAATATTGGTGTCGTGATTGAGTGCGCCCGTGTGGTTGCAGGTTTGATGAATTTTTAGCATTCTGTCAGAAATTATGATTAAGAAAATGAAATAACTGAAAACGGCAGAAAGGCATTAAGAAAAATCCGTCGCTAAAGACATTAATAAAAATAAAAAAAACTGTAGTCAGACATTTTTTACGAATTTAGTATTTCGTGACTATTTGGCTCAGAAAAGCAAACAGACTTTACTGTTGGGCGTAACTTTCACTTTTTCAGAAACAAACACGCTTGTACAATAAGTAGTGTGCGCCGTTTACACAACTTCTGTCTTAAAACTACGCCATGAAATATATCTTCCGCATGTAAATTCCGTAGCTGATTTGATTCAGTTTGGAAAAAAATCGAGTAAGATTTTGTTTGAGCTCAGCGTTTACGAAAAACACTTGTCTAACATAATGAAGCTGTTAAAAATAACTGGTATTTTGTCAGCACCTAAATCGACAGTTTTCTAAGGCGAGCAAGATTTACTATTCAGAGATCACTATGAAGCAGAAGATTCTGAGAAGTAATTACTTTTAATGTAACTACTAGTAAGTAGTTTTTTAAACTGCTTGTTTAGTCTGATAGCATGCAACATGTCTGTAAATACGTAACTCTTTTTCGACCAAACAACATAATTTCTCAAAAAACTATTAATGAATCTTTTTAGGCCATTCGTTAGCGGCAGTAAAAATTGCTCAGCTTCAGTCGACTTCAAAAAAAGAGATCTCTCTATATATACATATATCTTGTTGGGAATTAATGATTTACCAATAACGTATGTATTGCTGTTACACCCAGGGAAATTTCCCATTGTGACAATAAATCTTTTATTGTTCCGCTTGCACCTCCGGATGCCCAAATGGGTTCTACGGCAATCTTTCAGTAAAAGCGTTCTTTCACTTAATGTCCGAAGCTCCTGTTGCAGGCGATGATTTCCCCATAAATCTCAACACCTCCACGTCTACCTCGTGGATTTATTTGCACTTTTTCCTCCTGGATCACTTTTTGTGTCCAACTACGGTACGGAGAGAAAAACTTTCAAGTTGGAATGGTTCTGCTACGAGAATATGAAATTAATATACATATAAACCTGGTGCATACAACGGATATAAACTTTTATTTTACATATGGGAGCGTTCGTACGCGTACATCAGGAAAATTATTGGTACCACTCACATGCAAATAATACAGAAAAGACCGCTTAGAACACAACGGGTACTAGCTTTAATTTTGCGTATGGATACACAGTGGCGATGGGAATGTTCTAAAGAGTTATATGCATGATCGGTTTATGCAACTGGGAAACGGATATATACACCAATGAGCCATTACATAATGACCACCTACCTAATAAAGCTGTAGGACCCCCTTTAGCCCGCAAAACAGCAGCCACTCGGCGAGGCATCGATTCCATGAGGTGGCGATAGGTATCCAAGAGTATCTCGTACCATAATGTCAACAGCAGATCCTCCAGTTCCCGTACATTTCGGGGTGGTGGTGATTTAGCGCGAACCCGCTTTTCCAAGTCGAACCACAAATGTTCGATTGGGTTCATGTCAGGTGAATTTGGAGGCCAGGGCATTAACAGAAAGTCACCAGCATGTTCCTCGAACCACTCCTTGACGATTCTGGCAGTGTGGCATGGCGCATTATCCTGTTGGTAATGGTCATTACCAGCAGGGAACACAATTGCCATGAATGGGTGAACTTGATCCGCAAGGATGTTCAGATACCTGACAACTGTCGGGGATTGTGCTATTGGGATAATGGGGCCTAAAGTGTCCAAAGAAAACATCGCCCACAGTATAACACTGCCGCCGCAGGCCTGTTTCCGCCCAATAGTTCATCCTGGTGACATAGCCTCAGTTGGTAATCGGCGTATTCGCGCTCGATCGTCTACGTGATGCACCAGGAATCTTGATTCGTCACACCAGGCCACTTTCTTCCAATCCTTCTCGGTCCAATCTCGATGATCTTGGGCTCATTTCATGCGTTGTTGGTGATGACGTGCAGTGAGCATGGGGACCCGGTGTGGTCTTCGGCTACACAGGCCCATGCGTAGAAGGCTGCGATGAAGTGTGTGCTGTGGCACATTGTCCTTATCATCACTGTTGTAGCTGCTGGTGATTTGTCGCACTGAGGCCCTGCGGTCGCTGTGAACAATGCGCGACAAACCGGATAACGCCATGCTTGAGTACTTCCCAATGGAATTTTACCCCGAAAATCGGTAGACTACAAATAATGTATTAAGCATGAAGTAGATGGACTGAATAACGTTACATTCTCAAAAGTTTTAATCAGGTCTAAGATAGCCACTAAAGACCTTTAATATTAAACAGGCTTGGGTACTTCCCTAAGGTATTTCGCCACGAAAATCGGTGAAAATGCACGTTGAGTAGACAGACACAAAAATATTACATTTTCAAATTTTTTTAATGTCAAGGCTAGGCACGAAACAAAAAACTAACTGCAGGCTTGGGTTTTTCTCTAAGAAATTTCGTCACAAAATCAGTGTAAATGCCTTAAAGTTGAGTAAACAGATACAGAAATATATTTTCCCTAAATGTCGGTACAAATGTATTAATATTTTAGGAAACGGATACAATGATGTTGCATTCTCAAAAGTTTTAATCGGGCCAAGCCCCTACGCAATAAATAATTTAAGGCCTAACAGCAGACTTGGATATTTTCCGATGGAATTTCGCCATGAAAATCGGTACATATATATACTAAGCGTGAAGTAGATGGATACAATAATGTTACATTTTCTAAAGTTTTATTTGGGTCTAGGATAGGCACAAAAATTAAGACTTGGGCACTTCGCCATGGAATTTTGCCCTAAAAATCGGTAGAAATGTACTAAACGTGAAACAGACTACACAATAATGTCATATTCTAAAAAAAATAAAAAAATAAAAAAATCAGGTATAAGCTAGGTATAAAGACCTAACAGCAGGCTTGGATACTACTACCCAATGGAATTTTGCAATAAAATTGATACAAATACGCTGATCAAGAAGTAGACAAACACAAAAATATTACATCTTGAAAGTTTTTAATCAAGCCTAGGCTAGACACACACACACACACAGAAGGAAAGTAAGAAAAAAAGTCTAACAGCAGGTTTGGCTAATTTCCAATAAAATTTCTCCCCGAAAATTGATACAAATCAAATATTTTAAAGTGCGAAGTTTAAATAGACCTAGAAATACTACATTCTCAAAAATTTTAATCAGGCCTGGGATAGGCTGTGAAAAGGCGTAACCACACGATCAGGCATTTTTGGATGGTATTTTGCCATGGAAATCGGTTCAAATGCACAGAACATGAAGTAGACAGACAAAAATGTAACATTCTGAAATTTATATTATATATATACGAATCACCAGAGGACCGGATTAGGGTGCTATCTGATGCTGACCTTGGATACGTTTAACTGACGATCTCTATCTTCTGATTTAAGGCTCCTTGGATTGCAGGAGGAGCTCCAAAGCATCACGCGGGATATTGTCAGGTTAAGGGAGGTAAGAAAAAAAAAAAGATTTCATCTTTTTTTATCGCGGACAGATACTAGCAGAACCAGTGGTGTTGGATTTATAATAAACAAGAAACTGAAGAACAATGTTCTAGAAGTTGAAAGTTCCTCGGACAGAGCTGCGCGACTTGTTATCCCTCTCGAAAAGATTCCAGGTTCAGATTATTCAAGCTTACACACCAACTACGAGCCATCTTCAAGAAGAAATTTAAATTTTTTACGAGGAAATTCGGCATCTAAATAACAAAAGGCAAGCAGAACTTGAAGATCATTATGGTGATTTCACTGCGAAAATAGGGCAACAGCAACAGAATGAAACTTCAGCACGTAAATTCAGGCAATGAAACAGAAAGCAGCCAGGAAATACTCTCGTAGAGTTTGCGGAGGCAGGAAGATTGCTTATATGAACTCCGTTTTCAAGAAAAATCCTCATAGGAAATGGCGACAAGTGAAATTGATTTTATTATGTGTAACAAGAAATTTGTCACTGAAGACTACACTGTGATGAACAGGTTCAACACAGGGAGTGACCATAGAATGGTGAGACGTAAGATGTACTTCAACACTAAACTCGAACATGGCAAGTTCATAAAACAAACAAAATGCATTGACATGGCCAACCTTAAAAAGCATCATGATAACTTCAAATTGGAACTGACGAACGGATTCCCTGCTTTAGAAGGCCTAATATCGGAAAAAGTGGGCATTTCTGAAGTTAACAGAAAACTAAATAAGGCTCTTACAGAAACACCAACAAAAAATAGGTGGTACTAAGAACAAGTTGCATATGAACAAAATATCAGGAAAAACAAGCATGCTAATGCAAAACAGAAGGGAGATGAGCACAAATAAAGATGTAACTTCCAAAGTGGAATATATAGAGCTATGCAAGACAGCACGAAAAAGTATCACTGAAAACGTAAGGAAATTCAATTGTGAACTAGTGAGAAAAGCAACTGAAAACAACCAACGCCTGAAGAGAGCAAAGGGACATCTCAGTAAGGGAAGAAAACAGATTATGGCACTGAAAACAGAATATGGTACTGTAATAAGAAATAGAGGCGAAATTTTGACAAGAGTGAAAGATTTCTACTGAAAACTATATGAAAGGGATGATACATCTACTAAAGACATTACAAAAGGGACCAGTACCAAAGTCCCTCCCCGTCCTCCCAGCAGAAATTACACATGCAACTAAGAACATGAAACGGGGAAAAGCCCCAGGAGAAGATGGAATTACCTTGGACATTAGACAAGAAGCAAGAGGAGAAATTGAAACTAGACTCGTCCAAGTTTTAACTAGATGTCTCAATGAAGGGAGGATTCCTGAGGATTGGAACAGTGCTACAATGATCCTGCTTCATAAAAAAGGTGACATTGAGGATCTCAGGAACTACAGGCACCTCAGTCAGTGGTTTATAAAATCTTCACGAAGGTTCTTTCACGACGCTTGAAGATAACACTAGACATGGCTCAACCAAGAGAACAAGCTGGATTCAGGAGTGGCTACAGCACTATAGATCATATCCATGTAATGAGAAAAATAATTAAAAGAGCGAGGGAATATGAACCCCATTATGCATGGCTTTTATCGATTATGAAAAGGCCTTTGATTACGTGAAACCATCAGTAGTTACAATGGCTCTGAAATCCTGCAGTACTGAAGATGCATACATACGCATTATTAATAACTCAATGAAAAAGTGCAAAGGTTCTGCTATTTAAAGATACAGCGCCAATAAAAATTGGAAAGGAAGTGAGACAAGGTGACATCGTGTCTCCCAAACTCTTCAGTGCCACATTGCAAAATGTCTTTCAATCACTGAACTGGGGAAAAGGGATAAAGATTAATGGATATTATTTAACTCACCTTCATTTTGCTGATGGCGTAGTCATTTTTGCAACTGCCCCTTCAGAGCTGCTGTGTGTGATCCAGGAACTTGCCGACAAGAATAAAATATTGGGATTAAAAATGAACTCTAAGACGACAAAACTGATGTACAATGCTTTTACAAGAAATGAGGATTTATCGATCGATGGGGAAAGGCTGGAGATAGCCGATTCCTACATTTACCTTGAACAGCAGATATCAAGCAAGGTCACATTGATAAAGAAATTAATAGACGCACAAAACTTGGTTGCAGAGCTTTTGGAAGAAACAGTACAATTTCTAAGAGCAATATGTCGTTATGTCTTAAAAGAAAAGTGTTTAATCAATGCACATCCTCCCAGTGCTTAATACGGAGCGCAGGCATGGACTTTAACTAAAAAAGACATACAAAGACTACAAAAACTGAAAGAGGCATGGAGAGATGCACGCTTGGTGTAACCAGGAAAGATAAGAAGAGGAACTCGTGAACAAGGAAAATGACAAGAGTAGAAGACATCATGATCAGAATAAAATCCCTGAAATGGCAATGGGCTGGACATATTGCCAGAAGGACGGACCAACGATGGAAAACTGAAAATCTAGACTGGATTCCAAGAGATAGGAAAGACCAAGAAGAAGACCACATGGGAGATGGATGGCTGAAATTCGAAAGCATGTGGGAGTAACATGGAGGAGACTGGCTTAAGACCGACCATTGTGAAAGAAACTTGGGGATACCTCCATCCAGCAGTGGATTGATAGATAATGGTTGACAAATATATATATAGCAATGGAAATCGGTACAAATGCACTACACGTGTGCTAGATATGGGCGTAAATGTTAATTTGATAAATGCCTACAGCATGGTTAAAAATAGGCTCTTTAGGCTTGATTTTTATTTTTTCTCCATGGTCTACTAAACCGGTACTTCGAAAAATTCTACCTAGGATGACAAACATAAACATATGAGAAATTATATATGTAACATCACACTATTTCTGACAAGTTTAATATTTAATTCAGAAACTTTTAATATTTGAAAAGCAAATTATGTGGACAGAGGGCAGCACTCTCACATCTGAAAATGTAGAGATGAACATTTTTCTGTCTCACAACAGGAAATTCTGATAATGAGAGATATTATTTATTTCAATAAATCTGCAAAAACATGAGCACCATACACATTCAACAGAAAGAAGTTCTGTTGTATAACATTTTACTCCCGTTTTTTTCACCCTACGCTTTTAATACGTGTCGACTGGTCCTTTAAAGCTCAGGCTTAACATAATAACGTGAGCAACAGCTGAACGCGTACGAAATAATTACCACGTATAAAGGGTTCAAATACAACTAGTGAACTGAACTTGAGATGAAACATTACCATCCTTTTTCAATTGCTAATTGCTTTGTTTTAGTGTCATATTTTCAAAAAAATTTCATATATAAAGGTGATTTAAATACATAGATGGTATAAATCTATAAAAACTGCATTTAATTCTCTAATAATTTTAAAATTTTCAACTTTGTCTTTATAGCATACCCTAATCAAATTTATATATATTTTGGTGCATACAGAACAGATAGTAAAATATGTTTAAAGATATGACCCCCTTATTTTGCTGAACAAATAAGACTATTTCATTGTGTAATTTTTCAAATAAAAGTGTGTGACTCAAGCCCACAAATATTATTGCATTTAACCTGAGATGAATTAGAAATCTCTGGAATTTCTTCTCCCATTCCACTAAAGTTCAGTATATCATATTTTCACCTTTTGGCGTTTCAACAAACTTGGTAAAATGGTCTTAACTTCATAAAAGCAATTTTCTAAACAGAAAGAAAGGCGTGATTTTGAATATTAGCGGATATCGTGATATATCGTGATGCTAAAATCACAACACCGCCCAGCTCTACTATCATTACACTGTAGCGATTTAATGTTTTAGCACTTATTTAAAGGTTACTAACTCGACAAATGCAAACAGAATCAGAACTAAACACAATATTCTATAGTCATGTCGCACAAGGGACTAGATAGAACTCATGACTTCCGCACAAGGATTTGTCATCACAATCGCTCAGACCCGTACGATTAACCGCACTTGCTGCTGTAGAAATATAAACCACAAAACAGAATTCAAACGAAAAGTATAAAATGGAATGCTTTTACAACACTTAGTGTGCGATTAAATTAAAAACAAAACAAAAAAAAAACATACATTAAACTTAGATTGACCCCGTACCAGCAAAAAAATCAAGGGTGAAAAAAGAAAAAAGTATATTCTCGACAACTTGGATATGTCGCAAATGAAGTCACGTCACTTCTAGCAGAAACAGCCCAAACTTGCTTCGCGAGGCCACCACAGGTAACTTTAGAAAAATCATTGACTTATTTAAAAAAGGAATATATTTTTTTCGTACAAAAACGAGCAGAATACACGAACGTATTCGGAGTTAAAAGTTTACGGGCTGACATGATTTTGAAAACATGCCAAACTATAACTAAATAACTGGTGCGTCATTTCATATGCGTGGTGTCACAAAAACATTTTGGTCTTGAGTCGCAAAACCTGAAATTCCTTAGCACTAATGCAAAAAAAAAAGAAAATAAAAAAAATGCTAAAACGTTACTGTTAAAACACTAATGCTAAAACGTTACTGTTCTGTCAATTACAATCGATAAACTGCTACTGATGTGTGTTTTTCAGAATTGAAAACAAGAATGAAACACCAAACCAAAGAAACATGAACTTCAAAATTGCGCATCATTACAATGAGCGCGCGGGTGGGGGGGGGTGGGGGGGGGGGACCTCGCACACCAAAAACCAAAACTCTGACTTATACATTTAGACTCTGAATGCATGGATTTAAAGATTACCTCTGTCAGTTTGAACAATTTATTCTTTTGGAATGGTTGGAACGATTCTCGAGGGGGAAAAAAAAAAACTATTTCTTAGAGCTTCGTTTTACTCTTCACAGGGTTGATAGTTAAAATTTCAGGAGGGAAAAAAAGGAAAGAAAAACAAAAGACCGAAGGATGACAAATAAAATGATTGCGACAGTGAGTACAAAGACGCGCATTTTGCTTCCGTAGAGCTTGAGTAACAAAGTCAAAGAAGGAACTGGAAAACGATGTGATTCAAAAACTGCGTTGATGGTTTGCGCAACGGAGGAAAAATACTACAGGAAAATAAGAAACTGAAAAATTCCTAGAAAAAAAAAAAAAAAAAAACAGAGGAAAAACAGGTTAAGGGAAATGACGCGAAGAAGAGAAGGGAGAAAAATTCACATTACACACACAGAGACATTAAACATTCTCTGACAAAATATGTTCTCTGGACCCAACGGAGGGAGAGAGAGACTTCTGACAGTTGGCGGAGCAATAACGGGGAATTCCAGGGAATTTCAAGTTGGAGGTAGAACGAAGCATACGCAAAAAAAAATGTCTAAAAAAAGAGCAATAAAAATGTTGAGAACAAGAAAAGACCGAGATTTCGCATTTGCAAGCAGTAACTTCTGCATTCGGCGGAAAGAATTTCATTTAGACATCAGACAATGCAACAAGACAACAATCAAAACTTAGTTCCTAGATTCACGCGTTCGCGATAATCCGTTTCAGATACCACTGCGCTAGAAATTCCAAACGAGAAAGCGAGTGCGGGTGGGAATAAAACCATCGTCTAACGTTTTCTAAAACAGGCTGCGCGAGGAAAAAGGAATTCCACTATTTCTCAGTACAAATCTCAAGAAACAAAATTAAAGCTTTTTCCAAAATGGGTTTTTTTGTTGCTTTTTTTTTTTTCAGTTACTGTAATTTTTCAACCACCGAGGAAAGGGAGTTCTACACAACGAAATTCCCACACATAGAATTTAGATATAATTACCTCAGGGTAGGGAAAGAATCAGAATCTATAATATTGTAAAATGGCCCGTGTGTGTATCGGTCATGATCCGGCGGAAAAAATCACTGGTCGTAAAGGTTTAGAGTTTGGCATAAACTTGTAGAAACAACGCGTGTGGGCACCTCAGAGCTTTTTTTTTTTTTTTTTTTTTTATGAAACTCAAATTTCTAAAATTTCAATTAATTTTTAATTAATCTACGTAGGAACACTGAACAGTTAAAACCGCACCCGATAGATGGAAGCATATTCGTTCCCTTGGAAAGCAGACTGATTAATTTGCAAGGGAAAAAGCTTTTTTTTTCTTTTTTTTTTTTTCCAGTTCAATTTTACATACAATTAAGGAGGCTTAGCTGCTTAAATTCCTAAGCGAAAATGCCCATTAATCATTATTTTTTTGTTTAATTTTAGACATAATTTAAACGTGCACATCGATTTAAAAGAATAATAATAATCTTACCACATTAAGCTACTGGGTGGGGGACGTAGCTCTGGTGTCTCATATTATGTGAAAATAAACTTTTATGCAGCGAAATCCTGTGAGAAACCTGTTTCATGGGTTAAAAACTAAAGAACTCAACTAATGAAGCAGCATATGAAACTTTTGGTGTCACAAATTTTCCGAAAAAAGCTTAGTTTTTTTTTTTTTTCTCTTGTTTGTTTGTTCATTTCGTATACTGGAAGGATTACAGTAAAATGTTCAGGGCTTAAAAATAGGCTAACATTAATTTTCGGTAATAAAAGAAAGAAAATTGGCTTATAAGGCGAATCATGCTTTTTATTTAAACCTGGGAACGCCGTGTGTGTGCTACGGAAGAATAAACACACTCAGGTCTCACTTGATATACTAATCCAGGTTCTCGGCGCGAGTAACTGGTGTCGCAACTAATTGGCCACCACGACCCTGTTCACTTTGTTGTGACGAACTATGGGTGTTCTTTCGATCCACGAGGGAGCAAACAGTATGTTTTAACGCTTCTCTCAAACAGCTGGAGCTCCAGTAGATCAAGTAGTTCTCATTGCACTGCCAACTTCAGAAATTTCCTTTAGCTGGGTGTTCCTGTCCATTACAAAAGATACTAAACCTTCGGGTTGATTTTTTAAATCAGAACTTAGGGAGAATAATGTGGGTGTCGTTTACTAGATTTTTTCAGTATGTATCTTTAAGTGCTCTGAAACATCCTGAAAATTTTTCATTACAACTACGGTCACACTTACTTGTCCCTTGCGCCAAGAAAGCTCGTTTGCTCACTGATACAAAAAACACAAGGCAAAAAAAAAATATCCTTGGTTTTATTTGAAAGTTAGGGGCTGTCAATAAAGTCGTCCGAGATTACAGGGGGATTTGGTCCTGACAACCGGACCAAATGTGACGGTGAACACCCGTTTCCCCTAATCCGTTTTCCCTAATTCACGTTTGCCCTAATCTCGTTTCCCTTAAATCTCGTTTGCCCTAAACACGTGTACCCCAATCGCATTTCCCTGAAATCTCTTTTACCCGAATTCCCATTTCCCCTAATTTCGTTTGCCCTAATCGTCACGTTTCCCCTAATTCAAGTTTACCCTAAACACGTTTGTCTGTATGAAAGTCTTTCCCCTAAAAAGTTTCCTATATCAAGTTAGCTCTAATTCTCCTTTGCCTTGATTCGCGTTTTCCTAAATTTATGTTTTCCCTAATTCAGGTTTGTCCTGATTCTAGTTAAGCGAAATAAAACATTTCTTTTATCGTCAAAATTCAGGAAAAAAATCGTTGTGTAACATATATGTTTTTTTCTATCGTCAAATTCAGGAAAATATATGTATATTTAATCATCATCATCATCAACCATTACCAATCCACTGCTGTATGAAGATCTCACCAAGTTTCTTCCACAACAGTGTGTTTTGACGCAGTCTCTTCCATGTCACTCCCCGCATGCTTTCGAATTTCATCCACCATTCTCCTTTGTGGTCTTCTGGGTCTTTTTCCGTCCCTTGGAATCCAGTCTAGAATTTCGGTTGTCCATCGGTGGTCAGTCAGTCTCTCTGGCAACATGTCCATCCGACTGCCTTTTTAGGGTTTTCACACTGATCATGATATATATCCTCCACTCTTATCACTTCTTTATCCATGAGTTCCTCTTCTCACCTCTCCTGGTTACACCAAGCATGCATCTAGTTGCCAATGCTTTAGGTATTTTTTAGCTCATTAGCATAATAAAGCATTATGACTTCAGTTATCTGCAGTCTTTGTATGTCTTTCTTAGTTAAGGTCCACGTCTCTGCTCCATACGTAATCACTGGAAGGATGCATTGATTAAACACTTTTCTTTGAGACATAATGGCATATTTGCTCTTGAAAATTGTATTTTTTCCAATAGCTCTCCATCCAATCAGGGGCCTGCCAAGGGCATTTGCCGCCCTTTGTATGAGAATATTTTAAAAATTTTATTCATTTTTACATGAAATAAATACCTTTAGAAACATTTTCTCTTTCCCGTAAATAAAAGTTTTCATAAAACACAAGTCTCATATAAAACAAAGAAAAAAATGCTGTAAAGCACTAGTTCGGTTGAATCCAAGAAGTCAGCTTCTTCTGTGTCAATTTACACAAGTCCGCTTTGCCGGTACAAAAAAGTTTTTGTCACGTACGATTATAGACATATTACAGCTTCTTTCTTGGAGGGGGCAATTGTTGCATATATATATATACTAGCTGCGCCCACGGCTTCGGTCGCGGTGAAGATATCACTGAAAAACAGGGCTATGATAACATGTGTAATCCGATCCATCCATAAGAACTGTTTTTTTTTTTTGTTTTTGTTTTTTGATTGGAAGTTTAACGACCACCGTGGGCAACTCAATGGGCTATAAGCAGTCGCCCGTCCCTAATTTAGGGTCACTGGTTCCAGGGAAGGGAGAGAGCCAGTGCCGTAAGACAAACACAACATCCATGCCTCACCGGGATTCGAACCCGGACCCCTCACGGACGAATGATCAGAGGCCAGCGCCTTAGACCACTGCGCCACCGGGGCCGGCCATAAGAACTGTAGCTGAATTTCATAGCAACCGATGGAGGAAATTGGCCGAAAGATTAAATGGTCGGCACTTAGTTTTTCCCGTGAAAGAAAATTATAATTAATTTTTACATAAATTTAAGCACATAATTTTTATTTTTATTTTTGAAAATAATTCATAATGAGCATATATAACATTATTTTTGTCCCGTTTCCAGTCATTATCAAAATAAATTGATTGTCTGAACTGCCGGTTCTCGATAAGGCGACGTACAACTGTCCATACGAGACAGTTGTACGTCGCCTTATCGATTTTGCGGGCATATGCTAACGCAGTAAAACTGTCGGGGGGGGGGGGGAGTAATGCCGAAAATATAAAAAATTTCTGGTCTGATTCGGATATTTTCAACATTTACGACTGTCTGAGGGGGGGGGGGTAATGCCGAATATAAAATATAAAGAATTTCTGATCAGATCGAGAGATTTTCAGCGTTTACAAATTGCAGTTCAGCAAATTATCTGAGGGCACGCGCAAAGGCAGGAAACCTGTCGGGGAGGATCAGCCCCACCGACAGGTTTCTTGCGTTAGCACATGCCCGGAGAGAATTTGTTAAGCTGTACTGTGTAAACGCCGAAAACCCCTCAATTGGGCTGCAAATACATTATATTTTTGGTATTAAGCCCCCCCCCCCTTCTCGGGATTTCCTGCGTCAACACATGCTCGCAGAGAATTTGTTGACTTGTGGTGTGTAAACGCCGAAAAATTCCCGATTGGGCTACAAACTCTTTGCATTTTATTTTTTCGTATTAAGCCTCCCCGACAGGCTTCCTGCGTTCGTAAGTGTCCTCAAATAAATTGTAAAGTTGAAGATTGCAAACGTAGCAAATCTCCGGATCGGACCAGAAATTCTTTATACCTTATATTTTCGGTATTTACCCCCCCCCCAGATAGTTTTACTGCGTCAGCATATGCCCGCAGAATGTTTCTCGCACGGACAGTTGTACGTCGGCTTATCGAGAACTGGTAGTCCAGACAATCAATTTATTTTGACAACGACTGGAAACGGGACAAAGAATGTTATATATGCGCACTATGAATTGTTTTCGAAAAACTAACAAAATTTATGTACTTAAATTTATTATAATTTTCTTTCACGTGAAAAACTAACTGCCGACCATTTGATCTTTCGGCCAATTTCCTCCATCGGTTGCTATGAAATTCAATTATAGTTCTTATGGATGGATCGGATTGCACGTGCTATCTCATAGCCCTGTTTTTCAGTGATACCTTCACCGCGATCGAAGCCGTGGGCACAGGTTAGTATATATATGTAACAATTGCCCCCTCCAAGAAAGAAGCTGTAATATGTCTATAATCGTACATGACAAAACTTTTTTTACCGGTAAAGCGGACTTGTGTAAATCATTGACACAGAAGAAGCTGACTTCTTGGATTATTCAAAGCGTCAACCGATCTAGTGCTTTACAGACTTTTTTTCTTTTAGTTTTATATGAGACTTGTGTTTTATGAAAACTTTAATTTACGGAGAACAGAAAATGTTTCTAAAGGTATTTATTTCATGTAAAAATGAATAAAATTTTTAAAATATTCTCGTACAAGGGGCGGCAAATGCCCTTGGCGGGCCCATGATTGGATGGAGAGCTTTTGGCAAAAACAATACAATCGTTAAGAGCAATATGCCATTATGTCTCAAAAAGAAAAGTGTTTAAACAATGCATCCTTCCAGTGATGATTACGTACGGAGCAGAGACGTGGACCTTAACTACGAAAGACATACAAAGACTGCAGATAACTGAAAGAAGCTTGGAGAGATGCATGCTTGGTGTAACCAGGAGAGGTGAGAAGAGGAACTCATGGATAATGAAAATGACAAGAGTGGAGGATATCATGATCACAGTGAAATCCCTGAAAAGGCAGTCGGATGGACATGTTGCCAGAGGAACTGACCACCGATGGACAATCGAAATTCTAGACTGGATTCCAAGGGACAGAAAAAGACACAGAAGACCACAAGGGAGATGGGTGGATGAAATTCGAAAGCATGCGGGCGTGACATGGTAGAAGCTGGGTCAAAACACACCGTTGTGGAAGAAATTTGGTGAGATCTTCATCCAGCAGTGGATTGATAATGGTTGATGATGATTAAATATATACATATATTTTCCTGAATTTGACGATAGAAAAAAACATATATGTTACACAACGATTTTTTTCCTGAATTTTGACGATAAAAGAAATGTTTTATTTCGCTTAACTAGAATCAGGACAAACATGAATTAGGAAAAACATAAATTTAAGAAAACGCGAATCAAGGCAAAGGAGAATTAAGAGCAAACTTGATACAGGAAACGTTTTTAGGGGAGACTTTCATACGGACAAAAAATCGCGATTAGGGCAAACGAAATCAGGGGAAATGGGAATTCGGGTAAAAGCGATTTCGGGGAAACGAATTGGGGTAAACGTGTTTAGGGCAGACGTGAATTAGGGGAAACGGGAATTCGGGTAAAAGCGATTTCGGGGAAACGCCATTAAGGTAAACGGGAATTAGGGGAAGTGAGGCTACGCGAATGTGACATGGGGCTCCGTAGGAGGGAGGTTTAGTAATTCGGACGTCCAACGGCAAAAAATATAGTAAATAGTATTTGTTCGTTTTGTTTTGCCTTTTTTAGAACGTCTTTTGTAAAAAAAGATCGTGTTTATGTTATCGGTTTGTCCGTCCGTCCGCCCGTCTGTAGACATGATATCTCTGCAACTAATAATCCGATTTGAAAAATTCTTTTTGCATTATATGAAGCTTGAAATGTGCGAATGATGATCCTTTTTTCGTTTTTTTACGATGCAAAATTTTGCCGCTAGTAAAACCAGATGATATCTAATGCAAAACACATTCTATTCCATATATTTGCTTCTAAACATCCAATTCAAAAAAATCTTTTACTTTTCGATTCCATTTGTGTCGATGATTATTTTAAGCATAGTCACTTTTGCAAGTTACGCATAGTTCTCCGCCAGGAGCGTAAAGATAAATTACTTTTCCCCACGTCTCTGCTTCTAAAACTCCGATTTCAAATTTTTTTCATTCAGCGGACACAGCTCGTGATGAGAAATATTTTGCATATAATTTATAATTCTTGGTATAAAATGGTTTGTACCACGAGGGATCGTAAGGGTTGATTTCTGCTTCTGATGCATTTGCAGGAAATTGAGTTTCTAAATTTTATCTCGATTGAAGAAATTCTTCCGTGGTCCGATTCTACTCACGTAGACAAATCTTTTCGGAATGTTTTCTTCTTAAGATAATGTATAGTTTTTCCGCCAGGGGGCGTAGATATATATCCTGTTTTTGTCAATATCTCTGCTTCTAATGGTCCGATTTGAAAAATTTCTTCTTTGCCGGACAGAGTTTCCGGCGCGACATGTTTCTAATATAATTTCAAAAATTTCAAGTAATTCGTTGACTTTCTGTTAGGGGGAGTAAAGGCAAATTGAGCTTTCCCCGATATCGCTGCTTCTAAAACTCTGATTTGAAAAATACTTCCAGCACCAGATACACAGCTGCCGACAGATTTTTTTTTACTTGTAATTTCTAATTTTTTATAAAATATGGTTTGGCCACCAGGGGGAGTATACGTTAAATTCTTGCTTCGTAGGTATTTGCAGCAAAATCTCAGATTCTAAAACCCCGATTAAAAAAATATTTCGTGGACCGATACCGCTCATGTCGATAAACATTTGAGAATATTTTCTTCTTAAAATAATGCATGGTTTCTCCACCACAGGGCGCAGATGTCTATCATATTTCTGTCAATATCTCTGCCTCTAAAGGTCGGATTTGAAAAATTCCTTCTTCGTTAGACAGCGTATCCGGTGTAAAATGTTTCTCATATAATTCCAAAACTTTCAAGTAATGTATAGGCTTTCCGCTAGGGGGCGTAAACATAAAATTTGCGTTTTCCTCAATATCTCTGCTTCTAAAACTGATTCGAAAAATTCTTTCTGCATCGGATACAGCTCCTGATAGGAAATGTTTTGCATATTATTTGCAATATTTGATAAAAAACGGTTTGGCCACTAGGGGGCGTTAGAATTAATTTCTGCATCTGATGTATTTGCAGTAAAATCAGAGCTCCTGAAAACTAAATTGACAAAAATATTTCGTGGACCGATACTGCTCACATCAAAAAACCTTTTGAAAATACTTTCTAAAAATAACGCATGGTTTTTCCGCCAGGGGGCGTAGAAGCATATCTTATATTTGTCGATATCTCTGCCCCTAAGAGCCTGATTTGAAAAATTCTTTCTTTGCTGGAGAGCGTTTCTGCTGCGAAATGTTTCGCATACAATTTCATTTTTTCTTAACGCACAAGTCTGCCACCAGAAGGCGTCAGCTGAAGTTTCCCTTTACAACAATATATGCATTGATGAAGAAATTAATCGGCGTACAAAACTTGCCTGGAGAGCTTTTGGAAGAAACAGCATAATTTTCAAGAGCAATATGCCATTATGTCTTAAAAGAAAAGTGTTTGATCAATGCATCCTTCCAGTGCTTACGTATGGTGCAGAGACGTGGACCTTAACTAAAAGAGACATACAAAGGCTGCAGACAACTCAAAGAAGCATGGAGAGGGGCGTGCTTGGTGTAACCAGAAGAGATAAGAAGAGGAACTCGTGGATCCGAAAAATGACTAGAGTGGAAGACATCATGATCAGAGTTAAATCCCTGAAATGGCAATGGGCTGGACATACTGCCAGAAGGACAGACCATCGATGGACAGCCGAAATTTTAGATTGGATTCCAAGGGACAGGAAAAAACCCAGAAGAAGACCACATGGAAGATGGGTGGATGAAATTCGAAAGTATGCAGGGGTCACATGGAGGAGACTGGCACAAGACAGACCGTTGTGGAGGAAACTTGGGGAGAGCTTCGTCCAGCAGTGGATTGATAATGGTTGACAATGATGATGATGATGATGCGGAATTAAAACCCCGACTGAAAAACTTTCTTCGGTCAGACACTACTCTTTTCCATACCGGCTCCATTGATTTTGAATAGCTTGGGTATATTTAATTCGCATCAGAACGGATTCAAAAGACGTGCCCATTACACCCGAAAATTCCGTGCCATTTTTCGTTTCTTCTTTTGATAATTAAAAAAAGGTGTGAAATATTTCAGATGTCTTATGATATTTAGCTAAATCACAATATTAAGTTCTCGTATTTGTACTACCAAATCTATCATGTTTTGTAGATGGTATGATCGGGAGTGTTGCAACCTTGAATGCATGCGTTCATTTGTAGATCTTTATTTCAGAATAAAAAAGTTCGGGTAGCATTTGGGAATAAATTAATGCCTAAATAATAACTATTTTCTGAAGAAGTGTTTATAATATAAATATTTTAAGAAGTGTTTTGTTGATGGTATGTAAATATATGTATGTTAATATATGGAAGATTCCTTTAAATAATTACGTTTTCTTTCTGTTTCTTAATAGACTTGTAAAAACAGTCGTCCAAAAAAAATGGCGTTGCGGGAATTAGGATACTTTTTAGGGGGGGGTCAACAATCGGACAAAATGTGACATGGGGGAGGGGGAGTATAAAATAGTAAAAAAATCACGGACGTATTTTATGGACGGCCCTTTACTACAGCCTCGAACAAAGGAAACCCGTTTTGTCGAAACAAAAAAACACAGTGAAAAGCACCATTTTTTTTTAAAGAGGGTGTAAAATGAATATCACAAAAGTGGATCGCAACAACTAAATGCCAAGCTTCTACTCTACTTCGATTCAAAACAAACCATTCCGTATTTCTAAATTAAAAAGATCACATGCACAGCTGCATGAGCCCCTCTCCACCGGAATTCAAACGGTCTGCTGACGAGGAATCGACCAACCGCGCCATCACATCAACCATTCGCCCAACACATTTCCCACCGAAACGTGCGCCAATAGACAAAACAACGACGAGTCTGTCCTTGAAAGTTACCTATTAAAAAAACAGCATGTCCCACACAGCCTAAACATTTCCATCTATTATCGCTCAGGATGAGATGAATTCTTTACGGAAAGAATCAACACATTCAATTAATACCATATCAGAAATCCCAGTAAAAATTCAAATTGCCTGAATCCAGAAGTATGTGTGTCAGATTCTTAATCAATTATAATAACCGCAGGTCTCCCTAATGTTTTTCGCCCGATAGGGATGGCAAACCGGCACAATTCCTGGAAGTCACAGAACCTCATTTAAAAACGGTAGGCTAAGTGGATTTATTCAGCCATCATAACTAGCGAACAGAGCAAAAAGCAAAAACGCCCAGAAAAAGACATATCACGTGGGGTTTTGAAAGTTAGTTGATTTTAATGGCGCACGGGCCAGGTTTGGCCAAAGAGCGCCAGACACAGAACTATCAGTGTAAGATTTTTAAAAGCGGGGTGTGATGATTAAGAGCAGGCAGATTTGGTAAAGGTTAGAAAAGAGAATGATGAAAGGTGCAAGACTAGTTAGTTAATTAGTAAGGTTTTTTTTTTTTTTTTGCTAAATAAGTTTTAAAACGTCAATTTGTTTTAAAAAGGAAAAAAGTGCGAAAGTGTCGCAGTGGTCGCCCAAAAGCTTCTGAAGCGTAGCTGCGCCGTCGTCCAGTAAATGAGACTGAAAATAGTGAAACCGATGATTACGAAAACGAACACAACTACATAAAACATGAGATATGGTGAGTAGGCGCAGTCGCACGTCTCACATATCGGGGCAGTGTCGCCACATAGCAAATAGCTATGGGTGAAGCGATAATGTCCAATGCACAAGAAGAACTTCTTCCCTACGGTTTCGGCGATACGATGATTTCCAGACTCCAAGGATAGGTTTAATACGGTGCAGTTTATTCTCCACCTGTTGGTCCCACAGACCCTGACATGTTCGCCTGATATGATCGTGAACATGAAAGCGAAAATCACGGTGAAACAGTGGCAAAGGTGGGACGACCAAAGAGGAGGCAGATCTAGCAGCAGCATCAGCAGACTCGTTCCCTGAGATCCCAACATGCCCAGGAATCCAGCAGAATTGTATCTAGACACCAGCCTCGAGAAAAGAACGAAGTAGTCTCCGTACGGTAAAAAGAAGTGGGTGGCCAGCGAAATCCAAAGATGACAGATTGCACAACACTCAACGAATCGGTGTACACAATAGCACGCTGATGTGAGCTCGACTGCACGTGAACAAGTGCAAGATACACAGCATGCATCTCCGCCGAAAACACCGTGGCCTCATTAGGAATGCGGGCAACAGAAACTTCGTCAATGCAGACGGCGGCGGATCCCACAACACCAGCCGCCTTAGATCCATTGGTGAAAACAAATATAAAGTCTGCATTGACGTAACGGTGTTCAGCGAAGAGCTGCTGGTACACTGACGCAGGAGTTGAGGACTTATCAAAAGATGTAAAACTGGTATCAACCATGACACCAAGAGAGTGCCATGGGGGATCCTCAAAGCCCCTGGTCTCTCCAACGAGTGACAAGTCGAGCCCTGCATCACGAGCTACGGCTGCCATACGAAGACCGAAGGTTGGAATGCACGAGGGACGGTTCTCAAACAAACGCGCATGCTGGGGATGAAAAACTGCATCGTATAAAAGATGGTCTGGGAGAGATTGGAGTTTCAAGTAAAATTGAAGAGACAGCTGCGGACGGCGTAAATGAAGCGACGGTTCGTTCGCGTCGGCATAAAGGCTGGGAATGGGTGACGTGCGAAATGCTCCCGTACAAAGACGCAGCGCTTGATGGTGGATGGTATTCAACGGCAGGAGAACGGAAGGACGCGCAGAGCCATACACTATACAGCCATAATCCAGTTTAGACCGAATGAGAGAATGGTAAATACGGAACAAGGAAATCCTGTCTGCACCTCAGTAGGCTGAGGCAAGGATCGACAAAGCTCTCACACAGGAAGTCCTTAGCCGTCGAACGTGCGAGCGAAAGGTGAGCGCACGTTCAACGGTCAAACTATGGAACTTGGTTTCCGGTAAAACTGGTATGGCTGCACGGTCCAAATAGAGCTTTGGATCCGGATGGAGGCCACGCCTCCGGCAGAAATGGACACACGCTGTCTTGCCGGAGAAAGAACGAAACCATTGTTGTTAACCGCTTTAACATTCTGGTTAATTGCAGACTGCAGCTGCCTTTCAACGAAATGCATGCTTGATGACGAACAGAAGATGTGAAGGTTATCAACATAAACGGTAGCCGAAACCGCAGGAGAAAGATTTCTGAGCAGACAGTTAATGCGGAGGATGAACAGAGTCACCGATAGAATGCTGCCTTGAGGAACACCTTGTTCTTGATGGAAAAAAGCAGAGAGCGTCGTACTCAGGCGCACCTGGAACACGCGGTTACGAAGAAAGTTGGCAATGAAGGTTGGGAGGTTTCCCCGCCACCCACTCTCGTGGAGGTCACGAAGGATACCGTGACGCAACGCTCTATCCTAATCTTTGTCGATGTCAAAAAATACAGACACCAGGTGCTGCCTACGTACGAACGCATCACGAACAGACGTCTCAAGGAGCAGGAGATGGTCAGGAGCTGAACGATGACGGCGGAAGCCGCTTTGTGATGGTAACAGAATTCGATGTTCTTCTAAGAAATATATTAGCCGGGAATTAACCATTCGTTCAAGGATTTTGCACAGACAGCTAGTGAGGGCAATTGGCCGATAACTAGAGGGAGACTTGGGGTCTTTGCCAGGCTTGGGAAAAGATAAAACAAAAGCATTTCGCCAAGGGTCCGGGAAACTGTGCTCCAACCAAATGCGGTTGAAAAGCACTAACAGATTCTCGAGAGACGACTGCGAGAGATGACGGATCATGTCATAGTGGATGCCATCGGGACCTACAAATGTTGCACCGGACCGATGTAGAGCCACCCGTAGTTCAACCACGCTGAAGGGGGAGTTAGTAATACTCGGTCTTATGAAAAGACGCAAAGGAGAGTCTCTGGCGTTCCGCAGCGGATTTAATCCTCTGAAAGGAGGGAGGATACGCCTGAGAACTAGAAACAGATGCAAACGCTTCACCCAAACGATCCACTATCTCCCCGACTTCAGCATACGCGCAGCCGTTACTCTCAAGAATTGAGATCTGATGGGAACCATAGTTCCCCGGATCTCACGAATCTTTTCCCAAACAGTTTTGAAACTGGTACTTGAATTTATAGATGAAATATATTTCATCCAAGACTCCCTCTTGCTTCGTCGACGCATCAACCGAGCATAAGATTTTGCTCTTTTAAATTTAACAAGATTAGCATCGGTTGGATAACGCCGAAATGTACACCAGGCCTTATGTTGAGCTCTCCTAGCCGCTGCGCAATCAGGGTTCCACCAAGGCTTCGGACGTCTTGGGAGCGTAGTTGATGTCTTTGGGATAGAGAGATCCGCTGCCTGAATGATACACATTGTGACATCAGTAACAACTGCGTCGATTGACCCCTGGGTCACTATGGCAGAAGATATCACTGCGGACGATGTGAAGACCTCCCACTTGGCACGATCCAATCCTCCATCGAGGAGGGCGGGAGGCAGAAGATGGCACACTCTCATTATAAGTAAGTGCAATTGGAAAGTGGTTGCTCACATGGAGGTCGTTGCACACCGTCCAAGAACAGTCTGAAATAACTGATTGTGAACCCAAAGATAAATTGATCGCACTGAAACTTCGTGTAGGCTCGTGGAAGTAAGTGTCAGCACCGGCGTTAAAAAGGCACAGAGGTCGAGGACAGAAGAGATTCGATCCTACGGCCTCGTGTGTTTGTACTGACACTACCCCACAATGGATTATGAGCATTGAAGTCACCCAGAAAAAGAGCGGGTGACAGCAGCTGAGCAACTAAGCTCTCAAGAACGGAGATGATCACGTCCTCATCCGGCGGCAGATAGACACTGCAATCAGTTAGAGGCACAGGCATGGAGATGTGCACCCCCACGGCTTGTAAAGATGTTGAGACCGCAACGGGAGAAACCGGACCCACTGTGAGGGACAACAACCGGAACATTGTGAGAGACAAGAATAGCGACTCCCCCACAGGCTATAAGTAGTATAAGACCGCGCTTGATAACCCTTTTCGGTGGCAACACTTCCGGTCACGTGACGGGTGGGCGGGTCCATCCGGTCTCCTCTCGGCGCGAGGGAGAAATGCGATGGCAGCGCCCTCTGGTGGTGGTTCGCGAAAATGTGCAGCGCCATCTGTCGGCACTTTTTGAAATTAATTTCAAATGGTGATTATTTTTTTTTTATCGTCGATGTGGACGAAGCCAATTTTAATTCTGGGAAATTTCTCCGCAATTTTTATTTTATAACTGTTTTTAGGGTGGTGGTGGGAAATTTTATTGTAAGTGGACTGGGGAAATTTTTTTGAAACCACGGATTTATGTTCGGAAAAAAGCGAAGACAGGGTTTGGAACTGGTTGGGTTCGAACTTGGGCCGTTTATATTGTGGCCTGAAGCTCTACCGATGTGACTACCGAGACACTGCTTGGGTAAGTCAAAGAGATTAACACATATGATTCGCGTAATGGAGGAAGACTGCCTGAAGGATTCCCTGTTGGCCCTCTTTAGATTGAATGCAGGGAGGAGAGCGTATGAGCTTATTAAATATTTTTTTCATGACGTATTGTTCTTCATAATCCTAAACATACTCTTTTTCTTTTTCAAATGTAAGGCGTTGTTTAAACTTTTTTCCCCCGACGTGATTCATACGCGTTTAATCTGGTTCATACATTTTCTTATAAAATGAAGGACTTTATTTTTCACGTTTAGAATTATTTTTTCTGTAGGGGTTTCTTGTAATTAAATTTAATCAGTCAGACGACCTATGAAATTTTTTTTTCATAACTTTTTCTACGTAGCATGTTGTTTTTAGTAATTGAGATTTTTTTACCGTATTTTTGTTCATGTTTTTATCTTGTAAAATGAAGAACTTGATTTATTTTTTTCCCTTCATGGGTTTATTATATTTTCTTTCTAAAAGAGGACATATTAAATATTTTCGTTATTTATTCTGCGCAACGTGTTTTCAAAAAATTCAGATTTTTTTTTGTATTGCAACAAGTTTTCGTAGGGTTATTATATTTTAATTTTCTGTAGAGGGACAAAATTTAGTTTTTCGTGCGTAATTATTCTAAACGTTACGTTATGCTTTGAGAACTTAAAATTTTTTGATCTGTTACGATCGTGTTTAAGTTCGATCATGCTTGAGACCACGTGTCCGTCATTTTATAAAACGAGAGCTCATTGAGAAACAACGTACCCCACCCTCTCCTACGGCTGCCGGGTTGGGGGCAGTCGTAAGGGTGCGGCGAAACGGCTGACGAAGATAGTATATTGACCGGTGGCAATGATGAGCGTGTGACCACGTGTTTGCTTTTTTTTTTTATGACATGTTGGCTTTTGTGTGACTCATATTCCGACTTGTTGGCTTTGTGTGATTTATATTCCGACATGTTGGCTTTGTGCGACAAAAGTATTACCAATTTAGAAGGTGTAATGGACGTGGTCGGAGCACGTAATACATGTATTTCTGCGTTGACGTCATTCTCCTTAAGGCTGCATACAAGTGGCAACTGGTGTTGTTCGTGCTTGTACCGTCTCTCGTCTCATGCTTTGTTCTCATCCGTTGCTAGCGACCACAGGATAGTGCCCGAGGGTAGTCACCTGATCCATTTCTTTCATTTGATTGGCTGTTTTGTTTTCGAGCATGAGTACTACAGGGAATCACTTCATTTTCAGTATTTGTCTTCGCTCGATGCAGAGCTTTCTAGCCTTCCTGGAATTCCTGTTTTGTTCAATATTTTGTTATCGTGGCAGCTGTAAAATCTATTGGAAGTTCTTCGATGATGCTGTATATGGATAATTTGCCAGAAAATTGTTTCCATCTAGGAGATAATATCTTCGTTTACGTATCTTCATGTGCTCATCAAGTCGGCGTGCACATCAGAGAATTTCAATGCTATGGCAAGCAATGCTATCCAAGCAAATCTGGTATTTGTATGTCTTTAGATCAATGGCGTGAAATGATGGATGAGAAGGAAACTATATCACGTCATCTAGCCTATGGAATATCGGCTCCTAATTTTTCATTCTCGAGGTTTCTGAAGGTAAAAGTTATGCCACAAACTCATGAATTCAGTATCAGTAAAGAAATTTATAATTGGAAGGCTGCGAAAATCTACAAATCGAATATTCTTCTCTCTGAAAATCTGTGGAAAGAATTACTTCATATTTCTTCCAGTGTATGGCATCAGGTGGTAATAGAATTTTACCGAAATATACCTTTTCATACTATATTCAAGCAAGAGATACAATCGAATGGACAAACTCCTGACTAGCAATTTCACATCACCAGAGCAAAGTGAAATGCTGATTAACGAACTGAAAATGGTTCTTACAAACGCAGTACTTGAGTATTTGAAAGAAACATCTAGATCAAAGTCTTTAGATTTATCTGAAGTGTATTGTGATGACGAACATTTCTGCACAGCCCTTTTAGGAATAGAATGTAGTAAAATAGCGGAAAAATATCTCGAATCCCTAAAAAGAAGAAACTTGCTATCGTTTGTAACGGATGCTTTTTTACAAGCAATAGATCTACAAATTATTTTGAGTATGATCAAGGCAGAAATTCGTGCAAGTGACTTTGAATAAGAAATCGTACGTAAAGCAAACATCTACACAAAAGAAAAACCAAAGGCCCTTTTAAGGGCCACACAATTTTATCAAAAAGGATTATCATAATCGTACATTTTTTCAGTATTTGTGTGTGTATGTGGGCTATTATGTAGCAGTTTTATTTTGAACTTCTAGCATAATTTTTAAAAGTTATATGTATTAAGAGAAACAGTGTCTTTGATATGAATCACCATAATTTGATACATTTTGATAGGCAACATATCAAATGTATCAATTCAGTGATTTTTGTTTGTTTGTTTGATAATTGAAAATATTTCTCTGTTTGAATTTGTGCAAATATGATCTTTTTTCTTTTGATTCCGTTTCCACATTACCCTAGAGGTGCTAATGCTCACCGACCTGGCAACACACTTTCGTCAAGGCTATTCATGTTGGCACCCGATAAAGATCTTGTCAGCCACGTGGTGCTAAACAACCACATGACGCGGGGTGGGGTACCAGTTCTTTGTTTATCCTCTTAACTCGTAGAATAGGTAGGTACATGCACAAGAGCATTGTGACTATTGGTTAATCCCCTAAAGCTCTTTGTAGAACAATATGTGCTCAAACTAACACAAAGAGGAACAACGGCTACATATTAGTGTAGGTAGGTTTCGGAACTAGCACGCTGAGAGCAGCAGGAACTAAGGACTGAGAGCAGCAGGAATCAACACGCCTAAAAATCCCCTTTTTTGAATAAGGAGTTTCCTCTTTTTATACAGAGGCGTCTTTTTTAGAGAAAGAGCTCGCAAGGTGTACTTATGCCTTTGCTTACGAAATAATGGAATTCACCAAGAAAATGGTTCTGATTCCCGAAGAACGGATTTCTCGCCATATGTCAACAGATGAAACGCTAACGGACTTGGACAAAGAAATGAAAAAAGTTCTGCAAAGCAAAGAGCATGACGAAGCAAAAGTGAAATTATATAACCAAGTCTTGAATAAACGCATTCATGTATCCAGCTTCAATCCTCCGGTAACATCTCATGAAACCCCGTCGAGAACTGAAAAACCAGCGAAAGAAGAGCTTTTCAAAGGAGAGAAAGAAAAACATTATGTGGAAGATCTTGTCATACAGGCCTTTCCTACTAAATTGAAACGCTATGCAAGAAATGTGTTAGATATCTATAAAACAAACTCTGACATAATTGGATGGAGCCCCAAAGCAGAACTCCAAGTCCGAGGACGCATTGTGAAAAACTCGAATATTGTCGATCTCGTAGACTCCATGTTTCGAAGCAAAGATTCTAAGCTGCAACTACCTCCTGAATTTGTAAAGGCATTAAGGGATATTAATTTGCCAACAAAGTATATTAAAAATAAACAAATGTTAAAAGATCCTGTGCAAAAAGGAAATTCTGTTGTAACTTCTAAACGGAAAAAGACAGAAACTAAGAAAATGTGTAAAAATTTGAATCCTGTGTCATATCGATGGATCTCTATTAAAATCAGATGGAAAGAAAATAAAGTGTCATTCTTTGAGTTGAATTTTTCTCCTATTTTTTTAAAAAAACTAGTCATTAAGCTAATAATTCTTTCCTACATATTTTTTTCATAGTTCATTTCGTTCCTTAAGACATTTTTAGAACATTCCATTTTCCACCTGGTCTATTTTCAACTTTTACGGAATCGATCTTTTAGAGAATTTTCCTCGTTTCAAAACAGCTCTTTTATGCATGGTAGTTTTCCCATGTTATTCAATGGTATTTTTGCGATTTTAAGGAAATGGAATTAAAAAAAATATTATCTTAGTGAAAACAACAAAACCATTTTTTGTCTTATTAAAATTTATGCGATTCAGAAACGAATTTTATGAAAAATGAACGATTCAAATATTGACTTTTAGTTGAATAGCAATTCTCATGTTATTCTATGGGATTTTTGCGATTATAAGAAAACGAGAATTTAAAAAATCGCCCTCTTAGTAAAAACAACAAAACCATTTTTTGACGTTAAAATTTATTCGATTCAAAAACAAACTCTATGAAAAACGAACGATTCAAATATTGACTTTTAGGAAAATGAAGCATTCAAATATTGGCTCCTGGAAAAACGAACGTTTAAAATATTGACTATTGGAAAAAATCAACGATTCAAATACCTTCATAAATGCTTTCTGAAAGACTTCTATCAGCTTGCTCTCACAACATCGAAGTTAGTGGGCGCAAAAATACCATTTCAAGATTTTAATCAAAGCAACATTTTAAAACAGACGATTTTTTTTTATTCTTGTGTGAATTGTGTAAACGTGTTCTTTTCTTTCTTTATTTTTTATTCCGTTTCCACTTCACCCAAGAGGTAGGAATCCCAATGCGTTTTATTTTTAAGTGGTTTCCCGCGTAAGCCGAATCCCTAAAAAACTGTTTTTTGTTTGTTTTATCACCTGTTTACGTCGATAGCGCGAACCTCATTCAGTACCGCTTTTCTTTTAAGAGAGTTCAGAAATATATCTGGAATGTAAAGTTTCATTCCGTTAGTTTCTGCAACAAACGCCTCGGCGAGCAATCTTGGTTCTAAGTAGGGAATTGCGTCATCTTTGTAAAATGCCCACTTGTCTTCGCTTGATGTCTTAATACAGTCATGCGCTGTTCGGTTCGGTTGTTGGAGTTCCATAGTTAATCTACATTCATAGCAAACACTTTTCCGATACATTTCTCTACTGCTCTGGCGACAGCCTTTTTGAAAAAATTACTAATAATGTATCATCTTTTGACTTGGTGCATTTATTCTGGGGGAGTCTCGTATTTTTAACCGAAGTTTGAAAGGCTCCGCCAAACAATAACTCTGCGACGGAATCTGCCACGACATCACAGGCTTTTTGCAAGTTTTCAAATTGTTCTTTGGTGAAGATGACTCCTCCCGGAGCAAAACAGAACTTTCATTTGTTTCAACATACATTTTTTGCCACTTCACTTGTAGTCCTTTGCGAGTGGTGAATGTGTAAGGCATAAACAGTTCTTTATTGCTATCTCTTCTCCTGACATCATGTTTGAAATTTTGGCTTTGAGTTTGTAGAACGTTGCTGGTGTCATTAATACTAATGTTTTTGATGGCTTGTATGTAACACTGTAGGAATAATATTTTCTGAAATGAATTTTTATTCATTTCAGAAAATTTAAAAATAAAATCACTCACAATTACAAACCTAAAAATCAATCACAATTACAAACCTCCCTCCACCAAGGGAATAATGGTGCTTCGGAGGATCCTCTTGAAGTATTTGTCCTGAAGGTAACACTGTTTCCACCACTACAATTTCACTGTCCCCAGAACTTCTAGACTGAACGACTAGTAAAATATCATACGAAACACAGTTCTTAGAAATATCAACCATTGAATGATTTTGCGGCTGTGTTTCAGGAAGACCATCTTCTGTTTCTTCAAAAAATACTTTCTTGTTAGCAGAACCTGATGCTTAATTTGCAGCTCTAATACATCCAAGATAGTAAATTGATCATTTTCATTTTGCAAACTTAAGGAACAGTGAAGAAACACTTGGAAAGAAAACGCACGAAGAAAAACTCGAGTGTAGCAGAACTCCGTCTGAACAGTAAATGAGGGTGTCAGCATATGTCAGCGATAAATAACGACACGTTTTTGCATTTCTTTGCCCTTAAACACGTGCTTACTTGCACAGAACATGTTTTGAGGATTAACAAATATCTTTGTTACCCTACTACAAGCAGCTACCGTATCCCCCTTAGCGTTTCTCTTTGTCTGCCTGTGAACACGTACTTTCTCCCAAAGGGGTAGGATCGACGATCAAACAATATTTAGAGGTTATGTAATAGTTCCGAAACCTACCTACACTAATATGTAGCCGTTGTTCCTCTTTGTGTTAGTTTGAGCACATATTGTTCTACAAAGAGCTTTGGGGGATTAACCAATAGTCACAATGCTCTTGTGCATGTACCTACCTATTCTACGAGTTAAGAGGATAAACAAAGAACTGGTACCCCACCCCGCGTCATGTGGTTGTTTAGCACCACGTGGCTGACAAGATCTTTATCGGGTGCCAACATGAATAGCCTTGACGAAAGTGTGTTGCCAGGTCGGTGAGCATTAGCACCTCTAGGGTAATGTGGAAACGGAATCAAAAAGAAAAAGATCATATTTGCACAAATTCAAACAGAGAAATATTTTCAATTATCAAACAAACAAACAAAAATCACTGAATTGATACATTTGATATGTTGCCTATCAAAATGTATCAAATTATGGTGATTCATATCAAAGACACTGTTTCTCTTAATACATATAACTTTTTAAAAATTATGCTAGAAGTTCAAAATAAAACTGCTACATAATAGCCCACATACACACACAAATACTGAAAAAATGTACGATTATGATAATCCTTTTTGATAAAATTGTGTGGCCCTTAAAAGGGCCTTTGGTTTTTCTTTTGTGTAGATGTTTGCTTTACGTACGATTTCTTATTCAAAGTCACTTGCACGAATTTCTGCCTTGATCATACTCAAAATAATTTGTAGATCTATTGCTTGTAAAAAAGCATCCGTTACAAACGATAGCAAGTTTCTTCTTTTTTAGGGATTCGAGATATTTTTCCGCTATTTTACTACATTCTATTCCTAAAAGGGCTGTGCAGAAATGTTCGTCATCACAATACACTTCAGATAAATCTAAAGACTTTGATCTAGATGTTTCTTTCAAATACTCAAGTACTGCGTTTGTAAGAACCATTTTCAGTTCGTTAATCAGCATTTCACTTTGCTCTGGTGATGTGAAATTGCTAGTCAGGGTTTGTCCATTCGATTGTATCTCTTGCTTGAATATAGTATGAAAAGGTATATTTCGGTAAAATTCTATTACCACCTGATGCCATACACTGGAAGAAATATGAAGTAATTCTTTCCACAGATTTTCAGAGAGAAGAATATTCGATTTGTAGATTTTCGCAGCCTTCCAATTATAAATTTCTTTACTGATACTGAATTCATGAGTTTGTGGCATAACTTTTACCTTCAGAAACCTCGAGAATGAAAAATTAGGAGCCGATATTCCATAGGCTAGATGACGTGATATAGTTTCCTTCTCATCCATCATTTCACGCCATTGATCTAAAGACATACAAATACCAGATTTGCTTGGATAGCATTGCTTGCCATAGCATTGAAATTCTCTGATGTGCACGCCGACTTGATGAGCACATGAAGATACGTAAACGAAGATATTATCTCCTAGATGGAAACAATTTTCTGGCAAATTATCCATATACAGCATCATCGAAGAACTTCCAATAGATTTTACAGCTGCCACGATAACAAAATATTGAACAAAACAGGAATTCCAGGAAGGCTAGAAAGCTCTGCATCGAGCGAAGACAAATACTGAAAATGAAGTGATTCCCTGTAGTACTCATGCTCGAAAACAAAACAGCCAATCAAATGAAAGAAATGGATCAGGTGACTACCCTCGGGCACTATCCTGTGGTCGCTAGCAACGGATGAGAACAAAGCATGAGACGAGAGACGGTACAAGCACGAACAACACCAGTTGCCACTTGTATGCAGCCTTAAGGAGAATGACGTCAACGCAGAAATACATGTATTACGTGCTCCGACCACGTCCATTACACCTTCTACCTTGGTAATACTTTTGTCGCACAAAGCCAACATGTCGGAATATAAATCACACAAAGCCAACAAGTCGGAATATGAGTCACACAAAAGCCAACATGTCATAAAAAAAAAGCAAACACGTGGTCACACGCTCATCATTGCCACCGGTCAATATACTATCTTCGTCAGCCGTTTCGCCGCACCCTTACGACTGCCCCCAACCCGGCAGCCGTAGGAGAGGGGTGGGGTACGTTGTTTCTCAATGAGCTCTCGTTTTATAAAATGACGGACACGTGGTCTCAAGCATGATCGAACTTAAACACGATCGTAACAGATCAAAAAATTTTAAGTTCTCAAAGCATAACGTAACGTTTAGAATAATTACGCACGAAAAACTAAATTTTGTCCCTCTACAGAAAATTAAAATATAATAACCCTACGAAAACTTGTTGCAATACAAAAAAATCTGAATTTTTGAAAACACGTTGCGCAGAATAAATAACGAAAATATTTAATATGTCCTCTTTTAGAAAGAAAATATAATAAACCCATGAAGGGAAAAAATAAATCAAGTTCTTCATTTTACAAGATAAAAACATGAACAAAAATACGGTAAAAAAATCTCAATTACTAAAAACAACATGCTACGTAGAAAAAGTTATGAAAAAAAAATTTCATAGGTCGTCTGACTGATTAAATTTAATTACAAGAAACCCCTACAGAAAAAATAATTCTAAACGTGAAAAATAAAGTCCTTCATTTTATAAGAAAATGTATGAACCAGATTAAACGCGTATGAATCACGTCGGGGGAAAAAAGTTTAAACAACGCCTTACATTTGAAAAAGAAAAAGAGTATGTTTAGGATTATGAAGAACAATACGTCATGAAAAAAATATTTAATAAGCTCATACGCTCTCCTCCCTGCATTCAATCTAAAGAGGGCCAACAGGGAATCCTTCAGGCAGTCTTCCTCCATTACGCGAATCATATGTGTTAATCTCTTTGACTTACCCAAGCAGTGTCTCGGTAGTCACATCGGTAGAGCTTCAGGCCACAATATAAACGGCCCAAGTTCGAACCCAACCAGTTCCAAACCCTGTCTTCGCTTTTTTCCGAACATAAATCCGTGGTTTCAAAAAATTTCCCCAGTCCACTTACAATAAAATTTCCCACCACCACCCTAAAAACAGTTATAAAATAAAAATTGCGGAGAAATTTCCCAGAATTAAAATTGGCTTCGTCCACATCGACGATAAAAAAAATAATCACCATTTGAAATTAATTTCAAAAAGTGCCGACAGATGGCGCTGCACATTTTCGCGAACCACCACCAGAGGGCGCTGCCATCGCATTTCTCCCTCGCGCCGAGAGGAGACCGGATGGACCCGCCCACCCGTCACGTGACCGGAAGTGTTGCCACCGAAAAGGGTTATCAAGCGCGGTCTTATACTACTGCTATATCTTCTGAGACATTATCTTTCCGAAATGCACTGTAGCCTCGAACTGAGAGCTGTCTTCTGGAGGCAAAGGCACACACACAGGTGGCGTTTTCAAAAATTCATTATACGCGCTTAACCGAAATAAGGAACTGGACTCTGCAAACGGAGAATACTGTTCTAGTGTGCCAATGGAAAATGTATGCAGTTTTGTTAAACAATTTGTGCCGCAAGTGTAAATTCGTAGTACCGATATTTAAATTCCATTTATTATCGCACACAATGAGATGAAAGAAACAGGTAATTCTGAAAACTACTTGAACCACCATCCTTCGAAGGAAACAAAAAATATGCTGGACTAAAGACAGTTACATAGACTCACGCAAGCAGTCTCGATGCTTTTTTTTTTTTAAATTGGTACCCAGAATTCCACGCTTATTTCACAACCAGGTGATCATTTTGCATTGGCATTCCTGTATCACGCTTACATTTGATTTCGTTCAAGTCGTTCGTCAATGCGGTTCCAAGCAAGTGCCCCTAACACCAATTTAATGAAATTTGTTGTGTGAGACACTTCTCTGAATACAATTCCTTAATTGTACTCAAACAAGTGCCTCTCGCCCCAAATTTCATTAAAATAGCTATTCGCGTTCAAGCTGTGGGATTTCATTTTCTGAACTCTGCTACTGATACTTCAGACGTTTGGCTGTGTTCGTGTGTTCGGAGGGGAAAATCCACTCTTGTTTTACATTGAATTAAGACCATCAAAAATTCCTTTAAAATGGGGCAAAATAACGGATACCGATACCAGGTTGCACGAATAGATATGGATGATCGCGTTCTGTTTAGAAAACTTTTTAGTTTGTTTTTTTGTTTTTTTTTCCCGTACAGTTCGCATATGATACGCGCGTATCTTATCCAAAATGATATGTATCAATGGATAGCAAAACTTGATGTGATACGTTTTTTTATTTGAGTCCTAGGGTATCTCGGTTGTACAGTGTTGGCATAAATCGTTCCTTCTTGGGAGTTCATCATTTACGCAAAGCAGTAATTGACGAATGATCATTCAAACGAATGACAACTCAATTCCCATGCTGTCACCACGTTCACTGAGTAAATCATTCATTGCAGGGATCTTGTGTTTACGATGAAAGGGCTTTCAAGGCCACGACTCTTTTTGGCGAACTGTCCAAAAAAGCACGAGCTCTTCACTATTCAATGAATGCCACGAGCTGGCTCGTGGTGAACGATTTGGGCACATCATTCAAATGAATGGCAGCCACGTATCATTCTCACTCTTTACGTTTAACCCTCATTTCCTAGCTCCTTGCTCATTCACACAACGACTGACGCTTATTAATTCTCGCCATCACTTATTTTCTTATTGGATATTCGTTTCCGAACTCATGAGGGCGGAATAAATTTAAACGTGCTGCGGACTTCAATGTGTGTCGCAATACTGGCGGATTGAATAGTTATTATCGTTCACAGCGGTGTGAGCGAACCGTTTACCATACGCGGTGAAGAGTCATTGGTTGTAAACGAATTATTCATGAATGGTCTATCAATAGTATACAGCACATGTGGTGGGATATTTGTGCGACCTGAGCAACAGAAAAAAGAAACACCATTTATACGGGCAGGTCCTGAAATGTTTAACCGAAGGACACAGAAAATCTATATAAAATCAAGAGTACCTCTTGAAGTGCAATTCTCATCAATGGATAGCATAAATGGAGGGGGGGAATGGCGATACAATGCGCAAAAATAGGGTGGGGCGGAGGGGAAATGAAATGTACATCAGGAAAGACGCCATTAAGTTTGGAAGGAACAGCAAACACCTATTTTTTGCCCCTCATGCCAAACACATCTTGCGTAGGCCTCCTTAACCCGTTCTAGAGTTCCTGTGCTCTGGCCATATATGACCAAGGTCTCGCTTTTTCTTTAGAAAATCATGTGTCAATGGCTGTTTTCATGAAATTCACTGTTCGGTTTTCTTTCACTGCAAAAAATAAGTGGTGTGAATTCACGAAAAATTCCTGAAAATAGTTGCCGGTACATTTCTGACTTTTAACGAAAGTTTTGTTTGTAATAATGGAAACTTCAGTATTTTGATGGATTTTCTGTTTTCACTTTTTTTTTTTTTTTTTGGAAATATCAGTATTTCGAGGTTTTCCGTTTTTATACTTTCTGCTTTTAAGTTTTCTAGAACTTCGATGTTGACTTTTTCAGCCCCATACAAAAGTAACTTAGTTCCCACTTTCTTTTTAAGCCTAAATGCTCCAGTCATATTACAGGACTTTTTTGAGGTAATTTCCGCCTTCGGGTAACACAGCTTTAAAAAGGTTTCGTGCTTTAGTGTTGGGAAAGTCACTACAGAGAATAATCACGCCAGGGTTTTATGGAAACTAACAGTTTTTACACAGTGTTGGTCCTCAATCGGAGATCCTTTTGGCAGTGCGATTTTCTCCAAAATGCTGCACCGTGCTTCAAATTTATAAGCTAAGAACGTTCGACAGTGTCTTCGACAACACTGCGAAATTCAGTTGTAAGTTTCTTAGCCACCGAATTAATATATATATTTTTTTTTTTTTAGGTTTAACGACCACCGTGAGCAACTCAGTGGGCTATATGCAGTCGCCCATCCCTGATTTAGGGCCACTGGTTCCAGGGAAAGGAGAGAGCCAGCACCGTAAGGCAAACACAACATCCATGCCTCACGGGATTCGAACCCGGACCCTTCACGGACGAATGATCATAAGCCAACGCTTAGAACACAACGGCTCGAACTAACATCAATCAACTTGCCTGTAAACCGACGAAAGCTGCTGAATGAAATAAATGCACGTTTAAATTCTCCGACGCGTAAAATTCATATTTTGTTTCCGAATACTGAAGGATGGTTTTCTTTATTCAGATGTACGGTTAATCTCTGCAACTGAACCTGGCGTCACAATGAGAAAAACGCTATTTTAGAGGTTTGATACTCAGCAGAGTAAGTAGGTCTAACAATCTTTTGGTGCAGCAGGAGTTTACAGTAAACAGATCTTGCTTATGTAGTCACTATCCTGGAAAACTGATATAATACGCATATGCTAAATTTAAAACAAAAGAGCATTTGAAGGTGCACAGAAAGTAAGAAACCATAAGTTACTAGGAAAGCAAAAACATACGAAATAGAAAAAGAATTCGGTTCATTGGCCACTTCGTGAGAAATCCTTTGGCACGGTCACAGGAAAGAAGGCCAAGAAGCAGTTTGAAACAGCCAAACAACTCCCCCCCCCCCCCCAACAACAAAAAAAAACGGGAAAGATCCAAACCTGTTTTGTGCGAGCCATGAAATTTTGTCACCTACGGTTGTACACATGCAGGCCGGTGTGCTGCTTTTCATGAGCGACACAAATCAATCGCCCTTGACGAACAATACGTACTTCTTTCTTTTCCTTTCTCTTCAGCTTGACACTGAAGGGAAAGAAAATGGGATGGGCGAGAAAATGGGATGCAACTGTCTCAGGAAATAAACAGGCAGAATAAAAGCACAAGCCTAACAGCAAACGAGCAACTTCTCTTAAAACTGAGGAAAAAAAAAATCCAAGTAATATTTTTAAAGTCGACGTGTAAACCCGAATCTGGCATGCCTGATTTTTATAAAAATTTCATCCGGGAGATTAACGTATTACATCAGCTACCGGTATTCGAATCCAACCTGGCTTATCAATCACCCTGACATCCCTGAAACCAACATCCTATAACATAATAACGATATAAAAAATATAAGATTTCTGTTCTTCGCGAGTATTTACTTCGAGCTTCCTCCCAGTGCTTTTTGTTGTAGCTTACAGCTTCTAAAGAGTCAATACATGCCTTCAATTCTTCTATGACACACCCGTACAAAGTTCATCACGAGATGTTTACACCTATACTGAATTTCTCTCTGTGATGAAGGTTATTCCTCGTTACCCCTTCCTTCTTTGAAGGCTCTCTTGATAAAGTGACGGAAGTTATATCCTTACTTACCTACTGCTTCTCTCCTTTCTCCTGTTATGCTTGGTACCTATATCGAAATCCCGGCATATTTCAGATGCCAAAGAACAGTCTTTTTAAGTTTAACTTTCCTTCCACGCAGGACTGCAAACATTATTCTCTTAAGACCTTAATAAAAGTACAAAGTTACAGGAATATATTTCAATCTCATACTTTGATATCATCATCAGCATGGTTGTCTCTTCTTTCGAATACGAATTTGAATTTATAGCTTTGCGCGCGCTGTTGTATTCTAGTGCTGCCTTCTATTGATTGTAATTCTTTTTTAGCAAGTCTTTTGTAAAAAATGATCGTGCTTCTGATATCGGTTAGTCCGTCCATCAGTCTGTACCCACGGTATCTCTACAACTATTAGTCCGATTTGAAAAATTCTTTTTGCATTTGGAAGCTTGAAATATGCGAATGATGATCCTTTATTTAGTTCTTTTTTTACGATGTACAATTTTGCCGCTTGGGGGCGTAAACGCAGATGATGTCGAATTCAAAATTACGTTTTAATCCACATATTTGCTTCTAAACATCCGATTGAAAAAATTCTTTTATCTTTCGATTCAATTTATGTCGAAGAGTATTTTAGATATAGTTTCCTTTTCAAATTACGCATAGATTTGCCGCTAGGGGGCGTAAAAGTAAATTACATTTTTTCCGATAACTTTTCTTCTAAAACTCCGATTTGAAAAATCTTTTTTTCAGCGGATACATCTATGGAAAATCTTTTGCATATAATTTCGAATTTTTAGTAAAGATTACTTTGGCCACCAGGGGGCGTAAGTGGTAATTTTTGCTTCTGATGTATTTGCCATAAAATCTGAGCTTCTAAAATATCGATTGAAAAAATTCTTTCGTGGAACATAAACCTTTTCGGAACATTTTCTTCCTAAAATATCCCACAGTTTCTCCGCCAGGGGCGTAGATGTATATCTTATTTTTGTCAATATCTCTACTTCTAAGAGTCCGATTTGAAAAATTCCTTCTTTGTTGGATAGTGTTTTCCGTGTGACATGTTTTTTTATATAACTTTAAAAATTTTCAAGTAATTCATAGACTTTCCGCTAGGGGGCGTAAAGGTAAATTGCGTTTCGCCCTATATCTCTGCTCCTAAATCTCCGATTTGAAAAATTTTTTCTGCACCGGATACAGCTTGCTGATGGGAAATCGTTTGCACATAATTTCTAATTCTTGTAAAAAAAAATGGTTTGGCCACCAGGGGGCGTAAATCTTAATTTCCGCTTCTGATGTCTTTACAGCAAAATATGAGATTCTAAATTCTCGATTAAAAAAAACGTCGTTTGTAGACCGATACTACTCATGTCGACAAACCTTTTCGGAACATTTTCTTCTTAAAATAGTGCATGGTTTCTACGCCAGGGGGCGTAGATGTATATCTTATTTTTGTCAATATCTCTACTTCTAGGGATTCGATTTGAAAAATTCCTTTTTTGTTGGATAGTGTATCCAGTATGACATGTGCTTCATATAATTTCAAAATTTTCAAGTAATTCATAAACTTTCCGCTAGGGGGCGTACAGGTAAATTACGTTTCTCCCTATATCTCTGCTTCTAAATCTCCGATTTGAAAAATTCTTTCTGCACCGGATACAGCAGCTCCTGATGGGAAATCGCTTGCACATAATTTCTAATTTTTGTAAAAAAAAAAAAAATTGTTTGGCTACCAGGGGGCGTAAATCTTAATTTCCGCTTCTGATTGATGTATTTGCAGCAAAATATGAGCTTCTAAATTCTCGATTGAAAAAAACGTCGTTTGTAGACCGATACTACTCGTGTCGATCGATAAACCTTTTAGAAAAATTTTCTTTTTAAAATAGTGCATGGTTTCTGCGCCAGGGGGCGTAGACGTATATCTTATTTTCGTCAATATCTCTACTTCTAGGAGTCCGATTTAAAAAATTCCTGCTTTGTTGGATAGTGTTTCTAGTGTGACATGTTTTTCCTATAAATTCAAAATTTTCAAGTAATTCATAGACTTTCCGCTAGGTGGCGTAAAGGTAAATTGCGTTTCCCACTATTTCTCTGCTTCTAAACCTCCGATTTGAAAAATTCCTTCTGCACCGGATACAGCTCCTGATGGGAAATCCTTTGCACATAATTTCTAATTTTTGTAACAAAATGGTATGGCCACCAGGTGGCGTAAGTCTTAATTTCCACTTCTGATGTATTTGCAGCAAAATATGAGCTTCTAAAATCTCGATTGAAAAAAAAGTCTTTTGTTGACCGACACTACTCATGTCGACAAACCTTTCAGGAACACTTTCTTCTTGAAGTAATGCATGGTTACTACGTCCGGAGGCGTAGATGTATATTTTATTTTTGTCAATATCTCTACTTCTAAAAGTCCATTTGAAAAATTCCTTCGTTGTTGGATAGTGTTTCCGATGCGAAATGTTTTTCCTATAAATTCGAAACTTTCACGTAAATCATTTAAGACTTTCCGCTAGGGCGCATAAAGGTAAATTGCGTGTTCTGCTCCTAAAACTCCGATTTGAAATTTTTTTCCTGTATCGCATACAAGACCTGATGGAAAATATTTTTCACATAATTTCTAATGTTTGGTAAGGAATGGTTTGCCCACCAGGGGTCATAAGTGTTAATTTTTGCTTCTGATGTATTTGCAGCAAAATCTGGGTTCCTGAAAACTCGGACTATATATTTTTTTCTTGGACCGATACCGCTCATATGGATAAACCTTTTGAGAATACTTTCTTCCTAAAATAATGCATGGTTTTCCCACCAGGTGACGTAAAGTCATCTTATTTTTGTCGATAACTCTGTTTCTAAGAGTTCGTAAGCTCACGATTCCGTTTACACCAATATCTGAGGGATTAAAGACCCGATTGAAAAACTTCTTTCTTCCCGTCAGATACTATTGTTTTCCATACCGGTTCCATTGCCTTTGAATAGCTTTGATAAATGTAATTTGCGTCAGAACGGATTCAAAAGACGTGCTTATTACACCCGAAAGTTCGGTGTCATCTTTCTTGTTAAATATATTTTCTTGCGTATTTCAAATTCATAGTTTAAAATATGTTTCCGGGCATAAGAGATTTGTAGAGGCATGTTGTTATTACGGATTTGGTGGAATACTTTCTATATGGTTAAGGCTTCTGCGTCTCTTATATTATGAACTTTTATATACATATATTTTAACTTTTACATATATTATCTCATATTATGAACATCAAGTTCATAATATAAAATACGCAAAAACCTTAACCATAGAAAAAACATTCCGCAAAAGCTGTAATAACAACATGCCTCTACAAATATCATATGCTTGGAAATATATTTTAAAATATAAATAAGAGTAAAAGCACAATACACAAGGTGTCAATCAATTGAAGAGATTCAACGACAATTGGTTTGGAAGATCCTTACATTAGTGCACATCCAAATGATACGCATGAAATCCACAGGACCACTCGCGGGTTTACGAAGTATCTTCTTGGTCCAGCACAGAAAGTAATATAAATCTGGAACGCGTGCACACTTTTCGCCGGAATTTTGCAAGGCAGAATTTTACAGGATTGCTATTCCAAAACAGTAGTATACGAAGTACTGAACCGCGTACGCTACCAGTATCCTGCAGGTGCAACCTGATATAGCACATACATTTCCAGAAACTTCTGGAAGTATATATCGATTTTGTTGAGGGACACATATGAAAATTTCGTGAAATGTGCAGCCATACAGCACTGATGCATTAAAGAAAGTACATTGGAAGCCGGATTATAACGCGGCAGGTAATACCTGCGGAATAGGATAGAGCACGCGGGTCCGATCGTGTCCCCCAAACTTAAATACATACTCAGATTCGGATATGCAGAATCTGAGTAACACGGTTATCGCCTTGTCTCCGTATACCCGAGTTATAACAGGCTTCTACTGTATATATACAGCACAGATGCCGTTAACTGAAAGTGTGTGACTTGGTTTTGATGTTCTTCAGCGTGAGACGGAACGGCCCGTCAAGAACATCCTGCACCATCCCAAATTACCTACTACAGCTATTTCAGATTAATATGATACGGCATTATCATTTTCTGAAGTCCTTCTTGCTCCTTGGAAGCACAGGACAGGCTAAAGCGATAACACACGAGGAGGTTAAAAGGGATTACACTACCTCAACCGTGCATGCCCCACAGCTGAAAAAGCGTGAGACAAATGAGATTGATCACGAGACTAAGACTTTGAAGGTCTACTAACATTTCTTGTGTTTCTTTCATTCTCGTTATCAGTGGCGTCAACTGAGATGCAAAATCAGTCAAGGTCGGGCAACGACACGAAACGTATGCAGAAACCGCATCCTGGGAGGTCGCCACAGCTCGCAAAACCGGAATGCAGGGCCAAAAGAAAGTAGTACCCTATATAATTTCATCTTCTCTTCAAATACATGCCAAAATAATTTGGAGGCCTTCTAATATGGCGGTGAATGGGTACGAAACGTAATTATTTTCAAATGGACTACCTATACTGACGGAAGCCGAAGATTTTAGTACAAAATTCAGATGACTATTCTGAAATGTCCGAAGTGAGATTTCCCCGATTTTGTTTTCGGAAAAGCATTGTTCATTACAAAGTTCAAACTTATTGATGAATCTGTGGAGACTACAGAATCATTTCTTGCTTACTGGAAAAGAAAAAAAGAAAAGAAAAGTAGAGTAGAGGGAAAAAAAGAAAACTTTGCATTGGTCAACCATTAGTCGTACAATGGGCTGATGAATTATGATACTGGGCTGATGCTGGGTAATCACCCAGCAAGCACCAGGCACAGTTCAATTGTTAAAGTGCCACTGATAACTTCATTCGAAACGTTCAAGTGCGCATATCCTCACGACTCTATGATATTCTAAAACGTTCACACAGCAGTACATACAGAGCTCAAGAAATTTATCACTACAGCATTTCAATAAAGAGAAGCGTACTTTGAATGCCATACCAATCTACATGGGATCCCAGGAAGTTTTGATTTCATGCAACGAATTCGAAATGTGCACTATGGATGGATGATCTTGCAAACATACAAACAATATTTTAATCTCATTCCACATTTTGATAAGATAGTCCGCGAGATTCATCCTTTTTAACACGTCCAAATTACGCGTTTAAGGTATTAGGCACAAACGTGCTCAAATTGCACGTGCAAAAACACTAGTTGAACGTTTCTACAGCCATGTGTTAGTTATTACATAGTTTTTAGTTATTACATACTTTTTCTCTTACTGATTTTTTGCACGATCAAAGAGTGCTTCTAAAACTTACAAGTTTTGTTTTTTTTTTAAAAAAGGGTCACAAATGTTTGTTTTTGTTTTTTTAAGTGCGTAGTATATAAAACTATGCCCAAAATCTCCAAAAATACGTCAAAAATCAAATCATATCAAAAATGTCTAAATTATTCTGCATACTTCAAATTCATGCTACTGAAACTAGAATCATATCGACAGTCTCTCCCAACTAAATACAATCATTACACACACACACACACACACACATCACACACATACACAAAATACGATTCCCGATTTTTCTGATTTGAGAACGTTTCTCCTATTTTTGATAAAAACCAGTAAGATGTGAAAACAATGTGGAGAATGTATAAAAGATTTAGAGAGGTTTCTGCTGTTATTGATACACGTACAATATTCGTTGATTTCATACATGTGGCAATTTGATTTTACTAGTTAATTACAACTCCCTTGTGGCTTACCAAGGAAACGGTTAACGAACACAGCAAAGGGGGAGGAGTGATGACCCCCCCCTCCCTCTTTAATGTGCTGATTTACTCTGTACCGATATACATTGTACTGTATACTAAAGGAACTACACCAGCTGACTTCCAGACCGTAAGGATTCTGCGTCGAAGGCCTGACTTTCAGTCCCGGATGGTGTGTATGTATTTTAATCATCGATTCTAGTTCATTCCCTTTCCTGGATTCAAAAAAGTTAAGTTAATGAAGCAGTATAACAAGGACGTATTCCTGTCTTGTGATGCAAAATCTGAAGCCTTCACAAACTGCTTTAGATTTTTTTTTTTTTTTTTTTGTGTTTTTGTTTAACCAGGCCAGTTCCTTTAAAATACAAGATAAACAGTGATACGAATATGAAAATTATGAAGTCAATTCTACAGACTTAGCAAAAAATGTATGGTTGCAACCTACAAATTAAATTTAGTTAAACCGCCAGCCGAAACTACGTTCTTTTAAAGGCAAAATATACTCGGTACCGACTTGCTCCATCCTCGCACCAGTCTCCAAATCAGCAGCTTAATTTTAAAATTCAAAACAGGATGTTGACCACTCGGGTACGTCGTTTAACAACACCCTTGAGCATTTAAAACAACAAAACAAAAACAGCGGTCACCATTCCTTAATTTTGAGATTCTACTCCCGGAAAGCTGGAGCCAAGAACCGAATTATAAGCAGGCACATCTTACTGGGTATTGTGCATACCAAGCCCTCAACATAAAAAAAAAACCACACAATTCGTAAAACCACAAAATCGGAAAATCACACAATTGGTTAGAACATTTATGTTGCATACAGCCATTGCCAAACCGTATTTGCATAGGTACCTAACGCTTTGATACTTGAATGTGAGCTCATCTGTTCAACATTTATCCTTTTTATCCCACGCGTAGGCATACAAGGCAGGCTAAATAAAGCACATACTGAAATACTGATTTGCTTTAACTCCTATATGCATCATTTTCAACTGCGGATCTTACGCAAAACATGCTGAATAATACGGCCCTTTTCAATTCGTCTTTTACGCAGCGGTACAAAAAATGCCTTCAGCTAGACTTTTCACTTCTCATGCGACTAGTGGATTTCGGTGTTAACAGCATGCAGCACACAGAACAGTTTACAGCGAATCAACAAATCTGGAAAAGAAATAAATCAAAGAACGTGAGTAATGAAGATTTACAGCCATCGAGGTGTAAGCAAAAGGTGATCACAGTAATCCAAAGTTTCCATACTTAAAAAAAAAAAAAAAAAAAAAAAAAAGTTCTACAGCCAAAGTCGTACATAAAACGGGATTCTTTTTAATTAAACATAAAATGCCCATAATATTTCGTACATTTTCATGTGGTTTATACGAGGTTCCATTTTAAATTTTAAAACCATATTTAGTAGTTGCAAGAAGGCTATGACATCCTATAAATACGTACATTACAAAATGTGGGGTGAAAAACATAGATGCGGCGAGTGACGCAGTGAAATCCCTCTTACAGAGACATGATTGAAATAGATGTGATTTAATTATTTACTATCTTAGTAATAATTATCAAAGAAACAAATAAAAAATACAGCGACGACGCTCAAACACAACCTTTCAAAACTGTGAAGACAACAGCAGCTCTAAAATACTTTAGCCGTTATGACACGCATATTTGGAAGCGCGTGTCACGAGAACAATGCGTGACAGTATCTGTATCTCACTTGACTTGAGTTACATTATAAAATAGCGAATGAATGAATTGCGTCATTACATGAGAATAATAGTCAACAAATAAGGATTGATTTCCAACACAAAACTTATTTAAACTTACCTTACATCCTGTGTGAAATAAAGTACAGTAAAACCACCTTAACGGATACTCTCGAATAGCGGACACTTCCATTTTGCGATCCCCAATCCCTAAGTATATACGGTTCTATATATTTACCTCCAAATAACGGACACCGTCTCCCCCCCCTAACGAACGGTGATCTTGGTCATAAAACAGTTAAAAAACATGAAAGTTCAAGGGGGGAGGCGGATTTTTGCCTCAAACATTCTGCTTAGCTTCTTCGAACGGAGATACTGAGTTTTTTGTCGTTCGCATCCCCATTACAAAAACTAATGAACTGTGGTTTCAGTATGGTCGATTTGTTCTTGGAAGTTGGCAAAACAGCGTCTTTCCAGCAAAATGGGGTATTCGTTGTCAATTCAGAAGAGGTTTATATGCCATTTTCGAACTAATTGCGTGCCTAAACAGCGAAGGAAATGCAGATTTCATTACTGTCGATAAAGATCTGTGTGTTGAAAAGGCAACGAACAATGTGCACGAGTTCTTTGTTTTGAAAACATCAGAAGAAAATGATTTGATTGAGGAAGCATCTGAGTAGTTGAAGATGAGGTGTGGGATTTTTTTACAGACGCAGCAAAGTGCAGTAAGAGTTACAAAGGTTGTGTGTAAACAAAGGCGATACGGGTATTAACACTACTGAAGAATTTAAAAATAAAATTTGAAAAACATGCTACGAATTGCCAAACAACAATAAAACGATTTTAACAGATTTTTTGCAGTCAAAACTTACTGATTTAATTAAATAACGAGCGGAAGTACTTGCGTTTTAAAATTCATGGTGTAACATATTCTGTTATAATGAATGTATGTTTAACCATGCACCAAAATAGGTACACTGTATGCACTGTATTTTAAAATGAATAAGCAGTATCATTTTAATAATATATTTTATGTACGTGTTTAATGTGAAGTTTTTTTGTGTTGTGAGCCTAGTTGGGCTAAGAAACCTACCTTCCAAATAGCTGTCAACTCCCAGTAGCCGACAAATGTACACTACAGTTCCAGGATGTCCGCTATTTAGAGGTTTTACTGTATTTAGGAGTACACTACACAAGACCATAGCAATAACCATGACACTCTCGATAAAAATAACGTGAGGGATGGCTATCTATGGTCGTACGGTGTTTAATGTTGTAAGAGGCTATCTCTGCCCTGTCAACATATGTGCCTTTTTCCCCTGACAGCTGCAACTAAATTCATCCCTAAATTCGTCAACTCCACACTATCGTCATCAGGGCCTACGCTTCCAACAGCAGCAGCTAAATTCACCCCCTGAACTTCTTTAACTCCACACTATCGCCGTCATCATCAGGATCTGCTTAGTCAAAAAAGCAAAAGCAGATGGACTTGAAAAGGACGTGACGTTGGGAATAGTGGGAACTACTTAAAACTTCATGTGGTGGGCTCATACATTTTCTTTAATGGAGGTCCCTGCAAACCACATTATTAGATTTCAGAATTTAGTTCAATGAGATGTTAAAAGGCGCTGCTGCGCTGTATGATGTCATAGATCTCAATGGAAGAAGTTGCTAGAATAAATTTTACTCAATTTGCTAGAATAAATTTTGTTTTTCTTATGCACTGTCTTTCTCATTGTCTTCATGGAAAAATGGCAGTTCGTTCATCGAAGTTCATCTCACTAAGTTCCTCCTTACGTGATGCGAGGAAGGACACTTCTTCCTTTTAGAAATAGCCACAAATACTTCCCCGTTAACTTCCGTGCGGCATTTATTATCAGTTTGCCGCACCTCCTCCTAGAACAAAGGAAAATCCCTAAACATCTGCACATTCTCTCACAAACAATAATGCTTCTGGTGAATCTTGCATACTGGAAATATATTCCGCGATGTCATGACTTTTCACATTGCAGTTCCTTCATAGAAAGTTCAAATGCTATTTTCCATGAATTCCAGGATATTTGGTTCGACGTGTGCAAATCTTATATAAAGGTCGAATCAAACCGTGATCAATGGGTTACACGAATGAGGTCATATCATGGATCAGTTACACGAGTGAATTGGTTTGGGGAAGGAGGATCAAGACTTTCACGATAGGGTGTGCAAACTATAACGTTTCAGGGTGGTCGAGACGTTACGTGGTACCTTGAATACTAAGTTGTTCTCTCTAAGATAAGATCCACGCTTCCGCGATTGTCTGACACAAAAGTGAAAACGAAAATGATTTTTGGTCTTACCACAGAGAATTTGGATTCGAGGAACAAGCGTAGGCATTATAAAGAAGCCTCCGCTGGTTCCAGTTCAACAGAATGGTGGCAGGTCCCTGACTTCCTTGAAGCTCCGAGTCTTTTTTAGATTTTTTTCCACCTCAGCCTTGGAATAAAGCTCCTGTTCGATGTACTGTCCCAATATACACCTATTTGATGACTGATATTAAAACTTCTTCTGGCTTACATCGATACTCCTAGATGAGTTTGGTGACATCGTTATAGAGTACTTCTGCTCCTTCATTTCCAGATGTTATCTCTAATTATTTTTATACGGTGAAACGCACATCACTTTGGGGAATTCTTTAGCCACCTGTTACGAGCCCCACTCCCCTCTAGGTCGATCCATACCTTTTTCGAATCATGTTGCTAAAATGCGACTTTTAGCAGTTCACAATACAACAGTACCTCAGCTGCTCAATTTCATAGTTTAATTAGGGGTATACCTGCTAGTAAAACGGAACATCCCTCATTGACGCCAAATCTCATTACAACAGCTGCGTTCAAGAAGTCACGATCGAGCACCTTAATTTTAATATTTCAGAAAATAACTGCGCATGCCGTTTTACAAGCAAGGGCATCGTTTAATAGCCTACGCTGGAGCACCGGCGTGTATTAAATTATAACTGAACACGATTGCAGGATTAATCACAACACTTTTTTTTTTTTTTTTTTTTGTTACGAAATACGAAAATTTATAATGCTGAAAGAAGCAACGCAGAAGTGCGACACCTCATGATCTTGGCCTCCACACAGCGCAAAGGCCAACTGTTCCTTCGGAATTAGCACTCAAGTGATACCGTTCGCAATAGGCAAATGTTCTTGGCTGAATCGCATTTCTCAGAAAACAGGAAATTTTACTTGAAAAGCTCACGAGTTTGCAATTCTTCTACGCCAAACAGTACCCAAATGGTACACAGGAGAATAAGCAAAATCGCGACAGGAACTATTGCACAGATTTTGGTCTCATACAACAGCACTCCCACAGGGTATATGACACAAATGTAAATATTATTGGGGGAAATTTCTCCCACGTACACTCACTCTAGCATCCACTGCGCAAAAGTTCGTACTATGCACTGCAGAAATTCAAAAAGCGAGCAGACATACACGTATACCTTAGATGAATGTGTTTCAGCATCTAAAGCGCACTGCATCTGCTTAGGGACTAAAATGTACAAACTACATTTTTTTTAAAAGCGTGATTTCATCACTATTTGTTCGATCTCTTTCAGCATTTCTAAAAGCTGTGCCTAAAGCGTAATATTCGCTGATTCAGAGCTGGAGGCTTAACGGCACTCCGTCAGTAATTAATTCGAAGTGTTAAGTCCTGGTAGGAGATAGATCGAAGTCAAAAATTGCGAGTCTCATTAAAAACGGATCATTAGCTAGTAATGACCTCTTCCCTTTGATTGTCTTCCATCTCACGAATGCGTGAAGTTGATTAATTCAGATAAGCGCACAGAAACGTAAACTGCACAAAATAACTTTTATGGAACTTGACTAAATTGCTGAAAATTTGGAATCTGAAAAAGAAATGTGAACATGCGATCAAGAAGCCAGCGGGAAATGAATTTCAATAAGAGCAGGTCTAAAGCTAAAATTGTTATATCCCATTTGTTAAGGGATAACAGCATTTGTTTTTCGCTTTTCCTTTCATTTCTATCAAGCATTTCCTACGGAATATGAAATGCCGCTGTAAATACGGATGAATTGACTATTATGAGCTGAAATTCATCGATAAAAGATCAAAACGTAGACAAGTTGAGAATATTATTGGCATGGCACGAGTACCTTCCTATATTATTTTAGAATGACCTCCAACCTTCCTATTTTCAGGTACTTGGTGACTTGTATGTGCAACGCGCTCGTGGTCAGAGAAAACATAACCGTGTTGTACACAGCAAACTGGACATTTCTAAATGGCCGGAGATCAACTGTAAATGAGTGAATATCACAAACAGAGTTGGAAACGGGTCAAAAATTTCGGACCGGGACCCGTAACTGACTCGGACAAATCTGCTTTGAACTATAAATTCGAAACTCAATTTATATATATACACATATAAACGTAATATATATATATATATATATACATAATAACTGAACATTTTTTAATAAGAAAATTTGGTTACTTGCTAAATTTTAGTACCACTATGTTGCGTAATCCAGAAGTAATGGCTGACTATGACCGTGACCATGGAGTATATTACAAATGGGAATCATTATTTACAATTACACAAATGTATTTTTTTTAAATGTATTTAGATTATTCACTCTTTCCACGCTTTGATGGAGGTGCGTATGCATTCATATAGTTCGTTAGATGGGCTATAAAGCAGTCGCCCGTCCCAAATTTAAGGTCACTGGTTCCAGGGAAGGGAGAGAGCCAGTGCCGTAAGACAAACACAACATCCATGCCTCACCGGGATTCGAACCCTTATTTTTTTTTTTTTTTTTTTTTGAATGAAGGTTTAACGACCACTGTGAGCAACTCAATGGGCGATAAGCAGTCGCCCGTCTCTAATTTAGGGTCACTGGGTCCAGGGAAGGGATAGAACCAGTGCCGTAAGACAAACACAACATCCATGCCTCACCGGGATTCGAACCCGGACCCCTTTCGGACGAATGATCAGAGGCCATCGCTTAGACCACTGCGCCACATTCGAACCCTTCACGGACGAATGATCACAAGCCAGCGCTTAGACCACTGCGCCACGGGGGCCGGCTTTTAAAAATTTGGAACAGACTCCGGCGGTTTTTTTTTTGTTTTTGTTTTACTGAAAGCAATCTTCGCTCAATGCAAAGGTAACCCTTATATGCGTGCCCTATTGCTCAGTCTCTGTGTTACCTAGTGCATGGCCAACCGCCAACTTAATCATTTGAATGACTTTTTTATTCCAATTGATTTAGCTTCTTCCAGGTGTTGTTATCCCCCCCCTTGTAGTGCATTTCGTAAACCGAAACGCCAGTATTTCCGTTGAAATCTGAGGCAGAAGTTAAGGCGAAACAATGCAGCTATCAGTATCACACACACCTGAAAAACTTTATCATGTACGCAAAGCCTGGGCGTTTACATGGACGTACCTAAACTGGAGGCAAAGATAAATTAAAAGCCTTCTTAAACCTGCTGAAACTGATATGCCGATCGTAAGATGGGATATCCGCATCGCAGAGCTGATAAGTTTACGACGTGCTACACAAGGCCAACCAACAGGAAAGGACAAAAGTTTTTTCGTTTTTGTTTTTAAGAATTTGTAATGTGCGAAATACATAGATGATACGGTGTCTCACAGGAATTTAAGTTATTTACATCTAAAAAAGCACTGGCACGGATAGTATTTTACGTAAATACCGTTTATCCCAAAAAGTTTTCCTCACAGGACTCATTCCTTCGTGCCAACCTTTTTTCGTGGGGGGGGGGGTGTAAAATATTTTTTGGAACTTAAGTTTCATTAAAATTATTTCCTTTATCAAAGTCACAAATTTATATTGCAAAAACTAGTTGAACATCGGGGCCATAAACGCTTCACCCTCCCCCCAATACATATTTATTTGTTTGCTTTGGGTTTTACGACCAACGTGAGCAACTCAATGGGCTATATAAGAAGTCGTCGTCCTTTCATCGAGATTACAGACCGCGGATGGTAGTGGTCAACGTTCGTGACTGCCACGAAAGAACCTCAGGTTCGATCCCGGTCAGGTACGAACGCAAGGACCACTAAATATCTGCCTTGCGTCGGATGGGTACGTTTAGCCGTCGGACCCCGGATACTGGCCTGCCGGTAATAAATAAGGGCGTTTTCTTCCCCTCTACCTCGCTTCCGTGTCACTTTCCTATCGGGCACTCTGGCCCAAATCTCCTAGCTTGCTATTTCTAAGGGTTGTAAGACCTGGGGTCAGACACTTCCTTCCTAAAATCCTCTACATATGATCTGATCTGATAACTGAGGCCACTGGTTCCAGGGAGGGAAGAGAGCCAGTGCCGAAAGACACGCCATGCGTGCCCCACCCGGACGAGCAGTCATAGGCCAGCACTCCGACAACTGCGCCAACGAGGCTGCCCGGAACTCTTGTACAATTATGGCTTATAAAACTCTTATACTAACTCAAAAAGACACGGGAAACCAAAATAAAAGCAAGTTATCGGTACAGAAAATCTAGATATGATATTTATTCAAATAATGCTACTGATTCTATCAGAACCCTACAAATTTCTAAAGAAAATTTCCAACACGATCCACTTTCCTAATGACATAAAACTGAACATTTGATAAAATATGACCTTATTTGCCTAAATCTGTTTTCAGGCATGGCCATTAATCACATTGTTGATCTAACACGTGACTCATCAGTGGATTCGCTTAAAGCTGAGTGCCAAGAAAAAGAGGCCGCCCCAGTGGTCTAAGGGATGGCCTCTGATCAGTCATCAGTAAGGGTTCCAGGTTCGAATCCCGGTGAGGCATGGGTGTTGTGTTTGTCTTACGGCACTGGCTCTCTCCCTTCCCTGGAACCAGTAACCCTAAATTAGGGACGGGCGACTGTTAATATAGCCCATTGGGTTGCTCACGGTGGTAGTTAAACCTCCAATCATAAAAAAAAAACTGGCAACTGCATGTCACAAAGACCTTTGACTGATATTAGTTCTAAACAGCAATGCATTTCCGCTTAGTTTAGAAACTTTCAGCAATGCTAAGTGGTGTATGGCATACTTAGTACAGCAAGTACGTGCATAAATGCGTGGTTTTACGCAGTTATTCTTTCACAAACAAAACTTTCGATTATCTTCCAGTACAATTTAATTTTAATAAATTTTCTCTCATTTTTGTGGTGTTGCAGCATTTTGCATGCCTGAAAGGATTAGGCAAAAGATTTGTAAAGGATTTTTTTCCCACAACTTCCACACTGCAAAATGCCTGAAGTGGGCAAAATAGTCATTTTTGTTCATGTTCATCTAGTGTGATAACCATCATCATCGTCATCAATCATGGGTACAATTCCCGTAGGTGTCTATTGCCATTTTAATGTTATCCCACTGAAGTCTGTTCGCTAAGCGTGGCTCAGTTCTTGAAAAGTTCCACCGCACCAGTCTTCGATACCGTCAGCCCACACACGGTGAGGGCGTCCTAACCAACTCTAGCCTTATTAGCTTTTACTTTCCCGAGCATGTTCTTTTGACATTCATATAACACGGCATTTTGAATCTCATCCGTACTTCCGTCTTTGAAAAACGCTGTTTCATGTTTTCCGAACCTTTTTTCTTCATGCTGTCGCTCCATTTTCAGCATCAACTAGAGCGCTATGAATCTTCATTTCTGCTAGCAGTGTTGTGTGTGTTGTTTTACGATATTACCAACTTTGTTTTTCCTTCCAATTATTTGTTCTGCGGAATTTTTTTGGCATCTTTACAGCTGTAGCCCTGGGCCGATTAATTTCAGTGGATATTAACGTTACTAACTTTTTTTTTTTTTTTTTTTTGGCACAACCGAAAAATTATTTCCTGTACCTTATTATGGTATGTGAAATTAGTATGCCCCAGCAGTTGTTACAATCCCATGCATTGCCTTTTTCTCTATAAATAGAAATGAATGGACACTACTTCTCCATTCATTTGGTACAGCTTGTTACTAAAATAACGTTTTCATTAAATTTCACAAGATTGTATACTCTACTTAATCAATACTTTTCCTATGTGAATTTGTCTGGATCTCACCCATCACTTTTCTATGGATATTTTGTCTGGAGCTCACCCCTTTCAATTTTTCATGCTTTCTAGCATTTCATTTATTTATTCTGTGCTACTTCCGCAGTTGTTGCCTTTAGTTGCCTTTCATTTCTAATCAATCCGTAAGTGCAGGGCTTAAAATTCAGGGCGGGATTCCAGCCGAAGAATTTAAACTTTCACCGAAATAGTTGTTAGGTTAGGAGGGAGTCTCTCACCTTGCAAAATTTTAAGAAAAAATATATAATCTTCGGTCTGTTTTAGGACCACTCACAAAATTCGAGCGTTAAAAACGTATCCTTCATAACATTATATGCGTTTAAAACGGACCCTTCCGAGTTTCGAATATTGCAATCGAATACATCGTTCTTGTCGGGAATATAATCAATTTATGGACACGTGACTCTGCTTCCATACGTAGCGGCATGAGCAGTTCATTTTGCATATCGCCGACTGTTACAAATCAGGTATGAGATTCTTCCTCGGGTTTGCGGAAAACTAGAGAGATTTTTTTTTCTTTTTGGAGGATTAGTGTGTGGGTCGTTTTTCCTTAGGGTCGGTATCCCGTTTTTCATAGCTTTCAAAAACGTAAGTTAAACGAAGTGAAAAAAATTTCCGCAATCGTAATTTCTTTGTCTTGCGAAGTTGCATGTGTCCAATATTGTTGCTGAATATCAATTTACTGCATAAATGTTTGTATATCAGCTTGAAACTGTAGGCAACGATTTCCGAAAACAGAAGTCCGACGGAGCAAAAATTCCCTTGTAAGCTTAGGAACCAGTTTCTTCCGCGGATTCGAGGAATTTTGCCTTTATCATTTTTTGCGTCATTCTCGAGAGCAATACAAAACTGAAGATAATTTGGGTGGAAGGAGATAGTGGTGGAGGCATGTTCTGGTGGGGGAAGGAATTTCGTGCTTCAAAACTTTCGAAAACGGAAGTTAGAGGGAGTGCAGTTTTTAGCCATAATCTTCATTTTCTCTCTCTCGATGTCCCCTGTGTTCAGTATTACTGTAAAATATAATTTTGTTTGATAACTGATTGTGTTTCAGCTTGAAAATGAAGGAATAATTTCCGAAAACGTAAGTCGGACGGAGCGAAGATTTTCCCGTAATCATAATTTTTTTCGATGTTCCCGCTGTCCTGCATATTGTTAAATGTTAGTTTTTCTCAAGTGAAAATCTGGACATTTCGCATATCAGAAGAATAGCTGAATCAGCCAAGTCTCGATTATGTGAACTGCAAACATCTTGTAGTATTAGAGATTTTTTTTTTTTTCCAGAGCTAAAGAGAAGCATGTTCAAATATAAAAAATCAGTTCACCCTTGTAATGCTAAAACTTGCACATGACAGTGTCAAGTCCAGGTTTATTTCATCTTTTGTGAATGTGATGGGACTGCCTGAAGATTTCCTTTCTCCACAATGGAACTCTTTTTGAAGTTGGAGGGTGCAGAACCTGAATCTATAAAACAATACAGACAACACAAGTTTCAGTACAGTTTTTCATAAGCCTTGCAGACCATTTTTTTTTTTTTTTTTTTCAAAAGTTAAGGAAGATGCAGTTAGGAATATTCACTATTCAGACATAGCTATAAAAAGAATGAACAGAATATGTGTGCCAATTTCCAAAGTTTTGTAAGAGTTTATAAGCAACTATCTGCACACATTTCCCTTAGTGTCAAAGGTTTTGCAAGTAGGTCTTATGTTACCTTTAACAAATGTACCACATGAATGTGGCTTTTTAAAAGCACACAAAACAATTAAGTCAAAATTAAATATTCACTGTGCAACAAAAATCTTAATGCAGATTTTTGAAATTGGGCCAGATAAACCTCAGAAAACCAGCTGATCAAAGCTTGCTAACTGTACTAAGGAATGAAAGACAGACAAAAAATTCAGGCACAATTTTATGATATCAATGTACTGAAAAATGAACCTCTGTCACGCACAAATGTAAGAATTCAAAGCAAAGAAACACAAACATTGAAGAGTGAAACGTTTCAAGCTGTGTCGCTGTTTTTGTAAAATGAATCATGGTAATTTGTATTAGATTGAATGCTGGTAAATTTCTTGATCTAATTCATTTGTTTGTTCTAAAAACCAAGTATAGGGCTCATATTGTTTAAAAAATTACTACTGTTTTCCCAAATCTTTTAATATTATAAACTAAGTCACATATTCAAAACTCCCCACCCAAAATTTTCAAACCCCACCATTTACAGACACAGGTGATACTCCCATTTCAAATTTGAATTTTAAGCCCTGAAGTGGAGTAATGCATATTTGATACATGTGGTTCAGAAGACCACTGTATGTACTACACCATAAACAAAGACCTGTTGCAGAAAGAACAGTATTGACAAATTTTTTTTTTTTTTTTTTTTTTTTTGGATTTTCATAGCAACTTGACACCCTAATGCCACAAAATGTTTAATGTTTTGAAAATGTGTTACTGAAAAACATGAAAAAAAATTTGCAGCAGTTTTTAATCTTGAATGATACATAATGTTTCAAACCCTTTTAAAAGAATAATAAATTATGTACTCTTTTAGAATGTGCTGTTGGTGAAATATTTTTCGTAAAAACTAAATTTAAGACCCTCCAGCTAAAACTTCCAAAAAACTGCAGTCGTTCAACTGACATCAAAGTCCAGCTTTCGGAATTTGAGATTGCACACTCCAGACATATTTCATTGGAACACACAAAGCAGGATGGTATGTTGCAGGGGGAACACAAATAAGATGTTTTGTGCTTCTCAGCAGCTGGACAAAGAAAATGCATTTTTCAGTTGCTAACACTTTATCCCTTTTGTCCCTCCTATTCTGCTTCTCAGCAATGAGAACAATGATGGCACAGCAAATAACAGTCTAAAGTTCACAGAGTAATGTAACAACTGATCTGAAAAGTCATCTTTACAACTTCTAATGATTTCTCCAAAACCAAGACCATTAAAATTTGGGAGAATGCTAAATTGTTTTTCATGTGTCAGAGACTTACACTTCATTAAACTACATGACACCACTCACACCACGTATGAGACAACTTTGAAAGCAACATTTTGCAGTGCATAAGTAGTGTCATGCAGTCCAGGAGACAAATGCATCAATGAAAAATATACTGCCTATGGTTATCCAAAGAAAGCAAGCATGTTGATTGCCTAATTAATAACATATTTGAAGGTACAAATTGTTAGGTCTATTGCATATGTGAATAAAACATATGTATCTATAACTACTACAGTCCATGAAACTGCACAATGCCACTTAAGGGTTAATTAGTTTGTCTCCATTCAGGAATCTTTCAAATTATTCCTCCTCTCTAATTTTTAGGTACTAGCCATTTCTCAGCACCACTATATGCTTGCTTTTACTTATCTGATAAAAGTGATATCCATCAGCCTTGTTTCTAGCTCTTTACAGTTTTAAACATCTTTTGGCTCCCTTCTTGTGTCCAATTCTTCAAAAATTCCACTGCCATTTTAGATGCTTTTCCATCAGTCTTTTTTCCTGTTCTTACAATTGAGTGGCCCAGTGGAAAAGAGGCACATGCCACAAAACACATTTTTGTTCAGAAAAGGCAATTTTACTAAAATTGTTGTCTCAAAAAAAAAAAAGTTGGAAACGTAATTAGTTTAACAGCATGTTAAAATAGATTTTGTAGGATGTTTGTTGTCAAATCTTCACTGAAGTGTCACCATTAATAATATGATAAAAATGTTAATACAGTGAAGAATCATAGGACGGTCAGTTTAAAATGCACTCACTGGAAATAAATTCTGAAGTTTGTTATGCAACTTACATGATATTTCAAACAAGTAATAATTATTAGACCACAATTAATGTAAATTTCAGCAGATGGCATTGGTCATTTTTTCATATTATTTAGATATGTAAGTATGTCATAACAATGACATCAAAAAAGTGTCAATGTTGTGCTACGCTTGTACCCAATGAAAAGAAAAATGTACCAGAACTTTCAAAGACTGTCTGCATCCATCTCTTCATCGATGTTTTCTGTTTCTTCCGTTACATCAGTGTTGTCATTTTTTAACGCATCATAGAATCCAGCATAAACAGGTGGTATAAACTGCATCAGACTTAGTATGTCACTAAGTTTTGCAGCCTTTATTAGTCTTCCATGAGGATATTTCACTGGCAAACAGTTTTCTGAATTCGTTGGATGACCATGCCTTTTTTGAAGACTACCTTTCATTGGTACTTCCATGGGATTATGAGTATTCTTGATGCAAACAGAATGATTGCCACCCACTAATCACAGAACCATAGCTTTTCTAAGATTACAACATTGTTTATCAATAGTCACACTTTTCTTCACAAAATTCACCACTATTGGTGCCAGTGAAACAAAATCTGCAGTTTTCTTTCCACTACCATGAATTGTTTCTTTTGTCTGCTTTGTGGCATCAGTTCTGCCCATTTTTTCGAAGGAGTGTACACTGCTTGTGTCCTTCTCTTGCATTTCTCTACGAGATTAAAATTTTGGTCGCAAGGCATGAGTATGTCCAGGTGCAAAAAATTGGTGTTCAATGGTAGCAAAGAATTTCTTGTCCAAGAGGTACAACCAAAGCCCTAGGACGATGTAATTTTGGTCCTGTCCAACACACGAATCAGAGTATATGATTAAGGTACGGTGATTATCTTGTTTGAGAAGCTGCATTGCCTTCAAAACACAACTTCCAAATTCATCAGCTCCCCTTGAAGCCACGTCTTCTGACCATACACACATTACTGCCCTCTCATCGTTGCAACAGTGAACACCAGAGTTGTCTCTTAAGAAATACATTTTCAGTAGAAATATACAAAGTCGGAAGAGCATGCTGCAAATTGATACACAAAACTAGTGTTTCACTACCATCCTGTTTTGAATCGTTTGTTGCTTCCTTCAGGCTGTTGTAAGCAGATTCAGCTTTACACAAATGCAGTTGAAAATCTGCTGACTGAAGATTATTCGCTGCTTTTGCAGAATCACAGGTATTGCATGTGTCACTTGATGGCAGTTTAAAGCCAATATTAAATTCACTGTTAAATATATTTTGGTAAACATGTTCTTTCACATGGACTTCGCTAGTAATCAGAGTAACACAGTACAAACGACACATTTCTGCAAGTGAATGTACCGAAGTAATGTATGTCCTGTTCGGGTTATGTCTTCAAGTATAGTGTGAAGTGTATCTTGGAAACATTTGAATGCGTTTTCCTACCTATAGACCACATGCTTTCTCTCAGAAGTGATTGTGTGGGTTCTGTTCAAATGCATACCTCTTTTGTCATGCAGTGGTGTATGAAGTGGGTCATATGGAGACATGCGTTCAGACTGAAGAGGACAGGAAGCATGTGGTCTGTCTTCTGCTTCAGAATGCTTACTGTCTTTATTAGCATCTCTCTGAATCGTTCGTTAACGTTTTACACCACCACCACAAGGTAATAAAAATGCCTTTCCGCACACTTCGATTTCACTATGTTTACTGCAATGAATAAAATACTTGAACGAAACATTCCTCTGGCTTTCTGTTGCAACTTTCCTCTTATTAATGTAAGCACACTTGCACTTTTACAGCCTTACTAGTCTGAATAAATAAGCATTTTTCTTGTTATAATCTCCAAGACTGTAAAACTCCTTAAATATGTCTTCTCTGTGTTGCAGTGAAAGTGTCGAATATTTACAACTTCGTTTACAATACTGATCTATGTTTTCAAGCACTTTAGCAGGTACAATAGTTTTATTTCATCGAACGTATTCTTGTTCAGTTTTGCAACTTCCTTCTTTCGTTGTCTTTCCATTTATCAGGATTCCTAGAACGTTTCTTCCCCAAAACTTTTGCACTTTTTTCACTACTCACATTTACATCAACTCCCTGTATTTTCATCTTGAAAACACTGACATAACACAACTTCATCTCGCACAACAGCTGCGATTGTTTGCTTGTGCATGTCACAGCCACTCAGAGGCACCGCACTATACACCTAGTGAGCTGCATGGCATGTGCCCTTAGCTTCCACTGGAGATTTCACACGTTACTGAAAATATATTTTAATTGGCTGGGGATGTGCATGCACATGGGTCAGACGACCAGTTTTTAGTGAAATAGACTCTAGATGGAAGCTACTATCAGATGCATGCCTTAACTTAAATTTGACTCTTAATGGCACGAGCCTCTTTTCCACTGGGCCACTCAATTTTAAACATAATTTAACTCTCCTCTTGTGTCCAGTTTTTCATAAACTCCATTGCCATTTCAAATGTTTTTCCATCAGCCTTATTTCTTGCTTTTACAATATTAAACACCTTTTTGGCTTCCCTCGTGTCCAATTCTTTATAAACTCCACTGCCATTTTAGATGCTTTTCCATAGGTTTTGCCCAACTCTCAATGCTGTTTGCACTGTGGCACAACACGCATTTTCTCAGCATTTTCCTTTCCTTCCTGCTGTACTTCATTTCATAGTTAGGTCTCAGCATTTTCCTTTCCTTCCTGCTGTACTTCATTTCATAGTTAGGTTTCTTTGTCAGCTTCGCATTGCCAATGCAATTCCCAGAATCTTAGTAATTGCCAATTTCAACACTTCAGCATTTCCTTTCCATTACTATTGAATGTTTTCTCTCTGTCTGCGTGTGTGTGTGTGTGTGTGTGCGTGTAAGTACTCCTTTGAAGGCTGACCTGTTTTTCCCCCTTGAATTAACACCATTTGATTTCAGTTTTCAGTACATGATCTCTTTTCCTCTTGTTTCCATTTCTTGATTTTATTTCCAAGACCAGGATAAGTACCTGATGTTATGGTTCAACTAACTCCATTAAGTCACACTTTTTATCTTCTTTCCACAGAGATCCCTTGTGCAACACATAAATATATATATTTATCCTCTACTCTTTAAGGAATTAGGTGTTCCTTACACTTTAGAAAGCAAGTGGCCAAAGCCATATCAAATATCATGGTGAATTTTATCTTACTCCAATCTTGGTTGATTTCACCATACACTTTTCCCCTCATGCTTTCTGTGTAGGTATTCTCATTACTTTGTCCAAAATAAACATTAAGGGCTCCCTCCAATTAACACTGTCTCATCTATTGAAAGCTTCCTCCACCAGCTGCCAGAAATGCACCTTTCCCTCAAGGTCACAACTGGGTCCATAAGCACATAAAATATTCTTTGCCATTCCACTTAATGATTTCTTGCAGTCTCCACTTCAAAAATAGATTTTTTAGGTCCCTTGACAGGAAAATATACAGGGTGATTCATAAGCATACAGTTTCAACACACTATAAAACAAGAACAATGTAAGATATTTTATGTTACCTGTAACAGAATTGTAGAGGAATGTTTCAAGTTTTTTTTAGAGACAGTCACAGATGATCTATGTGTGCACCCTTAGTCACGCGACACACATCGAGCCAGTAATCCATTTCCGCCCAAACGAGAGGTAAGAAATCCGAATGAAGTGCAGTGATAGTGGCTGTGATACGCTGTTTCAGCTCCACTAGATCAACAGGAAGGTGTGGGGTGAATACCTTGTCCTTTATGCACCCCCACAGGGAAAAGTACCTTCCTGTTGATCTAGCGGAGCTGAAACAGCGTATCACAGCCACTATCACTGCATTTGATTCAGATATCTTACCTCACGTTTGGGCGGAACTGGATTACCAGCTCGATGTGTGTCGTGGTACTAAGGGTGCACACATAGAACATCTGTGACTGTCTCTAAAAAACTTTAAACATTCCCCTACAATTCGGTTACAGGTAACATAAAATATCTTACATTGTTCTTGTTTTATAGTGCGTTGAAACTGTTTACTTCTTTATGAATCACCCTGTATATAGTATACAGGAGTTGAAAAATATCTGGAAAGTTACAAGCCCAGCTGAGCATGTATAATTTACCTGCCCAGGTACTAAAAGCTGGACACCCGTGAAAATTATGTTTTAAGATATAAAAAAAAAAAAAAAATCAGAATCAGGGCTCTGATTTGTGTTAAGTTAAACAATATGAACTTTTTTTTAAACATTTTGCATTTCCATTTTAAGGTCTGTATTAAAAATGTCCAATGCACAAAAGCGTATCTCAAGTTTCAAGATGATCCTGAAATTGGTATAAAATGGTATGATGATAAAATTGGTATTTGAGAAATTTAGTGATTCTGCCGGGTAATCCTTTTATTAAAGTTTTTGCCCTTTGTCACTAAACACAGAAGGAGAGTTCCATCAGAGGCATTCCTCCTATCAATGACTGTAAACAATATTTGGAGCAAAACTACATATGGTTTCAATTTCTGGACCTAGAAAATAATATAATTAAAGAAGTGATATTCTTCTGTCCTTGGCACTTCATAACAATAATAGAACTTCCGGTGATTAGAAGTGAAATGAAATAAGACATTTTTTCTTGTAGTATGAAATTCTAATCCAAACTTTCTTTATTTTAAAGTCTAGCTGCTTAGTCTGGGCAAATAGATTTTTTATTTTTCTGCCCAGGTCAATAATTTATATGCCCCGGGCATCTCGAGCATGGTATTTTTCAAGCCCTGGCCGTTATCTGCACTATAAAAAGTACTTGTAATCCACACCCTGATGTTATGTGTGCTTTGTTTCCTTTCTTCCTTGAATTCAGAGCAGTTGAATATTTTTCCTTTTCACAAGTTTGAAACTTCTCCCAGTCATGCTTCCCATATTCAAAGTTGTCAGTCTGAATCTTTGGACATGCTTTAACCCCATTTTTCCTTAGCAGGGTAGCATTTGCTGTTATAGGTCTGTACATCTCTAGAAAATGCCCTAGTGTTTAATACTTTTCCAGTTACTTCATTTATACAGTTGTGCCAAAAGTTTTAATCTGGATGCTCTTTTTGTCATATCCTTTGCAGCCAGTTAGATTGTCTACTCCTAGGTGGAATCTTAAAAAATGAGTCAAAAATGTTTACTCCACAATTTATTCAGCTACAGCACTTATAAAAGCTGCAGTTACAACAGATAGGTTCTTACAGAACTTTGGCACATTTCTGAATTTATTACTTATGTCACTGTTTTTGGAATGGTATTGCTATAAATTGAAGCACAATTTTAAAAAATGCTCATGCTGTAACAATGATAACTTTTCAACCAAAGGAAGATATTTACATTTAAAGGAAAAGCAATATCAATTACTATAATAATAATAATAATAATAATAATAATAATTCAAAATGTCAACTAGAATGAAGAGCTCTTACAACACAAACATGCATTTTAAAGAAATTTATGTGTTTTGAAACCTAACCAAATTGTTACACTATCTACCAACAAGTAATTGGACACCCCTGCAATCGACGATATCTGCGGTCCTGATACACGTCACAGCTGCCACTGTTAAATATCGTGTGGGAAACAACAAGGCAACCAGTTGCATGCAAGATGCCACGCAGTTCGGAGCTCTCCGATTTTGAGAAAGGTGTAATCGTCGGGTATCACAGAAATGGCCAATCCATACGTGACATATTCAGCGAGTTGAAGTACCCAAAATCGACAGTGGCCTATGTGATTGGCAAGTGGAAGATGAGAGGTGACTGTCGGAATGTGCCCAGACCCGGCAGACCCAGACCAACCGGTGCTGGTCAGAGAAATTCAGAAGAACCACACCAAATCGATGGGCCACATTCCCAAGGAGTTTCAACAGGCAACCGGGAGTGTTCTTTCAATGAATAACATCTGTAAGGAAGCCCATCTGCTCGGTTATCATGGGCGTGCTGCCGCCCACAAACCTTTGATCACCAAGTCCAATAGTGCTGCTCGGCTAACGTAGTGCAAAGAACGTCGACAGTGAACCATTGAACAGTGGAAACAGGCTCTCTGGAGCGACGAATCAAGGTTCACCCTCTACCGTTCAGATGGCAGGGTCTGAGTTTGGCGTCTGCCTGGAGAACGCCTCCTGCCGGAATGTATTGTGCGAACTGTGAAGTTTGGCAGGGTGGTGGAATTATGCTATGGGGGAGTTTCTCCTGGTATGGCACGGGACACTTGGTCGCAATTCCTGGTGAACTCAACGCCGAGACCTACTGCACCATTTTGGATGACCATGCGCTTCCTACGTTGTGGCAGTTTTACGGGGTGGACCCATGTTACTTTCAGGGTGACAATGCCACCTGTCATGTTGCGAGGTCCACCATGGCTTGGTATGGTGACAATGGGGTTAATCAAATGGGCTGGCCTGCGCTTAACTCCTATTGAGCAACTCTGGGACGAGTTGAAGCGTCGACTTAAGGGGTGCCCCCACCGTCCGAAATCGGTGAAGGAACCGACCTGTCTTCTCCAAGCCGAGTGGAAGAAAATACTGCTAGCCGTCGTACAACGCCTGGTTGAGAGTATGCCCCGGAGGTTCGCAGCTGTAATCGCCGCTCGTGGAGACTCCACAAACTATTAAAGGTGAATAAACTTTGTTTTCCTTTGCTATCACAGGTGTCCAATTACTTGTTGGTAGATAGTGTATTAGAATATGAAACAGACTTTCCACTTTAATTAACACTTCAGGGAAAGAGGAAAGATCAAAAAAGAAGTACCTCTCTTTTTGGTGTTGCCTTAGGATTGGTGCACAAATGCTAAGTTGTATCAGAAAAGAATTCTCAGTTTAATATTTTATTTCAAACAATACAGTAACACAACTGAACCAATTTTCCATCTGTACATCCTTTTTTCTATTCACAATTTAAGTTTTGTTCCACGATTTCTTTGACTATTCTACACTATGGATCAGTATTATAAGAAAATGACCTCCAAAGTATATTTCTTCATTTAACATTTACATGACTTGTTTAGCAAACACTACAATTAAAGCTAAGAAATAGTTTTATATTACAGTTACACTCAAGATAAAAAGTAAAAAAAATTAAGAAATGTTATCAAACTGAAGTGAAAATTTTGACAAAAAATGCAATGAATTTCTTCACCAATCTAGCTTCAATTCCTTAACTATTAATGAACTTTTTAATATAGAAATATATTCTCTTTAGTTGTACATTATTACATTTATACTATTAGGTTGTTCTCCAAATTCAGTAGTTCCTCATAAGAATATCCACCAAATTTAAATTATTGTGACATGTCTGTTCACAATGATCTTGGCACACAACTTCACATCTATCTGTCACATGCCCATTTTGTACATAATACTCATAATCTTATATCTTTCTGCACTGATAGTAAAACAATATAAGATGAATGAAATCTGATGTCCCATGGCATCAGGCATCTACAGGAATATTACCCATGGTTGTTATTGATGATGATCTTATATTTTTTAGGTACATTTCTTAATTTGATCCTTCAGCAATTCCTTGGACTTTTGTGCTGAACTCTCTCTTCGAACTCATGGTTGAAGCACCTTATTATTCATTCCCTTAGCATGTCTAAACCACTTCAACCTACTAACAGTGTCATATTATTATTATTTTTTTTTTTTTTTGGCCACACCACAAACTGCCTGTATATGAATCATATTTCCAGAACTCAAACCACTAAGTTTTTTTCTGCAGTACTCAGGTTTTACTACCATAAAATTATTGGAGTAAGAACAATTACACCTTCACCCAGAGCAATTCTGTACTTTTTTGGAATCCACCACTTCTGTGATATGCCCTTAAATGGAAATTACTTTCAAAGCTGAATAATACTACCTAATCTGTTTTCTCTAATATGCATGCTTCCAAAATACACAAATTCATTCCCACTGTTAAATTATTTATCAATCATTCAGACTAATCTTGCATTCAATACAAACAGTTCATTGTACAAAAGCCACGTCTCTGAACCAATCTGCATATATGCTCTGTTCTGTCCATTCTGAAATTCAACCAGAATTAAATTCCAAATAGGGTTATGAAAAGGATTCTTCAACTTTGTCAGTTTTCACTCTGAAAGATGAAAGACATCATTCCTTCAAACAGACAACCATATATGAATTGATAAATGAGTGACAGTATGCTTTGCTAAAAATATTGAATATTTTCTAATATTAACAGTTGTGGCAATTTTTAAATTTCTCTCAGTTCCAAAACTTATACTACAATCTAATAATTCCAAAAATCCAGACTCAATTTTAAAAGTAGCAATTTTACAGTACGAAAAAGGTTAAGTAAGAGCTCAAACAAAAGTTCATTTATCATAAACATAGTACCGAAAAAATTTGTTTTCTATTACTGCAAATAGAACCTTGTTTCAGATATCTATGTCATGTTTAATAGTGGAAATCTAGTAGGTTCGTCCGTGATGGGTCTGGGTTCGAATCCCGGTGAGGCATGGATGTCGTGTTTGTATTAGACACTGGCTCTCTCCCTTCCCTGGAACCAGTGGCCCTAAATTAGGGATGGGTGACTGCTTATAGCCCACTGAGTTGCTCAGAGTGGTCGTTAAACCTTCAATCAAAAAAAAAAAAAAAAGCCTAGTAGTTGTGTATCCTGTCTGTTCAGGAAAGTGTTTTGACAATTTTGGTAATTACACATTTTTTTGTATACAATTAATTTCACAGCTGTAATACCAAATGTACTCATTACAATGCCTTAAAGCAAAAATAATGGAAAGAATTTTGCAGTTTTAACAGACTTTTCTCAACAGTTATACTACATGTACTACTTTTGTATAGGCCTACCGTACTTTATTAACATTGCTTATAATTTCTTACTTGCTACATTCTGGTATTGCCCAATGAGTATAGAATTAAAACAAAAAAAAAATGAACTTAATACCATGCAGCCTAGCCTGTCCACTGACCATTTTTTTTTTTTTTTCTGTCTGGGTCAGTTTGGAATGAATGCATCTAAGAACTGAAAGAACTCTTGCTGATTACTACACTGATAAAAATGTATGTGCACAAGTTAAGAGATACTGTACAATCAATTTTCAGTTGAGCAGACATCAAGTAATTACCAATGAACATGCTGTTCACAGAATTCTTCAGTTTAATGGGTGATAGATAAGATGCATATTAGGTAAATCATCATAAAATGAACACTTACCAGATATGCAAATTGACTTTTTTTTTATTTTTTTGATTGAAGGTTTAACGACCACCGTGAGCAACTCAATGGGCTATAAGCAGTCTCCCGTCCCTAATTTAGGGTCACTGGTTCCAGGGAAGGGAGAGAGCCAGTGCCGTAAGACAAACACAACATCCATGCCTCACCGGGATTCAAACCCGGACCCCTTTCGGACGAATGATCAGAAGCCATCGCTTAGACCACTGCGCCACCGGGGCGGCTGACAAATATTCAATACTACTCTTACTCTTGAAACAAGACTTCCATTACTAATTTTTAAAGTCTGTTCCACAAGGGTTGTTAATTTTTCAAAAAACTTCACACAGTTTCTTTCTTCTCTAAGTTAACATTTTAACAGAGGGACATGCATAGAATTTCTTTGGGGTGGGGGTGGGGTGAAATTTTGGAAATCCATCAGGACAAAATAAAAGTTAATAAAAAGTAGAATAAAAAATTAAAGCATTATTTTTATGTAAGTTTATGCATTTTTATTAAAGCGTTTTTTCTAACGTAAGTCACACTTTTTTAAAAATGAAACACTTTCGGGAGGAGCCAACCCCTCTCTAAATATGCCTCTCGGAGGGGAGGAAAAGAAAACATTGCTACAGTTTTAAATGTGATAATTTTAATTTTTGTAGCTCCAAGTTTCAAAAATTGTAATAAAAAGCTTACTTCAAGAAGAAATTTTCAATGCATATTATACATCAACTTGCACATTGAGGAAGTCTTCATTTTATATTTCTGATGTCTCATCAATTATTAATTTGTGTTATTTTTCAGTTGTTGAATAAACAACTTCAATGCTAACTTTTCAGTTTAATTCCTTTGTCAGCAAAAATGTTTGTCATGAAGCTCTTTGGAAATTCATTGTTCTTTAAAGAAAAAAAAAGTTTTCAATGAAGCTACATGTATTAGTATGCAGTTTACCACTAACTTTTGTGTGCTAGTAATATGTGGTGGTTCTTCCTACACACACAGAAGCACCTTAGTAGAATGATCAGCTTCCTGTGTTTCAAATGCCTTAATATGTTCATATGTTCAATAAATACTTATTATATCAAAAGACATAAAATTATTGCTCAAGAGAATATTTTGCAAATATAATTTGACAAAGGAGAGAAACTATTAATCAGCCTAAGCAATAATGCAAAATATTGCTTCGGCTGACTGTTAAGACATTGAAAATTTGAAAGCATAGCACAGATGTTTTGAGAATTTAATTTTAGCAAAATGGTGCTATTCAAAAACACAGTAATTTAACTTTGTGGTTGAATTCAAGTTGAATATTTCACTTAGCATTTAGGATGAATAAAATAATGAAACTTGAGATCAAGAGATTAAATGGCATTTAACAGTAAAGGCAGAAATGTGGTTTAACAGCCACATAATTGCAAAGCATTTAGTGGTTAGCCTAACTAATACAAGATTAAAAAACATATCAACTTGCATAACTTAGGATATTTAACTCCCAAAACATTTAATAAATATTTTAATAAAAATGAAAAACCAATAAATGCACTTGTCTAACTACTCACACTCTCCACTGAATGTCAACAAAATATGTGATTAGATGTGAATGTTAACACATGTTAATTGTTGTTGCTTTTTAACCCAGTTTTTAGCAAAATCTCAGCAGTATGTGTGTAACTGACAAGCCATGGCTGCAGTGCTGTCTAGCTAAAAGTAGTAAAGTAGTTATAGTAAATTGTATTATGATCTGTGTTTAAATATAGCAAGACTACAATCACGGAGTTACCCACTTCTTAGAAGGCTGCAGATTTGGAGATTGATTTGTGTTTGCATAGATTCACAGGAACTAAAAATGGGTCAGTGTGTGTGCATGTATAATAACAGATCAATTTAACAGCTACTATTTTATCCTCCCATTCCGTGGAAAGCCCACCACGGCATCAGAGGATAAAATAGTCACATTGAAAGATCAATGCAAACAAAATCAAGGAGTAATTCTGTGGCACTCAGGCTTAAGAAAATTCATCCCCTATTTTAATTTAACTTTGACAAAAGTCACACTTATTTTCATTACACTGAATATTCTTTTCATATGTTATTTGTCTGTCTGTAGTCTAAATATTTGCTGTATTTCCAAATCAGAATGCTTTCAAGTAGTTCTTAATAAACTTCTTTCTGTTTTCTTTAAAATTTTGTAATAGCCACCTTAATGGCTATTTTTATTTGTAAATAGCAGAAAACATAGCACGATTATTCCATATATTTCCTTCATAAAATATATTTACCAAAAAAAAAAAAATCCCCCATTAAGGCAGCTAATTATAACAAAATTCTAAAGAAAATGAAAAAGTTTATCAGGAACTACTTGAAAGTGTTCTGATCTGGGAGTACAGCTTAATATTTCTCACCTTTCATACAGCTTAGTTTTTTGGTCTGAACACCTAGCAAACCAGAGCTTTCACTCTAATACCTGCTTTATAAAGTTCTCCACTTCTGTTCTAAATTATACATTCCGTTTACTTTTGAAAACTACTACAGGATATACTGCATAGCATGTCTTCCCATACCTTGTATATTAACATCATATTTGGAGTGGTTCACTAAAATCAGCTACTCAATTTTAATTACAGGGAAACAAGCAGTTTGTTCCTCAAACTGGTTTACATCATGAACTAGTGTTTGTGAGGTAAACTGTTTTATGCCGCCCAGTGGTGGGAGGTGATGGCTTCGAACCTCTTGTTAGTCGGGCCTGGGTTCGATTCCTAGGTGAGGCATGGGTGGTGTTTGATGGCACTGGCTCCGTCCCTTCCCTGGGACCAGTGGCCCTAAATTAGGGGTGAGAGAGAGAGAGAGAGACAGCTTATATAGCCTTAGGAGTGGCTCATGGTGGTCATTTAAACCCTGAAACAAATAGAAAAAAAGAAAGAAAAACTGTTATACAGGCATTTCTGCATTGCGCTTGAGAACAAACTACCAAACTTGATGTACTGATTTTCATACTGATAAAATATTATGAACTATTTTGCCAAATCATTCATTACAGCCACAGTAAAATGAAATTTCTTGCCAGGTATGGTTTTATAAATACGTAGCTTGCGATCTCAAGCTATTTAAACATTATTCTGAGGCTGAAGATTTGAAAAGTTCATGCTTTAAAAAACTTATAATATACACCTTCATGATTTTTTTTAATACAGCACAAAATTAAATATATGAATGCATTAACCGACAGTGTGAATGAATAACAATTTTTTTTTAATTTTTTGCAGAATCATATTTTTACCGTTCAACATATTTTTTCTTACTCAATAGTATTAGTCCTTATCACATTAAATACATCACAGTTCCACAGCTACTTTTCTTTTACTTAAAACAACAGCAGTTACTGCACGCGTTCCAAGAAACCAATATGCATAACACCGGTAATGATGCTACTATCATGCATCCAACCTTTCACATCTAGTCAATGAATACTACTCAACAAAACAACCGATGTGATAATAACGTTGCACATGATGATACTGTGGAATGAAATAAATGTCCACAACTCTATTTAGCAATAAATAACCCCATCCCTTTTAATTCCCACAACCTAGATCCGCATGTTGCATCCCAACAATTTGCATATCAGATGCGGAATGTAAGCCTCGAAAAGTACAGCACCAAATCACCGCAAGGGCTAAACCTCACCCGTACTTGAATAGTTAAAATAACAGTCTTGTATTTCGCCTCATAATGAGCTAAATGCAATCGAATATCCATCCTGGGGGACATACAACAGCCTTCGACTAGCAAAAATTTGAGCGATCGAGTGGCTGAAACCATTGTATGGTGGCAGTACTGTTCGTTTCACATGCTAGATGAGAGACAAGCAAGAGAAAGAATGGCAGCAGCATGCGACGTTTGCCAGAAAATTTTCATTGTTTTACTCACCATGGCTCGAGGAACCGTACGATAGGCCCGTCACAACCAGAAGGATAATTCCAAGATATTTCATTATTACATGTAAATCACAGAATATCCAGTTCCAAGGGTCAAATCAACGAAGTAGAAATATTTATCCACACCGTCGAACCGATGAGAATGTGTCTTGCCGAGCGACCGCCGCTGTCTTCCTCTTCCCACAGATCCGCCTCGCGGAGACGGTGACGTCATCGGCATCACGTGACAGTATCCACCATGACTGCATGCTTCTCCTTGGAAAGCGATCGATTCAAAAGCACGGACTTTTCACAATCATTTTCAAGGTAATTTGTCCTGGAGTGATAAAAAAAAAAAAAAAAAAGGCTGTCTGCTTTTAATCAGTTGGTACATTTTACTTTACTTTAATATTCGAAAATATGGAAATAAATTATTATTTTGAAGACCTTAATGCAAAATAAGAAAAAAGGTGGTTATTTTCTGAGAAATACCTTTCTACGTCTTTGATTCTTAGAAAATGCGCAACGAAAACCAGGAGGATACAAAGAAGGAATTGTAAGACATTGAAATTAAAAGTTAACAAGCTGAATTTACAAATGTAAGTTATATATTATCATGATATGTACAAACACTACAAAAAACACTAAGACGTATCCCAGGGCTAAGACAAAGTTCATGAAGCGGAAAATAAAAACTTCTTGTTCTTGGCGAAATTGCTAACAACGAAATGAAAAAAAGTGAAAAACATAAAACATAAGCAAGGTGGGGGGGTGGTAAGAGGAGCGCTAAAATCAGAGACAGGCTGACAGACTTAAGAATTACATTTTAAGCAAAAATGCGCAGTAGTTATTATTTTTTTTTTTTATTCTTTACTAGAAATAGTGGAAATTGTTTTCTGCTCAACGGAAACAGCAAAATACGGAGTCGCAAACACATTTGTATGAATGAAAGCGATTAGAACGTACCAGGGTTTGTAAACCACAGCGGTTGCGCAGTAGCCGAGAGGTTACAATGCTAACCTGTCACCGAAATTGTGAATGTGCATTGTAGGCAAGACGTGGTAATTTTATGTTTTGGTGATCAGGGGTTCTGTCTTTTCTTTTCTTTTTTTTTTTTTTTTTTTTTTTGTTATATTCTTCCAAGCTCGTGGAATAAAGTCGAACAACCCCTCTCCAGAATTCTACAGGATTTTTCCAAGGTCATCTGTTCACAACTAACCGTTTCGAATGAGAGCGCTTCGGTGTAAAGATAAAACAAGGTAACCACCGCATGGGTTGAAAACTCGTTTGGTTCGAAGTTCGAAACAATATCACCTTCGTTATAATTATCATTCCAGTTAAGTGTTCCAGTTTACTGTATGACTAAAAGAAAAATAAACTCTACAGTGGTAACACTGATGAGTTACTAAATGTATTCAGATTAACGAACCGCAATTAATTGTTAATTGACTTGAAGCGTAGAAGAAATCTTACAAGCAACGTTCAGTTAAAGTGGTTATATTTTGCTTATTGGCACCCCAGGTGGATCAGCAAAAAACATTTCCGGTTGGACCAGCGGTCTTGAGCGCGAGCTCCTGACTTCCGTACTACTGGACCTGGGTTCAAATCCCGAGGCAAAACATCAATGTTGTGTTAGCCCTTGTGACGCTGGTACTCTCCGTTTCCTGGGATCAGTGTCCCTAAATGAGTAATTGCTGACCTTTTGCTTTACATGCACATGGGACTGTTAAGCCACGGAAATCGATGAATTAATTTATAAAAATAGAAAAGGAAAACTTTCTGCAATAGTTTCACTGAGCATTGTTGGTGCATTGTTAGCAGGTCATACGTCTCATACTGCATTTAAGTAGATTCTAAATTTGGATTTAGTATGGTGATAATGGGTACCGTTCAATTGTTGTGGCCGACTTTCGTACACCTTGCGATTTCCGTACGTATAACTTAAAAGGCTTATGACCTAGTGCGAGTTCCGTACAGGTTTAAACTAAGCCGTTTAATGAACAAGTCGCACCCAAAAATTAAAAGGTTGATAAAAGGTTTGAAAGACGAGGCAGATTATAATGGCTTTTTGAAAAAGAGACATGACCTACAGCTTGAGAAGAAAACACACCTTAAGAAACTCATCAAATTCGACAAACAAATATACATGATTGTTGTGCAGCACCATCTTGTGATTCTGAGACCCCGAAAAAATGTTTAAAAGCTCTGGCCTTCGTTAAAAAACTTGAGTAGTTGTAAAAAATAAAAAAAAACGTAAAAAAAATTTAAAATAAAAAAATGTAAACAAAACCTTCAAACAAAAAATATAAGAAAAAATTGCATTAATAAAAAACAAAGGGATAATCCCGGCAATTTTTTAAACAGGCCAGCATGTCCTAAGCATGGATAAAATGTGGAGGGAAAGCATGCCAATATGATGCAAGAAACCATCATCACATGTACACACGCTTGCTTTCTTATAATTACATCTTTGAATTTTTGTCATTTGCGTTAAAATAAGCAATAAATTTCACAAAGATTCCATAAAAAATTAGGGCAATACCTCAAAATTGTAGTTATTTTTCAATTTAGTCAATTATTTGTTATTAAAACCATTTCATTAATCAACCGTTTATATATGAAGGGCCGAATTCCCTCAACTCCTTTGTACGGAACTCGCACGTTGTTGAAAAAATTTCCTCCACATGTACGGAAATCGCACGAAATGGCATAGAATTTGAGTTGTACGGAAGTCAGCCATCACCCCGTTCAATTGTCCAAGATTACTTGTGTGCCTTTCAATGCACCAGTGATGTGAAGAGGTAGAATTAAGTGGGCTATTGGCACCAGTAGTATAAAACAACGGGTCCGAGACTAAGGATGCATCCAAAGCCGCGGATGGCTTAGTGTTTAGCGATTCAGACTATCAAAGCAAAGTCCCCAGGTTCGAGCCTGGGCTGATCTTTCAGAGATGGTGTGATTTACTAACAATCGCTGAATATCCGCCGTGCATCGGACGAGCACGTTAAGTGACGGCCCCCAGGTTGGACCCACTGGTTAAATGGGTATCCTTTCCTATGCTCCCCATGAAATTCTCTCACCTGTGTGCAACATCGTACTTGTACGGTGGCGCCATCTACTGTACTCTAATCTCACTACAAATTGTTCTGTCAAAGTCACTAGACTTGCTCTCATTCCTTCCGTTTCTGTGTCCTGCCCAAAAGGCGATCTCGCTGTAGGTGGCTGGGATCTAAACTCTACTCATTGTGGACGGAAGTCCTACAAGAAAATGACAAATACTGTAGTATTGGTCCAAGGATGCATCCTTCTAGAAGAAGGATGGGGGGGCTGGTGCAGAAGGATGGGGGGGCTGGTGCAGAAGGATGGGGGGGCTGGTGCAGAAGGATGGGGAGGGGGCTGGCGCAGAAGGAGGGGTGTGTGGCTTGCGGCAGAAGAAACAGGGCACTGTGTGGCCTGACGCAGAAGGGTGTGGGGGCGTGGCAGATGGCGCTAGTGTGTAGGGTCGATGCTGTTGTGCTGCCCCCTAGCGGTGCTTTTTGGAACTTTCGATGGATCTTTGAGGGATGGCAACGACCGAGTGGGGGATAGACATAGGGGCTGTCAAACTCGATGTGCTGCCTCCTAGCGGTGCTTTTTGGAACTTTCGATGGATCTTTGAGGGATGGCAACGACCGATTGGGGGACAGACATAGGGGGATGTCAACTCGATGTGCTGCCTCCTGGCGGTGCTTTTTGGAACTTCCGATGGATCTTTGAGGGATGGCAACGACCGATTGGGGTATAGACATAGGGGGATGTCAACTCGATGTGCTGCCTCCTAGCGGTGCTTTTTGGAACTTTCGATGGATCTTTGAGGGATGGCAACGACCGATTGGGGGATAGACATAGGGGGATGTCAACTCGATGTGCTGCCTCCTAGCGGTGCTTTTTGGAACTTCCGATGGATCTTTGAGGGATGGCAACGACTGAGTGGGGGAAAAGGGGATGTGTACGCGATGTGCTGCCCCTAGCGGTGCTTTTTGGAACTTTCGATGGATCTTTGAGGGATGGCAACGACCGAGTGGGGGAAAGAGGATGGGTACGGGATGTGCTGCCCCTAGCGGTGCTTTTTGGAACTTTATTATTTTCTCGGGAGATTTACTGGACTCTGTCAAATTTTTAGAGGAAGTCTTTCCAATAAATTTTGTTTACTCGAATTTGTTTTATTAAACTTATATTTTTAGAACTTCCGTGAGGTGTTAGGAATTTTTATAGACGTTCAATTATTTTGTTCTGCTCGAGTTCATAAAAAATGCTCTGATGGTCCCAGCGAGATTCGAACTCGCAATCCTTCGTTCAGAAAGCTGACGTTCTTCCCACTAGAGCATTGGCAAAAGATGTTTGAAATGGAAAGATGCTTGTTCATGGCGTTAAAATGTTTTGGGGGGGAACTTTTCTTGGAATTTCATTTTAAAATGCAGTGTGAGGGGGAGTGGACGTTATCTGAATTGTGAGCGAGTTGGTGTGAACATGATTTTTCTGTTACGGTGGAACATCTCTCGTTGAATTGTTGTAATGAAGGATGTAATGAAACAGGCGTATCTTACAGTTATAAAAGGAGGAAGTTTCGGTGGGGTGAATGCTTTATTCCGTGTTGTCAAGAAAGAAGGCGTCAAGAAAAAAGACATGGAAAAACGGCTGATGGGGGAGAAAACGTATACCCTCCACAAACCGATGAGACCTCCTTTCTGAGAAACAGAGTGTTGGTGAATAAAATAGACCAACAGTTTCAAGCAGACTTGGTTGACCACCTCAGTTTGAATCGTCATAATGAAGGATTTCGTTACTTGTTGACGTGTATTGATATATTTTCCAAATATGCGTGGGTGATTCCCCTAAAACAAAAGTCGGGGTTCCATATCGTTCAAGCGTTTTCCAAGATTTTCGAACAGAGAAAACCATTAAAACTGCTGCAAACTGATAAAGGAACTGAATTTAAGCACAAAGAATTTCAAAAGTTCTTAAAACAGCACGAGGTGCATTTCTTTACGACGAACAACGAGACGAAAGCAAGTGTTGTGAAAAGATTCAATCGCACGTTGAAAACTAGAATGTGGCGATTCCTTACAAGTCAAAATACGTTCCGATTCATCGACGTGCTCGACGATTTAGTCCACAGAGACACTCATTCTCCCCATCGAAGTATAAAAATGTGAACGAAAACAATGAAAAGCAAGTGTTTGACAATCTGTATAGTGACCTCAAGAGGGAAAACCCTCCTATAAATTCCAAGTGGGTGATCACGTGAGGATTTCTAAAACCAAATTAACGTTTGAAAAGGGATACGAATCAAATTGGACGGAAGAAGTGTTTGTGGCGAGTGACCTCATTCCAAGATCCCCTCCCGTGTACAAAGTAAAAGATTTATTGAACGAAGAACTGGAAGGGACATTTTACGCCCAAGAGCTTCAAAAAGTGACTCTCTTCGAGTCCTTTTCTGTGGAACGTGTTCAGAAGAAACGCAAAAGAAAAGGAAAAATGGAATACTTTGTCAAAAATAAAGGCTACCCCGATAAATTCAACGCATGAATTCACGCGGAAGACTTCTTTTTTTTTTTTTTTTTTTTTTTTTTTTTTTGATTGGAGGTTTAACGACCACCGTGAGCAACTCAAATGGGCTATAAGCAGTCGCCCGTCCCTAATTTTGGGTCACTGGTTCCAGGGAAGGGAAAGAGCCAGTGCCGTAAGACAAACACAACATCCATGCCTGACCGGGATTCGAACCCGGACCCCTTATGGACGAATGATCAGAGGCCAACGCCTTAGACCACTGCGCCACCGGGGCGGCCCGCGGAAGACTTCACCTCCCTATAAAACCAACCTTATTTTTAGATGAAACGTCATTCGTCAAGATGAGTTTCTATCTGACACTACCGAGCGACAGCTTTCTCGGCTACTTTTTGGACAACAAAATATCCCATTTCATAACGCGTCTTCCATCCCCAATCGAATTGAATGGAGACTGGGAAGTGCGACTCGTCGAACTCATCTACCCCCATTCGTGGTATAATATCACAAAAAATTCCAACCATTTCGAATAAGATTTAGGAACCGGTCAGTCTAAGACGGGAAGAATCTCTCCAGGTCATTACGAGTCTATAGCGGACATTGTTAAATCCATTAGCAATCACTTTGCCAATAAAATCTTTTTGAATTATAATAAAGCTACTCAAAAGGTCAAGTCAACTCTTCTTAAAGGTACTCGCTTGGTTTTGTACCCAGGGATTGCGAAAATCTTAGGATACCAACCCATGCTGAGTGGAGCTGTCTCGGTAAATGGTGAATTTATCGCAGATCTAAACGGTCGGTTTTCTCTGTTGTATGTGTACAGCGATATTGTGGAACCGCAACCGGTGGGAGACATGGTTGCTCCTCTCCTTCGCATCGTTAAAGTGAGTGGTGTGGATGGAGAGATGGTGAGCGCTTTGTTCGATCGACTTCATTATTTACCTCTTTCAAGAAAAAAATTCCAAACCATCGAAATTGTTTTAAGGAATCACATAGGTCAATTAGTACCATTTGAACGTGGAACAGCGATCGTGAAACTTCATTTTCGTCTCAAGCATCTCTAATCATGTACGAACCATATCGCTGCTTTACAAAATCCTTCGAGGATTATTACGTCAGTCAAACTGGAAAAGGAATAGTTTATTATCAAGGAGTACCACTACAAAAAGGTTATGGACTTGGAGGACTTTTTCGTTCATTATTTAGAGCGGCGGTACCATTATTTAAACAAGGTGCTAAAACGCTCGGAAAACAAGTCTTACGAACGGGTATGTATCTCACCAATGACGTCTTTCTCGGTAAAGATGCGAAAACGGCAACCAAACAACGAGCTACAGAAGCAGAACAAATTCTCACTGATAAAGCAGCTACGAAAATGAAGAAAATGTTGGGGAAGCGTTAAAAAAAGAGAAAAACGAAGAAACGCATCATTCGTTCAAAGAAATCCAAGAGGACAGCACGCGATATTTTTGATCCGTAAACCATGGCTATGATTCACAGTCATTCTCCCGTATGTCTCAAGTCGGAATTGGATTTATTTGCTTTACCGCCTACCCAAACGAGTATGGAAAAACGACAGTGGATCGAATATCACCCATTGGCCAACATTCGAGATGGAGGACCTCTGGAATTTAATATTTCTGGGAGTGGAGAAGAATACATGGACTTGTCTTCCAGCCAACTCTACGTGAAAATTAAAATTGTGAAAGCTGACAATTCTGCCCTAACTGACAAAGAGCCCGTGTGTCCCATTAACTGTGTTCTTCATTCTCTGTTTTCACAAGTCGACATTAGTTTAAACGAAAGAGTGATTTCCTCATCAAGCAACACGTATCCATACAGAGCTTATATTGAAACTCTACTGAATCGCGGAGAAGAAGCAAAGAAATCCTATTTAGCATGCGAAGGTTTTTACAAGGATACAGCCGGACATCTACACGAAATTACTCCCACGAATGATGCAACAAACACGGGATTACATCAACTCTGCGAACTCATAAAAGAAAGCAAGACGCTGGATATGATTGGAACCTTGAACTGCGATTTATTTTATCAAAACAGACTGCTGCTCAATTTAGTGGATATGAAAATCAAACTGGTTCGAAGTAAACCTGATTTCTGCCTTGTTTCCTCCTCCGGGACCCCCAATTACAGAGTTCTCATCGAACACGCATCCATTTTTGTGAGAAAATTGAAAGTCAACCCTGGAGTTGCCATCGTATTCCATTGATCGTGTTTTATGCAAAGTGTATTCCGTCTCTCAAGGAAGTATGTCTTTCGTGCAAGACAACGTATTCCTCGGACAAATACCCAAAAGACTGGTTATTGGATGTGTAGACAACGACGCTTTTAATGGTACATATAAATCCAACCCATTTGAATTCAAGCATTGTGATGTCAACTTTATCGCCGTGTGCGTTGACGGACAGCCAGTTCCTCATAAACCTCTAGAACCCAATTTTGAAAAGGAAAGCACAATTCGTTCCTTCCACAGTCTATTTCAAGGCACCGAGAAACTGGGTCAGGACCGTGGAATATTTATCGATCGTGCGGAATTTTCCAAGGGATACACTCTTTATGCATTCGATCTCAGTCCGGACATATGCGATGGAGGACATTTGAACCTGATCCAGCAAGGAAATTTAAGAGTGGAAATCAAATTTGGAAAAGCTTTGGTAAAAACCATTTCTGTGCTAATCTACGCAGAGTTCCAGAACATTATTGAAATTTCCAAGTCCAGAAATATTCTTTGTGATTTCTCCAATTCAAGAAATGAACAGTATACAAATAACCAAGTCCTTAAAGCAAGATCCCGTGACCGACGTTCCTTCCTCGGAGTGTTTGCCTGTGACCGCCTTCCCAAGAGAATTGTCAAGTAGCCAGCATGCCTTGTTGTGAATACGGACCGACATGGAAATCCTGGAAAACACTGGTTGGCAATGTATATGTCAAACCCAAAAACAATGGTATTTTTTATTTTTTCGGATATTCTCCAGAATATTTTCAAGGACCTATTGCTCAATTTGTCTCCAAGTTTGAAACTATGAATTTTAATGATGTACCTCTTCAAAGTTCGTTTACGGCCGTATGTGGTCAATTTTGTATTTTCTTCCTTTATTCTAGATGTAGCGGAAAAAGCTTGTATTCCATTGTAAGAAATTTTCGATGGGAATCTGAAACAAACGACGTGCATGTCTATCATTTTGTTCGACATAAATTTGGAATTGTAACAAAATTTAGAATTTAAAATAAAAACTGATTTCAACTCTATTTTATGTGTCTTTAAATTATTTTGTAAGTTCTTGAATGACCTCAGTTGACAACATGGAAGTGCCCAGACTACAACATCCTTTCACAGCTCTGACAGCGGGTCCTACGGGATGTGGAAAATACCCAGTTTGTAAAACGCTTACTTCAACATCAAGGGGAAGTCATCTCTCCCCCTCCCGAACACGTGGTGTGGTTCTATGGGGTTCACCTAACATTGTACGATGAATTAGAAAACGTGACATTTGTGGAAGGCAACCCCTCTAATTTCCGCGACTATGTGAAAGGAAGAACGCTGTTTGTCATTGACGATCTCATGACTGAATGCGGAAGTGATAAAAAATTAACTCACTTGTTCACTAGAGGGTGTCATCATTTCAATGTGTCCGTGATATTCATTACTCAAAATATTTTTCATAAAGGTAAAGAAATGAGAGAAATTTCCCTGAATGCTCATTACTTTTTTCTGTTTAAATCATGAAGAGATGTGAATCAAATCACTCATTTAGGGAGGCAATTGCACCTTAGCAAACTTAAATTTTTCAAGAAGTGTATATGGATGCCACAAAATCCACTTACAGCTATTTATTGATTGATCTAAAACCTGAGACAAAGGAAGAATTAAGATTACGCTCTCAGATACTTCCGGGAGACATTCAAGTATTATATCAACCTCGGTCAAATGAAATAAGTCTCAGTTTTCACCATGACGCTGTCTGAGCAACAGATCCAACTTTTATGCATCATTCAACACTGTCCAAAAAAAGTATTAAAAGACCTAATATCGAAGTGTAGAAAAAATGGAATTAAAGCTATATGCGAAGTTTGTATGAATGCCTTAAAATGAAATGTTCCGCTTACTCCCACCTAGAAACATTCATTGCAACGGCATAAAAGCCCACCTTGCGAGCGAGCTCTCGAAAACATACACCTCTGTATAAAAAGAAGAGGACACTCCTTATTCAAAAAGGGGTATTTTTAGGTGTGTTGATTCCCGCTCCTCTCGGTGTATTAACGACTCTGCTTATAAAATAATGGAATTTGCTAAGAAAATGGTTCTGATTCTCGAAGAACGGATTTCCCGTCATATGCCAACAGACGAAACGCTAACGGACTTAGACAAAGAGATGAAAAAAATTCTCCTAAGCAAAGAGTCTGACGAAGTAAAAGTGAAATTATATAATCAAGTTATAAGCGCATTCGTGTTTCCAGTTTTAATCCTCCAGTTACATCTCACGAAACCCCATCGAGAACTGAAAAACCAGTGAAAGAAGAACATGTCAAAGACGAGAAAGTAAAAGATCGTTCAGTCCGTTCCTTCTAACTTGAAAAGAAATGCAAGAAATGTGATGGGGATGTCTTTAAAACGAACTCTGATATTATTGGCTGGAGTCCCAAGGCTGAATTTAAATATAATGGACGCATTGTGAAAAACACGAATATAGTAGACCTCATAGACTCTATGTTTCGAAGCAAAGGATCTAAGCTGCACATACCTCCTGAATTTGCAAAAGCATTAAAAGACATTAATATGCCCCAAAAGTACATTAAAATAAACAAATGTTGAAAGTTCCTGTACAAGAAGGAAATTCTGTTGTAACTTCTAAACTAAAAAAGACAAATTCTAAGAAAATATGTAAAAATGTTCGTTGGATTCCCTATTAAAAAAAATTTAGTTGAAAAAAAGTGTCATTCTTTTTTGAGTTTTTTTTTCTTTCTTTTTTAAATGTATTCATTCTCGGAAAAGTTCATTCTTTCCTAGGGTTAAAAATGGAACACTTCATTTTTCTTAGTAGACAATTTTGAGAAAACACGTTTCAGTAAAAGCAGGTGAAAATCCCATAGAATAACATGGGAAAACTAGCACACATAAAAAGACTGTTCCGAAACGAGTAAAAATCTGTTGAAGATCTTTTTCGAAAAAGTTGAAAACAGTTCATTCAGGTAGAAAACGGAAAGTTGAAAACAGATCAGGTTGAAAATGGAATGTACTAAAAATGTCTAAGGAAAGAAATTTTTATAAAACACAGACTGTTTTAGTTTTCACAGGCTAGAGGGAGTCTTCAGTGAGAGCGCTTCTTCTTTTTCAACTCAAAGAATAAAGCGAGTCAGTTTGAAACATTTCAAACTCCCCGAAAATAAGCCGTCTACTCTGATTTCGACTCAATACTGTAAAGCATTGCTCTCAGACCAGTCGGAAATCCCCCGATTGGCCACCTAATGGAAAACATCAGGCGCATTTCCCTTAATAAATACCCAAATATCCTTAAGAAAAGTCTGCCAAAAAAGCACTAGTTCCCCATTAAATAAATTGGATTCATTCTGTTACTGTTTTTAAACATTTCAAAAAAGAAATTTCTTTTACTTTTAAAATTCTTGAAAGCTTAATATGTTGACTCATTTCAATAAAAAAAATAATTTCACTAAATTTAGATCAATATAAAAAATAATTTCACTAAATTTAGATCAATATAAAAAGTAATTTCACACAATTTATGTCTGAGAGTTAAAAAAATAATTACACTTACATTTAGGCTCTAGAATTAGAAAAAAAAATGACTTTAAAAATTTCCAAAAAAATATTTGCATTTTTTTAAAACTTGAATTCTCACTTTTTTTTCAGTAATTTGCCTACCTACCTCCCCCTTCCCTTACCCAAATTTTAGGAGACCTAAAAAGGACTTTTTTCAACAGCTGCTGTTTCCTCTAACTCAATACAAGTCGTATTGAGCTACGTGCATGTCGTGAACCGTTTTCAACAAGTTCGTGATGTCCAGAGATTCTAAACATTCTTTGGAGATGAGTCCCTTCGAAGCAGCAACGAAAGATTCCGCTACAACCACAGGCTGCAGCATAGCAACGGCGCAGACAAAGTGAGTGCTAAACAATATTCATAGAATCAGAGCAGGCATGCTCCATGATGTTGTTAGGCAATTCACGATAGGGCAAGAGACATTCCGGACATCGAAACAGTAGGTTTACCTTTTCTTCTATTTGTGTCGTGAGCACCTCGATCAAGATGAAAATCAACTCTTCATCAGAAATGTTCGTTCCTGGACGATTCATACTCTGCAGCTTTTACACAGCTTTTCCGAAAATGGATCCAAACTGCAGCTGAGTAATGCTTTTCCATATGTCGTCGCATTTCTCCAACAGTTCATCAAATTCTTCCCACTTTAATGTGATGGAAATGGGGTTTAAACGACGGAAACCATGACATCTAGGGAGAGCTGTTCAAAAGAATTCACACAGCTGTCCCCTACTTCTCCGACAGGAAAGGGAGAAACAGTCAGTTCACTGTTGACAATCACTTTGTCAATCCTAGCTCGGAAACTATATGAACGTTCCATAAACTTTCGGAAAGTTAGAGCTGTCATAGTAATTCCATTTTTGGTGGTCTGGAAAGTTTGTCCGTCATAATGATAACTCCGGAGATGGACTCGGACCGAGTTTGTGAAATCAGTAACTTTCACCACAACTTTTCCTCCCAAAGACAAATGATGGGGGGGGGAGATCATTTGTAGTTGGAGACCGATTCGTAATGCTCGGCTCAGCCACGCAGAATTTCTTGCCAACGGGCGAGGAAGAGGCCGACGAACGTTTCATCATGATTCGGGAAATTGAATCGTTAGCACACTACAAGGAGGAAGAAGGCACAAGTGACTCAGACGAATGCACAAGACGAACTGACGGTGAAAGAGCACTGTCTTTATCTGGTTTGTTATCAGCTGACAAACAAACGATGGACCTTGGAACTGATAACAGAGGTTGACAATCATCCTGTTTACTGCGTGAGAGCGTGAATAAGTCACGAGACAATGGCGTCTGTGTCATCATCTTTCTGAAGGTTAAATTTAGCCTAATATTTGGAGCATTCTTTTGACGCGGTAGACCATGACTTCAATAAGAATTTGTTGGCGGATGCATCTGGAGAAGAGATCCTGATCTCTGAGTTAATGAAACTGGTTTAAACCCGTTTTGCTTTAAAACAAAGTCTCTTTCTTGCCCGAGAGATACAGAGGCAATGCAAGACAAATGTTCTAAATCTGATTCATTGTCCATATGAAATCCGATGCTATCTTTTCCAGTTCGGTATTTGTTTATTAAAACAAAGTTGAAAGTCTCCTCGCATTCTTTCTCAACAGCGAGCTTGATTTCTGGAAGTAATGGGGTCCAAGGACGGGGTTCCAAGGTCAAACCACTGAAAGTGTATTTCAGATCAGGGTCCCCGAATGCGAAATGCTGTCTAGGAATGTTATATAACTTTCCGAAATTTTTTTTTTCTAAGAATTCACCACTCAAATATTCCACTTCATCTTCCAAACGAGAATAGTAATGAATCGCTTGAGCAGGGGAGGAGAGCTGAGAGTAACCAAAATGGAGATTTTCCTTGTTATGACGAAGAGACAACATTTTTTTCTTTTTTCAGGCCAACACACTCACACCAACCACCGAAGCGATAACGAGGCAGGCAGGCAGGCAGGTTTGCGATAAGGCGTATGACGGCAGGTTTTCGAGAAGAGCAAGCAGCTTTTCCCCTCTTCACCACCTGCTTGTTCTGTCAGAAGGACCTTCCCTTTTGAAATTTTGGGAAAAAATTACTCCTCCCTTGCCCTAATTACGGTGGCAAAGAAATTTTCTAGAAATGCGTACATGAAGACAGAATATTAAAGTAACAACATTCCTCAATTTATATAAAAAAACAACCGCTGCTGGTTTTAAAGTTCCTTCTCTTGTAATTTATTTTCTCGCTAAATGCATCTTTGACAACCCCGAAAGCTGAACTTCTGTTCTTTTCAAAATGATTTGTTCCGAAAGGAGTTCATTTTCTGGGGAATGCAGATTGAAAGCAACGTGATCACTCGTTATTTCTGTACAGACAGTTAAAACTATGAGCAGCAACAAATTAAAAAAAACTGAAGAAAAATACCAAAAAAAAAAAAAAAACCCAACAACAATGGACTCTCTTCACACGTTTTCAAAATGACGTCATTTGAGAGGAGGTTTTTCATGACAAATTTCTTCCAACAGGAAAAGAATGTATGCGAGCAGAGTAAAAATTTTGAGATATCTTCTCATGAGCAGAGTAAGAATTTTGAGACGAAATATCTTCGCATGAGCAGAGTAAATATTTTGAGACGAAATATCTTCGCATGAGCAGAGTAAAAATTTTGAGACGAAATATCTTCGCATGAGCAAATTGAGACGAAATATCTTCACGTGAGCAAAACAAAAATTTTGAGACGAAATTTTTTTTTCTATGAATCCAAGCGAGCAGCAACAAAAATGACGGAGGCATTTCATAGAGCAGAAATTTTTTTTATAAAGGAAATTTTCCTGAGCAATGAGTGAAGACTTGAACTATTCATTCTCTTCCTGGACAAAGTGTGCCGTGTGGACCCCCATGCCAAGCAGTTTATCGACATAGAGTGGTTCGAAAAGACAGCTATTTCGTTTTTAATTTCTTCCGGTGAGGCTCTTCAGATTCTAATGAATAATGCCCATGAGGAAGAGAATGGATATTGTCCTGGGATACGACTCGCTTGTTGTCATATGGGCTAAGAGACGTTTTGTTTATGACAATAGTGAAAACCGAATGTTTCATGCTTCGAATGCAATAACTCATGTTCTTCTTTTCTTGCATATGAATGAGTGAAGACTTGAAATCATTCAAACGAAGCTATTTTGTTTTGCTCACGCCTTTAGCTTTTTTGACTTCTTCTTCTGTAGCAAAAGCATACGTCTTCTGTTTAAGACCAACAAATTCTGTAATGGCTCTTCCTTGGGTCTCGTCTTTAAGTTTCCCAATTACTTTTTTATTTTTAAGACAATAGAGCGGGTGGCTTGTGCAGAAATCTCTCGTGTCTAATTCATTTTTAATTATTTCCATATCTTTATATAGATCTTCTGTCTTGATGTGATAGAAGAAACTATCAGTATCCATATAAAGAATGGAAATGTTGTCACGTTATAAAGGCCTCATCACTTCATAATGGAAGTCGTACATTCTAGTTTTAGAGAGGTCTAAAATGGTGACTCCCAAATAAATGGGTTTGTTGAAGGTGAGTTGCGTGACATTAAAATGCATAGACACAAGAAAATTTCATTTCCACCAGCTTCATCTTTCAGTATGAAGCGGTCTTTAAAATTAGGCTTACTGAGCAGCTTTTCCAGTCGATTGTCTTCGCACACCAGCTCAACTTTGGTTCGGTTGCGAATATTTTCCATTGTTTTGCCAAAGACGAAATTATTCATCAATTTGAAAAAATCTTTCTCAAACTCATTTTTAGCCTTCTTTCTCATTTCATTATTAAGCCGAATATAAGGTTGCAACCACTTGCTTTGATCGAAACTTAATCCTCGATGCACTTTTGTAATGACGAGACCCGCTTATACTGCCTGTTTGAGAAGACGATAATGAGCCACGTACCTGGTTTTGTTTTTCAAGGTAGTCAGTAATTTTACCTGACGTGTTTCGGGAACAACCTCAGTTTCTGGACAGAAAGGTAAATACGAATGAAGATCGTGAAGCATGTCAGGATAGCTGATGTCAACATCGAGAAAGTATCCCGTGTTGGCATCGTCCGCTATGTGGGTGACATCAAACTGCTTCAGTTCTTCATCGGAAAGCCACCGGAAGTGACTCATACATCGAAAACCCGTATAGATTCGTGCAATCGAGATAAGAGATGAAGCTGGTTTCTTTGGAGGCATCAAAAATTTTTCAGATAGTTATTATTGGCCTCAGCATGCCACTTTACACACATACACAAACCACTCCGCTTTCCGCTCTCTAGAAAAAGTAGCATATCATAATCCCTTAAGAGCTGGAGAGAAACTTTAGTACATTTGAGCATGGTGGACCAACTTAAGTCAGGACAACTGAAAAACCATGCAGGATCTAAAGAATAAGTGTCCTGGCAAATATTTCTGGAATTTTCAAACACGTCAGCCAAAATGAGCACATCTGTTTTTAAGTACACATCTGCATACTGGCCTAAATTCTGAATCTTCATGGTCACCCGTACTTTTTCGGCATGCTCACATTCTTCATCTGTTATATGACAATTTAATTTATTGAAGAAATCCTTTTGGGGAGGTAAAGAAGTTTCTTCCAACTTGTTCTACGACGAAATGTAGTCATAGGGAAAGATGCCTTTCTGCGTGAGGAGTTGAATTTTTCATCATTAGGAATAAGCTGTCGTGTAATTTTAAAATGCGTTCTCGGAAGATTATTTGATAAACTGCTTGGCATGAATCGAAAACTGTCCAGGAAACGAACTTCAAGCCCACCTATCTTTTTAGAAAAAGAAATAAATTTCTCGGTCGACTCGGAGATCACGCTAATTTCTCCTGGAAGGCAATCTAATTCCTTGATGATGAAATGCGAGTCGAATCCCGAAAGGTTGTGCATCAGAACTGGAACAAAGGAAGGATTTTTTAAATTGATATTGCAGGAAGCATGTGCGGGTCCTCTGAATTTCCCAGTACGATGATCGTGATCCGCCACTTTCTTTTTGGATTTGCTGCAGGAATTAAATCCACCTTCACCACAAATATGACATATGCTTGCTTTCCGATAGAAATCTTTTTCAGCCTCCGTCAATGCAATCATAGGGATATTTATTTTATAATTTTTTCAGTGACTTCCACATCTTCTTTGAGAGTGTGAAGGAAATGACTCACAACTCACTGCTCTGCTCTATGAGTTCGGAAAACATATTAACGACCTTCCACATCTTTTATGAAATAAGCATATGATATGACTTCATGAGATTGGGTTGGAGTGGTGAAGGACTCGCTTGGATTCAGGAACGGACCTTGAATGGGTTTTAAGACGCTCTCAAAATCAGCGTACACAACAAAAGGAACCCGCTGACTGAATTTGAAATCTTTAAAGGCTAATTCCTTGTCTTCTGGCATCTTGATCAGGACAGTCTTGTTTTTATTACATAATTTCTTGTGCTCATTTAATTTTTTCTCTCTATTGTACCTCGTATCATAAGTTTAAAAACATTTTTTGCAGATGTGTACTTTACTTTTGATGGAAGACAATTGACTGGAAATAAGCCGCTCAAAATTTGTAATGTAAGCAGTGTTTGCACCCTCCGTTTTCTAAATACAACAAATCTCTGTGGTCCGCTAGCTCTTCTTCGCATACTTTAATGGGAAATATCTTACAAGCTTCATCTATCCCGTAAATGTTGATGCTGATGTTGTTGGTCTTCTCAAATTTTGGGATGTCGGAAATCTAGACGGGATAGTCCACACAATCCCACTTGTAGCCGCCTTCAAAATCAGCATCGTTGAGGTAGGTGGCTAGCTACCCTATGTCGATGACCTCTTTCTTGAAGACGTGGGGTCCACTCGGCATATTTGAAACAGAAGGCATCCGAATTTGTAACGTTCACTACAGCATATTTCTTCTGAATATGGCTGGGAAGCATAATAAAGGAACCTCCTCTCAATGGCCTAAACCGATTGACCCGGAGTTCGAACCACTCCATGTGAAAAAACATCCAGCCTGATCCTTTCAGTTCGCATTCAGAACATTCAGTGAGTAGTTTCCTGGACATGATATCGAAAAATTACCCGAGATTTGTAGATCGATACACTAGCTTATTAGTTGTTTTTAAATTCCCAGAACATACATCACATTCCTCCGGGTCATCAGGTTTAGGCTTTTTAAAAGCTGCCTGCATAATTGCATTTATTTTAATGGATGGGTGTGCTGCCAGTGCCTGCTCTAGAATGCTTACAGGAGAATTTTGGATGCCATTCAAAAATGTGGACAGACCACTGTTTCCCCTTCCGGAACAATCTTAAATGTTTGTAGATGGTTTTGAGCCACCGACTGCTCTTAAATGTAAGTCCCCATATACAATGGGAGCTTCGGAACTGGGGCCTGAGACATCATGGCTGGGGCCAGCAACAACTTCATGACTGGGGCCTGCTGCATTGAAGAGGCCCGCTGCATTTGAAGGGTCCGCAGCATTGGAGGGGCCTGCCGAAGACGCATTCAACGAGGTCCCCCACCTGCGCATTCTCGAATGACATTTAAGAATGTGCATCTGCAAGTACGCATTTCTAGAAAAACTCTTCCTACAAAACATACACGGAAAAGGTACCTCAGAATGAATTTTGACATGTCGCTGCAAATTCTGTTTCAAAGTGAAGACCTTCTGACAGATCTTACAAGTGAAAGGGGTAGGTAGTACGTTAGGCACAAATGAGGAAAGTAGGTCTTGCGACATTAGAATTTCCTCTAATGCCTGAAACACTTCTGAATTTTGCAAAAATAGCTGTTCATCTTCCAACCACCGTCCTTTCTGTGAAAGAATAATAATAATAAAAATGAACCCTCTTCCCTATCAAAGCATTTTTTCATGAAATAAGCATTTAAAACGGGAAATTCCTACATTGCGAATAATTTTTTATGGGAAAGGTGAGCTATCGTAAAAAAATGACGTTATGAAAAACAAAATGTTTTAAAGGAATAAACGATTCCACTAACAAAAATTTTCCTTCCTGAAAATCTAGCTTTAATCGTATGCAAAAGAATTCACATACTGTTCCTAACATGCTAACATGTTTTAAACCCCTATCAACGCATTTGCATGAAATAAAAATTAAAATGGGAAATTCCTACATTGAGAATAAACTACTTAAATATTTAAGAGAGCTATCGTAAAAATATTAATTCCTAAAATATTTTTAAAAAAGAACTATGTTTTAAAGGAATAGACGATTCCACTAACAAGAATTTTCCTTCCTGAAAATCTAAATTTAATCGTATGCAAAAGAACTCACATACTGTTCCTAATACGCTAACATATTTTTTCCTTAAGGCTGTCTTTGAAAGAGTGTTAGGCTTCATCTTCTGCGATAGATGGCGCAAAATATCACTCCTTGGGCGTAGCTTTTACGTCTTGAGGAATTGTCCCAGAAGTTGGCGTCAGCGAATGACTGAAGACCATACCATATTCAGAATGGAAGCGGTCTCTCGTTGGCTGCACAATGAAAAGACAGAATACGCGTGGTTTCGTTTTAACCAATGACATTATTTGGGGTTGAGCTTAGTGGGAAGGCGTGGTTTCTGTCTCAAATTCAAGTGTTTTCTGGTAATGTACACATTTTCTCTTCAAAACATGAACGTACAGTTGAATTTAAGATTATCTATAGAAGACAAGATTCCAATCTCCCTTCAGTGCCCATTCTTTGATTTCTATTTGGCCTAGATAATTAAAAAAATCAGACAGAAATGAGTGATTTCGTTTCTTCAACACAGAAACACTGCCAAGCTAACACCTGGTGCCATCTAGTGCCTGAATTCTTTCGAGTCAGATAAATTGAATTTTAAAAGAAATTCTAACAAATTTTTTCGGGAAAATAACTGCGACACGTATTAGCTATGGGTCGTTTTTATTTGTTGTCAAAATTTCAAACTCTACAAAGTAATAGTTTTAGAGAAAATGTGTACAAAAGAATTTGCATTACATATATACGACAGAATTTCTGTTACACTCATTCAAAGACAGCTTTAAGGGAATCCACTCATGACTGCATGAAATTTTAACAACATCCTAATTCAAACAACTTGGGAGACCTAACAATAAATAAAAAACATTGCATGCAAATAAACGAACGCTTACCTCTTCCATTACAGAAACTGGTGAAAAATTACTTTCAGATGTCATGGTATTCCAAAAAACACACCACAAAATTCAGGCAGAACAGAATAGAACACGGAACAACTTCACGACTGTTAGCAGCGAAATCAATATGAAGACTGAAGGGAAGGAATGAACAACGCTAGTTTTATAGCGAACAGGATGCACTTTTGACTCCCGACATTGGAAGAAACGTCACGAGAGGGGGATTGAACTATGCGCTTTCTAAGAATTTTGTTGGTTTGAAGTTGAAACAGTTTCTGAAATTCTTCTGGCATTTGTTCACCAGGATGACTCTTATCATCACGGCGTACCCGTCACCATGCGTCATCGCTTCAAAACAGTAACTTCAGGGTGACTATTTCCTTATCTGGTCATCTCGTGCCTTCAAAGTTCAATCAGTTTTCGAAATTCGGCTGACATCAGTTCACAAGGAAACAACGCCATGTGATGGTGCGTCACCATGCGTTAGCACTTCAGACGTTTCAAAACAGTAACTTCACGGTGACTATTTCCTTATCTGGTCGCGAACACGTTGTTGATGAATCACTATAGGACTCGAATCAGACAAAGCGAACTTCAGTTCAGGGCTTATTTTAAGGTAAATTCTTAGCGAGAGAAAACGAAAGGATTTCATTATAATTAATTTTCATATCTTGAGGGAATAAAACTAAAATATATTCGGCAGAGAGTACATAATAAGCGTAAAGAAATTCTTCAAGGCTGAATTTCCCCTAAAACGAGAGAGGTATACGGAAAGAGATAGAATTTAATCAGACACCTTGAAAGAATTTATCTTGGATTTAATGCTGCTTTTTTGAAAAACGAGTGAACTATGAAATACTTTGTTCTTCACATAAAGAAAACACAGTGTACGATTTCAATAATTTCTTTCTGAAAAAACTGTGTGGTCCTGAAAAGGACCGTTAAGATTTATTTATTAATTTTTTTACCCATAATAAAATTCATCTAAATCTCGTAAAATTTCTCCAACGTAATGACTTCGGTCAAATGAGTCCAGAAATGCTTCGTCTACTTTAGTATTTCGATTCCGAGGAAGTTCTTTCAGATACTGTTCAGCGATTTTCTCAAAATCCAGTTGTAAAATAATTTTGGTCATGTTTATTTGATTGTCGTTGTCGTAGGAGAATTCCATTCCGTTCACGTCCGCTGTGTCATACATTGTGTCCCCGAGAGTTTCTTCAAGCAGAAAAGAGCCATCCATCATCATACAGCCGAAATCCTTCTTTTGAGGTTTGTAATGCTTCCAAAGTGAAATAATTTTTTTCCAATGCTTTCTTAATTAAAGCGGAAAACGAAATGGAACGAAGAAACGTCTGTTGTATGACTCTTAACATAGTAGATTTCTTATCAACCACTTTAGTCCGATGTTCTCCGCACATAGAAATTTCAGTTTTCAAAATTTCACCATCCTGACCCACTTTTTCCTGAGTGAAATCCAATACATGGTGAAAATCTCGACTTATGCATTCCACAGAGTGGGTAATCATTCTCATGAAAGGAGTCAACGGTTCTAAACGATGAGCCACTGTAATATTTCCACTGGAAACGTAATCATATTTCGCAGGCTCGCGACTTTGAACAACATCACGCAGAAAGACAAAGCTGTCTAGAAGTTCAAGCCATTCAACACCCTTCAAAGCGATTCCCGTAGCTGTAGGAACGTATAAGTCACCAATGCAAATATATTTTCGGACATGAATCTGTAATTCTCCATCAAAACAAAATATTCGAATGAATCGATCGTCTTCTAAAGGAAAGCAATTTTCAGGCATTTCATTTTTCCTAAAGATGATGCGATTTTCATCGTATGGTGCTATGGGCGATTCCATTATAAATTTTTCAGGAAACACAGAAGGCGACCACTCTCCTCGACCGATCGAGTTCAACTGAGAGAATCTTAAACCCCTACGTCAATCAACCACCTTGTCAGGAATGGACCATAACGATCATGTGACCTGAGAAGAGAACCATTCCTTTGAAAAGGGGGGGGACCTGATGCGGAACATGAATCAACAGGAACGAAATCTTTTCCATTGAAGCATTTCCTCCTCTAAATTAAAATTGAAGGGAGGACAAATATAAGAATTAAAAAAATAATGCAACGTCTATAAAAATTTCTGACACCTCACGGAAGTTCTAAAAAGATAAGTTTAATAAAACAAATTCGAGGAAACAAAACATATTGGAAAGACTTCCTCCAAAAATTTGACAAAGTCCAATAAATCTCCCGAGAAAATAATGAAGTTCCAAAAAGCACCGTCAGGGGGCAGCACATAGCGTACCCATCCCCTTTCCCCCCACTCGGTCGTTGCCATCCCTCAAAGATCCATCGAAAGTTCCAAAAGCACCGCTAGGGAGCCGCACATGAGCATCGACCCTACCCACTAGCGCCATCTGCTACGCCCCCACACCCTCTGCGTCAGCCCACACCCCCATCCTTCTGCGCCAGGCCACGCCCCCAGCCTTCTCCTAGAAGGATGCATCTTGGTCTTGGACCCGTCCTTTTATACTACTAGCACCTCTCCACTGGATCCTAAAGTCAATGATATTATAGGAGTGTCAATGTGCATTTCACATACCGTTATTAGAAGCATGATGAATAGTCCAAACGTCATGAGATTCCCTTCATGAGATGGTTAATGGACGGAGTGTTAAGGGTTCTTCACTTTGGACTCCCAGAAGACGGATGCCATCCAAGCACCATCTTTTGAGAAGGTTCATTAGGGTAGAGGATATTCACCATAGCAACATAATGGCTGGTGGAGTAACTGTTTTCCAAGCGACATTTTCATTACATTGTTCGTAATTTGGCTTATCGGAAGAGTTGTTGAGTTGCAAGAATATTCGATGACCTAACTCATTTGGAAATCAAGGGGATTATCACAAAAATGTTTGACGGATGGCTGCCTACGGTGAGCACCCGTTTCCCTAATCAGTTTCCCCTAATTCCCGTTTCCCTAAACACGTTTACCCCAATTGCGTTTCCCGAAATCGCTTTTACCCGAATTCCCATTCCCCCTAATTTCGTTTGCCCTAATCTCGTTTCCCCTAAATCTCGTTTCCCATAATCTCGTTTCCCCTAAATCTCGTTTCCCCTAATTCACGTTTGCCCTAAACACGTTTACCCCAATTGCGCTTCCCCGAAATCGCTTTCACCCGAATTCCCATTTCCCTTAATTTCGTTTGCCCTAATCTCGTTTCTGTAACCGGGGCTTCCATATTTATCAGAAGCGAGATTCTGTAGCCATTTTTAGAGATAGTGAATTGTAGTCATTTTCTTTCATTTCCCGCCATTTGGATGTGAATCGCAGCAACAGGCAAAGAGAGTATTTCCTTTCCCACGCGTCGCAGCAGAGGGGACGGAGCAATTAAGAACGAGTTTTTGAGAGTGAAGGCGTAGCTGCGCTTTCTTGGAAGTCTGACCAGGGGACAGTTTTTTGAGGGGGTTTCTGTCTCCGGGCATGAGAGAGACTCGGTGGCGAAAAGTCGAGGGAGGAGCAGAAAATTTTTTGGAGGCTCTGAAAACCTCGGGGGTTTTGTCGGAACGGATGAAGGAAAAGGTTTGAATGGCCGGGGAGAGATAAGGCCGGGGAGAGAGGACACGGAGGGGACAACTAAAAGAATTAACGGAGATCAGGACAAGGCTTAAAGACATTGCCCGTAACTTCTGAATAAAAGTTTTCCTCACTGCAAAATTTAGCCTCAGTCGATTCACTTTTCTATGCTATGTATTGGATTTATCTGGTCCAGTTGGGAGAATTACGGATTAAACCACCGATACCGAACTTACTGCAAAGGAAGCATCAAACGAACCCTCCACACAGCGCGCTGTAATAGAACTCAGCACCAAGCCCTGTAACATTTCCCCTAAATCTCGTTTCCCATAATCTCGTTTCCCCTAAATCTCGTTTCCCCTAATTCACGTTTGGCCTAAACACGTTTACCCCAATCGCATTTTCCCGAAATCGCTTTCACCCGAATTCCCATTTCTTCTAATTTCGATTGCCCTAAATCTCGTTTCCCTTAATTCAAGTTTACCGTAAATACGTTTGTCCGTATCGAAGTATCCCCTAGAAAAGTTTCCTGTATCAGGTTTGCTCTAATTCTCCTTTGCCTTACTTCGCGTTTTCCTAAATTTATGTTTTCCCTAATTCATGTTTGTCCTGATTCTCGTTAAGCGAAAAAAAAACGTTTCTTTTATCGACAAATTCAGGAAAATATATCATCATCAACCATTATCAATCCACTGCTCGATGAAGATCTCACCAAGTTTCTTGCACAACGGTGTGTCTTGACCCAGTCTCTTCCATATCAGTCCCGCATGCTTTCGAATTTCTTGCACCCATCTCCCTTGTGGTCTTCTGGGATTTTTTCTGTTCCTTGGAATGCAGTCTAGAATTTCGGTTGTCCATCGGTGGTCAGTTCCTCCGGCAACATGTCCATCCGATTGCCTTTTTAGGGATTTCTCTTTGATCATGATATCCTCCACTCTTGTCATTTTCTTTATCCATGAGTTTCTCTTCTCACCTCTCCTGGTTACACCAAGCATGCATCTCTCCGAGCTTCTTTCAGTTATCTGCAGTCTTTGCATGTCTTTTTTAGTTAAGGTTCACGTCTCTGCTCCGTACGTAATCACTGGAAAAATGAAGTGGTTAAACACTTTTCTTTTTGAGACATAATGGCATATTGCTCTTGAAAATTGTGTTGTTTTTGGTTTTTCCAAAAGTTCTCCATTCAAACAGGGGCGCGCCAAGGGCATTTGCCGCCCCTTGTATGAGAATATTTTTTAATTTTTATTCATTTTTACATGAAATAAATACCTTTAGCAACAGCATTTTCTCTTTCCCGCAAATTAAAGGTTTTATAAAACACAAGTCTCATGTGAAACTGAAAGAAAAAAAAATCTGTAAAGCACTATAGTTCAGTTGACGCTTTGAATAATCCCAGGTCAGCTTCCTCTCTGCCAATTTAGGTTTTGTCATGTACGATTATAAACATATTACAGCTTCTTTCTTGGAGGAGGCAATTGTTACATATATTTTAAGTGATACCTTCACCCACGGCTTCGCTGGCGGTGAAGATATCACTGAAAAACAGAGCTATGATAACACTTGTCATCCGATCCATCCATAAGAATGACATCAAAAGGAGGCAGCCACCACCTTGCACGGTAATACAATCCTTGAAAATGATGGTATGAAAGCCTAAAAATTAAAACTTTTCCATTACGCTCAAAGGACATTTATTGATAAAACTAAAAGTTTAAAACATACATTAGACCTTTCGGGCAACCCAGTTGCCCATCTTCAGATGATTAAAAACTGAACAACTATGTGGATGGCTAATATATACACTGTGAACATGTGATGAATGATGTCATATAGGACCTTGTGACCATTGGTGCGCAGAATTGCACTCCACGGATTAACGTTAGCCAATGATAAGTGGAAGATTAATTTGTAAAATAGGAAAGCTGTTTGATACATTAATATATACTGCCCCCCCCCGAAAGAGGGCCGGGAGCATGGCCCACGGGGCAGCCGTGACCGTGAATCGTTGAAGGCAGCCATCCGCTGTAAAACGTGCACTTGAGAACTCCCAGTCAATCTGGTGTGTGGAATGCAACGTCACACATATTTATTTTTCGTAGCGCTGGAGAAGGAACTCTCTTATTTTTCCTATCTCGCGATGTGGAAAGAACATCACACCATTGCGAGATTTTGAACTGCCGGGTCATCCGGAAAGTTCGGGCGCCATTATAACGTAACGAAGTAAATTTCTCCGTCACTTTTGTCCACGCCGGGGCTCGAACCTGGCTTCCCTCATTCCGGAATAAGTCACTCTACCAATTGAGCTACGCGGACGTTCGTTCTGCCTGCTATCTGCCTTTATGTCGTGTACGTCCTGCTGGGCAGGCACGTCACAACTTTTACCAGAAAATTTTATTTTCCGAATATTTTGTAACAAAATTTTAATTTGATTCTTTCTTTTGCAGCATTTCGTAAGATACACGAGATGATCGACAATTCGGATATTCTTCAGATACACGAGATACACGAGGATATTTTTCAGATACACGAGATGATCGGCAATTCGGATATTCGGCATTATACTATTTCTGTATAAACAAGAAGCTGCATTTTATACCGGATTCACTTGTATGTAGAGTAGATCTTTCTCTATTCTTATCGTTCATAAATTTCTACCTGCCGCTGTGCCTCCTTATCTTCTCCTGCAGTATGATTATTCCTACATCAACTTGGAGCAGCTCTCACTGATCCGCTGTCAACATTATTTTTTTCTGTCTTGTGTCAGCTCTTCGGTTTCTTCTCCTTCATGGCAATGCTGACACAATCCTTCCATTCCATCTCAATCTTAGATCTCCTTCTAGTTTGCTTTTCAGAAAGCCCCATGTCCATAAAGTTTGGTCCCACGCATTCCTGACTACTTTCCAGAAATTCATTACACCGGGACAGTCTTGCTCCTCTAGCCTTCAACTTTTGTCCTCATCTTATTTTTAATTTTGTCCTCTCTGCACATCTATCGCAGCATCTCCATTTTAACAACACTTAGCATTTTCTCGAAACAAATTTTCTTGAGACAATTCTTAGCACTGAATAGCCTTGATGCCTTGAAAATCTGACTTCTCGGCCTGTTCTGCATCCTTCTATCACATAGTACAGATGATATTTACCCCCATTTACTCCATCTTGCTTGCATTCAGCTGTTCACTTCTTCCTTTAAGTCTTGGTCTTCCTCCAACATCGGTCCCAGGAATTTGAATCTTCTCACTCTTTTGATCACTCCTTTCTGGACATAAACACCTTCAATTAGATTTTCTGCTTCTCTATTGTAGCATATGTTCTCTGTTTTGGTTTTTATCTATTATTATTTTATTTTTGTCTTCAACCTCCTGTCTACTAACTAACGTTCTTCTTCACTTTTCCAGTCTTCTTCCTGCTTTTCTTTTACTCTTGGCATGTGACCTCACTTCATCTGCAAATCTTGTGAGCGGTGGCACTTCTTTCATTTCTGATCTATCCACATCTAAAACTATATCAAATCAGGATAAGCTTAGTGATTGTACTTAGGTCACTCGAACTCTTACATCAGATTTTTCTGTTTACCCTACGCGACTTCTTGCACATGTATGTGAGCCTTTCTGCATTTCCTTTAACAGCTGCACATAATTTTATGAGCCCGTTTCTCCTCTCAGGTAATTCCACATTTCTTGCATTGACACTTTCTCCAAAGGGATAAATATAGTATGTAAGGATGCCTTTCCCTCACTGTTGTGTTAGGAAAAACATGGCATTTGTCGCATTTATATTTTCGCGTAACGAGTCAGGGTGATACCTGTCAAAAGTATCAGATTCCACAATCTGGACTTTTGGACTCGGAGTTTAAGGCTCCGGCGCTGCCTCGGTGCAGCCCTGCAGTTGCACGACAGGATCATATGGATACCTTATTGCTTGCTTATCCTGAGATCCATCGGCCATTAGATCGTAAGACAAGTAAAAGGATTTTTGTGCCATCAAGACTACTAAACCTATTACGTCCTCATTTCTTAAAGAACACCATGTAAATTTGAATGAAAGTGTGTCAAACTTGAATAGACTCCTCAGTTGGATGATTCAAACAGATTCGCACCCTGAAATACTTCAGGATTATTATATTTTTCAAAGAAGTATTCAGGAAATTCAGGTATATGTTAAAGATCATGGTTTATCACACCAGACTTGAACATATTTCTGATTGTTTTTCTCGCTTTTGATTGTGTTTGGTATACTGCGTTTCTATTTTTTTCTGTTTCTGGTTAAGTCCTTTTAGAGTCAATGTGTGTGACTTTGCTCGTTTTCTGTTAATTGTTTAAGATTGTCATTATATCTACTACGTCTAACACTCATTAATGTTAGTTCTCTTTTATAATATATAATTGTTCTTGTTATTCAAATTATGCATGTTTCAATAAATCAGGTATGCGTGTCTCACCTGCAATATTGAAATCCAAACTGTTTTTTGTTATCTTTACCTCTTATTTAAATCTCTTATCCAGTATTCTTTCCCATGTCTTCACAGGTAGCACATCCCATTTTCAGTAATAAGTAGGTTTCGTCATACAACTGTATTTCTCCTCCACGTCAGTTATAGTTTTTTGCTCGAATATCTTTTTCATCAAATCCTACAAGAAGTTACACCATCTTCACTTCAGGTATTGTTTCTTGCTCGAATATCTTTTTCGTCAAATCCTACAAGATGTTACACCATCTTCACCCAACACTTCCACTGGTATATTGTCTGGAACGCAACACTTTCTCTGTTTTCGTGCTTTATAGATCAATCTTTCGTGTTTCTTCTACAGTTAGTACAACGTCTGGTTGTCCTTCTCTAATTAATTTCAGTTCTCTTCATCCAGGAATCTTTCAAATTGATCCTTACATTTAATCTAAGTCTTGGTCATTGGCTTGAGCCAGTCTCCATCCATCTCTCTCATGTGGTCTTCTTCAGGGTTTTTTTTTCGGTCCCTTGGTATCCAGTCTAAAAGTAAAATAAAATTTCGGTTGTCCATCCGTGGTCCGTTCTTCCGATATTATACAGGGTGCATAGGAAAGTACCTTTAGCCTGAAATAACTTGCGAACGGAGAGAGGTACAGTTATGCAAGTGAGATAACGGCGTAGTAAAGCGACTACGCCCGATAGAATGCAACCAATAGCAGCGCCTCTGGTGGCGAAATGCGGAAGTTAGCCATTGCAAATCGAAAACGAAAAAAGATAGAGCAACATTTCTAAGTGCAAAGTTGTAGAGCATCAATTAATTAGTACAAAACGACATTTGTTTCACACGGATAAGATAAATTGTTGCCTGAATACCCTAAAATGTCCGAAATCGGTGAGCGACGATTCGAATCTGCATTTTCCCATTTCGCAAATGTAGCCGTATGCAAATGCAGATTGTGACGTTGTACCGTACCTATGATGTAAAAACCAGTAGCAGGATGTACCCTGATCAGAAGTTTAGGTATGCGTACCCTGTGTGAGAATGGCGAACTTGGATTTCTGGGGTTACGTAAAAAATCAGGTGTAGGCAACAGCGCCTACAAGTCTGCAGGATTTACGTCGTCATGTTACAGATGCTTGCAATAGTGTGACACCTTCCATGCTGAGAAATGTGCATGCAGAGTTACTTTCACGAATACAAATGTGTATCGTGGGCAATGGCGAACTCTTCGAACATACTCGACATTAACTTTTTATCACTGTGCGCCAGTTTGCCTTTTTTGTTTTTGTTTTGTCTGACGTCATCAAACTGTATTGACATAAGTACGCATTTATGCAATAAATTGTGTGTATTTGCTTATACCTATGACTGTTCGATTCAAACGTTCACACAAAAAGTCGCGCATCGATTTCGGACATTTTAAGGTATTCAGGTGATAATTTATCTTATCCATGTAAAACAAATGTCGTTTTGCACTAATTAATTGATGCTCTACAACTTTGTAATTGGCAATTTTGCTCTATCTCTTTTCCTTTTCGATTTGCAATGGCTAACTTCCGCATTTCGCCTCTAAGGGCGTTGCTATCTCTTGCATTCGATCGGGCGTAGTCGCTTTACTAAACCGTTATCTCACTTTCATAAATGTACCTCTCTCCATTCGCAAATTATTTCAGGCTAAAGGGACTTTCCTATGCACCCTGTATACATGTATATCATCATCATCATCATCATCATAATTGTCAACCATTATCAATCCACTGCTAGACGAAGGTCTCTCCAAGTTTCTCCCACAACGGTCTGTTTTGTGCCAGTCTCCTCTATGTTACTAACGCATACTTTCGAATTTCATCCACCCATCTCCCATGTGGTCTTCTGGGTACTTCCCTGTCCCTTGGAATCCAAACATGTATATATATGTATGCATGTATGTGGAGGGATGCAAGGTCAGGTGATGGGCAACATATCCTAGCCTCTCCTTGACAAATGTCAACCTCGCTTTCTCGTGGTGCATCCTGTTCCCACTAAAGGGGCTCTGACGACCGACGAATAGCGGTATAACTATACCACCGGGGTTAGAGGAAATGATATCATACACTCACCAAATAGCTTGGCCAGCGTGGTGAGTTATGACCAATGCCCCCCCCCAATGCTTACACAATTTCAAACGTGGCCCTCAATCTCTGGCAGCTGGAATGTACCTGGCCAAGCCAGTGCGAAATGAAGGCACAGGGTGCTAAGGTTTAATTATGCATTTATTCAACACTCGGAGTACAGAATGAGAAAGTGAGTCATGAAATGATGTACAAATGAGCGCCAAACAATTAGGAAATGGAATTAAAATTATATACACTTACTATAACGTAAGATAGAAGGGAAAATAAACAGGTTAACAACAATGTGAGTGTCAATAAAGAGGATCGAGTATTCCAATCAGTTCAGACTTTAAGGGAAACTCTCAGGCCATCAATCTGGAACCAGCTGAGGTATGGTCTCCGAAGTTTGTGGAAGTTGGGAAGAGTTTCTGTATTGACAGCGTGATCATGCGCTAACTGTAAACGGAACTTCAGTCGACCTGTGAAGTGATGGACAAGCATATGGCTTGCCTCTGTAAAAATAGGCACAGTAGAGTTTTCCGGATGCATCAGTTGATGGGAATAAATTACTATTTTTACAAGCGTGAACATATAAACACACACTCATGGGAGAGGAGAAGCAGGAAGAAGACCCTGTAGTACGGTGAAATATGAGATAGCACCCAGATTTCCTGGGCCAAGATGGTGTGCAATACGGAACATGAGATTTAGCCCAAGTAGCAAGACAGAACAAAACCAATAGACATGTTTAATGTCTGCCGAGACATCACGGTAGGCACATCGTGGAGAAACAGCAAAATTGTCCAGAATATCGAGGTAGACGTGCTAATAGGTATGTCCACGATAACCAATGGGCCGGGACCATACCCCGAAAAACACGAGTACACTGCCAGCTCCAAACTTGACTGTAGGAAAAGTAAACTGTGGTAAACAGCGTTCCCCCGGCTGCCGCCATACCCACATACGGCCATCAGACTTATGGATTGTGTATCAGGATTCATCAGTCCGTAGGACCTGTTTCCATTGATCTACTGTCCACGAAAATAGTTCTTTATACCATGCTAAACGACGAGTAGCATTCGGAGTGGAGATGAAAGGCTTATGAGCAGCCGAACGACTACAGTAACCCATGGAATGAAGTTCTCTGCGAACGGAACGTCTACATATTGACGTTCCAGTAATTTTACTCACCTGCACAATGTGGTCTTGTGCAGTACTCCGTCGATTAGTTGTAACAACTCCCCTGAGTCTTCCACATCCTCTATCACTGATTTTCTTTGGTCTGCCGGTACGTTTTGCCGCCTAAGGCACGCCATGTGTCTTCCTGTACATCTAAAACAGTTGACTTGGGTATGTTTAAACGCTTCTCGGCTTCTCTTATGGACAACCCACTAATATAACACCCAACAAACTTTCATTTCTCAAAATCAGTTCACTCCCGCCGCGACATTTTCACTCAACCTTACAGTGCAATATGATCGCGGTCAGCTGCAGGCTTGTATTTATACCGTTTGCAGCTGTACCGCGCATTTTGACAACGCAGCTGATCCGTTCATTTGTTTTTAAAGGGGTGTCCGGTGACTTTTGTGAGTACAGTATATATATACATATTGTATATATACACTGAAGTGCCAGAAAAACTGGTGCATACGAGCTTATGCAATGCTGTACCGGGACCGGACGGTCTTCCACATGCATTTTTTGATGTCTTCTTATCCCACCTACTCCAGCTCCTGCTTCCGGCTTTCAATGATGCTTTCAACTGCTCCAGTCTTCCACAATGCTTCACGCAAGCTTACGTGGCTTTACTCCCCAAACAAGAAGACTTCCCGGATCTTGCACACTGGCGCCCAATATCATTATTAAACTTCGACTACAAGCTCTACACAAAGCTGCTTTCACACCGCCTCAATACCATTGTACCTCATATCCTTTCCCCGCAACAATCTTATACTGTACCTGGACGTTCGATCACTGACATTCTTACACTCCTACGTGACTTAATCTTCCTTGCTGACACTCAGTTCAAGCCATTGCATCTCATCAATATTGATCAAAAAACAGCATTTTACAATATATCCCATGCCTACCTATCTGCAACACTTCAAGCATTTGGTTTCCCTATCTCTTTCATCACCTCACTCCTTTCTCTCTATCGGGAAGCAACTCTACAAGTCCAGATCGCTGCTTTTTTGACAGCTTCAATAGAGTTCTCCAGAGGATATCGTCAGAGATGCCCTCTATCTGGACAACTATTTGCCCTAGTTTTTGAGCCATTTTTACTCCTGACACACAGATAATTTACACATCGGTTCCCTCCAGTAACAGCTGGCACGAGACATCATAAAATTACTTACTCAGCCTATGCAGATGATGCAATTTTTTTCTTACGTCATGATACCCATCCTTCTTCGCTGCTACCAAGAGTATGCTACCGCAGCGTCAGCTTCACACAATCTTGAGAAAATCCCAGGTCTCTGGTACGGCACTTGGAAACATCGCACTGACTCTCCCTGGATAGCCAAATGGTCAAGTACCACCCAAAGATTCTTAGGAACTCACCTCAAAACTTAAACGGAGGCCGTACGGACGAATTGGTCCTCTCTCTATCCGTCCCTTCTCAAAGCAGCAGGATTCTGGAGGAGAGTGCAATTTTACACCTCCTTCACCAAAGAGCTCACATTGCTCACACATACATCTTATCAATAGTGTTATTGGTAAAAGGATTTCGTTCCCGGCTACAGACTGCGTCAAGTTCAAGCATGCCTTACGTTGATATTATGGTCAAAACATCATTGGGTGAGTTATTCGACACTCTGGCTCTCACCTTCTCAAGGAGGAGTTGGTCTGCCTGACATAAATCTTGTTTACCGTGCAGCTCGGCTTGACTGGTTCTTCTATGTTATTACAAGTTCAAACCCAGATACCTGCACAATACGTAATGTCCTCGCTTCTTCGAAAACTCCTTCATTATTTTTCACCGTCTTTCTTCAAATGGATGGTTTACCAGCTTTACAACAAAGCCTCCCAGCCGTTTACTGGGAGGTCACAGAGATCCTGCGGTCTTCCCCATTACGGAGAGCACCTCCCTCCTGCACAACGGAGATACTAAATGAGCCACTCTTTTTACTCATCAGCTCTTCATCCCTCTGATCGACCATTCTTTGCCTTTCCTGAGTGGATGCGTGCAGGCATTATTACTGTCCGAAGAAGTTGTGAACCTTAACCTTACATGGAAAGACTTCTCTCGCCTATCTACTCATCTTCATGATTCCGTTTCCTCTCAAACATTCTACACGTCAATAAAATCGCTGAACATCCATCTTTGGCTTCTCCTGAAGGAATTCTACAGGTTGCAGCAGCACTGCGACTTTTTCCGTTTTTTGTGAAACTCCGTGTGAAATCCTTTATGCCTAAGGCATGCTCAAAGAAGATTTTGAGTGAAATTATTGGCACCTGCACACCTCAGCCATCAATATCTATCCCTACTGTTCCGTCTGCCTCCTTGGTAGCTGTTTGCTCTGCTGCACACTCTCTCCTTGCTGAATTTCATGAGATGAATGTTCATTGGCTGTTTCTACATCGCCGCCTCCCTGTTCCTCAAATATTAAACCGAATGACACTTGCTGTTTCTCCACGATGTGCCTACCGTGATGTCTCGGCAGACATTAAACATGTCTATTGGTTTTGTCCTGTCTTGCTACCTGTGCTAAATCTCATGTTCCTTATTAGACACCATCTTTGCCCAGGAAATCTGGGTGCTATCTCATATTTCCTCCTATTACAGGATCTTTTTCCTGCTTTTCCTCTCCCATCAGTGTGTGTTTATATCTTCACGCTTGTAAAAATAATAATTTACTCCCATCAACTGATGCATCCGGAAAACTCCACTGTTCCTACTCTTACAGAGGCAAGCCAGATGCTTATCAATCACTTCACAGGTCGACTAAAGTTTCGTTTACAGTTAGCGCATGATCACACTGCCAATACAGAAACTCTTCCCAACTTCCACAAACTATGGAGACTATACCTCAGCTGGTTCCAGATTGATGGCCTGAGAGTTTCCCTTAAAGTCTGAAGTGATTGGAATACTCGATCCTCTTTATTGACACTCACATTTTTGTTAACCTGTTTATTTTCCCTTCTATCTCACGTTATAGTAAGTGTATGTAATTTTAATTCCATTTCCTAATTGTTTGTCGCTCATTTGTACATCATTTCATGACTCACTTTCTCATTCTGTACTCCGAGTGTTGAAAAAAATGCATAATTAAACCTTAGCACCCTCTGCCTTCATTTCGCACTGGCCACTGCCTTGGCCAAGTACATTCCAGCTGCCAGAGATTGAGGGCTACGTTTGAAATTGTGTAAGCATTGGGGGGAGGGGGTGGCATTGGTCATAACTCACCACGCTGGCCAAGCTATTTGGTGAGTGTATGATATCATTTCCTTTAACCCCGGTGGTATAGTTATACCTCTATTCGTCGGTCGTCAGAGCCCCTTTAGTGGGAACAGGATGCACCACGAGAAAGCGAGGTTGACATTTGTCAAGGAGAGGCTAAGATATGTTGCTCATCACCTGACCTTGCATCCCTCCACACACACACACACACACACACACACACACACACACACACACACGCACATTTATATATACACTCAACGGACAAAACGTTAGAGATACCTACCTACTAGCGTGTTGGTCCTCCTCTAGCGCGAATAACTGTCTGTACAGGGAGAATCATTGACCACACCAGATGCTAGAGGTTTTCCGGAGGTAATGCCAGCCATGCCTGTTGAAGCATTGTACACTATTCCGCCCGAGATATCGATCCAGCATCCATAGATTAGATTGTTGCTCCACGACGTCCCACAGAGCTTCCACAGGGTGTAAATCCAGGGACCCTAGGAGCCATTGGATGGTTCTAAACTCAGATGAGTGTTTCTGGAGCCATGCCTCGGTGGTTGCGGCCCGGTGGGGATGCTCATTGTGCTGAAATAGACCATCGGCCGCGGGATGCGCGAAAGCCATGAAAGCATGCAGATGATCAGCCAGCACATGCTGTTAGCGCGCAACTGTTAAGGACCTCTCCAGACACAGTAAGGGACCTAATGTGTCCTATTAGAAGGCTCCTTCTCCAAACAATCACAGAGTAAACCACCGTCTTGAGCAGGGCAGACCTGGCGCGACGGGGCCATATCGTCATGCTGTCGACGATACATTCGCAACCTCACGTCAACTCGATACAGCTGAAAACGGGATTCATCTGATCACACGATGCGGCGCCACTCAGCAAAGGTACAGTTTTGATGTTCCCGTCACTTGGCGAGGCATAATTTCCGATGACGAGCAGTCAACAGTGGCACACGAGTAGCACATCGGCTCTCGACCCATTTGCTCTCTGGCGCGGCTTCGACCTCCGATATTTAACCTGAATGTGATTTGTGCCGTCGTTTCCCAACAGTCGGTCTGTGCAAGCCTGCATGGTCTGCATTGACCGCAGGCATCAATGGCAAGTAGTCGGACACCGCTTGCTCTCTGGGTGCTGGTATGTCCATCGACGGTAAACCCTCGTGTTACTCCATTGTTACGGTTGCCCTCGGGAACCCTAGGGTTCCTACCGCTTGGGCGATAGAATGACCCATCTGTCTTGCGCCAACAATACGTCCATGACCAAGTCGCCCAGACCACGTTTACCCATGTTCGTTGATTGCGATACACTGTTGGGAAGCCCGCTGTCATGCTATTTATCGCCTGCGTTCGGTTAGGTTCTGTTTCACTCTGCGCTGGGATACTTATGTCAACTGCGCATCACCCCTATCTCTAATATTTTGTCTGCTGAGTGTGTGTAATTGCTAGGGCGGGCAAAAAGAAACGCAAGTTGGGCGGCGTCCGACGTGGCACCCCCTTGACTACAGGTTCGGATCAAGCACACTATTGTAAATCAATTAAGCTAAAGCCAACTGAAGTTAGACGCAGGTCATTGGGCTTGGAGCCCAGGGTCACTATTATGCCTATCTTCCTCTTTTAATTTTGAAGGAAATAGTTGTATCCATTGAATCATTGGCGGCGTCAGACGTGGCACCCCCTGGACTACAGGTTCGGATCAAGCACACTATTGTAAATGAATTAAGCTAAAGCCAACTGAATGTAAACGCAGGTCATTGGGCTTGGAGCCCAGGGTCACTATTATGCATATCCTCCTTTTTTAATCTTGAAGGAAACAGTTGTACCCATTGTGATGGCCCATCATCCGCATCCCCTTATCCACAGATTGACAAATAACACACACCCAGCAAAAACACAAGTGTTAGAAAACTACTGGCCACCAGCTGGCAGTGATGGCTCACTGCTGGCTGAAATATGCCGCTCACGGTACGGTAGGGATCCGTTGGTGGCAGCGCCATCAGTTGATAGCCATTGATGGCCCTGCATCATCTTTGGGAATTACGGGCCTCCAAGCAAACGCCGCGAGCGGTCCATATCTGGCAAACGAAGCAGCTCTAACACGAGGTGGAAGCAGCGGGGCTGCGCATGCGCAAAAGCAACACGTGCACAGTCCTTCGTAGTACCAGTTAGTTTAAGACGACGTCATGGCCATCGTATTGTTTTAGTGAATGTTAAGAAAAAAATCATATGCAGAGAGGCGAATTAATTTCCTAATGAAATGCCACGTCGACGAAGATTAACGTCAGAAGAAAATTATAAAAATAGTGAATGAACTGTAAGAAATCGTCAATTACTCTCATGTATTTAAAGAAACTCATTTCGTAAGAAAATTCATGTACTATCACACATAGAATAGAGAATACAGACGGCCATGAAACAAACCCACCCCATTCCCATCAATAACGAGGAATAATTTCTGTATAATCTTTCGTTAACATACACTAAATCGCTTCAAACAAAAGTCCTGGAGAGACATTAAAAAAAAATCGTTATATCGGCAAAAAAAGAAATATACGCATACGAAATTTGCCAATCATCTGGAAAAAAAATAAAAAAAATAAAAAAGAAACGCTGTTTGGATATAATGTACTCATCCATGATTGAATGCACAAGATTCGAGGAATTCGCTGCTAAAAATAACGAGAAGTAAAATAAAATATCTTTCCCTTTTAGAACAAATGTAGCTTCGGATCATGGGAAGAAAAGGTACAGCGTTAAAAATGTAACAGTATGTGACAGGAACTAGTAAATATAGTAATTAAACAATCGCCTTTCAAGACCACAAGGACAGCACAAAACTTTGGAAAACGCTTTTAAGTTGGTACACTCGTTGAAACTGAGGGAAGTTCCCTTAAGGTAAATAAAAAAATCGTTACGTTGAAAAAATAAATTTAGGAATTACATGAAACAGATGTTTATGAAAAATAACTCGCGATATTGTAAAATTAAAAATCGAACCCTTAGTTTCACATCGCGCAGGAAAGAGGCTCACCTTCAAGCAAACGCTCGTCCGTGGACAATTGTAGTGGCTTGTTGTTTGCAAAGTGTCCGCTTCGCAAGCACGACGTCATGGATTTGATATTAACCTGATTCAAACGGGCATTTTCCCGGAGCCGTTGAGGAAGTTTCCCTAGCTCTTACCCGTCATGAAGAAGTTTCTTTGGGGAAGAAAGAGGTGTGTCTCTGGGGAACTGCAATTATTATTATTATTTTTTATGTTTACTACTGGGATATTGGTGGACCACATTAGGCAACCATCATTAATGGCACGTGCTTGCAGGACCGCTTAAGGGCCGCTTCGTATCAGCCACTGCCTGTGCTGGTTAACTAATGGCCCTGTTCTGGCCATATGACAACTGATGGGGGTGCCAACTGTTGGTCAGCTGCTGGCCTGAACTACTGGCCTATGTGGTGGCCGCCGGAACATTTTATTGACGGTTGGGCAGCGGCAACATAGTGTTGGGCCACTGCTAGCACTGCTGCCTGCCAGTGCTGGCTTGAGTGCTGGTCCAGCAACACTGTTTTTGCTGGGAAGTGATTCTCCAGCAGAGATATTACGAAATCCGTGTCCCAATTCATTTACCTTAAGAGAAATAACAGTTTACCTGTATTGGTTCAAGCGTCAAAATTACATTTGAACTTGAAAAGGGCGTTTAGCCAAGGACGAGGCACAAATACCATTGCGCAGGGGACGATCAGTGACCATATAAACATGAAAATTAATTGCGTAGAAAAATTATTATCTGGCATTTGCACATTTCAACTTTCGAAATAATCATCATGGTGATTTAGTTGCAAATGGGTCTTCAAGAGATTCGTGATTGCTTTTACTTTTGTCAAAACCAAATGTTTCAAAGGAAAATAATTACTTGGTACAATATTCCTTTTTGAGAGTGATTTGAGGCTGCATTCAATCATGACTGTATTTCAAAAATTCCTTCGCTGTTAAATTTTTTAAAATTTCTGCATGACTCATTCATTTTTACAGCGCATATTTTAATAGTTCTATTTCATGCAATATCTAGCAGATTTTTTTCATGAGAAAAGTGTGATTTTGTAATAGGCCGCAAGGCAAAATTACCGGCCTTGTTTGGTCTTCCCAATCAGCTCCGACAATACACATGAATGACGACTGCATTAATGTGAGGCATTTGGAAATGCTCATATCAATACAGTCATCATTCATGTACAAAAGTCCCTACGCGCTGATCGTAGAGTGCATAGACACATCCACAGTGAATTAATATTACCAATTAAAAATTTTCAGTTTTGATCCTTACATTTGGGTTAAACTATCCCTCTTCAGAGTCAATTGTTTATTTACCTAAACACACTTCACATAAACAAAGCTTCACCACTTGCAATTTTATAAATCGATAAAAGACGAATCTGGAGATATTTCTTATATAGCATCATCATCATCAACATCAACCATTATCAGTCCACTGCTGGACGAAGGTCTCCCCAAGTTTCTTCCGCAACGGTCTGTCTTGTGCCAGTCTCCTCCATGTTACTCCCTCATACTTTCGAATTTCATCCACCCATCTCACACGTGGTCTTCTTCTGGGTCTTTTCCTGTCCTTTGGAATCCAGTCTAAAATTTCGACTGTCCATCGATGGTCTGTCCTTCTGGCAATATGTCCAGCCCATTGCCATTTCAGGAATTTTACTCTGATCATGATGTCTTCCACTCTTGTCATTTTTCTGATCCACGAGTTCCTCTTCTTATCTCTCCTGATTACACCAAGCATGCATCTCTCCATGCTACTTTGAGTTGTCTGCAGCCTTTGTATATCTCTTTTAGTTAAGGTCCACGTCTCTCCACCATGCGTAAGCACCGGAAGGATGCATTGATAGAACACTTTTCTTTTAAGACATAATAGCATATTGCACTTAAAAATTATGCTGTTTCTTCCAAAAGCTCTCCAGGCAAGTTTTATACGCCGATTAATTTCTTCATCAATGTGACCCTCACTTGATATCTGCTGTCCAAGATAAATGTAGGTATTGGTTATTTCTAGTTTTTCTCCATCAATCGATAAATCTTCATTTCTTTTAAAAGCATTGTACATCACTTTTGTCTTCTGAAAGTTCATTTTTAATTCCACTTCTTTACTCTTGTCAGCAAGTTCCTGGGTCATACTCTGCAGCTCTGATGGGGTAATTGCAAAAATGACTACGTCATCAGCAAAACGAAGGTGAGTTAGATAATCTCCATTAATCTTTATCACTTTGTTTTCCCAGTTCAGTGATTAAAAGACATTTTCCAATGTGGCATTAAAGAGTTTGAGAGATATAGTGTCACCTTGTCTACTTCTCTCTCTATAAAAATATATATATATAAATATATTATTTTTTATATATATATACTTCTCGGGAGAAAAATGTTTTAGTATTATCACAAGTGTTTCGTAATTTCTGGAATCTTCTTAATGGATAAAAACATGAATTTTCTGCAGGTGTGGGACAAATTCCGCGAAATGCTGTCGAATAATCATTTTCAAGCTTTAGACGTGCAGCTCCAATTTTTAGTCCCCTCTAGGGAGTGCGCTGTTTCTTATGAATCGGATTACTTCACGATTCCCTGCATCATGACAGAGTGAAGGAGAAACTTCCTTCTCCGTATTTCCATCATTCGCTTCGATTCAGGTACTAGAAGAATTGAGTGTTCACAGAAATAACTGGCGGAATTCGCTGAACCGAAGATCTCTTTTTACTCCTGAAACCAGCGCAGTGCTTGAATCTGCCATGTATACCAAGAAGTCGCACAAAAAATAGGAAGATATATCTTCACGAGTTTGTTTCTTTTTCTTTCGCTGCTAGTAGTTCAGTGGGATGAAACTGAAACACGATGTGAAAGATCCGGCAAAAATATAACCAAATATTAATTTTTATGGGATTTCTGGCAACGTGGCAGCACATGTTCAAAATGATGGTTGCATGAATAGATTTCACGAATAATATAGTTCTACGGATTCGTTTGCATTGTGGGGATTCTAAGTTTCTTCTGATACGGAATTTCAACTGTAAAGTCAAGATTAGATGTTCAGAGAAGTTGAGAAAAACTGCCATGGAAACGGGAATCTAATAAAAGCACAGATATATGTGTTCTTAAAAAATAAAAAGCGAATAGCGAGACTGGATAATGACGAAAGTTTCTACCGTTCAGAAACATGAAAAACTGATTCGAATGTCGAAATTATGATTAATAATGTTGGTTGGCGTGTTGGAAGCTAGCAGAGCGAAACATAGCTGAACATGCCAAGATACCAGATATCTGAAATATGCCAAGAAATTATAATCGCTACATTCTTGCACAACCACTGTCTAGGCAGAAATTCAGAACCACAGATATTCGTATCGGTACTGAAATATTCACCGGACTGTTCTGGTCTCCATCTCGTGACTTTTAATGGCTAAAAACTTTAAAGACTGAAATGACTGAAAACAATTCATATAATAATCTCATTTTGATGGCATCAAAGAGTTTAAGCTATGTATCCAGGCTTTACAAGGTCTTTGGGAAGTGCGAGCTTGTGTGTGCCCGCTTGCGTGCGCGTTTATGCAGTATAAGCAACAAGAAAGATGACACGGAATTTTCTGTTGTAATGAGCACATCTTTTGATTCCTTTCTGACGCTAATTAAATTTTGTAATTTATCAAAGCTATCCAAAGCCAATGCAAGCGGTTAGAAAAAATTCAACAGGATTTCTATAATCGACAAAACATCCAGAAATAGAAACAGCTATTTACTTCCACAAGCGGCTAAAAAGTATGTTACGAAAATTAACAAATGGCGCACAAAAAGTTTCTCATAGTAACTGAGACAAACAGATTTTCAAAATGAACAGTTAAAAGAAAAAATATAGAAGGAAACATGATATAATCCTACGCCTTCCGGCCAAAGGATTTTGCACAATGAAAAAGTTGAAAATAGGCTAAAAATATTCGTCATGGGAAAAGCTATTCTAAGGTAAACGACCTTTTCAAATACGTCTCCCGGAAGCAGAGATAGAGAGAAAAAGGTTTTGACCTTTATGCCCCTACCGGGAAATCCGTGCATCATTTAAAGAGGATAATGCTCCACATATCTATTGTAGCGAATGACATACGGTAAGAAAAAATCCTCAGCACGGTGTTTAGAAGCGGAAATACCGCTGCAAACCGAAGTACCAACACAGTTTAGCGACAGAACTGTGAACTATAAAACTCCTCAAATACTAACCTAAAATGTTCCACAAGGTAAATGACATGCGGTGTTGAAAGAAATTTTTAAATCGTTTGTTCAGGAGAAGAGATATTACAAAAAACCCAACAGATTAAACATTTGTGCTCCTAGCGGCGAAATTGTGCATTATTTTGGGAAGAAACTACACACAACGTTTTTTCATAGTTTGTAGTATCTAACCGAAAAATAATTTTTGATATCGGGTGTTTAGTGTCGCAGATATTGCTGCAAACGGTAGTGTTAGCTCACGCCCTCTGGTGGCAGACTTGTACGTTCAGAAAAATTTGAAATTACATGAGAAATATTTCGCGCAGGAAACGCTTTCCAACAGAGAAAGAATTTTTCAAATATAGCTCTTACAAGCAGAGATTTTGACAAAAATAAGATATACATCTACGCCCTCTGGTGGGAAAACTATGCGCTATTTCAAAAAGAAAGTATTCTCAAAAGGTTTTCCGAGGTGAGCGGTATTGGTCTACGGAAAAAAGTTTTCAACCGAGTTTTCAGAAGCTTAGATTTTACTGCAAATAGCTCAGAGGCAGAAATGAAGCTTACGCCTCCTAGTGGACAAACCATTGTTTATGAAAAATTAGAAAATATATGATAAAAATTTCACATCAGAAGCTGTATCCGATGCAGGAAGAATCTTTCAAATCGGAGTTTTAGGAGCAGACATATATGCGAAAATGCAATTTACCTTTATGCCTCCTAGCGGAAAACCTATGCTTCGCTTGAAAAAGAAACTGTGCCTAAAATAGTTTTCGTTATAAATGGTATCAAAAGGAAGAAAGAATTCTTGCAATAGGATATTTAGAAGCAAATATATGCAATAAAATGTAATTAGAATTCGATATCATCTGCTGATATCATCGGTGAATTGTGCATCGAAAAAACAAAAAACAAAACCGGAATGCAAGATCATCATTCTAACATTTCAAATTTCCAATGCAAAAGAATTTTTCAAATCGGACTTACAGTTGCTGAGATATGGTGTTCACAGACGGACAGACGAACAAAGAGATAATATAAGCTAGACCTTTTTTACAAAAAGCGAGCTAAAAATGAAAACTTTGAAAGCTGACATTTATAAACGGTCTGCAATGTGTACTATGAATCTCTTTTCTTTTCTTCCTTGGTTCCTTTCATATTCTAAATTTTCATTTAAATCAGTTACACTACTGAATTCTAAGATCAATGAAATCGAAAGGCGTGTTTGTTTTGTAGCTTCCCAATAACCGAGCCTCCGTGAGCATCTGTAGGGCAGAATTTCTCAAACTTTTGGTGTCATGGATTTCAAAGAAGCATAATGGCTAACAAGTGGTAGTGGTACAATCCAATTGCAGATCTCAAGAAAAACAATGAATTTATCAATCAGCTTATGCATTTAAATTAAGAGTTGAGGACAGTAGTTACGTCCTAAATCAACAAATCTTCAATTTAACGGTTTTGGTCACAGTGGAACAAAACTTAGTTTATTTGTTTTTTGAGCTTGCTTTAGTGTTTAGTGTACCATTTTAAAAATAACCTGCAATTTTGAGGGAATTAACATCCTTACGGAGTATAGAATTAAGTAACACATATTGTATGTGGACCAGAGTTTTTTTTCTCAGTTCTAGAAGTCTGGAGTGTTCTGCCTGTTATGTCATATGGTAAAAAAAAATGCGTCGATTTTTCCAGATTCCCGAAACTAGAAACACCTTTTCTCCGGACTACATGTCCTCTACTGTTTTGAAAAAATTGTCCCTGAAACTTTTACGTTTAAGTTTCATGTCATCAGATGTAGTTATCATTCCCTCAAGAATCTTTTCAATAGGTGAGGGCTTATATTTATTTATTAAAAATACATAAAAATTAAAACAAATGTGACTCATTCTGATCATCATTCCATTCATTCATTTTTCTTATTAGTAAAGTAAATATCAGAAATGAACAAATTAACGAGAAAGATGGCACCGAATTTTCGGTTATAATGAGCAGGTCTTTTGAATCTGTTCTGACGCGAATTAAATTTATTAAAGCTATTCAAAGTAACTTTGGAAAACAATCAACCTGTTTTTACAATGGATGAAACATCCAGAAATAGAAACATCTGCTTAGTTCCACCAGCGGCTAAAAAACGACAGGAAAGTATCAGAGACAAAGATATTTTCAAATTGAACAGTTAAAAGAAGAAATATAGAAGGAAGCATGATATAAGTATATGTCTGCTAGAGGAAGAATTTTGTATAATGGAACAGTTGAAAATAGGCGAAAAATATGCTTCATAGAAAATGTTGTGCTAAAAAAAGACTTTTCAAATACGTCTCACGGAAGCAGAGATAGTGAAAAAATTAAAAACAAAAATGGTTTCGACCTTTACGCACCAAGCGGGAAATGTTTGCATTATTTAAAGAGGATAATGCTTCACATCTCTATTGCAGCGAATGGCATACAGTGAAGAAGAAATTTCTCAATAGTGTTTCCAGAAGTGACGATAGAGCTGCAAACTGAAGTACACAAGCACCACCTACTGACAGAACTGTGAACTACAAAATTCCTCATATACTAGCCTAAAATGTTCTACAAGGTAAATGGCATCCGGCGTTGAAAGAATTTCTTAAATCGCGCATGTATCAGGTGTGCAACTTAGTTATCGTCCCCTAAACGCAAGCGATCATAGAACGTCGGAAAATGCAAATAGCTGTGTGCGGTAATGGCTGATTGCAGCACCATTCAACAGCTTTCCAGGCAACCGTAACCGTTCACAGCTATAGTGACAGAAGGGACAAAAGTTGATGGTGAAAGCAATGTCGTTCGAGGAACACCATTTGAGGCACTGCCTCCTGTTCGCGTTTCAGCTGAAAAAAGTGCCGCGGAAGCCCAGCAAATAAATAATCTGTGCTGCTTCGGATGCTGCTGCCGTGTCCTACGGTACGTGTAAGAAGTGGTTCCAGCGGTTTAAGCAGGGAAATTTCGATCTCCATGATGCAGAACGTCCGGCACAACGACAGAAAATTGACGATTGGGAACTGGAACAACTGTTGGACGCCGATCCCTGTCGCCCACACTCAGAGCTCGCCCAGAACTCGGAGTAACACGGCAAGCCATTGCAAAGCGCCCTCACAAGCTTGGGCGGATTCACAAGGAGGGCCCCATCAACTCACAGCTGCGAACAAGTCTAGGCGCTACGATGTTGCTGTGTCCTTGCTCTCCAGATTCAAGACGAAGGATTTCCTCCCCAAGATTTTGACCTGTGATGCGAAGTGGATCCTCTACGATAATCCTAAGCTGCGCAAATCGTGGGTTTATCCAGGTCAGCCTACCACTAGTGCCGCCTAACCGAATATCCATGCCAGGAAGTTGTTGCTGTGCCTATGGTGGGATCAGCGCGGTGTCATACACTATGAGTTGCTCAAACCTGGTGAAACGGTCAATGCTGAGCGTTATTGTCAGCAACTCATTCGTGTGAGTGACGCAATGGAGGCGAAAAGGCTATACACCGGCAAGGGCAGAAGGTCAGTCCTGCTGCTTGAGGATAACACACGGCGAAAACGACTTTAAAAACGATCACCGACCTGGGATGGGAGATTTTGTCCCACCCGGCGTATTCTCCAGACTTCGCCCCGTCAGATTATCGCCTCTTTCGCTCCCTGCAGCATCAACTGAGTGATACGCACTTCACTTCTGTCGAGGAGGTCCACACAAGTATTGATGACTTTATCAACTCGAAACAGCCGTCTTTTTTCCGCAGTGGCATGCGGCAGCTCCCTGACCGATGGCTCAAATGTATCCAACACGACGGAGATTATTTTCCTGATTAGGTGCGTATTCGATTTGCTATAATTTACTGTCAACTTGTCGTGCCTGTGGCCGAGAATTAAGTTGCACTCTTAATAGAAGCAGAGAAATTGAGAGAAACAGTTAAGCATCTGAGCCCCCTAGTGGCGAAATTGTGCATTGTTTTGGGAAGAAAATACGCGCACAGAGTTTGCATAGTTAGTAGCATCTGACAAAAGAAAGAAGTTTTTCAATTGGGATTTTAGTCCCGTAGATATTTCTGTAAACGGAAACGTGAACTTACGCCCTCTGGTGGCACACTTGCGCGTTAAGAAAATTGTGAAATTATATGAGAAACATTTCGCAGCGGAAACGCTCTCCAACAAAGAAAGGATTTTTTAAATCGGACTCCTAGTAGCAGAGATATCGACAAAATCAAGATATACATCTACGCCCCCTGTGGGAAAAACCATGCATTATTTTGAGACGAAAGTATTCTCAAATGGTTTTTTGACGTGAGCAGTATGTCTAGGAAAAAAATAAATTCAATCGAGTTTTCAGGTGCTCAGATTATGCTACAAATACATCAGAAGCAGAAATTAACACTTACGCCCCCTGGTGGTCAAAAATTCTGTACCAAATATTAGAAATATATACAAAGCATTTCCCACCAGGAGCTGTATCCAATGCAGAAACAATTTTTCAAATGGGAGTTATAGAAGCAGAGACATCGGTTGGAAACGTAATTTACCATTATGACCCCTAGCGGAAAGTCTATGAATTACTCGAAAATTTTGGAAATTATATGAAACACATGTCGCACCGGAAACTCCATCCAATAAAGAAGGAATTTTTCAAATCAGAACGTTAGAAGCAGAGATATTGACAAAAATAAGATAAACATTTACGTCATCTGGTGGAGAAACCATGCATTATTTTAAGAAGAAAATATTCTGAAAAAGGTTTATCGACGAGAATGGTAGCGGTCCACGAACCAATTTTTTCAATCGAGATTTTAGAAGCTCAGATTTTGCTGCAAATACATCAGAAGCAGAAATTAACACTTACGCTCCTGGTGTCCAAACCATTTTTTACCAAAAATTAGAAATTATGTGGAAAGGATTTCCCATCAGGAGATGTATCCGCTGCAGAAAATAATTTTCGAATCGGAGTTTTAGAAGCAGAGATGTCAGGGAAAACGCACTTTACTTTTACGCCCTCTAGCGGGAAACGTATGCGGAACTTGAAAAAGTGACTATACGTAAAACAGTGTTCGGCATAAACGGAATCGAAGGGTAAAAACGTTTGTTCAGTCGGGTGTTTAGAAGCAAATATATGGAACGCGGGTTCGATTTCCGCTCCAGGACGAAGAAATTTTCAAGTTTTTTGGATATTATCTGACTTACCATACTTGTCATATTTACACCAAAAAAAAAAAAAAAAAAAAACGGATTCACATCTTAAAAATTTGTATTATGTGGTGTAATCCCGTATTCCATTCATGAATATCTGAATCTTTCGTTAAATTCCAAAAAAGATTTCTTGAGATATCTGGAATTTCTTTCAGCTTCTTTAAAAATGAATAGCGGTATGTTGAAATCTCTTCCAATATGCGGAAAAAACAACTATTACTGAGAAATTTGAATAACAAGGGAAATAATGTACTTCAAAAAAGCCTCCTGAATTTCTTTTCCGCCTGAAATTAATTAGTGATGTTGTCTCTGTAGTGAGAAATAAGCCATCCGCCATCTATTAATATTGGCAATTTATTAATGCAAATAAAAAAAATGAAAGAAAGCTCTCTTTTTCACTCTGCTCGATTCATACATCCTGTTATTCAAGTAAAACGAAACAACAACAACTTTCGATTTTCTGCCACGATACAGAAATTTACAAATTAACCTCATGTTCTCAAGTTGGAAAGCAATGTTCGTCATTCTCTGGCACGAAGATATAAGATATGGAATCATTGCCAAGTCTGTCGACATGCATACTTCAATTTCGCCAGGTTAGCTCAGGTAACCTCGAAAGTCATGAAAATACCACCATCTGCTAAACTGCCAAGGTAGCAGACTCATGATTTATTCAAGAGCTTAGGTAGCAGACTCATAATTGCAAAAGTAGTAGACTCATAATTTATTCAAATTCATACAACTCATAATTTATTTAAACTCATACAACTGATAATTTATTAGACTCATACTGCAAAGGTAGCAGACTCATAATTTATTCAAGGGTTTAGTTTACTTTAGCAGGAGATACTTCGCCACGTTTTCCAGCTCTTCCAGTAGCTAGCTCAAATTTTGTGAAAACGTTATTTACTGTAGCTCACTTTGGTTTGAAGGGTCTGAAATATAGTTGCTCCGATGACCAAGGCTAGCACAGCTTTCTGCTTGTACAGAGTCGAGTGATTAGCAGACTGAAGAATTAGGATTAAAAATGATTACTGTTTTTTTTTTCTTCGTTTTTTAGAAGCCCTTCTTTTTTTCAGTTGCGTGTAGCAACATAAAAAGTATTGTAACATACACATGATCCTACATGACTGTGACCGCAATGTGTGTTTGAAAACACAAATAATAAAACTGTCATTACATGGCCCGTTTCCTATGTTTTACTGAGAGCCGTTTAATAACACCAAAAGAAGCAATCACATCACCAGGTTTCGAAGTTGTGTGTCGCGTTAGATGGCCACTATATAAGCAGAAGTAACAGCGACAGGATTTTTTTGTTCAGTTATCTCACGTTTTCTTATGCATCCATTTCGCAATATTCTCTATGTGTGTATTTTGTACGTCGGATTTAATCTGGTCCAAGTTTGTGCTTCTTACCAGCATTGCACTGTAGAGAAAGTGCGAGAAGCAATGCCAGCTGAATCACCCAACTGAATAGTAATGCCAGCTAGCTCGCTTATCGCCTCTCTCTCTCTCTCTCTCCCTCTCTCTCTGACACACTCACACACACATGACAACGCGAAGATCATTCTGTTTGCTCAAACGGAAAATCGAAATTTGATAAGCATATTAATTTGCGGGGAAAAAATGCTGGAAAAAATGTGCGCAAATACATGGCATCAGAACAAACATGTTTTCTGAGGAAATAACTATATGATGACAGTTAAAAATCGAAATTTAACAAACATTTCTTTGCAGCTGAAAATAAAAAAAAAAAAAAAAAGGAAAAAAAAAGAAAAGAAATGCCCCTGTTGCCTTGCAACCATTTACTCAGAATATATGCTTCTATAACTGATATGTATTTCTGCGCAGATTCATTCTTCATTAATTTCTGTGAAATTATCTGAACAATTTGTGATTCCTGGATTGGATCCGCTGACGGTCAAAAATGGTCGTCGTCGCTACGAGTACGCACGGGATGATTCGACTAGTGTAAACATGACGTTTCTTCAGATTCTTAAGCTTCAGTTGTTCACGCATTCGTTGTAATGGGCGGTGTAAAGGCAGACTACCCGAGCGCCAATCGGGAGATGTGGGTTCCATTCCTCCTCCAAGGAAATAAATTTTTCACGTTATCAGGGAAGATAGGCTGCAAGTGCGGTATTTCCATGTTGCAAAATAACGTGTTTCTATACACACACTGGCCACTGAATTAGAAATCTTTATGCAGATGTACGTAAACGTCACTTACGCAGCGGAGCGTGTATGCAAATTATGTGGTCACGTACGTCACCACGTGATTTAGGCAACTATTTAAGACTGCTGCTCATCAGTAATAGTCAGTAGTGTTACAGAAAAACAATATATGAAAATATTTATGGGGAAAACAAAGGATCTTTTGGAGTTCGATAAAGAGATTAATGTGAGTGCCCGTCTGGTTGGAGTGACGATTTGGAAAACAGCAGATCTGACTGGTTTAAAGTAAGGTGAGATATTTCTGGTCTTGAATCAGTGGAAAAATAACCCACATTGCTTGTTTACCCGACAACAATCAGTCAGGAACGTGATCGCCGTCGCGTGGGACGGCTTGTACAGGGAAACAGAACTTCCTGGATGCAGCAATTGACCGCATCATTCAATGAAGCTGTTTCCAGGGAACTGAATAGGATCAGTATTCGTAGTCGCATGCCCATTCGATAACTACTGATTTCCGCGAAGAACAGGAAAGTTCGTCTACAGTGGTTTCAGGAACACAGTGACTAGATACCAGAAGACTGGCAAAAAGTTATGTGGTCAGACGAGCCGCGGTACACCTTGTTTTGCACCGACAGTAGACCGAGAGTTTGGAGGGATCCCCATGAAGCAATGTCTCCAGCTTTCCTTGTGAACAGAATTTAAGGTTCTGGAGGTGGTCTCATGGTGTGGGGCACGTTCTGTTGGTAAGGAGGGGGTCCCCTGATATTGCTGGAAGGTCAGGTGCCCTTCAAAGATTATCTGAATATTGTTGCCGATCAACTCCATCCTGCAATGTTGACTTTTCATCCAGCAGGGGACGACGGCCTGATGGAGAACAATGCTACTGTCCATTGCGCAAGGTGTGTTCAGCTGTGATTAACTGAGCATGACAGCGACTTCTACCATCTTTCGTGACCACCACAAAGCCCGGATCTGAACCCCATTGAGAATGTATGGGACATGTTAGAAAAACAGATCCGGGAGTAAGGTCCTCTTCCGTCAAATCTGAGCAGTTAAAAGACTGTCTGGTGAACGCCCTGTATGCTGTAGACGTAGATGCGCTCCAACACCTAGTGAAACCTATGCCAAATCGCATACGTGCTGCAATTCGGACTGCAGGAAGTCCAACCTAGTATTGAATGAAAGTTTCTAATTCAGTGGCCGGTATGTGTATGACTGCTATGCATTTGCGAAGGTTTTCTTTTCAATAATTTCTAGGAATTTTAATTTTTCGAATATTAAATAGTTCATTAAATTTACAGAATATATTCAATTATCATTATTCCAGTTCTTACTTATGGATCAGAGATACAGACCTTAACTAAGGAAGACATACAAATGCTGCAGGTAACTGGAAGAAGCAGGTGCATGCTTGGTGTAACCAGGAAAAAGATAAGAAGGGGAATTGGTGGATCAGGAAAAGGTCAAGAGTGGAAGACATCATGGTCAAATTTAAATCCCTGAAATGACAATAGGCTAGACATATTGTTAGAACTGACCACCGAAGCATAACTGAAATATTTTACTGTGTACCAAGAGACAGAAAAAGACCCAGAAGCAAACCACGTGGGAGATGGGTTTATGAAATCGAAAGCATGATGGAAGGATATGCAGGAGACTGGTTCAACACGGAAAGTTGCGAGAGAAACTTGGGTAGACCTTCATTCAGCAGTGGAGTGATAATGGCTGACTATGACGATGACTCAATTATAAACTTTGAATAGGCTAATAGTGAGAGCGGAAGTATTTTTACTGTTGTATGTACTAAACTATACTAGAAAAGTGAAATCAATTGCATATCAGGATATAAATTCTATAGGGTATTGGAGAACGGATATTTGACATTACATACTATTGTGAAATCCGGTCAACTATTGGGTGTGTGCATAAGTTCTACCCGTTTTTGTAGGCTGCAAAGGAAGGAGAAGAACACAATCAATAACGTACCAAGGATTTCACATAATTGCCATCATTTTGTATGACCTCTTGCCATCTATCTATGAGTAGGTGAATCCCACGCCGGAAAAACTCCTGTGTTTCAGAGTAAAAAAAATATGTAATGCCGTTTTCACATCGTCCACATCATCGAAGGTTTGGAGAGCAAAGGCGTTCTATAACGGTCGAAAAAGGTGGTAGTCCGTAGGTGCCAGGTCAGGGGAATACGTCGGGTGAAGTAACGCCTCCCAACCAAAGTCCAGTAATTTTTGCAGAGTGATTAAAGCAGCATGAGGTCTGGCGTTATCATGATGAAGGATCACGCCTTTGCAATTAACGAGTGCTGGCCGCTTAGATGTCAGTGGTTCTCGCAATCTGTCCAACTGTTGGCAGTAGCGGTCAGCATTTATCGTTCGGTTACGTGCCAACACCTTCCAGTGGATTATTCCCTGGACATCCCACCAAACACTCAACGAAACCTTTTGAGGTCGATGGAGCAGGCTCCGCACGTCGGTACACAGTACGTCGACGCTTTACTTTACAGTACAGTACTCATTTCTCATCACCCGTTACAATTCGTCTCCAAAAATCGTTCATTTCTGTGACGAAAAAGCAAAGAAACACCGGTACGGATTCTCTCCTCTCGTTGTTTTGCAGAAAGCTGGTGCGGAACTCAGTTATCGAACTTGGAGACAAACCCAAACGCATGCATCCGTTTTTCGACTGTTGTTCTGTGCACCGACAACGTTTCTTCTAATTCCTGAACGATTGGATGTGGGTCATTTGTTATGACTTGGTTCACATCCTCGTCAAAAACCACGGATGGACGTCCAGGACGTGGATGATCTTTACAGCTTCTGTCTCCATCCCGTAATTTCCGAAACCAACGGTGACATGTGGTATCATCAACTGCATCATCCCATAAACTTGAACGATGTTGCGGCAAGACGCGGCTGCAATACTGCCTTTATTGAACTCGTACAGTAAACAATGTCTAATGTGCTCCTTATCGCATGCAATGTTACAGCGTCCGTGATTTCCGTTACGAATGACTTACTCGGACAAACCTAGTGCGTCTATATGCTCTACTGCTCCACGCTTTATTGGCCGAAAATTCGGCATCGCAGAGTCATCTGTGACGTAACTACTCCGATCGCAATTTGCATCTATTACAAAAACGGGTAGAACTTTTGCACACACCCAACACAAAAGCTGATAACAGGCGTCTTGTGAGGTTTCAAAGAAGAAAACTGAGAAAGACATATGGTGTTCTGTACAATGTAGAAACATGAAGATGTGAAAGAAGATATAACTAGGAATGTACAAGTAAATGAGAGGATGTTTTGGCCTTTTGTAGAAAGCTCTACAAAAGGCCAAACATCCTCTCATTTGTTCGAAGCAAAGGACCGGAATAATTTGAACATAAGTAAAGAGCAGATGGACAAATTTTGAAAGAGGTGCTGGTAAATAAAACAAATAAGATAAGAATGAGGGAAAGACAAAGGACTGGGTGGATGGACATGGTGCTTGAGTAACTGAGAAGAATCAATGTAAAACCTAAGGGAGTAAGTACATCATCGAATGCGATGAAGCTTGGTCGTGGTAGCGTTAAACTTAAATGATCCATTAAGCTGATGATGATGAACATCAGGTCCTACATGAAACAATCACAATGTCAAAAATTTTAATTTTGAATTTAGAATGTTCCTGATTCTCATCAGGTTTTCTCTCCTAACCTACGAATACATCAAAATGTAATATTCCAAATAATAGCTTATAAAGCAAAACATAATTTACATTCATGAGGCAATTATTTTGACAAATATTCAAGGTTCGAAAAGATTTGAAAAAATTGTTTAAAAAATTAAACAAACAAAAATGAATAAATAAATAAACAAATAAATAAACAAATAAATGAATGCTGCTACGTATAAATACATGCATCTAAAAATTAATTTTCTTAATCTTCACTTTGTTTTTTTACATTGCGGAAGGCATGATTCCCGGTATTCTGAATCTTTCATGCGACTAATGATCACAAGAATGACTCTCGTGTCATTACGAAAAAAAAAAAAGCAATAATAAAATAAAATGAATAAAAAAATGTTTGTCTTTTTTGTTTGGAGGAAGACACGGGAGGAGAGTGATGTATTTAAACTTTTAAACAGACTCACTTCATCATTGTTTCCTTTTGCTTGTAAATAACAACCAAACATGAAACATAAATTAAGGTAGAATGGAAAACAATACACATCAGCAATACGAACCGAAAAGCAAAGTAAATGAGCAAAGTTATAAATGTGCCGTTCAAGTTGGTGGAGATGAACGCAGCTTTCTGTTTATTGCTACTCAGGAGAAATTCGTGTCTAAGCAACACAATTTCACATTACGCGAGACCACTGAAGAACGTCAGTAACGTTTCAATTGCGCAGAACCATTATGTTGATAGGTTTCGCCTCTACGATGCGATGCCTTTTCTTAAGTACTACTGTATGAGCATTTGTTCGAAAACATTGCTTCCCGCAAATGCTTGTGAAAATAACAGAACGCACTTACCTTTCTTCTCGCAGAGATCCTTCTATTATTGGCATTACAAAGCACGTCTTGCTATGGCAAAAAATAACTGCACAGACTTTTGAATTAGTGAACAATTAACGTTGACATCCCCCTTAACGACAGCATGGAAAAGTAGTACATTTTTCTCTTCAGGGCAGCGATTGAAAATGTTTTTATACAAATCCAACGTAGTTTTTTGAGAAATACCCAAAAGCTGAAGAGGTGGGTATATTTTGAAGCAACTTTCCTTGCCTTAACTAGTACAAACAGTGTCAAAAAATAATTTACAAAGCATTTCGACGTTAAAATCCTTGCAAACTGCTGAACTTTCAAACGCATTGATGTATTTTCATGTCACGTGATACAAACTGCAGGAAGCGCAGTTTACATCAGTGCTTACTGCTGTTAGATCACATTCTCTTTTACAGTTTTTGAAACAAATTACTGAAAATAATATTGCATGTGTTGTAAATTTAAATCCTGTAAGATGCTTCTGAAACCGTTATCAGCAAATTTTATTTGCTGGAGCAAGTAAAATTTGCTGATAAAAATAAATTTTATTCGCTCAGCAAATGCTATTTGCTACTAAATATTTAAGAAGTATCATCAAACGGCGCAATTATTGCATCCAAGTCTGCGATTGTATCATATTTGTTTGCAGCATTTAAAAAAAAAATTATAAAAAATTATTTGTTCCTTCTTAACGGTGCGTAAACTGCTGCTCATTTTTCAGAGTTTCGTACCAAGAAACTGCGTTTTTTGTTCCGTTTGTGAATTCTGTATGAGCGTACACGTGTCTGTGATTGAAAGGAAGAACGCCTTATGAGTGCATATAATATCAAACAGAAATGCAATGTAATCGGACTTTTATGATACCGATGACACATCTTTGAACTATGAATAAACGAGTTAAAATGCAATTGTACATAACTACACAATTTGACAACCAACTATCTCAGAATAAGTTATCAACGTTTATTCTCAATTACATGATTTATTAAGATCGACTATAGTTTCGCAGAGCGTTTGGCTCAGCATCATCAGGACGTCCTGATTGTTCATTGTTTACGACATTTCAATTGCATCAAATGTTAATTAACGCACTTTTTTCTTTTGCATTATGTCAGCTGCTTTTCTGGATATGAGACATAAGGGCATAAAGTAACTAAAGAAAAATTTTTGGTTGTTCACGTAAAAACATAAATTACGCAATGTCTCAAGGATTATATTAAATGAACCTGTTTAATCTATGATTTAAAGAAATGATAGATATGATAATGATATTTATTCATATGCTGATGAAACAATATTTTTATGATACTTTCAATTACCGAAGACATCGTGGAATTTTCATATAACAAGGTAGACGTCGAATGGTAGCTCTTAGAATTATATAATAAAAAGTCATGCAGAAGATTGTCATTTTCCTGTACACAGTTTTATTTCATTTATAAAATAAATAAATGGAGATTAAGACCAGCAGTGAAGGCTTTTAGCCAGACTGATTTATTCCAAATGAAAATCCTGATACGTTTACATTTCTAATTCGCATATTTCTTCAGCCTATAAGTGGTGCAAATTAACATGATTATCTTAGCTACAGTGTGCTTTCACCGAAATTTGTCACGATACAAAATTTGTCATGAGTCAACGTAAAGGGCAGAACCTTAGAGCAGTTCGTAAGAATATGGACCTGTCGTGTATCTATTTCTAAAATCTCCGATGTTTTCTCCCTTTTTAGAAAAATAATATTTTCTGAGTATTACATCATGGATATAAGACCACACCGATAAATCATTCAGTCTGAGCATGTCTTTGTTACGATACGAAGGCGATCTAAGCTGGTATAACATTCGAAGTTACATTTAAGAAACATTCAGAAGTTTCTTTAAAAGAAAGTATAGAGCTCTACAAAAATCTACTTGAAACGCTAACTTGTCAGAGAGAGGCCCAGGTTCGAGCCAAAGATGAGACATGGATGGTGTGCTTCTCTGGTGGTGCGGCTCTGTCTTTTTCGTGGAACCACTGACCCAAATCAGGTACAAGAGATTTATTGTGCTCGTAGTGGTAGTTAAACCTCCCAAACAAAAGGACACCAACTTTAACAACTCATCTTTGTTTCTCTGGAGAAAAAAAAACGATTTGAAAGTCACGTTGTGAGAGCTGGAGCATTATTTATGCCCAAGAAAATAATGAACTGGACATTATGCTTATTATAATTAGAAAAAAAAACATACACTAATAGACCAATGTGGTGAATATTATTCGATTTTATGTTAATGTGTGAGGTATTCATATACATATATGCAATTATTTAAGGAACTCAAAATCGTTCAACGCATAACAGAGCAATGGATTGTTTCAGAACATTTTCACAAAGAGTGAGAGCATGACAAAGAGATTCTGAGGTTCTAACGCTTTGAGGAAGTGGATGCCATGCCCAGGCAGATAGGCATCAGAAATTAAGCCAGGCGACATCCTCTGGTATTGTAAAAACAATGAGCAGACGCCTGGATGTCTAGAAACCTAGACGTTACCATTGTACTCATATATCCAGTATGCATTGTATTCGATGTTTCTTGTACTTTGTGGAAAGTTAAGTCTGTCAAAGGGAATAACGCTAATGGAAACATCAGAAGTACCGGTCACCTACTACAGAGAGCGAGGAATTCGTAAAACCGGAAGGGTGATGCCGGTTAACGGGGGAAAAGGCGCGCTGGCCATCGTGACGTCGACGCCAACAGAGAGAGAGAGAGAGAGAACATGGAGGGAGTGGAACCTCTCAGGGCAGGAGAGCGCGGGACGGATGTGCAGGGCCAACCAAAGTCGGAGAGGTAGGCGCATGAGAAGACGGAGTGCGTTAGTCTGTTTTCGGGAATTGCTGGGGCAAGTTCGCCGTTAAGCAGGGCTTGGACGGTTTCGAGTTTTTGACGGGCCTAGCATTATGGGTCCGGGGGTTCAGTCGAAGTACTGAACGGCGTCGGAGGATCTTTGCGAAGATAAGTTTTTTTAGCAGTGACACAGGTCCCTATGATAGGGAATCTCACTTGCTTTATTTAATTGTCCAGGAAAGAATAAATCTAACGCAACAAAGGCGAATAAGTGCAGTGCGGAGTTGGAATAAGATTATTGATAGGAATATTTACTTGGATACACAGGTCACCTCTCAAACGAGGAGGACTTTCTCCCAAGCGTAGGAACGTATTATCGTAATAGAGACGTCAAGTTTACTTGGACTGTTTACTATATCGGCATTAGTTGAGGGACGTCTGATCGACATTCGGAAAGCGGTATTCTTACTGACAGACTGACTTCCAACTTCAGTTATTTTTCATAAAAAACTTCTGTTATGTTTGAAAACGAATTCTCCTGTGTTATTTTATCGCCAGGGTAATTTATGCTTGAATTTTCGGCCGTCTGAAACTACCTCCCTGATTCGCAGATAATCAAATCATAGTAAAGCGGGGGAGGTTTCGTCTGTTCACTCAATCAGAGTTTGGGTAAGTTCTGAGGAACAAACCTTTGAGATATTTCCATTGACTGTGAGATGCGCCTATAGCGTGGACGCCACAGAGGTATAATTGCTGTGGGCGGGTCCACATAGGAACTAAGCACGTTCGCTGTCACGGCTATAGGGAAAGAAATGGCGCAGTCGGTAGGATCCGAACAAACGAACGTTCAGGGGAGAGACTAGCTGTTGAAAAAAAAATCTAAGAGCAAGGAAACTTCATCGGAGGAAGGCGGAAAAACACAGGTGTATAGTTGAGAATGCAAAAGAGGTGAAAACCAAATTACGGACTTTTCGCGGAACCTCGACGACGACAGGACAGAAAGGCCGTGGAGAGGGTTCGCAACCAGAACGCAGGTGGTCTGCCACCAAGACGCCTCACGCGCACCGTTGGTCGACGAGAGGTCTGGAAGGCCGTGCAGAAGGTTCGAAACCAGAACGCCTCACGTACTTCAGAACTTTCTTGTGAAAAATTAATCTGCCAAAATCGGACGAAGGACGTGTACTCCAGGATACAGAATGAAGCAGATAGGGGCCCGAGTAACTCCATCGAGGTAAGTACCACTTTATAACCGCAATTTTAATTCCTGAGCCACTTCCTGAAGTAGTTAGGGATTAGCCGTTAATCAGAATTCGCGTTAGGGTGCAAGTAGTTAGAGACCAAAGGGTCAAAAATATTCTCATTTATTGAAATTCTAAAGTGTATTTATGTGTAAAATTTTGAGGTCACTAGTTAAGACAGGAAAATTATTGTATTATATTTTTGTGTCTTAAAGAAAAAGGAATATGCAAGTAGAAATGTTAGGAGCTAGTAATCTTCAAGGTTGAGAGCAAAGGCTGTCACGGAAATATTTAATTGTATGATTATATGCTTATTGATTTACATGTGATTAATTGTGATTAGTGCATGAAAATGAAGCAGTTTTTGAATGGGCAAGAAGGTCAGGAGCACGAAGAGCAAAATGTAGATGCCGGTGAGGTAGAAAGCGATAAAGAAACAGATAACGTGTTAGATTCCAGTAACAAAGTCCAGATTAATGAGAAAAAGATGGAAAGGGATACTTCCAAATTTGAGTGGCAATTTAAAATTAGAATGCTAGAACTTGAAGAGAAGAAAGCAGACAGAGAATTAAGAAAATTAGAATTAGAAGCCGAAAGGGCAGAAAGAATGCTTCAACTTCAATTAGCAGACAGGAGGGCAGAAAGGGACTTTGAATTAAAGAAATTACAATTATCTCAAGAAAGTCAGGCTCCTACAACACGGGGAAAGATCAGGGCAAGCTAGCCGATTACATGAGGATAATCGGAAAGAACATACCAAAAGCCCTACGACGCCAGAGGAAATACTGGATTTCTTTGACTCAATAGAGAGGGCGTTTTTGTTACATGCGGTTCCAGGAGAAATGCAGGGAAGGTTAGTCATCACCTTATTTAACACGGAATGTGTGAATTTGTTCAGGCGACTAACCCTGGGACAGTATGACTGCTACGATACGGTAAAGGAAGCAATGTTAGCAGAGTGCCACTTGACCCCCGACATGTACCTTAAGCAGTTTGAATCGATTAGGAGAAATAAGGGGAAAAGCTTCCAGCAACTAGCAGGTCGTATTGGGCGAGCAATTTTAGTGGCGTGACGGAATTCGAGCAATTGATGAATTTGTTAGTTTGCGACAAATTTAAGGGGCTACTTTCACCAAATCTAAAAACTTATTTATTACAGAGGGGCTCCGTAGGGAAGCTAGTTTTAGCTCAGGAATTGGGAGAGCTATGCGACCTCTAAGAGACTTACGTCGAAGCCATGGATTTGGGAGAAGGTAAACCGAAAGGTAATTACCCTGCGGGGTCTAATTTTAAAGGGAATTCATATAGCATGGGAGGAATGGCCACAATAAAGAGGGAGAACCAGACCAGTAGTGAGCCACCCCCGAAAAGAAAATTCCCGGTAGCCGAGCAAGGGTTCAGGAACCGAGGGATAATTAATAGACCGCCGGGAAGTACAAGTTTTGATCAAGGCGTGATCTGCTTTCAGTGTGGTAAGGTAGGCCATCGAAAGTCACAATGCCTCTAAAGAATTACCCAGGGGCAAGATAACCAGGGTCTGTCAGGGTATTGGAGAAACGACGGGAATAAGAAAGTAAGCCGGGTAGCGACGAGAGTAGAGAAAACGGGAGTAGAAGGAGAAAGAGGTGTCAACAAAAAATCCGAAGGGTGCGCTAGGAAGTTAAGCGCAAAAATGGGAAGGATATTGGAATTCGAGAGTGATCAGTGTTAGGTGATGGAGATACCCGTGGGAGGTCGTTTAATGATAGAAACAGAAGGAGGACATCGGGCCGAAATGATAGTTGATAGTGGGGCCGAATTTTGTTGCGGGAGAAAAGGAGAATTAGAGGAGAAAGAAAAAGAAGAGATTGGCAGGGTAAATTTGACGGGATTCGACGGGCGGACTGCCAATTTTCTCATAAAACAGCTACAAACTAGGTTGGTAGAAAACGATTTAGAAAAGGCAGGGAATAAAATAGTACGGATGACAGAGATTATTTGCGCAATCGTACCCCAACTTAGTAATTATGCGAAAATGAAAGAAGCGAGATTCTCTAGTCCAGTATGGGCAGTTTCGGCAAGTAAAGCTGTAACAATTTTAGAAGGTGGGAGCGCCGAAGGCAATTTAGAAGAAGAGATAGATCATACGGGTATCGGGACAAGGAATTCTCGTCACCCGAAAAGCTAAGATGGGAGGAACGCCAGCGGAGTTTGTATCGCCGCAGGCGAGAGAGGGAGAACGAGCGCGAAGGGCCGTGTCCTTAGAGGAGCAGGTAGCGAGCAGCCAATCAGAGCCAGAAACGGGACATCCGCAGTCGACGGCGGGCAAAATATCAGCATGCCGTGAGGGGAACGCATTGAGCGGGGAACATAAGAGTTCAGACTACGAAATTTTTAAAGGGCAGCAAAAGCAGGATGAGACGATGAGGGAGGTTCGTAACGAGGCCACGGAAGGGAAGAACGGATATTTTTTCGAGGATGGTTTGTTACATCACAGAGATAAGGTTATAGGTCAACCAGTCAGCCAGCTAGTAGTGCCAGAATTTTCGGCACATTTGGGCCACAAGAAGACCCTGGAACGTATCAGGTACTCATTCCATTGGCCATCCATCAAGAAAGATGTCAGGAAATATTGTGATGACTGCCAAGCCTGCCAACTTAGGAGGCCAGTCACACGGAGAGACCGGGTGCCGATAACACCAGTCAGATGACCAGCGTTACCCTTTCAAGTGGTCAACGTCGATTTGATTGGTCCCATAGAACCCGCATCGAGTAAGGGGCATCGCTGGATCCTAGTTATGGTGGACCAACATATTCGGTGGCCGGAGGTAGTTTGTCTGACTTCATTAAATGCGAAGAGTAGTTGTGAAGCACATTTGGAGATTTTCCAGCGCACGGAGATCCCAGAGATTGTTGCGATGGATAGGGGCACGAACGTCATGTCGGTTCTGACGCAAGAGATTCTTAAACGTCTGGGTTCGATTCCAAGATTCTGTACCCCGGGGTATCCGGCCGCCAACGGTCTTGTAGAACGATACAACAAAACCCTCAAGGGAATGCTACATCACGTGATCAGAGAAGAGCCACGGCAGTGGCACAAAGCGTTATCTTATTTGCTGTGGGCGTACAGGGAGGTACCGAACTTCACCACAGGGATAGCCCCATTCCAGCTCTTATACGGCAGATAACCAGGAGGTCCCTTAGCTATCTTGAAGAAGAATTGGGTAGGCGGATGTAAGTTGCCCATAGGAATATCCACGTCGGCTGCCGAATATCTTCAAGAGATGAAGGAAAGGATGGAGGAAAGGATGAAGGAAAGGATGAAGGAAAGGATGGCTCAACAAGTAGAGGAGGTATCAGAGGAGCAACAGCGGTGGTACGCTTCATACTATAACCGCCAGGTGCGGCAGCAGACTTTTGAAGTAGGAAATCAGGTTATAGCATTAATCCCTGACTCAAGAAATAAGATTTATGCGAGGTGGACGGGTCCGGTCCATATTTTGGAGAAACGTGGGACAAATAGCTACGTTATCGATCTGGGTCTTGGGCAAAAGGAAGCTGAGAGAATTCGGGCCCCGGGTCAACGTCATCGGAGTAATATTCGAGTTGGACTAGGACTTCGGGAATATTCAGGAAGTACCCATGAGGGAAACAGAAGATGAGGGGGAGCGCATACGGGACTTAAAGGTAGAGAGCCCAAAGGTAACTCGGGAACAGCTGCGGGAACTACAAGAGTTAGTGAGTAGCTCAGGGAAGTTTTTCTCCGGAGAGGTAGGAGTGACCACGGAGGGGGAGCATGTGATTACCATCAAACCAAGGAGGGTATTACGCACCCAGCATAGATATAAAGTGCCGCAAGCAATGGAATCCGCCGTGGAGAACCAGATTCAGGAATTGTGCGACCGGGGGATGATAGAGGAGTCGAAAGAAGATTTCAGTCATCCCATAGTTTGCGTTTTGAAACGTACGGGTGAGGTCAGGTTGTGTGTAGATTTTCGAATGTTAAACTCGCACACCATCGCAGACGCGTTCGCAATGGTGCACATTCACGACCTGCTTGCTAAAGTGGCGGCGGCGAATTTCGTCACCACCTTGGACATGCTCAAAGGGTATTATCAAATACCGATGAACCCGGAGAACAAAAAGTACTCAACGTTCGCCACCCACCGGGGGTTATTTCAGTGGAAGGTGATGCCTTTCGGATTGTCGGGAGCCGCAGCAACCTTCCAAAGAAGCATGAACAGGGTTCTTACCCTGCACCAGGAATATGTCGTAGCATATCTCGACGACGTGGCGATATTTTCTAGGAGTTAGGAGGAGCACCTACAGCATTTGAAATTAGTAATTGGAAGTCTCCAGGAAGCTGGGTTGACCGGTAATTTAAAGAAGTGTTGTTTCGCCCGGGAAAGGGTCAATTACTTAGGGAAATATAGTGGGATCGGGGTGCCATCAGCCATACCCCGAGAAGTTGGTGGCGTTGCGAAATTTGGAACCGCCCAAAACCAGAAAAGAAGTACGGAGTTTCCTCGGACTCTGTAGCTACTACCGAGATTACGCGCCCAGATTTGCGGAAATAGCAAAAATCACTGAGTGACATCACAGGGAAGAAGGCGCCAGATAAGCTTGATTGGACACCACAGCTGGGTAAGGTATTCGGGTCATTTTTTTATGCACGGCATAACAATTATGTGAGATGAATTATGCGAGATGCCCATATGTTGTTTACCCCAGATTTCAATAAGCCATTTGACGCTAGCTCGTACGTTGTAGCATGTTGTTTGGGACAACGGGATGAAAGGGGAAGGTTATACCAGCAGGCTACGCGAATAAAAAGTTTAGCAATACTCAAGCGCGCTGGACGGCTAGCCACGAAGAGGCATTTGCGATAGTGTGGGTGTTGCAAAAGTTCGAGGGTTGGATCTTCGGACATCAGATAGAAGTTATGTCAGATTACAATCCTGTAACTTATTTAACGAGCGCGACTTCCCAGAGTTCGAAATTACAAAGATGGAGTCTGGCCATCGCGCAGTTTGATTTGGTTATATCACATATCGCCGGGAAATTGATCCCTCACGCCGACGCATTATCACGCCTAGATTTCAGTGAGGGGGGGCGCAGCACCCTAAATAGCTGAAGGGGGTAGTAACCACGCCAGGTAGAAACCCAGTGAGGTTCTGTGGTGATACTGCCTACACTGAAGAGCAACTGAATTAGACATACCTGTCTAGTAACGTGTAGCACCATCTTTCGCCCTGATGACGGCGGCGATTCGTCTCGGCATGGACTCGACAAGACACCGGAAGCGTTGGAAAACCATACGGATCCACGACCCCTGAACAAGCTCCCACAGTTCACGAAGATTTGATGGAGGGGGGTCAGAGCCACGAACATCTCTCTCGATGGCATTCCAGGTGTGCTCGACGGGATTGAAGTCAGGTGACCTAGCTGGCCAAGGAAGAGAGGTCCCGTCGGTGGAGTGTTCATCCAACCATTCGGATACAATTCGGGAGCGATGGCACGTTGCATTGTCTTGTTGCAGGATGAGGTCCCCAATGGGATGTTGAAGACGCACAAACGGGAGAAAATAGTCGTCCAGGATATCCCGGTAACGTTGACTTATGAGGGACGATGTCACACGTACCAGGGGTACCATTTCAGTCCACGTAAACAGTCCACAGACGAGAATGCCACCCCACCAGATTGAAGAGTACCCTGCTGGTAAGAAAAATCCATCGCTCCATGTGGTTTGCGCCGTACTCGTATCCTGCCATCCGCATGTACCAACGTGAATCTCGACTCATCAGTCCGGGCAACATTTTCCCACATGTCTAGGGTCCAGTGGCAATGTTCCCGCGCTCATGCTAATCTTTGTACCCTGTGATGTGCTGTCAGCAGCGATACCCTCGTAGGACGATGGCTTCTGTACCCCATAGCAAGGAGATGGTTCTGGATGGTGTGGCTGCTTACACGTTTTTATGCACCAGCGTTAAATTACCGAGTGATTTCTTGCACTGTGGCCCGTCTATCCACTGCTACAATGCGAGCTAGCCGACGATGACCCCGCTCATCCACACGCTGTTGTCCACGGCAGTTGGCCCTTGCGGGGATGGTTTTACCGGATTCGATGTACTCACGGTGCACCCGTGACACAGTGGCTCGTGAAAATCCCAGTGCCTGCACGACTTCCGAGATGGAGTAACCCATACGTCGGGGCCCAACAATTTGCCCACGATCTAATGCGCTTAGATCCTTCGTCTTACCCATACTGCGTCCGACTCTTACTGATTCCCGTCGCATCACTCCTTATAATGTTGGATCGCTGCATACGTCATGTCGTTTCCGTTTACAGTGCCGCCCACAGCGCCACATCTGCATAACGCCAGCTGTCTGTAATTCAATTGCTCTTCAGTGTATATATATATATATATACTCATCATTGTCAACCATTATCAATCCACTGCTGGACGAAGGTCTCACCAAGTTTCCTCCACAACGGTCTGTCTTGTGCCAGTCTTCTCCATGTCACTCCCGCATACTTTCGAATTTCATCCACCCATCTCTCATGTGGTCTTCTTCTGGGTCTTTTCCTGTCCCTTGGAATCCAATCTAAAATTTCGGCTGTCCATCGATGGTCTGTCCTTCTGGCAGTATGCCCAGCCCATTGCCATTTCAGGGATTTAACTCTGATCATGATGTCTTCCTCTCTTATCATTTTTCGGATCCACGAGTTCTTCTTCTTATCTCTCCTGGTTACACCAAGATGCACCTCTCCATGCTGCTTTGAGTTGCCTGCTGCCTTTGTATGTCTTTTTTAGTTAAGGTCCACGTCTCTGCACCATACGTAAGCACTGGAAGGGTGCATTGATCAAACACTTTTCTTTTAAGACACAATGGCATATTGCTCTTGAAAATTATGCTGTTTCTTCCAAAAGCTCTCCAGGCAAGTTTTGTACGCCGATTAATTTCTTCATCAATGTGACCCTCACTTGATATCTGCTGTCCAAGATACGTGTCTGTTATCCCCAGCTTTTCGCCATCAATCGATAAATCTTCATTTCTTGTAAAAGCATTGAACATCACTTTTGTCTTCTGAAAGTTCATTTTTAATCCCACTTCTTTACTCTTGTCAGCAAGTTTCTGGATCATACTCTGCAGCTCTGATGGGGTAGTTGCAAAAATGATTACGTCATCAGCAAAACGAAGGTGGGTTAGATAATCTCCATTAATTTTTATCCCTTTGTTTTCCCAGTTCAGTGATTGAAAGACATTGCATTAAAGAGCTTCGGAGATATGGTGTCACCTTGTCTCACTCCCTTTCCAATTTTTATGTGTGTTGTATTTTCAAACAGCCGAATCTTTGCACTTGCATTTTCATAGATGTTATGAATAATATTAATGTATGCATCTTCAATACCGCAGGATTTCAGAGCCATTGTAACTGCTGATGGTTTCACCGAATCAAAGGCTTTTTCATATTCGATAAAAGCCATGCACAATGGAAGTTCATATTCCCTCGCTCTTTCAATTAGTTCTCTCATTACGTGGACATGATCTATAGTGCTGTAGCCACTCCTGAATCCAGCTTGTTCTCTCAGTTGAGCCATGTCCAGTGTTACCTTCAGGCGGTGTGAAAGAACTTTAGTGAAGATTTTATAAACCACTGATAGGAGGCTGATAGGTTTGTTGTTCCTGAGATTCTCAATGTCACCTTTTTTATGTAGCAGGATCATTGTAGCGTTGTTCCAATCCTCAGGAATCTTCCCTTCATTAAGGCATCGAGTGAAAATTTGGGCGAGTACTGTTTCGATTTCTCCACTTACTTCTTGTATGATGTCTACAGTAATTCCATCTTCTCCTGGAGCTTTTCTCCGCTTCATGTTCTTGATTGCATGTGCAACTTTTGCTGGGAGGACTGGAAGAACTCTGGTACTGGTACCTTTTATGATGTCTGGAGTACATGTATCATCCCTTTCATATAATTTGGAGTAGAAATCTTTCACTCTTGTCAAAATTTCGCATCTATTTTTTGTTACAGAAGCATCTTCTTTTCTCAGAGCCATAATCTGTTTTCTTCCCTTACTGAGATGTCCCTTTGCTATCCCCCGCACGGGGATAACTGGTTTACCAGTTATTTGGGGAGCGGCGGCCCCACGGCCCGAGCTGACCTTGTGACGGAACATCTTTCTTTTTCGTATTGTACAATTACATCACCGAAGGGACAGCTGTTCATCCAGCTGCTGGGGGATGGCGTCCCCACGGCCCGAGCCGACATGTACTAGATGTGAATTTTCACATTTTTTATGTTTTTTGTTTTTTTCACTTGACACGCTCCCGCCTCAGTTGTAGGTTGCTGAGGTTGTGATTATGCGCCAGCTCAGGACTATACTTTCTCGTTTTCTTTCCTGTCTTCTCCATTTCATGTTTCTTTCTTTGTTTTTCCGAGCTGGTTAGCTAGACCTACCTGCACGTTTGCCGTGTGTGGTGACCCGTAAGGTGGAAAAAGGGATGCTGGAGGCTGAGGTTTCTGGAGGCCTGGGTGTTGTTGTCGCCAGTTGCCAACACTCCTCTTTGCCCCTGCTTCAACCCTAAACGGGCGGCTGGGAACTAACCCACTCCTGGTCAATGAGGTCTGTGGCCGAGTGGAGCCCAGACCTCTAACGGCTTGTCGTCCCGTACGACATGGTGAGTCTGGGGATAGGGTGGGCATGCCAAAGGGGTGTTCCCCAGGCATGGGAAAGCCTGGGTGCTCGCCGAGCGCATGTCTGCCCTATCAACTTGCTATATCCGCTTGCTATCCCTAGAGTCGTGTCCTGCGTCCACTTGGGCTTGCGGACCTCCGGCTCTCACTCGTTGGGCTCGATTGTGGGTGGGGAAGTCGGCGGATGAATTCTAAAAACTTTTTATGGCTCTAAATGAAATTTCCCACGAACCTAACACCAAAAGAGGTATTGAGGAAGGCTTAGCTCCTTTCGCTAAAAAGCATGTGCCCGATTGCTCGAATGCCAGATTCTTTTTTGTGCACTCATTGGACCCTTCAAAGCCTTTGAGTGCCAAAAGTCCATTTTGGATCAACAAAGCACTGCAATCCATAGCAAGTTCTCCTAAGAGCGTAAAGAAGCTCCAATCTGGAGATCTTCTTGTAGAGATGTCCACTGTGGCCTACAGTACCACACTTATTAACACCACCACGCTGCTGGAAACTCCGGTCAAAATAACACCCCATGGATACCTAAATTCATCTCGAGGCGTTGTCTCCTCTCAGGACCTCGTTGAGTGTACTGAGGAGAACTATTAGCAGAACTGAGGAGTCAACAAGTTACGGGTGTGCGGCGTATACTCTTTAGGCGGAATGGGCAGTCCGTCCCATTCCGCAACATCATTTTAACGTTTGATAGCCCTTCGCTGCCTACGTCCATCAAGGCAGGGTATCTTCACCTAGAGGTACGTCCGTACACCCCTAACCCTTTGAGATGTTTTAGGTGCCAGTCTTATGGCCATTCTCAGCAGTCGTGCAGGAGCAATCCTAGGTGTGCACGCTGTATTGCCACAGAACATCTTTTGCAGGAATGTGTGGCCTAGGCCGAGTTTTGTGTGAACTGTAAGGGTTCACACGCGGCATCAGCCAAAGATTGTCCCAAGTGGAAGGAGGAGAAGGAAATCCAAAGGATCAAAACGGTGGAAAATATTTCCTATCCTGAGGCCAGAAGAAAAGTGGTTCCTGTTACATCTGATCGGCGATCATACGCTTCAGTGGTGGTTGCCAAATCTACGGTTGCCACTCAGACCGACATTCAGATCCCCCTTAAATGTCCATTCAGTGTTAACGACATCATCGCAGCCGGACTGGAGGCACTCCAGTCTCGAGCTAGGGGTCTGAAAGCGCCACCCACCACTTCGCCGAAGCAGACTCATCCCACCACCAACAAGGGAACTCAGGCCACTTCTTGTAACAAAAAGACCAAAGCCCAGGATAAGAAAAGCATTTCTTCTCCTACAAAATCTCAGGAAACGACTCAACGTCGTGCGCCTCCCGGTAAGACACTTGGGACAAAACAGGCTCCCATCTTAGCCCCTGGTCACACGCCTCCAGATCTGGGGGAACCCCCAGCAGAGGCGATGGAGTCGGACTTTGTTTGATCATTTTCATTTTCATTTCACTTATAACCATGGCTTCAGTCATTCAGTGGAACTGTCGAGGTTTTCGGACGAACTTTGATGAAGTGAAACATCTGCTTTCATTTTACTCTCCGGTGTGCCTTTGTCTACAGGAGACGAAGCTTAAACCATCGGAATTGCTTTCAGTTCGAGGCTACAGTGCATTTCGGACAGATAACTCGTCTGGAAATATAGCCTGTGGGGGAGTCGCTATTCTCGTCAATCACAGGGTTCCGGTATCTTCCGTCGCGGTTTCCACAACTGTGCAGGCCGTGGCGGTTCGTATTTCTATGCCTGTATTCTTACTGTCTGCAGTGTCTATCTGCCGCCGGACGAGAACGTGAGCGTCTCGGTACTGGAGAGATTGGTTGATCAGCTGCCTTCACCCTTTCTAATACTAGGTGACTTCAATGCCCATCATCATTTGTGGGGTAGTGTCAGCATCAGCACGAGAGGTCGTCGCATAGAGTCTCTTCTGTCCTCGGCCTCTTTGTGCCTTTTTAACACCGGTGCTGACACCTACTTCCATGAACCGACACGATCCTTCAGTGCGATCGATTTGACCTTGGGATCACCATCAATTATTGCTGACTGGTCGTGGGCGGTGTGTAACGACCTCCACGGGAGTGACCACTTTCCGATTGTCCTCTCGCATCATGCGAACATGCCATCTTCTGCCTCCCGCCCTCCTCGTTGGAGGATGGAGCGTGCGAGGTGGGAGGTCTTCACACCGTCAGCTTTGATGTTTTCTGCAATGGTGACCCAAGAGTCAATCGACGCAGCGGTTCTTGAAGTCACAAATTGTATTCTTCAGGCAGCTGATCTTTCTATACCAAAAACATCTACGACACTCTCCAGAAGTCCGAAACCTTGGTGGACCCCTGAATGCGTAGCGGCTAGGAGAGCTCAACATAAGGCCTGGTTTACGTTTCGGCGTTATCCAACCGATGCTAATCTCGTTACATTCAAACGAGCAAAATCCTATGCTCGGTTGGTGCGTCGACGTAGCAAGAGGGAGTCTTGGATCCAGTATGTTTCATCTCTCACTTCACGTGCCAGTTCGAAAAGTGTGTGGGACAAGATTCGTAAGATCCGGGGTAACTACAGCTCTCACCAGATCTCCATTCTCGAGAGTAACGGCTGCACATATGCTGGAGTCGGGGAGATTGCTGATTGTTTGGGGAGGCGTTTGCCTCCGTGTCGAGTGACCTGGCGTATCCTTCCTCCTTTCTGAGGATTAAATCCACTGCGGAACGCCAGAGAGTCTCCTTTGCGCCTTTTCTCGACACCGGATATAACTCCCCCTTCAGCATGGTTGAACTCAGGGTGGCTCTGCATCGGTCCGGCGCTACATCGGTCGGTCCCGATGGCATCCATTATGACATGCTCCGTCATCTCTCGCAGTCGTCTCTCGAGAATCTCTTTATCCTTTACAATCGTATTTGGTCGGAGCACAGTTTCCCGGAGTCTTGGCGAAAAGCAGTTGTTCTGCCTTTTCCCAAACCTGGCAAGGATCCCAAGTCTCCCTCTAGTTATCGTCCAATTGCTCTCACTAGCTGTCTGTGTAAAGTTCTTGAACGCATGGTTAATTCCCGGTTGGTTCATTTTTTAGAATTTCATCAAGTACTCTCACCATCACAAAGCGGCTTTCGCCGTCATCGTTCACCTCACGATCATCTCCTGCACCTTGAGACATCTGTGCGCGAGGCGTTCTTGCGTAGGCAGCACCTGGTTTCTGTATTTTTTGATATTGAAAAAGCTTATGATCGAGCGTGGCGGCATGGTATTATCCGTGACCTCCACGCATGCGGATTGCGAGGAAATCTTCCGACATTTATTTTAAATTTTCTTCGCAATCGGGTGTTCCAGGTGCGCCTGGGTACGACGCTATCGGCAACATTCCATCAAGAACAAGGTGTTCCTCAAGGTTGCATTTTATCTGTCACATTGTTCATCCTTCGCATTAATTGTCTCCTCACAAATCTTCCTCCTGCGGTTTCGGCTACTGTCTATGTTGATGACTTGCACATTTTCTGCTCGTCATCAAGCATGCATTTTATTGAAAGGCAGTTGCAGTCTGCAATTAATCAGATCTTTAAAACGGCGAATAGCAATGGTTTCGTTCTTTCTCCCGACAAGACAGCGTGTGTCCATTTCTGCCGGAGGCGTGGTTTCCATCCTGACCCAGAGCTGTTTTTAGACCGTGCAGCCATACCAGTTTTGCCGGAGACCAAGTTCCTTGGTCTGACCGTCGACCGTGCGCTTACGTTCCGTGCGCACGTTCGGCGGCTCAAGATTTCCTGTCTACGGGCTCTATCCATTCTTAAGATCCTTTCGAGAGTCTCGTGGGGCGTAGACAGGACGTCTTTGATTCGTATTTACCATTCCTTAATCCGGTCGAAACTGGATTATGGTTGTATCGTGTATGGCTCTGCTCGTCGTTCCGTTCTCCGGCCTTTGGACACTATTCACCATCAAGTACTGCGTCTTTGTTCGGGAGCATTTCGAACATCTCCGATTCCCAGCCTTTACGCTGACGCGAACGAACCATCGCTTGAATTACGCCGTCTGCAGCTGTCTATTCAATTCTACCTGTAACTTAGATCTCTTCCAGGCCATCCTTTATACGATGCAGTTTTTCATCCCCAGCATACTCGTTTATTCGGGAACCGGCCCTCGTGCATTTCAACCTTCGGTCTTCGTATGGCGGCCGTAGCCCGTGATGTAGGGCTCGACTTGTCACTTGTTGGAGAGACCAGGGGCTTTGGGGATCCGCCATGGCACCCACTTGGTGTCATGGTTGATACCACCTTTACATCTTTCGATAAATCCTCAACCCCTGCGTCAGTGTACCAGCAGCTCTTCGCTGAGCACCGTGACCTAAATTTTGATTACACTCCTATTTTTACTGATGGCTCCAAAATGCATGGAGTCGTTGGATCCGCGGCTGTCTGTGTAGATGACGTTTCAGTAGCGCGGATCCCAGCTGAGGCCACGGTGTTTTCAGCGGAGATGCATGCTGTGTATCTCGCTCTTCTCCATGTTCAGTCGAGTTCTCATCATCGTGCTATGGTCTATACGGATTCCTTGAGTGTCTTGCAGTCTTTGTCATCTGCAGATTGCCGTGACCATCCTTTTCTCGTGAATGTGAGACAGTTACTTCGTCGTTTGCTCGGGGCCGGTTTTCAGGTTCAGTTTTGCTGGATTCCTGGGCATGTTGGAATCTCGGGTAACGAGTGTTCTGATGCGGCTGCTAGATCTGCTTCCTCTTTGGTCGTCACACCCTTGCCACTGTTTCACCGGGATTTCCGCTTTCTGGTACGCGACCATATTAAGCGAACGTGGCAAGGTCTGTGGGACCAACAGGTGGAAAATAAACTGCATCGTATTAAACCTAATCTTGAAGTCTGGAAATCCTCATATCGTCGGAACCGTAGGGAGGAAGTGGTGCTTGCGCGTCTCCGCATTGGGCATTGTCGTTTCACTCACCGCTTTTTGCTGTGTGGCGACACTGCGCCGATGTGTGAGACGTGCAACTGCCGACTCACTGTCACTCATCTTCTGTGTACTTGTGTTCGTTTTCGTGATGTACGTTTTCATTTCTTTCATTCTCATTTGTTGACCGAGGACGCCGCTACACTGCAGCGGCTCCTCAATGACCACTGTGACTCTGTTGCCGTGTTTTCATTTTTTAAAGAAATTGACTATTTTAAACGTATCTAGATTTTAGCCTTATCATCATCCTCATTTTTCAGTTTTACTGAATCAGCTAGATATTAATCATTGTATCATGTTTTTAATACTGTTTGTTCCATTATCTTTTTTAGCCCTTCCATCGTTCTCATTTTTCAGTTTTACATGATCAGTCAGATTTTAAGCTTTTTACCACACTTTTAATACTATTTGTTTGTCTTGTTTCTGGCGCTCTTTGGCCAACCATGGCCCTTGCGCCATAAAAATCAAACAACCAACCAACCAACCAACCCTTTGCTATCTTTAGGCTTTGGTTGTTTTCAATTGCTTTCCTCACGAGTTCACAGTTGAATTTCCTTATGTCTTCAGTGATACTTTTTCGTACTGTCTTGCATAACTCTATATATTCCACTTTGGAAGTCACATCTTCTTTAGTTGTCCTCATCTCTCTTCTTTTTTGCATCAACATTTTGGTTTTTCCTGATAATTTGTTCACATGCAACTTGTTCTTAGACCCAGCGAATTTTGTTGCTGATTCCATAAGAGCTTTCCTCACGAGTTCACAGTTGAATTTCCTTATGTCTTCAGTGATACTTTTTCGTACTGTCTTGCATAACTCTATATATTCCACTTTGGAAGTCACATCTTCTTTAGTTGTCCTCATCTCTTTCTTTTTTGCATCAACATTTTGGTTTTTCCTGATAATTTGTTCACATGCAACTTGTTCTTAGACCCAGCGAATTTTGTTGCTGTTTCCATAAGAACTTTGGTTACTTTTCTGTTAACTTCAGAAATATCCACTTCTTTCGATGTTAGGCTTTCTAAATCAGAGAATCTGTTCTTCAGTTCCAACTTGAAGGTATTATGGTGTTTTTTAAGGTTGGTTATGCTAATGCATTTTGTTTGTCTTATGAGCTTGCCACGTTCAAGTTTAGTGTTGAGGTGCATCTTACATCTCACCAATCTATGGTCACTACCTGTGTTGAACTTGTTTAGCACACTGCAGTCTTCTATGACGAATTTTTTGTTACACATAATAAAATCAATTTCACTTGTCGTCCCATTCGGATGTCTCCATGTCCATTTCCTGTGTGGCTTTTTCTTGAAAAAGGAGTTCAAGATGAAAAGAAAAACCCTTCTGCCTCTGCAAACTCAACGAGAGTATTTCCGCGATATATATATATATATAAACTGGCGTGCAAAAATTGAGGACAAGACGGTTATTCGAATGTAACGACGTGCAGAAGTGCTCCACATCGACTCAAATCATACCATAAGATCCCCAAGATGTAAGAATATGGGACAAGTGAGCAAAACAGTCCAAACGAGGAATCCAAAGGATACAAAGGCACTTTATTGAAAAGGTAGCTTCGAGTACCACTGGACAGAAGACAGAAACGTCCATGTGACAGGCGGCTGCCAAGAAAAATCCAGTCTTTAGTAGGGGATATGATTGCCCCTGACTGCGTTGCGGGATTTAGAACGTCTGCCCATGCTGAGGACGAGGTTGTCAAGGAGCTGTTGAGGCATCGCGGCCCATTCCTCTTATAGCGTCTATCGCAGCTGCGGAATTGTTGCTGGCGGCTGGTGACGTGCTGCCAAGTGTCTCCCGAGAAGTTCCCACACGTGTTCGATTGGATTTAGGTTCGGGGACCTTGCGGGCGAATCCATGCGTTGAATATATTCACTGTCCAACAGCTCTACGACAGCTACTGTACGTTGAGGTGTAGCGTTGTCATCCATGAAGAGGAACTCAGGACCCACAGCCCCTCTAAACAAACGCGTGTGTGGCAGGAGAACCTCGGTACAATAGCGGACACCAGTGATTGAACCTCCTTGGAAAATATGGTCAGTACGGCTACCAAGCATGATACCGCCCCTAACGAGAATTCCGTCACCTCCAAACCGGTCCCTTTCGATGATGTTGGAGGTGTGATTGCGTGTTCCCTGCTCTCTCTAGACGTGTATACGTCCAGAATCGCTCGTCAGACTAAATCGGCTCTCATCAGTAAAGAGAACTCGACCCCATTGCTGATGTGTCCAGTTCTTGTGTTCCTGGCACCACCGAAACCGCCGTCTCCGATGAGCAGGCTTTAATGGCACACACCGTATTGGTCGTCGTGCAAATAGACCACCTTTGTGCAGCCTCCTGGCCACGGCAAAACGCTATAACGGACGCCCAGTTGTCTGTTGCATGTGTCTTGCGATTTCTCCTACTGTCTGCCGTCTGTCTCTTCTCGCCTGTAGGACAATATACCGGTCGTCCACCGCCATGGTTGCTCGTGGACGACAACTGCTAAACTCTCGGACAGCTGTTCCTGTCGTTTGAAATGCTCTCCAAGCTCGTGAAACAATGCTGTGAGCGATCCCGAACTCCTCGGCCACACTAGTCACACTTCGATCTTCTTCCAAGTTCCCAAAGACGTGACCTCGGGTAAAGTCATCCAGATGTCGTCTACTGGATTGCCTGTTGACCATATCACATGGTGGTAGCAACTGGATATCGTTCAAACCGATGTACACTGTTCAATAGCTTTCAGCAAAATGCTGAGCGTACACCGCCAGTGTGCTTTATATCCTTCCGACACTCCCCCTACGTCATGCTGCATCTATGCACATGCCCTACCGTACCGGACCCTAGTCTATCTCCTGAGTGGTCTTTCGGTCTGTTCTGCCTGCTCGTTCCGCTGTTATTCTAATTTCTCCTCTTCGTCCTTAATTTTGGCACACTAGTGTATAAATGTATGTGTTACGGGAAGAAAATGTGTGTGTATCAAAGTGTTTATGTGTCGTACAGAGCTAAGAGTAGAAAAAGTTTTTCTAGAGGCTCTCCATGTGAGATAAGACAACCCACATGTTTCGTCTACCCCAGCGGAGGCTTGTGAGAGCGGGTGCATTATTTATGCCCAAAAAAATAATGAACTGGGCATTATGCTTATTATAATTAGAAAAGAAAACATACACTAATAGATTAGTGTGATGAATATTACGCTTATTCGATTTTATATTAATGTGTGAGGTATTCATATACATATATGCAATTATTTAAGGAACTCAAAATCGTTCAACGCATAACAGAGCAATGGATTGTTTCAGAACATTTTCACAAAGAGTGAGAGCATGACAAACAGATTCTGAGGTTCTCACGCTCTGAGGAAGTGGATACCATGCCCAGGCAGATAGGCATCAGCAATTAACCAGGCGACATCCGCTGGTCTTGTAAAAACAGCGAGCAGACACCTGGATGTCTAGAAACCTAGACGTTACCATTGTACTCATATATCCTGTCAAAGGGAATACCGTTAATGGAAACATCAGAAGTACTGGTCACCTACTACAGAGAGCGAGGAATTCGTAAAACAGGAAGGACGATGCCGGTTAACGGGGGAAAGGCGCGCTGGCCATCGTGACGTCGACGCCAACAGGGAGAGAGAACATGGAGAGAGAAGAATTCCTCAGGGCAGGAGCGCGCGGGACGGATACGCAGGGCCAACCAAAGTCGGAGAGGTAGGCGCATGAGAAGACGGAGTGCGTTAGTCTGTTTTCGGGAATTGCAGGAGCAAGTTTCGAGCTTTTGACGGGCCTAGCATTATGGGTCCGGGGGTTCAGCCGAGGTACTGAACGGCGTCGGTGGATCTTTGCGAAGATAAGTTTTTTTAGCAGTGACACAGGTCCCTATGATAGGGAATCTCACTTGCTTTATTTAATTATCCAGGAAAGGATAAATCTAACGCAACAAAGGAGAATAAGTGCAGAGCGGAGTTGGAATAAGATTAGGGATAGGAATATTTACTTGGATACACAGGTCACCTCTGAGACGAGGAGGACTCTCTCCCAAGCGTAGGAACGTATTATCGTAATAGAGACGCCAACTTTACTTGGACTGTTTACTATATCGGCATTAGTTGAGGGACGTCTGATCGACATCCGGAAAGCCGTATTTCTACTGACAGACTGACTTCCAACTTCAGTTATTTTTCATAATAAACTTGTGTTAAGTTTGAAAACGAATCCTCCTGTGTTATTTTATCGCCAGGGTAATTTATACTTGAATTTTCGGCCTTCTCAAACTACCTCCCTGATTCGCAGATAGTCAAATCATAATAAAGCGGGGGAGGTTTCGTCTGTTCACCCAATCAGAGTTTGGGTAAGTTGTGTGAAACAAATCTTTGAGATATTCCCATTGACTGTGAGATGCACCTATAGCGTGGACGCCACAGAGGTATAATTGCTGTGGGCGGGTCCACATAGGAACTAAGCACGTTCGCTCTCATACACGTGATTAGTTCTTCACCTCGGAATCTATTCTCAACATTTAGTAATGGAAAAAAGTGTAGTTTTTATTTAAAAATGTTATTCTCAAGCCAGAGTAGAGTTACTAGGAACCCAGGCCTTAAAAGAAAAACAAAATCCCTGAAGTGGGTTAAAACGGACTGCATGTTAGAAACTCATATAAAAATCACTGAAATAAAAATCATTTTCTTTATTCTGCTATTGTTATCGTCTTTGGATGAAAAGAGAAAACGAATTTTATATTAACGATTCCTTATTATTAATAACTAATTGATACTAAGGATTGTAATTGTTAAACATCATGCTGAGCGTTAATGTGCCAATTACTTTAGTACCAGAACAGCTTATTTTTTTCTTTTTGTTTGGGAGTTTAACGACCACCTTGAGCAACTCAACAGGCTATAAGCAGTCGTTCCTCACTAATCTGTGGGCCTTTAATTCCAGGAAAAGAAAAGAGCCTGTGCTGTAAGGCAAACACACCATGCCTCATCGGGATTCGAACCAGGACCCTCTCGGACGAATGACCAGAAGCCACCGTTTAGACCACTACACCACCGGGACGGCAACTTCGTTTTTCTATAAAAACAAAAAGAAAAACAACAACAACAACAGCAACAACAAAAAAACGGGTCTAGCTTAAAAATGAAGCTAGACTTTCAGTGATATGCTTTGATTTATTCCGGAGAAAATAATGCTTCTGAGTTAAAAAAGAGTTCGTGTTAGTGATTTTATGGAGAAGCAGAAGTTTGTTTAAGGAGAATGTACATTTTCATTTTACTCTGAACATGCCATATATACAAGACGGAAACACAACTCCCGTTTCATTTCTTTTTTATTCCCTTAATTAGAAATGAAAATGGATCACACACCTTTAAGGATCGACATCTCTTTTGTGGAGAAGTGGAAGTTGCTAGAGGATATTGCTTAAATTTAGCACGAAGAAGCTTCACAGATGCGTCTTTGCAGTAAAGTGGTGAAAAATGAGAAACACAAAACGAACAAACAGAAACACATGTTTGTGGTCCCTCAGTACATCCCTGCAAATAATGAAGTACCGCTTTCCATTCCTTTAAGAAATCATGTCTTTGGTATTCGTTAAAAATAGGGTTACACGTTTTGAAGTATCCATGTTATTCCCATGCTATACAGGAACGTACCACATGGTTCTTAATGCGCTTTCTACTGATTATCAAACGAGGCACGTGTGTCCCTTGTCTTCAACCCACGTGCTTTCTTTACAAAAATGGCGTACAGATCTGACAGTTTTGGGTAAAAATGTAGTTGTTATCTGCATCTAGCGTTTTTAAGTATTTATAACCATTGACGTATGATTAATTAGTGGATTGCACATGCGAAACATTCCGTATCCTTGTCATATGTCGCTCTCTTAAAAAAAACGTAACAATTAATTTTCTATAATACAGCAAAGCACTCTTATATATATCAGCCTCCCAGGGTACATTATTAGAATTCAGAGAATTCATTATTCGCAGAGGTCCAAGCGATGGCCTCTGATCATTCGTCCGAAAGAGGCCCGGGTTCGAATCCCGTGAGGCATGGATGTTGTGTTTGTCTTACGGCACTGGCTCTCTCCCTTCCTTGGAATTAGTGGCCCTAAATTAGGAACAGGCGACTGATTATAGCCCATTGTGTTGCTCACTGTGGTCGTTAAACCTACAATAAAAAAAAATATTTGTTCAAGACAGAAACATATTGAATACTACGACTGGGTTCGTTAGATCTTTCATCATGCTATGTTTAGGTTTCACGTGCAGTAGCTCATATTTTTAAGGGAACAATTGCACTAGAAAGCTATTCTGAACACATCTTGACCACCCCGGTGGCGCAGTTGTCTAAGCGCTGGCTTATGACCATTCGTTCGAGAAGGATCCGGGTTCGAATACCCGCGAGGCATGGATGTTGTGTTTGTCTTACGGCCCTGGCTCTCTCCCTTCCCTGGAACCAGTGGCTCTAAATTAGGAATTTGCGACTGCTTATAGCCCATTGAGTTGCTCACGGTGGTCGGTTAAACCTTTAATCAAAAATATAAAAAATTTGAACCTGACCTGTTGGTCACTTTTTTTTATTGGAGGTTTAACGACCACCGTGAGCAACTCAATGGGCTATCAGCAGTCCCCGTCCCTAATTTAGAGTCAATGATTCCAGGGAAGGGAGAGAACCAAGAAAAACACAACATCCATGCCTCACCTGGATTCGAACCCTTTCGGATTGGTCACTATTGGAATCGTGATATCTAAATGAAGGAACTCAAAGTTCAAGCATCACTGCATCATAGATTCTTGGTTTTTATTCATAATAAGGTGAAAAATTTAACCGTACTTTTGACGGAAGAAGCAATCTAATGAGTTTCGTCTTCTCTATTCATGAAGTTTCTGAAGGACGACACCAAATCTTAATGTTTTTTCCAGGCTGAACTCGTATCCTTCAAATTTTGGCATCTATCTCTCTCACTGGAATTATCTATTAATCAGGAGCTCAAAGTGAATTTGAGTTCCTGTTTAATAGATAATTTAAGTGGTTTTACAGCTGGCGCCTTACACCATGCGCAATCCAGAAGTCGGTCCTCCTCCTATGATTTCCTAGGACAAAGACCTCAATGACAACATGCTTTTGTCATTACATTGACCTTCTCTTTTGCACAGGCAGTGAGCTGATGTTCATTACCAATCATTACGAGGAGAATGGGTACACTCGGCTTGCTAACAACGACTGTGACTACTCCGTTGATTTTTGTAGACCAACAGTCTATGATCTGTCTTTCTGCACAGTACATTTGAAAACACTCGAGTTTTTTTCGCCCAACCTTACGTCTCGATAGTTAAAAAAACCCCTCTTTTTCAGGTTCTTCAGCTAAATGGTGTAAATCTTCCTCTGTTTAAAACGAATCCTACCCCTAGACGTAAATATTCATTCAGACGAAATATCTCCAGTACTAATGAATATAACAGGACCAGAAGAAATACCTTTGGAGGTAACGGTCTGTGAAGATAGTTCAGCTGTCTTCCTTGGAGCTTCTCCCCTATGAACTGAAATGGTTTGCAAACCGTCTTTCTCCAGGAGTACGTTCTTCAAAAGTGTCTCTTCCGTGAAGGACCTTTAAATCATAACAAAATCTTCAAGAAGTCTTTCACTGCTGACTTTTCCCCGCAAATAGAGGGTACTTCCAGACGATTTAGTTTAACTTCAGGAACATATTCTGTTGCGTATAGTGATTGAAAATGTTTCTATGAACACTGGGCTAGAAACGTTTCCTTTCGAGTTACAGCAGATTTTGAAAAGAAAGCTTTCGAAGTGAATTAGTTTTTATTTTTGTTATTACAGAACACCGTAATTGATGAATAAGAACAGAACAATTACTTAAGTCTACATCATTTATCTACATAAACGTAATTTTAATAATAATTTGCATAAACGAAGCTCTACTCCTTCAGCGTGGGGCCATGTTTTGAAAAGTAATGCAAGAAATCTCACGGCGTCTTCTCATAGATTGTCCGACATGTTCGAAATATCTCGGAGTGTACTGAATTCTTCGAAAACCACCTGCAATCCTTTAGAGGGTACTTCCAGACTATTTAGTTCAAATCGTCTGGAAGTAACAGAACAATTACTTAAGTCTACATCATTTATTTACATAAACGTAATTTTAATATTAATTTCCATAAACGAAGCTCTACTCTTTCAGTGTGGGGCCATTTTTTGAAAAGTAATGCAAGAAACCTCACGGCGTCTTCTCATAGATTGTCCGACATGTTCGAAATATCTCGGAGTGTACTGAATTCTTCGAAAACCGCCTGCAATCCTTTAGCGGAGAGCTTAAGTATAAGAAACAGGATAGCCCAAGATAAGAAAAAATCCGATGAATTCAAATCTGGAGAACATGCGAGCTATGAAGTTACCTCTACGAATCCTAGGAGCAGGATGTGCATGATTGAGATGTTCTCTGAGGTTGGTTCTAAAATCAACTGGAGCACACATGTCACAGCGTGTTACAAATGGACCGTCGTTTAGCAATACAACTAGTTCCACTTCCCAGAAGTGCATTTATTGTCCCCGTTGAGCGTTGGTGGTAGAAAAAATGGCGCCGCTCCAAATATTTGCATAAGACCGCTGACGCCGAGATTTGGCGGTCTCATGAAGATTTCCTGTGCCTAGTGGTGAATGTTATTGATATGCACAGACACATCACAGAAAGAAAAGAGCGGAAGACAGAGAAATTTAGCTGTAAGCTATCTCTTGTGAATGGCGAGTAACCGGTGAAAATCATTGGCAGAAAGCACACAACGGAGAAAACCAGGTGCGATATACTGCTGTGGAAGCCATTGCGAAAACAAGATTCGTGGAAGAAAATCAATTGGTGAAAACGCTTGTGCTTTCTTTCTGCATATGAGAAGGTATGAGTAGATTTGCTACTGAATAAAAATTCGTCGTTTTTTAGATAAAAGTTAAGTGTACAAATTACAAGAATACGTTGTTTCTTAGCGAACCACGGACTTCAATTGCCAGTTTCTCAAGTATTCATCGGTGGTTATATGGAAAGAACAATAATGAATGTTGGATAACGGATGTACTTTAACTAGATGTCCAGAGACTAAAATGAACCCAGAGAAATACTGCGGAAGCGGAAAATTCATATTTGGAAGAAAGCATCACTTTAAAAAATGTGGAAGGTTGAACCAAACAGTGGTACTACCCTAGCTTCACCACTTTCTGAGAAGAGACACACCGTTATGTAGAGCAAACAAACCAACAATATGATGAAACCTTGCACCACAACGTGGTGCAAAGTTTCACTATGTTTTTGGGTTTCGTTTGCTCCACACAGTCCTGCATCTTTTCTCAGAAAGTAGCGAAGCTGGTGTAGTACTACTTTTTAATGCAACCTATTACAAAATTTTTAACAGTGAATGAACAACTTTGAAAAGGACAAATTCTCAAGACAGAGTTGTGGAAGAAGCTTGCATAGGGAGGGGCGTTCATTTAGAAACGGATCATGAATTACGGAGAGTGATTATTTTGTTGGCAATAATGTAACAAGCACATCTTGAGAACTGTCTTTAAATTCTTAGTGTGAAAACTGGTGTTTCTATTTAAACAGGAGTAAACACCTGTGGAGAATTTAGTAAACAAGTAAATGGTAAGGCGTGGGAAGCAGTGGCTTGATGTGTGTGCTACATCAGTTTCTTCTGATTCAGAAAAGGACTGTCACAGACACACCACAGAAAGAAAAGAGCCGCTGACAGAATATTTAAGTGTAAGACAACGTAGGTGATTAGCAGGTTAGCATTATCTTGTGCTAACCCCAAGTGAATTGTTCTAGACATTTATTGTTCCAGAAGTTAATTATTCGTTCGAGCCGAAATCAGCTCGAACGAATATATTCGCTGCCTAAAAATTTGGAAAGCCATTTGGTTCAGGTACGCGAATGGGACGAGTGAATCCGCGCATTAGAAAATGTTGCTTTCCCCTTGCTTAGTTATCCTAAGTGGTCATTTAGGGAGATTATTGACACTGATCCTTTCTGACTGATTATCTGCTGAAAGGGCTAACGAAGGCAATGAACCTAAAAATGGAGGCAGAAGATGCTTTAGCAACTTGTTTCTACCCAATGGCACGATGTCCTGCTAGCTACAGCAGTCCTTCCTCATCTTTTTTTGGGTCATGGAGTAGAGAATAGAGGACTAAAAGCAAACTCTTATATCACGTAGGACAGGTTTATGGTCGGCACTGCTGAGATGAGAGGGGAAAAACAATTGTGTTGTCAAAAATTTCGTAAAATCCGTTTGCTATACTGTATAAACATTTCTGTTTAAGGAAAGAAAAATTTTGCCACCCCATTTGGTTTAGGTACATCGGCCGCTTAAAGGTTTAATAAGCAAGGAACCCTAACGTCAAATATGGGAAACCTGAAAAATTCATTTCTTCGAAAAAAATTAAAGGGCTGTGTAGTACTGTAGTTATATTAGTAAATAGGGTTTGGAAGTTAAGTAAACTTGTATCGTACTTCTAAAAAAATTCTATAAAACTCAAAAGTGTTCAAAAGCTCTTAAATAAAAACAGAATACGCTGTGCGAGGGTTGTACTGAAAGTAATGTAAAAGTGGCATAACTTTTTTATTAACTTACAGAGGTCGTTCAAATTACACGTGTTGGTAGAGTAACTCTTTCTGTATACAAAGGTACTAACTACTTAACATAGTCTCCATCAGAAGAGATACATTTGCACCATCGTTGAACCCAACTCTCGTATTCTCTTTGAGAAAATTCAGGTATGGACTGTTATACCCACTTCTTCACAGCCACTTTTACCTCGTCTGTGTCATCAAATCGTTGTCCCCGGAGACTGTCCTTCATTAGACCGAACAGGTGGAAGTCAAAAGGTGATAGATCTGTGCTGTACGGTGGATGAGGGACCACCGACCAGCCTAATTTTCTGATCGCTTGATTTGTTGCCAAATATGTGTGTGGTCTCGCATTGTTATAGTGAGTGTGGATCCTTTTCAGATTCTTATTCAGTCTCTTCCTCCTTATATCTTCTCTAAGCTCCTTGAGTGTCATAATGTACAGCTCGCTGGTCACAATACGACCATATTCCAGAAAATCAAGGAGGATGACACTCCTGTCATCACAAAAAACAGTCATCATGACTTTCTGTGCTCATCGCTGGCTTTTGAACATCTTAGGCCTTGGTGAAGGGATTGATTCTTCGTTTCCGGATCGTAAAGATACGCCCATGTTTCATCCCCTGTCATCAGATCGAAAAAAAAAGAACGTGTCTTCATTGGCTTTAAACGCTTCCAGCAGACCAGAGCAGACTTCCACCCTTCTCTCCTTCAAATCTGCAACGAAGAAGAAGGGTTACCATAGAGGAAGAGTTACTCTACTAACGTGTGCAATCTGGACGATCTCTGTCAGTTAATGAAAGAGTTACGCCCACTTTTACAGTACAACCCTCGAATTTGAAATTCAACTGCTGAGAGCATAAATGCAAGACAGAAATCTACAGATGTTGCCAGAATCCATGGTACAACCTTTCCAGTTTTCAGCAAGTCCCCCTTGTTGAAGTGTTCGTTAGCTCAGAGTGGGTATAAACATCAGTAGGCATTTGTATGTTATTGGAGGGGCATAAACATAAAAAATGAGAATTTTTCAACGAAACGCGAGAAGTTGGAAACAGATTCAATAATCGGATAAAGAGAAATATGTGTTAAATGTTTCAAAGTACACCGCAGATGTTACTGATTACAGTATATGTACACATCCCGGAGGTCAGGAATATTGAACTAGAGAAATCGTCGATCGTTGAAAAGGGCATTTTCAACCTCTCAGCGTCCTCTGTTCTAGAACTGCGCTCGTACGTGCATAACCTTAGCTTTTCCCCCTTTTTTCCGATGGCTTGATCTTAGTTCTAATGCCCATGAGCCACACATAACACCAGTAAAATGACAACTACTTCTGAACCTGTTGGAAAGTCCTTAACTTGCGGAATCTAGTGAAGATGGTGTCACAGCGAGAAGCTGTTTTTCGTGGTTAAGGATTTCTTGTGCCTTAAAAGTCTTGATTCCGCCATCTACTTAGACATTCCGGGAGTAAAAACAAATTATCCTGTGCACGTATTTGACAGATATTTTAAAAAGTTCAATGGGTGTAATAGGCTATTAAGCTCTTCTGGAAAAATGAACTCAAAAACCAAAGTATTCTCAGATTTAAAATGAAGCGAACGTGCTAATGGCCAACAGGCAGCTAAGAACATCGATAAACAACGACTTTCTAAAGCATTCAGAGCGTTAGGTGCATTTGGTTACTCACTGCATTTTGATTCCCATGTTGTTCAGATGTAACGCGATCAGAAACCAAAGTGCTCGCAGGAGTTTTAAATAGAAGGCTGCAAATGAAAAGCGAATGTGAAATAATCTGAAATTAAGTTTGGCAAATTCATTTTCATCTCGCGAATTAAGTAATGCATGCCGTTCTTATGAACTGAAGAAAAAAGAGTAGGGTATTAAATATAAAAAATGACGATCAGAAAGTGGATTTTCGTTCAGTTTGAGCTGAAGTTTATTCTTTGCGATATGGTCATCATGCTAATCGTGCTAGCAAATATGTTCAACACGAAAAAGCATTTAATGGTGATGATATTAAATTTCCGTTCGAAAGAGCACGAAAAGGGAAAATCGAGGAGCTTTAATTCCGATTCCATTAACGTATTTGGCTTCAAAAATGAAATCCTGCTGCTGAAGCATATTGCGAAAGAAAAATTTCCTCCGTGCATTAATCTTCCCCATTTAACCGAAACTGATAAGTCGAATTTTTAAATCACGAGAAGAACCCAAAGTTTCTAAGTTTGCCGCATAAGCTTCTCAATTCTTTGAGTGCTACTCTCACATTTGCAGGTAATATCCATGGAAAAAGGAACTCAAACTTCAACCGGCTTTGGAGAAATGATTAAACGACAGCGCGGATTGTTCATTAAAACTGTTTGGAGAAAGAGTCGGCTCCTTTTCCACCTTTTGGCTCTTATTAACTAATTCAGAGGTAGCACTCTGTATTGTTTACCTTATTGCTTGATGATGAGTTATCTTTTTTCTGTCTTTACTCTTCATCTCTACTGCTTGATGAAGAACCCTCTGCAGTTTTACTGCTTTCGTTCCTATTGATGATGAACAAACACCTGATTTCCATATTCTTTTTTTTTCACACGGAGATTGTTTACTGCCCATAAATTCCAGACCAGTGACTAAGTGGGAGTTGCGTAGTTCACGTGTGGCTAGAGACGCCAAAATCAAGACCGTTAAAGTCGGCATTAGGATCAGGCTTCGGAGACAAAATCAAACAAGAAGCGGCACATCAGCTAATCTCCTTACAACTATGTAAATTTCAGTCGCTTTAAAAAAAATCATTATTTTAGAAATAAGAAACTGAAAGGGATCTTCTCCCCTTGATATCTCATTCAATAATTCTTCTTTGCGAAGAACTGTTGCTTGTTCGCTTGGTCTTAATAATTTTTCTAAGATATAATGACAACACTGCATGCACTCCAAGTTCTATTTCTAAGAAGCTGGGATTTACCTTTCGATCTGAAAACATTTCGAAAGTGTATAAATTCCGAGGTCTTTTATCTTAGGAGTATTGTTCTGTTCGCACATCTGAGTTAATGAACTCAAATCACCGCTGTTGATGCTGTTCGGAAAAGAGCAGTCATTCCTCATGAACTCCCTTTCAGCTTCTTTTACATAGTCAACAATAGCAACTGTAGACAATTTTTGCAGCCTATAGACACTACTGGTGAAATATGATAGTCGTATTCCTAAAGGACTCGATATCCTGATTACACTGGTAAACACATATTTTGTACCAGACATAATTTTTTTATTCTTTAGTATTTTCATACGAGGAATCCAGATTTGCTATCCAAATTTTGCTATCACGTATAGTTTTAGAGATACAAAAATATGTTTTTTTCAATATTTTACGTTAAAAATAGTTTTTTCTTTTTTTGTGAGAAATAATTCCAGAATTGACTTGGAGCACATAGCATCGTTTATTCACATAAGAAAATGGAAGAAAAAAAGCTGCAGGTGACATGCAGACTCTGTTGCGTTCGTGTTTTATGAAGGGGGAAGGGGTCCTGTCCGCACGTGCGAATAAGTCATAGACATCGCACATCGCACCACCTGCACACTTCCCGGTTGCTCACTCGACTGCTCGACAACGTCTTATGTCTCAGTTCTCTGTAGACAGCCGAAGGAAACGATGTGCTATTGCTCTCTATTAGTAGGTTTTGTTTGTGTGTGAAAACTGAAAAATGCCACGCAAGTGCCTCAACCATCCGGATACGTTTTGTTATGTGTGCGGTGAATTGACATTCAAACCTCAAAGGCGGAACTTTACCCCTTTAATACGAAAGTGTTATCAGCTTTACTTTGGATGCAAAGTAGGAGATCAGGACAAGAGTTGAGCCCCACATATTTGTTGTGTTACATGTTCAAGACTTTTAACGGGTGGGCAAACGGTTCTCGCCATATGCCATTTACAGTTCCCATGGTGTGGAGAGAACCGAAAGATCATTCTTCGGACTGTTATTTTTGTACAACAAATGCAAAGGGAATCACAAGTAAGTCGAAACACAGTTTAAAATATCCCAACTTACCTTCAGCGATGCGACCTATTCCACACAGTGATGATATGCCAATACCACCTCACCCGTGATATACCACCCCAACCGATATAAATGGAAATTCAAGCTCTGAAGAGGGTCAGAATGAAGATCAAGCTGATTGACATGATGCATGTTTCGACATTTCTAATGATCCTCATTTATTGACACAAGGAGACCTAAATAATTTAGTGCGTGATTTAAATTTATCTAAAAAACAGGCAGAACTTTTGGGATCACTGCTAAAAGGGTGGAACCTTCTTGATCGCGGAACTAGGGTATGCTACTTCCGAAATCGTCAAGAAGATTTCAAGGAGTTCTTCTCACAAGAAGGAGATATAGTGTACTGTAATGATATTTCATTAGTGAATGACACTATAGGACATGCTCATAACGCACAGGAATGGCGTTTGTTTATAGATTCGTCAAAAGTTAGCCTAAAAGCTGTCCTTTTGCACAATGGAAACAAATTCCCATCAGTTCCACTAGCACACGTATTAATATGAAAGAAACCTATGAAAATATGAAGATTATTCTAAACAAGATACAGTATGAAAACTTCATTTGGAACATATGTGGAGACCTCAAGGTGATCGCTATGCTGTTCAGGTTACAGTCTGGATACACAAAACTTTGCTGTATTTTGTGAGAGTGGGACAGCCGGGATCGTAAAAGTCATTTCAAAAGGAAGACATGGCATTCACGTAAATCTCTTACACCTGGTGGAAAAAATGCGATGTATGCTCCTTCAGTTGATCCCAAAAACATCTATCTCCCACCTCTTATATCAAATTAGGTTTGATGAAAATTTTTGTGAAAGCCATAGAAAAAAAAAATGGAAGTGGTTTTTTGTACTTGAAGGAGAAGTTCCCCAAAATTAGCGATGCAAAAAGTAAAAAAGGAATTTTCGTAGGACCACAAATTAGAGAACTAATGAAAGATGAAACTTTTGAAGGACCTTTAAATGACTTAGAAAAACGCACATGGGTTTCTTTCAAGAATTTAGTGAAACACTTTTTAGGCAACAAAAAGTCTGACAACTATACGGATGTAGTACATGAGATGCTGAAAGCATATGAAGACTCAAGCTGCAATATATCTCTGAAGATCCACTTCCTTCACTCTCACTTAGATTTCTTTCCCGAAAACCTGCGCGCCGTAAGTGATGAACACGGTGAACGCTTTCATCAGGACATTTCAAGCATCGAAAAAAGATATAAAGGAAAGTGGAGTTCAAGTATGTTAGCAGATTACTGCTGGACTCTTAAAAGGGACCTTCCTGAGGCAAAGTATTCCAGGAAATCTTCAACTAAGACATTTTAGGTACGTTGAACATTAATTAATTTCCTTAGAGTATGTGTCATTAATGTAAAATATTTACGTAACTGTTACACAAAAACCTTATGTGATAGAGAAAAATGGTTGTCATTATTTAATTCAGCGCGACAAATACTATAAAGATTGGCCAATAACATCTTTGGGACAGAAAAGAAGTTTTTTTTTTGTAGTCCAATGTTACCGCTGACTAAGTGCCAATTAATGGGTTTGAGTCCAGTTTCTTCGAGTATTCCACCTTGATGGACATTATTTTGCGCAACTGATTTGCTGTATTATTTTCAGTCCGCCTAGTGTTTTTACTATATTATAGCAGTATTTCAGTGCAAAAACACAATGACACTGAAACCAAAGAAAGGGGGAAATTGCACGCTATCAGCAGTCTTTATTGTTCAGTGAAGGGAACGAAGCAATGGAAGAGACAGAACAGAGAACGTAGACAGAGTAGAGTAAGAAAAAAATAACATTCATTAAAGTCATTTAAACGACTTTCATAAGTGAAATTCGTTCTCCTAAGGGCACAGTGTGTATCTGAAGATTATCACTCCGCAAATGGTGTCAACACTTTCTTTCATTTCTTCTCATGCAGTGCTTTTTTCCGGAGAAAAAGTTACCGGAACTCTGAAACATAAGGTGCTGTAAAAGAAGGAGAGCTGACCTAATAAAAAGCAAATCAGTTTTTTTAACATACATTGTCCTTTAAGCCTTGTAAATTTGTCATGGTACCAAACACAAAAACTATATTTGCACGATCATATTCTCTTAATATACGAAAAAAAACCCCGGCATTCCGTAGCATTTATAATGCATTGCAAACGTTGAAATTAGAATCTGTCTAGCTTATGCACAACCGAGAGTGAAATTTTCTAACATTACGCTTGGGAACAGAAGGGAACTGAATTTTATCCTAAAGTACGATCCAAATAATGTTTAACTCTTGGATACATCTACTGTTCTCGTCGGCTCCTTGCTTTCGTATCCACTGCGGAACGGTCGCCTCGAAGGAGCCACGATCGGACACATTTTGTAGAATCAAACTGTATTAGCGGAGGCTCAATAATTTTTATGAATAACAGTGAGGATATTCTGTGATTGAAAGAGATCTTATAATGAATTAACTTTATTTGCCTTCCGCTAAGCTAATTATTATGAATGATTCTCTTCTTACCAGCTAGCTAATGGTATACTTGCACTAAGCTTCAAAATAGTGAATTCCCAAAAGGGTGTTGTTACTAGTTAATTACGAACTTAAAGTCTCAAAGCTGGTTATTTATAGTAAGTAATAAAAGTTATAAACCTAACAGCCAGACAGAGGTCTGACAAAAACTATGAATTGAGAAAGACTGACTTACTGAGAACTTCTTTATTTCCAAGACTCTTGGTCAACTAAGGCACACACAACACACCACTACATAACAACACACTGCAACGCAACAACCACGCGACACCTCATAACAACACACAACGCTCACCTCATAACAACACACAACGCCTAAGTCTCGATGAACGCGCCTATATACTAGCTACCACCACGTCATGACTTACACTCATTGCCAGATCACATTCAGCGGGTGAAATAATATTTCGTTCAGTAAGAAGATAATTTACATAGTAAAATAAAATAACCAGAGATAGTAAAATCAAAAGGAAAGTGAATATAGAGTATACGTTACAATCTTACTGAGGCGATTATCACATTCGTCTGAGAAAATTCCCTTTCACATTCTGTAGAAGATTCAGCAATGGTTTGCAAAATTTACTTCAGCTGTAAAAGATGCTAAGGTCTTTCTTTTCCTTGAAGTTTTAGGTATTATCTAAAACCACAAATAATGTCTTTTTCTTTACGTTGAAACCTGTTAGATAACCACTTGTTTTATTGTTCACGATATAGAATATTTCCTTTTACATAAAATGCATCACTGTACAATGGTTGTAGAGCGAAACATCATGTACATGAAATAAACTTTTCCGTGTACAACTTAAAAAAAATCAGACGAAAGAGGTAAAGTCCTGCTATCTCACTGTATCACATGTTACGGTTATTACTGTATCTGAATTAAATAACAATTCGAAAACTCGAAAGAAAAAAAAAGTTTAAAATAGGTGCCGGAACCCTGCTTCGGGGGCGTCCCACCAGAAAAAAAAAGCCCTGTTTTTATGTTTTTCTCTTACAAGTCACTCATGGATGCCTTTGTTTCAGAGCGATAGCTCCCATTTCCTTTGTCATTTTTTGTTTTTGTGTCGAGGTTTACCGACCACCATGAGCAACTCGTAGAGTCGTCAGTCCCAAATTTGGGGCCACAGGTTTCAGGGAAGGGACAGGGTCAGCGACATCAGGCAAGCGCACCATCAGTGCTGCATCTGGAATTCAGGCCCGGGCCCATCAGAAACGAGCTGTCAAAGATCAACGCCTTGACAGCTCGTAGCCAGAGGGGAGGGGGGGGTGCGTTATATCCTCCAAATATAAAATAGGAGTGAGTCGAAAGTTTTGCAATATTTTCATAAATGCATGTGCTGTTTGTCACGTGCTTAAACTAGTTCAAGTCGCACAATGCAGTCAGTCGAAAGGGATATAAAGTGGTAGTCGTTGCTGTGAACAGCATTGCATGTCGTCGTTCTGTCTGTGGTTGGGACGCCTAAAAGATGAACAGCCACAACGGGATAATTAGGGAACTTTTGCTTTACGAGTTTGAACTCGGCCATAACGCTGGTCAAGCAACACGAAACATTTGTCATGCGAAAGGGGAAGGTTCCGTGGAATATAGCACCGCGACCAGATGATTCAAAGAATTTTGCTCAGGTGACAGAAACCTCGACGATCAGCCAAGGTCCGGCAGGCCGTCTGGTGAAATTTCAAGGGGATAATCCATTACGAATTTGTTCAAGACGGTCGGACCATCAACGCCAACCTTTACTCTGAACAGCTGGAGCGGATGCATGCCGTTTTGGAGGAGAAGTATCTGGCACTGGTAAACAGAAAGCGCACTCTCCTACAGCAGGACAACTCTGGGCCTCACACCGTGCGAACGACCCGGGCAAAACTCCAGGAACTTGGGGGCATCGAACTGATGCCACGCCCAGCATATAGTGCAAACCTTGCTCTGTCTGATTATTACTTGTTCCGGCCCATGATCCACTTCCTTCGCGGGCGGCACTTCAACAACCAGGAGGAGGTAGCAGCTGGGGTAAAGGAGTTCTTCGCCTTGAAGGACAAGAACTGGTACCGCCGCAGAATCGAAAAAACTGGCAGACATATGGCTAAAGACGGTGCAACACGATGGCCTATACTTTGAATGCTAGTAAGCTTTCTTCGTAAAGGTACGTATGAAGACATAAAGTGATCCAAATATTGCAAAACTTTCGACTCAACCCTATACAATGCAAGGCACACGTGCTTCGCATCATAATCACCTCAGTTTTATGCCAACATGATGTTCAGGTAGGTTGCTTGCACAGACCCCCAATATATTGCTCCCTCAGTCGTTAATGGCCGACAATACACTTTCATTCTACCTTGTTCTAAGGCTGTTTCTTTGTCGGAGGCTTACCACTACAGAATGTAATGTCCGCATGCTACAAGCATGTCCCTAAATATGCAACATACGTGACACGTTTCCAATAAGTTCCTCTGCCATTCTTCGAATCACCTTCATGTCAGCAGTTTCTGACATCATAAAGAGCCTTGCACTTCGCAACTAGCTTTCATTTCTATAAAGATAACAGGCATAAACGTCGTATGGTATACACCTAAGAGACAGAACGTTATGACCAGAGCATCTTTATGCAAATCGAAGTAACTGCAGGTAAACGACGGCGTGTGTGAAGATCATGAAACTATATAAATAACATATTAGTCTGAGTTTCTGTTAATCAGTGTTATTCTTGTTCTTCCGATGAGAAAGACCGAATTGTAATTAATGGTCAAACGACTGGGTCAGAACATTTCTGAGAAGGCATAACTTGTGGGGTGCTCGCGGTTAGTAGTGGATAACACCTCCAAAAAGTGATCCGAGGAAGGGGAAAAGTACGAACCGCCGGCAAGGTGTCAGCTGACCACGGCTCATCGATGCTGGAGGTGACCATAAGTTACCCCGTATGGTACGACCCAACAAGAGGGATTCTGTGGCGGAAGTCGACGATAATTCGAATGTTGGTGACGGGAGTAATTGGATTGATGTCTTGAAACGGGAGTAATGTGTCACAACATCCCCAGTGCATCGAACCCTGCTGAAAATGGGGCTTCTTAGCCCCAGATCTCTCAGAGTGCAAATGCTAACCTCGGTTCGACGTTGAAAGCGACTACATTAGCCATGCGAGCATCAAAAGTGGACTCTGACTAATTGGAAAAGTTTGTCTGGTCCGGTGTTTCCTATTGCATCATGTGGGCGCCCAGGTACATTTGTGTTATTTACCTGGGGGAAGTGTTTGTACCAGGAAGTACCGTGGGACGAAAACAAGCAGGTGGATGAAGTGTAATGCTTTGGGCAATGTTCTGCTGGCAAACCCTGAATCCAGTCATTTATGTGCAGGATGTAGGTGGTCTGCAATGATGTTTAGGTGACGTTTACCGCCTACCTAAACATCATTGCAGACCACCTACATCCTTTCATGGCTACGGTATTCTACTCTTGTAGTGCCTTCTTTCACAGAATAATACTCTATGACACACTGCCCGGACTGTACGAGAATGGTTCGCGAAACATGAGGAAGATTTCCAAGTATTGCCCAGGACTCCAAATTTTCAAGACATCAATCCAATCGGGCATCTGTGGTTTATGTTGGAATAGCAAATTCAATCTGCGGCGGCTCAACCACGTAACTTACAAGAGTTAAAGGATCTGTTTGGTAACGTGCTCTGGTACCGGATATCAGATGACACCTTTAGAAATGAAATCTTGTAGCGTCCATTCCTTGCTGGGTAAGAGTTGTTTTGGCGGCACGTGGAAGACTAACATCATATTAGACAGGTGGTCATAATGTTTTTACTGTTCTGTGCATATAGTCAGTCTTGTTTTCTGGCTAACTTCTCGCTTTCTGAAAATATTTTTATACAGCTGATAGGAGAATTTCCCTACTTTGCTTGTTCTGTTATCTAATTCATCATCAAGTTGCCGTGTCTTATCAGCAGTCACTCCAAAATAAAATCATGTTATTTGTTCTATCCCCCGTTCTTTCTCAAATAATAACTTTTGAATTTCAACTTACAACCATTGATTTAGTCTTTCTAACACTTGTATTCACCGGAACTCCCGTAGCACAACACTATATCCGTATCACGTTTCCTCTCTACTAACCTCTGGAGTTTCGTTTAAAATATTTTCAAAACATTCAAAATATCCATTCAATACATTCATGATCAGTACCAGTATCTTCCGTATATTACGTCTTTTGTACAAAAAAATAAAAATGATCGGGCTTACACATGTGTATGCTATCACTTTGTCCCTCCGTCTTTCCGTCTGCCTGTGGACACCATATCTCTGCAATTATTAATCCGATTTGAAAAATTCCTTTTGCATTGGTAAGCTCGAAATGTCAGAATGATGATTGTCGCATTTTTTTAAATCGATGCACAAATTCGTCGCTAGAAGGCGTAAATGCAGGCAATATCGAATTCAAAATACATTTTATTCCATATACACTGCTGGCCACTCAAAATGCAACACCAAGAAAGACACGAGATAGCGAATCCATGATTTACTGGACACATAACAACAGATACAAAGATGACACTATTGAGCTTACAGGCCCGTGCGACTTGCGGAACACGCAGGCATCAATAGTTCGTGTGGCACCCATGGCTGGCAATAACGGCCGCTACACGCCGCTGCATCAAACGAAAGAGGCTTTGGATGTAGGCTTGGGGTATGTCTGTCCAGGCTATTTCCACACGTGGCCACAGTTCATCAGGCGTAGCGGCGGGTGGTGCTTGCCGGTCCACTCGGTTGCCGATCAGCCACCAGACGTGTTAGATGGGCGACATATCGGGAGAGCAGGCGGGCAACGGCAGCAGTGACACCTGGTGGGCCGTGAAGAAATGTTGCACGATGCGTGCCACGTACGGGCGCGCATTGTCCTGTTGAAACGTGGCCGCTGGCAGGTCCTGCAGGTAAGGGAGGACTACAGACTCCAAAACGTCGGAGATGTAGCGTTAGCTGTTGAGTGTACCGGCGATGCGTACCAGAGGGGTGCGGGTGTCATATCCAATTGAGCCCCAAACCATAACGCCAGGCGACGGACTGGTATGGCGATGTATAAATCAGGCGTCATACAGTCTCTCGCCGCGGTGCCGCCACACGCGGATCCGATCATCGTGGTGTTGCAGGAAGAAGCGGGATTCGTCGGAGAAGACAATGTCGTGCCATTCCGTAGTCCAGGTGCGGCGTTCAACGTCCCACTGCCGCCGCACTCGCCGGTGGTGTAACGTCAATGGTAATCGGAGCAATGGGCGCCGTGCGACAAGTCCCCGCTCCTGCAGACACGTGCTGACACAGGTTGTTGCGCAACCCACCCTAATTCCTGCGCTAACGTTCGTGATGTGGCGGTGTGAGCCACCAATGCCCGCCGCACAACATGCCGTTCCTCTCGTTCGGTGGTGTGCCACGGCTGCGGCAATCGCTCACGTCGGTCCGTCCATCCCTCCTGCACCCACCGAATCCATACTCACCTCACGTGGCTGGATGTCCTCCCACACGGGCGCCGATGTCTCGGTACGATAAACCGCTGTCGCGATAAGCCACTATTCGTCTTCTGTCGAACTCCGAAACGTGCTGGAATGACTTTCGTATTCTGCGACGAGGCATCAGGAAGCTTCCCACGCACAGGTCCAGCAGCACAACACACTTCCACTACTTACACCCCGCCTTCTGTGCACCCTTCTTATAGTGCTTCTCGGTGGCGTGCCGGGCGCACATGATTTGCACATGCCCTGCAATGCTAATCGTTTGCATGTCCTCTCGCGGGCAACAGATGCTGCGAATTTCAGGCCAATCGGATGCTTCCTTCTTGGCGTTGCATTTTGGGTGGCCTGCAGTGTATTTGCTTCTAAACATCAGATTGAAAGAATTCTATTACTTTCGATGCCATTTATATCGAAGATTATTTTAGGCAGCCCTGTTTTCAAATAATGCATAGATTTTCTCCTAGGTATGCGCAAAGGTAAATTGCGTTTTTCTCGACATCACTGCTTCTGAAATTCCGATTTGAAAACTTCGTTCATCGAATACAGCTTCTGATCGGAAATGCTTTACATGTAATTTCGAATATTTGATAAAGAATGGTTTGGTCACCAGGGGCATAAGTGTTTATTTCTGCTTCTGATGTATTTGCAGCAAAATCTAATCTCCTGAAAACTAGATTGAAAAACCTCTTCCGAAAACTCATGCCACTCACCTCGGAAAAACCTTTTGAGAATTCCTCTTAAAATAATGCATAGTTTTTACGTCAAGAGGCGTAGATATACACTATATTGACAAAAGTCACCGGACACCCATTCAAAAGCAAACGAACAGATCCGGTGCGTTGTTAAGATGCGCTGTACAGCTGTAAACGGTATAAAAACAAGCCTGCAGCTGACTGCGAATATATTGCACGATGAGGTTGAGTGAAAATGTTGCGGCGGGAGAGAACTGTCTTTGAGAGAGGAAAAATTGTTGGGTGTTATAGTAGTGGGTTGTCCATAAGAGAAACCGAGGGGCGTTTAAACATACCCAAGACAACAGTTTTAGATGAACTGAATAAGTGGAAGACACATGGCGTGCCTGAAGCAGCAAAACGTACCGGCAGACCAAAGAAAATCAGTGATAGAGGACGTCGAAGCCTCAGGAGAGTCGTTACAGCAATTCGACGAGTAATGCACAAGACCTCAGTATACAGGTGAGTAAAAATGCTGGAACCTCGGTACGTACACCTACCATTCGCAGAGAATTTCATTCCATTGGGTTACCGTGGGCGTGCGGCCACTCATAAGCCTTTCATCTCCACTCGGAATGCTACTAGTCGTTTAGCATGGTGTAAAGAACATTTATCGTGCACCGTAGATCAATGGAAACAGGTCCTATGGACTGATGAATCCAGATACACGATCCATCAGTCTAATGGTCGTGTGTGGGTATGGCGACTGCCGGGGGAATGCTATTTACCACAGTGTACTGTTCCTACGGTCAAGTTTGGAGCTGGCAGTGTATTCGTGTGGGGATGTTTTTCGTTGTATGGTCGTGGCCCATTGGTTATCGTGGACAAACCTGTTAACCAGCACGTCTACTCGATATTTTGGACAATTATGCCTTAAAAACTCTGTGGCAATAGTATGGAACCGAGCCTTGTTGGTACCAGCAGGATAATGCACCGAGCCATAAAGCAAGGACTGTTACGGCGTAATTTGACGATAATTCCGCATCGTGTGTGGACTGGCCAGCACAGAGCCCTGATCTTAATCTCATAAGTCACCTACGCGATGAATTAGAGCGCCGCATAAGAAGTTTGGAAGCAAGGCTTACTACTAAGCAACAGTTAGCTGCAGCACTATGTACTGAATGGAAGCGCTTACCTATCGCTGTGTTCCAAAACCTTGTCGAAAGCATGTCTCGAAGGGTCAGTGCCCGCATTAAGACCAAAGGTGGACCGACACCGCACTAATGTATGTCAATAAATGCTATGTTATGTTTCTCTTCTAGGTGTCCGGTGACTTTTGTCAATATTGTGAATATCTTATTTTTGTCGATATCTCTACTTCTAAGGGTATGGGTATGAAATGCCGATAGTTAAAATGTCGACACCAAAATGTCCACAGGGTCAAAATGTTGACACGATCATAATGTCCACAGGGTCTAAATATTACTTTTCTTGTTAATTGGAACGCAGGTGGTGATGTTCACAGGGTCTAAATATTACTTTTTTTGCTAATTAGAACTCAGCTGTTTAAATTCGTTGCTTTTCAAACGGACAAAGAGATAAGGAATTTGCTCCAACCCCACACCCACACTCCAATCCTATCTGAGGATCATTAGGATTCTCTTTTGTGGGCTATGAATCCTCGTTGTTGGTCTCGGCCAGTTGTCTTGACACTTGGTAGCGGCAAATCCGCATACATCTAAATATGTCAATGGAATTAAGAAGTGTCCTTGGAACTTGATGTCCTTCCACCTCATTTAATTCCTGAGCTATTGAATAACCCAGCGCTTACCTTTTCAATATGGAACGCGGATGCGGTATTAAATTTCGTGAAGAGCCGTAAACAACGGGGATTCTAAAGCATTGGTCCCCATATGTTTTAACTTCCCTACATACTTCCCCAGTGTAGATACATGACCCAATTCTGCCACTTTGGTTCCAAAATTACGAGTTGAACCAAAATATTAATTTTCGTTAATATCTGTTCTAGCGGAGAAAACCTGTTGTGTGAAATTTCGTGAAGATCCGTTGAATGACAGCGACTGCCGAAGCTGTAATAGGTTCTTTCGTGTATACGAAACGTATCTAAAAACTAAAGTAATCTAAAATTTAATCGAAAACCAAATATTTGAAAAAAAAAAAAAAAAAAAAAAGATTGAGAGTAGGATTCTGACTGTTGATGGTTTTACCTTTTGACCCTGTCGACATTACAACCACCATCGAAAAGTAAAATGCCCGAAATATAACAAAAACGCAAAACGCCCGAAATATAACAAAAACGCAAAACGCCATGTCAAATGTGCAAAGCAAAAAACAGTTCCAAAATATAGCAATAAATACTGTCAAAAGCACAATTCAGATGAAAAAAAGAATCGCAATCGAAGTGAAAAATTTTCAAAACTTAATAAAATGTCAAAACTGAAATAAAATAAAATTGAAAAAAAAAGGAAAAATTACACATTTCATTGTTACTTTGAACAATGAAACGCTAATATTTTAACTGTCTACATTTTGCTTTTGTCAACTTTTCGACCATCGATATTTCGTACCACACGTCTCATTCATAAGGGTCACGTAACAAGCCAAGATAATAATTTTGCACTTGTACTCTGTCACTAAATATTAATTACAAGGCCTTAGGCTTCTTTAAAGTTCTTTAATCGCCGTGCTCATATTTATAAGGTTTGCATAACAAGTTAAGTTAATAATGTTGCGTTTTCACTTATGCACCAAACAAATTTCTAGGCCTAGGCGTTTTTAAGAATTTTTTAATAAGTGGAAGATTCTTAAATTGACTTGTCATGCAAACCTTATGCATATGATCAGGGCGGTATAAAAATTACTAAAAATTCCTATTTCTAGGCCTAGGAGTTTTCCATGTTTTGTGCTGGAGTGAAAGTGCTACACAGTTGAATTGATTTTCTATGAAAACCTTATGAATATGAGCTCTGCGGATTGATAACTCTTAAAAAAGCCTACACCCAGGGCATATTAATTCATTGTTTCTGCCTTAGTAAAAGCGCATTACTATGTTACGCAAACCTTATAAAAATTAGCACGGCGGATTAAAAGCTGCTAAAATAGCCTTGGCCTAGGGCTTTATAATCAATGTTTTATACCTGAGCAAAAGTGTGACATTATCCTTAGTTCCTATATAAACTACAGATTTGTATAGACCATACTACTTACTGAAATGGTGCAACCTGACGCCCATGTTATGAAGGCCTGGCTAAAAATACATTACTCAAACAACCAAAAGAAAAAAAAAGAAAAAAAGAAAGAAAACAAATATATACATATATTGTAATTTACTTTTCCGTACACGGACCCCAACCGCTTTGTGGCCAGTTTTACGTGCGGCCACTCATCTGAACTTCACAAAACCTACCTATAATCGGTAGTAAGAAAAAGTGAAAATCGATATTTGAAAAAAAAAAAAAAATATGTGAGGGCGTACATTGTGACTGCGGACATTTTTTGGACCTTGTCGACATTATGACTGCCGACATTATGACCGTGCAGATATTATGGTGTCGACATTTTGACTGTCGACCATTTGACCGCCGACATTACGACCGTCTGAGTCCGATTTGAGAAATTCTGTCTCTGTTGGAGAGTTCTTCCTATGTGAAATGTTTCTCACATAATTTCAAAATTTTCTTAAAAATTTTCATAATTCAAAACTTTCTTAACTAATGTACCACTAGAGGGCGTACGCTCACCTTTCCGTTTATAGCAAGTTCACAGCAATATCTGCAGGACTAAAGACCCGACTGAAAAAATTCTTTTAAGGCCTACGAAAACTCTTTGTGTGTATTTTCTTCCCAAAATAATGTGCAACTTCGTCGCAAGGGGCGGAAATGTTTAATCTGTTTTTATCAATATCTTTGCTTCTACATCAGCGATTTAAAAAAATATTTCACTATTGGATGCCATTTACCTTGTGGAACACTTTAGGTTTGCATTTGAGGAGTTTTATAGTTCACAGTTCTGTCTCTAGGCGGTGTTTGTGTACTTCTGTTTGAGCTGTATCTCGCTTCTAAAAACAAAACCCTATTAGAATATATATATATATATATATTACGGTATGCCATTCGTACGATAAAGATGAGGAGCATTATCCTCTGTGGTAGAGGATAATGCTCCCCATTTTAATGAGGCTGAAATGCCGAAACCTTTTTCTCGCTATGTCTGCTTCCGGAAGACGTATTTGAAAAGTTCTTTTTCCTTAGCATGGCTTTTTCTATAAGGAATATTTTTTCTCCTAATCTGAACTTTTGCATTATGAAAAATTCTTCGGCTAGAAAACGTTAAGTTGCATTCTTCTTGCTTCTGCATTTCTTCTAACTGTTCGACGTGAAAATGGCTTTGTCTCAGGTATGCTATGAGAAAAATTTGTGCGCCATTTATTAACTTTCGTAACATAGTTTTTAGCCGCTGGTGGAAGTAAGTAGCGGTTTTTATTTCAGGATGATTAATTGATCGTAGAAATCCGGTTGATTTTTTTTTCTAACCCGTTCCACTGATTTTCAATAACTGATAAATTTTATTCGCGTCGTAAAGGATTCAAAAGACACCCTCATTACAAACGAAAATTCGGTGTCATCTTTTTGGTTAGTTTTGGGGTTTAACGAACACCAGCAGGAGCAATTCTAAGGGAAATACGCAGTTGTTACTAGTTCCAGAAGAAGAGGAAGCGCCAGAGCTATCCGACACGAGACGACACGTGTTTATCCTGGAGTCGTACCGGGCCTACCTCGGACGACTGATCCAAAGCCTGCCCATCAAACCACGTGACCATCGGCCCGGCATTCTGAAGCAAACTCTTAGAAACTTTCCAAGCTTTTACATACGATTAGCCTGGTTTCAAAGCATTTAAGTTGGAGGTCCTTTTCTGTATAATACCCGTGACATGCACACGTCTTTCTATTCCCCTTAACGCAACTGGTTGCCTTTAAATGAGCCTTCAAATAATGTTTCCGGTTACCTTGTGAAACATATCTGAAATTCTTCCTATGAAGCATTTTATTTTATATTCCTAGACAGTTTTACTCAGTCCCGCTGTCCCATGCACAGCGGCTCCGATTTTACTAACTACTGTACTGTAAAAATTAAGTGATGTAAATTCACGGAAAATTTCTGAAAATAATGCTCCGCAAAGTTGTCAGTAGGTGTCCGTCTTATGACGAAATTTCCGTTTCTGAAAGTTCCCTTTTTTGTAAATTCCGTATTTTCACAGATTTTACGTACTCAGTAATTCCGTTTATTTCAGAAAAGTCATTTCAGGTTTTTCCGGAGTAGAAACCGCTTGTATCAACCACTAAGTCAGAAAGACTCAGAAATTACACTCACAATTTCAAGGTAAGTCTAACTGCAAGATTATATTTTTTTGCCATTAATGCGTGTGATTTAGCCATTTTATTTTCTGTTGGAGGTTGCTATTTTTTTTAATAGGTTTGTATTTTTTCTGTAGGAGGACTTCTCACAAATGAAGTATTTTTTTTCAACTTGATTTTTTAAAGCAACAGAATGCTTTGGAACTTAAGATCTTTCTAAACTGACAATGACTTTGAATTATTTTAAAGAAAAGGTGAGATGTGCTGCTTTATAGTATTATTTAACAAAACACCAAATTAAAAAAATTCTCTTGATTGCCATAATAGCTTTGGTCTTAAGGGGTTCACAGAATGATACGTGTACAGTAATTTAATTACCCGATTTCTTACGGTAACAAAATATATGGTAGCTGGTGCACAAAATGAGGGAGAGGAGAAGAAATATATTGTACCACAATAACAAAAATTCATGCGATATGCTATCCACATTATTCGTCCCGGCCACAGAACTTCAAAATGAGATCCTTCGACGGACGATTGAAATATAACAGTTAATCAAATCTCGAGTATTCCCGCGAATCTCTCCCATTACCGGAAATTTTTCGTCGTATGGATACGGAAAAAGTGAGAACGGAGTTTTTCCCTTAACATATGAAAGGAATTGCGGAAAGGTTTCTGAAAATTCAGAATTTTCCGTTAACACATCTTAAAAACGGCAATTTTCCGTCGATATAAAACAGGAATTGCCGAAAGGCTTCTGAAAATTCAGAATTTTCCTGGCATACGAAAATCCTCGAAATTCAGGTTTCTTGCCGTCATTTCACGGAAAAGGTTGTACCAGAAATATGCTTCGTTAATTCACAAAATGAATTACGGATAGTGGCTTTTGAAGTTCAGAACATTTTTACAGTGTGCTGGCTGCATGCTTTTCTTGTAAGCTTGTTAACTCCTCATATATAAATTAACCAAATTAATATTTACCAGGCTGTTTAGTTCAGATTCGGTGCTTAACGTTTCGGTTTTACTGTAACCTTCGGCGTTGTGCCTCTGGAAGACCTACCTCACTTCAATATTATTCTGTCTCTGATATGTCTTAATATTCTTCTGATTACTTAACTACTTGGCAAATAATTTTGCTACTTCTAGTTTCAGAAGCTCGAAAAAATTGGTAACCTTAATGATATTTCTTACGGATCTTTCAGATATGACCCAGTTGTACTGTTTCTATATCAACTTTTACCAATTCAGTAAATGTAGACTGCAGATGCCTTCTACCAGAAAGTTTTATTATTTATGAGTTATCTGCTTAAACACAGCTGAGTCTTTTCGTGGTCAACATTTTCTTTGGAGCTTCTCCAAATTTACTTCTCATATATCCAAAATTTCCACACTATTTATTCATCGAACCCCCATGGGTTCGAAAAATATACAACTTTACGCCTATGTGTGCGTTTTAAGTACCATACATAAATAAATGCTCGCAAAAGGAATTTACCTTATGACGTAGAAGTCTTTTCGTACTTCTACGTTAATTTAGAACATCAACATACTAAGAAATAGTTCCTAAATGAAAGAAACCTTAACGGCCAGACGAAACATGTAAACAACAGAAGTCAAACTTACGAAAAAGATGCTTTATTCAAGGTTGTAGCACGTCCATAACAGAACGATATCAATATTTAAACACACCACACAGCTTCACAGCTCTTAACACAACGCTCGCTTTACAACGCACTCTTTCAACGCTCTCAATAATCGCTCTCTTACAACAGTTTAGTCGTCGCTTTTATCTCTCGTTCTTATCAAATCAGGCATACCACAATTGAGGTTCATTCAACCTCAATTGTGTTGCCAACAGTATTCGTTTGAGGGAAAAGATATCACGTTAAGAGTGAAGAATAACTGAGAATAAACTCAAGATTTACATAGGGAAAGAAACTAAAAAGGAAAGTTAATTTAGAATATACGTCACAACCTCCTGTGAACTAGTTTTTTTTGTCTATAGACTGGTACAGCTTTTATACCCATGCTATCCTGTTTGGAAATATATCACCAAAGGGACTCATATTCAGGTTTTCGCTTAACCATCCTGAAACTCCAGGATCCGAAAAAGGCTAAGACTATTCTCGAGCACGCCTGTGTTTAAATTTAAATCTCATTAAAATTCTATGTCTTTGTTTCAAAATGTTCGGAAGCGATAAGAGTAACTTCGTAACTTCAATCCATTAGCTTTTCTCTTCCTCCAGTTTTTGTAGCACGTATAGAAATATGATTTAAATTTTTGATAATATATCAGTGGAGACCCCCACTGCAATGTTCTTTATAAAGAAATTGCAAGTTGCAATATATCGCCTTTGAAACAAAATCAACGTTTGCACGTCATAAGAATTGGTAACAGCTATACTCACATAATTTATTCGCTAATTAAGACAAATAGAAGTGCCATACATTATTAATTCAGGAAATATTATTTTCTGGTTTATAATATTTGATGTGTATTTATAATTTCTTTACAACAAAATGTGCTTCTTAGCTTTGCCTTTACTTATATTTAATGATGTAAATAAACATCTTGAAACACTATACCGCCTATTGTTCTTCTATAACTCAAATTAATTATATATGAGATGTTTTTTTGTGTTTCAATTATCATTCTACAGCAGATGATCAAGAAATAGCAGGAATATTTCTGTGTATTTATAATTTCTTAACACAGTGTAGTCTGTTCTACACATCGTCTTCGAATTTTGGCATGGCGACTGATATCAGGCATGCTAAATCACGAATGAATGCGCGTTCGAGGACCGGCATTCAGTCTCAATTCGTATTTAGGTATTGTGAAAGTGTTTGTAGAAATATGGTTTCTTACATGCAAGTTATTGGAAAACGCAGTATTTGAAGACGAACTTGTTTTGCTATATTTACAAACCGGTGCACTTTTCCAAACACTTGAACCATGTTGTCTTTGAACATTGCACGCAAATTCAGTGGACTTCTCCATTTTCTTTATTCTTAAAAGTTTCACGAATTTTTGAAATCTGCACTTGCAACATGATTAGTTCCTCATTTACTCCTCCCATGGTTAGCCGTTAGTAAAAAATATCACTGTTTAAATTCTTATATAGGGTTCTTATTAGGAGAAAACAAAAAAGCCGCCCTGGTGGCGCAGTGGTCTAAGCTCTTGCTTTTGATCTAGGTTCGAATCCCTGATAAGGCATTGATGATGTGTTTAGCTGACGGCAATGACTATCTCCCTCCCCTAGAACCAGTTGCTCTAAATTTGGGATGTGTGCCTGCTTATAGCACATTGAGCTGCTCATGGTGGTCTTTAAACCCGCAAAGAAAAAAGAGAAAATCACCTAGGAATTTAGAAATTCCATTCAACTTCTTGTTTTTCCGAGGACTGGGAGAAAATGACGTTATTCGATATCAGTATCAGAACACAACTGCTCATCCCTCGGAAGAGTGTTGATTTTTATTTGTTTCAGGGTTTAACAACCACAACGAGCAACTCTGGGGCCATAACCTGCCGCTCATCCATAAATTAGAACCACTGGTTCCAGGGAAGGAAGAGAACAAGCGCGTTAAAACAAAAACACAACCCATACTTCATCGGGACTTAAACTCAGATCCAGCACTGGCGACTAGTCAGAAACTTACGCCTCTGACAACTCGGGTAACGGAACAGGATATAAAATCTTCTGATTTAACTACTTACAATTTGGCGAAACGTCATGGCACAGAAATGTATTCTTGCCGGAATTTCCTCTCGGAAAAACGTCTGAGCAATTTTGTGAATTGAAATTAACCAGTGCTTCAGCACTACAATATCGAAAGTCATGCCTCTGAAATAATACTGCAGAAACTGAACCATCTAAGACAAGAACTTTTCCATACACCCGCCTTATTCACCCGACTTATCATGTAACAACTAAACCTTCTTCAAGCATATTGACAGCTAACACCAGGAGAAATTTGCTCCATCTATGCTGCGGCCGTAACAACTTGCTGGGTACGTACGTTAGAGAAATTCAGTGTTTCCTCAAATCGGTAAAAGTAATCTTGTTGTTCATTAACAAAAACGTTCTTTATCCACTTCATCATATTTTGATCAACCGGCTATTGTGAACCGACATGTGAAAACTGAAAGTTGTCGTAATGAATCGAATTTTTATTTTATTTTACAGCATCTTGATATAATCTTTCTACCTCGATTGCAAATCAGTGTTGACATCTTTGTATTTCTCAACAATTTTAGGAAATTGTAGTGACTTCACTATGTGTTACAAGGGTAGAAACACGCAGTTTAATTTGGAGGTCGTCTGCTTTCTAAGGAATGCTTCGTTGTATAGATCATTAAATATGCTGTTGTTAATCAATGTAAACCATGAGATAATTATGGCAGATAATTTGATTTTGCACTAGCCTTGTTACATGTGCGTAATGCATAGAGAAAGACAGATCCTCAGAAATCATGGCGATCTGCTGGTTTTCAGTTGAGCGAAATGCGAAAAGGGCTTAAAGTCGCTCGAATCTTCATTCCGCATTTGTATACTCAAATATTTGTTCAACATCTTTTCATTCAATATTTATTCAGTAGTGCAGGCAGTTCCAATCAGTCTCGTGGTATGGAAAATACCCGAGTCTCCATCAGTATTTACAAAATTGTCGAAACCATTTTCAGAAGTCCTGGATCGCTTTCATGAAACACTTGCACCTCTAAGTTTCCGTGGCGGAAAATATTGACGGGTAAACAAAGGCGACTGCGCTATATATCCACGCATCGCTATACTGAAGCTTCTGGAAACAATTTCTGAACACATTTACAATCACTCATTTCTGTTGCACGGCGAGCAGTTAGTGGAATTGGGATGTTCCGTTGAGGGGAATGTAAATATATATGGCATGATGTGCATACGGATATAAGTGATTTGAACGCGATATATTGGTTTCATAATTACTGTACGTTTTCTAGCTAGTGAAAAGAGTACCTGTACCAGCTCTGCGAAAACAGATTTTGAGTTGTTGATGATCAATTTCTGTGGTCCAGCAGGATGTCCCTCTCATAAATAACGATATCTTACTTGCTGGTATGATACGTTAAAAATCGATATTTGGACTGAAAAAATTAGGATATTTTACTGTGAAGTTTACTTAGGAAATTTAATTTATTAATTTTACTTAGGAAATGCTTACTGTCTGTGCACGATACTTATGTACGTGATAACTTAAGATCAAGACATTTTCAGTTTACTGCTTAAGAATACTTACCAACCTGGCGTAAGAATTCTATTAATTTCTAATAAAATTTTACATACATTTTAATTTTAATCAAAATCAGATATGTTACAAGTGCTTTCATTCAATTTGTTACAGGTGCTTTCATTTATGAGAAAATCAACACCACAAGCTGTATTTGAAGCAAAATGTTTTCATGCAAATCTCTAGTTATAATAAATCAAAGTATCAAAATTTCCAATTTCGAAAAAAAACAACTGTAGAACATAACAAATAATAATAAAAATGTTATGTGAAATCTCATTTGCAACAAAGTAATCAACAAAAATCTTGTTTACAAATTATAACAAGGGACACGCAGTTTTATTCAATTGAAACCAGTAGCATTAGGCACGAGTTGCAGAGAAACTGGTAGTATGTTGTCCGATGTAAGGTAAAAACAAAACACGAGACGATTCAACGCAGTAATGCAAAACTCTCAGTAGTTCTACGCAGTACTGCTACTAAGATTTTGTAGAACTATTCATGTATGCGAAAGTCATGAGTAGTTCTACGCAGTATTGCCAAAGCCATGAGTAGTTCTACGCAGTGTTGCAGAGAAACTGGTAGTATGTTGTCCGATGTAAGGTAAAAACAAAACACGAGACGATTCAACGCAGTAATGCAAAACTCTCAGTAGTTCTACGCAGTACTGCTACTAAGATTTTGTAGAACTATTCATGTATGCGAAAGTCATGAGTAGTTCTACGCAGTATTGCCAAAGCCATGAGTAGTTCTACGCAGTGTTGCGAAAGTCATGAGAAGTTCGATGCAGTAGTGCGAAAGTAATGAGTAGTTCGACGCAGCATTTTAATAGTCATGGGTAGATCTATACGCAGTATTGCGAAAGTCGTGAGTAGTTCGATGCAGCACTGCGGAAGTCATGTGCGTTCGACGCAGTGTTGCGAAAGTCATGTTCGACGCAGTGTTGCGAAAGTCATGTTCGACGCAGTGTTGCGAAAATCATGTTCGACGCAGTATTGCGAAATTCATGTTCGACGCAGTACTCCGGACGTCATGAGTAGTTCTACACAGCATTAAGTCATATGTAGTTCGACGCAGTATTGCGAAAATCAGGTGCAGTTCGACACAGTATTGCGAAAGTCATAAATAGTTCTACGCAGTATTAAGTCACGTGAAGTTCAACGCACTATTGCGAAAGTAACGAGTCTTTCGACGCAGTATTGCAAAAGTCATGAGTAATTCGATGCAGTACTGCGGAAGTCATGAATAGTTGCACACATTATTAAATCATGAGTAGTTCGACGTAATATTGCGAAAGGCATGAGTAATTCGACGTAATATTGCGAAAGGCATGAGTAGTTCGACGCAGTATTGTGAAAGTCATGATTTGTTCTGCACAGTATTAAGTCATGAATTGTTCGACGCAATACTGCGAAAGTCATGAGTAGTTCGAAGTCGTATTGCGATGAGTAGTTCGATTCAAAACGAAATTTGCCGCATTAGGATATGTTTAAGGTAAGATCAGCTGTACAGAGTTAGATGCAGAAGATTTTGTTCTACGGGATGTTTTTCACATTCGGTTCGATTTAAGTTCTTTGTGATTTATCTTAAGTACGGAAACCCGAGATTCAACCGGCAAGCTAACGAAACACGGGAGGTTTGACTGAAATGAAATTTTTCATCCTCGGGTTCAGTTATTATCCCTTTAAAGTTCATACAGCAATAAATTTGTCGCAAAAAGTTTGACTTAAATTAAAATTTGTCGCCTGCGTCAGAGAAAATTTAGTCTTAGACACAAAATTATGAATTCTAGGAAAAACTAAAAAGGGAGAGAAAAGAACAGAAATGTGAAGGAAAGAACAGAAATGTGAAGGAAAGAACAGAAATGTGAATGTTTAGAAGGATGGACGGAGTATCAAGGAAAGGACAAAGAAAAAATTAGGATATTGCAGTTGTTGAGGTCTGTTTCTTGTACTTTTTTATGCATTTTTAAGGGATATCAGTTTTGGGATTTCGGAAGGAAACAAATGGGCCATTCAGAGAAACAAATTTCAAAAAGATATAAAATAGCCCTGTCATTCTGATAGTGTTTTTGATTTTACCCACTGAAAAAGAAAGGTTACTTTGTGATTTAGTTACATGCATCTCAACATGAGAAATTTCACTAACCTGTAAATGCTAGGCTGCTTGCAATTAAGGAATAGTGCTATGCTTATAAGGGGAGTTTTGTTTTTATGAATGACCAACAGAGAAAGCAAATACAGATTGCTGATGCACATAAAAACTTTATGTTATAACCTAACGATGCTTCGGTTGGACATCAGTTGTGTTGTCTGAATATAGCTTTTTTTTTCTAATTATTTTTCTAATCATATTTTATGAAATGTACAGCTTTGTGTTTCTTAGCATGCTATTTGTTCTTCTATGGAAGTTTTACCTTAAAATGTTTTTCAGTAAACGGTGCAGTGTATTAAGAAAAGAAAATAGAAGAAATGAAAACATAACTTGTACTTAGAAAAATTACGGGAGAATTGCATAAAATGAAATTTACACGTCTAGAGAAAAGAGGAAGAAACCCCAATTCGAAAAGAAAAGGCAATAAGAAAACAAAAAAATAGATGGTGGGGAATAACAGTCGAGGGCATGAAGGGAATCAAATCAAAAAGGAAGAATACACAGGAATGGAAAAACGGAGAGCACTTGTTCAAGGTATGGACAATACTACTGTCTAGAAGTAAAACTTCGAAATGGGTGAAAAATTTATCACCCATGATTCCCCATAAAACAAAATCATTCTCAAGATATTTGACTTACATCAAAATGCAAAGTATCAGGGAAATTGTTTGTTGTTTAATTTCATAACGTAAAGATGCTTCGAATGGTTCGAAAAAACAATGTTACGTATTGTGCAGTGATTACTTTATTCGAATGGAAATCGGTAGATTCCATTTCGACTCCAGCTCAAGTAGAATACAGTTTTCAAGTTTTTGAGGGTATGTCACATTGCAGTTATTGAGGTTATTGCCATGCCAAAAATTTGTCATCAAATGTAATATGTCGACAGGCTACTTTTGGAGATCGTGAACAGTCTAAGTAGGCTGGGTATAAGATAATCTTAAAGTTGAAGAAAAGATAAAGAACCTTGCTAATTCGAAAAGCCAGTCAGTGCAACGGATTTCGGTTGAAACGAAATCGAGTGGATTACTTATATAATGTACACTATGTAGGAAAAAGTATTTGGAACCTACGTCGAAGGGAAACGACAGCATTTATTAGCCGAAATCAGTAGACGGTCAACCAAACTTTGGCCATTAATAGTGCAAAGAGCCTTCTAGGTATGCTTTCTACGTGTTATGGGCAAGACTGTTCAAGAAGGTTCTTCCTTTCCACCTGCAAAGCTTCTGTCCTAGAGGAAAATCTTACCCAGCCTGTTTTAGTCAAACACTCGATCTTGCTAAAACAGAAAAGTATCTGTGCCGAAGTACCTTCTACAGCGCCGTTAGAGTGGAATTGGTCAAAATTTCATCGTATCTGACAGCCGCTAGGATGGAGGGCACCACAATCAAAGAACCGAGTCCTTTCCAGTAGAAAGAGCCCCTCACCATTACAGACGCCCCTCCAAACTTGACTGTAGGGACAGTGCAGTTCGCTTTGCAGTGTTACCCGGGAAAACACCAAATCCAAATATGTAGATCAGAACGAAACGGTGAGTTACGTGAATCACCACTCTACACGACCCTCTTTCACTCTTCTGTTTTCTACAAAATGGCGAACAGCCGTCGTATTGCATTGTTTTAGGTGATGTAGGTCTTGTGCGCAGCTGAATTAGCCTGGTGACAGTGGAAAGGGAGTTTCCGATGGACTTTTATGGTGCAAATAACTGTTCCAGTGGCTTGTGCGACGTCACCGGCCAGGCTTGTGGCAAAAAAAAAAAAAATGCGTTCTTTCTTCACATTCCGCAGTAAGCTTCGTTTGGCACAATCACTCAATTTGTTCGGCCTCCCAGAGAGTGGCTTCGCTGCAGTGACACCATCCGCTTTCCACCGATGCAGAACATTAGCGGCAGCAGATTTTTCAAGTCATATAAGGGCAGCAAGCTACACACTGATTATTTACTCAGGTGGCATCTAACCACCATGCTCCTTTCAAAGTTCGCCATTTCAGCTTTCCGCGGAGTAATCGCTTCCAATGCGGTCTGACAGGAGCACCAACACTTCCCTTAATATATACAGAACACAACACAACACGCACGTGGTTCTACATATGCACGTTTATTTAAATATATGGTGGTGCTCGAATACTTTTGCTTACATAAAGTATTTAACACGGTGAAAAGATGTAGATGAAATTGTGATTGAGATTAGTTTGAGATTTTTATAAATTCAAATTTAGATTCTTATCTTTTGTGATAAAACCCAGATAAGAAATTGACTTAAACAACAACAAAAAAGAAAGTCGTGTTCGTATTCAAAGTCAGTCTACCGTGTTTTAGTGTTTTAGCTTTTTAAGACGGCAAAATTTTAAAATCAATTAAATGAGAATACGTTAAGACGAAACTGTCTAGACAGCGATTTGAATATTTACGTGCCGTTCGCCTTGATGAAGCTGTGCTAAAGCACCACGAAACTGCGTTCAACTAGAAAATAAAATTCGTTATGAGTAAACATTGATTTATTTGTTTCAGTATACAATTTAATGCTTGTAGTCGGTGATATGTCATGTTTAAGAGCTCTTACACATTTTGCGTTAAAATGAAAAGTCTCAGTTTAAAATGTGACGAAGAGAACATGAAGAGTAGCGCGGTTTTCACACACACACAGAGGCACGCGCTCGCTCGCGAAATGCTTGCACAATCACCTTAATCGGTTGAGACAGTCTTGAAAACAATAAACAATTAAAGACGAGACGGTTTTTCGAATGTAACGTTGTGCAGAAGTGCTCCACATCGATTCAAATCATACCATAAGATCCCCAAGATGTAAGAATACGGGACAAGTGAGCAAAGACGTCCAAACAAGGAATCCAAAGGAAACAAAGGCACTTTATTGAAAAGTTAGCTTCGAGCACAACTGGACCGAAGACAGAAACGTCCATGTGACAGGCGGTTGCCAAGAAAAATCCAGTCTTTAGTAGGGGATTTGATCACCCCTGACTGCGTTGCAGGATTTACAACGTCTGTCCATGCTGAGGACGAGGTTGTCAAGGAGCTGTTGAGGCATCACGGCCCATTCCTCTTGTAGCGCCAATCGCAGCTGCAGAATCGTTGCTGGCGGCTGGTGACATGCTGCCAAGCGTCTCCCGAGAAGGTTTCACACGTGTTCGATTGGATTTTGGTCCGAGGACCTTGCGGGCCAATCCATGCGTTGAATATCTTCACTCTCCAACAGCTCTGCGACAGCCACTGTACGATGAGGTGCGGCGTTGTCGTCCATGAAGAGGAACTCAAGATCCACAGCCCCTCTAAACAGACGCACGTGAGGCAGGAGAACCTCGGTACAATAGCGGACACCAGTGACTAAACCTCCTTGGAAGATGTGGAGGTCAGTACGGCTACCAAGCATGATACCGCCCCAAACGAGAACCCCGCCACCTCCAAACCGGCCCCTTTCGATGATGTTGGAGGTGTAATTGCGTGTTCCCTGCTCCCTCCAGATGTGTATACGTCCAAAATCGCTCGTCAGACTAAATCGGCTCTCATCAGTAAAGAGAACTCGACCCCATTGCTGATGTGTCCAGTTCTTGTATTCCTGGCACCACAGAAACCACCGTCTCCGATGAACAGGCGCTAATGGCAAACACCGTGCTGGTCGTCGTGCAAATATACCACCTTTGTGCAGCCTCCTGGCCACGGTAAAAGGCGATAACGGACGTCCAGCTGTCTGTTGCATGTGCCTTGCGATTTCTCCCGCTGTCTGCCGTCTGTCTCTTCTCGCCTGTAGGACAATAGACCGGCCGTCCGCCGCCGTGGTTGCTCGTGGACGACCACTGCTAAACTCTCGGACAGCTGTTCCTGTCGTTTGAAACGCTCTCCAAGCTCGTAAAACGATAAACGATGCTGTGAGCGATCCCGAACTCCTCGGCCACACTAGTCACACTTCGACCTTCTTCCAACTTCCCAATGACGCGACCTCGGGTGAAGTCATCCAGATGACGTCTACTGGATTACCTGTTGGCCATATCACACGGTGGCAGCAACTTAACGTCGTTCAAACCGATGTACACCGTGCAATAGCTTTCACCGAATTGCTGAGCCTACACCGCCCGTGTGCTTTATACCTTTCCGACACTCCCCCCTCCCCTACGTGATGCTGCATATAGGCGCATGCCCTACCATACCGGACCCTAGTCTATCTCCTGAGTGGTTTTTCGGTCCGTTCTGCCTGATCGTTCGGCTGTTATGCTAATTTCTCCTCTTCGTCCTTAATTTTTGCACACCAGTGTATATGATGTACATCACAGACGCTGGGATCTCCTGATCTCAAGAGATTCACTTCCACAATACGGCTCTGCAACAACAAAAGCAGTGGCTTAATTTTGAATGAAATGCTTAAACAGGTACTTTAAAAAGTTGAAACAGTCGATTAGCAAAATCTGAAAGCATTGTATTATATTGAGAAGTACCTCGTCGACGTTGAGAATATCTCGGAGTTCTTGAAGTGCACCACCCCAAGTACAGTACTGTTTAACGCCAAAGCATTTTATATTGGTTCTTCGAACTTATTCTATGATATACCACAATGAAACACCAGTAAACCAACGCGAACCATGTCGTTCGAAACTGCAAATAATGATGTAAGCCCCGTTGATTCGTATGACTGATGCTCGCATGAATCATACGAAATATTAGATCGGTAGAGTTGAGCGATGAAATTCTCATGTATTCAGTCATTTAACAGAAAACAAAAATTCTAAACATGGAAATATTGTGTCCACCTCTTCACACGATGTGTCCTCTTCTCAAACGTTTTTCCATCTAGAGAATTAAACAAGTTAGTAAAATCATGCAATGCATTGATTATGATACGCTTTCCAACATACCGGAAATCATTACTCAAGTCATTACTCAAGTTATGAGGATAATAACTGTAGAACAAATCTCGCTCCTGTGTCCTGAAATTTGACCCCATTTCGATGATATTTAACAGAACCGGTAAAGTATACTTCCGGGAGAACATGGTAAAGTTTTGTCTCAATCGAAGCTTTTTGACGTAAGTTATAACGCATAAGGGCGATGGAATGGATCCCGATCCTATGTCCTCACCTCTGACCAAACTTAACCCATTTTTAATAGGATTCGTCCCCAGGTGGTCCCCTAAGACATACTAAAGTTTCATTGAAATCAAACTATATTTTTGCAAGTTATGACGCATAAGGGCAATGGAATGCATCTCGCTCCTATGTCGTGACCTTTGACCCCATTTCGTCCATTTTCAATAGGAGTCGTCCACAGGTGGTCACCTGCCACATACTAAAATTTCATCGAAATCGAACCAATTTAACGCGAGTTATCGTGCGGACAAACGGATAAAGCTGGAGCATATACGCTTCTTCAACCTACGGTTGGAAAGCGTAAACAAACTACGAAACGAGTCAAATCCGTAGGTCTACTGAAAAAGAGTAGCCCTACGATTGGGACGTCACGGGAAGAGTCATGTGACCTTGTTGCAGGCCTGGTGAGGTATAAAGATGCCCTTGGCACATCTCACTTTTTGTTCTAGAAGAAAATAGAAGTAGGCGTAACACGCACACAACGCGGGACGTAATGAGGCAGATGGTCGCGAGAGTGTGACGTCATAAAACTTTAATGGAATCCCCACACAACGCGCGACGTAATGAAGCAGATGGCGTGACCGCGCGGCAACATATGAATCGCGAGAGTGTGACGTCATATGATTTCTAAGCATGGGAAACATTAATAGGACGACGCCATGACACTAAAAACGTGGTAACTCAGGGTGGTTATTTAACCCGCTAAACGAATTTTCCCAAAGTCGAGAACAAGCTATCGATTTCTAGTACCTGAAAACGGTAGGTTAACGACTTTCATCAAAATCCTTAGAGCCGTTTTCAAAATAAAATTTACATAAATACAAGAATTGCTCCTTTAAGGTGGACGTCAAGTAATTTTGCTTCCTATACTTTCAATGGAAAAACGTCTGTACACATTTTCTTCACAATTAATGCGTTCTCAAGGATGATGACTTTTTGAACATCGATTAAAATAGCTTCATTTTATAACTTGAAATACTTAATATTTTCTAAAACATAACCATAATTATGCAATCCAACATTTGTTTGTCTACTGACGTCATCAAAGTACAGGGTCTTGCCATCTTTTTTCTGGTTTCAACACCACGAAAGGAAACGTTATTTACGCTTTCCAACCGTAGGTTGAAGAAGCGTATATGCTCCAGCTTTTTCCGTCCGTCCGTCAGCCTGTCCGCACGATAACTCGCGTAAAAATGGTTCGATTTCGATGAAATTTTAGTATGTCGTAGGGGACCGCCTGGAGATGAACTTATTGAAAATGGGACAAATGGTGTCAAAGGTCAGGACATAGGAGCGGGATCCATTCCATTGCCCTTATGCGTTATAATGTGCGTAAAAATGGTTCGATTTCGACGAAATTTTAGTATGTGGTTGGGGACCACCTGGGAAGGAACCCTATTGAAAATGAGACAAATGGGGTCAAAGGCCAGGACATAGGATCGGGATCCACTCCATCGCCCTTATCCCATACTATAAAGGTGGACGTCAAGTAATTTTGCTTCCTATACTTCCAATGGAAAAACTTTTGTACACATTTCCTTCACAATTAGTGCCCAAGGATGGAAATTTGAACATCGAGTAAAATAACTTCATATTATAACTTGGAATACTTAATATTTTCTAAAACATAACCATAATTATATTAAAAAGCAATAACGTTTCCTTTCGTGGTGTTTAAAGCAGTAGAAAGGTAGCGCGACCTTTACTTTGATGACGTCAGTAGACAAATAAATGTTGGATTGCATAATTATGGTTATATTTTCGAAAAATATTAAGTATTCCAAGTTATAATATGAAGCTATTTTAATCGACGTTCAAATTTTAATCCTTGGGAACACACTAATTGTGAAGGAAATGTGTACAAAAGTTTTTCCATTAGAAGTATAGGGAGCAAAATTAGTTGTTGTCCACCTTAATCTTATGGGATAAGGGCGATGGAACGGATCCCGATCCTATGTCCTGACCTTTGACCCGATTTGTCCCATTTTCAATAGGGTTCCCCCCATGTGGTCCCCAAATACATACTAAAATTTCACCGAAATCGACACATTTTTATGCACGTTATGTCGCATAAGGGCAATGGAATGCATCCCGCTCCTATGTTCTGACCTTTGACCCCACTTCATCCATTTTCAATAGGTTCGTCTCCAGGCGGTCCTTTACCACATACTAAAATTTCATTGAAATCGAACCATATTTACTCAAGTTATGAAGCATAAGGGCAATGTAATAGATCCCGCTTCTATGTCGTGACCTTTGACCGCATTTGTCCCATTTTCAATAGGGTTCGTCCCCAGTGGTCCCCTACCACATACTGAAATTTTATCGGAATCGAACCATTTTTACGCAAGTTATCGTGCGGACAGACGGACGGGTGGAAAAGGCTGCATGGAGCATATACGCTTCTTCAACCTACGGTTGGAAAGCGTAAAAAAGATTGAGTGGGTGAGTAGTTTTTCGCCGATAGCAATTGACTAGGTAAATTCTACGGGTCACAAAAAAATTAATACAAAAGCCAAGGAAATTTGGAGCTAACGGTGTCCAAATTCCTGCGTTTTCTTATGACCAAAAGCTTTTTTTTTTTATTGTCAGACATACTCTCGAAGCCCAGAATAACAGTTTTCATAAATTTGTTACTCTTATTTTTAAGCAAATAAGGAAGTTTTTTGGCTAAGCACGGCAGTTCAATTCATTTTTAATTGTGTTGCATACACTGTCAGGCAAACGCATGACGATAATTTTGAGCCGTACCTCTTTATTGCTACTGGAAGATCAGCACTTTTAGTTCACCATGAGGGCTTTTGCAAACATGCTTTCTGGTTTTTCCAACGATTAAATAAACCTTGCTTTGGAACAAATAATGTTTTTTTTTTCACATCTTCACAGCTAGCTGTCTTGCTTTCTGTCGTACATTTGGACCATTAACTCGAGTGTCTCTAATCACCGGCTTTAGGGCTGTGCCGCCGCACCGGAGGCCAAGCTCAAGTTTTATTCTTTTTCTTTTTTTGGGTGTGTGAAATGGTAGAGCATATAAAAACAAGTTAGTAAAATCATGCAATGCATTGGTAATGATATGCTTTACAACATACCAGAAATCTCGCGCAGACAAACCTTCCTCCCTACCCTGACTATTGATTCGTTCAGTATACCTCCGCAACAACATACTAAAGTTTTGTCGCAATAGACGCATTTTTACTCAAGTTATGAGGATAAATGCGGAATAACTGTCGCTCCTGTGGATAAGTTATGAGGATAAATGTGGAATAAATGTCGCTTCTGTGCCCTGACCTTTGACCTCATTTCGATGATATTAAACACAATTGGTTCATTATACCTCCGGAACAACATGCTAAAGTTTTGTCGCAATAGAAGCGTTTTTAGTCAAGTTATGAGGATAATGGCTGTGGAATAAATCTCGCTCGTGTGCCCTGACCTTTGACCCCATTTCGACGATATTCAATAGAACGGTTCAGAATACCTCCGGAACAGCATAATAAAGTTTTGTTGCAATCGAAGCATTTTTACGTAAGTTATGACGCATAAGCGCGATGGAATGAATCCCGCTCCTATTGACCTCTGATTCCATTTTCAATAGGATCCGTCTCCAGGTGGTCCTCTACCACACACTAAAATGTCATCTAAATCGAACCATTTTTACGGGAGTTATCGTCCGGAGAGACAGACAGACAGACAGACGGACAAAGCTGGAGCATATACGCTTCTTGAACCTACGGTTGGAAAGCATAAAGAGAATGCCATGAAACTCTTGTAGTTCGAAACGATGAGGGATGATTATTGGAAAGGATGGAAGGTCTCGCGCTCACTGGAACAATCTAAATCATCACAACAGAGAAGCTACGATTAAGCGCAAAAAGGAGCGATGTTTATTATATTGTATATCTTTTTTAGTTGAAAGTTCCTCTGACAGAGCTGCACGACTCGTTATCCAACTCTCGAAAAGATACCAGGCTCAGATTATTCAAACTTATGCACCCACCACAAGTCATCCTGAAGAAGAAATTGAAGAATTTTATGAGGAAATTTGTCATCTAAATAATAAAGGTAAGCAGCACTTGAAAATAATTATGGGAGATTTCAATGCAAAAATAGGGCAACGGCAACAGAATGAAACTTCAGTAGGTAAATTCGGTCACGGCAACAGAAACCAGCGTGGAAATACTCTCGTTGAGTTTGCAGAGGCAGAAGGGTTTTTCATCTTGAACTCCTTCTTCAAGAAAAAGCCACACAGGAAATGGACATGGAGACATCCAAATGGGACGACAAGTGAAATTGATTTTATTATGTGTAACAAAAAATTCGTCATAGAAGACTGCAGTGTGCTAAACAAGTTCAACACAGGTAGTGACCATAGATTGGTGAGATGTAAGATGCACCTCAACACCAAACTTGAACGTGGCAAGCTCATAAGACAAACAAAATCTATTGACATAACCAACCTTAAAAAACACCATAATACCTTCAAGTTGGAACTGAAGAACAGGTTCTCTGCTTTAGAAGGCCTAACATCGGAAGAAGTGGACATCTCTGAAGTTAACAGAAAAGTAACCAAAGCTCTTATGGAAACAGCAACAAAATTAGCTGGGTCTAAGAACAAGTTGCATGTAAACAAATTATCAGGAAAAACCAAAATGTTGATGCAAAAAAGAAGAGAGATGAGGACAACTAAAGAAGATGTGACTTCCAAAGTGGAATATATAGAGCTATGCAAGACAGTAAGAAAAAGTATCACTGAAGACGTAAGACAATTCAACTGTGAACTAGTGAGGAAAGCAATTGAAAACAACCAAAGCCTAAAGATAGCAAAGGGACATCTCAGTAAGGGAAGAAAACAGATTATGGCACTGAGAAAAGAAGATGGTTCTGTAACAAGAAACAGAGGCGAAATTTTGACAAGAGTGAAAGATTTCTACTCCAAATTATATGAAAGGGATGATACATTTACTCCAAACATCATGAAAGGTACCAGAGTTCTTCCAGTCCTCCCAGCAGAAGTTGCACATGCAATCAAGAACATGAAGTGGGGAAAAGCTCCAGGAGAAGATGGAATTACTGTAGACATCATACAAGAAGCAAGTGGAGAAATTGAAACAGTACTCGTCCAAATTTTCACTCGATGCCTTAATGAAGGAAAGATTCCGGAGGATTGGAATACCGCTACAATGATCCTGCTACATAAGAAAGGTGACATTGAGGATCTCGGAAACTACAGACCTATCAGCCTCCTATCAGTAGTTTATAAAATCTTCACTAAAGTTCTTTCACACCGCTTGAAGGTAACACTGGACATGGCTCAACCGAGAGAACAAGCTGGATTCAGGAGTGGCTACAGCACAATAGATCATATCCACGTACTGAGAGAACTAATTGAAAGAGCGAGGGAATATGAACTTCCATTGTGCATGGCTTTTATCGATTATGAAAAAGCCTTTGATTCGGTGAAACCATCAGCAGTTACAATGGCTCTGAAAACCTGCGGTATTGAAGATGCATACATTAATATTATTCATAACATCTATGAAAATGCAAGTGCAAAGATTCGGCTGTTTGAAAATACAACACACATAAAAATTGGAAAGGGAGTGAGACAAGGTGACACCATATCTCCGAAGCTCTTTAATGCCACATTGGAGGGTGTTTTTCAGTCGCTGACGTGGGAAAACAAGGGGATAAAGATTAATGGAGATTATCTAACCCACCTTCGTTTTGCTGATGACGTAGTCATTTTTGCAACTACCCTATCAGAGCTGCAGAGTATGATCCAGGAACTTGCTGACAAGAGTAAAGAAGTGGGATTAAAAATGAACTTTCAGAAGACAAAAGTGATGTTCAATGCTTTTACAAGAAATGAAGATTTATTGATTGATGGAGAAAAGCTGGAGATAACAGACACGTACGTTTATCTTGGACAGCAGATATCAAGTGAGGGTCACATTGATGAAGAAATTAATCGGCGTACAAAACTTGCCTGGAGAGCTTTTGGAAGAAACAGCATAATTTTCAAGAGCAATATGCCATTATGTCTTAAAAGAAAAGTGTTTGATCAATGCATCCTTCCAGTGCTTACGTATGGTGCAGAGACGTGGACCTTAACTAAAAGAGATATACAAAGACTGCAGACAACTCAAAGACGCATGGAGAGGTGCATGCTTCGTGTAACCAGGAGAGATAAGAAGAGGAACTCGTGGATCCGAAAAATGACAAGAGTGGAAGACATCATGATCAGAGTTAAATACCTGAAATGGCAATGGGCTGGACATACTGCCAGAAGGACAGATCATCGATGGACAGCCGAAATTTTAGATTGGATTCCAAGGGACAGGAAAAGACCCAGAAGAAGACCACATGGGAGATGGGTGGATGAAATTCGAAAGTATGCAGGGGTGACATGGAGGAGACTGGCACAAGACAGACCGTTGTGGAGGAAACTTGGGGAGACCTTCGTCCAGCAGTGGATTGATAATGGTTGACAATGATGATGATGATGATGATATCTTTTATATGCGGATGAAGAACCACACAGTCCAGCACAAAATAAAAATAAAAAGCTTGTAGAGGCCGTCAACAAATATAAAACGAACGCTAAAGCCGTGACTGATCAAGAACATCAATAAATCAAAGTTTCCGTGCGGATTTGAAAAATATTTCGCTTTCAACTTGAATTTTTATTCTGCTTTGCTCGAATTTAAACGCCAGACGATTTTTTTAAATTTTACGTGAATAGAAATGAGCAATTATTGATTGAACAGCAGAGAATTATGTTGGTTATTTTTTTTCTATTATTATCATAGCTCAAAATTGCGATTTTCTCTTTAAGACTTAGACGTTAAGCTTTCCACACAGTTCCACTATTAAAGATGATTAAAGAAAAAAATTCAGAGCCTCATGTTTCACGGAAAAACAGTACCAACTGATTTGTGACAGGAATCTGAAAACTATCTGGCAAGTAATGATTTCTGCACAATAACATAATCTGTAATAACGTTCTGTCTTTCTGGCAAGTAATGATTCCTGCACAATGACATAATCTGTAATAACGTTCTGTCTTTCTGGCAAGTAATGATTTCTGCACAATGACATAATCTGTAATAACGTTCTGTCTTTCTGGCAAGTAATGATTTCTGCACAATAACATAATCTGTAATAACGTTCTGTCTTTCTGGCAAGTAATGATTTCTGCACAATGACATAATCTGTAATAACGTTCTGTCTTTCTGGCAAGAAATGATTTCTGCACAATGACATAATCTGTAATAACGTTCTGTCTTTCTAGCAAGTAATAATTTCTGCACAATAACATAATCTGTAATAACGTTCGGTCTTTCTGGCAAGTAATGATTTCTGCACAATGACATAATCTGTAATAACGTTCTGTCTTTCTGGCAAGTAATGATTTCTGCACAATAACATAATCTGTAATAACGTTCTGTCTTTCTGGCAAGTAATGATTTCTGCACAATGACATAATCTGTAATAACGTTCTGTCTTTCTGGCAAGTAATGATTTCTGCACAATGACATAATCTGTAATAACGTTCTGTCTTTCTAGCAAGTAATGATTTCTGCACAATGACATAATCTGTAATAACGTTCTGTCTTTCTGGCAAGTAATGATTTCTGCACAATGACATAATCTGTAATAACGTTCTGTCTTTCTAGCAAGTAATGATTTCTGCACAATGACATAATCTGTAATAACGTTCTGTCTTTCTGGCAAGTAATGATTTCTGCACAATGACATAATCTGTAATAACGTTCTGTCTTTCTGGCAAGTAATGATTTCTGCACAATGACATAATCTGTAATAACGTTCTGTCTTTCTGGCAAGTAATGATTTCTGCACAATAACATAATCTGTAATAACGTTCTGTCTTTCTGGCAAGTAATGATTCCTGCACAATGACATAATCTGTAATAACGTTCTGTCTTTCTGGCAAGTAATGATTTCTGCACAATGACATAATCTGTAATAACGTTCTGTCTTTCTGGCAAGTAATGATTTCTGCACAATGACATAATCTGTAATAACGTTCTGTCTTTCTAGCAAGTAATGATTTCTGCACAATGACATAATCTGTAATAACGTTCTGTCTTTCTGGCAAGTAATGATTTCTGCACAATGACATAATCTGTAATAACGTTCTGTCTTTCTGGCAAGTAATGATTTCTGCACAATGACATAATCTGTAACAACGTTCTGTCTTTCTAGCAAGTAATAATTTCTGCACAATAACATAATCTGTAATAACGTTCTGTCTTTCTGGCAAGTAATCATTTCTGCACAATAACATAATCTGTAATAACGTTCTGTCTTTCTGGCAAGTAATGATTCCTGCACAATGACATAATCTGTAATAACGTTCTGTCTTTCTGGCAAGTAATGATTTCTGCACAATGACATAATCTGTAATAACGTTCTGTCTTTCTGGCAAGTAATGATTTCTGCACAATAACATAATCTGTAATAACGCTCTGTCTTTCTGGCAAGTAATGATTCCTGCACAATGACATAATCTGTAATAACGTTCTGTCTTTCTGGCAAGTAATGATTTCTGCACAATGACATAATCTGTAATAACGTTCTGTCTTTCTGGCAAGTAATGATTTCTGCACAATGACATAATCTGTAATAACGTTCTGTCTTTCTAGCAAGTAATAATTTCTGCACAATGACATAATCTGTAATAACGTTCTGTCTTTCTGGCAAGTAATGATTTCTGCACAATGACATAATCTGTAATAACGTTCTGTCTTTCTAGCAAGTAATGATTTCTGCACAATGACATAATCTGTAATAACGTTCTGTCTTTCTGGCAAGTAATGATTTCTGCACAATGACATAATCTGTAACAACGTTCTGTCTTTCTAGCAAGTAATAATTTCTGCACAATAACATAATCTGTAATAACGTTCTGTCTTTCTGGCAAGTAATCATTTCTGCACAATAACATAATCTGTAATAACGTTCTGTCTTTCTGGCAAGTAATGATTCCTGCACAATGACATAATCTGTAATAACGTTCTGTCTTTCTGGCAAGTAATGATTTCTGCACAATGACATAATCTGTAATAACGTTCTGTCTTTCTGGCAAGTAATGATTTCTGCACAATGACATAATCTGTAATAACGTTCTGTCTTTCTAGCAAGTAATGATTTCTGCACAATGACATAATCTGTAATAACGTTCTGTCTTTCTAGCAAGTAATGATTTCTGCACAATGACATAATCTGTAATAACGTTCTGTCTTTCTAGCAAGTAATGATTTCTGCACAATGACATAATCTGTAATAACGTTCTGTCTTTCTGGCAAGTAATGATTTCTGCACAATGACATAATCTGTAACAACGTTCTGTCTTTCTAGCAAGTAATAATTTCTGCACAATAACATAATCTGTAATAACGTTCTGTCTTTCTGGCAAGTAATCATTTCTGCACAATAACATAATCTGTAATAACGTTCTGTCTTTCTGGCAAGTAATGATTCCTGCACAATGACATAATCTGTAATAACGTTCTGTCTTTCTGGCAAGTAATGATTTCTGCACAATGACATAATCTATAATAACGTTCTGTCTTTCTGGCAAGTAATGATTTCTGCACAATGACATAATCTGTAATAACGTTCTGTCTTTCTGGCAAGTAATAATTTCTGCACAATGACATAATCTGTAATAACGTTCTGTCTTTCTGGCAAGTAATGATTTCTGCACAATGACATAATCTGTAATAACGTTCTGTCTTTCTAGCAAGTAATGATTTCTGCACAATGACATAATCTGTAATAACGTTCTGTCTTTCTGGCAAGTAATGATTTCTGCACAATGACATAATCTGTAATAACGTTCTGTCTTTCTAGCAAGTAATGATTTCTGCACAATGTCATAATCTGTAATAACGTTCTGTCTTTCTGGCAAGTAATGATTTCTGCACAATGACATAATCTGTAACAACGTTCTGTCTTTCTAGCAAGTAATAATTTCTGCACAATAACATAATCTGTAATAACGTTCTGTCTTTCTGGCAAGTAATCATTTCTGCACAATAACATAATCTGTAATAACGTTCTGTCTTTCTGGCAAGTAATCATTTCTGCACAATAACATAATCTGTAATAACGTTCTGTCTTTCTGCCAAGTCTGTTTGCTGTTTTCTAATGAATGACAGCCACCCTTTGCACGTTTAGGAAAACTGTCTGATAAGAATTTCAAAATACTGAATAGCATCTTCCTTTCCCCAAAACAACTCAAATAGGGTTAGACAAAAGACGACCATCTCCAGCGAAGCCCGATGTCAACATTTTTTGCTAAACACCTTTTGCTCCATTTTGTCATCTGACGTACCTCAGGTAACAATACTGACGTACCTCAGGCAGAATATCTGACGTACTTCAGGTAAGAATACTGGGAACAATAACCAACATGCTGATTACAATGAACGTTGGTTTTCTGGGTTTATCAGAATTCGTTAATTCTGGGTTTAATAGTTCGAATAACATTAACCGAATGACAACATTGTTCGTAATCACGTTAAGCCACGCTCATTGTAATATTCAATTTTCCTTTTTTTTCCTTTCTAGATTTAGCGTCCACATGAGCAACATAGAGAGCTCTAAGCAGTCAACCGTATTTGAGCATTGACCCGTCTCGGACGACTAGCCAGAGACCAGGGCCTCTGACCACTCAGCCACCGGGGCAGCATAATGCAGTGTGTGTGTGTGTGTGTGTGTGTGTGTGTGTGTGCGCGCGTGTCTGTGCGAGCGCGTACCATATTTCTACACAATGCATTAAGATCAGCTACTATGCAATAATAAATAATTTTCTTTGAAGGTCGAAATTTAAAGTGATTGGAAAAGCAGCCCCTGTTTTTACATTCAGTCGAATATTTCATTTAAAGAAAATTCGATTGAATTACGTTATTTCGCACGACGTATGTAAATCATCTGTGCTTATTTATGAAAGGAGAAAACATATGCGTTTCACTTGAACACGCCAGGGTTGTATTTCCCAGTTTGAATTTGACCTGCCCAAAATGAATCTGTTAAGTTCAAAAACTGAAAATAATATACTTTGTTTTTATTTTATGCTATTTTTTGAGGCTGGCATAAACTTTGACGTGTTAGTGCAAATCAATCACCTTGCTATTATATATACGTATATATTTATATTTTGCATTCTTTAACTGCTGTCGATAAAAATGGCGTGTGGCGTGTTTTAACGAAATCACCTGGGAATCCGTTTTACCGAGAGTACGTATTCTAATTGAGTTCCGAAGAGTCAAACTAGGTTATGTATGCGCATTTAGAATGAAGGAAGCCATAGGTGACATGCAACAGCCGTTCTATCCCAATTTTAGAAATCTCTGAAAAATGTGATCAATGCGATTCTGTTTCGCAGGTTTTTAGAACAGCAGCTTCAGGACTTTCACGAAAATGACCCTAATTAACTCAGAATCCCTTTCTGAAGATTGGATATTCCGAATCGTCGCTGAAATCATTTAGCCCGAGGAATTTTAATGCATTTTTTTTTACGTCACGCAAACTTAGAAGTAGCATAAAAACCTGAACAGTGAAAAGAAATGAAAAAGTTAGGGGACTGAGGAGAAAAAGAAACTACATTGAGGAACGCTTTATTTGTTTATGCCTTGAATTTTATTTTCCAACGTCGTTTAAGTTTTCTCTACCTTTGCAAAAGACTGGAATTCATTCCTGTGATATAAAGAACAAAACAAAATATTTCAACAAAACTCGGCTTAAATGATGGAGAAAATCAATCTTTGGATTCATACGGTAAACCACTTTTTGCCCACACCCTTAAAATTCTTCTTCTTTCTCTCTACTATACTCGTTTATATCGGGAAAGGTACACTAAAACTTAAATCTCAAAAAATTCAGCAAGAATATGAAAGGTACAAATAGAAGAATTCAATGAAACATATCAGCTGCTAACGGTTTGTTCTCGTGCTAAGGGGAACTTAAGGTGCACCTCGTGTTCTGACGGAAAAAGAAGAGAAGAGAAGAAATTGAGAGCAAAGAACTTAGAACTACAAGAAATGCGTTATTGTGAGATCACAGTCCCGAGTTCCTTTTTCACAAAACTTTGCTGCACTCAGTGCAAAATAGTTATTTTTGTTTATTTTCTCTCTTTTGGTATAATCCACGAACTTACGGGGAATTGTGCATTATAAAATTCTATAAGTAGAACCTGATGCTACCTCAGGCACCTTTGGTACTTATTTTGTTTAAAGCTCTTTGTGTTTTCATGGCTTTGATTTGCTTCGTGGGGTGCCTTTCCGTGTGATAAAGCATAAACGAAGCCGAGAATACCGAAGGTTTAATAAATCACTGCTCTCGTGGGAAGCAGTGTAAGCTTAATCAAGGAGAAGTACTTTTGTTTTCTGTCCACGTGTGGCTGTGATCCCCCCCCACCCTCCGTAGGCCCGGATCAGTGCTGTGATCAGCGCAAGGGAAGTTGAGCTACTAATTAGGTGGAAGCTAAGATTCATTAGATTCTTCGATTGGCCTAATTAAAAGCAAGAAGGCTCTTCAATTTGCTGAAACAATACAGGCCATGTGCCCTAAACCTTAAAAACGCAAAAAACTGATATATTTCTTGAATACTTATCAAACTACACAAGGAGAGTTTTGCGAAAATCTCATAACACAAATCCGATGCTGCTCTATAATTATTCGTTTTTTCGGCGCCTTTGAAATATACAGGGTGTCCGAGAATTATTGGACACATTACAAAATTATGTACAAAAAAACTATGAGCATTGTCTGTTTTTCTATGTCATATATTACTAACACGGTTTCTATATTTTTGTTTTGCAGAATTGTTATTCCCAGAATCCGATAGATGGCGCTAGGTGTGGCCTGATAAGGAATGTATGAGGAATGCGCAATCAGTAGTCATATCATCCGTACAGCAGAAGGCGATGTGTGTGTTATGGCTTGCGGAATTAAAGTCTGTCATTAAAGTTAAAATACGGTACCGTTTAGAGTATGGTTGTAATCATCCGTCAACGAATTTAATTAAGCGGTGGATGAAACAGTTTAAAGAAACCGGCAATGTGGAACATCGTGGAGGAGCCGGTAGGCCTAGCGACAGCGGTGAGACGGTTGACCAAGTTAATAAAAGTTTCCGACGTAGCCCCAGGAAATCCGTTCGTAAAGCAATCAGAGAACTGTGCATTCCGAAATCGACAGTTCACGACATCTGGCACTAGAAATTAAAGTTTCATGCTTATAAAATTCAAATAGTGCAAAAGATGCATGTAAATGATCACACTCTGCGATACGATTTTGCTGTGGATATGCTGAATCGAGTGGAAAACGACTAAAACTTTCTCAGTACTGTAATTTTTAGTAATGAATCCACATTCCATGCATCAGGTACTGTGAATCGTCACAACTGTGGGATATGGGGCAGTGAACCGCCTCATGCTGCTATTGGACTGGAATGTGATTCTCCAAAAGTTAATGTGTGGTGCACCCTAACAAAAAGAGAAGTGATTGGCTTTTTCTCCTTCTGCGAAAAAACCATAAATGGTGACATTTACTTGGATATACTAGAAATTTCGCTATACTCCATATCAAAAGATATGACAACATCTTTTTCCAACGTTTTCCGCCTCCGCATAGGTCAACGTGTGTACGTAAGTGCCTAAATGAGCATTTACCCAACAGATGGATTGGGCGTGGTGGTCACATTCCGTGGCCTCCTCGCTCTCCAGATCTAACTCCATTGGATTATTTCATGTGGGGTTATGTGAAGAATCGTGTCTATCAGACGCCGTGTACTGATTTGCATAAACTGAAGCAGCGTATCACAGCTGCTATTAATTCCATAACTCCCAAGATGCTTGCCAATGCATGGCATGAAATCGAATATCGCTTGGACGTACTACGAGCAACCAAGGGATCTCACATCGAAATTTATTAACTTGTGTAGTTACATTGTACTTAAGTACAGTCAGTTTCTTTCTATCTGTTTAATGTTTTGTTTTATATTATTTTGTAATGTGTCCAATAATTCCCGGACATCCTGTATTTCGAATTCTTCAGTTTTATCATTCTCTTCAACTGGGGGATGGGGGGGGGTATAGGGTGGAAATTTATTTGTCATACAGAAGTATGCATCTGATTGGCGTCTGCCTTCGCTGAAGCTCTGAGCGTTATAAAATACACTGGCGGAAAGTGAAAAAAGAACACCAAGAAGGAATTGGCGGACGATCATGAAATTTACATATGCTAATGGGGTCGAGTTTACGTAGGTGTAATGTTAATTTTGGGGCCAACCGGTGAGCGCTTACGCCACAGCACGGCATAATATGCAAATTATCGTCGGTGGTATTTAAGGAGTACGACGAAGTGAATGTAATCAGTCATCGGCGTACGGACACGTGCGAAGACCCTGAAGAAGCTGCAATGCCTGGACATGGAAGACGTGTACGATTTCAGCAGCTATTGGACTTTGAGCGAGGTCGTCTAGTCGGACTCCGCGAGGCCGGGTGGTCGTATCGTCGTATTGCGGAGCGAATTGGACGGGAAGTATCGGTGGTGGTACGGTGGTGGCATAGCTAGTCCGAGGAACATTCCCACACGAGAAGACGTGGAACCGGGAGTCACAGACGGACTGATGAGCGGGACGATCGACGCATAAGAAGAGCGGCGTTGTCAAGCAGAACATCCACTGCGACGCAAATCCGAGCTGCCGTTGCACCTGAGGTGACTGTGCGAATAATCCGCAACCGTCTACTGGATGCAGGACTACGTGAACGTGTGCCTTTGGCATGTGTACCTCTGACTCCAGCCCACCGTCAGGAACGGCTGCAGTGGTGTCGCCAACGTCTGCACTGGAGAACGCAATGGCAATCTCTCGTGTTCAGAGATGAAAGCAGATTCTGCTTGGGAGCCTCCGATGGTGATATGCGTGTTCGCAGACGCACAGGGGAGCGTCTCCTCCCTTCCTGCATCCGCCAGCGACACACAGGGCCTACACCTGGTCTCCTGGTGTGGGGAGCGATGAGCTATCACTCCCGTACACAATTAGTGTTTGTACCGGGGACGTTAAACAGCACCTCGTACATCAACAACATCGTTCAGCCCGTTGTCGTGCCATTTGTAAGGTCGGTCCATCGTGGTATTTTCCAGCAAGATAACGCACGCCCACACACGGCACGTGCAACGCAACATGCACTTCAGGGTGTGAGATAACTTCCATGGCCTGCACGTTTACCGGATTTGTCCCCCATTGAGCTCGTGTGGGATATTATGGGGCAACGACTTATCCGGTCTCCACGGCCAGCCACGACCATCCCCGATTTACGTGTCCAAGTTGAGGATGCTTGGAACTCAATACCTCAAACTTACATCCAACATCTATACGACAGACTCCATGCCAGAATTGCACAGTGTGACGTATTTCATGGCGGTTCAACCTCGTACTAATCATGTTACATGGAAATGTTATTTTTCAGTTTACCAGCAAGTATAGCTGTATTTTGCCACAATGTTTTGATCACGTTATCCTCTGTATTCCGTTATTATGCTGTATAAATTTCGTTGGTATCAGACGTCTCGTTCTTGGTGTTCTTTTTTCGCTTTCCGCCAGTGTAGATCCCTTAAGCAGATCCCTTTCCCTGCCTCCCGCCTTTACCTGTATACCAAATTCTACCGTTGCTCTTTTTCATATTTACCCATCCAGAACTATCAATATGGAACTATGATATGAGAATAAGCTGTAACCTTAAAAACGCAAATTCACTGACGGAAAAAAAAATCCCAACACCAAGAAGGGGTTGTGTTAGATAAACGACAGTTGGTAGGCGGTGAGAGTACATCTGTAAGATGACGTCTATGCAAATTTCGCGCTCGGCGCATACGTGTGGTGCTAGTAGCGCCCCTCGGAACATGCAAAGCAGGTTTGCTGTAAATACGCGCTGTAACGTTTGTGAGCGTTAGTTATCGTTGAGATTCGACGTAGGGTGTTGATGTTAGTCAAGAATGCCTTTAAGAAGACGAAGAAGCCATTATCAACAGCTCACGGAGTTTGAACGAGGTCGTGTAATAGGGCTACGAGAAGGTGGATTTTCTTTCCGCAATATTGCAGAACGACTTGGCAGGAATGTAGCCACTGTGCATGATTGTTGGCAGCGGTGGTCAAGGGAAGGTACTGCCTCAAGAAGACCGGGTTCCGGCCGGCCACATGGCACTACTGAGAGGGAAGACCGCCGTGTACGGCGTATGGCCGTGGCGCATCGTACCGCGTCTGCGGCAGCAATTCGAACTGCAGTTGCCACCACAGTGGCACAACGAACTGTTACAAATCGGTTACTTGAAGGACAGCTCCGAGCCCGACGCCCTGTAGCGTGCATTCCACTTACTCCAAACCACTGCCGTTTGCGACGTCAGTGGTGTCAAGCTAGAGCTCATTGGAGGACGGAGTGGATATCTGTTGTGTTTTCTGATGAAAGCCGGTTCTTCCTGGGTGCCAGTGATGGCCGTGTGTTGGTTAGAAGGAGGCCAGGTGAGCGCCTGCAACCAACCTGTCTGCGGCCGAGACACACTGGACCTACACCTGGAGTTATGGTCTGGGGAGAAATTTCCTATGACAGCAGGAGCACTCTCGTGGTTATCCCACGCACCCTGACGGTACAGTTGTACGTCAGTCTGGTGATTCAACCTGTTGTGCTGCCATTCATGAACAGCATTCCAGGGGTGTTTTCCAACAGGATAACGCTCGCCCGCATACCGCTGTTGTAACCCAACATGCTGTACAGAGTGTCGACATGTTGCCGTGGCCTACTAGATCACCAGATCTTTCACCAATCGAGCACGTAAGGGACATAATTGGATGACAACTCCAGCGTCACCCCCAACCAACATTAACCGTCCCTGTATTGACCGACCAAGTGCAAGAGGCATGGAACTCCAACCCACAAACTAACATCCAGCACCTGTACGACACAATGCACGAACGTTTGCGTGCTTGCATTCAACATTCTGGCGGTTACACCGGTTATTAATGTACCAGCATTTCACATTTAAAATGGCTCTTCTCGCGCTTATAATAAGCTGTGATCTTGAAACCTTAATCGATTAATAATGTTACCTATACAAATGTATTGCCGCCATTTCATTCCTCTACAACTATTTTTTCGTGGTGTTGGGATTTTTTTCCGTCAGTGTATTTCTTTAATACTTATCAAACTACACGAGGAGAGTTTTGCGAAAATCTCATAACACAAATCCGATGCTGCTCTGAAATTATTCGCTTTTTCGGCGCCTTTGAAATATATTTCTAATTCTTCAGTTTTATCATTCACTTCAACTGATTAAGCCCTCTATTCTACGGGGGAAGGGGTTAGGGTGAAAATTTATTTGTCATACAGAAGTATGCATATGATTGGCGTCTGCCTTCGCTGAAGCTCTGAGCGTTATAAAATAGATCCGTTAAGCAGACCCTTTTCCCTGCCTCCCGCCTTTACCTGTATACTAAATTCTGCCGTTGCTCTTTTTCATATTTACCCATCCAGAACTATCATATGAGAATAAGCTAAGTTTTCAACTTCTCACTCCTACATCTTTGCGCGGGTTGTTTTCAGGCAGCAAGAAGTCAGATGTTAATTCAGTTTCTGATAGATAGTATTGAAGGCTCAGAAAGAATGCATTCCAAATTTGGGTTTTTAGTTTTATGGAATCCTGAAAGAACCAGAACTCTCTATTAAGTATAACAGCCATATTTCACAGGACTCGGACCCAGGCCAGCGACATGAGAAGTTTTCTAGCTACACGACCGGCGAGACTCCTCCGCTTCAGTGGGTGGTTATGACGGCTTTAGGTTGTCAACAATGTGTTGGTGGCTGACAATATCAAATGTTTTCCAACTTTAATGAATGGTTTTCCCCCGCGTGGTGGACTTTTGTGTCACACAAATTTGTGGTTGCAATGAGTCATCTTAATGGATGGTCTGTTCTTTCTTTTCCCTTTTTCTATTTTTTTAGCTGAGCTCCAAATATTTTTCTTACGCATGTACTCTTAAATCAAATGCTAACTCTGTTCCTGTTGATAAACCGATTTTGTGAGATTTGTAATTATTTTATCCTGTAATATTTTTCACACACATTTTGATTACCTGTAGTTATGGATTTGCAAATGTACTGTTTAAGTTCGCATGTGCGGTAGTTCACGTTACGTTGTTTTGAGTAGAAAATTCAGTAAAGTTACTGTTGGACATGTTCTATCTGGAGTATTTTTACTTTAACATTTGAATAGGCGTTTCTTAGGGTGATCCGATTTATTTTCAAAAATTGTTAAATCTATAAAAATTATGCTTGCTGTAGTTTTACTGAGTTGTTAGATGAAAAGTCACTTTTATAACTTTTGACATACTGAAAGAAAAAGAAATAAATTAAAACGCCGAGGAGTATCTCTTAAAACCAGAGACGAGTATATCTGAATTGTAAAGTTGCTATTGTACAACTTTGATTTTTTTATTCACCTTCTACAAGCTCTTTCAGTAAGTTTCTATTTGTTTACACTACAACCCCCGGTTGTCCCAAAATCTTGCTTCGAAGTAATTACTTATTGCTTTTTATGATAAAAACAATTACAGAAACATTAGTTCTTATTGATGTAGTAATGAATATATGCCACGTTGTCACACAAGTACGGGTGACTTTCTGAAGGAAACCTAAGAAAACTAAGCCTGTGCTAGCAGCACATGGCAAACTTTATATTTTGAGTTTGAATTTAAGTACTTGAGTTGTCTTTGGTATTGAACACGAAAAGCAATTGAAAAAGTAAAACAGTAATACAAAATTCAAATTGTCTGTGGATCAAGTCTTTCGGATGCCTATCCAGAGGTGATGCAGTTCCAGCGAAACAAAGCCACTGCGTGGAGTCTGACATATAAGTATTTTCAAAGACTCTATGATGTGCGGCCCACCTGAGTAGTATACGAAGTTTTACATCCACACTGATGAGCCACTACATTATGACCACACCCGGCCTACAGAAATGACCGCGCCTGGAGACCAAACGGTGGTGCCGGTGAAGTTTACAAAGCAGTTTATATACACAGTGCGTCAAAGAATTTTTAAGACCGGGTCTGTAAAATGAAATAGAAACAAGAAATTATAATTTGTTTTGGTTTGTTATTCGAAATAAGTCCTTCCGGCTTCAATGCACTTGTTACAGCGATTTAATAATGATTCGAATGCCTGTTCTAGTTCACTTTGCGGAATTGCCTCCAAAGCACGCGTCGAAGCTGTTTGTATGGTCGAAATATCATCAAATAACACCCTTTTAACGTCATTTTAAGTTTGGGAAAAAAAGAAAAGTCGTAGGGTGCTAAATCAGGCGAATACGGTGGATGATTCAACACACACAGACATTATTTTCCCCCAAAAATCTACGAACAAGAAGTGAGGTGTGACTGGGTGCATTATCGTACAACAAACACCAACTGTTTTCATCCCGATATTCTGGACAAATGCGACGAATTCTGCCCATCAAACGCCTCAAAACATTTAAATAAAACTCACCAATAATTGTTTGTCCACTTGGAACAAATTTTTTTGTGGATAAATACCCTTATTATCGAAGAATGTAATGAGCATTGTTTTGATTTTCGATGGAACTTTTCTTGTTTTTTTGGCTTGTGGTGAGTTTTTTTACTTCCATTCCGCACTTTGTCGCTTTGTTTTAGAATCATATTGAAAACACCATGTTTCATCACCTGTAACAATCGATTTTAAGAAGTTTGGATCATTTTCAGTGGCTGAAATGATGTCTCTGCAATGTGCACTTCTCCTTGATTTTTGTTCATTAGTTAACGTGTGTGGAACAAATTTAGCACAACTTTTGTTTTGCCCAAATCTTCATGCAGGATGGTTCGAATCGTTTCTTTGTTGATGTTTAAAGACTTTTCCATCATTCTTAGTGACGCACATCGATTGTTTGTTACATAATCACGCACTTTTTCAATAATCTCAGGTGTCCTAGATGAACCTGGTCTTCCGGTATGCTTATCATCTTCTAGCGTCTCTCTTCCATCCAAAAATAAGTTTTTGCCACAGGAAAACATTTGATCTACTTAAAGAAAATTAACCGTATAACTTGTTTCATCATTTGGTACGTTTCCGAGGCATTTTTACCAAGTTTTGCGTTAAATTTAATAACAGCCCTTTGTTCCATCTTAATAATTCAACATGAAAAAAAATTTACTTCTCTAATGAACGCCCGTTTCGTTTGAAATACTTTAACAACTGCGCAGTACTTTTAGCAGAAAGCAATCAGATGGTCACAGTTCATAACGCATTCGCGATTACACTGGTGGCAACACCGTAGGCTGAAATCTAGCGCCAGTCTTATAAATTCTTTGACGCACTGTGTACATCCCGATGACCGGCTTTCGGTTAGTAGAGTGCGCGGAGTCAAAATGGGAAAAGCTGCCAATTTATCGGAGTTTTTAATGAAGAACAAATTGTGGTGACACGGAGCCTCAGAACTACGATCTCGGAAACGGCGCGGCTTGTGGGTTGTTCACGTGCAGCTGTACTGAGTATGTATCAAAAGTGATGCACAGATCGCCAAACGACGAAACGTTGCCCAGCCTTGTGTCGTCCGCAGCTCATTGATGCCAGAGGGGAGCGGAGATTGTCGCGCATTGTTCACAGCGACCGCAGGGCCACAGTGCGACAAATCACCAGCAGCTACAACAGTTGTGATCAAGGCAATGTGTCACAGCACACAGTTCATCGCAGCCTTCTGCGCATGGGCCTGCGTAGCCGAAGACCCATCCAAGTCTCCATGATCACTGCTTGTCATCGCCAACAACACATGAAATAGGTCCAAGATAATTGAGATTGGACCGTGGATGATTGGAGGAAAGTGGCCTGGTCTGACGAATCAAGATTCCTGGTGCATCACGTAGACGGCCGAGCGCGGATACGCCGATCACGGACAAAGGCTATGGTACCTGGATGCACTGTTGGGTGGAAACAAGCCGCCGGCGGCGTTGTTATACTCACCTGACATGAACCTAATAGAACATTTGTGGTTTGACTTGGAAAAGCTGGTTCACGCTAAATTACCACCATCCCGAAATTACTGGAAATGGAAGACCTGCTGTTGATATTATGGTACTAGATACCCCAGGATACCTATCGCGACCTCATCGAATCGATGCCTTGCCGAGTGGCCGCTGTTTTTCGTGCTTTTAAAGGGAGTCTTACACAGCTTATTAGATAGGTGGTCATAATGTAATGACTCATCGGTATAGATCTTGTCCATTGAAGCATGGCATCTTGCAATCCAGTTTCTTTCGAAAAGGCCTAAGTCAGGGCTCTATTTTTCATGTTTCTTTTGTGCTCAATATATCCTGCACAAATGTACCTCTTAATCATCCAAGTCTAATTGATCCAGCTGTCGGAGTATTCCAATGTGTGAGGTTTTAGCTGTTTTGTGGAGTAATATTTGTTTTATTTGCTAATTGTTTTTAGTTCAAACTGAAACTCCAACATAAACTTCATTGTAAAGCACTCTTCTGACTGAAGCGTAAACTTGCTTCACTGTAAAGATTACTGGATTGTTTTATCCTGGATAGCTTAATTTTGTCACAGCTGTTACTTAACCAGAATCAACAAATAAAAATTAGAAATTACACATAATGGCACAAATAATGTCAACAAAATCGTACTTTTATTTTCAGTCTCTTTATTCGTCCACAAGTAGTCGTATGGCAAAGAAAACTAGTCTCTATTCTTCGACCTAACTACAGTCATGTTCATAAAAAACAGGACACCTGAAAGAAGTAGAGCTACGACTTAGATTTTTCAAGATATGTTCGTTAGGTCATACAGAAGAAATGATTAGCATCTGGGTGTCGTACGTAACATGTGCGTCGATGTAGCTAATAATCGGTACGGCCATCTCTGGCTTGTATCACCTGTTGTACGCGTTCAGGTATCGAATCTATTAATAATGTGTAAATGATGTCCTGTGGAAAAGCCACACAAGCTGCATTGTCCCGCGTTCAAAGTTCATCAAGAGTTGCTGGCGGTCGGTCGTACCACTGCACCTGACATTTGAACATGTCCCACAGATTTTTTATAGATGACAAGTAAGGCGATCTCGCTAGCCAAGGCAGAAGTGGAACGTTGTGGTCCCTGAAGAAGGCACGTGTTTTCGCTACTACATGCGGCGTGGCATTGCCCTTCTGCAACATGCCCCAGGGGACGTCCAGCAGTTACGAAAGGGCGATCGGTCGTAGAATATTATTGATGTAACGGGCATTGGTTACAGTGATAGGGAATCTCAAGAGAGGTGATCTGTTTTTGTACCCGATAGCATCCCAGGCCATAATGCCTCGTGTTGATGCGGTATGACCGGTACGAAAACACTCTTTCAGTCGCCACTACCCCTGTCATTGGCGGACACATGTGCGGCCATTGTTTTCGCCTAAACAGAAGCGCGTTTCATCCGAGAACACGATATTGTGCCATTCGTCTCGCCACTCCCTTCGTTAGACGCACCATTGCAGCCTCACAGTACGTTCCTGAGGGGTCAAAGGTAGCCACAGGAAGGAATGACGAGCCTGCAGTTCGAACTGTAATAACCGGCGACGTATTGTTACAGCTGACATGGGAGAATGCGTCACAGTTCACCACTGCTGGGCCAACGCCGTTGATGATGCAAAACGGTTACTCAAAGGCATCCTCATGAGATGACAGTTTTCCCCTCTGCGTTATATGTGTACGACGTCAAGAACCTTCTTTTCGTTTTCCTTGCCCTTCTTTGTAGCATTTCCTGCACACTCTTGCCACGACGGGCACTTCACATAACCGGCACTCTGCCGGTGAAGATTGTCGGTCATTGCACTCTCTCATGCTTATAATGCGACCTCTGTCGAACTCGCTGATGTGACTGTACGACTGTGGCATACTTATCCACTACTGACCAAGCATTGACATACCGACAAAGCCACGCTGCGCTTTTAACAGAAAAACGGCCTGTTTCCGGCCTGTGACGTTGCGCCATCTGATTTGCCTAGACGCAGTACGCTCGTACCTGTGACGCTGAAATGCTAACCATTTCTGCTATGTTGCCTGATTAGCATGTCGTTTAATAATCAAAGTCGTAGCTCAACTCTTTTCAGGTGTTCTGCTTTTTATGAACATGAGTGTACTTTGGTCGTAGAATATATGCAACGATATAGTTCTCTTTCACCAACACATAATACTGTGTGAAAACACAAGTTTGTCCGTGTCACTCCGGAGTAAGTCGCTCTCCCAACTGAGCTACGCGGACAGAATGTCTCGCTACAGATTTGGCGTCTTGACCCATGTTTTCACATCTGTAGTACGTCACAACTGGTTTGCTTGATACTTTTGTTATAACACTGGGTTGCTTGTTCACAATACAATCGTAAAAAATGTCGCTAGCACTTGACAAACAAATCAGTTTCTAGAACAAGGAAGCATAAACATTGAATGACGACTAGTCAGCGTGAATTCGTAAATACCTCAAACTAAATCCCCCGATACATTTCAAAACAGCAACTTTTATCATTTACTTTCGCATACGTCAATACGCTATTGACCTGTCGTCAGGTTGCCAAATTACAAATTCGTCGAGAGGGAAAATGTAACGTTCAGAATGAAAAATGATTAACGAGAATTAACCAAAATTTACATAAGAAGAGAGTAACTAAAAAGGAAGGTTACATTAGAGTATACGTCACAAACGGGATGTGGAATGTACTTCTGCCCTCAGATCTGTGCTGACTTCTTCTCTTCGGGACAAATGAGGATTAATGATCTAGATAGTTGCTCGGATGGTAATGCACAATCCAAAATTTTTAGGCATTTAACAAATGTAATACGTGAAACTGGGTACGTATGACCGCGATCCGATTATATTTAAGAGCTGCTTGCAGCTTGTGACATTACTTAGGGTGGATCTAATCAAGTCCTCAGGTTCTTGCAGAAGTCCACTTACAGTCGTTGGCTCAAGACGCATTGATTTCTGTGGTTCTGTAGCTCTGTCATCCAAATAACTAGACAAGAAACTTAATGAGCAAATGCTTTCGTCGTAAAGTTTTCCTTCTTCTATCACAAGTATGTTCGGAAAAATGGTTGTGGAAACGATTAGTGAGATTACAGCTGTTGTATTTGATGTTTCAGGAGAGAGAGCTTGTTGTTAAAGTATAGCATCGAAGTCCCCTAAATAAATTTAGGCTAGACTGTCTTGACCCCGACTGTGTCACTGGCTCTCTAGCTTCCTTTCGGGACTATAGCTGACAGTGCATGTTTTAATGTGTTTTTTTCTTAGTGCAGGCACACTTCATAAATCGACACTGTTGCTTGTACTCTTTATGAAAACGATCACCTTTCCATTACAGCTAATCTGAATTGCAACTCACCTAACGACCTACTCTTCACGCATTTCATATACAGTATTGTGTTATTGACTTGCTACTGTTGAATATCAGTGACTGAGATTTATTCTTGTCGCAGTCTTTAATTGCAGTTCTACGGTCGATGGAGTGGCAGGAATCTTGAAGAAGTATAACTCTTACAAAACTAATCCTTTTTTTATGAGCAGGAAAAGTAATCAAAATCGTCCTTCTGCTAAGTAACTTTCTTTGACACGATATTTCTCCAAGAGTCTTATCTTGTGATAGCAACATTGTTTCATTGCTAAGTACAAGTATGTCTGGAGAGAATTTAAGTCTGAATAAAACCTGATATTTGGTTAAAATTTATTGTGGTTTTTACCAGCATTGTTACCAAATTGAAACTTTGCAGAAAAATAGATCTGTTTTTATATGTAATCTGAAAGCGGCAACAAAAATATAGTTCTGTTTGTGGACAAAATTGTTCAACTAGAAAGAGTTCGTCGATACTTTCCACTCGAACAACTTTTGACCCTATGTAAATCACAAGTCGGCCCATTACTGGAACATACTTCTCTCACTAAGGAAGTGCTTAAATCACCTCTTTCACTTTTTGTTGTTGTGTTCAAAAAAGGAGTTTGTATGTATGTTTTATAACCCTGCATTCACAGATTTTCTTCTTTCTCTTCTCCACGGTCGGGCAATATAATCTTTGTATAGTATTACAGGACACTGTTCTCAGGAGTGATCTATGATTTTCATGATATCCTCTCGTTTTAAGCAGGACTTCAAGAAGCACGATCATTCAACACTAATTTTTGCACAGCTCAGTAAAATGATGAGTCAGTTACTTTGCCAACATATTCATTCCAGTAACATCTAAAGTTTGGAATTCTTTACCTGATTTTACTTTTTCTTAACATTTCAAGATTTAAGTATTGAATGCGTGCGTACTACACTGGTGTCCAAAATTAAAGTCCAGAAGGCAATAACGGGCAAATAGTCCAAAGCGTTGAATGAAATGCTACGATGTTCACAGGACATATGCAAATGTACGCAAGAAACTAATACCCGCCGTGAAAATTGCATATCAATGAGCAAAATGCTGTCCATTATGTAAATTGATTACATACTTAAAGACGGAAGTGACATTTCTTGTTGACAGCGCGTCTAAGAAGCGTTCCGGTGTCTGCAAATGCCTTTTTTGTCTCATACACCCGTATCCGACGTTGTACGGTGGCGAGCGATAAGACGACTAAAGCCAACCAGTCTCAGGCTCAGGTTACAAGGAACTTGAATATCCACCCCAGAGTGGTTTCACAGTTACGGTAGAAATTCAACAACACCGGTGGGGTGTCACAAAGACACAACCAAGCTCGTCCAAGTCATACGACACCTCGTGAGGGGCGTTCTGTCGCTTTAACTGCGCGGCGTCATAGGTCCTACATAGGCTGAGGCAACTGTCTTAGGAGCTCTTCGCTGTCACTGGGACTACGGTATCAAGGCAAACGATACATCGAATACTTAATGTAACTGGTCTTTATGCCGGGAGACCCATGGTTTGTGTCCCGCTAACGGCATCTCACAGCAGATCTCGCTTGAATTGGTGCAGGCAACATCCTTTCTGGAGCCAGACGAGTGAGCTGTTGTTCTTTTTACAGACGAGCCAAGATTCAGTCTACAAAAGGATTCTCGTCGGCATTTCATCTGGAGGGAACACAGATCTCGCAGTGATTCTGCAACCGTCCGCGAACGAGACTCCTTCGGAAGCGGTGGTCTGCTCGTGTAGTGTGGCATTATGTTTAATTACCCCACACCACTCCATGTTTTGGCAGGAGACAACGTGAACGCTGATTGCTATAGCGATGAGATCCTACAGCCATATATCAGATTTTTTCGGGGACATGTTGGCCCTCAGTTCCTTTTAAATGAATAATAACGCTCGCCTCCACAGGGCTTAGCTTGTCGACGATTTCCTGTAGAGCGAGAATAATCGGCGTATGGACCGGCCAGGCAAGTCTCAGGGCCTGAACTATGTAGAGGATGATTTGCCTCGGATGCTATAGGACTACACATAGAAGCTCGTCAGCCCCTCTCAGAATCCTCTCCGAGCTACGCATCGCTCTCACCGAAGCATGATTTTTTTTGGCTTCATTGTTCATCAACAACCTATCCGTTTGAGGTGATCACATTCCTTATCACATTTTTAGGTTACACTCTTACATCTCACCTTGGTGACATTTGCGGATGTAACCCTGTGTACGCAAAATGTGTACATATTTGTCTGTGTCCTTATGAATATGATTCTTTACATACCAAAGTACCCTTTTTTTTTTTTTTTTTTTTTGATTGAAGGTTTAACGACCACCGTGAGCAACTCAATGGGCTATAAGCAGTCGCCCGTCCCTGATTTAGGGTCACTGGTTCCAGGGAAGGGAGAGAGCCAGTGCCGTAGGACAAACACAACATCCATGCCTCACCGGGATTCGAACCCGGGCCCCTTTCGGACGAATGATCAGAGGCCATCGCTTAGACCACTGCGCCAACGGGACGGCCCCAAAGTACTCTATCTGCTGCTACGTGTTTTCCTTTTCATCCCTGCGAATGCCTTCCGTAATTTAATTTTGGACACCAGTGTACATTTGAGCAATACCATGTTTTAGTAACAGAAAACATGATTTGTCACGTACCATGAATTAATATTTTCGCTTTCCATAATTAGTTCGCCAATGAAAAATTCCGCCTTTGCTTTTTCCATTTTTTGTGCGCCTGTGTGTCTGTGAATGATAGGTGTGACTACGGTGGTAACTGGCAATATGGTGGAGAAGAATCTGTTTAAGTGAACTGATGCTACAGAATTTCACTTAAACTACGAAGAAATATCCGATTCACGAAGAGAACTTTATGCTATTTAAGTATATTTTTAGCGATCGTGGGAAGGTAATGTTTCCACTTTTTGTTGAATTCCATGCAGTGGCAACAATGGAGTTTAAGTTCTTCCCCTGAAAGCCGTCTTAAGAGGAAAAGTTATAGCACTGGATGGAACTAGTTCATGATTAAATACAGATTAGTTATTCTTTCGCGTAGTTTTGACCATTTTTTGTTTTTGTTTTTAATGTCACCCACTATTTCTTAATTTAGGTCAAAAATAAAATAAAATTCGAAAGTAATTTTAATTTTTAAAATTTACATTGTGCATTTAATAGTTCCATTTTTCGGACTTTTATTTTGCCCTCCAAAATACAGGCGGCATGTTTGAAAGAAAAAAAATACTTGCTTTGCCAATCTTTTATTTCGTCGTCCGTGCCAAGATCATCCATAATCTGATTTCCTTTTCAGATGAAAAGACTTTTAATTCTCTGGATGAGTTAGACATTTCACTTCAGTGATTCAGAAATAAAATATTTACAATCTTGTAAACTTGCAGAATTACTAACTGGGCTTTGAAAAAATTACAGACGAAACAATCACGTTTGTATTCAAAAATTTCGACTCTGTAGGATGGAAAAAATGCTCTCTTCATTGAAGAAACATTCGCAGCTCCTCGAAAAAATTTCTTTCTCGGAGTCAGAATTCCGTTTAACATTTAAACTTCATGAACATCCATGTTTGGGATTAAAAAAAACATTTTTGGCAGTTTTAAAACCTTAAAAATTCCTCAAAACTAGCTAAACGAAATTCAGTTACGCCGCATTGGTGGCGCAATGGTCTAAGCGATGGCATCTGATCGCTCTTCGTAGAAGATTCTACATTCGAATTCCGGTGCGGCATGGATACTGTACCTATCTTTCGGCACTAGCGCTGTCTCTCTACCTTGCTTATAGCCCATCGAGTTGCTCACGGTCGGCGTGAATCCCACCGTCCCCAAGAGAACAGCATTTTTACTTTATATATATTTACTAAGCGTAATGCAGTCATTTTCCCCATGTTTTCTCTTTATTTTTGAGATATCTTTTTTCCATCTTAATTCTTGTGTTACTGTTTAAATAATAATATTAAGAAATGCAGGGCTTTTTCTTTCTTTTTTTCTTTCTTTTCGGGGCTCCATGACTTCCGTGAACATCGAAACCTATGAGGAATCGCCAATCTCTAATTTAGGGCGCTTTCTTCTAGACAAGGGAGATCGCTATTGATGTCGGACAGGCATTCTACCCTTTCATCTGCGATTCCGACGCGGGGCCAACTCGGATTGATTAGCTGGAGAGCCGCGCCTCGATCATTCAGCTGCAGGAGCGACAAATACAGCTTCGAACACTAGCTTCTATCTATTTATGCGGCAGAAAAATGTACGAATAAAGAAAATTCCTTACACTCCGCAATGTTTCATTATCTGAAAATTAATACGAAATAATGAGATGAGATGTGCAATACACCTTTGAGAAGAAACAAAAACAGAGAAATAACAAGCACATCTGTAAGAATGAAAAATCGCTTACTCATATGTAGCAACAAATTTTTCTTCTAAATATTCATGAAGCTGGAAAAATCTGTTTAATTAATACTGTATGAGCTTCGGTTTTACTCTCAGAATATATTTTCGATAAACATTTGCATCTGAAAAAGGAAATCAACCGTGCCTGAAAAAAGTACATTTAGTAAGAGAAACCTGCAGCTCTCTGGGCCAGTAATAAAAGCACTTCAGTAAAAATATAAGATAACTGTCTGCATTTTCCTCAATCAATAATGCATTACAACGGGATTGAAAAAATTAATTACACAGAAAGGTAACCTAAATTAAACAGTTATTAATTGAACTTTATGTTTAGCAAAGCAAAATATTTGCAGTAAACAGCAACATTCTTTTAAAAAGATCACCCACGACATGCAGAACTTTAATAATATAAGTTCTGAACAGAATTACTATGAAAAGAGCATTGAAGTTGCCGCAAAATTACCTCGTAAGTAATAAAATTAATGTTTTATGCACACAAATTTTACAGACTATTTAAAGTGACAAAAATACGAACAAGAAACATGACACCGAATTTTCGGGTGTAATAAGAACGTCTTCTGAAAGTCAGTGGAACCGGTATGAAAACAATAGTATCTCACGGAAGAAAGAAGTTTTTCAATCGGGTTTTTTATCCCTCAGATATTGCTGTAAACGGAATCGTGAGCTTACGCCCTGTATTTGCAGAACTGTGAGTTAAGAAAAACATGAATTTATATGACAAACATTTCGCACCGGAAACGCTCTCCAACATAGAAATAATTTTTTCAAATCGGACTCTTAGAAACAGAGATATCGACAAAAATAAGACGTGACTTTACGTCCCCTGGTGGGAAAACTATGCATTATTTTAGGAAGAAAGTATTCTGAAAAGGTTTTTCCATATGAGCACTACCGGTCCAAGAAAAAAAATAAATTTAGTCGAATTTTCAGGAGCCCAGATTTTGCTACAAATACATCAGAAGCAGAAATTAACACTTATGCCCCTGGTGGTAAAACCATTCTTTACCAAACATTAGAAATTATGTGAAAAATATTTTCCATCAGGTCTTGTATGCGATACAGAAAGAATTTTTAAAATCGGAGTTTTAGGAGCAGAAATAACGCGGAAAACGCAATTTACCTTTGTGCCCTCTAGCAGAAAGTTTATGATTTACTGGAAAATTTTGAATTACTAGGAAAAAAAATTCGCATCAGAAACACTATCCAACAAAGAAGGAATTTTTCAAACCGGACTCTTAAAAGTAGAGATATTGACAAAAATAAAATATACATCTACACCCCCTGGCGTAGAAACCATGCATTATTCAAGAAGAAAATGTTCCTAAAAGGTTTGTCGACATGAGTAGTATCGGTCAAAAAACGACTTTTTTTTCAATCGAGATTTTAGAAGCTCATATTTTGCTGCAAATACAACAGAAGCGGAAATAAAGACTTACGCCAACTGGTGGCCAAACCATTTCTTACAAAAATTAGAAATATGTGCAAAGGATTTCCCTTGGAGCTGTATACGGTGCAGAAAGAATTTTTCCAATCGGAGATTTAATAAGCAGAGATATAGGGAGAAACGCAATTTATATTTACGCCCCCTGGCGGAAAGTCTATGAATTACTTGAAAATTTTGAAATTTTATGAAAAAACATGTCACACGTAAAACACTATCCAACAAAGAGGGAATTTTTTAAATCGGACTCCTAGAAGTAGAGATATTGACAAAAATAAGATGTACATCTACGCCCTCTGGCGGAGAAACTGTGCAATATTTTAAAAGGAAAATATTCCGAAAAGGTTTATCGATGTGAGTGGTATCAGTCAACGAAAGAAATTTTTCAATCGTTACTTTAGAAGATCCGATTTTATGTCAAATACATCAGAAGCAAAAATTAACACTTACACCCCCTAGTGGCCAAAGTATTCTTTACCAAAAATTCAAAATTATATGCAAAAGATTTTCCATCAGGAGATGTATCCGCTGAAGAAAATATTTTTCAAATCGGAGTTTTAGAAGAAGAGTTATCGGGAAAAATGTAATTTATTTTTACGTTCCCTAGCGGAAAATCTATGCCTAATTTGAAAAAGTAACTATATCTAAAATACTCTTCGACATAAATGGAATCGAAAGATAAAATTTTTTTCAATCGGATGTTTAGAAGCAAATGTGTGGAATAAAACGTATTTTTGAATTCGACATCATCTGCATTTACGCCCTCTACGGGCGAAATTGTACATTGTGAAAAAAACGAAATAAAGGCTCATCATTTGCATATTTCAAGCTTCCGAATGCAAAACAAATTTTTCAAATCGGACTAATAGTTGCAGAGATATCGTGGGTACAGACGGACGGACGGACAAACCGATAACAGAAGCACGATCTTTTTTTTACAAAAGACGTGCTAAAAAGAACACCAAGAAGGAATTGGCGGACGATCATGATCATGAAATTTACATATGTTAATGGGGTCGAGTTGACGTAGGTGTGATGTTAGTTTCGGGACCAACCGGTGAGCGCTTACGCCACAGCACGGCATAATATGCAAATTATCGTCGGTGGTATTTAAGGAGTACGGCGAAGTGAATGTAAATAGTCGTCGGCGTAAGGACACGTGCGAAGACCCTGAAGAAGCTGCAATGCCTGGACATGGAAGACGTGTACGATTTCAGCAGTTATCGGACTTTGAGCGAGGTCGTCTAGTCAGACTCCGCGAGGCCGGGTGGTCGTATCGTCGTATTGCGGAGCGAATTGGACGGGAAGTATCGGTGGTGGTACGATGGTGGCATAGATGGTCCGAGGAACATTCCCACACGAGAAGACGTGGAACCGGGAGTCACAGACGGACTGATGAGCGGACCGATATCGACGCATAAGAAGAGCGGCGCTGTCAAGCAGAACATCCACTGCGACGCAAATCCGAGCTGCCGTTGCACCAGAGGTGACAGTGCGAACAATCCGCAACCGTCTACTAGATGCAGGACTACGTGCACGTGTGCCTCTGGCATGCGTACCTCTGACTCCAGCCCATCCGTCAGGAACGGCTGCAGTGGTGTCGCCAACGTCTGCACTGGAGAACGCAATGGCGATCTGTCGTGTTCGGCGATGAAAACAGATTCTGCTTGGGTTCCTCCGATGGCCGTATGCGTGTTCGCAGACGCATAGTGGAGATATTCAACGCATGGATTGGCCCGCAAGGTTCCCGTACCTAAATCCAATCGAACACGTGTGGGACCTTCTCGGGAGACGTTTCGCAGCAGGTCACCAGCCACCAGCAACGATTCTGCAGCTGCGATTGGTGCTACAAGAGGAATGGGCCGCGATGCCTCAACAGCTCCTTGACAACCTCGTCCTCAGCATGGACAGACGTTGTAAATCCTGCAACGCAGTAAGGGGGATCATATCCCTTACTAAAGACTGGATTTTTATTGGCAGCTGCCTGTCACATGGACGTTTCTGTCTTCTGTCCAGCTTTGCGCGAAGCTACTTTTTTTAATAAAGTGCCTTTGTATCCTTTGGATTCCTTGTTTGGACAGTTTTGCTCACTTGTCCCATATTGTTACATCTTGGGGATTTTATGGTATGATTTGAGTCGATGTGGAGCACTTCTGCACGACGTTACATTCGAAAAACCGTCTCGTCCTTAATTTTTGCACGCCAGTGTACTACTTGTATATATATATATGTACAGGATGATTGTAAACTCCTTCAACAAAACAAGAGAGGTGTTAGTACACATCAAGACGAACAATATTTTCAAACGAACCTAGGGCCGCATTCCACTCCTAGTGCCAGAAAAGAGCACGTTTGAAAAACGTCCACCAGGCACACAGAGCTCCAACCAGTGCATGAGAAGCACAAGATACAAATGAGGTGCACTGAATACGTGCATAGATTAGGAGGAGCAAACATTTAAAAGCGCAGCCGAAACCTTTCAGCGACATTACCGTGCGAACATCACATGAGAATTGACGTATCCGTCTGACCAGCGCAACGTACCGTGTGCTCCCGGACCATGTGCTTCCCGGTCTTTTGCAAGATGTTCCGCTCACCACACGGAGGGACATGGGGTTTATGCATGATGGGGCCCCAGCACACTTTGCCACCGAGGTCCGATACTTCCTAAATGCGACATATCCCGGGCGGTGGATTGGACGCGGTGGGCCTGTGGCTTGGCCTCCACGCTCCCCGGACCTTAATCCGCTGGACTGGAATTTGGGAGCACATGAAAACATTGGTGTACGAGACACCTGTACACTCCCTGGAAGATCTCGTCGCGCGAATCGCTGTTGCTGCGGACAAGATCAACACCACACCAGGAGTCTACGAGAGGGTGCGACAGTCCTTCATTCGCCGGTGTGAGCTCTGCAACGACGCCCTTGGACGCCAGTTTGAGCAGCTCCTTTGAGTCTTTCTCTGATGCGATTGGAATTGTGCAACTCATAAATTAGGTATGTCTCTTTGTTTTCACTCTTGAAGGCTCAACGTGGATCTGTAACTTTACTCTTTTCTGGCACTAGGAGTGGAATGCGGCCCTAGGTTCCAATGCAAATATTGTTCGTCTTGGTGTGTACTATCTCCCCTCTTGTTTTGTTGAAGGAGTTTACAATCACCCTGCATGTAAGAGCAACACGCCTTATGTCTTTAAAAAAGAAATCTTTAATCAATGCATTCCATTACTTACTTATGAAGCAGACACGGGGATCTTAACTGAAAAAGACATAAAAAGACTTCAGACAACTGAAAAAAGCATGAAGAGAAGCATACTTGGTGTAACCAGCAAAGATAAGAAGAGTAACTCGTGGATAAGGAAAATAACAAGAGTGGAAGACAACATGATCAGAATAAAATCCCTGAGATGGCAATGGGCTGGGCATGTTTCCAGAAAAACGGACCACCCATGGATAACCAAAATTCTAGACTGGATTCCAAGGGACAGGGATATACCAAAAAGAAGAACACATGGGAAATGGGTGGATGAATTTCAAAAGCATGCGGAAGTTACATGGAGGATACTGACGCAAGACAGGCAGTTGTGGAAGAAACTTGGGGTGGCCTTCATGCAGCAGTGGATTGATAAATGCTGACAATGTTAATGATGATGATGATGATTTTGATATATATAACAGTAAAATTTTATTCCACCTAAACGAAAACGTATAATTGCGTATATACAGTATATGCCACCACGTTTAATGACAAAAGTGATAATCGTTTACTGCTGAACATGCTTTTTACAGTTAAAAGCATTCTGTAATTAGAAAAACCAAACCGGAGGCTGTCAAATGTCTTGCACGCGTTCCAAATAAAATAAAATTAAATTAAATAAAAGTGCAAAAAGAAATTATATTCAAGAATGAGCCAAGAACGAGAGCCGGTCAAACATAATGAGTTCCGGGTTAGATCCCCATTGTTTGGGTCTATCCGTTTAAGAATTAAGCAAGCGGACGTCACTTGGCCACACCACGAGACTAACTGAAGTCAGACTACGTAAGTTGCTGACTCATATTTTCGTTCCTGATTCTCTGGGAGTAATTTGTTTGTTTGATGAATCGTTTTTCTGATCGATTGTCAGCTTTTAGTTCTGTTTGAATGATGTAAGGGCATTAATTAAATCAGTGCACACACACAGAAATATATAGACAACTTAAACATGAAGAACGAAATGGCAACAAAACACTGCGTCGAGATACTTCTGAAATGAATGAAATGGGAAATTTGAATTTTTGGCTTGGAATGGAGATGAGCCGTAGTGTTTGTAATTTTTATCATCAATTGCTGTTCCAAAGAAATTTTATCTTGAGAGACATTTTAATTAAAATCATAGAGGCGTCAAGAGTTTATTCGTAAGAAAACAAATCCTTTCAGAGGCAACAATCTGCTTCTGTAAATCAAAGTAACACCAGAAAAGCAATGATTTTAATTTTTACGTTTTTTTCCTCATCTATGCCAAACCCCTCCAAAATGATTCCACAACTTAAATCTCGGCCCTCAGTCTCCGGCAGCTGGAATGTACCTGGCCAAGGCAGCGGCCAGTGCGACATGAAGGCAGAGGGTGCTAAGAATCCCCGGAGGACCGGACTAGGCTGCCATCTGATGCTGACCTTGGCTACTTACAATGGACGCTCCCTATCTTCTGATTCAAGGCTTCTTGAATTGGAAGAGGAACTACAAAGGATCAAGTGGGACATCGTGGGGCTAAGTGAGGTAAGGAGAAAAGGAGAAGATCTCATCGAACTGAAAAGTGGACATCTCTTCTACTATCGTGGGACAGATACTGGCAGAACTAGTGGTGTTGGATTTATAATAAACAAGAAACTGAAGGATAAAGTTGTAGAAGTTGAAAGTTCCTCTGACAGAGCTGCACGACTTGTTATCCAACTCTCGAAAAGATACCAGGCTCAGATTATTCAAACTTATGCACCCACCACAAGTCATCCTGAAGAAGAAATTGAAGAATTTTATGAGGAAATTTGCCATCTAAATAATAAAGGTAAGCAGCACTTGAAAATAATTATGGGAGATTTCAATGCAAAAATAGGGCAACGGCAACAGAATGAAACTTCAGTAGGCAAATTCGGTCATGGCAACAGAAACCAGCGTGGAAATACTCTCGTTGAGTTTGCAGAGGCAGAAGGGTTTTTCATCTTGAACTCCTTCTTCAAGAAAAAGCCACACAGGAAATGGACATGGAGACATCCAAATGGGACGACAAGTGAAATTGATTTTATTATGTGTAACAAAAAATTCGTCATAGAAGACTGCAGTGTGCTAAACAAGTTCAACACAGGTAGTGACCATAGATTGGTGAGATGTAAGATGCACCTCAACACTAAACTTGAACGTGGCAAGCTCATAAGACAAACAAAATCTATTGACATAACCAACCTTAAAAAACACCATAATGCCTTCAAGTTGGAACTGAAGAACAGGTTCTCTGCTTTAGAAGGCCTAACATCGGAAGAAGTGGACATCTCTGAAGTTAACAGAAAAGTAACCAAAGCTCTTATGGAAACAGCAACAAAATTAGCTGGGTCTAAGAACAAGTTGCATGTGAACAAATTATCAGGAAAAACCAAAATGTTGATGCAAAAAAGAAGAGAGATGAGGACAACTAAAGAAGATGTGACTTCCAAAGTGGAATATATAGAGCTATGCAAGACAGTAAGAAAAAGTATCACTGAAGACGTAAGGAAATTCAACTGTGAACTAGTGAGGAAAGCAATTGAAAACAACCAAAGCCTAAAGATAGCAAAGGGACATCTCAGTAAGGGAAGAAAACAGATTATGGCACTGAGAAAAGAAGATGGTTCTGTAACAAGAAATAGAGGCGAAATTTTGACAAGAGTGAAAGATTTCTACTCCAAATTATATGAAAGGGATGATATATGCACTCCAGACATCATGAAAGATACCAGTACCAGAGTTCCTCCAGTCCTTCCAGCAGAAGTTGCACATGCAATCAAGAACATGAAGCGAGGAAAAGCTCCAGAAGAAGATGGAATTACTGTAGACATCATACAAGAAGCAAGTGGAGAAATCGAAACAGTACTCGCCCAAATTTTCACTCGATGCCTTAATGAAGGAAAGATTCCTGAGGATTGGAACACCGCTACAATGATCCTGCTACATAAGAAAGGTGACATTGAGGATCTCGGAAACTACAGACCTATCAGCCTCCTATCAGTAGTTTATAAAATCTTCACTAAAGTTCTTTCACACCGCTTGAAGGTAACACTGGACATGGCTCAACCGAGAGAACAAGCTGGATTCAGGAGTGGTTACAGCACAATAGATCATATACACGTGCTGAGAGAACTAATTGAAAGAGCGAGGGAATATGAACTTCCATTGTGCATGGCTTTTATCGATTATGAAAAAGCCTTTGATTCGGTGAAACCATCAGCAGTTACAATGGCTCTGAAAACCTGCGGTATTGAAGATGCATACATTAATATTATTAATAACATCTATGAAAATGCAAGTGCAAAGATTAGGCTGTTTGAAAATACAATACACGTAAAAATTGGAAAGGGAGTGAGACAAGGTGACACCATATCTCCGAAGCTCTTTAATGCCACATTGGAGGGTGTTTTTCAGTCGCTGAGCTGGGAAAACAAGGGGATAAAGATTAATGGAGATTATCTAACCCACCTTCGTTTTGCTGATGACATAGTCATTTTTGCAACTACCCCATCAGAGCTGCAGAGTATGATCCAGGAACTTGCTGACAAGAGTAAAGAAGTGGGATTAAAAATGAACTTTCAGAAGACAAAAGTGATGTTCAATGCTTTTACAAGAAATGAAGATTTATCGATTGATGGAGAAAAGCTGGAGATAACAGACACGTACGTTTATCTTGGACAGCAGATATCAAGTGAGGGTCACATTGGTGAAGAAATTAATCGGCGTACAAAACTTGCCTGGAGAGCTTTTGGAAGAAACAGCATAATTTTCAAGAGTAATATGCCATTATGTCTTAAAAGAAAAGTGTTTGATCAATGCATCCTTCCAGTGCTTACGTATGGTGCAGAGACGTGGACCTTAACTAAAAGAGACATACAAAGGCTGTAGACAACTCAAAGAAGCATGGAGAGGTGCATGCTTGGTGTAACCAGGAGAGATAAGAAGAGGAACTCGTGGATCCGAAAAATGACAAGAGTGGAAGACATCATGATCAGATTTAAATCCCTGAAATGGCAATGGGCTGGACATACTGCCAGAAGGACAGATCATCGATGGACAGCCGAAATTTTAGATTGGATTCCAAGGGACAGGAAAAGACCCAGAAGAAGACCACATGGGAGATGGGTGGATGAAATTCGAAAGTATGCAGGGGTGACATGGAGGAGACTGGCACAAGACAGACCGTTGTGGAGGAAACTTGGGGAGACCTTCGTCCAGCAGTGGATTGATAATGGTTGACAATGATGATGATGATGATGATGCCTCATTTGAGAAGGTCCTTGTCTCAACTTGGAGCAATAGCAATCAGCCTACGCCTTTGACCACTCGGACATCTGCACGATTTGTGAACTCTTTCAGCTATTAAGAATATTACGAAATAACGTTCTTAGTAGCTAAAGGGATTATGTACATGACAATTTTATGAAGGTTGGTGCAAATACATAAACAAAAAAATTAAAAACTAAAAGAAAGAAAAAGGTCGGCAATCCAAAAGTTTTATCCGAAGCTAAGAATTTCTGCCTATTTCGAAATGTAGACGCCCCGTGGACGAGCGGAGTGTGGCTCTGGCTTCCAGCCATTTGTCCAAGATGGGCTCGAGTTCGAGTATCCCTGGTTCGACATGAATGGTGTGTTTGTTTGATAGCGCTGGCGCAGTCCCTTCCACCGAAACAGTGGCCCTAAATTAGGGACGGCTGACTATTTATTTCCCTTAGAGTTGCTCATAGGGGTGCTAAACCACGAAAACAACAAAACAAAAAAAACCCCAACAACAACCCACGAGATGCAATCACGCGTAGAGGAGAAGAAACAACAACCGATGTTACGGAGAAGACACAGGGATCTTTTTCCCATTATGAGTATTTTTTGTTGGCAGTTGATGAAAGTTATAGAGCATCTGGCATTTTTAGTACGGCTGAGAAACATGAGAGATGTACGGCTTTGTTGGAAACATTTTTGGAGCAAAATGAAAAGAGAATCATTACGTCTTTCATGTACATTTATGAGTGAATAAGCTATGCCAGCAGTGTGAACCAATATTAAAATGTATCGTCAAGATGAAATTATTCGGGAAGTAGTCAAAGGATGAAATTAAAGAATCAGGTGAGGTTTTGTTGTTTTATGATTTTCACTAGTAGCGGAAAAGAACAAAACTTGGACCGATTCCAGAACCTGAAAGTAGAATTTAATCCTTTCTTCAAAGAAATTGGAAGTTTTGAAAGGGAGTGTAAAGTTATGAAAGAGTGTGTCGTTAAGTAATTTAGCACTTTCAACAGATATTTTAAGCCACATGAATAGTCTTAGTTTAACTATTTAAATGATCGACACACCTGAACGAAATGGTGCCTAATATTTTCTACGCTCTCCTAACAGAAATCTTCACAGAGTAACCAGCTTTCCGAAAGCTAGACAAAAACAATTCCTTGCCATCTCTTATCTCACCAGATTTCTTGTCTTACAATTAGCCTGTCACTAGCGATAAGTGTTTCATTTTACTTCTATATTCACTGCTCCCTAATCCAAGACATGATGGGAAAGAAGTAGTCCCTCCGACACGGACATCCTGCCACTAGGTAGAAACAAGAAAGATGACACCGAATTTTCGGGTGTAATGAACACGCCTTTTGAATCCGTTCTGACGCAAATTAAATTTATCAAAGCTATTCAAAGTCAATGCAACCGGTATGGAAAAAAAGTATCTGACGGAAGAGAGATTTATCCAATCGGGTTTTTAATCCCTCAGATATTGCTGTAAACGGAATCGTGAGCTTACGCCCTCTGGTTACAGACTTGTGAATTAAGAAAAACATGAATTTACATGAGAAACATTTCTCACCGGAAACGCTCTCCAACATAGAAATAATTTTTTCAAATCGGACTCTTAGAAACAGAGATTTCGACAAAAATAAGATGTGACTTTACGTCACCTGGTGGGAAAATCATGCATTATTTTAGGAAGAAAGTATTCTGAAAAGGTTTTTCCATATGAGCACTACCAGTCCAAGAAAAAAAAATTCAGTCGAGTTTTCAGGAGCCCAGATTTTGCTACAAATACATCAGAAGCAGAAATTAACACTTATGCCCCTGGTGGCAAAACCATTCTTTACCAAACATTAGAAATTATGTGAAAAATATTTTCCATCAGGTCTTGTATGCGATACAGGAAGAATTTTTCAAATCGGAGTTTTAGAAGCTGAAATAACACAGGAAACGCAATTTACCTTCGTGCCCCATAGCGGAAAGTCAATGATCTACTTGAGAATTTTGAATTTATAGGAAAAACATTTCGCATCGGAAACACTATTCAACAAAGAAGGAATTCTTCAAATCGGATTCCTAGAAGTAGAGATATTGATAAAAATAAGATATACTTCTACGCCCCTGGCGTAGAAACCATGCATTATTTCAAGAAGAAAATGTTCCTAAAATGTTTGTCGACATGAGTAGTATCGGTCCACAAAAGACTTTTTCCAATCGAGATTTTAGAAGCACATATTTTGCTGCAAATACATTAGAAGCGGAAATTAAGACTTACGCCACCTGGAGGCCAAATCATTTAAAAAAAATTGAAATTATCTGCAAAGGATTTCCCATCAGGAGCTATATCCGGTGCAGAAAGAATTTTTCAAATCGGAGATTTAGAAGCAGCGATATGGGGGAAACGCAACTTACCTCTACGCCCCCTAGCGGAAAGTCTATGAATTACTTGAAAATTTTGAAATTATATGAAAAGCATGTCCCACTGAAAACACCCTCCAACAAGAAGGAAGTTGTCAAATCGGACTCCTAGAAGTAGAGATATTGAAAAAAATAAGATATACGTCTACGCCCTCTGGCGGAGAAACTGTGGAATATTTAAGAAGAAAATATTCCGAAAATGTTTATTGATGTAAGTGGCACCAGTCCACGAAAGAACTTTTTCAATCGATATTTTAGAAGTTCAGATTTTATGGCAAATACATCAGAAGCAAAAATTAACACTTACACCCTCTAGTGGCTAAAGTATTCTTTACCAAAAATTTAAAATTATATGCAAAAGATTTTCCATCAGGAGATGTATCCGCTGAAGAAAATAGTTTTCAAATCGGAGTTTTAGAAGAAGAGTTATCGGGAAAAATGTGATTTACTTTTACGCCTCCTAGCGGAAAATCTATGCGTAATTTGAAAAAGTAACTATATCTAAAATATTCTTCAACATAAATGGAATCGAAAGATAAAATAGTTTTTTCAATCGGATGTTTAGAAGCAAATATGTGGAATAAAACGTATTTTTGAATTCGACATTATCTGCATTTACGCCCCCTTTCGGCGAAATTTTACATCGTAAAAAAAAAAAAAAACGAAATAAAAGATCATCATTCGCATATTTCAAGCTTCCCAATGTGAAAAGAATTTTTCAAATCGGACTAATAGTTGCAGAGATATCGTGGGTACAGACGGACGGACGGAAAAACCGGTAACATAAGCACGATCTTTTTTTACAAAAGACGTGCTAAAAAGGGACTTTAATATCTGTGACGTATATTCTAAATTAACTTTCCTTTTTAGTATCTATCTCTATGTAAATCTTGAGTTTGTTTTCAGTTATTCTTTGCCCTTAACGTGATATCTTTTCTTTCAGATGAATACGTTTGGCAACATAATTGAGGTTGAATGAACGTGACGTATGCCTGTTATTAGATAAAAACGAGAGATAAAAGCTACGAGAAAACAGTTGCTCGTGTGTCGTGGCGTGGCATGGTGTGTTTAATGTGGAGTGTTGATACCGATCTGTAATGTGAAGTGCTACATGCATATATGATCAGGAGAAATAAAGAGGGTCTTTTCCGTAAGCTTAACTTCTGTTGTAAATGTTTCGTCTGGCCGTTAAGGTTTAATTTAGGAACTATTTCATAGTATGGTGATGTTTTAAAATAACGTAACAGTACAAAAGGATGATTTCGTTATGTTGGCACCCAAACTATAGACGGAGAGATTCACAGTAGAAGTTACGGAAAATGGCAAACCTCACGGATTCTATGGGGCTTTTCTATGACTGTTATAGACATGATCATGAGGCTCATAATTCTACCACAGACAATCTACGCACTCAGCGTTATAGAGTACCAAACAATTCTCCCAGTGCTCTGTACGAGGCCTGCGGTTCCGACTTAACAGACAGCGAATACGCGAGGTACGAATCTTATGTACCGCGTACTTCAACCGCAGTGCCTCAACAACAATTCACCCCACCACCCTGCGTGAGAAGGAGCAAAATTCTTGCTCATTACGTACCCCATGCGGGTTCTATTGTATTCAGCGGAAACGGCGGATCGCTTAGGTTTTTGGAGGATCTTGACAATCATTTTGATTTATATAATGTTCCTGAAGATTGTCAAATACCTATCGCTGGCACATGTTTGCAAGACACGGCAAAGGTCTGGTACAAACAGTGGCGTCGGATAAACCCAGAGAGCTCCTATCAGCAATTTCAAGCTGACTTTTTGGATGTCTTTCCTTTTGGCACCAATAAGGCCGGTCTTGCCCAACAACTGTTTTCCAGGCGACAGCGAGCGTCAGTTAGTCCAGTCTCGTTCGCCCTGGAAACAGTTAGGCTTTACAAATTATGGGATCCCGTTGCAGTCGAGTCTGACATTTGTGATACCTTACTACAGCAGCTGGATCCCTTCCTGCAGGATTTTTTTGGAAGTTCGACGTCCTGTCTCCATTCACGATTGCCTAAAACTCATTCGAGTTTATGAAGAACGACACCAAAGGGCAATCTTCACAGGTTCCAGAGTACCGTCAACCTACGCAGTACCATGAACCTCCTATTCAAACTACTAGGTATCAGCAGCCAAAACAAAACTTTCGTCAAGGGCAATTTTTCAATCAGCCTAGGTAGGCTGCTTATCAGTCATGGGTTTGAGAACGCCTATCAGCAGTCTAGATACGTGCCGCCGCATCGTCAGGCACTAGAGGTACGACATCCTGACTATTATGGGAACCAGGATAACAACCAAGTTTCTCGTCCCCGGGATAATTACTACCCGGTTGACAAGACATATCCAAAACACCGTGCTGGGGGGCAAGGCAAGCCTAGTGATATTAATGCTGCCTCTCCTGCACGTTACTACAACTCAGCACGTTCTGGTACTTAGGCAAATTTGCATAATCAATCAAGACATTCTAATCAGCTTCACGACAATTTAAACTTCAGCAGGAGGTAGATGGGTCGAACCTGTCTCTCGTTTTTCTGAAGACCTCAAATCTCCTTTTTTAACCATTCAAGCTCCGCAATTGCCTGACATTCTTGTCACCTTGGGTAAAGTAGTGGTGTCGACTAAAATTGATTCTGGATCTGACATTTCTACATTAAACTTTGATTTATGTGCTGCTACCTTTCCAAATGCTTTTGTCGAGCCCTCCCAGCAATGTCTGCGAGGTTCCGACAATAATGTCTTTTCCATCTCGGGTTCAGTTCATTTACCTGTCGAGATTGGCAAAGTTCAAGTTTCTTATACTTTCATTTTGATCCAAGAGTTACCCGTGGATTGCCTTCTGGGGGTGGATTTCATTAAAATGTTTAAGCTTACACTTGATTTCGAGCATGGCCTAATCTTAATGCCTGAGGTTAGTCCTCCCACCCCAGAAGAGCCTATTGATTTTTCTGCAGTTCTTGCGAGTGATAGATTATTGCCTGAGCACAAGAGCCAACTTGGTCAGGTTTTACACAGCAGACCAGGGTTATTTTCTGACAAGCCAGGGTTTGCACAGGTGGTGTATCATACCATTGATACGGAAGGGGCTAATTCCATTGCACGTAAGCCTTATCCATGTCCGAACCAGAAGAAAGCTGAGTTCCAAAAACAAATTCAGGACATGCTTCATTCGGGAATTATTAAAGAATCGCCTAGTCCTTGGGCAGCGCCTGCTTTTCTTGTCCCAAAAAAACAGTCTGGAGTGTATCGCTTTGTGATAGATTATCGTAAACGGAATGCGGTGACTAAAGCTATCAATTATCCGTTGCCTATAATTAGCGATATTTTCCAGGACTCATCGTCAACAAACTGGCTGTCAACTTTGGATTTATAGGTCTCTGTCCACCCAAATTCTGTAGAAAAAACTGGATTTATTACCCCGTTTGGAGCATATGAGTTCCTACAAATGCCCTTTGGATTGGCATATGCTTCTGCAACGTTTCAGCGCCTAATGGACTCAGTCTTACGTCCTGTGCTTGGACCTAATGTCCATGTCTATCTGGATGATATAATTGTCTCTTCTGAGACTTTTGATGAGCATCTGTCTCTGTTGGACCAAGTTTTCGAACTGTTACATAATGCGGGTTTGACTCTAAAGCCTGCCAAATGACAAATTGGACGAGACAAACTAGTATATCTCGGATTAAAAATTACCCCTAATGGTCTTCTAACTGACGACTCAAAGGTCAAGCCAATTTCTGACTTTCCTGGGCCTAAGTCAGCAAAAGAATTGTTTAGATTCCTAGGCATGACCGGGTGGTATCAACAGTTCGTTCCGGGGTACGCTACTGTATGCGAACCTTAATTTGAATTAAAACGAAAGTACAGACACTTTGTTGGGTCCACGGAGGCAGAAACTGTTTTTAATGCTCTTAAACATGCCTTGGTTTCACCACCTGTGTTAGCCTTTCCTAACCATGCAGAAATGTTTAATATTTTTACTGATGCGTCAGGTGTTGGTCTAGGATCTGTTTTATCTCAACGAGGGCATCCTATTGCATATGCCTCTCGAATTCTTAACAAAGCAGAACGTAATTACTCTGCTACTGAGCGAGAATGCTTAGCTATTTTGTTTGCAGTTACCAAATTTAAATGCTATCTCAATCATTTAACTGTCAATGTCATTACGGATCATTCGGCACTACAATATTTAACCATTGCTAAGAATATGTCTCGAAGATTGTTAAAATTGACACTTCGACTCCAGGAATTTAATGTCCGAATTCAGTATCGCCCTGATAAGTCAAACCAACTGCCTGACGCACTGTCTTGCTGTTCGGTCAGTTCTGGTGGCCAGGCGGATACTGAACCTCCCTCCCTATTTCTAATTTTGGAAATCAACTCAAGGGAGCAGATAATTTCTGAATTGCCGAATGATCCAGATTTTGGGGAAATCTATAATTTCTTACTCAATCAATGATTCTTCTGCTCCTAGTGAACCTTCTTTAGCGGGTCGTAGTCAAAATTATGAGGTCATCGATGGTATTTTGTATTATAATAAATTTACGAATTCGAGAGCTCAGTACCGCCCTGCGATACCCCAGTCTCTCCGCATGGCCTTATTATTTGAATTTCATGATATTCCTCTTGACGGCGACTTAGGCATACGAAAAACTCGTATTAAACTTCGAGACGTAGCCTACTGGCCGGGCATGTACAATACTATACTCGCATACATTCGCTCATGTGAGTACTGTCAAAAGTACAATTACGATAATAAACGACCGGCCGGTCACCTCATTTGTAGTTCAAATAATTATGTATTTGAAACCATATCTATAGATTTATTGGGCCCTTATCCATTATCAACTAAAACTAAGTCTCGTTATATTTAAGTTGTTACAGATAACTTTTCTAAATGGGTGGAAGCATTCCCCATTAAAGCAGCTACGGCTGATGTAATATGTGATACTCTAATACATAATGTTTTTACTCGTTTTGGCTGTCCCCGTACCGTAGTCTCGGACCACCGGGTACAGTTCATTTCGGAGTTATTTGAACGAATGTGTGCGAAGCTTCAAATCAAACACAAATTTATCAGTCCATATCATCCTCAAGCCAATTCAGCTGAGCGTGTTAATCGAACCTTACTAAAGATGACCTCAACTTTCATAGGCAATAATCATTAGCGTTGGGACAAACACGTTGAAATGTTTTACTTCGCCCTTCGCTCATCATTTCATGAATCAACGCGGCTTACGCCCGCTGAACTTTTTCTAGGGCGCAAAATCCGCACCACCTTGAGAATTTAACTGGCATCATTAAAACTAAAAAATCTTTAAAACTACTTGCGAATCTTTAAAAACCCGAATCTTTAAAACTACTTGCGCAACAGGCACGGGCTGCTATCAGTCGAGCTCAGTTAAGCCAAGCTAGGCACTATAATGCAAAACGGAGAGAACCAGATCTCGCAGTTGGAGATCTGGTATTGTTAGAAACTCATGTTCAATCCTCCGTTGCACATACGTTCGTGAAAAAATTTGCACCTTTATATGAAGGCCCCTTTGAATTGGTGGAATTGTACAATAATAATGTCGTATTAAAGAAGCCAGATGGCTCCCTACATTCTGTCCATGTGCAGCAATGTAAGAAATGGGTTATTAGAAGCAATGATGCAATTATTAACCCTAAATCTAGTAGGAATCCTCAGGCAGAGGGTGGGACTTCTTCACAAGTATGTATAGTTGATGATGAAATTATTGACCCCAACCCTGTCCTGTCCGATTCTCTACCTTCGTCTGAGTGGATCTTTGCTTCCACTTTCCACGATTCTCATTCTGACATTTTCCCATTCACTCGGGATGCTGCAATTATTTAAACTCCTCCGTCTCCTGTCTTCACAAAAGACTAGAGTTCAAGTACTTCCAGTTGCTCTGGATATTCTTGTCATGTGCAACGAGGTTCATTTTCATCTGCTTCTCATACTTCAATCGCTCCATTTACTTCTTCACGCATGGTGCCTCCGTTTGGTTCTAAACCTAAAAAGTCAAAAAGGACAAGAACTGACATTTCATCTTCAGGTGTTTCTATCTCTCCTGTGCCTAAAAGAGTCCTCTTGCTGAATCTGAATCATCGGACAATATTGTTGAGGTTCTTCAGTCTCCAAGTAAAAAAATCCCTCCTTCTGTTCCTACTGACCAGTTACCAACTTTAGGAACATTTAATCAATCTACAGTAGGGCAAAAAAAGTCCTCTTTCGCCATCTGTGCCATCTAAACCTACCAAGCGTCCGCCGCCTGAATTTCCCCCTCCTGTTCCACAGTCTCCTAGTGCAACTTCTCGTGTTGGGCTACAATCCAGACATAGAGTCCAGCATTTGCATCAGCCTGGATTTCGTCCTTGGAATCTTCGCTCGGGACGGACGGAGCCTATACCTTCCTCCACCGTTCCTCATCGTCCACGGAAGTGCCCTTCTAGTTTTACACCGCTTCCTCGACCGCCAAAAAAAAACGACCGGATCTACACTCTTCTGAGATTCCGGGTTCGTCTCCAAGTCAGCCTGGGACCTCCTTGCTTCAGCTTGGGACCTCCTTGCTTCAGCCTGGGACCTCCTTGCTTCAGCTTGGGACCTCCTTGCGACAGTCTGGGACCTCTTTGCGAGAGCCTGGAACCTCCTTGTTTCAGCCTGGACCTTCCTTGCGACAGCCTGATGACCCTGCTTCTTCTGGTCAACTTGCCTTGTCCACGGAAAATCCTGAGACATCCCGGCGATCCAGTGACCTGCAACCTAAGCCTGTGAAGCGTGATGCGTCAAGAGTGCCGTTGTCGCCCAGACAACAAAATAAGTATGTCCGCACACGGGTCTTCTTTGCCAGTAAAAGGTACTGTTAAAACTTTTTTTGTTAGTACAATTGACCTTCAAGCTCAAAGGAACTTTTGCTGCACAGAACTTTGCTTTATAAAGACTATTTATTTGAACTTTTCTCTGTCTTCAAAAACTATCACAGAACTTTTATGACAGACTATGAGGACAAAATATATCCCAGAACTTTCCTTTATCAAAAGACTATTTGAATCTTTCTCTATATTTAAAATGTATCACAGAGCCTTGTTCTATAAAAAGAGTATTTTAACTTTTCTCTGTGCTCAAAATATCACAGAACTTTTATGACAGACTTTGAGAACAAAATATATCAAATACCTTATCTCCTTGTCAGTATGTCATTTTTTTTTGGTGTGGCGCAACATTAATTTTTTTTAGTACTAAAATGTTTGTCACTTCAATCTTGTAAATGTTGCCTTTTCGGCATAACATTGATATCAGCCATAGCCTTTGTTGATATCTATTGATATGTCACTCCCAGGGTTTTCCCTATCCATCTAAAAATTGATGTGCGAATGCATGAGAGTAGTTCGAAGTCGGCCCTGGCCGCTAAGTGTTCAGTTAAAGGTTCTTGTGCTGTTCTATGATTAACCTTTTTCTGTGCTTGACACTTGTTGTGTGGTTGAATTTTTTTCTGCAAGTGCAGTTTTTTTCAACTAACTAAATTTACACTTTGTTTTCTGTGTTACAATGTTCGACTATTCAATTAACTAAGTTTGAATGTTTTGTCTTCCCTGATAATTTATCAGGGGTGGACGAATGTGTAAATTAACTTCCCGTTACAAATGTTGTAGTTTTTTTCCTGCATTACCCAGTTATTTTTTTTACTACTATGCCACTTATTACATGTATATTGATGAGTGTTCTCCGCACGTATTGTGACAAAATATTTATCACGACTTATTAAATGAAGATTTGATATCATACAGAAAGTTTCTTTTTTTCTATGAATGTCAGTGTTATTGAACTATTGATGTCTAAAGACTGTGTATTGAGATAGTCAGCTACTGCAACTGGTCAACAAATCTCTTCGTCCATATTGTAAGTTCTTACCTGAAAGAGATGAATGAATGGTCAGATTGTTTGAAAGGATACCTCTACAAAATTGATAGGTTCTCGGAAAAAAAATTACGAGGGAGATGATGTGACGTATATTCTAAATTAACTTTCCTTTTTAGTTTCTTTCTCTATGTAAATCTTGAGTTTGTTCTCAGTTATACTTCACACTTGCCGTGATATCTTTTCTCTCAAATGAATACGTTTGGCAACATAACTGAGGATGAATGAACGTGACGTATGCCTGTTATTAGATAAGAACGAGAGATAAAAGCTACGAGAAAACAGTTGCTCGTGTGGCGTGGCGTGGCGTGGTGTATTTAATGTGGAGTGTTGATACCGATCTCTAATGTGAAGTGCTACATGTATATATGATCAGGAGAAATAAAGCATCTTTTCCGTAAGTTTAACTTCTGTTCTAAATGTTTCGTCTGGCCTTTAAGGTTTAATTTAGGAACTATTTCATAGTATGGTGATGTTTTAAAATAACGTAGCAGTACAAAAAGACGATTACGTTATATATCTTCACTCTCTTTTCTGAGGTTCGTCGCCAGTTTGTAGCCCATTCAGCAGGTAATCAATCAGAAAGGATTAGCGTGAATCGTCCCCCTAAATGCCCACTTTGAATAAAAAAATAATGGGAAGGACTTTGTAGTGTACAAGTTCACTCGTTCTCGCTGCACCCGGCCCGCTTCTTAGAGAGTCAGTACATTCGTTCGAGCTGCTTTTAGTCCATTTTGTTAATTTCGAGTTAATTCTTTCCACCCAGTTAAAGGGTTAAGCCTTCAAAGCAATGACAACATGTTTCCCACGTTACCAAACTCATTGCATATACTCATGTAGAAGTTTCAACTTTTCGAGCATCTAATGACGAATGAAAAATTTGAACAACTTCTTCATATGAAAGAATTGTTTCTAGTGTCCGACATTAAGACAAATTACAAAAATATGCAGGGTCCTTAAAAAATTTTCAAACAGAATTTCTGTGCAGCAGCGTAATTTGGAAAAAGAAAAACCCATTTTCAACATATTTACAATCCCTTTTTTAATATGGGATGTAAACTCATACGATACAGTACTATAGTTGGAGGTTTTGGAGCTCCAAAACAATTTAATTCTGGAAGAGAAATGTAAACAATGCTGCAACAAATGCGTGAAGATTTTCCTTCTGGAAGAATGGGGCAGGAAACAGTTAAACACTCATAGAGGTGTACGACCGATATGAGCAATTTGTAGATCTACTGTACAAGCATTCCCCCGTCGTTGTTTTAGGGCCACTGGATCCAGTGAGGCTGGAGAGCTAGTACGGTACGACAAAGACACCACTAATATCTCATTCGAACTCGCGCCAATCTCGGACGAATAGTCAGAAGTCAGCGTCTCAATTGACTTGGCGACCAGGGGGATTAGGTAAATTGGAATTACGTTTAAACACACGTTTTGGATCAATATATGTGCGACATACTGTATGTGTCAAGAACAAATACCGTGCTTCTCTCACAGTTAGCCATCTTAGAGATATCCTCCTGTTTGCAGGATTTAAACCACATCAGGATCAAAACCTGAGACTTTCCCATTCCACTGTAGACAAAAAGAATGAAAAATATATTTTACATTTAAAAATTTTTCTTCGAACAGTGTAATGACACAAATTCCACAAATGATGAACCAATTTGTGGAGTTTATCCTATTTAATTCAGTTTTGTAGTTATCCGCCAAGAAATATTGAGCTTCATTGACAAGTAAGTTGGAACGACTTAATAGGTACTACACGTACGCACAGGCGTATACATAGAAATATGGTAGATACACACGTCAAATGTAGCATACCTGTTCTGTACAGTTTTTTTACACCTGGCAAGTATAGCCCATCTGTTCTGCCCAATTTATTTCGTGGCCTGTGAATTACGTTTTAGGCAGCTCTATTTATACGTACAGTGGCGTAGCCGGTAACTATACTTCTTACGTATTTCCAACGGACCATGTATTTTATCAGTTATTGCATCACACTGTAATGTCATGCATGTAATCGATAAATGCATGCACACAGACATTGATATAAAGGAGATACGGTAGCACGTGCACCCTAATCACGTGATAAGGGGTCATTTGTTAAAGTTTCAACACATCGACCATGACTGGAAGAATATGTTCATCTTCCAACCTGCGCTGAGTAAGATTCACGTCGGGTAAGAAAAAGCATTGGCTTAAAACCTTTCTCTTCTAGCATGTGATTAAGCAGCTGATTGAGTGTGGACATTATTTTCAACCCATGGGAAATATTCATCGATTACTGTAACAAAACACCGAAAGATAAATAGTATAGTTCGTAATGCCTTCCCATAAAACATTTCTCTTCAAAAGTGCCGTATTGCTGCAAATACTCTCAAACAATAGCAACAACAAATAAAACAAAATAAAATAAAATAAAATAAAATAAAAAGCACATCCGGTGTGTTTATATATATTTTTTGTCGACAAAATGTCATATCAAATATGATATACTAACTCACTTTTCTTTTTCATCAACATCTTTAGTTTCACCTTCTCTATCTCCCTGTCTTCTTCATCTTCATTTCTCTATACCCTTCTCCGTTTGTTTCGCATTCACCATGTTACTATATCATAAGTGACATTCAAAACATCCGAAATGCAGCATTTCTAGAATTGTTTGAAAACACTCGATTGAAATGTAGCCTCAAATCGTCTTAATCCTTGGTCTAAGGAAATTCACTGAAAATTGTTTATTTTCTCTTATGAGGAAGGAGCATGATTGCTTGATAGCAACCAGTTTGTATCATCATCATCATCATTGTCAACCATTATCAATCCACTGCTGGACGAAGGTCTCCCCAAGTTTCCTCCACAACGGTCTGTCTTGTGCCAGTCTCCTCCATGTCACCCCTGCATACTTTCGAATTTCATCCACCCATCTCCTATGTGGTCTTCTTCTGGGTCTTTTCCTGTCCCTTGGAATCCAATCTAAAATTTCGGCTGTCCATCGATGATCTGTCCTTCTGGCAGTATGTCCAGCCCATTGCCATTTCAGGGATTTAACTTTGATCATGATGTCTTCCACTCTTGTCATTTTTCGGATCCACGAGTTCCTCTTCTTATCTCTCCTGGTTACACCAAGCATGCACCTCTCCATGCTTCTTTGAGTTGTCTGCAGCCTTTGTATGTCTCTTTTAGTTAAGGTCCACGTCTCTGCACCATACGTAAGCACTGGAAGGATGCATTGATCAAACACTTTTCTTTTAAGACATAATGGCATATTGCTCTTGAAAATTATGCTGTTTCTTCCAAAAGCTCTCCAGGCAAGTTTTGTACGCCGATTAATTTCTTGATCAATGTGACCCTCACTTGATATCTGCTGTCCAAGATAAACGTACGTGTCTGTTATCTCCAGCTTTTCTCCATCAATCGATAAATCTTCATTTCTTGTAAAAGCATTGAACATCACTTTTGTCTTCTGAAAGTTCATTTTTAATCCCACTTCTTTACTCTTGTCAGCAAGTTCCTGGATCATACTCTGCAGCTCTGATGAGGTAGTTGCAAAAATGACTACGTCATCAGCAAAACGAAGGTGGGTTAGATAATCTCCATTAATCTTTATCCCCTTGTTTTCCCAGCTCAGCGACTGAAAAACACCCTCCAATGTGGCATTAAAGAGCTTCGGAGATATGGTGTCACCTTGTCTCACTCCCTTTCCAATTTTTACGTGTGTTGTATTTTCAAACAGCCTAATCTTTGCACTTGCATTTTCATAGATGTTATTAATAATATTAATGTATGCATCTTCAATACCGCAGGTTTTCAGAGCCATTGTAACTGCTGATGGTTTCACCGAATCAAAGGCTTTTTCATAATCGATAAAAGCCATGCACAATGGAAGTTCATATTCCCTCGCTCTTTCAATTAGTTCTCTCAGCACGTGGATATGATCTATTGTGCTGTAGCCACTCCTGAATCCAGCTTGTTCTCTCGGTTGAGCCATGTCCAGTGCTACCTTCAAGCGGTGTGAAAGAACTTTAGTGAAGATTTTATAAACTACTGATAGGAGGCTGATAGGTCTGTAGTTTCCGAGATCCTCAATGTCACCTTTCTTATGTAGCAGGATCATTGTAGCGGTGTTCCAATCCTCAGGAATCTTTCCTTCATTAAGGCATCGAGTGAAAATTTGGGCGAGTACTGTTTCGATTTCTCCACTTGCTTCTTGTATGATGTCTACAGTAATTCCATCTTCTCCTGGAGCTTTTCCTCGCTTCATGTTCTTGATTGCATGTGCAACTTCTGCTGGAAGGACTGGAGGAACTCTGGTACTGGTATCTTTCATGATGTCTGGAGTGCATATATCATCCCTTTCATATAATTTGGAGTAGAAATCTTTCACTCTTGTCAAAATTTCGCCTCTATTTCTTGTTACAGAACCATCTTCTTTTCTCAGCTTCTAAAAAAGCGTATCAAAACATTTAAGATATGCACGTTGTACTCTCGTGAATGATGACTAATCTTCAGTAGATGCCTTTACTTCATTATTCACATTTCCGATCAAGTGTCTTTTCGTGGTATCTGATACCACCATGCTTTTTCTTCTTCTTCTCAATAATTCACGTCAATGTCTGTTTCATGCACATTTTAGCTAGTCAGATATGAGGTCATTTGTCACCTCATCATTCACTTGATATTTCAAAATAATTTCCTTTGGCAGTGTTTCTTTTATCAGTGTCTTCCTTTTTAAAATTAGCACATAGAGGCACATTTGTGCAATATAATTTTCGGGCAATTGCTAAACCAGGATTTCCTTCTTAATGAAAGGATATTAGGTCTCATCATTCCAGCTGTCCGTCCAACGTTGGCTTTGGAAGTCAATCCAGCTGTCATTCCAGTTGTCCGTCCAACGTTGGCTTTGGAAGTCAATCCAGCTGTCATTCCAGTTGTCCGTCCAACGTTGGCTTTGGAATATTGAGGAATACAACTGCTTCTCATGTACTCACCTTAACGTCTCGTGTCCTAGATGTTATTCTAACTCTATGATTCTGGTGAATTCAACAAATTACGTTTTCACTTCCCGTTGTCGTCATGCCTTCGGAATTTTTACGGCTTCTCGTTTCACATCTGCTTCATTCTTTTTAGTGACATTCAGCACTTCTTCCAGATCTACAGCTGGGTTTTTCAAAAGCGTCGGTTACCACTAATAGTACAAAACTAACACCGTAATTGCATTTTATTTTCTTCCTTAATTTGATTTAGCTAGAGTTACTTATCTGTTCTTCGTAAAATCCATTTTCTTAGTTAGAAAAATGTAAGAGTGCGTGCATGCGGTTTTCTTTTCTTTTCCTTCTTTTTTTGTGTCAATGGAGATCTAGCAGAATGTGAACTCGACGTTTTAACAATCTAGTAGCAGGGAAAACCTCCGCGCAGGAAATGCTTTTATTCTGGATCTGAAGAAAACAACACTCCTCAAAAATATACCAGAACGCTTTCTACTGCTGCTGGAATTGTTTTCCTTTTAAAAAGAGCGGGAAAACTTCTTCCGTGTGAGATACAAACGCGAACTGAAACAGAAGTAAAACAAAATTAAGAACAAATTTAGAGAAGCAGAAGAACAAAAGCGAGCGAGTCTGAACCGCAAGAAGTAAAGTTAATGAAACGAAAACTGCAAGAAACAGAGCAGGCCTTGTAAATCTGCTGTCAGACTCTAAAGATAGCAGAAGACTTTCATGATCCTAAGCCAATTTCACCATCCAAATTTCTCCAAAAAGTTTTATCTTATTTATAGCCTACGCACATGTGCATGCTTTGTAAGATGATGACCGCTGTTCTTACGGTGAGATTAAATTTTAATGAAGTATAATTTGCGCAGTTATTATTAGTTTTGTTATACATTTAAAATCTTGTTCAACGTGGTGAAACATTAATAAATGTATTTCATGGTTTGTACAACACTGATAGCTAAAATTTGTCAAACCTCGTGTTAGAACCGTGCGAGCCTATTCATGGTTCTGTTCAGTAAGTATTATAACAAGGTAAATATTCTGTTGAATAAGTTACGAGGCCACTTCAAGAAAGACTTGCTCGGTTTTTTTTAAATAGTATAGCTACATAATGGAACCAAAACATCACCACAAAATACACCCGACTCCCTTCCGTGTGCATTTCACCTTTTCGAGTCGTTGCGTTGCATGTGATCTTGAATACAATGCTGTGAGGTGGCGTGTGTTTGCGCCCGCAACTGAGTTGAATCATGGATATCGCAGTGAAACAGCGTGAAGCTTTTAAGTTCTGTGTTAGGGAAAACAAATTCGGAATCGTACGAAATGTTGGTGCAAGCATATGGCGAGGGTGTGATGCCACATCGTACAGCACAGTGGTGATTAAAAGAATTTCGAGAAGGCCGCGAATCGTTTCAGAAATAAGGCGGACCTGGGGTGTCTACCATGTCTACCATGTGATCAGTAATGGCCAGCAGCCATTACTGATCACATGGTAGACACTGCAGCCGCTGTTATTCGTGAGGTTCATTGGCTCACAGTGAGACAAATGGCAGATCATTTACAGATTTTAGTTGGAAGTGCCCACACTATACTCAGTGAAAAACTACACATGACGCGAGTCAGTGGAAGATGGATTCCTCGGTTACTGATGCCTGAACAAAAACAAGTGCATGTTGAAGTGTGTGAATTTTTGAAGCAAGAAACTGCTTCTACCGACGGCTACCAACAGAGCTCTGTATGGAAAACTCCGTCATCTGCAAAGGCAAAAAAAGGCAAGATATGAAAAGTCTGCCTGGAAGGTAATGTTAATCACTTTCTTTGATTACCAAGGAATGGTTAATGTCGTGCTGCCGAATACCAGGTTCAGTTCGGATTATTAGGTGTCTGTTTTGACAAAGCTGATTGCACATATCCTAATGATGTGTCCACACATTAACCAAAATGGGTGAAAACTGCACCACGATAACGTTCGCCCTCACGTGGCGCAGAAAGTCACTACCTTCTTGGCTGAAAAAATATTGGAACTCCACAACATCCATTCAGTCCAGATTTAGCATCTTGTGCCTTTTTTCCCAGCTCTCCAAAAAGAACTTGCGAGGAAGTAGATTTACGTTAACACAAGAGGTAGTCAAAGCTTCAGAGGCGGCTCAGCCACCACCCCGTAATAGCTTAAAAGGCCCGCGCACCGATTTGTGACGTCACTAGAGTAGTCCGTAGTCGCGGAGAGGAGCATTACGGCGATGTGCGAAACGAACGCATCTTTACGTACACCAACTAATAAGGTCGTGCGTTCTTTTAAAGTTTCACTGCATTTAAATAAGAACTTGTGTGCTAGTTTTTAAATAACTGCAGAGTTAACAAGTTTGTTTAATAATCTTTTAAAATACAGAAGAAAAAGAAATTACAGCGTAATATTTAGCGTAGCAATAATTTCGACTTGAAAGGGTAAGCAAGACAGATTCGTCAACTTAATGAAAGCATCACTGTCATTTCACTGGAAGTGATAAGCCATTCCTATAATCGAAATTATAAACTGTTGTCGTAGTTTCACTTGAAGTTATAGTGTCTTTATAGTTAACCGAATGATTCCTGTACTTGTGAACAAATCGTTCTTGTACTTGAAAGATTAGTTTGAGGGTCCATTACGAAGTATCGCCGTCTTTTCAAAAGATGTCGATTGACCAATTTAAGGAATCAGATATTTCATTCATTGCAAACATATGACTATGAAAATTTTAGTAATGAAATAATTCCTTTAGTGAAAATGTATTTTATCATCAAACAGTAACTAGCAATTTATATGCAATCCGTGATTACTAATATATAAAAAAAGGTCAAAAAAACTGAATTTTTTCTGTGTTTTTTAATTATTACCAAAGGCTCAATAAAACACGTTTTAACATACATACAGTAAAATGCTGCTTGATCCACTGATTGCATCAAATAAATTAAGATTTCAAGAAAATTATGCAATTGCTACATTATTAAACGTACAATAATGACATAACAAGTTTTCCTAATTTTAGTACCATCTAGTAACGTGTTTGGACAACTTCATTTTGATAAGCAAATATAAAGTTTATAATTTTTGTCTTCCAGAGCACTATTTCAAAAAAGTTACCTTGTCAAATTTCAACACATCTGCATTAAGTATATTAGTAGCATTAAGCAAAACTATTTGGATCCGCAATATAAGCATTTCTTTTTATCTGGAAAAATACAAGTAACTTATTGGCAGAAATTTCCTGAAATTTGATTTTCAAGAAGTATTCAGGAAAACTGCCAATGTACAAATAATTATGGTTGTGTAGTTCTTTGTGTATCACAAACACAATTTGATTATGCGTCCGTTAGCTGTTTCTTGAAGAATTTCAAAGACACATTTCTAAGAAAATCTGAAATTTGCTCCAATAATTTCTTAAGTATTTTTTCAGATAATTATTATATTTGTTGAGAACCTGACAAATGTACATGCAGTTATTGTACTGAATAAATCTAAGCGATTGTTTTGGTACTATAGGATGTATTTTAAAAGATGTACATGTTTCATTATAAATTGACTAACTTGATGTACCATTTTCTCAGAAAGTATAAAAAGCAATGGTATAAAATTTTGCACAAATGTTTTGTCATTACTAAAGCTATTGAAAAAGATTGCTTTTTTCCTTTTTTTATGATTTTGGTTTCAAAATAAATTCTATGAAGGATTAAAGAAGTTTTTCCCCATACAAAAATTGACACCCACCCCCACGTTTGGAAGCACACTTTCCAGTAGTTATCGGATAATATGAGATATATTAGTTCCAGTTATTATAGTTGTAGCTTGTGAAGACACAGTGCAGGAAGTCTGGAAACAGATAAGTATAGAAAAATGAATAAAAAGTTGATCTCTCATTTTAAGCAAAGGTTTACAAAAAAAAAAAAAGCGAGTATATATTTCTACTTGTATTTTAAAAATCTTGTTTGTTTAGAACATAGTTTCCACAATATGTGGATTCATGTCAATCCAGGTCCTTTTTTTCTCTTAAATGCTCGACCACCCACCACGGACATCAGCCTACTCTCCCCTACGTCACGCAGCTTCCGGTGTTTGGTGCGGGGGCCTGTTGAGCTATTAGGGGGTGATGGCTCAGCACGCCTTTGAGGAGCGGAAGTGACGAATGGACAGATGCGTTGCTTCCGGAGGAGATTACTTTGAAAAGGACCACAGCCATTTGAAAGGATCACAGTTCAGGTTCGTACATGCATGTTTATAAATTTCCGCGCAAGTCTTTCTTGAACGGGTCTCCTATTTATATTCTGTTAAAGAAGTAAAAATGTAATTCCCATACTCAGTTAAAGTACGTACCACTTTCTTTGTATCACTTAATGTAGTACCTTATACTGCATACTATTTAAAAAGCCGCCCCGGTGGCGCAGTGGTCTAAGGCGCTGCCCTCTGATCATTCGTCCGTAAGGGGTCCGGGTTCGAATCCCGGTCAGGCATGGATGTTGTGTTTGTCTTACGGCACTGGCTCTCTCCCATCCCTGGAACCAGTGACCCTAAATTAGGGACGGGCGACTGCTTATAGCCCATTGAGTTGCTCACGGTGGTCGTTAAACCTTCAATCAAAAAAAAAAAAAAAAAAAAACTATTTAAAAAATTTCCTGCCTTCCTTTGGGAAGTACAAATAGTTAGTGCAGTCAAAATATTCAGAAGAAGTCCTTGGACAATTCAATTAATTTGTCACACTGAATAATATCTTATATTAATAAGATGTTGTCCAATCAGAAGCGATGCTCACTTGTTGAATATATTTTTGATGAAAGAGTAAAATGTTTCATTATTTAGCTACATATTTAATTACTTAGTAAGTTATATATACACCGATGAGTCATTACGTTATGACCACCTACCTGATAAGCTGTAGGACCCCCTTTAGCCCGCAAAACAGCGGCCACTCGGCGAGGCATCGATTCGATGAGGTGGCGACAGGTATCCTGGGGTGTCTGGGACCATACTGCCCACAGCAGGTTCTCCAGTTCCCGTACATTTCGAGGTGGTGGTGATTTAGCGCTAACCCGTTTTTCCAAGTCGAACCACAAATGTTCGATTGGGTTCATATCAGGTGAATTTTTAACAGAAAGTCACCAGCATGTTCCTCGAACTACTCCTTGACGATTCTGGCAGTGTGACATGGAGCATCATCCTGTTGGCTATGGCCATTACCAGCAGAGAACACAGTTGTCATGATAGGGTGAACTTGGTCCGCAACGATGTTCAGATACCTGCCAGCTGTCAGGAATTGTGCTATTGAGATAATGGGGTCTAAAGTGTCCCAAGAAAACATCGCCCACAGCATAAGACCACCGTCGCCGGCCTGTTTCCGTCCAACAGTGCATCCAGGTATCATAGCCTCCGTTGGTAATCTGCATATCCGCGCTCGGCCGTCTACGTGATGCACCAGGAATCCTGATTCGTCAGACCAGGCCACTTTTCTATAATCATCCACGGTCCAATCTCGATGATCTTGGGCCCATTTCATACGTTGTTGGCGATGACGTGCAGTGAGCATGGGGACCATGAGCAGACGGCTGCGATTAACTGTGTGCTGTGATACATTGCCCTGATTATCACTGTTGTAGCTGTGGGCGATTTGTCGCACTGTGGCCCTGAGGTCGCTGTGAAAAATGCGCGACAGTCTCATCTCTCCTTCGGCATCATCAATGAGCTGCTGACGACACACGGCTCAACGACGGTTCGTCGTCAGGCCATCTGTGCACCATTTTTGATATGTATTCACTACAGCTGCACGTGAACAACCCACAAGCCGCGCCGTTTCCGAGATCGTAGTACTGAAGTGCCGTGCCATCAAAATTTGCCTTTTATCAAACTCCGAAAAATCGGCAGCTTTTCCCATTCTGACTCCGAACACTCTACCAACCGAAAGCCGTTCTCTCGTGTTGTACATATACTGCTGTGTGAACTTCACTTGCAGCACCGTTCGGTCTCCAGGCACGCTCATTTCTCTAGGCTGGGGTGGTCATAATGTAATGGCTCCTCGGTGTATATACACTGGGGGAAAGTGAAAAAAGAACACCAAGAAGGAATTGGCGGACGATCATGAAATTTACATATGTTAATGGGGTGGAGTTTACGTAGGTGTGATGTTAATTTTGGGACCAACCGGCGAGCGCTTACGCCACAGTACGGCATAATATGCAAATGATCGTCGGTGGTATTTAAGGAGTACGGCGAAGTGAATGTAATCAGTCGTCGGCGTACGAACACGTGTGAAGACCCTGAAGAAGCTGCAATGCCTGGACATGGAAGACGTGTACGATTTCAGCAGTTATCGGACTTTGAGCGAGGTCATCTAGTCGGACTCCGCGAGGCCGGGTGGTCGTATCGTCGTATTGCCGAGCGAATTGGACGGGAAGTAACGGTGGGGGTACGATGGTGGCGTAGATGGTCCGAGGAACATTCCCACACGAGAAGACGTGGAACCGGGAGTCACAGACATACTGATGAGCGGACCGATCGACGCATAAGAAGAGCGGCGTTGTCAAGCAGAACATCCACTGCCGTTGCACCTGAGGTGACTGTGCGAACAATCCGCAACCGTCTACTGGATGCAGGACTACGTGCACGTGTGCCTCTGGCATGTGTACCTCTTACTCCAGCCCACCGTCAGGAACAGCTGCAGTGGTGTCGCCAACGTCTGCACTAGAGAACGCAATGGCGATCTGCCGTGTTCAGCGATGAAAGCAAATTCTGCTGGGGAGCCTCCGATGGCCGTATGCGTGTTCGCAGAAGCACAGGGGAGCGTCTCCACCCTTCTTGCATCCGCCAGCGACACACAGGGCTTACACCTGGTCTCCTGGTGTGGGGAGCGATGAGCTATCGCTCCCGTACACAACTAGTTTTTGTACCGGGTACGTTAAACAGCACCTCCTACATCAACAACATCATTCAGCCCGTTGTTGTGCCATTTGTAAGGTCGGTCCATCGTGGTGTTTTCCAGCAAGATAACGCACGCCCACACACGGCACGTGCAACGGAACATGCATTTCAGGGTGTGAGACAGCTTCCATGGCCTGCACGTTCACCGGATTTGTCCCCCATTGAGCACGTGTGGGATTTTATGGGACAACGACTTATCCGGTCTCCACGGTTAACCACGACAATCCCCGATTTACGCGTACAATTTGAGGATGCTTGGAACTCAATATCCCAAACTTACATCCAACATCTGTACGACAGACTCCATGCCAGAATTGCACAGTGTGACGCAGTTCATGGCGGTTCAACCTCGTACTAACCATGTTACATGGAAATGTTATTTTTCAGTTTACCAGCAAATACAGCTGTATTTTGCCATAATGTTTTAATCACGTTATCCTCTGTATTCCGTTATTATGCTGTAAAAATTTCGTTTGTATCAGACGTCTCCTTCTTGGTGTTCTTTTTTCACTTTCCGCCAGTGTATATATCATCATCATCATCATCATCATCATTGTCAACCATTATCAATCCACTGCTGGACGAAGGTCTCTCCAAGCCTCTTCCACAACGGTCTGTCTTGTGCCAGTCTCCTCCATGTTACTCCCTCACACTTTCGAATTTCATCCACCCATCTCCCATGTCGTCTTCTTCTGAGTCTTTTTCTGTCCCTTGGCATGCAATCTATAATTTCGACTGTCCATCGATGGTCTGTTCTTCTGGCTGTATGTCCACCCCACTGCCATTTCAGGGATTTTACTCTGATCATGATGTCTTCCACTCTTGTCATCTTTCTGATCCACGAGTTCCTCTTCTTATCTCTCCTGGTTACACCAAGCATGCACCTCTCCACGTTTCTTTGAGTTGTCTGCAGCCTTTGTATGTCTCTTTTAGTTAAGGTCCACGTCTCTGCACCATATGTAAGCACTGGAAGGATGCATTGATCAAACACTTTTCTTCTAAGACATAATAGCATTATTGCTCTTCAAAATTATACTGTTTCTTCCAAAAGCTCTCCATATATATATATATATATATATATATATATATATATTGTTCTTAGACCCAGCTAATTTTGTTGCTGTTTCCATAAGAGCTTTATTTACTTTTCTCTTAACTTCAGAAATATCCACTTCTTCCGATGTTAGGCCTTCTAAAGCAGAGAATCTGTTCTTCAGTTCCAATTTGAAGGTATTATGGTGTTTTTTAAGGTTGGTTATGTCAATACATTTTGTTTGTCTTATGAGCTTGCTACGTTCGAGTTTAGTGTTGAGGTGCATCTTACATCTCACCAATCTATGGTCACTGCCTGTGTTGAACTTGTTTAGCACACTGCAGTCTTCTATGACGAATTTTTTGTTACACATAATAAAATCAATTTCACTTGTTGTCCCATTTGGATGTCTCCATGTCCATTTCCTGTGTGGCTTTTTCTTGAAGAAGGAGTTCAAGATGAAAAACCCTTCTGCCTCTGCAAACTCTACGAGAGTATTTCCACGCTGGTTTCTGTTGCCGTGACCGAATTTACCTACTGAAGTTTCATTCTGTTGCCGTTGCCCTATTTTTGCATTGAAATCTCCCATAATTATCTTCAAGTGCTGCTTACCTTTATTATTTAGATGACAAATTTCCTCATAAAATTCTTCAATTTCTTCTTCAGCATGACTTGTGGTGGGTGCATAAGTTTGAATAATCTGAGCCTGGTATCTTCTCGAGAGTTGGATAACGAGTCGTGCAGCTCTGTCAGAGGAACTTTCAACTTCTACAACTTTATCCTTCAGTTTCTTGTTTATTATAAATCCAACACCACTAGTTCTGCCAGTATCTGTCCCACGATAGTAGAAGAGATGTCCACTTTTCAGTTCAATGAGATCTTCTCCTTTTCTCCTTACCTCACTTAGCCCGACGATGTCCCACTTGATCCTTTGTAGTTCCTCTTCCAATTCAAGAAGCCTTGAATCAGAAGATAGGAGCGTCCGTTGTACGTAGCCAAGGTCAGCATCAGATGGCAGCCTAGTCCGGTCCTCCGGGGATTCTTAGCACCCTCTGCCTTCATGTCGCACTGGCCGCTGCCTTGGCCAGGTACATTCCAGCTGCCGGAGACTGAGGGCCAAGATTTAAGTTGTGGAGTCATTTTGGAGGGGTTTGGCCATAACTCACCACGCTGGCCAAGCGGGTTGGTGAGTGTGGGATAGAATTTCCTCTAATCCCGATGGTATAGTTATACCGCTATTGGCTGGGTCTAAGAACAAATTGCATGTGAACAAATTATCAGGAAAAACCAAAATGTTGATGCAAAAAAGAAGAGTGATGAGGACAACTAAAGAAGATGTGACTTCCAAAGTGGAATATATAGAGCTATGCAAGACAGTACGAAAAAGTATCACTGAAGACGTAAGGAAATTCAACTGTGAACTAGTAAGGAAAGCAATTGAAAGCAACCAAAGCCTAAAAATAGCAAAGGGACATCTCAGTAAGGGGAAAAAACAGATTATGGCACTGAGAAAAGAAGATGGTTCTGTAACAAGAAATAGAGGCGAAATTTTGACAAGAGTGAAAGATTTCTACTCCAAATTATATGAAAGGGATGATACATGTACTCCAGACATCATGAAAGGTACCAATACCAGAGTTCTTCCAGTCCTTCCAGCAGAAGTTGCACATGCAATCAAGAACATGAAGCAGGGAAAAGCTCCAGGAGAAGTTGGAATTACTGTAGACATCATACAAGAAGCAAGTGGAGAAATCGAAACAGTACTCGCCCAAATTTTCACTCGATGCCTTAATGAAGGGAAAATGCCTGAGGATTGGAACAACGCTACAATGATCTTGCTACATAAAAAAGGTGACATTGAGGATCTCAGGAATTACAGACCTATTAGCCTCCTATCAGTGGTTTATAAAATCTTCACTAAAGTTCTTTCACACCGCTTTAAGGTGACACTGGACATGGCTCAACCGAGAGAACAAGCTGGATTCAGGAGTGGCTACAGCACAATAGATCATATCCACGTACTGAGAGAACTAATTGAAAGAGCGAGGGAATATGAACTTCCATTGTGCATGGCTTTTATCGATTATGAAAAAGCCTTTGATTCGGTGAAACCATCAGCGGTTGCAATGGCTCTGAAATCCTGCGGTATTGAAGATGCATACATTAATATTATTAATAACATCTATGAAAATGCAAGTGCAAAGATTCGGCTGTTTGAAAATACAACACACATAAAAATTGGAAAAGGAGTGAGACAAGGTGACACCATATCTCCGAAGCTCTTTAATGCCACATTGGAAAATGTCTTTCAATCACTGAACTGGGAAAACAAAGGGATAAAGATTAATGGAGATTATCTAACCCACCTTCGTTTTGCTGATGACATAGTCATTTTTGCAACTACCCCATCAGAGCTACAGAGTATGATCCAGGAACTTGCTGACAAGAGTAAAGAAGTGGGATTAAAAATGAACTTTCAGAAGACAAAAGTGATGTACAATGCTTTTACAAGAAATGAAGATTTATCGATTGATGGAGAAAAGCTGGAGATAACAGACACGTACGTTTATCTTGGACAGCAGATATCAAGTGAGGGTCACATTGGTGGAGAAATTAATCGGCATACAAGACTTTCCTGGAGAGCTTTTGGAAGAAACAGCATAATTTTCAAGAGCAATATGCCATTATGTCTTAAAAGAAAAGTGTTTGATCAATGCATCCTTCCAGTGCTTACGTATGGTGCAGAGACGTGGACCTTAGCTAAAAGAGATATACAAAGACTGCAGACAACTCAAAGACGCATGGAGAGGTGCATGCTTCGTGTAACCAGGAGAGATAAGAAGAGGAACTCGTGGATCCGAAAAATGACAAGAGTGGAAGACATCATGATCAGAGTAAAATCCCTGAAATGGCAATGGGCTGGACATACTGCCAGAAGAACAGACCATTGATGGACAGCCGAAATTTTAGATTGGATTCCAAGGGACAGGAAAAGACCCAGAAGAAGACCACATGGAAGATGGGTGGATGAAATTCGAAAGTATGCGGGAGTGACATGGAGGAGACTGGCACAAGACAGACCGTTGTGGAGGAAACTTGGGGAGACCTTCGTCTAGCATTGGATTGATAATGGTTGACAATGATGATGATGATGATATATATATATATATATATATATATATGTATATATGTACATATATATGGAAACTATCTTGTCGATAAATATTTAAATCATATGTGCAGGAGTTACTTGGTTAGGTAAATACTTAAACTACATATAAGAGGTAATATATTGCAAAAATGAGTGCCTAAATAACATACATAATAATAGTTAGTGAAAATATGGTTTAAATATTTTGAATTATTTGTGAGAAAACTACTGAGGTAAAATGAATTTGATTGACTGATAATGTGGACAGTTAAATCAAGTGCGCGGAAATAGTTGGTAAAACGAAGCCTAAGGCTGCAAACAACTCAAAGACAACAACAACTCAAAGTTTGATCAAAAAGCTTTTAAACAAAGCGCATGAGATTAGCAGATTGTAAAATACTCTGGTAAAAGTACAATGGACTGATTCTAGAGGTGATTGCCTAGAAGAAAATATATGGGATTAGTTGGTCAGATAGATACTTCATTTTACAATTATTTGGTCAGACAGATACCTTAATATGTTTTTATATAGCTAAATTGATATTTACATGATTGATTCAAAGGTCAAACACGTACTTTAATTTGTGACGCTCGCAAGTGTGTGTGTGTGTGTGTGTGTGTGTGTGTGTGTGTGTGTGTGTGTGCTTCCAGAGGGAAAAATGATTAAGTAATCAGATGAGAATGTCGTCGACATTTGATAAATTACCAACCTTAAAAAAACAACAAGCTGAATAAGAAAGATTTATGAGCTGATTAAAAAAATTCTTCAGCGGATTTTTCTTTCAAAAATCAATAAATAAATGGGTAAATTAAATATGCACATAAATAGGTTTTCTCTGTAAAAAAACGCCAGCCAGAAGAGAGAGGATTCGGAGAAATGTTTCAATAAAATCTTACGTGTTATTAATACACATTTCGGGTATAAATTCTTCCTGTATTAATCTTAACGTCAGTTTTTAAAAGGCAGTCACTTAAATATTGGCAATTCATTTTCGTGGAAACGACACCATGTCGCACCCACTTAATGGCAAAAAGGCGACGACTTCCTTTTCCCTCTGCTAATTGCAACATTTTACGTGTCACAACAAATATTTGAACAAGAGAAAAAATATGTTCTTGATGCCTTTCTTATCAAGACACTTTAGTTAAAGTAATTTAGAATACTTTTTCATTTAGGAACCAAAAGAACAAGTGTATAGGAAAAGTTCAGAAAGGGATTTAGAAAATAAATTGATGATGGCAGGAAAAAAATTTACAAATATAACAAAGTGGATTAATTTTTGAAATGTGGAGCTGTTTAAAACGCAGCGTTTCCTCTCATTTAATAGTTCAAAGATGTACTGCTCATGATAAATCACAAGCGACAGGAATTCCAGAGCTTTTATGTGAAAGGACTATCTGTGTTATACTTACTCAGCGGAACACAATATGAGTAAATATTTCTCATGAGCGATGGAAATTTTCATGTATACGAAAGCTACAGACAGCTGCGCAGGTCGCCTCGACTGCGCAGTGGTTTGAGCGCTTGCTTCTTACCATTCGTCCGAGATGCGTCCGGGTTCGTGTCTCGGTAAGGCATATGGATGTTACGTTTTTCTTACGGTATAAGCTCTCTATCATCCCTGGGACCATTGGCCATAATTTAGGTACAGACGACTGCTTATAGCCATCGAGTGCTCACGGGGGTCGTTAAAAATAACAACAACAACAAAAAAAAAAAAACCGAGTTGCACTGATTGCTTTATTATAAGCATGCTAATCAGATTCACAAGTCTTTTCTGAAAAATTTTAAAACTGATTTCTGTGCACTACGTTAACAATGACTGTACATGTGTGATAAATTACGATTTGTCGGGATAAAAACTTAACTTTAAAAATTCTAGTTAGAAAATTAGCTTTTAGAATTTTAGAAGCAAATTTCGTTAATAAAATCTTTGTGATTATGCGATGATAAGGAAGACTACTTATCAAAAATACTGCCTGATTTGGTAACAGGAGCAAGAACTTGGAACTGGATCTCATTCTTTTTTGCTTGTTACAAATACTTGGTTCTGAGAGAACTTTCCTCAACAAGGTCTTCCATATCATGCTGGAATGCTACACTTTTTAAGAGTTTCTTTCTTTTTTTTTCTCTTTTTTTTTTTTTTTTCGTTTCAGGGTTTTAACAATGAGCGTGAGTAACTCAAAGCGCTATAAGAAGTCGTTCATCCCTAATTTAGGGATACTAGTTTCCAGGGAAGGGAATGAGCCAGTACCGTAAGATGAACACACCACCCATGCCTTATCCGAGACTCAAACCGAGGTCACTGAGACGGAGTGTCAGAAGCCAACGCTTAGACCACCGGGCCATCCGGGGATCCAATGTCAGAGTTTCAGGGTAAGGTAGCATTTTACCGTGATTCTAATACAATACCAGACACCCACTGTTTACAGTAATGCACGTTTTCCATGTCCTGGTCATGTGCTTCGCCATGCTTTGAATTACAAATAAGTAGGTTGGTGTTCATTCATTAGCGCATATGCTCCTTGTTGTCCACTTACTGTACGAGGAGAACCGATCTTCAGATCAAATGTGATTCAAAATCTCCTTTCGCTGCTCCATCAAAATTCAGCTGCTGTCTCTACCTTTCTCTCAGTGAAACTAATTTCAGTTTTTAGCTGAAGGGAATTTTTCTCCGACTAATGACACTGTTTGGGTTTTTCTGTGCTGCAGTCTGATTTCCTTATTCCCCCAAGCCCATCCAGTTAAACAAGCCCATCCTAAAAACGCTGAAATCCGTTTTATTGGTGTAGTATTAGAAACACTAGTACAAACACGCTAGCTTTCACCACCACGGGTGGCTTCTTCAGGCATAAGTATTCCAATGCAAAAACAAAAACAAACAAAAAACAGAGTTTCAGTTATGAATTCAAAAATAGAAGTTTGTTATAGTTATTATAGAACGTGCGCGTCATACTCGAGATGTGTGATTAGGAGCGCGCGTATTAATGAGCGTGCGCCATACATGTGGGAGGTCCATTGAAGTTTCCTCGTTACATATCCCGTGACTGGATAGGATTTCTATAGTTTCTCTGAGGAGGGTGGCTCTGGCGGTTGTGTATCGTGCTATTTTCTTTATTTGTCCCCAAAGAGGTGTTGCAGAGTTGTTGGCTACTTCACGCGCTAGTGCCGTAGTGAGAAGTCCTCTTTTGACATCTCTTTGATGTTCCTGGAGTCTTAGCCTCAGAGAACTCTTGGTCATGCCCACATAGTTCTTGTTTGTTCCGTCCGGGTACAAGAGGGGTATAGTGTATACTCCCGCATCTTCCAGGTCCACGCCGCCGTTTTTTGTTGATGCGAGACAAGATGCTATTGTCCTAGGTGCGGTAATCCCTATGCCGAAACCAAGTTTTTTTTAGGGGATTTTTAGGAAATATGTGAAGCCTGGTTCATACTGGCATGAGCCTATATATTGTAGTTTTTGGGTGGGGCATATGGTGCCACGGGATGCTAGTTTAGACTTCGTCTGGTGTATGATCTGATCTACCATGCTGGGTGAGTGTCCTGCAGAAAAGGCTAAAGATCTTAGGGTGTCAAGCTCGGCGTGGAGTGCGGCGTTGTCTGATGAGTGGGTAAAAGCTCGCCTAGCCCTGTGTCGGAAAAGTGCTAGCTTTCTCTCCTTGGGGCACGATGAGGAAGGCAGTATGACATTAGGAACATAGGTAGGTTTGTAGTGGACACTAGTGCTGAGGTACCTGGATGGAGACTTCTTGACCAAAACATCCAGGAACGGTAGGGATGCATTTTTTTCTCTCTCCATAGTGAACTTTATTGCAGGGTGTTCCAAATTGATTGTGGTGAGAAACCGATTTAGTTCCTCTTCGGTGTTTTCCCAGATGAAGAAAACGTCATCTGCGTATCGTAGCCATGTACATGGGGTTGGTCCAGATGCGCTGAGTATCCGGTCTTCTAGGGGTCGTAGGATTGCTTCGGCCAGTACTGCAGAGAGGGCGGAGCCCATTGGGACCCCTTTGGTCTGCTTGTAGGTATTGTCCTGGAAACTAAAATAATTAGCATCTGCAACTAGGTCAATGACTTTGGATATCTCCATCAGCGTATTTTCATTGTAAAGCGATGAATCGGCTAGTGCTTGCTTTAGGGTGTTTGTAGCTTCCTTAACAGGAATTGAGGGGTACAGTGAGATAATATCAAAACTCCCTAAGGTATGAGCAGGCACTACCTTTAGGCTTTTAATTCTTTCTATAAAGTCCTGAGACGACAACAGCACCACATTTGAATGCGGCAGGAAAGGAGACAAAAATGTAGCTAGCCCCTTCTCTAGATTGAAGGATGGAGCACACCTTCTTGAAACGATTGGTCGAATTGGGTTGTCCGGCTTATGATGCTTAAGCCTTGCAAAAATTGGTGGTATCTTTGGCCCTGGAGGTATCCTAGCCGCTTTCCTGATGGTGTCCGGAAGCGCTGTTTTCTTCGCCACCATCTTAACCTGCGCTATCCAACGGTTAAGTGGGGATTTGATTTGGAGTGTTGACTGCGACTGTTGGATGAAGTCCAGGATCCCTTCATCATAGTCCGTCTTGTTCATCACTGCTAGCTGGCCAGATTTGTCTGTAAGGGTATAGATCACGCTAGGGTCACACTTTAGCTGCGCGATGGTCACCTTGTGCTCAGGATTTCTGTTAGAAGCGGTCGAGGAGAACTTCTGCACCTGATCCAGTTTGTTGACGCATTGATATCTAAGTGAGTCTCGATTATCTAGTGGGACTCTGCTAAGTAGGTTTTCTATGGCCGGAACTAGATCTTGAAAGCGCGGACGTGAAGTAAGGCAAAATTTCGGACCTTTCTCTAGTACGCTCAGCTCTCTTTGGGAGAAAGTCTTACTTGAGACGTTGATTATTGGTACCTTGAAAGGAGGAGCGGACGGCTTGCATTGAGCTCGCAAACTGGAGAGCTTTTTATCGTGGGTGGCTGACAGACATCTTCTTTGGCGTTGGACTAGCATGTCTAATCGGCGGAGAGAAGCGTCTAGCTCGAGGGGGATGGAGTTCATCGCAAGGTTCGAGTGCCAGCTGTAAAGACGGGATTCCATCGACATGACTTGTTTCCTTTTTAGTTGTATTAAGTGCGACAGTGTTTGGCGTTGAAAAATGGATTTTTTTCTCATGAACCACGGCGCGTTAATGGTAGATTTGAAGCGCAGAAAGTATGACAGGTACTTTTTCTATTTTCCCTGGCCATCATAAAACCCGGACCCGAATCCCATTGAGAGCGTATGGGACATGCTAGAAGAACAGATCCGGGAGCATAGTTCTCTTCCGTTCAATCTGAGTCAGTTAAATAACTGTCTGGTGAGCGCTTGGTTTGCTGTAGACGTAGATGCACTCCAACACCTTGTGGAATGTATACTAAACCGCATACGTGCTGTAATTAGGGCTAAAGGAGGTACACCCCGATACTGAATAAAAGTTTCTAATTCAGTGGCCGGTATGCGTATTTACACTGTGATCACCTTTACAAGCAGCTACTGTGTAAGTGAACAGTAGAATTTTTGATGATCATTGGAACATAAATACCATAAATATGCTGGGATATTAATTACCCTCCTCCTAAATGTTACAGTTTCGTGTGAAAATGAACAAGATAAGGGGATTACATGGGATTTTCTCGATATCAGGAGCATATCAGTTCTTACATGTAAAATAAAACTCGAATTTCATTGTACGAGAATTAGTTTATAAGATTGTTTTTCGAAATAGTGAAATTCATGTAGATAGAAAACAGTTTGCTTTCCTTAATATAAATCTGTAAAAGTCTGCACTATTACTTTAACAAGGCATGGATACTAAAACTTGAAAACTGACTAATTTTCACATGTGTGACTTTAAAGAAAGAAATAAAGAAAACAAACTGCATTTAAATTGAAATCCTTTAAAGCTGGATAAAACAGTTCTGTTCCAGAAACTTTTTCTCTGCTTTTTATTAAATAACATATATTTTACTTTCCTATGCTTTTTGCTTTAACTAATATATTTCCAATATTGTTTTCGTCGCTATTCTATCTTTTTGTGTGATTCATTTGGAAATTTGAATTTGTAACGTCCGTTTTGTTTTGCTTCAGAACTTGTTAAAGTAATGTCACTGAGCTAATTTTTGGACTTCTACTTTTTTCCCGAATACGACAAACTTAAGGAGCCTGTAATTCTAACAGAAATAGATGAATATTTATGATTCCATGTCCAGCATTAACAAATGAGACTGAGAAAGGCTATGCTATTTTTATTAAAATTATGATTTGTACGTAAATTTGAAGTAAACAGAAGGATAAGAAAGGAAAGCATTAAGTTTTATGGATCGAAAATGAAAAGACAATTAGTATTAGCACCAATAAATTGTTTAGACATTACTAATACAAAGTAAAACAATAATGTAAAACAAGATAGTTGACACCGAATTTTCGGGTGTAATAAGCACGTCTTTTGAATCCGTTCTGACGCAAATTAAATTTATCAAAGCTATTCAAAGTCAATGCAACCAGTATGGAAAACAATAGATCTGACCAAAGAAAGAAGATTTTCAATCGGGTTTTTAATCCCTCAGATATTGCTGTAAACGGAATCGTGAGCTTACGAACTCTTAGAAACAGAGATATCGACAAAAATAAGATGGGACTTTACGTCCCCTGGTGGGAAATGCATGCATTATTTTAAGAAGAAAGTATTCTCAAAAGGTTTATCCGTATAAGCGGTATCGGTCGAAGAAAAAAATTAGTCGAGTTTTCAGGAGCCCAGATTTTGCAACAAATACTTCAGAAGCAGAAATTAACATATATGACCCCTGGTGGCTAAACCATTCTTTACCAAACATTAGAAATTATGTGAAAACTATTTTCCATCAGGTCTTGTATGCGATACAGGAAGAATTTTTCAAATCAGAGCTTTAGGAGCAGAAATAACGCCGAAAACGCAATTTACCTTTGTGCCCCCTAGCGGAAAGTGTATGATTTATTTGAAAATTTTTAATTTATAGGAAAAAACACTTCGCATCGGAAACACTATCCAACAAAGAAGGAATTTGTCAAATCGTACTCTTAGAAGTAGAGATATTGACAAAAATAAGATATACATCCTCGCCCCCTGGCGTAGAAACCATGCATTTTTCCAAAAAGAAAATTTTCCTGAAAGGTTTGTCGACATGAGTAGTATCGGTCAACAAACGAGGTTTTTGTCAATCGAGAATTTAGAAGCTCATATTTTGCTGCAAACACAACAGAAGCGGAAATTAAGATTTACGCCCCTGGTGGCCAAACTATTCTTTTAAAGAATTAGAAATTATGTGCAAACGATTTCCCATCAGCAGCTATATCCGGTGCTGAAAGAAGTTTTCAAATCGGAGATTTAGAAGCAGAGATATAAGGGGCAACGCAATTTACCGATACGCCCCTAGCGGAAAATCCATGAATTACTTTAAAAATTTGAAATTATATGAAAAACATGTCACACAGAAAACACTATCCAACAAAGAAGGAATTTTTCAAATCGGACTCCTAGAAGTAGAGATATTGACAAAAATAAGATGTACATCTACGCCCCCTGGCGGAGAAACTGTGGAATACTTTAAAAAGAAAATATTCCGAAAAGGTTTATCGATGTCAGTGGCAGCAGTCCACGAAAGAATTTTTTAATCGATATTTTAGAAGCTCAGATTTTATGGCAAATACATCAGAAGCAAAAATTAACACTTACGACCCCTGGCTGCCAAAGTATTCTTTACCAAAAATTTGAAATTATATGCAAAAGATTTTCCATCAGGAGATGTATCCGCTGAAGAAATTTTTTTCAAATCGGAGTTTTAGAAGAAGAGTTATCGGGGAAAATGTAATTTACTTTTACGCCCCTAGCGGAAAATCTATGCGTAATTTGAAAAACTAACTATATCTAAAATACTCTTCGACATAAATGGAATCAAAAGATATAAATGTTTTTTTCAATCGGATGTTTAGAAGCAAATATGTGGAATAAAACGTATTTTTGAATTCGACATCATCTGCATTTACGCCCTCTACCGGCTAAATTGTACATCGTAAAAAAAAAAGACGAAATAAAGGATCATCATTTGCATATTTCAAGCTTCCCAATGCAAAAATAATTTTTCAAATCGGACTAATAGTTGCAGAGATATCGCGGGTACAGGCGGACGGACGGATGGACGGACAAACCGATAACAGAAGCACGATCTTTTTTACAAAAGACGTGCTAATAAGAGGATCATTTTGTTCTTGAAGAGTTTTACACACTTAATCGTAATCTACATAATCAAAATGCCTGTAGTATTTTTAATTTATAATACACTGCCGGACAATTGCTAAGGACGGATGACAATAGCAACGATAGCAACCATAAAATGGAAGGCAGGAAAATGTGGAAATTAGCATAAGTGCGGGATACAGTAAGACGTGTTGTGTGTATGCAAATTTTGAATTGCCGAACTTGTTCGTGACGTCATAGCGCTGATAAGAGATATAAAGGATTTGACGCGTATTGACCGTTGTTGTTCAAACGCAAAGTTGAAAGGGAAAGAATCAATTGACGAACTTGCAATTTTCAGTATGTCTTCCCGACATCACCTAGATGATTTTACGCGTGGCCGTATTATTGTCAAGATTGAAGAAACGCGAAAAATAACAGATGTTGCCAGGGAGTTCGACGTCAGCCACAGTGTTGTTTCAAGGCTTTGGAAATTATTTCGAACAAATGGAGAGTGTAGCAAACGTCACGGGGGAGGTCGTGTTCACAGTACGACACCTGCAGAAGATCGGTACATAGTGCTATCAACAAAAAGACACCGGCGCAGCACAGCTAGTGAGGTAGCATATAAGTTTATGGCTGCTACTGGACGCGGATCTCCCGAAAAACTGTCGCCAGACGTTTGCATGAAGGAGGACTATACGCTCGCCGTCCTGTTGTGTGCATCCCATTGTCCAGACGTCACCGTACCGCCCGTTTGCAATGGGGCCATCAACATCGCAATTGGACTGATAACGACTGGTCTGCTATCCTCTTCTCAGATGAGAGTAGATACAGTCTATCGTCTGATTGTCTACGACAACTGATCTGGCGTGATAGTGGTACTGCATATTGTCCAGCAAACATACAGGAAAGGGACCGATATCTGACATGTAGTGTCATGGTATGGGCTGGCATCGTGATCAATGGCCGTACGTCCCTCTAGTGCTTCCAACTGGGACTATGACTGGCCAACGATACATTAATGATATTCTGCTACCTGATGTTCGCATATTCCCTGGTGCTGTCGGTGATAGATTCATTTTCATGGACGACAACGCAACATGTCTTCGAACAGTCACTGTCCAGGAGTGTCTTGAGAGCAAGGATATTCAACGCCTCGTATGGCCAGCACGTTCTCCAGATCTGAATCCCATTGAAAATGTGTGGGATGCTTTGGGGAGGAGTCTTGCTGGTCGCCAATGCCCTCCAATAAACAAGGACACCCTCATCCGTGCACTGACAGAGGAATGGGATAAATTACTCCAACAGCTGCTTGAAAATGTTGTGCAAAGCATGACACGACGTGTGGAATCTTGCATCGCCCTCCATGGTGGCCATATCCCGTATTGACATCTTACGCCAGAACGCCTGCAGACGGTAATTGCATTTTTTTCATGTTTACGTATTCTGCACAAAATGGCCTGTTTGTCCCTTGAACACGTTCCAAAGCTTCTGGATTTCAGAGCACAATAAATTGTCTTTCTTGTAATGTCCTGGCATTCTGACATTATTTTACTTCACTTGGCATCCAACCACACTTACTTTTTTAAGAGCTATATAGCTGTTTATGATCCGTCCTTAGCAATTGTCCAGCAGTGTACATATCCATGGGGATTGCAACCCTCTATTTCGATTTAAAAAAGTTTTATCGTGGCACAGGCATATTACGGTTGCTAATTAAGGAAGCAATGTTGAACATCCTTCTGCTCTGTTCACAAGCGAACTCTGCAGGGATAGATGGAACTCTCTCAGCGCATTTACCGACGGTAAACGCCACGGAACTAATCCCGATCCAGGAATTGGACACACCGACAGGTGGTGCGAACTGGGGAGGTCGTACACGATAGACCGTGTACCCATTGAGACTTCCCTGAGAGATTTTCTTTAGGCTGAAGTCTTTAATATGTTACATTGACGTGACAACACTGTTTCAATCACATTGATACACAGTTCACAATTCCATTGACATTCATTTACAGAGACAGAGGTATTCAAGAAAACGTTGCATGGTTTCTCTGGGAACGCAGTCCCTTCATTCTTCGGTGGGAGCGCAGTTCCATTTCCAGCTGTGACTGATGGTTTTAATTGTATTGCACTCTCGCTCGTTGGTTGGACAATCACGCCTTAGGCTCGGACACTCCGGGTCCAAACTCGAGTGTGCGGTATGCAATCTCAGCAAGAACTTTTCATTGGCCCTGCTGCAATTTAGGCAGTTAGCATCGTTCTGGCAGTTCCAGTATTTATGTGCGGCATGGCCGCAGCAGGCACAGCTCTCAAATACGGTGAAACACCGGGCCTTATAGTGTCCGTTGCATTTAAAGCAACGAGTCTTTCGGAGGAATTCATGAGCGGAGTGAACCCTCCAGGCAAGATTCACCTTGCCACTCTTCAGAATGGTTTTAAAGTCCACTGGTGTTTAAAAACCATTAAACCCCAGTGGACTTTAAAATCATTCAGTGGACTTTATTCTTTATTACCCAGTGGATTTATTATCCCTCTTGCATTGATCGGGCTCTTTTAAGTTGTTTTGCCGAGGGATGTCGTACTGGACAAATCTTTCCTCCGAGTCTTTCTCGGTTCCGTATACGATCAATCTGGGCAGTTTTCTTTGAGGTCTCTTTACCTCGTAGGCCTCAACTAGGTCTTCTATTTCAGAGTACGCTTCCTCGAGCTTCTGCATGTCTCGGCGTACGTGCACTCAATCGCAATGGCACGATTATTCACTTTACACACACTTTTAATTCCGATCCCATGCGCACCAGGGTAAAGCTCCACGGTGATCGTTTCCTTTACATCTGATAAGGTCTTCTCCCAGTCCTTTGAGAAGACCAGGAGGGTGTGCCTGGGTTGGAATGTTTTCCTTTGGTCTTGGCTTTGACAGCTTTGGCATAGGATCGCTGTCGCTGCGATTCACCCGCCACATTCTTCACCATTTCTTCAATTTTTGTCTTTAAGAAACTGATTTTCATCAGTTGTGCAATTTGGGCCTACTCCAAGATTGGACGAATGAGGCCTCTGCGCTGTGTGATACTCTGGTGTTAGGGTTGTCCAGGAGTTGATTAAGCTCCATGAACAAGCCGTTAAGCACTTCTGTCTATGTGCTTACACCAATCTCTGTATCCCTCTCCCCCATCTCTGGGTTTGAGGGATCCCAGTACGATGGTCTGTGCTCGATAGGTGACCCCATACTTGGCCCACTCATTGAAATGGGGGGACCGGCGCGACGTCGACTCGGTGGGGTCGGATAGGCTGGCGGCAGTCAGCTCTCAAAAGAGCTTTTTCGTCCAAACACGGACTTTACTTAACAAGCGCGCCTCATGCGGGAACCTTACCACACCACTTGCGCTTTCGCTTTACAAACTCGATCAAATTCTTGCCTGTCAGCTCCAGATCAGCCCGGCTGGATAGACCTGGCTGCCGGTCTGCTAATTAAGGAAGTCGAATATTCAAGAAAACGCGTCTTATTCTACACATAGCCTTTTTTACGTTTTCCAACCGTAGGTTGAAGAAGCGTGTATGCTCCAGCTTTGTCCATCCGTCCGTCCGTCCGTCTGTTCGACCATATTGAAAATGGGCGAAACAGGATCAAAGGTTAGGGCATAGGAGCAGGATTCATTCCATTGCTCTTATGCGTCATAACTTGCGTAAAAATGGTTCGATTTCGATGAAGTTTTAGTATGTGGTAGTAAACCAACTGGGTACGATCCCTATTGAAAACGGGTGAAATGGGGTCAAAGGTCAGGACATAGGAGCTGGATCCATTCCATTGTCTTTATACATTATAACTTGCGTAAAAATGGTTCGATTTCGATGAAATTCTAGTATGTGGTAGGGAACCAACTGGGGACGAACCCTATTGGAAATGGGGTCAAAGGTCAGGCAGGACATAAGAACGGGATTTATATCATTGCCCTTATGCGGCATAACTTGCGTAAAAATGGTTCGATTTCGATGAAGTTTTAGTATGTGGTAGGGAACCAACTGGGGACGAACCCTATTGAAAATGGGCGGAATGGGGTCCAAGGTCAGGACATAAAAGCGGGATCCATTCCATTGCTTTTATGTGTCATAACATGCGTAAATATGGTTCGATTCTGATGAACGTTTAGTATGGGGTAGGGAACCACCAGGGCACGAACCCTATTGAAAATGGGCAAAATGGGGTCAAAGGTCAGGCTGGGCATAAGAGCGGGATTTATTCCATTGCCCTTATGCGGCATAACTTGCGTTAAAATGGTTCAATTTCGATGAAATTTTAGTATGTGGTAAGTAACCCCCTGGGGACAAACCGTATTGAAAATGGGCCGAATGGGGCCAAAGGTCAGGGCATAGGAGCGAGATTTATTCCACAGCCATTATCCACATAACGTGAGTAATAATTTCTGGTATGTTGGAAAGCGTATCATAATCAATGCATTGCATGATTTTACTAACTTGTTTTTTTTAACAACGAACACTAATGCGATATAACTAAAGTCTGGTAGTTCAAATTCTGTGTAAGGAAACGCAAACGGTGAAAAGATCATCCATCTGAGCGAGTCGATAATTTCGCAGCCCGATGTCGTCAATCACACTTGGGCAATACCAGCCTACGTCCGTCAAACTTGTAACGCTGTTGGCAACACTAAGTAAGCAGAAATAGTAGAACTTGGGAATCATGGCATTTATGGATTTACTGAGTGAATGGCAGCGAATCTACTAATTGTTCTACCATGAGAGATGACCTTCCTAATACTTTCTTGTGCCAAGCAGTCCTGCAGGGTTGTACCACTGTTTATATTTAGAGGTCCAATGTAATTCAGCTCTTATGGTTGGTTATTTAGACGTCAGAAACGATAACGGGTACGCAGAAGGGAATGTTAAACTCATATAACAAATGATAGAAGAGGCCTGCGCTACATCACTTAGCATTACAGAATTTGGAAGATGGAATAATAGTGACGATGTCTGTGCATACTGGCAACGTTTCTCCAGATCACAGAACTGAACGCTCTTTACCTGGTTAACTACACGCAAATGAAAATAAACGGAGCAGCTGAGGAACCAAAATCACACTCACGGCTTGCTTTCATTAGCGTCGTGAAAGGGTGTGGAATATCAATAGAGTGGTTTTCAGCAAATAATTACAGGTTCAGCCATACATCACCGTGACGAGTCACAACAAGACTGTTATACAAGTGAAATATATTCAAGTTAATGCCTTGAAAGTCAACAGACAGAATGCAATTAATGCCTTGAAATGCTTACATCATGAACAGGTATTGGTATTGTAGTGCAGATTAAAGCATGTATCGCAACATAAGACCTTTGACGGCTAGCATGATAATTATGCGTTACCTCCAAAATCTAATTTCAGTAATGCTAAAATGGTTTCAGAAATCACATATTTCAATAATTATCAGCATCCGGCCACAGAGATTTAACTTTTTTCTCTCTTACTTGAATATCTTTCACTTGTATCTACTGTGATATTAAACAATGTTTCAGAAAAAATTCAGGTATCGTAAGTTTCTTCCAGTTTGTCCGTAGATATGCATAACTGTTTCTCTTACAATTTTTTTATTTGCTTAAAACGGGTTTTCCATTATGTCTGTTCTTGCTAGGAGAAGTGGTGATCTTTTACGAAAGAGAACTCAGGTCACGTGACTCGACTCGCGAACCCACCAAATACTTGTGGCTTTAATAGTACGGAGGACCGATTCTCACCTCACTCACTTATTCATGCTGGAAGCTGTGTCCTAGATGTTCTCATGCCAGCAGCGCGTTGGTGCGCTGCCAAAAGTTAATCAGACAGAAGTTGCCTTTCCCGAAACCTCAAACCAGTTCTTACCGTTAGTCGGATTATGCTCCGATGTGTCCTACATGGAATAAGCTGTTCTTCGTACTGCAGCAAAAGTTTCACCTTCATCGTTCATATCTTGTTTTGCATTTACGTATATAGTTGTGGTTTTAACTGTATTGTAACTTTTAAGCAAATTTATTCTACTTGCCAGAATGGATAAATTTATTTTTAAAAGAAAGCGTGAGCCAAGTGATTTAATATCTAGTGAGCCTGATACGTCAACATTACCAAGTTTAAGTGTTGAACATAACCATGTAGATGCAGGCCATTCTTTGCCAGCATTTAGCTCTATGTCTTCTAATACGACTAAGACTCAAATACCACCAGTACGAGGACGAGCAGCACATAAAAGGAACTTTCAAGCTCATTGAATCATATGATCCTGGTATCAACTTGCACAGCTGAAATATTTTTCTCAAGTCTTAGGAAGCTCAAGAAATACTTGAGATCATCAATGAGTCGAAGACGACTAAATTCAACTGCTATTTTGAACTGTCACTGAACTCTCACAGCTTTACTAGATCTGGATGAAATAGATAACGAGTTCATCTCAAGAGTGGACATAAGGCGCCAAACATTTGCATTAAAAAAGAAATAAGAACTTTCATGAGGTGGAGGTAGATAAGTTTCATACCCTGTTTTTCAATTTATAATATGGTACTAGGTTAAGTTTTGAAATGGCATTATAAACATTTTTTTTTTGAGAATTTGATTCAGTTTTGATACTTCATTTATGAGTATTGCATACTTTTTTTGTATCAAAGTTTCAATGTCAAATAGTTCAAAATTGTTGTAGCCACCGTAATAATAATAATAATAATAAGTTAACATCAAATAAACAATATTACTTTCTTATGTATTCACTGTTGCCCATATAATCCACAAAAATTAAAACAAAAATTGCATGTTCTGCAAAAAACGCATCCATTGCCCCGCCCCCAATAATTTACGCAATTCGGCGTCTATGATTGACACTGGTATTTCATATTCTCCGTCCTCTTAAACTGATGAAATTTCATATTCTGTTAAACTAGTGAAAACCAAATCAACTTTTCAAGAACTTGCACAAATACTCAAGCGTGGACACGCAAAAATTTTCAGCATGTCGCAAAGGCGAAGCAAGAAATGGTTTAGTCTCTCATGAACTGCTCATTAAGCCTATTTTTAGACTAACCCTTTTCATGAGAGACTAAAATCACAATACATACATGAGGAACTACCGAAATGACACGATAACTATTTTAACTCCAATGTTAAAATATTTAATATATACATTTAAAAGATGATATAATAAAATATGTACACACATGAGATCTTTCGGTGCCCAAAGTGGGTACCATCTTCAGATGTTGTTAAAATTCACCAAACGTACGTGAAAAACAGTATGTTATTTATATAAGACTGCAGTCGTAATGACGTAACTAGTATAAAATGGGCTTAACCAATGAGAGTATGGAACAACATTTGTTGCTGGTCAAACATAAAATTAATAGGTATAGTTTATTGATTTATTATTGCCTAACCCTACAAACCCAAGTATGTTTTCCACTGTATAGGTATAAATTCTGGTAAATTATCACTGCAGGCTGTATTCCCATATTTCATAATATACAAACTCTCAACAAATCTTAAAGTTGATCTAGATTTTGGTGTGTTGAGAATTTTAATCTCGTTCCAGTCAGGATGATAATTACCTTGGTTTACAAGTCGTGCTAAAGCTGTGGTTGTATCTCTATTTTTAACATCATATTTATGTTCTTTTAATCTAGCTGATATTAAACGAAAAGTGGAGCCTATGTACACTTTTTGTTGTTCATTTTCTTCTATACTGTTAAGAAGGATAACATACACACCATGTTTAAGATGCCGCAGAAACCAAGGCTTGTTCATTAAGCCTATTTTTAGACTAACCCTTTTCATGAGAGACTAAAATCACAATGCCAGTAAGAACATCCATTTCTATCGTCACGCAGAAACCAAGGCTTGTTCATTAAGCCTATTTTTAGACTAACCCTTTTCATGAGAGACTAAAATCACAATACATACATGAGGAACTACCGAAATGACACGATAACTATTTTAACTCCAATGTTAAAATATTTAATATATACATTTAAAAGATGATATAATAAAATATGTACACACATGAGATCTTTCGGTGCCCAAAGTGGGTACCATCTTCAGATGTTGTTAAAATTCACCAAACGTACGTGAAAAACAGTATGTTATTTATATAAGACTGCAGTCGTAATGACGTAACTAGTATAAAATGGGCTTAACCAATGAGAGTATGGAACAACATTTGTTGCTGGTCAAACATAAAATTAATAGGTATAGTTTATTGATTTATTATTGCCTAACCCTACAAACCCAAGTATGTTTTCCACTGTATAGGTATAAATTCTGGTAAATTATCACTGCAGGCTGTATTCCCATATTTCATAATATACAAACTCTCAACAAATCTTAAAGTTGATCTAGATTTTGGTGTGTTGAGAATTTTAATCTCGTTCCAGTCAGGATGATAATTACCTTGGTTTACAAGTCGTGCTAAAGCTGTGGTTGTATCTCTATTTTTAACATCATATTTATGTTCTTTTAATCTAGCTGATATTGAACGAAAAGTGGAGCCTATGTACACTTTTTGTTGTTCATTTTCTTCTATACTGTTAAGAAGGATAACATGCACACCATGTTTAAGATGCCGCAGAAACCAAGGCTTGTTCATTAAGCCTATTTTTAGACTAACCCTTTTCATGAGAGACTAAAATCACAATGCCAGTAAGAACATCCATTTCTATCGTCACGCAGAAACCAAGACTTGTTCATTAAGCCTATTTTTAGACTAACCCTTTTCAGGAGAGACTAAAATCACAATGCCAGTAAGAACATCCATTTCTATCGTCACTCAGAAACCAAGGCGTGTTTATTAAGCCTATTTTTAGACTAACCCTTTTCATGAGAGTGTAAAATCACAATGCCAGTAAGAACATCTATTTCTATCGGTGTATGTATTAATGGATGTGCGTCAAGCTTTCGCGCACCTACGAGAGGATTTCTCAAAGCATATTAATACAACACAACTTCCAGCTCCTGGCAAAAGTTATGCACTCACCGCGACATGACCATAGAGGCGCATAGTAGGTAGTATGCAGAAACGACCCAAATGAAGTAGGCGAAACGAAAACGTATTTTAATGAAAGCTGCGCATCTGAGCACCAGACAGCTAGACTCATATAAAGGAATGTAGAATATCTAACTGAAATACATAATGATATATAACAGCACGTATGGGAAATAATTATAGAATCACTGACATCGGAGGAAAAAATTATGGAATCAACATATAGATTCTGAACGGAATCTGAGCATAGTACACGTTCGTATATATGCGTGGCGATAAAAAGAAGTGGCTGTGGCTGCGAATCAGCAGTATCACGCCGTTCCTGATGTAACAGCATGGCGCCTAGCAAGGAGTTATCAATAGAAACGAGGGACAGTATTGTTAAGCGTCTTTAAGAAGAAATATTGACAAAAGACGTGGCAAAAAATGTTGGTTACTCGCAATCGGCGGTGTCAAAACTTTGATGCAAGTATAAACAGAACGAGACGGTTATAAGAGGGAAACATAGCAGTCGCACAAGGAAAACATCAAAGCGTTAGAACAGAAAATTAAAAGAAATACATCTTCAAAACCGTAAATATACAACAACGCAAATGGAGTCAAAGTTGGTGGATACAGGTATTGATGTCTGGGACAGAACAGTACGAAACGGTTTGAAGAAAATGGGATTTTCTTAGAGAAAAGCAAAACAGAAACCAGCTTTGACAACTAGCCAAAATAAAAGACGTTTATAGTGGGCCAAAGGAAAGCAATCATGGTCTGTACAAGATTGAATGAAAGTGATATTCAGTGATGAATCACGAATGTGCAGTGGTCACGGAGATGATACTGGAACGTTTGTCTGTCGACGCCCTATGAGGAAAACTGCTCCAAGAAAACAGTGAAGCTTTCCCAGTCACTCATGATATGAGACTGCATGTCCGGTGAAGAACCAGATGAGATGACAATCATCACATGAACAGTCACTGCGCAGGTATACATTGCCGTTTTATAGAACTTTCTTATTCCATCGAAAGAAAATGGGTTTGGCGATGATGAGATCATATTTCATGAGGATAATGCCTCATGTCACAGGGCCAGAAGTGTGCAGCAATTTCTTCAGGAATGACATATAAGTACAATGACATGGCTAGCATACAGTAAAGATCTAAATCCTATTGAGAATATGTAATGAAATTTGAAGAAACTAGTCCAGGCGAAATCATCCTGTGGCAAATCTTATTTGGTGATTGCTATTCGGGAATGTATGAAAGAGCTTGATAGTGACTATTGTTTCTCATTAGTGACATTTATGCCTCAAAGAATCCAGGCGGTCATCAAAGCTCGTGGAGGAGTTACGAAGTATTAAAGTGGATAAATACTATATTCCATATCTACTTATTCTATAATTTTTCCCTCCGATGTCTGTGAGTCTACAACTATGATATTTTCCACACGTGTTGTTACACATCGTTATGTATTTCAGTCAGATACTCGTATTGTAAGTTCCTTCATATGTGTCCTGCTGTCTGTATCTTAGACAAGGAGCTTTCATTAAACTGTTTTCTGTTTTCGTTTCGCCTACTCCCTTTGTGTCGTTCCTACATGCTACCTACTATGCGCCTCCATGTTCATGTGACAGTGATTCCATAATTTTTGCCAAGAGTTGCATATGGAAGACAACAAGCAGCATAGGTGAAATGTTAAATTTTAAATTTTAAAATAAAATACTGTATTTGAGTTAACTTAGATATGGCACGTAGGTTTAAAGTTGCACGCGAAAAAAAAAAAGAAATAAAAAAAAGGAAGAAACTGAAACGGATCAAAGTTTTATTCGTGTTAAAGAATAAAACTTGTATTTGAGCATTTTCTTAAGACCCAAAAACTCTTCCTTAAACTAGCCATAATGTGTGATGAAGAATCGATTACGAAAATTACGCCGCGTGACTGGACAAGCACTCTTCATTGGAGAAGATAACCGACCGGAATTCCAGGGAAAAAAATATTGAACACTAGTTGGTAATCTATGGCGGATGTTGTTCGTTTTGAATTCCCGAAGTTCAATCAGAATGCCAGTATGGAGATCTGCTGTTCTTTCAAAGTCATTGCCTAAAATCTGTAAAAGAACGGTTTTGATCAACAGAAGGATCTCATTGCTGTTATACGCCGAACAGGACGACAAGCTGCTAAAGTTTACTCCAGAAATTTACAAGACTTGGGGCTGGAAATATACTATCCACCAACAAGTAATCGGACACCCCTGCAATCGACGATATCTGTGGTCCTGATACACGTCACGGCCGCCGCCGTTAAATATCGTATGGGAAACAACAACGCAACCAGTCGCATGCAAGATGCCACGCAGTTATCCAGCAAGTTGAAGTACCCAAAATCGACAGTGGCCTACGTGATTGGCAAGTGGAAGATGAGAGGTGACTGTCGGAATGTGACCCGACCAGGCAGACCCACAAAACTGGGAGTTAGAGACCGACGGGTGCTGGCCAGAGAAATTCGGAAGAACCGCACCAAATCGATGGGCCACATGCGCGAGGAGTTTCAACAGGCATCCGGGAGTGTTCTTTCGATGAATACCATCCGTAAGGAAGCCCATCTGCTCGGTTATCATGGACGTGCTGCCGCCCACAAGCCTTTGATCACCAAGTCCAATAGCGCTGCTTGGCTAACGTGGTGCACAGAACGTCAACAGTGGACCGTTGAACAGTGGAAACAGGTTCTCTGGAGCGACGAATCAAGGTTCACCCTCTACCGTTCGGATGGCAGGGTCTGGGTTTGGCGTCTCCCTGGAGAACGCTCTCCTGCCGGAATGTATTTTGGCAACTGTGAAGTTCGGGGGCGGTGGAATTATGCTATGGGGGTGTTTCTCCTGGTATGACACGGAACCCTTGGTCGCAATTCCTGGTAGACTCAACGCCGAGACCTACTGCACCATTTTGGATGACCATGGGCTTCTTACGTTGTGGCAGTTTTACGGGGTGGACCCATGTTACTTTTTGGATGACAATGCCACCTGTCATGTTGCGAATTCCACCATGGCTTGGTATGGTAACAATGGGGTTAATCGAATGGACTGGCCTGCGCAGAGCCCAGAACTTAACCCTATCGAGCACCTCTGGGACGAGTTGGAGCGACGAATTAAGGGGTGCCCCCACCGTCCGAAATCGGTGAAGGAACTGACCTGTCTTCTCCAAGCCGAGTGGAAGAACATACCGCTATCCGTCGTACAACGCCTGGTTCAGAGTATGCCCCAGAGGGTCGCTGCTCGTGGAGGCTCCACCAACTATCGAAGGTGAATAAACCTTGTTTTCTTTTGCTATCACAGGTGTCCAATTACTTGTTGGTAGATAGTGTATAAACGTCATCCGCCATATTCAGAGATGATCTTTTAATAGGAGAAAGGTTAGCATTAGCGCTATGGGTTTTGAAATCGGTTCCACAGATAAACGGTTTTAATGAGGGCTGGTCGACTAGTCGTCTCTGTGAGAAGTTTCACTGTAAAACGTTTCAAAAGTCTAATTTAATCAGAATAAAGGAATTTGAATAGATCTACACTGTTAAAACTTTTGTGGTAGGTTGCACCAAAATATGGTGCTACACCTGCTGCACCACTTTCTGAGAAAAGATACAGTATTGTGTGGTGAAAACAAAACCCAACAACATGGTGAAACTTTGCACTACGTTATGGTACAAGGCTGCACCACATTATGGTGCAAGGTTGTACCATGTTATTGGGTTCTGTTTGCACCACACAGTGCTGAATCTTTTCTCAGAAAGTGGTGCAGAAGGTGTAGCACCACTTTTTGGTGCAACCTAGCACAAAATCTTTAATAGTGTATCAGTCATAAATAAAAAAAGGATTCTCACTCTAAGTGAAAAAGTTATTTCATGAAAATGTTTTTCCTTCTTTTTTTATTGAATGTTTCCGGGATTATACTATTTCAGTACTTTCTCTCTCACACACAAATAAGGGATCTCACCATATTTTATAAAATAAATGTGAACAGCCGTACAGCAGATGAAACATTTAAAGTCACACGTAACAACTCCTCTTGAAACTTTAGTCAGGAATCTCTGTAGAAATGCATTTGAAAAAGTTTCATTTAGATTCCTTGAGTAGCGGGTACACTGCCAGTGAAAGCGAGAGGCTGAAGACGAAATCTAAACTTAGCTAGAAATCTGAAAACATTATTTTATCAAATTCTATTCGTGTAATATAACACTTTTTGCAGCAATCACAGAATGTTATTATGCGGAACATAACGCATTTCTTACAAAGATTGACTATTATAAAAAGGAATTAAATATAAATCTCGCAGCTTTTAAAACTAAAGCTTTGCTTGGAAGATTTTCATTCAATAGAAAGGGAAAACCGCAAGTTGACTACTTTTACAAATTGTGTATTTTATTCGTTTAAAAGCCGGATAATATTGACTGCAAATGGAGAATTTTGAAAGCATTCATAATAATTCCACAATTCATTCATTCCTTTTATTGTTTCGCCAATAAAAGGAATCCGTCCTTCAGTCTTGGTAGGTTTTCGAATTTAGCATAATGGAATAAAAGGCAGAAAGAGCGAGTGAAGGAAGAAAAATTACAATACTACAGCATTTGCTTTTTTGGAACAATTACAAATCATCGACTCGCAAACACGCATTTTCATGTGTCGCATGCGAAACATCACGCAATGTTTAAAACAATATTGGAATTCCCTTACTTTCATAAATAATTGACATTTCCTTTTTATTTATATTTCGATCTGCAGACGATCTTTTTCTACAGTTGTTGCGATTTTTGAATCAAAAACGTCGAAACATTGGTAATAGTATGGCAGTTACCTGGTAAGAGAGAATGGTTCCCCGTTCTAGGTCTGGATTAGAATGTTGAGTGAACATATAATTATTTGCATACGTTCTTATGGCAGTGGTACTTTCCCTTACCTGGAGTCAATTATGATCCAAGGAATAAATAAATTCTTCCAGAAAGGCAAAAATCTGAAATATAGCATCCCTTTGCTAACGACCAAGCAAGGAAACCAATAAGAAGAGTATACTTGGAACTGAAATACAGATTTAGATAAAGCACAGAAAACTGAATGAAGTAAACACAAACGGATCCTTTACTTTATCTCAGTAATTCAAGAGATCATGGTAGCTCTTAGGAGATTATGCATGTTCAATGTATTTTTAAAGGATTTACTATGAAATATTTTAATTTTTACTGTCTTCTCTGTTTTTGGGTTTGAGCAGATACGCTTCCCCAGGAAAGTGTCAGCGCACTAAGTGCTGCCATTCTTTTTTGATAATTTCCAAAATCTATGATCATTTGTTATTGTTCCTCTTCTCCCATTTTCCAATTCCTTCTCCTATTTTTCTGCTCCAAAAAAGGGTTTTTATGTGCCAAAATTTCTAAAGAACCCCATTTTTACTTTATGGACTATGTGCTTGGAAAATGTCTATCAAATCCAGTCTCCTTTCCAACATCATTTGCTGCTGGTTGCTTCATGTTGTACAATTTTTGTCTAATGCTGACGACCTGTACCTCCCCGTATCCTGGGACCACATTCATATTTTACACTGTAGAATACTCTTTCCTGTGCTTAATGTTAGAAAAATAACATTGCTTTATTAGGTAATTCCGGTGCTAGTCTGACGTGGAATATTTTGCTTCTGCTCCCCAGTTTCTCAAGCAGTCCTTTGTGAATCTTTACTTTTCTATTTAAGTAAAACTTTACTTTTGAATCCTTTTTCTTTCCCTTTCTCGTAAAAATATTTGTAATTAGGAAGTAGGGGTGATCATTTTCCCCCGCTATAACTTAAAATTCTTGCTTGTTAGTTAGTTACAGCTTCTGAAGAATTTAATTCATATATCTTAAAAAAATGTGAGGTCTTATAAGATTTAAGGTGGACGTCAAGTAATTTTGCTTCCTATACTTCCAATGGAAAAACTTTTGTACACATTTCCTTCACAATTAGTGTGTTCCCAAAGATGAAAATTTGAACATCGATTAAAATAGCTTCATATTATAAATTGGAATACTTAATATTTTCTAAAACAAAACCGTATTTATATTAAAAATCAATAACTTTTCCTTTGGTGGTGTTGAAACCAGAAAAAAGATGGCGCGACCTGTACTTTGATGACGTCAATAGACAAACAAATGTTGGATTGCATAATTATGGTTATGTTTTAGAAAATATTAAGTATTCCAAGTTATAAAATGAAGCTATTTTAATCGATGTTCAAATTTCCATTATTGGGAACGCATTAATTATGAAGAAAATGTGTGCAGGAGTTTTTCCATTGGAAGTATAGGAAGCAAAATTACTTGACGTCCACCTTAATGTAATGCAATAAGACAAATCGAAAAAATCAAGAATTTATTATTGTTAGAACGGTTTTCATGAACACGCGTTTCAATTCGACTTTTATTTCTTGTGAGAGTCAAGTGACGGTAATTTAGTAAATTCCGTGCTGCATTTTATGGGGTAATTTGATGTTTATGAAGTGAGTTTAAAAAAATTAGTATGTTTTTCAAGAACAGTTCCTTTGGCTTCCTAAAATAATTATAAATAACGTTGATGTACTTCGCACATGAGTAGAAAATTGAACGTCTAGTCAATGCTTTTTCTTCCAATTATTTAGGTGGTTTGGCCAGAAAGAATGATAATGGTAAATATACTGATTTTGTCTTAAGAATTCATCCTCGAACGGGAAATAATTATGTCTCTAACAAAAGAGTCTAATTTACCAATCCATATCAGTTCTTTACTTCAATTTTGAAAAACCTTTTTTCAGCCCGATGTTCTGCTAGTAATTTCGTGAAGCCTGTCCATAGTAATATAAATGCACGGGCACCATATCTAGACGCGCCATTAAAGGATGTCCTATAGATTAGGCATTTTTTCGAATTTTCCTTTGAGGTCTTTTGAATTTTTCACTGAAGAAGGAAAATCAGTAAATATTGTTTTCGAATGGTTCAAAAGAAGTAATTTGAGTTTCTTGAGTTTGAAACTTTGACTCTGCGTGGAACTCATATCTTAAATGCATAACAATATTCCTCAAAGATGAAAAATGACAAAAAAGCAGATTCAGTATTTTTTCAAATATAGCACCATATAGCTCCTAAATATTTTAAGAATGGCAAAATATAATACAACCAAAGTTTAGGTTTAAGAGAAAAAGAAAATAACATTAAACGTATGGAAGAAGAACTAATCAAATCTGTATTTGAAGAGATGATTGAAAACCCGGGGGGGGGGGAGATGCTGAACAGTGAGTGTTGAACGGTACTTATTTTTCACCAAGTTCATGATAGAAAAAGTATTTTCACGTATACATGTCGACCCGAACCTGCACCTATATCTTCTAGTGCATGAAACTGAGAGGGGGCGGAGGAGATATTTCCAGAAAGTTGCGAATTCCTTGCTGGATGGATTTCCAAGCACCTCCTTGAACTTGCTGTAAACTGCAGTGTTATTCTGAAGCTCCAAAATTTCAGTCTGCATATCAGTAGGATAGTGAATGATGTCCTCGATAGAAACAAAGAGTGGGTTTGTGAAAAGGAGATTTTGTTTTTCGTTTTGGAAGTCTAAAAACCTGGCTTCAAAGGAGTTTCTCAAATCAGAAATATGTTGCTGGTATTTAGAAAAGTTTGCAATTTCACCGAACTCAGTTTGTGACAGTTGTTTTATTCCAGGAAAATGTGCGAGATCATGCCGAGAAATATGCATTTCAAGAAGAACACGTTCTGCTTTAAATGCCTCAACTGAGTTGAAACACTACGAAAATATTGTTTTTACCATGTAAAAGCAGATTTAAGTTGCTAAGGTGGCCGACGATGCGAATCACAAATGCTAAATCACATACCCAAATTCCATCCTTTAAAAGCGAGCACTCATTGGGAAGTTCGTCGTTTTCTCCAAAAACTTCAGCACGTCATCTTTTAGTTCCCGAAATCTTTCCAATGCCGAAATCTTTCCAGTTACCTGTGACAGCCAACGAGCAGTCAATAAAGCAGAATTTCTCCTTGGTGTTCATCTGCTTCCAGAAGTTTGCGGAATTCCCTTCTGTTGAGTGCTCGTGCACGGATTTTATTGATGCATCGAACTACTGGGCTTATTACGGAAGACAAGTTCATGTCTTTGGCACAGAGGGCTTCTTGATGAATAATGAAGTGGTATTGAAACACCTTGCGTTGCAAATAATTGTCCAATAAAACCACAAAACCTTTTACGCCGCCCCGGTGGCACAGTGGTCTAAGCGATGGCTCATGATCAATCGTCCGAGATGGGTCCGAGTTCGAATTCCGGTGAGGCATGGATGTTGTGTTTGTCTTACGGCGCTGGCTCTCTCCCTTCTGTGGAACCTGTGGTCCTAAATCAGGGACGGGCGACTGCTTATAGCACATTGAGTTGCTCACGGTGGTCGTTAAACCTTCAATAAACAAACAAAAAAACTTTTATTTTGCCAATCATAGTAGAATCATAGTAGTTTTATTTTGCCAATCAAAATAAAAAAAAACTTTTATTTTGCCAATCATAGTAAAAAAAAAAAAAAAGGAGCTCAATCTGGGCACACACTATCTGGTTTTCCCCAGTCTAAATTGCTATTTTCAATAGCTGTTTTTACTTTTTGAAAAATATCTTCTCATCTAGTAGAAACCAACTGACGCAAGTCGAGAAGCTCTTCTGGTACATCAAATTGTTCGCTGATACAATGCACATGCACACAGAGATGAGCAGTATCAATTATATCACAACTCTCATCTATATAGCGAGGGGGAAATATTTACACGTGCTGATACAAGACAATATTTGTTTGGTATCGTCCTCGGTCATCTCATCGACCGCCTCGTGACAGTATTTCTTGAAAGAGCAATGTCATCCACCATTTTAATGACATTCGGATCTCCAGTAGCTTTTGCGAAGGTCATGAGACTCGGCCTTACTATTTCTTCTGGCAATAATGAGGGCAATTTCATAAGATGCTTTCACCATTGTTGTGAACTGGTCATTTTTTTAAATTGTTTGTTGTCCTCTTAGAGAGTCTTTCTTATTTAAAAATTCTGTTCTCATTACTGTACCAACCGGATACTGTGAACATGTGTTTGAAGTGCCCCTCTAAATTAATTTTTTTCGGAACTGCAACACACGCTCCACAAATAACGCACACATGCTTTGACAAATTTTTCTTCGTAAAAAAATACTGTTCTTTCCATTCAGATTTAAACTCCCGCAGAGCAATATCATCTTCATACTTCCTTTTTGAACCACGCGGCTAACTCAGATCCATATTCACTACACAGCAGGCAGTACAGTTCTAAGAGGGCTGATGGTGAGAACCAAATCTGAATAAAGGGGAAGTGTATCGTCACTCCTGCGGCTGCGCAGACAAAGAAAAAATCTGTGAGCGTTGCAATCGCCTGACCTCTGCCGTCTTGACCTTGCAGGGTATGGATAAGTGTTTTCGAGTGAAAACGGTGAAACGGCTAGACGCGTTTGAGTAACAACAATAATGTTGATGAGCCGGCTAGCCAGCTTGTTTAATAAATTATTAAAATTACAAAAAGTGACTTTTCGCTAGCGTGTGCTTAGAAAGCCTCCGCGTGCCACTTGTGGCACACGTGCCGCCGTTTGGCCACACCTGGCCTTGGAAATCGGTTACGGAGTTTCGTCCAACGACGATTCGTCCAATGCCGATTCGTCCAAAGGGACAATTGGTCCAATGCCGATTGGTCCAATGTCCGATTCGTCCAATGCCGATTCGTCCAATGGTACGATTGGTCCAATGCCGATTCGTCCAATGGTACGATTGGTCCAACGCCGATTCGTCCAAGGGTATCAACTTACCAACGGTAAACTGTTTTATTTTCCAGAAAGGAATAATGATTTAAATTATTCTGCTCATTATATCCTTTTGAAAGATCATAAGATCATTTCCGTATATTTGGTAATTGTAAACATTTTACATAAACTTGGTAAAAAGCACTCAATGTAAGCATTTCTCAGCTGTTTGCAAAGCACCTAGGCGCGGGCCTTTTTAGAATATTTTAAGTTACAACCTAGATATTTGGTATTTGTAAATATGTTATAAAACCTTATAAAAGGCACTCATCGTATCATTTCTCAGGTCTTTACAAGGCACCTAGGCTGCGGGCCTTTTTAGTTACAGCCTAGATATTTGGTATTTGTAAACCTTTTATAAAACCTTATAAAAGGCACTCATCGCATCATTTCTCAGGTCTTCACAAGGCACCTAGGCCACAGGCCTTTTTAGAAGATTTTGAGTTACAACCTAGATATTTGGTATTTGTAAACCTTTTATAAAACCTTACAAAAGGCACTCATCGTATCATTTCTCAGGTCTTTACAAGGCACCTAGGCCGCGGGCCTTTTTAGAAGATTTTGAGTTACAACCTAGATATTTGGTATTTGTAAACCTTTTATAAAACCTTACAAAAGGCACTCATCGTATCATTTCTCACGTCTTTACAAGGCACCTAGGCCGTAGGCCTTTTTAGAAGATTTTAAGTTACAACATAGATGCGCTTTTACTTAAGAACGAAATATTAATTCCTAAAAGGCCTAGGCCTTTTTTAATATTTTTACTCTACCAATGTTAGATTCATAACGTTTGCACATCAAATGAAGTTAATGGCATTGCTCTTTTACTTAGGCACTAAATATTAATTAATAAGACCTAGGCCTAGGCTTTTTAACACTTTTTATTCTACTGATGTCATATTCTAACGTTTACATATTAAGTAAAGTTAAAAATAGTAGCATAACACTAGTAAGTTTTCTTGATAGGTAAACGTTATGAATCTGACATCGGTAGGATAAAAACTGTCAAAAAGGCATAGGTCTAGGGCCCGTGAATTAATATTTCGTGCTTAAGTAAAAACGCAATATTAACTTGCTTTGATAGGTAAACATTGCTAATCAGACATAGGTAGAATAAAAGCTGTTAAAAAGACCTAGGCCTAGGCCTTAGGAATTAATATTTCGTGCTTAAGTAAAAGCGCAATATTATTAACTTGACTTAATATGTAAACGTTTTTTAATATGACATCGGTAAAATATAAACTGTTAAGAAGGCCGCCTATGGCCTATGGCCTATTTCGTGTTTAAGTAAAAGCCCAATATTATTAACTTGATTTAATATGTAAACGTTATGAATATGACATCGGTAGAATAAAAAGTGCTAAAAAGTCTTAGGCTTATGGCCAATGAATTAATATTTCGTGCTTAAGTAAAAGCGTAATATTATTAATTTGATTTGATATGTAAACGTTATGAATATGACATCGCTAGAATAAAAACTGTTGAAAAGGCCTCTGTCCGAACCCGACCAGAACGTTTCCATTCGCCACTTGGCGGAACCCCACTGCATGCTACAAACAGAAACGGAAAACTAGTATTTTATATTATTTCATGCAAAAAAGAAACATTGAAGTTGATTGAACGGCTCGTACATCAGTAACTTCATACGGCAGCAAGAACAGTATAAAAAAAACGCGATTCCGAAAAAAAAAAAAAATAGAAATCTGTAACCACAACATTACGCATGAAACGTGACATTTTTTTACATTCTTTGTACTACCGGCACTTTCGTATAACATCGGAGATAAAATCACAAGAGCTGAGATTTTTATAACACGAGTAGCACTTTGGACAGATAGGACGGAATTGGACCAATCGTCCATTGGACGAATCGGCATTGGACCAATCGTCCCATTGGACGAATAGGCATTGGACCAATCGTTCCATTGGACGAATCGTACCTTTGGACCAATTGTCCATTGGACGAATCGGCATTGGACCAATCGTCGTTGGACGAATCGTACCCGACCCCTTGAAAACAGCAGGTTCCCCACCCTTGGACTAGACCTTCAATTTTGAGCTCATACAGAGGAATATGGACAACATCATTATTCCCAGTGACAACGAAAGCAATTCTTTTCCAAAAAACAAAACAAGTACTAAACGTTTTAGACTCACTCGATGAAAAATTAAAGCTCCTCGTCTTGGTGTTTGAGTGTGCAGAGCATCTGGCTAATCGTCAGCGCTGGGCCAAGGCTCCGGCTAAAATTTTCCCTGCATCACAAGTTCTGCGTTCTTCCCAGAATGAACCGCTGTCCCTAAATCGTGGAGGGGCGACTCCTAATGATGTTCATAACAGTTGATAAACCCAAAAAGAGAAACAAAAATGAAAAGTGAATCTTTTGAACTTGAAATTCCCCAAAATGAAGTATGCATGACATAATGTATCATTCACGTGCGTTTCGTCTTCTTTTAACACGCTCTTATATGTCTAATGACTTTTGAAATTGCACTGTGTGTTTTTATTTTAAAATCAAAATTAAAGATCTTTTATTTTAAATACGGAAAATCTTTCTTTTTTATGCCTTCTGATTTCTTAAGAAATTGACGTTGTGTGGAAAACAGAAAGTTATTTTCAAAATCAAAAAGATATAATTTCTGATAAAACAAATTCTGCTCAAAATTGATAGAAATGCATGCTAAAACTTATGAATGTCTTGACTGATCTACGCCTTAGTTATCTATCTGGCAACAGGTTTCTAAGAAAGAAACTGGAAATAGAAAATTCTTTAAAAACAAAGAAACATCGCTTGGTTTTCCTGCGTAGGTATATACGCACACTGAGTATAAGTTTTGACAACGTCTAAACCAAAATTTCAAGGTTGCTATACAAACAGAATGAGTCTTGGATCTTCTACTATGGATGTTGAAATAACCTTGTTTTAATGTTCTATGTCCTTGTAACTATTACTCTTCTTGTAATGACTTCCTGTAAGGCAGAAGCGCATGACTTTGATATTCGAATAATTTGAAATGTACGGTACGTTACGAAATTAAATTCATTTCTAGTTCAAAATACAGGCTGCGTAGAAGAAATTAATGATAGTAGAAAGCTGCGTAGAAGAAATTAGTGACTAGTAGAAGGCTGCTTAGAAGAAATTCATGATAGTACAGTAGAAGCCTGTCTAGAAGAAATGAATGACTAGTAGAAGGCTGCATAGAAGAAATTAATGACCGTAGAAAAATTAATGACCAAATTACAGGCTGCATAGAAAAAATTAAAGAATTGCTAATCTCTGTGTTGCCGTTTTCCAATCCGACTGCTGGCGCTAATTCTTACACAAAGAAATCGAATTCGAGTCCGGTAGGGGATATCGCTGTTGGGTTTCGCTGATTTTTTTTTGCTCTTCATTTGTAGCTCTTTCTCTTTTGAAGGCTCTAAGTCAGCGGTGAGTGATTTCTCCTAGTCCTAAATGATTTTATGATTATTGAAAACAACAGCAAAAAAAAAAAAAAAGAACCAAAATGTGTATGTGTGTATTTAATAGTAGGACCAAATAAAAATTAACGACAACATTCTATTGCATTAATATTTCGCGGGTAGTTCAACGGAAAAAGTGAAGCAGAATGAACAATGTTTTTCACTTGGGTTAAACAACACATTGTTAAGGCTCATACAACAAGGCAGTTTTTTTGACGAAAAATAAGCACTGATATGCTATGAACAAAGCAATTAAAAAAGATGTATAGCTTAGCAAAGTTAAAAAAAACATCAGCTGGGGGGGGGGGGGAGGTTATACGTAAATAAGATAGAGGAAGTACAAGAACGAAAATCAAAATCATGCCTGGGAAAATTGCGTAGATAGTTCAATTTAACACTAAGCGGATTCCTTGTTTTCTTTACTGCATATAATTTAATAAAATTTTCATTAAAAATTGTTCAGCATTTGGAAAGACAGTAACTAATGTACAGAAAAAGAAAGTTAAAAAAAAAAAAAATTCAGGGGAAAGAAAGCCCTTAGTATCGCGTGTAACATCTCTCTCACAGAATCAATTTCTGTGGGAGATCCGTTTCTGATTGCTGCGGTCACATGATCGCATTGCAGGGGCACTGAGTGACGGGAGTTAGGGACGTCACGTTTTACAATCCCTTGCTTTCAAGATGCTTTGTTGCTGTGGATTTAACTGAGTGCACTTAGCTGGATGTGGGATGTTGCGGTGAAAAAGATGTCAGCCAACAAAATCAAAAGCGGGTTGGTAACTTTTTCTGTAGTCTGACGCAAAGGCAGGTGTTTCCTGACTGGTTGTTATCTTTTCTTCTACCTTGAAATTCAGTGTGGAAAGCGAAGAGTTAAACTTTGCGTCATGAAACCACCTGTTCTTGAAAAAAAAAAGAAAAAAAAAGAGAGGGGGGGGGTTATATGGAAAATACTTTTCACACGAATCAGAGAATCATTATAAAACGATGTACCGCAGAATAGTCAATTCATGTGCATGACACTCATAACCCGTAACTTCTGTAAATCATTCGTTCAGAAGATTAATTCATTCACTGGTTGTCAATGAGGCGTGGTGAGTATCGGTATAAGCATTCACTGTGTGATGAAAAAAAAACCAAACTTACTAAGCGAACTGAATTTCGCCGTCATGCCTTTTCCTGTGCGACGAAACCTTGCAGACTAAGTATTACGATTTACCCGTCAACACTTGTTTGGCTTTCCGGTGCTGTCGTCTTTAACATACTTACTACACTAGCTGTTTCATAATTATGATACTGCATTAACTTTGGAGAATGCGTTAGCTTTGTCGCCTGAAGGTGCATTGGTTTTCTCCTGTGTTTAAGAGAAAGCCAAAGCAGTATCGCGTGTAACATCTCTTTGTCATATGTACGACACTGCGACAACTATACTGTATGTAGAACAGAAATGAGTTCGGGGTCGATTTTCGGAGCCCGAGTTTCATATTGCAAGATAGAGCCCGAGCTCGTATGAGCACGAAAACTGGCTAACCCGTCAACCATTAATAAAAAACATCTCCTTTTCTACACTTCTACTCGCTCCTCCTCCTGCAATTACAAATGTATTTCCCAAATGGGGAGTAAGAAAGGGACCTATATCTGTTTTTATAGTGTAACTGTACGATTTTCTTTGACCGTTCGTTTCCACCTGAAGTGCTTCGGGCGGCCCAGTATCCAAAAGGATCGGGCGGTGTTGCAATTGCTATGTTGCTCAAATAATGCTAATATTATCGCGCCATAATGCGCTGGAATATGTACATTCCTACATAAAATAAGCAGGGAGCTGCTCCGTGAAGATAGGGGGTAAATTACCGTCGGCAAGCTATCAACTATCTAATATCTATAGTTCTTTTAAAAGCTTTTTCTTCTCAGCTGAAACACAATATTGCGCTGCCTATGGCATTTTCTACCGAAGCCCGGAATAAGTAGCCATCTTGAATGCTCGCTCCCCAACTAATACCACTTGCCGAAGAATTCCCTTTACCAACTATAAAGTGTCTCATTTCTTAAGTCATGTAAAATCACATTTATATATAAAAAAACTTTACTCGCTCTCTTTCTCTCTAAGAGCCCGAGCCCGCCCGAGCCCGAACCGCGGGAAATATTCTACAGCCCGAGCCCGATTCGGGCCCCAGGATTTGCTTCGTGTATTCGGGCTCGGGCTCAGCCATCTCAGCTCTGATGTAGAAACGTCCATTATGAGCAAATCTGAGGGTTATAAGCAATCACCCGGCCTCCAATTTAGGGTCATTGTTTGTTTTTTTCCGGGAAGGGGGATTAACGAACACCGTGAACACCTGAATCGGCTATAAGCAGTCGCCCATCCCTAATTCAGGGCAATTACTTCCAGGGAAAGGACGGATCCAGCCAGCGCCATCAGACATACACGATACCCATGCCTCACAGCACTCGCGCACCGGAGCAGGTGCTTTTGCATGCGTATCACATCACTTTTTTGGGGGCAAGGGGTTGACGACCACCACGAGCCGCTCTTAGACCTACAAGTGGTCTCCCGTCCGTAATTCAAGGCAACTGGTTTCATGCAAGGGAGAGAGCCAGAAACATAATACAAACACACCCAAGCCCGGTTTCGAGACCCTCATCCGGGTACGAACCGTGGCCTATCTCAGACAAATGATCAGAAGACAACTCCTTAGACCACTCGACCACCTATTTTTGTTTTGTTTTTTTCTTTTTTTCTGTACGCATGACTTAACTTTTTGTTGCAATGCAGGACATTTTATTAGTTCTTACGTATAACAAAACATTGGTCTCATACATATACAGTGAAACCCCGATCTTACGTTCCCGCATTTTTCCGTTCCGAGAGACGTTTTTCTGAGTCCCGATAATTGTCTTGCATTTTCCCCGTGTTATACGTTTTACAAATCACACGATTTCCCGCATCAAACTTCGTTTAACATTTTTGGTGCCAAACCTCATTTTCCTCAAATTTTGTACCTTTCTTGGTTTCCATACATGTAAGATTGCTTCAAACAGGTTCTTCCCACTCCTGCAGCATTCATCAGAAGCATCTGACGACCAAGTTGTCTTAAACCGGTTGTTCCTCCACAGAATTTGTCGAAAGCACACCACGACCAGTTGGGGCAGTTCCGCATTCCTCCGACTGTACGTGTTTTATCTTAGCAACTTTGCTGGAGCGCTTGTTCTAGTTCCGCAAATCCCCGTGTTGAAAGGACCTGCGTCTCAGCTTGGCAAGAACGGTGTGAGGTTCTGAGAGCAATTCAGTCAGTTTGCTTTCTGTTTAAATCTCGCTTTTTAGAAGTGAGAGTGAAGATGGTGAGTAAGAAGCGCAAATGTCTTTCCTTAGCTGAAAAAGCTTCCATTATACACAAAGATAACGAATTTCATGGAAGTTGAATTGGCCAAGTCTTTTGGGTTACCAGTTTCAACACTGAAAACAATTTTAAAACGGATTAGAGTCAATCAAAATTACTTCGGAAAGGTTTGGTCATTGTGCTAATAAGAGAAGGACTTTGAAAAGTTCATCTTAAGGTGAACTGGAAACAATGTTGAGGACGTGGTTCAGGAAAATTCGAGCTGCAAACGTACCTCTAAATTGAAGAATATTGAAGAAAAAGGCCTTAAAAAAATTTACTGCTCGGCTTGGTTTAAACGACTTCACCGCTTTAAATGGATGGATGGATCGACTAAAGAAACGCCACGTACTGATTCCTTTGTGGTGAATCTGCAAGTGTTGATGCGATTGCAATTGATGAATGGAAGACGAAGACCTCACCTGATTTAGGCGCATATTATGCCCCGAACGACATTTCGAACGCCAATGAGACTGACTTTTTTTTTAATCTTCTTCCATGATAGAATATATTTTGTGAAGGGTGAATCATGCAAAGTTGGAAAAGTGTCAAAAAATCGATTGACTGTCTTATTATGCCGCAATGCCGACGGGAGTGAAAAATTAACACCTCTGGTGATCAGCAATTCCAAGAAACCACGTTGTTTCCAAAATGTGAAGAGTTTCTGTACGAGCTATGAAACAAACAAAAGGGCCTGGATGACGCAAACTACATTTCAAGATTTTTTTAACAATCTGGAGAAGAAAACGAGATTGCAAAAGCGAAATATTATTTTATTTAGTCATCAGTGTTCGGCCCATGTTGATTTGGAACTTCGAAATGTGAGCATATAGTTTGTTTCCTCCAAACTGCATAAGCAAACTTCAGCCGTGCGATTTGCGGATTTTCCTCTCCTTCAAAGGAATTTACCGGGAACAGTTAGTGAAAAAAGCACTGGCTGAACTTTATTCCGGAAACCTTGAAGATGCGTGGAAGCAGAAAATCAACGTATTAGAAACGATGCATTTCATATCTTCTACATGGAATAGCGTGACAAGCACTCGCATTTCTCATTCTTTTGGGGAGGGCGGATTTCCAACATCACATGAAGTTCCCATGGAAGCAGAGAATGATTCAAATGAACTTGACGTTCTGATTGAGCCAGAAGATGATTACATCAATGAAATTGCAATCGATTTTGAAGAGTATGCTTGCATGTGATGGAAATGTGCTAATTTAAGAGTACAAACAATATCCGTTGCAATGGATTGTTCGTCGGAAGAAGATAGCGACGACGACAATGTAGCCGAAATTTCGAAACATATGCCTTCTTTTAAAGCGGCATTAAATGGATTAAAACTTAGGAAAAACGTTTTCCTCGGTAAAGAATTCCAGGAAAAACACTTGCAAAGCCTTTCAATTATTCAAAAAAAAAAAAAAAAACATACTTGACATAAACAATAAAAATACACTGGTATAAAAAAATTAAGGACGAAGACGAGAAATTAGCATAAGAGCGGAACGAGCAGGCAGAACTGACCGAAAGACCACTCAGGTGATAGACTAGGGTCCGGTACGGTAGGGCATGCGCACATATATAGCATGACGTAGGGCAGGAGGGTGTCGGAAGGATATAAAGCACACGGGCGGTGTACGCTCAGCAATTCGGTGAAAGCTATTGCACGGTGTACATCGGTTTGAACGACGTCGATTTGCTGCCACCGCGTGATATGGCCAACAGGCAATACAGTAGACGACATCTGGATGACTTTACCCGAGGTCGCGTCATTGGGAAGTTGGAAGAAGGTCGAAGTGTGACTAGTGTGGCAGAGGAGTTCGGGATCGCTCACAGCATCGTTTTACGAGCTTGGTGATCATTTCAAACGACAGGAACAGCTGTCCGAGAGTTTAGCAGTGGTCGTTCACGAGCAACCACGGCGGCGGACGACCGGTATATTGTCCTACAGGCGAGGAGAGACAGACGGCAGACAGCGGGAGAAATCGCAAGGCACATGCAACAGACAACTGGACGTCCGTTATCGCGTTTTACCATGGCCAGGAGGCTGCACAAAGGTGGTCTATTTGCACGACGACCAGTACGGTGTGTGTCATTAACGCCTGCTCATCGGAGACGGTGGTTTCTGTGGTGCCAGGAACACAAGAACTGGACACATCAGCAATGGGGTCGAGTTCTCTTTACGGATGAGAGCCGATTTAGTCTGACGAACGATTCTGGACGTATACACATCTGGAGAGAGCAGGGAACACGCAATCACACCTCCAAACATCATCGAAAAGGACCGGTTTGGAGATGGCGGAGTTCTCGTTTGGGGCGGTATCATGCTTGGTAACCGTACTGACCTCCACATCTTCCAAGGAGGTTTAGTCACTGGTGTCAGCTATTGTACCGAGGTTTTTCTGCTTCACGTGCGCCTGTTTAGAGGTGCTGTGGATCTTGAGTTCCTCTTCATGGACAACAACGCTACACCTAATCGTACAGTGGCTGTCGCAGAGCTGTTGGAGAGTGAAGATATTCAACGCATGGATTGGCCCGCAAGGTCCCCGGACCTAAATCCAACCGAACACGCGTGGAACCTTCTCGGGTGACGCTTGGCAGCACGTCACCAGCCGCCAGCAACGATTCCGCAGCTGCGATTGGCGCTACAAGAGGAATGGGCCGCGATGCCTCAACAGCTCCTTGACAACCTCGTTCTCAGCATGGACAGACGTTGTAAATCCTGCAACGCAGTCAGGGGTGATCATATCCCCTACAAAAGACTGGATGTTTCTTGGCAGCCGCCTGTCACATGGACGTTCCTGTCTTCTGTCCAGTTGTGCTGGAAGCTACCTTTTCAATAAAGTGCCTTTGTATCCTTTGGATTCCTTGTTTGGACGGTTTTGCTCACTTGTCCCATATTCTTACATCTTGGGCATCTTATGGTATGTGAACATTCTTCATTTTTGGTCCGTCGAGCCGGAATTACCTTCGACCGTTTTACATGGTGGCTGCTACTTCGAATTTGGGTTCGGAGATTTAAACTTATTGTTATTTGATTTAAACTTATAGTTTTTTGAGTGTTTTGTTAACATTTTAATTATGGAAGCTGAAATCATTTTCGAACGTTTTAAATAATGGCTGCTATTCGATTTTATGTTCGGTGTTGATCATCGGCAAGTCGGTGATGAGATTGAAAGTGCGTGATAAAAACAAGTGAGTGTTCGAGACTGATTTTACCTTACAGTTTCAGAGCGCTTTTGCTGACATTCTAATTATGGAGGCATTAAAGATTAAAAAAACGTGTATTTAAAGCGTCGTTAACAAAACTTCGAGATAAGATTGAATCGAATGATTTTGAGCAATTGCACAGTGCTAGTCCGGAAGTGTTATTATGTAGATCGAAATTAGAAGCTATTGCGTCAAAGAAAGCAGAGGTTTTTGAAAGAATTTTTGAGTCCTGCGCTCCGGAAGAAGTGGATGGATTTATAGCTGAAACAGAAGAGCTACAGAAAATTATTGATAATTTGTCTCTGATACTGCTGAGGAAACTGTCTGGACCCGTGCTTCTGACAAATAATAACACGGCGAGTGAAAAATCAGTGCCGCTTCCCCTGTCGGAATTGTCAATTCAAATTTTTAGTGGTGGAGATGCCACTCAGTGGCTCTCTTTCCAAGATTTGTTTACAGCGTCTGTGCCATCGAATGATAATTTGTCTGGTTCACAGAAACTTCAGTATTTGAAAGGGTGTCTGAGAGGAGATGCTCTTCGTATCATTCAATCATTGTCATTGTGTGATGCAAATTTCGAGGTTGCGTGGGATTTGTTGAAAAAGAGATACTCTAATAAACGTGAGTTGGTCTTCAATATTATAAGGAAATTAGTTTCGCTGCCAGCGGTCAACAGTGAGTCTACTGATCAGCTTTTAAATATTGTTGACAGCACTATTGAATGTGTTCGTGCTTTAGAGAATCTTGAGTTGAAGTGTGACGGAGTTGCCGACACTCTACTGCTGTTTATTGTGCAGAATAAGTTGGATATGACAACTTGTGGATGGTGGGAGAGAACCTTAGAAGCAGACAGCGTTCCTCAACTAAATCAACTGTTGGAGTTTATACAGAGGTATGTGCGTACGTTAAGAGGTGACAAGGGGATATCTTATAGAAGGCCTGTTCACCCTACGGTTTCATCGTTTGTTTCGGAAGTAAAGAGTAGGTGTTTATTTTGTAAATTGAATCTCCATTTGAACAAGTGTAATAATTTCTTAAGGCTGACTGTTCAGAAAAGAGTAGAATTTGTAAAACACCAAACGTTATGCTTCAACTGTTTATTGCCGAATCATCTAGTGAGCCATTGCCAGAGTGCCGCCCCGGTGGCGCAGTGGTCTAAGCGATGGCCTCTGATCATTCGTCCGAAAGGGGTCCGGGTTCGAATCCCGGTGAGGCATGGGTGTTGTGTTTGTCTTACGGCACTGGCTCTCTCCCTTCTCTGGAACCAGTGACCCTAAATTAGGGACGGGCGACTGCTTATAGCCCATTGAGTTGCTCACGGTGGTCGTTAAACCTCCAATCAAAAAAAAAAAAAAAAAAAAAAAAAATGCCAGAGTAAACATTCTTGCAGAATTTGTGCTCGAAATCATAATACCTTACTGTGCTTTCGTAATGAAGTTAAGCAATGTAATGAAGAACCAGAGTTTAGGACACAAGTTATATCTCCAACTACTACAACTGATGAGAGTGAAGAGCCCAAGCACTACACTTCGGGGAAGGGACTCGAGTCAACATCATCGACGATTGCGTCGTGTGTTTCAGATGTTAATATGCCGCAACAAGTTTTGCTATGCACAGCAGTCATTCGTGTTGAGGATGCCTCAAAGAATTATCAGTTATGTCGAGCACTTTTAGATCCCGGTTCCCAGGCAAATTTTATTTCAGAATCTTGTGCAAACAGACTTGACCTGTGCAGAGAGAAAACACGAGTGGTTATTTCATGTTTACGTTCGTCAAGCTCGCATGCCAATGGAGTAACACAGATTAAGTTTAGACCGCATTACAAGAGTACGCCTACATTTTCAACTTCAGCCTTTGTACTCAGCAAAATTATTGATCACTCACTCTATACATTTCCGTAAGCATTTCTCACTTGAACAACGAACAAAAATAACCTCACAACCATTAACAACCGATGCTACCATCATAATAATAATAAACAAACTCTCATCACAGCACGAGATCAAAAACGAGACATAGCTCTGTGTTGCCATCTATTGGCTACAAATAACAATAAAAAATTATATATCTTACAGAATGATTTGAGTCGATGTGGAGATGTGGAGCACTTCTGTACGACGTTACATTTGAAAAACCGCCTCGTCCTCAATTTTTGCACGGCAGTGTAGAAAGCAAAAGCAAATTACAGATTTTTTTCCAAACCAACATCCCATGACGTAAGTACGTACGTAGTTATACTGAATTTGTTTGGTTCTTACATAAATGTGTCTACAATACATACTAAACAGTCATATGAGAATAATATGACTGCCTGCCTAATAATGAGAATAACCACCCTTGGCCCGGATGACAGCGGCGAGACGGCGTGGCATGGACACAATGAGGCCCTGGAAGGTTGCCCGAGGCACACGTGCCTATTCGGACTGCAGGAGAGCACGGAGGTCCCGGAGATGATGTGGTTGTGGGTAGGTACGTCGAACCTGTCGATCCAAATAGTCCCATAAGTTCGCTATGGGATTGATGGCAGGCGATTTCGCCCGCAACGGGAGAACGGAGCCATCGCTGTCGTGTTCCTGAAACCAGTCACGCAACTCCTTAGCGAAGTGGCATTGTCAGGTTAGTAGACACCATCCCGACCAAGGCAAACGTCCAATATGAAGGGATGCACGTGGTCAGCGAGGTTGAACAGGTTGCCATTGGCGTTCAGGGACCCAACCAGTGCTACCATCGGTCCCAGGTCATACCAGGAAAACATCTCCTAGACATGCACACTGCCACCGGCAGCCTGTACTTGACCCACAAGCGTGTCCGGGTGTTGGTTCTCGTGGGTCTGACGCCATATCCGTCACCACCCGTCACTTCTGGGGAGTTAAAACCTCGATTCGTTGAAGAAGGAAACTTTTTTCCACTCTTCCACTGTCCAATGAGAGTAGTCCCATGCGAATTGCAGGTGTCGTTGCCCTGGGTTAACATGGGCGCCTTGACGCAGCGTCGACTCCGGAGACCCATGAGTAACAGGGGTCTCTCTACTGTAAATAAATAAATACATCGCTCTTTCCACGTTCCAGAAACACATAGCAACAGAAAAATTGTTTTCAGCTGGCGAAGTGGAATTGAACCATGGATCTCTCGATATCTAGCCGAGCTACATATCGAGAGATCTGCGATTCAATTCCACGGCGGCGCCTGAAAACAATTTTTCGGTTGCTATGTGTTTCTGGAAAGTGGAAAGAGCGATGTATTATTTATTTACTAACGCCACGTATTTGGAGGATTTTTACCTTGGGTCTCTCCCTTTGGATTTAACTGCTATAATATATATAGCCAATGCCGTTAATGCCCACCAGATGGAGACGTCTCAGTAGCTGAGCCCATCTTACGGATTTATGATGTCAGAAGCTGACTTAAAAATGCACATAGCACCGTGGATTGTTGGCCACCGTGGTGTAAAGCTAACGCGCTCGGCTAGATATCGAGAGATCCGTGGTTCAATTCCACGGCGGCGCCTGAAAACAGTTTTTCGGTTACTATGTGTTTCTGGAACGTGGAAAGAGCGATGTATTTGTTTATTTACTAACGCCACGTATTTGGAGGATTTTCACCTCTCTACTGTTATCGGGGAAACTTACCTGGGTGCCCCAGCGTTCATTTGCGTGGGCAATTACTGCAATGTTGCGCGTCGATTGCTCTTTACCCGTCGACGAAGGCGACCTTCTCCTCTGAAGTCGATGGCCTCTGGGGCTCCACAGTTATGACGCCGGGAGGTACTCGGTGTGCCAGCGGTTCATTCTTGGTACACTCTTCCTACAACACCTTGAAAACAACCTACGAAGTCTGCTGTTTCTGATATGCTGCCACCCTTGGCGTGGTACCCGGTGAACATTCCTTTTTGAACGTCCGTGAAATCACTACCCCTGCCCATTGTGCTCACGTAATGCATTATGGCTTATCTGTCTTGCCGGCCGCTTATATTTCCGTGCGGTCGACCTTGTCACGTACGCATCTAGGCGGGTACACTGTAATTCCGAGGTTGTCATATTATTCTGATACGACAATGGACGTACTAATAGGTGCTGTACTACTAGTGTACATTGGTTTCTATTTTTTCTGCACATTATGTATGCCTGTAAAATTTATTTTACCTGGACCTCGGTTTTACGTTTTCCCGCATCGTACGACTTTTTATACTGATCCCCTAAAAATCGTAAATTGGGGTTTCTCTGTATTCGGAAATTTTTTTTCAGTAGTTGTACATAAAAACTGAAGGTTCGATACTTTAATTTATGAATAATAAGCAGACGATTTGGAAATTTTAAAAACAATTAGAGACATTAAGTTTAGCCCAAAACGAAAATTGGGATATAGGTATTCGATTCGCCTCAGATTAGTTCAGCTTTCAAATTTTCTGAAGGGTTGTTGGCATGGATAAATCTCTTTGCACGTAATTCATAGACTTCTTCCCCATATGAAGTTATTATACACTACTGCTTGTGAAAATTACAACACCGAGAAGGACTGTTGGTATTAGCTTGAAATTTACAGGATGTGTACCACATATCGGGACACGTAAATTATTAAAATGTGAGTGGAAATGCGCATGCGTATTCCGAGCAGTGCACTCTGTCCGGTCTTGGGTATAAAGAGCTGGATCAAACGAGATGTTGCAATCAGTGAAGAGCCGACATTGAGTCGAAAAGTTGTTTCTTGGGTCTCATTATGCACCGTTGGCGAAGAAGGTTGCATTATGCACACCTGACTGACACTGGCGAAAGAAGTATTGTTAGGATGAGGGAAGCTAGATTTTCTTCTACAGCAAAGTTGCCACTCGTATGGGACGAAACGCCAGCACTGTAATGCGACCGTGACGTCAGTCGACAAATAAGGCTCGGACGCACAGAAGTCGGGGAAATGGATCGTAAAATCGCACGACTACACGGCATGACAGACACCTCTACCGCATGGCAGTGACCGACCGCACAGCGATATCAACGGTGTTAGCGCAGCAGTGGAGCACTGCCACAGGTCTGGCTTTGATCTCCAGCACCGTTCGACGTCATCTACTTAACGGAGAACTAGTCACTAGCAGCCCATTGCTGCGCATTCCTTTGATTCTGAACCACAGACGCCTCCAGCTGCAATGATTTCTCGAACACAGACAGTGGCGCACTGATTGACAATAGATCATGTTTTCTGACGAGTCACGATTCAACTTGATGCACCATAATGGTCGCATATGTGTCCGAAGACATCGGGGTGAACGACACCTTGCAGCGTCACACTGGGCCCAACACCAAGCGTCATGGTTTGGAGCAACATTGTGTTTAATTCGTGATCTCTCCTGATGCGAATTGAGGGAACCCTCAAACAGCCAGCGATACTTCAGAGATGTTTTAGAGGCAGAGGTGGTACCATTCCCTCAGAGTTGTCCTGACTCTATATTACAGCAGGACAATGCTCGGCCACATGTGGCCCGGAATACCTGAGACTTCTTCCACGCACGGCAGATATGTATTTTCCCCTGGCTTGCATGTTCGTCGGATATGTCCCCGATCGAGCATGTGTGGGACATGGTACTGTAGCTAAGCAACTGGCCCGTCAAGCGCCTCCTTCAATCACCACAGATTAACTCTGGTGTCGCATAGAAGCAGCCTGGCAAGTTATTCCCGAAGACGGTATCAAAAACCTCTTTCATTCAATGTCACCCCGTGTAGAGGTTGTTAGTCTTGCTCGAGGTGGTTTCACACGATACTGAGTTTTGAAGCGAAAAAGTCTTGTATAGCTCTACAAATGAAATCAGTTATCTCCTCTAACATGAGGAATCTGCGATATAAATTTCATTTGAATAGCGCGATTCGTTCTTCGTATTGCAATGTTCCAATCAGCCGGTCGGAGACGTAATCAAACCTCTCACGTGATATCTGTCCTTATGAACGTCCAAACGAAACGTTGCTGTATAGACTTGACAGTCGACTGAATGCTAGGGTGTGATAAATTATACACAGTACAAGGCATGGCTCGACGAAAATCTTTAGGAATGAAAGTTCTAACAACAGATGTTCACATGTAACAAACCACTGCAATCGTTAACTGGTATACGTTTGAGAATGAGAATAGATGAAGCTTGTTCGGAGAATAAAGACTGGAGCTCTTCGTCTGCTGCTTAAGTGGAAGCCATTTCTGCATAATCGAGGTGATGGAAAAGCAGTGTTATTTTCTTCTAGACAGCGCATTAGCTATTACGTGCTATTCGTGCTTTCTATTTATGTGCGGATGCCAGTAGTAAACTGAGCAAAAAAAAAAAAATTCAGATGAATAATTTGCTTTGGTGAGATTCTGGCAGTCCGCTACTTAAAAGCATACGTCAATGGTTTATTATCCACATACACTTTGAAATAAGTTCCTTCAAGTCTCCGACAAAAGTGTTTCACATCCATGTAAGCACCCAGGAGTTCTCTGTCACATGCACTGTACTTCTGCTGTGTGGGTAACAAATTCTTTGAGAAAAAACCCAACAGGTTGCCATATGACTTTTACGCTCTGTTGCAATGCTGCACACATAGCAGTGTCTGAGGCATTAACCGTAAGCAATGAGGTGGTTGATGGAAGAGGATAAAGCAATGTAAAGACATTGTCGAGATCAGACTTACACTTTTGAAATTCAGTGCGTACAGTCTCTGACAGCGTGGTTTCTCTTGTGTAGCACTGGAACCCTTAAGATAATAATTTTTTTATTGGAAGTTTAACGACAACTCGATGGCTTATAAGCAGTCGCTCGTCCTTTATTTAAGGCTGTTGGTTCCAGGGAAGGGAGAGAGGCAGTGCCGTAACACAAACACACAGTCCATCCCACACTCGGATTCGGACCCGGACCCATATCGGACGAATGATCAGAAGCCAGCACTTAGACCACTGCTTCACCGGGCCGACAGATAATAATTTAGAACGGCCTGCTTAACAGCAGCATCCGATAAAAACCTACTATAGAAATTCATCATTGCCAGGAAATGAAGAAGTTCTAGAATGCTAGAGTTCAGGATATTTCAGAAATTGAGAGACTTTCTCTGGGAGTGGGTTTATTCCATCTGGCGTAATATTGCGACCAAGGAAAAAAATAAAAGTTTGGCCTAAAGCGAATTTATATGTGTTAAGTTGAATGCCCTGACGACTAAGGCGTTCGAATACTGTACATACACTCACGGACAATGAAATTTGCGCACCAAGAAGGAAGCATCGGATTGAACTGAAATTTTAAGGATGTAATGATACAGATGAATGTTACACATTATAGCAAAAACAGAGCTGCAAGACAATAACAGAGGGATCTGTTGCACGCAATCCGGTCATCTTCAATAGCACGTCGCACCGCCTCGTGCGGCAATACATGTTGCAGTACGGTCCGGCATTGAGGCGAACAGACACCTGATGTTGTCCTGCGGCAGACTGGCCCACAAGTGTTGGACGGTATGCTCCAAATCCCGGATAGTACGGCATGGCGGCAGGTGGCGTTTCAACTGGTCCCACACATGCTCGATTGGGGACATGTCCTACCAGCGGGCAGGCCATGGAAGTGACTGTGCATGACGTAGGCAGTCCAGGGAAACCCGAGCCGTGTGCGAGCGGGCATTATCCTGCTGGTATAGCACACCTGGAATTCCGGCCAGGAACGGAAGCACATGTGGCCGTAGGATCTCATTCACATACCACTGGCTCGTCAATGATCCACGTACCACTACTAGAGCTGATCGGCTATCGTAGGCTATGGCTCCCCAGACGATAATGCCTGCAGTGGGAGAGGTGTGGAACGCGATAGCGAGTTTGAGATTGTGCCGTTGATCCGGAGACCTTCGCACCCGGACACGATGATAATCTGTCCACAAAACGAAGCGGCACTTATTGCTAAACATCACACGTCGCCAGTCTTTGGCGTTCCACGTCGCTCTGGCTTGGCACCTATGCAGACGGAGCTAGTGATGTACCGATGTTAATGGCAGCACACGTAAGGGGCGCTGGGATCGCAGATTCGCTTCCTCGAGGCGTCGGGAAATGGTTCGTGAGCACACAAAGGCCGCTACATCTGCCTGTATAGTGGACAGGGTCCCTGTGGGATCCCTTCGTGCCTGGCGCACGATCCGTCGATCGTCTCTGCCGGTGGTCCTCTCTGGTCCGCCAGGACGCGCTCCGCCGTGCGGCAGTGCCGTCACGTGTCCACTACTCCCAACACAGTCGGACGGCATGGTGAGAAAGATCCGCGTGACGGGCTATACGGCGCGCCGACCACCCTGCGGTTTTCAGTCCGATGATCAGGCCTCTCTCAAAGTCCGTAAATTGCGTAAATCGACGTCTCTGGCGTCTACCTGGTATTCGTCTCACTCTGTACTCCTGCTTGCGTCGGCCGGTGCTTTTTGCTTTCATGGGGCATCGACTACAAACCGGATTTAAGGTTGCTGGTTCGTGCTTGCAGCGCCACTACATGGTGGGCGGTCATGCGCAATCACACTAAACATGGATCATTCGCATACCAGCATGTACTCTAGCTATTTGCAAAGTTTCGCGGTTGTAGCATGTTTTCTTTTAGGTGCGCAAATTTCATTGTCCGTGAGTGTAGATGAGTGAAATGTTTCTCAACTGTGTGTTATGCGTTAAGCATGCGTTGTACAAAATTCCAGGCCATGAAAAACGCTGTTGATGAATCGCTGGTATGTTTGTCCAACATTTCTATGATCATAGGCAAACAACCAAATTCAATGAGTGAATATGGTGTCGTAAGGGCTTTTTGGAGAATGGCTGTAATGAGGATATCAACTGGTATTTGGTAACAAGTTCTTGTCAGGTCTAAGTTTGAAAAAAATCTTTGAAGACAGAAATTGATTGACATTTTACATATGCGGAGCTGGATATCGATATACGGTGAAGGCACAAAGACATCTGTAGTTTCTGTAAGATCTCCAATCTCCACATTGTTTTGGAAACACGTGAAGCAGACTAGCACAATAACTCACAAATGCTATGATCAGGTAAGAAATCGAATTCTTTTTTATCTTTTTTTTTTTTTTTTTTGTGGCTGTTGATTTGCCTCGTGCAGAGAATTGTTGGTTGAAGTAAACCGCAGGTCCGCTGGTTTCAACGGAGTGAATTATGCTGAGTGGATAGTGTAACACCTGTAGCACTAATGAGTTTCGAAATTTCAGAAATAAATCGTGAAATGACGAATTGCAGTTGTGATTCCACTTGCGGAAGCGCGGGTAATTTGGTCTATAGAGTTGAATTTTATTTTTGATTGAAGGTTTAACGACCACCACAAGCAACTCAATGGGCTATAAGTAGTCGCCCGTCCCTAATTTAGGGACACTGGTTCCAGGAAAGGGAGAGAGCCAGTGCCGTAAAACAAACACAGCATCAATATCTCACAGGGAGTTCAGATTTGTCACTGTATCAGCAGGTTTATTTTTTATATCCACCAGCGTCCCAAATACAGAAGGGAATCAGCTCCGGTTATCGGAAGTGAAACTTATGCAGTCCCGAAAGGCTAGAAAACAATAGTCGTAAATTTAGGCCAAGAGATAGAAAGCACTTTCCGTGCGTATACACTGCTCTATCTGGAAAATACAGCACCAGGAAGTAAATATTAGTCGGAGCGCAATACAAATTGGTAAGTATGTGTCAACAGTGGAATTATGTAAATGATTGCTCTTGCGAACCAATCACGTGATAGGAGACGAATATAAACGGGCAAAACGTATCGGCATAGCTAAGTTTCGTCTTCCTCACCTGGGCACGAGGACCACTGCATCAGAGTGATCTCTGCAGCTAAAGCACGTGCAAGAAGTTAAAATGCCCGCGCAACATCATCAGGGATCCTACCATCATATGGGAGCCCTTTACCAGGGTCGTCATCATAATGCTAGGTACGGCTGCTTGATCCTTGTGTTGCATCGTGACGGAAATGCATTGAAATGCAACCACTTTCGGCCAGATGTGGTGAGAGTGGTTGGAAGAATGCAATGTGAGTCGCCGTAATCGGATGGCTTCACGCAAGCGTAGTTCGACCGCTTTGATCATTCAACGGCAAACCATAGCTCTCCCACAATTCACAGCAAACGGCATTCGACGAAGTGTATATGCAGCTACGTACATTAATGTATCGAAACTTACTGTGAATCCTATACTGGCTGAGGCAGGTTTCCGCTCTTGCCCGCCATTGCTACGTTTTTTACTCACCGCAGCACATCGTCGCGCAATGTTGTATTGGTGCTGTATCAGGTACGTATTACGGGAAAAAGGGGCCATGTCCTATTGGAGACGATTTTCGTTTCTTTCTGCCGGCCGACGATCGCCGATTGAAAGTCTGGAGACGGTGTGGTTACCGGGCTGATCTTGTTGCCATCTGTGAGCGTCTTACGCCACCTTATCTTGTTGTCATGGTCATCAATTTCAACAGACATTCACTGTTTTAATCTTTCAACAGCCATTCACTGTTTCAATCTTTCAACAGCCATATCAGTTTCAACAGCCATTCACTGTTTGTACGCATAGTGGGCACAATGTCAACACGACGATACGACGATGAGGTGTCTTTTTTGCTGCAATATCTCCGCGGTATTCCTGATGTCCAGTTTCACCAAGATAACATCCGCCCACTCACTTCCAGCATCAGCAAACAGTGCTTACCAGGTGTCCAAGAGCTGCTCTGGCCAACGCGATCCCTAAACGTTTCCCCAATAAATAACGTGTGGGACGTCATTGGCAGGTGGTTAACACCTCTGAAGTGCCAATGAATTGTGGACACAGGTCAACGACGAATGATCAGAGATATCTCATGACACCAGTCGGGGAATTTTCCACTCTATGCCACTCTGCGCTGCCAAATGTATAGCCCAGCATGGTGTTCATATGACTTAAAGACTCATATCACATTATACTATGATCTCTCTCATCGCATTCATGTAATCTTTCAGAAATTAAATCACTTCTTTCCTGCCTACGTGTCTACATGAGTGTGTTTGGTAAGTTTCGCTTTTTTCGTGCATTCCTTCATGGTGAGACTAGCGGCCAACAATTGAAGCTTTTCATCCTCCGTAGTTTCAGAAAGGAAACTGGGATGACAGAAATGTTAGACCTGTGTCTACTAAGAATCTCATTCCGGTATATTCGTCGGCGAAGAAGAGTTTACGTACAATTCGGCCTTCATCGCTTGTGGCCTGAAACGACGGCCTTATGAGTTTCTCGAACTTAATAGGATCATACTTGTTTACACTATCTTGCATGTGCTTGAAAGTGTGCTTGTTTACACTTTCTTTCTTGTGCTGAAAGAATGAGGATATCAATATATCTCGTTGGAACGTTCTTCTTCTCCTGGTTTTCTACTGCGGATAGTTGATGATGAACAACTATAATTTTGACGTAAATATGACAGACCAGGAGATCGGAGATGGCTGCAACCTTGGCAAAAGTTTCGTCTACATTCAATGCAACATGTGCTATCGCCCAGCAAATGGAAATTCAATGGAATAAACTGGAGGTGCGAAATCACTAATCTCGCAGATTTTGTCAGCTATCAGTGTTAACTGTGCCAAGTTATCGCTCCTGAATGCAACCACATTTGTATTCTATTTGTAGCTAGTTCCTCCATTTCTCGTACAGGCTGGGTAGGACGCTGATAACTATAAGTTCTAATATCTGCAAGATAAGGTTCAGACGCTTCTATGATCCTTCTATTAAGAGTCTGATACTTGTCTTAATGTGGAAGGTGTACAGCAATGTCACTTACCTGTGTTAAGAAAATGATGATTAAAACTACGTCGTGGAATTGGGCTCATCAGCAATTAACCCAGCAGTAATAAAGTGAGATTCAACCTCAGTGAACTGTAATTCCGGGCTCGTCTTTCAGAACGGAGGAAAATGGAGTGCGGTCCTTGAGGTGAAATTATCACCCATAGCCTATGGTATCTAGCATCACGAGTACAGAAGGCAAATCAACTTAATCGAATAAATTACCGATCAGAATAGAAGATCCCACGATTTCCACGTCCTGACTCGTCAAATTATGGTAGTGGTCGGAATAAGATAAATTATTTACCCGATGGAATTAAAGACTTAACGTATAACTGAATAATTATTTATTATACTTAATCCTTATATATTAATTATGAATATTTGGAATTATTTTAAAAATAATTATTACGGCGAAATTTAAGCTGACGCTTTTCTTAGCTGTTGCTTCGACTAGCGAATCCTATGATGGTTATATTCAAATTAATCGGAAACTTGAGAATTGGTCGTTCTGGGTGGTGTAGTGGTTAGCATACCCGGGCGCTATCTGGGAGACGCGGGTTCAATTCCCGTTCCAGGACGACGAAATTTCCAAGTTTTCGGATATTATCTGACTCACCATCCTTGTCATATTTACACCAAAAAATGGATCGTCATCTTCAAAATTTGTAATTTCGTTGTTACAGCATCAAACCAAAACGATAAACATTCTTGTTTGCTTAATTTGCCATCTGTGTTTATTCATGTTACAGCAACGCCGACGCCAGCTTTTAAAAATCACAACTTTTTAATGATTTTTAATGGCAGACAAACGCTAGAGGGTGGTAAATCTTTGAGGGTAGTCAGGCGAGCCGAAGAATACCGCATCGGATAGGTTTTAAAATTTGGCGCTCAGGGCATCCCGTGTAAATTTGTTCATCCACGGTCAGAATGAACTCATTGAATTCATTTATGCCGACTTCGTTAAAGTGGTAGACAGAAATAATATTAACATCGAATGACAAATTCGTTCCATTTGTTTTTTGAGATTTCATCGAAACAACACAGAAACAACATGATGATAAGTTATAAGTCCAGATCATCCAATTATAGAAATCTCCAAGAACATTTGCTCATAGTCCAGACTTGGGTCAAAACCCAAACCTAAGTCTGGAAAGGTCCAGACTTAAGTTCGCACTTGCCGCCACGGTAGCCGGATGATCTGATTCGTTGGCTGCTGAGCATTCTGCCGAGATGAGCCTGGGCTCATACTCCTCATGAGACATGGATGGCATGTTTGTCAGATGGCGCTGGCTCTCTGCATTCTCTGGAACCAATGGCTCTAAATTAAGGACAGGCAACTATTTAGTGCCCTTAGAGTTGTTTATGGCAGTCGTTAAACCACGAAAAAAAAAAAAAAAACGAAAAAAAATAAATATACTTGGATTTTCCAAATTATATTTGGGGACCAGTTTCTTTAATATCTTTTTTTGCTGCCAAAACTGTAAGCATATAAAAAAAAGATAAAATTCAAATAAAATGATTGTGTGTGCGCTCTGTATTTACTCTGATAACATTAAATCATTCATTACATCTGTTCTTTTAAACGACTTTAACTAAGTAAGAAGAAAACATACGTATGATGACATCTGGCTTCATGGTGTTACTTCATGTCCAAAGCACAAAACGACGACAGCTGTTCTTCACAAATTCATTTAATCCTGTGAGATATTTTTTGATTACCAAAAAATATATATTCACCTCAGCACATTTTCCTAGTGATTCATGTATTTCACAAAAAAGATCGAAAACATCTCTCGTGTGTCCAGCAAAGTTTTAACTTGCTGCTTCCATTTTTTTTTTTGAGCTTTGAAAATATTTATTTTTGTGTGTTGGAAGTCAAAAGTGAAGGCATGTGAAAGACAAAATATATTGCATAAGTAATTAATATTTCGTACCAATCAAATTCGCGAAAAAACTCTTTAAAAACAACAACGTTTTTTGCTAATGAAGGATAGCCTGGTCAAACAAAGGCTATGGTCTAAGCGCGCAGTGGTATGGTCGTGGCGCAGTGGTCTAAGCGCTGGCTTGTGACCATTCGTCCGAAGGGTCCGGGTTCGAATCCCGTGAGGCATGAATGTTGTGTTTGTCTTACGGCACTGGCTTTCTCCCTTCCCTGAAACCAATGGCCCTAAGTTAGGGACGGGCGACTTCTTACAGCCCACCGAGTTGCTCACGGTTGTCGTTAAACCTTAATCAAATAATAATAATAATGAAGGATATGGCTTCAAGAAAAACGAAACTTCATCTTTATTTCAGAGTTGTTTCAAATGCCTTATTTCGATAGACATCAAACCTCACAAAATGCCAGGAGAGTTGGCGATGCTCATTCCCCAATTCTCTGCATAAAAGGGAAACTTTTCTACACTTGAAAAGAAAAGAGTTTATATATAATTTATTAATTTCAGATCTTCTTGAATAGTGGAACTCAGAAATGAAAGCATAGTTAGAGATAATGCCGTTCTGTAAACATTTCGGTGCGATCATCCCTAGTCAAGTGATACTGATTGAAACTCCGTAGGTCCGCGACGGTAGCCGAGTGGTCAGAGCACCAGGCCTCTGACGATTGTGCTGGATGAGGCATGGCACTGAGTTTGTATAATATCTCTGGCCCTACCCGGGACCCAGTGACCCCAACTTAGGGATGGGCGATCTGTTTTGGTTTTAGATGGCTAGGGGTATTGTTAAGGCAAGAAACAGAAAAACAATGCGGAAAACTTCAGTGCGAGGCCCTGTCATTTCTTTCTTCTATAACTACTCAGACAAACGTAGATTTTCAGCCAATACCGTTTTATATAATAATACCACTCATTTGATTAAAATCTCCTTAGTCGATGTTCTTGTAGAAAAGGGTTTACAGAAAAATTGGATAGCTTGCTTTCGCAACCATATGTAACAAAACATATGAAACTGGTAGCGCCTGCCACAGTGTATTACAATTTTCATCAACATGAAATGCCCAAAACTGGCAAATTTACTTTTGATGTATGAATCTTTTAACGATTTTTCTCAGATTTTTAGAGCTGTGTTGTTGGATAAAATACTGAACTCATCTGATTTGCTTTTCTTTTGCAAAAGGGGATTTAATAACTTTCGAAAGAGTCAGAATTCCGTTTCGAAAGCAGCATGAGAGATAACTCTCTCAGACGAAGCGAACACAACTTTTTGATCTGATAAGCACATGAAAAGTGCACTTTTCAGATTTCTGGCAGAAGATAGTTTCTTTGTCGTACTCATAAAAAAGTATGGCATGCTTTTGCATTCTCTGTCAGTGCATTCCAAACATCGTTTCAATTTTGATGTCTTTCTGTACTCACTGATAATTTTTGACAGACTACACATTTTACCAGCGAAAACAAGCTTGAAGTGCCATTGAAATGCTGTTTTATTTCAGTCATTTTTACTTTCTTGTCTGGTTCGTGCTGGGTGGCACATCATTTGAACGTTATTAGTAATGTTTTCAATAGCGCTTTTTAGACATTTATGCATATTTAAGATAAAATGAGTGGGCACTTAAATTAAAAATAAATCGGAACTCTCAAACAGAGCAATTAATTAAACCTGCACGTTTTGTTTTCTGTATCGGGATTCAACGACCAGTCGTGAACATCTAGTCCCGTGAGTCGCCTGTCACAAATCTAGGACCACTGTTTGCGGGGAAGGAACAAACACAACACCCATGCCTCATTTGAACTGGATACGACTCCCAAATCTGACTATCAGTCAGAAGCCTACTCTGAAATCTACCTCAGCGTAGAAGCTTGGCTAGGCTGCTGTAAAGGTAAGCCGGGAAACGAGTGAGCGCACATTTCGCACGCTTCTTACCAAGTGAATTGCATCGGAAGGGAAAATATGAAATATGTGGTGAGAGCCACAGATGTGTCGTGTCGTATTCATGAAAGTTGCGCGACAATAGTTGCATTTAGCGGTTATCTGCACATCTCCGAAAGTCCAGTTTTGTTTTTTTCTTAGTACTGTTACCATAATTTACTAAGCGCTGCTACTAACACATTCGTCCAGTATTCAGTGGTTTCGTGGAATTTCTAGACACGCAGAAAGATATTTGCCCGCATAGGACAATAACTGCATTTCTTTAACCTCCCGTATTCGTGCCAGATGTTCCTACTAGACTATAGTGTAGACAAAGAAAAAAAGGAATGAATGATAGAAATAAAAGACATAGACAGGAATGGCTAGCACACAACTGTATTAAACCATTCCCAAGAGAGCTTTTCAAGTTTGACAAATAACTAATAGCTCTGACTACAATATTTTTATTTATTTTACATTGCACAATGGCTTTTTTGCTGTCTTGCATGCAAATACTACGGAACGTTTGTGTTCTTCTCTGCATGCCATTTTGCTGATATGCATATAGCATATTATGAAATATTCCCAATAGTATTGGTATTTTAAACATTACTCAGAACATTGGCGTAGCTTCAGATTTTGGGCCCGTAGTCAGGAGTTTGAATTGGGGCCCCTACCTCTTAAACAAGGGGGAATTTAAAATATTTAGACTTCATTTAACAGCTATAGGTAAAGCAGATGAACAAACTGTTTGCAATGCTAAAACTTTGAGCAAAAAGTCGCTTTTATTTGTTATGTCCAAATGTGAAAGTATGTTTCATGAACGTTAATAAAAAGCAAGTATATTGGGTGAAGCAGGGATTCGACAATTAAAACTCGCAAGCGCTCTTTCCACTGAGCCACCAAAGTGGGACAAGCGTTCAAATGTTCAGACAAATAAAATTACATTGTATGTGATTGTAATTAGCCAGTGCCATCAATAGTAACAATTCTCAATCTACTGCTGGATGAAGGTCACCTCAAGCTTCTTCCACAACTTTTTCGTGAAAGCAATTGATTCTCTTTCACATCATGCTTTCGAATTTCATCCAACCATCTACTACATGGTCGTCTTTTGGATCTTGTCCTGTCCCTTAGAATTCAGTAGAGTAATTCAGTTGTCCAAGGGTGGTCAGTTCTTCTAAAAATATGTCCATTTCATTGCCACTTGAGAGTGTTTACTTTGATCGTGACGTCGTCAGTTCCTTTTCATTTTCCTGATCCATGATTTCCTCTTCCTATCTTTCCTGGCTACATCAAGTATGCATCTTTCCATGATTCTTTGAGTTGCCCGCAGACTCTGGATATCTTTTTTTAAATTAAATTCCATGTTTGTTATCCCTCAGTAAGAACTGAAAGGATGCATTGATTAAGCACTGCTCCTTTAAGACATAAAGGTAAATTGCTTTTGAAAATTGCACTGTTTCTCTGTTATCATTGTACAGATTTGTGAATCCTAAAACGAAATGAATGTAAAGGGAAATGCCGCTCGTAGTGATTTAGGCTTCTTCAATACCGGCGTCCCTAAAACACGCAAGTTGTCCTCCGCCAAATTTTTAGAAATTATCAAATCGAGATTAAAATATAAGGATGTTATAAAGTTAATATGTAACTAGGACCTCGTTGAAATACAAGCCCCCCCCACCCGAGTTTCCGGGGCTCGAAGGCAGATGATTCCTCTACCTCATGCTAGTTATGCCTCTGACTCAGGAGCGGAATGATACCCGCTGGTTCTCCTGCAATTATTACTTCATTTCTTACACAGAAGAAAGCACAGAATAATTCTTATGATCTTTTATAAGACGGCGCTTGCAAAAGATCATGTGGTGTTTTAAAAAGCAGTTACTTAGTGGAAATCCTGAACAGACATGGCGTCACTTTCTCTAGCATGATTCAATTTTTCGTTTTGTGTGTGTGTGTTGCGTGCGTGCACGTATTATCTACATCTAGAAATCTTGAAGGCAAGATGAGGGTGATCATTTATAATTTAGGAGAATAATTCCAGGGAAGGCAGAGAACCAGAGACGAATAAAAAACGTAATACCCCATGTTTAACCCGGGATCTGAACACAAGCTTCGCTAGATTACAGACAAATCAGCCTTTCGTTCTCGCACTTATTTTATAACTATTGGTATTTGAAAACAAATTTTCCGTCGCATAGGAATTGCTGCGAAGATTCTGTGTATATTTCACTTTATGTGGTAGAACCTTCCTTCTTTTTATTCTTGACATTATTATTTACGGAGAAACTCCACATCGTGAGATTATGTCTTCGACATGGGTAACATATATTTATTCCGATTTCGATTTCCCTTGCGACGTTATTAAATAATTTATCAAGTCATCAACCATCCGCGCACGTTGGTAAAATCGGAGTAAGATTGAAACTCTACACTGAGCCGGAAGTTCAGTGGAGAGCGTAGAGATTTCAGTGCGCATGCGCACAACTTGATACACGGAAAGCATGTTGCACCTTCCGACCACGAAGCCTTTTCGCAAGTTGATTCTGCGTTCTCCACTGATATCAGCATATTTCAGCATCAGCTGATTGGGCCCAATACGCAGCTCAACTATTCCTGAAGTAGCAAGTGGGATACGACCTCTAGTGACTCAAGGATGAATGCATTTCCCGTCATCACTGTATTCGATCGAGAGGAATGGAAGGACGAAGGTGTGATAATGTATCAGACGTATTGGAAATGATACTGAATTAATTCGGGCGTTACTTCCGCACGTGCGTCTGCAGATTAGTTTTTCTTTCCACTAGGATTTGCTGGAACCCTCAGCTCAGCTTATTCAGTCGACTCAAAAGACTCAGTTGAGATGGAAGAGGGTGAATGTGGAAAAAAAGTGCCAGGCATTGAGGAAAGAGAAATACAGGGAAGAAAAGAGACCGAGACAAATAAAAATGAAAAAGATAAGGGCATATATATATAAGAAAAACACAGCATAGCATTTAGCATAGATGAAATGCTTATGAGCAGCCGCACGACCACAGTAACCCATGGAATGAAGTTCTCTGCGAATGGTACGTGTACATGTGGAGGTTCTACCTTTTTTACTCACTTGTATTAGCCGAGGTTCAACCTTTTTTACTCACTTGTACACTGAGGTTTTGTGCAGTACTCCGTCGATTAGCTGTAACGACACGCCATGTGTCTTCCACTTATTCAGTACATCCGAAACAGTTGACTTGGGTATGTTTAAATGCCTCTCTGTTTCTCTTATGGACAATCCACTACTATAACACCCAACAATCTTTCCTTTTTCAAAGTCAGTTCTCTCCCGCCGCGACATTTTCACTCAACCTCACAGTGCAATATGATCGCGGTCAGCTGCAGGCTTGTTTTTATACCGTTTGCGGATGTACAGCGCATCTTAACAACGCAGCAGATCCATTCATTTGCTTTTGAAGGGGTGATCGATGACTTTTGTCAATATATATATATATATATATACTGTATGCGATGTAAGGTCAGGTGATGCGTAACATCACAGCCTCTCCTTGACAAATGTCAACCCCGCCTTCTCGTGGTACATCCTGTTCCCACTACAGGGGCTCTGACGACCGCCAATAGCGGTATAACTATACCATCGGGATTAGAGGGAATGCTATCCCACACTCACCAACCCGCTTGGCCAGCGTGGTGAGTTATGGCCAAACCCCTCCAAAATGACTCCACAACTTAAATCTTGGCCCTCAGTCTCCGGCAGCTGGAATGTACCTGGCCAAGGCAGCGGCCAGTGCAACATGAAGGCAGAGGGTGCTAAGAATCCCCGGAGGACCGAACTAGGCTGCCATCTGATGCTGACCTTGGCTACGTACAACGGACGCTCCCTATCTTCTGATTCAAGGCTTCTTGAATTGGAAGAGGAACTACAAAGGATCAAGTGGGACATCGTCGGGCTAAGTGAGGTAAGGAGAAAAGGAGAAGATCTCATTGAACTGAAAAGTGGACATCTCTTCTACTATCGTGGGACAGATACTGGCAGAACTAGTGGTGTTGGATTTATAATAAACAAGAAATTGAAGGATAAAGTTGTAGAAGTTGAAAGTTCCTCTGACAGAGCTGCACGACTCGTTATCCAACTCTCGAGAAGATACCAGGCTCAGATTATTCAAACTTATGCACCCACCACAAGTCATGCTGAAGAAGAAATTGAAGAATTTTATGAGGAAATTCATGATCTAAATAATAAAGGTAAGCAGCACTTGAAGATAATTATGGGAGATTTCAATGCAAAAATAGGGCAACGGCAACAGAATGAAACTTCAGTAGGTAAATTCGGTCACAGCAACAGAAACCAGCGTGGAAATACTCTCGTAGAGTTTGCAGAGGCAGAAGGGTTTTTCATCTTGAACTAATTTTTCAAGAAAAAGCCACACAGGAAATGGACTTGGAGACATCCAAATGGGACGACAAGTGAAATTGATTTTATTATGTGTAACAAAAAATTCGTCATAGAAGACTGCAGTGTGCTAAACAAGTTCAACACAGGCAGTGACCATAGATTGGTGAGATGTAAGATGCACCTCAACACTAAACTCGAACGTAGCAAGCTCATAAGACAAACAAAATGTATTGACATAACCAACCTTAAAAAACACCATAATACCTTCAAATTGGAACTGAAGAACAGATTCTCTGCTTTGGAAGGCCTAACATCGGAAGAAGTGGATATTTCTGAAGTTAACAGAAAAGTAACCAAAGCTCTTATGGAAACAGCAACAAAATTAGCTGGGTCTAAGAACAAATTGCATGTGAACAAATTATCAGGAAAAACCAAAATGTTGATGCAAAAAAGAAGAGAGATGAGGTCAACTAAAGAAGATGTGACTTCCAAAGTGGAATATATAGAGCTATGCAAGACAGCACGAAAAAGTATCACTGAAGACGTAAGGAAATTCAACTGTGAACTAGTAAGGAAAGCAATTGAAAACAACCAAAGCCTAAAGATAGCAAAGGGACATCTCAGTAAGGGGAAAAAACAGATTATGGCACTGAGAAAAGAAGATGGTTCTGTAACAAGAAATAGAGGCGAAATTTTGACAAGAGTGAAAGATTTCTACTCCAAATTATATGAAAGGGATGATACATGTACTCCAGACATCATGAAAGGTACCAGTACCAGAGTTCCTCCAGTCCTCCCAGCAGAAGTTGCACATGCAATCAAGAACATGAAGCGGGGGAAAGCTCCAGGAGAAGATGGAATTACTGTAGACATAATAGAAGAAGCAAGTGGAGAAATCGAAACAGCACTCGCCCAAATTTTAGTCGATGCCTTAACGAGGGGAAGATTCCTAAGGACTGGAACACCGCTACAATGATCCTGCTACATAAAAAACGTGGCATTGAGGATCTCGGGAACTACAGGCCTATCAGCCTCCTACCAGTGGTTTATAAAATCTTCACTAAAGTTCTTTCACACCGCTTGAAGGTAACACGGGACATGGCTCAACCGAGAGAACAAGCTGGATTCAGGAGTAGCTACAGCACAATAGAGCATATCCACGTACTGAGAAAACTAATTGAAAGAGCGAGGGTATATGAACTTCCATTGTGCATGGCTTTTATCGATTATGAAAAAGCCTTTGATTCGGTGAAACCATCAGCAGTGACAATGGCTCTGAAATCCTGCGGTATTGAAGATGCATACATTAATATTATTAATAACATGTATGAAAATGCAAGTGCAAAGATTCGGCTGTTTGAAAATACAACACACATAAAAATTGGAAAGGGAGTGAGACAAGGTGACACCATATCTCCAAGGCTCTTTAATGCCACATTGCAGGGTGTCTTTCAGTCGCTGAGCTCGGAAAACAAATGGATAAAGATTAATGGAGATTATCAAACGAAAATGTTTTTGCAAAAAAGAAGAGAGATGAGGACAACTAAGGAAGATGTGACTTCCAAAGTGGAATATATAGAGCTATGCAAGACAGTACGAAAAAGTATCACTGAAGCCGTAAGAAAATTCAACTGTGAACTAGTGAGGAAAGCAATTGAAAACAACCAAAGCCTAAAGATAGCAAAGGGACATCTCAGTAAGGGAAGAAAACAGATTATGGCACTGAGAAAAGAAGATGGTTCTGTAACAAGAAATAGAGGCGAAATTTTGACAAGAGTGAAAGATTTCTACTCCAAATTATATGAAAGGGATGATACATGCACTCCAGACATCATGAAAGATACCAGTACCAGAGTTCCTCCAGTCCTTCCAGCAGAAATTGCACATGCAATCAAGAACATGAAGCGGGGAAAAGCTCCAGGAGAAGATGGAATTACTGTAGACATCATACAAGAAGCAAGTGGAGAAATCGAAACAGTACTCGCCCAAATTTTCACTCGATTCCTTAATGAAGGAAAGATTCCTGAGGATTGGAACACCGCTACAATGATCCTGCTACATAAGAAAGGTGACATTGAGGATCTCGGAAACTATAGACCTATCAGCCTCCTACCAGTGGTTTATAAAATCTTCACTAAAGTTCTTTCACACCGCTTGAAGGTAACACTGGACATGGCACAACCGAGAGAACAAGCTGGATTCAGGAGTAGCTACAGCACAATAGATCATATCCATGTGCTGAGAGAACTAATTGAAAGAGCGAGGGAATATGAACTTCCATTGTGCATGGCTTTTAGCGATTATGAAAAAGCCTTTGATTCGGTGAAACCATCAGCAGTTACAATGGCTCTGAAAACCTGCGGTATTGAAGATGCATACATTAATATTATTAATAACATCTATGAAAATGCAAGTGCAAAGATTAGGCTGTTTGAAAATACAACACACATAAAAATTGGAAAGGGAGTGAGACAAGGTGACAATATATCTCCGAAGCTCTTTAATGCCACATTGCAGGGTGTTTTTCAGTCACTGAGCTGCGAAAACAAGGGAATAAAGATTAATGGAGATTATCTAACCCACCTTCGTTTTGCTGATGACGTAGTCATTTTTGCAACTAGCCCATCAGAGCTGCAGAGTATGATCCAGGAACTTGCTGACAAAAGTAAAGAAGTGGGATTAAAAATGAACTTTCAGAAGACAAAAGTGATGTTCAATGCTTTTACAAGAAATGAAGATTTATCGATTGATGGATAAAAGCTGGAGATAACCGACACGTACGTTTATCTTGGACAGCAGATATCAAGTGAGGGTCACATTGATGAAGAAATTAATCGGCGTACAAAACTTGCCTGGAGAGCTTTTGGAAGAAACAGCATAATTTTCAAGAACAATATGCCATTATGTCTTAAAAGAAAAGTGTTTGATCAATGCATCCTTCCAGTGCTTACGTATGGTGCAGAGACGTGGACCTTAACTAAAAGAGACATACAAAGGCTGCAGACAACTCAAAGACGCATGGAGAGGTGCATACTTGGTGTAACCAGGAGAGATAAGAAGAGGAACTCGTGGATCCGAAAAATGACAAGAGTGGAAGACATCATGATCAGAGTTAAATCCCTGAAATGGCAATGGTATTGGTATTGGTAACTGTGGGTACCAAAATGGTACCCAGTTTATTGCTATAACGAAATACAAACATGGGAAATTCATTGAAAGTTGCAGTACAGAAAACAAAAGCGCGGCAATGTATATATATCCACGATGCAGCACAAAGTTATACAGAAAGGAAATGATTATGCACTCGAACAATGATTGGCATAACAGCATGTCAAACGATATTAAAAAACACATTTGCACAAGTATATGAAAGTACTATGCCAGCATACATCAACCGAATGGAACTTAAATGTGGGTGGAGCGCAATACATTCTTGAGTAAATCAACAACATTATAAAAATAACATAGGTAACAAATGTACCACTATAGTAAACCACGATAGAGGAAAGCACTAACACAGCACAAACTCACAATTATAGGACATTTACAAACAAGATACAAATTGAGGAAACACCAAATAAGATAATAATAATGTGAAACTGGGGAGATCACACAAGTTACAAGACCGATTATTTGTGAAAACACAGCAAAAACACACAATTATAGCAAATTGAAAATACATTACTTGTGAAACACAGCCAAAACACACAATTATAGCAAAATCAAAATACATTACTTGTGAAACACAGTAAAAACTCACAATTATAGCAAATTTAAAATACATTAATGCAGGAAACAACAGAGCAATACGCGAGATAGGATAATGGGGATATCACACAAGTAACGAGACCGTGGAGGAATCAATGCGAAACCAGGAAGATCCAGGCGACCACAAGGTGGAAAACGTCGCCGAGGAACCGTGAGTCGATGCTGAAAGATACTCAGTTGTAAGACGAGATAAAAGGGCGGCACGAAAATCCGTGACCAAACGGGATTGAGCCTCTGAAACAGATGGATAAGAGCCCAGAAAACGAATCGAGAGGTGGTAAGCATAAATAACAGATTTAGCAAGAACGAACAAATATTAACAAATGGAAGGTCGGTGAGGCGTAATGCTTCCTCGAGGAAGAAGATAGTTGAAATCATGTAAGTTGTGGAGAGTGGAACAGGAAAGGGAAACGATCTGATGGATGAGAGTAAACAATGGCTGTAGGATCTCGCAGGTATTATAATAATGTAGAAGATCACCGATTTGGCCACAAAAAGGGCAAAGAGGACTAGAAAGAATTCCCTGACGATGGAGAATGGCTGGAGTGGGGAGTCGACCGTGGAGAAATCGCCACTGCACATCTTTCTCCAGCGGTAAACTAAGAGTAAGGTGAAGAACACACCAAGTGGCAGAAAAGGTAGATGGTGGAAGAGAGGAAATAGGTAACGGCGGAGAATTGTGAAGGAGAAGATGACGGTAAAGACAGCGAGAAGTGACGGAATGAAGTAGATAGGGAGAACCAGAGAGTGAAAACGAAAAAGGTAAAGCAAGAGGGGCGGACGCGCAAGCAACAAGTCCATCAACAGTTGCTATATCGGGAAATGACCGACGAAGAGCGCGTTGAAGAAGAAGAAACCGGAAATGCTCGATAGGATCAGCAGCTAGAGCAACAGAAATTTGTGAGAGAGAACGCCACCGAAGAGTCGGGGTGACAAGTTGCTTGACAACAAAAACGCCCTCCCGAATCCAGGAGGGAAAACAAAAATATGAAGAATCCGACTGAGTCAAAACGGAAGGGTAGAAGAGTGGCTCATTTAACAATTCAAGGAGGCCAGAAGGAGGAAGATGAACCGGGGTTAACGCTCGCCAAAAATCAAGAAATTCCCTATATACCTCCGGAAGACGTTTAGGCAACAGAGGCAAACGATCCATAAGGAGAAGCGTCGCAAAAGTGATAACTGGGTTACGATGACTTAGAATGACATCAACAGAACTAATAGCAGCAGTGGGAACAGAGCAATAAAGCGAAAAAATGGAAACAAGGCGAGCAGTACGATATCGGAGATGGACATCAGGAAGTGCCACCCCTCCATGAGACACCGGAAGCGTGAGCGTCCGTGTAGACACCCAAGCCTGCCGATGCCACATGAAGCGGGTGATGGCTGACTGAATTTTACGAAGAAAACAAGAAGGAGCCGCTTGTGTAGATCATGTTATGTCAATAAAGGGAGAAGAAACGTAGAGACAACCCGGGCTTTACCCCAATACGACAATAAAGCCCTAGCACGACTCCAGCGGGATAAAACATTCGAGAAGTTTTGGAGAAGCGGTGTCCAGGAACCAGAGGACAGGAAAGAAGGGTCACCAAGAACTACACCAAGAAACTGCTGCGTCGTTCGAGACCAAGTGGCTCCCCAGGGGCGATGAGGGCGTGCTCGCCACGCACCGCACCAGAGCCCGGTGCTCTTGTCTCTGTTCAACGCAGCGCCGGAAAGTTGTGCATACTGAGAATAAACAGATTCCAGGGTCGAGAAACCGGACTGCGCTCGGATGAGTACCGTCAGATCGTCTGCATAAGCAACCAGGACAGAAGAAAAATGACGAGATTCGGGTTGTAAAGAACGAGGCGAAGGAGCAAGAACAGAACGGATTTGGCACAACAACGGCTCAAACGCCAAAGCAAACAACTCCCCGGAAAGGGGACACCCCTGACGAATTCCAGTAGCAAAAGGAATGGAGCTCGTTAAAAATGAGTGAGTCCGAACGTGAAGAAAGGAATTGCGATAAAGGTTTAAAAGAAGTCTGCAAAAATTATGAGGAATACCAAATGAAAGAAGCACCCGAAAAAGGTAGGCATGAGAGACACGGTCAAACGCCTGGCGCTGATCCAACGAGAACAAGGCCAGGCGCTCAACCTGTCGATCAGCAAGTACTAGAAGGTTTCGAAGAAGATGTAATGTTGATTGAACAGATCGACCCGGAATTGTATACGTTTGGTCCGAATGAATAATGTCTGGCAGTATGCCATTCAAACGACGAGAAAGAATCTTAGCGAAAAGCTTGTAATCGCTGTTCAAAATGCTATATTGAGGAGACAGCCTTTCTTCGGGAGAAGACGAACGACGGCAACGGTAAAAGATGAAGGGAAATCAGTGCGAAATAGAAGATTATTAAAGCAAGCTAGAAGAAAGGGAGAAAGCTGAGGTAGAAAAGTACGATAGAATGCAACTGGGATACCATCTTAACCGGGGGCGGACTGATAGTTTAAAGAGGAGAGAGCTGAAGATAATTCCGAGAGAGTAATTGGGGCAAGGAGAGAAGAATTAAGATAAGACGGAACTTGAGGAAGGCCTGTGAAGAGAGTGAAGGATGGATCAGGAGGCGAAGAGGAAGAAGAGAAATGTTCAGTAAAATGAGAAACGAGAAAAGGGGAAAGCCGTGAGGGATCATCAGAGACAGAGCCATCAGGAAGGGTTAAATGGGTGAGCGAAGGAGAAGAAAGGATGTCCCTCTCAAATTCAAGAAAGGCGCTCGCATCCTGGATGTCTGAAGAAACATCCTGTACATGAAGGCGAACAAGAGCTTGCGACGCCTGGCTTTGAAGTAGGCCCCGGATAGCCGAGGACCATGTACTATAGGCGGCAGACGTAGATGAAACACAAGCTAACTCTAGACGAAGGCGATCAACGATAGTGGATTCCGAGAGGCGAGTGGAAAGAGAAAATCTCTTGCAGAAAGCAACTAATGTAGTTTTAACGGAGATCCATTCCGACACAGGGTCCGAGGTAGAGTGAAGATCAATTTCAGCAGCCTGAAGATAAGCTGATAAATGGGAACAAAAATCTGAATCAGTAAGGAACGAAATGGGAAGAGACCATAACCTGAAGAGCGGTTTGAAGACAACAGGAAGAAATACAGAAAGAATGCAAATGGAATGATCAGACGAAATACACGGAATGTGTGACGCAGCTTGAAGGTGTGTACTAAAATGGGACGAAACGTAAAACCGATCAAGTCGTGCTTCGGCCAAAGAAGCAGGATTGGAAGAGCACCAGGTAAAATCACAGACAGAAGGATGAAGGCAACGGAAAGCATCAACAAGGTTGTAATGGGACAAAAGGTCAGATAAAACATGAACAAGAGAGAAACGAGATTCGACACAGTGTGACCGATCAAGAGTAGGGTACAACGTGCAATTGAAATCACCACCAAAGAGAACAATATCAAAGGGGGCGACCGTGGCAAGATGAACATAGATGGAGTCTAAAAGGGAAATTGCATCGTCATTTCGCTGCGGTATATGAATGTTAAGAAGATGAACACCCAAAGCCCCGAGACGAAAGAAGAGATATAAGAAAACTCCCTCAGTCTTCGCGACTTCGACAATTGATGACATAGCTGGGTAAAGGCGTTGATGAATTCCAATGGATACGCCGTTTCCGAGACGGGTGGAAAAGCAATGAAAGAACCTATAGGGCCACGGGCGCCACCGATGAAATGGCCTAACTAGAATGCAGTTTGTTTCCTGAATAAATAAAACATCAGTATCAACAGGCACTAAGTCTGCAAAGACCAGAGAATTTGCGAACGGGTTCGCAAATCCTCTAGCATTGAGAGAACAAAAAGTGATCGGTTTAGGGAAGAGAGCTAAAGGTCATCGGTAAGAGGAAGTGAGGTATCAAATATACGCTTCTCAGCGAGCTCCTTCAATGAGGCGAGACGGCGCGTGTAACGTCTCAAAAAAGGCTGATACCGAGGATCGGTGGCACACAGAGATTTAAAAAGTGACACATAAGCTTCGAATTGCGTTACCGCTGCATATAGATCCAGATCAGGTGAGTGAAGGAACTCTTCAGAACCAACAATCGTACGTGCAGGTTGAAAAAGACGTAAAAGTTGCTGTCTGGACAGTGGTCCAGGAACTGGAGGAAACGTATCAACGGCCTGTAGAACCTCAGAATCAGAGAGAGGATTGACAGGACCTGAACGGAGAAGCATACTGTTTGAAGAACCATCAGGTGGAGGAACATCGGAACCGGAAACCTCGGGAACACTAGATGAATCCTCAGAATGTGGCACAGAAAGTTGATTTAACTTTTTCTGTTTTACAACGCCTTTGGAAGTTCCAATCCGTTTCGAAGAAGAAGCTAAGGCGGATGTATCCATTAGTGGATCAGGCTCACCTCCCAAGTCAAGAGACGAGAAAACGAACGTCGCCGAAGAAGCAGTACGTAACTGAGCTGCCGTAGTGGAGACTGCTACAACAGCCGAGGCCTCAGGAAGATGTTGCAACAAGGGTATGGTAGACAAGGTTGTAACTGGAGATCCGATATCCGAGAGGCTAGGAGAAGAGCCAGACGGCCGACCCGCCAAATCACCACTCAACACACCCGGATTGGAACACTCCGCTGTAGACACATCTGTAGTCGAAGACAACTCTGTCAATCTTGAAGGTGGATGCACAATCGTACGGGTCGGGAGTGGAGGAAAGGCAGCATCGTCCGTGACGGAAATGTTCGTCTGACGGAGAAACGAAGAGGTCGCGTCAGGCAAACTACCGGTAGTGGGGATAGTAGAAAGACCAATGTGGTCAGCAGTGGGTTGCGAACTTGATGAACGTCCACGTCGAAAGCATTCACAGGAGGCAGTGGTATGATCCTGTGTTGAACAGTGTGTACAATAGTGAGCAGTGAAAATCTTGAAACTGTACGTTCGTGCTCCAATTTCAACAGGCCGCCCCGGTGGCGCAGTGGTCTAAGGCGCTGGCCTCTGATTGTTCGTCCGTAAGGGGTCCGGGTTCGAATCCCGGTGAGGCATGGATGTTGTGTTTGTCTTACGGCACTGGCTCTCTCCCTTCCCTGGAACCAGTGACCCTAAATTAGGGACGGGCGACTGCTTATAGCCCATTGAGTTGCTCACGGTGGTCGTCGTTAAACCTCCAATCAAAAAAAAAAAAAAAAAATTTCAACAGTAGCTTCTGTAGGGCAATCCGCCAAAGCTTTCTCGGTGGGAAGGACGACCAATAACTGACGGCGAGGTCCGGTGGCATGTGCAAATCGAGTTCCGCGGGGAGCGTCAGAGAGGCGACGGACCTTGCCAACAACTTTACAAACATGACTGAGAAGGAGAGGAAGTGCATTATCCGGCACTTCCTGTGGAACAGGATAGAACGTGATGTTCACCGGTCGCTTGGAAAGAGGCGACGGGATGAGATGGTTTGTCCCAATCGAAAGTCCGTTTGCAAGAAAAAGTCAGCATCGTCCTTGTGATTGAACTTCACCGAAATACCCCGAGGAGTACGGGAAATTCCTGCAACGGACGCAGACGACACATGTCCAGAGAGGGCTTCCATGTAGCGTGGCAATGGAGTATTTGGTAAAGCATGAAAGAGCACACCTCTATCCAGGAGGTTATGGAACTCACGGCCAAACTGCGAATTGTCATCTATCGTTATCTTCACCTTGTGGTTGGATACCTGAATAACAGGTGTTGCTTGCAAAAGACCATCTGAATGAGAGGAATCGGACGTAAAAGTAGCGCCTCGTTGCACTTTAGAGGCATATGACATCCTCGGATGTGAAGTCTGGTCGGATCCGGCAGGCACAGAAGGCTGTGAGGGAAGAGAAGCACAGGCCGAAGGCAAGGCAGTGGAATCAGTAGTACCCAGGGAGGGCACCGAAGCAGAAGCAGGATCTGAAGAAGAAAGCGCAGCCAAGTCCAGTTAAGGCACCGATGCAGGAGTACTAGAAAGCTGGGAAGGCATCTGAGCAGACACATCTGAGGACGACAGTACGTTAACTTCCATGGACGTGGGAAGTGTGACGTGACGCGCATCCGCCACGCCCATAGATGATAAGGAAATACCGGAAGCCGCCATGTTGGCAGCTTCCAAACGTAAACAAACGAGCAAACGATAAGAAAACGGATGAATATGAACTAATATGAGGATGAGAACGCTAGTAAAGTAGCTCAAAACGAACACAGAACCTTTAGTCAGCCGGGCCACGCAACAGGTGAGTGAGGGACGAGGTATTCCACACTAAAATGTATTAAATATTGGAGCCACCAACACTACGTCTATCACGAACGAGCAATGGGCTGGACATAGTGCCAGAAGGACAGACCATCGATGGACAGCCGACATTTTAGATTGGATTCCAAGGGACAGGAAAAGACCCAGAAGAAGACCACATGGGAGATGGGTGGATGAAATTCGAAAGTATGCGGGAGTAACATGGAGGAGACTGGCACAAGACAGACCGTTGTGGAGGAAACTTGGGGAGACCTTCGTCCAGCAGTGGATTGATAATGGTTAACAATGATATATTATCAATCCACTGCTGGACGAAGGTCTCCCCAAGTTTCCTCCACAACGGTCTGTCTTGTGCCAGTCTCCTCCATGTTACTCCCGCATACTTTCGAATTTCATTAACCCATCTCATATGTGGTCTTCTTCTGGGTCTTTTCCTGTCCCTTGGAATCCAATCTAAAATTTCGGCTGTCCATCGATGGTCTGTCTTTCTGGCAGTATGTCCAGCCCATAGCCATTTCAGGGATTTAACTCTGATCATGATGTCTTCCACTCTCGCCATTTTTCGGATCCACGAGTTCCTTTTCTTGTCTCTCCTGGTTATACCAAGCATGCACCTCTCCATGCTACTTTGAGTTGTCTGCAGATTTTGTATGTCTCTTTTAGTTAAGGTCTACGTCTCTGCACAATACTAAGCACTGGAAGGATGCATTGATCAAACACTTTTCTTTTAAGACAGAATGGCATATTGCTCTTGAAAATTATGCTGTTTCTTCCAAAAGCTCTCCAAGCAAGTTTTGTACGCCGATTAATTTCTTCATCAATGTGACCCTTACTTGATATCTGCTGTCCAAGATAAACTTACGTGTCTGTTATCTCCAGCTTTTCGCCATCAATCGATAAATTTTCATTCTTTATAAAAGCATTGAACATCACTTTTGTCTTCTGAAAGTTCATTTTTAATCCCACTTCTTTACTCTTGCCAGCAAGTTCCTGGATCATACTCTGCAGCTCTGATGGGGTAGTTGCAAAAATGACTACGTCATCAGCAAAACGAAGGTGGGTTAGATAATCTCCATTAATCTTTATTCCATTGTTTTTCCAGTTCAGTGATTGAAAGACATTTTCAAATGTGGCATTAAAGAGCTTTGGAGATATGGTGTCACCTTGTCTCACTCCTTTTCCAATTTCTATGTGTGTTGTACTTTCAAACGGCCAAATCTTTTCACTTGCGTTTTCATAGATGTTATTAATAATATTAATGTATGCATCTTCAATACCGCAGGATTTCAGAGCCATTGTAACTGCTGATGGTTTCACCGAATCAAAGGCTTTTTCATAATCGATAAAAGCCATGCACAATGGAAGTTAATATTCCCTCGCTCTTTCAATTAGTTTTCTCAGTACGTGGATATGATCTATTGTGCTGTAGCCACTCCTGAATCCAGCTTGTTCTCTCGGTTGAGATATGTCCAGTGTTACCTTCAAGCGGTGTGAAAGAACTTTAGTGAAGATTTTATAAACCACTGATAGGAGGCTGATAGGTCTGTAGTTCCTGAGATCCTCAATGTCACCTTTTTTATGTAGCAAGATCATTGTAGCGTTGTTCTAATCCGCAGGAATCTTCCCATCATTAAGGCATCGAGTGAAAATTTGAGCGAGTACTGTTTCGATTTCTCCACTTGCTTCTTGTATGATGTCTACAGTAATTCCATCTTCTCCTGGAGCTTTTCCCCGCTTCATGTTCTTGATTGCATGTGCAACTTCTGCTGGAAGGACTGGAGGAACTCTGGTACTGGTACCTTTTATGATGTCTGGAATACATGTATCATCCCTTTCATATAATTTGGTGTAGAAATCTTTCACTCTTGTCAAAATTTCGCCTCTATTTCTTGTTACAGAACCATCTTCTTTTCTCAGTGCCATAATCTGTTTTCTTCCCTTACTGAGATGTCCCTTTGCTATCTTTAGGCTTTGGTTGTTTTCAATTGCTTTCCTCACTAGTTCACAGTTGAATTTCCTTACGTCTTCAGTGATACTTTTTCGTACTGTCTTGCATAGCTCTATATATTCCACTTTGGAAGTCACATCTTTTTTAGTTGTCCTCATCTCTCTTCTTTTTTGCATCAAAATTTTGGTTTTTCCGGATAATTTGTACCCATGCAATTTGTTCTTAGACCCAGCTAATTTTGTTGCTGTTTCCATAAGAGCTTTGGTTACTTTTCTGTTAACTTCAGAAATATCCACTTCTTCCAGTGTTAGGCTTTCTAAAGCATAGAATCTGTTCTTCAGTTCCAACGTGAAGGTATTATGGTGTTTTTTAGGGTTGGTTATGTCAATACATTTTGTTTGTCTTATGAGCTTGCCACGTTCGAGTTTAGTGTTCAGGTGCATCTTACATCTCACCAATGCCGCCCCGGTGGCGCAGTGGTCTAAGCGATGGCCTCTGATCATTCGTCCGAACGGGGTCCGTGTTCGAATCCCGGTAAGGCATGGATGTTGTGTTTGTTTTACGGCACTGGTTCTCTCCCTTCCCTGGAACCAGTGACCCTAAATTAGGGACGGGCGACTGCTTAATGCCCATTGAGTTGCTCACGGTGGTCGTTAAACCTCCAATCAAAAAAAAAAATCTCACCAATCTGTGGTCACTACCTGTGTTGAACTTCTTTAGCACACTGCAGTCTTCTATGACGAATTTTTTGTTACACTTAATAAAATCAGTTTTACTTGTCGTCCCATTTGGGTGTCTCCATGTCCATTTTCTGTGTGGCTTTTTCTTGAAAAAGGAGTTTAAGATGAAAAACCCTTCTCCCTCTGCAAACTCTACGAGAGTATTTCCCGGCTGGTTTCTGTTGCCGTGACCGAATTTACCTACTGAAGTTTCATTCTGTTGCTGCTGCCTTATTTTTGCATTGAAATCTCCCATAAATATCTTCAAGTGTTGCTTACCTTTATTATTTAGATGACGAATTTCCTCATAAAATTCTTCAATTTCTTCTTCAGGATGACTTGTGGTTGGCGCATAAGTTTAAATAATCTGAGCCTGGTATCTTCTCGAGAGTTGGATAACGAGTCGTGCAGCTCTGTCAGAGGAACTTTCAACTTCTACAACTTTATCCTTCAGTTTCTTGTTTATTATAAATCCAACACCACTAGTTCTGCCAGTATCTGTCCCACGATAGTAGAAGAGATGTCCACTTTTCAGTTCAATGAGATCTTCTCCTTTTCTCCTTACCTCACTTAGCCCGACGATGTCCCACTTGATCCTTTGTAGTTCCTCTTCCAATTCCAGAAGCCTTGAATCAGAAGATAGGGAGCGTCCATTATACGTAGCCAAGGTCAGCATCAGAGGGCAGCATAGTCCGGTCCTCATGGGGATTCTTAGCACCCTCTGCCTTCATGTTGCACTGGCCGCTGCTTTGGCCAGGTACATTCCAGATGCCGGAGACTGAGGGCCAAGATTTAAGTTGTGAAGTCATTTTGGAGGGGTTTAGCCATAACTCAGCACGCTGGCCAAGCGGGTTGGTGAGTGTGGGATAGCATTTCCTCTAATCCCGATGGTATAGTTATACCGCTATTGGCGGTCGTCAGAGCCCCTTTAGTGGGAACAGGATGCATCACGAGAAGGCGGGGTTGACATTTGTCAAGGAGAGGCTGTGATGTTACGCATCACCTGACATTACATCCCATATATATATCATCATCATAAGTGTCCTCCACAACGGTCTGTCTTGTGCCAGTCTCCTCCATGTCACTGCCGCATACTTTCGAATTTCATCCACCCATCTTCCATGGGGGTCTTCTTCTTATTCTTTTCCTGTCCCTTGGAATCCAATCTAAAATTTCGGCTGTCCATCGATGGTTTGTCTTTCTGGCAGTATGTCCAGCCCATTGCCATTTCAGGGATTTAACTCTGATCATGATGTCTTCAACTCTTGTCATTTTTCGGATCCACGAGTTCCTCTTCTTATCTTTCCTGGTTACACCAAGCATGCACCTCTCCATGCTTGTTTGAGTTGTCTGCAGCCTTTGTATGTCTCTTTTAGTTAAGGTCCACGTCTCTGCACCATACGTAAGCACTGGAAGGATGCATTGATCAAACACTTTTCTTTTAAGACATAATGGCATATTGCTCTTGAAAATTATGCTGTTTCTTCCAAAAGCTCTCCAGGCAAGTTTTGTACGCCGATTAATTTCTTCACCAATGTGACCCTCACTTGATATCTGCTGTCCAAGATAAACGTACGTGTCTGTTATCTCCAGTTTTTCTCCATCAATCGATAAATCCTCATTTCTTGTAAAAGCATCGAACATCACTTTTGTCTTCTGAAAGTTCATTTTTAATCCCACTTCCTTACTGTTGTCAGCAAGTTCCTGGATCATACTTTGCATCTCTGATGGGGTAGTTACAAAAATGACTACGTCATCAGCAAAACGAAGGTTGGGTTAGATAATCTCCATTAATCTTTATCCCTTTGTTTTCCCAGTTCAGTGATTGAAAGACATTTTCCAATGTGGCATTAAAGAGCTTCGGAGATATGGTGTCACCTTGTCTCACTCCTTTTTCAATTTTTATGTGTGTTGTATTTTCAAACAGCCGAATCTTTGCACTTGCATTTTCATAGATGTTATTAATAATATTAATGTATGCATCTTCAATGCCGCAGGATTTCAGAGCCATTGTAACTGCTGATGGTTTCACCGAATCAAAGGCCTTTTCATAATCGATAAAAGCCATGCACAATGGAAGTTCATATTCCCTCGCTCTTTCAATTAGTTCTATCAGTACGTGGATATGATCTATTGTGCTGTAGCCACTCAGAATCTAGCTTGTTCTCTCGGTTGAGCCATGTCCAGTGTTACCTTCAAGCGGTGTGAAAGAAATTTAGTGAAGATTTTATAAACCACTGATAGGAGGCTGATCGGTCTGTAGTTCCTGAGATCCTCAATGTCACTTTATTTATGTAGCAGGATCATTGTAGCGTTGTTCCAATCCTCAGGAATCTTCCCCTCATTAAGGCATCGAGTGAAAATGTGGGCGAGTACTGTTTCGATTTCTCCACTTGCTTCTTGTATGATGTCTACAGTAATTCCATCTTCTCCTGGAGCTTTTCCCCACTTCATGTTCTTGATTGCATTCGCAACTTCTGCTGGGAGGACTGGAAGAGCTCTGGTACTGGCACCTTTCATGATGTCTGGAGTACATGTATCATCCCTTTCATATAATGTGGAGTAGAAATCTTTCACTGTTGTCAAAATTTCATTTCTGTTTCTTGTTACAGAACCATCTTCTTTTCTCAGCGCCATAATCTGTTTTCTTCCCTTACTGAGATGTCCCTTTGCTATCTTTAGGCTTTGGTTGTTTTCAATTGCTTTCTTTACTAGTTCACAGTTGAATTTCCTTACGTCTTCAGTGATACTTTTTCGTACCGTCTTGCATAGCTCTATATATTCCACTTTGGAAGTCGCATCTTCTTTAGTTGTCCTCATCTCTCTTCTTTTTTGCATCAACATTTTGGTTTTTCCTGATAATTTGTTCACATGCAACTTGTTCTTAGACCCAGCTAATTTTGTTGCTGTTTCCATAAGAGCTTTGGTTACTTTTCTGTCAACTTCAGAAATATCCACTTCTTCCGATGGTAGGCCTTCTAAAGCAGAGAATCTGTTCTTCAGTTCCAACTTGAAGGTATTATGGTGTTTTTTAGGGTTGGTTATGTCAATATATTTTGTTTGTCTTATGAGCTTGCCACGTTCGAGTTTAGTGTTGAGGTGCATCTTACATCTCACCAATCTATGGTCACTACCTGTGTTGAACTTGTTTAGCACACTGCAGTCTTCTATGACGAATTTTTTGTTACACATAATAAAATCAATTTTAATTGTCGTCCCATTTGGATGTCTCCATGTCCATTTTCTGTGTGGCTTTTTCTTGAAAAAGGAGTTTAAGGTCAAAAACCCTTCTCCTTCTGCAAACTCTACGAGAGTATTTCCAGGCTGGTTTCTGTTGCCGTGACCGAATTTACCTACTGAAGTTTAATTCTGTTGACGTTGCCCTATTTTTGCATTGAAATCTCCCATAATTGTCTTTAAGTGCTTCTTACCTTTATTATTTAGATGACGTCAAATTCTTCTTCTGGATGACTTGTGGTGGGTGAGTAAGTTTGAATAATCGTAGCCTGGTATCTTCTCGAGAGTTGTATAACGAGTCGTGCAGCTCTGTCAGAGGAACGTTCAACTTTTACAACTTAATCCTTCAGTTTCTTGTTTATTATAAATCCAACACCACTAGTTCTGCCAGTATCTGTCCCACGATAGTAGAAGAGATGTCCACTTTTCAGTTCAATGGGATCTTCTCCTTTTCTCCTTACCCCACTTAGCCCGACGATGTCCCACTTGATCCTTTGTAGTTCCTCTTACAATTCAAGAAGCCTTGAATCAGAAGATAGGGAGCGTCCATTATACGTAGCCAAGGTCAGCATCAGATGGCAGCCTAGTCCAGTCCTCATGGGGATTCTTAGCACCCTCTGCCTTCATGTCGCACTGGCCGCTGCCTTGGCCAGGTACATTCCAGCTGCCGGAGACTGAGGGCCAAGATTTAAGTTGTGGAGTCATTTTGGAGGGGTTTGGCCATAACTCACCACGCTGGCCAAGCGGGTTGGTGAGTGAGGGATAGCATTTTCTGTAATCCCGATGGTATAGTTATACCGCTATTGGCGATCGTCAGAGCCCTATTAGTGGGAAGAGGATGTACCAAAAGAAGTCGGGGTTGACATTTGTCAAGGAGAGGCTGTGATGTTACGCATCACCTGACCTTACATCCCGATATATATATATATATATATATAGATGTAAGATGCACCTCAACACTAAACTCGAACGTAGCAAGCTCATAAGACAAACAAAATGTATTGACATAACCAACCTTAAAAAACACCATAATACCTTCAAATTGGAACTGAAGAACAGATTCTCTGCTTTAGAAGGCCTAACATCGGAAGAAGTGGATATTTCTGAAGTTAACAGAAAAGTAACCAAAGCTCTTATGGAAACAGCAACAAAATTAGCTGGGTCTAAGAACAAATTGCATGTGAACAAATTATCAGGAAAAACCAAAACGTTGATGCAAAAAGAAGAGGGATGAGGACAACTAAAGAAGATGTGACTTCCAAAGTGGAATATATAGAGCTATGCAAGACAGTACGGAAAAGTATCACTGAAGACGTAAGGAAATTCAACTGTGAACTAGTAAGGAAAGCAAATGAAAACAACCAAAGCCTAAAGATAGCAAAGGGACATCTCAGTAAGGAGAAAAAACAGATTATGGCACTGAGAAAAGAAGATGGTTCTGTAACAAGAAATAGAGGCGAAATGTTGACAAGAGTGAAAGATTTCTACTCCAAATTATATGAAAGGGATGATACATGTACTCCAGACATCATGAAAGGTACCAGTACCAGAGTTCTTCCAGTCCTTCCAGCAGAAGTTGCACATGCAATCAAGAACATGAAGCGGGGAAAAGCTCCAGGAGAAGATGGAATTACTGTAGACATCATACAAGAAGCAAGTGGAGAAATCGAAACAATACTCGCCCAAATTTTCACTCGATGCCTTAATGAAGGGAAGATTCCTGAGGATTGGAACAACGCTACAATGATCTTGCTACATAAAAAAGGTGACATTGAGGATCTCAGGAACTACAGACCTATCAGCCTCCTATCAGTGGTTTATAAAATCTTCACTAAAGTTCTTTCACACCGCTTGAAGGTGACACTGGACATGGCTCAACCGAGAGAACAAGCTGGATTCAGGAGTGGCTACAGCACAATAGATCATATCCACGTACTGAGAGAACTAATTGAAAGAGCGAGGGTATATGAACTTCCATTGTGCATGGCTTTTATCGATTATGAAAAGCCTTTGATTCGGTGAAACCATCAGCAGTTGCAATGGCTCTGAAATCCTGCGGCATTGAAGATGCATACATTAATACTATTAATAACATCTATGAAAATGCAAGTGCAAAGATTCGGCTGTTTGAAAATACAACACACATAAAAATTTGAAAAGGAGTGAGACAAGGTGACACCATATCTCCGAAGCTCTTTAATGCCACATTGGAAAATGTCTTTCAATCACTGAACTGGGAAAACAAAGGGATAAAGATTAATGGAGATTATCTAACCCACCTTCGTTTTGCTGAAGACATAGTCATTTTTGCAACTACCCCATCAGAGCTACAGAGTATGATCCAGGAACTTGCTGACAAGAGTAAAGAAGTGGGATTAAAAATGAACTTTCAGAAGACAAAAGTGATGTACAATGCTTTTACAAGAAATGAAGATTTATCGATTGATGGAGAAAAGCTGGAAATAACAGACACGTACGTTTATCTTGGACAGCAGATATCAAGTGAGGGTCACATTGGTGTAGAAATTAATCGGCGTACAAAACTTGCCTGGAGAGTTTTTGGAAGAAACAGCATAATTTTCAAGAGCAATATGCCATTATGTCTTAAAAGAAAAGTGTTTGATCAATGCATCCTTCCAGTGCTTACGTATGGTGCACAGACGTGGACCTTAGCTAAAAGAGACATACAAAGGCTGCAGACAACTCAAAGTAGCATAGAGAGGTGCATGCTTGGTGTAACCAGGAGAGATAAGAAGATGAACACGTGGATCCGAAAAATGACAAGAGTGGAAGACATCATAATCAGAGTTAAATCTCTGAAATGGCAATTGGCTGGACATACTGCCAGAAGAACGGACCATCGATGGACAGCCGAAATTTTAGATTGGATTCCAAGGGACAGGAAAAGACCCAGAAGAAGACCACATGGAAGATGGGTGGATGAAATTCGAAAGTATGCGGGAGTTACATGGAGGAGACTGGCACAAGACAGACTGTTGTGGAGGAAACTTGGGGAGACCTTCGTCCAGCAGTGGATTGATAATGGTTGACAATGATGATGATGATATATATATATATATATTGGGCCCTTCTTTCCCATGTCACTTCGGCATGCTTTCGAATTTCATCTATTACTCTCCCACATATTCTTCTTCTGGTCTTTTTTTTTTACCAGCCCCTTTTAATCCACTCTGGTATTTCAGTTGTCCAACGGTTTTCAATTCCTCTAGCAACATATCCGGTCTATGGCCATTTCAAGGTTTTTAACTATATCATGATGTCATCAATTTATTTTATTTTCCTGATATACGTATGAGTTCCTCTTCCTATCTTACTAGTTACACCAGCCATGCTTCTTTCAGTTATTTGCTGTCTTTGATCCAGAAGTAATAATTCAAAAGGATGCATTGATTACACACTTTTCTTCCTAAGACATAATGGTAAATTGCTCTTGAAATTTTTTTTTTATAAACAGTATTCATTTATGTAACATGAATAATCACCCCCTTGTAAAGTTGCGCGCGCGATTGTGTGTTTGTGTGTAACACACACATGTATGCATTGAGTGACCAAATTCAGGGCTGTTTTAAGTCCTTCGTAGGCCCTAGGCACTTTTATTACTAGATGCCTCTGTTCGAAATTTTTACTCATTTTTATTCTAATTTTATCATTTTCACGCACGTATTACATGTTTTTATTAATCTTAAAAGTACTCGTAAATTACAATCCACCGTGAACGACTGGGATCCCCTCCTGAAACAAAATCCTAAGTCTGCCATTGGTTCGAAGTTCGCGATACGTGCCATTACGCATAATGTTGTATACATAACAACATAACTCTACCACGGTTCATACACCTCTCGGCAAAAAACAAAAAAAACAAAAAACAAATCAAGTACTTTTCAAGGACTTTCCAAAGTCTAACAAACCTTTTTAAGGACATAATCACATTCAAATTAAATTAACACATATGTAGTAATCGTTAGGACACATACGTACATATATGTACATGTACGACTTATATGTGTGCAAGCAGGTTACTTTAAAAAAAGATTTTAATTATTGAAACTCTACAACTTAAAACAATTAAAAATTAAAATTTCTTCTTGGGAAACAACTATTCAGTGTGACGAAATGGTAATGCAGTGCATACTAAATTTTCTAAATTAATTTTTGTTATTCATCATTGCAATAATTTACTCTTAACAGTTATTCAAATAACGAAAATATGAAAGGGAAAATTTATTTTACAGTAAAATCTCATAACGAATTCGTTATGACTGCGATTTCGATAGTGAAAAGTCAATATGGAGTCCTACCTGAATTTAAATCGTTTGAAATAGTGAACCTAATTGTGTTGGATAGATAAACTGGTCTGATATAAGAATGTACAATTTAATAAACTAAAAAAAGTGAAATTTTATAGTGTTTCTTAATAATGCAATCGAGTATTGAAATATTTCTGCAAGAAATACGAATACTTTTTGCCGGTTTATGAAAGTGCAACTGTCCTAAGACACAACTGTTGATTCTTCAGCTGATATACACCGATAAGCCATTACATTATGACCACCTACATAATAAGCTGTACGACCCCCCTTTATCCCGCCAAACAGCGACCACTCGGCGAGGCATCGATTCAACGAGGTGGCGATAGGTATCCTGGGGCATCTGGTACCATAATGTCAACAGCAGGTCCTCTAGTTCCCGTTTATTTCGGGCTGGTGGTGATTTAGCGCGAACCCGCTTTTCCAAGTCGAATCACAAATGTTCGACTGGATTCATGTCAGGCGACTTTTGAGGCCAGAGCATTAACAGAAAGTCACCAGCATGTTGTTCGGACCATTCCTTGGCGATTCTGGCAGTGTGGCATGGCGCATTATCCTGTTGGTAATGGCCATCACCAGCAGAGAACACAGATGCCATGAATGGGTGAACTTGTTCCGCAACGATGTTCAGATACCTGACAGATGTCAGGGATAGTGCTATTGGGATAATGAGGCTTAAAGTGTCTCAAGAAAACATTGCTCACAGCATAACACCTCCGTCGCCGGTCTGTCTCCGCCCAACAGTGCATCCAGGTGCCATAGCCTCTGTTGGTAATCGGCATATCCGCGCTCGGCCGTCTACGTGATGCACCAGGAATCTTGATTCTTCAGAGTAGGCCACTTTCTCTCAATCATCCACGGTCCAATGTCGATAATCTTGGGCCCATTTTATGTGTTGTTGGCGATGACATGTAGTGAGCATGGGGACTCGGCCACGCAGGCCCATGCGCAGAAGGATGCGATGAAATGTGTGCTGTGACACATTACCCTGATCAACCACTGTTGTAGCTGCGGGTGATTTGTCGCACTGTGGTCCTGCGGTCGCTGTGAACAATGCGCAACAGTCTCCGCTCTCCTCTGGCATCAATAAGCTGCAGACAACACGCGGCTGAACGACGGTTCGTCGTTTAGCCATATGTGCACTACTTTTGATACGTACTCACTACAGAGGCAGGTGAATAACCCACAGGGCGCGCCGTTTCCGAGGTCGTAGTTCCGAGGCTCCGTGCCATCAAAATTTGTCCTTTATCAAACTGTGATAAATCGGCAGCTTTTTCCCATTCTGACTCCGTACACTCTACTAACCGAAAGCCGGTCCTCGGATTGTATATATACTGCTCTGTGAACTACACCTGCGCCACCGTTCGGTCTCCACGCGCGCTGCTTTCTCCAAGCTGGGGGTAGTCATAATGTAATGGCTGATCGGTGTATGCTTGCTGAGTATATTCATCATCAGTTTTCAAATGTTCGCCTGTGTGTGTGTGTGTCTCTCTCTAGTTGGCTCTTTTTTCTCTTCAATGCTTCATTCTCACATTCTCATTGCTTTTCTGAAGTACTTGCATTTATTTTCTTGTCTTCTAGACACCTACGCTGGGTAAGGGGTAACATCGGAAGCACGGATGCAACGAAAACATGTCACACTTTGAACGCTTTTATCTTCGAAATTGATAATCGTAGAGTAATAAATAATTCATCATTAAATAATTTAGAGAGTTAAATTTATAACAAAATACATTTCAACCCTCCACTTCTTAACCCTTTGATACAGTAGTGTTAAAAAGTTTAACTAAATTTCGAGTGTTTTTGTTTCGCCACAAACTGTTTTAATGTTGATAACTAGTGAATATGTTATCGTTAAAGTATGAAATCCGATATTACATAGAATACCTAGTTATTTCATGAAATAACTGATCAAATCAGTTAAAGCGTAAAACTCACTTGTATTCTATGGTTTAACTAGTTATTTCATAGAATAACGATCTACACCCCGTTAAAGTGTAAAATAATCGAGTAAATAAATCCCAAATTCAAAAGGCTGTAAAGTGAGAACCACTGGTCAGAAATAGCACACCATTTTCAGCTCACTATAAAGTGTTATATGATAATAATGAGATTAACTTTTATGTTTCGTTTAAGAATATGGAAAGTATTACTTTCATTTACACGCAATATTTCTGTAATTAATGATAATTTGCTGAACTTAATATATAGAGATTACTGTAGCCGAATATTTTTTTGTGCCAGACTCTCAGAACATCAACGAGAAACACATTTACCTTCCACCCCTACTGAATTTATGAACTCTTCCTGACCGTAGGGATCGACTAGTTTGGTAGACCGTCTAGTGTGTTGTGCAATTAATTGTTGGCGTGTTTTCGCCAGTTCATTCAAGTTAGTTGATTGCTTCCATGTGCCGGCTGCTGTGCGTCTAACGCTCGCAGTACCTGAAGTTGACAGAAGAAGTGGTGACGCCAGATCTATTTTAGCTGTTATCATGAAAATAACCGTAGAAGGATTTTTCAATTGGGAACAAGAAACGGCCGCATAAAACAGCTATATTCCCGATCCCAGTTCAGCGTCTGTGAACAAAAACTAATTCAGATCGAAGAAGTGCCGGATATAGAGAAATCGCTCCGGTCGGTTGCTACAGCTCAAAGTTTAGGTACCGGTCAGGGATTTAAAAAAAATCATGTAAAACGCAGTGTGTCAACAAAAAATCTATTTGTTTTAGAAATAATGTTCTATGCAATTCCAAATGCCATTTTAGTAATCCCTGTTGTAACAAATGATTTTATTATGTATTTATATAAATAACATTTTGTATGCTGTATAATTCAGTCAAATTGTTTATTTTACACTTTAACTGCCTATCATTAGTTAATTTATAGAATACCTAGTTATTTCATAGAATAACTAATTAAAGCGTGGAATTAGTAGTTTATTACACTCTTTAACTAACTTGATCAGTTATTTCATGAAATAACTAGGTATTCTATGAAATAACTGAACTATACACTTTAACGGTAGCAAATAGATAATGATAGCGATGATCTCATCCCCATATTTCGTAGTTGACGGTCAGAGCTAACGGACGTATGTGATAAACCGAAATTAAATGGATTTAAAATTTATTTACTTTTCAGATAAAGAAAATTTGGTGGCGAAAATTTAGAAATGCAGCGAAAATTCAGGAAAAATTATTATAAGAACCGATGAAAGTTGAAGAAACAGCTAGAGAAGAACGAAAGGAATTCACTCAAGATCGACTCTAGAGCCACAACTTGCCACTACTGCACAAATTGAACCTGAACATCAAGAATAGATGGAGATTGATGTAATCGATCCACATTTTCAAACTTTCACACCGAGCATGGAATACCAATGTACATCGCTAGTCTTCACAACTTCGCTGGATAATGAATGTACTACGTCTCAAACCTTTACACCGCCGATGCGTTCTGAATCTGGACAAGAACAAGAACAACAACAACAAGAGTACATCAGGCCTGAAACGTATAGCCAAATTTATAACAAGGCAATAAGGAGTTTGAAAAATTGTTTCTGAAGAAGGATTTCTTCAGAAACAATTTTTGCAATAACTACTGACAACGATAGTACTACGCCTTCTACTTCTGCTAACATTAGTTTATAATCAGCATAAGTTACTTTGAATTGTATGTAGTATAAGTTACTTTTAAGTAAGTAAAGTAAAACATTTCTTTCGTTTTGTTTCTTAAAATGTTTAGGTCTATATCTCAAAAAAAAAAAAAAAAAATCAAAAGGGCACAGTGGGAACTGTGGTCGAAAAGTCCCTCAGGGTTTCGATTGACAACTGCACAAAAACGAACAAATCTACAGCAATGCAGTTTGCGGCATTTGAAAGAGTAAATATTCGAGTTTAATAATATTACCTTAATACAACTCTACATGTGCGCCTTTGGTGGCACGTAACACATCCAGTCGGTATTCAATTTCTTGCCATGTGCTCTCCAACATGTCAGGATCGATTCTATCAAACACTGCTGCAATGCGCTGTTTAAGCTCCTGAAGGCTGCTTAATCTTTCCCGGTAAACAATGTCCTTGATATAGCCCCAGAAGAAGAAGTCTAGAATGATATTTGGAGACCGGGGAGGCCAAGGAATGGGACCATCTTTGCCAATCAATCTGTCGGGAAACTCACGGTTCAGGTATTCACGAACGTCAAGCCCGCAATGTGGGAGAGTGGGAAGCGCCATCTTGTTGCAGTATGACGTTTCGTTGCAAATCCTGTAGTTGAGGAACCGCAAAGTTCTGAAGCATGTCAAGGTAATTATTCATTCGCACTATGCGCTCGGAGAAGAAGAATGGTCCAATTACACGATTATACCAAACATTCACCTTTGGGCTGTGCGCGACGTGCTCCCTGACTGAATGTGGGCTTTCACTACCCCATATACGTACGTTCTGAGTGTTGACTTTTCCATGCACGTAAAAGATTGCCTCATTCAAGAATAATATGTGGCGTAGGAAACTTTCATCAACTTCCAGCCGCTCCAACATATCCCGAGTGAATGTTAAGCGCTGAGGTCCATCGCTCGGTTTAATCTGGTGTATGCGGTTAGTTTCAGGTGTTTGTGAAGCACTTCCATCAAAGTGGGTCGTGGAACATTCACTTTTAAAGAAGCCCTTCTCGTGGACTTGCTAGGACTACAAGCGAAAATCTCCTGCATGCTCTGCACAGTTTCTTCGCTGACAAGGGGTGTGCCACTTCTTTTCCTATCCAAGACGCTACCAGCATCCAAGAATTTCTTCTGCCACGCTCTTGATACTGAAATCACGCGGTGGATCTTTCCCATATGTCCGATGGTAATTTCTTTGTACCGTAATCACAGCCTTCGTCTCAAAAAACCAACGCACGCACATTGCTTTCTCCTGCAGCGACACTTTCAGTTGTTTTGCAGTCGGCGTCGGTATTTGCAAGCACGTAACGCCATCTGTTGGATAGAGAGGGCGTTAAAACTCGAATATTTACTCTTTCAAATGCCGCAAACCGCATTGCTGTAGATCTGTTTGTTTTTGTATTGTTGTCAATCGAAACCCCAAGGAGACTTTTCGACCACCCTTTACAACGTAGGGCTGCGTCAATTTTCTTTCGCTGAATTCTTGAAGGACGTAGAACTAATGAGATAGTGCCATGAAATAGGGACAGTTGACGTAGTTCTACGTTGTAGGTTGCGGCACAGTTGCTACTGTGCCACTTTGATTTTTGTTTATGTATTTATCTTTTAAAGTGAAATATTGTAGGTCCTAAAAGGTTCGTAGGTCCTAGGCACTGTGCTTCCTCTGACTGATGGATAAAGCGGCCCTGGCCAAATTATTATGACCACCAACCATTTTACGCAAAGTATCAATACCGTAGATGCTGCTGACGCGAGATGGCTGAATCTGTATAAAAATGGAACGCTGAAGTCATGCAGTGACCAATGAAGTGCATTGCGCAAGAAATAATGAGTAAAACAGACAATATGACGCACTTTGAACGTGGAATAATCGCGGATGCTCGAAGCATTGCTGCAAGCATTAGCAAAACAGCTGCACTTGTGAAATGTTCTAGGGCAGTAGTTGTTAAAGTTTACAGAGAGTGAATCACCAGTAAAAAAAACGGGTCTGAGCACAATGCGTTTGGTCTTTAATGGCAACCGGGTGCTCGATCTGAGCGGTGAGTTGGCAGTCTTGTTCAGTTCAACAGACGGGTAACACTTAGTCAGCTTACAGATAATTTGAATCAGGGACCAAGTCCAATGGTCTTCTCAACGTACAGGTCGCCGCACATTACATAGTTTCGGTTACAGAAGCAGACGGCCTATCCGTAAGCTATTTCTCTGTGCTGCAAAGAAGAAGAAACGCCTCCAGTTCACTCAAGAACACAAGAATTGGGCAACAAATGAGTGAAAAGGGTAATGTGGTCCAACAAATCTCTTTTTCAATTATACCACTCAAATAAAAGGGTGAGGATATGGAGACAGCAGCACGAAAGCATGGACCCATCTTTCATCGTCGCTACTTCTCAAGCTGGCGGAGTCAACATTATGGTCTGGGGCATGTTCTCGTGGGAGTGTTTGGGCCTTTTAATTCGTGTGGAGCAACATCTGCCCAAAGGTATTTAAATATTGTTGCCTACCAAGTTCACCTAGTTATGTTGCTGATTTATCCCAATGAAGATGGATACTTCCAGCAGCACAATTCTCGAGTCATAGTGCTCACATTCTAGGCGAATGGTTTAAGGAGTATCACGAAGTCTTTTCCCTGCTACATTGGCCTTATCAATCACCAGATCTTTATCCAATGGAGCATTTGTGAGATGAAGTCGAAAGGAGCATCAGACAGCTGGATCCGCTACTATAAAATCTTCAAGAGATGGAGGGTGCAGGTCATCGCATTTGAGCTATATCAGAAGCCACTTACCGACATTTAATAGAGCCTGTACCAAGAATAATTCGAGCAGTATTAAGAGTCAAAGGTGTCCCAATAACGTACTAACCAGGTGGTCATAATAAATTGGCCACTCAATGTTTATTATGAAAAACTCGGAACCGTAAAAAAATGATGCAGTGTTTACAGACTTTTATGAAAAGCTCGGAACCGTAAGCGCAAGTAACAGTGAGCCTCGTGCAGTGATATGTGCCAGGATCAGGAGCGCAGGTTGAACGGAAATTTAAACATCATACTAATAAAAAACAAAAACAAAATGATTTTCTAAGTAGTGCATTAGTATTTCTGACATTTGAGTGTCTATTTTATTTAACTTCTTCAAATATTGCGTCTCTGGATCCCTTAAGATGATTTTCTGAAAGCCGTACAAGTGTCATGAATTTGTTAGGAAAAGTTCCAATAAATGAAATAAAAGGGAACTCTGAAGGTTAGTTGGTAATTTTCAGGGTTTTATCATGCAAAGCTAACTTAGACTGGAGAGAGCCAAGAGCAGAACGAATTACGGAAACAGAGCTCAAACCTTATTAAGAGTTTTGCGTTACAGTTAAAGAAGCGATTCTTGGGACGGGGAAGCAGAAACACCCAAACATGGAAATCAGGGTCTTTCGAAAATTGCTAAAATTATTTGGAAATTTTGGGATAGAAAATAAGGTAAATGCCATGCTCCTTATACAGGAGAGGACAAATAATAATAAAAGAAAAACAAGCAAATACAGGACAATTCAAAATAATTATAAAATATAATTGACGTACCAAATACTCTTGCTGCTTCCAATTGAATAGATAATTTCAGGCATTTTCCCCAAAGAAATATTAGGTAACAGAGGCATTATATAAATACCTCTGCAAATTCATTGATATTGGAACAGAAACATACTGGGCTTTAAAAAAGGAAGAAAGAAACCGACTTGCATTACACTTTAAAAATAATAAAGAAATATTGGAAATAGAAAATTTGCCTGCACGAACACTGGCACCACACAAAGTGATGGACAGTTGGAAACAGAGCATAAATGTAACACTAAAAAGAAATAAAAAAAGAATCGCTACAGTCACCAACTTTTGGGGAATTTGAATGCAACGCACGTGCTTGGACTTTAGAAAATGATTCGGCGTACCACGTGTGGCGAGAAAACGATGACAAGACAAAGATTAGAGGAGCCGAAAGTCGGAAGATGTGAAATGCTGTAATTTAGATGTCTACCGGCACAGAAGAGATAAAAGACCAGTACGTTGCGTGGGTACAGATTTCAGAAATCTGAGAAAAGCTGCCGAGATTTTGATTGCACATGAGGATTTTTATTCATTTCATCAGTTCCATACATGAAAAGAATGGTCGCAACCAACCCCAATTTTTTTTCCTTTTCGTTCTTTGCTGTTGGAAAATCGAAAATTATTTGTTCTATTAAAAGAAATAATGATGCAGTGTTTACAGACGTTTTCTGCCAGTAATAATAATGCATGCGATCTTATCGAAGCCTGCAATCCTTTAGTTTATGTTTCGCTATTATTTTTGTACGTTAGTTCACAAAATTTCGGGCATAATTCCTTGTTCCTACTATGAGAAGGCACATGAACAGCTCAGTAACTTTCTAAACAATACTTTTATGAGAAGAACAAGAAAGAGGACGCCGAATTCTTGGAGCACACCTTATGAAGCCTTTCAGACTTTCTTTCAATAATTTTTTAAAGCAGATATTCAGCAAAACAGAAAAAAAAATACTAGGAAAAACACTACACATTTACTCCACCCAGTGAAAAAATTGCCTATAATTTTAAATGAACAATGTGAACAGTGTATTTCTTAGTGAATGGAACCACTTACAAAAGAAAAACGAATCTACCCCGATTTCTAGAATTGTTAAAGCATCCACAAGTAGAAGCAGCTACTTGCGTCTACTAGCGGTGCAAATGTGCATTAAGAAAAATCATAGATTCTACACAGAATGCTTAACATAGCGGAAGATATACGTAACAAAAACTATTTTGAAATCGAGCACTTAGGAGAAGAGACTTGGAGAAAAACGAGATAAAACATTACGCTCTCTGTGAGGATCTCAGTGGAAGGGTTACCCCAATTAATGTTTAAATAGCATTCATGCATTGCTTTCAGTTCATATGTTATTCAAATTTGGATTGCAGTGATGAATATGTATTTTTTTGTGTATGTTTAAGTAACAGTAGTAATACACTTTATATGTGAAAGGAAAGTTTTATTCTTTTGAAAGACTGATCGCCATCTTTAGAAGATTGTTGTGAAAGACCCCATGTTTTGTCGTACTTTTCGAAGAGAGTGGTTTTTAAACGCAATGGTGGTTTTCGGTTACTCTCCCACATGTATGACGGCGGAACTTAAGTGACATTCGTTAACGACTTGCCGAGGAATGAGCTCCGACGAAGAAGTTGTCAAGGGTAAGTAAGGGTGAAGAAGGGCTAAGACGGAGGTTGCAAGGGGATAGGAAAGATGTTGCTTTTTGCGTTCTATGGGATATAACCCATAAAAGATGTATATATATATTGTATATAGTTGTATGTAGTTGTATATATTGTATATAGTCATATGTAAATATATTGTATATAGTTGTATGTAAATGTATTGGATATAGTTGTATGTAAATATATTGTATATAGTTGTAGGTAAATATATTGTATATACATATATTGTGTAGGTAAATATATTGTTCATAGTTTGTTACATGTTTCCAAAATCATAATTTCGTACTTTCAATGCGGGCATATTGTACACTTTAAAACGAAATTGCGGAATGCCTGATGCGGACAGTTGGTGCTGGCCAATTTCAGACGAAATGCCTGAACCCAGCACCCACTGTATCACACTGTCTAATGACAAAGTTCCGCGTTATTTGAAGAAAGTGGTTGCAACATATTCGTCATAGCGAAGGGTATTTATTCTACCAAGAAGGGATTTTAGAATCGAAGATGCTTTTTCAGAGAGCAGCATACACTGACCTTTCTTGGAGGCGAACTGTGAAATCTGAAAAAGTAGAAAAAATATGCGCGAATGTTTTTTCCAACGGGAGCTATGCGATGGAATTTTTTGCAGAAACGACTTCTTGAAGAAGAGACAGCAAGAAAAATGTTTTTCACATACATCTCCAAGAGGGAAAAACTGCAATACTTAAAGAGGATAAAGTTCTCAATCTCTGCCACAGCCAATGATATTCAGTGTAGAAATAATGTTTTCAACAGCACGTTTAGAATAAGAGGTAGAGTTGCAAATAGAAATACACACTAACACCAGCTAGCGTCGGAGCTGTTCATTATGAAAAATCCAACGGTATATGAAAATTTTCCACAAAGTGAATGGCGTCCAATGTTAAAACAAATTGCAAATCGGACTTTGATAAGGAGAGATATCGGGAAAAATAGAATATAGTCCCCTAGCGGGCAAACAGAGAATTATCTTGGGTAGGAGATACATAAAAAGTGTTCGTTGTGAACGGTATCTTACTGAAAAGGAGTGTTTTCAGCCGACTTTTTAGACGCGCAGATAAGTCTGAATATATACAGGGTGTCCTGGAACTTCGTGTACAAACTTGGAGGGGAGGTAGAGAACAGCGTTAGGAACCAGAATTAAATAGGAAAACATGGGCGTAAACGATAGGCGGCGCTGTGGCTCGCAAGGTCGGCATGTGTGGCTTCCTCATTGTAGACGCGGACTGCGTGCGATCAACATGAATCGTTTCACACACTCCAAGTTGACGGATATGCACTTCGTCTATGGCCTAACCAACGGAAATGGACGCGCTGCTGGTCGGTTGTATCGGGAAAGATATCCAACGAGGTGCCAACCAAATCATCAAATGTTCGCTCGGGTACATCAGAACCTTGTGGAACGTGGATCCTTCACAGCAACGATGCAGGATACCAGGCGGTCGCGAACAGCACGAACACCCATATTGGAAGAGCGTCTGTTGCATGCTGTGGACCGAAATCCCGGGACCAGTGTACGGGCTCTTGCCGCTGCCGCCGGAACGTCTCGATCAAATGTCTGGTGCGTTCTGCAGGGCAAAGCCTTACATCCCTTTCATCTTCAGAGAGTTCAAGTACTGCAGCCGGATGATCACCCACGACGTGTCGCGTTTGCACAGTGGTTTCTGCACCAAAGTGTGGCCGACCCGCAATTTCCCAGTTCTGTTATGTTCAGTGATGAAGCAACCTTTTCACGTGACGGGGTGTTCAATACGCACAACGCGCACATGTGGGCCGTAGACAACCCACACGGAACCCGACCACGAGCCGCACAACAACGCTTCACTGTTAATGTGTGGGCGGGTATCGTGGCGGACAGTTTAGTCGGGCCATACATCTTACCACCTTGACTGGACGCTCGCAAGTATCTCGTCTTTCTTCAGGAGGTTCTTCGGAAAATGCTGCACGATGTCCCCGCACATGTTCGACGCGGAATGTGGTTGCAACATGATGGGGTGCCATCTCATTACGCAAGGTGCGTACGTGACCACTTGGACCGGACATTTGGAACCAAGTGGATTGGGCGTGGCGGTCCCGTCGAATGGCCCCCAGATCACCTGATTTATCTCCTCTTGATTATTATCTCTGGGGTGCCATGAAGAGCATTGTGTACGACACGCCAGTAAATTCTGAAATGGACCTGGTGGCACGAATATCCATCGCTGCGGCTACGATCCGCGAAACGCCAGGTATTTTCGACAATGCTCGCCAATCCATGTCGCGTAGGTGTCATGCGTGCATCCAGGCCAATGGGCGCAATTTCGAACACCTCCTGTGAAGCTTGTAAGTCCTACATTGTACTCTTTTGTTGTGTAATAAAGCATTTTACACTGCTTCCTGTATTTTGGCCTTACTGTGTCTTTGTGTCTCTTTCTCACGTGAGGGTGACGTTTCCTCCCATGCTTTCCTATTTAATTCTGGTTCCTAACGCTATTTTCTACCTCCCTCCAAGTTTGTACACGAAGTTCCGAGACACCATGTACGTATTATAAACAAAAATAGGTGCTTGCGCCCTTAGTAAAGAAATTGTACTGTACGAAAAATTCGAAATGACTTGCAAAATATTCTTCACTGTGAACTCTGCCAAACAAGAATTTTTTTTTCAACTGGTTCTGTTAGAAGTAGAGATATCGAAAAAAAAACATAGTATACGGTTGCCCATAGCGGAGAAACGCTGAATTATTTTGAGCAGGAAATATGCCAAAATGTTTTCCGTCCTGAGTAGTGTCTGACTGAAAAAGAACTTTTCAATCGAGTTTTATAGTTTTCAATACTGCTGAAAATATATCGGAAACAGGAATAGGTTCCCTTACAGTCTTTTGCAGAAATTGTGCTTTACGAAAAATTCTAAATTATATTCAAAACATTCCTCATCACATCTAAAGAATTTTGTAAATCCTACTTTTCCCCCCTCCAGATATGGCGGTGAAAATGCAATACGGACTGATTGATCCCCTAGCGGCAAAACTGTGTATTGTTTAAAGAAGAAACTGTACGCAAAATTTTAATCGTTAAAAACGGTGGGAAGAAAGAATTACTTAAATCGAACTTTTAGGAGCACTTATAACCAAATACATTTTGAATTCGATAACATCTGCGTTTACTACAATCAAAGTTCTGTACCGGGAAAACAAAAGAATACAAGGATCGCCGTTCCAGTGTTCAAGCTTCTCAATGCAAAGAGAATTTTCCAAATCAGAATAAAATAGGGGTAGAAAAATGGCGTTCACAGATGGACAGATAAAGTAGCAAGACATGCATTTTTTCTTCAAAAGAATGCTGAAAAAATAATATAATGAACGTAAGTTGAATTAGGTAATCTATCTAAAGCCACTTTTCTCAGCACAAATTGCACGATAGTTCCCTAAAATAATGCGTGGGTACTGATATATTGGGTGATTCAAATGACCTTTCTGACTTCAGTAAGCATGAAAATTCCAACAGATAAAGTGAACGTTTTCTGTCCAAATATTTAGCAAAAATATCGGGAAGGATAAACAATAGGCATTTTCTTGAACTACTCACAGTAACAGCTAATATTAAGTGATGGCTCGAGATTTTCATCATTCTTGGTTTTTAACTATATGAGATTTCAGAATGGTTTCTCAAGCGGAGAACATCCTTTCCTTCACTTGCGAGTAATGGAACACTATCTGTGATTACTGATCAACGAGAGTACAAAAGATTCACCCATAGAACACTCACCCCCACCCCTCGAATTATATAAAAGATTTTTTAAAGAGATGTGATGCGTGACTGCAGAGAGAACGCTCCAGAAACGTCAGCTGCGTAAGTGCAATGGGTCTTTCTCGTACTTCGTTGTGAACTAATTTCCTCTGAACGGCAACCTGCTGATGTTTCACGATGTGCAGATACACAGTGCGAAGCATTTTCTCCGTTTAAGAATCTATTTTAAATTGGAAATCGAGGATCCAGTTCTACCCGAGGACTTAAACGGTCCCTGTGAATAGGTAAGAAAAGCTTTTTCGCTTTTTCATTTTGAATTCAATTAAATGTTTTGTTATCTTTGTTAGATTATTTTTTTAAATTCGGCAAATCTTTCAAATCACCCTCTATATTAAATTCTTTGTGAACAAAATGAAAATTCTTCTTCGTTCAAATTATTTTCTTTGCTTCATTTCGTATCACTGAAACAAAACATAAATCCGCATTAGGAAATTGCATTTGGAGAGAGAGATACGTAAATATTTTATCGTAAATATATAATTATAAAACTTGCAAAAATTGAGGATTACCAGTACGATGTGCTTTTTTTCTCTTATTACTTTTTCTATCTTTCGAGGAGGTAGCCGGCTCGTACACGTGGAGGATATAGCGACAAGGAGGTAAAGTTGAAGAGGAACTGAAAAGTCCACATCTGAGTCCTTGACGTTGTTTTGCTGTCCCTGGTTACCACTGTTGCTAAACATAATCCACGGTGATCATTAAGGTCGCCGTCCATGTCCCATACACCCACGATAGTCATTCACAACTTTTTTCACTTTTTTTTTTTCTGGTTGCGGATTGATCGACCACCGTAAACAACTCAATGAGCTATAAGTAGTCTCCCGTCCCTAATTTAAGGCCACTGGTATCAGGGAAGGGAGAGACTCAGTGCCGTAAGACAAACACAACATTGATGTCTCACCGTGATTCGAACCCGGACCAATCTCGGACGAATGGTCATAAGCCAGCGCTTAGACCATTGCGCTACCGGGGAAGCTTTTTCTGATTGAGGAACTCATGGACTATATTGTGCTATTTTGCAAATCTTGTGGATTAATCTACATTAAATTTAGTTTAGTAATTAAACAAATAAATATTTCAGTATAAGTTTTTATAGGATGTAAAATAATGCACTACAAGAACCTAAAGGATGTGACTTTATATAAATTTATACCTCTCTGAAAATTTTTATGAAGTCCCATGAAGAGACTTATGGAAACTTTGTTCCTGGAACCTGTGACAATGATTACCAGAAACGTAACTAGGGCTCGGCAGGCCGGACGCCTACCCCGGGCGCAGATTAAGAGAGGGCACAAAACTCGTTGCTTACAATATGATTAAAACTGGAATCGCAACTTTTGCACCAGTTTCTGGTACAGTTTTCTTTCTTTTTTTATTTTTTTTATTTGCGCGCATTGCCATTTGTCCGTTTACAGAATTTGCTTATAATATGCTTCGCCAGTTTAGTTAGCCTTGGCAGCTTAAAATTATTTGTATTTCTTCGTCAATTGTTCTTCAAAGTATATTGGTTGCTCACATTAAAAAATGAAGAGACGGTTGTACGTACGTTGGAAGATAAGGATGCCGCTTACATTGTTGAAGATTCTCTGGGGGATATTTGGTCATTACTCCAACTACGAACCACGACTTCCACCTGCATTCAGCCTGTTTGATGTGCATCTAAAGTCCGAAGTGCAAAGCAGTTGGAAAAGCCGTACAAACAGTTGCAGTTTGATTGCGCCCATCCCTATAGAGATAACACCGTGGTGATGTTAATTTTGTTTTGTCCAGCACTGTTTATTCACGTATATATAATCTTAGATACAGTATTAAATTGTAATATATATATATTTTTACGAGATAGATGAGAGATGAGGGAGGGGGAGCGGCACTATTTTGTGCTTTGCTTCGTGCGCAGAAATACCTGGTTACGCCTCTGATGATTACTACAGGATTAATGCAGTGGACATCCTTGTTCAATGCATATGACCTACACAACTGATGACGGAAGGGGTCAATGTTACAAAAACTGTGTTGCAAAAGAAATAGAACAGTGTAGGAGAAATAAAAAAAAATATCATAAAAAATACGCCTCAGTGACAAAGTGAAGTTGTTCTTTATTTCCCAACAGCGTAAGAAACGATAAGTAGGAGTCCTATTTAGAAGACATTAGATGGCGCTGGAATATTGGCATGAGTAAATGGCGTGCATGAAGAAGGCATGCAGTTACTAAAAAATGCTATGGTTTGTTACTAAAAAATACTATGTAATAAAATGCATGAACCCATTTTTTTCCAGAGCAGAAGAGAGCAAACCAGAGGGAAGGAAAAGACACAACACACACGCACACATCTCGTGTGCCAGAATCACATTGCTTTTATTTGCTCGCTGTGAGCCATTAGGATTTCACGAAAGTCACTTTCTCTTCTGTCACAGTTGTTTGAAGGGGAATACAGACTTAACCAATATTCCGCAAACTAACTTCAACTTTTTCCGAAACATTTTTATTTCTTATGAGTGCTTTTCTGCGATGTTAATGATACAGAGAAGAGAATTTAAATGCTGTTTCCGATTTCAAAAATAAATAAATAAATAAAATAACGCTCTTGAAAAATCTAATAAATATAGAAAACGGTCTATATGTCGTTCCGGTGGCTGAGTGGTAAGAAGCGTTGGGTTCTAATAATTCGTCCAAGATGGGTCTGAGTTCGAATACCAGGTGAGGCATGCATGGTGTGCTTTTTTAGTCAGAGCAATGCAAGCGGTGCGCTCGCGCGAAGTTCAGCGCTCAGCTGAACTTCTTTTATTCTTGTGTGTGTTTGTGTGTGTGTGAAATGATAGAATACCTAAACAAAAGAAAAATACCCTTCGAGTAATTGATTTAAGAAGATGAAGCACTCCAAATCATCACAGCAGAGTGTTGCTACAGTTAAGCGCAAAAAGGAGCATTGTTTTTGGCTTTGACCTTCGAAACAACGCTCGCTACTATTAATTTATATTGTACATCATCCATATGTAACTCAAAAACCATACAATCTAGTGCCCACGTGCAAAAAAAGCTTGTTGGGGGCGTTAACAAATATTATTGTACCGGGCGCCACGAAAGTTAAATCCAGCCTTGCTTACAAGTCTCTGTAAAAAAGAAAAAAAATCAACAGTTCCTATTTCTTTGGAAGCAGTGGTCCTGAATTATGGGCCGGCGACTGCTTATAGCCCATTGAGTTTTTCACGGTGGTCGTAAACCCACTAACAAAAAAATCTCTTTATGTGGAAAGAAGAACAGCATTCTCATTATAACAATTCAAAATTTCTTCTTTAATGGGAAATGTCTTTGGTATATCCCTGTGTCATATGCAGTCTAGTCTGTTATTAGTTTAACGGTAGTTCGAAGGGAAATACAAGAAACATCTACCAGAACTGGCTATTCGATGCACGAACAACACAGAAGGTTCATAGAGACAGGATATATCTGTAAACCGATGAAATCGCCAAGATAAGTTTGCTCAAATTCCTGTATTCTCTAGTGAAGGGCTTGTCACGTCGCACTCGATCTTAAAAAGATGGAGTTCCTTCCTTTTACGCTGCTTTTCAACACGAACCTCGGGAAATAACTCTAGCAGCTGATGCAAGGCGCAGAAAGCTATTTTCTTTGAAAATCACATGGCAAGTAAAGAAAGGTAAAGTCGTGCGCGCCGCTTTTACAATGGTGCTTTGCTCGTAATCCACGAAGAAAGGCGGCGTGACTGAATATGTGAAAATGCAAGTGAATGTCTGTGTGTTATTCGTCTACCGATAAAAACAAAGTAATAGATGCATAGAATTCAACATAGAACTTATTTCAAGATTGGAAATGAACAATTCTTTCACATTGCAGTCTTCAGTAACTGAACTGTTAATGAAATTTCCTGTAGTTTTGCATTCGAGGAGAGTTAAGTAGGTTGTAAGCCTAACATGTACCTGTGTTTCATACTCCGGCTGTATTGCACCATTAATTTTCGGTGCAGTTGCCGGTAACTTCAATGCACTTAGAGCATGTATGTTTTATTGTTTCAAGACCATGAAAAACTTCAAGGTGGAGTTCGATGATGCAAAATCTCCACGCCCTCAATCCTTACTCTAATGAATATTGGCTGAAGCAGTTTTTTTCAATTAAGATTTCAGCAAGTGGGTGATGCTTCACATTTAAGATTTTGCCCAGCATTTTTGGTTTAGTTAAAAAATTAACTTCTAAACTGCAACATTTCTCGGTTTTTATGCTTTCAAAGAGATAGGAAGAGAAGGAAATAATGACAACATATTTACTGTATAAGCCATCTTGTGGTTTTGCTAACATTACGCATATTAAGAAGTCAACAGAAACAGCTCAGAAAGCATCTAGTGAAGCATCGATTTTAATTTTGTTGATAATGGGCGTTTTTTGTTAACGTTATACATCTTGAGAAATGAGCAGGAAAATTATCTATTGAGGTGCGATTTTACTTTTGTCATCCATTAGCCTTGCGCGAACGCTATTCACGTTAAGAAACGAAGAAAACCAATACAGAGAGCATCAGTGAGATGATCACACGATTAATTTTCTATTTCCGCTTAGTCTGATCTTTCACGTGTGTTCTCAGCGGAACGAATGAACTACTGTAAGGCGCCAAAACATAAACATATTCATTATTGTAAACTTAACACACAGAGAATGATAAAAGTTGAAACCATACGAATAAATATGGCAAAAAACACCTCGCTTGCTTAGGTGTTATCAGGTGAGAAGTATCCATTCAACGAGTGTATCTATTCCGTGAATTTTTGTAGGAGGATGGAGGGGAAGAAAATAACAGGAAAAAAAATTGCAGCGATGTAAAGTTCCACTTTTTCTTCTGCGCTAGGAAACGTTTCCCTTCCTGTGAACTACTTTACTTGTTTACTTTAGATCCCGTTGCTTAGACTACAGTGAATGCGCTTTATTATATAGCTGACGAAAATTTCGTTTCTTAGAATGACGTACTGCATATATTCCGGCAAGCGCAATGTGTTTTAATTTTCATTATTTTCTTTAAGAGAGTTTTAAAATAAACTTTAAAATAGAGAGAGAGAGAGAGACAGAGACAGAGAGAGAGAGAGAGAGAGAGAGAGAGACAGAGAGAGAGAGAGAGAGAGAGAGAGAGAGAGAGAGAGAGAGAGAGAGAGAGGGTGTGTTTGACGGAGGGAGAAAGACGAAGAAAAAATTAGTAAGTCTCTCGTAAAAGATGCATTAGAAAAGTGCAGCATACCTGTATGAAAAATTAAGGATGACCCAAGGTACACTTATTCGAGAGCATTAACATCCGAAGAACGGAATTCATGGTCATTAGAGCGTGCTCACAAGGCACGAGTTAAAAAATAAAGCGTTAGAGAAAAGGAAGTAATGAAAGAAGGGGAAAAAAAGAACTGAAATCTGCAACGAGCTATGTAAAAATTGCCGACATAAACTGTCGTGGTTTTTCACAGTTCCTTTTACAATAAGAAAGCGCGCACCACCACACGCTGAGGAAAATATATGATTACTTGAAGAATTCGAATAGGATAACCTCTACCGTGCTGATGCTTAAAATGTGTAATTGCAAATTTCTGCGACTGTATGTTGTTTGAAGAGAAAAAAGTTAAAAATTGTCCCCTGAAAAACACAAAGCTGTAAAAACTTAAAGAAATGAGCACCATTTATCACATGAACATCTGCAATTGGTAATGGGGAATTTCATATCTGTAACATGCGACTCATAAATCACTTTCCCTCTCGAGTTATAAGCATAAATAAAGGTTAGGAATTAGATTTCCGAATTTTATTTCTTGTAGCTTCTCCATAATAAGGAGAAAGGAGATTCAATTTCTAGAAGGGTAAGTTATAGTGAAATCCCAAGAAAGCTGAAAAGCAATTTCTTTTTTCACTTCTCAGTACAAATGTATTCGAGAAAAGAAGGAAAACAGATCAATATAATGCATGGGATATTTAGAATATTTATAAGAAGATTTCTGTTGAAGCTTTTCATGATCGCGGGGGAAATGCTAAATATAGTTCACGAAATCAATGTGAAATGTCGTATAAGGTGCTTTCGCAAATTTGGGTGTTGTGGCGCCTTGCTGACCTAAGAATGAATGGGAATGTTTTAGCAAACATTCGGTTTATTCAATAAAATTTCAAAAACTGAAGAATTGCCTATTTGCTCTGCCATTGCTCTAAAGCAAAACATTCATTTTCAAAATATGAATTCTAGACAACACATACTCTTACAAATTACTCAAAATAACTTAAAATTGCATTGCCACACAAACCAATTAGTTGTTGGATATGATGGTAAATGTCCAATAAATACATGTGCACATATCAAGTTGGAAACACATAGAATAATTAATATAGACATAAATCAAGCTGTTCTTTCCAAGTAACGTAACCACAGAAATTTGAAAATTTGGTCGCCCTGGAACGGGAATCGAACCCGCATCTCCCGATTTGCTCTCGAGTAAATCGGGAGACGCGTTTTCGATTTCCGTTTCAGGATGATCAAATTTTCCAATTTCTGTGGTTACGTTACTTAGAAAGAACAGCTTGATTTATGTCTGCATGTGCACATGTTACTGTTTTATCTATCCTTCTTATTTTCGGGGCGTTCTTCCGTACGTCTGACTCTGGACGCAATATTGTCACAATATGCGCACAAAGAAATCGCAAAGATAATTTTTTCATAGAACACATGAAACCATCATCTGTTATGGTTGATCAATAAAAAAATGAACCAACGTTAAAAGAACGGGGAAAATACATTTCATTCTAATAGTATATATATGCAGTGACGAGCCATTACATTATGACCGCCAAAGAGCGGCCACTCGGCGAGGCATCGATCCGATGAGGTGGCGATAAGTATTCTGGGGTACCTGGTACCATAATGTCAGCAGCAGGTCCTCCAGTTCCTGTACATTTCGGGGTGGTAGTGATTTAGTGTGAACCCGCTTTTCCAAGTCGAACCACAAATGTTCGATTGGGTTCATGTCAGGTGAATTTGGAAGCCAGGACATTAGCAGAAAATCGCCAGCATGTTCCTCGAACCATTCCTTGACGATTCTGGCTTTGTCATGCGCATTATCCTGTTGGTAATGACCATCAATAACAGGAAACATGAGTGGGTGAACTTGGTCCGCAATATGTAGAGATGCTTAACAGCAATCAGGGATTGTGCTATTGGGATAATGGGGCCTAAAGTGCCCCAAGAAAACATCGCCCACAGCATAACACCGCCACTGCCGGTCTGTTTCCGCCCACAAGTGCATCCAGGTGCCATAGCCTCCGTTGGTAATCGGCGTATCCCCGCTCGGTCGTCTACGTGATGCATTAAGAATCTTGATTCGTCACACCAGGCTACTTTCTCCCAGTCATCCACGGTCCATTCTTGATGATCTTGGACCCTTTTCATGCGTTGTTGGCGATGACGTGAAGTGAGCATGTGGACCCGGCTGGGTCTTCGGCTACGCAGGCCCACGCGCAGAAGTCAACGATGAACTGTGTGCTGTGGCACATTGCCCTGATCAACACTGTTGTAGATGCGGTTATTTGTTGCCCTGTCGCCCTATGGTCGCTGTGAACAATGCGCGACAGTCTGAGCTCCCCTCTGGCATCAATGAGCTGCAGACAACACACGACTGGACGACGGTTTGTCGTTTGGCCATCAGTGCATCACTTTTGATGCGTACTCACTACAGCGTCACGTGAACAACCCACAGGGCACGCCGTTTCCAAGATGATAGTTCCGAGACCCTGTGCCATCACAATTTGTCCTTTATCTAAGTCTGGTAAATCGGCAGCTTTTCCTATTCTGACTCCAAACACTCTACTAACCGAAAGGCGGTCCTCGGGTTGCACATATACCGCTCACTCAACTTCAAATGAGAAACCGTTCGGTCTCCAGGCGCGCTCGTTTCTCTAAGCTGGGGTTGGTCATAATGTAATGGCTCATGTCTGTGTGTGTGTACTGTATATATATACAATATATACTTAAGAGCATAGCCGAAAATATAAGAAAAACTTAAGAATTTAAAACGAAAGTTGCAAAATAACCTGGCCGCCCCGGTGGCGCAGTGGTCTAAGCGATGGCCTCTGATCATTCGTCCGAACGGGGTCCGGGTTCGAATCCCGGTGAGGCATGGATGTTGTGTTTGCCTTACGGCACTGGTTCTTTCCCATCCCTGGAACCAGTGACCCTAAATTAGGGACGGGCGACTGCTTATAGCCCATTCAGTTGCTCACGGTGGTCGTTAAAACCCCTCCAATATTAAAAAAATAACCTAAAGATCAAAACGCGCAACGCAGCAGTTATGAAAATTCAGAATTCACATTCTATTAAGAAGAGACTGAAGCAAAACATATTTTTGACTCATACCAAGTACAACATAGAAAAGGTTATGAATTGACCGGTGTGAGTAAAAAGAGAAAAAAATAGAGCAACTGAATGTAGAAAGTGTCGAGAATACTGAGCCTTGGCTTTATCAATTACCAGCAAAAACTCTGCATTTTCTCACTTCCACAAAGACCTATTTGGAAATGGGTTTCTGCAAAGTCATAGATGCAAGTAAAAAGCCCACCAAAAATTTTTAAAAAAATATATATGCATGTCATAACCTCCACAGAGTTGTATGACCAAGCTTTAGTTAACAATTTAGCTTGCATCCATAATTTTTGCTTTAAGCATTTAGGCACTAGCAAGTCTATTAACTTTTTTCGGATTTTAACTCTTTCTTGGTAACTTTGCGCGTTTTTTAGGGAACTAAGGCTAAGCAGCCGGCCGTTCCATTGTTCTTGTAGTCAGCGATGTGTTTTCAATGTAGTTAAGGTCTTAATAACTACTTAATTATGCACTTAAAGCACTTCTGAAATACTTTGTACATTTTGAAACTAATTGTTTATGTCATATTACCTTCACAAAGCATTTCTTTAGTTTATCCAGGTAATAAAAAACCCAACAAATAAATGATACAAAAGGGATACATTAAACTTGCCACAAATAAAGTGAAACCCAAAACCTACCAGCCAAAAAATAAACAGTAATCACCAAAATAAAAAAAAATAATCATAAAAAAAAAAATAGAATAAAAATAAAACCAGAAAAGGCAACCAACCAAATTGAAAAGGAAGCAACAGCCAATTTTAGGAAAAAGGAGTTACAAAAAGCCCAAGGAGCAATTTACAGCTGCAATCCCAAGAGTGAACAAGATAACTAAGTTGCATGTCACATAGTTGCAAAGAAAAATCCCCAATACCCACAGCAAAAAGCTTAAGAAAAATTATTCAGCAAAATAAAATAAAATATTTTTTAAAAAAATATACCAAAGGGCATGGATTCAAGCACCAGTGAAGCAATTTTTGAGCCCAATATACACAAGGAAATATTAAAATTAATCTTAATGCAAATTCACAAATGCTACAAGAAAAAAATATAAAACGCCTTACTTACAGTTAAAAGAAGGGATAACATTTGAGTCTTTGCTTAGCTGTAACCAGAACTATATTTACAAGAAACTGCACTATCATTTGGCCCACAGGAAGACCCAGAACCACTAAATAGACTTCAAACCATTCAAAAAGATGTAGGAAATGCTACAAAAAGTTCGAATGAATCATAAAACGTATTCAAAGCTCATAGCCTGCTTTCTAGTGGTGAAAACAGCCCACTCCCCCAAAATAAATTAATTCCTGAAAGAAAAGTTAAATTAGTAGCAGGAGCGTACAGAACATCCCTACCATGCCTGAGAACAACAATGCACTTACTGCTACACCTATGGGGTGTACCAACTGAATTCAGGGTATGCTCTTTGCAGCGCTATCTAGCGTCCAATTTTAGAACCTTCCTGGAGGGTACACGTTAAGCCCTTGAGTAGACTTCAAAAACCAGAATTAATGCACTGAAGAAATCCTTACAAGTTGTCAGTGCAGACCAGAATACTAAAATGCCCTTCCTGTTAGCAGGGAAGCATTTCTCTGCTCCCAAGAGTTCAAAGAGTATTTTAATACCTAAATATCATCATTCCTCCCAAACCTTTGAACTTTAACTATTACTATTTTTTTTAAACTTTTTATTTTTATAAATATTTTTAAGAGATTTTTCTAGGGGTTTTATGCTTTTTTTGTGTAAATATTTTTTAATTATAACTTTTTTTTTGGTATCACAGGAGAGGGAAAGAATTGTGCATTATAGATTCCTCAGTTGATTGCTAACAACATCATTGCCCAAACGTCTAGAAATTAGCTTTAATTTAGACAATTCATTCAGTCAACAAGACCAAGGGTGGTTATTCCCATTATTAGGTAGATGGTCATGTTATTCTGATACGACCGTGTATGTTAAACATGTCTAACAGGAACAACCTGCGTTCATGAAGGTGGAGAGCTTTTGGAAGGCTTAGGCCAAAAAGTCATAAGTAGATGTTGCCAGATGGATCAATTATGACTGCTCAGTGGTGCACACAGTTTGGAGACGCTTCCAAGTAACAGAGACTGCCACAAGAAGACCAAATGGAGGTAGACCTAAAGCCAACAGATCACGCGAAGACAATCTTGAACTTACAGCACGCCGACATAGGCTGAAAACACTATCTTACCTGAATTCTGACCTGATCGCAGCCACGTGAACTTCTGTTTCTCCGACCACCGTATGCAGGAGATTGTACAAGAATGGTCTGAATGTCAGACGTCCAGTGGCTTGGGTTCCTCTAACTCTGCGTCACAGGAGTGGACCGTTGTACTGGTGCAGGGACCACGTGGTCTAGACTAAATGAGTAAGGGACGTGTGTACTGTATACCGATGAGTTGGAAGTGACCAGTGGAGTGTCCAACATGATCCCCCGATCCCAATATGATCGAGCATGCTTGCGATGCGCTAGGGAGACAAATGACTACCCACCATTCCCACTACTATCGCTTCATAAACTGGCAGATGCTTGTCCAACCTGTGGACATCATTGTCAGAAACAGCATGCACAATCCTTGTGAATCCTGTATTGCAAACAGAGAGACCATCATCCCGTATCGCACAAGGTATGTCGTTTTGCGTCATTTATCGTCAGAGTTTAGTTTTAGGTGCGTCTTCAATTGTTTAGTAATAACTCTCAGCCAGTCCATATTAATCATCACATACAATCATAGTGCCAATTTTCAGCAGTATTTTCAGGTTGCAAGTGAATTCAAGATTTGGTTATTTTTGCAAATTTTCTTAAATTTTGTTAACCAGTTTTCGGAAAATGTATGAAAAGAGGCAGCAGAATAATGTAATAAGTTTCTAATGCAGCTTTTACGAGTCCATACAGCATTAACTGAACTTTTTTTACTTTTTTTTTTTTTAATCAAATCATTGACACGGAGATGCATTTTGTAAATTCAAGGATAAAAATCAATTGATTTTCAGGAAATACTCTTCAACTTTCTTGATAGATATCTTATCATTTTAGCACAAAGATGTCAAACATGTATTTAACATTATAGTTTGGTATGGAACATTCATCGCGAAATACGATGACTCTCGCTTCTCGCTGAATTCTTATAAAAGCCAATTACGTTGTTCGGAGCTCAGTAGACTCGTAAAAATATGCGAGTATTTGATGAGTCTACTGAGCTCCGAACTACACGATATTCTCAAGAAGACTAATAGCTGTCATGTGAGTCCACGGCCAGTAAACCTTTTAGCCCTTAAACTATCCTGAGGGACAAATAACTGTAAGAGAAAAAAAGCTAGATTCAGGTTTTAGATAAAAGTTCCCTAACATACGTTCACACCATCAGAGACCGAAGAAGTACAACAGAAAGAGAGAGGGATTGTTAAATAAATGATGTTTTCTCTATGCGATGTTTTGTTCAATATAAAATGCTTTTTGGTGCACAGAAAATATATTAAAAGGGGTGTGCACATGGCCAACTGAAAAAGAGAAGTTTTATTACCAAATGGCAGATATGTTTTTAATAAATTTAATAAAATGTGTTTCTAAGTTGTTGTTTTTTAAACAGTCAGAAACACATTAAATAAAATTTATCAAAAATATGTTTTATTTTTCTTAATTTTTTTTTCTTAAAAGGAAAACGCTTATTTTGACAAAAAATGTATAACTGCATTTTCTACATATTTTATTGAAAAAAACACATTCTCTTTAATTACTTATATTTTCTGGTCACGATCTTCGTATTCTCAGCGGAAGAGAATTGTACAAATAATCAAATGAAATGGAAATATATGGTTTTGGGAAAAATAATATATCTCTTAGGCTTCATCAATTTATTTGGATTAATTTTTAAATGTTGGATGTCTGTATCCTAAAGTATTATGACTCAGTATGAAGTATGCAGAAAGCAATATGCGCCGACTGAAATAAAGCACATTTTATAATGAAATGACTGATACGATTTCAATAAAAAAAGATAAATAAATTTTCGTTAGGAAATATAGACCCCCCATTTATTTTGTTGCTTTCCTCGTAGGTTGACTAGAAAGTATGGTTACCAGGTTTGTGTTTCGTACTAATTTGTTTAATGCTTTGAATAAAGTGTTAAAATTAAAATTTCCATTTATGAAACATTTTTTTAAGCCGTCGCTGTGGAAGATTAAGATTAAAATTTGTCTGCAGGTGTAAATGTTTTCGTGTGAAATTGCTTCTCTGCAATTGTTAGTAGTGAAATTCGTGAGCATATATCACATTAGCCAAAAAACTATTCAAAAGGTCAGGGATATGAATTGTTCCACGTCTTTATTTGCCCACCAATGGGATGTCAGGTCACTCATACGCATATTAATTAATTCTTCAACAATTGGAACTCTGCGAAACGTATGTATCGACATATATAAATCGCTATAACTCTATCGTATATAAATTTCTCAACAACTCCACATCAAATATATTGCTTAACTTTCACTCTCCGTAACATGCGCTTCTACTTCTTACATACATTCAATGTAATAATTTTATTTATCTCTGACTGTGCCACCAAAATGAGAAAGTTTTTAGGGGAAGTAATGTATCGTTCAGAAAGAAAACGTTCAATCAAAAGAAACTAAATTTACTTAAGAAAACACAAACTCAAAAGGGAAGTTATTTCGAGGTATACGTCACATCACCAAACACATTCAGGTGCTTGTCACTACGTGCTTATTTATTCCATCCCCATGTAATTTTTGTCCTTCTTAGTAGAGCCATGCTTTGACAAAAATTTCACTTCATCTGGGGTAAAGCGACGCTCTTTAAAGATGTTTTTCAACTAGGTCAGATGAAATGCATCCCAAATTTATAAGCATGTAATTCATAAACACTTTCTCAATTTGTGCAGTTTTCATTTCCGTCGAGGAGCAGCTCGGATGTCCATAGTGATTGCCGTCAATTACAGCATCCTCCCTACCGGTCGCCAAACTTTTGACATCATTCAGAAATATGTTAAAGGGATATTTAGAAAACACAAACTCAAAAGGGAAGTGCTAAAAAAAGAAAAAGGGTGGTACGTTCAGTTCCCCGTAAACTAAACAAACAAACATTGAACGTTCCCCCATGAACAAACAAACAAACAAATATATTGTACTTCGGACTTCCTTGTGAAAATAACATTCCAGCTTAATGGCCAGTCTGAACAGCTGAAACGAAGCTTTAACGCACACATGCGCCCATTGGATGCGCAGTGTTGCTATTCTGGTACGTTACTACTGTTACGGCTGGGAATGCGAATTGATTGCACCCCGATATAAAGATGTGTTAGATATTACAGGTGAGAGAGATCTGCATATTAAGGATTTCGTCAGTCAGGTGTCAAAATTGACCAAACCAAATAAGAACATGGCTAGCGTATATTTAGCACACAAGCACAGACTTTAATTTAGACAATTAATTAACATAAATTAAATTGGAAAATAGAGATTGAACAAAATTAAATAAGGATGAGCCGGATTTCGTGCTAATTAGAATTCCTGATGAGAAATATCAGAGGTACTCAAGAATTCCCTGTTAAAGATAACAAAAATCATGTGAGAGTACTTACTGGAAAGGATTTATCCATAGTTTGCGAGCAGAATTGGCAGTCAATGGATCACAGATCAAGAATCAAAGATTCAAAATTTGGAAGTACACACTTCAATAACTTGGATAACATCTTCTGATTACTGGGTCCCTCAAAGGATTTTTTGCCAGCAAGCAAGCTCAACCGAGCCCTGGAAAACGGGAAAAGACTTGACGCCGTAGGTCCAACCGTCTTAAAAGGAGGAATGAACAGATGCTCAGATAGGAAAGTTTTAAAGTGAAAGCAATTAAGAATTAGAGGTAGAATATATACATTGCCTTTGGCTGAATGATAAGTCGATGAAAAGCTAAATTTCATACTGCGAACTGAATTATTATTTTATTTTTATTTTTTCGTTTGGAGTTTTGTCTGGTTTTCTTATGAAATACGGGATGTTCATTGTTAATTTATTTAATTAGTTATTTTATTTATTTAAGTAATAAACGCTGTATATATTTTTTTATTTGACTGTCAAGTAATAAACGCTGTATATATTTTTTATTTGACTGCATTTGCCTTGGGTAACTTACGCTTCTAGAGCTGCCCTTTGCAAAGCAAGTAGAATCCCGTTAGTATCAGCTGAAAAGAAAAGAAAAGACGAATAAGAGAAGGGAGCATTAGAATTGTCAGAATGCGAGGGAAACTTGAGAAGGTAGGGTCCCCTGAAGGGGTGCCGGTCAAAACGCCGACAATCAAAATAGCGACAGGTCAAAACACCGACAGTTCAAAACGCCGACAGGTCGAAACATCGACAGTCAAAACACCGATAAATCATAACACCGACAGTTCAAAACACCGACAAATTATAACCACGACAGTTCAAAACACCGACAAATTATAACCACGACAGTTCAAAACGCCGACGATCATAACACCGACAATCATAACATCGACAATCATAACCGCGACAACCATACCACCGACAATTACATGGACTATAGGCTGGCGAGAAGAGGAACTCTCTTCCGAGCGATGCCAATATCACAGTGGGGAGTAAGGGGAGACAATACCCAATCGGTGGATGTGCTTCCCCTAGCGGTGAACGATGAAACTTTATTAATTTCTACTCCTATCGACTGCAACATATTTTTATTCCGAGCGATGGCAACATCTAAGTGGATGGGTGGGAATGGGGATGCATGTGTGTTGGATATGTCGATGCTTATGTACTGCTCCTAGCGGTGAACGATGGAACTTTATTACACTTATTCCGAAAGATGGCAACATCACAGTGGATGAACAAATGGGTGGGTGATAGAAGAGAATGGCCACAACCAAACGATGCGTATGTGCTGTCCCTAGCTGTGAACGATGGAGCTGTATTCATTTCTATTCCGACCGACGGCAACATATTTTTATTGCGAGCGATGGCAACATCTGAGTAGATGGATGGGAATGTTAGACGTTCTAAAGCAGAGAATCTGTTCCTGACTTCCAATTTGAAGGTATTATGATGAATTTTAAGGTTGGTCATGTCAATACATTTTTCTTGTTTTATGAGCTAGCCACGTTCAAGTTTAGTGTTGAGGTGTATATTGCATCTCACCATTCTGTGACCGCTACCTGGTTTGCATCTGTCTTCGATGTTAAATTTCTTGTAGCACATAATAAAATCCATTTCACTTGACATCCCATTGGGGGTGCCTCCATGTCCATTTCCTATGTGGCGGCTTTTTCTTCGAAGAGGAGTTCACGATAAAAACAACAACAGCACCTTTCTGCCTCTGCAAACTCTACAAGAGTATTTCCACGCTGGTTTCTGTTCCCATGACCGAATTTACCTACCGAAGTTTCATTCTGCTGCTGTTGTCCTATTTCCGCATTTAAATCACCCATAATCATCTTCAAGTGCTGCTTGCCTTTGTTTTCTAGAAGCCGATTTCCCTCATAAAATTCTTCAATGTCTTCATCAGGATGACTTGTGGTTGGTGCATATACTTGAATAATCTGAATCAGGTATCTTTTTGAGAGTTGGATAACAAGTCGTGCAGCTCTGTCCGAGGAACTTTCAATTTCTAGAACATTGTCCTTTAGTTTCTTGTTTATTATGAATCCAACAGCACTAGTTCTGCCCGTATCAGTTCCACGATAGTAGAGGAGATGTCAACTTTTTAGTTTAGTGAAATCTCCTTTTCTTCTTACTTTTGATGAATAAATTTGAAACAAAATCAATAACAGAACAAATGAACAAAAAACAAAATATACAATAATATTGAACAGTAAAAAATCAAAAATCAAAAGTGTCCAATTTTCTTACCCCCTTGCAGTTACAAGTATCCAAAAGGAACAATCCAACAGATAAGGAGCAGCATGTCCTCCTCCTCCTGACCGCTTAAACTGAAAATGCTAGACACGCAATCCCACAGGATAACCCACAGAGGAGTATTAATTACGGTTAAAGTGACAGTAAGTGTAGAAACGGCAAAGTTTTAATTGGAAGTCTTCAGCCACATGTGACCCGTCATGTGGCACTTATGAAAAAAGAAAATAGTTTAATATTGTAAGGTCATTTGTTAGTGATGTGCCAGATATTTATAGCTGAATGTTTGTCAAAAAATCGCGTAGATACCTCACTATTCAACAATTGACAAAAACCTTTAACAAAAACCTTTTAGGGTAGCAATTGGACAAAAATGTCTTAAATAGTCTTCTCAAGTTTGTTAACAAAACCTCTGAGTTATTACATATTTGAATACCACTATAAAACGCAGAGATTATTAAATTTCTCAGTACATTTTTTGATATATTTGAGTTCCAGTGGATATAATAGTTGACGTTGAAGTTATAATTACGTCTTTTGTCATATATTGATACAACCGGCGAATCCTCGGCGTATCGTATATCCAAATCCAAGAATTTTACCCCGTTTTCGTTAGCTTTAGTTGTTCTAGGGTTAGACACTTTGGATATATTTCCAGTGACTGGGCTTCAAAATCACAGTAGAAGAAGGTAATTATATTATCAATGTATCGGAACATTGTGTGATTTTAGTTTACAAGATAGGTTGCAAAGTTTTTTTCATATGTATATAGGTATATGTTAGCGAGAAGACTTGAAAGCGAGGTGCCCATTCGTATACCTCGAACTTGAAGAAAAAATTGCTTGCCCATTCCCAGATAGTTGTTGAAGACACAAAGGGCTATTAAGTTTGTCTAATAGTTCTTCTCAATCGCCAAGAGGTGCTTAAAATCTCGAAAAAGTAAGTCCCATACATTCTCAAGCTCTTTTAGGTCTATGGATGTGAATAAGTTTCTGAAGTCAAATGTCCGGATAAGCAGTTTTTCACGTACTCGAAACTTCCCCAGAAATTCCAGCACTTGTCTATTGCTATTTATAATACATGGCACAGTGATATTTTGCAATATAATTTTCAACAGTTTTTCAAATTGTTTTCCTGCATATTTACCATAGCAGTTAACAGCTGAAGTAATGTATCTGAACCTCACAGGGGTTTTATGGAATTTTGGGGCTATATATAGGAAAGGTAGCTTTACATTAATGTTCATAATTTTTAGTCTTCTCTGTAAAGCAATATTTTTTTTACTAATTGTAGTATTATTATGTGCAACCCTTGAATAGGTTGTTTCAGTTGCAAGTTCTTTCTGTAATAGTTGGAGGTAGAAAATTTTACATAACACTGCAAAATTATTTTTAGCCTTATCAATAAATGTTATCAAAAATGTATCTTTCATCGCTTTGATTTGCTTAAAAATACGTCTCGTCTCTACATTGTCCTTCCGTATCCTTGAGTTTTTCGCTTCCCAATTTCAATATGCACCCTTCCGGTTATCTCTCCAAGCCATTCTGTGAAGGATTGTAAAGGGACTTCAAATCGACTTGAAATTTTAACAATGAACATGTTCAGGTCTGATTTAATCACTTTCATAAGGTCCTGAGTCTGGAGATTTCTATTATACAATCTAAAATTTGCACCTCTCAGCATTACCTCACGAAGTGTCTGAAATTCAACGATGTCCAAGTTTCCAGTAACTATATGTCCATGTGTTGGATCTATGTAGCGAGCATATTTTGCATCATTACAAAGACATTTTATTTCAGCATCTGATTGTTCCTCTTCGTAATAGGCCGTGATATCCCGATAGTTAAATAACAATCGGCCAATAGTTGGTCCATATTTGAAACTTTTATAAATTTTCACAATTTTAAGGGGAAGAAATTGTCTGCACTCCTCAAAAATTCTACAGAAGTTAACAGAATCATAAACTTTTTGTAGATACTGAAGTACACAATAGCATTTAATAGGTTGAATGTTGCGAGTATTGCGAGATTTGCCAACTCTAAATTTAATAAGGTCATTTACAATATTCCTTATAGTGACGCTTTGATAATTAAAATTCTGATGTACAGCTGAAAGTACCCTTACCCTGCGGATGTTTAACGAAAAGATTAACTTCTTGCAGCGTGAAACCAAGTTGTCTTGACAGCTATCAAGGTCATGCAATACTTTCATAAAGTCAATGAAGATTTTAGTTCTAGGACCTCTTCCCCTGCAACCACGCTTCCTAACTACTTCATCCATAAAAGGTTTACATCTAAATAACTGATATATATAGTGTCGCCTTCTCGTTCAGTGCCACATGAATATCTTTGTCCATTAAATAGTTCATTTAAACTATAAGGATATATAGTGCATTCCTGTAAAATGAATGCCTTTTCAAGTTCCAGTCTCTTTGACAACGAATCCTCTAAAGCGAGGATTTTAACTGAAATGGAGTTAAAGTCATATTTCCGAAAGTGTAGCCTATAATTTCAACATCCTTTGCGTTTTTGTTGCAACGAATGTCTGACCAGTGTCCATTAAGCCTAACATTGAGCTGGTTGGAGGTCTGTCCAACATATTTCAGTCCATTCACAGTACAAGTGATCAGGTATACAACATTTGTCATTTCACAAAACTTAGGATATTTTTTTTTTTTTTGATTGTAGGTTTAACGACCACCGTGAGCAACTCAATGGGCTATAAGCAGTCGCCCGTCCCTAATTTAGGGTCACTGGTTCCAGGGAAGGGAAAGAGCCAGTGCCGTAAGACAAACACAACATCCATGCCTGACCGGGATTAGAACCCGGACCCCTTACGGACGAATGATCAGAGGCCAGCGCCTTAGACCCCTGCGCCACCGTGGCGGCAAACTTGGGATAAGTGGAACCTTTGCTAGCATTATGTGACTGGTGCATGACTGGACAGGTCTTACACCTTTTGTCTGAACATTTAGTGAACTTTAACTTTCTAACATAGTTTGAAACAAAATAAAAATAATTATTTTTGGAATTTCTTGTTATTTTCAGACAATTCAACAGAACACTGTAACGGAGACCGTAGTTTTATCAAGGATGCCCCCCCCCCTCTGCCTCAGAAGTACATCCCGGGAACAGTAACTCATTTTTCGAAACGACCCTCTGTCCCACGTGGTCGAACGCGGACCTTGAAACACGCGACGATCGATGTGTTATTTCATTTTCTGTAGAATAATCCATCATGTAATTCAAGTATATCGCAACTTCACATCAGAATGCAAAGGTAGGCACTAGAGCAAAGACCAAAGTATCAATAAGTAATGATAATATAAACATGCATTAAATACTGAAAATGAGAGATGAAGTATACACATATAGCTTCCAAATCGATGGTGCGCAATTGCAGCAACTACCAGAAGGAACTAGATATGAACAGTAAAATAATTCAAAATCAGAATCACAAAATATGAATTAATGAAAATATACAGAAATGACAGCGCCACAGCAGCTTATCAAAACTGGGTTCCATAATATTATCACATACATTTAGACAATCACTTATATACATTGACACACATGAAAAAAATGAAGTTAAAACCCTATTATAAAGGAAAATACAAAAGTAAAATGATATGAAATATGGACAAGATTAAAAAAAAATGCTGAACTCTCCAAGAACTACCCATAAAAGAAGAACACTACGTGTTAGATTAGACTGTATTCTCTTGAGGGGAAAACCAGTCTAAAGGTGACCTTTCAAAACAGGAAACCGGTTTGTAGTATACAAAAACCGCCTGTGTGCTCCCTAGGCCCATAACCGCACATCCTATGATGGCGCTGCAAGCGCGAACCGGTACCCTTATGAACAGGCGTATAGTCGATGCCCCATGAAAGCGAAAAACGCCGGCCGACGTAAGTAAAAGTACAGAGTGACAAGATTGCCAGGTAGACGTCAGAGACGTCGATTTACGCAACTTACGGACTTTAACAGAGGCCTGATCATTGGGCTGAAAACCTCAGGGTGGGCTGCGTGCCTTGCAGCCCGCCACGTGGATCGTTCGGACCATACCGTCCGACTGTGTTGGGAGCAGTGGACACGTGATAGTACTGCCATCCCAGGGGGACCCGGACCACTATACAGGTGGATGTAGCGGCTTCTGTGTGCCTACAAACAATTTCTCGATGCCACGCGGAAGCGAATCTGCGATACTAGCGCCCCTTTCGTGTGCTGCCATTAGCACCGGAACATCGCCGGCTCCGTGTGCGGTGGTTCCAGGCCAGAGCGACGTGGAACACCACAGACTGGCTACGTGTAGTGTTTAGCGATGAGTGCCGCTTAGCTTTGGGGACAGATAACCATCATGCCCGGGTGTGGAGGTCCCCGGGTCAACGGCGCAATCCCAATTTCGCTATCGAGCACCACACCTCCCCCACGGCAGGCATTATGGTCTGGGTAGCCATAGACTACGACAGCCGATCAGCTCTAGTAGTGGTACGTGGATCATTGACAAGCCAGCGGTATGGGGATGAAATCCTACGGCCCCTGGTGCTCCCATTCCTGGTCGGGATTCCATGTGCGCTATACCAGCAAGATAATGCCTACCCGCACACGGCTCGGGTTGCTCAGGACTGTCTACGTCATGTCCATACACTTCCATGGCCTGCCCACTCACCGGACATGTTCCCTGTCGAGCATGTGTGGGACCAGTTGAAACGCCAGCGGTCGCAGTGCTGCACTATCCAGGATTTGGAACACACCGTCCAACACGTGTGAGCCAGTCTGTCGCAGGACAATATCAGACGTCTGTTCACCTCCATGCCGGACCGTATTGCAGCATGTATTGCCGTACGAGGCGGTGAGACGCGCTATTGAAGATGACTGGACTGCGTGGCATGGATCGCTCTGTAATTGTCCTTTTATCATGTGCATCATTCATCTGCATCATTACGTACATAAAATTTCAGTTCAATCCAATGTTTCCCTCTTGGTGAGAAATTTTTATCAAGCAACCCGGCATTCAATGGCGCATTTGTTTTTTGTACAGGGAGAAAGTGTGTGACACGCCGGTAAATCACAGCAAAAAGGTTTGCTGGCAATACTAATGAATTCTGCTTTGCTGCAGCAGCAAGATGTCCGTTTCCTGTGGCAAGTTTTTTGCAGCTGCGGGTGGACATTTCGAACACCTCCTGTAAACAAATACTTATGTCATTTGGTGTCATTTGTTGTCGGTATCTCGTTTTCCTATTAAACCCATGATATGTCCACATTTCACTGGTTTTCTACATATTGAACACATTCTGAATGCCGGGTTGCATGATAAAGTGATCATCCGGTATATATATGTATAAATGCACTTTTAGCTTTTATCGTGAACTTCAATGTCAAATCAAGATCATTAATGCCATCTTTGAAATATCTCGAACGACTTATTCCCAGTGTCATGACTTTGTCACTCTGCAAACAAATTGAAATAAAACTCTCAGAAAGTGAATCAAAAAGCGTGAATTAGTGAAAATTTTAATTCGAAACAAGACCTGGCTGCGTTTACATGCTATTCCGGCCTTAACCTTGCCACCATTTTGACTAAATATCAACAATAATGAAACCGTGTAAGCGACAAAGCCTTAAATTGCAACTATCCTCCATCAACAGTAAACAAATAAGGCAGAACAGTAAAGACTTCTGAGAAATTAAAAAATATATATAAAAAGTGAACTGGAGATAATCAGGGGCAAATGCCTGGACCACATGCTAACATAACTAGGGCTGATCCTGTACTTTGGGATAGAATACTGGATTGTTTATTGTCAGGTGACAGCAAGCAATAAATTTATATTACCAATTACAACTATTACTTCTGCAAATTAAGTTACAATAAATTGACTTCTTTATCAATACATGCTATACAATGGCGTTGGCCATGGAAACATGATCTTTGTCGCATAAAAAGAAATAGCTGGTTCTTAAGATTTTGAAATATTTGAGACACAATGCTTTTGAAAATTGTACAGTTTCTTCCATAAGCATTGTTTGGTTGTTTTCATCCTCTTCTATCACCAACCCATTTGTCCATCCACTCCGATGTTGCCATCCCTCGGAATAAATATAATAAAGTTCCATTGTTCACCGCTAGGGGCAGCACATAAGCATCGACATGTCCAACACCTATGCATCCCCCTTCCCACCCATCCACTCAGATATTGCCATCGCTCGGAATAAAATTATGTTGCCATTATTCGGAATATAAATTAATAAAGTTCCGTCGTTCACCACTAGGGGCAGCTCTTAAGCATCGTTTCGTTGTTGTCATCCCCTTCTGTCACCCAGCCATTTGAGCATCCATTCCGATGTTGCCATCTCTCGGGAAAAAAGTGAATGAAGTTCCATTGCCCACTCTAGGGGGCAGCACATAAGTATCCTTTTGGTGTTGTCATCCTTCTATATCACACACCCATTTGTTCTCCGATGTTGCCATCGGTCGGAATAAAAATTTATGAAGTTCCATCGTTCACCGCTAGGGGGAAGCACGTCCATCGATTGGGTATTGTCATCCCCCTTCCCACCCACTCTGATGTTGCCATCGCTCGGAGTAAAGTTCCTCTACTCGCCGGACAATTGTATTAGTCCATATAATTGTCGGCGTTATGGTTGTCGCGGTTATGATTTGTCGGTGTTATGATTGTCGGTGTTTTGAACTGATTTGTCGGTGTTTTGATTGTCGGTGTTTCGACCTGTCGGCGTTTTGAACTGTCGGTGTTCTGACCTGTCGGTGTTTTGATCGTCGGTGTTTTGTACTAGAACCCATTTGAAGCGACAATCAACGTAGAAGGGACTTGTCGCTTTGGACCAACATAACACTCAACCAGAGGGCGAGAAGAGTGAAGCCCGAAAAGAAATCCGCATACGGGGCTCTAATACCCGAAACGCAGCACAACACATCCTAAAAGATGGTTCATTATGTATGCCCCCACCCATCCTAAAGAAGTATACCCTGAATTAATGTCAGCATAGGGTGTATACATGATGCGTTGTGAAGAGAGACACAAACTCAAGCAGCTCATTCAATGAGCTGCTCGAGTCTACGTTCGATCACGAGTTGAGACCAAAGAGGCTAGAAATCGGGGAAAAAACACTCTCCATTGGCTCAATGCAATCCCAGTGAAGCCAGAGAAACGTCACGCTTGTGATGTCATGGCAGCCATCTTGAGACTGACATGAGCAGACTGTGCAACAGCAGTTAAAGCTGTGCGAGGCATGAAGTTGGCAATTTGCTTTTAATATTAATACATGTGCCCCTCTTTATTATATTAATCGTTGATATACTGTTCTTAAGGATATTATTAGTTGATTCATCAATGTTTAGGGCGTTAAGGCTACTTCCAGGTATTTAGAATTTAGGAAACACTTCGGCTGGCTTCTGGGGGATCAGCGTACGTACAAACTATTATCAAACACTATTTAATATTCATTGTTGTTTTTGGCTTTTATTATTCCTACTGACCATTATCACACGAATCATCTTAATTTCCCCGTTCAGGTTTAGTAAAATTTACTATGCTTACAGTTTAATGTTCAACCTACTGTGGTTCAGTCAGTACTTTGGTGCTCCTAGGCTTTCCCCCGCTCAATGCTACTGTAGGGAGTATTTTTGGGGTGTTGGAGCTTTTGTTTTGGACCAAAAATGTAGTGTATGATCTCTTTTACCTTTGGGTAGTACTCAGGCCTCCTTAACATTTTCCAAGAGAGGTAGAGCACATTGGCTCATGAGATCAATTTCCAGGTTTTTAACTCATTAATCTTACTTTTAACGCTATTTGCCTTACGGTGTTGTGAGCTTTTATTTTATATTACACTTATACAGTACATGCTATTAGACACCCAGACAACCGTTCGTTGTTGTATTAGAGCACCTTGAGTTTTAATTTAGGGCGGATGAACATACTTTTGCAGGAAGATGCGAAGATGTGTTATTGAGAAGTGACTTGCAATTTTGGGCTAGGCTTTCTCCCTCTTGTTTCTAGATTTTTTATCAAAACTAGTTAATAGGTATTGCTGTATTTTGGTTTTAATTATTCCTACTGACCGTTTTCATACGAATCACCTTTATTCTCCTGTTCAGAATTGGCAAATTTCGTATGTTTACTATTTAATGCCCAGTCAGCACTTTGGTTACCTAGGCTTTTCTTCGACTAATGCCCCCTCCAGGGGATTTTCTTGGGGGAGGAGGGTGAAATCTTTTTGGGTCTAAAATGTAGTGTGTGATCTCCTTCACCTTTTAGTAGCATTTCGGTCTCCGTAACCTTTCTGGTTTTTTTTCGAGGAGATTTAGAGCACACTGGCTCCTCAATCACACAATCTCAATTTCTTGGCTTTCCACTCATTGATCTTACTTTTAAAGCTATTTACCTGACGGTGTTGGGTTTTTTTTACTTTAGCGTCACTTGTACATGCTATTTTGCACCCAAACTATCGTTCAATGAAGTTCTAGAGCACCAAGATTTATATTTTAGGACTGGAGCACACGTTTTCAGAAAAATGCAATTATTGGCTAAAGATATGGCCCAAATGCCCGAATAAAAATCTTTTTGGTGTTTAGGTCTGTTTACATACCGAATAATTGAATTATAAATAATAATTCATTTATCTTCCACTTGAAATTGTTTTCATATACGAGCTTGACTACTATCTGCTCTTCGGAAATTAAAAGATTTCATATTACATGCTTCTCCGTTACTTTCCTATGAAAAGAGGTAGTGGCCTATGAAAAGAGGTAACTCCAAGAGGTAGTGGCCGCGAATTGTGACATCCGTAAGCGCAACACACATCATTTCTAAAAAAAAAATAACTTCAGATTTCGAAAACCAAACTTGTCACGTACGTAACCCAATGGATCAAAACGACCATCAGAGTCTTAAGATGGCTGTCGTCGTCTGCTTGGTCGTCTGTTGAGAAAGCTACTTGCTTGTGACATCATACTTTCTCCCCTTATTTCAACCTCCGTGGTTGTGACGCGTGAAGCGTTCTTGTCGAAAAAACGCACACACTCCCATCGAGGAAAAATTTCCGCTTTCCACGCAGTCTGCTAAGGAGGTCCCGCGGCGCCAAGGTGTGCGACGCATTTTCGCACGGAGGTTTGAGGTGAAGTCCCTCTGGTTAATGGATGGCAGTTTCGTTCCTCTATAACGCACACGAAATTCACGGGATCTCTCTTTCTCTCTCTTTTGCCAACTTTCGTTTTTTCGCAGTGGATCTCACCTCTGCCTATTCCAAACACTTCACTTTGACGACTGATTCCGCTGTTGCGTAGTTGTAGCTGACTGGGAGAGTCTCATTGTCTTTCCGGAACAGCTATTACCCAGCTCGTATTCTTTTTTAGGCCATGCAATGCAGTCTTCTGGATTTCTGTTTTACTCTCCCCAAATCTTTTCCGAGTGGCATTCCGCATTGAGGGTCAGTCTGGTTTTTGAGACGGCATCCAGTACCACTGCTCTTTCTCTTGCCATTCGCCTTCTTTCTATCCAATCGGTCAAAACAAAATTCTTGAGAATTAAGTTATGACCGTCTGGCTATCTCTTGCCTGTCTCTGCTTACAAAGACAGAATTGCAGACATATTCAGTTCTAGGTCGAAGAGGCCAAACTGTGGCCGCCCCGGAGGCACAGAGGCCTAAGCGATGGCATCTGATCATTCGTTCGAAAGGGGTCCGGGTTCAGATCCCGGTGAAGAATGGATGTTGTGTTTTTCTTACGGCTCTGGCTCTCTCCCTTCCCTGAAACCAGTGGCCCTAAATTAGGGACGGGCGACTGCTTATTGCCAATTGAGTTGCTCACGGTGGTTGTTAAATCTCCAATAAAAAAAAGGGGGGGGGGGAGATCCAATTCGGTGGATGCGTTTTCTGTGTTAAACTATGCGTTCTTAGGTATCTTCCCCAAATACCATTTTTTCCAAATAATGTTTGTAACACTCCCTGCACTCACAAATGATGCACTTCGTGCAGATGTATCTGCGGAACGTTCAGATTTTTCGGATCAACCCTCGTACCTTTTTTTTTTTTTTTGATTGGAGGTTTAACGACCACCGTGAGCAACTCAATGGGCTATAAGCAGTCGCCCGTCCCTAATTTAGGGTCACTGGTTCCAGGGAAGGGAGAGAGCCAGTGCCGTAAGACAAGCACAACATCCATGCCTCACCGGGATTCGAACCCGGACCCCTTTCGGACGAATGATTAGAGGCCATCGCTTAGACCACTGCGCCACCGGGGCGGCCCCTCGTACCTAAACCTCCCTAACTAGATATATGACAGAAGAACAGGGTTGTGTGTGTGAAAACACACGAAATGTGAAGTGAATGAGTAAAAAAAGTGGATTATATATGTTTTAAAATAAAACACATAAGAACTGATAGGTACGTTTTTCTTGTATTTTACTTTTAAACTACAGGCACATTTATGATAGAATTAATTGTTAGAAGACCTGGTGTTAGTGTCTGAAAGCATCACACACTTTCAACATTGGAGACAGTCAGAAAAATGCAAGTGAAAACTGCATAGTGATGAAAAACAACAGACGTTTTTGATTGGTTTTTACTGTGAAATAATATGCCTCTTTGCTCTGCTGATCTCGTTTTTAGCGATTCCGAACAAGAGACAGTCATCGAAAAAGGAGAAATAAAAAATCTGTATACCACAAATAGAAAGAGGAAGCAGTATGTTTAATCTGGAAAACGGCTGCATTTCACCACGCACTCTTCCTTGAGTTCAGAGAATCAAAGGTTCAGCGTCTAACTCGTGTTAGAGACAACGCAGTTTTAATTTTACGTGAAAGCTCACTCATATTTGAAAGAGCTCTGTGTTTGGTATTCCGAATAATACCGCAAAATTAAGTACATGCTGTCACGGCATTAATACCTAAGTGTGGACAGGACGAAACGTCGTGAAGAAAGAAGGATCAAATGTAGGATGTGATGTTGAGCTGGAATGCAGAGCTTTCTGAACCGTAACGGGACCAGCGATGATTCACTATGTAGGGAATTGGTCGGTGACAAGTTGTACTTGTGCCCGTAATGTGAGCGTGTGCGATTGAACGATGCGCAAAAAATTGGCAAAGGAAAGATATCGGGGCAGACGAATATACGGTGTCACCTGAGGATACACTGTAAAAAAAATTTCTGAAATTGACGAGCTATTTTCTGTTGTTCCTTTCGTGAGAAAACGAATATTTCTGATTCAACCTTTTCCGTTAAAGGGCGGCGGAAGGGGGGGGTAAATTTCATGGATTTTCATGTCAGAAAAATTCTGAATTTTCAGAAACCTTTCTCCAATTCCTTTCGTATATTAACGGTAAATTGCCGTTTCTAAGAGGTGATAACGGGAAATATTCTATTTTTGTAAAACCTTTCCTCAATTCTTTTCGTGTATTAACGGAAAAAATTCGTTATCATTTCTTCCGTGTCCATTTGAGGAAAAATAAAAAAAAAATATCCGGAAACAGGAGCGATTCGCAGGAATGATTGAGGTTTGATTAACTATTAAATTTCAATCGTTTATCGGAGGACCTGATTTTATTAAAGTTCTGTGCGAGATCAGATACTGCGGATAGCACTTCGCATTATATTTAGGTTATCGTGGCAACACATATTCCTTTCCCGCTCCACGCATTTGGTGCACCAGCTAATGTATATTGCGTTATCATAATAAACCAGGTACTTGAATTGTCGTACGGGGGATTGCATGTTATTTGTGGTTAAGACAAAAGTTATCATAGTTATCAAGGTAAGTTAGGGGTTTCGTGATAATACTATAAAGTAGTACATTTCACCTTTTCTTATACATAATTTAAGGTCATTGTCATTATGAAAAATATCGAGTTCCAGGAAAAACATTCGGTTGCTTTGAAAAATCATGAAAAAAGTAAATGCAATTCGTGATAGGTCTTCCTGAAAAAAAAAAAAAAAAAAAAGATGGAAGGAAAAATAATAATTAAATAAAAATAAATAAATAAATAAATGAACCTTTTCAGAAAAATTAATAAGCTCCTACATATTATGAAGTGGCTAATTAACCCCATTGATAGCGAAAAAGCATTTCATCAATGCGCGATTCGAGTCCTTTTCATTTCTGTAGTGGTCTGCAAAACTATTGTATCACCTGCAAAAACAGTGAATTTTTAAGTTTAACTCTTTTTTTAACTAACCAATTTTTTAGTTATTTCATCGTTTATAAGTCATCATATGCGAAATTTAATGGAGATTTCAAAAATGTCTTTGTTTTTCCTGTAACTACTTCTGTTTTTAAGATATGACATAAAATATGGGGTTTGACGAACACATTGAAATCCGCGTTAGCTCCGTATCTGTTGTTACAGCCAATCATATATATTCTTTTACTTGATTGGCTGCTTTATAATGCTATGCTAATCCTATTCCAGCCTTTATAAGTGTTGACACGAGCCTCAGATGGCCTAGCGGTCAACGTTCGTGACTGCCACGGAGGAGCCTCAGGTTCGATCCCAGGCAGGTATGAACGCTTGAACCACTAAATATCCGCCGTGCGTCGGATGGGCACGTTAAGCCGTCGGACTCCGGGTACTCGCCTCCCGGTAATAAAGAAGGACGTCTTCCTCCCTTTTTCTACTTCGTTCCCGTGTCACTTTCCTATCGGGCACTCTAGTCCAAATCTCCTAGCTTCCTATTTCTAAGGGTTGTTTAAGACCTGGGATCAGACACTCCCTTCCTAAAATCCTCTACATATGATATGATATGATCATAAGTGTTGACGCAGAGCTACTAGAGCATTGTAATGGTAGCTTCCTGTTGTTTTTAGGTATAATTTGTGCATATTCTCAATAATGGTTAAAACTTTGAAACTGTCCAAGCGGACAGAGTAAAATTACTTGTTCTGCGTGAAAGGGATATTTTTCAAGGCAAATCGCTGAAAGAGTAAACTATAATCAATCTACAGTTATTAGGCTACTGAAGAAAGTGAAATACACCGGTGATAATAAAAATATGCGTCGCAGTGGAAGGCCCAGATCCACTACAACCAGGCAGGACAATGCTCCAAAGATGGCAGGACAATGCTCCAGAATTGCTCCAAAGATGGTCTGAAGTGACTGATGCTACTGTTAGTACATCTAATGTTAGGAGGAGGCTGCTTCACTATGACTTACGTGGTTGCAAAGGCGGACGTGAACCACTGTTAACTGCAAATCAAAGACAGCGTAGACTTCATGGACAACCAAGCAATGGGAAAAGGTTCTTTTCAGTGATGAAACAAAATTTTGCCTTAATGTGAATCAAATTAGTGCCTATCTAAGGTGATTCAAGCATGAAGAATTCCATCCAAGTTACTTAGTGTCTACTGTTAAGCATCCGGTGAAGGTCATGGTTTGGAGCTGCATGTTTGCACGTGGCGTTGGGAACCTCCATATTTTCGATGGTACGGTAAATGCCCAGAAACACATCTGGATATTAGAAAACAAGACGCTACAATGATTTAGAAGATTTTATGACGACAATTTTATTTTTCAAGATGACAATGCTCCCTGTCGTAGTGCTAAAGTAGTGAAAAAGTGGTTTCTGGAAAAAATGTTAAGCATCTTGATTGGCCACCACAGTCACAGGACTTAAATCAGATCAAAAATTTGTGGTTCAAAGATTCGTATGAACTATCAGAAAAGAAGCCAACAACCAGAACTCAACTCATTGAAGATGCAATTCAAATTCGGAATCGTATTGTTCAACCTAATATTTTACAAAATCTTGTTCACAGTATGCCATCAAGATGCAAAGCTGTGATTAAAGCTAAAGGCTGTGCAACAAAATATTAAGTACATTTTATAATTTTGCTTCATTATATTTCTGTATTTAAATTTTGTTTCATTCCTTATGAATTACAAAAAACCATTTATTGCTGTACACCTAAGTATTGGATAAATAACCCTTTTCATAATAGTTTCGACTTGGTCATGATTAAGAACAGAAGTAGCTACAGGAAAAACTAAGACATTTCTGAAATCTTCATTAAATTTCGTATCTAATGACATAAATGATGAAATAACTATGAAACTTAGTTAGTTAAAAAGAGTTAAACTTAAAAATTCATGGTTTTTGCAGGTGATGTACCTTGCATACCACTGCACCTTATACGTGAATACGTAATACGCGTCTTTCTAGGTCAGTCGGTAGCGAGCTTCGCTTCCGTCGGAGCCATACCAGTTCAATCCCCACCAATGGCAAAAGAAAGGGTCTCTGCGAAAATGATTGGAAAAGCAGTCGAAGTTTTGGGGAAATTTCCGAAAATGACTTTTATGAAAAACAAAACAAAAACGGAATTACTGACAACAGAAAACCTGTCAGAATACTGAAGTTAGAAACGGAAACTTTTCAAAGCGGGAATCTGATTAAACGTCAGAAACCTACCGGCAAATTTCCTACACGTTATTTTCAAGAATTTTCCGTGAAATCACCCCACTTATGTTTTATAGTGTAACAGAATCAGGAATGAGAGTGAAGAGTTGTTATGATGGACGAGCCGGAGAGAAAGACAGTCCAAGAGGAGCGAATGCACTGACATGGGCGGGCATTTAGAGGAGATGAGAGTATATGGAATACGGAGTTGTAACACGTGGCGGCAGAAAGGAGTAAAGGACGACCTTGAAGATGAGATGCAGTGTGTGTAGGTATGAAGAGTAAGATCCAGCCGGATGGGCCTGTATTTTCCCGTCTTGCCTTTTCTAATAGTGTCTTTTCCCGCTGTGCCTTATATTGGGATCATTAGCGGTTGTTAAATGGGGAGACGAAATTTCAGACGGAGAGGTTATCTCATTTTGAGTTTTATTGCTATGCCTTATACAGTATTGCAGCCACAAAACTTTGCCTGCTAGAAAGGAGAAGTATACCTTTTAAGAAGAATTCGCCTAGTTTGTTTCACGGCAATTATCTGCGTGCAGATCTGTGGAAGAATTGATCTCGCTCATGCTCTCTGAGTATTAATCCGATTTCAGCCATTTTCAACACATTCCGTCGATATGAACCCTTTTTTTCCAGCGAGTTTTCAAGTCAAAGTTGACCCCCACGGGGTTCCTCAGAACAAGCTAAATTTTCATTTCGGAATTGAAGCCTTTTGCATGCGTATTATCATGCGTTAGAAAACCCACCGTATCGTTCTTTTCGGAACATAGTATGGGCCATACTGTAATTTCGTTGTTTTCTGGAACACCGTAGTTATAAAAAATGTACTAAGTAATTTATTTTGCATTCACGAATGAACTTTTATTTCCCCAAATCAAAGTACAATTCTCACTTGGCTTAACTAGAACGTTTTCTCGATTCAATTCTCATCATAAGACCTAGAAAAAATTTCAATTTTTACAGCTTCTTCAACTTTTGTGGACAGTTGTCCGAACCCCGTTTGTTAGTTGTTATTTAAAACATTCACAGGCGTTTTTGAGTTACGAAATGCACGCGAAACACGAAATAAACGATGAAACCATTAAGTTGTGTGTTTCCCAATGCTTTAGTTAATTCGATTAGCAGTGTTAAATAAAATTAATTAAAATAGTGAAAGAGAAAATTAATTTGAGCCCGCGCCCTTATGAGTCTCGGATTTTAGTCAAGAATTTGATGTGAGGGTCCGCCCTATACTGGATCCGTTTTTCCGGGCTTTTTTCATAGCCCGGGCCCATGCCCAACTCTAGTTCACACCCCACACTGTAGGTTACTCTGTATTCCGATTAGCTGCGCGGAATGCTGTATGCGGCTAAAGTCTTTAAAAAAAATGCTGCCGTGTATAACTTTCCTTTTCAATTATAGTTTTGAGCAAATCTATTCACACTATTTTTTACACCCCTCAGAGCAAGAATTTATGTGCTTGATATGACCATTTTGGGAAGGCGGTTGCCCTTCCAGCCCTCCCTTTAGCAACGGCCCTGCTTAAATATATTACACAAAATATTATTTCATGATTCAAGTTAATGGTTTTTTGGTAAATTGCTTTATAAATCTTCATTACAATTAAAATAATGTTTCTCTGAATGTTTATTGCAGTTTAAAAAGCCAAAGAAAACTATTTGATTGGATTTAATTTTTTTTTGTTGTTGTCCATTTTTCTCATGAAGGACCTAGTAGACACCAGGTCCAAGCGTCCGCTGCCGGGTACGGGTAATGAAATGCGGGTTTCAACAATAACAGGGAACTGAAAATATGGGCGGGTATGCCGGGTCCCCGGTACATCACTAATGTATACACTAAAATGCTAGAAAAACTGGTACACCAGTCTGATACTTGGTAGCTCCCCCACGGGAGCGCAGGACTGCAGAAATACGACGGAGCATGGACTCCACTAGCTTCTTGAAATATGCTGTAGGCAATGCACACCATACTTCCTGCAGAGCGTTCCACAATTCGGGTGTATTCCGAGGTCTCGGATTCCTGTGTTCGATAGCGCGTTGCATGGCATCCCAAATGTGTTCTATCACGTTCAGATCTGGGGACTTGGGTGGAAATGGCAACACCCCAAACTCAGATGAATGCTCCTCTAACCATAATGTGGCGTCCCGACACTAGTGTGGAGGTGCATTGTTCTGTTGGAACAGGCCCAACCCATCAGCATGAATGCAGGACGTGAACGATTGTACCTCGTCAGAAAGGATTCGCACATAGCGTTGGCCCGTCACAGACGTTTGTAGGCGTACCAGGGGTCCCAGTGAAGTCCAGCTAAACACACCCCATACCATTACGGAACCCCCACCAGCAGGTACAGTTCCCTGTTGACAGGCGGGATCCATGGCTTCATGGGTTTTGCGCCACACACGAATCCTTCCAGCTGCCCGATACAGTTGGAAACGCGACTCGTCAGACCAGGCTACTTGTTTCCAGTTATCAAGTGTCCAGTTGCGGTGTTGCCGTGCCCAAGCGAGGCGCATATCTCTGTGTCGTGCACCCACCAAGGGGACTCGAGTTGGGCGTCGGCTCCCAAAGGCCATATCGTGCAGGGTACATTGCACAGTCCGGGCGCTGATGCTTGTTGAGGCTCCAGCATTGGATTCCGATGATACCTGCAAGAGTGTTGCACGCCTATCGCGTGAAACGATTATTGACAGCCGACGAATGTCACGTTCACTCAATGTCTTTTTACGGTCACACTGGTATCGTAGGTTGGAGGTTTTGCCGGAATTCTTGTAGTCACGGTACACCCTTGCAATGGTCGTCCGTGAAAATCCGAACTTCGTTTCTACCTCCGAAATACTCTGGCCCATCTCACGAGCGCCAACTATGACACAGCGTTGGAAATCGCTTAAATGTTATTTATTACTAGCCATTCTCATGCCGAAAACAGCTCTGACAGCTGGCAAGGATGTCTATCGCTTCATACACTGAGTGGCCACTTTATTATGACCACCCCCTCAGTAATTCGTTGGACCACCTTTTGCCTTTAATACTGCGTCGATTCTTCGTGGCATGGACTCCACGAGATGTTGATAGGTGGTTTGTGGAATCTGAGACCATGCTTGATGAACAGCACTTTTCAAGAGTGTGAGATTGCAGGGTTGTGGATCCAGCTGTCTGATGGCTCGTTCAACTTCATCCCGCAAATTCTCATTGCGGTTGAGATCTGGAGATTTTGGGGGCCACCCGAGCAAAGTAAACTCCCCAGCCTATTCCTGAAACCAATCCTGTAAAATACGAGCCCTATGGCAGGACACATTATCTTGTTGAAAGTAGCCATCGCCATTGGGATAAGCCATCCACATGACAGGATGCACTTGGTCCGCAACGATGTTTAGATACGATGTGCCAGTCAGACGTTGATAAACACAAATTAAAGGGCCCAAAGCATGCCAGGAAAACATTCCCCAAACCATAACGTTGCCTCCACCAGCTTGAAGGGTTGTAGCAATGCATTTGGGGTCCATGATTTCGTGCTGTTTCCGCCAAATTCTCACTTGGCCATCGGCATGGTGCCCCTGAAAACGTGATTCACCGGACTGCATAATTTGTTTCTAATTATCGACTGTCCAATCCTTGTGCTCCTGTGCGAACTGGAGACGTTTCTCTTGTTAACTGCAGACAGCAAAGGTGTTCGAACAGGCTTTCGGCTGCCATATCCCATCCAATGCAGTGTACGGCGAACAGTGCGTGCAGAGATCATTTGAGGGGATCCTTGATTAAGACGGTCTATAATTTGCTACACTGTTGCCCTTATGTTGTCTGTTACCAGTCTGGACACTCTCCGTTCCGCCCGAGCAGTCACTAGTCGATGACGACCACACGTTGCACGTAGAGACCCAGTTTTTTGGCTGACAGTCCAGTCTTTAAACACTTTAACAACAGCTGCTCTGGAACATTTCACGAATGCGGCGGTTTCGGTGATACTCGCTCCATGGCTCCGAGCCCCTACAATCATCCCACGTAGAAATTCCATCAAATCGCCTTTTTTTCCCATCTCGTCACCCAAAAATCACTTCTACTACTGTCGCAAGCACTACGCTTTTCCTTTTTTATACTAGCCTCGCCGTCTGGCGGCTGTGCAACAGCATGCAGCTATAGCTCATTTGCTTAAAACTGTCAGGTGGTCATAATAAAGTGGCCACTCAGTGTATACGCACTGGCGGACGCAACCGAGTACGCGCATAGGTGACGTTGCTATGTATTTTGCATAAGCTCGTCTGTGCCAGTTTTTCTGGCACTTCAGTGCATATTCCAGAATTAAAAATCAGGACTATATTAACAGAACTTAATTCAAACAGAATGAATAAACATAATAAGAAAGAAGGCTGATACCTGCATACTACCCAAAAAATTCCCAAACTCAACCAGTTCCACTACAGCTGATTATTTGCAGCAGTACAGATAAATTACCGAATACTTATTACATGCAAAATAAAAATGAAAGCAAAATAATCAATCCAGGAAGATCCCAGCATAGAATGTTATTCAATCAGTTTCTTCAGGGAAACGTTGATTTTTTATGGATTCAAACATAACAGCACATAGTGGAAATATTTCTGTACTAACGGCAATAATGCCATGTTGTCGTCAATTCAGAAACTTTTGAAACGCACTTTGTACATACCTAACAATTTTGAAAACTTAGAAAAAGCAATGCTTGGAATGCTTTAAAACATGTTTTTTGATTACGCGCTTTTTCCTGAAATTTGTCACTTTCTTCCGGAAAGTTTCATCTGTTTTCAGATATGTTCTTCCAAACTTACTCATGATAATACGCATGCAAAAGCCTTCAATTCCGAAATGAAAATTTAGCTTGTCTGAGGGACCCCGTGGGGTCAACTTTCACTTTTACTTGAAAACTCGCTGGAAAAAAATGGTTCATATCGATGGAATGAGTTGAAAATGGCTGAAATCGCAGTATACTCAGAGCGCATGAGCAGGATAAAATCTTTCACAGATGTGCACGCCGCTAACTTCTGTGAAACAAACCAAGTGAATTCCCGTTAAAAGGTATACTTCTCCTTTGTAGCAGGCAAAGTTTACCCCCTTTTATGACCGCAATATAAGGCACAGGCGGAAAACCCAAAACGAAGTCTCCTTTCCGTCTAAAATTTCGCCTCCCCATTTCACAACCGATAATGCCCCCAATATAAGGCACAATGTTAAAATCTGGGGACTCGGGTGGGAATGATCCGACCGGGCTGGGTGAAGTGCACAATTCGCAACATCGATCTCACTCAGCTGTGAGACTAATGGTGTGGCATGAAAAGAACTGAAACTACAAACCGCGCAAGTACAGAATTAGACATAAAGTAATTAATTAACAACAGCCAAGCAATTGCGTTTTTGTATCGCAAAGACTTTTCTTCAAGTATCCCAAAAAGTCTAGCAACAATTTTTTCTATTCAGTATATTGTAGTGTTCGAAATATTTCAAATATGCAGATGAATCGTACAAATTTTTGAAGATTACAATCCATTTTATGGTGTAAATATGACAAGGATGGTAAGTCAGATAATATCCGAAAACTTGAAAATTTCGTCGTCCTGGAGCGGGAATCGAATCCGCGTCCCCCAGATAGCGTCCGGGTATGCTAACCACTACACCACCCAGAACGACCAAGTCTCAAGTTTTCGTTTTCAGATATTATCTGACTTACCATCCTTGTCATATTTACACTAAAAAAAAAAAAACGGTTTGTCATCTTCAAAATTTGTATTGTATGGTGTAATCCCATATTTCATTCAGATGAGTCTTACTAGTGGTTTCAACAATAATTGCAGGCACATGACGTCACTGCCCCTTTCCAAATATGGCATCGCCGCCTCGTGGCCGCGTTGTCAGAGACGAGAGCTATGCTTAATCAGACGATTTGTGCTTGGGGCTCAAATACTGAATGAGGCATGGGTGGTGTGTTTCTCCCATAGTCTGCTGCTTATAGTCCTGGTTGCTGACTGTGATTGTTAAACCGAACCACCGAAATGAGATCTCATTAGGTATAACAGCGGGTTCTACATGAAGCTTCATCTGCGAGAGTTGTGTTTAGCCCCACATGCAAGTATGAAGTATGGTAGTGCTGATTATTCATATGATATGATGTCTTCATCATATTTCACTAATTTAATAAAATTGTGTCCAACATGTGCTTTCCTCAGGTGCCGTGCAGTCTGAATAACGATCCGAACTATAGGGAAAACTAATTAATAAAATAATTCTGTTATTAGAATATTTTCGTGTCATTCAGATATTCCAAATGAGAAGATGAGAAGAACGAAATGAGGTAACTCTGTTTATGGAACGTAACGAAATTTTTTAGTTTAAAGGGGTTACGCAGCATCTCGTTAATTAAGTTTCCCGTTTATCGGAGATGTTTTGTAAAAATTTCTGCTTGATTCGTCCACTTACGTTTCTGGAATTATAAGTCTTTATCTTTCAGACAATCTATCAGTTCTTTGCGTCAGTTTTTCTTTATCGCTGAATTCTGCGTCAGTTTCTCTTTATCGCTGAATTCTGCTAGTTTCTTACCATGAATGATATTGTTCGTACTTCCGAGACGTTTTGACTCTGACAAGAAAAAAACAAGCAAAAAAACAAGGAAGATGACACCGAATTTTTGGGTGTAATAAGCTCGTCTCTTGAATCCGTTCTGACGCAAATTAAATTTATCAAAGCTATTCAAAGTCAATGCAACCAGTGTGGAACAAAAAAGTATCTGACGGAAGAAAGAAGTTTTTCAATTGGGTCTTTAATCCCTCAGATATTGCTGTAAACGGAATCGTGAGCTTACGCCCTTTCGTTGCCGACTTGTGCGTTAAGAAAAACATGAATTTATATGAGAAACATTTTGCACCGGAAACGTTCTCCAACATAGAAAAATTTTTTCAAATCGGACTCTTAGAAACAGAGATATCGACAAAAATAAGATGTGACCTTGCGTCCCCTGGTGGGATAACCATGCATTATTTTAGGAAGAAAGTATTCTCAAAAGGTTTTTCCGTATGAGCACTATCGGTCCAAGAAAAAAAAAATAGTCGAGTTTTCAGGAGCCCAGATTTTGCTACAAATACATCAGAAGCAGAAATTAACACTTATGCCCCCTGGTGGCCAAACCATTCTTTACCAAACATTAGAAATTATGTGAAAAATATTTTCCATCAGGTCTTGTATGCGATACAGGAATAATTTTTCAAATCGGAATTTTAGAAGCAGGAATAACGCAGAAAACGCAATTTACCTTTGTGCCCCCTAGCGGAAAGTCTCTGATTTACGTGAAAATTTTGAATTTATAGGAAAAACATTCCGCATCGGAAACACTACCGAAGAAAGAAGGAATTTTTCAAATTGGACTCTTGGAAGTAGAGATATTGACAAAAATAAGATATACATCTACGCCCCCAGGCGTAGAAGCCATGCATTATTTCAAGAAGAAAATGTTCCTAAAAGGTTTGTCGACATGAGTAGTATCGGTGAACAAACCACTTTTTTTTCAATCGAGATTTTAGAAGCTCATATTTTGCTGCAAATACATCAGAAGCGGAAATTGAGACTTACGCCACCTAGTGGCCAAACCCTTTTTTTTTGAAAAATTAGAAATTATGTGCAAAGGATTTCCCATCTGGAGCTGAATCCGGTGCAAAATTTTTTTTTTCAAATCAGAGATTTAGAAGCAGAGATATGTGGGGGAAAGCAATTTACCATTCCGCCCCCTAGCGGAAAATCAATGAATTAATTGAAAATTTTGAAATTATATGAAAAACTTGTCACACCTGAAATACTATCCAACAAAGAAGGAATTTTTTTAAATCGGACTACTGGAAGTAGAGATATTGACAAAAATAAGATATACATCTACGCCCCCTGGCGTAGAAACCATGCATTATTTTAAAAAGAAAATGTTTCTTAAAGGTTTGTCGACATTAGTACTATCTGTCTACAAACGACGAATTTTTTCAGTCAAAACTTTAGAAGCTCATATTTTGCTGCAAATACATCAGAAGCGGAAATTAAGATTTACATCACCTGGTGGCCAAACCATATTTTTACAAAAATTAGAAATTGTGTGCAAACGATTTCCCATCAGGAGCCCCCATCCGGTGCAGAAAGATTGTTTCAAATCGGAGATTTAGAAGCAGTGATATAGGGGGGAACACGTTTACCTCTACGCCCCCTAGCGGAAAGTCTATGAAATATTTGAAAATTTTGAAATGGTATGAAAAACATGTCACACTGGAAACACTATCCAACAAAGAAGGAATTTTTTTAAATCGGACGCCTAGAAGTAGAGATATTGACAAAAATAAGATGTACATATACGCCTCCTGGCGGAGAAACTGTGGAATATTTTAAGAAGAAAATATTCCGAAAATGTTTATCGATGTGAGTGGCATCAGTCCACGAAAGAATTTTTTCAATCGATATTTTAGAAGCTCAGATTTTATGGCAAAAACATCAGAAGCAAAAATTACAACTTACGCCCCCTGGTGGCTAAAGTATTCTTTAATAAAAATTTGAAATTATATGCAAAAGATTTTCCATCAGGAGGTGTATCAGCCGAAGAATTTTTTTTTCAAATCGGAGCTTTAGAAGAAGAGTTACCGGGAAAAATGCGATTTATTTTTACGCCACCTAGCGGAAAATCTATGCGTAATTTGAAAAAGTAACTATATCTGAAATACTCTTCGACATAAATGGAATCGAAAGATAAAATAATTTTTTCAATTGGATGTTTAGAAGCAAATATGTGGAATAAAACGTATTTTTGAATTCGACATCATCTAGCGGCGAAATTGTACTTCGTAAAAAAAAAAAAAACGAAATAAAGGATCATCATTCGCATATTTCAAGCTTCCCAATGCAAAAAGAATTTTTCAAATCGGACTAATAGTTGCAGAGATATCGTGGGTACAAACGGACGGACGGACAAGCCGGTAACATAAGCACGATCTTTTTTTACAAAAGACGTGCTAAAAAAAAAGAAAGAAACACTGGGAACCGAAGACTTCCTGCAAAACGGTCTGTATCACCGACCGAACTGAAAGCTGAATATGCGTTCTTCTGCACATGACACAAGACAGTGCACTAACAAAGGGGCGATCATTTTACTCTTGCCAATTGTCGACCGAATTCGTGGCTCAAAAATACAAATGCAAATTCCTATAGGTAACATTTTGCACCAGAAAAATGCTGGAAAATGCATCAAATTCAGATAATACCACATGCAACAGGAATTTTTCAAATTTGACTTCTAAAGCGGAGGTATCGAAAGAAATGCAAATACACATTTACAGCAACTCGCAGGAACTGACCTTTCAGTGGGCAAAGCAAAACATGTACGGGAAGTTTTGTCCATAGTTTCGGTTATCCAATACAGAAAAGCAGTTTCTCGAATACGGCGTTTAAAAGTGGAGCCATCGTGCAATTTTCAAAAACACACTTAGCTACTTAATAACTATGCCCTGGTGGGGAAGAAACTCTTAGAATTCGAACACAACCTACAAACGCAGTGGACAAAATGACGTTCTATGTACGTCATTGTTGATGAATCGTTCTAGTGCACCATTTTTGGCAGAACTAAAAAATATGTACAGACCTCAAAAAAAAAAAAAAAAAAACGAGCCACCCCCTTAACTTCCGAACCGTTTGCCTCATGTACATAAGTAAGGTACCGTTGGAAATCACTTGAAGGAAACTATCATGTGATGTCAAGAAACGTGCTAATTAAGCTAATTAACACGCTTAATTAGCTGTATATCTCCGAATTTTTCCATATAAGAGGTATGTTATTTACGCGCATTCTATTCAGCACAAAATAAAACCCTTAAATTCCAAATTTCATACGAATCGACCAATAAATACGTGTACAGTGAGCTACGAAAAAAATATGCTGCTAATGTTAAACTGCGAAAATAGTTTTTTATTTGTATCATTTAATAGAGAATAGATACAGCGATTCGGTGTTGCAACAGTAAAACACAAAGAGGCCCAGGTAATATGAGCCGCTATACAAGAACAGAACTAGTATATTAAAAGAATTACAAATTATGAAATATGATCATGAAAAAAATGAATTATGACCATTTCAGATAAATAGTCCATGGGATGGGAAATATTTATAAACCTCTGAATCCAAATTTACAGCGTGATAGCATAAAACCTTGCTGAGGTATAAGCGAAAACTCAAGCATACATCCATTAAGGAGCCGTGCATAAAAAACATATTTTCCTCTACTTACTGTAGAACGGAATACTTGTAAGCACTTAGGAGAAAGTGTTTCCACGTGATATTGTTTGATACTGAGGCTGTATTAATACGAGACGGAAAATATGGGATTGAGGAAATCCAATGCGTAATTGCAACTTTTAATGATGAACATTATAAGTTAATAATTTTGCACGAAAATAACTTAACTTACGACGTCGTTTCTGCAGTTACGTATTTATTTTTCTCTATTGGTTACATAGTTGACTCCTGTATATTGTTTAGTTCAAAAACGGAAATAAACAGTACGTTCCATAAAACAAAGGTTTCATATAAATGTGTTTTCTGTATATTTCTTACATAAATACCTTTACAGCTTCGTCAAATTATGAAACTGTGGTCATGCAAAAGAAAACTCTCAAATTGCTTCCTGCGCGAGTAAATCCGTGTGCCTGATTATTTTCTATGTTGCAGATTTGCTCTTGTATACATTCCGTCTCGAATTATGGTGTAATCAGCATGCATTTGCTTATTGTTCCAATTCATGGATAGTTTCCATTGTAGATATACTGCTTAAACTGTCTGCAATATATAAAACGCAACTGCCTTTCGCTGCAATACAGAAACCGAATCTACATGTGTAGCTTTGATCTGTATGCAAATTGCCTCTTCGGCATTAGAGGTTTTCGACTACCGGTTAAGAAAATAACCGTAACCTGTAGCATTTAGATAGAGCATTAAGCTTACTTAGTGTAGTTTAATACGGATCTAATTGCATTTTTTTCTTTTTGTTTTCTTTTTCATACCTTCTTCAAATATAAATAAAATAATAACTGGTTATACCCTGCGAAAAAAATTTAGTTATATTTTGATAATTTCGTAGTTTAAGGAAAGAGAAAGTTCCAAAATCATGTATCTTCAGCATGCGCATGAAATAATAAAAACACACTGCTACCTACTTTATTGGAACTCTCAATTTTCAGACTTAAATGAGAAAATAAACTGGTTTGACAATCTAACAATCTAAAATAAGCATTTTAGGTTCGCAAGAGAAATCTTAAAAATTAAATTTCATACGACTGAATTCTTGTCGGGTGTTCGAATCTCGGACTTGCCGGTAAACTAGTCTGCTGTTTTTCCGGAGTTTGCCACAGCCGCTTGGGGACGCCAATGTGTAGGTGGTTCCCTGTCAAGTCGGCCCCGGGTGTACTTCGTTTCTCCTCATGCTGGCAGTAGCAGAAAAATGCATTTCCCAAGCTGTCTGGTCAAAGTGGGAAATTCGATAATTACCCTCCCGAATAAAGAATTGAGAGATATCTATAGCCAGAAGTGAATATAACAAGTTAGTAAAATCATGCAATGCATTGACTATGATACGCTTTCCAACATACTAGAAATCATTACTCAAGTTATGAGGAAAATGGCTGTGGAATAAATCTCATTCCTGTGCCCTGACCTTTGATCCCATTTCGATGATATTCAACAGAACTGGTTCAGTATACCTCCGAAATAACATGATAATGTTTTGTCGCAATCGAAGTAATTTTACGTAAGTTATGATGCATAAGGGCTATGGAATAGATCCCGCTTCTGTGTCCTAACCTTTGACCCCATTTCGCCCATTTTCAATAGGATTTGTCCCCAGGCAGGTCTCTACAACATACTAACATTTCATCCAAATCGAAACATGCTTACGTAAGTTATGACGCATAATGGCGATGGAAGTAATTCCGCTCCTATGTCTTGACCTTTGACCCCCGTTTCGCCAATTTTCTATAGCGTTTGTCCCCAGGTGGTCCCCTACCACATACTAAAACTTAATCGAAATCGAACCTTTTTTACGTTAGTTATGACGCATGAGAGCAGTGGAATGGATCCCGCTCCTATGTCCTGACCTTTGACCCCATTTCTTTCACTTTCAATAGGGTTCTTTCCTAGGTGTTCCCTTACCACATACTAAAATTTCATCGAAATCGAACGATTTTTACGCGAGTTATCGTGCGGACAAACATACGCACACAACGCGTGACGTAATGAGGCAGATGGGAATCGCGACCATCTGCTTGCAAGAGTGTGACGTCATAAAACTTTAATAGGATCCACACACAATGCGTGACGTAATGAGACAGATGGCGTGACCGCGTGCCAACATCTAATGGGACGACGCCACGACACTACACTAAAAATGTGGTAATTCGGGGTGGTTATTTAAGCCACTAAACGAATTTTCCTAAAGTCGAGATCAAGCTAAATCGATTTCTAGTACCAGAAAACGGTAGGTTAACGATTTTCATCAAAATCCTTGGAGCCGTTTTCAAAATAAAATTTACATACAAACAAGAATTGCTCCTTTAAGGTGAAGGCCAAATAATTTTGCTTCCTGTACTTCGAATGGAAAACTTTCTGTACACATTTTCTTCCCAATTAATGCGTTCCCAAGGATGAAAATTTGAACATCGATTAAAATATCTTCATTTTATAATTTGGAATACTTAATATTTCCTAAAACATAACCATAATTATGCAATCCAACATTTGTTTGTCTACTGACGTCACGAAAATACAGGTCGCGCCATCTTTTTTCTGGACAATTAATGCGTTCGCAAAGATGAAAATTTGAACATCGATTAAAATAGCTTCATTTTATAACTTGGAATACTTAATATTTTCTAAAACATAACCATAATTATGCAATCCAACATTTGTTTGTCTACTGACGTCATCAAAGTACAGGTCGCGCCATCCTTTTTCTGGTTTCAACATCACCAAAGGAAAAGTTACTGATTTTTAATATAATTATGGTTATGTTTTAGAAAATATTAAGTATTCCAAGTTATAATATGAAGTTATTTTAATCGATGTTCAAATTTTCATCCTTGGGAACACATTAATTGTGAAGGAAATGTGTACAAAAGTTTTTCCATTGGAAGTAGAGGAAGGAAAGTTACTTGACGTCCACTTTAATAATATGGGATAAGGGCGATGGAATGGATCGCAAACCTATGTCCTGACCTTTGACCCCATTTCGTCCATTTTCAATAGGGTTCGTCCCCAGGTGGTCCCCTACCACATACGGGAATTTCATCGAAATCGAACCATTTTTACGCACGTTATGACGCATAAGGACAATGAAATAGATCCCGCTCCTACGTCGTGACCTTTGACCCCATTTGTCCCATTTTCAATAGGGTTCATCCCCAGGTGTTCCCCTACCACATACTAACATTTCATCGAAATCGAACCATTTTTACGCTAGTTATCGTGCGGACAGACGGACGGACGGAAAAAGCTGGAGCATATACGCTTTTTCAACCTACGGTTGGATAGCGTAAAAAAGGGTTAACAGACAGACAGACAGACAGACGATGGAATTCTAATTGAAAAATTCTACGTGTCGTTTATGAACGACAAAGTAGAGCGGAAATTCCTAACGTAGCGCTTTTCTGTTTCAAAAGAGTTGCTCGTGTGACGTAAATAGTGTGACGTAATGCATCTCTGACGTCATGTCCAAATGATTTAGATGAGATGGCGTCACACCAGCAGCTATTGTAAATCGGTCCTTTCTGCTATAACAACAAAGCAAAGTGGTATACGAGTCCGCTGTGGGCGACAAAATGGGACAAACGTGCATACTTTCAAACAAAGAACATTTTATTGTATTAGATTGACTCGTGGAATTAATACATGAGCGGTGCAAATTTAAATTACAAGACAGCTGTTCCTATTAATTCGTATGTTAAGCACGATAACTATGAAGTAAAAGTGAGTTTTTGAGATGGAAAATAACAAATCATTTGGAATATATCGCACACTTTCGTAGCATTTTGCGAAAGCCATTTCCCAAATGTGGGTGATCATTGTTGTTGATGTTGTTGATTGGAGGTTTAACGACCGCCGTGAGCAACTCAATGGGCTATAAGCAGTCGCCCGTCCCTAATTTAGGGTCACTGGTTCCAGGGGAAGGGAGAGAGCCAGTGCCGTAAGACAAACACAACATCCATGCCTGACCGGGATTCGAACCCGGACCCTTACGGACGAATGATCAGAGGCCAACGCCTTAGACCACTGCGCCACCGGGGCGGCGGGTGATCATTGCGTTCCTCATATGTTAACAAAGTGTTCCGAATGTGTATCAACCTATTCCACATGTGTTATCAATGCTCCTTCCGGCATAAAATGTTTTATGATAGAAGATACTGGTATTTTTACATAACATATTCGGGAAACATCGTGGAAAGAGCATGGAACACTCTCTTGGCACACTGCGAATACATTTTCCGGAATTACTTTCTCGATGTGTTTCGAATGAGTTGTCAACCTTTTCTCAATGTGTTCAACTGGGAACACTTTGATGTGCTATATATTCCGAAATGCCACGGACGGCTAGAAAAGAATGTCTCGAAATAAGGCTTGGCTCAAGCATCTGCATCATTTTAAATGTACTAATGCCCTAATTTACTTAAATAGTGGGTTTGGGGTAAGTGAAACTTGACTTCAAACATGTCATGTGTCTTTTGGTGCTCATAGACATTAATCTGTAAACATTCAGTAGGTTAACAGCAGCGCGAGTCCTTATATATTCCATGGTATATATAAAAGAGTTGACGACTTTAATCATTGTGACAAAGATCGTTTTCACTGTTAGGTATATCAGAGTAGAGCATAAACTATATTTGCGGGTTTATTTTATTAGGTCATACCATCTCTTGCCCTAATTTGAACTATTTGGACTCTGTGTTCATGCGTGGTTGCACCCCGGCTCGAATGTGGACTTTTTAGCTGGTTCTCGTAATTGGTGACCAATGACAAGCAGCATAGAGCTTTATACGTATTTTCAGTTATATTTGGTATTTACATCCTCGTTCTCTATATTCGTGCCTTTCAAATATTTGAAGTAAAAAAGAATGATGATACCGAATTTTCTGTTGTAATGAGCACATATTTTGAACCGATTCTGACGCGAATTAAATTTTTCAAAGTTATTCAAAGTCAATTCCACCAGTTAGAAAATATCAACCGGATTTTTACAATCAATAAAACATCCAGAAATAGAAACAGATACAAACAGATACAACACCGTCTAAAACGTACGTTACAAAATTTAACAAATAACGCACAAAAATTTTCTCATAGCAGAAAGATATCGGAGAGAAACAGATTTTTAAATAGAACAGTTAAAAGAACAAATATAGAAAGAAACTTGATGTAACTCTACGCCTTCTAATTCAAGAATTTTGCATAATAGGAAAGTTGAAAGTAGGCTTGAAATATTTTTCATGGAAAAAGCTATGCTAAGGAAAAAGAACTTTTCAAATTTTCAAATACGTCTCCCTCAAGCATAGGTTGCGAAAAAAAAAAAAGCATTGACCTTTACATCACCTAGCGGGAAATCTGTGCATTGTTTAAAGAGAATACTATTCCACATCTCTGTTGTCGTGAATGGCATACAGTAAAAAAAAGCAATTTCTCAATAGGGTTTTTAGAAGCGAAGATACAGCTGCAAACAGAAGTACACAAGCACCACCTAGCGACAGAACTGTAAACTATAAAACTGCTCAAATACTAACCTAAAGTGTTCCACAAGGTAAATGGGAACAACCCCTGGTGGCCAAACTATTCTTTACCATATACCGGGTGTTTCACTGGGTAGTGACAAAAGAGACAGTAAAGTTAACTTACTTTATTGGAAGAGGAAAAAGACATTTACAGGAGTAAGAGTAGGCAAAAGGTAATCAATGGATGACATGTTCCACATGATGACCATCCGCTGTCACGACGTGGCGAATGCGTGATTCGAAGTGCTGCAGCAATTTCCTGTTGGATGGCACGTCGGAGGTCAGGCAGTGTTCGCAGGCTGTCCTGGTACACTCGATCTTTCAGATAGTCTCACAAGAAGAAATCGAGCAGCGTTAAATCGGGGTTGTACGGAGGCCAGGAGAGACCGGCTGAAAAACGTTGGGGAAATCGTCTGGTGATAACCCGTGGGCCATACTGCTGGCGAAGCAAATCAAGAACAGCATTTGTGGAGTGTGGAGGTGCTCTGTCCTGTTGAAACGTGCAGTTGTGAATCAAGTTTCCTGGACTACAGCTGGGTAAAAAAGATTCTTCAAAAGGTCAATGCAGGCGGCAGCGGTATCTGTGGACGCCAGGAAAAATGGCCCAATGAGGCCATCAGCACTTATTGCACACCAAACGGTTAGCTTCAGCGGATGGAGAGGCTTCACAACATAGACCGCCGGCTTCTCGCTTCCCCAGATGCGGTAATTTTGTCAGTTAACGTAGCCATTCAACCAGAAGTGCGCCTCATTGCTAAAGAAAATGCTCTTCACATCAAAGTTGTGCTCATCGATCAGTGAACACATGTCTTTCGCAAACTCATAACGCTGCTGAACGGCTGTTGTGCTCAAAAGCTGATGCACCTGGATTTTGTAGGGAAACATATGCAAATCCAACGTCACAATGCTCCATGCGGAAGCTGTGATAACGTCTAGTTGCTGCGAAAGTCTTCCTGTTGATGTACGAGCTTCTTCGTGCAGGAGTTCTCGTGCTGCTTCGATGTTATCCGCCGAAAGCGCTGTTCTTTTTTTTGTCGCCAAGCTTAGCACGTCATCTGTGACATTGCCATGTTCGTTCAATTTTCGCTACCAATTTCATCAGGTACGCTCGGGATGGCTTACGGCGATTCTTAAACGCTCTACCCCACTTTCGTAACAACTTTGTGGGGTTTCCGCCCTCCGCATACCAATTTTTCACCAAGAAAACTCTGTCTTCCGTGGTATATTGCTACATGCCCGAAATCGCGTGCCCCCCGTCCCACTACTTCCTCATGAATGCCTGTCGCCTGCTGATTGACGCCTCGGACTTACAGCACCATCTCGTTATTCTTTAACGCTTTATTCCACAGGAAAGTTGTCACTACCCAGGGAAACATCCGGTGTAAGAAATTATATGCAAAACATTTCCCATCAGTAGCTGTATGTGATACAGGAAGAATTTTTCAAATTGGAGTTTTAGAAGCAGAGATATCTGGGAAAATGCAATTTACCTTAACGCGCCCTAGCGGAAAGTCTATGATTTACTTGAAAATTTTGGAATTATATGAAAAACATTTCGCATGAGAAACTATATGCAAGAAGAAAGGATATTTTTAATTTGGACTCTTAGAAGCAGAGATATTAGCAAAAATAAATTATACACTGCTGGCCACGTAAAATGCAACACCAAGAAGGAAGCATCGGATTGACCTGAAATTTGCAGCATGCGTCGCCTGCGAGAGGACATGCAAACGATTAGCATTGCAGGGCATATGCAAGTCACGTGCGCCCGGCACGCCACCGAGAAGCACTATAAGAAAGGTGCACAGAAGGCGGGGTGTAAGAAGTGGAGTGTGTTGTGCTGCCGGACCTTTGCGTGGACGGCTTCCTGATGCCTCGTCGCAGAATATGGCAGTCATTCCAGCATGCTTCGGAGTTCGACCGAGGACGAATAGTGGCTTAACGCGACAGCGGTTTATCGTACCGAGACATCGGCACCCGAGTGGAACGACATCCAGCCACAGTGAGGCGAGTATGGATTCGATAGGTGCAGGAGGGATGGACGGACCAACGTGAGCGATGATTGCCGCAGCCGCGGCACACCACCGAACGAGAGGACCGCAATGTTGTGCGGCGAGCATGGACGGCTCGCACCGCCACATCACGAACGTTAGCGCATGAATTAGGGTGTGTTGCGCAACAACCTGTGTTAGCACGTACCGTTCGACGTCGTCTGAGCGAGCGGGGACTTGTCGCACGGCGCCCGTTGCTCCGATTACCATTGATGTTACACCACCGGCGAGTGCAGCGGCAGTGGGACGTTGAACGCCGCGCCTGTACTACGGAATGGCACGAAATTGTCTTCTCCGACAAATTCCGCTTCTGGCTGCAACACCACGATGGTCGGATCCTCGTGTGGCGGCACCGCGGCGAGAGACTGTATGACGCCTGCACTATGCATCACCATACCGGTCCATCGCCTAGCGTTATGATTTGGGGCGCAATTGGATATGACACCCGCGCCCCTCTGGTACGCATCGCCGGTACACTCAACAGCCATCACTACATCTCCGACGTTTTGGAGCCTGTAGTCCTCCCTTACCTGCCAGCGGCCACGTTTCAACAGGACAATGCGTTCCACTTTCGTTCGATGCCGCGGCGTGTAGCGGCCGTCATGGCCAGCCATGGGGGCCACACGAACTATTGATGTCTGCGTGTTCCGGAAGTCGCACGGGCCTGTAAGCCCAATGGTTTCATCTTTGTATATGTTGTTATGTGTCCAGTAAATCTGGCTTTGCTATCTCGTGTCCTTCTTGGTGTTGCATTTTGGGTGGCCAGCAGTGTACATCTACGCCCCTGACGGGGAAACCATGTATTATTTTAAGAGGAAAAAATTCAGAAAAAAAAAATATTGATGTGAGTGGTATCGGTTCACGAACGAACGTTTTCAATCCAGATTTTAAAAGCTCAGATTTTGCTGCAAATACATCAGAATGCTGAAATTAACGCTTATGCCCCGTGGTGGCCAAACCGTTCTTTACCAAAATTTAGAAATTATATGCAAAAGATTTCCCATGAGGATCTGTATCAACTGAAGAAAGAATTTCTCAAATCAGAGTTTTAGAAGTACAGATATCGGGTAAAACACAATTTACTCCCCCCCCCCAAGCGTCAAATCTATGCGTAACTTGAAAAAGTGACTATACCTGAAATGCTTTTCGACATAATGGAATCGAAAGGTAAAATAATTTTTTTCAATCGGATGTTTAGGAGCAAATTAATGCAATAAAATCTGTTTCGAATTCGTTATCATCTGCGTTTACGCCCTCTAGCGGCAAAATTGCACATCGTAAAAAAAAACGAATTAAAGGATCATCATTGGCATATTTGAAGCTTCTCAATGCAAAGAGAATTTTTAAATCGGACTAATAGTTGCAAAGATATGGTGTCCACAGATCGGACGTACGGACAAACCGATATCACAAATATTATCTATTTTTTTACAAAAGGCGTTCTAAAAAATCGGATTTCGTGGTTCTGCTTCAATTTTCTAATATGAAACAACTTTCAGTGATACACGAATACTCAGTGCCTCGAGAAAGTGTAATGATCGGCAACAAGAATACTCAAAACAAATTTCAGCTTGCATAGATTCGGATTTTCCATTATCAGAAAAATACATACTGTTTATTCTAACATTAATTCAAGTCATTAGCACGAATAAATGAAGTTGTTATAAAGGAAACGGTAAGAGTAAATGAACTCCGTCCCTGGGCCTTTGCTCGTCTGTACTCTGCATTCAATTTGTCGGAGGTTCGCGCAAGAACCAAATTTTTCAGCATTATCACTCTTCTTGCAGGGAAGGAAACATTCCATGAGAGTAGATATATGGATGCCCCTCTAACTTTATTTGCAAATATCTTCACTATTAATCATCCGATTCGGACGATACTTAAGATTTAGGAGTTTTTCCTTGTGCTAAATAGAATGCGTATAAAATAACATACCCCTTATATGGAAAAATTCGGAAATAGTGAGCTAATTAACACGTTAATCAGCCTAATTAGCATTTTTCTTCACATCACTTGATAGTTCCCTTCGAGTGCTTCCCAACGGTACCTTACTTGTTTATCTGCGGCAAATGGTTCGAAAGTTAAGGGGGGGGGGAGAGGTGCCGTTTTTTTTTTTTTTTTTTGAGGCCTGTACATATAATGAAGTGCTTAAAATGAAAAAAAAACATTCATCTGTCAGAAGAAGTAAATAAAATATAAAAAAAGGACAAATGGTGGATGGTGGCAATAAAGCAAAAAAATACTAGCTCAGACAAACAGGATGATGACCATGAAAAAGATAGCAAAACCTGAGTGGCCCTCTTCAAAAGCTTACTGCCCCGGTGACATTTCAAAAACAAATCAAAGAGAAGAAAAAAATAACCCCATCTTATAACGATGTAACCTAGTGAGAAAGAAATTCGTTATTCTTGAAGAGATTGTTAGTTTCTAAGTGGTGGATTTTCACAGCCGCAAGTAAGTCAGTGATTCGAGGCGTTCCAAACGTTTTGCAATTCTGTGGCTCATTTAACAAACCTCAGAAATTCTCATCCAATTCTATTCACTTATTGATTCATTCCCTACTAATTTTCCGATGTGATTAGCCTCAGCTTTGCACACTCACGACTCAAGTCAACAAGTCAACCATTTATTTTGATGGCTCGGATTCATTCACATGCCTACTCATTTTTTTCAGCAGCGAAAGTGGCTAAACTCTTGCGATTCCAAACATTTAGCTGAAAGAAAAGTTACGGAAACAATGCGAAAGATTAGGGAGCGACTAAGGAAGTCTCTTTCAGAATAATGTGCGAATGTTGTTTCCTACTATTTTCCGGTAAAAGTGTTGGTCATGCATTAAGAAAATTATATAAATAAAAATTGTTTCTACAACTGGGAGGGAAAATCAAAATGTTTAAATAACGAAATGAAATACACTGCTGGCCACCCAAAATGCAACACCAAGAAGGACACGAGATAGAAAAGCCAGATTTACTGGACACATAACAACATATACAAAGATGAAACGATTGAGCTTACATGCCCGTGCTACTTGCGGAACACGCAGACATCAATAGTTCGTGTGGCCCCCATGGCTGGCCATAACGGCCGCTACACGCCGCGGCATCGAACGAAAGTGGCTTTGGATGTGGGCTTGGGATATGTCGGTTCAGGCTGCTTCCACACGTTGCCACAGTTCATCAGGCGTAGCCGCGGGTAGTGTTTGCCGGTCTACTCGGTTGCCGATCAGCGACCAGACGTGTTCGATGGGCGACATATCGGGAGAACAGGCGGGCCACGGCAGCAGTGACACCAAGAGGGCCATGAAGAATTGTTGCACGATGCGTGCCACGTGCGGGCGCGCATTGTCCTGTTGAAACGTGGCCGCTGGCAGGTCCTTCAGGTAAGGGAGGACTACAGGCTCCAAAACGTCGGAGATGGTGCGGTGGCTGTTGAGTGTACCGGCGATGCGTACCAGAGAGGTGCGGGTGTCATATCAAATTGCGCCCCAAACCACAACGCCAGACGATGGACCGGCATGACGATGCATAATGCAGGCGTCATACAGTCTCTCGCCGCGGTGCCGCCACACGAAGATCCGACCACCGTGGTGTTGCAGACAGAAGCGGGATTCGTCGGAGAAGACAATGTCGTGCCATTCCGTAGTCTAGGTGCGGCGTTCAACGGCCCACTGCCGCCGCACTCGCCGGTGGTGTAACGTCAATGGTAATCGGAGCAATGGGCGCCGTGCGACAAGTCCCCGTTCCTGCAGACGACATCGAACGGTACGTGCTAACACAGGTTGTTGCGCAACACACCCTAATTCCTGCGCTAACGTTCGTGATGTGTCGGTGTGAGCCGTCAATGCTCGCCGCACAACATGCCGGTCCTCTCGTTCGGTGGTGTGCCGCGGCTACGGCAATCGCTCACGTCGGTCCGTCCGTCCCTCCTGCACCCACCGAATCTATACTCGCCTTACTGTGGCTGGATGTCTTCCCACACGGGCGCCGATGTCTCGGTACGATAAACCGATGTCACGATAAGCCACTATTCGTCCTCGGTCGAACTCCGAAACGTGCTGGAATGACTGCCGTATTCTGCGACGAGGCATCAGGAAGCTTGCCACGCACAGGTCCGGCAGCACAACACACTTTCACTACTTACACCCCGCCTTCTGTGCACCCTTCTTATAGTGCTTCTCGGTGGCGTGCCGGGAGCACATGATTTGCATATGCCCTGCAATGCTAATCGTTTGCATGTCCTCTCGCAGGCGACGCATGCTGCCAATTTCAGGCGAATCCGATGTTTCCTTCTTGATGTTGCATTTTGGGTGGCTAGCAGTGTAAATACAATTGCAATACAGTCTTAACAAAATAACTGAAAAGGTTATATCCCGAACACTGATGACGACAAAAGAAGAACATACCTGCCGCACTGGTGACTGGTGGCCGATTGGTCACAGACGCGAGTCAGACGTGGTCACAATTGTTTGATTTGGATCCAGGCTCAAGCCCCGGATGACACATGGGCGAAGAGCTCATTTCCACGGCCCTCCGGAACCAGGGACCCCAAATCAAGGACGGAGACTGAAAATTTGTGTCACAATTTCTTTCATTTGACTTATTGATAATATTTATATTTATGATTTTTTGAAATGAAATGGAAGCAAAAATGCTTTCAGGTATTTTAACAACTCTCTCGTTTGTGATAGAACTGGATTATTAAGAAACTGTTTTCATGGATTCTTTCTGTCTTATATTTATTTTAATTTCTTTTTTGTCTTTCCGTCTTGTGTTTTTCCTAGAATAAACATGTAGTAAAGAAACTAAACAATGTAGAATAGTAAACAATATAGAATAGCGAAACAAAAATTAAAAAATCGCTGTGTCTAAAATTTCGTCAAGAAGTTAATCATTTGGGAAAATCATTAGAAACACTTTAAAAGGAATCTGTTTTGTAATGTTTGTAACCAAATAATAAGTCAAATTAAAAGCACTGGCAGAAATCTGTTTTATTTTAGCAATGAAAATGTGGCTTTATAATCCCCAGGATTGAAAATAAAGGTTTAATATTTGCTAAATTTTTTCAAAGCTGAAAAGAAAATCCACAATGTGTTTAAAAAGTAAGATTCAATTAACATTGTAGTGTTATGCGAAGCACCGGTCAGGATAACTAATAATGATGCATTTAATGTTACATAAGCACCTAGTTGACAAATTGCTATTGATATGAAATTGCAGGCATGAGCGTGGGCCTTCACGCAGTGTGTTGCTGAAATTAAATACTTATTTTCATAACATTATTGCTTCATGATATGTTAGTATCAATTTCGAAATTTTTAATTAAGTTTTACTCTCCATCGCGGAACAAAAGTTAGTGCCGGTAATTAGAATTTAGGTGCTCCTCCGAAGTCTACGATGACTAATGTTACAACTGACGATGTACGATTAAAAGGCTCCGGATACCAGTCAGAATATTCACCCAGAAAATATCAACATACAATGCATCAAAGGAATGGGAGAGAATGGGCGAGAAAAAAGAAAGAAAACAAGAAAGAAAAGGTAAATGCTTTCGGAAAACTCAAGAAGCTACATCATAAAATCTTCGGTAACACTGACTTTAAGTATTCGTACTGCAATTTGATGGACTGAAGTAGGTGAAAGTTATTCTGAACCATTGAACAACCTTGAAATGAAAAAAAAAAAAAAAGATTTTAGTTGCATATACTGCGTCGGAGGCAAGGAAGAAAACTTGAGAAATCCATGAAAAATCACTAAAAGAAAGAGGGAAATTTCCAAACTTTAGGCAGAATTAAAGTTACCGCGAAATGAGAAACTGCGAATCCCCGTAAGACAGCAACATAAATGAACTAGGATTGGAAATTTAAAGAGTTTTAATCACTTGACGTTCGAGGCTTACTGTTGAATGGGCTCTGTTCTAGATAGAAATGCTTACAATTCCATAGACAGGAATTTATAACATGTGCACCTGTCGTTTCATATTATCCTATTGGCTCCATCATAGCATTCGATGATACAGAAACTTACAAGCGATTTCTTGAACAGTCAGTACTTACAGAGATTGCCATGTGTGATATTGATACCTAATGGCAAAAATGAATTTGTGTTGCGCGAAACATGCGAACCCAAAATAAATTTCTTCTTTAGAAATGAATTTCTAATTTTGTTCAACGTCGACGACTGATGTTAAGCATTCTCATTTGACGAAAGCGGCGATTAGAGGAAACTGGTTTTATTCCATGCAACTCATAATTGAGTAGAGGAAAAATAGCTAGCCGATATTCGTCTTGAACATTGCTGAAACATGAAGATTTTACTTCAACTGCACCTTTAAAACACAGTAATCTTGCATATGTAAATCTAGCCTGTTAAGAGAATCTAAACTCATTTGGAATAAGTTGCGTGTACTTATGACTGAGTCATTAATATTATCTCACTTCAGTAAATCGTTGTTCGTTGATGGAGAGAGAGAGAGAGAGAGAGAGAGAGACTCGAATAAAAATCACGTGTGTTGATTGTTTCTTTTAATTACCAGAAGAGCTGGCGGGCGTGTCGAAGAATTATTTTCTGAAAAACAACTTGAATAAATACTCCATCACGCTACGTGTCTTGTAATTTAGGACATGATTTGAGATTTTAATCAATTAGCATTAGTAAAGAAAGCTGTTAGACGATTTTCTGATTAGCAAATGGTATTTTTATACTAATTGGATTTCAAAACCAACAAAATCTTTCGATTTGCCGCTAGCTACACGTGGTTCGCGCAACAGTGGCTCAATTTAATGGAAGATTTCATGCAGTGTTTCGAAAAGGACAGAACTGACAAGGTGAAGAAACTATCAGTTGATTTAACACATGTTTGGAAACTACTAATTTTAACATCCGCAAACTTTTGCAACCCTATTGATTACAAGAGGATTTCATCGAATTATCTGGTGTAAAACGCACGCGTTCTGTCTGAAGTATAGCAGTTAGCATGTTAAATGTACTTCATGGTATTTTTTCTAAAATGACGAATTTGTAGTCTTCTGAAAACTGAAAATATTCCGGACAATATTTAGATAAGTTTGCCAAATCCCCTTCTTTCTCATTTTTCGATGCAAAAAAATAGTTGCAGAGATGAAAAATTGAATAACACATTTATGCATAAAAAAAGAAACTGGAAAATTCATGGAAAATCTCCGACAAATAAAAGCCGCCATCTCGTGCCTACGAATAGCCTCCCCCGATGCGCAGTGGTTTAAACGCTGGCTTCTGACCATTCGTCCGAGATGGGTCCGAATTCGACTCCCGGTGAAGCATGGATGTTGTGTTTGTCTTACAACTTGGTTCTCTTCGTTCCCTGGAACCAGCGGATGTAAATTAGGAATTGGTGACGGCTTATATCCCATCGCGTTACTCACCGTGGTCGTTAAACACTCAAAACAAAATGCAAGTATTTACTTGCTCCGCCTAGTGGGCCAAATTTTATTAAAATTCAGATGAAAATTCATAGATACTCCTTGTTGTTTTGTTGGCGATCCTCTTCAAAGGGAATTTTCCAATCCGAATTGAAACGAATGTATATGAGTAGTGTTAAAGAAATTAACGCAGAAAACTGGAAAACTGTTACACCATTCAGAAAAAAATTGAGAGTATAAAAAATCTGGAAAATACCATTGAAGCTAACAGCCTGTGAGATGAAGTAAGAATTTCTGTAGGCTAACGTAGTTTTTGTAAAAGCACTTAATTCAAGTGTACGTTTGCCCTTCAACAGTCGAAAACTTTTTACATTAAAAAAACAGCAGATCTGCTGATGATTTTGGACATTAGATCAGATCAGATCATATGTAGAGGATTTTAGGAAGGGAGTGTCTGACCCCAAGTCTTAAACAACCCTTAGAAATAGGAAGCTAGAAGATTTGGGATATAGTGCCCTATAGGAAAGTTACACGGAAGCGAAGTAGAAAGGGGGAGGAAGACGCCCTTATTTATTACCAGGGGCCAGTACCCGGGGTTCGACGGCCTAACGTGCCCATCCGAAGCACAGCGGATATTTAGTGGATCGAGCGGAATGTAAGTATATATCAACGTCACCAACAATATGCGCTTGCGCTTTCTAGACGAAAGTGTACTCTTTACAAAACATAAATCAGATGTAAAATTTCGTGTATAATCATAGACACAGTAGAAAGAACATTAGGATAGGGGTAATGGGCATTCCCCGCACAGAATGGAACAGATCAAACCGAACGCAGGTGATGAACAGTTGGACCGCAGGACTTCCCAACAGTGTATCGCAATCGACGAACATGGATAAACGTGGTGATCTGAGCGACTTTGATTGTGAACGGATTGTTGGCGCAAGACAGATGGATCATTCTATCACCCAAGTGCTAAGAACCATAGGGTTCCCGAGGGCAGCCGTATAAAGGATATACCGAGAGTATACAATCGACAGATGTACCAGTGCTCAGAGAGCAAGCGGTAGCCGACTACAAGCCATTCATGACTGAAATCGACGTACCGACGGCGCAAATCCCGTCCAGGTTAAATGTCGGAGGCCCAAACAGCGCCAGCGAACGAATGGCGCACGTTGCATATTCTAGGCTACGAGCGCCGACGCCCTACTATTGGTGTGTCACTTTTGACTGCTCATCATCCGACAGCACTCCTCGCTTGGTGCCGAGAATATTGAAACTGGACCTCTGTAGAGTGGGTCATGTGATCAGACGAATCCCGTTTTCAGCTGCACCGAGCTGACGGGAGGATGCGGGTGTTGTGTCGACAGCATGAATCCATGACCCATTCATGCCATGTCTCTGCAATGGTTTGGGAACCCTTCTCACGTGACACATTAAGTCCTTTAGTGTATCTGGAGAGGTACTTAACCACTGCGCGCTACCAGCTGCTGCCTGCTCACCTACATGCTTTCATGGCTTTCGCGCATCCTGTGGCCAATGGTCTGTTCCAACAGGACAATTTGCCACCCCACCAGGTAGCAACAACCCAGACATGGCTTGAGGAACACTGATCTGAATTTGAACCATCCAGTTACACCCAAGGTCACCGGATTTATACCGTGTGGTAGCTCTCTGGGATTCTGTAGAGCGGACCATCAGATCCATGGATCCTGGACCGACGTTTCGAGTGGAGTTGTGGACAATGCTGAAACAGGCAGGGCTGGCATTACCTCCGGTGACCCTACGGCATCTGATAGAGCTGATGCCTCGGTGTGAACAGCCCGTTATTTGCGGTAGAGGAGGACCAACAAGCTATTAGGTAGGGATCTCTAATGTTTTGTCCATTGAATGCAGATGTGCAACCTTTTATAGGTGCACAAGATTCTGTGCCAAATATTAAGAAAAGTTTAAGCATCTTAGTATGGAAAACAGAAATCTTAAATATGTAAATCTTTATTCCATTGTTAGCGCCATTTTGCCAAATAAATGTTTCGAATTAATTTGATTCGATTCATAGATTCACAGATTAATTGATTCACAGATGTGGATATCTTCTATACTGACGGACAGGAAGGATGCCAATCTTAAGAGTGAGAATTTTCCCGCCCTCACTTTGTTCAATTCTTCAAGAGTGCTGTTTTTAGAACTTCGAAATTCATAATTAAAGAGATATATGTGAAGGGACTTTGAGGATATGTAACGCAGAACGAAAATGTATTTTGTCAAGGACCGTGGTGAGAATAGGACCATGCAGCTCATAATCTTAGTTGTAGTTCCTGTCCATGTAAGGTCTGCCAACATCCTCACTGGCCGAGAAGTGGTTTCAATGGAAATGCATTTCATTCCCAGTTGAAGGTTTTAGGAACACCTAGAGGAGGGACAGTTACACATACGCATTGAATTGTTTTATTTTGGAGTTTAATGACCGCCTTGAAAGTCCAAAGCTGTGAGTCTTCCGTCCTTAATTTAGGTCAACTGACCACGGTGGCTCGTGGTCGGAGTCAAAGGCTAATCGAGTCAACTGCCCGATTCCGATCACGTGGTCACCGATGCAGCCCAAGGCATACATGTCATTGAAGCAGTACTGACGGCTTAATTCTGTATCCTCAAGGACATCAGTTGCATGTAACTTTCAGCGTATTCACTTGTAGGTATGAAAAGTAATCTAATTTTCTTTGATTGTTGAAATTAAGGCCTTTATTTTAGAAGAATGTTTTTTAGAGTAACCCCAGGGAAACGAGTTCCTCAAAATCATCGAAGGTAAATCAATCGGTTATCAGCTAGACAAAGGCACTAGCTGTCAAATACTTCAAAAACACCAAGCGAAGAGGCACTTTCACAAACACACGCATGAACATATTTATTGTCATATACGTACATACATAGGTCGCAAAACAACACATTTTTAAGTTAATGCTTTGGAAAATAACACTTCAAGACGAGGGCAAACACAATACTTTGGCTGCAACATAAGACTGAAAATCTGTCAGTTTTCGAAATTTCTCCGTATTTCCAATTGTAAACTACCGTCAGCGAAATAGTTTCTGTCTCACTAAGGAAGCATTCTCATCCCGATGATACAGTAAAGCGGAGTCAGGTTTTTTTATAATATTTTTTTTTCATGTCCTTCACATCTCTTCGTAGTTGCTACTCTTGATAAAGTTACGGTTCTGGAAAGAAACGCGGAAATGATAACCGCACTTTCGAATTAAAGATATTCTGTTCGTCTTTGCCTCCCTCTTTCACCATATTGATTACTATTATGAAACCAAGCCTTATTTGCATTGACCGAAATGACTGAGCAAAAGCCTCCCTCCCCTCAGTTGCCGATGAATAGTGATGTCTTCCGCGGTGTGAGTTCCCGGCAAACATCATCTAGCATTTTCCCCACGGGAACCGCCTTTTACGCTTCATTGTAATTATACCCGCATCTTGACTGTGACACTTACTGCCTTAAGGATTTCAGAAATTACATTTGTTCCACCCACCAACATTCTTTGGGAATCACGAGACAGAGAGAGAAGAAGAAACGGAGGAGGCAAAAATTCTTGTTTATTTTATTGGAAAATTTGGTCTTTTGAGAAACCACTAACAGGTACAGTATATTTCCACAGACATGTAAGGTTCGTTATCTGGTAACGAAAACTGTATGCACCAAGAGTTGTGTCGGGAAATTCTTTCACTCACAACACTTTTGCGTTAAGGTCTATCGTTGTGTGTTTCTTTTAGTGGAAACATGAATATGCAGATTTCAATGTTATTTCACATTCCGAAATAAGTTACTCATTGAGAATGGCTTGATGGATATATATCCATCAAGCCATTCTCATTTTAATTTAGAATATACATGTCTTAAGCTATTTTCAATTTAACCTAACTTTTAGCAAAACAAAAACGATCCTCATTGACAGTAAATCCATTCAGTAACTTCTGGTTCAGTCTGGCATTTCGTTGATTTAACGAATAAAATCTGTGTTCCATCAAGTGCTGCCACATAGAAAATCGAAGAATAAAAACAAGTTTAATATGAATACGAACACGTAAAATTTAATCTAGGAAGCGACTGGATCAAAGATGAAAAACTGCTACCCTTAAGTAGAAATTGAAAAGTACGTCTATTGGAGCTTCATAAGTTCCACAGAAGACTGTGCTGCAAACTGAAACACACACACGTCTGTGTGTGTGTGGATGTTTGCACACGAACACAAAATTAAACTTTAAATTGTGTGTAGGAAAAACTTCATCTCGGGGTAAGTTATATTAAAGGTGAAATGCTGCTACAAAAGCATTCACTGCAAAAATTGATGAAACGTCCTAAAATGCCATTCGACAGAAAGAATGTCTTATTAATATTTGTATATCGGCACTGAGACGGGTGATTTTCTGTAGACACGTTATTTTTAACCCTCCGTTTTACCTAACTAGTTCAGAACTCAAATCCAGTCATACGTTTTTTGGTTACGGATCACTTTGTCTGTGTTCATATCGTGTACGTTCACTTAGGCCAGTTCATTTCGTCTACTGTTCATTTTCATCCACTCTTCACTTCGTCTACTGTTCGTTTCATCCACTCTTCACTTCGTCCACTGTTTAATTCCTCAACTGTTTAATTCGTCCACTGTTTAATTCCTCAACTGTTTAATTCGTCCACTGTTTAATTCCTCAACTGTTTAATTCGTCCACTGTTTAATTCCTTAACTGTTTAATTCGTCCACTGTTTACTTCGTCCGCATTCATTTCGTCTTCAGAATAGATGGAATGCAGTAGAACATTTCTGTTTGATGGAATCTTGCTACTTGGCAGGAAAAAAAGATTAATTGACATTCATTTTTATTTCCTCATTAAGTTTTTCAATTAAAATATAGCGATTTTTAATATATTATTTAAAGAAAAACGAGGAACTGAATTTTGAAGGACGGTTTAACAGTTTTGTGTGGCATACGGAGTTAATTGCTAAATTTTTAGTAATTATAAATTTACTGTTCAGTCGAACGCATTTACAGCTATCGGAATAAACTTTTTACGAATCTGATTTTGCGAATAAAATATAATATTGCCCAATTAATACTTAATACATTTTATTATTGCAAATGTAATGATAATGAAATTTACTGCAGCTGGGGAATCACAAGGCACATAGCTTTTCTTCTCCTTAATAATGCTCCCTAATAAGGACAAACAAGCGGAGCGATAGACACTTGTAAGATAAAAAGAAAAAAGGAAGTAAATAAACAAGAGACTGATTGAAAATGCGAAGTGAAGAAAAGTTACTTTCAAAACTAGACGTTCTGTGAGGTGCACAAGACTGTTACGAAGGCCGGACGAACAGACGAATGGGGAGGCAATCATACTTTTATGGGCCAAATGTAAAAAAGTTTCTTGACAATGTTCTCTTTATTTTATTTTAGGTTCCCCTTCCCTTGCAACTTTTCCCCTTTTTCTGCGTCCTGTTGCGGTGCTGGCGTGGCACCGGTTTCATCATCATCATTGTCAACCATTATCAATCCACTGCTGGACGAAGGTCTCTCCAAGCCTCTTCCACAAAGGTCTCTCTTGTGCCAGTCTCCTCCATGTTACTCCCGCATACTTTCGAATTTCATCCACCCATCTCCCGCGTGGTGTTCTTCTTTATCTTTTCCTGTCCCTTGGAATCCAATCTAAAATTTCGGCTGTCCATCGATGGTCTGTACTTCTGGAAGTATGTCCAGCCCATTGCAATTTCAGGGATTTTACTCTGATCATGATGTCTTCCACTCTTGTCATTTTTCTGATCCACGAGTTCCTCTTCTTATCTCTCCTGGTTACACCAAGCATGCACCTCTCCATGCTTCTTTGAATTGTCTGCAGTCTTTGTATGTCTCTTTTAGTTAAGGTCTACGTCTGTGCACCATACGTAAGCACTAGAGGGATGCATTGATCCAACACTTTTCTTTCAAGACATAATGGCATATTGCTCTTGAAAATTATTCTGATTTTTTCCAAAAGATCTCCAAGCAAGTTTTATACGCCGACTAATTTCTTCATCAATGTGACCTCCACATGATATCTGCTGTCCAAGATATATGTATCTGCTATATCCAGCTTTTCCCCATCAATCGAGAAATCTTCATTTCTTGTAAAAGCATTGTACATCACTTTTGTCTCCTGAGAGTTCATTTTTAATCCCACCTCTTTACTCTTGTCAGCAAGTTTCTGGATCATACTCTGCAGCTTTGATGGGGTAGTTGCAAAAATGACTACGTCATCAGCAAAACGGAGGTGAGTTAGATAATCTCCATCAATCTTTATCCCTTTGTTTTCCCATTTCAGTGATTGAAAGACATTTTCCGATGTAGCATTAAAGAGCTTCGGAGATATGGAGTCACCTTGTCTCACTCCCTTTCCAATTTTTATGTGTGTTGCATTTTCAAACAGCCGAATCTTTGCACTTGCATTTTCATAGATGTTATTAATAATATTAATGTACGCATCTTCAATACCGCAGGATTTCAAAGCCATTGTAACTGCTGATGGTTTCACTGAATCAAAGGCCTTTTCGTAATCGATAGAAGCCATGTACAATGGAAGTTCATATTCCCTCTCTCACTTCCAATTAGTTCTCTCAGTACGTCGATATGATCTACAGTGCTGTAACCACTCCTGAATCCAGCTTGTTCTCTCGGTTGAGCCATGTCTAGTGTTACCATCAAGCGGTGTGAAAGAACTTTAGTGAAGATTTTATAAACCACTGATAGGAGGCTGATAGATTTGTAGTTTCTGAGACCCTCAGTGTCACCTTTTTTATGTAGCAGTATCATTGTAGCATTGTTCCAATCCTCGGGAATCTTCCCTTCATTAAGGCATCGAGTGGAAACTTGGGCGAGTACTGTTTCAGTTTCTCCACTTGCTTCTTGTATGATGTCTACTGTAATTCCATCTTCTCCTGGAGATTTCTCCCGCTTCATGTTCTTGATTGCATGTGAGACTTCTGCTGGTAGGACTGCAAGAACTCTGGTACCTTTCATGATGTTTGGAGTACATGTATCATCCCTTTCATATAATTTGGAGTACATGTATCATCCCTTTCATATAATTTGGAGTAGAAATCTTTCACTCTTGTCAAAATTTTACCTCAATTTCTTGTTACAGAACCATCTTCTTTTCTCAGTGCCATAATCTGTTTTCTTCTCTTACTGAGATGTCCCTTTGCTATCTATAGGCTTTGGTTGTTTTCAATTGCTTTCCTCACTAGTTCACAGTTGAATATCCTTACGTCTTCAGTGATACTTTTTCTTACTGTCTTGCATAGCTCTATATATTCCACTTTGGAAGTCACATCTTCTTTAGTTGTCCTTATCTCTACGTTTTTGCATCACCACTTTGATTTTTCTTGATAATTTGTTCATATGCAACTTGTTCTTAGACCCAGCTAATTTTGTTGCTGTTTTCATAAGAGCTTTGCTTACTTTTCTGTTAACTTCAGAGATGTCCACTTCTTCTGACGTTAGACCTTCTAGAATAGAGAACTTGTTCTTCAGTTCTAATTTGAAGGTATTATGATGATTTTTAAGGTTGGTGACGTCAATACACTTTGTTTGTTTTATGAGCTTGCCGCGCTCGAGTTTAGCATTGAGGTGCATCTTACATTTTACCATTCTATGGTCACTAATTGTGTTGAACTTGTTCAGCGCGCTGCAGTCTTCCACGACAAATTTCTTGCTACACATAATAAAATCAATTTCACTTGTCGTCCCATTTGGATGTCTCCATGTCCATTTCCTGTGTGGCTTTTTCTTGAAGAAGGAGTTCAAGATGAAAAACCCTTCTGCCTCTGAAAACTCTACGAGAATATTTCCACGCTGGTTTCTGTTGCCGTGACCGAATTTATCTACAGAAGTTTCATTCTGTTGCCGTTGTCCTATTTTTGCATTAGAATCCCCCATAATTATCTTCAAGTGCTGCTTGCCTTTATTATTTAGATGACGAATTTCCTCATAAAATTCTTCAATTTCTTCTTCAGGATGACTTGTGGTGGGCGCATAAGTTTGAATAATCTGAGCCTTGTACCGTCTTGAGAGTTTGATAACGAGTCGTGCAGCTCGGGCAGAGGAACTTTCAACTTCTACAACTTTATCCTTCAGTTTCTTGTTTTTTTATAAATCCAACACCACTAGTTCTGCCAGTTTCTGTCCCACGATAGTAGAAGAAATGTCCACTTTTCAGTTCAATGAGATCTTCTCCTTTTCTCCTTACCTTACTTAGCCTGACGATGTCTCACATGATCCTTTGTAGTTCCTCCTCCAATTCAAGAAGCTTTGAATAAGAAGATAGAGTGCGTCCATTGTAAGTAGCCAAGGTCAGCATCAAATGGCAGCCTAGTCCGGTCCTCCGGTGATTCTTAGCGCCCTCTGCCTTTATGTCGTACTGGCGGATTACGAAGCTTACAGCTCAGCACTTAAACTGGAAACCATGTACTCTTAGAACACGAATTTTCCTTGCTCTTAATTTAGGATTTTCCTATCAGGACACTCTGTTCCAGCACCTACTCCTTTGTTTTCTTCTCCCGTCCAAAAGACTCAGCGAGTTGAAGGTTGAAGGGTCTAAACCTTTTATGATTTCATCATCAGCATCATAATTGAGGATGGAGAGGCAATTTGGTGAAAAGAAAACGAAATGAATAAATAAATAAATACGACGTCGCCGAAGTTTTTTTTTTTTAGTTTTTTTGAAATCGGACCTTTTAACATTTTTACCTAGTAGCAAAAATTTCATCAGTTCTGTGGACAAAGGAAACAGTGGAAGAAATGAACAGCGGACGAATTGGACCATGGGCAAAATTAACACGCGCAAAGTGACAGCGTACCATGTTCTTCAAGCGTTTCACTTCAGCTAAATTTTATTCAGCTCGGGCTGTGCGAAATAATGATTGGGGAGAAACCAAAGCTATTTCATTTGCAAAGTGGTCAGAAAAGTTTAGTCTTATCTTTTAAATCATTTGTGCAGTTGTTTATGTGGGTGGTAGGTGAGGGCACATGTGGGCTGTAACGAAAAGCCTATATAGGCTCTGCTTCATGTTTGCAGCTGGAAACAGGTGCGTTTAGGCAGTTTTGAGAGTTCGCTTCAGTTTTCTGTGCATTTACACTAAGTTTATTTATATGTTGTAACTGCGTGCAATGACGTATATAAAAAAAATCGGTGAAGGGGGAATGGAAGTTTTTGAAATCCACTAGAACAAAGTAAGAGTTAGGGAAAAATAGAATTAAAAATTAGACCACCTCTTTCTAATGTAAGTTGATGCATTTTTATTAAATTAAAGCATTTTTTTCTAATATAAGTCGCATTTTAACCAGAAAATAATATTAATAACAAAAAACTTTCTGAGGGAAGGGCAAGGCCCTTTAGGCCCTCCTCTAAATATGTCCCTGACTGCGTGAAATAAAGATAGAGCGCATTTTATAAAATGAATTAAAGGCGAACAGTAATACACCTTTAACTGAAGCCTCATTGCAAGGAAATCGGATTTAGGGTTTTCTGCGGTGTGTATGGACGATGATTTACAAAAAAAAAAAAAAAAAAATAAAAAATAAAAAAAAAAATACCGAATATCGAAGAAAGCAAAAACTTATGTGGACCACCAGTATTGAAGAGATTGAAAGTTTAGAGAGGCAAATTTTGTAAAGTCGAAGAAATGCTGCACCAGATCTGTACCCAGTGATTTAGCATAGCTGGAACATCACTACAACAATTTTTTTTTCCAAAAGCTGTGGAATGCGCATCTGTCAGTCGGAGGATAAGTTAGAAAACACAAATACACTTAAACTGTGAACTGTTCTGTGTATATTTAGCTTCGCAAAAAAATTCACTGGGATCCTACCAAAAAACATTTCAGCAAAATATTATACACTGAGTGGCAACTTTATTATGACCACCTGACAGTTTTAAGCTAATGTGCTATGGCTGCACGCTGTTGCCACCAGAGGGCGAAGCTAGTATAAAAAGGGAAAGCTTAGTGCTTGCGACAGTAGTAGAAGTGATTTTTGGGTGACGAGATGGGTAAAAAATGCGATTTGACGGACTTTCAACGTGGGTTGATTGTAGGAGCTATGAGCCATGGAGCGAGTATCACCGACACCGCCGCATTCATGAAATGTTCAAGAGCAGCTGTTGTTAAAGTGTTTAAAGACTGGACTGTCAGCCAAAAAACTTGGTCTCTACGTGCAATGTGTGGTCGGCATCGACTAGTGACTATTCGGGCGGAACGGAGAGTGTCCAGACTGGTAACAGACAACAGAAGGACAGCAGTGCAGCAAATTACAGACCATTTTAATCAAGCATCCCCTCAAATGATCTCTGCACGAACTGTTCGCCGTACACTGCATCGGATGGGACATGGCAGCCGAAGGCCTGTTCGAACACCTTTGCTGTCTGCAGTTAACAAGAGAAAACGTCTCCAGTTCACACAGGAGCACAAGGATTGGGCAATCGATAATTTGAAACAAATTATGTGGTCCGATGAGTCACGATTTCAGTTGCATTATGCCGATGGCCGAGTGAGAATTCGGCGGAAACGGCACAAAAGCATGGACCCCAAATGCATTGCTACAACCCTTCAAGCTGGTGGAGGCAACGTTATGGTTTGGGGAATGTTTTCCTGGCATGCTTTGGGCCCTTTAATTTGTGTTTATCAACGTCTGACTGGCACATCGTATCTAAACATCGTTGCGGACCAAGTGCATCCTGTCATGTGGATGGCTTATCCCAATGGCGATGGCTACTTTGAACAAGATAATGTGTCCTGCCATAGTGCTCGTATTGTACAGGACTGGTTTCAGGAACATGCTGGTGAGTTTACTTTGCTCGGGTGGCCCCCACAATCTCCGGATCTCAACCGCAATGAGAATTTGCGAGATGAAGTTGAACGAGCCATCAGACAGCTGGATCCACAACCCTGCAATCTCACACTCTTGGAAAGGGCTGTTCATCATGCATGGTCACAGATTCCACAAACCACCTATCAACATCTCGTGGAGTCCATGCCACGAAGAATCGACGCAGTATTAAAGGCAAAAGGTGGCCCAACGAAGTACTGAGGGGGTGGTCATAATAAATTGGCCACTCAGAGTATAACTAGATGCTTCTCAAGAACAAAGAGATGCAGTATCTACAGAAGGTAAAATGACTAAATGACAAGCAGAAAAATTGGCTCATCTTGTCTGGTATCTTGCCTTTGAAGAATAGGTAACATGTGACGCACAACCTGCAATTACACTGTTCTACATAGAAAATGCCATACCAAGGAGTATATGTCGGAAAGCCATGCAAATCAATATGTATGTATCGACATTAGGTTTATGTAAATGATTGCGTTTGCGAACCATTCACGTGATAGGTGAGGGAGATAAAAGGGAAAAACGGCTTAACGTAGCTAAGTTTGGTCGCTTTTCCTTTGGTGTGTGAACCACTGCATCCGAGTGATCACAGTGGTGAAAGTACGTGTAAGGGGTGCGAATGCCTGGGCGAAATCCTACTGTCACACGAACACATATTTACTAGAGATTTCGTCATAGCGTTACGTGCAGCTGGTTGGTACCTTTCGTCGCATTGAGATAGAAACGCATCAGGATACAAAAAATCTTGGCCGAATGTGGCGACAGTGGTTGAAAGAAGTTAACGTAAGTAGCCGTAGTGGGATTGGTGCACGTAGATGGACGCCCGAAAGCCTCGATCGCCGCATTCGACAATTAGCCGTAGCAGCCTCACAATCAACAGTAGACGATATTCGACAAGTTGTACAGACACCTACGGACATCACCGTATCGACGAAGACAGTAAATTTGAGTTTGGCAGTCGCAGGTTTGCGCTCTCGCCAATCATTGCAACGTCTGCCACTCATCACAGCACATCATCACTCAAGGTTGCTGTGTTGCCGTACCAGATAAGTGTGGCTGTGAGAATGGAATCATACTCTATTGTGCGACGAGTCTCACTTCTGCCTGAGCGCTGACGATAGCCGATAGAGAGTTTGGAAAGACGATGTGGTCACCGGGATAATCTCGCTGCCATCTGTGAGTGTCATACTACTCCTCAATCTGGTGTCATGATTTGGGGCTCTGTGAGTTTCAACACGTTTACACCTCTCGTACGCACGGTGGCTACAATGACAGTACGACGATACGTCTATGAGGTGCTGCATCTTGTGTTGTTACCGTATTTTCGAGGTATTCCTGATGCCCGGGTTCAACAAGATAATGCTCTTCCATACACTGTCAACATCAGCTGAGCCGCCCCGGTGGCGCAGTGGTCTAAGGCGTTGGCCTCTGATCATTCGTCCGTAAGGGGTCCGGGTTCGAATCCCGGTCGGGCATGGATGTTGTGTTTGTCTTACGGCACTGGCTCTCTCCCTTCCCTGGAACCAGTGGCCCTAAATTAGGGACGGGCGACTGCTTATAGCCCATTTGAGTTGCTCACGGTGGTCGTTAAACCTCCAATCAAAAAAAAAAAAAACATCAGCTGACCGTGCCTATAAGATTCTGACGTGCTGCCCTGGCCAGCGCGATCTCCAAACTTCTCACCAATAGAGGTGTAGGACGTGACGTCAATTGGCAAGCGACTTAACACGCCTCTGCACGAGCCCCTCGCAATGCCGATGAATTGTGGACACAGGTCAACGCCGCATTGTCAGAGATATATATTGTAGTTATTCTGCACATAACAATTGCTGAAAATCGAAGCGTGGTGAGCTAAATACTGCAGATGCGCATTTCCTAATTGGTTGTTGCGTTAACAGCAGGCCGGGATGTCAGGGGTGGCTAGAAGTTTCTTCGTTTATGTTTAGACGTAATCAAACCTGCTGTAAAACTTCGGCGAACGTTTTCATGAACACTATTTTATTATCTAAACTTTTTGTATAAGTTTGCAATACTTTTTGCTGTGTTTCACCCTACAGGCATTGACACTACTGAAGAAGTGCTCTAGGAATAAAAAAATAATGAGGTGAAAGACTGCTTCAGTTCAGGATAGAGAATCGTTGAATGGCATTTTCAGTTCTAATGTCAGTATAATGTAGCACCTTCGAAAAAAATCCAACATAAAAGAATATTTCTTCTGTGAATGGTGTCAAAATCGTGACCATACAAAAATGGGCATTATCATAGAAGTAGAACTGGCTGAAATACAGTTCATAAGAAACATCTGCTTCACATGAAAAAGCATTTGATGTGATACACGTCTTTTATACGGCAGAAAAAAACATTTGATGGAAAATGGGAAAATAGAATCTGTGCTTGCCCAGATTTTTTTTTTCATTTTACATCAAATTATGACAGCAAAGAAAAGAAAAAAATAAAGATTCGCCCTTATTAAAGAGTGTGCAATTGGCTAACGATCAGCTATATGATAGATCAGCTATTTCACACTGTGGCAAAATCCGAAATGAAACTGCCATTCTTTGGAAAGGTTGATGCATGTATGGCATGCAACAAGCTTTAAATAATGCAACAATCATACAACAATAAGCAGAAATGCGGGTCTTGGTGTAACGTACTGTAAAGACAAAGCGGACAGAACTTTCACAAAATACATCGCTAAGGATATAACCGATTCTTTTCTGGTAAAGCTAAAAATGTTCGTTTTTTTCTCATGATTGATATGACAACAGAACTTCAACAAAAATTATTTTAAAATAGTTGAACTATAGGCATTGCATAATTAGATTACATTTAGTTCAGAAAACAACGTTTAGTAATGCAATTTCCACAATTTAAAGTTTACTATAGTTTCGCCAAACGCTATGGTTCAGCTTCGTTAGGACTGATCGTTTTCATTTCTTGTTTCTGACGATGTTACTAGTTTCACGTCTCAAACGTCTCGTGCGGCCATCAGATTGCAGATTGATGAGTGCTATCCATGAGCTTGATAGGTGTGGAGATGAATATAAATCATTTACCAGGTTATTACGGTTTTGAAATACATGAAAGGCTTCTAAAAAGTCTAGGTCAAATGCTGATTTAGGTCTATCTAGCAGTTTGGCGTCATTAAACAGAAATTGGTGGTTATTTTCCCAACAGTGCTGGGCTATCAAAGATTGTTTGAATTCACACTTTTTAATATATGATTGGTATTCTTTTAATCTGAATTTAAGCGATCTTCGTGTCTGACCTATGTATGACAGACCACATTGACACTGGATGCGATAGATTCCCCAAGAATTTATGTCAGGAATTAGGTCCTTTCCTGCAGAGTAAATCATCTTAGATGCATAACTTTGAAATTTGATGACTTTGTAACGTACCAGGAGATGTGACGTACCTGCCCGAAGGACGCACACAACATAAAGGCAGATAGGAATCAGAATAAAACGTCCGCGTAGCTCAATTGGTAGAGTGACTTATTCCGGAATGAGGGGATCCGGGTTCGAATCCTGGCGTGGACAGAAATGATGGAGAAATTTACTTCGTTATAATGGCGCCCGAACTATCCGGATGACCCGACCGTTCAAAATCTCGCATTGGTGTGATGTTCTTTCCACACCGCGAGATAGGAAAAATAAGAGAATCCTTTCTCCAGCAGTTCGAAAAAAAAAAATAAAAATAAGGGGGAGATGATGTAACGTACCAGGAGATGTGACGTACCTACCCGAAGGACGCACACGACATAAAGGCAGATAGGAATCAGAATAAAACGTCCGCGTAGCTCAATTGGTAGAGTGACTTAATCCGGAATGAGGGGATCCGGGTTCGAATCCGGGCGTGGACAGAAATGACGGAGAAATTTACTTCGTTATAACTTAAATATCTTTGAAATTTGGAAAAAAATTTAGGGATGAATGGAAGAGTCAAGGTGGATCGGGGTCAAGGTGGATTTACACACCTAAATCAACATTTGACCTAGACGTTTTAGAAGCCTTTAATATATTTTAAAAACCGTAATAACCTGGTAAATGATTTATCTTCATCTCCATACCTATCAAGCACATGAAAAACACTTATCAATCTGCAACATGATGTGCGCACGAGATGTTTGACGCGTGAAACTGGTAACATCGTCAGAAACAAGAAATGAAAACGCTCAGCCCTGAAGAAGCTGAACCATGGCTTTTAGCGAAATTATAGTAGAATAAAAAATATGAAAATTATGTTAAATTGTGAAAGTTGCATTAATAAAAGTTGTTTTCTGAACTAAATGTAAAAATTATATTGTTCGGTTACTTTTTCGGCAATGAAGAAGCAGTAATAGTACTTCATGAAAGTTGATGACTTACAAAATACTATCTGCTGATCCGGTGGCCTAGTGGTCTGAGGCGTTGGGGTCGAATCATTCATTAGGACTGGGCCCGGATTCCAGTCCCGGATGAGGCATGAGAGTTGGACTTGTCTGATAGCGCTGGTTCTCTCCCTTCCTTGGAAGCAGTAGCTCAAAATCAGGGACGGGCGACTGCTTATATCCCAACGAGTGATCGTTAAACCTTGGAATAAGAAAAAGAAAAAACTATTTCTCGTGACGTACAAAAAGCTATAGAAACGGTGATAACCTAGTTTATCCTCAACGAAAGGAGAGGATAATCAATTTACATAGATACCAATGGAACTATAGTGATGAACGGAAAGAAGTCAGGAGTTACAGCCGGACTGAGGGATGCTTGTCCATGGTTGGTCGTTATATAGTTGATTTGAGCTGGGTATTAAGGCAGCACTTCCGGAAAGCTATATGAGCACAAATAAATAGGTAATGAAACATGTTTATGATTTTTATTCCAGATCACCTAAAACGAATCAATTCACTGAAAGAATTTGGTTCTTTGCATGAACGAAGCATTGTAAATAAAGAGAGAATTAATGGAGTGAGATGGATTCCTCATCAGTTTACATGTAGAGCTTGCAAAAGCTTCATTGCTAACTGGAAGTCAATTGCTATTCATTTACAAGTCGTTTCTGCTTTATCAGCTTCTTCAGATGTACAAGTAGCAGATAAGGATATTTTGCAGCATGCTTTAAGTTAGAAATTCTTGTTTCACCTGCATTTCTTAACTATTCTTATTAGATGAAATTTACCAACATTCTCTTTGTTTAGATGCATTGAAAACCAATTTGCAGCAAGTACTTTCTCGAAGCTATAGTGTGAAAGGAAACTGAGAGAATAAATCTGAAAATTTTCATTGAAAATTTTAAGATTGGCCAGAAAAGCTGAGAGTGTGTGTATGCATTTTAAGACCAAGCATTAAGAGGAAGGAATGATACTATTCATCTCTTTAAAAAAGGACACTGATTAGTACATTTTCAGAAAACACTGATATATGATTCTTATCACTTGTCAATGGAACAGTACCAAAATTTTCATTAGTGTTTGAAATAGTCAATTGGCCCAGCAACGAGAAATATCTACGGATTTATGGAAATGAAGGATCACCATTTCAGAACACTTTTGAATAAACTGATGTTGATATTTTGCTTATGGGGGAATATTCTAAACTAAAACCAGATGCCCGTCATAAAAATTACACTTTAAAAGAGCTTCAGTCACTTTTGGAGAAATACATTACTGGAAAAGTGTGAAGAATATAAAAGTGTGCTTGGTCTGGTTTAAATAACTTCGATTTTTGTCTCTTCCACATCATTTTATGAGATGGGTTTCAGTTTTATGAAGATAATTTAGTATGACTGGGAAAACAGTTTGAAGCTAGACGCTTTGAATGCTGTGATGAGAATTGAAATTGATGGCCCAAAGGAAGATTTTAATCCACGATTGGCTGTAGTGAAATGGCTTGATGATAGGGGAGATATCGATAACGAGAATCCTGTGGGAAAATACAAGTTGATAAGTCCACGTGTAGCATGAGTGCTTGACTTCATACTCGTGAGGAAGAAACTTCTTTTTTCTTTTTTTAATTTTTTATATTCTTCATATTTCTAATTGAAGCATAAAAGTTTAAAATGTTATTTATTTCTCTTATTAAAATAAATAAAGGAAGGTTTTAAGGAAAGGTTTTGGCTTTATATTAATACTTTTTTTCACTTGGAACTATTTCATATTACATATTAAATTTCACATTTCTAAGAGATTCTACCTAATCCGCGTATATTGTAGTACAGCTGCTTGTTGCAAGAGAGCCATATTTGCAAGTGAGAATTTTCAGTACTAGGAAATTATTTTTCTTTTATATCTTTTGTCATGTACTTCGGAAGTGTTACGTGTATCCTTTGGCCAAAGCTGCAGGCAGGTTTGTTTACGTTTCAGACAGCGGCTTTCCGTGTGTTGCGGCGCACTATAGGTAATTCCAAACTATTTACGCGGGAAAATTTTGACTAGGTTTCTTCAACCACTGTTTCGAATGTTAGTAAAGGAAAAAATAAATTCCACCGCTGGTCGTATCCATAGTCTTTCGAAAAAGACTTTGAACAGAATATGAAATATAACATTTTAAGTATTGGTTCATAAAGACACTCTAAATTTCACTTATATGATTTTTACTTTTACATGTTTCTTGCGTTTGGTTCCTGGACAGACGTTTAAAAAGACGCACGCGATATGCAGGGTATAAATCTATAATAATAAAATTACCCTGTCTTTTCAATCGTCAACAGAAGAAACTACCGAACGAAGAGACCTGAAATTTGACCCAAACAAGCAGGAGAAAATAAGGATGTGCATCGCGGTGTTTTTATTAAATTCGACTTTGCAGATGTTCAACTAATTCATTTAGTTCTCAAAGTTTTAAACCATCGTTGAAGAAACTCGTGTTGAAATTCGATCTTGCGGTATGTCTCATGAAATCACGCAACAATGGTTCACTTCATTGTTACGTAATATTATTTCATTACACTCTTGCACAACAATACTCCATTACACTTTGCACGAATACAACATCTCATTGCATTCTGGCGCAAATTACGAGAACCTCACGTCAGCCGTGATAGAAGCTGTTACAAAAATCTGCTTTGTGTTGGCGTAGAAATTTATATATGCAAACTTTCACACACTTACAGGTGGCTTTGTCGAGGTAGCCTACTACAAACGTATGCGGGAGAACACCTACGGGAGAATAGAAATGACGATATTAATAGACTGTCCCGAAAATTTTTAGGATAAATTTCTGAAGTCTTACGGGAATCCTTTCACCGCAGCTGCAAGTAGGCTTGTTTATGTTTCTGAGAGCGGCTCTAAGTGTGTTACGGCGTACTCTAGGTAATTCCAAACTTTTTCTCCGGGAAGATTTTGGCTATGTTTCTTCAACCATTGTTTCGAATCCCACATAGCGCGAGTGATCTACGATTTGAAATTTGATCTTCCTGTTTACTGTGTTAGACTTCCGAAGTGTGTTCTTCCACCGCAGTTTCACTCGAGTTTGTTTGCGTTTTAAACGCGGCTACCATTATGTTACGACGCATTATACGTACCAAGAATTTTTACGGAATGTTCTGACTAGGTTTCTTCTACCATTGTTTCGAATTTGACACAACGCGCTTTATTTATAATTTTAAATTTGCTCTTTCTGTTTACTACATTAGACTTCCAAAGTGTTATATGTATCCTTGTGCTGCAATTACCAACAGGTTTGTTTACATTACAGACCATAACTTAGCGTTTGCTAGCAGTCGCTGGAAATAGTTCCAAGCTATTTCCAGGAAACACTTTCACTAGATTTCTTAAATCATTTTTTACAATTTAACATAATGCATATGTTTTACAATTTGAAATTTGAGTTTGCTCTTTACTGTGTTAGACTTTCGAAGTGTTGCGTGTATCCTTCCGCCTTAGTTGAAGGCGGGTTTGTTGGCATTTCACAACGCAGCTTTCGGAGTGTGAATAGTTTTACTATTAAAACAAACAGTAGTTTCGCGACTTTTTAGAGAAATATATATGAATGGAGTATAATGTGAGCACAAGAACTGAAATGTGAGAAAAATGGGAATTTTCTGGCATTTCTTAAAAGCTTAACATTGCCATTTGCCCGTTTGCCCATTCTCTCACTTAATCTTTACTACTTATTCGTTTTATCTAGGAGAAATCCAGATTTACCAACAATCTACAGTGAAGCACGACTGACTGTTAAGAAACTCATATCAAAAGTAATTAAAGTTATCATCATGACTAGCCATAATGCAGGAGACCAAGCTTTGTATTCCACACATTCCAGTCGTCCCATCTGACTTTCCATTTTACACTGCTGGCCACCCAAAATGCAACACCAAGAAGGACACGAGATAGCAAAGCCAGATTTACTGGACACATAACAACAGATACAAAGATGCAACGATTGAGCTTACAGGCCCGTGCGACTTGCGGAACACGCAGACATCTATATTTTGTGTGGCCCCCATGGCTAGCAATAACGGCCGCTACACGCCACTGCATCGAACGAAAGAAGCTTTGGATGTGGGCTTGGGGTATGTCGGTCCAGGCTGCTTCTGCACGTTGTCACAGTTCATCAGGCGTAGACGCGGGCGGTGCTTGCCGGGCCACTCCATTGCCGATCAGCGACCAGACGTGTTCAATGGGCGATATATCGGGAGAACAGGCAGGCCACGGCATCAGTGACACCTGGTGGGCCATGAAAAAATGTTGCACGATGCGTGCCACGTGCGGGCGCGCAGTGTCCTGTTGAAACGTGGCCGCTGGCAGGTCCTGCAGGTAAGGGAGGACTACAGGCTCCAAAACGTTGGAGATGTAGCGGTGGCTGTTGAGTGCACCGGCGATGTGGACCAGAGAAGTGCGGGTGTCATATCAAATTGCGCCCCAAACCACAACGCCAGGCGACGGACCGCTATAGCGATGCATAATGCAGGCGTCATACAGTCTCTCGCCGCGGTGCCGCCAAACGCGGATCCAACCATCGTGGTGCTGCAGGTAGAAGCGGGATTCGTCGGAAAAAACAATGTCGTGCCATTCCGTAGTCCAGGTGCGGCGTTCAACGGCCCACTGCCGGCGCATTCACCGGTGGTGTAACGTCAATGGTAATCGGAGCAATGGGCGCCGTGCGACAAGTCCCCGTTCCTGCAGACGACATCGAACGGTACGTGCTGACACAGGTTGTTGCACAACACACCCTAATCCCTGCGGTAACGTTCGTGATGTGTCGGTGTGAGCCGTCAATGCTCGCCACACAACATGCCGGTCCTCTCGTTCGGTGGTGTACCGCGGCTACGGGAATCGCTCACGTCGGTCCGTCCGTCCCTCCTGCACCCACCGAATCCATACTCGCTTTACTGTGGCTGGATGTCTTCCCACACGGGCGCCGATGTCTCGGTACGACAAACCGCTGACGCGATGAGCCACTATTCGTCTACTGTCGAACTCCGAAACGTGCTGGAATGACTGCCGTATTCTTGGACGAGGCATCTGGAAGCTTCTCACGCACAGGTCCGGCAGCACAACACACTTCCACTACTTACACCCCGCCTTCTGTGCACCCTTCTTATAGTGCTTCTTGGTAGCGTGCCGGGAGCACATGATTTGCATGTGCCTTGCAATGCTAATCGTTTGTATGTACTCTAGCGGGAGACGCATGCTGCGAATTTCAGGCCAATCTGATGCTTCCTTCTTGGTGTTGCATTTTGAGTGGCCAGCAGTGTAGTTTAAACGCCAACAGTTTTCTGTTCTTCTGAGTTTCGCCTTAAGTATACAAGACACGGGTCAATTCTTAAAAGTTGTTGGACTCAACCTGAAAAGCTCTTACTTTCCCCATGGCCAGCGCTGTATTAGTTGCTCCTGAGTTGATGAAAAATAAACCTCTTCATCTTGGCTGCAAATGAAGAACACTAAAGTCATTGATCTAGAAGCCTTTTAAGGATAAACTAACTTGCGCTTCGAAACACTATGCCTTACAGTGACCACAACAAGATAGAAAAATGTAGAAATTTGAAATATTTCAAATTTATAATTTTCACAGTCAATCAAGACTGCTAGTTTAAGTCAACTGCGTCGGCACAAGTATAGACTTCGTACGTTTTTTTAATCCATTTCTTTTAATACTGGAACATATTTCAGTTAAACGTTTGCGTGCAATAATTTCAGGAAAGCTCGGAAAACTCTGGCCCAGACGCTGATTCATGTACTTTTTGTTAAACCCGGGAAACGTCGGGTACTTTGCTAGTAAATACGTAAGAATACAAAAGGATACAATATGTAAAAGTGACCATATATGCATAAAAACGTTCAAATAACGAGGGATTTGTTTTTCGCATTCACAAAAAGAAAAAAAGAAAATTCCTGATCACTTATAAATTGCGATTAATTTATGCAACGAATATTTGTTGCACTCCAGGTGACTTCTTTATATACCGGTGACACTGTACTTTGAAGTGACTTAATAAAGCTGGAAGCACGTAGTCGGCAAAGAAAAGTATTGATTAACAAAATACAATTTATTGAATTTCGGGATCAGTGAATATTTTTTCAAGAGCCTTCTTTATTTTAAAATGACATTTTGTGTTAATTATGATGAAAAATAATTTCCTTCGTTGAACAGGAACTATTTCTTTGAAGAATGTAGGCTATCTTTCTTTGAGCTTCTGAAAGAAATTTTATTTGAATCAGTCAAAATAGACATCGCAAGTGATTCCGAATAAAACAGATCAAATGTCTTTGGAGTCCGATAGGAAAGATATACCCACGCGAAATATATTTCGATGTTTCTCGGAAAAGCGATACGCCATGTTGTTTTGATGCACATCACCCTCTTTCGATGTTTGCTGCATAATCCTCTTACATCCCTTCCCGCGAAAGGAATTTAAAAGGATTATTATCCTTTGGAGTTTTAGCTGCCATTTCTGCAGGGATGCAGAAACACAATGTTTTTAGGTTTCATAAGGTGGTAGTAGCTGGTTTGGGGGAACAAGTTTCCGATAATGCATAGCTACTTTTAAAGAAATTTGAAGCTGAACTTTGAGAGGTTCCGATGAACGAATGGTCAGAAACAGTCGTCTAAGTTGGGTCTCCATTCAAATCCCAGATGGAACATGGCTTGAGCGCCAGTTGTATGACGCTGGCCCGATCCCTTCTATGGAATCGGTGGATACAAATTAGGAACAAGCCGCTGCTTATAATCTGAGATGCTCACGATGCTCGTTAAGCCCCCACCCCCACCCCCAAATATGAACGCTTATTCTCCAACTGTGAAGAATTCTAGATGCAATGGAAAATCGTTTCTGAAAATTCTTAGCCTTTCCTTCTGTTAAGAAAGCGTAAAATTTTGCCTAACAATTGAATATATGTTTCGTTTTATATTTAAGTACTTCTGCACGGTTTGATATGCAGCAGTACGATTTCATTCGGCATTTTACATCGTAAATGATGTACAGAACAAAAAATATCGATGATCACAAAAGATAGTTATTAAAATGAGGATCTGTGATTATGAAAATGAATTTTTAGGTCAGGAAATTACATATATGACATATTGAAAAAAAAAAGAAAAATCATAACTGAGGTTACAGTTTCTGTTAATAGAATAAAAAATGCATGTTAAAACGGTTTGACCACAAGTATTTTGAATTATTTGTTGAAGTATACACTGAATTCTCACCGAATTGCGACAGCCCCTATATAAAGTAAGTTACATTCGATCAGGCGTAACGAGGAGAAGGGCATGGATTGCAGAATAAAATGGTGCATAACAGAGGTTGGCGGCTCAGTTTATACAGAAAATACGGACGTGATGGGTTAAACTACCTGAGATTACGGAAGGCCAAATTATGGGTTCAAGAAGATTTAGTGCGTCCGTTTCGGAAACGGAGACACTTGTGTGTTGTTCAATGGTCTACGTGGTTAAAATGCAACACGCTTAGTGCTGAAACAACCAACTTGCGACACAACGGTAAAGGGCTGCAAAAAGGTGGTATCCATAGGTGAACGACGGGTGAATCGGCAGTCAGCGCAGCAGTCTCGCAGTTGAAGGATAATATAGTATGGGTCAATCAGAAATAATATCTCGCGCGACTGTCTATGCGTCGCACGCTGACACGAATGAGCCGCAAGAGCAGACACCGAATACGCCACCATATCCGAACAACAGTTCATCGACGAAACCGTCTCCCCGGGCGCCAACAGAATGCGTGTTGAACGACGGAAGATTGGAAGCAGGTGTCTGATGAATCACGATGTGTGTTCCATTTCTTACAGATGGTTAAGTTCATATTTGACGTCATCACTAAGGGGCTAAAGATTCCTTATGCATGGCATCGACTATCGAGGCAAGTTGGGGCGGTTGTATAATATGGGGCATGTTTAGCTGGCATTAACTGTGACCCCTGGTGCGTGTGGATTAAAGTATGGCTTCCAACTACTACCAGGGACTGCTTGCTGACCATGTAGGTATATTGTTGTACCTCCACGCAGAGGTGGATGTGTTCCTCCATGACGATAATATCCCATGCTCTCCTCTTGCATGAACGGTTCGACGAACATGATGCTGTTATGAAATATCTCCAACAGCCTCCAAACCTGCCTGATGTCAGACCAACTTAAATGTGTGAAACGTCAGGTGAGGCGCAGCACTCAGATCCATACCGGAACTGTGAGCCTCAATACAAGCAGCTTAGTTGCAGATCCCCCCCACACACACACACAGGTGTAAAGACGCCTCGTGCAATCCATGCCAAGAGGGTGGCGGTCGTTTACCGGTCTAAAGGAGGGATCAACACATATTAAGTAGGTGGTCATCAGTGAGCACTCAGTGGTCATTAATATCAAGGAAATTGAGAAGCGGCGATGCAGAATGCTAACCTAATCCATACAGATGTCGAAATTCACTTTGGCAGCAAAAAATAGAAAAACATTCTTCAGTCGTACTACGGTATTAGTGAAATTAATTGCAGGACCGAATTATGATATTCACCAGATATGTCCATCAGAGAAATAGACTTATACAAAGATCTGTCACTTATTTGATGTTACATGCCTACGAAGTCAATGTATTATAGCGCATAACCATTTATACACTGGTGTGGAAAATTAAGGACGAAGAGGAGAAATTAGCATAACAGCGGAACGAGCAGGCAGAACGGACCGAAAGACCACTCAGAAGATAGACTAGGGTCCGGTACGGTAGGGCATGTGCATATATGCAGCATGACGTAGGGGGGGTGTCAGAAGGGTATAAAGCACACGGGCGGTGTACGCTCAGCAATTCGGTGAAAGCTATTGCACGGTGTACATCGGTTTGAACAACGTCGAGTTGTTGCCACCTTGTGATATGGCCAACAGGCAATCCAGTAGACGACATCTGGATGACTTTACCCGAGGTCGCGTCATTGGGAAGTTGGAAGAAGGTCGAAGTGTGACTAGTGTGTAGTGTGGCCGAGGAGTTCGGGATCGCTCACAGCATCGTTTTACGAGCTTGGAGAGCATTTCAAACGACAGGAACAGCTGTCCGAGAGTTTAGCAGTGGTCGTCCACGAGTAATCACGGCGGCGGATGACCGATATATTGTCCTACAGGCGAGAAGAGACAGACGGCAGACAGCGGGAGAAATCGCAAAGCACATGCAACAGACAACTGGACGTCCGTTATCCCGTTTTACCGTGGCCAGGAGGCTGCACAAAGGTGGTCTATTTGCACGACGTCCAAGACGGTGTGTGCCATTAACGACTGCTCACCGAAGACGGTAGTTTCTGTGGTGCCAGGAACACAAGAACTGGACACATCAGCAATGGGGTCGAGTTCTCTTTACGGATGAGAGCCGATTTAGTCTGACGAACTATTCTGGACGTATACAGATCTGGAGAGAGAGCAGGGAACACGCAATCACACCTCCAACATCGTCGAAAGGGACCGGTTTGGAGGTGGCGGAGTTATCGTTTGGGGCGGTATCATGCTTGGTAGCCGTACTGACCTACACATCTTCCAAGGAGGTTCAGTCACTGGTGTCCGCTATTGTACCGAGGTTCTCCTGCCTCACGTGCGTCTGTTTAGAGGTGCTGTGGTTCCTGAGTTCCTCTTCATGGACGACAACGCTACACCTCATCGTACAGTGGCTATCTCAGAGCTGTTGGACAGTGAAGATATTCAACGCATGGATTGGCCGGCAAGGTCCCGAGACCTAAATCCAATCGAACACGTGCGGGACCTTCCTGGGAGACGCTTGGCAGCACGTCACCTGTCGCCAGCAACGATTCGGCAGCTGCGATTGGCGCTACAAAAGGAATGGGCCGCGATGCCTCAACAGCTCCTTGACAACCTCGTCCTTAGCATGGACAGACGTTGTAAATCCTGTAACGCAGTCAGGGGAGATCATATCCCTTACTAAAGACTGGATTTTTCTTGGCAGCCGCCTGTCACATGGACGTTTCTGTCTTCTGTCTAGTTGTGCTCGAAACTACCTTTTCAATAAAGTGCCTTTGTATCCTTTGGATTCCTTGTTTGGACGGTTTTGCTCACTTGTCCCATATTCTTACATCTTCGGGATCTTATGGTATGATTTGAGTCGATGTGGATCACTTCTGCACGACGTTACATTGAAAAACCGTCTCGTCCTTAATTTTTGCACGCCAGTGTATGATATGTGTTATCAGTGAAACTGACTGCAGCGTAGTGCAGAGGGCATTTACATGATATGTATGATTGGTGAAACTGATGCTCACACACACGCGAACATCTAGCTAATGTAAGACATAAAAAAATAAATGGCTTTTCTAAATCGACGGTCAGTTGTGTGAGTTCAAGACTTTTTAGGAAAGAAACTGACTATACAGACAGACTCAATTTGGGTCACTCTTGAAAGAGACTGCACACTGTGGCACTAAAGTAGATTTTTATCCTAATATGCGTCATCCTTGAAATTAGTTACATTACCAAAGCAGAATATTTATTTTGTGCGTTACAGGAGCAAAACTAATTTTAGGATTAAAACTACGATGTTATTCCGGATTCATCCACCACCTGTGGAAATGACTTTAGCAACAAGTAACCAGTCAATTACGGCGTATCACTAGGTAAATTTTCAAATGTAGACAAAAGTGCTATGCTGACTCTATAGAACATTGCCGTATGACGTACTACAGAGGTGAAGCGCATGTAAAGACGGAAAAGTTGCGGGATAAATCATGTCTGTGTAGTTTAATAGTGAAGCATTCGGCAGCAGAGTAAACAGATGCAGGCTCGATTCTGTCACCAACAAACTTGTGAATTTCACAAGCAGAAGGCATTTGCAACTCAGTACCAATTTAAAAAAATTTAAATCCTATTTTAGAGAAGATATTATTCAAATACAGCCGCATGTCATTCCATGTTGCTAATAAAATGGAGCACTCTCAACTGCCAGGTAAATTTGCCACGGATAAAAAAATTAATAAACTTTTGGAGTTTGTACAATTCGATTGCCAGCAAACATTACCTTGTCAATTAAATGACTGTGCATTCGTTTGTACTTTTCATGTGTTTCAGAAAATAAACAGAGTATTGTACTGTTATTTTCTGTTTTTCCGAGACGTTACGGTGTTTCGTTTAAGCAAGCAAAAATCTGCAGTTCATATAACACAAGGAATTTGCCAATGAATACTGATTTTAGTATTCATAAGGTCATGCTATTTTAAAGCTATTAGTTTCACTTATTACTTTTCCCCTTAACATTTCATCCGTCACTGGGGCCTACATGTTCCAGTGATGAATGGATCGTGATCTTAATATTGAATTTGAAAATTTCACCTGAGAAAAATTTCAGGAAAATCAACTAATCGTCACGGATGCAAGGTTTCATACCATACACTATCTACTAACAAGTAATTGGACACCCCTGCAATCGACGATATCTTCGGTCCTAATACACGTCACGGCCGCCGCCGTTAAATATCGTGTGGGAAACAACAACACAACCAGTCGCATGCAAGATGCCTCGCAGTTCGGAGCTCTCTCATTTCGAGAAAGGTGTAATCGTCGGGTATCACAGAAATGGCCGACCCATACGTGACATATCCAGCGAGTTGAAGAACCCAAAATCGACAGTGGCCTACGTGATTGCAAGTGGAAGATGAGAGGTGACTGTCGGAATGTGCCTCTACCCGGCAGACCCACAAAACTGGGAGTTAGAGACCGACGGGTGCTGGCCAGAGAAATTCGGAAGAACCGCACCAAATCGATGGTCCATATCCGCGAGGAGTTTTAACAGGCATCCGGGAGTGTTCTTTCGATGAATACCATCCATAAGGAAGCCCATCTGCTCGGTTATCATGGACGTGCTGCCGCCCACAAGCCTTTAATCACCAAGTCCAATAGCGCTGCTCGGCTAACGTGGTGCAAAGAACGTCGACAGTGGACCGTTGAACAGTGGAAACAGGTTCTCTGGAGCGACGAATCAAGGTTCACCCTCTACCGTTCAGATGGCAGGGTCTGGGTTTGGCGTCTGCCTGGAGAACGCCTCCTGCCGGAATGTATTGTGCGAACTGTGAAGTTCGGCGGCAGTGGAATTATGCTATGGGGGTGTTTCTCCTGGTGTGGCACGGGACCCTTTGTCGCAATTCCTGGTTGACTCAACGCCGAAACCTACTGCACCATTTTGGATGACCATGCTCTTCCTACGTTGTGGCAGTTTTACGGGGTGGACCCATGTTACTTTCAGGATGACAATGCCACCTGTCATGTTGCGAGGTCCACCGTGGCTTAGTATAGTGACAATGGGGTTAATCGAATGGACTGGCCTGCGCAAAGCCCGGACCTTAACCCTATCGAGCACTTCTGGGACCAGTTGGAGCGTCTACGTGAGGGGTGTCCCCACCATCCGGAATCAGTGAAGGAACTGACCTGTCTTCTTCAAGCCGAGTGGAAGAAAATACCGCTAGCCGTCGTAGAACGCCTGGTTGAGAGTATGCCCCGGAGGGTCGCAGTTGTAATCGCCGCTCGTGGAGGCTCCACCAACTATTGAAGATGAATAAACTTCGTTTTTCTTTGCTATCACAGGCGTCCAATTACTTGTTGGTAGATAGTGTATTTTCGACTTTGCTTTGCATCTGTCGATTTCCACGGATACACTGGATTTGATGTGATATCTAGCCAGCATGTCTTGCGTTAAAACTGCGTATACTTCAGTTTTCCTTGGCTTTAATATCTCATGTTAAACAGAATAATATTTAGAATATTTAATTTTTCAGGAACTAACTGATAAAAAATGCAAAGGACCACACAGAAAACAAAGCCGACACAGCAAAATACGTACTTTTATGGGTTTATCACATTAAATTTACGCTCTTGTTTTTCTTATCCAGACAGTTTTTTAATTGTCTCTTTGCGGAAATCTTTCTATACTTGCTGTATTTCGTTTCAGTTTCTCTCTCAGGTGAAGAAAAATTTCTAGCAGGAGTCACTTCTACATAAGTTCTCTAGTGCGTGACGTTCTGCACCCTCAAAAGATGCGCAGCACTTTGGTTGCGTCTTTTCCGTAGATACGAGAGGGATCGCACTTGGAATTCCGTAGTAGCTAAGTCAATGTTCATATCGACAGGAAAAGTAATTAAAAGTACCTTAAATATTAATTTGTTTTTCAGAATATGACAAAACCTTCACTGTTGTCCAAAACTTTAAGACGAGGTACATTTTAATCAGGCAGAATAGGAAAAGCAGTTTTACAGTTATAAATGGTGTCAATGGTAAATCAAAGTCATGTTCGATTGAAGATTTAGAAGCTCTTGGAGCTACATTGTCCCACTCCTGCTGGAGAACCATCATATATGCTGAAATGATTTCTGTTGGAAAATTTCTTCGCGCAAAACATCTCCTCACAACGTTCCACGCACGTTCTATTCTATTGAGATAAAGGGAGTGCGCTGGCCACTCCATCCTACGTATATCCGTACTAGCCAATACTTCACCCACAGCAGCCAAGAGGAGAGGATGGACCTTATCATCCATGAAAATGAAATCTGCGCCCACAGCACCGAAAAACACACGAAGGTAGACCACATAATTTCAGTACCACTGCCCCATGATTGTCCCTTGATCCATCACCTGCAATTTGGTACACCCATTAACAATGATACCGACCCATACTATAACGCCGTGACCGCCGTATCTGTCCCGTTCAACGATGTTCCTGGCATCGTGCGCCGTCTCACACTCCTTCGAGATCAATTGCCGGTCGGAATCCAACGAAAGACTAAAGAGGTTTTCATCTGTAAACATTAACTTTGGCCACAGATCTGAAGACCAGTCAGCGTTAGACATACACAACTGATGGCGGGCTGTAGAATGCATCCTATGTAATGGTGGACAGCGCACAGGTTTCCAGGCATATAGTCCTTCTGCAGTTAAACGTCTTGACTTAGTTTGCGTGGAATTCACACATTTGTGCAGTCTTGAAGACAATTAGCCAACTGGCCCGCAGTACTTTTCGGAATCTATTTTGCCATTATGGCCAGGTAATGGTCATTCCGCTGACTCGCACAGCAGGGACGATCTCCAGCAAAACATAAGGCTCCGGTTCTGTGCTTCCTGAACGCTGACAAAAGCCGCAATACTATGATGTGCTACTTCAAACTCTCTGTCGACATTGGTCACAGTCCAGCCTTCTTCGAGGTTGCCGATACTTCGGGGCCCAAGCGAATTCATCGAAGATGAATTCATCCAAAACGAATTCGTCGAATGTAAATTCATCGTACACAAGCTCATCGAACGAGCTATTTACTGAAAGACGACTTTTTCGAAAAAAAATAAAAATGATACGAATTCATCGAAATGGAGTTTAGTACAATAGGCCACCGGAGAGCTGGCCGCACATACTTTAGAAGCTGTATAAAGACTGCAGTTTCTTCACCACTTCACCAACGTAATGAAATTAAATTGCTGTGAAAATCGACGTGAGCAATAAATATTATTAAAATGAGAATTGAATTGGGAATGCCATCGATATACATGTCCTTATACCAATAGAAGCATGCTTTTTGTTGAATTCTATTACGGGGTCAAGTGAAAATTGCACTTTCATGGGAGGAAATAGATTTCTGTCACTTTATATAATATTTTTAAACTTACGTTGTTCGGTGAAACAAAAGAATTATAATTCTGTCGGAGGATTTTTTTTAAGATATTTAAGATATTCGTGTGATTTTTTTATTTTATTCGGAACCGGGAAACTGCAGAAACTTTGTAAGTGATAAATATTCGCTTTTTCAACATGCACACGACTTCACACTGTCAAAGTACAGTCAATGTCCTATTTTTACTGCGGCACAAAACTTTAATTACAAGACCTTAAGCATCTGTTTTTTAGCAAGTATAAACCTGCCAGGCTCACATATTCATAAGCTTTAAATAACCTGTCAAGTTTATAATGCCGCGTTTTTACACGAAATATTAATTATAAAGTCATGGGCCTAGGCCTTTATAGCAATTTTTGTTCCTCCATGCTCATTATCATAACCATTACTTAATACGTCAAGATCATAACGCTGTACTTTTGCTTAGATATCGACAATAATTAATAAACCCTAGGCCTCGGCCTGTTTAATAGTTTTAATTCCATCGTGCTCATATTCATGAGGTTTTTACACCAACTGAAGTTAGTAGTATAAATTTTGAAGATGACAATCCGTTTTTTGGTGTAATTATGAAAAGGATGGTAAGCCAGATAATATTTGAAAATTTCGTCGTCCGGGAGCGGGAATCGAACCCGCCTCTCCCAGACAGCGCCCGGGTATGCTAACCACTACACCACCCAGAACGACCAAGTCTGAAGTTTCCGATTAATTTGAATATAACCATCACAGGATTCTCTAGTCGAAGCAACCGGCATTCATGTTTATTGTCATCTTCAAAATTTATATTATATGCTGTAATCCCGTATTTCACTCATGAAGTTAGTAATATTGCGAGTTTGCTTAGCCGCTAAACATTAATTAATAGTAGTTTTCAATAGTAGTTTTATTCAGCTGATCTCACTTTCATAAGTTTTGGGCACCAAGTTAAGTTAGTAACATTACGCTTTTACTTTGGCATCAAGCATTTATTAAGAGGCCCAAGGCCTAAGCCTTTTTAACAGTTTTTGTCATGCTCATATTCATGAGGTTTGGACACCAAGTCAAGTTAGTAATACTGCGCTTTCACTTAGAAATTAAATATTAATTAATGAGCCCTTGGCCCATCCCTTTTTAGAAGATTCTAATCCACAGATCTCATTTTCATAAGGTTTGCATGAGAAGTCAAGTTAATAATGTTGCAAATTATAAAATGGCCTAGCACATAATAATTAATTTTAGTGCCTATGAAAAATCACATTGCTGTCTTGACTTGCCATGCAAAAATTTGAATACGAGTAAGGATGATTAAAAACTATTAAAAGGTCTGTTAATTAGTGTTTAGCAACTATGTAGAAGTGCAATATTGCTAACTTCACTTGGTGTCCAAACCAAAATGCGAGCACGACCGAATAAAAATTGTCAAACGGCCTAGGCGTATGCCTTATTAATAAATGTTTTCTGCTTGAGTAAGAGCGCAATATTACTAACTTGATGTGAGTGAAAACCTCATGAATATTAATACGGCAGTCTTAAAATTTCTAAAAAGGCCAAGGCTTAGGGTCTTAAATTATTGTTTAACGCCTGACTAAAAGTGTGGCATCATCATTTTTATATTAACCTTACTACCATGAGAACTGTGCGTTCAAAATTGCAAAATGGCCCACCCTAGGCCCATATTATCAATGCCTTAATAGAAATGTATCATTATGATAAGCTATTTCGATACAAATAATTTATTCCCCCATTTCACTAAAGTGGAAGAGCATGATGAGGTAACAGAAATAAAATTATAATGTTTAGAGGCGATCTACGGAGAAGTGGACAAAGTGAAATCAAAAGTGTAATTTTTGTAACACCTCTAACGGTTTTGTGGTCATGCTACTTCGAAAATGGGCAAGAAGAAATAAAAGGGCAGTTTTTGTACGACCCCATAACTCTTTTGTGCCGCCACTTAGCTGAATCCCACTTATATTCGTGATTTTTGGAAAGCTTACCCTACGATATTTCATCTTTCAGTAATTTCGCTTTCGATGTATTCCTTTTTCACGAATTCACCTAGAGCTCTGATTTTTCGAATAAATTGCTGTGCGATGAATTCTCCTTTCGATGAATTCGTTTCCGATGAATTCGTTTTCGACAAATTCGTTTTCGATGAATTCGTTTTCCATGAATTCACCTGGAGCCGATAATTCGCCCTGGATAAAATCATCCATATGATATCTGCGAGACATCTTTTTGTTACCTCAGACACGGAATGCCTCACTATGTTGCTGAAACACATGAAAAACCGAATGAACACATGTGAAACACGACTCGGCCTCCGACCTATATATACATACTTGACAACTGTCAAGTGCTCACAGCAAATCTGCATATAGGCTTCTCATCATAGAATGTTTTCATACGTCACACCGCACTCGCATGCATATAAAAATAAGTAAGTGTGCATCCAAACATGCAAAATAAAAACACGCTTGTTTGTTTTAAAAGGTTCTGTTAATGACTGATATTTACAAGATTTAAGTATTAATGGCTTAACCGTGCATACACTTACGATACAAAATGTCGGTCTATTCACTCTAAATGAAATCCGAGTTAATTTGGATTGTGTTCATGAATGTCATTAAAATATTCTCTGATTATTAAATGACACATAGAAATGGTTTTCAAGTTCTGATTGCGTATTACCTCAGCAACAGATCCTCGCGTTCAAAAGTTGAAAGCATCATTGCAATGCTAATTTATTAAAGCTTGTCTACTGTCGTAAATAAAAAGGTCTGACGTTTTGAAATAATAATTACTACTCATTGGAATAATTTTCTATGTTCAGAATGGCGTTTCGAGTGGGGTTTAAGACGGATTGGAGATAAAGAAAATTAAACTTACACGTTTCATACTGCGGAAAGGTAATCAAACAAAAAAGATAAAAACAAAACGACGAAAGAAATCAACAATTCATGGGGAAACATGTTTTGGTCCTAAATTTTGCCTGTCTCCAGGCTTTTGTTATTACCAGTACATGTGCGTGACACCCAGCCATACTGATAGCTCACAACATCGTTAATCAAGTAGCTCTCTCCAGTATTCCCAAAGGATTATCCGATATGAACTAAACGATGAAAGAGAGAGAGAGAGAGAGAGAGTCATTCTTCGGTGAAAAAAAGAGAAAAATAATAATGAAAAAAAATGGGAGAATTTTTCCGCAATCGATTTTGTTTGTAATTAATTGCTCCAGCATTTCAGTAATTTTGAGCTATAAGTTTAACCATAACGGAGTTTAGTAGAAAAGAATTTAATCTTGGGCCCTCTAAATCTTTTAGACCTAGACGGAAGAAAGGCTTAGAATATTCTCTGTGTAATTGCTGTAACGAATGAGATATAATTGCTTCCTTTATTTTCGGGTTATTAAGTTAAATCGCATTAATGGCAATAACCTACCGCATTTCCCTCTCGTATCAAGAAATAAAAAATATAATGCAAAACATACCGCATTTTCCTCTCGGATCAAGAAATAAAAAATATAATGCAAAAAATACCGCATTTCCCTCTCGGATCAAGAAAAAAAAATATAATGCAAAACATACCGCATTTTCCTCTCGGATCAAGAAATAAAAAATATAACGCAAAACATACCGCATTTTCCTCTCGGATCAAGAAATTAAAAATATAATACAAAAAACACCGCATTTCCCTCTCGAATCAAGAAATGAAAAATATAATGCAAAACATACCGCATTTCCCTCTCGGATCAAGAAATAAAAAATATAATGCAAAACATACCGCATTTTCCTCTCGGATCAAGAAATAAAAAATATAATGCAAAACGTACCGCATTTCCCTCTCGGATCAAGAAATAAAACATATAATGCAAAAATTCCCGCATTTTCCTCTCCGGGTCTAGTATGACATCGTTCTCAGATCTGCAATATCTATCCCCGATCTGTAATTATTTCTATCTTTCTAAGCCAATCCCGTTAGGTCAAACTCATCATTGAAGAATAAACCGCTATTGCTAGGTTATTACTAAAAACGTATTGCCAAGGAAGTAGTACCCAAAATGTTAAGTATCCACCTCTAAAAGGAGATTCCTACATTTTTGAGTACTCAAAATGTAGGAATCTACCTCAAAAATCTTTAAAATATTGAAGCCACTGTCACGGAACTGATGAAAAGTCATTTCAATTTATTTTGAACTGTAGCGGTGAAAACTATTTTTTACCTGAAATCTTGCATTCTCACTAGGATAAATTTTCGAGAAACGTTTTCCCCAACTGGAAACTGAAAAGTATAATATGACCGGCTATATTAAGAATCCTGTAGATGTTGAACTAAATGATAAGAGTGTCACTTGAACTGAATGAGAGGAGTATCACTTGAACTGAATGAGAGGAGTATCACTTGAACTGAGTGAGAGGAGTATAACTTGAACTGAATGAGAAGAGTATCACTTGAACTGAATGAGAGGAGTATCACTTGAACTGAATGAGAGGAGTATCACTTGAACTGAGTGAGAGGAGTATAACTTGAACTGAATGAGAAGAGTATCACTTGAACTGAATGAGAGGAGTATCACTTGAACTGAATGAGAGGAGTATCACTTGAACTGAATGAGAAGAGTGTCATTTGAACTGAATGAGAAGAGTGTCACTTGAACTGAATGAGAGTGTCACTTGAACTGATTGAGAGAAGTATCTCTTGAACTCAATAAAAGGATTATCACTTGAACTGAACGAGATGAGTGTCACTTGAACTGAATGAGAGGAGTATCACTTGAACAGAATGAGAGGAAGTGTCACTTGAACTGAATGAGAGGAGTATCACTTGAACTGAATGAGAAGAGTATCACTTGAACAGAATGAGAGGAGTGTCACTTGAACTGAATGAGAGGAGTATCACTTGAACTGAGTGAGAGGAGTATAACTTAGAACAGGAAAATGTCATTAATATTTGTTTCCGTGAAAAACTAAATTTAAGATAAAATGTTTTCTTGAATTTCGAAATATGTCTGAAGCTCAGCTCAAAAACAGAAAGCTTCGAAAAAAACAACAGAAAACGTCACTTTTAAACAAACTAAACAATAATCACGTACTAAAAACTTCATTGAGATACTTTAAAACAAATTTGAAATGCTTTTAAACTTAAAAGTATCGAAAATAACTATAATAACTCCTGTTTTTGGAGTTCCAGTACCACGTTATCATCATCTCTGAGTTTTCTTGTAGTGAGAAATTCTCTCTGATTGCTCTACGTGGATTTTTTGTTTTTCTTGTTCCTCGACAAAAGCTATAGATTATTAATTCCCTTGTTTTCTGGATTAGTACCAGTTTACGTAGGCATACTCGAAATTTGTAGGTGATCTGTCTGAAATTGAGGAAAAGTTTCGGATTTCGTTGATATTAGGTGGAAATACAGAAAAAAATTACATTATCTGGAGCTGTGAATGGAACATGCTTTCAATTCACGATCGGGTAACAATATAATATGCCATTTTTTTTGCTAACAGTTACATAAGGCAGTCCTTATGTGCTATGATATCGGAATAGCGGTCCTTATGTGCGATAATATCGGAATGCAAGGAAATACTCACATACTCACACTCTACCTGCGGATGGACAATCTGATTTATTTCTAGCCTGTGCCAAGCTGAGACAAATTAGAGAATTGAAGACCGGAAGGACATCTACTCATAAAACCTTGCTACATCATTTTGTGATATGTGGATTATCTAAAAAAAGCTAATAGCTACAGAACATGCCCTACATGCCACTGGCTGGTAGAAGATACATTTTCCTATCTGTGAGATAAATAGACTACTGCCTAACTGGCCGTGGAAGAGGTAAGTATTCCACAGCAATAATGTCAGTTTAAATGGAGGTTCATTCCGAAAACACTATTGCCATGGTGTTTAGTTCTCCTGCAATACTATCTCAGCAGCTGTTTTCTTCAGTACTGTCTCAGCGCTATGGCACAGTGACAGAACCTAAGCAGCGGCCTCTGGAATGTGGAGAATTGATTAAGAAAAGGGATACAAGTCAAAGAGACGTTATACAGCAGATGGCTCCCGCTTAGTAAGGGGTATGTGTTTACCGACTACGATGTCAGCCTATACTTTCCTGTTGCAAGAAGAATGCCATTATTTTTTAATTTACTTATAACGAAGTAAATTTCTTCGTCATTTCTGTCCACGCCAGGGTTCGAACCCGGATCCCCTCATTCCGGAATAAGTCACTCTACCAAGTGAGCTACGCGGACGTTTGTTCTAACTACTATCTGCCTTTATGTCGTGTGCGTCCTGCTGGCAGGTACGTCACATATTGTGTAAGAGTTTTTCTCAATATTGTGCATAACATAATAAATAATGATCCATTCCAACGTTTACATGAGTAACGCAACATTTTACATGCAACTGATGAAAAAAATGTTTCGAAATTCTAGGTATCGGTATCATAATTTATGAGCAGCGTCAGTGTATTTCTGTATTTAACCGTTTGTGCTCTTCACTAAACTTAAAACTTGCATGAATTTGCACGGAATTTCCCACAATTAATTGTAACATTTCCTTTTTTCAATATTTGGTTGCAAGTTTAATGGCCCCCGCCCACTATAATTGAAATGTAGAAGGAGTTATCTGTTCCACATTTGCAGTTATCAGTTCCTAGGAAACAGAACTGAAGAAAACACGAAACGCCCATATCTCACGCGAAACTTGAATACCGACCGATACTGCGAGAAATCATCCTCGTAACTGTTAGGCGTCATGCACTTAATGTCATTTGAGGTCAATAAGTCAATAATTGGTTTACAACGTATGCCTATTTCAAGCGGCCGAGCCAAGAACTGGCTTGGCAGGAGGGTTTACTCTCCAGAATCTATATGAGCCTGCCAAAGCCACCCAAATAATGAAGATAATAATAATAATAAAAAAACCCCCGCAAAACATGTGTTCAAAATCCTTGAGCATATGGTTTTACAGCTTGATCTAATTTCTCTGTAATAATCAATTTATATAACAAGCGCACAAACACTGTGTTTACTATGTAAATACACTTTCAAGACAAGTCCCCTAGCTTCTCTTTCCATCCAGATTGCCACCCCTAAGCACTTGCTTCATAGAAATTCTGTAAGGCTCAGTCTATTTGCTTTTTTTTTCAGTTGTAAGAAGAAAAACTGCAAAAACTGTCGAAAGGAGCAGTCTCCGGGGAAAAGATTTCTTAAACAAAGAGAAAAAAATTGAGATGAAAGATTGAGTTTAAGAATCCTGAAATGTGTTTTCATTACTTAAATGGGGTTAGGGGAAGGCATCTTGACCATTAGGGAATTGGATATAAAACTTTAAGTAGAAAAGACGACGTTCGTAATTTAAATTGCTTTCATTTTCAGACTGCAGGTAGAGTTCAGCAATTTAAAGAACTTCGTTTTCGTGAAACCGGAAGTAGTGACTCCGATATGGAAGATATTAGAAATTAGCATTCATTTGCTCTACTGTCTGAAAGATGTTTTTGAAGCACATCTCAAAGGTTAGTGCTACTTACATTGCCTATGCTTTTCGTCGCAGTGTCTGGAAATTTGCATTTTCTTCGGATGATTACTTCTTTTTCTTTGAACTGCGGTTCTGTATTTATTTCCTAGAAAGCAAAATAGGAAAAATCAAAGTGAAGATACTTTTGCTCGGAAATTCTGAAGGGGAGGAAGATAACATTTCAGAACATCAAAGGTCAGAGGCAGCACCTCTAACCAGTTTAGGCCAGGATTCAAGTGGCCGACATTTTTAATTGCCTGAAATTCTTTAATCATTAATTTGAGGTAAGAAAAAAGAACTCTAACGAATAGTAATATTATTGTTTAAGGGGAGTGAGTGTTTTGTTTTTTGTATTTTTTTGATATTTTCTTCTGTTGATTTGTTTTAAAACGACCTTTCAGTTTCTTTTCATTGTTCAAATTTTCTGCGTTTTCCAAGAACTTGAGGTTATGTCAAGGAACTGCTGATAAAAAGGGACAAAACTAAAAGATGATACAGCGTGTCACTGAAAGATGTCAACGAAGTACACAGGTTCTCAAATTCAAACTAGTTTCTGTTTCAATGTTGAAAAGTAAGTTCTGCGTCATTAGATTTCTCGGAGTATAAACGTCTCATAAGTCATTGAGCAACTATCATTACCAACAACCAATATCGTTTCGCTGCTGAATGAAGGTATTAGCGTCAAATTCAGTTTTTTTATCTTTGTACACACCGATTGGGAAAAATATGAGCTTTTTTGGGTATTGCGTAGGTTTACAATTCGCACGTAAAAAAACGCAGATTTTCTTGGAATGCAGTAGATGAGATATCAGAGCACATCCGCATAGTTGTACAGACATGATGATAGTAAAGCTGCATTGATAAGTGGTCGGACATTTCATCATCTGAGAGCATGTTCCAAGTCGCCCCAAAGGTGTTCCATGGGATTTAAATCTGACAAATTTGGCAGACAAGACAGCACATGAAACTCCCCAGAATGTTCTTCCAGCCGTCTCTAGATGCATTGGGTTACGGTGGGAGGGAGATTCTATTCTGTAGGAACACACCATCTTTGGCCAGAAATCAGATGCACAAGAAGAGGTTTAAATGATAAGCAATCATGTCGAGATAGCTGTTACCATTCAGATCGGCTTCCATAGGCCCTATAAGCGTCTGAAGGTCACCAAAGAAATACTCCCCACACAATAACAGAACAGCCACCTTCACCTAAGACCTGCATTAGGAAAGCAGGATACTCGCCTTGTTTCGTTCAGCTGCAAAGTTGCCTTCTGCGTGATCTCATCACGCCAAAGTTCTTCGTGCCATTCATAAGCGTCTGAGTTTTGGTGCTCTTGACAACAGGTCAGCCATGGCTGTTCGTGTCTAGTAGCAGTTAGAACAGGATGGCGAATAGTCCATTCATTCATTTACTCCAACTGTTTGCAGAAAACAACGGTATGTCTGAGTAAAATAGGTCTGTTGGGATCATTGCTATGCTGGGCAGTCATGGCATTGGTCTGGTTATCGGCATTGAAATAAAACAGCCTGAATCAAAGGTACGAATACCTCTAACGGCGTATCAAATGTGTTTCTTGTTTTTCTTTAAATCTTTTACTCCATGAGGATCACCTATTCCTGACCTATTAGATGTAATACTTAGACCTATTAGATGCGTTCCTGACCTATTAGATGTAATACTTTCCAAATAGGCGTGGTTAAGCTCCAGCTACCAGTGATCATCCGTTTTTGAGATTCTGTCGATATACAGTTTTTAACCATAGTACTCCTCAGAAAGTTGTCAAACTGTGACAACAAACCTCCTCTCCCTACTGTGGAATGCAAGTCAGCTGCGTGTTTTTTTTTACCTCGCTGAGTCCTTTCTGGTCTGTGAGAGTTAATAGTCATAATCTCCGTTTTTACTCAGTAGTTCTGCTAAGTGTTTAAAGCTCTTCCACTTCAGTATTTTTTCTGCTTTATGGCTGAGTGGTTTTTGCCTTACCATTTCTACGTCAGTGTCTCTATGCAGAAAATGGTATCTTTTGCTGTCACATCTGGCTACTGCAAACATGATTGTCATCGCACTGTTTTAAGTAAATTTCTGGAAGTCCTTATGCGAATCCGTGCCTCAGATAAGAACTGTCAAACAAACTGCTTCATTAAATATTTTTCTTTAATCAAATGATAGTAGTTTGTTCTTGAAAAGTACACTGCTTCCTCTCCTGCAAAATGGTATCTATTGATTTTTTTACTCGAAATAGGGCGCCGCAAAACGAAGTGGTCCACAGCACGGACTCTTGGTTACTTGAACTGACGCGCCTGTGTTCGAGTCCCGGGTGAGACATTGTGTTCATTTTACACCCTCAGCAGATCCCCACTATAGTGCCAGTTACGACTTCTACTTGCCGTTGATGTTCACGAAACGAAACACACAGATATCAGTTTCTTATAGTTTTTCTCTATCGACCTAAAAATCATCTTTCTTTGTGGAAAGTGTGTTGTGTTCCGTGGGTTCATTTTCAATATCCCTCACATTTTCTTTTCATCAGTTCTTTGCAAAGATAATGACACTTCAGGAAGAAACATGGTGAATTAAATGCTTTCCTTAGTCTTTATACCTCTGTCATCTCTTTTGATTTTGTGAAAGACATTTCTATAGCGCTGTGTTAAATTTTTTGGACAAAACACTTCGGTAAAGCGCATTTTGTTGCAATGATGGTGTAACAGCAGAAATTCAGTGTCCGAGGATAAATAAAAAATAGAATCTACCAACACTTTTTTGTTCTATATACACTGAAGAGCAATTGAATTAGAGACAGCTGGCGTTATGCAAATGTGGCACTATGGGCGGCCCTGTAAACGGAAATGACATGACGTATGCAGCGATCCGACAATATAAGAGGTGATGCGACGGGAATCAGTAAGAGTCGGACGCATTATGGGTAAGACGAAGGATCTAAGTGCATTTAATCGTGGGAAAATTGTCGGGGCCAGACGAATGGGTCACTCCATCTCGGAAGTCGTGCAGGCACTGGAATTTTCACGAGCCACTGTGTCACGGGTGCACCGTGAGTACATCGAATCCGGTAAAACCATCCCAGTACGGGCCAACTGCCGTGGACAACAGCGTGTGGATGAGGTGGGTCATCGTCGGCTAGCTTCCATTGTAACAGCGGATAGACGGGCCACAGTGCAAGAAATCCCTCGGCAATTTAACGCTGGTGCACAAAAGCGTGTAAGCAGCCTCACCATCCAGAACTATCTCCTCGCTATGGGGTACAGAAGCCATCGTCCCACGAGGGCACCGCTGCTGACCGAACATCACAGAGTGAAAAAATTAGCATGGGCGAAGGAACATCGCCACTGGACCCTAGACATGTGGAAAAATGTTGCCTGGACTGATGAGTCAAGATTCATGTTGGTACATGCGGATGGCAGGATACGAGTACGGCGCAAACCACATGAAGCGATGGATCCTTCTTGCCAGCAGGGTACTCTTCATGCTGGTGGAGGTGGCATTCTCGTCTGGGGACTGTTTACCTGGACTGAAATGGGACCCCTGGTACGTGTGACATCGTCCCTCACATGTCAACATTACCGGGATATCCTGGACGATCATTTGCTCCCGTTTGTGCTCTTCAACCTCCCACTGGAGACCTCATCCTGCAAAAAGACAATGCATCGTGCCATCGCTCCCGAATTGTATCCGAATGGTTGGATGAACACTCCACTGACGTGACCACGCTTTTTTGGCCAGCTAGGTCACCTGACCTCAATCCCATCGAGCACATCTGGGATGCCATCGAGAGAAATGTTCGAGGCTCTGACCCTCCTCCATCAAATCTTCGGGAACTGTGGGAGCTTGTTCAGGGGTCGTGGATCCGTATGTCTTCCCAACGCTACCGGTGTCTTGTCGAGTCCATGCCGAGACGAATCGCCGCCGTCATCAGGGCGAAAGGTGGAGCTACACGTTACTAAACAGGTATCTCTAATTCAATTGCTCTTCAGTGTATTAGATTATTATGGACATTTATAAATAACCAAGTCAGAAACACATTTAATGCTTGCAGCATTTCTATAGAGACCGCAAATTGCGTTTGTTTTTAGGCAACCGTGCATGTCATAATATGGCATATATACGAACATTGCCGCCACACTAGAGGAGAAACGAATTGCTAAAAGATCATCAGAAATACCCTTGATTTTCAGAAGACTGAAGCTTTGAATGGCAGCAGTGCTGCTTTTGATTCTACCACTTAGGACGTACTACAGAGGTAAAGCACGTGTCAAGACAACAAATCTGCAGCGATGCGTTCCGTCCGTGGAGCTTCGTTGGGAGAGCAACTTACTCTGGAGTGAGGGGGCGCGAACAAATTTGTGTTTTCATACATTGAAAACGACAGTCATGTAAAAATCAAGAACACTACCGCCATTCAGAGTAACAAGAATGAAAGTGAACTTCAACATTTTACGTGTATTGAAACTTTAGAGAAAATTTAAAGAAACAGATCATGTTACAGGTGAACCTGTTCTGGTCGTTGGGAAATATCAGAAGAAATTCAGGTCCCGATGTTTCAAAGTATCCATAAAGTTCTTCATGCACAGAAACTTCGTCTTACAAAACCCTATGGATTGCACTATATGGGGCTGTTTGAAATCGTTGCCCGGTGGCTGAGTGGTCGGAGGTGAGTACTTCTGGTTAATCGCACAAGATGGGTCATTGTTCGAGCACTGGATAAGGCAGTGCTTGAACAAAGAAAGGAGCTCTAGCTTTGCTCCTTTCCTGGAAACAGTGATCCAATACAAGAAGCGGATGACTCCTGATGGCTACAGATGTTCAAGCCTCCTTCAAGAAAAAAGTTCAAATTTAAAGTTTACTTTGTTAAACCTGCAAACTTTAAGCGCCTTAAAGATTTCTGCAAGAAAAAAGAGTTATACAATTTTTTAATACACTATTATAAGCTATTACCAGCAATAAAACTATCCTCCAAAAACGGTGTGGAAAATCCTTATCGGAAATTTTTAGAATTCCCTTTTCTTGCAGAATCTGAATACTAAATACTGCTATCTCACGAGGGTACACAATGAAGGACTTCAGTGGTAAAAAAACGTTCAGCTATCACGATTCTTATTACGGAATAATATCACTGGATAACATTACTTCAGAGAGCAGAAGTAAAGCCGGAAGGTCATCGACGATGGTGACAGGAGCTCCTCGATGAGATTTGGTTTCTCGACAACGCAAAGTAGAGCCAAAGATGGATTTTTATGCAGTTATTGTTATCCCCTGTTTAAAAGTTTGAAAGTACATTCAGTTGCACATGAGCGTCACGCGATTGGAGGTTTTAACTTCCATGTCCATGCCCCTTTACAAACTGCATTACTGTCGTAAAAGATATAACACGCAAAGTGTGAATAATATTGATTTGGGCATTATGATTAGTAGACATGTAGATACACGTATTTGTGATGAATATATTTCCAATTCACGTCAGATAAGTGATATAGGATGATGACTATGTCACAATTGAAAACGATAAGAACGATAATGGGGCCTTAAAATTCGGAACTTTTTTTTCCGGTAAAACCTACTAAATAGTATGCAATTCAAGCGATTTGCAAATCTACGTGAGAAACTATGCCAATTATCAGCACCATAGATTTTCGTTGGTAATTTCTTCTCTATGGTATAGTAGTATTTCTTCTCTATGGCATAGTAGTATTTCTTCTCTATGGCATAGTAATTTCTTCTCTATGGCATAGTAGCATGCTCAAAAGAAAATTATGGCAGATTTAACATTTGCCACCGACCATTTGTTAGCAGCGTTAGCCGAGCGAATTAACGAGTGAAGTTTATTTAGCACCAAATGCCTCAATTGAAGTTTGAAATATATTCTTTCAAATACACTGGTCACAAAAAGTTTGGCATATTTCATGAAATGAAAGATGTACTGTACGTATCTGACTCAAGCAACGCGAACTGAAATAAAATTAGTAAGGCTAAGTTACACAATCGGAAAAGAGTACGTTTACGCAAACAATTTATTGGGCAATTTCTGCACACAAAAACTAGCATTGCAATATAGACAAAATGATAAATTCCGAAAATGTCCATACCTCTGGATTTCAGTACACGTTAACGCCACCTCTGTGTCGAAGAACGTCTTGACACCTACGAGGCATCCCAGGTAGCACAGCCTTGCAATTTAACGTAAGCCCAACACTGAGCTACCGTTCTTTAGGAATAGAAGACGGTTAGGATTACGTTAAATTGCAATTATTGGCTACTTGCGATACTTTCAATGACATTACTGATGAGTATCGGGAGTAGCTCGTCCTATATTACAGGCAACATGTTACGGAGGGCTGCCAGTGTACTGGGGTATGGAACGTAGTTATCCAGATGTAGCTGTGCAACGACCAAATGTTCTCAATAGGATTAAGGTCAGGAGACCTCGGAGGCAGCTGTAACGATTCGATCGCATGATTTATCACCTCCTGAGGCACGATCCAGGCACGGTGATTGGTTGCATTGTCATCGACACAACGGAATGTATGTCCAATAGCAGCGTGAAACAGTGTCACAATTGGCACAATGATCTCGTTTCGGTACACTGAGGAATTTGTGTTGCCTTGACAAACGTATTGTACAAAGAAGTACGGCTATTAAAACACTTCTGCCCAGACCAGAACTGATGCTGCTTGTGAAGGGGAAAGGAAAGCACATAGTGTGGTTGCGTTCGTGTGTTGGATATCCTTCACAGTGTCCTCGTCGAGTATCAGGATCAAGAACGAAACGGGATTCGTCTATGTAAAGTACATGGTGCCACTCTGTATTCCATGATACATGTATGTACTATTAGACGTAGATACATCTTTGACGGGTGGCGGTCATAATGTCGACGGTTAAATTGTCGACAGTCAAAATGTCGACAAGGTCATAATGCCGACAGTAAAAATGTCGACAAGGTCCAACAAATGTTCGCAGTCACAGTATATATATATTCTATTAAGAAGAGACTGAAGCAAAAAATTGTTTTTAACTCATACCAAGTACAACATAGAAAAGGTTATGTATTGACCGGTGTGAGTGAAAAGAGAAAAAAGAAAAAACAACTGAATGCAGAAAGTGTCGAGAATACTGAGCCTTGGCTTTATCAAGGACCAGCAAAAACTCTGCATTTTCTCACTTCCACAAAGACCTATTTGGAAATGGGTTTCTGCAAAGTCATGGATGCAAGTAATAAGCCCACCAAAAATTTTTTATATATATGTATGTCATGACCTCCGCAGAGTTGTATGACCAAGCTTTAGTTAACAATTTAGCTTGCAACCATAACCTTCCTGGCCGGACTCATGCTCTTCATCTGTTACTATTAAACAGAAAGAAGATGATTATAGAAAACTCAAGTTGTAAGAGTGATATAATGAACCAGAAATAATGTTCAGCAATAACAAATTGCCTAGTTCGCCTGAGAGGGAATTTAAACCTGAATAGCAATACAAAAGTATTACAAGTTCTTAACATTGCAATATTTGAACTTCTTGAACATTTTTTCTTTTTTAGCTTTAAGCATTTAGGCACTAGCAAGTGTATTAACTTTTTTGCGTATTTTAACTTTTTCTTTTCTTGGTATTTTTGCGCGTTTTTTAGGGAACTAAGGCCAAGCAGCCGGCCGTTTCATTGTTCTTGTAGTCTGCGCTGTATTTTCAATGCAGTTAAGGTCTTAATAACTACTTAATTATGCACCTAAAGCACTTCTGAAATACTTTGTACATATTGCAACTAATTGTTTATGTCACATAACCTTCACAAAGCATTTCTTTAGTTTATTATTGTCTTTATTTTATTTTCGTTTTTGTGTTGTCAGAAGTAGTGGAGTAGGGGGTTTTTATAATCTAGTTTTCTTTCAAGAATCTGTGCTTTAAAAAAATTAATATTTCCTTTTTTATTGCAATGTTAAGAACTTGTAATACTTTTGTATTGCTATTCAGGTTTAAATTCTCTCTCAGGCGAACTAGGCAATTTGTTATTGCTGAACATTATTTCTGGTTCATTATGTCACTCTTACAACTTGAGTTTTCTATAATCATCTTCTTTCTGTTTAATAGTAACAGATGAAGAGCATGGGTCGGGCCAGGAAGGTTATGGTTGCAAGCTAAATTGTTAACTAAAGCTTGGTCATACAACTCTGCGGAGGTCATGACATATATATATATATAAATTTTTTTTGGTGGGCTTATTACTTGCATCCATGACTTTGCAGAAACCCATTTCCAAATAGGTCTTTGTGGAAGTGAGAAAATGCAGAGTTTTTTCTAGTCCTTGATAAAGCCAAGGCTCAGTATTCTCGACACTTTCTGCATTCAGTTGTTTTTTCTTTTTTTCTCTATTTACTCACACCGGTCAATACATAACCTTTTCTATGTTGTACTTGGTATGAGTCAAAAAATGTTTTTTGCTTCAGTCTCTTCTCAATAGAATGTGAATTCTGAATTTTCATAACTGCTGCGTTGCGCGTTTTGTTCTTCAGGTTAATTTGCAACTTTCGTTTTAAATTCTGAAGTTTTTCTTATGTTTTCGGCTTTGCGCTTTAGTATATATATATATACATATATGACCACCAATAGCAGTATAACTATACCATCGGGATTAGAGGAAATGCTATCCCACACTCACCAACCCGCTTGGCCAGCGTGGTGAGTTATGGAAAAACCTCTCCAAAATGACTCCACAACTTAAATCTTGGCCCTCAGTCTCCGGCAGCTGGAATGTACCTGGCCAAGGCAGCGGCCAGTGCGACATGAAGACAGAAGGTGCTAAGAATCCCCGGAGGACCGGACTAGGATGCCATCTGATGCTGACCTTGGCTACGTATAATGGACGCTCCCTATCTTCTGATTCAAGGCTTCTTGAATTGGAAGAGGCACTACAAAGGATCAAGTGGGACATCGTCGGGCTAAGTGAGGTAAGGAGAAAAGGAGAAGATCTCATTGAACTGAAAAGTGGGCATCTCTTCTACTATCGTGGGACTGATACTGGCAGAACTAGTGGTGTTGGATTTATAATAAACAAGAAACTGAAGGATAAAATGGTAGAAGTTGAAAGTTCCTCTGACAGAGCTGAACGACTCGTTATCCAACTCTCGAGAAGATACCAGGCTCAGATAATTCAAACTTATGCACCCACCACAAGTCATCGTGAAGAAGAAATAGAAGAATTTTATGAGGAAATTCGTCATCTAAATAATAAAGGTAAACGGCACTTAAAGATAATTATGGGAGATTTCAATGCAAAAATAGGGCAACGGCAACAGAATGAAACTTCAGTAGGTAAATTCGGTCACGGCAACAGAAAATAGCGTGGAAATACTCTCGTAGAGTTTGCAGAGGCAGAAGGGTTTTTCATCTTGAACTCCTTTTTCAAGAAAAAGCCACACAGAAAATGGACATGGAGACATCCAAATGGAACGACGAGTGAAATTGATTTTATTATGTGTAACAAAAAATTCGTCATAGAAGACTGCAGTGTGCTAAACAAGTTCAACACAGGTAGTGACCATAGATTGGTGAGATGTAAGATTCACCTCAACACTAAACTCGAACGTAGCAAGCTCATAACACAAACAAAATGTATTGACATAACCAACCTTAAAAAACACCATAATACCTTCAAGTTTAAACTGAAGAGCAGATTCTCTGCTTTAGAAGGCCTAACATCGGAAGAAGTGGATATTTCTGAAGTTCATAGAAAAGTAACCAAAGCCTTTGTGGAAACAGCAACAAAATTAGCCGGGTCAAAAAACAAGTTGCATGTGAACAAATTATCAGGAAAAACCAAAATGTTGATGCAAAAAGAAGAGAGATGAGGACAACTAAAGAAGATGGGACTTCCAAAGTGGAATATATAGAGCTATGCAAGACAGTACGAAAAAGTATCACTGAAGACGTAAGGAAATTCAACTGTGAACTAGTAAGGAAAGCAATTGAAAACAACCAAAGCCTAAAGATAGCAAAGGGACATCTCAGTAAGGGAAGAAAACAGATTATGGCACTGAGAAAAGAAGATGGTTCTGTAACAAGAAATAGAGGTGAAATTTTGACAAGAGTGAAAGATTTCTACTACAAATTATATGAAAGGGATGATACATGTATTCCAGACATCATGAAAGGCACCAGTACCAGAGTTCTTCGAGTCCTCCCAGCAGAAGTTGCACATGCAATCAAGAACATGAAGCGGGGAAAAGCTTCAGGAGAAGATGGAATTACTGTAGACATCATACAAGAAGCAAGTGGAGAAATCAAAACAGTACTCGCCCAAATTTTCACTCGATGCCTTAATGATGGGAAGATTCCTGCGGATTGGAACAACGCTACAATGATCTTGCTACATAAAAAATGTGACATTGAGGATCTCAGGAACTACAGACCTATCAGCCTCCTATCAGTAGTTTATAAAATCTTGACTAAAGTTCTTTCACACCGCTTAAAGGTGACACTGGACGTGGCTCAACCGAGAGAACAAGCTGGATTCAGGAATGGCTACAGCACAATAGATCATATTCACGTACTGAGAGAACTAATTGAAAGAGCGAGGGAATATGAACTTCCCATGTGCATGGCTTTTATCGAATATGAAAAAGCCTTTGATTCGGTGAAACCATATCTCCGAAGCTCTTTAGTGGCACATTGGAAAATGTCTTTCAATCACTGAACTGGGAAAATAAAAGGGATAAAGATTAATGGAGATTATCTAACCCACCTTTGTTTTGCAGATGACATAGTCATTTTTGCAACTACCCCATCAGAGCTGCAGAGTATGATCCAGGAACTTGCTGACAAGAGTAAAGAAGTTGGATTAAAAATGAACTTTCAGAAGACAAAAGTGATGTTCTATGCTTTTACAAGAAATGAAGATTCCTCGATTGATGGATAAAAGCTGGAGATAACAGACACGTACGTTTATCTTGGACAGCAGATATCAAGTGAGGGTCACATTGATGAAGAAATTAATTGGCGTACAAAACTTGCCTGGAGAGCTTTTGGAAGAAACAGCATAATTTTCAAGAGCAATATGCCATTATGTCTTAAAAGAAAGGTGTTTGATCAATGCATCCTTCCAGTGCTTACGTATGGTGCAGAGACGTGGACCTTAGCTAAAAGAGACGTACAAAGGCTGCAGACAACTGAAAGTAGCATGGAGAGGTGCATGCTTGGTGTAACCAGGAGAGATAAGAAGAGGAACTCGTGGATCCGAAAAATGACAAGAATGGCAGACATCATGATCAGAGTTAAATCCCTGAAATGGCAATAGGCTGGACATACTGCCAGAAGGACAGACCATCGATGGACAGCCGAAATTTTAGATTGGATTCCAAGGGACAGGAAAAGACCCAGAAGAAGACCACATGGAAGATGGGTGGATGAAATTCGAAAGTATGCGGGAGTGACATGGAGGAGACTGGCACAAGACAGACCGTTGTGGAGGAAACTTGGGGAGACCTTCGTCCAGCAGTGGATTGATAATGGTTGACAATGGTGATGATGATGATGATGATGATATATATATATATATATATATATATATATATATATACACTCATTGACATAAAAATCCGCGCAGCAAGAAGGAGGCGTCGAACTGAAATGTTATTTTAGTAGTGAGATGGTACATACCAAGAACAGAAGTGATTACAATGTCACAGCAGCAGGACGATTTTCCGCGGACATACGGTATACCTACCGGTCAGCGTTTGTACCGCGTCGGACCGCCTCGTGCTCGGATACAGGCGGTGATACGGTCCGACATGGAGTCAAAGAAACGCCGTATGCTATCCTGGGAGAGATTAGCCCACACTTCTTGCAACTGACGCTCTAAATCACGAACACTGGCACATAGAGAAAGCTGGATTTCCATATGGTCCCACACGTGCACGATGGGCGAGAGATCAGGCGATCTGGCAGGCCACTAAAGCGTCGAAGCATGACGTAGACAGTTCTGAGAAGCCTTAGCCGTGTGCAGACGGGCGTTATCTTGTTGGAAAATGATTCCGGGCCGCCCCGCCAGGCACGGCAGCATATAGCGCCGCAGGATCTCCTGTACGTAGCACTGGGCTGTTAACGTCCCTCGAATCCCTGTGAGGAAAGTCCGGCTGTCATACGCGATGGCTCCCCAGACCATCAAGCCTGCAGTTCGGGACGTGTGCCGCTGTACAGTGAGGTTGGGATTGTAGCGCTCACCTACGGTCCTCCACACTTTGACACGGTGGTAGTCCGTTCCCATACAGAAACGAGATTCGTTGCTGAACACTATACGTCGCCAGTCCTCAGCTTTCCCGTTGCTCTCTGCTGACACCACAGCAATCGACGCCGACGATGGTCAGGTGTCAATGGCAGAAAACGTCAGGGCCGTCAAGAGTGCAGATTCGCTTCTTCCAGGCGTCTGGAAATGGTTCTCGCTGACACAGGAGTCCCTTGTACAGCCGCCACATGTCTCTGGATATTGGACAAGGATATCGTTGCATCTGTGCGTGCCGCTCTCACGATCCCACGGTTCTCTCTGCTGGGGATGTGTTAAGGACGTCTAGAGCCAGTCTGCTGTGGCTGGGTGCCTTCCCGTGTCCGTTACTTCCAACACGATCGCACAGTACTGTCCGACCAGCCCAAATGGCTGCCGATTCGGCGCACCGGCCACCCTGCTTCTCATTCCGGCAATAAGGCTTCGTTGAAACTCCGTCAGTTGCCCGTACCCATATCTACGGTGGTTCCTCGGCACGTCTATCGCTCAGGGATCTTACCTGACTCTTACGGTGCACTTCGGCACGAATGTGGAGTACCATGCGCGGCGCCTTATAAACTCCAAGGATTACGATTGCGGCGCCTTATAAAATCCAAGGATTGCGACTGCAGCGCCGGTCTTGGACGCGTGGGCATGTGGAATCGCACGAAACTTAAATCATTTGTGTGTCTGCCCACCCCGTAGCTATTCGCCGAGTTTCGCGTTAATCGCACCTTTTTTCTTGGTGCGCGAATTTTTATGACAATGAGTATATATATATCTTTTTTTTTTTTTTTTTTGCGTTATGTTGCATTTTTACCCAGGCATTCATAACATGGGCTTCAGGTTGGTCCATTTGAGCAAGTAGTAATGTTTTACAGGACCTAAAGGACCTTTATATAGGACCTAAAGATAATGTCACACTTCCACTCAGGTACAAAACATGAATTATAAAGCCCTAGGCCTGGGCCTTTTTAGCAATTTTCAATTCGCTGTGCTAATTTCCACAAGGTTTGCATAACAAGTCAAGATTTTAATAATGCGCTTTTACAAAGGCAGAAACGATCAATTAATAGGCCCTAGGCCTTGGCCTTTTTAACAGTTTTCAGTCCGCTGAGCTTATATTCATAAGGTTTTCATAGAAAATCAAATTAATTATGTTGCCCTTTTACTCGAGCACAAAACATTGCTAAGCGCAAGGCCTAGGCATAGGCCTTTTAAGTAATTTTTATACCGACGTGATCATATTCCTAAGGTTTTCATAGAAAGTCAAGTTAATTGTGTTGTTCTTTTTCTCGAGCATAAAGCAATAATTTATAGGTCCTAGGCCTAGGCATAGGCCTTTTTAGTAATTTTCATATCGCCGTGATCATATTCATAAGGTTTACATGACAAGTCAAGTTGTTACACTTATTGAAAAATTCTTAAAAGGCCTAGGCCTAGAGCCTAATAATTAATATTTCATGCCTAAGTGAAAGCGCAACGTTATTAACCCGTTTTCTCGTGCAAAATTCGCAAATATGCGCACGGTGATTAAAATTTTTAAAAGAGGCCTAAGGCCTTGTAATTAATATTTCGTGACAAGTGCAAAATTATTATCTTAGCTTTCTATGTGACCCTTATGGAATGTTGACAGGATCAAATTGTAGACAGTTAAAATGTTCAAAGTAACAAGGAAAGTGGAATTTTTCCTTTTTTTTAAATTTCATTTCGATTTTGACATTTTTATTAAGTTTTGAAAAATTCACACTCCGACCGCGGCTTTTTTTCATCTTTATTGTGCTTTTGGCAGTATTATTTTGGCATTTGTTTCGTGTGTGTGTTGCACATCTTACATAGCGTTTTGCATTTTTTTTATATTTCGGGCATTTTACTATCGGTGGTGGCCATGATGTCGACAGGGTCAAATGATAAAACTGTCGACAGTCACAATGCCTACTGCCTTACATTTTTTTTTTCAAAAATGTGGTTTTGGTTTTAATTCTAGATTACTTTAGTTTTTAGATGCGTTTCTTATGTACCAAAGAACTTATTAGCTTCTGCATGCGGCTGTCGTTTAACGGATCTTTACGAAATTTAGCACATAATAGGAATTCTTTGCTATAACAGATATCCACGAAAATTAATATCTTGGTTCAATTCGCAATTTTGGAACCAAAATGGCAGAATAGAGTATCGTACCTACATTTTGGAAGGATATAGGGGAGGTTAAAACATATGCGAAGCTATGCTCTAGAAACCCTGTTGTTTATGGTTCTTCACGAAATTTAATTCTGTATCTGTGTTCCACATTGAGAGGGTAAACGCTGGGTTATTTAATAGCTCAGGAATTAAGTAAACTGCAAGGACATCAAGTTCCAAGGACACTTAAAATGTTCAAAGTAACAAAATGTTCAAATTGCTGTCGTTTGGCCACTAACGCCAAGAGGTTTCCTTTGACCCTCCATGTCATAATATCGCGTTCTTGTAGTATTCCATTGACATATTTAGAAGTATGGGAATTTGCCCCTACCAAGTATCAACATTTCTGGCCGATACCAACAATGAAGATTTATAGGAATATTTTACCAGCCCACAAAAGGGAATCCTAGTTGATATCGACATTTTGACCCTGTCGATATTTTGACTGTCGACATTTCATACCACACCCTCTTTGACGACGGTAAGCAGATGTCAATGATAAGCAGATGTCATCTCAGTGGCATCCTTGCTCTGAGACCGTACCAGTGAAGACGGTTTCGTACCGTTTGCATACACACTGCGATACCAGAAGCAGCTCGAAGTGATTCCCAGAGTTGTCTACTGGTGATACCAGAAGCAGCTCGAAGTGATTCCCAGAGTTGTCTACTGGTGATACCAGAAGCAGCTCGAAGTGATTCCCAGAGTTGTCTACTGGTGATACTAGGCCTTCTCCGGGCACTAGTATCCTGGTGGTTATCCTCGGGTGACCACTCCTGGATTGATCTGCAACATTTCTATGCCGTAGAAATCTTGTGTGTAGCCGACTTATACGCTTTGTGAAACTTCAAAAGCAGCAGTCACATCGGCCTGCCGTACACATGCCTATAACATGCCAACAACAGGCCTATTTCTGTTATCAATGCTTAAAGGTCGCCTGAACATCATTTCAGGTTAATTCCACACTGAAGGCAACACATTCCGCGAACATCTAGACCAAGTGGTGAAACGACCCGTTTTCTACTTCTCGCAGGTACTTTTATCGGATCTCGCACGTCACGTGCAGTGTTGCCGTGATGCTAATATACATATGACGTAATTACCCACGTAGATAACCGATCTCCAGTAGTCGCTAAATGTGCACATCACCACATTTACTCCTCGAAACCGCAATATCCATAACTTTTTGCGACCAGTGTATTTTTTTAGATTGAATTAAGTTTCCATCGTGTGGTGCGCTGACATGCGACTAAACGCTGTGAAGGAAGTTTGACGCGAAACAGTCAAGGCGAAAGTCAAAGTTATCAGCTCAAACTTTCTAAGTTGATTATAATTTAAAATTTATTTGAGACACCTTCTCCAAAGTAAAAAACATTTGAGAACACTCACAGGAAGAGCTGAGCGTGTTTTTTCACCGTGCTGATAATGATCTGAGCGTGTTTTTTCACCGTGCTGATAATGATCTGAGCGTGGTTTTTTATACCTGTAATACCAAGAATAGTGTTTTAGGTAAAAATTGTTTGCCTCTTTGGAACTCCATTTCCTATCCACATTTTCCCTAAGAGCAAATTTTATTTGTGCGTAAAAACATAATATTCATCAAGGAAGAATTTCCTGATGAAAATGGCTCCGAAACCTCCAAAATGTGCATCAATACTATAAAAAGTCTTAGGGAAATCGAAGATGAGAGAAAAAATGAAGTGAAGACGATTCCGCAGCGCATTGTAGCCAATATCATGATGCCGAGAATTGACGCTGAAGTTATGAAAATAGTTTCATATATTTGACTGAATATCATATGGCACACAATATGCACAGGCATACCGCCGCTAGCCTGAATGAAGCATGTGCTGTCGTTTGGCCACTGACGCCAAGAGGTTTCCTTTGACCCTCCATGTCCTAATATCGCGTTCTTGTTGCTTCGTTGTGCTGTAGAACGCGAAATTGAATTATGGAAAACTATACTTGTAGAAATTTTACATACACCGCTCTTTATTTTTTTTATTTCGCAAAACATTTATCGTCATATTGAGAGTTGGTTTCAGTCTTGTGGGTGAAGCAAAAAAACAAAAACAAATCAACAAAAACAAAAACCTATTAATCTCAGGGATAAAATTCAGAAAACTGCATAAAATTAGCAGTAGTAATAAACGAATGAAATCTTTATGTAATATGAAGAAAAGATATACCAGAATTCCACTTTAGCATACTTCACATGGACAAGCTCTCGGAACTTTGTACTTGCTTTACAGATTCAGGTACATATCTTTTCATCATGCTCATTGGATATACAGGGTGTCCGAATAACGACTGTGCACTGATGTACGAATTGCAGTAACGTAATAATAATAAAAAAAAATTGAATGGAATTAGAGTACAAGTGTCCCGCTACGTGGAAGTGCTCTGTGTCTAGTAATCTTCATGTCTCCTCAGCTGTCATTCCGAGCGAATGTCATTCCTGAGCGCTTGGTCGACGGAGGCAGATGTGTCGATTGATCACTCGTCTCTGCACAAGGACAATGGTGTTGCTGGTTGAACAGAGAGTGTTTTTGGTGGAGCATGTCTTTCGCCAAGACGACAAATACACGGACGAAGTGCAAAAACAGTTCGCTAGGAAATTTCGTGATGCAGACGGCCCCCACCGTAATGCGGTACGTCAGCTCATAGCGAAGTTTCGAGAAACTGGCGGCGTACTGGATGCTCCTAGCACCGGTAGGCCGTCCACGCAGACGAGACCGTACAGGATATCCAGAACAGGATAATGAGGAGTCCACACAAGTCTGTGAGGCGGCTCTCACAACAAGCTAATGTGTCAAAGTGTACAGCCCACGGTATTCTGAAAAGGATGTTGCGTTCCCACCTGTACAAAGTGTCTGTCGTGCATCAGCTGAAAGAAACAGACCACGAGACTTTTGCTCGGTACTGCAGGTGGTTCCAAGGGTTTCTGTCTGAAGAAGGTGAGGACATTCTGGACATGACTTTCTTTACAGATGAGGCATGGTTCCACCTGTCCGGGTACATCAACAGTCAAAACACTCGTTTGTGGTGTACTTAAAATCCCCACGAATTTGAGGAAGTGCCTCTGCACAACCAGAAGGTCGGCGTTTGGTGTGTTCTGACTCGTACGCGCATTGTTGGGCTCATTTTTTTCAGTGAAACTATTCACTCAGAAAGGTACAGTGCCCGGATTATCCAACCATTCATATCCGAACGCATGGAACGGGAAATCAACGGAGGATGGTTCGAGCAAGACTGTGCAATTGCTCACACCGCTGGCGCATCAATACAACTTTTGGAGGAATTCTTCGGAAATCGCATCATCCCACGGGGACTGTGGCCTGCCCGGTCACGGGATCTCATACCGCCTGAATTTTTCTGTGGGGAGCACTGAAAGGAAAGGTGTACGCAGGTAATCCGCATACACTTTAGGAACTACATGCTGCAATAACGATCCACATCCCACAAATCATACCACATACCCTGAGAAAGGTTTTCACCACCATGCAAAAGCGTGTGCAGACATGTCTGGACGTCGGTGGGACTCATTTACAAAACCTTCTGTAGGGACCAGTTCGACATGGTATGTGTTACTTTCAATGCCCAGTTATTTTTCGGACACCCTGTATCACGATCTTTATAACAGGAAGCACTTATTACACGGGAAATAATCACGCTTGTAGGAACATAGAGTGCTTGTGTAGCTACCACGTCATTTTGGCTTGTCTTCAGCAGCCATCTTCTCAGAAGTAAGTGCTAGACAAAAATTTAAAATAAAATGTCTTCTTTGCGGTAAATTAAACATACTTGTAGAAACAGTTTATGAATACTTCTTCTATTCTTACATGCAGATTTTGTTTTGAAAAGAATTTGTCTATGAAAGTTTCTAAAATGGGTTTATTGTTCTTTTCCCTTCCAGCCGCCTCCCCTGTCGCGTCGTCTTTTTGATTTTCCTTCTCCACAGCTGCTTAATTAGGAAGACTGGCTCATAACTATATCGTGGAACGTTTCTCTCATTTTTTAGAAGTTCCATTCGTTTAGTACTGCTACATTGGGAGTTTGTTCAATATAGGGAATGTAAAAAAAACTAATGTAAATACATATAACAAATTGAATAAAAGACTCTTGGCCACAATGACGCGTTCTGTTGGCCTTACCCTAACCCATAAATATCTTTTAAGGTGTATGTATGCGTTGGAGGCTCTTTTTTTAAAATTACCAACCAGTTATGGAAAAATTTTGCATACACAACAAAAATATCATTAAAACATGAATAGTAATGAAATTTGTTGAAAATTTTTTCTGGCAAAATATGTGCTTAGAAGGTGCCCAAATTAGTGCGAAAACTCTTCTTACGCCAACAACCCTAAATAACAAAATTATTAAGCAATTTCAGTTTTTTAAGGTGAAATATCATTTACATACTCTATGAGATGCAATGAACTACAATAAAGTCAAACTAACATTTTTAAAAGGAATTATAGGAGTTTTAATGCATAAACACAGAAAAATATGAAATTTTTCAATTTTTACCTTATCTTTCAGAGTACTTTTCCCTAATACGTATGTCATAACAAGTAATACAACATTAATTTCTTTAGTTCACTGCATTTATATAGTTATAACGAACATTCACATTTTTTTTTTAAGTATATCAGGTGAAAATTTCACAAGTTATCAATGTTGTGGTGAAGTCATTTCTGCTAAAATACAGTTTTGAGAAAATTGCATTTGAAAGTTTCAAAGTAAACTTGTGTTACATCTATTCACTGGAGAAAGTTAAAACTCCCTTGGTATATATGTTGTACCTTCTTGATTCTCATTCACTATTAGTTCGTTCTTTCTGAGGGTTTTCAAAAATGTTCTGCGCTCTTTAGCACGTCTTTTGTAAAAAAGATCGTGCTTATGTTACCGGTTTGTCCGTCCGTCCGTCTGTACCCACGATATCTCTGCAACTATTAGTCCAATTTGAAAAATTCTTTTAGCATTGGGAAGCTTAAAATATGCGAATGATGATCAATCATTGCGGCTTTTCTACGATGTACAATTTTGCCGCTAGAGGGCGTAAATGCAGATGATGTCGAATTCAAAAATACGTTTTATTTCACATATTTGCTTCTAAACATCCGATTTTAAAAAAAAATTTACCTTTCGATTCCATTTATGTCGAAGAGTATTTTAGATATAGTTACTTTTTCAAATTACGCATAGATTTTTTGCTAGGGGGCGTAAAATGTAATTACATTTCCCCCGATAACTCTTCTTCTGAAACTCCGATTTTAAAACTCTTTTCTTCAGCGGATACAGCTCCTGATGGAAAATCTTTTACGTATAATTTCAAATTTTTGGTACAGAATACTTTGGCCACCAGGGGCGTAAGCGTTAATTTTTACTTCTGATGTTTTTGTCATAAAATCTGAGCTTCTAAAATATCGATTGAAAAAATTCTTTCGTGGACTCATGCCACTCACGTCGATAAACGTTTTCGGAATATTTTCTTCTTAAAATATCCCATGGTTTCTCCGCCAGGGGGCGTAGATATATATCATATTTTTGTCAATATCTCTATTTCTAGGAGTCCGTTTTGAAAAATTCCTTCTTTGTTAGATAGTGTTTTCAGTGTGACATGTTTTTCACATAATTTCAAAATTTTCAAGTAGATCACAGAGTTTCCGCTAGGGGGCGTTGAGGTAAATTGCGTTTCCCCCTATATCTCTGCTTCTGAATCTCCGATTTGAAAAATTCTTTCTGCACCGGATGCAGCTCCAGATGGGAAATCGTTTGCACATAATTTATGATTTTTTAAAAAAATTGTTTGGCCACCAGTTGGTGTAAATCTTAATTTGGGCTTCTGATGTATTTGTAGCAAAACATGAGCTTCTAAATTCTCGATTGAAAAAAAATTCGTTTGTATACTGCTACTACTCATGTCGACAAACCTTTTAGAAATATTTTCTTCTTAAAATAATGCATGGTTTCTACGCCAGGGGGCGTAGATGTATATCTTATTTTTGTCAGCATCTCTACTTCTAGGAGTCCGATTTGAAAAATTCCTTCTTTGTTGGATAGTGTTTCCGATGCGAAATGTTTTTCCTATAAATTCAAGATTTTTAAGTAAATCATAAACTTTCCGCTAGGGGGCACAAAAGTAAATTGCGTTTTCTGCGTTATTTCTGCTTCTAAAACTCCGATTTGAAAAATTCTTCCTGTACCGCATACAACACCCGATGGAAAATATTTTTCATATAATTTCTAATGTTTGGTAAAGAATGGTTTGGCCATCAGGAGGTATAAGTGTTAATTTCTGCTTCTGATGTATTTGTAGCAAAATCTGGGCTACTGAAAACTCGACTAAACATATTTTACCTTGGACCGATACCGCTCATATTGAAAAACCTTTTGAGAATACTTTGTTCGTAAAATAATGCATAGTTTTCCCGCCAGGGGACGTAAAGTCACATTTCATTTTTGTCGATATCTCTGCTTCTGAGAGTCCGATTTGAAAAATTATTTCTGTGTTGGAGAGCGTTTCCGGTGCGAAATGTTTCTCATATAAATTCATGTTTTCCTCAACGCACAAGCCTGCAACCAGAGGGCGTAAGCTCACGATTCCGTTTACAGCAATATCTGCGGGATTAAAAACCCAATTGAAAAACTTCTTTCTTCCGTCAGATACTATTGTTTTCCATACCGGTTCCATTGACTTTGAATAGCTTTGGTAAATTTAATTTGCGTCAGAACAGATTCAAAGACGTGCTTATTACACCCAAAAATTCGGTGTCATCTTTCTTGTTTATAACTGGTGTTGAAAGCCGTCGAGATTCATGAACACGCAAATTATCTAAAAATATGTATCTCTGACAAGTGTAGTAGCCTGGATCTATTCCTAGTTCGTTAAACACACCTAGTAATCCTTGGTAACCATCATTAAATTGTATAACAGAATCATTTGCTCCACAATGAATTGATTCATGGCCAACAAAAACGTCTTTTGGAATGTGTCGCCAAAGAGTTCCATTAAAACTTTTATTGGCGTTCTGGATTTTTCCATGGAGACATTTTCTTAACTGGTCCTCTTTACACAATTCCATATATGCACTGGCTTTATCGTGTTCAAAATAGTATTGGGATGGCCACCTTTGTCTCTGTCTGGAATGCATTCGCGGATGAATTTAGCAGAAGAAAAACGATTTCCAGTAAATTTTCTTTTACTCCGACGCATGCTATGGAGCTTTTTTTTTTTTTTTTTTTTTTTTTTTTGATTGGAGGTTTAACGACCACCGTGAGCAACTCAATGGGCTATAAGCAGTCGCCCGTCCCTAATTTAGGGTCACTGGTTCCAGGGAAGGGAGAGAGCCAGTGCCGTAAGACAAACACAACATCCATGCCACACCGGGATTCGAACCCGGACCCCTTCGGACGAATGATCAGAGGCCAACGCCTTAGACCACTGCGCCACCGGGGCGGCGGAGCTTTTCCATACTTTCACTTGAAATACAACAAACAGAATAAAGAAACTGAAGAAACAGCAATAATACAGGCGTAGCGAACGCACGGACATAACTTCTGTCAACAAAATGTAGCAATGCAGTAACACTCACGAAGTATCAACGATTACAATTATTTATCGACTCGATTAACGGATACTGCATCGTAATCTTTATTGTTAAAAAATATAAATATATTTTAAGGCTCTGCAACTAAATGAAACAAACAAGCTGAATTAAATCAATCGTCAGAAGTTCTCGCTTTGAAGAAATGTGTATGTTTACCTTACCCCGCCCACAACTTCCGGTGATTTAATATGTGTATATCTCGCTTTCTAATTAGCGTACAGACAAAAATCAAACTGTTTTAGAAAGTAGAAAACTGAAAATGCATTTTTTTGTCAAAAATCACTTTTTAAACGTATATGTGTACCTTAAATCAGTAATAAGTAGAACGCATTGTTCTTCAGGAACGCAGAAATGTGTTTGTTGTGTCACATGCTCAGAGCACCGGAGAAATTCCAAAATGGTTACAGCAGGAAATTTTCTGCACCTAGGTGTGTGTCACACTGACAGACTGAAAATGAACAGTGTTGAGAAGAATTACATTATTATTATTATTATTATTATTATTTTGATTGGAGGTTTAACGACTACCGTGAGCAACTCCATGCTATAAGCAGTCGCCTGTCCCTAATTTAGGGTCACTGGTTCCAGGGAAGGGAAAGAGCCAGTGCCGTAAGACAATGAAATCCGCTCGGTGTCTATAACATCGCACACAAGTGCCACAAGCCATTAAAAGTCATCGTAGCTATTAAACTACTTATCCCATTGTGTGACCAGACGATATATTCTGGTTTCATAAACGGATGTTGGCTAAGCATGGAGCCAATGACGGACGATCACTCGCACATTGTTGTCCGAGACGAATTTCTTGGCTTGTAATGATTTCTTGAGCCATCGAAGAAGTAAATGCCACATGGCGAGAGGTCAGGGATGTAAGCAGGATATTGCACATCCCAGCTACATTTCTGTGATGTCTCCCTCGAAACTTGTGCGGTAGGTGGTTTGGGTTATCGTGGAGAAGTATAACTCCATCCTTCAAAAGACCTGGGAGCTAGTTCTATATCGGAGGCGTAACTTCACTAGAATCTCAAGAGTATCTATTTTGATTGATCGTTTCACCTTGTTTCAGGAAGTACATGGTGGTCGAAATAAAGGTTTGCGTGCAGAAACTCAATCACATCGATGATGACGACATTTGTCTGTTCAGGGCGCGGATCATCCATAAGGTAAATTCGTCCACTTTGGAATCGCTTCTTCACCACTGATGTTTCAATGCCACGGTCGCTATAAACAGCAGCAATCAGCTGATGGATCTCGAATGGCGTCACCTTCTCCGTAGTAAGGAAATTAATTACTGCTTTTTGTTCCTCTTTGAAGGATCCCATAATAATAATAATAATGTCATTTCAAGAAACAGTGACACAGCTACAGCTACTGGCCATTGGATTACAATCCTTTATTTAATATCGGGTTGGACCTCCTTTAGCCTGATTTATAGCACGTATGCGGATGGCCATAAATTCCACAAGGTGTTCGAGTACACATACGTCTACAGCGTACCATGCGTTCACAAGGCAATCCTTTATCTGGATAACATTTGACAGAAGAGGACTTTGCTCCAGGATACGTTTTTCTATTATGTCCCATACGTTTTCAATGAGGCTCAAATCCGAGTTATATGGTGGCCAGGGAAAATGGTGGAAGTCGCTGTTGTGCTCGCTGAACCACTGCTGAACACATCTTTCACGATGGACACTAGCATTGTCTTACGCAAAACAGCCGTCACCTGCTGCGTAAAAAGTCAAGATTGCAGGATGGACACACTGTTCACATAATCATTGGAGGATGTTCGACCTTCCATAAATATCAGGAGACCCGTTCCGTGTCACCATAACTCGCCCCACACTATGGCATTATCTCCAGAACCTTGAGCTATGTTAACAAGGCAAGTTGGGCTCATGGCTTCATGGATGTCCCGCCAAACTCTACGCCTATACCGTCGATACAGAACAAGGTGTCCCGCGATTCGTCGGACCACATGATTTTTTCGAGTCTTCAAGTAACACGGTGTTCCTGACACCACTGTGAGGAACTTTCCGGTTCTCAGCAAAACCAGTAGTTTCTGTATAGGCATGTGACTGCCAATACCGAACCTCTTCAGTTCTCTGCACATAGTTTGCTGAGATATTGGTCGGAAAAAGCCTTGATTGAATCCTTCGGTCAATTGCTGCTGCACGCGGGAAGTCTCCGTCGCCTTCCCAGACGACGGCGAATCTCGTTCCTGACAGATTGTCGTCCCGCCACAGTTGCTGTTGTTAGACAAGCAGTGTAGGTAATTTTCCCACTCATTAAAAACCTGGGATATGTCACCTTTTGAGAAACCAGTCAGCTCTGCTGTTTTCAAAATTGTCGCTCCAGCCAGACGAGAACCCACAATATGCCCTTTATCGAACTTCGAAGATCCTTCATTTTTCCCCATTGTGATTATTGATGAGGAGGCTCACGTGACCATATATTTTGTATGCGCGCTGCGTAAGTAACGTTTACGTCCATCTGCATAAAATTTCAGTGGCCGGTGTGTGTGTAGTGCAAAAAAGCACTTTACGGAATGATTAAGTTAGTGACGCATCACGTAGCATTGACCTTTCTACTCAGACACATTGCGCATGTTGGGAAAACACAGTACTTCCAAACGAAGAGCGCCTGCAGATTTCATTTGATTGTACAAAATGCATACAAGATCAATTTTTTTAACACTGCAACTTTTTCAAATTTACAGATCAATTTTAGGTTTCACACTTATAAAGAAAGGGAGGGATGAAGGCGAATTGCATAGATTTTGCTCACTGTGATAACGTTTTCGATATTGCTGGAATTTGAATATTTCAAACATCTCGAATGGAAAACCATATGCAGCAGAAATGCCAAAATCGATTGTGAGCTGCAGGATCGTGCTGGTTTCTTAGAGCATGGCGAAACCTGTTGGGATTATCTGACGAATAGAGGTGTTTTAAAGCTTCGTAAGGAGAATGTAAGTATTTTCAGTCCGATGAAAATTAACATTCTGAAGACGTTAGGACATAAAAACGAGATACATGACGGTTTTGCAGCATCGAGAACGAGATTAGGGAACAGTTAACGATTAGAACCATTAATTTCGGGGGAGGAGGGGGGGGGCTAAAATTCAGAACCGCTGGCAACATAAGCGAAAATAACGGCTGGCAAGTACAAAATTCGTCAGTGAAGTGAATAGAAGACGTATCTGTGAAAAAACTCAGTTGTCAAAACCGCAACAACTACAATTCTCGATTCTTCAACGTAAATAAACAGTTGACAGATTACTGTCTTTCCAGGATCTATTACATTTCAAGATTTAGTAACAGGTATGTATGAAACATAAAAAAAAACCCAGACCTGTCAGTAAGTCTGCAATAAAGATTGTGACGTGCCTGCCCAGCAGGACGCACACGATATAAAGGCAGATAGCAGCGGAAACGAACGTCCGCGTAGCTCAATTGGTAGAGCGACTTATTCCGGAATGAGGGGACCCGGGTTCGAGCCCCGGGGTGGACAAAAATGACGGGGAAATTTACTTCGTTATAAGATTTTTAACCAAAATGCAAAGGAAGGGAAATTACATTATTTAGCATTACTGGCTGCTTGTTTTACAACAAACTTTCAACTATTCACATATTTACTCACGCCTTAGTCAAAGAAATTTATTTGTTCTTATTAAAGCCAGTGCACTGAATCTCAAAGAACTTGCGAAGATCAGAATGTGTGATGACAGTGTGTTGCGAGATTACGACTGCACGGTGAGAGATTAAGTCTTTTAAATTTCATTTCTCGGAGAGCTGTAATGTTCTAAATTCAGGGTCGTCGCGAAAGATTTTATGCACAAAACCATAACTGATGTTTTGTTGATCAGCAACGCCATCACTCATTGTTTTCCGACTTGAAAGAGCAATCTAGTTCATTTATTTGTTATTGTCAATGCATTTATTCTTTCTGTTACCAAAATATGAATTAAAGTTCCGCGTCCTTCTTTGGTGGGATTCGTTAATAGTGCACAGGTTTTGAATATAACAATGTTGTATAACCGCATCGAACAGAGAAGAATCACTAACGATAAGCAGCAAACAACTTTTTTTATTTTTTATTGTAGGTTTAACGACCACCGTGAGCAACGCAATGGGCTATAAGCAGTCGCCCGTCCCTAATTTAGGGTCACTGATTCCAGGAAAGGGGGAAAGCAAGTGCCGTAAGACAAACACAACATCCATGTCCCAGCAGGATCCGAACCCGACCCTCTCTCGGACGTTGATCAGAAGCCATCGCTTAGACTATTACCACCCCCTACTCGATGTGAGGGCGAACCATCTGCTGCGTCCTATTCGCTGCAGTGGGATTAATTATTAAGAAGGCCGTTAATTTTCGTAACTCTTTACTCTCTATTATCTTCCGCCTATGGGTGTCTACCGTGAAGTTGGGTTCCCTAATGGAGGGTCTCCAAGTTCAGGGTTGACGGGTGCATTGCGTTGTGTTTCATATGGGAGAACATGGGAAACCCATATTCCTCCATATGCCGCTTGAAATTTAATAAACTCATGTCAGATTTGGACCTTTTATTTTCCTGCGACTGGGTTTGCTAAATGTTAAAAGTTATTTTCTTCTTAAAATCTTGGAGTTGTTACTCTACCAAAACTTTACGATTGTTCTACTTAATTATTCAGGTTAAAATAAACAAAGATTCACTTATTTTGAATTTTCAAAGATTTGAGAAACTCGGGTAAATTTCATTATAAAATACAGAATTTATTTTCATTTGTGTTTCCTTAAAATCTATTACACTGATCGGTGGAGATTTCTATTAATTTAAACCAAAATATATTTTAAGTTCATTATGCTTTTTGATATTCGCAATCATATTTTAAAGTTCACCTTCCGCAAAATATAAGACACATTATGTTATTCAGCACTTGCAAAGAGATTAAAATTATCTTTTCTACCGAGGATGTATAGGAGACAAAATCATGATCATGCTAACGAGATATTGGGAATTATGAAATTTTTCTCACCAAATTCTTTTCTTTTCATCTATTTCGTTGTCGTCCGGTATTACTTATAGGTATAAAGTCTATGGTTGGGACCTCATCCGGTCCTGCTGAATGCACACTGCCCGCATAAGATCACTCGATGCTTCACCCAAAATTTGCGTAAAAACCTCTCAGGGAAAACATCATACTTCCCTTCACCTGGAAATCATCTTGCTCAATTTTGAGCGTCCTCCCAGGAAAACTCCTAACTGAATTTTCTCTGCGATATTCTGCCCAGGATTCATCTAGAGTCCATTCTGTCCTCTCTGCGTTCACCCAGAATTAGCAGTCAACATTCCATTCCGTGTTCTCTCAAAATCATGTCCGCCTAAAAAAAACTTTTCTCTCGTCTATGTTTAAGGGGTTCGGGGGTGTTCCTGTCCTACCCAAATGGTTCTCCCTTATTGGTTGGGCCGCTTTTCCTCGCTTCGGCATTGGTTTACATCCCTGTATGGGAATCCCTCCGATTCGTTGGCAAAGGCTTGAGAACATCGAGTTTTCTTGAAGATGAATATTCCTTTATCTTGTCAACTGCTCCGCGGGATGTCCGCGCTGCCTTAGAATTTTCACGTACGCTTCCTGTATGACTCTTTCTGTTGGTGTCAACCAGTTACGCCCACTACGAGAAATATGCCCTGTTCGTTGCCCGCTAGCGTGCGTAAAACGTGACTTCGTTAATAGCGAAAGGTCCAGTAAATTGGCCCCCACCTGTGATTGCGAGCATTTCATTCTCGTAGGCGTTGCTTGCTAAAACCTCCGAGTTTTCTCTTTACTAACCTAGGGGTGTGTTTCGTGCGTATTCTTACTGGAATTTCCGGAGAGCTCGGGGAACACAAAATAAAATAAAAAAAACAATTCAAAAGAATGATGAAAAAAAATAAGGAATTTCCTCCTCAAGAAAGAAATCTGCTCAGCCAGGTCTTAGAAAAATTATGAAATAGGTATTATAATTATCCTCTTAGAACGCCTGTCCACATTATGCTTCTCGGATTTTCTTTCCCAATTCCCGCGCTCTCTAAATTGTTTACTTGGTAACTACTCTTCCTCGTTTAACTATTTCCTCGTACTATGCGATACCGTAGGAATTATTTGGTGAATATATTGCTTTCCCACACTTACTAATTTGTAGGCCCCCTTTCCGAAATTCATACCTACGAAATCATGGTCCTCCAATGTTACACGATATTCCGGAGGACATACGGGTAACATTATCTCCCTCTCCCATAGGGTTGAAGAGCTTTGTCCCCCAAAGTTAGGTGCTGTGGATTCCTTCCTCTCTTGCAAGGCTGCTCGTTTTCGCTCATTTCAACATGCGATGAATTACAATCATTTGCGAAAACTTATGCGCATATATGATACATAATGTAATTATAAGCACATACAATAAGCATAAAACTACGAGTAAGATTATTATAACAATGTTCAATAAATATTAAATTCCTCCACCGAATCTAATTCTAAGTTTGACATTGACAGATAACATATGCACTGTATATATATATATATATATATATGAATTCTTTCCGATAGTGACAGATTTCTTCAGCCGCCGTCTTCTCGGCGACACACAATATTTGCTCGGGTACGCGCCTCCGTTGGGCGATATGGTTTCGGTTTTGGGCGTTCCCATCTCTTAAGCACTCAGCTAGTTTCTCAGAGTTCCTTTGGAGATCAGCCTCCCAGACGGGAGTGATGTAGGCTAACACCATCTCCACGTTCAGTTCATAAGGGTGCCGTACCATTACGCCGAGGAATAGTTCCCGGTAACATTTACCGCCTGCAGCAAGTGATGACCGACGAAGCGATAAACAAAATTATTATTACCGCAGCGGCTCCGGCTGCGATTATTTTGAAAGCTCCGAACAGGAAGTGCCGAAGGCGTTGAACAGTAGCCCACTGCTCCATTCGGGTGGGCCTGCTGGTTGCCAGTATGCGCTGGAGATATTAGGATAAGTCAGCTGAACTGAAGGTTGTTCTAAGCAAAAGTCTAAAGTGGTACAAGCGGTAACGGTTCGGGCCTTTAAGCAGAGTTTTTCGCTGTGGCACTTAGCGTCCGTCTTTAGATTTATCTTGATCGTTCGTCTTTCCGTCTGTAGTTTTACCGAACGAGAGTGCACCGTGAGTTTTTCGAAGTGAACGTCCACAATCCCGGCTGCGCACGATGAGAAAGCTTCGATCTCTACCGTAGCCAAGGGCTCGCATGCAAAACAGCCTGTTACCTTGATTTCTGCCTCCGTGAATTTTGGGCAGACAGTTCTGGTTTCGATCGAGTACTTGTACTTCTGGAATTGAAGATTTACCACTATAGGGGCTGAGTGTAACAGTTCCGAAACAAGTTGGCCATTTCCGTCAACCTTCAGTTGATGCCATGCTGATGCCATTGGTAAGGCGCTCTTTTTTTGTTCTATCATACTCAGTAAATACGACTGTTGTCGGTGGCATTTCATAGAGTCCTCATAATAGCTACAAGAAAACATGCTTTCGTCGAAGATAAAATTTTTCGACATCGATTCGTTGCTCTGCGTATCGCCGATATGTCCTTTCATCGGTCGTGAAGGTAAGCTTGCCCTTTCAATATAACTCTCTTGAGGGTTTCCCACTCGAGAGATCAGATGGGTGTTCACGATTTGTGTAGGCTGGTCCAGTGATCCGACTACTTGCACTGTGATGCCCGTAGAGGTCGTGGCTTGGTTCTTAACCGTCAGAGTCTCTACGGTGTCGTTGTTGTGCTGTTGAATTAGTAGCTGATAACTACACTGCATCGATACTATTCTGCGTACGTCGTATGCTCGCAGGAAATCTGCTTCCAGCCATATTCGAAAGAAATGGCAATGTTGCGAGTCAATGATCCAGCATGACGTGGACCCACTGTCGGACGGCTGACAGCCTGTGATGCCGGGCCAGTCTAGCGATTGTTTTGTCAGTGCGTCAAATTGTTTTGATCGCACACATCCTTTTCCCCAATTGCAAGTCTCGTGATTTGCACAAACCAATTGGCTGAGATAACGCATTGTAGTCACGTGCGTAAAATAGTCTCTCGTCGTGTGCCAGATACAGTTTGCCTGCTGGTAGGTTACTTTCAAGGAAAAAAGTGTATGGTCATTTTCCTGGTCCGTAAACCATATGCATTGTTCATGCCCCAAATTCATTAGGGTTACCTGCGCATTAGTAGTTAGACGGCAGTTGTGCTCTACCTCTGAGTCCGTGCACTCCTTCACCTTTGATGCAACAATCGAATGTGCGTTACATTCCGCGGAAGTTCCGTTTACCAACAGAAATAAGCTCAAAAGTACCAGTCCGTGTAAAGGCGGTTGCGCCGCTGGACGGGCAACTTGCCTCTCCAAATATTCGTGCATCTGATTTACTCCGTTACGTAAAGCATTTCCTGTTAGGCTCCTGTCTTTACTGCCACAAACGTTGTTCCTCTGAGGAATCTATATGACTTCCAAAGAATTGTTCCGACTCCATACAACAGCTTCCAGATGCTAATTACTACTTTCCTGGCATATAGAAAGGTTACCGCTGAAATTAAAACTAGCACAATATACACTACATAAGTGACTGCGTGGGGTAAACACTTTAGCTGTCGTAGCATCTCACGACACAGTATGCACTGTAGGGGTCTACACGTTGTTCTACCTACGATTTGCAAAGCACCCCTTAGGTTTTTCCATCCGTGGTAACGAAAATCAAAGTTAGTTCCGCAGAAAGCTCTAGTAGTTCCGGTGGCAATGATGTCTGATACGGAGCGTTCCTTAAAGTGATAACCCGCTCCATACCTCGAACTCGAATCACCAGGGTTCCTGGAAGTGAGCTGGTGATGATTGGGTCGTTGTATGATACTTTGATATTTTCCCTTTGAAATACTGCCTCTTCGTCAGACAGCAAATGTCTCTGGTGACGGCGCCGAGGTAAAATATTAGTGCGCGGTTTTCCAACGCACTCTGTGAAAGAGATCAGCGCTGGGTTCGAAATCCGTAGTCCTTCCGCTTCATGTATCAGTGTAGATACTGCTGGCGTCAGGCGGCAGTTGCACGTAGTGACGGATTTATTCACACAGCTCGCCAGTGCACAATATTCGCTCGTTCCACTGCACGGTGCATCGGCTGTGCAGGCACAGTGTAAACCGTCTCTTGTGCACTCCATTAATGAAAGGGCTCCTTGTGGGTTCGGTTCCTGCTGAACGAAGAAATTTCTCGGTTCGATAAGCTCATGGTTGTGCGTAATAAATGTCCTCCAGGCTTTCACGCACTCGTCAAGCATGAAAGTGCATGACAAGCACTCCGCGGCATTCCTAGTTTCAAAAGTTCGGCCCGAGATGCTACAGTGCACTGATATTTATCTCCCTTCAAATGACAAAGTTCGTGATTAGCAGCTACTCCGCTAACTGTCCAGATTACTAAGGAGAACGCAATCACGTTCATCTTGTCCATTTTATTGACGAAATGTCACTCTCTTCAAATATCTTAAAAGTGGTAATGGTTCTGTCGACACTTGTCGGCCATAATTATCTCAAAACAAGCATACACATGAAATCACTCCTTATCACCTCGGTATTTCTCTTGCACATGCATTATATACACTTTACATTAAGAACTAGTAATATTTCCTTCGAAAAGCTCGTTTCACTCTGACCTACGAGAAGTGAGGGGTTTTTATGTGCATATTTATTTATATATATATATATATATTTTTCGAAATTCCGAAGCGCATTCCATCCCAGGCTTCCCTTTTCTCTAATTGTATTTTTTTCTTCCTACTTGTAGGTTTTCTCCAACAAAACAACAAAAATAAAAATCTCATCACTCGTGTTTCTTAAGCTTACTAAATTATAATTAAATAACGGTTGTTTACTTCCCATTTATCTATTCTGCAGCTATTATTTCCATTCTGCTGGTGCGTCTACTACTTCTAAAAGAAAAATTATTAATTTCCCTTTTCGTGTTTGCCGTATTGTCTACCAGATATTACCCGCGTATAGTCGCTTATTTCCCTTTTACGTTGTTTAACTTAATCGTTAGTTCTTTGCTGAACTATTTCTTGCCATTTTATCTTTAGTGCTTTACTCTTTTTTTTTTCTTCTCTCTCTTTTTTTTTCTCGCGTATTACCATTGTACTCTCATTCCTGGCTATTTCTGATTTCACGACCAGATGCTTTTCTCGTGTATTCGCAGGTGTGCGGCGACCATTTAAGTAACGCCGATGATTTCGGAAAATAGGGGATTTCCTCGAAAATGCTTGCGAGGGTCCCTTTGGGCGATGTCACCCCTGCAAATTCGTCGCTCCAAAAATTTTGGTTCCTTCCTGTGTGTCTAAGTTGACCGTTTCTCTCGGCTTGAACTCTGAAACACCTGCGCTGATGCCTGTGGGTGTAAGTGAGCGCACAATAGCGTAGCCTCTTGCATGTTTTGCTTACATCGGAGGCTTCTTGTTTAGCCTATGTAGATGCATTCTGTGTATTCTATTACCTGGGGCTAATACCACTCCTCTAATTTCTGCAGGTCAGTGCTCAGTTTGCTGACGGATTTCATTGAAACATCACGCTTCTTTTCGTCTGGTGAACTTGTCATTCAAATTTCCTCTTCTGCTTTGTCTCTTTTTTTTTTTTTTTTTTTTTTTTTTTTTTTTTTGGTATCGTTGCACCATGTCTGCACGTATTAATCCTCATCTCACCTCGTCGCATTTTTCGCATGCTCGACGCCAGTTGTGGTTTGGGAGAATCTGCAACTGCTCCTCGTGTGCTGCGGTGGTAGAGGATGGGGAGCTGGGCCTGGTGAATTTGTCATTCACATTTCCTCTTCTGCTTTACTCAACCTCTAACCTCACGATGTACCTAGTGCATTTCTACCTCGATTTCATTTCTATACTTTTCCTTCCGTTATACTTGCCTTCCTTATCAATTAAAACTGAATTTTCCTACTATCCACAAAACAAAACAAAAAAAATATAGTACCTTTGGATATTTCACTTCAAGGTAAGTGCTTTTTACTGTCATTTCGATAGGTTATGGTTAGGCTATGTTAGGTGACGTTTAGGCTACGCGTCGATCCATGTTTGTTGCTACTTTCTTATACCATGTTTTGTTTCAGGTTCGCGTATTTTAATTGCTTTGAATACCTGCCATGGATAGTAATTTTGAACCACTGCATTATCCGATACGCTGCTATTCTCATTGCATTCCGTCGGTGTTTCCGCACGGCCATTTCTCCGCAGAAGGTGCTTACGTTTTTTTTTCTCTAGTGATATATTACTCCGGCCTATGCTTCTGCTACAGAAAGTTTTGAGAGAAAAAAAAATATTTTTTTCGTCGTGCTGTGCTCCCGTTTATAGTTTCCATCCTTTGAAATGCTCGGCCTTTGCTGTACAAATTATTTTACTGAGCGTTCCCGTTCTTTTACCGATAAATTTTCCTTCTTTGCATTCTTGCTTCAAGATGGCGGCCCAAGATGGCGTCTTCCCATTCTTCCTTTTGCTCCTTGCCAGCCAGTTTGAGTACGGGGTTTCTCAAACTGGAAACACGGTCCGTCCGTTCCTCTACTCTTGCAAGCCCCGTGCATGAGCGACGTCATTCTGCCTACGATTACCTTCGCTTATCCTCCTACTGCCTATCATTAATAAAATTTGAGCGGAAAATTATTATTTTTTCTCTTTTTTTCTTCTTCTTCGAACAAAATTTTTTTTTTTTTTTTTTTTTGTAAAAGGAATGATTGCTACCGTTCAGTCTTTCCTCTGAAATAAAAACATTGCTTCCTCCACAGGTTTTTTTTTTGCTGGGTGCTTAATTCCTGACCCATTCTTTCTCTTTTTACTTACGTAATGTATTTTCCTTACTTAATATTAATTTTCCCCTTATCGTAGCAATTTTTTTTTTTTTTTTCGTGTTTCGTGAACTCAAAACTGGAAAGATTGCGATGCACGTACTAGGCTGCGGTCCTGCTATGAATATTATTAATTACTTCCTGCATATTCTTCCATGTTTATACACCATTTTCTAGCTAGACTCTTTTACGAATTATTTTCGATTACTGATCAGATCGCAAAATTGTTTTTTATTTTTTTCTTTTTTTTTCACCTATCAAATTTATTTTTCTGCTAAACGTTTACCGTGAAAATTCAGGGGATCTTCCCACTTATTCCGCATCGCTGTTTCCTTTTTTTCTTTTTTTTTTTTCACAACACACACAATTTTTTTTTCTTCGCCCAGCGTTCTTCCTACTTCCTCGGCTTAAACCAATGATTCCTGAGGTTTCGCCACGATTTTCCTCCACTGTGGATAAAGATTATTGACGGGTGCTCCTTCTGGTGTTCCTGCGCTTAGGTTTTCTTGAATGCGCTGCGACAAATAGCGGTCGGCTAAATCGAACCAAGAGGTTCCCTCTGGATTACTGGGTTGACTGAGACTTTTCAACATTCTATTTACAAAGCTAGTATCTTCCGGCTGCTCAAGTCTTTCGGTCGAGTCGCTGACCACAATTTCCTTTGGGTACGTGCGATTCAGGCCTATTTCCAAAGTGTTGGGCCCTTGTGAATTTGCTGTGGGGTGTATTGCTGCTGTCAGCTGAATTCTGTCCTGCGAACGTAGTAGATATGGATCTCTAATAACCCTTTGGCGCGTTGCTTCTTGTGTTTGTCGGCTGCTACTTTCCTGATAGGAATCCTGTGACGGCATGGTCTCCTCCGTTGGTTCCGCGATTGCCTGTGTGCGCCTCGGCTCTTCAACATGTTGCGAGGGCAGCGGTACTTCCTGCTTGTCTCCCTTCGCGCTGAACTCGACGTAGCGGGCGGCGAATTTATCGGTACTCCGATGTTGGGCGGTTGACTTACGGGCGGCATTGCTCTACTGCTTGTCGGTTGCGGCATGACTACTCTGGGAAAATCGACCCAATCCAGATAGTCGTAGTCCTGTGTGCTCTCCGATCCGTCGTCAGAAATCCTGCGATTGTCTGGGTACTTGTACCTCTATATTGTCCTGTACCGGTGACTCTGCTATAAGCTGGGGTAGGCGTTCAGTCCGCTTGAAGACTCGATTTTTATGCACGGTCTGATATTTGTTCGGATTTTCGACTGACCTCAACTGAACATTTACTGGGGTGGGGAACGAAACTATCTCCCAATCTCCGCAGTTAGTTCGAGCTAGCTTACGCGATAAATGTGGCTGTGAAAAAGGGGTGGGCAAAAATACTCTGTCGCCTAAATGTAGATTCTTTTCCGCAGCGTGCCTGTCTGCATACTTCTCTTGTTTCGCCGCAGCTTCTTGCAAATTTCCGTATACAATTGGTTGAATTTTCGCTAATCTGGTCTTCTTATTGAAGTGAATGGGGCGATTTGTGAGGTTAGCTATCAATACGAGTATGATGCCTGATTTGTCCAGCGTGTTTACTGAACGACCCAAGCGTACTTTTCCCTGGGCGTATCTTTCTAACGGCTGTACTAGCACTTGGTTAACCTGACATCCCGAAAATTTCCCACATCGCATCCGAATAACCCTTTCCGAATACGGTGGGATGAGTTCCTTATGGACGGTCCTTCCTATCTTGGTTACGTCGGAGTTAATGGGATTGGTCCTTTCCGCTGAAGGCACGGACAAGACCTGGGTTCGAATTTTCGACTGACGTGCTTTTCCTTTAAAATTTCTTTTCCGGTTATTCCTTCCTCTACCGTACTCTGCTCTAGCTAAATTTGCTCTGCTTTCCCGTTTCAAAATTCCTTTTCCTGCGTCGAATATGTATCCGTGCTCCTTCAATAGATCCCAGCCTAAGATTAGAGAATAATCTTGATGCAACTTCCGCTGAGTAACGTGATAGGGATGTAAAATGGTTTCTCCTCCGATTTCTACCGGTATCTCATAGCACTGAGATGTAGGTAAAGTGTTTCCAGTAATGCCTTTCACTAAAACTGCTGATCCTAAGTCACGTATACGAATCTTTCCCTTTATCTCCTTTAATAGTGAAGCACAAAAGATTGAGATACAAGCTCCGCTGTCGATGAGTGCAAACGCCCGTGAGTATCTCCTATCCTAACTTTCACCAACGGGAGTGCTCCATCACCTCGGACGTAACAATTTGTTAAAGTAACTCCACGGACCTTATTATAATTCCGGCCAAGGGCGGTCCCCTTATCTTGACCCGAAATTAGTTTAAAGGACGCGAATTTTGCCTGGAATACCTATTGCAATCTCTTCCTGGTGCATCCTCTTCAAAACGAACGCGGTTTTCTCTTCTGTTCCCCAAATTCCTTGGATTCTGTGGGACGTGAGCGTCCTGTCGGTAAGTGGCGCTGTAGTTCCTGTAGGAGCGATACTGATTACCGCGGCTGTCGCCAGGGAGAAGTTATTCTGCTGTCGCGGGTACGAAGGGTTGGGTGCCCTGTCCCATGAACCTCTTTCAGCTTGCTGCGATGGTTGCGTATAAGCTGCTCCTTCCCGATTGTTCCGATAACAAAATCGCTTGATATGGCCAAAATCGCCGCAGTTATAGCAGATGGCCGAAGTAATGTCTACGTCGGGTAAATTTCCCCCTAGATTGATAATTAGTGCTTTGGAAATTTCTCATGCGATTTGCGTGCGTCCGATGCGAATTCTCTGCTTGCCTTAGCCTTTCCCTCAAATGACCTGCCTCACTTTTCAGAGCGTTCACCTGCATCTCATGAGTTGCTAGCTGCTTCGCCATCATAGAACACAAGTCAGCTATCTGGTCCGTTGAATGGCTCTGTTGCCCTTGTGAAGTCCCTGGGATCGAACTCGATTCCTGCTGTGCATCGTAAGCGTTAACGTCCCGGTCTAATAAGAGATTGTGAGACTCTTCGGCCAGCGCTCTCTGAACTGCTGCCTGAAAATTTTCCGGGGCGAAGGATAAAACCGTGCGCCTCAATTTGGGGTTTAATCCATTCAAAAACTGCGACATTTTAGTGCTGTCTACCAGTCCTCGCACTTGCTCATTTTCTAAATCCATCGTCTCCATGTAGGAATAAGCTAAGCCGTTAAGACGAGCTACATACTCGGCCACCCGTTCTCCTGGTTTTTGTCGGCAAGTCGTAAATTTCTGCATTCTCACGGTAACCGGTTGCAATGCGTCGAATCTTTGTACTATCGCCTGCTTAAATCGTTCGTACTCGGTCTCCCTCCTAATATCGACGGCCTCCGAAAGAAAGTGACTGGCGGCTCCTTTGAATTTTGCTTTAGCTGACAAAATTTTAACAGCGTCGTTCCATCCTGACAGTTCGGCGGTGCTCTCCAACGTTTCGAAAAATTGACGTGCGGTCAGATTTTCATCCGATCCGCTGAATGTGGGGATATACGCCAACATTCCCGCCATTATTGGTACGTTCTGCGGGGCTACTACACAATTTTCTGACACGGCTTCCCCTTCTAGAGTGCCCTGAAGATCGTTCTCCTGGTTCTGTTGATCAACTATGCAATTTTCCGAAACAAAATTCTGTTCACCGTTGCTCTGTTCTCCGTTCTGTTGGTTAGCCATATATTTATTCTTTAACCTTACTAAATTAAATTCCCACGGCTCCTACTATATGCTTCGTAATCTCGTAAAGTCACATAAAATTAGAAAAATTCCGGTGAAGCTACCACGTAAAAATAAAAATTCACTCTAACGTAACTCGCTGCTTCGTCTGCTAACCCACTTGACTTATGATCAGAAAACAATTGCTACGAATTAAATGATTAACGTTCCTAGCTTACTCATAAATTGCATTCGGCTTTCAACTTAACTCTACCTAACTCGCGACACACTAAACAAAATTCCCTCAAAATATGCACATATACAACCAGCACTTCACACTAAGATATGTAATAAATTTGAACGTCTTAAATATATATATATAAATACACTAGAAACATTTGAGATCAAATTATGCACTTGTAACAAAATTAATACGATAACCACTTTTTCAAGAAATTAGAACCACACCTCAAATACTTATGCTGACTTCCTAAATTCATTAAATTTTAGTATACTAGCAATAACCTCTGTCTACTTCCCTTGGTGGATGCAATCCCACATTTAAAGCACAATAAATCACACTTCCATAAACACTATTTTCATTTCAAAAATTTGTTCCAGCATTATCCAATTATTACTCCTACCAATTCTTCTTGCACTAGTCCTTTTTATTACTCTTTCCCAAATATTAATCCACTTAACTACTCTCTGTCTACACTCCCAAGTACCTCTACACATTTAAATGCACAATAAAACACACACTTAGATATTACATTCCCTTTTAGTCTTCCAAAACAAATCAAGATTACTGCTTAACCTTCTATTAGCTCCTATATCTTGCAGAAAAAAATTAATTCCTCTTATCAATAATTAACCTGCCTATTCCTTCTTAAATTATCAGTTTCTTATCAATGCATCAACACACATAATAAAATCACACTTCAATAATAATGCACTTTTGATTTTAAAATATATATCACCACAACTTCTCATCACTACTCTTCTATCAGTGCCTCACCGTTAAATTATACATTCCCCAAGTTATCAATGAACCTATTATTCCTCCTAGTTACCGATTTAAAATCACAACACTCAAATGCACAAATAAACAACACATCAAAAATAATTTCACTTTGATTTGCAAGGAATTTTCCCTTGATTTTCAACGATAAATCAAAATTATTCATGAATTACACTTGTATAAATTTATTTTCTCCGTACTATTAATTTTCATGTATTTTCTGTAAGATTTCATCTATTCATTTGCTAAATTAGCAGTATCACTCTTATTTGTTTTTCTGCCTATTTCCTTAGAAATTTAAATTTATTTCAGCATAATCTGATTTCCTGCAACTTATTTACTTGCATTTCACCTTCACTATTTTTTTTGAAGTTAAAATCTTGCTACAATTTCCTTAATTTTTCTATAAAACCTGCATCTTGTTACTCAGAATTGAAGGGGAGATAATAGAAACACATCGCATTATTCTGCTAATTCTGTACATACTTGATTAATTATCCTGACCACCGAAAACAAATATTCTTTTTTTTTAAACCACAGGATCAAAGAAATCCTGGTCCTAGCACAAATTTTATATTAATTAACCAAAGAACTGAAAAATCCTGGTCACACGGCACCAGTTTTATATTACCACCCCCTACTCGATGTGAGGGCGAACCATCTGCTGCGTCCTATTCGCTGCAGTGGGATTAATTATTAAGAAGGCCGTTAATTTTCGTAACTCTTTACTCTCTATTATCTTCCGCCTATGGGTGTCTACCGTGAAGTTGGGTTCCCTAATGGAGGGTCTCCAAGTTCAGGGTTGACGGGTGCATTGCGTTGTGTTTCATATGGGAGAACATGGGAAACCCATATTCCTCCATATGCCGCTTGAAATTTAATAAACTCATGTCAGATTTGGACCTTTTATTTTCCTGCGACTGGGTTTGCTAAATGTTAAAAGTTATTTTCTTCTTAAAATCTTGGAGTTGTTACTTCTACCAAAACTTTACGATTGTTCTACTTAATTATTCAGGTTAAAATAAACAAAGATTCACTTATTTTGAATTTTCAAAGATTTGAGAAACTCGGGTAAATTTCATTATAAAATACAGAATTTATTTTCATTTGTGTTTCCTTAAAATCTATTACACTGATCGGTGGAGATTTCTATTAATTTAAACCAAAATATATTTTAAGTTCATTATGCTTTTTGATATTCGCAATCATATTTTAAAGTTCACCTTCCGCAAAATATAAGACACATTATGTTATTCAGCACTTGCAAGAGATTAAAATTATCTTTTCTACCGAGGATGTATAGGAGACAAAATCATGATCATGCTAACGAGATATTGGGAATTATGAAATTTTTCTCACCAAATTCTTTTCTTTTCATCTATTTCGTTGTCGTCCGGTATTACTTATAGGTATAAAGTCTATGGTTGGGACCTCATCCGGTCCTGCTGAATGCACACTGCCCGCATAAGATCACTCGATGCTTCACCCAAAATTTGCGTAAAAACCTCTCAGGGAAAACATCATACTTCCCTTCACCTGGAAATCATCTTGCTCAATTTTGAGCGTCCTCCCAGGAAAACTCCTAACTGAATTTTCTCTGCGATATTCTGCCCAGGATTCATCTAGAGTCCATTCTGTCCTCTCTGCGTTCACCCAGAATTAGCAGTCAACATTCCATTCCGTGTTCTCTCAAAATCATGTCCGCCTAAAAAAACTTTTTCTCTCGTCTATGTTTAAGGGGTTCAGGGGGTGTTCCTGTCCTACCCAAATGGTTCTCCCCTTATTGGTTGGGCCGCTTTTTCCTCGCTTCGGCATTGGTTTACATCCCTGTATGGGAATCCCTCCGATTCGTTGGCAAAGGCTTGAGAACATCGAGTTTTCTTGAAGATGAATATTCCTTTATCTTGTCAACTGCTCCGCATGGGATGTCCGCGCTGCCTTAGAATTTTCCATACGCTTCCTGTATGACTCTTTCTGTTGGTGTCAACCAGTTACGCCCACTACGAGAAATATGCCCTGTTCGTTGCCCGCTAGCGTGCGTAAAACGTGACTTCGTTAATAGCGAAAGGTCCGGTAAATTGGCCCCACCTGTGATTGCGAGCATTTCATTCTCGTAGCGTTGCTTGCTAAAACCTCCGAGTTTTCTCTTTACTAACCTAGGGGTGTGTTTCGTGCGTATTCTTACTGGAATTTCCGGAGAGCTCGGGGAACACAAAATAAAATAAAAAAAACAATTCAAAAGAATGATGAAAAAAAAATAAGGAATTTCCTCCTCAAGAAAGAAATCTGCTCAGCCAGGTCTTAGAAAAATTATGAAATAGGTATTATAATTATCCTCTTAGAACGCCTGTCCACATTATGCTTCTCGGATTTTCTTTCCCAATTCCCCGCGCTCTCTAAATTGTTTACTTGGTAACTACTCTTCCTCGTTTAACTATTTCCTCGTACTATGCGATACCGTAGGAATTATTTGAGTGAATATATTGCTTTCCCACACTTACTAATTTGTAGGCCCCCTTTCCGAAATTCATACCTACGAAATCATGGTCCTCCAATGTTACACGATATTCCGGAGGACATACGGGTAACAAGACCACTGCGCCACCGAGGCTGCCAAAAAGTCTGTACTAGCTTTGCACTAGTTCAGTAAATGTTCCGACTCCAAGTGTGTACGGTGTGGACGGAATGGCAGTGGATAAAAGTACAGAATAGTTTGCTGTTGTACGTTTTCTTTTGGACAAGGATTTCACAAAAAAAAAAAAAAAAAAAAACACCCAACACAGGACAAGTACTTGAATATTTTTTTTTATCTTGAACAACAGACAACCACTTAGATTTAAATGGCGCTGTATATTGCATTTTCTCACGTAATTATTTCAACTTCATTTTTTCAAAGTGGCTTACTGCTGTGCGCTATTAGCACTTACATGCAAAAATAATTAGATTGATTTTAATTAATTAAAAAATGATACTAGTGAATTAAAATTTATAGTTTAGTTAAATAAAAATGTTTTCATTAAATTAAAATTCAAGAAATCTGGTTCACTGTCTTTGATATTTTTGAACTTAATTTAAATGCTCTTGTTCTCGAAGTTCCAAATAAGATTTATCAGAAAAGCAAACGGTAAAACCATTATCCCATCAAGCACTCAAGTGAAATAACATATATGCCCATTATATAGAATGGCTTTGTATGTTGCGGTTAGAAATGGGAACCGCGGAAGTTTCCTTTAGAAAGTAATTTTTCCTCTGCGTTCTGCTTAAGAGCATACGATACGACTTCGAGCATCTCCATTTATTTAGTGAGGCGCTGGAGAATGTCTGCGGCGGGGAATTCTCGCTGTCATTGCCATATCCTTTAGGGTAACAAAAAATCAGATGAAAGTCGGTGGACTGTGAAATTAATGCTGAGACATTATCATTAAGTGAAAAGGTTATTAGCATGCTTTCGTCAAGGGGACATCAGCTACAGAAAGCGCATATTTTCGGCCGAGTGGTTTGTCTCAGTCGGGATTATTGCCTCGCCGTTGCCAACATCAACAGTAGTGGCGGCCAACTCGGGCGCAACAACACTTCTCGTATGTAATAATGGCAAAGCGTGCCAAAAGGTCCAGCGTCCGGCATTCAAGTAATCCAGGAGTCCAAATGAAGTCCAACTGCGTCGCGTGGAAACCTAGCTGGGCTACCGCCACTTACAGGAATTCGCTGGAGAAATGCACGACAGAGAGATAGAGGGGGTTGAGGGCGAGGGACGGAGGGAGGCATTTGGAAAAGAGGAATGGTTGTTTTCGTTGCCGTTAAGTTATCTAGAACGAGCCGAAGCTCTTTACTTTTGCCGTAGGCGGGAGCAAATATCAGATATATTTGTGTAAACACTTCGTTTAGAGATGACTTCTGCCGCCTCGAAGAGAGCGAAGCTTCATGCACTACCAAGATCTCACTCAGTCAATCATTGTGTGAAAATTCTTGAATCAATCCATAGGCTGTCCTGTGGGGATTCACAGGATAGATATCTCCGCAGGTTATTTTGATCTATCTAATGTAAGTCAGAGAAACAAAATTCAAACAGAGGTAAATAGACTTTCCTTTCAAATGTAGAAAATAAATCTAACGCTCCAGTAGATATTGCAATGACGCAAGGCTTTGAGTATACTCAGAGCCTTGCGTCATTGCTTTTGCATGTTAGAACTTTCAAAACACCTGAAATGTTAATGATTTTATCCCTTTAACAGAAGCCCAGGAGATTTCTGTGAAAAAACGGTGTTATGTGGAATTCTTCTAGAATTTTCCGGTTGATGATTAAAAGTTTAATGTCGTCACATACTGAATAAATACTTCAAGTTCACAATTATACATTTCGAGCTCACAACAAAAAAGAAGAGACGAGAATGATAGTAATACATCAATATAAAATTTTAACGTGTTTTTTAGTGGTTATTAACTTTTCACTTATCATTATGGACGGTTCCGTAGCTAGTGAGGTCGAACTCATCGGTTATTGGGAATTTTTTCACGTATACTAACTAGAGATTGCAATACCGGCATTTCGGAACTCACAATACCGATATGCCGTACTATTTTCATACCGGTATTTCGGTATTTATGAAAAACATGTTTCGTTCACCCTTTTAGAACGTTGAACAGCGTATTGGATTTCTCCAGAAAAACATTTCGCGCGCTATCAAAAGTTGAAAATTTTTACACATTTATCAAAATTTGATAACCTCCTTTACTGGTTAATGCTGCTAGTAGAACTTCCAACTGAGGCAAATTCACTCTCCGATGTTTTGACAATGCGCCATCAGGTAGGTAATACAGTTGGCACAGGAAGAAAGACAACGAGTTCTGCATGTGTCTAAAGGAAGACAAAAGTGTCAGTACTCCTGAGATAATAATAATAATAACAAACACTTAGTAGTACACCAGAGTCTCGTTTGCCTCCCCGCTGGCCCAGTGGTGTAAGCACCGGGCTTTTGCTGTTGCCGCGGAACTACTTCGTAGTTCGGGTCACATTGTTTGCGGCCTAATTATATTTAAAAACCAGGAGTAATTTACCTAAATTATTTTTTTTACTTAATTTAAATTATTTTTCTTTTGCTCCCTTCCTGCCTCATAAACCACCTTTTTCTCCACAGGAGCAGAAAACCCAGGTGGACAGAACGGGTGGTCGGACACCCGTGGAGAATGACTAAGGAATTCACCTTCTTTTCACTCTTGTGAGAAAAAGCACGGTATTCGCAAAATTTAAGAAGACAATACATCCCGGTATTTCAGAAGGCACAGGCAAGAGTCCGAAACGCGGTCAGATGAATAGGCGAGTTGCGGTTTACGACTTCTCCTTGATGAAGGAGGCACTAGCGAAAGTCGTAAAGTACATCGCGGTGTCACAGAAAAGTCGTAACTCAGGCAGAGGAAAGCCCCTTTAAATTCTTCACTATTAATCTGAGCGTTAAAATGGGCCCTATTGAATTCGCAAAAGTACCACCTGCACAACAGGCCAGCTGCCGCGAAAAGGTAGCCAACTGGACCAGCGGTCCAACCAATAGCCACTAAGCCCGAGCACTGGTCAGCTCAGCTGACCAATCCGGACCCCAGGCGAAGAGTTCGTAGAAGATGGTAGGCACGCCCCTATCACGTGAAAATTAAAGGGACGGAAATGTATACACAGACACGAGAGAAGATGGGATGATCATATGGAAAAATTCGTATCGCGATCAGACAGAGGTTAAGGAAAAGAGAGATATAGTCACAGGAGATGAGAACATGAGATCAGATAGAGGAGAAAATGCGTATCGGAGATTAGTATTCGAGATGGTTATCTAGATATGGTTGTTGAAGTACAATTTTCAGAGATAGTCGAGGATGAGACGGATGAGGCTTAGTTAGGAAACGGACATAGTACGCGGTCCCAGCGTGGCAGACAAGATATACAGCGAACCAACCACGCGGTCAACATCCACGAAAGTTTTCATCTACCAGCGTGGGGTTTCAACGAGAGACCACCCTATCCATAAGGAAGGTAAGATGACGTTATTTTCCCCAATTCCAGTTCCCATGTTAACTAGATATATACATATGCATGGTCCCTATGCCTCCTCGAAATAGAGTGAGGGAGTTAATTTAAAGTTAAGCTCAAGGGTGTGACAGGCGTACGCAGCAGTTGACCAGTACACATGGCTAATTCTAATGTTTTTTTAATTTAACGTAACTTTTTATTTGGCCTCCACCTAAAGGATGTAATTGCTTATATATACTTTTTCTATTAATAAACATTGTTAATTACTTAACCTGGTGTAGCTAACTTTATAGGCTGTGTATATTCCTCTAAATTCACAATTTGCGGCATATGGGTTTTTTACGAATACCTCGTAACGAGCCTATATGAAACACAACGCGACGTCCGTAAACTTTGAGATTGGGTTCTTTACATTTATGGGAAAGCAACCTCACTGTTTATCCAATTAGACGAGTAATAAGTATTCCGCGACCACCGTACAACCGGGGTCATGGTAATATTGCCCCTTCGCCCAAGATGTGTCTGGTTTCGAATCCCGGTGACACAAGGACGCTGTTTGTTTTTACGGCACTGGCTAAATTCATTCCCTGGAACCAGTCCTAAATTAGGGACGGACGAGTGCCCATAGCCCATCGGATTGCTCACGGTGTAGTTAAACTCATAAACAGAACAAAAAGAAGAAAAAGCTTTGTCTCCACCATTTAATTGTACGAACAGTCGTAAACGTTACTGAAGTAACAGCACGATCTGATTTATCACGGAACTTATCATCCCTGGTGTGATTGTGGCTATATGTGAGTTTTTCGTTTGCAAATACGCATATTGAAAGACGAAGTTACAAGTGTAAACCTGCCAGCGCTGTTCTGATAAAAAAATTGCAATGTATTTGCAGGCTTCTGATTTATTTGTGCATAGGGATATCTGCAGAATTCTGAGCAAGACAACTGAACGCAAATTCTTTGGTGTAGCCAAACACGTCTTTCGACAAAACAGTTAGCTAATTTTGTAATTATTAAACACTTACTTGGATCGGAAACCTCACAGTTTGGGGTAAACACACTGTCATGAAAAACTGGTTCTCCCCCTAATTTCTTATAACGCTCGATATTTGAACAAATCTCAGTTGATGATAAGTGCTGGGATACTGAAATAAACGTACTTGTGTTTATGGTGTGCAGACAGCCATTATGTTCAAACAGAAAAATTTCTAAGCAGTTTTTCATTTAGTTTCTAGGCACTATACTGCACCAAGTACAAGAATTGCACCCTTACACTAAAAACTGGGTAACTGTGTTCTTAGAGAAGCATATGGTTAATTTTGATTGTGATTATAGCTATTCAGTGCGAAAATAATTTTTGCAGTCCATTTCCTGCAGGAGGTAATACCAGGTCAGAATCAAATTTACACTTAACCACCCCGGTAGCCTAGTGGTATGAGGCGCAGGATTCTAGATATTCTTCTGATATCGGCCTGGTCTCGAGTCTCGGGTGAGGCATAGACGATGCGTTTGTACCACGGCACTGTCTCTCTCACTTCCCTGGAATCAGTGACCCCAAATTCTAGACAGGCGACTGCTAAGGCCCATTGAGTAGTTCACGGTGGTCCCTCAAATGAAAAAAACAACTTATACTTAAGTAATTTGACGAAAATGCGCAATTGTATCGCATGCATGGGTACCTATTTCAAAACAGCCGGAACACATACTTTTTATCAGTAAATGCGAACAGTCAATGACTGCCTGATAGATGCTTTTGTATGAGACTCCACAAGAACTAAAATCTTAGCAAATGACTTTTTGATTTTTTATTAAAAACAGTCGTAAACCTGCAGCAGCTGCCAGATGGTAACATGTAATGATGAAATTGGAAATATTCTCTGTGGGAGCCCAACCTACTAGTGAATGCCATAAAAATTTAATATGCACAAACCCATTCGCTGTAGATATAAAACCTTATAAGGAAATTTTGCTATTAAGCTTTAAAATAAAATACCCACATTTAGTTGGAGCTGTTTTCTTATTCACAGGTGCGTTTCTTATTGAAAAGACCATTCGAATACCGGTGCAATTGAAAGTGTCCGCTGTTAATAAAGTTTGGAGGGAAAAGTCAGCTCGTATTTGAGGCGGAGATATGCAATTGTCTTGAGCTACAAAATAAAGAAACTCGGCTCTGTCTGAAATATCCATTTATTTAAACTGAAATATCCATTATAATTTCGATTTGAAAACACAAAAATTATCTCCTAAAGTAATTTCCAAAGTTTTTGTTTCGGCAAATCTTCTTGCATCATTGCTTCACCTTCTCTACAACCCGAAGAATCTGCATTTCCTTTTCCGTCACGCAACAGTTTCCACAGATAGGGCTCGGGATTGAAGATCTTTGAAGGAGGTCCATTTATTTTTATGAATTTTCGGTTACTGATGTGTGTAACGTTTACAGAGCGTTTATTAAAGCAGCTTTTATTGAACTGTTTGCAGCTGAAATGTAGAGAAAAATTGTATATATATATACGCCCCTGGGACAAAAACTGTGCATCATTATGAGCAGTAAATAATTGCAATAAAGGTATTTTATTAAACCGTAAGCATGTGGAAATGCATTAACAGTTTAATCATTTTTTGCAGATGTTTGGGATACGAGTTCTTACATAGCCAGTATGCATGAGAGCGTGATCGGTGCTGTATTTTACTTTCAAAAACTCCTGTGTGCAACGGACACCCGCAACGAGAAAAAGACTGCTAAATGACATCACAAGGTCACGGAATAGTTCGTTCTTCCAGACTCTGACTTAGTCTTTCTACGTCAACCGGTTAGTTCTTAGCTTTTGAACTAAGAACTAACCGGTTTCTTTTTTTAATATTTGCAGATACCAAATATCTAGGTTGTAACCTAATATCTTCTAAAAAGGCCTGCGGGCTAGGTGATTTTGCAATAGTGGTAATTGTAAATAACCTTTAATAATAGCGTAATGGAACGGGAATGTTTTTTTCATGAAATGTAATGTAATGTAAATATCTTTTAATTGTTGAATTTTAATGAATATGTAAATAATTTAGAATCCTTGCAGTTTTAGAATGTTTTAAAAGTAATCGTGGGAAACTTCTTAAGGATATGATTTTTGAGTTCGATTTGGGAGAGCCAGTAAGTCACCGGAAACGATTAGTTATCGGCGAACTTCCTGGAATGGACAAAAAAACAGGATTTCGTGTATGGATAGCTATAATAGAAGAAGGCTTTTTTAGAGATTTAAAGCGACTCATTAGGAAGGACTTCCGTTCTCGAGAAGAGTTTTCCTTCGGGGAGGGGATTAGGAATGGAGATGGAGACGGAATAAGAAGAAGGTGTTCGGACAGAGGCTTCAGGCTCGTTTTTTGGAAGTAGTGCGGAAGACAAGAGAGAACGAGACTTCGAGGGTAGGAATGATGACGTGTGTTAGGGGAGAAAGCGTCTGACGTGAGTAGAGCGAAGGGGCGAGACGTTGAAGGGAAGGAGTAAATTTTGGGAGGGGAGGTTGTCTCCGCGTACGAGCGGTAACCATGAATGAATAGCGGAGAGTTATGGAGCAAGAGTGATGGTCTAATCACAGGTGACCAGGAGCAATGATTAAATCACGATAATAAAGGATTTTATCAAATGTCAACTCTCTTTCTGTTAAATGATCTATTAGTACTCTATTAATGTGTACAGTGCTCAAGGAACCTGTCAATCTTCTGATTCAAACCTATTTCGGTAATATAAGGAAAGAGATAAAACAGCACTGTGACAATTTGTTAATAGTAGGGAAATGCTCCATTGAGTGCCTTTTACCGGGTTTATATAAAATGTTTACAAATACAAAATATACGGAAACCAATTTTCAAAAGGATATAAAGAGGAGAATAACTTAAATTATTATTCCTTTCTTAAAAATAAAAGTTTAACCGTTGGTAGGATGATATCATTGGACGAATCGGCGTTGGACGAATCGCCCCATTGGACGAATCGGCATTGGACCAATCGCACCATTGGACGAATCGGAATTGAACTAATCGTACTTTAGACGAATAGTCCATTGGACCAATTGTCCCTTTGGACGAATCGGCATTGGACGAATTGTCCGGGACCGGTGACATACTACAGAGGTGAAGCACGTGTCAAGACGACAAATGTTCACCAATACATTCCGTAGGTGTAGTTTAGTCAGTTAGAACTGGCTCTCGAAATAGGAGGCATGGTTCGATCCCTGTCACCGACAAATTAGTATTTCCACGGATGATCTTCAAGAGTGCGCACGTGCTGTTTTAGTTCACCTCAACTCTCAGTGCATCAAAAGTTCGTGTACCGGTAAGGTAGCACTAGGGTTGTAGGAGCTTGTAAAAACTTTGAAATTCAAGGCGGAAACACCTGCCATTAGTAATTTTTGCTGTAAAATCATAGATCACTGGTTGAAGAATGGAACCATGGTAAACCGTGGTGATGAGAAGAAAAAAAGAGAAAAAAAAGATGAAATTCTTTCATCAAACTCGTAAGGTGATCTTCTGAAATCCTGTAAAACGCATTCAACTGAAAAAATTCCGAAATAGTGCTTGAAGATGTTCAAGACATTGGCATTACATCTAGTATTAAAAACAAGAAATACGTAGTACAATGAAGAGTATATTAAATTAGGCTTTTCATTTACAGGAGGTGAGGACTATCGATACCCACAATGTGGCGTTTGTGGAAGCAAAACAGCAGCTTGAAACCTTCACTCTTGTCTCGTTATTTTGAAACTAAGCACCAAAGTCTTGCAAATAAACCAGTTATTTTTTTAAACGGAAATCCAAAGAACACAAAGTATATAACATAATAATTTCTAAATTTCCCTTCATAATCAAGATAGTGAAAAGCAATTAAAGTATCGTACTTGATAAGCTATCAAATAGGAAAAGCTGGGGAAGCCCATACTGTTGCGGAAAATCTGATGTTACCGTGTGCGAAAGCAATTGTCAAGTGCATGTTTGGTGACAGTTCGGCAAAAAAATTGGACCTTTCTAACAACACAATGTCTCGCCGAATCCGCGAAACGTCTAAGGATGTTGAACCTGTTATTATAGAATGGGTGAGAAAAAGTGCTATGTACGCTCAGCGGTTAGATGAGATCACAGACATTTCTAATCTAGCAATGTTAATTGTATTTCTATAATGCCTGAATGATGGTAAAGTGGAGGAAAACAGGCTGTCTTGTCGACCATTAAAAGAGCTTACAACTTGGTGAGGACGTTTTTAATTTAATCAACTCGTATTTTGAAGAAAATAAAATTGAATTATCTTCTTGCTGTGGAATTTGTACAGATGGTGCAAAATCGATTACAGGACAATTTGTGGGCTTAGTTACTCGCATCAAAAATATATGTGCGAATATTTCTTGGACGCATTGTATTATTTATAGGCACGCATTGGCATCAAGACGAATGCTGAAACAATTAAAATGTGGGTTTGAGGAAGCTGTCAGAGTTGTCAACTTTATAAAATGGAAACCAACTAATTCCAGACTATTTACTTCCTTATGCAAGGATATGGACATCCAGCATGTTACTGTTTTGATGCACACTGATATTAGATGGCTCTCACGTGGCAAAGTGCTTATGCGTGTGTTTGAATTGAAACAGTAATTAACTGTTTTCTTTGAAGATCACCCTTTTCATATTGGTGGCTGTGTAGAAATCACACATGGCTTCAAAGAATAGCATATTTGGTAGATACATTTCCGAAAATAAATTAACTTTCCCTTTTACCTGGTAAACGAACTTTATTTATCATAACAAGGTTCAAATACGACCATTTTCACTGTTCAACATCGAGTGGAAAATATGCTAAAAATGTTAAAATTCTGGGAAGAAGGTATTGAGAACAGTACCAAGTGTTTCACCACCTTACACAACGTTTTGACAGAAAAAAAACTGACTTTACTCTACAATGTCAAAAACAATATCAAATGTCTCTTGAAGTCTTTAATTGTGACTTTTAAGGAGTGTTTTCCACTAGTCTCCAAGAAATTAAATTGGATTCGTAATCCATTTAACGAGTCTTTCACGTCGCTAGCTGCTGTCCTCTCTATGACAGAAAAAGAAAATCTTGCTGATATTTCGACTGATTTTGGACTTTGATCTATTCAAGAGTGAAAGCCTTACACATTTTTGGCTTGCGTTAAAATCAAAGTAGCCTTCGCTTAGTGACCAAGCTGTTAAAATAGCTTTGCTATTTTAAACTATCTACATGTGCGAAAGAGTTTCCTCTGTCTACACCTCGCTGAAGTCAAAATTTTGAAACAAATTTGAAAGAAAGCAAGTATGTGACTATGTTTGTGTTTTCCTTTTTTGAGGGATTAACGACCACAGTGAGCAACTCAATGGGCTATAAGCAATCATCCGTCCCTAATTTAGGGCCACTAGCTCCAGGGAAGAGAAAGAGCCAGTACCGTAAGGCAAACACAACATCCATGCCTCACTGGGATTCGAATCCGCATCCACTTGGAGGAATGGTCACAAGTCCGCGATTAGACCTCTGAGCCACCTGTGTTTTGTCGAACCGAATATTGATGCACTTTGTTCTACTTACTAAACCCAGAAACATCATTAAAATTCTGAGTTACTTTCATTCGCAAGTATTAATATCATTATAATTATTTTTCGATATTGATTTGTTACAGTTACAAATCGTTTAACATTTGTTTCAAACATTTGTTTCAGGAATATTTCGTACTTATTTCCTGGGTATTTAATCATTAATTTACATTTTATAATACAGTAGGTATACTTTTTGATGTTAAAATCTTTTAGTTTTACAAAATATATATTCCTGAAATAATTTTTGTAAGGAAGTTACAGATTTTTTTTAAAGAATGTGAAAAAACAAAGCAAAAAACAGTATGCCAAAGGAAGAGAAATGTGAAAGAAACCGTAATCTGATGAGCTCACATTGAGCTCATCAGACGGAAAACATTCTGATATTTATTCGAAAAACAGTATGCCAAAGGGTTTTCACGTTATGTAATGCCCGATAAAAACTCAAATCACTATCAAGCATGCTTAGCAATACTAAGAAAAATGTTATCCGAAATAAATAGAATATAAGTGAATCATCAATTTTTTGCTAGCTGCCCTTTTGCTTAAGCTTGGCATATGTTTTGAAAATACAAACTTTATTTTTTTGACATTATTTAATTTATTTTCAATAAAGCCAAGCGTACTCGGTTTCTCTCCCGCGGTTCAGGATTTACGTCATGTTCGCTTGTTTTCTTTATAAAATCCCCCAGAAGAATTAATTTCTCTTTGACGTCCGTTCTTGCTCATTTCCGCACATGACCTAGTTCTTATTTTCAGTTTAATTGCGAGGAAACTTTATTACAGCATTTTCAGTTTTCATCAAATCATTTCTTTTGAGCTCAAATGCCATATGCCTCAGCCTCTCTCCATAAATAATAGGTTTATTTTTATTTTCCTTCTTTAACTTTAGAATGGACGACCTCATTTATTCAGTTGCCGAGCCCTTTATTGAAAGTAGCAGACGCATTGTGATTCATGTCTGTAATAGTGCAATGAGTGAAAGAGAAAGTCGATTTCGTCATAATTTCGCTGTTGAGATTTGCTGTTATTTTTATCAAAAGAACCTGCTTTTCATATTCTTCTTTGACAACAAAGATTCTACACATCTATGATAGTTGGCTTTATCATTGAAATGCCAAAATCCTACTTGCGAACTTCTGCAGAAATCGCACACTTTTCAACTTTTAACACGCAGAAGGTAAATGGCATGCTGTAAATGACACACGTGCAAGCACAATTAATAAAGCTTTCTTTGTATTGTTTCATATTCAGTAACAAATGTGAAATGAAAACTACAGATGAAAACTGACCTGGTAATTTCAGCTATCGAGGCTTTTCCGTGGCAGGAACTTAATTATAAATTAGATGAAGATTTTTTCAGGAAGTATTGACGGTTTCTATTCATGTAACCGATGCATGTCGCATGGATAAATATGGAGGCTCACTTTGGAAACCAAGCAGCAAATCTGACTAACTGCTTTCTACAATATTTATTTACAATAAACACTGTTTTAAACAGACAGAAGACAGTAATCCATCATGTAACTAGCTCTGATGTGTGGAGCATAAAGTTTTGGTACAACAGTTCGCGATGAAAATCTTGCAGAAATTTGGACAATGACTTTCAGAAAAATGTTTAGTCTAAAGAAACAATGAGATGAAATGATGCCGTTGAAGATATCGATTGACATTCTAAAAATTCTGAGATGCGAAACAAGTGGTTAGGATAGAGATTTCTTACTTTTGAATATTTAAGAAGCATATATTTATAGTGTCAATATTTTTCTGCGGTACTCGAAATACTCAAATGAAATTGTAAAACAGACGATCTGTTCGGATTCTCTGAAAGTCGCTGTTTTTTCACGTAAAATTTTTTTGAGGTTAAAAACCAACCAGAAGTCTCACATGAATATATCAGAAGAATAAAGAGGTTGCTCCCATTAGTTTGATATGAATTGTCTTCAAGAAATCCGCTGGTGTTTTGCTGTATGAGAAGAGTAGTTTTCCTCGTACAATATTAAGCATCTGATGTGGAACTTCTTCAAAACGCAGGCAGATGTTTCGTGGAGTATCAGTTAACCGTAGTTGCCTTCTGGTTTTCCGGATCAACGATTTTGACGGGACTCCATATTTCACCTCGGAATTCAACGATTTCCATGAGCATCCAAGGCTATTAAGATTCGTCTGTACCTAATTGAAGGTACTTCATTACGAACGACAGACAGACCCAGTGTTGTAGGGCTGCCACACCATCCATACCTTATCCTAAACTCGAACCAGAGCTTAACATGATTACTAGAATTCCGCGCCTCTGATGATATACACCAATGAGCTATTAAATTATGACCACCCCCATCTTAGAGAAATAAGCGCGCCTGGAGACCGAACGGAGTAGTACTGTATATATACAACCCGAGAACCGGCTTTCGGTTAGTAGAGTGTTCGAAGCAGGGCTGATAGAATACTAGGGCTGGTTCATTCCTTTGAAGAAACTTTGCCGCCACGGATCCCCTCAGCGATGACTGATGACCTGTTTCTGACGTCACTGTGTTGGAACCAAGGCTAACTAGAAAGACAGGCTCCGGTGCCGAGACGAGCTACGGAGGTCACGTGACCACGGTAGTGCTGTTGTCGTCAGTATCGGCGTTGGTTTTTGAGTCAACGAGCAAGGAGATTTGAAGCTGCGTTTTTGATGTTCAAAAACAAACCATAAGAGAATAAATTAAACGTTTAAAAAGACCAGAATTAAAATTAATCAGTCCAGTTTTTCACTGAAGTGAATTATTTAATACTTCCTATCTTGACAAACTTTCACTTCACTGAATTAATAATCCCGTATTTTTTTCGGTGAAAACAAATTTGATTTTTTTTTTCCGTGCGTAAATACAGCTATAGCACGCACTACACACACAAGTACACAATTTATAAACGATTTTCCCTTAAAAATATATACGCTAAAAATTATTCGCCTTCCGCCACTATAAAGTTGAAAATAAAAGTTTCCCATTTCGATCTAGAAGTTCGCCATAGGTATGCTGGAAAATTATGAGAATCATGATTTTTTAAGGACTTTATGACTAATATACATCATTTTCCAGGTTTGATTTTTTTTTAATTTTTACCATATGTATTATAAATATATGCGTTTATTGTAATAAATTAATATAGAAAGAAAAAGTTACCTCAATAACTGTGAAACAGCTAAGATTGATTCTCCACCACCCACTTATTTTTTCTCTACACAGTGAGTTTATTATTGTTGCATTCTTATTTTACTTAGTAATATCATAAACCAAAAAACAAAACATCAATTATGATTAATAACTTTTAGTAAACACTTTAAGATTTATTAAGCTTTCTTTATTAACTGAACCAGTTCATCCAATTTTGTTTTCTTTTTTTTTTTTTTTTTTTTTTTTTTTTTTTTTTTCTGTTCCTAAAACTGTGACTTTGTAATGAGCTATGAATTCCCTGTATTTTCTTCTGAGCAGTCAGTATTTTCCATAAGGCTTGCTATAGTGTTCCCTCCTGGCTGGGGAATCCTTGAAACGCCAATAGAGTGAAGAAAATAACTCGTTTAAATTCTATTCAAAAACCTTTACACTGTCTTGAAATGCACCATTGACAATATGTAGTCCGCAACTTCGAATGTCAATGTATCCATTGAATCCTCACGTAGCTGATTTTGCAGCACGTCGTAGAACTTCGAGTTGACAGCTGGACCATCCATAGACAACTGGATTAGCTTTCTCAAGCTTTAGCTTTTCAACACAAAAATTAAAGTTTTCCAAACCGATGTCAGCTGGTGCACACTTTAAAAATTTTGATCCATAGCACCTAGTAATAACTTTATTATAAACTATGAAAGAACAAGAACATCCATTTGTTTGCATTGAGTTTTCCTATTTAAACTCTTGTCAAATAACAGAACAAATTCATCATGATTTACATATTCTGTTAACAAAAACAGAAAATATGGTGAAATAGCATAACAACAAAGATGTGCATTTTTATTTTCACCATATGTCTTTTGCTATACGGCTGTCAGGAAATATGGCAAAAAAAGTTTGTCTTTTTGTTTGCACGAGTTATATGCAGAGTAGCAAAATGTAGATGTAAGAGCGCATGCTCTACGCTGATAGCTTCCAAATTGTTAGCGGATTTTGCCGATAGTGTTTGCTGGTAGATTAAAAACAATGAAAATGTTATTTACAGCATTTAAAACACTTGCTCAAGAATTTACTAATATTAATATACTTAATTTGATTTTAACTAGAAAAACTTTGAATTCTTTGGTTTATACAGACATTTCTGGCCTCTGGATTTCATTGAGACCTGGTTCTCAATGTATAAGCCCTGTATCAAAAGTTTTGTTTACACAAAAACAGTTTCAATTTTATTGCCAGATTCTTCTTAAAGTTGCCAGTTATTAAAATCTTTTTCTTATGTATTTTGTAAGTCTACTAGTTTTGAATTAAGCTGGTCAAAATGCTATTTATAATTTTTGAAGGTTCATTAATGGAAGTGTTTTTCTGGGTATAAAAACTTTCTTTAATTAGTCTCTTGATTTTATGAGGTTTATAGTAAAATATTTTAATGTTTTACCATAAAGGTCCATTTCACACATATTGCAGCACATTCAACTGTAATGTACTTATTTTGGCCTCATCGGAATCTGTAATGTTCTAGTAATTATTTAATGTTTTATTAATTTTTCTTTAAATTATGTAATTCTATTTTTATCATGGTTTGTGCTTCGCTGGTTTGCAGCAAGTTTTCTGTTTCAGGGGTTGTGTACGCAGATACATTTTATTTTTATACAACTCTGGTTATATGAATAGTTGCTATATATAAGTTTCATAGCCCACAGCACCTCTGATCTCAGATATTCCGTGTGGGGTCACAAAAGCTCCCACATTTGTATTGCTTCAGCTTGAAGCTTACGTTTCTTTTCATGAGCTTTACGGTGGGAGACAGCTTTTCCACGTGGCATTGCACTTTCATGTAATCACTAATGGTGGTACGTGTAGAAATAGCAGCATTTGCACATTTATCAAGTTCCAAATGTATTTTACCTTTCATGCAGCTTTTCAATCCAGATACACCCATGTTGGAAATATCAAAGTTTCTCTAACCAAACTTCTTGGAATACACGTTTTCCAGTTATACTCCAAAAGAAGGAATAAAATAATCCATAACCAACGATCGAACAACAAACCACAACCTCGTTGTTTAATGAACAAAGTAACAAACGTGAGCGATAGAATGGAAAACACAAACAGGTGAACACGAACAAGCAATAAAATATGGAGCTCAAAGATTAAAGTACCTAACGAGCGTTTCTCAGGACACGTAACAGCGCGAGCGGTATTGGTTATTAAGCCCACGTGGCCACTGCTAGACGCTGAAGCTTCAGCGGTGGAGACATACTTTTAACGGAGAGTGCTCCCGCGTACACCCATAATACATTTTGCAAGTCTATGAAAGATGTTCCCATTGACTATTTCATCTCACTTCATAGTTGTACACATAATTCATGCTAATCAGTCACTGCTCACAGAATTTATGCGTTTTGATTAGTTTTTGATAATAAAAAAAAATCAACTTACCTTCAGGCGGCAGTCTTCCAATTTTCTGGGACATGAAGCAAGAAATACTATCAAAAAGAGACAGATGGGCACAATTTTTACATATGTGCCACAAATGCCTATTTCAAATAGTTTCAAAGAAGGCAGGTGCTGGTCATCACTAGCTGCAACTGTATTCAGCTTCAGAATATTTCCCCCAACTTTATGTTTTTCCTTATCAGGTTGTAGGAACCTGCATCATCAAAATTTGCCACACACACACACAGCAATTTTATTTTATAAAACACTAACCATGTGAAAAATCAAGGTTGGTAACAAAGACATTTGACAATGCGTTCCCAAACACTCCAGCATTAAAATTACAATTTTACCACTAGCTAACACTTTAATACTAACCTGCAATTTCATTTACAATAAAAACACATACTAGCTTTTCAATTTTTTAATTTTTCTAGCAGTACATTTATCACTATCTCTAAAATCATTCCTAACTTTAATTAAATTATTAATCATAATTTTGCTCGAACGCAAACATATGCCTTCTAATACACTACGAAGGTTTTTTTACAGATGCATTGTTCTGTTAATCGGCATAAAAAAATATCATGCTGTGAAAGTTTAATAGCACTCAGTTTGTACAACAGGGAGAGTTGATTTTGAACACTGTAAAACTTTTCAGCAAAGGACTCAATTTTTTTAAAACATGCCAGACTACAGCAGTAGCATATAAAGCACACTCAGTAGGAACAACTAACTTACCTCTGTATAATTCTTTAATCAATTCACAAGGTACTGAGGAAACTTCAATATCAATTTCTTTATCAGACTGTAACCAAAATGTGCACTCAATGCATTTACCTAATTGTAACTGTTTCCTAACTGTAAAACCACAAATGTATGTTAAATTTATTAAAATATCATTGGGCACACTCTCTAATGTGAAATCTTCATCCAACACGTTAAGAAAGGGAGATACATCAACATTGTAAGTGCAGTCTTCTTTACCAGGAAGTAGAGTTTTCAAGTGTACATTACCATTGAGGGAACTTAAAAGTACCATACTTTTGAACCTTAGTTTCCGCTCACTTTCAAGAAGCTGCACAAAGCTTATATAATAATTTGCTCCACTCAGCTGCCTGTAGTTTCCAAACCTACCTTCCAAATCGTCATTCTGGAACTTCCCAAGTAACAGATAATCAACTTTATACATTTTAAAAAGATAGGGTACAAGTTCTAAAAAAGTATCAGTAGTTGTAATTAATGACTGAAATGTTTGTGCAGTTAAAGCATCGGCAATGGGGACCGTGGTCCTCTATTTTTTTAACCACAAAGACATGGATTTAAAAAATTTAATTGAAAATCTTCATTCTCTCTAATTGGTTCCCTATATTTATCATTAAATCACTTACCTTCAAATGCACTCTGCACATTTGCTATTTTCCACCATGTAGAAAAAATCTCTATAAACTGACAAGTTGCCTCATAACCAGGGAACATGGCATGCTTACTTGTTGCAATGCACTTTAGAGCGGCAATATTTTTTTCATTTATTATTCGCAGAGCAAATTTCACATTTTGCTTTTGTACACTTGAAGGATACAAAACTTTAGCAGACAAAAGATGACCATATTTAGCAAGAGAATTTTTTCTAATTCATATAATAATTCTAGATGTTTATATTGAGCTTTTAAAAGCAAATCATTATTGACCATATCCGGAAATATGATGCAACGATTCTCACCTTTTTTTGTTATCCAGTTATTCCTAATACACTTAATTATATGAACAGAATCAAATATAAAAAACAATAACCTGGAACTGTCAACAGGGTGAATAATACTTGGTTGCAGAATTTTGTTAGGGGTTAAAAGTTCAAATGCTTTCCTATTAATTGCATTATTATCAGAAATCAAGGAAAGAACTTGAAAGCCAACCTTTTCAATTTCAACAATTACATTCAAAATCATCAATTTTAACTGTTCAGATGTTAAACTGTGAACAGGTGTAATACTTACCACATCTTTATATTTTGAAAACAAAGCTGAAATCATAAAGACTTGTGCAGTTTTTGCAGTTTTGCTGACATCAAACTGGCTACTACCAAATATTGATCCACCTTTGAAACTCATTTGTGGTTCAATGTATATTTCATCTAATAACAAGTTCACAACAAGCTCGTGTTGTTTTAAGTGTTGAATTTTACTTTTCAAATAGGTAACACTTCCTTGAAGAGTACTGCCTGAAATGGAAAATCTGTTAATTAGTTTTTGCAAGTTACGGGGATGTGGAAGGTACAAACATTTACTTTTGTAGAGGGCATAGTACGTTGAAGAAGAGTGGACATATATCCAAGATGCTAGAACCATGGTATTATTGCTATAATTTCTTCGTTTTTTTGGCATTTGGTGAATTTTTAACTGCTCACAAAAAAACTGTAATTGAGGTGAATCAGAAGACTGCAATGCGACAATAGCTGAATCTACAACATTTACTTCATCCTGCGTAACTGTTTGTTTTTCAACAAATGCTACCAATTCATCAAAATCATTTAGAGAATTCAAAACCTTCAAACTCTTAGGCAACCTGTTTTTACTAATCTTAATCTTACCTGCATAAATTTCAAATTCAAGATCATTAAATACAACAATGGATCCTGCAAGACAAGGTAAAGAACATGTAAAATCAACATAACAAAAAATAGTTTTACGATCATTACTTACAACTGTCCATTCCCTTTTGAATTTGTCTTTGTTTTCAAGATAATGCGTAATCAGATCCTGAGAGCAATTAATTTTTCTTTTCTCCAAATACTTGTTGTGATCTAAAAGACTTTGCTTTATAGCATTCTCAAAGTGAGATTCTTCCACATCTGCAAGCCTTCGAGTTGTACTAGGTGCAGCAGTTAAATAATGTGGTGCATTAGGGAATATTGTGGGCACAGACCCATCCTGCAGTGCTGGCACCTGTCGCTCAAATTCTTTTAACTCTCCATTGACAACCAGTTTGTCGACACGAATTACACATGATTCATGAAAATGCTTGATACAAACAACTGGATTTTTCTTACCTGTAAGATCTGTGGGAATTTTTCTAAGCCACTGACTCCTTAGGGGTTCTTTCTTTGGCAACTGAAACGTAGAGACCTTTTCATTCTGGCTTCTATAGTTTGATTTGCAACCAAATACACTACAAGTTCTGGGCATGATCAGTTTTTGTATTTGGGCTTCAATTTATCAATCTGTTGTTTACAAAAAAAAAAAAAGAGCATTCAGGAATGTTGTTTTAACTTGTTAAAGGCCTTAGGAGAAACATGAACCCCAGGAGGCCAAATATTACTTCATCTCTGTACACATTAAATACAGTCTACAAAGAAATTAGGGTTTATTTTTTCACTATAACCAGAACCAAATGTTTTTAAATTCTCTGATGTGAGAACACATTCTGTTGCCTTATTTCATGTTTGTCACAGAAAATGGAAAATCAAAGTAACAAACAGGCGATACTGGTGTTTCTGCCAAAAATGAAGCCAAAATTTTAAGTGTAAATAATATAGCAGGAAAATCACTAGAGTAATACTTGTTAACTGTCTTGCAAGTTAAGGAAAATAGTAAAAATTAATTCTAAATCGAGTCTTTCTATGCTAAACGAATGTTAAATTTGTATAACCACAGTTAATGGTATAAAACATTTGTTCAAACGGAAGGCAATCGTTGAACTCTATTCAGTTATATGTATGTTGCTATGTCTAACAAGTCAGCATTTCGTGAAAAAAAAAAACTGCACAAGATATAAAAATTATCGCTTTGGTTCGAAATATTGTGAATTTAATTAAAATCTAACTATCCCGTAAATCCATTGAGTCAAAGCAATACTAAACGTATTACACTTTGAAAACTTCAAAACAATATGCAACAACGTGGTGTTCGACTGCCTGACTGAGGCACGTCGCTAAGGTAAATGAAAATAGTTTATTAGCTGCAATTAGAATAAAATAAGAACACCACAAGAGTCCAATCCACGGAAATTATAAAAAAAAAGTTCCTTCCATTCTTTGTAACTAACAGTTTCTTATCAAATAACTGACAAGCACAGACAGTGAAGTAACGTTTAGGCCTAAATGTGCTACAACTCTAAACCCATTTACAGAAAAAAATCACTTTTCTACTTACCAAAATTATTTTGTGTAATCCTTATGAGTGAACATGCACTTTTAAGCACATGTGTGGGATGTTTAATAGATTTATATATTGCACACACTTCAAAATGTAGAGAAAAATACCACCAGTAACAATGTCAAACGACAGCACACAGACGATAGCGTCAGCCACTGACTCAGCCTCGCGACAGACAGCACTACCGTGATCACGTGATTTCTCTGCACCGGAGCCTGTCTTTCTAGTTAGCCTTGGTTGGAACTCGGGTTGGAAACGTGAAGCTCCCGTGAAGGGTCTCTCTACTTACGCTGCATTCTTTTCTTTGCTTTGTGTGGATAAGTATTCAGCTCTTAAAACTTGCTCTTAGAGAAATCGTTTAGTTAGTTTACATTGAAATACTTATAACAATGTCGAGTTGTGATGTGGCTACTTGTAAGAATCATTACAAAAAAACTAAAGGTCAGTCTCAGTGTATTGTGTACCATGCATTTCCTTTGAAAAATCCAGATTTGGTGAAAGAATGGCTGAACAAGTGCTATGGGTCAGACTCTGTGAATGTAGCGAATGCTAGAGTTTGCAGCGAACATTTTCATTCTTCCGATTACGAAGATGATTTAAAAAATCACCTACTTGGACTCACGGAGAAAAAAATACTGAAACAAAACGCGGTGCCTATCTTGAATCTGCCAAACTATCAGCAAAACGGACACTGTGTCACTCCACGATGTAACAGAAAGCGCAAACGAGATACTTTAAAAAGTACCTTCGATCGAATGGATAATTTAAGTCCGAAAAAGGTTTGTGTGCAAGAAACGCAGGATCTCTGTTATGAAGTTGATGAAACATCAGGTGATATCAGTTGTTCTTCCTGTATCAAATAACGGAAGAAAATAGATTGCTGCTTGAAAATGTTGCATCCCTTAAAAAAGAAATTCAACTTTTAAAACTGGAGAGAAACAAGGAGTTAAAAATGAAAACTAACGGAAGAGAAAATTACGAATGTAACGACTGTTGTGTGAAAACAGAGTTTTGAAAACGAAGCTGAAAATTAGTGATTTAAAGAATAAAAAACTGTTAAAAATGGAAGCGCGTATTAAAAGTGTATTAACTGCGACACAACTGCAAGCACTAGTTGAAGGAAAAAGAAAAAATATTTGGAAAGCTGAAGACATTTCCAGTGGGATTGTAATTAGAGCACTTTCTAGAAAGAGTTACGATTTTTGGAAAAATAAAATAGGCATTCCACTACCAAGTGCGAGCACGCTTTGAAAAGGTGGTGCGAAAAATTCTCTTGCAGACCAGGAATTTTACGCAATGTGCTATTGCTTATGAAAAAAGGCTCTGAAACTATGACCGAAACCGAAAAAGTTTGCATTTTAAGTTTCGATGAAAATGCACATAGATAGAAAATTGTGCTACGATGCCACTGATGATCAAATTTTAGGTCCATTTTCTAGAGTTCAGTTTGTGTTGGCGAGAGGAATCCTGTCTCCATGGAAACAACCAGTGTTTTTTTGATTTCCAGAAGACTATGACTAAGGAATTACTTTTTTCAGTTATAAAGGCAGTGGAAAACAGTGGCGTAAAAGTGAAAGCCATTGTTTCTGATTTAGGAGGTTGTTCTACTTTATGGAAAGAACTTCAGATTTGCTTAGAATTATCCTCATTTCCTCATCCATATCAAGAAGAAAAACGTATTTGGGTTTTCGCTGATCTTCCACATTACTTAAAACTCCTTTGAAATCATTTTTTGGATAATGGAGTAGTATTAGAAGATGGTACCCATCTAACATCAAAAATTATAGAAGACATTTTCGAAAAGGATCGCGGCGAGTTCAAAATTTGTCACAAATTAAAACCTTGTTTTTTAAATGTGACAGGCAAAAGGTCGCGCCTGCCCAAACGAAAGGCAAAAGGTCGCGCCTGCCCAAACCCTTTTTTCCGCAACAACAGCAAAAGCAATTCAGTTACTGACTGGCAATAAAAAAGCTTCGAATTTTTTTGAACTGGTGGACTCGTTTTTTGATGTCATGAACAGTAGTCGTCCACACCCACCCAGTAATAAGCCACTGCAAGCAGCCTTTGGGATCGAATCATACGTTACAAGACAAAAAAAATATTATCACTTAAGAGTAACGCGATATCTGGAATGAGATTGTTTGGAAAGAAGAAGATATTGCCGTTTCAAAAGGGTATACTGGTTTCGATATCATCACTTCTCGGACTGCACACAAATTTGAAATCCATTGGAGTAACCTACATTATGACATCCCGTTTTACTCAAGATGCCCTTGAAAGTTTATTTAGTCAAATAAGAGGAATCGGAAATTTTTATGACCATCCTTCTCAAGTTGAAGTGATCAGTCGTTTGAAACAATTGCTTTTGGCAAATAAATTACCAGGTCTTTCAGACAAAGTGAACACCTGTGAAACACCTGCTTCAGTTGATTGCTATCTGACTGCAGATTTACTTAAGAGCGCTTTCGCAGAGAAAGATATCCAAGAAATTGTTAAATTGTCTTGCAATGATGTGACCGATGATCAGATGTGTACAAATTTATGTAATGAACCTGTGTCAATGTCGTGGAAAGCTGATGAAAACAGCTCAAGTTCTTGCCTTTCACAGAACACGAAGCCCTCAAATATGTGGCCGGATACATTGCCTATCGAGTTCGAGAAAAAGATCCTTCTCTGGGCACTGTTTCACATAAAGTAGGTGATGGTTTCGATTCCTCCGTTTGGATCAATTTAATTTCACAGGGAGGGTTAACTATACCAACAGCAGATTGACTTAAAACAATTGAAGAATTCGAAACCATATTTATTGCGATTCACGGAAAAGAAGGGGCTCACAAAGGAAAACAGGTTACCCAAGAGTTAAAGAGAATATTGGAAGAAAGATACCCACACGTTTCTAAAGAGGCAATCAGAATTTATTCTCGTGTAAGAACATTCATCAGGCTACGACATCTCAATCGAAAAGCATCACTTCAGAAAAGAAAATCTGAGAAGAAGATGAAAAAGTGATTGCAGTCCAGTCATTGCGCCCAAAGCTCTCGGAATTAAAGTGTGGTCGGATGCCTGAACACAACAGGAATTTTTGTTTTCGTTCGTTCGGTAAGTTAACTTTTTAACTGTGCGTGATTTTAAAAACAGATTTCATATTTCACATGTTTCTAAATATATGATGGTAAATAACCAAAATGAAATTATGGGAACGCAATGCAGCTACGTGTTTTTCCTGAAAGAAATACCGATACGAAAGGAATGCCTCTCGTTCATTTAAATGTTCTTCGAAGCCTTTTAATTGAAATTCTGAGGATCTTTTTGCTATCGAATTATTAAAATACCACTTTTCCCCTATAGTGAAATAAATATTGTATTTTATGGAAGGAAAATTTGCAGCTCCGTTTCGGGGGGGTTCTCAATTTATTTTCCTTGGTGAAAAATACTAATTCTTTTGCCTCTGGCAACGAAGAGAAACAAAAAAACTAGGGCAAATAGCTGACTACATGCGCAAAATTTTACTTGTTTACCGGGCATTCAGTGTCAGTTACTTCAGTGCATAAGGAGAAACTTTAAAGCGCGGGTGTAGTTAACGAGATGTTAAAAAACGTAGGCGTTAAATTCATAAGAAATTCCATGCACCGTATGTAAAAAAATATTAATTTAATATATAACTGCATATATAGCAGTAATTCAGAATGCAAGAGCATCTGATGTTCAACCAAAGTGGGGGCCACTATAGAAAAATATATATTCATTAATTCATAGATTTTTAACAAGAGTATACAAATGAATAAGGACATTGTGTTACCTTTCATTGAGTTGTTACCTTAAAAGTAGTACATTACTGCTTTACGTGAAAAAACAAAATAAAAACAATACTGATTCAGAAAGACGTCGAAGACTCACTACGAAAACACCGCAAATAAAGTTTAAGGAAAAACGAAAAATAAGCATACGAAAAAATTTGCAATTTTAAGATAACTCTTCGAAATTTAAGAAATTAAACAGAAAAAGAAACGTTGTAAGAAAAACCTGTTCACTTCAGGTGATTTATTTGTGTAATCTCGCAGATCAAATATATTTTAATGTACACATCTGCTGGAGCAAGATGCTGGCAGGAAAACTTGTGACCTGAAAATTTAAACGTATTGTGTGAATGTAATGAAAATTTTCATTTGTCATTAGTTATACTCCAGCCTTTTCTCTTTGTATTTAAGTGTGTTAAATACCTAGAATGAATCATTTGCTACATTTCTTTGCAAAAGGCACTGGAATGCTCGTTAGCTTTCATTCCTTCACTGCAGTCATCCAGTGCAGCGATCAGCTCCGTTCCAACATACTGACGTCACACGCTGGCGTTCGTAGGGATCCGTGAGTTCGAAGCCTATGACCCAGCCCTTGTATTCTACAGCCCTGGTTCGAAGTCATAATGGGAAAAGCTGCCGAATTATCGGAGTTTGATAAAGGACAGATTGTGATGGCACGGCACCTCGGAACTACGATCTCGGAAACGGCGCAGCATGTGGTTGTTCACGTGCCGCTGTAGTCAGTACGTATCAAAAGTGGTGCAAGGAACATGCTGGTGACTCTGTTATTTCCCTGGCCTCCAAATTCATCTGACATGAACCGAACCGAACATTTGTGGTTCGACTTGGAAAAGCGGGTTCGCACTAAATCACTACCCCCCCCCCGTCCTGAAATGTACAGGAACTGGAGGACCTGCTGTTGACATTATGGTACCAGATACCCCAGGATACCTATCGCTACCTCATTGAATCGATGCGTCGCCGAGTGGCTGCTGTTTTGCGGGCTGAAAGGGGTCCTACAGCTTATTAGGTAGGTGGTCATAATGTAATGTTTCATCGGTATATATAAGGGATATATGCCATGCTCGTCAAATGCAGTCTTCTACATTTGACAAAGCATGGCATATATCATTTTCTTCGTTGTACATTGTGTTTCTCTGTTGCTGGCATTGATTCACTTTTCTGGACCTACACGCTGTCTTCTTGATGGGCTGGAAAATTGTTAAAGGGTGCGTAAGTTTGGTCACATGTTATGATGGTCAAAATGATGAGGAAGCTGCTATAATAATCAAATAATGAGGAAGGAACTTTCGTCAAGTTTCTTGGTGGATTTAGATATGCTCTATTTCTTGAAACGATAAGTGTTAAATTGCGTAGCACTCTACTAGAAACATTTGTTTTAACGATTTTCTCGTGTAAAATAGTAAAGTGTGTAGCTGATCCAATGCAGAAGATTTTTTGCTCGACGGCCAGTTTTTCTGAGATTACCACTGAGCGAGAGGTTCAACAACGGAAATCTCCCGTGTGCGAGTTGCTGCCTACTTAAACTACCAAATGCAGAAGCACGAAAAGTGTCATCTATAAACACATGATGTGTCTTTATTTTCATTCAAACCAACTTAAAATTGCATAATACTGTTCTTGTGATATCAACATGATTACTCCAAAACTTACGTCGCTGCTGTTTGCCAGACGAAATTCAGAATAATTTGCAAAACCTTTGCTTCCCTCGCCTGTATGCAGTTGCAAACATTCCTGCATAATACGTATTAAGAGAATACAACGTGGTTTGTCACAAATATTTATTTTTCAAGTCGACCATGATTTCGCTGGGTATTGACCTAGCCAGGTCAATGCTCAGATGATTATTGATGAAGCTAGCTCAGTACCCAGCGAAATCATAGTCGACTTGAAAAAATAAATATTTGGGTCAAACCACGTTGTTATTCTCTTAATACGCATATTCGTCACAAGACTGTAGTCTTTGAGATCAAGAATCTCGCATAATACTTTTCCCACAGCTCTGAGCTTTCGGATAGGCATTCGTATAAATGAAATTTGCTGCGTTTTTGTAGATTCTGACAGGTATTATTAATAGGCGAAGTTAAAACATAAAGAGATATATCTTGAACTTCTCGCTGAATGCCGATGCGGAAACTTGAAATTGCTCCGAACGGAGAACAACGCAGAAAAATGCAATACTAAAATTGCTCCGAACAGAGAACAACTCGAAAGAATTAAGAAGTCCTACACCGGAGGTGGCAAACACAGGATAGAATGCAATACAACAGGATGGTTCTTGCAGCTAAGATCATTAGAGAATCCAACTCATATTAGAGAAGAACGAGAATGGCTAAATTACATTGTCATTAATGCGAAAGCTACCAATACTGTGCTATTGACTAGTTTCACGGCACTGTTAAGCTGCATCGGCATATACTATATCGGAGTCTGATTCAGAACTCTACGCAACACAAATCGGGAAATTTTCTCACTAAACATTTCCAGTCGAATGAAAATGAGCGTCACTTAAGAAACCATATATTAGGTGTGCAACTTAATTCTCGGCCCCTAACCGCAAGCGATCATAGAACGTCGGCAAATGCAAATAGCTGTGTGCGATAATGGCTGATTGCAGCGCCATCCAACTGCTTTCTAGGCAACCGTAACCGCTCACAGCTGTAGTGACAGAAGGGACGAAAGTTGACGGTGAGAGCAATGTCGTTCGAGAAGCAACATTTGAGGCACTGCCTCCTGTTCAAGTTTCAGCTGAGAAAAAGTGCCGCGGAAGCCCAGAAAATGATCTGTGCTGCTTTGGGTGAAATTGATGTGTCCTACAGTACGTGTAAGAAATGGTTCCACCGGTTTAAGCAGGGAAATTTCGATTTCCGTGATGCAGAACTTCCGGCACAGCCACATAAAGTTGACGATGAGGAATTGGAACAACTGTTGGACGCGGATCCCTGTCGCACACAGTCAGAGCTCACCCAGGAACTTGGAGTAACACGGCAAGCCATTGCAAAGCGCCTGCAGAAGCTTGGACGGATTCACAAGGAAGGCCGTTGGGTGTCCCACCAACTCACAGCTGAGAACAAGTCTAGACGCTACGATGTTACTGTGTCCTTGATCTCCAGATTCAAGAAGAAGGATTTCCTCCACAAGATTTTGACCTGTATTGAGAAGTGAATCCTCTACGATAATCATAAGCGGCGCAAATTGTGGGCTTATCCACGTCAGCCTACCACCAGTACCGCGAAACCGAATGTCCATGCCAGGAAGTTGTTGCTGGGCATATGGTGGGATTACTCAATTGACATATCAATCCAGCGCACGACTCAGCACTTTTAAAAACCACCAGATTAGCATCGGTTGGGTATCGCCTAAAATATATCCAGTAACTAGGAATGAAAAAGAAGGTATTATAGAAGCGGAGTTACTCTTCAAAGCATGCTTACCTAAATGGGAAGCCCATTAGACAGGTGAAAAACTGAATGTTTCTTTTATTTTTTGTTACTTTATTACTGTGAGAAGAGACTTTATTTTATGTGAGAAGATGAATTCAGAAAGAAGACTTGATGCTTAAAGCCAGCAAGTCGTCCAATGAGTGTATAATGAAGAAAAGTGTATTACATGTGCTTCGGCTGATTTTCTTAGGTGAACAGCACAAGCTGTTCGTCTAAGAAATTTAAACAAGAGGCTGTTTACGCCTAGAACAATGGAAAAGATCAGTGGTTGCCATGAAATGGAAAGAGGTTCGTTCGTCGTCTGAACTTCTCAGCACCGAATCCAACCAAGGACTACCGGAAGTCTGCAAGACCTGAAAGACGCAGGAGACGGCTCTGCACAGAGTGTACTGATGCCTCCGTTGATAGATAGGCATGAGCTAGGCGTGTACTTAACCTTTTCCGAGTCTCAATAACACCTCTTTGACAAGAATGCACTATCTCCAGGCTTACCGTATCGTACGCAACGACAAGACAGTCTGCCACAGTCTTCAGTGACTAGGAATGGGTAAGTTCATAGTCGCCCGCTTAAGAGTGAAAAGTAGAAAAGGAGTTCCGTCAGCTGGAAGCAACTAGACACCGTAAACTTAGCTTCTTAGCCTCTGGCATGCGCTTTTCCTCTTTATGGGTCTCTGTATACGGCAGTCATGCTGGTAGATTTAGCCAACACAGAGAAGAAATAGAAGGACAACGAAAAAAAAAATGGGAATGGGGGAAAGATTATGAAAACTCAAACTCCAGGCCAGGTAGACAATTAGAAACTCAGCGGTCTAAAACTGAGGTGGATGCGTGTCATTTTGAGAGCCAAAAAACGAAAATTAGGAACAGAACTGCGGGAAAAGTTCAATCAGGCGGACAGTGCGATCGTCACTCCCCATCATTGGAATGAAAACCTGTCCATTTATGTGTTCGAAACAAAAGTTGGTCAGCAACAGTGTAAGTCCGGGCAGTGAGGGCGCTACTTCCCGAATAACTGGATGACCAGTTATCTCCAAGTGGGGGTTGTTTTTGTTCCATAGCTAGGTTTCCTTGCTTTCCCTCAGCCAATCATTCTTAATTACGGACGAGGAATTGCTTTGGGGTTCTTGTAGATTAGGTCAGAAATCGCCAGACAAGGATGGACTAGGGAATTTATGTTGTAAAGTAGGATATCCAGTAGAGGATTCTTTTCTCACAGAAATAAAGTAACAAAAAATAAAAGAAACAAAATAAAAGAAACATTCCGTTTTTCACCTGTCTCATGCGCTTCCCATTTAGGTAAGCATGCTTTGAGGATTAACTCCGCTTCTATAATACCTTCTTTTTCATTCCTCGTTACGAGCATTTTTAGCCAACCCAATGCGCATGCACATGACGAGAAAAGGATTTTCATGCTTCTGGGTTATTCATGCGGTTCTACGGAAGAACAGCAACTGCGATGCAAATTTCCTCCCTCTGTAAACGATATTGGGATATTTTTATACTTCGAATTCTAATAACAGTGATCTTATAAAATTTTGTGTTTTTGTGTGAAGCAAAAAAGAGAAATGAAAAAAAATTATTCTATTGTCAGGTCGAATACCCTTGTTGAAAAAGAGTATATATGTCTGCATATTTCTTTGAACTCATTTCAGCATACGTAGTATTTTCTCAGTATTTCCATTACAATATCTTTTCCAGGAGACATTCCTTCACGATAGCAAATATTTTTCTTCTGAATATCTGCAGACGTCGAATGAATTCCAAGATCGTTGAAACTTGGAGTATTGTCGTTCCATTGTGTGTGTGTGAACAACCAGATGAACTCTCTAAAACTCATTGCCGTTATAGTGGGGGAAATGTTCGCTTCGATGAAAACGTTGCCGTTATTGTATGTGTATATTTTATTGGTACTTTCACTGGTATTACTCTAAAGAAGTAAGAGCGCTTGTACCACCTTCTGCAATGTCACATCGTACTGTGAACAGAAGCGTATTCAAAGATAGGAGAAAATCACAGATTTTTATTTTAAGTGAAAGAAAATTTTGTAGTTCGGTCACAAAGATTCATTCAAATCACAGAAGCAACTATGATATTATCATATACACATTTTCTTGCGTTTTCTTATGGCAGATTGAAAGATAACGGAGGAGAAATACAGTGTGTTCAGAAAGTCCCTCCGCAGTGGACGTGTTATGTTATATTAAATAAAAAACACCCATATTTTCATTTTAATAAAACTTTATATTTTGACTACTTTATATCTTACAGGATGCCTGTTGTTACCCTTGACTTTACATCAAGTGTTGAATGTAATGTTCTCCTTTTTGAAAGCATAATGTTATTCTTCAACACTTGTTTACGAACAAGTCTTTTGAATTTTTCTGCGTAACAGAAGCAGTACGCGTAGATGTCGCTGCTCTCGATTGCTGAAGTTTTTTCAGGCGATCCGTGTACTCCGAGAGTAAAATTCAGGTGGTGAGAGATCGGGTGATTGTAGAGGCCAGAAATTATCCGATCCCGACGACATCTCTAAGTCGCAGAAAATCACAGATTTAAGAAAACAAACCACAGTCATTTAGGAAATCGACACAATAGGAAATGGCCATCGAACAGCGAGCAATGTGTACACTGTACAGTGGTACCATTTTGTCGAAACTAAGTACTTTATTTTCATCGAACTGTGCAATGAATGGATACAGAATGTTTGAACAATATTCCCGTCTTTATCGTGTCGGTGAAAAATATGGGATTCACACAATTCTTGGGCTCGAAATTGGTACCCAAATATTAATTGTCCGTGTGGATTTACGCGTGGATTTTCTGAGTTCCATAAACGAAAGTTTTAGGAGTAAATATATTCAAATAAGCAGAATCAAGCCTCGTCTGAGTAAAATGTTTCATCCAGTGCACTTTGATTCCTCTATTTTGTAGGAAATTCTGATACCACTCACAATAATGCTTCTTCTCATAATCCCCCATTATAATCCCTGCAAAGTCGAGGCTCTGTACGAAAATAACCGGAGTTTCCGGCTTACAACTGCGTGTGCATTTCCTCCTGTGCCGATTTCTAAATGATTTTGTTGGGCTTGCCATCATCCTTTCAGAATTATCGAGAAGTTTTTCCTCAGACAAAACACTGGGCCGACCATCTTTTGATGTATCTGCCACTGAAACAGTATTTCGAAATCTATTAATTAAATCTCGCATAGTATCGCGGTGCGAAACAACAGATTCTGGAAACCTCTCCCTGATCTTCTGTTTCATAGTATCTGTGTACTTGTCGCCTGCTCGAAACGTGTGCTCCACTAAAAATATTCGTTCCACGGTGGTTAACATATTCAGGGTCCCTATTCACGGATATTAATTCTACAGACGTCCAGCAAACACTAACTACGAAGTACTCAAAACTACCTGCGTCGTGTCAGGCATTAGATATACCATCACCCTTGTGCGGGGAGTAGAGAGGACGGCGTCAGGGAGCGTGTTTCGATAGGGGAGTCGAGGGTCTCTCTGAACTCTCTGTATAATCTTAAAGCCACATTATGTTTAACAGGTGAATCCGCAATGTAGGTATATGCAATAGTTGCTTCTAAGTCCGTTTTTATAACATTCCATATCGAAAAGCTTTTTCCAGCTGATGCTATTATAGCTCGAATTCTCAATATAATTCTTAACGCTATGCAAATAAGATAAATTTCCATTTAATAATTATCCGTAATACATTCCAATGAATTAAAAATGTCTCTAGTTGACAAAACAATTTAGGGAGTATTCTTGGTTCTCAAAAAGCACACAGGCATTTGCATTGGCATCGGAGAATTTAAGCAGCCGAAGTTGCACGTGTTGTTCTTTACACGTCTTAATCGGACTTGTTCTTCAAGGATGAGATATTTATTGCACAGGAGTCTAAAGTGGCTGAGTGTATATCTATCCTCACAGACAAGGCTCAGTACTTGCCCAAATTAAGCTCACAGCGACATTAAAATGTCAAGTTTGGAAGACATCTAGCAATGATTTCACCAGTACACTCTATTAAAAGCGTTTTTTCACTAGTGGAATTTGAATTTGTTGAAATCAGGAATGATTATTTTATCGGCTGTCTCGGTAGTGGTCATTGGGAACCAGTTTCGTTGGTAATCATCAGCATACACTGCCCACTGAATTAAAAATCTTTATGCAACTGTACGTAAACTTCCCTTACGCATTGCATATGCAAAATACGTGGCCACGTGCGTCACCACGTGATCTTGACAAATACTTAAGACCCGCTCGTCAGTATTCGTCCGCAGTGTTGATTACAACGGGAAAAACAAACGCTTCTTCGGAGTTCAATAAGGGTTTATTGCCTCCAGCCCGTTTGGCTAAAGCAGCGATTTCGTAAACAACAGAGCTGATTAGTATCTCAAAAAGTGAGTCATCCCGGTTCTTTAATCAGAGAAAAAATTATCCACATTGCTTGTCTAAGAAGTGTAACAGTGGCGCGATGACAATCTATCAGGAATGAGATCGCCGCAGTCTGAGAAGGTTTGTACGGAGAAACAGGACTTTCTGTGTGCAGAAATTGACCCAAGCATTCAATTATGGTTGTTCCCCACCCAATCTCCGCGAACTATGCATGGGGAATTGAAGGGAATCGATATTCGCAGTCTGATGTCAACATGGAAACCATTGATTTCTGCGCAGAACCGGAAAGTTAGTTTACAGTGGTGTCAGGAATACCGTGTCTGGTAACTGAAACACAAGGAGAAAGTCATGTGATCAGACGAATTGCGGCACACCTTGTTCTTACCGATGGTAGGCAGGCAGTTTTGCGGGATATCCATAAAGTAATGGACCTTGTAAACCCAACTCAATCTGGAGGTGGTGTCATCGTATGAGTGAGACACGTTCTGTTGATACGGAATGGGTCCAATGATATTGCTCGAAAATCGAATGTTCCCGATGGATTATCTGAACATTGTTTCCGATGTAGTCCATTTTGCGATGTTGACTTTTTGTTCAGCAGGAGACAGCTGTTTCATGGGGGACAATGCTACTGTCCATCGCGCAAGATGTGTTTGGGTGAGCATAACAGCGACTTTCACAATCTTGGCCAGCACAAAGCCCGGATCTGAACCTCATTGAGAATATATGGGACATGTTAGAAAAACAGATCCGGAAGCAAAGTCCTCTTCTGTAAAATCTGAGCCAGTCAAAAGACTACCTGGTGAACACCTGGCATGTTGTAGACATAGATGCACTGCAGATTATGCTAAAACGAGTCCATGATAACTATACCAAAGATAAATTAAGGTTTACTAAACTCTTTACTATTTGGAATAAAATTCCACTTGCGCAATTAGCTTCTGGTAATTATAAGTACACAGTGAATAAATATAATGGATTAATCTTATGTGTAGTAGGATTTAAGCGGCATTATTATTGTGACCCTTATGAATAAAGGTTGTAATTGATCAGAAGTAGTTTCCACTGATACATTTTACCACAAATTTGAACTCTGAGTTTTCATCTTCATATGCTACAAATTGTATCCTTCGAAGTGTGCTAGGTTGTTCCAGAAATTCTGTGGTTGCAGACTGACGTTTCTTGGACGAGACGGAAACACAAGCAATGTTTCTGTCTGTAAACGGACGCTGTTGCTGATTTTTTCCTTTCGTGGTCGTTTGCTGGTTTTTACAATTGAGGTATGCTGATATGTGGTCACTACGGTCTTAGACACCAGCTGGAGCTGTTATCGATTTTAACCTGTGACTGTTACTAATTTTCATTCTCTCGGAATGGCAGAGGTGGTGGATGCTAGGTGTTTCAGAAGTTCCTGTGCAACATTTTCACCTTCCCATAAGCTTCCTGGTTAAGCTTCTGTTACTTCCTTTTACATTTCTTCTGGGTAATTTTCCTTCTCAGCTTGAGAGTGCTCACAAAAAATAATAACGATGCACGAAAATTATTATTTTATACTTTAATTGTTTCGATACAGTAACTACGTTTGTAATTAAATGCTAATACCGCCGTCTGGAATTATCTTTCATGGATGGAGTGAAATTTTATGACACAGGGCACCTGATTCTAGAAGAAGAACAATAAATTTATCAACGCTTTGTTCCAGTTTTAACTTATGCCGTGAGGGCACATACACTAGAAACAAAAGTGTCTAAGGAACTCATATAATCCAGAGCAAGACAGCACTGATTGTTTGAGGTACACTCAAAGCACAGAAGGCAAAATAAGTTGTAGTTTTCTGAAATCACGCTTATGAAATGTAAATGGGCAAACAATCTGACATTATAAGAATATTTAGAGTCTAGGAGATAAACAAAATGTAAACTGGATCAAGGCTATCGAGTAAGAAGCAGGTAGGCTGATACGAACTTACAAGATAGCTATTTGTATGAATACACTGAATGCCGGAGGATAAGTGCAGACATACGGAAAGAAATTTGGGATTTCTTCTTCCAACAGTGGATTGACACAGCCTGAAAAAGAAACAAGACACCGTATGTTTATGTACTGAATATACGTATATAGTAAATTGGAATCCGGGAAACCACTTGTAGCTTAAAACATAATTTACATACATAACGCATGTATCTCAGTTGGCGTTTCTTCAAGTTGTTCATTTTATGTACAAAATTTAAGAATGGGATATGTCATGAAAAATGTCTTTTTCTTGCATTACTGAGCAATGAAGTTGGCTTTCAAGCTGTAATACCTCTCATAGGGTCACGGAGTCCGAATTATATTGATTATCCATCCATCAGCCTCGCAATGCCATGTCACAATGCTAATCATTTCTGTAAGCAGTGCAGTGATTGAGATAGATTGCTGCGATTATTGGAGATAGATTTATACGCGTGACACGAATCTCGTCTTTACTTGGAAAAGGAGGAAGTAAATAAATTCGTCATGTCGCGGTTCTACCTTGGAAGAAGAATCAGCCGGAAATATCTCCCTGATAACCGAAGCTCGTCAGGATTTTGTGAGTGCGTTTCATGAATTCGAGCACTGAAGAAAATATTAATTTCTCGCCATTGAAGAAAAACTGCATACCCGGCTATCATTGTCACCCTCAGATTACGTTTTGTGGAACTCTCATCGTCAGTGTATCATTTTCAACAATAAATTCCCGAAAACAAAAAAAGGCAATCAGAACAATTCACCTGAATAAAATCACCGAACTATGGCATTAAGCATTTACTAAATAGCTAGAAATAAAGTAACTCAAACTTTTGCGATCAATTTATTCAGATCCTGGAGGCATATTTTTGATTGGGGATGCAACGACCACCGTGAGCAACTTAATGGGCTATAAGCTGTCGCCCGTCCCTACTTTAGAGTCAGTAGTTCCATGGAAGGGAGAGACCCGGTGCCGTAAGGCAAACACAACATCCTTGCCTGACAGGGATTCGAACCCGAACTCATCTCGGACGAACGGTCACAAGCCAGCACTAAGAACACTGGGCCCTTGGAGCGTCAGCCTAAGTTTGGACAAAATAAAAAAAAAAAGTGATGTCCAGCCGTTCCCTCGAGTGTATACATGTACTGGATTCTTTGAGACAACAACTTATTTGCCATTACGCAGTTTATCGTCATGTCTAGGAAGTGTACGTATAAGTCGGAGAACTGATTTAATGCTCTTCAAATATGATAAGTGATGATAAACTTGAATATTTCATATACACTCATCATCAAAAAAATAGTTGCACCCAGAACGACGTGCGGATTGCAATGCTATTCGGGAGGAACAATAAATGATTAAACATTGCGACTGATATGGGCAATATTTATTGAGCTACACGCCAATAGGCAGTGTCTCTCAGTATAGCGTCGGGCCGCCATGTTTGCTCGCACAACATGACAGATATCTCGGCATAGAATCGTCAAGGTTCTTAAAAGTGTCTTGCGATAAGCCATCCCATGCAGCTTGAATCTTCTCACGCAGTTCCAGCAGATTGTGCGGTAGGGGTGGAATGTGGATAGCGCGTCCAATAGCATCCCACACATTTTCAATCGGCGATAGGTCTGGCGATTCGGCTGGCCCATGCAGAGTGTCAGTGCCTTGAAGGCAAGCGCTCGAGACAGCAGCAGTATGTGGACGAGCGTTGTCCTGTTGGAAAACTGAACCGGAGTGAGCGTTCAGAAAAGGTAGGATCACTGGTTGTAGGACTTCATTAATGTAACGTTGGGCTGTTAAAGTGCCTGTAATGAACACCAACGGTGATCTGATCTGGCTTCGTAGGCAATTGCACCCCACACCATGACACCAGGCCTTCTGGACGTGTGACGCTTCACAACAAACCGTTGATCTTGGCGTTGACAACGATGCCTTCACACACGGATTTGTTGGTCGTCTCCTCCGAGAAAAAAGCGGAACTCGTCACTGAAGATCACCCGCTGCCATTCTGAATGGCTCCTTGACAGTCTGGCATGACACCATTGCAGTCTTTGGCAACGATGCAATGGTGTTAAAGGCAGTCGTCGTAACGGTCTGCGTGCGTGTAGTCCTACGTCATGCAACCGTCTGCCAATGTTTCTGGCACTAATCGGACGATGCATGGAGGGCACCACTGCTCGCTGAATATCCGCAATCGTGGCTGTTGGGTCACTCCGCTCATGTCGGACAACCCGTCGGTCATCTCCCTCAGTGGATTGTCTAGGTCTCCTAAACCCTTCCTGTCGCTGTTGCGTACCTTGTTCTATCCATTGCCGCCGACAGCGTGCTATGGTGATATCCGCACGACGATATGGCATGCAATACGGCAATAAAACCATCCCGCTTCCCGGACCCCTAAGATTCGGGCACTTTTGAACTCCCCAACTGCTAGAATTGCTTCCGAACTTTTCTCCGAGGCATACTTCACTTTCAAAGGAGGTACCAACACAACAGCATGAGTCAGAATGGGAAGAACGCGCAACTGTACAACCTTATATAGCCTGTCAGCCACAGCGTTACGACCCGTCCTTGCTGGCGTTACATGCGCGACCGAGCATAATACTTGAATCACTTAATGTCTCACGATGTCAAACCTATTCACCAAGTTTCCTTCCAGTCGGCTGCCTCCTTTTGGGTGCAACTATTTTTTCGACGAGGAGTGTACATTTTGTCTGGCTCAACTTTCGCAATTAATTTCTTTAAAATTCTCACCTAATGCAGCTGTCTAAATAGCTACATTTCTCTTCCCACAAACATAACACGAGAGGCGGACTAATAAAATGTCCTGATCAAGGAATTAAAAGACAAATTAAAGACTAATTTTCTTTGCTTTTTGGTAAAAAAACTAACGTTTTTCGTATTTCTCTAACTCACGATGCCAAAGGAATCACAACAAAAAATCTTTTTCATACATGACCATGTGTACACTGCTCGACATAGAAATTTCCTCACCCTGAAGAAGTGAGGATAGAGGGGTGAATTTGAGCATGCAAATAGGGATACACAAGGGTTTACCTTGATGTTATTTTCAGCCACGTACACTGTTTATCAGATCAGATAATGCTGCACAATGGGTACATCTCAGTAAGTGGCTGCACCGCCCCCTACGGTAAGACAGGCAACAACACTGGGTAGCAAAGAGTCATACAGTCGACGGATATCGTCCTGAAGAATGGAACAACGGACACTGTTGACTTGCTCCCATAATTCATCGAGATCGTGAGGAGGCTGATTCGATTGCAGACGACGTCCAATGTGGCCCCACTGGTTTACGATTGGAGAAGAATCGGGGGATCGTGCTGGCCATGGCAGTGTTTTAACATGTTGGGAACATTGTCTGGAGACCCGAGCAGTGTGCACACAGGCGCTATCTTTCTGGAAATGAGGTCCTGATCAAGAATTAAAGTCCATTCAGGAACGGTATAAAAATGGGCTTTAGAACATTGCTCACGTATCGTGCAATTGTCAGTGTGCCCGTGATGCCGACAGAAGGTGACATGCACCCCATATCATGATCCTGCCTGGCGGGCGGTGGGGAGGTGGCGGACAAAACCGTGATCCGTACGCTCACAAGGGTGTCGCCAGACACGGATCCGTCGATCGTCAGCACACAAACAGAAACGGGATTCATCACTGAAGACCACAGTGATCCATTCGTGACTCCAGTTTGCATGACTTCGGCACCAAGCCAGACGAGCGTTGCGGTGACTGGCCGTAAACGGCAGTCGACGTAACGGTTGCCTACTATGCAGGTTTTCCATAGGTAACCTTCAGTTTATAGTTCGGGTCGTTATGGCGACGTGAATGACCAATGACACAGCACGTCGAATATCGGCTGCAGTGATTTCTGGTGACGAACGAGCGTGTCAAACAATCCGTCGGTCTGGGGGTGCTGACGTCTGTCAGACAGCACCACTGCTGCTCCGACGCACGTACGAACCTTCCTGTAGCCACTGGTGCCAACATCATCCAGCAGTTCGTTCATCCCGTTACGCATGCGCACATGCCCTGATTACCGACTAGGACCATAAGGCAAGGTCCTAGGCCCCCCCAATTTTCAGGGCCCCCCAAAATCCCAGTATTTCCCCCCAAGCTTTTGAAATTTTTTTTTGGTTATATTTTTTACTTTTTAGATTTTTTTCGAGAATGTGTATCGAAACATCAAATTTCAGAGTGTATTTTGACCAATTTGGAAGCAAAGTTAATAAGACGTGTACCAGATCAAAATTTTAGACTGTTTCTTTATGAAGAGAATGGTGTTTGTTTCAGTAACCTAGTATAAACCAGTCCTGAGTAATGTAAGTTACCGTTAACACCTGCAAACGCAAAAATAAGCGTGCGCCATGAAACAAAAATGGCCGCCATTGGAGTTACGAAAAAAAAATATTTTTGAACTCTACATTTATATATGTAACCACAAACAAAAAATCATTTTTTTCTAAAATGGTCAAGCAACCTTTGTTAGATCACTTGACATGGAATTACCCCACTACCATATGATTTCGAACTGACGTTCTCATCAGGTAGCCTACGTACCAACAAGTGGTTGCATTGACATATGTCGGTTTGTATATGAAGGGGATTGGGGTAAAACGCTTGGGAAAACCACACGCGGGATAGAAAAACTTGTCTGCCGGTATCAATAATCCCCGTTTGAAAACAAAATAGGAATAGCGGGGGTATTGCTCAATACAACGATAGTCCATGTGAAATGCGTATACCTAGTTTTAATAGAGAAAGAAAAATGAAAAGAGTAAACGAAAAAGAAATCGGAAAGTGTAGTACCAAGCCGCCATCTATTCGTAGAAGTAGAATCGGAAGAGGATGAAGTTCCATCTTCAAAAATTCTTTAAAAAACAACAACCAAGAACCGGCCCAACATAAGACCAATAGATACATTCATAGATGAAGTAGACAGTAATTGTGGACCAACCCCCCCCCCCCCCAAAAAAAAAACCCAGATAAGCATGCGCAGTCGTCGTATAGCGGAACCTCAGGTAGAAGTGTAGGGTAATTAAATTTTCAGTAAATAAGAGAGCAACATATAGAACATTATATAATAACAAAAGTGTAGGCAGAAAACTGCCCTGAAAAAATATTGAGAGGTACTATTGAGAAAGGGATTATCATTTTGCTGTAGGGGCCCCGCAACGCTTACTGTGCCTAGGGCCCCATAAAACCTTAAACGGGCCCTGCATGCGCAGCGATACGGCGTGTAGACCAGCCCGCTGCACACAGGCCTACAATTCTTCCTCTCTGAAACGCATCTAATTGTCGATAAACCTACCGACGGGGTGTACTCTGCATTTTCCGTCTTTGCTGAACAGTTTTCCAGCACAAACAACATATCTGAAACGTCCGCGACACTTCCACCAGCGACTACCCATTACCATCCTTGTTGCTGCTGGTACCTTTATCTCACGAACGTGTGACGTCATCGGCTCCGGTTAAACATCATTTGCATATCTTGAGTGGGTACACCCGCCCTGCGTTTTGCATGTCTGTAGCACTCCCTTCTTGGAGGAGAAATATCTATGTCGTGCAGTATATATCAAAAATTAACTTACGGATTATAACATAAACGGAGAAAAAGGGCAAACTCTCAGGTTTCATCACTATCTCTTCGCAAAATAATCCGAAATTTTCTAGAGAAACTGATAGTGTCTCTGCTTTTGTATATCTGATAACAAAATGAATTCAGCATATAAATTTACAAGTAAGGACTGCTTAGAATGGCGGCGTGAGATTCTTTTTCCAGAGATTTATGAAATGCAAAAATTAAACACGCGGGACCAACAATGGGTTAGAATGATGAGCAAATATTTTTGAAAAAAATCAAGAAAGGCAGCAGAGAAGACAGTCAAAAGGAGGTCCAAAGAAAATTTGACCGGAGTTTTCAGGTCCGATGAGCTCAGAAGTGTCTCACGTGCATGTATTTCTACAAGAACTGCGTGATGTTTGTTGAGAGAATAAGAGAATAACACAAATCTAGAACTTCAAATTTCAATTCATTTGTGAAATGAGTGATAACTGCGGCGCCGGTGGCAGGAGTGGTACGAAGGGATGGCTTCTGATAACTTGTCAACGATGGATGCGGGTTCGAATCCTGGTAAAGGGATGGATGGCGTGTTTGTCTTAAGGCACTGACTCTTCCCTGGAACCATTGGCCCCAAATGAAGGACGAGCAACTGCTTATAACTCATTGAGATGCTCACGGTGGTCGTTAACTTCCCCGCTCTCAAAAAATAATGATAATTAAAATTTCACAGTTCGAGAAACCTGTTCTGCATATTCGAAAGGTTCACGATATCTTTTTTGGATAAAAGAATGAGGACTGGAGCAAATTTTGTGCGATTAGAATAATTTTACATCCAGGTGCACTTTGATTTACTCACTAACGATCAGTGTCTGATGAAATAAGTGAACTAAAGGAATGACTCCTCCTTGCGAGATATACAAGCGTAGGAACAATTGCGTAACTAAATTAAATGGAGTTTCTGCACAAATGCCTATTGCATGGCTGCATTCTGCAGGTTAAGGTTGTTAGTGATCCTGAATACTTTCGCAAGTACATGGTTAAAGACCTATCAGCAAATGGAAGCCACAATAAAATTATTTAACTTCGTTTGCATAAAATTTAGAGCCATTAACGTTTGACTCCCGCAACCTTGTCACGTAAAATCCCACATACTGCTTCTTCTCAGTCGTTTGACCCACGCGTTTTCTACCAACGAAAAGAAAGAATCGAAACAAGAGTCATTTAAGAAGAAAGTACGTGCGCTGTCCAGTGGTTTAAACACTAACTTCTGACCATTTGTCCAAGTCAACACCAGTCTAACGGCACTGGCTCTGTCCCTTCTCAGAGACCAATAGACCTGAATTAGGGACGGGCAACTGGTTATAGCCTTTGTAGTTGTTCGCGGTGGTTGTTTATCCCCCGTTCCCTAAAGAAAAAGAAAGTATGTGTTTAATATATGCGTTAAAATATGCACATTTTTTATTGGAACATCTAAATGTTATGCAGATAATTGAAAAATGCATTACTCTGAAACATTTTAAAGATACTAAAATGTTAAATCTGATGGCAACGAAATGACGAGGTATACTAACACTCACAGAACAGGGATATACATTCTGCCGCCCCGGTGGCACAGTGGTCTAAGAGCTGGCTTATGATCATTCGTCGGAGAAGGGTCCGGGTTCGAATCCCGGTGAGGCATGGATGTTATGTTTGTCTTAGGGCACTAGCTCTCTCCCTTCTGTGGAACCAGTGAGCATAAATTAGGGATGGACGACTGCTTATGGCCCCACTGTGTTGCTAACGGGGTTTGTTAAACCTCCAATAACAATAATAATAAAAGATAGAGATACATTCTTTCAAGTTTTCTTTGCATGTGCAATATGCATAAAGGGCCGAGTATGCACTGAAGAGCAATTAAATTAGAGATACCTGTCTAGTAACGTGTAGCACCACATTTCGTCCTGATGACGGCGGCGATTCGTCTCGGCATGGACTCGACAAGACACCGGAAGCGTTGGGAAGCCATACGGATCCACAGCCCCTGAACAAGCTGCCACAGTTCACGAAGATTTGATGAAGGGGGTCAGAGCCTAGAACATCTCTCTCGATGGCATCCCAGATGTGCTCGATGGGATTGAGGTCAGGTGACCTAGCTGGCCAAGGAAGCGAAGTCACGTCGGTGGAGTGTTCATCCACCCATTTTGATAAAATTCAGGAGCGATGACACGGTGCATTTTCTTGTTGCAGGATGAGGTCCCCAGTGGGATGTTGAAGACGCACAAACAGGAGCAAATGGTCGTCGTCCAGGATATCCCGGTAACGTTAACCTGTGAGGGACGATGTCACACGTACCAGGGTCCCATTTCAGTTCACGTGAACATTCCCCATACGAAAATGCAACCCCCACCAGCTTGAAGAGCACCCTGCTGGCAAGAAGGATCCATCGCTTCATGTAGTTTGCGCCGTACTCGTATCCTGCCATCCGCATGTACCAACGTGAATCTCGACTCATCAGTCAAGGCAACATTTTTCCACATGTATAGAGTTCAGTGGCGATGTTCCCGTGCCCATGCTAATCTTTGCACCCTGTGATGTGCGGTCAGCAGCGGTACCCTTGTGGGACGATGGCTTCTGTACCCCATAGCAAGGAGATAGTTCTGGATGGTGTGGCTGCTTACAGGTTTTTGTGCACCAGCGTTAAATTACCGAGTGATTTCTTGCACTGTGATCCGTCTATCCGCTGTTACAATGCGAGCTAGCCGACGATGACCCCGCTCATCCACACGCTGTTGTCCACGGCAGTTGGCCCTTGCAGGGATGGTTTTATCAAATTCGATGTACACACGGTGCACCCGTGACACAGTGGCTCGTGAAAATCCCAGTGCAGCACGACTTCCGAGATGGAGTGACCTATTCGTCGGGCCACGACGATCAAATGCGCTTAGATCCTTCGTCTTACCCATACTGCGTCCGACTCTTACTGATTCCCGCCGCATCACTCCTTATATTGTCGAATAGCTGCATACGTCATGTCGCTTCCGTTTACAGGGCCGCCCACAGCGCCCCATTTGCATAACGCCAGCTGTCTCTAATTCAATTGCTCTTCAGTGTACACAAAACGCTCTTCTAATCTTCCACAATCTGAATGAACAGTAATATAATTTCTTTTTCTTGTTGCTGTCGCTGCTCCTTCCGGAGGTTCTTGGTCAACATGACATTTGGACCCTTGACGATGCTATATAAAACAGCTTCTTGGATGTCAGTCCATTCCCGGTTCTCATAGGTTCCAGAGTAATTATATTATTCTTCGTGCGACGCTTCTTCTTCTGTTTTCCCTCAATGATAAGTTGTGCCAGCAGGTACGTGCGACTTCTCATGACGAGCAAAAATACAGAAATACTTTATCTACCTTTTCATGACCGTTACCACATTTGACATTTGCTACTCATTCTTGTGAAAACTTTTCCAATCGTGATCTAATTCACCCAAGATATTCTCAACATTGTTCTATAAGAACATTTTTCAAACGCTTCTGGTTGACTGGTGGTTACCTCTTTACGACTCTATTCCATATAGAACTGGGCACACGTAGCAACGGACCATCCTCATTCTTAGTTCTAGTTCTAAATCTGCGCAGCACAACAATCGCCACATTTGCAGGTAACCCTTTCAATGATCGACCTTATCTCCTTGGAACATAATTTCACCTTCCGCCCAACAGGCTACTAAAATACTTGCAATTGGGCATCTTTTCGATACATTCACCATTCGAACATTCCTTAAACTTTATGTAACTATAAACTTCGTCTTCTTGATGTTCATTCTCAGTCCAAATTGCTCACTCACATCGTAACCTCCCGTAGCAACCTGCTAAATCTCTCCGTGATGTCAGTAACAATGAGTGCATTGTCCGCATACCTGATGTGGTTAACTGCTCACCATGATTTCAGATCGAGCATAAACGCTTCGCGAGAAATGAATCCAGAGTACAAGCTGACTGAATCTGGATCAGTATCCCGACAAGCCTAAATCCCGACAGCCAAAATCCCGACTACTCAAAATCCCGATACATCCAATATCCCGACAATCCAAAACACCGACAGTGAAACACCTTATGAGCTCATGCTTTAACTAAACGTTAACTTTGGCTTAATTAGATGCCACATTTAACTAAATTTTACATTACGTTTGAGTTTGATAGGATAGCGGTTTGATATGAATGCGAATTGTAGTCATGGAAATATAATAAGCATTATTAGTACTTATCAATTATTAACTTAATAATTATTATTAGTTATTAATAGCTTTTATCATTAAATCATAATTATTAATATTACTGAAATTATAAAGGAAAAATTGAAATGATAATCAAAAATTCAAATGAAGATTTAGGAAATACATTTTACTAAAACATCACTTACACATTCTGTATATATTCAAATGGCATTTACAGTGACACACTGTGAGTGATACCCGAAGGTAGTTTTTCACAGGTCGATTACCACGATCTTTCACAACAGTCATAATTCTCTTCTCTCTGTCAATATCCATTTTCCTACGTTTGGGCTGTTGTTCGCCGCGGAGAATGCATTCAGCTTGGTAATTCACCTGCTCCTGTTCTTTCTGAAATTCTTCAATGATGTTATAAATACTAACATGGGCCCGACCGACTAAGGTCTTCCATCTTCTGTTCCAGGCCTCAACAATATTTTGTGCGAGGAGTTCCCAGTTTTATGGAATCAAACACGCACCAGGATGTTGTTTAGAACAACAGTGGAAGACGAACTGCAATAAATACCATTACGCAAACGACGACTTAGTTTCCATGAACGTAATTGTCTTCCAACCACTGGACCACATCTTTAGCTTTGGGTGGCAAATGAGGTACTAAAACGTTAAAATCTGCTAGAATTTGGTCAGCTGGAACAAAATCTAACGCAAACAGATGACGCAGCGTTAAACTAAACTGTTAATCTGTGTCGTAGCGAGAAGCCAATCCACTTGCTGGAATTTTTCTCCACCCACATTGACACAAATGGAAAAAACAAGATTTATTCATGAACTGCGGAAACTCGGATTTCGAAGCATTCATTGCTGTCTTTTCTAGATCACTGACGTTTTTGGGTGGCTTAAGTTCAACATCATATTCTTCAGAAAAATCAATTAAATCTTGAAATATTCGCTTGTAATTTTCTTCACTTTTGTTGGTCATCAAGGCATATAGCCGCCCCGGTGGCGCAGTGGTCTGAGCGATGGCTTCTGATTATTCGTCCGAGATGGGTCCGGTTTCGAATTCCGGTGAGGCATGGATGTTGTGTTTGTCTTACGGCGCTGGTTCTCCCCCTTCCTTGGAACCAGTGACCCTAATTCAGGGACGGGTGACTCTCATAGCTCACAGAGTTGCTCACGGTGGTCATTAAACTACCATCAAAAAAATAAAAAGGCATATACTAGTGGAAGAATTCTACAGTTTTGAGATCCAACAGGTACGTGAATTGTACAGAGCTGATAAAATATTGTGGGAGCCATTTTAAATGTTCAATCCATAATCCAATAAGGTGCCTGTTATAAACGTTCAACATTTGCTGTTGCTGTAAAAATAAGAATCCTTTCATCTCCAATTACAGAATCTCTAACTAAAAATTATTCACAAGTTAAAAGTTTTACGTAAAATAGGGGGAACATCGATTTCGTTCAATAATTTTGGTTCTAACAGCCTTTCTGTTTCGTTTAATCACTCGTTTGATCTTCTTGCGGAGAGCGTCATTTGATGGAAGGTACAGTCGAATATCCTGAGGAGCGTTCACGATTTTGGCTTGAACAACTTGGCACGGTTGATTGCTTGTATGCCGAGCATCTTCCTTTAATTGGACAATACTTTTTGCAATAGTAGGGCCACTTGCTTGGGGAGCATGGTTATGATCAGTGAGTTTACGGAGATGATGTCCTTCCAAAAATGTCGTCGTCACTCGACCAATGCGCTTTTCATATTTTCTTTTTTTCACAGCACCGATAATACAAATCATCGCGACTCTTATCTTTCACCATTAAATAACTATGTGCATTAATTTTGTTGCTTCGGTTTTGAGAAGGAACGAATTCGCAAATTTTAGCCATGTTGGAAAAATAAACGTGAGAGCAAAAATAAACTGACATGTGAGAGGTTGCTTAAGTTCATTGTATCTGGGAGTCTGTTAATGCGTTATCTCTACCCAATCAGAACCCTTATCTACTTCATTCCCTGGTCAATGGTGGATCAATGGTGGGGAGTACTTCATCCGGTGAACACCCGTTTCCCCCAATCCGTTTCCCCTAATTCCCGTTTGCCTTAATCAAGTTTACCCCAATGGCGTTTCCCCGAAATCGCTTTTACCCGAATTCCCATTTCCCCTAATTTCATTTGCCCTAATTTCGTTTCCCCTAAATCTCGTTTCCCCTAATTCCCGTTTGCCCTAAACGCGTTAACCCCAATGGCGTTTCCCAGAAATCACTTTTGCCCGAAATCCCATTTCCCCTAATTTCGTTTCCCCTAATCTCGGTTCCCTAAATCTCGTTTCCCTTAATTAACGTTTGCCCTAAAAACGTTTGTCCGTATCAAAGTTTCCCCTAAAACGTTTACTGTATCAAGTTTGTTCTAATTCTCCTTTGCCTTGATTCGCGTTTTCCCAAATTCATGTTTTCCGTAATTCATGTTTGTCCTGATTTTCGTTGAGCGAAATAAAACGTTTCTTTTATCGCCAAAATTCAGGGGAAAAAATCAGATTTATCGTCAAATTCAGGAAAAAAATCGTTGAATGTAATTTTTTATCGTCAAATTCAGGAAAATATATGTATATTTAATCATCATCATCAACCAACCATTATCAATCTGCTGCTGGATGAATGAAAATCTCACCAAGTTTCTTCCACTACGGTCTGTCTTGCCCCAGTCTTCACCATCTCACTCCCGCATGCTTTCGAATTTCATCCACCCATCTCCAATGTGGTCTTCTTCTGGGTCTTTTCCTGTCCCTTGGAATCCAGTTTGGAATTTCGGTTGTCCGTCGAAGGTCCGTTCTTCTGGCAATATGTCCAGCCCATTGCCATTTCAGGGATTTTACTCTGATAATGATGTCTTCTACTCTTGTCATTTTTCTGATCAACGAGTTCCTCTTCTTATCTCTACTGGTTACACCAAGCATGCACCTCTCCATGCTGCTTTAAGTTCTCTGTAGTCTTTGTATGTCTCTTTTAGTTAAGGACCACGTCTCTGCACCATACGTAAGCACTGGAAGGATGCATTGATCAAACACTTTTCTTTTAAGACATAATGGCATATTGCTCTTGAAAATTATACTGTTTCTTCCAAAAGCTCTCCAGGCAAGTTTTATACGCCGATTAATTTCATCATCAAAGTGACCCTCACTTGACATCTGCTGTCCAAGATAAATGTAGGTATTGGTTATCTCCAGCTTTTCCCCATCAATCGATAAACTTCCATTTTTCGTAATAGCATAGTACATCACCTTTGTCTTCTGCAAGTTCATTTTTAATCCCACTTCTTTATTCTTGTCAGCAAGTTTCTGGGTCATACTCTGCAGCTGTGATGGGGTAGTTGCAAAAATGACTACATCATCAGCAAAACGGAGGTGAGTTAGATAATCTTCATTAATCTTTATCCCTTATATCATCATCATCATCATTGTCAACCATTATCAATCCACTGCTGGATGAAGGTCTCCCCAAGTTTCCTCCACAACAGTCTGTCATGTGCCAGTCTCCTCCATGTCACTCCCGCATACTTTCGAATTTCATCCACCCATTTCCCATGTGGTCTTCTTCTGGGTCTTTTCCTGTCCCTTGTTTTGCCAGTCTCCTCCATGTCACTCCCGCATACTTTCGAATTTCATCCACCCGTTTCCCATGTGGTCTTCTTCTGGGTCTTTTCCTGTCCCTTGGAATCCAATCTAAAATTTCGGCTGTCCATCGATGGTCTGTCCTTCTGGCAGTATGTCCAGCCCATTGCCCTTTCAGGGTTTTAACTCTGATCATGATGTCTTCCACTCTTGTCATTTTTCTGATCCACGAGTTCCTCTTCTTATCTCTCCTGGTTACACCAAGCATGAACCTCTCCATGCTTCTTTGAATTGTCTGCAGTCTTTGTATGTCTCTTTTAGTTAAAGTCCACGTCTCTGCACCATACGTAAGCACTGGAAGGATGCATTGATCAAACACTTTTCTTTAAAAACATAATGTCATATGGCTCTTGAAAATTATGCTGTTTCTTCCAAAAGCTCTCCAGGCAAGTTTTGTACGCCGATTAATTTCTTCATCAATGTGACCCTCACTTGATATCTGCTGTCCAAGATAAACGTACGTGTCTGTTATCTCCAGCTTTTCTCCATCAATCGATAAATCTTCATTTCTTGTAAAAGCATTGAACATGACTTTTGTCTTCTGAAAGTTCATTTTCAATCCCACTTCTTTACTCTTGTCAGCAAGTTCCTGGATCATAATCTGCAGCTCTGATGGGGTAGTTGCAAAAATGACTACGTCATCAGCAAAACGAAGGTGAGTTAGATAATCTCCATTAATCTTTATTTCTTTGTTTTCCCAGTTCAGTGATTGAATGACATTTTCCAATGTGGCATTAAAGAGCTTTGGAGATATGGTGTCACCTTGTCTCACTCCTTTTCCAACTTTTATGTGTGTTGTATTTTCAAACAGCCGAACCTTTGCACTTGCATTTTCATAGATGTTATTAATAATATTAATGAATGCATCTTTAATACCGCAGGATTTCAGATCCATTGTAACTGCTGATGGTTTCACCGAATCAAAGGCTTTTTCATAATCGATAAAAGCCATGCACAATGGAAGTTCATATTCCCTCGCTCTTTCAATTAGTTCTCTCAGTACGTGGATATGATCTATTGTGCTGTAGCCACTCCTGAATCCAGCTTGTTCTCTCGGTTGAGCCATGTCCAGTGTTACTTTCCAGCGGTGTGAAAGAACTTTAGTGAAGATTTTATAAACCACTCATAGGAGGCTGATAGGTCTGTAGTTCCTGAGATCCTCAATGGCAACTTTTGTATGTAGCAGGATCATTGTAGCGTTGTTCCAATCCTCAGGAATCTTCCCTTCATTAAGGCATCGAGGGAAAATTTTGGCGAGTACTGTTTCGATTTCTCCACTTGCTTCTTGTATGATGTCTACGGTAATTCCATCTTCTCCTGGAGCTTTTCTCCGCTTCATGTTCTTGATTGCATGTGCAACTTCTGCTGGGAGGACTGGAAGAACTCTGGTACCTTTCATGATGCCTGGAGTACATGTATCATCCCTTTCATATGATTTGGAGCAGAAATCTTTCACTCTCGTCAAAATTTCCCTCTATTTCGTGTTGTAGAACCATCTTCTTTTCCCAGTGCCATAATCTGTTTTCTTTCCTTACTAAGATGTCCCTTGGCTATCTTTAGGCTTTGGTTGTTTTCAATTGCTTTCCTCACTAGTTCACAGTTGAATTTCCTTACATCTTCAGTAATACTTTTTCGTACTGTCTTGCATAGCTCTATATATCCTACTTTGGAAGTCACATCTTCTTTAGTTGTCCTCATCTCTCTTCTTTTTTGCATCAACATTTTGGTTTTTCCTGATAATTTGTTCACTTGCAACTTGTTCTTAGACCCAGCTAATTTTGTTGCTGTTTCCATAAGAGCTTTGGTTACTTTTCTGTTAACTTCAGAAATATCCACTTCTTCCGATGTTAGGCCTCCTAAAGCAGAGAATCTGTTCTTCAGTTCCAACTTGAAGGTATTATGGTGTTTTTTAAGGTTGGTTATGTCAATACATTTTTTTTGTCTTATGAGCTTGCTACGTTCGAGTTTAGTGTTGAGGTGCATCTTACATCTCACCAATCTATGGTCACTGCCTGTGTTGAACTTGTTTAGCACACTGCAGTCTTCTATGACGAATTTTTAGTTACACATAATAAAATCAATTTCACTTGTCGTCCCATTTGGATGTCTCCATGTCCATTTCCTGTGTGGCTTTTTCTTGAAAAAGGAGTTCAAGATGAAAAACCCTTCTGCCTCTGCAAACTCAACGAGAGTATTTCCAAGCTGGTTTCTGTTGCCGTGACCGAATTTACCTACTGAAGTTTCATTCTGTTGCCGTTGCCCTATTTTTGCATTGAAATCTCCCAAAATTATCTTCAAGTGTTGCTTGCCTTTATTATTTAGATGACGAATTTCCTCATAAAATTCTTCAATTTCTTCTTCAGGATGACTTGTGGTTGGTGCATAAGTTTGTATAATCTGAGCCTGGTATCTTCTCGAGAGTTGAATAACGAGTCGTGCAGCTCTGTCAGAGGAACTTTCAACTTCTACAACTTTATCCTTCAGTTTCTTGTTTATTATAAATCCAACACCACTAGTTCTGCCAGTATCTGTCCCACGATAGTAGAAGAGATGTCCACTTTTCAGTTCAATGAGATCTTCTCCTTTTCTCCTTACCTCACTTAGCCCGACGATGTCCCACTTGATCCTTTGTAGTTCCTCTTCCAATTCAAGAAGCCTTGAATCAGAAGATAGGGAGCGTCCATTATACGTAGCCAAGGTCAGCATCAGATGGCAGCCTAGTCCGGTCCTGCGGGGATTCTTAGCACCCTCTGCCTTCATGTCGCACTGGCCGCTGCCTTGGCCAGGTACATTCCAGCTGCCGGAGACTGAGGGCCAAGATTTAAGTTGTGGAGTCATTTTGGTGGGGTTTGGCCATAACTCATCTCGCTGGCCAAGCGGGTTGGTGAGTGGTTGGTCCCTTACATATATATATATATATATATATATATACAGTAATGCAGTATATATATAATCTTTATCCCTTATATATATATATATCATTGAACATGACGGGCCTCTCTTGAATTATTCTAACCAAAAAATGTCTTCTATTGGTACATATTCAAATAAATTGTATAAAACTTAAAGTAGAATTCGAAATAATTGGTTTTCGTATTAAATGAAATTATTTTTCCTATAAATTAAAAACTAAAGCTTTAAGAAAGCACACAAACAAACGTAGTTTCAGGTAAAATTAACTTTTGTAGCTTTTTTTTTTTCTCTTTGTTACAAACTTTATAACAATGTCCAAATTGTCTAAGTCTGTAGCAATCTTGTTTTAAATACTAACGAAAAAGAAAAAAGTCATTCCTGTTTCACATTTAATCAAAAGTAACTTTTCATAATCTTCAGTTTGGAAAACGATCTTTCGGCGTAAGCCACTGCTACAGATAGTAAAAATTTGAAAAGAGGGTTTTGTGCACCTTATTGCCACTATCAATTCTCAGGAATGGAAAAGGTGGCATTGTAATTTTCTTTAAAAATTACAAAAAAATTTCTTTATCCATTTTGGATTTCAAGTTCAACAGAAAGAAAAGGAAATATGTTTATTTTCAGGCAGTGTAAAAATCCATAAAATCCAAAACAAATTTCGTTTAACTTAACATCGTACATGCGTCCCCCCCCCCCCCCCGATAGGTTTCTTGAAGCAGCACATGCCGTCAGATAATTTGTTGACTTGTAGGTTGTAAATGATGAAAATCTTTCGACCGGACCAGAAATTCATATATTTTACACTTTTGATATTTAGCCCCCCCCCCCCCCCCCGAAAGGTTTCGTGAGGTAGCACATGCCCTCAGATAATTAATTGCCGACTTGTTGTAGTTTGTAAATCCTGAAATCTTTTGTTCAGTTGTAGATCATAAACATTTTTTTATGAAGAATTACATTAATAATCGCAATTAAGAAAAGAGGAAATTACGGAAACTTGATGTGATTCAAATAACCAACTTCCGGGAACGTGGCCACGAAGCTGTCGAAAACGCAATTTTTATACGGCCTGTTAAAATTTTTTGTAGCCAGTTTACCGATGGCCAGTTTTCCTACGGTGTCACGTCAATTCGTCGCGTGCGTCAATTCGTCGACTACGTCAATTCGTCGCGCGTCAATTCGTCGACTGCGTCAATTCGTCGCGCGTCAATTCGTCGACCACGACGATTCGTCGCGCGTCAATTCGTCGCGGACAAATTCGTCGACTACGTCAATTCGTCGACTACGTCAATTCGTCGCGTTTACAGATTTTATTTACATACAAAACGAATGCAGGAAAACGTACGATTTCGAACGTCTTCCTCCCTGATCAAATTTATAAAGTTTGGCCACGCAGACAGGTCAGGAATATTACGTTTTTCTTTGGCACTAAAAACATTAGACGGTAAACGGTTTTTGGAAAGGGGCAGGGCCCGGTTGGACAGAGCCCCCCATATACAAAATTTTCGTAAAATCTACAGTTTTCAATTCAGAACCGCCAAATCTGGTATACTATCTCGTGGTATTCTAAATTAGACTGTAGACGGTTCTGGGAAGCAGTTGGAGAGGGGGGATTTACAGCCCCCCTACAGAATTGCCGTAAAATATAGTTTTCAATTTAGAACTACCAAATTTGGTATATTATCTCATGGTACTCTAACTTAGACGGTAGAGGGTTTTTGGAACTGGTCAGGGGCCCGTTTGGTCAGAGCCCCCATACACAAAATATTCGTAAGATCTACAGTTTTCAATTCAGAACCATCAAATCAGGTATCCTATCTCATAGTACTCTAACTTAGACGGTTGTCGGTTTTTGAAACGGGTCAAGGCCCGGGGGTCAAAGCCCCCACATACAAAATTTTCTTAAAAACTACAGTTTTCAATTCAGAACCACCTAATCTGGTATACTATCTCATGGTACTCTAACTTAGACGCTAGACGGTTTTGGGAAGGGGTTGGAGTCCGGGGGTCAGACACCCCCCGAATAAACACTTTTTCTTAAAATATTCAGTTTTCAATATGGAACCACCAAATTTGGTATACTATCTCATGGTACTCTAACTTAGACGCTAGACGGTTTTTGGAAGGGGTTGGAACCCGCGGGGCCGGAGCCCCCCCTCATAAAAAAGTTCGTAAAATCTGCAGTTTTCATCTTAGAACCACCAAATTTGGTATACTATCTTATGGTACTCTAACTTAGACGGCAGACCGTTTTTGGAACGGGTCAGGGCCCGGGGGTCAGAGCCCCCTACATACAAAATTTTCTTAAAAACTACAGTTTTCAATTCAGAACCACCTAATCTGGTATACTATCTCATGGTACTCTAACTTAGACGCTAGAGGGTTTTTGGAAGGGGTTGGAGCCCGGGGGTCAGACCCCCCTGAATAAACACTTTTTCGTGAAATCTACAGTTTTCAATTTAGAACCACCAAATTTGGTATACTATCTCATGGTACTCTAACTTAGACGCTAGACGGTTTTTGGAAGGGGTTGGAGCCCGCGGGGCCGGAGACCCCCCTCATAAAAAAATTCGTAAAATCTCCAGTTTTCATCTTAGAACCACCAAATTTGGTATACTATCTCATGGTACTCTAACTTAGACAGTAGACCGTTTTTGGAACGGATCAAGGCCCGGGGGTCAGAGCCCCCATACAAAATTTTCTTAAAAACTACAGTTTTCAATTCCGAACCACCAAATCTGGTATACTATCGCATGGTACTCTAACTTAGACGCTAGACGATTTTTTGAAGGGGTTGCAGCCCGGGGGTAAGGGCCCCCCATAAAAATGCCGCGTTAAATCGTCAGCTTTCAATTTAGAACCACCAAATTTGGCATACTCTCTCATGGTATTCTAACTTAGACGGTAGACGGTTTTTGGGACTGGTCGGGCACGGGGTCAGAGTCCCCCCGCCCATAAATTTTTTTCGTACAAACTAAAGTTTTCAATTTAGAGCTACCAAATTTGGTATACTATATAATGGTGTTCTAAATTAAACGGTAGACGGTTTTCAGAACGGGTCGGGGGAAGGGTGGTTACCCCCCCCCCCACACACACACAAACTTTCGTAAAATCTATAGTTTTCAATTTAGCACCACCAAATTTTGTATACTATCCCATGGTACTCTAACTTAGACGGTAGAAGGTTTTTGGAACGGATCAAGGCCCGGGGGTAAGACTCCCCCCACATACAAAATTTTCTTAAAATCCTTATTTTTCAATTCAGAACCACCAAATTTTGTGTCATGAAACTCTAACTTAGCGGGAGACGGTTTTTGGAACGGGTCGGGGCTCGGGGGTCGGAGCAACCCTATCCCCCCATACAAAATTTTAAATTTTCGTAAAATCTACAGTTTTCAATTTAGAACCACCAAATTTGGAATACTATCTCATGGTATTCTAACTTAGACTTTAGATGGTTTTTGGAAAGGGTCGGAGACTGGGGTTCAGAGCCCCCCCCCCCCTTCATACGAAATTTCGTAAAATCTAGTTTTCAATTTAGAACCACCAAATTCGGTATACTGTATCATGGCACTCTAACTTAGACGGTAGACAGTTTTTGGAACGGGTCGGGGCCCGGGGGTTAGAGCCCTCCCCCGTACAAAATTTTCGTAAAATACACCGTTTTCAATTTAGAACCACCAAATTTGGTATACTATCTCATGGTGTTCTAACTTAGACTGTAGACGGTATTTTGTAAAGGGTCGGAGCCCGGGTTCAGAGACCCCCCCCCGATAAAAAAATCGTGAAATCTACAGTTTTTAATTTAGAACCACCAAATTTGGTATACTATAACATGGTACTCTAACTTAGACTGTAGACGGTTTTCAGAACACGTCGGGGCACGGGGGTTAGAATGCCCTCCCTGACAAAATTTTCGTAAAATCTACAGTTTTCAATTTAGAACCACCAAATTTGGTATACTATCTCATGGTACTCTACTTAGACGGTAGACGGTGTTTGGAATAAGTCAAGGCGTAGGGGGTAAGAGCCCCACATATAAAATTCTCGTAAAATCTATAGTTTTCACATTAGAACCACCAAATTTGGTATCATGAAACTGCAACTTAGACGGGAGACCGTTTTTGGAACGGATCGGGGCCCGGGCGGTAAGAGCACCCCCCTCCCCCTAAAGAATTTTCGTAAAATATACCGTTTTCAACTTAGAACCACCAAATTTGGTATACTATCTTATGGTACTCTAACTTAGACGGTAGACGGTTTTTGGAACGGGTCGGGCACGGGGTAAGAGCCCCCCCCATAAAAGTTTTCGTAAAAACTAGAGTTTTCAATTTAGAACCACCAAATTTGGTATACTATCTCATGGTACTCTAACTTAAACGGTAGATGGTTTTTTGGAAAGGGTCGGAGCCCGGGGTTCAGAGCCCCCCATAAAGAATTTCTTGAAATCTACAGTTTTCAATTTAGAACCACCAAATTTGGTATACCATATCATGGTACTCTAACTTAGACCGTAGACGATTTTCGGAACGGGTCGGGGCCCAGGGGGTTAGATCCTTCCCCCATACAAAATTTTCGTAAAATCTACAGTTTTCAATTTGGAACAACCAAATTTGGTATACTATCTCATGGTACTCTAACTTAGATGGTAGACGGTTTTGGAAACGGGTCAGGCACGGGGTCAGAGCCCTCCCCATAAAAAATTTTCGTAAAATCTACAGTTTTCAGTTTAAAACCACCAAATTTGGTATACTATGTCATTTTACTCTAACTGAGAATGAAGCCGGTTTTTGGAAACGGTTGGAGCCTGGAGTTCAGAGCCCTCCCCATGCCAATTTTTGTAAAACCTACAGTTTCGAATTTAGAACGACCAAATTTAGTACACTACCTCATTGTATTGTAACTTAGACCGCAGACGGAAAGAGTCGGTGCCCGGTGTGAAGGGGGCCCATTCAAAATTTTCGTAAAAATTACAATTTTTACTCTTAAGAACTGCATCCCAATACAGCACTCCATTACCCCACTAACGGTCTACGTTAGAGGCCGTAGATAACAATAAAGTGAAAAAATATCCGGTTCATGGTGTATTAAAAACACAAATTAATAAACGTTAGCTTTCACCACAAACGGTTGCCTTATCAGGCAGAAATACAATGTAATGTAAATAATGTAAATTCTTTTTTGCTTCGTATAATTAAATTAACTAAATCAAAAGATTTAAAATAAGTTTCCTGGAAATTTACGGAAATAGCTTTTTCATTCATTAACTTTCACCCGCTGAACTTGGTGATTTTAGAAATAGTAATATTTACCTGGGAAATACCGGGTACCCCTGCTAGTAAGAACTAAAGATAATGTTACACTTTTAGACAGGTACAAAACAATAATTAGAAAACCCTAGGACTGGGCCTGTTTAGCAATTTTCAGTGTGCCGTGCTAATTTTCATAATGTTTTCATAGAAGTCCAAGATTTTAGCAATGCGCTTTTCTGAGGTTGGAACTATTAAGCAGACCCTAGGCCTAGAGATTTTTGATAGTTTTCAGTCCTCCGAGCTGATAATTATGTAGTTTTCATAGAAAATAAAATGAATTCTGTTTAAATGTTACTCGAGCACAAAGCATTAATAGATACGCCCGAGACCTAGGCATATGCATTTATAGTAATTTTTATAATGCTGTGATCATATGAGGTCTGCATGACAAATCAATTTAAGAGTGTTACGCTTATCAAAAATTATTTAAAAGGCCTAGGCCTAGCGGCCAATAATTAGCATTTGGTGCCTAAGTGAAAGCGCAACATTACTAACTTGATTTGTTATGCAAACCTTATAAATACAACCACAGCGATTAAAAGTTACTAAAGAGTCCTTGTAAGTAATATTTTTTGACCGAGTGCAAGTACAATTTACGAAATGTCAACAGGTCAAAATATCTAAAGTAACAATGAAATTTGGAATATTTCTTTTTTCTTTCTTTTTATTTCAGTTTTGACACTTGTATTAAGTTTTAAAAACATATATTTCTCCTATCGTATACCTTCATTGTGCTTTCAACAGAATTTCTTACCAAGTTTTGGGTATTTTGTTTCGTGTGGTTGCACTTTTTTTAATGTTTTGAGCATTTCATTTTGTGTGGCTACTTCTTTTTATGTTTTGGGCATTTTACTTTGTATGGGTGTTTTTGTTATGTTTTTGTTATTTTCTTTTCTGTGGTGGTTGTAATGTCGACAGGATGAAAAGGGGAAACTGTGGACAGTCACGATGCCTACTTGCTTATAATTTTTTTTTTCAAATACAGCACATGATTTTGTATTGAGTTATACCACTTACTCATTAAGCGACTACAGGTTTCTTTAAATATGAACTTTTTCTTAGAGCCTTTTGTTTCCTCTACCTAGCTTTTTCGGCTCCGCAATTTCTTTTTTTGGTTTTAGAATATTTTCCTTATTATTTATCTATTTTCTCATGCAAACTCTTTATGAAAGGTATGTTTATTCTATCGAAGTATTTTGCAATTATACGTGAAGCCCTGTTGCTGAAGTAAAAAAAATATTTCCAACTGAAACAACGCAGTTCAGATATTTTCCCGCTGTTAACTCAAAGAATGAAAACAAAAACAACAAATCTGTGCAATGGTTGAGGCATGAGACTGTATTTACTGGTAACCAGGCAAAGTTTTAAGGAAGAATGAGCTTAAGAATTTCTAACTGCAACAAAAAAGAGCATCCGCACTGTATCCCTCCCCATCCCCTAGTGCCGGCCTTTGGACGTCTTGAAAGAGAAGTCTTAAGGACACATCTGTATCGTAATTGCCTGAGCATTCGCGACAATCTTCTGATGTCGTAGTAGAAAAACACACTCCCTACTTCGCCTAAATTGCTTGGATGTAATGCCAACGAACAAAGTTTTGCTTTCGCATTGGATTTCTGTTGCTTTTGATGGAATACTTTTCCCCTGGGGTTCACCGCTTTCACTATAGTCTTCAGGACAGACGGCAATACACCCCAACGTAAAACACCAATTTCACGGCAATTAACTGCAATTAGCGAAAGAGAGGGGCGGTGCAGGAAATAAGTCGAACGAGACAGATCTGAACTTAGAAAGTCGGGGGAAGGTGTTGCATGAAAAACTGTGTTTGGCTTACAGATCATTTGGCACGTAGGGACGCAGGTTTTTTTTATTACGTTACGGGGTAAAAAAATTGTCTTTTCAGTATAACAATTTTCTTTCATACGCATGGTGCAACACAAAAAATTTGAATTTATTTTTGAGAATTAGTATGACGCCTACCGGCCCAGAGTACAGCTGCCCAGTCCGCGCCTGCTGCCGCCTCCGGAACCTGGCTCCCGGGTTCTTCGCATCTGTTGATCCCCGCCTGGAGCGTCCCAGCTGTAAAATACATGTACCTCTGCGTTTTGAAAAAACAAAACATAAGATGCCGATCCTTAAAATTAACCGCTTCTTGGGACCGCAGGTACGAAAATCTTGAACTTCGCTTAAACCCTAACTGGAGGAACAAGCTTCACGTGATTGTCTGTATTCTGAGTGTTTTATTGAATGGTTGCTCATTAGTTCGTAGTTGACTGGAGAACAGAGAACGTGCTTGTTGAAACCTTTGTTGTGCGTTTTCAAGTGATAATAGTGGAAATATATCATTCTAAATATTTTTGAAAGAGAAAGTGCATTGTTTTCCGAAGCCACTATGCAGATGAAGAATGCAACATAAATAGTTAACTCACAAAAAGAAAATGATTTGCTGAAATGGAAAGGGTATTTATTTTGCCATAACAGAGTGCGAGGTGAATTACGGTATTGTCACTGTATTGAAATAAATTATGGAAATTGTACTGGCTTTGCTAGTACTATTCTTATTGGAGATGAACACAGGATGCGCAATGAGAAACCACATAATCATGCTCCAAGACCGGAGAAAAGTGATGTTGCTGTTGCAAGAGCGCAAATAAAAGAACGAGCGAGAAATACGGACGAAGCCCCTGCACAAATTATTCAAACCGTGACAACGTCAATGGCTACAGTAAATGCAGCTTACATGCCTAATATGGATGCACTAAGGCAAGTTGTAAAAAAGAGAAGACATGCCAAGACATGCCTGCGGAGCCTACGACTTCAGAACGGATCGATGCCCCAATAAATTTACAGGAGAAGATGGTGCAAAATTTCTTGGCAGAGATAGCGTATTTGGACATCAAAGAATTATTTTATTTTTAACAGAGAATAATTTACGAAAGCTTAAAGAAGCACCCCTCTGGATTATGGATGGGACATTTGAAACTTGTCCAACCCTTTTTAGGCAATTATGTTCCATTCATGCTATGGTTGAAACGAATCCAGAGATGCAGAGACTTGTCCCACTAGCTTATGGGTTACTTTCCAGCAAGTATAAAGAATATAATACTATTATACAGTATTTTTGTAGGATTTACAAGACTATGCATCAGACTATGATATTCAGCTTGCACCACAATATACGCATAATAATAGATTTTGAAATAGCTACCGTTATAATGCTGCTAAAAATGAATTTGGAAGCAGCACACACAAATGTTGTTGGTTTCATCTCGGAAAAAAATGTGCTGAGGAATACCCATCCTCTGGCATAGCCTTGGAATATAGGGAAAACAGTGAGTTTGCTCTCAAAGTCAGACATTTGCAAGCACTCGCATTTTTTTCATCTGATGAAATTCCAGCTGCTTTTGAAGAAGTGAAATCAATTTTACTAGAATATGCAGATTCTGTAGTTCAGTGGTTTGAGGAAAATTATGTTCTTGGAAAATTTCGTGGAAGCAGAAGGAACAATCCGAGCAGAAGCCGTCCGCTGTCCCCGCCAACAATTTGGTCAGTAAGTGAAAACAATTTATTTGGCTTTCCCAGAACACAAAACGAACTTGAAAGATTAGACAGACGCTGGAATACAATTCTGGGATTGAAAAAACTGTGACTGTACGAAATAATCAGTGAAAGTGCGAAAGAGCAGAGAACAACTATGGCTAAAATCGAAAGAGTGATAGCACAGATTCCAACAAATCCACCCAGAAGAGAAACGCTGGCAAGATAAAAAGGAATTCGAACTTCTTTGGTGCACAGAGACAATGTTAACATGCTGGACATTTTAAGAGGAATTTCATATAATTCTACCCTTTACTAAAATGTGCTGGTATTTTTCACTAATTGAATTATACCTTTTACTAACTTGTATTTGAATTTTTCAAGAATGTAATTCCGCCGAAGATGCAAGAATGTAAAACACAACGCAAAATTAAAAACGAAAAAATTTTCAAAATAGCATGTCAAAAAGTAATCCAAAATATGAAACAAATAAAAATTCAAAATGCAATCACAAGTCACAAGCGTTACAAAAATGCGAAACGCTATGTAACAAGTACAACACAAAATAAAACAAATGCCAAAAAAAAAAAATGCATACGCTTTGTAAAATGTACAAAATAAAATAAATGCCATATTCATAAGGATTTCATGACGAGTCAAGTTAAAAATGAGCTTTTACTTAGACTTCAAATAATAATTACTAGCCTCTACACCTTTTTAAGTCTTTAATAAGTGCAACATCATTAACCTGACTTGTCATCAAACATTATCAATATGACCATAGCATACAATCACTTAAAAGACTTGTTAATGGATGAATTGAGGAATCACCAAGTTCAGCGGTTGAAAGTTAATGGCTGTTTATAGTTTTGTACTCGAGTAAATGCGCAACACAGTAAACTTGACTTTCTCTGAAAATTTTATGTATATGAGCACGGTTGATTGAAAACTGATAAAAAGGCTTAAGGCCTGTTTATTAAATTTTGTGCCTCAGTCAAAACGCAGTACCATAACCTTGGCATGTTATCGAAACCTTATGAATACGTCGGACTAAAAATTCCTAAAAAAGTTTACGCCTAAGGTCTTGTAACTAAAGTTTTGTGACAGGGTAAAACTGCAACATTAATAACTTGACATGTTATGTTAACGTTGTGAATATGAGCACGGCGGATTAAATATTTCAATAAATAGCCTTTGGGATTAATGTGTTGTAGCTGAGTAAAAATGTAACATTATCTTGATTTTCTATATAAGCCAAACTACGTGCTGAAATGGCCCAACTATATATACGTATACTTCAACCATATACCGAAGCGCTAACAAGGTGAAAACAAAAGTGCAATTTTGTACGGTCCCTTAACATTTTGTGGCCAGCCTACATGGAAGTGGACACGTTGATATCAAAAACATACTTTTTGTACGGTCCACAACAAATAGCAATGGACACGTCGCAATCTTTTTTTTTTCGGGGGGGGGGGGGTTAACGACCATTGTGATCAATTCAGTGGGCTATAAGCAGTCGGACGTTCCCAATTTTGGGCCACTGGTTCCTGGGAAGGGGGACAGCCAGTGCCAGAAGTCAAGCACAACGTCCATGATTCACCGGGATTTGAACCAGGATCCTTCTCGACAAGTGGTCAGAAGCCAGCGCCTAGATCACTCCGCCGCCGTAGCGGCACACGTTGAAATGTATTTTTCATACGGCCCCAAACGCTCTTATGGACATACTAGATTGAATTGGACGCAAATAAATCATTAATATAATTTGTACTAGCAGGGATACCAGTTATTTGCCAGGTACATATTACTATTTGTGGAATCACCAAGTTCAGCGGGTGAAAGTTAATGAATGAAAAAGATATTCCTGCAATTTTCCAGTAAACTTATTTTAAATTTTTTGATTTAGTTAATTTAATTTTGCGAAACAAAAAAGAAAGAAAAAGGAATGGGAATACTTACCTTCTAGGAGACACCTATAGAACTGCCGTACATCTGGCGTGTGCTTCTGTAAATCCCGCGACACAGAAATGCAATGTACCTATGTGATGTCGCATGCATACGACTTCACATTGGCATTCATCATCTTTTTCTTACCGTTTTGAATTTTGAATATTTGGAACTCTCTGTTTACTTTACATTATATTTCTTTCTGATAAGCCACTCGTTGGTAGTGAAAGCTAAACTATATAGATTTGTGTTTTTAATACACCATTAAACGCATATTTTTGCACTTTATTGTTATCTACAGTCCCCCTAACTTAGACCGTAGGTTGGTTAGTTGGTTGGTTGATGGTTTATGGTGCAAGGCCCTCAAAGGGCCAAAGAGCGCCTTAGAACGTAGATAGGGTATTCTTAAGAGTAAAAAACGGAACTTTTTACGAAAATTTTGCATGGGGCTACCTTGACCCGGGCCCCGACCCCTTCCAAAAACCGTCTACGGTCTAAGTTAGATAACCATAAGTAGTATACCAAATCTGGTTGTCCTAAATTGAAAACTGTAGATTTTACGAAATGTTTATGAGGAGGGGGAGGGGCTCTCACCCCGGGGTTCCAACCCCTTCCCAAAACCGTCTAGCGTCTAAGTTAGAGTTTCATGATACCAAATTTGGTGGTTCTGAATTGAAAACTGTAGTTTTTAAGAAAATGTTGTATGTCTGTGTGTGTGTGCGGGGCGGGGAGGGGGCTCCGACCCCTAGGGCCTTGACCCGTACCAAAAACCGTCGACCGTCTAAGTTAAAGTACCATGAGATAGTATACCAAATTTGATGGTTCTAAATTGAAAACTAGATTTTGCGATTTTTTTATGAAAGGGGTTCTTACCCCCTTCACAAAAAAAATCTGCAAACCCTTCCAAAATCGTCTAGCGTCTTAGTTAGAGTACCATGAGATAGTATACCAGATCTGGTGGTTCTGAATTGAAAACTGCAGTTTTTCAGAAAATTTTGTATGTAGGGGGCTCTGACCCCCGGGCCTTGACCCGTTCCAAAAGCGGTCTACCGTCGAAGTTAGAAAACCATGAGATAGTATACCAAATCTGGTAGTTCTAAATTGAAAACTGTAGATCTTACGAAAATTTTATGGGGGCGGGGGCTCCAACCCCTTCCAAAAACCGTCTAGCGTCTAAGTTAGAGTTTCATGATATCATATTTGATGGTTCTGAATTGAAAACTGTAGATTTTACGAAAAAAAATTATGGGGGGGGTCTCTAACCCCCTGGTCTTGACCCCATCCAAAAACGGTCTACCGTCTAAGTTAGAGTAAAATGAGATAGTATACCAGATTTGGTGGTTCTAAATTGAACACTGTAGATTTTACGAAATTTTTGTGACGGGGGGGGGGGCTCTCACCCCCGGGCTCCAACCCCTCCCACAAACCGTCTAGCGTCTAAGTTTGAGCTTCATGATACCATACTTAATGGTTCTTAATTGAAAACTGTAGATTTTACAAAAAAAATTAAGGGTGGGGGCTCTAACCCCTGGGCCTTGGCCTGTTCCAAAAACGGTCTACCGTCTAAGTTAGAGTACCATGAGATAGTATACCAAATTTGGTGGTTCTAAATTGAAAACTGTAGATTTAACGCGGCATTTTTATTGGGGGGGGGCTTTCACCCCCGGGCTCCAACCCCTTCCAAAAACCGTCTAGCGTCTAAGTTAGAGTACCATGAGATAGTATACCAGATTTGGTGGTTCTGAATTGAAAACTGTAGTTTTTAAGAGAATTTTCTATGGGGGGGGGCTCTGACCCCACGGGCCTTTACCCGTTCCAAAAACGATCTGTCGTCTAAGTTAGAGTACCATGAGATAGTATACCAAATTTGGTGGTTCTAAATTGAAAACTGTAGATTTTACGAAAAAGTGTTTATTCGGGGGGGGGGGGTCTGACCCCCGGGCTCCAACCCCTTCCAAAAACCGTCTAGCGTCTAAGTTAGAGTACCATGAGATAGTATACCAGATTAGGTGGTTCTGAATTGAAAACTGTAGTTGAAAACTGTAGATGCAAGTGCTATCATTCGGAGACGCTTCCTAGCACGGTTAACCACTCACCTCCAAATGGAGCACTCTCGTGCTGCCTCAACAAACACCGATAGCGTTTTTCAATCCACTTGGGCCCAATCGGCTGGGTGGTTCCATATCCACAATTTGCAGTTACATCTCAACCTATAAGTGGGATTTTTGTTGTCGCCCACGTTCACTCTAACAAATCATGTTTTTACGTATTAATTTTGGTGCTTCGCTATTTGTGATTTTTCTGTTTTAATGTGCCATTGAAGATAGCTCACCATGTTTCCCATGTTCTCTTCGATAATGTTGGGTTTTATGTTGTTGTATATAATTCTTCCTTCTGCACAGTTTACTGCCCACGCAATGTCCTCTTCATTATGTTGAATATTTTTTTAAAATATTAGTCACTGTGTGTATAATATAATGTAACAAGATGCCCTTCTGAGTACATTTAGCGTTATTTCCCCTTGTCACTGAATACTTCTGTACATATGTTGTAAATTTTGAATATAGCATCACTGTTGCATTTCTGTGAATTAGTACCTAATGTTTAATCTTTAGTATGGTAGTAATGCTTAATTGGAATTTGTGCATAGTATAGAATCATGTCTTGCCCTGTCTACAATACTGTAGGTAAACATTTTCGTTTGTATCGCTCGTGCTTTATTGTCTGCCTCTCCTTCGCCCTACGTGGCGAAATAATTTTTTTTTTTTTTTTTTTTTATGATTTTAACAATATTTTGTTTTACGTTTCACTGGAACTTTCCAGCTGATGTATATACCGCTGTATTTATTGGCAGAATTCCATTGTCATGTACATAGAAATGTTATTTTACTGAAGAATAAAGGCAATTTTGAAATGTAGATCTTACGAATATTTTGTGTCTGGGGGGCTGTGACCAACCGGGCCCCTGACCAGTTCCAAAAACCGTCTACCGTCTAAGTTAGAGTACCATGAGATAATATACCAAATTTGGTAGTTCTAAATTGAAAACTATATTTTACGGCAATTCTGTAGGGGGGGGGGGGCTGTAAATACCCCCCCCCCCGCTCTCCAACCGCTTCCCAGAACCGTCTACAGTCTAATTTAGAATACCACGAGATAGTATACCAGATTTGGTGGTTCTGAATTGAAAACTGTAGATTTTACGAAAATTTTGTATAAGGGGGCTCTGACCAACCGGGCCCTGCCCCGTTCCAAAAACCGTTTACCGTCTAATATTTTTAGTGCCAAAGAAAAACGTAATATTCCTATCCTGTCTGCGTGGCCAAACTTTATAAATTTGATCAGGGAGCAAAACGTTCGAAATCGTACGTTTTCCTGCATTCGTTTTGTATGTAACCAAAATCTGTAAACGCGACGAATTGACGTAGTCGACGAATTTGTCCGCGACGAATTGACGCGCGACGAATCGTCGTGGTCGACGAATTGACGCTCGACGAATTGACGCAGTCGACGAATTGACGCGCGACGAATTGACGTAGGCGACGAATTGACGCGCGACGAATCGTCGCAGTCGACGAATTGACGCAGTCGACGAATTGACGCACCCGACGAATTGACGTAGAACCTTTTCCTACACCCAATCAGTGATGGTGCTAACTGGGAAAACATTCAAACTGGACAAACTGACGTCTACTGTTAAGAGGGAACTCAATTAGCAAAATGCATTTCCACGGCTCACGGGGGTACGGTGGGCAGAGGGGAGGGGTCTAGTACGCTAAGAACTCGTAAAAGTGGGCCTTCTGCGTTCACAATTCTAACGAAAGCTTTTCAATACTATTTCTTGCTTTAATAAAAGTTTCGTGCGATGTAGTACTTTATCGGGGGGAGGGGGGGGGGTGACGGATACAATGGTTGCATTAAGGACTAACCGTATAATGGTCCTCACCATGTGAACTTCTTTACACTTTTGTTGGCATGGTTCTCGACATCATCAACAAGAAAGGAAAGAATAATTCTCTTGAGATATCAAGACTTATTTCGGTTAATAAAAATTATTTCGGTTAATAAAAATTAGGACAAACATGAATTAGGGCAAACGCGAATTTGGAAAAACTTTATACGGGCAAACGTGAAATAAGGGAAACGAGATTAGGGGAAATGGAAATTCGGGTAAAAGCGATTCCGGGGAAATGCCATTGGGGTAAACGTGTTTAGGGCAAACGTGAATTAGGGGAAATGAGATTTAGGGGAAACGAGATTAGGGCAAACGAAATTAGGGGAAATCGGAATTCGGGTAAAAGCGATTTCGGGGAAACGCCATTAGGGTAAACGTGTTTAGGGCAAACGTGAATTAGGGGAAACGAGATTTGGGGAAACGAAATGAGGGAAATGGGAATTCGGGTAAAAGCGCTTTCGGGGTAACGCCATTATGGTAAACGCGTTTAGGGCAAACGGGAATTAGGGGAAACGAGATTTAGGGGAAACGAGATTAGGGCAAAAGAAAATAAGGGGAAATGGGAATTCAGGTAAAAGCAATTTCGGGGAAACGCCATTGGGGTAAACGTGATTAGGGCAAACGGGAATCAGGGGAAATGGATTAGGGGAAGTGAGGGTACGCGCTTCATCCGCACTGTGGGAGATCAACCCCTTGCCCGAGGCGACACAGCTGTTGCTGGGGGAAGGCCACGAGGGGAATTTTTCTTCCGGATTATTGTACAAACAGAATACTGCGGAGATTGGAAAACTGAAGCTGTCGGTTTCCGAGCGATCATGAAAAAGAATACCAGATAATCTTTCAAATTCTTTTTCACGTGATATTTTATTTTTAGCTAACAGCATTATTTTATTTTTAGCTAACAGCATTATTTTATTTTTAGCTAATAACATTATTTTATTTTTAGTTAATAACATTATTTTATTTTTAGTTAATAACATTATTTGAACAATATTTATATAATAATATTTGATCAATTATATGATTTATTATAATAAGAAATACTGAAATGTGGAATTTGGGTTGTCTGGATTTAGGTGTTGTCTGGATTTTGGGTTGTCGGGATTTTGGTATTGTCGGGATTTTGGGTTGTCGGCTGTCAAGATTTTGGCTTGTCGGGATCATGATCATATGTATAGGATTTTAGGAAGGGAGTGTCTGACCCCAGGTCTTAAACAACCCTTAGAAATAGGAAGCTAGGAGATTTGGGCTAGAGTGCTCGATAGGAAAGTGACACGGGAGTGAAGTAGGAAGGGGAAGGAAGACGCCCTTATTTATTACCGGGGGGCCAGCACCCGGGGTCCGACGGCTTAACGTGCCCATCCGACGCACGGCGGATATTAAGTGGATCGAGCGTTCGTACCTGCCTGGGATCGAACCTGATGTCCATTCCGAGGCTGTTACGAACGTTGCCCACTAGGCCACCCGCAGCCTTGGCTTGTCGGAAAAGCGACTGTCCGGATCCGGTTCAGAAAGCTACGACCTTTTGGGATAAGTTCTTAGAGTATGAGCGCTTTGCGAACTTAGACGCTTAAACTCAGTACATGCCTTAAAGTAATTCTTGGGGTGGTGGTAAGAATGCTATTCATTAAAAATTGCAAACTGAGAATTTCTAGAATTATACAGCTCGCGAAAAACAGAAAAGAAACGAAATAAATTCTTTGTTTTATATGAAATAAATTCTTTCAATTTTATATATATATATATATATATATATATATATATATATATAGACATGGGTGCATCCAAATGGGATGACACGTGAAATTGATTTTATTATGTGTAACAAAAAATTCGTCATAGAAGACTGCAGTGTGCTAAACAAGTTCAACACAGGTAGTGACCATAGATTGGTGAGATGTAAGATTCACCTCAACACTAAACTCGAACGTGGCAAGCTCATAAGACAAACAAAATGTATTGACATAACCAATCTTAAAAAACACCATAATACTTTCAAGTTAGAACTGAAGAACAGATTCTCTGCTTTAGAAGGCCTAACATCGGAAGAAGTGGATATTTCTGCAGTAAACAGAAAAGTAACCAAAGCTCTTATGGAAAGAGCAACAAAATTAGCCGCGTCTAAGAACAAGTTGCATGTGAACAAATTATCAGGAAAAACCAAAATGTTGATGCAAAAAAGAAGAGAGATGAGGACAACTAAAGAAGATACGACTTCCAAAGTGGAATATATAGAGATATGCAAGACAGTACAAAAAAGTATCACTGAAGATGTAAGGAAATTCAACTGTAAACTGGTGAGGAAAGCAATTGAAAACAACCAAAACCTAAAGATCGCAAAGGGACATCTCAGTAATTGAAGAAAACAGATTATGGCTCTGAGAAATGAAGATGGTTCTATAACAAGAAATAGAGGCGAAATTTTGACGAGAGTGAAAGATTTCTACTCCAAATTATATGAAAGGGATGATACATGTACTCCAGTCATCATGAAAGGTATCAGAGTTCTTCCAGTCCTCCCAGCAGAAGTTGCACATGCAATCAAGAACATGAAGCGAGGAAAAGCTCCAGGAGAAGATGGAATTACTGTAGACATCATACAAGAAGCAAGTGGAGAAATCGAAACAGTACTCGCCCAAATTTTCACTCGATGCCTTAATGAAGGAAAAATTCCTGAGGATTGGAACAACGCTACAATGATCCTGCTACATACAAAAGGTGACATTGCCAATCTCAGGAACTACAGACCTATCAACCTCCTATCAGTGGTTTACTAAAGTTCTTTCACACCGTTTGAAGGTAACACTGGACAGGGCTCAACCGAGAGAACAAGCTGGATTCAGGAGTGGCTACAGCACAATAGATCATACCCACGTACTGAGAGAACTAATTGAAAGAGCGAGGGAATATGAACTTCCATTGTGCATGGCTTTTATCGATTATGAAAAAGCCTTTGATTCGGTGAAACCATCAGCAGTTACAATGGCTCTGAAATCCTGCGGTATTGAAGATGCATACATTAATATTATTTAAAACATCTAAGAAAATGCAAGTGCAAAGATTCGGCTGTTTGAAAATACAACACACATAAAAATTGGAAAGGGAGTGAGACAAGGTGACTCCATATCTCCAAAGCTCTTTAATGCCACATTGGAAAATGTCTTTCAATCACTGAACTGGGAAAACAAAAGGATAAAGATTAATGGAGATTATCTAACCCACCTTTGTTTTGCTGATGACGTAGTCATTTTTGCAACTACCCCATCAGAGCTGCAGTTTATGATCCAGGAACTTGCTGACAAGAGTAAAGAAGTGGGATTGAAAATGAACTTTCAGAAGACAAAAGTGAAGTTCAATGCTTTTACAAAAAATGAAGATTTATCGATTGATGGAGAAAAGCTGGAGATAAGAGACACGTACGTTTATCTTGGACAGCAGATATCAAGTGAGGGTCACATTGATGAAGAAATTAATCGGCGTACCAAACTTGCCTGGGGAACGTTTGGAAGAAACAGCCTAATTTTCAAGAGCAATATGCCATTATGTCCTAAAAGAAAAGTGTTTGATCAATGCATCCTTCCAGTGCTTACGCATGGTGCAGAGACGTGGACCTTAACGAAAAGAGACATACAAAAGTTGCAGACGACTCAAAGAGGCATGGAGAGGTGCATGCTTGGTGTAACCAGGAGAGATAAGAAGAGGAACTCGTGGATCTGAAAATGACAAGAGTGGAAGACATCATGATCAGAGTTAAATCCCTGAAATGGGAATGGGCTGGACATACTGCCAGAAGAACAGACCATCGATGGACAGCCGAAATTTTAGATTGGATTCCAAGGGACAGGAAAAGATCCAGAAGAAGACCACATGGGAGATGGGTGGATGAAATTCGAAAGTATGCAGGGGTGACATGGAGGAGACTGGCACAAGACAGACCGTTGTGGAGGAAACTTAGGGAGACCTTCATCCAGCAGTGGATTGATAATGGTTGACAATGATGATGATATATAAATTATTTTTTTTCAATTTTGTAAAATTATTCTATTTCAGAGTAACAATTCCAGTGGTCTAGTGCTGTGTGTCACAATTATGACAAGTTCTAGTGCTAATATCGATTCATAAGAGCGAAAATTCGAAGCGCAATGTATTGAAATCATCGACTGCACGAGGGAAATTATCTTGTACTTGGGCTTGGTAAAACATGCTTGAAAGATATTGCTTGAGATATCTATTTTTATCTTAAATCTTAATTTTAATATCACCAAGGCGGTTTACGTTACGTGAGTCCTCAGATTCACATAACGTAAATCGCACTTTGAAGACGAATGTAACTCGCTTAGCACTTTGAAGATGATGTAATGCGCTTAGCTCTTTGAGGATGAATGTCAAGGTTTAAAACCTTGTTGAAAAATGGCTTAAACAAGCGACTCCACTCTTCTTCCTCCTGACAAGGATCAAAAGCGGCGAATAGAGTACAAGCACGATAACGCAGATATCATTGGTTTGACTTTGGTGAAGATTAAGAAATTAAAATTAAATTACGTTAAACGTATGCAGAAACAATATAAAAAGTGTGCTTCACGAATTGACATATTCCCAAATAATTGGTGGACCATTTCTAAAGAGATTTAAATGTGATATTTTCAAAAAACTTTCAGAAAATGAGAAATTTAATCGAAAGTTGCAAGCATTATCGTATGAAAATCTGCCGCTTTAAAGTAATGTGTAAACTTGCAGTGAAAAATATCTGATGGAGTAAGTGTTGTCACACTTGGTATTGATTTTAACGGATATCGAGCATGAGTGCAAAAAATCAGTGCTTTGTTAGAAGGTTTTCATTGTTCTTAATAAGCCTACCTTCGTCGTTACTAAAAGTCTATATTCGCAAAATTAACCAGTAAATTATGATACGAAAATTAATAAAGTAAATGTGGATTTTATTCTGCTAAAGGGATGCTTGGAATCGAAAGCTTCCTATGGTAAAAAACATTTAGTGAGATTCTTTCAAAGTTTATTGCAATGTGATTACGTTGATTGAATGCATTTTCAAATAAAAGGGCTTCAACTTAGTGGCTATGCTGCTAGAGAAAGAAAAATCTACTCTGAAGACTAAATCTGTCAAAGAAACTGAGATGTCATTGGAAGTGAATTATGAAGAAGTTCGGTATTTAACAGAGTAGTTTTCGAAGAGAGATTTATTTATTTCTGATAGATATTAGTTATAAATAATGATGGAGATTGATTTCTTGAATGATAATTTACTGAGATTAGTGACCGGTTTTGGATAACTTCTAGCCAGTTTGTGCTGAATTTTCCAATAAACGCGCTCCTATGTCCTGGATGGGTGTCGGACTGTGTCCTGGTATGTTCGTGAGGCCCGGATCCTGTTGGCCGGTTTTTCTGAGATGATTGCTTCCTACTTTATGGCAGATTGTGTTGGTTACCAGCGTTTCTCTACTTTCCATGTTTACGTCCGTGAAGCCTTCTTATTGGCCTACCTAGCCCCAATCTCCTAGCCTCCTATTTCTAAGGACTGGTTTAGACCTGGGATCACACACTCCTTTCGTAAAATCCCCTACATCATTCATTCATTCTCACGTTTGAGGTATATGCATCCCGTCAGCAAGTAAGTGTTGTGTTGCGCAGCAAGAATTTTCCAGGGAAGCAGTTGAAAGTCGACGAGATATAATTTAGATCGTACGTCGCCTAGAGGAGATCTCATTTGAAGAGATACTCACAAATTAACTCTCAGATATTTTAGAAAAGATTATTTAGCTTTCATAAAAAATGTGTTTAGCCATTTGAGAATTAGAATGTGACAAGTTAATATCCTTGACTGAAGACCCCTTATGCGATTCGTAATGTACTTCAGACACTGGTTCATAATCCGGAGGTTCTGGATGATTAGCGATGAATGAGGTACTTGCCGATTCCATTCTGCATCAAAGTGCATCTTTGATAGCAAAGGAGAAAGATTTCTGCGTCTTTCCCCTTTGCCAAAAACGGGTATTGATCGCTTGTTACTCTTAATGGATTTCAAGATTTCCGACTAACTACTTCCTATTTGCCCGATATGTTATGTCAAATAATAGTCACAGCCCTTTAAGTGGTCGGAAAGGTAATCCTCACTTCTTTTAGCAAGGAAAGAGTTCTTGGTTTCTCATCAAGGTGTACATCGGAATATCTACTGAACTTCCTTAATGGGGGTTATCTTCATAATGTGAAAGTATTGGCTCTGCTTTCTAAGGAAAGAAAGGTTTAATATATTTATCTTGCCAATACAATTGACAGCTTAAAAGACAGCTGTTGCCGGACTGAAAATTTAAAATTTAGGAATGGCAAATGATAGAAATTAGGAAAAGTGAGGGAAAAGACGAAATATTTCTTATGATTTTCTTTTACATAATCATGAATTAGAGCATGTTTTACTTCAGTTACTGAACTTTGTTATATTGAGATCCTTAATGTTAAAAGGCAAGAAAATACAAAGGATTTTAGCTCAAGACATATTGTGATTTGCTACGGCTGATTTTTGTAAAAAAGACATTGAAAGGTTTATTCGAATTAAGCGGAATCTTAAAAGAGTTTTGGGTAGACAGCATACAGAACTTTTCAATTTCTCTTTTCTTTAGTGGCTTTAATATACATTACATTATTTTAATCAAAAGGATTCGGGCACCTCATTGTTTTGGATCAAATGTCTTTATTATCGCAATTAGTAGTTAGTCGGTTCACTTTTTGCTTATATGACAGTTGCAACACGTCGAGGCATAACTATGAACCAATTTCCGGTAGGTCTCGACATGAATGGCTCACCATTCGTCCTGCTAAGCTGCTGCCAGAGGATATTCCTCTTACCACTCTCTGCTCGGAGCTTCTATTTTCCTGCAGACTCGTTACTTTGCATCCAACTCTCGCAGCCACGAAAGTGGGTAGGTCTAATTCTCTGGCCAAACTCCTTCTTCGTGAAAATAATCTTACACAGCTGAAGACAAAACTTTCCCTGCTCTGTCAGTAATCAATAATCCCACTGATGTAACTGAAATCTGTCGCCTGTGTTACACCTCTTTTCAGGTACTACAAAGTCGATCATATTTAGGAGTTTGCTTAAGAATCGTTAATTCAAAGTTATCGACATTAATCTTCATCACAAATTGTTCACATGTCATGCTCAACTGATTGATATCATTACGCAATTTGTTTAACCTCGCAGAAATTTAGCACTAAGTAATCAACATACTTCAAACTATTGATGTTATAACCACGCTAAATATTTCGGCGAAGCTATTGGCTGCGTAAACTTCGGCAGTGGCAGCCACTCTAGATGTTTTGATGTTATGAAACCTGTGACGCTTTTTGAAGTTTGTAAACCAGAATGATCTTTTAAATTCCCTTTTCTTGCCTGCTGCCAAAACATCGTAAATGTTATACATCTTTTCTTGAATTGCATGTAACTGGCAGGCACATTTTGCAGGTTACGATGTATGTATTGAGCATCCATTCCTTCCTTTCTATAATTGTACTTCGGATAGAAGTTCCATAGAAGCATTTTCTGATGGCGCACTTTGAACGGATCTGGTTCATTTGCCCAACGTTTACTTCACCGAAGGTTCACTTGATCGAAAATCACTTCGCCGAAGAGATTATTTCACCGAAAGATCACTTGACCGAAAATCACTTCGCCGAAGAGATTGTTCCACCGAAAGATCACTTGATCGAAACGTTCATTTAACCAAAGGGTCATTGTATCAAAAGGTACATTTCACCGAACAGTCACTGTATCAAAACGTACATTTCACCGAACAGTCAATGTATCAAAAGGTACATTTCACCGAAGGGTCACTTGATCGATAAGTTCATTTCACCGAAAGGTCTCTTCACCCAAAAGTTCATTTCATCGAAAGGTCATTTTACCGAAGGGTCAGTTTATCGAAAACTTTGGATTTCATTACAGGATCTGTTGAAGCATGGTGGCAGTTTGGAAGATAGACTACATCGAACAATTAGGGAATCATACTAAAATTGCACTTTTGATTTCTCGGCGTCACAAAGAATGCAAAGATTTAGTTTTAAGACAAAAATAATTAATTTTAAGTCCCTATGCCTCGGCTGAGGCCTTTTTTTATCAAATTTTAATCGTCCGTGCTCATGTTTACATAAAAACTCAAGTTAATAATGTTGCATATTTTTTCACGCAAAAACAACCAATTTTAGGGTCCTAGGCCTCGGCTTAGGTCTTTTTAGAAAATTTTAATCGTGCGTGCTCATGTTCATAAGGTTTACGTAAAAAGTCAAGTTAATAATGTTGCAAATTTTTGCACGCAAAAAGAATCAATTTTAGGGCCCTAGGCCTCGGCTTAGGCCTTTTTATCAAATTTTAATAGTTCGTGCTCATGTTCATAAGGTTTATATAAAAACTCAAGTTAATAATGTTGTAAATTTTTCACGCAAAACGAATCAGTTTTAGGGCCTTAGGCCTCGGCTTAGGTTTTTCTAGCAAATTTTAATTTCTTATATTAGAAAGTTTTATATAACTAGGGGCTGCGCTTCTAGGCTCGCTACGCTCGTCTCCAGAATAGCGCTCGGGCCCTGCAGCCCGATCTCCAAGTATATCACATTAAATAAAAACTGGAAAATTCATATAAATTTCCATTTTTATTGCATGTCTAAGCAAATAAGGCTTATATATAATTTATGACTACAAACTTGTGGTGTTCAGATAAAATAACATCTTCTGGCTCGGCTTCATTCGTCCTGATGAAGCCGAGCCAGAAGCTCTGCGAAACTATAATCGATGTATAATAAACCTTTGATGGTGGTAAACGTTGATATTTTTATTTTATCAAATAAGGCTTGTTATTCCGAAATTTCAGAGTTTTTTTTACAGTCGTTAATTTTTGGAAGGTCGGACTTTTGTCTTTTAAACTTATAGCACTTACTAAATTTACCAATAAGGAAAACAAAAGCGGTCCAAAAAGCATTTCCGTAAACCGTAAACCGTAACCAACAAAACATATGCATAACAAATTCTCTGCGTCACCATGGCAGCAGGGCACGGGACCAGAACGTTTATCTGTGGTTATCGTGAAGATCGACAAGCCGTTCGTTTCTTTCCTTTGCGTCTGTAAAAAAATGTTTTTTTCCTGTGAATTTATCGTCTGCTTTAGTGGTTCGTGTTGACTGTGTTGTGTTTTCACCGTTTTGCCTCACTTGAAGTGAGTGTGTGTGCCTCCTGTTACGTTATTTTGTGTTTCTTCTGTGTGACGCAGTTGCAGCAGACAGTGTTGTGTTGTTCGGCTTAGCGGCCATGATGGCTGCTTCCCAAGTTCCGTCTGCTGATTTTATTTCTGCTGGATTTTCTTTGGCTACATCGACCGCTTGTGAGACAACTATGACCTCTTCAAGTATGGATTTGTCTACTTCTAATTGTGTTTCTACTTCTAATGTGCTTCGTCCTAATGTTTCTGCATCGAATGTTCTTCGTCCTAATTTGCATATCCTGGGTGCCGAGTCACGTTCTGCTGCCATGGATGCTACTCCTCCACGCTCGTATGCTGCGACTGCTCGTCCAAACCAATCTCATGCACCTCTTTCTATGCAACCAGAATTTTCTAGAGAAGATAAAGTTCTCAAGATTCGGATTTCTGACGACTCACCAGCAGGTAAAGAACTTTCCTCAGCTTTGTTATTAAGTGTGTATTTTCCGTCTCTTCGTGACACCCCCTCCCCCTCTATTTGGAGGCCTTGGTTAAAGTTGTTCCCAAGGAAAGCATCGTTTCAATTATTCGCATTGGAGGGTGTTGTCGTTCATTTTGTTCACCAAAAAGCCACCGACACCGTTCTTGCTACAGGCATTGATATTGGCTCTTTTCACTTGCAACCTGTTGCTCCTGCACAGCGCCCGGTCACAGTGACATTATCTCCTGTGCCTACTGCTATTCCTGACAACTTACTTGTTGCTGCACTCGGCACTCTTGGTCGAGTAGTGGGAGAGACAAAATTTCTTCCAGCTGCTGCCAGAGACTCTCCTTTCAACTTTGTGCAAGGGGGTCGTCGCCAATATCGTGTTATTTTCCCCACTGACCAAGCCATTTCTTACCGCCCCACAACTCTGCAACTTGTTACGGACACACGAACATACGTTTTCAACTTATTTGCTGGTGTCCAGTGCTTCCGGTGCCGAGCTGAGGGACACCTGGTTTCCGAGTGCCCTCACCGCACACCTGCACCTGGTGCTGTCCCTTCGATGAAGGTTCCCGATGCCCCTCCATCTTCCACTTCTTCCTCCCTTACTACTAAACAAACTGTTGCTCCTATGTCAACCACGTCACCATCTCTGCTGATTGCTCCTTCGATGACTACAGATATTTCGTTGTCTTTACCTGTTTCAGAACTGCCATTACCATACAACTCCGAGAAGGCGCTTTCTTTCAAAACAACTACGCAGTTATTGCCAAACACTGAACCGTCTTTACCATTCAATTCCGAACAGCTGCTTTCTTTCAAAACTTCTGCGTCTTCATTGCCCAGCACTCAAGCGCCACCACCGTGCAAAAAATTGGCACCCGTTTTACAGCCTGTTTCGCAAATTCAAACGTCTGCTTCTGAACTGTTCAAATCTGCTGTCATTGATGACATCTCATTTCCACCTCTTCCTTCTTCTGAGGGCTCCTCCGGACCCAAAACTTCCGGGAAATGCCCAAATTCTGCGGAGTCTTCTCCAAAGCGTTCGCGACGCTCAAGGCGTTCTCGGACCAAATCTTCTGCCACTTCCTCTGGAACCTCACCTGGCGTGGAGAATTTTTCTTCTCCACTTCGTACAACAAACAGATTCGCATGCCTCCCTACTGAAGATGATATGGATGTTGCTGCTGATTTAAATGAATCAGCATCGGTTGCTTCGGATGTTGAAGATGATTCTTCTTTTCCCACCATAACCAAACTTTCAACTCTTTTCAAAGACTGTTCTGTTCCAGTGCAACCGCTCACATACACCGAACTTCTTGAACTAATTCAACACCCTAAAAAACGTAAATTGCTAACAATCCCGTGTATTCAATCCAAGTTAAATAGGTTACCTGAAATGCATCAACAACTTCAATTACTTGATGAATTTTTGAGAAATATAACTCTTCCTCTTGATGCTGCCCAGTTTCAGCGGCGTCTTTCATACCTGTTGAAGAAGCTCTCAGCTGAACTCGAAAACCATCAACAGCCTGTTCATGATATCCCAACTGATTTGTGTTAGTTTCAACTGCCGAAGCTTTGCTGCGTCGGCAACTAATGCTCTTGTCTTCGAAGATATTCGTTATCTTAAAGCTAACATCATTCTCCTGCAGGAAACAAACTGTTCTCCTTTGACAGACATTTCCCGCTGGCGACGCTGGCCTTTTGTCTTTTTTCACAATTTCCGTGCCCATTTGAGGTCCGGCACCGCAATTGGCATTCATAATCGTTTTCTTCCGTTTCTGTCTGACGTTTTTGAGTCACAGAGCCTGCTCGGGATTTTTCAATACCTTTCTTTTCGCTTCCTTTCTACCCGTTTTCATTTGTTAAATTTGCACGTTCCTCGTAGTGATTCAGAAGCTACATCCCTCTTTCTTCATGTTACTACAATTCTCGCTGAGATTCCGTCTTCTGAAATTGTGATTATGGCTGGTGACTTTAACTGTACGCTGCAACCTCTTTACGATCGTGATGGGTCTCAAGATTTCCGCTCTTCTCTGGTTTCGCAACTCACTCAACTGGTGTTTAATTTTGATCTCCAAGATGCATTTCGCCTTCTCCATCCTGTGACCCGTGATTTCACCTGGTTTCCTCCTGCAGGATCCTCCAACGCTGCTGCACGTTTGGACCGATTTTATGTTTCCAGTTTTTTGCGTTCTTCCCTTGTTTCTGTTTCACATGCTCCAGCTGTTTCCTCCGACCATCGTCTAGTCGTTCTACAATTTCATCTTCCCTCCACTGGTGTCCCTCACCCAATGGTTTGGACCTTTGATGATTTCTGCCTGCAAGATCCAACTTTTATTTCTCATGTCAATTCCATTATTGCGCAATCAGTCAATCAACTTTCCTCCACTGTTGACCCGGCAGCTCTGTGGCTCTCCACCAAGCATTCCATTACTGCGTTTGCTAAACGCTTTTGTTTTTCTGTTCGCACCAATCGTCTTATGGACATAGATTCAATCCGCCGTTCTCTTCAGTCTACCTCGCACACCGATCCTAACTTTGAAATCCTGCAAGCCCGGCTTCATCATCGCCTCCAATCATCGGCTAAATCTGCTCTGACTCGCTTGAAGTTCACCCTTCTTCACTTTCATGATGATCCCCTTCAGAGTCTTCGTCATCTTGAAGAACATCGAACTAAATACAATACCATCGCTTATCTTTCCCTTCCGGATGGATCTACCACGGCAGACCCCTCCCTCATCTGCCAACATACTCATTCATACTTTTCTGGTCGTTTTAAACCTTCTCAGATGCCTCCAGCTGATTCCTCTCCACTTCTTCATGGTCTTCCTCAAGTCCCTCAATGTTTCTTTTCTTCGCTCAGTGCTCCAATCTCACCAGCCGAAATTCGTTCTTCTGTTTTCAGTCTTAATGATCGTTCCTCACCAGGTGAAGACGGTCTTCCTCTTTCCATTTATAAGGCTTTTCTTCCAACTCTTCTTCCTCTTCTTGTTGCCTGCTTTAACTTCGTTTTTCTTCGTCTTCCTTTTCTTCATCAGCTTTTTCCTTTGCTCTACTTCGCCTTATTCCAAAATCTGGCAACCTTGGACTCTTGACAAACTGGCGGCCTATTTCCATTCTAAATACCGATTACAAAATCTTTGCCAAAGTTCTTGCGCTTCGCCTTAATCCAGTTCTTTCGCACATCATCCATCCTGATCAGACCTACACTGTTCCTTCTCGCTCAATCGCTTCTAACATCACTGTCATTCGTAACTTATACTCTCTTACTTCTCGACTCTCTGAACCTCTCGCAATTTTCAATATCGACCAGCGTCAAGCTTTTGATTCAATTAACCACTCATATCTCTTCACTGTTCTTCGCCAGTTTGGTTTTCCTTCCTCCTTCTGTTTGGCGCTTTCCAATTTTAACTCTCACTCCTTCTTTCGTGTTCGTATTTCAGCATTTCTCACCTCTGTTATTCCTTTCGCTAGTGGGATCCGGCAGGGCTGCCCCTGTCGGGTCAACTCTTTGCTCTCTCTTTTGAACCGCTTTTGATTTGTCTCCGTTCTCGTTTGTTTTCCTCAGTTCCGCGAGGAGTTGCGTGCACCCGTCACCACCACACAGTTCTTTCGGCATACGCAGATGACTTAACAGTCTTCATCCGTTCTGAGGGAGCATTCGGAACTCTTCGAAATACCTATCTTGAATATGCTGCGATTTCTGGTTCTTCACTGAACATGGATAAATGCTCTGGATTATGGGCTGGGTCGTGGACGATCCGCGCTGACCGCCCATGGGGTGCCCGCTGGTCTTCAAGTGTGGCCAAATTCCTCGGAGTCTACATTGGAGACCCCTCTGCGGTCGCCGCTGCTACCTGGACTCCCTGGTTCAAAGGGTCAATCGCCGCCTAGCACCTTTTTACCGTCTCAAGCCTTTTCTGTCGTTCCTCAGCCGTGCCTACCTCCTCAACACCTTTTTCCAACCATCTTTTTCATGTTTGGATTGCGCACCTTCCTCCGCAGTTTTTGCTTCGCGAACTTCAACGTACCTTCACTAATTTCGTCTGGAATGTCATTCATTGGGTGCAGCACTCCACTCTCGTTCTTCCTATTTCTTTTGGTGGTCTCTCTCTCTCCGATATCTCTCTGAAGTTCAAAGCTTTCCACCTTCAAAATTTCCTTCGGTATTTCTTTCTCCAACCTTCTTCTTCTCAAACCATTGTCGACACGCTTCTCTTTCCCCGTAGTCCCCACCTCACTGTCTCAACTTTTCTCCGCATGGACCTCTTTCCTCTCGTTCCGAGCCATTTCCCTGAGTTTTACAGATCCGCTCTTACCCTCTGGCGTTCCTTATATCCTATTCGCCTTCCCCTGCCTCTACTAACGATCTCCTTGCGGAACCTCTCTTCTTTTCTTCTGCTATCCGTTCCACTGCTTCTTCATATTTGCACTTCTCCACCTGGTTCACCAGTGGCGTGGTGCGAGTCTCTCAACTCGTGGATTCCAACCTTCGCTGGAAATCGCTCTCCCAGATCACTCCTCCTCTTTCTGATTCGCCCATTCATCGTTCTCAGCTTCGATTACTTCAAGCCAGTATTCGTCGACTCTATCCTCTCCTCGCAGATCAACATGGACTTATCTCGCAACCCTCAGCGCCTCATAGCCTTCCTTTTCTTGTGTATCTCAATGATATTCCTTTCCTTCCTCATCAGGTTACTGTCAAGCTTCTTTATCAGCATTTTTTAACACATTTTGTTGAACCAATGCCTATTCCCAATGTACCATCTTCAGATTTGCCAGCCACCTGGACAGACTCTCATACTTCTCTCGCCTCTCCAAAAGCTTGTGACATTCATTGGTTACATCTTCATCGCCGCCTACTGACTCCTCGAACTCTTCACCGTTTCCGTCATCTGACTTCACCTCTTTGTTTTTTTTGTTCAACCCTCGGAGATGTTCATCATGCATACTTCTTGTGTCTGATGTTACAGCCCTTGTTCTCACTGATGTTCTCTCTCCTTCAAAAAGTTTGTGCTCACCTTCACACCATGTCACATTATCTTGTGTTACGTCACCACTTTCCGTCGGCTCCCACGCATAATCATGTATGCTCCTTCCTAATTCTACAAGCGAAGTATACAATCTATCTGTACTATCACCGCAGCGTCGATCAATATTCCCTCCGCCGTTATCACACAGCTCGTCGTTTCCTCTGCCGCAGATATCGTCACTCCGTTACAGCCAGACTACAACTCGAATTTGACATTGCACAAGCCAATAACACTGTTCCAAACTTCATGTCTATATGGTCACCACATCAGCCTTGGTTCCAAGTCGTCGAAAATGTCGTGGAACTGCTGGCTTAACTTTCGGCTCTCCACTACTGTGTTTTATTCCATCATCAGTGTTCTTCATTAGTGTTCTGTGTCTACTTTTCTGCCCAAGTGCGAGACTTACTTTCACTACTGAATTCGCGTTTTGTTTTGAAATTGTTTTCTATTGAACTCTTACTGCTTTACCGTCTGTTTTTTTCGGTGAACTCACAGACACGTTTTATTTCTATTGTCACCAATGGACTCATTGACTTATATTTTTTACTACTGTTAAACTGGGCAGCCTGCGAGCGTCCGCTTTTTCACACCATTTATATTGTATTTATTTGTTTTTTAATGCTGGCGATCACCTTGTTCTCTCCCATTTCTTGTTACTATATTTATTTTGTACTTGTATATATTTTGTTCGGGGTTCTTTTCCCAACATTTTGAGCAATAAAGACCTTATGAAGACAAGCCGTTCGTTTCTTTCCTTGCGTCTGTAAAAAAAAATGTTTTTTTTCCTGTGAATTTATCGTCTGCGTTAGTGGTTCGTGTTGACTGTGTTGTGTTTTCACCGTTTTGCCTCACTTGAAGTGAGTGTGTGTGCCTTCTGTTTCGTTATTTTGTGTTTCTTCTGTGTGACGCAGTTGCAGCACACAGTGTTGTGTTGTTCGGCTTAGCGGCCATGATGGCTGCTTCTCAAGTACAAATGCAAGTTCCGTCTGCTGATTTTATCTCCGCTGGATTTTCTTTGGCTACATCGACCGCCTGTGAGACAACTTTGACCTCTTCAAATGTGGATTTGTCTACTTCTAATTGTGTTTCTGCTTCTAATGTGCTTCGTCCTAATGTTTCTGCATCGAATGTTCTTCGTCCTAATTTGCATATCCTGGATGCCGAGTCACGTTCTGCTGCCACGGCTGCTACTCCTCCACGCTCGTATGCTGCGACTGCTCGTCCAAACCAATCTCATGCACCTCTTTCTATGCAACCAGAATTTTCTAGAGAAGATAAAGTTCTCAAGATTCGGATTTCTGACGACTCACCAGCAGGTAAAGAACTTTCCTCAGCTTTGTTATTAAGTGTGTATTTTCCGTCTCTTCGTGACACCCCTCCCCCTCTATTTGGAGGCCTTGGTTAAAGTTGCTCCCAAGGATAGCATCGTTTCAATCATTCGCATTGGAGGGGGTGTTGTCGTTCATTTTGTTCACCAAAAAGCCACCGACACCGTTCTTGCCACAGGCATTGATATTGGCTCTTTTCACTTGCAACCTGTTGCTTCTGCACAGCGCCCGGTCACAGTGACATTATCTCCTGTGCCTACTGCTATTCCTGACAACTTACTTGTTGCTGCACTCGGCACTCTTGGTCGAGTAGTGGGAGAGACTAAATTTCTCCCAGCTGCTGCCAGAGACTCTCCATTCAAATTTGTGCAAGGAGGACGTAGCCAATATCGTGTTATTTTCCCCACTGACCAAGCCATTTCTAACCGCCCCACATCTCTGCAACTTGTTACGGACACACGAACATACGTTTTCAACTTATTTGCTGGTGTCCAGTGTTTCCGGTGTAGAGCTGAGGGACACCTGGCTTATGAGTGCCCTCAGCGCACACTTGCGCAAGGTGCTGTCCCTTCGTTGAAGGTTCGTGACACACCTCCATCATACACTTCCTCCTCCCTTACTACTGAACAAACTGTTTCCCCAATGTCAACCACGTCACCATCTCTGCTACTTGCTCCTTCAATGACTGCAGATATTTCGTTGTCTTCCCCTGTTTCAGTTCCGCCACTGCCATTCAACTCCGAGCAGCCGCTGTCTTTCAAAACTCCTACGCAGTTATTGCCAAGCACTAAACAGCCATTACCATACAACTCCGAGCAGGCGCTTTCTTTCAAAACAACTACGCAGTTATTGCCAAACACTGAACTGCCATTTCCATTCAACTCCGAGCAGCCGCTTTCTTCCGAAACTACTGCGTCATCATTGCCCAGCTCTCACGCGCCACCACCAAGCAACAAATTGCCTCCCGTTTCACAGCCTGTTTCGCAAGTGCAAACACCTGCTTCTGAACTGTTCAAATCTGCTCTCATTGTTGACATGTCATTTCCACCTCTTCCTACATCGGTGGGCTCCTCTGGACACAAAACTGCCGGGAAACGCCCATATTCTGCCGAGTCTTCTCCTAGGCCTTCGCGTCGCACTAGGCGTTTTCGGACCAAATCTTCTGCCACTTCCTCTGGAACCTCACCTGGCGTAGAAAATTTTTCTTCTCAACTTCGTACAACAAACAGATTCGCTTGCCTCCCTACTGATGATGATATGGATGTTGCTGCTAATTTAAGTGAATCAGCATCGATTGCTTCGGATGTTGTTGGAGATGATTCTTCTCTTCCCACCATTCCCAAACATTCCGCTCTGTTCAAAGAATGTTCTGTTCCAATGCAACCGCTCACATTTAATGAACTTCTTGAACTAATTCAACGCCCTAGGATTGACAAATTTCTAACAATCCCGTGTATTCAATCTAAGCTAAATTGGTTACCTGAAATGCTTCAACAACTGCAATTGCTTGATGAATTTTTGATTAACGTTTCCGTTCCCCCTGAAGATGCCCAGCTTCAGCATCGTCTGTGGTACATGCTGAAGTTGCTCACAGCTGAACTCGAAAACAATCAACAGCCTGTTCATGGTTTCCCAACTGACTGAGTTTTTTTTCTTCTGAATAAACGTTTTGTTTTGAAATTGTTTACCTTTGAACTTGTACTGCTTTACGATCAGTTTTTGTTTAGTTTTCGGCGAACTCTTAGACACAGTTTAATACTATTGTTATCAACGGACTCATAGACTTTTTTTACTGCTGTTCAACTGGGCAGCCTCTCAGCGCCCTCTTTTTCACGCCCTTTACACTGTTGTTATTGTTTTTTTAAATGCTTGCGTATACCTTGTTCTCTCCCACATCTTGTTACTGTTTTGTATTCTGTACTTGTTCATATTTTGTAGAGGCGTTTTTTATACCTAACATTTTGAGCAATAAATACCTTATGAAGACAAGCCGTTCGTTTCTTTCCTTGCGTATGTAAAAATTTCTTTTTTCCTGTGAACTTATCGTCTGCTTTAGTGGTTCGTGTTGACTGTGTTGTGTTTTCACAGTTTTGCCTCACTTGAAGTGAGTGTGTGTGCCTCCTGTTACGTTATTTTGTGTTTCTTCTGTGTGACGCAGCTGCAGCACGCAGTGTTGTGTTGTTCGGCTTCGCGGCCATGATGGCTGCTTCCCAAGTACAAATGCAGTTTCCGTCTGCTGATTTTATCTCCGATGGATTTTCTTTGGCTACATCGACCGCTTGTGAGACAACTATGACCTCTTCAAGTGTGGATTTGTTTACTTCTAATTGTGTTTCTGCTTCTAATGTGCTTCGTCCTAATGTTTCTGCATCGAATGTTCTTCGTCCTAATTTGCATATCCTGGGTGCCGAGTCACGTTCTGCTGCCATGGATGCTACTCCTCCACGCTCGTATGCTGCGACTGCTCGTCCAAACCAACCTCTTTCAATGCAACCAGAATTTTCTAGAGAAGATAAAGTTCTCAAGATTCGGATTTCTGACGACTCACCAGCAGGTAAAGAACTTTCCTCAGCTTTGTTATTAAGTGTGTATTTTCCGTCTCTTCGTGACACCCCACTCTCCCTCTATTTGGAGGCCTTGGTTAAAGTTGTTCCCAAGGAAAGCATCGTTTCAATCATTCGCATTGGAGGGGTGTTGTCGTTCATTTTGTTCACCAAAAAGCCACCGACACCGTTCTTGCTACAGGCATTGATATTGGCTCCTTTCACTTGCAACCTGTCGCTTCTGCACAGCGCCCGGTCACAGTGACATTATCTCCTGTGCCTACTGCTATTCCTGACAACTTACTTGTTGCTGCACTCGGCACTCTTGGTCGAGTAGTGGGAGAGACTAAATTTCTCCCAGCTGCTGCCAGAGACTCTCCATTCAAATTTGTGCAAGGAGGACGTCGCCAATATCGTGTTATTTTCCCCACTGACCAAGCCATTTCTAACCGCCCCACATCTCTGCAACTTGTTACGGACACACGAACATACGTTTTCAACTTATTTGCTGGTGTCCAGTGTTTCCGGTGTTGAGCTGAAGGACACCTGGCTTATGAGCGCCCTCAGCGCACACTTGCGCAAGGTGCTGTCCCTTCGTTGAAGGTTCTTGACACACCTCCATCATACACTTCCTCCTCCCTTACTACTGAACAAACTGTTTCCCCAAATGTCAACCACGTCACCGTCTCTGCTACTTGCTCCTTCAATGACTGCAGATATTTCGTTGTCTTCCCCTGTTTCAGTTCCGCCACTGTCATTCAACTCCGAGCAGCCGCTGTCTTTCAAAACTCCTACGCAGTTATTGCCAAGCACTAAACAGCCATTACCATACAACTCCGAGCAGGCGATTTCTTTCAAATCAACTACGCAGTTATTGCCAAACACTGAACTGCCATTTCCATTCAACTCCGAGCAGCCGCTTTCTTCCGAAACTACTGCGTCATCATTGCCCAGCTCTCACGCGCCACCACCAAGCAACGAATTACCTCCCGTTTCACAACCTGTTTCGCAAGTGCAAACACCTGCTTCTGAACTGTTCAAATCTGCTCTCATTGTTGACATGTCATTTCCACCTCTTCCTACTTCGGTGGGCTCCTCTGGACCCAAAACTGCCGGGAAACGCCCAAATTCTGCCGAGTCTTCTCCTCGGCCTTCGCGTCGCACTAGGCGTTTTCGGACCAAATCTTCTGCCACTTCTTCTGGAACCTCACCTGGCGTAGAAAATTTTTCTTCTCAACTTCGTACAACAAACAGATTCGCTTGCCTCCCTACTGATGATGATATGAATGTTGCTGCTAATTTAAGTGAATGAGCATCGATTTCTTCGGATGTTGTTGGAGATGATTCTTCTCTTCCCACCATTCCCAAACTTTCCGCTCTGTTCAAAGACTGTTCTGTTCCAGTGCAACCGCTCACATTTAATGAACTTCTTGAACTAATTCAACGCCCTAGGATTGACAAATTTCTAACAATCCCGTGTATTCAATCTAAGCTAAATTGGTTACCTGAAATGCTTCAACAACTGCAATTGCTTGATGAATTTTTGATTAACGTTTCCGTTCCCCCTGAAGATGCCCAGCTTCAGCATCGTCTGTGGTACATGCTGAAGTTGCTCACAGCTGAACTCGAAAACAATCAACAGCCTGTTCATGATTTCCCAACTGACTGAGTTTTTTTTCTTCTGAATAAACGTTTTGTTTTGAAATTGTTTACCTTTGAACTTGTACTGCTTTACGGTCAGTTTTTGTTAAGTTTTCGGCGAACTCTTAGACACAGTTTAATACTATTGTTATCAACGGACTCATAGACTTTTTTTTTACTACTGTTCAACTGGGCAGTCTGTGAGCGCCCTCTTTTTCACGCCCTTTACACTGTTGTTATTGTTTTTTTTAAATGCTTTCGTATACCTTGTTCTCTCCCACATCTTGTTACTGTTTTGTATTCTGTACTTGTTCATATTTTGTAGAGGCGTTTTTTATACCTAACATTTTGAGCAATAAATACCTCATGAAGACAAGCCGTTCGTTTCTTTCCTTTGCGTCTTTAAAAAATGCTTAAAAATCAGAAAATGACGTTTTCTTAAATTTGTTTTTGTAACAAAGGGACGATAGTTGTAAGTTTATGCTGTAAAAATTGCAATACGTTATGATGTATAGTTTGCCATGTATCTGTTTTTTTAAATGGATCCCATCGCGAAATAGAGAATTTTGCGAAATTTAGAAATTTAATTTCTCGTAAACTAAATCGAAATTCAAAAAAAGGGCGACGAGGTGCAAAAATTCGGTCATGGCACTACATGCCTACAAAGTTTCGTGGTTCTGTTGCTGTTAGTGTGTCCGGAACGCGACCTGATAGCACTTTTTTGCTTACCTTAATTCAGCGTGTTCTTCAAACAATTGTCTACAAAAGATGTAAATTTCATATTTTTGTGTTCAATACGTTTTGCGCTGCGTGCTAGAAAAGCAAGAGTGTCGCGAAATTTCTAAAACAGCGGCAGCAGCAGCGGCGGCAGTTACTTTTTTTTAGAATAGAGAGACAAGCCATGTTAATAGTGTTGCGCTTTAGCTCAAACACAAAGAATTAATTTTAAAGCCCTAAGCCTCGGTTTAGGTCTTTTAAGGAAATTTTAACCATCCATGCTTATATTCATAACATTTATTTGACAAGTCAAATAAATAATGTTGGGCACAAAGAATCAATTTTAAGGGCCGAGGCTTCTGCTTAGGACGTTTTGGCATATTTAAACCACCCGTATTCATGTATGTAACGTTTCAATTTTTAGGCCCAAGGCATCGATTTAGGCCTTTTAGAAATATTTTATCATCCGTATATTCACAAGGCATTTTTTGTGTCAGCGTTTTTATCTCATCAGATTTTATGATGTGAAGGAAAAAATTGATATTGCCATTTTTCCTAAACTCGTTTGGGTGGACCTTGAGGGGAAGCTGAGTTTTTATTTATGCAGTTTGTACTCGCCCCCGATGAGGCGCAGCAGCTTTGAAGGGTACCGTGGTCGCCCATAGGGAGGGGCAAGGGGGAGCACTTGCCCTCCCCTGGAAATCTGACTGTAGAGTTTTTGGTTTTGGAAGGTACAACAAAGATTTTTGCGATGCCATTATTTCCGATTGCTTATTTTTGTCTGAACTTCTGAATGCGTGTGTATGCACTAAAAGTAGAAAAAACGTTGTGAATGTACAGTAAAAAAATAATACATATTTGTATTGAATGTTAGACAACAACGTAGATACGTACACCATGAAAGGCGAAGGAATTTAAAACATATCATTCTCTGCAGCAGCCGCGTTCAATGCTTGAAAAAAAACTAAAATTGTTTCCAGAACATTTTCTTGAGGGTACTTTTTTTTTCTTTTCTTGATGACCGATTAAGTGATCCCTGAAGTTTCGTGGCGCATGTGGCTCAAGGCTCAGAAAAACATCAAATAAATTTCACTATTGTCTCAACAAGCTGTCAAATTTACTTTATCCACCTCTTTTATGAAGTTTTTGGATCTAAGATTTTCAGTTAAATTTATGCGCTGTATGTGTGGTAAAACTGGTTAGACTACAAGAAGGGACAGACGAAATTTGTGTGTGGTGTTTTTGTATGTTGTTTGTAGTTAGAATTGAGGAGCTAGGTGGAACAACGACTTATCCACAACAACATGGTTCTGAGAAATTCACGTTTAAATATTTTAAACAGCACATATTTATTTCTAGAGGCACACAAAAATAAAAATAACAAATATGTTATAAAAATACATTTATTCATATAAAAAACGAAAGAACCGCCGAACACATCTTAAGTCGTTGTTCCAACCCAGCTGATCAATTTCTGTTTGCCTCCTCCTGAAAACAAAGCTATGAACGCCCACGAAGGGTACTAATCTCCCAGGAACAAGTTTTCCGTTCCTCATTTGGGATCGCTTATAATTCCAGCAGAACCAACAGGTTCACCAAGGTTTATGAAAACCGGAGGCGGTCAGCTAAATTCATCGGACGAGTTGTCTTATTCGAAATTATTTTTTTATTCTATGAATCAGAGGTTAGAATTAGATATACATGTATATATATACACATTTTTTTTTATTGGAGGTTTAACGACCACCGTGAGCAACTAAATGGGCTGTAAGCAGCCACCCGTCCCTAATTTAGGGTCACTGGCTCCAGGGAAGGGAGAAAGCCAGTGCGTAAGACAAACACAACATCCATGCGTCACCGGGATTCGAACCTGGACCCCTTTCGGACGAATGATCATTGGCCATCGCTTAGTTTTAATATTCGCTTTTATTCACTTAAAAGAATTACAACAGAACATCCCCAACCTCACACGCAGTGTGAGAGAAGGAGAAATAAAACAAAATTTAGATATTTACAATGAAATGATAATTGTACAAATGAGCAATGACAGGCATTGCATTATTTGCTGTAAACAGCAGTAGCTCTGGGATAATTGTTCATTGAAGCCTTGGAACATCACTGGAGCGAAACAATTTACAGAAAAAAATTCCGTGCAGTTCTAGTGACATGGGAATCACTAGTGGCAGAGAGTCACTGTGAGGATGAAGAGAACTGTGTACAAAAGGTGACATCAGCAGGAAGGAAACACAATCCAGTTCCAGGAGGAAACATGGTGAGGGAACAGTAAAAATTGAAAGTTCCGACGTAGGTTTATTAAAACAGCAGATGAACAGTCTGGGCACTAGAAACCGAAACCAGGGACGACACGGCGACCATGTTTTGAAGAAGGCAGGTAACCGTGCCGTGTCATTCACCAAGGAGTATTCCAGGGTGAGTCTGGCTTTAACCCTGTTGCGGTAGTGTGTAACTAAAGAGGTAGAGAATGTGATAGGATCTGGATCTTGTAACTGTAGCAGGTGAGAGAAAATAATATATTTAACTAGGATAAATAAATACGAACAAACTGGTAAAATAGAGGTGAAACTTGTAGAACTGTGGCCGAGGAAACGATAATCTTCTAGGGTGAGATCACTGGTACAAGAAGGATGTACAAGTTGAAACATACTGTGAAATAGTGGGAGCAGCGTCGGACAGTAAACAAACATGTGTAAGACGTCTCCAACGACGTTACAAAAAGGACAGAGATCTGATGATTCTATATTTCTCCGGAACAAAGTCGAAGGGACAGGCATTCGATTGTGCAGAAACCTCCAGTGCACATTAAGTTCTGAGGAGAGAGCCGGTGAATATTGGGCAGTAGACCAGACCGAGGTTAGCGCAAAAGAAGGAACAGAGGGAATAGGGCAAGGTACCGCAGAAGAAGAACGGAGAAAATGGTACAGGGTGCGGGTGGAAAGATTGTGGAGAGGGAGGAAATCACCGGAAAAGGGAAGGAAGAACGGAAAAGGGAGAGAGGCAGAGGAAACGGAAAGGAGGCTAGAGGAATCGACTAGGGAAGGAAAAAGTGATTGATGAGCATGTTTAAGTTGGAGGAAGTTATCAGACAGTTCGGGCGAGGGTGGGAGGGTGGGAAAAAGGTCGGAAACGGGTTTCCATGAAAAATCGGGGAGGACCAGTTGGGAAACGGAGACTACACCAGCGTGTAGCCATGCGGGGAAAAAGAAAAAGTTGGCAGTAGGGGGATGGAGGACGGAGGAGAAAAAAAGAGGCTCGGAAAGAAGATCAAGAGTGCAAGAGGGAGGTTGACGAATGAGCGGTAAAGAACGAAGGAACTGAACAGCTTCGTGGTAGACTAGAGGAAAACGGGGCGGAATGACAGTGTGAATATCCATCTTGAGAAGAAGATGGACGGTGAGGCAGGGATTAAGGGGGAAGCCAGAACATTAAGCAGAAGAATGGAAGCGGAAGAGTCTGGTTGAACTGTCAAACGGAGGAAATTGAAAATTCTTACAGCTTTATAACGTATGGTAATCTCTGGCATATTGAGGTCACCACAAGTCGAAAGTAGAGACAATACTGAGGAAGATAACCAATCAGTAGATGACCAAACAATGCTGAGCATTGCTGATGTTGTTGCAGTTTGAACGTAGGCTGGTGGCGGTTGTGCAATCCAGGAATGATAAACTAACGAGAGAATGTGGGTGCCAGCAAGCCGTGCACGACTGTGGTAGGTCAAACAGCACTTCAGCTTGGACCAGTAAGCAGCGGTGTGACGTATTTCCTGACGAGGGGTCTCCAGGTGGCAGCCGCTGCTGAGACCCCGCTGCCAATGTGCACCCCAAGTATCTTTTGACTGGTGGGAGTCCAATGAGCGCCCCACGGTGCATCGGGGCGATTTCTCCAGGAGCCACACCACAAGCCTGTACACTTTGAAAGGTTTAACGGAGCGCCGGAAGCCGCAGCATACACTTGGTACCATGCAAGAACAATTGTGAATTGCCATTCTTCTCGGATGAGAACTGTGAGATCATCGGCTTAGGCAGCAAGAACAATAGAATGGTGCCTGGTGCTATGCTGAATGGTGGAGGGGGAGGTTGTAGAAGAGAACGGATAGAGCAAAGAAAAGGCTCAAAGACTAGAGAGAAAAGTTGTCCGGAAAGAGGATATCCTTGGCGGATGCTCTTACGAAACGGAATGGGGGCTGTAAGGAAGGAGGCCGTCCGGATATGGACAACTGAGTCCTGGTACAGGGCAAGGAGAGCTGTGATGAAGACAGATGCGAAACCGAAGGCAGAGAGCACAGAGGCAAGCCACTGATGACTCACGTTATCAAAGGCCTGCCTCTGATCAAGATTGAGGAAGGCTAAAGGTTCGGAGGAAAGGTGGGCAAGGCAATATGAGTCACGGAGGAGATTAATATTAGTATGAATGCTTCGGCCAGAGATGGTGTACCTTTGGTCGGGATGTATGACGGTGGAAAGGACAGGGTTCAATCGAAGAGAGAGTATTTTAGTATAAATCTTGTAGTCAACATTAAGGATGGATATAGGACGCCAGTTATCCAACTCCAGCAGACACCCCTTCTTTGGAAGAAGAATGATGTGAGCTAGAGTAAAAGCAGGGGGAAGAACAGATAAAGAAAAAGCAGCTGTAAAGCAAGGCAATAGGAGAGGGTGTAAGAAAGAGGAAAACGTACGAAAGAAATTAACTGTCAACCCATCAGGACCAGGTGACGAGTGACAGTTAAGTAAGGCAAGTGACTGTACTACTTCTGCTGGGGTGATAGGCATAGAAAGAGATGTAACAAGATGCGATGGAATATGTGGTAAGGCACGAAGAATCGAATCAGCATGCGGATAACTTTACTGGAACTGAACAAAACGTGACTGGAAATATGTTCTAACGCCGGAGCAAATGAGAGTGGGGTCATTAGTAACAGTTCCATCGGATAACTTCAGATTACGGAGGTGATGAGCAGAACGTTTGGGGAATTCCAGTTGTTGAACCTGTTCACATAGATAGTCATTTGGCTGGAGATAAAGGAGCTTGAGGCGGTGAAGAGCTTGTTGGGAGACAGGAAGTAGCAAGGCACGAAGTTCAGCTTGGTAATGAGAAAACAGCGGAGAATCAAGATCTAGGGTGGAAAAAAATCGAGCGTGCAGCATCAATCTTCATAGAGGCGGTAGTACGTTTTTCGTGGGAATATTGTTTGGTATAAAGAGGAATTTGGGATTTGACATTTAACCAGTGTTGCAAGGGACAAGGAGCAAAAGGGAGCATATATAAGGCTTGTTGGAGCTGCGATTGGATGGAATTTACGTAGGTTGAATCAAGTAAAAGATCATCATCAAGGGTCCAAGTTCGGTAGTATTGCCGAGGAGATGGACCGGTGTGAAGACACATTACGACACAGCTGTGGTCGGAAGAAACTGTCGGTGTGTGAGAAAGGGAGATAACTGAAGGAAGAAGAATTGAAGAAACATAAAACTGGTCAAGTCGGGCAGTTGTAGGGGAGGAAATGGAGTAGGAGCGCCAGGTGTACGAACGAAGAAATGGGTGCAGGTGTCGAAAACAATCTTGGAGTTGTAGCTGGTTGATGGCTGTAGAAAGTGTTCGGGTAAGAAAATACCTGGTATCCGTGGAACCGTCCGATGTGTCGAGGGATGGGTCAAGGGTGAAGTTAAAATCACCACCTAAGATGACAATATCAGTGGCTGGAAGACCTTGAACACAGGAAACAAAATGCTCAAAAAGACAGTCTGAATACTGTTGATTGCCGGAAACATGGATGTTGAAGATATGGTATCGGAAGTTGTGAAGTCGGAAGGACAGAAGCTGCAGGAGGTCACGATAAATCGGTTTGACCGTGATATCAATAATGAAGGATCGAAGACGAAAATGGATGGCCACCGCAAGTCCTGCGTGAAGACTAAGTCGCTGCGCATGGTAGAATTGAAATGGCCAGATTCGCCACCGGTGGTATGGGGTGTTGGGATGACAGTTAGTCTCCTGTAGCAATAATATATCCGCATCATGCGGTGTAATGTCTTCAAACACTAACGCATTGGTAGGAGGGACGGAGCATCCCTTACAGTTGAAAGAAAGTAATTTTAACTAGAAAGAGGTTGTAGTGGTTGAATATTACTATCAGCACTTCTGTGAAGACTGGTTACACGTTTCTTTAAGTTAGATGTCTGCGCATTAGTGACTATGTCAATTTTCGGCAAAACAGCAAGTAGATTCTGAAGTTGGGTGATAACAGTAGGAAGCTGAGCATTACGTGATTGAACGCAGTCTAGCTGCTTGAGAGGACGTGACGGTAGATTGAGTATGATGAGAGCAAGATCAGACGGCGCCAGCGGCCCGTCTAATGCAGGGAAGGTTTCCAGATATTCTGCGAAAGCTTTTGGATCCAACAATTCTGGAACAGCTGGGGACTTAAGAGATGTAGAAACTGCAGTTGGAGAGAAAGACTGTCGAATTGGCGAACGGGAACGAGAGCAGAGTGGAGAAGACGTCACCGGCGAGATTGAACTCTGTCTAGTACGTTTTAACGTGGGAACGCCGGGAGAAGCTGGTGGGTGTAGGACAGCTAGATCTGACTCCACATTAGGGGATCCAAGGGAAGAAGATTAAGCAACACGACGGAGGGGTTGCCATTCCTTTTCGGAGATAATACCCTCCGAAGAACGTAGAGGTACCACAGCAGCAAGTGGGTCCAACGATGGAGAGGTGGCCAAGGTTCCCGTAGTAGAGATCGAAGACTTCGAGACTGCTGACGAATCATCATCTGCTGGGGGAGAAACCTCTGGAACAACAGTAGCAGGGATCAAGGACGTCTGTGGAGCCGAACTTGGTGTGGCCAGAGAAACTGATGTTGAGGGTGGGGTGTTGACTTCGGGCGGTATGGAAATAGGTGGTTTGGCAGGTACATGTGGACAACGTGATTGGATGTGGCCATATGCCTTGCATTTAAAACAATGCAAGGCAGTAACGATATCGATCCGGAAAATCTGCTTCCCTACAACCACAGTGAGGTCAGTAGGGCAGTCAGCAATGGCATTTTCAGTAGGGAACAGGATCCTTGCTTGGCGACGCAGAACTAAGATGTTCCTGTCATCTGGGTCTGTTGGTGCAGAAGACAGAGTAGAAATGGAACCAACTACTTTTCCACAACGGGAAAGGGCCGCCATTAAGTAATGGTCCTTGATTTCTGGTGGTACGGGATAGCACGTAACAAGTACGGGGCGCTGCGTGAGCGGGATTCCCAGTAAGGTATGATCCCCAACATGCAGTCCGTCAGATAAGACGCGCTCCACAAACTCTGGCTTCGCAAAATAGATGAGAACAGTGCTAGGTTTCCTCGCCATATGGGTGATCGCTCCCTTAGGGTGGATTTGGCGTACGGCTAAGGAGTATTTCTTAAGGCTGGTGTCCGGGAGGGCATCAAAACATATGCCAAGTTTCTGTGTGCGTAAAACCTCTTGCCCAGCAGCTGAAGTTTCCGGAATTTCGATGCGTAATTTCTTGTTGTCTCTAGTGACAATCATATCAAGAGGCATTGTACATGGATTCTTCGCTATAGAGGAAGATGAACTGGTACCCTTTACAATGGAAGCATAAGGTAGAGTTGCGGTAGGAATGGGCGGAGATGGGGAAGGTCGAGACGCAGTGCTCGCGGCAGCAAATGAAGTACCAGAGGCAACGGATACTGAAGAAGTTAATGACGTCGCTGTGGTAGACAATGTCGGGAAATCAACATCCATAGAGTTGGAAGAAGAGGTGGTAACATCAGATAACGCGGCTTGGAAACCAGCTGCGTGTGGTAGTGACGATGACCGAACGTGGCCAGGCGGGGGCGGAGCTTTGCTATCAAGCTTCATACCTGGCCTATCAGATGCGGTCGCCGCCATTTGCAATGGCTAGCCTGCTAAAACCGACCCTGGGCCAAGCCAGGACGGAAAAAGAGTTAGTACAAGTAAAGTTTTACTTACAGGGCGTCAAGGACGGACTCGATCGACACAGGAGACGTTCACAACACAGGACATACACAAAATGACGGCACACACACAAAATAACACCAATAAACGCAGGTCAAACACGGAGCACAGGTCAACACAACCGTTACAAGGCCATCGCTTAGACCACTGCGCCACCGGGGCAGCGAATTAGATGTTTAATGCAAGCAGTAAATACAGTAGAATTTCGACAAAAAACATATACGTGAGTTGTTGTTTTTAGCACATCTTTTGTAAAAAAAGATCGTGCTTATGCTATCGGTTAGTCTGTCCATCCGTCTGTCTGTAGACACCATATCTTTGCAACTATAGCCCGATTTAAAAATTCTTTTCGCATTAGAAAGCTTGATATGTATGAATGACGATCCTTCATTTTTTTTAAGATGCATAATTTCGCCGCTAGAGGACGTAAATGCAGATATAGAATTCAAAATACGTTTCATTCCATATATTTGCTTTTAAACATCCAATTAAAAGAATTATTTTACCTTCCGATTCCATTCATTCGAAAATTAATTTAGGTATAGTCACTTTTTCAAGTCCCGCAAGAGGGCATAAAAGGAAATTGCGTTTCCCCCGATATCTCTGCTTCTAAAACTCTGATTTGAAAAATTATTCCTGAGAGGATACAGCTCATGATGGGAAGTATTTTACATATAATTCCTAATTTTTGGTATAAAATGGTTTGGCCACCAGGGGACGTATGCGTTAATTTCCGTTTGTGATATATTTGCAGCAAAATATGAGCTTCCAAAATCTCGATTGAAAAAATTCCCTTCTCGACCTATACTACTCACGTCGACAAACCTTTTCGGAATACTTTCTTCGTAAAATAATGCATGGTTCCTCGACCAGGGGGCGTAGATGTATATCATATTTTGGTCAATATCTCTGCTTCTAAGAGTCGGATTTGAAAAAAAATTCTTCTTTGATAGATAGAGTTTCCGGTGCGACATGTTTTTCATATACTTTCGAAATTTTCAAGTAATTCATTGACTTTCCGCTAGGGGTTGTAAAGGTAAACTGCGCTTTCCTCGATATCTCTGCTACTAAAACTCCGATTTGAAAAATTCTTCCTGTACCGGATACAGCTCCCGGTGGGAAATGTTTTGATTGTAATTTTGAATTTTTTGTACAATATGGTTTGGCCACCAGGGGGCGTTAGCGTTAATTTCTGCTTCATAGGTATTTGCAGCAAAGTCTGAGCTTCTAAAAGCTCGATTGAAAAAATTCTTTCGTGGACCCATACCGCTCACATCGAAAAACCTTCTGAGAACACTTTCTTCTTAAAATAATGCACGGTTTTTCCAACAGGGGCGTAAAGCCATATCTTATTTTTGTCGATATCTCTGCTGTTAAGACTCCAATTTGAAAAAAATTCTTTCTTTGTTGGAGAGCGTTCCCGCTGCGAAATGTTCCTCATATAATTTCAAATTTTTTTAGCCCACAAGTCTGCCACCAGAGGGTGTAAGTTCACGCTTCCGTTCACAGCAATATCTGCAGGACTAAAAACCAGATTGAAAAACTTCTTTCTTCGGTCAGATACTACTTACTAACTATGCAAACTCTGTGTGTTTGTGTCTGTATTTTCTTTCCAAAATATCACACAATTTCGCCGCTAGAGGCGCAAATGCGTAATCTGTTTTTCTCAATATCACTGCTTTTACATGTGCGATTTAAAAAATATTTCAACACCGGATACCATTTACCTTGTAGAACACTTTGGGCTAGCATATGAGGAATTTTGTAGTTCACAGTTCTATCGCTAGATGGTGTTTGTGTACTTCAGTTTGCAGCTGTATCGCCGCTTCTAAAAACGCTACTGAGAAATTTCTTCTTTACGTTATGCCATTCACTACAACAGAGATGTGGAGCATTATCTTCTTTAAATAACGCAAAGATTTCCCGCAGGTTGCGTAAACGTCAAAATCTTTTTTTTTTTTTTTTTTCGCTATCTCTGCTCCCGAGGTATTTGAAACGCTCTTAGCATAGCTTTTTTCACGAAAAATAATTGTTGCTTATTTTCAACTTCTCCGTTATGCAAAATATTTCCTCTAGGAGACGTAGACTTATATCATGTTTCCTTCTACGCTGCTGGCCACCCAAAATGCAACACCAAAAAGGACACGAGATAGCAAAGCCAGTTTTAATGGACACATAACAACAGATACAAAGATGAAACTACTGAGCTTACAGGCCCGTGCGACTTGCGGAACACGCAGATATCAATAATTCGTGTGGCCCCCATGGCTGGCAATAACGGCCGTTACACGCCGCGGCATCGAACGAAAGAGGCTTTGGATGTGGGCTTGGAGTATGTCGGTCCAGGCAGCTTCCACACGTTGCCACAGTTCATCAGGCGTAGCCGCGGGTGGTGCTTGCCGGCCTACTCGGTTGCCGATCAGCGACCAGACGTGTTCGATGGGCGACATATCGGGAGAGCAGGCGGGTCACGGCAGCAGTGACACCAAGTGGGCCATGAAGAATTGTTGCACGATGCGTGCCACGTGCGGGCGTGCATTGTCCTGTTGAAACGTGGCCGCTGGCAGGTCCTTCAGGTAAGGGAGGACTACAGGCTCCAAAACGTCGGAGATGGTGCGGTGGCTGTTGAGTGTACCGGCAATGCGTACCAGAGAGGTGCGGGTGTCATATCAAATTGCGCCCCAAACCATAACGCCAGACGACGGACCGGCATGACGATGCATAATGCAGGCGTCATACAGTCTTTGCCGCGGTGCCGCCACACGAGGATCCGACCACCGTGGTGTTGCAGACAGAAGCGGGATTCGACGGAGAAGACAATGTCGTGCCATTCCGTAGTCTAGGTGCGGCGTTCAACGGCCCACTGCCGCCGCACTCGCCGGTGGTGTAACTTCAACGGTAATCGGAGTAATGGGCGCCGTGCAACAAGTCCCCGCTCCTGCAGACGACGTCGAACGGTACTTGCTGACACAGGTTGTTGCGCAACACACCGTAATTCCTGCGCTAACGTTCGTGATGTGACGGTACGAGCAGTCAATGTCCGCCGCACAACATGCCGGTCCTCTCGCTAGGTGGTGTGCCGTGGCTGCGGCAATCGCATACATCGGTCCGTGCGTCCCTCCTGCATCCACCGAATTCATACTCGCCTCACTGTGGCTAGATATCGTCTCACACGGGCGCCAATATCTCAGTACGTTAAACCGCTGTCGCGATTAGCCACTATTCGTCCTCTGTCGAACTCCGAAACGTCCTGGAATGACTGCCGTATTCTGCGACGAGGCATCAGGAAGCTTCCCACGCACAATTCCGACAGCACAACACACTTCCACCACTTACACCCCGCCTTCTGTGCACCTTTCTTATAGTGCTTTTCGGTGGCGTGCCGGGCGCACACGATTTACATATACCCTGCAATGTAAATCGTTTTCATATCCTCTCGCGGGCGACGCATGTTGCGAATTTCAGGCCAATCGGATGCTTCCTTCTAGGTGTTGCATTTTGGGTGGCCAGCAGTGTATATTTCTCTTTTTAACTGTTCAATTTGAAAATATCTTTGCTCTCGTGCCTTCCTTGTACTGTGAGAATTTTTTTATTCCTGATTTGTGAATCTTCATAACATGTTTTTTAGCTGCTGATAGAACTAAGTAGATGTTTCTATTTTTGGATGTTTTATCGATTGTTGGAACGGGTGATTGTTTTCCAAACCGGTTCCATTGATTTTGAATAGCTTTGATAAATTTAATTCACGTCAGAACGGTTTCAAAAGACGTACTTTATTTCAGTCGATAATTCGGTGTTATCTTTCTTGTTACAACTGGGACAGTAACTTCAGTTTTTCTGAATAAATGTTCCTCCAAGTTGATATTACTTCCCACCTTCCCATCGCTTTCCTTTCTTGTTCTATGTGCCTTTACAAAACAATTGGCGTTTGGTTACACAACTCAGTGCTCATCAATTTTATGCTAAGGCGAGGTATTCGATAATACTATTGTGGAAAATTTTTAGCTTTAAAATAAATTCAGGTTCAGTCGACTGTTCATTAAATCCTGCCACTAAAGAGGCAGCAGTACACTATTAAAAATTTGGTGAAAGGTTGCACCAAAATATGGACTAAGTAAGGAAAAAATTAGCTGCAACCATGACTTGGGGCAACCTTCATACCAAGGAGTGGTGCAACCTTTACGCCAAAGTATGGTTCAACCTTTACGCCAAATTATGGTTCAACCTTTACCGTATTTAACGTTAGGTTGAACCAAATTATGGTTCAACTTAATACCAAATTATGGTTCACCCTTTGCCGTAATATCGCAGTTATGTTGAACCAAATTATGGTTCAACTCAATACCAAATTATGGTTCAACATAACGCCGATTTTTTTCATTTGATATGCTCTTCATTTACAGCACATTTTATATAAATAAGGATCAGTACATGTTCAGTTCAACCTCACAACATGTACTGATCCTTATTTATTTAAAATGGGCTGTAAATAAAGATCATATCAAATGATTTATTATGTGCAAGTAAGCTACTGTCAAATATAAAATCAAATACTATTATATTTAAAATAAATAGGTATATTTCGGTGTAAGTATGCCAGCATTCATTTTTAGTGTGACCTTTCTTATTGAAATATGTGCAATGATTAGCAATTGAGCAATCATTGCACATAATTTTGATTGAGTTTTCATTGATAATTTCATTGCAATCATTTTGATTGAGCAATCAAAATATTAAAAAATCCGTAAAAAAAAAGACCTGTATCCATAAATCAGTAAAATCAAGCAGAAATCCATAAATTTTACAGATAAACCGTAAAAGTTGGCAAGTATGTATTAGTATATTTTGTGCAATTTCTGGACCAATAAAAATAAGGGAACTACCAACTTTTGGTATACACTGGTCACATTTTTTTTTCCAAATTTCTCCCACTGCGTACCATGTTTTGTTTTATTCATTAGAAATATCTTCATGTGTACACGCACACATTGTTCTAAATTTGCGATATACTCCAATGAAAATTATACCTTATTTTCTACATATACTGTAAATGTGTACTGTTTTTTTTTTGTTTTTTTTTCTTGGCGAACCAGTGATTTGGAAATTCGAGTGGTTTGCTGGGCCTGTAGCAAATTTATTTCTAATTTTAACATTGCAAATAGGTTATTGCTCGCAATTTTTTGAGGGGATGGGGGGTTTGCCAGATGGCAGTCGAAAAATTATGGTACAGGTATTTGAGAAATTGTTTAAAAAAATTATGTAATAAGTTTAGGCTATAAAATAACTATTGCAATCATAAGATTTGAAAAAATAAACAAAAAGACTAAACTGTGGGCATACCTTTTCTAATAACAAATAAGACTTAGGGTTTGTGATTTACCATTCTGTATAAGTGCTTGAAATAAACTTAAAACATCACATTTTAAAACATGCAGGGGTCACTTAAAAGATAACAAATAGTTTAACAAGTAAACTTACCCTTACACACTGTTAAAAATTTCGCCTTTAAATTACGAGCAGCGCCCGGCAGCTAGGGGTCCGACCATTGCCCGTAAAATTATGGCCTGGCCCGTTTTTGTGAAAGCCAGTAAAATTAAGATCTCAACCGTAAATACTAAGCCAGGTAATTTGAAGGGCAATGCTCATAAAAATAAAATTTGACCATTTTCAGTTAAACCATAGTAATGCACGTAAAAATAAAATTTGACCGTTTTCAGTTAAGCCGCAATTTGAAGAGCAATTCCTTAAAAATACAGTTTGACTGAATTCAGCTAAGACTGAATTTTACAGGCTTTATTAACTGAATACAGTTTTCAGTTAAGTTGTAAACTTGTAATCTGAAATTAAAAAGTTTGACCTCGCTCATTTGAATTTCAGAGCAATCCCTGTATTTATAGTTTGACCATATTCAGCCTCATGGCAAGTAGTCACACGACTTTTACAGTAAATGCACATTTTTTGTGGAAGAGTGTGCAGGTAAATGCATGTTTTTTGTGTGAGTGTGAAAGTGTTTGATGCTTGGTTTATTACCAATCAATTCAGTTTTAACTGTGAGTAATGATATTTTCATATCTTAAAATTAGGTTTATTACAATTTGATAAATAATGACATCAGTTACACAGATTTGTTTGACATTAGGCTTTACGAACTCTGTACACAGTTTGTTGAACAATACATTGTTCTTTTTAGACATTTTAATTTGCACATGTACTAATACAATATTTGCATAAATGAATACAAAGGACAGTTATGTAGTAAAGACACATACAGGCATATTCTTATATTTACACGTTATATTCATGACAAACAGATCTACGAACTGGTATCCAAGTACATTGCATTTATAGGGTATTCAATCCACAATGGTGTTTAAGTTGGTTTTTCATTAAGGTTTTGACTAGTACTACATTTCACATAGGGTTGAGTGAGTCTTTTCTTGTTTTCACATTCACTACCTTGTGTGCTATTTCATTTTACATTCTACTGAGCACTGTGTTGTCAGTGTTTTCTCAACTTTTACGGTCGTTTCTCATTTCTAATTTTTGGATATTTACCTACTTTTCACATTTTTAGTAAAATTATGTCAAAAACTGGAAGTGCTGCTTTTGAAAGATCATACTGATTCCCCATAATTAAGGTAACAGAAAGAAAAAAAACCAAACAAACTTGAATAGAAGTGGAAGCTTAAACTTGATGGGGCATCATTTCAAATCTCAGACCCCCTACCCAGAGAAGAAACGCTTGCTTAGACCCTGATTCTAAATGAATCATTCTAGAACATTAACGAATATCATCAATATTTCTAAAATATTAAATTTTCCTGTATGAGATGTTTTAGAAATGACTTCAGTGATTAACGTGGTCCTTCCCTTGGTGTGTTGCCACAAGGAAACCATTTCGGAACACAAAAACCTTTTGGAATGGTTTTTGTGTTCCGAATAGTTGTATTTATAATATCTTGGGAATACCTGAAGATAGTGAAACAATTTTTCATTGATGTACAAATCAGGTGTTTAGTGACAATGGGCAAAAAAAAAAAAAAAAAAAAACTTCGATGAAAGGAACACGGCAGAATCCCTAAATTTCTCAAAAAACAATTTCATCGTATCATTTTGTACCAATTTGTGCACTATCATCTTAAAACAGAAATGCATAACATGTAAAAAAAAATCCTATCTTTTAACTTAAAAAAGAATTGGCTTCTGATTTATCTTAAAATATAAATTTTCCTGGGCATTCAAGGGTACGTAAATAATTTGTGTACATACCCAGCTGGGCATGTGATATTTCAGATATTTTTCAAGTCCTGTTTAAAGTGACACGGGTAAAGATTTCACTCACAGAAATTTAGAAAGCAATGAATTTTTTTTCATTTAACATTAATTGCGTTACAAAGAAAAGAAACTGTACATGATATAGTTTCCTGTCATTTTCATGGCCAGCTTTTACCAGATTCAGTAAAAAAAAAAAGAGTAACAGTAGAAGCTCGTTATAACAAAATTCAAGGGGGACAGAAAAAATTCTGCAGCAATATAATTTCCTTAAAACATTACAAAATTTTAATTGAAAAGTTAGTATGTACTACAGAAATTTTCGTTACGCATAAGATTGCAATGCTGTAATTGTGAAATAGTGCTCATAGAGACAAGCAAAGGTAATTTATTTTGTAATGGGAAGTTTTTGCTAAAGTAGTAATAAAGAAATGTTTTAATTAATCTGTACGTATGGAATTCTGTACTGTACATATTTTTACTTATATGTATCAGGGTATCATGCCCGAGATGCCCTGGGCATGTGAATCATTGGTCAAGGCTGGTAAACAAATAATCTAGTTGCCCAGACTGCGCAATTAAATTTTAAAATAAAGTTCAGAATAGAATTTTCTACTACAAGAAAAAAGGACAGTCATCTCATGTCATGCTGCTTTTTACTGCCAATAACTGGAAGTTTTATTAGTGTTACGGAGTGCCAAGCACAGAAGAATATCCCTTCTTTAATTATATTATGCTCTAGGTCCAGAAATTAGAAGCATATATAATTTTGCTTCAAATGTTGTTTAAAGCCAGTGACTGAATGCATGCCTCTGATGGAACTAGCAGCCTGTGTTTATTGACAAAGGGTGAAAACTTCCACAAAAGGAACATGGCATGACAGATTACTACATATCTCAAATACTAATCTCGGCATCATCACGCACTTTATGCACTGAACATTTTGAGTATAGACCCTTAAAACGAAAATGCAAAATATGTGAAAAAAGTAAGGGTTCTGATTTGTTATCTTAAAAGATAAATTTTCCGTGGCACACACATACAACCAGCTTTACCTAATAATTTATATGCCCCGGGCAACTCAGGCACAGTATTTTTTAAGCCCTGATTAGTAACAATTCCTAAGCGATTTTTGCAGTGCTTAGCCTCAGTCCCATAGATATAAATAGCTACAACTTTGAGAATCTATATACTAATCTTCCCCTTTTGGTCATATAGTTATTTTAAGAAGAGTGATATATAGTTATTTTAAGAAGAGTGATATATAGTTATTTTAAGAAGAGTGATATATAGTTATTTTAAAGCTACCAGTGTGTGTATACATATTGAGGAAACACGATGCTGTCACCCCTCTTGCTAGTAAACGAACCACCGCTTGGTAGGGCATCAGTGCACTCATATTGATGGTAATATGATATCACTAAGGATAAACATTATGAAAAAGAGGGTTCATAGTGGGGTGCCCAATGCCTGGGTCATCATCACCGAGATGGTGGAGTTCATACAAATGGCGAAATAAAAAACAAAGAGGAACGGATTCATATCTCGCTGAATTCATGTAGAGATTTCAGTGTTGGTTTTTTATTTTTATTTTTGCAGCCTTTTCAACATGATATTTATCACCTAAATCACCATTTCTTATACGTCAGCATCATTTCTATTTTAACTAAAGCAATTACATTTTTAATCGTTCTTTCATAGTTTTGTAGTTTTTCACTTAGTATTTGCTCTTTAGCGTCTAGTTATATTTCAGCATTGGGGTTTTTTTATTTTTGCAGCTTTTTCTACATGGTATTTAACACCCAAATCTCAGTTTCTTGTATTTCAGGATCATTTCTATTTTTAAGTAAAGCGATCGTGTTATTTACCGCTTGCATTATTTATTTTAAGTTTTTCTTGCTCCATGCTACCTCCAGGGATGTTTTTTTTGGAGGGGGGAAGGGGGGTACTTTTTTTGGACCAAAAATGTAGTGCATCATCACCTTCACCTTTTAGCAGTATTTAGGTAACCATTCGTTTTTTCCAGGAGATTGAGAACCACACCAGCGCCCTGGATCACTTGATCTCATTTTCAAGGCTTTTCACCTTCAAGGGTTCCCCTAAAGGTGTTTATTTGGGGGTGTTGAGGCTTTTCTTTCACAAAAAATGTAGTGTATGATCTCTTTCACCTTTTGGTAGTATTTAGATCTCCTTAGTCCTTCTGTTTTATTTTCAGGAGTTAGAGCATACAAGGACCTCGAATCACTTGATCTCAATCTCAAAGCTTTTCCCTCCAGAAGTTTATTGGGGGGCGGGGGCATTTTTTTTGACCTAAAGAGCAGATTATGATCTCCTTCACATAATTTTTTTAACCAAGCAAAATAACATTTCAAGTCTGTTTCCACAACAATCCGCAAAATTGCTTGCCACTGTAACTGCAACACACTAGTGTGGAAACATTGTCAATCTGAAAATAAAACAGAAATTCCACCATCCCAAGAAGGGATACCGACTTTGGTTAATGTGTACTTTAGCGTCCTACATTATTTCGTCGGAAAAATTTAACTGTGTGGGAAAAGTGCAACGTACAATTTTTTAAGCATGCAAAATAATGGGGAAAGGTGCGACGTACAATTTTTTAAGCATGCAAAATAATGGGGAAAGGTGCGAAAAAAATAGAGCTTTTAGATAAAAGGAAAGAATTTTTCCGAAGTATTTACCTATCAGTACGATGGTTTGCAGCAGTTCGTGCGGGAGGGTGAAGCGATGCTAACGGACACGACATCAAGGCTCCGAGCGTCGGAAGGGAGTAACAGATGGTAGTGAATGCGCGGAAGAATACAAGAGTGGCGGATATTTTTCGGAGGAGCGTGATGCATCGTGTAATTGTGTGCAAGTAGAAAGTCTTCACGCAAGTCCTGCGTGAAGACTAAGTCGCTGCGCATGGTAGAATTGAAATGGCCAGATTCGCCACCGGTGGTATGGGGTGTTGAGATGACAGTTAGTCTCCTGTAGCAATAATATATCCGCATCATGCGGTGTAATGTCTTCAAACACTAACGCATTGGTAGGAGGGACGGAGCATCCCTTACAGTTGAAAGAAAGTAATTTTAACTAGAAAGAGGTTGTAGTGGTTGAATATTACTATCAGCACTTCTGTGAAGACTGGTTACACGTTTCTTTAAGTTAGATGTCTGCGCATTAGTGACTATGTCAATTTTCGGCAAAACAGCAAGTAGATTCTGAAGTTGGGTGATAATAGTAGGAAGCTGAGCATTACGTGATTGAACGCAGTCTAGCTGCTTGAGAGGACGTGACGGTTGATTGAGTATGATGAGAGCAAGATCAGACGGCGCCAGCTACCCGTCTAATGCAGGGAAGGTTTCCAGATATTCTGCGAAAGCTTTTGGATCCAACAATTCTGGAACAGCTGGGGACTTAAGAGATGTAGAAACTGCAGTTGGAGAGAAAGACTGTCGAATTGGCGAACGGGAACGAGAGCAGAGTGGAGAAGACGTCACCGGCGAGATTGAACCCTGTCTAGTACGTTTTAACGTGGGAACGCCGGGAGAAGCTGGTGGGTGTAGGACAGCTAGATCTGACTCCACATTAGAGGATCCAAGGGAAGAAGATTAAGCAACACGACGGAGGGGTTGCCATTCCTTTTCAGAGATAATACCCTCCGAAGAACGTAGAGGTACCACAGCAGCAAGTGGGTCCAACGATGGAGAGGTGGCCAAGGTTCCCGTAGTAGAGATCGAAGACTTGGAGACTGCTGACGAATCATCATCTGCTGGGGGAGAAACCTCTGGAACAACAGTAGCAGGGATCAAGGACGTCTGTGGAGCCGAACTTGGTGTGGCCAGAGAAACTGATGTTGAGGGTGGGGTGTTGACTTCGGGCGGTATGGAAATAGGTGGTTTGGCAGGTACATGTGGACAACGTGATTGGATGTGGCCATATGCCTTGCATTTAAAACAATGCAAGGCAGTAACGATATCGATCCGGAAAATCTGCTTCCCTACAACCACAGTGAGGTCAGTAGGGCAGTCAGCAATAGCATTTTCAGTAGGGAACAGGATCCTTGCTTGGCGACGCAGAACTAAGATATTCCTGTCATCTGGGTCTGTTGGTGCAGAAGACAGAGTAGAAATGGAACCAACTACTTTTCCACAACGGGAAAGGGCCGCCATTAAGTAATGGTCCTTGATTTCTGGTGGTACGGGATAGCACGTAACAAGTACGGGGCGCTGCGTGAGCGGGATTCCCAGTAAGGTATGATCCCCAACATGCAGTCCGTCAGATAAGACGCGCTCCACAAACTCTGGCTTCGCAAAATAGATGAGAACAGTGCTAGGTTTCCTCGCCATATGGGTGATCGCTCCCTTAGGGAGGATTTGGCGTACGGCTAAGGAGTATTTCTTAAGGCTGGTGTTCGGGAGGGCATCAAAACATATGCCAAGTTTCTGTGTGCGTAAAACCTCTTGCCCAGTAGCTGAAGTTTCCGGAATTTCGATGCGTAATTTCTTGTTGTCTCTAGTGACAATCATATCAACAGTCATTGTACATGGATTCTTCGCTATAGAGGAAGATGAACTGGTACCCTTTACAACGGAAGCATAAGGTAGAGTTGCGGTAGGAATGGGCGGAGATGGGGAAGGTCGAGACGCAGTGCTCGCGGCAGCAAATGAAGTACCAGAGGCAACGGATACTGAAGAAGTTAATGACGTCGCTGTGGTAGACAATGTCGGGAAATCAACATCCATAGAGTTGGAAGAAGAGGTGGTAACATCAGATAACGCGGCTTGGAAACCAGCTGCGTGTATTAGTGACGATGACCGAACGTGGCCAGGCGGGGGCGGAGCTTTGCTATCAAGCTTCATACCTGGCCTATCAGATGCGGTCGCCGCCATTTGCAATGGCTAGCCTGCTAAAACCGACCCTGGGCAAAGCCAGGACGGAAAAAGAGTTAGTACAAGTAAAGTTTTACTTACAGGGCGTCAAGGACGGACTCGATCGACACAGGAGACGTTCACAACACAGGACATACACAAAATGACGGCACACACACAAAATAACACCAATAAACGCAGGTCAAACACGGAGCACAGGTCAACACAACCGTTACAAGGCCATCGCTTAGACCACTGCGCCACCGGGGCAGCGAATTAGATGTTTAATGCAAGCAGTAAATACAGTAGAATTTCGACAAAAAACATATACGTGAGTTGTTGTTTTTAGCACATCTTTTGTAAAAAAAGATCGTGCTTATGCTATCGGTTAGTCTGTCCATCCGTCTGTCTGTAGACACCATATCTTTGCAACTAATAGCCCGATTTAAAAAAATTCTTTTCGCATTAGAAAGCTTGATATGTATGAATGACGATCCTTCATTTTTTTTAAGATGCATAATTTCGCCGCTAGAGGGCGTAAATGCAGATATAGAATTCAAAATACGTTTCATTCCATATATTTGCTTTTAAACATCCAATTAAAAGAATTATTTTACCTTCCGATTCCATTCATTCGAAAATTAATTTAGGTATAGTCACTTTTTCAAGTCCCGCAAGAGGGCATAAAAGGAAATTGCGTTTCCCCCGATATCTCTGCTTCTAAAACTCTGATTTGAAAAATTATTCCTGCAGAGGATACAGCTCATGATGGGAAGTATTTTACATATAATTCCTAATTTTTGGTATAAAATGGTTTGGCCACCAGGGGACGTATGAGTTAATTTCCGTTTGTGATATATTTGCAGCAAAATATGAGCTTCCAAAATCTCGATTGAAAAAATTCCCTTCTCGACCTATACTACTCACGTCGACAAACCTTTTCGGAATACTTTCTTCGTAAAATAATGCATGGTTCCTCGACCAGCGGGCGTAGACGTATATCATATTTTGGTCAATATCTCTGCTTCTAAGAGTCGGATTTGAAAAAAATTCTTCTTTGATAGATAGAGTTTCCGGTGCGACATGTTTTTCATATACTTTCGAAATTTTCAAGTAATTCATTGACTTTCCGCTAGGGGTTGTAAAGGTAAACTGCGCTTTCCTCGATATCTCTGCTTCTAAAACTCCGATTTGAAAAATTCTTCCTGTACCGGATACAGCTCCCGGTGGGAAATGTTTTGATTGTAATTTTGAATTTTTTGTACAATATGGTTTGGCCACCAGGGGGCGTTAGCGTTAATTTCTGCTTCATAGGTATTTGCAGCAAAATCTGAGCTTCTAAAGGCTCGATTGAAAAAATTCTTTCGTGGACCCATACCGCTCACATCGAAAAACCTTCTGAGAACACTTTCTTCTTAAAATAATGCACGGTTTTTCCAACAGGGGCGTAAAGCCATATCTTATTTTTGTCGATATCTCTGCTGCTAAGACTCCAATTTGAAAAAATTCTTTCTTTGTTGGAGACCGTTCCCGCTGCGAAATGTTCCTCATATAATTTCAAATTTTTTTAGCCCACAAGTCTGCCACCAGAGGGTGTAAGTTCACGCTTCCGTTCACAGCAATATCTGCAGGACTAAAAACCAGATTGAAAAACTTCTTTCTTCGGTCAGATACTACTTACTAACTATGCAAACTCTGTGTGTTTGTGTCTGTATTTTCTTTCCAAAATATCACACAATTTCGCCGCTAGAGGCGCAAATGCGTAATCTGTTTTTCTCAATATCACTGCTTTTACATGTGCGATTTAAAAAAATATTTCAACACTGGATACCATTTACCTTGTAGAACACTTTGGACTAGCATATGAGGAATTTTGTAGTTCACAGTTCTATCGCTAGATGGTGTTTGTGTACTTCAGTTTGCAGCTGTATCGCCGCTTCTAAAAACGCTACTGAGAAATTTCTTCTTTACGTTATGCCATTCACTACAACAGAGATGTGGAGCATTATCTTCTTTAAATAACGCAAAGATTTCCCGCAGGTTGCGTAAACGTCAAAATCTTTTTTTTTTTTTTTTTTTTTTTTCGCTATCCCTGCTCCCGAGGTATTTGAAACGCTCTTAGCATAGCTTTTTCCACGAAGAATAATTGTTGCTTATTTTCAACTTTTCCGTTATGCAAAATATTTCCTCTAGGAGACGTAGACTTATATCATGTTTCCTTCTACGCTGCTGGCCACCCAAAATGCAACACCAAAAAGGACACGAGATAGCAAAGCCAGTTTTAATGGACACATAACAACAGATACAAAGATGAAACTACTGAGCTTACAGGCCCGTGCGACTTGCGGAACACGCAGATATCAATAGTTCGTGTGGCCCCCATGGCTGGCAATAACGGCCGTTACACGCCGCGGCATCGAACGAAAGAGGCTTTGGATGTGGGCTTGGAGTATGTCGGTCCAGGCAGCTTCCACACGTTGCCACAGTCCATCAGGCGTAGCCGCGGGTGGTGCTTGCCGGCCTACTCGGTTGCCGATCAGCGACCAGACGTGTTCGATGGGCGACATATCGGGAGAGCAGGCGGGTCACGGCAGCAGTGACACCAAGTGGGCCATGAAGAATTGTTGCACGATGCGTGCCACGTGCGGGCGCGCATTGTCCTGTTGAAACGTGGCCGCTGGCAGGTCCTTCAGGTAAGGGAGGACTACAGGCTCCAAAACGTCGGAGATGGTGCGGTGGCTGTTGAGTGTACCGGCAATGCGTACCAGAGAGGTGCGGGTGTCATATCAAATTGCGCCCCAAACCATAACGCCAGACGACGGACCGGCATGACGATGCATAATGCAGGCGTCATACAGTCTTTTGCCGCGGTGCCGCCACACGAGGATCCGACCACCGTGGTGTTGCAGACAGAAGCGGGATTCGACGGAGAAGACAATGTCGTGCCATTCCGTAGTCCAGGTGCGGCGTTCAGCGGCCCACTGCCGCCGCACTCGCCGGTGGTGTAACTTCAACGGTAATCGGAGTAATGGGCGCCGTGCAACAAGTCCCCGCTCCTGCAGACGACGTCGAACGGTACTTGCTGACACAGGTTGTTGCGCAACACACCGTAATTCCTGCGCTAACGTTCGTGATGTGACGGTACGAGCCGTCAATGTCCGCCGCACAACATGCCGGTCCTCTCGCTAGGTGGTGTGCCGTGGCTGCGGCAATCGCTCACATCGGTCCGTGCGTCCCTCCTGCATCCACCGAATTCATACTCGCCTCACTGTGGCTAGATATCGTCTCACACGGGCGCCAATATCTCAGTACGTTAAACCGCTGTCGCGATTAGCCACTATTCGTCCTCTGTCGAACTCCGAAACGTCCTGGAATGACTGCCGTATTCTGCGACGAGGCATCAGGAAGCTTTCCACGCACAATTCCGACAGCACAACACACTTCCACCACTTACACCCCGCCTTCTGTGCACCTTTCTTATAGTGCTTTTCGGTGGCGTGCCGGGCGCACACGATTTACATATACCCTGCAATGTAAATCGTTTTCATATCCTCTCGCGGGCGACGCATGTTGCGAATTTCAGGCCAATCGGATGCTTCCTTCTAGGTGTTGCATTTTGGGTGGCCAGCAGTGTATAATATTTCTCTTTTTAACTGTTCAATTTGAAAATATCTTTGCTCTCGTGCCTTCCTTGTACTGTGAGAATTTTTTTATTCCTGATTTGTGAATCTTCATAACATGTTTTTTAGCCGCTGATAGAACTAAGTAGATGTTTCTATTTTTGGATGTTTTATCGATTGTTGGAACGGGTGATTGTTTTCCAAACCGGTTCCATTGATTTTGAATAGCTTTGATAAATTTAATTCACGTCAGAACGGTTTCAAAAGACGTACTTTATTTCAGTCGATAATTCGGTGTTATCTTTCTTGTTACAACTGGGACAGTAACTTCAGTTTTTCTGAATAAATGTTCCTCCAAGTTGATATTACTTCCCACCTTCCCATCGCTTTCCTTTCTTGTTCTATGTGCCTTTACAAAACAATTGGCGTTTGGTTACACAACTCAGTGCTCATCAATTTTATGCTAAGGCGAGGTATTCGATAATACTATTGTGGAAAATTTTTAGCTTTAAAATAAATTCAGGTTCAGTCGACTGTTCATTAAATCCTGCCACTAAAGAGGCAGCAGTACACTATTAAAAATTTGGTGAAAGGTTGCACCAAAATATGGACTAAGTAAGGAAAAAATTAGCTGCAACCATGACTTGGGGCAACCTTCATACCAAGGAGTGGTGCAACCTTTACGCCAAAGTATGGTTCAACCTTTACGCCAAATTATGGTTCAACCTTTACCGTATTTAACGTTAGGTTGAACCAAATTATGGTTCAACTTAACACCAAATTATGGTTCACCCTTTGCCGTAATATCGCAGTTATGTTGAACCAAATTATGGTTCAACTCAATACCAAATTATGGTTCAACATAACGCCGATTTTTTTTTTTTTTTTTCATTTGATATGCTCTTCATTTACAGCACATTTTATATAAATAAGGATCAGTACATGTTCAGTTCAACCTCACAACATGTACTGATCCTTATTTATTTAAAATGGGCTGTAAATAAAGATCATATCAAATGATTTATTATGTGCAAGTAAGCTACTGTCAAATATAAAATCAAATACTATTATATTTAAAATAAATAGGTATATTTCGGTGTAAGTATGCCAGCATTCATTTTTAGTGTGACCTTTCTTATTGAAATATGTGCAATGATTAGCAATTGAGCAATCATTGCACATAATTTTGATTGAGTTTTCATTGATAATTTCATTGCAATCATTTTGATTGAGCAATCAAAATATTAAAAAATCCGTAAAAAAGACCTGTATCCATAAATCAGTAAAATCAAGCAGAAATCCATAAATTTTACAGATAAACCGTAAAAGTTGGCAAGTATGTATTAGTATATTTTGTGCAATTTCTGGACCAATAAAAATAAGGGAACTACCAACTTTTGGTATACACTGGTCACATTTTTTTTTTCCAAATTTCTCCCACTGCGTACCATGTTTTGTTTTATTCATTAGAAATATCTTCATGTGTACACGCACACATTGTTCTAAATTTGCGTTATACTCCAATGAAAATTATACCTTATTTTCTACATATACTGTAAATGTGTACTGTTTTTCTTTTTTTTTTTTTTTGGCCAACCAGTGATTTGGAAATTCGAGTGGTTCGCTGGGCCTGTAGCAAATTTATTTCTAATTTTAACATTGCAAATAGGTTATTGCTTGCAATTTTTTGAGGGGATGGGGGTTTGCCAGATGGCAGTCGAAAAATTATGGTACAGGTATTTGAGAAATTGTTTAAAAAAATTATGTAATAAGTTTAGGCTATAAAATAACTATTGCAATCATAAGATTTGAAAAAATAAACAAAAAGACTAAACTGTGGGCATACCTTTTCTAATAACAAATAAGACTTAGGGTTTGTGATTTACCATTCTGTATAAGTGCTTGAAATAAACTTAAAACATCACATTTTAAAACATGCAGGGGTCACTTAAAAGATAACAAATAGTTTAACAAGTAAACTTACCCTTACACACTGTTAAAAATTTCGCCTTTAAATTACGAGCAGCGCCCGGCAGCTAGGGGTCCGACCATTGCCCGTAAAATTATGGCCTGGCCCGTTTTTGTGAAAGCCAGTAAAATTAAGATCTCAACCGTAAATACTGAGCCAGGTAATTTGAAGGGCAATGCTCATAAAAATAAAATTTGACCATTTTCAGTTAAACCATAGTAATGCACGTAAAAATAAAATTTGACCGTTTTCAGTTAAGCCGCAATTTGAAGAACAATTCCTTAAAAATACAGTTTGACTGAATTCAGCTAAGACTGAATTTCACAGGCTTTATTAACTGAATACAGTTTTCAGTTAAGTTGTAAACTTGTAATCTGAAATTAAAAAGTTTGACCTCGCTCATTTGAATTTCAGAGCAATCCCTGTATTTATAGTTTGACCATATTCAGCCTCATGGCAAGTAGTCACACGACTTTTACAGTAAATGCACATTTTTTGTGGAAGAGTGTGCAGGTAAATGCATGTTTTTTGTGTGAGTGTGAAAGTGTTTGATGCTTGGTTTATTACCAATCAATTCAGTTTTAACTGTGAGTAATGATATTTTCATATCTTAAAATTAGGTTTATTACAATTTGATAAATAATGACATCAGTTACACAGATTTGTTTGACATTAGGCTTTACGAACTCTGTACACAGTTTGTTGAACAATACATTGTTCTTTTTAGACATTTTAATTTGCACATGTACTAATACAATATTTGCATAAATGAATACAAAGGACAGTTATGTAGTAAAGACACATACAGGCATATTCTTATATTTACACGTTATATTCATGACAAACAGATCTAAGAACTGGTATCCAAGTACATTGCATTTATAGGGTATTCAATCCACAATGGTGTTTAAGTTGGTTTTTCATTAAGGTTTTGACTAGTACTACATTTCACATAGGGTTGAGTGAGTCTTTTCTTGTTTTCACATTCACTACCTTGTGTGCTATTTCATTTTACATTCTACTGAGCACTGTGTTGTCAGTGTTTTCTCAACTTTTACGGTCGTTTCTCATTTCTAATTTTTGGATATTTACCTACTTTTCACATTTTTAGTAAAATTATGTCAAAAACTGGAAGTGCTGCTTTTGAAAGATCATACTGATTCCCCATAATTAAGGTAACAGAAAGAGAAAAAAAACAAACAAACTTGAATAGAAGTGGAAGCTTGAACTTGATGGGGCATCATTTCAAATCTCAGACCCCCCACCCAGAGAAGAAACGCTTGCTTAGACCCTGATTCTAAATGAATCATTCTAGAACATTAACGAATATCATTAATATTTCTAAAATATTAAATTTTCCTGTATGGGATGTTTTAGAAATGACTTCAGTGATTAACGTGGTCCTTCCCTTGGTGTGTTGCCACAAGGAAACCATTTCGGAACACAAAAACCTTTTGGAATGCTATTAAATAGTTGTATTTATAATATCTTGAGAATACCTGAAGATAGTGAAACAATTTTTCATTGATGTACAAATCAGGTGTTTAGTGACAATGGGCAAAAAAAAAAAAAAAAAAAAAAAAAACTTCGATGAAAGGAACACGGCAGAATCCTAAATTTCTCAAAAAACAATTTCATCGTATCATTTTGTACCAATTTGTGCACTATCATCTTAAAACAGAAATGCATAACATGTAAAAAAATTCCTATCTTTTAACTTAAAAAAGAATTGGCTTCTGATTTATCTTAAAATATAAATTTTCCTGGGCATTCAAGGGTACGTAAATAATTTGTGTACATACCCAGCTGGGCATGTGATATTTCAGATATTTTTCAAGTCCTGTTTAAAGTGACACGGGTAAAGATTTCACTCACAGAAATTTAGAAAGCAATGAATTTTTTTCATTTAACATTAATTACGTTACAAAGAAAAGAAACTGTACATGATATAGTTTCCTGTCATTTTCATGGCCAGCTTTTACCAGATTCAGTAAAAAAAAAAAGAGTAACAGTAGAAGCTCGTTATAACAAAATTCAAGGGGGACAGAAAAATTCTGCAGCAATATAATTTCCTTAAAACATTACAAAATTTTCATTGAAAAGTTAGTATGTACTACAGAAATTTTCGTTACGCATAAGATTGCAATGCTGTAATTGTGAAATAGTGCCCATAGAGACAAGCAAAGGTAATTTATTTTGTAATGGGAAGTTTTTGCTAAAGTAGTAATAAAGAAATGTTTTAATTAATCTGTACGTATGGAATTCTGTACTGTACATATTTTTACTTATATGTATCAGGGTATCATGCCCGAGATGCCCTGGGCATGTGAATCATTGGTCAAGGCTGGTAAACAAATAATCTAGTTGCCCAGACTGCGCAATTAAATTTTAAAATAAAGTTCAGAATAGAATTTTCTACTACAAGAAAAAAGGACAGTTATCTCATGTCATGCTGCTTTTCACTGCCAATAACTGGAAGTTTTATTAGTGTTACGGAGTGCCAAGCACAGAAGAATATCCCTTCTTTAATTATATTATGCTCTAGGTCCAGAAATTAGAAGCATATATAATTTTGCTTCAAATGTTGTTTAAAGCCAGTGACTGAATGCATGCCTCTGATGGAACTAGCAGCCTGTGTTTATTGACCAAGGGTGAAAACTTCCACAAAAGGAACATGGCATGACAGATTACTACATATCTCAAATACTAATCTCAGCATCATCACGCACTTTATGCACTGAACATTTTGAGTATAGACCCTTAAAACGTAAATGCAAAATATGTGAAAAAAGTAAGGGTTCTGATTTGTTATCTTAAAAGATAAATTTTCCGTGGCACACACATACAACCAGCTTTACCTAATAATTTATATGCCCCGGGCAACTCAGACACAGTATTTTTTAAGCCCTGATTAGTAACAATTCCTAAGCGATTTTTGCAGTGCTTAGCCTCAGTCCCATAGATATAAATAGCTACAACTTTGAGAATCTATATACTAATCTTCCCCTTTTGGTCATATAGTTATTTTAAGAAGAGTGATATATAGTTATTTTAAGAAGAGTGATATATAGTTATTTTAAGAAGAGTGATATATAGTTATTTTAAAGCTACCAGTGTGTGTATACATATTGAGGAAACACGATGCTGTCACCCCTCTTGCTAGTAAACGAACCACCGCTTGGTAGGGCATCAGTGCACTCATATTGATGGTAATATGATATCACTAAGGATAAACATTATGAAAAAGAGGGTTCATAGTGGGGTGCCCAATGCCTGGGTCATCATCACCGAGATGGTGGAGTTCATACAAATGGCGAAATAAAAAACAAAGAGGAACGGATTCATATCTCGCTGAATTCATGTAGAGATTTCAGTGTTGGTTTTTTATTTTTATTTTTGCAGCCTTTTCAACATGATATTTATCACCTAAATCACCATTTCTTATACGTCAGCACCATTTCTATTTTAACTAAAGCAATTACATTTTTAATCGTTCTTTCATAGTTTTGTAGTTTTTCACTTAGTATTTGCTCTTTAGCGTCTAGTTATATTTCAGCATTGGTTTTTTTTATTTTTGCAGCTTTTTCTACATGGTATTTAACACCCAAATCTCAGTTTCTTGTATTTCAGGATCATTTCTATTTTTAAGTAAAGCGATCGTGTTATTTACCGCTTGCATTATTTATTTTAAGTTTTTTTTCTTGCTCCATGCTACCTCCAGGGATGTTTTTTTTGGAGGGGGGGGGGGGGGTACTTTTTTGGACCAAAAATGTAGTGCATGATCACCTTCACCTTTTAGCAGTATTTAGGTAACCATTCGTTTTTTCCAGGAGATTGAGAACCACACCAGCGCCCTGGATCACTTGATCTCATTTTCAAGGCTTTTCACCTCCAAGGGTTCCCCTAAAGGTGTTTATTTGAGGGGTGTTGACGCTTTTCTTTCACAAAAAATATAGTGTATGATCTCTTTCACCTTTTGGTAGTATTTAGATCTCCTTAGTCCTTCTGTTTTATTTTCAGGAGTTAGAGCATACAAGGACCTCGAATCACTTGATCTCAATCTCAAAGCTTTTCCCTCCAGAAGTTTATTGGGGGGCGGGGGCATTTTTTTGACCTAAAGAGCAGATTATGATCTCCTTCACATAATTTTTTTAACCAAGCAAAATAACATTTCAAGTCTGTTTCCACAACAATCCGCAAAATTGCTTGCCACTGTAACTGCAACACACTAGTGTGGAAACATTGTCAATCTGAAAATAAAACAGAAATTCCACCATCCCAAGAAGGGATACCGACTTTGGTTAACGTGTACTTTAGCGTCCTACATTATTTCGTCGGAAAAATTTAACTGTGTGGGAAAAGTGCAACGTACAATTTTTTAAGCATGCAAAATAATGGGGAAAGGTGCGACGTACAATTTTTTAAGCATGCAAAATAATGGGGAAAGGTGCGAAAAAAATAGAGCTTTTAGATAAAAGGAAAGAATTTTTCCGAAGTATTTACCTATCAGTACGATGGTTTGCAGCAGTTCGTGCGGGAGGGTGAAGCGATGCTAACGGACACGACATCAAGGTTCCGAGCGTCGGAAGGGAGTAACAGATGGTAGTGAATGCGCGGAAGAATACAAGAGTGGCGGATATTTTTCGGAGGAGCGTGATGCATCGTGTAATTGTGTGCAAGTAGAAAGAAGTAGTTCAGATGTTTTATTAATTTTTGAGAAAGAAATGTGTGAAATGTCATTATTAGTTTCACAATGTTTCCGAATGCAAAGAAATGTAAATATTTTCATGTACCACAGAAGTGCCCAGTATGAACTTTAGGTTCCGGTTGAATGGCAAGTTTTGATTGTGGTTTTGAAGATGTACAGGGTAGTAGATTTGTTCAACCAATTCATTTGTATTTGTGCTTTTATTCCGTACATCGTAGCTCACATTTCCCCCTCCTGAAACGGGTCTTTTTGAAAATGAAGGAATTTCTTTAATTCAAAAATCATAGTATGGCAGGGAGCCCAAGAGCTTGTTGTCATATTGTGCCGCAAAATGAAATTTTAAGCCTTAACGAAATCCGAAATGAAGTATGGAGACTCATGACTTTGGAAAGAGCCACTAACGCTGTTGAAAAAGCTACTAACACCACTAACAATGCTGCGTAAAGCGGACCTCTTTCCTTCAATGTATTCCTACAAGACGCTTGTATGACTACGTACTGCTCAACCACTTCCTGTTGTATTCTTCAGCCTGTAACTTGCCCTTCTCAACGAAGCTTCCATTCACCAGCTTACACCTTGACGCTGTCGCCGCTCTGGTGTCCTAGGCCTACCGCACGTACTCTTCCAAACCATCGCACTCCCAGGTAAATATTTCAATGAAATTATTTCCTGTTCTCTACAAATACTATATTTTTGCGCCTTTCCCCATTATTTTGCATGCTTAAAAAATTGTATGTCGCACTCTTCCCACACAGGTAAATTTTTCCGTTGAAATAATTTAGGACGCTAAGGTACAAATTCACCCAGACTTTATTCATCCATACAAATCCCATGATTTGGTGGAAAAGAATTTCTAAATTTAATGGCTTTATAACTGAGCCTGCCTCTGAACTAGCAATACTTTTGCTGCCAAGTCCTGCCAGCTCAGCTTCAGTTGAAAGCTTTTTCTATGGATTTATACACTCTAAGCTCAGGATTCATTTAGATGTCAATAAATGTGCTATCGGATGCTACGAGGGATAAAATGAACCAGACTACTGGTTCTGCAATACATTGGCAGTTGCATAATTTTAGATCAATGAAATCAATTCTGTACAACACAAAAATCTTAACGAATAAAATTTGTTGACACTTTTCTCCCTCTTAATAATTGTAATAAAATAATTATAAAATTAAAGACGAATATTGCAGTTTGCTTGAAGGCAAGTTTCTTATTATTTTATATATCTGTTAATACTTACAAATTGTTTAAAAGCATGTTATATGTTTCTGACAGTTTTTCACGGTTTAAACTAGTTTTAAATGCTCATGTTAAAAGCACTAAAACCCCAACCCTGGTTCGCAGTCTCAAAAGTGGGCCAAACAATACTGAAACGATTGGGCTTGCATATAAGAGAGTTTTATCTTAAGCAATGATTTAGGGGATGATTAGGAGGCATTTGTTATTAGCCTTGTTATTCAAAGTGCTCATTAGGAGGATAAAATAGAGAACAGTCTCTTTGACTGATTGCCTGCTGAAAGGGCTACAAACCTATTATAGAAAATGTTTTGAGTCGCATGTTTCTATAGATAACTCCAAATATTAATGAACTCTGCAAAGCTCATACATCTACTTGATACTAAATGAGACTTTATCAGTTTTATTTGATTTTTCTAGCCATTCATGCAATTTCTGTATCATCAATGTATGCAATTTTTGCAAATATACGTGTATTTGTATTTTTATACCCACATACGTTCACACATAAATGCAGTGGAATAAACTTTTCATTTAGTAATAAGGTATCTCCCTAATACACAAGCAGAAGTAGTTTTTTCAGCTAAAATATTCCCAAGGGGTACTTTAAGAAAAAAGTTTGAGAACCACTGTTATACACACAATGTACTCAGATGCAAGTTCATAAGTTGTTTGACTATTTCCTCTTCATTAATATAACATAAATAAACGAATATGTCTGCAGATATCTGTACTCTGTAGCTAACCATTGTATTCAACCGTGCAAATAATTGGCGCACCCACGGAGGGGCTTAAGCCCACTCCAAGGAGCTTAAGAATGATGTACGCCACAAATTAAACATTCAAAATTATTATTTTACATGTTCAAAAAATTACACAGTGTCTGACATGGTGTCTTCTTCCCAAAGCTTCAAAGAGATTAAAAGCAACGTACGTCACAAATTAAACATTAAAAAATATTACAAGGTGTTTCAGAAAATTTTATACCATTTGAGATGTAAATATCTACCTAAATAGTCTACGCAAATAAAACTAAACAGGCTTGATATTGAGCAAAATAAGATTTATTCATCAAAATTTCAATGAAAAATCCAAAGGTATGTGGATTTCATGAACGATTTTACCAGTACATACATAACTACCGAAATGACACAATAGCTATTTTAACTCCAGTGTTAAAATATTTAATATATACATTTATAAAGATGATATAATAAAATATGTACACACGAGATCTTTCGGTACCCAAAGTGGGTATCAAAAGAGAGGATTCATGTACCTGTTGTATTGGAACACTCGGGAACAGAGATACAACATCTAAGGAAAGCATGGTAAAGAGTTGTGTAATTGGAAAAATTGATTTAATTCGATCCAGTACTTGAGTGGAATTGGTAACAGAAAAAGTTGAGTTACTAACGAGAGGTCGAAAATATTGAGCTAAGGCTTTTTCCAGTGGGCGGGTGGGATGCTATGTTGAGCAGCAACTAATAATCTAAGGGGGTGTCCCGTCTTATGTAACTTTAGTTTTCCAAATAATTCTGAGACTCTAGGTCCTGATGGGTTAAACAATTTTGAACTAATGGAAGTGGGAAATAGTGAATGATTTTTTAAATCTGTTAACAGCTGTAATTGTAGCAGGGACTGGGTCTTTAGGGATAACACAGTGTGGTATGGATTCAATAGAAAGTTTCATTTTGTCAACATATTAATTACCCTTTGATTTCTAACTGGAGTTGAATTCACTGGTAAACAAGGTAAAACCACTAAATTAATCTTTTCTTTTGTACCATCCAGTATTTTGCTGCTTCACAAAAACAAACTTCACAATTCAATTTGATTGCAGTCCAAAAATGATTGTTTTAAGCACGGATGATATTGCTTCGTCATTTTAAAAATTTTGAAATTTACTTACCAAGCTACATATTTTTTTGTTGTTGTTGTTTATTTTCTCCCTCATTTCACTTTGATTATATTCTTATTTTTTGTTCTTAATATCTTGTGATTAGTGAAAAAGAGAGACTATATTTTCTAAAAATTTTTCCTAACGAAATGCATGTTTCTAACAGTCTCTTCAAAACCAACCAATCTTTATACTAAGCATTTAATTTGATGGCCAACAAATTAACCTCTATTCATAATAACTACCTGTGGGGACTGGTCCGCAGAAAATATCGAAAGTTCTACCGCGTTGTGTAATGTTTGTAACTGTTTGATTTCTTCTCTATTGTTTAAAGTTTCTTCATTATGAATACCATAGTTCTTAGAGTTCAAAGTTTTTAAAAGTTCATACCTGGTCTGTTGTTGAATTGCAGGTGGAAAGGTTCCAACAATTTTCTCTAGTTGAAGCACAATATTGAAGTCTTTGTATTTATCCTGTGGGTACGCAAACTTTAGGAACGCTATCCTGCTACAATTACAGCTGTTAACAGATTAAAAAATCATTCACTACTTCCCATTTCCATTAACTTCAAAACTGTTTAACCCATTAGGACCTAGAGTCCCAGAATTATTTGGAAAACTAAAGTTACATAAGACTGGACACCCCTTTAGATTATTAGTTGCTGTTCAACATAGCATCCCACCCGCCCACTGGAAAAAGCCTTACCTCAATATTTTCGACCTCTCATTAATAACTCAACTTTTCCTGTTACCAATTCCACTCAAGTACTGGATCATATTAAATTAATTTCTCTAATTACACAACCCATTACCATGCTTTCCTTAGATGTTGTATCTTTGTTCCAGAGTGTTCCAGTACAACAGGTACATGACATCATAAAATCCTCTCTTTTGACATTGGGCACCCCATTTCCTGGGGTGGAAGCTGTATTACAAGCACTATCTCTAGTTTACAAGAGATCTTACTTTAAGTTTGACGAGATAATATATCAGCAATGTGAAGGGCACCAATGGGATCTCCCCTTTCCCCAACCATTGCAAAAATCTGCTTGCAAGAATTGGAAAACAAAGTTCTTCAGTCAACTAGTTACAGACCTATATTATATCTCAGATATGTAGATGATATTTTGGTACTCTGGGACCATCCTTTGGAATACCTATCAACATTTGTATCTGAGTTATCAAATGTATTTAACACTAAAGTGTACTGCAGAGTATGAAAGTAATTATAATTTACCATTTCTGGATATCATGCTCACTAGAAACCCATCTAAATAAACTACTAATCATAACGTATATAGAAAACCAGAATCAGATACGATACTAATACCTTGGGCATCAGCACACCCATGGGGCTACAAAGAATCATCGACATCTTTTCTTATAAGAAAAGCTTTCCCTCATTCATCCACCGCAGCTCTTCAAAAGCAAGAAATGGATACCATTTATAATATCAGCCGTAATCATGGATATTCAGATGAAACCATACATAGGATAGTAGCCAAGATTAAAAGGAACAGGACTACAACAATAACATCTGTATATGAACCAAAACAAAGAAACTACGTTGGTTCTCTTCCCTTTGTACCGAAATTGTGCTATTCCATGAAAACAATATGTCATAAATATTATTTTGATATTGGAATAAACACAAACAACATTAGGTTCTTACTTCTGAAAGACAGAAGAGACCCTATGCCTTTTGATATGAAACATGGTGTATATATTATCCCTCTTAACAGCATAGAAGAAATTGAACAACAAAAAGTGTACATAGGCTACACTTTTCGTTCAACATCAGCTAGTTTAAAATAACATAAGTATGATGTTAAAAATAGATACAACCACAGCTTTAGCACGACTTGAAAACCAAGGTTATGCTTTGGTACATAATTTTAATTTCAACGCTTTAATAAAACAGACTTTGTTTACATAACCCTGAAAATATTAGCTTGCTTCCATTGGCTGAGAATTTTAAAAATGCTGCAATCCTCAGACTGTACGTGCCTTATCTCAGCAACTTTGCTAGAGCCTACTGTAGGCCACAAATCCTGGTGTAGAATTACCTTCCTACCTGGGATGAGATTAAAATTCTCAACACACCAAAATGTAGATTTGTTGAGAGTTTGTATATTATGAAATATGGGAATACAGCATGTAATGATAATTTACCAGAATTTATACCTATACCGTGGAAAACATACTTGGGTTTGTCGGGTTAGGTATTAATAAATCAATAGACTTAACCTATTAATTTTATGTTTGACCAGCAACAAATGTTGTTCCATATTCTCACTGGTTCAGCCCATTTTATACTAGTTACGTCATTACGACTGCAGTCTTATATAAATAACATACTGTTTTTCACGTACGTTTGGTGAATTTTAACAGCATCTGAAGATGGCACCCACTTTGGGCACCGAAAGATCTCATGTGTGTACATGTTTTATTATATCTTTTTAAATGTATATATTAAATATTTTAACATTGGAGTTAAAATAGTTATCGTGTCATTTCGGTAGTTTTTCATGTATGTAGTTATCCGCAAGAGTTAAATTCACAGTGTTTTCACAAGTTTTCAAAATGGCCTGTGACACTGCTACACACCTGCAAGCACGATGCAGCATGTCCCTGTCACACTCCTGCCAACCACAATGCAGCATGTCCCTCATTTGCTCAAATGTGAACAATATGCTTGTTGATTTTGCCATCCATATGAAATATGGTTTCCTCACTGAAAACGACGATTTTCAAACTCGTCTTTTTCAAGTTTCTCTGACACAGAATTGCTTACACTTTTGCTTGTAGCATGTCATTCGAAAGCGTTCCCTTGCGACACGCCAAACTGTCGTTAGAGGAATCTGGGTTTCCAGACTTGCACTTCTTATGGATTTCCTGGGGCTTCGCAGAAATGTTTCCCGAACCTGCACGACCATCTCTTCCGCTACTGAGCACATCAGGTACAAGCTGTATTGTGTTAGGCAGAAGCTGGACTACAGACTTAACATGTGCTGTGTCACAGGCGGTGCCGTACATTGAAAACTTGTGAAATCGTTCATGAAACCACATAACTTTGAGTTTTTCATTCAAATTTTGACAAATAAATTTTATTTTGCTCAACAATAAGCCTGTTTAGTTTCATTTGCCTAGACGATTTAGTTACTCAGATATTTACATCTCAAATGATATAAAATTTTCTGAAACACCCTGTATTTTACATGTTCAAAAAATTACATAGTGTCTTTTTCCCAAAGAGATTAAGAGCGACATACATCACAAATTGTGGTGCCTTCGCGCAGTTGTTTTACGTAGACAAATTCAGAATGCGAAAAAAACAAAAAGAAAAGAAAAAGAAAGCTGTCAAATCTAGCTGCTGTTCTATAAAGCAGAAGTGAATGCCCCCCCAAATCTCAGGATAACAAGTTGATAAGTGCCTGTAGGATTCAGTCAGGGCTGAATACAGGGGCGTACATTGAATTTTTTTTTCGGGGAAGGGGAGGTTCTTTGACGAAAAATGGAAGTTTTTGTAATTCACCAGAACAAAATAAAAGTTAATGAAAAAATTTAAAGCATTTTTTTCTAATGTAAGAAACATTCAAAAATATTATTTTACATGTTCAAAAAATCACATAGTGTCTTCTTTCTAAGGCCACGAAGAGATTAAGAGCGACGTACGCCACAACCAAGAAAAGTAAAGCACTGTATCACATTTTATAGTAAAATAAATAGTATATTTAGAATAGGGATGTAAGTTCAGGTGATGCGTAACATCACAGCCTCTCCTTGACAAATGTCAAATCCGCCTTCTCGTGGTGCATCCTGTTCCAACTAAAGGGGCTCGGACGACCGCCAATTGCGGTATAACTATACCATCAGGATTAGAGGAAATGCTATCCCACACTCACCAACCCGCTTGGCCAGCGTGGTGAGTTATGGCCAAACCCCTCCAAAATGACTCCACAACTTAAATCTTCGCCCTCAGTCTCCGGCAGCTGGAATGTACCTGGCCAAGGCAGCGGCCAGTGCGACATGAAGGCAGAGGGTGCTAAGAATCCCCGGAGGACCGGACTAGGCTGCCATCTGATGCTGACCTTGGCAACGTATAATGGACGCTCCCTATCTTCTGATTCAAGGCTTCTTGAATTGGAGGAGGAACTACAAAGGATCAAGTGGAACATCGTCGGGCTAAGTGAGGTAAAGAGAAAAGGAGAAGATCTCATTGAACTGAAAAGTGGACATCTCTTCTACTATCGTGGGACAGATACTGGCAGAACTAGTGGTGTTGGATTTATAATAAACAAGAAACTGAAGGACAAAGTGGTAGAAGTTGAAAGTTCCTCTGACAGAACTGAACGACTCGTTATCTAACTCTAGAAAAGATACCAGGCTCAGATTATTCAAACTTATGCACCCACCACAAGTCATCCTGAAGAAGAAATTGAAGAATTTTATGAGGAAATTCGTCATCTAAATAATAAAGGTAAGCAGCACTTGAAGATAGTTATGGAAGATTTCAATGGAAAAATAGGGCAACGGCAACAGAATGAAACTTCAGTAGGTAAATTCGGTCACGGTAACAGAAACAAGCGTGGAAATACTCTCGTTGAGTTTGCAGAGGCAGAAGGGTTTTTCATCTTGAACTCCTTCTTCAAGAAAAAAGCCACACAGGAAATGGACATGGAGGCATCCAAATGGGACGACAAGTGAAATTGATTTTATTATGTGTAACAAAAAATTCGTCATAGAAGACTGCAGTGTGCTAAACAAGTTGAACACAGGTAGTGACCATAGATTGGTGAGATGTAAGATGCACCTCAACACTAAACTTCAACGTGGCAAGCTCATAAGACAAACAAAATCTATTGACATAACCAACTTTAAAAAACGCCATAATACCTTCAAGTTGGAACTGAAGAACAGATTCTCTGCTTTAGAAGGCCTGACATCGGAAGAAGTTGATATTTCTGAAGTTAACAGAAAAGTAACCAAAGCTCTTATGGAAACAGCAACAAAATTAGCTGGGTCTAAGAACAAGTTGCATGTGAACAAATTATCAGGAAAAACCAAAATGTTGATGCAAAAAAGAAGAGAGATGAGGACAACTAAAGAAGATGTGACTTCCAAAGTGGAATATATAGAGCTATGCAAGACAGTAAGAAAAAGTATCATTGAAGACGTAAGGAAAATTCAACTGTGAACTAGTGAGGAAAGCAATTGAAAACAACCAAAACCTAAAGATAGCAAAGGGACATCTCAGTAAGGGAAGAAAACATATTATGGCACTGAGAAAAGAAGATGGTTCTGTAACAAGAAATAGAGGCGAAATTTTGACAAGAGTGAAAGATTTTTACTCCAAATTATATGAAAGGGACGATACATACACTCCAGACATCATGAAAGGTTCCAGCACCAGAGTTCCTCCAGTCCTTTCAGCAGAAGTTGCACATGCAATCAAGAACATGAAGCGGGGGAAAGCTCCAGGAGAAGATGGAATTACTGTAGACATCATACAAGAAGCAAGTGGAGAAATCGAAACAGTACTCGCCCAAATTTTCACTCGATGCCTTAATGAAGGGAAGATTCCGGAGGATTGGAACACCGCTACAATGATTCTGCTACATAAAAAAAGGTGACATTGAGGATCTCGGGAACTACAGACCTATCAGCCTCCTATCAGTGGTTTATAAAATCTTCACTAAAGTTCTTTCACACCGCTTGAAGGTAACACTGGACATGTCTCAACCGAGAGAACAAGCTGGATTCAGGAGTGGCTACAGCACAATAGATCATATGCACGTGCTGAGAGAACTAATTGAAAGAGCGAGGGAATATGAACTTCCATTGTGCATGGCTCTTATCGATTATGAAAAAGCCTTTGATTCGGTGAAACCATCAGCAGTTACAATGGCTCTGAAATCCTGCGGTATTGAAGATGCATACATTAATATTATTAATAACATCTATGAAAATGCAAGTGCAAAGATTCGGCTGTTTGAAAATACAACACACATAAAAATTGGAAAGGAGTGAAACAAGGTGACTCCATATCTCCGAAGCTCTTTAATGCCACATTGGACGGTGTCTTTCAGTCGCTGAGCTGGGAAAACAAGGGGATAAAGATTAATGGAGATTATCTAACCCATACCTTCATTTTGCTGATGACGTAGTCATTTTTGCAACTACCCCATCAGAGCTGCAGAGTATGATCCAGGAACTTGCTGACAAGAGTAAAGAAGTGGGATTAAAAATGAACTTTCAGAAGACAAAAGTGATGTTCAATGCTTTTACAAGAAATGAAGATTTATCGATTGATGGAGAAAAGCTGGAGATAACAGACACGTACGTTTATCTTGGACAGCAGATATCAAGTGAGGGTCACATTGATGAAGAAATTAATCGGCGTACAAAACTTGCCTGGAGAGTTTATGGAAGAAACAGCATAATTTTCAAGAGCAATATGTCATTCTGTCTTAAAAGAAAAGTGTTTGATCAATGCATCCTTCCAGTGCTTACGTATGGTGCAGAGATCTGGACTTTAACTAAAAGAGACATACAAAGGCTGCAGACAACTGAAAGTAGCATGGAGAGGTGCATGTTTGTTGTAAGCAGGAGAGATAAGAAGAAGAATTCGTGGATCCGAAAAATGACAAGAGTGGAAGACATCATGATCAGAGTTAAATACCTGAAATGGCAATGGGCTGGACATACTGCCAGAAGGACAGACCATCGATGGACAGCCGAAATTTTAGATTGGATTCCAAGGGACAGGAAAAGACCCAGAAGAAGACCACATGGGAGATGGGTGGATGAAATTCGAAAGTATGCAGGGGTGACATGGAGGAGACTGGCACAAGACAGACCTTTGTGGAGGAAACTTGGGGAGACCTTCGTCCAGCAGTGGATTGATAATGGTTGACAATGATGATGATGATGATGATTTAGAATAATTTACCCACCCCAAATTCAAAGGAATCTTTAGCAATACAACCCACTACATTGATTTTCCCGTGGCCAAAGCTATTCGACCAGCATTAAGTGGTTTGTTATGAGATAACCCTATCAAAATTCAGCGAACTAATGCTGTTCCCAACCCAAACGTAACGATTAAAACTAGGCTTATTTCAAATCGCATGCTTTTGCTTTTGCCATTTTGGTTTGCTCTAACATACATGTACACAGTTCGTTAGTTTAATAACAAACATAAGTAACCGATGTCGTTATTTTTATTAATATAATAAACGTAATTTAAAAAAGTATCTACTCACGCTTTCTTCACACACAGCAAACTATGTGGTGTATAGTATCCGCCATTATTCACAGACGAATGGCTTTGCATTTGGAATGGTCGCGGTCATTGCCAGTGTGTAGCTAGAAATTTCTTAAGGGGGAGGGGTTCCATTGGTGAAAGCCTCGTATACACGTATATATCGCTTTAAATTCGTGCTCAGTCTCCCCTCAAGAGAGGGGTTCTAACCCCGACCCCCCCCCCCCCATCTGGTTACGCCACTGTTAGTTGCTAATTGCTATTCTCCAGCTATCTCCACCATTGCAAATGATTTCCAGCCGTGCTATAGGTTGAGAGGTTGAACCATGGTTGAACAAATTCGCTGAAAAAAAACACTGTTGCTGCGGGTTCCACCCAAATTTGGTTTAAGTGTCTGCTTCCTTAAATTTTGAAATAACCAATTTTTAGTGAAACTCATTCAATTAAACCATATTATGGGAAAACGTTGAACTGAAATTTTTAACAGTGTAGTCTATGACTATTCAAACCATATTTTTTTTATTTTCTCAAGCCTATTTTTTACATTTCATTAAAAATTATCTTTTTTTTCCCCGGTGTTATTTAGTGTGAACGTAATTTGTTAGTTTTTACTATGACACATAAGACCCTAAAAAACTGCTTCTAATTCATTCGCACTTTTTAAAAATTTAACACTGGGATAAATATTTGAAATAAATTAGCGCAAAATTAGTGATTTTCGACTAATGCACTAATGTAAAATTGCTTTAGTAAGGGAGTGTCTGACCCAATTTCTGACCGTGCCTTTTAGAAAACGGAAGCTAGTAGTTTTGAGTAACTAAGAGACTGAAGATTTGTAAACAAGGGGCTTTTTCACACGACCGAAGGAAAGGATCCACGGGTAATATGAGAAGGGCGGATTATATCGGACGGTACCTCGACACCTTGCCTCGACACCAGAGTGGCTTAAACTGTTTTTTGTAACCATCGCTTTGGCAATCTCTCTGTTATAACAATAGAATGAAACAGGATTAAATGCCAGCAGAAGACTTTAGTTTCCAGAATTCAGTGAAAATAGCTTTTACTGTGCAAATGCGCAAAAGGGGACAGGTGTCATTTGCTTTCATCATCAATACAGGTAATTTTTTTGTGCTACCTTTGTCATTGAATGCCTAAGTAAAGCGCAAAGCTATTAACTTGACTTTTTATGTAAACTTTACGAATATGACATCGGCGCAAGGAAAAAAAAAGGGGGGGGGGTATATGTACATAACCGCAAGAGTTTTCGTGAATTGTGTCGTTGTTTGAAAAAAAATTAAACATTTATTTAAAGTGTATAATACTTTAATAAATGTCTCTACGAAACTTTTACAATGTAATATAATTATAATATTTGAATAAAGATATATTAAGAATCGTTTTCATCTTTTTTTTTTTTTTTTTTGTAAAATTGTAAACTTAGCTTTATTATTGGAAAAGTAAGTAGCATAATTGCATGTTAAAACATTTGTAAGTAAGCATCTTTGAAGTACAACGTCGATGCGGCTATTAGAGCCTCTGTTAAACATTCGTTTGAAAGTGAAGGTCATTTGTAGGTAAGTACCTATGAATACAACGTCGATGCAGCTATTAGGCTCTTAAACATTCGTTTGAAAGTGAAAGTCCAAATTATTCTTTCATGAAGATAATGAATGATTCGTTTTAGGCTGTAAGACAAATCAATATTTAAATCGCCAACTAACATGATCGGTAACTTATCTAAATTCAAATAACGGAGTAAACTGAAGGATTCAGACACTTTAGGTGTATAAGCTAACAGTTGTCGTTATATAAAACGTTTAGCATCGTCTAATTTAGTTCCTGAGGTAATATACACACACACTAACACCACTTTATCGGTTTCGTTATCACAATTAAATATATCAGCTGCACAAATATCACCGAACTTGCCTTTAACACTTGCAAGGCAATCAATTTCACCAGCGTTACATGTTTCAAGTACATGTCGTACGATGGAAACTGGAGAATCGTTCTTCTTGTATATGTATAGCAACATCACGCATATACTGCGAAATACAACTGTATCCCTCGATCGGAATGGTATTGTCGTCGTGCATCCAATTTTCACTGAAAGCCATAACATCGGATCAGTTTATAACACCGTCGACTAGTAAATCTACATAATGAGCATGTAAGCTTTGTATGTTGAATGATAAAACACGTACAGTTGTTAATGGAGAAGAATCTAAAATTTTCTTTTATCATCCGAAATGGTGGGTAAACGGTGATTTTCTAGTCTTCGCATATCTGTACACAATTCTTTTACACCGGGTGCTTAACTGCCTTTTCCGTGATAAAGTTTGAAATCATTTTTAGCATTCGCCAAATACTGTATAAATCTTGTAAACTGGTAACTCTGGATAATGCCACATAAACGAGTTGTTGATCTTGTGATTTGCCGTAGTAAAAGACAATATCGTCAAACGCATATTTTCGCTGACATAAATATTCCTCTTTTTTTCGTGTTGTACGTGTTTGAGTAGTTGTTTTCCTCTTATTTTAAAAACAATTCTCACCTTGTAAACAGTTGGGGCTCCGTAGCAGTGCAGATGGACGACTGAGTACGCTGCGCCTCCTCTTTAAAGTGAGCGACTACCTGATGAAGCCACACATCTGGTGTGTGAAAGCTTGCATTGTGTCCTTATATACACTGGCGGAAAGTGAAAAAAGAACACCAAGAAGGAGACTTCTGATGCCAACGAAATTTATACAGCATAATAACGGAATACAGAGAATAACGTGATCAAAACATTATGGCAAAATACAGCTGTATTTGCTGGTAAACTGAAAAATAACATTTCCATGCAACATGGTTAGTACGAGGTTGAACCGCCATGAACAGCGTCACACTGTGCAATTCTGGCATGGAGCCTGTCGTACAGATGTTGGATGTAAGTTTGGGGTATTGAGTTCCAGGCATTCTCAACCTGGACGGGTAAATCGGGGATGGTCCTGGCTGGCCGTGGAGATCGAATAAGTCGTTGTCCCATAAAATCCCACACGTGCTCAATGGGGGACAAATCCGGTGAACGTGCAGGCCATGGAAGTTGTCTCCCACCCTGAAGTGCATGTTGCGTTGCACGTGCTGTGTGTGGGCGTGCGTTATCTTTGCTGGAAAACATCACGATGGACCGACCTTACAAATGACACAACAACGGGCTGAATGATGTTGTTGATGTAGGAGGTGCTGTTTAACGTACCCGGTACAAACACTAGTTGCGTACGGGAGTGATAGCTGATCGCTCCCCACACCAGGAGACCAGGTGTAGGCCCTGTGTGTCGCTAGCGGATGCAAAAAGGGTGGAAACGCTCACCTGTGTGTCTGCGAACACTCATACGGCCATCGGAGGCTCCCAAGCAGAATCTGCTTTCATCGCTGAACACGACAGATCGCCATTGCTTTCTCCAGTGCAGACGTTGGCGACATCACTGCAGCCGTTCCTGACGGTGGGCTGGAGTCAGAATTACGCATGCCAGAGGCACACGTGCACGTAGTCCAGCATCCAGTAGATGGTTGCGGATTGTTCACACAGTCACCCCAGGTGCAACGGCAGCTCGGATTTGCGTCACAGTGGATGTTCTGCTTGACAACGCCGCTCTTCTTATGCGTCGATCGGTCCGCTCATCAGTCCGTCTGTGACTCCCGGTTCCACGTCATCTCGCGTGGGAATGTTTTTCGGACTATCTACGCCACCATCGTAAAACCACCGATACTTCCCGTCCAATTCGCTCCGCAATACGACGATACGACCACCCGGCCTCGCGGAGTCCGACTAGACGACCTCGCTCAAAGTTCGATAACTGCTGAAATCGTAGACGTCTTCCATGTCCAGGCATTGCAGCTTCTTCAGGGTCTTCGCACGTGCCCGTACGCCGTCGACTGATTATATTCACTTCGCCGTACTCCTTAAATACCACCGACGATAATTTGCATATTATGCCGTGCTGTGGCGTAAGCGCTCACCGGTTAGTCCCGAAATTAACATCACACCTACGTAAACTTGACCCCATTAGCATATGTAAATTTCATGATCGTCCGCCAATTCCTTCTTGGTGTTCTTTTTTCACTTTCCACCAGGGTATTTACGGCAACAAACAGATTTTTCGTGCGTTACAACTGTTGCTCTTGGTGTATTCTGCTCGGTATTCTGGAACTCACAAAAAGTACAGTCAGATTTTTGACTGTACTTCTTCTGAGTTCCACCAAAAACTTTTACAAAATGTGACAATTATATGTGCGATTCGTTCTGCAGAAAATATTAAGGATTATTCCGCTTTCTTTTAATGCAGCACGTGTACCAAAGACCAAGTATCTCACTCTTGCTCCGTATGTTCACTCCATCGCAGCTGTGCTGGTACAAATTGCCAACATCCTACAAAATATTTCTTTTTAAGATAAATATTTTCAGATGTAATAACACACAGAAAAAACCCTGTTTTCTGAAAAAGTTTTTCGAATATTTAGTTTGAGTATGAATGTGTACCCAAATGATCTGCAGATTTGGGAATAACGCATATTTTGCCCTTCGATCAGTGTTCAGATATCTGATCAACTTACGTATGTTCTAAGTTCAAGATATCCGTCTGCATCTTTCGTTATACGTGGCGAACTTCTCGTTGCCACATGCGACTTCCTGCTCCCGAGGTCTCTCCCTTGCACCTGACCTCTGACTCTCGCTCGCGAATATTCTTGGCTGTAATTGACCGTCTCCTCTAATCAACTGGACCATTTAATGCAGCGTTCGCACGGATGCACGGCGAAACATCAAAACTCTTCGTCGCAATACCTGAAAGAACCAGTCAACAAGAAGCAAACCAATCATTTGCGGCAAGTGCATGTACAATGAGCACAGTGAATAACTTGATGTTATCCTTTTTCACAGGGACAGCATGTTTTCCCGTCAATCACAGACAGTTTCGCGCCAAACGAAGAATTTCTTTCCAGGAAAATAAGATAAAGAAAACCTGAACACGAAAACATAGCTCTTTAATTTTGAGTGGTGCACTAATTTTCCAAAAATGATTAAACATATGAACATATTTTCATTCTTCTAAGCAGAAAAACTTGTTAGCATTATAATACGATTTCTCCTTCATTTTATTGGCAGTAGAATCTTCAGTCTTTGCTGGCTGCTCTCTTCAAGAGTGTTGAGAGGTGTCTCAACTTCGAGTACGTGTTTTACGGAAAAATGTAATGATGCATACGGCATTCCGGTTGCTTCATTACATGTGACTATAGTTTCTAATTAACATAGCATATGCAGGCAGATCCGAGGAGAGATCAGCAGAAAATTTCAGTAATGGGAGACGAGGTTCAAGGTAAATTTTGGTTAAAATTTTTTTGAAACGACTGAAGTACATTCGTGAAGTTCGGCGGCAATTTACAACACAAACCACAAGTGTCCCTCATGCCGATTTTTAAAATCGTTTACCCGAGTAAACGGGTGTCATCATGAAATTTACCACCTATGTAAATATTTCGAACATGAACCAGTGTAGGTTTACGAAAAGTCCCTCGCTATTGCTCCGTCTCTTTATGAATCTATTTGCGATCCAGCGAGAGTCATCATATTTTATTTATTATTGGTTAGATCAAAATCAGACCAAGCAAGTATCTGGGGAATGAGGGAGGATACACCCCTGTCTGAATTTCACCCCTACCCTCCACGGCGTTCTTACTGATGGCTAACTTCCTTCTGAGGGGAAAAGAGAGTATGAACGATTATTTTACTTTAAAATGCCGAACTTATGGGTGAACGATTGGGTGATATTGGAGAAGTCGTTTCGCTGATGGGCTTCCAGCAAATCGCGGCATCTGTCCGACGAAAGGCGGTTTCCTTCTGAAAATGGGGCGCAGACTTGAAAATTAAAAAAGTACATATGTAATTGGCTGCTTTTTAAGGGTCCCACGAAAAAAACAAAATGACGGGGAGAGAGTTCATCTAAAAAAATCCATCGAAAATTATTTTATTTTTATTTTCTAAACTGCGGAGGCCCCTGAAAGTACGGAGCCCGGTGCGACTGCCCCGGTTGCTCCTATAGTCCAGCTGGTCCTGGTTGGGAGATATAAAGCAGGCAGTGAATGGGAGACTCGCATATTCCAGTATTCGTCGTTTTTACGGACTTGGACTCCTTAACGTGCATTTAGCTCGTCTACTACCGTAGTTTCCGAAATACGTCTTACGGCTCCATCTACGAAAAAGCCAGAGGTCTTCCAAAAACGCATTGTTAGCCTTAGATGCCAAAAGACGTCTGCCCCTTGGAGGAAAAAATATTCTTTCCTCCAGCGTCTGCCCTCCATTCAGAGCAAATACCGTCTCCATAAAAACTAACGAGCAACCATGTGCTTCTGTTGACCAAAGAATTTCTGTACTGCCCTACTGATTGGGTTCCGGAATTAATCGCTATTTATTTTGGTTACATGTAAACTGTCTATAAGGGTCCGTCTCTCCGTCACACATCATAGCGCGGTAATCCCCGGCTACGGCACAAGTACACAGCCTTGATATACTTTTTGAACGACTCCGCCAAAATGTCAAGAATAAAGAATTTCCACGTTTGGGAATAAACATAAAACTCTATATTTATAATGATAATTTCTGAACCGGGGTCAAAGAACCTAGAAAACCATACAGTATAAAATCTGAAAAAGTCCAGTCAGGCCCAGAGCCTAACGATTAGTGTTTGGTGGCAGAGTAAACACTCAAAATTGTTAGCTTGCTTGTAATGTAAACTTTATGAATATTTGCGAGAATGATAAAAATTTGCTAAAGAGGCCTGAACCTAACATTTTGGCCGTAAAATTAATACTTTGGGTCTATGTAATTGTGCAAAATTACTAACCTCACTTTTTATGTAAACCTTATGAACATCAGTACGCACGATTAAAATTTTCTAAAAAGGCATAAGCCGAGGATTGATTAAAAAATTGATTCTTTTTCCTAATAAATGTGCAACATTACAACTTGAGTTTGTATGTAAACCTTATGAACATGAGCACGCACGATTAAAATTTAATAAAAAGGCCTAAGCCGAGGCCTGGGGCCCTAAAATTGGTTGTTTTTGCGTGAAAAAGTATGCAACTCTATTAACTTGATTTCTTATGTAAACCTTATGAATTTCAGAACGCACGATTAAAATTTTCTAAAAAGGCTTAAGCCGAGGCCTAGAATTGACTCATTTTGCATGAAAAATGTGCAACACTATTAACCTGGCTTTTTATGTAAACCTTATGAACATGCACGATTAAAATTTTCTAAAAAGGCCTAGGACCCTAAAATTTATTCTTTTTGCATGAAAAAATCTGTAACATTATTAACTTAACTTGTTATGCAAGTCTTATGACTTTCAGCACGGAAGCTTAAGATTTATTAAAACGCCCCAGGCCCGTGGCCTTATAATTAAATGTTTTATGCCTGGGAAAAAGTGCAAAATTATTAACTTGACTTCGTGTGTAAACTAGTATGAGCACCCATGACTAAAAGTGTAAAATTAGAACTTGACTGCATGGGTAACTAATCTGAGAACACATGACTAAAATTTGCTAAAAAGGCCTAAGCTGAGTGAAGCCTAGGCACCCAAATTCATTTTTGTGTCTTAGTAAATGTGCAACATTATTCACTTGACTTCGTATGTAAACTCTTATGAGTATGAAGTGGAGCGATTAAAATTTGCTAAAAAGGCCTAAGGCCTTAAAATTAATTCTTTGTGTCTGAGTAAATGTATGAAATTAATAACTTTACTTGTTATATAACCAATATGAATATGAGCACTATAGCTTAAAATTTGCTAAAAGGTCCCAAATCTAAGCCCAAGGCCTTAAAATTAACATTTTGGGTCTGGGTATAAATACAACATTATTAATATGACTTGTTTTGTATACCTTATGAATATGAACAAGGATGATTAAAAGTTGCTAAAAATTCCCAGATCTAGGCCTATAAGGACTTAAAATTAATGTTTTAGTAATGCATATGAATAAATAAAAATTACAAAACATTAATAAATTAATGTTTTTGTAATGCCTATTTATGCAATACTTATGAATATGAGTAGGGTTAAAATCTGTTAAAATGGCCTGTATCTTGGCTTACGGTCAAAAAATTAATGTTTTGTGGTTGAGTAAGAGTGGAACATTATTTACTTGATTTGCTATGTAACCCTTATGAATATGAGAACGGAGGATTAAAATTTGATAAAAAAGACCCAGACAGATCTAGGCCTTATAATTAATGTTATATTTTGAGAAACCTACTCATGGAGAGGTGTTTCATAGAAATTAAAAGTACATTTTTTATACAATCCCATAATGTTTAGGTTGCCAGTTTTTCAAAAACTCGCACCACACTCCAACAGATCTCTAACAACAAAATTCTAAGTTTTCGATAAACTGACCATTCGGGAAATGATCTTTCGATATAATGAACTTTTAGGTAAAGTAATCCTTCGGTGAAATGAACTTTTTGATCAAATGCCCTTTCGATGAAATTAACTTTTAGCTAGGCGAAGTGACCTTTCGGTGAAATGAACTTTTCGGTCAAGTGATCCTTCGGTGAAATGTAACTTTCTATCAAGTGACTTTTGAGAAAGTTATTTTCGGTCAAGTGATCTTTCGATCAAGTGACCGATACCCCTTTAAACAGTGTCTTCGCACTTGGCTCAACAATAGTTGGTCGGCAATTGTTTACAAGTTGGCCTGTAACGTACCAGGAGATGTGACGTACCTGCCAGAAGGACGCACACGACATAAAGGCAGATAGGAATCAGAATAAAATGTCCGCGTAGCTTAATTGGTAGAGCAACTTATTCCGGAATGAGTGGACCCGGGTTCGAACCCCGGCGCGGATAAAAATGACGGAGAAATTTACTTCGTTATAATGGCGCCCGAACTATCCGGATGACCCGACCGTTCAAAATCTCGCATTGGTGTGATGTTATTTCCACACCGCGAGATAGGAAAAATATGAGCAGCACTTCGAAAGAAAAAAAGAAAAATAAGGGGGAGATGATGTAACGTACCAGGAGATGTGACGTACCTGCCAGAAGGACGCACACGACATAAAGGCAGATAGGAATCAGAATAAAATGTCCGCGTAGCTCAATTGGTAGAGCAACTTATTCCGGAATGAGTGGACCCGGGTTCGAATCCTGGCGCTGATAAAAATGACGGAGAAATTCACTTCGTTATAGGCCTCACATTCTCTACAAAGTTCATCATGATGTAAATGATTTCTTATAACATTAGCCCGTGTTTTTTCTTCCATTTCAGAGGCAGGAAATAATACATCAAGCCATGTTTTGCTGTTCTGCATACCTGGATTCGTTAAAGGTATGTCGACGAGTTGTGATATGCTCAGTAAAGCCAACATCCACTTTATTAACGTTCGTGCAACAGAACACTATCATGTGCAACAATTATTATTCACAAATGTGCCCCCGTTAGATGGGAGCGTAGCTGTGATGTAACTGGAAAAAACAAATTACTTAGTTAGCAGAGTAAAACCCGAAAACTGTAGCTATTTCTACAAATTACACTGCCATGACGCACTAGGCCTAACATGGCTACCAATACTGTAGCACGCGAACGAGTCCAAATCATTCAAAAAGCGAACTATACGATAGTTTTGTGATTTTTCGCTGTACATTACAATTGCGCTTCCATCCCCCGTTAGGAGGGGATGGAGCTGTGGATGACAATTGCAGCCTATGATAGTCGGTGATTTTCAGAGTCGTTCAAAACCTAAACAAACTACTGGATGTTAGGTTTTCTCTAGATCACATCGCGACTCCGCGAAATGTATGAAACCATATGAAAACATCATATGTTTTCATATGGCTTCTTATATTTTGCCTGTATTCGCCTCGTATATTTCGTCTCGCATATTTCACTGGATGTTTGCATATGGTTATACTGTATAAAGAATCCATATGAAAACATCCAGAGAAATATGGTTTGAACTTTTATTTCCTGCGTATAAATTGGAAAGATATTATAACAAATGTTTTTGATTAAAAAATGCGGAAAACAACTGCGTCCTACTTATGAACAATAGTGGGAAGTCTGGGTTTCTTCCAGTTGAAATGCGCTTCGGGTATTAACAGCTCGGTGTTTTTTATATTTTCTTAGCACAGCCATTTTTAATACAATGAAAGAGCCTTATGTGTCTTAGCACTAGACCTTGCGAACAAAGTAGATGATCGCCTGCTTGATACAATAGGAGATCAAAGCATTTCATGAACAATATGGATGTTTGTTCAGTTCAGAGTCAAGAGAAAACTGAAGCAGCTTCCGATAGGAAGCGACTGATGAAAAAAGAAGACCACGTTTGCACATAAGCGGCAACGAAATGTGACGCCTTTCTGCTTTTCTACGAAATTGGTGTTTTATCAATGGAGGTTCCAGTATTTCTTGCGTCGCACTTCGAAGTTTTTTTGAGATTGAATTAATTAATATTTTCGGACAACACAAACTGGAGTATGAATAAATAAAACAGTACACAGCAAGAAAGATATGTAATTTACAGATCTCCGTAGAGACAAAACCGCGAAGCGGTGGTTGGTGAGAGGCGTCGAGTAATGCATATCAAAAAATATACTTTTTACGAGCATTTATGTTTTTGCATGTGTTTTCTCTATTCTGTTTTGTGTTTTCAATGTTGCAAAGGGACACATTTTAAAATGCGCTTATCGACACTCGGTCTACGTCTTTAAAACAGTGGCAGGAGATATTCCCGAGAAGTACAGAGATTTCCATAGCCAGAAGTTTTTGATGGGCTTTTAAGCATAATCCATAAGCTTTCCAAATCTGAGAAGGGATCAAAAATAGCAGCAGTCGCTAATAGCAAGATGTATGCTTTTTGCATTGCAACTAGAAGTGCACAATATGATAAAAGTGCTTATTGATCGTTATAAAAATGACATCCATTTTCTTCGTATTTCATATACTTTCTTAAAAATCTGTTGTGTCCGCGACAAATGTGCATCCACGCTGAGATGCCATTTTATTAGATAACCTGCCCTCGCCACATAAATGTCTCACTACAACACGTAACATGGCCCATGAGCGCGGTGTAAGTTATAAATAAAGCACACCAGTTCGTCAAGCATTAGCTTACCTTCCATTGATGGTCAAAATGAGCAAAACGAGTGATCTAAGCGACTTTGAACAAGCTATGAGAGTTGGCGCCTAGCTTGTCGGTTGGAGCATCTCCCAAACGACCGTTCTCCTGGGCTTTCTACGCACACCCGTAGCAGTGGTTCACTTTGAACGATGCTACACGCCAAAAAAAAAAAAAAAAAATCCAGCAATCGGCGATCCTGTGGATTAAAAAAAACTAGTGGATCACAGGAATCAAAGGTGACTGGCGAGAATAGTGCAAACGAACACACGGTCAGTCAAATCACTGCACAAATAAAAACTGGAGCGCTGAGGTTCATCTCCAAACGCACCTCATAAATGGGCTACTATACAGTTCAAGACCATTGCGAGTGCCGGTGTTGTAATCGAAGAACACGGAAGAGAGCCTCCAGAGGGCGCGTGGGCATCGACGAGGACTGGAAATTGCGACCTGGATGGACGAATCAAGGTTTCTACTACATCATGTGGATGGCAAGATTGGAATTTGTTACAAGCAACATAAGACCATCAATCCATTCTCTCAGGTGTCAACAATACAGACTAGTGGCGACGATGTGTGGTGTAGAGAATGTTTTCGTGACATGCATTAGATCCTCTGATATCCCTCGAAGAACATAATTACTTATCTGCGAACTTACTAAACGCCATGGTTTATCTGAACTTCGTTGCGTACCAAACTAATTTCTTCACAGCTACAGTATCCTCAAGCAGCTCCATCAGATAACGCATCCGGTCACAAGATACGTATCGTCACCAAATGGTTCCGGTAATACACCGACCAATTTTTGCCTGACTTTGTGACCGGCACAATCACTGGATTTAAACCCTATAGAACCTATCTGAAAAGAAATGATGAGGCTGTGCCGCCGTCCAATTTGTAGCAATTGCGTGGCTCTAATATTTGAACATGCACAACGCCCTTGCAGACGCTTCCAGCATCTGGTATGTTTCATGCCCCAACGAATCCCCGATGTTCTGCAGGCAAAGGGAGGCACAACAAACTACCAGTAAACTACCAAGTGCCCCTAATGAACTGGCACCTTAGCGAATATTCCACTTGAGGTGTTACATAGTGTCAGCTTAAGGAATAACCGATTGGATGCCCGGTGTTCAATAAACTCTATAGTCAGAGTACGACGAATTGTTCTTAATTATAAAAAAATGTGGATACATCAGAGTTGAATAGAAACAAATAAGTGCAAGACTAACATAATAATCCGTTTTCCTTATAGAGGTGAAAACGGGATCATACAGGATCTTCCGAGCTTTCACCGGCCAACGGGCGCCTTTTTCAAGGCATTAGAACGACTTACAAACTGAAACTGAAAAACATAAAAAGAATAAGACAGGTTAAAAATCAAATGAATGGTAACGTGATATTACTAGATCTGAATATCTTGCGGTACACATATTGTAAAGTTATTTCGTTGTTAGCTTTAAAAGCGTAGTCCATGCACGTGGTAGATCCATCGACCTTACTGAAGGAGACCATAGAAATTCTGTGGATCCACCAAGTGAATGAACTGTGCTTTTAGAGCTAAACACAAATTAACTTTATCATATGTATACTGCGAGTTATTAAGCTGGCGTAATCTCACGTTACCATTAATTTGATTTTTAACCTCTTGTTTTATTTATGTTTTTCAGTTTTAGTCTAAAAGTCGTTTTAGTGCCTTGAAAAAGTCGCCCGTTGGCGACTGAAAGCTCGGCAGATCCCACATTATCCCCTTTCCACCTGTGTAAAAAATCGGATTATTACGTTGTAAAATCTTGCAATCATTTATTTCTGCTGTTAGTAGTGTTTGTTATCTAGCAGAATAAGTAAAAAATTACAAAGCAGCCACTGAATAGCAGCTATGGAAGTTTAAAAATTTTATTTGGTATATTATCCAGCTGGTGGGAGCTGAGGTTGAAAAGCGAAGACGAGCAGTGACTGAATCTTTATTGAATTAAAGCACTGTACCGTCCAGTATTGAAGAACAGAACCTGCGAAGGTTCCACACCATCAAGCTTTTCACTGTTTTCGAAGCGGTGGAAGATGTTAAAGAGAAGATAAAGCACTTCAGGAAGCCACAGAGGCGCGGTTTGCCTGATATGTGAAGACATTTTATTCATAACTGAAGTACATGTTAAAATATATGCTGAGCTACTGAAGCTAGTGGGAAGTACGCCGAAAACTAATGGTTCACAGACACACACACACACACACACTCACTCACAATATATATATATATATATATATATACTGTATATAGGTCCGATCAAAAAGTTCCGAGATTAGGCCGATATACAGCAAAGTACTTACATTACTTAAGTCTGGCTATGATCTCCCTCAAAGTAGTCTCCTTGGGCAGCGATACACCGCTGCCAGCGTTTTTGTCGCTTTTGGAACGCTCCCTGGAAGTCCTGTTCGCGAATCGTGTCAAGCACCGTCAGCGATTCGCGCTGGATCTCGTTCACGGTTTCAAAACGGCGACCCTTGAGCTTCAGCTTTATCTTCGGGAACAGAAACAAGTCGCAGGGGGGCCAAAATATGGCGAGTAAGGTGGGTGAGGAAGGGTAGTCATGCTGTTGCGGTGCAAAACTAGCGTGTTGCTAACACTCTGTGAGCTGCTGCATTGTCGTAATGGAGCAGGAAATCGCCCCTGCGCCACATTTTAGGCCATTTGCGGTTAATGTCCTCCCTAAGACTTTCCACCGCGGAAGAATAAGTAAAAAAGGGCGGTGACGATCTGGCCCTGGGGTACGAATGCACGGTGCCCAACCACACGAATGTCGAAGAACACGATGAGAATGCGTTTGGTTGCGCTCCGGACCTGTCGGGCCTTTTTCGGTCGTGGAGATGCCGGCCTCTTCCACTGCGACGACTGTTGTTTGGTCTCCGGGTCCTAACCGTAGACCCAAGTCTCGTCCCCAGTGATGATCCGCGACAGGAACGTTGGTTCATTCACCACCTGCTGACGAAGATCCTGACAGAGTTCGACACGGAGCGCCTTCTGTTCGGGGTTCAGAATCTTTGGCACACACTTTTCAGCAATGCGGTGCATGTTCAAAACTGACGTCAGAATTTATTGCACTGTTCCGTATGACCCATTGGCGATGGTAGCAATGTCTTGAATGGTTCTCCGACGATCCTCATGCACCATCTCCCTAATTTTGCCCACATTTTCGGAGATTTTGCCAGTGGACGGTCGTCCTGACCTCTCATCGTCTTCCAGTGCCGTTCTGCCGCAATTGAAGCGCGAGTGTCACTCAAAGCACCTCGCACGACTCATTGCCATAAGCCTGCCGTAACATTTCATGCGTCTCCGTTCCCGATTTGTCAAGTTTGACACAGAATTTGATGTTCGTTCGCTGCTCTAGTCCATACCGAAATAGCAGCTGTGATCTGCACGTGGTCTCCAAATATCGTATAGTACAGCTCATGATGTTTACAGAACGACGCCACTCGGCACAATGACTCATGAAGGTCACTGCCCTCGACCGCTGCTTGCGCATCCGTCTACTGCCATCTGCTGGCGCGCTACGTACCTAATCTCGGAACTTCTTGATCGCACTACGTGTATAGGTGAATGAAAGATACAGGTTATGTTAGGCATTGAATATTTGAACGCTCCTCAAACCTTTCCTCTTGTTTATCTCGATTGTTTTCGGTATTTAATTTCTATTATTTCTTTAAAAGAACTAATTTCTCTAATTTCTCGATTTGGGTCCAAAACGCACAAATTTGCTGACGTTCCCTCGGAAAATGAAACATGGAACTTCAATTTTTTCGCAAAATACGTCGTTGTTGTACTCTCAAGATTACACTTTATATCTGTGGTATTTCTCTATAGCAGTAAATTTCTTATGTATTGGTTTGCTTCTTGACATTTCATTGTATGTTACGTTGCTATCGCTTAAATACAGACACAGAGAAAATACTTGAATTTAGAATTCCATTTTTGTCCTCATGAGGCAATTTACAACTGAGTGAAGAAGTTTTAAAGAAACAAGCCACAGAACGACTAACTTGGATGAGTGTGGTGTGGCTGTCGTGGAGAAATATTTCAGAGAAATTAACAAAAGTCGCTAAGACACTGGTCTGGCGAATCAAAGCAGTAAATACTTGGAATGCATTTAATAATGAAGATTTCAAATTAACTTTATGATGCTAAACAGCAGCTTATAGTTGAAGTTAACAATCAATATGTCAGATTACGTTTTGATATTTTGCTATAAGTTTTTGCCACTATACCTAAGCTCCTACATAGTTAGAGCAAAATATTTTCTTCCTTAGTTGTTTCATAATAGTGCCTTTCCGTAGGTCGGTAAGGAATATTTTTAATGGTGAAATGTTTTTGTTTTTTCATATTGGAAGGTCAAAAGAATACAATACTTTCTCTGGTAAAATTCTTTTATTCTTCCGCGGTGGAAAGTCTTCTGTAGTCTTTACATTTCGTGTCTTATTTATCTTGCTTTTGTTAAACTTCCTTTCTCTCGAATGGGAAACAAACAGGTGAAATGGAAGAAACAAAATAATGATATAGGGAAACCATAACGCCTGAATTATTTTTATATATAGCAATATTTTTTTCGGATAGGGTAAATGCGAATGAATTCTACTTTGATGATGCGATCAGTGGTTGGTTCAATTATGGAAATCGTACTGTGTTAAACTGCGAATGCAGTATCAATCCACGAAGATATTTAGTTTGATTGCTATACTGGTTGCTTTTGATATTTCCTTTGAATTTGAGCATTATTTATGACAACACTAAATTTTTTTAAAAAATAGTCAGTGACGACCCCATAGCCACGATTAATCTTTCAAAAAATCTTAGCTTTTTACAGTGGAAACCTGTTTAGGTTAAAAATTTTTGGTTCCACACAATACTGGTCAGCTAACGCTTGCAAGTTATGAACTAACATACTATAGTGCCAAATTAATATCCCGCGCGATAATTTTTTTTACAACACCGTAGAAGGAGAGTATCATAAATTTAGTTTCCTATCTTGCCCTTACTGCAGTTCTCCCTCCTACCAAGCTATAGAAATCATATTTGTTTAAACCTCTCGGATTTTAACGCATCACACCAGACAGTTAGTGTGTGTGTTTCGAAATTTAATACGAACACGAGCAATTCTGAGGGTTATAAGTGGTCGTTCGTTCCTAATTTGGGCCTCTGGTTCATTACACATTCGGGGCTCGAACCCTGGTCGAAGTCACACTACTCACCAGACATCAAACAGTACAGTAATTTCATTCTCACTAAAGTCTTTTTTTCTATGTTATTTCCAAAGCGATTTTCTTTTATGCTCACGCTTAACTGATTAAATTTCTTCCGATCTTTGCTTCTAAAGCTAACAGAACTAGCTTTTCAATAAGCAGACGAGGAAAATGCGTGGGAGATTTGCAGCTCTATAAACCGGTTCTGTAGTCCAAACAGAAAGTTTGGATCATACGGTGTCCACAGTTATTCACACACGGGCAACAGGTGCGTGAGTAATTGTGAAAAAAAGTCGTGTTTTCGCACTTTGTTGTAGGAATTGCTTTCACCTTCAGGCGATCTTGAAATTTGGACAAAGTGAAATTGTATTTGCCTGTGCGACATCAGTATTTGCCGGTGAAGGGTCAAACAGTGCAAAGAAATCTAATACTGAAGAGCTTCATAATACAGTTGTTAAAAACTGATGTGTATTTTCAGAACAAGTTAATTTGCGTATTGTTGTAACGTGACTGCAGCCTTTCCTCTACTTTTTCTTGAGCGTCTGTGACATACAGCGAAGGAGACAACGAACCGTGACTGTAGCCATAGCTTCGACTTTTCTTGAAAGTCATTGACACGCTGGAAGACAACACGCTGCAAGCTCTAACATCGTCAGACTGAAAGGGAATTTTAAGGAGCAAGAAAGTTGCACATGGTAAAATGCAAAAGCATAAGAAGATGAATTTAGCTTCGGGTATCGTAACCTGAGGCCCACGTTTGATTCCTTATAGATACCTTGCATACAAAAGCATAGCCTAAAATGCTACATGCGTGCAGTAAAACACATGATAGTAGTGCTACTATGCTTGTACAAGTCCTTTAGTTTCGAATGTTTGCAGTCTTTTGAATTTTGACATTTCCAGCAGGAACTGACAAAATTCAACAGTAAAAAAAAAAAACACTTTTTCATGAAAGTGTTGGTTGATCTTGAATTCGGAAGACGAAAGCCATCCTGAAATCTATGAAATCAGAGTCGTAGGTCTTCGGCAGTCATCCGAGCCTGGACTGGGTTTGACTTCTGGATGAAACACCGGTGGTGTGCTGGTCCTAAAGTGCTCGATATCTCCCTTTCCTGGAGCCAGTGACCTCAAATTAGGGACAGACAACCGCTTCCAACCCCAAATGTTTCACACAGTGTTCGTTAGACCCATTAACGAAAGAGAAAAGGATCTGTAATAGGAGAACTCGTGTTTTCACTAAACTAATTCAAAACTTCTGCAGCTGTTATGTTATTTGGTAGCAAATATACTGTATGTCACATAGCTAATAAATTCTGGGAGGTAATAAAATGGCTCAAACAGCGGAACTCCAGAATGTTAAAATTACTCTAACAGTACTACCTGATATATTTGATTGCGTAAATTTAGTGTCTCGTGCTAATCTCCCGTAGATCATTTTTATATATTGTAAGTGTTTGATGCATTAAGCTATTCATGACGACAACTAACACTGGGTCTCTCAGACCAAATTCTATACAATACAGAATAGAAACGGCAACGTAGAGTTCTTGGGAGATTCGCGTGAAAATGCATGCAGGTCTGACCGAAATCATCAAAAACAGGCGAATCGATTTCAGAAAAGAAATGTGCAAAGCCTCGAATTTTATTTTACAATCGTATACCCAGCTCCAGTGGAAGCATAAATATTACTTTGAGCCATAGTGTCAGCCAAATTGTAACTCGTGTGTGGGTGATGTTTCTACATGCATTAATTACTTATGTCTACAGCTCCAACAAGGTGCAAGCAGAAATGTTACTGAGCACCTGTTGTCCTGCACGACGTCAGCCATACTCGAAGAGAGACGAATCTACATAACGAGAAGGGTACGCCCGGTGTCTGCGGCTGCTAGTCTATCTCCATTGATATGTGCAGTACATGAACAGGCGACACCATTCTACATCATCTGAATGACCAAAATACGAGAATTGTGACACAAGCGAAAAGAAGAGATCTGGAAAGATAATATGTAATATATGGCTCGTACTACAGCTAGGATAAAAGGAGCAGCGCTAGGACCAAGAGATTTCGATGATTCATTTAATACCGGTACCCGAGTGGGAATTATCCGTGAAGCATCCTTCCCAACGTGTGATAAAAATGTATCGGTTCATCATATTTATGTAGCTGCAATATTTAACATTTACGGTTATTTAGTATATACATACAAAATCTGTAAACATGATTTAATATTTATTAAACCTATTTCTGCTCTCTAAGAAAAGTCTGCGTGAAACTATTTCTCCAAATGGAAACTACGGAAGTACTCTTACGAGAAGGAACATACCGTTCTGTAAAAAACATAAAATATTCGATTTCCAAACGTTTAAAAATAATTGTTTCCCCTACTTAAGTAAGCATAAATAGATACTAAAATGGACTGCCCTAACTTCGTGTGAAATTTTGGCTGCATACATAGCTGATGGTAGAACCGCTTCATGCTACTCTTTCAATGTAGCACCTGATACTAGAGATCCAAGGGCTTTGAAGTATATGCATTTAAAATTATCTTTGAAACGCATGGATGATAAGAAAATACTCAACTGTGAGAAAACGTTTAGGTTCCACCACGGTCATTTTGAAATATTCCTGAAAAGAGCATATTGTGAATATGCGGAAAATGCTACGATAATTAAACGGTGATCTAAATCTAACTTCCCCAGATTAGTACTAAATTCTAATCTGGGGACGTTAAATTTGCATGTCTTGTAATAAACAAATAATAACAGTCAAGATCCTCTTGCCTCTTTCCAATTTATAGTGAGTCCAACTTTTAGGTCCTGTCTAAAAGTCTACATAAATGTTTGTAGAGAAGTTTGCCGTTGCATCGCAAAATACTTTTGGCGCACAAGATGCACACTTTTCAAGCTAGGATCACTTTGGAGGAAGGAAGGTGCCTGTTAATCTCAGTGAAAGAACTAATGGTAATATTTCCCTTCATTTATATCTAACTAACCTCTGCTTGAAAAAGCCTTCCATTGGAGACCGAAAAGAAGTGGTGATAACTCATTTATTTTGATGAATTCGTTCACTGAAATTTCAAAGCAAGAAAATCTCTTCTAGGCAGACAATCTTTTATTCGCTGAAATATCTAGATTGAAGGGCGGATGTAATTAGGAGTCAAAAGAATATAAATGTGCCCATTTCTTCCAAGGATAATTGGGCATCGTAAACGGGAACAAAAGAAAAGGAGTTTCAGTAGCAATTATATGTAATATTTTGAAAGTCGAAACTGTACAACTATAGTGCTGATGCGTATCGTGATTACAGTTTGTGAATTGATCAGCTTTTAATACTGAACTGTTCCACCACTTACTGTTGAATTTACGAACAATAGCTACATCGAACTTCCATTTAAAAGGACTATGCTAGGGAGATTTGTAAAGACAAAACTGGAATAAGCTAGAAATACGCTGGTTTGTTTTATTATAAACAGGTGTTTTTTGAGTATTTCCAACCTAGAATTATGATTAAAAATTCAGCCTGGTTATTTGTACATTTACGTTGGACTGGTGCATTTTCAATTCCATCCCTAGGAGCAGTTGGGCTTGATGGAGGTACTTTTTTCAAAACTGCTTGAAGCGGTTGAAAATTCGAGATCGAGAAAGAAAAGCACCGCTTAATGACCCACTTGCATACTCCGTTTTGATGAGTAGCTCTTCCTTAATAATTTTTTAAAGAAGAATCCCGACAAATATTTGTACCACATGATTTCTGACCTACAAACTGTGATTCTCTGACGAAGTTATGGACACTAGTTATTGCTAAACTGTCTGCTGTGGTGATTTGCAAATTTCAGTTATAATGAAGAACTGCTTAATGATGAAATGATAATATGCACTTCATCAATGCATTTGCAAGGTTTATTTAGTTAAAATACTATGCCATTGTGATTCATAGACATCTGTCGTACCAAACGATTGCTTAAAAGATGTGCAACGATGGTCTCAAAGATGTCAGTTGTGGTATTACGACGAAGCAACGACTTCCAACTGTAAAATTCTGTGCTGTGATTTCCTGATAATTTTAGATTTCTGTTCATTGATCATTTTTCAGCTGGAATTTCAGATAAAGGGTTGCAGTTACAAATTCTGTTGCTATGAACAGCTGTCTTTTGATGATTTAGGATCTCAAATTATTGTGAACAACATAGGGTTTTGGGGCCCACGTTTTACTATGCAAAGTGACAAATACGAAAAGAACTACTTTGGCATAACACAATCATAAGTGATATTTCTTTTGCCGTATCTCCCATGCACTCTTATTCCTATGGAATGGATTTTTAATTACTAGCACATAAAAAAAAGATTTTTTTTTAAATTTTTTTATGTGCTAATAATTTCAAAAATATTTGTTAAAATAGAAAAATATTTGCTAAAAATAAAAAAAAATTGCTAAAAATAAGAATATATTTTTTTCAAAGATAACGTAACTAGTTATTTTCCGTGATAAAAAGATAATGTCAGTACTCAACTTAGAAATCACAGCTATACATTTGATGGAAAAAAGTTCTTTGATGTTGTAGTGGACGTTTGTTTTGCTTTTGGTTTTGACTTATTTTCCTTGTGGATGACAATGCCACATGACGTCGCATCCACCTTAGTTTTTTTTTGTTAGGATGCTGTTACACTTTTGTCCCTTTTCTTGAGCTTCGGATTCGAAGGATCCTTTATCACTCACAAACTTGTAATGAAAAGGCAGAACTCTAGTTAAAACTCAATGCATAATTTAATTTCGCACAGTTATACAGCTCTCAGAAATAATTAATTCAGTGCACTTTACAACCGCACTTTAGCACGTAACATATGAGTAGAGTAATATCGCAGAAAGAAGGATATACTGACATCTGCAATTCAACAAAACCGTATCAATAACAAAGATCCTAACGCGTGTGGCGTATATATACTCTCCATATTGGATTTTGAGAGATAAACTTTCGTAGGTACAGAGAACTTCCGGTTTCGTTACTCCGAGCGGAAAGAGAAGATGTAATTCGCCAATATGCTGGCGCCAATCAAACGAGTATTCGTGGAGGGCTAGAGGATTCCACCCGCTCGTTAAAATACTCTTTCTTTTTCCACTAAATTTTTATTTCTGGTTTATTTACATTAAAAAATTAAAAAATGGAGGAAACGTGCAAATTTATGCATTTACGTTGGATTGGATTTATTACTGAGTTTTGGAAAATATGTATTTGTATACAAAGTTTTCGAAAGCATGTGTTTTTATGTGAAAATATTTATTTATCTAAAACTCCGTTCCCTACTTATCACGAAACAAACTTCGTGACACTAAATTACTGTTACCACACAGTAAATTGTTCTATTAGGCAGCAGGATGACTCAGACATTTTTCTGTTGCTTGGGTAACATCCAGTTTTGAACGCCTGCTTGTGATGCTTTTTTTTTTTTTTGATACTCTACTTTCACTAACTACTTATGAGTTATGAATTGCGAGATGCGATGACAGTACACAGATCATTATAGTTGCAATTAATTGCCATTAGCTGAACAAGATACTGTCAACAGCTGGAAAAGCAGGCTTTCACTAACGTCTAAGTGCAGCTCATCGCTGGGCAACTTGGCCACTCGTAATAAACACTGAATATAGGTAAACTAGAGAAACAACGATCTCACACTGTAAAATGTTTCTATAGGTTTTAGGAGAAGGTACGGAGTACAGAGAATCGTGGAACAGCCGGTAGGCCTAGCGTCAGAGCATGCAATGCCATGTGAATTGAAATATTTCGAAAAGGTAGAAGTGGTATGGAAACTGACAAGGAGTCTGATTGTTTATAATCATCATGAACTAATTCAAACAGACAGACGATCACAGATTCATAGTTCAGAAAATGGCGAAACTGAATGCAGACTGTTTCATCAGTTCCAGGTGAAATCTGAGTCAGACGGAAGTATACTCCGATTATTATCGAAAAATCATTGTAATACAGGCTGCCCGAGAATTATTGGACACATTACAAAATTATGTACAAAAAAAAAAAAACTATGAGCAGTATCTGTTTTTCTATGTCACGTAATACTAACACGGTTTCTATATTTTTGTTTTGCAGAATTGTTATACCCAGAATCCGATAGATGGCGCTAGGTGTGGCCTGATGAGGAATGTATGAGAAATTCGCTATCAGTAGTTACGTCATCCGTACAAAGGCGATGTGTGTGTTATGGCTTGCGCAATTAAAGTCTGTCATTAAAGTTAAAAGACGGTACCGTTTAGAGTATGGTTGTAATCCTCCGTCAACGAATTCAATTAAGCGGTGGATGAAACATTTTAAAGAAACTGGCAATATGAAACATCGTGGAGAAGCCGGTAGGCCTAGCGTCTGCGGTGAGACGGTTGACCAAGGTAATGTAATTTTCCGACGAAGCCCCAGGAAATCAGCTCGTAAAGCAAGCAGAGGACTGTGCATTCCGTAATCAACAGTTCACGATATCTTGCACAAGAGATAAAAGTTTCATGCTTATAAAATTCAAATAGTGCAAAAGATGCATGTAATGCATGCTCTGCGATACGATTTCGCTGTGGATATGCTAAATCGAGTGGAAAACGACGAAAACTTTCTCAGTACTGTAATTTTTAGTGATGAATCCACATTTCATGTATCAGGTATTGTGAATCGTCACAACTGTAGGATATTGGGCAGTGAATCGCCTCCTGTTGCTATTGAACTGGAACATGATTCTCCAAAATTTAAAGTGTGGTGCGCCCTATCAAACAGAAAAGTGATTGGCCCTTTCTTCTTCTGGGAAAAACCCATAAATGGTGACATTTACTTGGATATGCTAGAAAATTTTGCTATACCCCAGGTCAAAAGATATGACAACGTCATTTTCCAACAAGACGGCGGCCTCCGCATTGGCCACCGTGTGTACGTAAGTGCTTAAATAAGCATTTCCCCAACAGATGGATTGGGCGTGGTGGTTCCATTCCGTGGCCTCCTCGCTCTCCAGATCTAACTCCATTGGATTATTTCATGTGGGGTTATGTGAAGGATTGTGTCTATCAGATGCCTTGTACTGATTTGCAGGAACTGAAGCAGCATATCACAGCTGCTATTAATTCCATAACTCCTAAGATGCTTGCCAATACATGGCATGAAATCTACTATCGCTCGGACGTACTACGAGCAACCAAGGGATCTGACATCGAAATTTATTAACTTGTGTAGTTACATTGTAAGTTAGTACAGTCAGTTTCTTTCTATGTGTTTAATGTTTTGTTTTATATAATTTTGTAATGTGTCCAATAATTCTCGGACACCCTGCATATTTTTTAACGCAACCTTTTTTAGTGCTGTAATTCTTTTCAAAATCCAAAAAAAATTTAAAGTTCCTCTGTATTCTTTTCAGCGTGCTTTGCGAGAGATAGTATTTTCAAATTCCAGGAACTTCTGGAAAAATATAATTTTTAAATTAAATGAAGAAATTTAGAACCACAGGACAGTAGCAATTCAGATCTCTGGGAAATGATTTCCAACAATGTTTCGTGCTTTGTCAAGACTTAGGTACTCACATTTAGCTGGGACGATTTTGACTTGAAAGTGGCCACATCGGTTACTAAGCGTTAAAACGCCGAAAGGCATTTTATTTTCAAAACTATACTGGTGATTGCTATCAGCCAATCAGTTTCTGAAAAAAAAATCAATTTAGGTGCACAATTCTTTTCTTGCACAGGGAATTGCTAACTTTCCAATAATTAATAACCTCGTAAGTGAGAGAGTCAAGAGTGATCATAATATTTTTGTTTTACTGTATTTTTTCACGCGCAATTAGGTGAAGCTCTTTCTTGTTCTTTCAGTGCATCAAGCTGAAAGGGAAATGGAATATAAACAGATAAACAACAGGGGTAGCTGGCAACCGAACTTGGATCACTATTTACTTGTTCCGCCTGCACACTGAGTAAAAATGAACAAGCAAAATAGAAAATATTGAATTTTGTGGACCGTTTCATGGGAACTGCTTCCTAGACGTGATAAGCTAGCAAATAAGAAATGCATGGTGCATGGAAAGCTTTCAAGTGCATCTTGCCTGTTGTTGACTGTAAACAAACAACGCCAAGGATGAGCACCTGATGCACGGAGGATGATGGTGATGATGAGCTCAGAGACGGGCGAGGTATCGCTGATCAATTTTGTGTTTTCTTCCGATTCCCTCTGCCGGGTTATACTGATCCCTGAATCTTCGAGTCCTTACCGCTCTTTGTGTGTGTCACGCATTGGAATGAAACGAACGAATGCGCGAATAGACCGAACAAGGAATAAAGCAAAAGAGGTAGGAAGAAAAAGATTCCGAGCTACGAGGGAGGAAAGGCGTATAGTTTATTCCCAGACATCTCAAGCGTGACAACTTGGCTCTGATACAAAAGCGAATACAGAACTACAGACTGTGGCTGGTGGTGGTGGTGATGGAAGGAGGGGGGGGGGGGGGGGCTACAAGGCAAGATTGGAGGGTTACTAAAGAGAGGAAACTTGCTGTGATAGAATTTCCGCTGTATCACACCCATCACACAGAGAGACATTATCGGAATACGTGACGAACGGACACCATCTTGCAAGACAAAAGGCCTTCATCAACTTTACATATTTTTCCATAAATGTTTTAAGGGTATTGCTTTTCTTCTATCTTTTCACCATTTGATAGCTTTTCAATGGTGAAATCTTTCTTGATGTACGACTTATGAATCAGTTTTCTTTTTTAATGCAATTTTTTTTTGCATGTGCCTACGCAAAAGATTCAGTTGCGTGTCCCGCGCAAAATGGCAGATATTGTTTAATGATCGAAGGACATCTATTGATCCGCTAGTAATTTCCTACTAAAAAGGCATTCGCTTTCAGACTCACAAAAGCCCGGGAGATATTTGGTGCCTGATAAACGAACTGAGGCGGAGAAATTGTTTCGTGCAACCAGATAAGAAATTTAATGATCGGTTTACGTACGCTCCTTCTGCCCGAATAAAAAGAATACACGAAAGACATAAAACTAGACAACTAGAAAGTGCGCAGAGGATGGTTTTGGTGTTCCGCCAGATACCTAAGGAAACTGGCCACTTCTTTTCTTCTATAACGTCCTAAGTTCAGGATAAAACAAACCTAAAACGTCGTTCATGCCTTTTCAAAGAAAACCAGTAGCATCTGGAAAACAGACTGAGAGACGTTTAATTTAGGATAGTCTGGCATTAAATCTCTTTAAATGCATGTACATACATCATCATTCATCATTGTCAACCATTATCAATCCACTGCTGGACGAAGGTCTCCCCAAGTTTCCTCCACAACGGTCTGTCTTGTGCCAGTCTCCTCCATGTCACCCCTGCATACTTTCGAATTTCATCCACCCATCTCCCATGTGGTCTTCTTCTGGGTCTTTTCCTGTCCCTTGGAATCCAATCTAAAATTTCGGCTGTCCATCGATGATCTGTCCTTCTGGCAGTATGTCCAGCCCATTGCCATTTCAGGGATTTAACTCTGACCATGATGTCTTCCACTCTCGTCATTTTTCGGATCCACGAGTTCCTCTTCTTATCTCTCCTGGTTACACCAAGTATGCACCTCTCCATGCTTCTTTGAGTTGTCTGCAGTCTTTGTATGTCTCTTTTAGTTAAGGTCCACGTCTCTGCACCATACGTAAGCACTGGAAGGATGCATTGATCAAACACTTTTCTTTTAAGACATAATGGCATATTGCTCTTGAAAATTATGCTGTTTCTTCCAAAAGCTCTCCAGGCAAGTTTTGTACGCCGATTAATTTCTTCATCAATGTGACCCTCACTTGATATCTGCTGTCCAAGATAAACATACGTGTCTGTTATCTCCAGCTTTTCTCTATCAATCGATAAATCTTCATTTCTTGTAAAAGCATTGAACATCACTTTTGTCTTCTGAAAGTTCATTTTTAATCCCACTTCTTTACTCTTGTCAGCAAGTTCCTGGATCATACTCTGCAGCTCTGATGGGGTAGTTGCAAAAATGACTACGTCATCAGCAAAACGAAGGTGGGTTAGATAATCTCCATTAATCTTTATCCCCTTGTTTTCCCAGCTCAGCGACTGAAAAACACCCTCCAATGTGGCATTAAAGAGCTTCGGAGATATGGTGTCACCTTGTCTCACTCCCTTTCCAATTTTTATGTGTGTTGTATTTTCAAACAGCCGAATCTTTGCACTTGCATTTTCATAGATGTTATTAATAATATTAATGTATGCATCTTCAATACCGCAGGTTTTCAGAGCCATTGTAACTGCTGATGGTTTCACCGAATCAAAGGCTTTTTCATAATCGATAAAAGCCATGCACAATGGAAGCTCATATTCCCTCGCTCTTTCAATTAGTTCTCTCAGCACGTGGATATGATCTATTGTGCTGTAGCCGCTCCTGAATCCAGCTTGTTCTCTCGGTTGAGCCATGTCCAGTGTTAATTTCAAGCGGTGTGAAAGAACTTTAGTGAAGATTTTATAAACTACTGATAAGAGGCTGATAGGTCTGTAGTTTCCGAGATCCTCAATGTCACCTTTCTTATGTAGCAGGATCATTGTAGCGGTGTTCCAATCCTCAGGAATCTTTCCTTCATTAAGGCATCGAGTGAAAATTTGGGCGAGTACTGTTTCGATTTCTCCACTTGCTTCTTGTATGATGTCTACAGTAATTCCATCTTCTCCTGGAGCTTTTCCTCGCTTCATGTTCTTGATTGCATGTGCAACTTCTGCTGGAAGGACTGGAGGAACTCTGGTACTGGTATCTTTCATGATGTCTGGAGTGCATATATCATCCCTTTCATATAATTTGGAGTAGAAATCTTTCACTCTTGTCAAAATTTCGCCTCTATTTCTTGTTACAGAACCATCTTCTTTTCTCAGTGCCATAATCTGTTTTCTTCCCTTGCTGAGATGTCCCTTTGCTATCTTTAGGCTTTGGTTGTTTTCAATTGCTTTCCTCACTAGTTCACAGTTGAATTTTCTTACGTCTTCAGTGATACTTTTTCTTACTGTCTTGCATAGCTCTATATATTCCACTTTGGAAGTCACATCTTCTTTAGTTGTCCTCATCTCTCTTCTTTTTTGCATCAACATTTTGGTTTTTCCTGATAATTTGTTCACATGCAACTTGTTCTTAGACCCAGCTAATTTTGTTGCTGTTTCCATAAGAGCTTTGGTTACTTTTCTGTTAACTTCAGAGATGTCCACTTCTTCCGATGTTAGGCCTTCTAAAGCAGAGAACCTGTTCTTCAGTTCTAACTTGAAGGTATTATGGTGTTTTTAAGGTTGGTTATGTCAATAGATTTTGTTTGTCTTATATGTCCATATATATGCTTAAGTTTATATGTTTATGCAGATACATGTATGAAAATTAGAAAACACAGAGTGAATATGAATTTCTACCATTCACTGATTCTTTCGACTACGTACATGCTTTTGATATTTTGCACATGCTTTTAATACTATATATACAGTATATATAAAATAATTTGCAAAAGTAAGAATGAAAAAACATAACGCAAGAAATATAAAGAAGTGCTGAAGGCAGCTTCTCTGTACCATGAGAAGCGCCGAAGGCAGCAGCTGTTCCTCATATAGTAGGAGGTATATAATGAATTGTTAAAAATTAAAATTTTTTAAAAATTGCAGAATAAAATTCAAAATGGAAGTTCAGAACTGAAAACCGAAAAATATGAAACAGGTTGCTGACATCAGGAGAGCATCAACCTGCGGGAGTGGCCTTTCTAGTACCAACAAACGACAAGGAGAACCAAAAATGTCAATTGGTCATGCTCCCTATAGGCCACCAGCCCAAATACCAAAAGAGACTCGGGAATTCAAAAAACAAGAATGTAAACACTGAAAACATAATAAAAAAGGCTTACCGACAGACCAGACAGGTCAACGCCACGAATGAAGACCAAACAAAGCTAAACCAACAACCCACAAGAACACTAATATATACGAAAACGCTAAAGTTGTCGCGGTTAGATAACATCCTAGCAAGCCAAAAAAAAAAAAAAATGTGTGAGATGATGAGATGCAAAACTGTGTATGTAAATAAAAATCTTCAGCCACTGGGGACCTACCAAGTGGCACTTTATATTGCCTGATTTACTTAATATTGTTAGGTCCTGGATTAGTAAAGCATGTCAACGTGTAATTTGAAACTCTTTGAAACCAACTTAAAATTCAAAATTAAATGTTTTAAATAATGGTTAAAAACATTTATGGGAAAGTTGTTAGATTGCAATTTAGCAAGAAGTGTTTTAAGATTTTTTATCAGCAAAAACTGTATTGAACATATTTTTGCTATTTTACGAAATTGAGAAAGAAGTAAATTACGATGTACGTCTTTAGAAATGTTTGAGGACCAATGAGTGTAGTAAATGATATCGAACTCAAAAGCATTTCTTTTATCATAAAGATTCATTACACCCCCTCCCCCCTCGTCCACCTGTACCTCCAAATCGAGGTAACAAACGTAAGTAGACTAGCTGTTAGTTTTTTCTAAGGTGAGGTCCTCAGGATACAAGTCAGCATGTTAATGACAATAATGTCATCAACATACCTCAGAACAATACCAGGCAAAGGGAAAGTAGTAGTAAATCTATCTTCAAAACGTGCAGATAGAGATTAGCTAAGCTACTTGAGAAGCGACTGCTCATCGGAATACCACGAGTTTGGAGGTACAACCCATCGTCCACGGTAACGAAATTGTTATTAATACAGAAATCCACTAAAAAGTACCAAAACAGTTCTGTAACCCCGGACTCAAGCTTCGTGTGTAAATTTAAGGCCACCTGCCGTAAACCCTACAATGAAATCGAAGTGAATAGGTTTTTAAAATCGTAGGTATCAACAGATGAGACAGTTGTTAAGTTCAACGCCTCTAAAACTCAGTCATTGTTCCCGATAATCCAAGTCGAACTAGTTTGCGAAGCACTGCAGACAAGACCTCTGAAGCAACCCACCCGCTTTACTATTGTAACAGTTGCGTCCACTGGTTATAAACCGAAAAGAAACAGGTTTCTTAAGGAACTTTGGAATCACATAAAGAAAAGGAAAATTTATTTAGATACTGTGAGCTTAATCCTTTTATGCAGAGCAATGATTTTTTTAACAATATCTTTACGGTTTTGAGACGTCGGGGTGTATGTATTCGTAGTGTTCATCTCTTGCAATAGAAGACTCTGGTAAAACTATTTGCAGATAATGGCAAAATTATTAGTAGTCTCATCCACTGGGGAAACAGTGAATAACTCTTGAAGTGCACGAATTTGTGAATATTCAAGAAGAAAGGTTATGTAGTTGTTGGGTGCAAACCTAAGAGCGTTTCAGTTTACCAAGCTCGTGATGAATGTCACAAAGCACACAATCCAACCACTCGTTGCAGGATTCGAGAGGCAGGCCGAACTCATAGGAAAGTTTGAGTGCACATTGCAAAATATTACTAAGCAAAATGGAGACACATTTATTTATATTTAAATGAGGTGCTAACCTGTATTTGGTGCCCAAAGACATAAGAGAACGTAACTTTTGAAAAGGCACGATATCGAGGTTACCAGTAATAATATGTCCATAGTGAGGATAGACAAATTTATTAAATCTGTCGGAATGACAGTGACAACTGTCATCCCCTTTATCTTTTAAAGTTTTGAGATTAGCTACGGTTTGTCTCTAATTGAAAATTCGGCGACCAAGCGGTTTTTCATATCGATAACAGGTCACCAATTTCACCTCATTTCCAAGGGGAAACAAATCCAAACGTTTCAGAAGAATTGACTTTAAACCAATGTAGTTAGTGGCCTCATAACAAAAATTAATTACGCAGTACTTCTTGACAAGGTGAGCTTCTGAGGACTTAGAACGGAAAGTAGAAAGACGGTACTCAAGGAAGTCGCCAATCAGAATTCTTATGTGTTCAGAGTTAAACGCATAGCTCCGAAACAGCTGATCCAGAACCTTGATCTTTCTGTTGTTCAGGGCGAAGATTTTAGATATACAACGCCTAACGAAATAACCTTCGGGTCAGTTAAGCTCTTGAAGCAGTTTATTAAAGCTCACCTGGACACATGAGTTTCTTCCACTGCCCCTCCTCCCCTCAAAACCATAAAGATATTGTTAAAAAAAATCATTGCTCTGCATAAAAGGATTAAGCTCACAGTATCTAACATAAATTTTCCTTTTCTTTATGTGATTCCAAAGTTCCTTAAGAAACCTGTTTCTTTTCGGTTTATAACCAGTGGACGCAACTGTTACAATAGTAAAGCGGGTGGGTTGCTTCAGAGGTACTTGTCTGCAGTGCTTCGCAAACTAGTTCGACTTGGATTATCGGGAACAATGACTGAGTTTTAGAGGCGTTGAACTTAACAACTGTCTGATCTGTTGATACCTACGATTTAAAAAACCTATTCACTTCGATTTCATTGTAGGGTTTACGGCAGGTGGCCTTAAATGTACACACGAAGCTTGAGTCCGGGGTTACAGAACAGTTTTGGTACTTTTTAGTGGATTTCTGTATTAATAACAATTTCGTTACTGTGGACGATGGGTTGTACCTCCAAACTCGTGGTATTCCAATGGGCAGTCGCTTCTCAAGTAGCTTAGCCAATCTCTATCTTCACGTTTTGAAGATATATTTACTGCTACTTTCCCTTTGCCTGGTATAGTTCTGAGGTATGTTGATGGCATTGTTGTCATTAATATGCCGGACGTTTTGCGATGCTCTGCTGACTGGTATCCTGAGGACCTTATCTTAGAAAAATCTAACAGCTCGTCTACTTACGTTTGTTACCTCGATTTGGAGGTACAGGTGGACGAGGGGGAGGGGTGTAGCGAATCTTTATGATAAAAGAAATGCTTTTGATTTCGATATCATTTACTATACTCATTGGTCCTCAAACATTTCTAAAGAAGTACATCGCAATTTGCTTCTTTTTCAATTTCACAGAATAGCAAAAATATGATCAACGCAGTTTTTGCTGATAAAAAATCTTAAAACACTTCGTGCTAAATTGCAATCTAACAACTTTCCCATACATTTTTGAAACATTATTTAAAACATTTAATTTTGAATTTTTATTTGGTTTCAAAGAGTTTCAAATTACACATTGACATACTTTACTAATCCAGGACCTAACAATATTAAGTAAATCAGGATATATAAAGTGCCAGTTGGTAGGTCCCTAGTGGCTGAAGATTTTTATTTACATACACAGTTTTGCATCTCGTCATTTCACACATTTTTTTTGGCTTGCTAGGATGTTATCTAACCACGACCACTTTAGCGGTTTCGTATGTATTTGTGTTCTTGTGGGCCGTTGGTCGAGTTTTGTTTGGTCTTCATTCGTGGCGTTGACCTTCTGGTAAGCCTTTTTTATTGTTATTTCAAAGTTTACATTCTTGTTTTTTGAATTCCTGAATCTCTTTCGATGTTCGGTCTGGTGGCCTAAGGAGCATGACCAACCAACATTTTTGGTTCTGCTTTTCGTTTGTTGGTACTAGAAAGGCAACTCCCGCAGGTTGATGCTCTCCTGATGACGGCAACCTGTTTTACATTTTTCGGTTTTCAATTCTGAACTACCATTTTGAATTTTATTCTATATTTTTTATAAAATTTTAATTTCTACCAATTCACTCTATACATGCTACTACATGAGGTACAGCTACCTTCGGTACTTCTCATGGTACTAGCTATATTTCTTGCGTTATGTTTTTTCATTCTTACTTTTGCAAATTATTTTATATATACATATATATACAGTGTAACTTGTCTAATTCGAACGTTTTTAATTCGAATTCTTGGTTAATTCGAATTTTTCGTTTGGTCCCTTGAATTTTCTTTATAAATAATGTTAAAAAAACACCTTTAATTCGAACTTTTTTTGTTTAATTCGAAGAAAACCCCAGTTTCATAATCTCATATTTTCAAGAATTACCTTTCAAATTGGTGCGCACTCTTCTGGATGAAGTTCTGTGTGTTGTGACGAGGTCGAGGTCACAAGCAATAATTCTGCCTGCTCGCGGTTTACCTGAAAGCTGTTGTCTTGCAACTGGTGGCGGGAAGGGGTCAAGGTCGCGACACTTCTGCTGTAGGCTGTAACCGTACATGTTTAGTTCGTCTGCATTTATGCTAGGTGAACAATGTAACTGCCTACTCTGTTTGTTTAAATGTCTGGTTGTGTTTATGAGTAGTGCTGTAACCTGATGTATCTAAGTTTGTCATCATGTCTTTGTGTAGACCAACCCGTGGTGAGTACAAAACATTGACTTTAGCTCAAAAAGCGGAAGTGATTCATGAAGTGGAAAATGGATAAAAAAAGGCTCAGATTGTAAAGAACTTTGGCATTCCTCCCAATACGTTATCCACTTATCTAAAAAATAAGGATAAAATTTCGAATACTCTTGGGACTCAGCGTAGTGGTGGAGAAAGGAAAAGGTTAAGAGGACCGGGCAATCCCGATGTTAAGGAGAGCGTGTTGAAGTGGTTTAAGCAGGCACATGGCAAAAACATTCCACTAAGTGGCACCCTGATTAGAGCTAAAGCTGAAGAATTTGCCAATAAATTGGGGTAAAATGATTTTAAAGCAAGTACTGGCTGGCTTGATGGATTTAAAGAAAGAAATGGTATTTCTTTTAAATCTATTCGTGGGGAAAGTGCAGATGTTAACCTAGAAGCAGCTAATGAGTGGAAGGGAGAACTGTTAGAAATGATTGGGAACATAGCCCCTAAAGACATTTTCAATGTCGACGAAACAGGTTTATTTTTCAAATGTACCCCAGACAAAACATTAGCCTTCAAATGTGAACGCTGCAGTGGTGGAAAACATAGCAAGGAATGGGTAACGATTTTAGTCGGAGCTAATATGTATGCATCGTAGAAACTTTCTTTATTAATGGTTGGAAAATCAGCTAACCCACGCTTCTTCAAAAATGTAAAAACTAAGCCAGTTGAATATGAAGCAAATAAAAAAGCGTGGATGACAAGTGACATCTTCGGAAAATGGCTTCTAAAAATAGAAAAAAAAAATTCAGAAAGAAAACAAAACAAATGTAAAGGTTTTGTTCTTTCCGCCGAATATGACTTCAATAGTTCAACCCATGGATCGGGGTGTGATTAAGAACTTTAAGCACTTCTACCGACACCATGTAGTCCAGACAATTCTATCAGGTATCGATACACAAGATCGCTTCAAAATCGTCCTTCTACAAGCTGGTTGTATGACTCGCAGTGCATGGCAACAAGTTAATCCTGAGACTATAGCCAACTGTTTCCGAAAAGCAGGCTTCCAGCAATCCGATGATGAGTCTCAACTACATCATGTGGTGAGGAGATCATACCCACCGTGGAGTACTGGGAAGACGTAGGCCGTGATGTACCGTATGAGGCTTTTGTGAGCGTTGATGACAATTTAACTGTTTGTGGTGAGCTCACAGATGATGGGATCTTGGCTGATGCTTTGAATAAGAAGACCTGCTGTGTATCTTCAGATGAAGAACTGGAACGGCCAGAAGTTCCTGAAGAGCGCCTTCCAAATTCAGTAGAGGCCTTGGTTCACCTCCAAAACTTACGGAAGTTTGTTGAGGGACAGCAGAATGTAAGTGACTCTCTATTTCCTTCACTCGATAAACTTGAGGAATTTACACTTACCCATAACATAAATTCTAAGAAGCAGGCTAAAATTTCACGTTTTTTACAAAAAATATGTAAATTTACTGTACTGTATTTTTTTGTATGTTATGAATAAATATGTTGGTTTGTTGGTTTTTACAGTACTTGAAGTGATTTTTGAATATGCCCATATTCAAACTCGCCTAATTCGAATTTGTCGATAATTCGAATAATTTTTGTGGTCCCTTCAGCTTCGAATTATCCAAGTTACACTATATATATATAAATTACATAACATCGCTGGACTGTGGATCATCGTCCAACACATTCAAGACAGGCACATTCGAGGTGTACAACTTCAAATGTATTTAGTACATCGGAAAACAGTATTCAGCATTCAGAAAGAAGAATTTTTACATATATCAAAGTAAACCATATAGTTAAGAGTACACTAAACTGAGCAAGTTGAAATCGCTTATAGCGTAGTATGAATCGTTTCATTTAGTGGTGTAATATGGCATTTGGAATTCGCCAAGCATTCTCTACAGTGGAAGGCTTTTTCGAGGCAGAGGTTAGATATGAAATGCAAAGAATAAGAAAACGTAAAAAACAACGCAAGTAAGACGTAAGAAACACATAAGAAACAACGCAAGAAACACGAAAGTAACAAAGGTAATTATTTGTAAATAGCGTGGAAGACAGCACGACATGTGTTATGAGTTATTTATCACGCAGTAATAGGCTGAGTTGCGATGTGTTCCCATCCATTAGTAACCACTGCTTATTTTATAGGGGCAGCATCATTACATGCCAGTTTGCTGGAGACTACTCCTTCTTGAACAGCATCAAATGTATCGAATCTGGTTGGATAGGAATCAGAAGCAAAAGCTGGAATTTACTTCCAACTTAAATACATCGAAGAAACCACAGGAGTCAGACGTATCACCATCGATATAAAAAAGTAATGTAGTGGGCAGTATATATTAATAGAGCTGCATTAAAAGGTATAAATATAAGATTTTCACAAATGAATGCTGATTACCGAATTACTACTTACTTTCGAAGATATTTTTACCTCGTACAGTCGTAACAGGCATAATGAACACCAATTTGAAGTGTAATGACTTTTTACTATGGTCAAAAACTTCATTGTTATCTCCGACTTCAATTAATAAATTATTTAAATTAAATCAAATATTTAAACTGGAGGCAAATTAGTAGTTTTTGAATAGCTCCCAGTTTTTAAACAGGGAAAACAAAAATTGATCATTGTGCAATGTATCATAGGTTTTTCAGGGGAAAATATTTAACTCGGCATGCATCTAACATGTAACCCAGTTTCTGCCACGAAGAGTGACAAACTTTCAAAGAAACGCCTGGTGAAGAGTGGATTCAGGAATGACGACTTCAGACTCTCACGACTTTAGACTAATGATTTAGAGTCTGATGAGGGTTTTTTTTTATGCTAAGGTTTAGACTCTATTTTTAAATGGTTTAGATTTTATTTCTGTATGTATTTTTATATAATGGGGATTTTCATATCTTTCATAGTGGTGTTGTGACTTTTTTAATGCTTCTTCTCTTCGTTTTTCTTTATTTTATACATAATATGCTCCATTTTCAGGCTTGTTCGTTTTCTAACATTTCTACCTTCTGTTCCACTATTATTCCTATTCATATCATTTAACAATAGAAATTGATTAAATTTTGAGAAAAATGTCGGTTATGTATACAATAAAAATAACGCTCAGAGAAAACTGTTTTACTGACTCCGATATCTGTGAAAAATATGCTGAACTCAACGGTTTTAAGCCTTTGGAAAACACTAGAAAATACGATAACTTTTCTTAGCATTTTTTTCTTTAAACTGATGTTATCTGTACTTGATACATTTACCATAAAGACTCATAATTCTGCATAAATTATAATTGTACATAAATTATGACTAAAATTTTGTGTACCATAAAAATGCACTCTGTGTTTGTAGCAAGATGACATATTATTAACAACACTTCCAGATAATCTTAGCTGGATCAGTAGTTCTAATCAGTATATCAAATATTATGAAATGATAGAGCGAATAAACATGGTAATATTTACAGTTTAAATGAATGACGTATTTATGCTACATATGGAATTTGATGTCGCACAGTAGTAGAGGGAAAGGACCGATTCGGCCGCAAGGAGCCCTCCTTCTTTTTAAAGGAGCTAGCAGGAGCCTCCTTGCGGCCGAAGGGTTTGACCTATACAGCAGTCGAGGAGCAGGGGATGAGGATGTGTGTGTGGGGGGGTATGGTGGTTTACGCCCCCTCCTTAACCATGGTGGTGACTTTGCAGAACTTTATTAATTTTATTTTCTCGAGATTTAATAGACATTGTTATTATGTGATGTAACGAGTGAATGGTGGACTCTACCGATATTTTATGAGGATGTGTGGGGGGATGGGGGTTTACGTTCCCTCCTTAACGATGGTGGTGACTTCTCCGTTATTTTGCAGAACTTTATTATTATTTCCTTGGAGATTTTCTTTAATGGAACTTTATTCATTTTATTTTATTTTCTTAGTTCTGCGTATGCATGGTCCTTATCTGTGCTACCCTCTTGCGGTGTTTCTTGGAACTTTCGATGGATCTTTGATTTTGAGGGATGGCAACGACCGAGTGGGAAAGGGGTTGGATATAGGAAGATATATACTTAATGTGCTGCACCCTAGCGGTGCTTCTCGGAACTTTCGATGGATCTTTCATTTTGAGGGATGGCAACGACCGAGTGGGAAAGGGGTTGGATATAGGATAAAATCAACTCCATGTGCTGCCCCCTAGCGGTGCTTCTTGGAACTTTCGATGGAACTTTGATTTTGAGAAATGGCAACGACAGAGTGTGTAAAGGGGTGGACATAGGGGTTGCCAACTCGATGCTGATGTGCTACCCCCTAGCGGTGCTTCTTGGAACTTCATTATTTCAATGAATCTTTGATTTTAAGGGATGGTGACGACCGAGTGGGGAAAGGGCACTGCGCAGGTGTAAGATATGATGCTGTTTCTTGGAACTTTATTTTTTCGATGGATCTTTGATTTTGAGGGATAACACCGACAGAGTAGGGTCCGTTGAGATTTTTTGTATTTATTCCTGTGGTTTTCAAGCGGGATTTTTCCCCTCTTCGATGCTATTTTTCCCCCGGAGGAAATTTTTACGTAACGATGCTGGGTAATTTTCTTTCCAAGGGAATAAAAATGCTCTGATGGTCTTAGCGAGGTTTCAACTCACGATGATTTGGTTTCAAAAAATGGTCAGATGGTCAAATAGTTTTCATGTACTACGTATTCACTCTATTTTTTTTAATTACTTTTACGTTATTTCTTCATGCGTTTTTATATATTTTTTGTATGTTTTGAGGAGTTTTTTCGTGTAGATGTAATGAATTTTCTTTTTCCTCCGTTCAATTTTATTTCAGACCATGAGACGAGGAAATGCATCTTTAAAAACGATTTCGTTCCTGTTCGCAGTAAGTACTGGACATAGACTTCATGTTAATTCTGAGTCCTTCACCCATGCAATAATATTTTCTCGTAATTTTTTCGTATGTTCAAGAACTCTACAGATCTTTCCTAGTTAAAATTCTGCTGAAACAATATTTTTGGTCTTTATTTTTCATATCATTATAGCTTCACAATTTTAGATATTTTTCTTCTTTTATCTTTGAAATTTCGTTAAACTTCTTAATAGGTCAGGATCCTTTTTTTTTCTTACTTGGACAAACTTATGAGTCCTTTTATTCAGATTATTATTATTATTATTTTATCCATTTCATTTCAGCAAACGATTATTTTAGATGTAATAAATCGTCAGATTTTTGTTTCCTTATATAGCATATTTTCCAACTTGCTTAAAAATATTCCTCAAAGCTTGCATTATGACAAATATGCATTTTTTTTTATTCTTTCTTAGTTTGCTGTACTTTTCGAGGACTGCCCCGATAGGAAAGTATTCATTGTCAAGACATGCAATCTAAAATCTTGTTTCTTTCGATAAAATTTGTATTCTTTACCCTGTATATTTTTCTATCTCGTCCGAAAAAACATTCATTCTAGAGCCAAAGCGAGTAATTCCGTTCTTCCCATAAATATTTTTTTTTTTAACGTTTTACTAACTCACCAGAAAAGCAGTTATTCCCCACCCCCATAGTGAAAATAAAGAAATTCTTACTTATTTTCCATACATATCGACTCAATCTATTTCTTTTCGAAATGCTGGTCATGACATTTCAACTAAAATATCATACTTTCACCAAAAATCGTATTCTTAAACGAGCTATTTTTTTTTACTTCATTTCATATATAACTAATTTTTTATTCTTTACTCACCTCATCAAAGTCAGTAAGAACTCCCCTAATCTCATTCCTTTTACTCATTCAGTTCACTTTAAATTGAGATGTTTCAAAACTTTGCGTATATTTATTTCACTTAATGTGCAGTTCTTCCGTTCCATCAATTCATTTTTAACTTCTGTGAATACTGCATTTTTTCTTTAGACGTTTAGTTTCATTGACCTTTTCTTTCGTTTTGACGAAGACTCTTATTATTCCACATAACTTTGAGAAGATTTAAGGTTTCTTCCCAATATCGTTGCATACGCTGTAACATGCATGCACCACAGAACGCACATGATATAAATGTAGATAGTGGTGTGAGCATTTGTCCACATAGCTCAGTTGGGAGAGCGACTTACTCCGGAGTGAGGATACCCGGATTCGATGCCCAGCATGGACACATATCAGGATGAAATTTACTTCGCCATAACACTCATATTTTAAACTCTTCTCCACCTATTCTTTCATGATACATTCTTTTTTATTTATTTGATATTCAGAGTTGTATGCATTTACTATCCAAAAAAGAGATAGATTTAATGTAAAGGTATATTCTTCCAAGCTGGGGAAATATATGTATATATTAGTTCATATTCAGTTAAGGGAAATGCATCTTTATATTTCAATATGAAAAAAGAAGCCCTATAAGTGAAAGCTCAACCTAAAGACGGATAGATTGTACACGCTCTCTCTACTCTATGACATTTCTTTACTGAATGAATACATGCACATTAAGTAAATTAAATATACGCAAAGTTTTGTAACATCTCAATTTAAAGTGAACTGAATGAGTAAAAGGAATGAGATTAGGGGAGTTCTTACTGACTTTGATGAAGTGAGTAAAGAATAAAAAATTAGTTATATATGAAATGAAGTAAAAAAAAATAGCTCGTTTAAGAATACGATTTTTGGTGAAAGTATGATATTTTAGTTGAAATGTCATGACCAGCATTTCGAAAAGAAATAGATTGAGTCGATATGTATGGAAAATAAGTAAGAATTTCTTTATTTTCACTATGGAGGTGGGGAATAACTGCTTTTCTGGTGAGTTAGTAAATCGTTAAAAAAAATAATGTTTATGGGAAGAATGGAATTACTCGCTTTGGCTCTAGAATGAATGTTTTTTCGGACGAGATAGAAAAATATACAGGGTAAAGAATACAAATTTTATCGAAAGAAACAAGGTTTTAGATTGCATGTCTTGACAATGAATGCTTTCCTATCGGGGCAGTCCACGAAAAGTACAGCAAACTAAGAAAGAATAAAAAATGTATATTTGACATACTGCAAGCTTTGATGAATATTTTTAAACAAGTTGAAAAATATGCTATATAAGGAAACAAAAATCTGACGATTTGTCACATCTAAAATAATCGTTTGCTGAAATCAAATGGAAAAAAAAAATAATAATCTGAATAAAAGGACTCATAAGTTTGTCCAAGTAAGAAAAAAAAAAGGAATCCTGACCTATTAAGAAGTTTAGCGAAATTTCAAAGATAAAAGAAGAAAAATATCTAAAATTGTGAAGCAATAATAATATGAAAAATAAAGACCAAAAATATTGTTTCAGCAGAATTTTAACTAGGAAAGATCTGTAGAGTTCTTGAACATACGAAAAAATTACGAGAAAATATTATTGCATAGGTGAAAGACTCAGAATTAACATGAAGTCTATGTCCAGTACTTACTGCGAACAGGAACGAAATCGTTTTTAAAGAAGCATTTTCTCGTCTCATGGTCTGAAATAAAATTGAATGGAGGAAAAAGAAAAGTTCCCCAGAAAACTCATTACATCTACACGAAAAAACTCCCTCAAAACATAAAAAATATATATATATAAAATATACATGGTGAAATAACGTAAAATTTATATAAAAAAAAAAAAACAGAGAGAATACATAGTACATGAAAACATTACGACTATGAAAAAATATTGGAAGGGCGTAAGACTCAGAATTAACATGTCTACATTTCCGCTTGATTCCCAAAAAAATTGTCAAAGTCCAATAGTTACTGCGAACAGGAACGAAATCGTTTTTAAAGAAGCATTTCCTCGTCTCATGGTCTGAAATAAAATTGAATGGAGGAAAAAGAAAATTCATTACATCTACACGAAAAAACTCCCTAAAAACATACAAGAAATATATAAAAACACATGAAGAAATGACGTAAAAGTAATTAAAAAAAATTAGAGTGAATACATAGTACATGAAAACTATTTGACCATCTGACCATTTTTTGAAACCAAATCATCGTGAGTTAGAACCTCGCTAAGACCATCAGAGCATTTTTATTCCCTTGGAAAGAAAATTCCCCAGCATCGTTACGTAAAAATTTCCTCCGGGGGAAAAATAGCATCGAAGAGGGGAAAAAAATCCCGCTTGAAAACCACAGGAATAAATACAAAAAATCTCAACGGACCCCACTCTATCGTTGTCATCGTTCAAAATTAAAGATCCATCGAAAAAATAAAGTTCCAAGAAGCAGCATCATATCTAACACCTGCGCAGTGCCCTTTCCCCACTCGGTCGTTGCCATCCCCCTAAAATCAAAGATTCATTTAAATAATAAAGTTCCAAGAAGCACCGCTAGGGGCAGCACATCAGCATAGAATTGACATCCCCTTATGTCCACCTCTTTACACATTCTGTCGTTGCCATTTCTCAAAATCAAAGTTCCATCGAAAGTTCCAAGAAGCACCGCTAGGGGCAGCACATCGAGTTGGCATCCTTCTATATCCAACCCCTTTCCCACTCGGTCTTTGCCATCTCTCAAAATCAAAGATCCATCGGAAGGTCCAAGAAGCACCGCTAGGGGCAGCACATCTAGTTGATATCCCCCTATATCCAACCCCTTTCCCACTCGGTCGTTGCCATCCCTCAAAATCAAAGATCCATCGAAAGTTCCAAGAAGCACCGCAAGAGGGTAGCACAGATAAGGACCATGCATACGGTGAACTAAGAAAATAAAATAAAATTATTAAAGTTGCACTAAAGAAAATCTCCAAAAAAAAAAAAAAAATAAATAAAGTTCTGCAAAGTAACGGTAGAAGTCACCACCATCGTTAAGGAGGGGACGTAAACCCCAATCCCCCCACACATCCTCATAAAATATCGGTAGAGTGAGTGCACCATTCATTCGTTACATCACATAATAACAATGTCTATTAAATCTCGAGAAAATAAAATTAATAAAGTTCCATTAAAGAAAATCTCAAAAAAAAAAAAATAATAATAAAGTTCTGCAAAGTAATGCTAGAAGTCACCACCATCGTTAAGGAGGGGACGTAAAAACCCCATCCCCCCACACATCCTCATCCCCTGCTCCTCGGCTGCTGTATAGGTCAAACCCTTCGGCCGCAAGGAGGCTCCTGTCAGCTCCTTCAAAAAGAAGGAGGGCTCCTGCTAGCTCCTTCAAAAGAAGGAGGGCTCCTTGCTGCCGAATCGGTCCTTTCCCTCTATTCACAGTGATATGCTTTATATTCCAAATTCTCATTTAGAGTATTTATTACCGCTATATTTCACTTTTCCTAGTGCATTTTTGTATATGAAGTATTTGCAGCGTGGTAGGGTGTAAATATGCTGGGAAGGAAGGGAAGGAATAATTATTCAGAAGCTCATAAATCTACCACACGAGAGATGAGTTAAAAATCAAAACGCTTTCTGGAACCATATGAAGAGCAATGACTAAAGAATGGTTAAAAATGTATATAAATATTTCTAAACGTGTAAACAAAAATTCTACCTCAATAGAAAATAGTCCTGTTACAAAAAATAAATAATTGAAATAAAATAAAGAAGTAAAATAAAAAAGAATAAAAATAAAATTGTTGCAGTGCTTGAATATAAGATTAAAAAAAGCTGCGAATTCTGCAAATTCAGTGTGATATGAAACGGAAGGTGTACACAGGAGTTAGAAGTACACTTTGCCACTTTTTTTATAAATCAAACAGTTGCTGTGATACAAAAGACTTATCTGAAGATTAAAACGTTGGAAAATTTAGAAAACACACAAAAATGCTATATATGTACATCTATTTTAGCGTAGGGAAATTCCATTCTTTCATTTGAAGGAATTATTTGCCTTCTTATTTTTTTCATTATTTTGTAGGTTCTAAGTTTATTAAATGTCTCTCTGTGTACGTTTCCCGAAAAACAGAGGGTAGGACTGATAACATATATTGTATACATAACCTACAGGCCAACAATTCATTACAGACAAAAAATTTACAATCGTTTTTTTTTTCGTTTTTTTTAGGAACAATGAAGTTAAGAATGAAAGGAAACACGATTTCACGAAGCATTCTTTTTCACTTCGAAAAAATAGAAAATTAATTAATTTGTTCTCTGAAATCATTCAATTCTCTTTGAAGACGAATCACTTAGTTTTGGAAGACATTTTTACCTCTGCTTTTACAAAGACTGAACTATCGCTCTATCTGAAGGGAAATGCAAACTGCACAGCAAATTTTGTTGCAGCAGAAAGGAAAAATGTGTCTTTCAAGAAAAAGTTTCTAGTCGAGCAAATTTACATTTACTGAAGCCTTTCAAAGATTGGTTTTTATTTACGTTACAAGTAATATAATAGGTTCTCTTTATTTGGTGAGATTAATTTTTTCAGAATAATAACTAATTCCCTTAATGCATTTTGTTGCTTTCGCTGACTTTTTTCTGAGTTGCGTGTGTTGTTCAAAAAAGAAACGTATGAAACATTTAAATTGTGTACGATTAATCAACAATGCACTTTGCCCAGCTTATGAGCGTTAAAATAAACAAAGTTATCGCAAATCATGGCGAAGTGATAGGTTAAATTAAACCTCTTCAATATTCAAAGATTAAGGTCATGAAAAAATTTACTGTTGAAAATTTTAAAATAAATAAATCCTCAGAACTGAAATTATTTGCGATTATACATTAAAATATGAAAACAGATCATAAAAACTGGAAGTTTTTTTCCATAGACAAGTCACTTAGCCTTTGACCAACAGTTTCATGCGTGAGGTATTCTAAAATCAAAAACGGTTTCATGCGTTACTTATTCTAAAATCAAAAACAAAATAATGCGCCACTAAACAATTTATTTGGAACAATATGATACCTCATAGGTATGGAATAATATCAAAATTCAGAAATTTTAAGAAAGAAAAGATCTCATTTCAATTAAGCTTTTTACCTACTCGAACGAATTACCTCAGGATTAGTAAAACAGGCTGAAACAGCTCGAGCGAATATATTTGCTGTCTAAGAAGAAATCCGAACGTGGAGGAAAGAGGTAAACCTGGGCACCAGAAAGCGTTGATTTCCCTTTGGTCTTGTGTTTCAAATTAGTTAAAGGGATCATTGACACTAAACCTTTCTGAGTGACTAACACGTAACAATGTAGAGGAAACTAAGAAAGGACAAAGACGATACACATTTTGAAGATGGCAATCAATTTTTTGGTGTAAATGTGACAAGGATGGTAAGTCAGATAATATCCAAAAACTTGAAATTTCGTCTTCCTGGAGCGGTAAACGAACCCGTGTCTCCCAGATAGCGCCCAGGTATGCTAACCACTACACCAGCCAGAACGACCAAGACCCAAGTTTCTGATTAATTTGAATACAATCATCACAAGATTTACTAGTCGAAGCAATTTCGCTAGTAAAAGCAATCTGTTCCTCCGGGCAATCGCGGGATAAAAATTCTTAACCTCCAGATTAGCTAAACATGAATCCCGCTTGCTTCGACTGTGATGGTTTTATTCAAATTAATCGGAAGCTTGAGACTTGGTCGTTCTGGGTGGTGTAGTGGTTAGCATACCCGGGCGCTATCTGGGAGACGTGGGTTCGATTCCTGCTCCAGGACGAAGAAATTTTTAAGTTTTCGGATATTATCTGACTTACCATCCTTGTCATATTTACACACAAAAAAAAAAAAAAAAAAAAAAAAACGGATTGTCATCTTCAAAATTTGTATTGTATGGTGTAATCTCGTATTCCATTCATGACAGAGACGATGTTTGAATCACATTTTACTACCTAGTGACATGGTGTCCATGACGAGGAAACTGGCTGTTTCCCATCATACTTTGGGTCATGAAGAAGACAATAAAGGAGTTGAAGGAAATTTTATGTTAGGTGCTACCAAGATGTGTGGGGCTGAGGAATTCTTTTGCCGTAGCTTTCGTAAAACCTGGCCGCTATGTGAACATTTCTGTTAGGGAAGCATAGAGAAATTGAAACACCATTCGGTTCACGTGCGTCTGCTGCTTTAAGGGTAAAATAAGTTCTTCTTCTTATTATTTTTATTTTGCAAGAATTAAAGGCATCAAAGCAGATGATTCGTTTTCTTCTACATTTAGAACATACAGGGGGATATCTAAGAACACATTCCGCCAAAAGAGCATGTTTTCACTCATACACATCTGTTAAGCGCCGTGCTATCGTCAAGGCATAAAAGATCGGTTTAATGCAAATCGACCACCCTCACGAAGAAGCTGAAAGTCTGAACAGTCGAGCGGTTAGTTTTATGTACACAGACAAGGTTACGGACGAGCATATGGAATCATCACTGAATCTGTATGAGTTCAATGAAATATTAATACCTGACTTGTTCTTAAGATGTTGCCCACCTGTGTGACGCTAACTCTTCCATAATTTAAACCGCTTTTGTAGTAAAAAATAAGCAGATCACGCACAGAAGTAACAATATTTTGCAGAATCTACACTTCTCATTAAAAAAAACACCCAGAAGGAATGTTGTGCGTAACAATGCTCAGAGTGACGCACTAAAAGGTAAGTAACCTATTTAACGAGGCGGATACGTCTATATTAGGGCCATTTTTGTGTCAATACAAGGTCTCCAGATCTGTTTCTTTTACACCTGAAGATCAATCACGTTATGAGCTGGAATCATACATATTATCCGACGTCCTGTCTTGATTTCCCAGATATAATCAATCGGTGGCAGATCTAGCAACCAAAATGGTCACAACAGCACGAAAACGGCTGGTAGAAACTCCTGAAAAATATCTGAGGTTTCTGGTCTGTCATTATCATGCCACAATGTAGGGTTGCCATGTCAATGTCAGGGCGGAAACTGGTATGCACATACCTTTGGGAGGTTAAATTGCTGTCAATGACTGCGAGAGATAACCTGTTCGTCGTAAATGATGATGCCCTCCATGGCATGTTAGTAGTGTCGCTGTGTGGATGTCACAGATAAACAACGTAGGAGCACTTTTGGTGGTACGCCGCTACGCGCAAAAGAGGTTATCGTTTTGTCACAAATGGCTGCAGGTGTCATTTCTGAAAACCGTATTTTGCCATTTGTCCCGCAACTTACCTCGTTCTTTGCCCCACTCAAGTCTGGCATGTCCCCTTCGAGTGAACTACATGTATATGCAAAAGAGAGTGCTGCCATCGCATATTAGCTTCGTGTAATCATCGATGAATGGTACTGGCAGATACCGGCTATGCTCCATCAGTCATTATATCGTTGGACATCTTTTGAACCAGAAAACTTTTCCGTGTCCTTAGACTCAAAACAGAGGGTTCCTAATAGTTTTTCATGGTAGACCATCCTACCTCACACAAATCTATGATACAATCTCTTTCAAACTTGCTGAGTTGACTAAACGTCTTTATACGAAGTACAATTAATGACATTATCGTATGATTGTAACCAGATTTACAGGTCAAGATCTATTTTATTCCAATCAATATGCTGACAGCTTTCCACCAACGATAACCTAGTCCCCCATAACTGACGGAAACCGGGCCATCTGCCTCATTTTAATACCTTCGATTTCTAACTGCATTTGCGTATAGGAGTATCATGTACTTCCATACAAATCTGCATATATATAGTGCTAATCCTTCAGAGTGGGACACTTTTTATGAAATTACAAATTTATATAGAGCACGAACTTAGTGTTAGTTAGTTTGAAATTACAAAAACGCAGTTCTGCAAAAGTTCACAACACAAATTGAAGTTTTTAAGTGCGGCATTACGGAAGAAGGTCGTTCGCAAGTCGATGTGGTCTAAAATCGATGTTATTGGCATTTCCAGTAAAAACAAATAGAAACTGTTTCTCACTGATTTCGGCATTTAGACCATTCCTTTGAATAGAATTAAGACTCAGGGGATTTGGGCAGCATAAGTCGATAACTTTTATTTGATGTGTTTTGAAATCATTTAATCCTCCTAAAATACAAAGCAGTTTGTCACAGGAAGGAAATGTATTAGGCAACATTAGGAAAGTGATCTTTCAAAATATCTGCGCGCATGTTCTAGAATGCGATCAATTATGTTAGCCAAACATCGTTGGTGGTCAGCTATCAAAACTGATATCTGCACTGATAATCTGGAGAATAAACTGATAATCTGTGGACTGCGTCGCAGACATCATAGAATTCTTAAGGACTTCCTTCGTAGCAGGTCTGCATGCCGCCATATTTCATCAAGGCAGTGCCCGTCCACATACCCCGAACGTCTCCGGAAAATATCTACATGCTATCGACATGCGGCCGTGGCCAACCAGGTACCCTGATTTGTCACCAATTTGCCGTTCGCCCTGTTTGCTTTCTGACGATGGCATTAGGATTGATCCGTTGACCGTTTCGTCTCTACACGTGTATCCGGCTGTTGTCGTGTTTTAGGCAAAAGCGGGATGAATCTCTGTAGACCAGCGGTTGCCATTCTGTATTCCAGTTTATCAATGGCATAACTCCAAACAACGGTGATGATTCACACTGTCCCGTCCCATACAACTATATACATACGTACGCTGTGAATGCAAGTTCCGTCTTCATCAATGAACCCAACGATTGTGCGTGCCTTTGAGAAACCACTGTTGCCAACACAGATGGACTGTGTTAATTCCGTGGCCTACAAATTTTGTTACACAGCAACATCGACCGTCCGTCTCTTTTGGAGGCAAACAACCTGCTTAGCTGTCCATATGACTGGCGACCGTATCGTTTAGACATTCTCTTCAAGATGTCGTTCTATCAGGAATCGGTCACGGGAAGCTAATGCCTGCAATCTGGTTTAAACCGAAATGTCGACGAGTTAGTGGCTATATTAGCTTCTCCCCGATGCCAGATTAGTTAGCTAGTAGGATAAACAATTGTATATCCCAACATGACCTTCTCAGCTGCTAGGTTGAGTACGAACTGGGCAGCATTTAGGTGTTGGCTGTCAGAGAGTAGCTGAAATTAAGCGTAGTGTAACCGGGGCTTCCATATTTATCAGAAGCGATATTCTGTAGCCAGTTTTAGAGATAGTGAATTGAAATCATTTTCTTTCATTTCCCGCCATTTGGATGGGAATCGCTGCGAAAGGCAAAGTATTTCCTTTCCCACGGGTCACAGCAGAGTGTAAGCAATTAAGAACATAAGAGTTTTTGAGAATGAAGGCGTGGCTGCGCTTTCTTGGAATTAGACGGACCAAGGGGTTTTTCTCTCTGCGGGCATGAGAGAGGAGACTCGGTGGCGAAAAGTCGAGGGAGAAGGGAATATTTTTAGGAAGCTCTGAAAACCTCGGGGGTTTGTCGGAACGGATGAAGGAAGAGGTTCAGATGGCCGGGAAGAGATTAAGAGATTTTCGGGGAGTAAGACACCGAGGGAGAACTAAAAGAATGAAAGCACGAAAATGACGGACAAAAGCTTGATGACATTCCCTGTAACATCTTTTCCTCACTGCAAAATTTAGCCTCAGTCGATTCACTCTTCTATACTTTGTATTGTTTTTATCTGCTCCAGTTGGGAGAATTACGCATTAAACCACCGATACCGAACTTACTGCAAAGGAAGCATCAAACGAACCCTCCACACAGGGCGCTGTAATAGAACTCAGCACCAAGCCCTGTAACAGTAGACCGTAATTTTTTTTATGTAACTTGCATGGACTAAGGCAAAAATTTAACACGGCTATTAACGCATGCCTTTAAGATAAGGTTTTTATCTCTTGACGGAATTCTGAAATTTTCATTGTACTGCCCATTTCTTACTTTTAATTTCCTTGAATTTTTACACAGACTTTTCATAACTTTACCGCTTTTCTTAATATTTATTTTTTCTGTTTTTCGTGGTTATTTTGCACATGTTTCTCATAATACGGGTTGCATTTATTTTTCCCACTTATTTCATAGTTATTTCTACACATATTTTTTATTATGGGGTTTCTTTTCCTTATAATCTTCAGACTGATGTTTGTGACTTTTTGCTACTTCGTATCTCCGTTTTCTCTTTATTCTATACATGTGTTTCAATTCCAAGTTTATACGCTTCCTAATATTTCTTTCTTCTGTACCATTATTATTTCTATGCATATCATTTCAGTATCAAAATTGGTTAGATTCTGAGAAAAATGTGGGTTATGTATACAATAAAAACAACGTCTGAATGAAATATATTTAATCCAAAATAAAGTTTCGGAGATGCTTTGTTTTGACCAATGTAATCTTCGCCATACTCTGTCTTTTCAACCTTATTTCTGTCTATTTTTAGCAGTTTTTATTTGTTCTTTTTATTTGGGAACCAATCTATTGATCCCTGAAATTTTCACTCAGCATTAATTTTTATAAGCGAAAATTATGTCCTTCCTACTACCAAAGATCTCACGTTTCTTGGGATAAATGATCGTTTGTCCAATCACTTTATTTACTCACTTTCTCTCAGCCAAAAGGTGAAATCTTCACTGCCAACTCTAATCTGCTACTCCAACGTTTGAAGATCTCAGGAGATTGCAATCTTGCTTCTCGTGGTAATGTTTCCTTTAAAAATAAATAGGAGTTTGAAACGTGAACGAGAGAATTCCAGATCAAACTGAGGATATATGAACGTTTGATGGTGGACGAATCTGTGAGAATGTCCAAGCCGATGCCCAAAATACGCAAGGACACCGCATTTATTTTTCGGTAACGAGGGAAAACCCACAAATACACTGTATATTTGTTTACAAGACTAAATTTTAGGGGATTTGTCTAGTGAGGAATAGGAGGAACAAACGCAACATCGTAAGGTCTGAAAACGGAAGGAGAACAGCAGAGAATTGGTCGGCGGTTGTTTAGAGAGGAAGTCGATAAAAGCAGTTATCACTGTGTTTTATGAGGATTGGATACATGCCTGTTCTGCTGAATATTTATCTTTATCCATAGGAACAGTCTTTACAGAAGTAACTGGATTTCCACTTTCTATGGGAATCCTCTCACGTTGAAAACTGCTCTGAGGAAGGTTTCATGTGTATCAGTGTCCGCGGCTTCCAGATTCAAAGGAACTTATTACTAATGTCAAGTAGACAACTATTTCTCTTATGATTTTCCACCCACGGAAGGTTTAGACTTAGCTACCTTGGCCCAGGTAGTTACGTCTAAACCTTCCGTGTACTAGAAACAGAAGTCACGGGAGACGGGTCTTGAGACCCTGGTAGGAAAGAAGACAGGTAGAAATTGTTAAAAGTGCTAGAGAGGGAAGGAGTGAACTAACACCGTGGCAGAACACCACGCGATACTAGAGCAGAGTGTGAACTTCAAAGGAATTCACTCATAATTTGACTTTTAACTGTAGGTGCATCCCTCAAATTGGAGAGTAAACTTTTGTTTTTTTCGTTTTGGGGGTTTAACAGTCACCGTGAGCAACACTCAATGGGCTACAAGCAGTCTTCCGCCCCTAATTTAGAGTCCTGGTTTCAGGGAAGGGAAACAGTTGGTGCCGTAAGTAAAACACAACATCCATACCTCACTGGATTCGAAACTGGACCCATCTTGGACGAATGGTAGTCTAATCCAGCGCTTAGACCACTGTGCCACCAGGGCAGCGGAATAAAACTTGATATATGGAAGTTTAAATGAAGGTTTTAAAGGATGTGCTAGATAGATTTATACAATTCAAATTACCTCGAACATTTTTTAATTCATCGGCTATTTGCATTAAACACTCTCTGATTATTAGGCTATTTTCTTTCCCATTTCATTCTGTAGCTCAAGCCATTGCTTGCTGCATCAATAGATCCCTGTAGCGTATGGTAACATCTGCCAGATATACACGCTTTTCATAGACATTTAATTCCCAAAATGGGACTGTTCAGGAGATTGGGGTGCAGTAAACCTCATTTGTAATGCACGGCAGACTCTGGGAGCCAAATAGATCTTTTAGAGGGTTTACTGGCCACCAGACTTTTAAGAACATGACCAAGCCGTACATCAGTCGGGAATGAGGACCCTTTGTTGCACGTTCTCAACCTTTAAACAGTACTGCTCAACTAGAACACCTCTGGGAAAAGAGACATTGTTTTCTTTTAAAGGGATGTCAGTACGCATTAGCTTAGTAAAAAGAGAATTTGAGGTACATAGGATAAAGAAAGTGACTGAATTTTGATACATTTGCAAGAAACTTACATCTATTGCATACAAAAACTTTAAAGAGAGCATTTTAATTAAGCCTTAAATTTTAAAATCGGCAAAGGACAGACAATTTGAGGAAACAAAGATTGTACATAAGAAACAAACGTGGTAAACTTCAAAAATGCCACAGAAAACTCTTTAGGAAACAAAAGAAAACCGAATTAAAAAACTATTGCTGAAAAACTTTAAAACAATTGAATAACGTAAATCTTCCAAATACGTGAAGACAATGAAAATAGACAAGGTCATAGCTCTTTCCACGTTTTTCTTTAATTAGCACCCAACAACAGAAAAGTTGTATTTCGAAACCGCTGGGATCGAACCCAGATCTCTCGATAACTAGCCGAGTGCGTTCGCCTTACGCTACCGTGCCAACACTCCACGGCGTTATGTGTGTTTATCTGTCTTTGTGAAAAACGTGGAAAGAGCAATGACTTTGTCTGTTTGGATAACGTAAGTTTAAAAATTCATCTTTTGAATTAGCACATGGATTATTTTCCCAGCAAATTCAACGGATGTAAGTGAAGAGCAAGGTGAAATATTTACCGAGATATTAAGGAAATGGAGAAGAGATATCAAGGAAAATGGAATGTGAACATGGTGGCGAATTACTGTTGGATGCTGAAGACAGAGGGCCTTAGGGACGGAAACAGGTGTGCTATGCAATCAAGGAAACGAAACTTTTATCTATCATAATGCATGTACATGTATAAATTAATTTTCTTTAACAAGCATTAACCAACAGTAATTTTTATATGGCGTGCATACTACATCGTATTTTCAATTTTATTTTAAGTTTAGTTTTTTTCTTTAAATAATGTTTAAAATAAATGGTAAACATGTTAAAATGCGAATGTCTGCTTCCCAGGTTATGAACAAATCAATGAAATAGAAAAAATTGCAGGGGTAAGTTTTCGAAATCGGTGTGCAAAACTTATTATATTTTTTTTTAAATATTAGAAAATAGATTTTAAAATGCAAACCAGCTTTATTCTATCTCTTAAAATGTTGAAGTGTGACACGTTGTGAATAGTGAAGCATCTGCTTCTAACAAATACACGTATTTTGCACCAGCAAAGTAAACAATACAGAGCTTGTGAAATTAGAAGGAGGTATTTGTTGACTTCTAGCAAGATAGTGTTATTCAATGCAAATAATCGCATTTGTGTTTTTATTAAACCAGTTAACTTGCCATTTACGGTGGTTGCAATGGAACATTTGGGCTTAACGTTTCTGAACTGAGTATTGATTATTTTTATTTATTTTTCATCTTTTTCTTTCTGAGTGGATACTGTGTAAATGATTATGGAAATATAAAAGGACTGAGGTTTTTAAACCATGCCCTGACGTTATTAGGAAAACAACTGCTTTTGGATACTTAGCACGATTTCTGTTCCCTACTTTACCTTCTGCTCACTGGTACAGAAAAGAAACATTGGTTACTAATGCACTGAGCAACTACGGATTTTGTTTCCTAAAATTCTTTTTCGGAAGAAATAATCCGCTAATGGCTTTCCTGGAGAAGAGCTTAACGTAATGCATACATGTGTTTCTCAGAAATCTTTCACTTCTTGAAAATGAAGTTTACGTGATATTAGCAGATTTTTGTAGTAAATGTAATTATTGTTTCGCTATCCAGAAAGAAGGGTTCAAAATGACACCATTGAGGGAATATAATTTATTTCAAAACAAGAATGACACCCCAGCGTTGTTCCTGAATATTCTTACAACTAGTTGATCCCATCTAATAATGGCGTATCTTTATATCAATTAACAAAGTGCGTTCCCAAGTTCGTAAGACATTCAGCAAAATATCTTAAGCATAGGTTTTTATCCCAAGAGCGTTCTGGTTCATCAATTGAAGAATTCATATCACATTGTTTCGTATATTTCAGTTTATACTTAATAAAACAGGTATCAACTAATTTAGGGTCAAATAAAAATGCGTGAAGAAATTCTCGAATATATTTTAAAACGCTGTTCAAATACTTAGATGATTTAGGTTATGTTTCACCTGCAAGTGAAGTGAATAAATTCAGCATTTCAAAATCCTATTAAAAACTTTTGTTCGCTCTAATGTACGATATTTTGTTGTCATTTACGGTCATTTAAACATAGTTTTTATCTCTGAGAGGACATAAAGGAGAATATTTCAAAACCTGATGAGTGACATTGTTGGAAAAGAATTTTCATCAGTCAGTAATTTCAACATTCAGAATACGTCTCCAACGATGTGTGAAGTTAACGGACTCAATGTGTTCAAAGGCGAAAGAAACAACGCGGAATGATCGAAGCATAAGTTGAAGAGAAAATAGAAGGTTCAGATTCTACACATTCTAGAAAAAAACAAACAAACTGAAAGCGAATGATTAGTGCGAGATGCAAGCTCTCCTAAAGTGCATACAACTCTCACGGAAGATCGAGATGTGATTACACTGTCCAAGGATCTCTACCATATTTTGCAAGGAAAACGAGAATTGATGTACTAATAGAAATAATAGCTAAAATGAATGCTGTACTTATGAATATCGTACTAGAACCGATGTTTTTGATTACATGCCTCTCATGTAATAACGAAAATATTGCATGAGTGACAGGGTTACCAATGATCTTTTATTTATCATACCTTCGTTACAGAGACGACATTCTTAGAATTTGATAAATAACCGAGCATCATCGATTTATTCTTCCATACAGTTTCCGTTTCTTTAAGCATTTCTTATTTCAAAAGATATTGGGCTCTAAACGTTGTTTTATGTGTGCTTAATGCGGTATAAGATGCTGATCAACTTTTATAAGCGAGAAAAATGCTACGATTGCAATTTTTATATGTACTTGAAACGAGGGAAAGACAACACCATCTTTTCTGATTTTGTTGAAAAGAAAAATAAGAAAAACATCCGTTGCTTTTACTCTTCGCCTGGTTTTTCTTGTCATTATGGATGTAAAAGTTTCGTCAATCAGCTCATTATTTTCCCTATTTCTGGGAAACATCTGGAATTTTTAAGGAGAGGAATTTCGAGCCCATCTTCACCCTAATTGTTTTCATTTCTCGCCAAAGAGTTTTCTTTTACTCTCGAGCTTTAACGTTAATAAGAATTGAAAACGTGGATGTCATTAAGGTGCTTTTGCTTCGAGACGTTTCGAATGCTCTTCTGTTTTTCCTTGAATCCTTCTACAGGGATTAGAAAATAGTATGCGGTAATTTGTGAAATATAAGTATTGTTCAAGAGAAAGGGGGACCTTTTTTCTAACTATCGTAACACTGGTTAATGAAGACATAAGAATGAAAGACAGTTTTCTCGTTAGTTGGCATACCTGAGATCCATCCGGATTATATATCGTGCCTCTCATCAAAACGCTGAAGATCGGAATTATGTTTTTGGAAAAATGTGGAAAACCTGTCAAGAAAGAACAAAACATTTTTGGAAGAAAAAATGAAATAGAAGTGATAATCACTTTTTTTTTTGGAAAAAGCAGAGATAAGAGACATTATAAATAGTTTAATGCAGTTGGTAAGTTCGCTAAAATATAGGGGGCTCGAATATTTCCGCCTGTTTGAAATATAAATTCGGAAAGAACACAAAGAATTAAAGACAGCCAGTGTCAGAGATGTTAGGATGGAAACTCCTTGCTGCGAATGACTGGCTCCGGTACCTTGTAGGCACTGGCATCGTGTTTGCTTTATAGATTTGATTCTCTCCCTCGTCCCTATAATACGCAGATGTTGTGTTTGCTTTATGTATATGATCCCATCCCTTCTCTACGTGAGCAATGAGAGTTACATTAGGATCTCATTTTCTCTCTTCCCAGTGTAAGAAACGAGCGTAGTGTTTTCTCCATGGATATGATCCTTTTTCTTATCTGGAGCCAGTAACTTTATATCAGTGATGGGTGTCTTTTCTTAGTCTCAGACGCTCTTGGAATCGGAAAACAGAATAGTTTATTCCATTCCGTAGCCAAGCCATTAAAATCTGAAAAGAGTTTTGTTAACTTCGTAAAATCTTGAGTTCGCACATTTAAAAGCAAATTTGAATTTAAACAGTTACGGAATGCGATTTAGATCGATTTGCTTTTCGAAACATCCCTCAGTTGATTATATAAATCGTCATGGAAAATTTAGCTCGGTTATTCTGCCGAGTAGAGGAATCAGACCATGGCGTCCGTAATTGTGGAAGTCTGGTAGTATCATCAAAAATATTCAACTGACGTAGAACGACTGAAGAATAATGTCGTAGACCAAAGAAAGGAGTTTTTCCAGGTATAGTGTTACAAGGGCTTAGTGCTGAGTTCTATTACAGCGCCCTGTGAGGAGGGTTCTTTAGATGCTTCCTTTGCAGTAAGTTCGGTATCGCTGGTTTAATCCGTAATTCTCCCAACTGGAGCAGATAAAAACAATGCAAAGCATAGAAAAGTGAATCGACTGAGGCTAAATTTTGCAGTGAGGAAACCGTTTATTCAGATGTTACGGGGAATGTCATCAAGCTTTTGTCCGTCATTTTCGTGCTTTCATTCTTTTAGTTCTCCCTCGGTCTACTACATGCCGAATTCCGCCTATCTCTTTCCGGCCATCCAAACCTTTCTTTCCATTTCTTCTATCTTCGGCCTCAATTCCGTCCTCCTTCCCTTTTGTCCCGAAGAAATCTGCACCCCCGCGCAAGCTCTCTTGCTTCGTTGACCTTCTCCCACCGCGTTCCCTCAGGCCACCTCCTAAGATCCCTCTTCTCCGAAAAACGGAAGATTCCCTAACTGCCATCTGCTGCGTCGCGTGGGAAAGGAAATACTTTGCCTTTCGTCCAAATGGCGGGAATTGAAAGAAAATGATTCCAACTCACTGTCTCTAAAAATGGCTACAGAATCTCGCTTCTGATAAATATGGAAGCCTCGGTTACAATAGAACGTTCTTTGGAATGACTGATAAGGAATATTTTGTTAGCCGTGCGCGGGTTACTACCCTACAGTGTGAACATGAATGCTCATGAGACCTAATCACGAAGAAAAAAACAAAGCGTAAAGAGGATTTCATTTAAACCGTCTGTGGAATTTTATGATGATGCATTTCTATAATCATAAAATTTCGTACGTTGTGATCAAACAGTGTTATAAATGCCACCTTACAACTTATTTGAGATGCCACAACACACACGGAACGAAACTGTGCAAATATATATATATATATATATATATATATGGACAGGAAAAGACCCAGAAAAAGACCACATGGGAGATGGATGGATGAAATTCGTAAATATGCGGGAGTGACATGGAGGAGACTGGCACAAGACAGACCGTTGTGGAGGAAACTTGGGGAGACCTTCGTCCAGCAGTGGATTGATAATGGTTGACAATGATGATGATGATGATATAAATATGCTTGTATTTAACCAATAGTGCTCATCTAATTAGAATGGATGAGTGTGCCAATAAACTTCTTTGAGGGTGAAAAGCAGGGACCATATTGTTGTAGCATTCTTTCTTTTCAGTTGGAACTCGAACCAACCTTTCGAACATTGTTGGACTCAACAGACCCGCTTGATTATGAGAACTAGAAAGCGACATGTTATACAGATCAAATATATGAGAGAGCAAATATGAACAAACGTGATGACGTCAATGAAGTTTGGATTTAATGAATTCGTTGTTTGGTAAAAAGGGACTCAAATTTAGCATGTGCTCCACTGTTTTGAAACGTGAAACCTTTTACAAAATTCCGAAGTAAAGGACTTATTGTGAACATTTAATACGATTTTTGAAAGCAAAAAAAGTACAGCAATCGATAGATATATCGCGGGTTTCCTTTGTCCCTCGATTGAAACATGTCTTCAGAATAGCAGAACATGTCTTCAGAAATATGAACAAACGTGATGACATCAGTGAAGTTTGGATTTAATGAACGCGTCGTTTGGTAAAAAGGGACTCAAATTTAGCATGTGCTCCACTGTTTTGAAACGTGAAACCTTTTACAAAATTCCGAAGTAAAGGAGTAATTGTGAACATTTAATACGATGATTTTTGAAAGCAAAAAAAGTACAGCAATCGACGGATATATCGAGGGTTTCCTTTGTCCCCCTATTGAAACATGTCTTCAGAACAGCAGAAATTTTCTTGGACCAGATGGACACTAAGTTTCCACCCTTTCTATGCTATAGGCAAAAAATTCTAAGTAATGTTCTGATCTGTGACCTTGAGTTTCACATGAAGTATGAAATACGTACCCTGAGGGAGGTAAATAAACTGGACTCGGTTGTGAGTTCAACGAACGAGCAGCTGGCAGGATGCTTAGAATTTTCGAACTTTATTTTCGTCTGAGACGCTTAATTGATAAAAATGTTGTCTAAGCGAATGAATACCTCTGTATCATTCAAATTCAAAGTTACAGAAAAAATAAAGAGTATACAAGAAAGGCAAAAAAGCCACGAATGCAAAGAAAACATGAGTACTGAACAGAAAACGGATAAAAGGAGCGAACATGAATGCCGAAAGAAAACAGAAAAAAAAACAAAAAAAAAACACGAATACCGAAATAACAATGAAGAATTAGAAACATCCTCATCCGCAGTTGTATTTATGAAAAACTGCTCAAAAGTAACAGAAGGAATACACACCATATAAATCCTGCAAATCAAATAAAACGCCGATGAATCATTACATTATGGTCACCCCCAGCCTAGAGAAATGAGCATGCCTGGAGACCGAATGGTGGCGCAGATGAAATTCACCGAGCAGTATATGTACAACCCGAGGACCGGCTTTCGCTTAGTAGAGTGTTCAGAGCCAGAATGGGAAAAGCTGCCGATTTATCGGAGCTTGATAACGGACAAATTGGGATGGCACGACCTCGGAACTACGATCTCGGAAACGGCGAGGCTTGTCCTCATGCCGCTGAGTGAGTGCGTATCAAAACTGGTGCACAGATGGCCAAACGACGAACCGTCGTCCAGCCTCGTGTCGTCCTCAGCTCATAGATGCCAGAGAGGAGGGGAGACTGTCGCGCATTGTTCACAGAGACTTCAGGGCCACAGAGCGACAAATCATCCGCAGCTACAACAGTGGTAATCAGGACAATGTGTCACAGCACACAGTTCCTCTCAGCCTTCTACACATGCGTAGCCGAAGACCCAGCCGGGTCCCCATGCTCACTGCACATCATTGCCAACAACGCATAAAATGGGCCCAAGATCATCGAAATTGGACCGTGGATGATTGTGGCCTGGTCTGACGAATCAAGATTCCTGGTGTATCACGCAGACGGTAGAGCGCGGAAACGCCGATTACCAACGGAAACTATGGAAACTGGACGCACTCTTGGGGGGAAACAGGCCGGCAACGGCGGTGTTATGCTGTGGGCGATGGTTTCCTGAGACACTTTAGGCCCCATTATCCCAGTAGCACAATCCCTGACAGCTGTCAGGTATCTGAACATCGTTGCTGACAAGTTCACCCATTCATGGCAACTGTGTTCCCTGCTGGTGATGACCACATTACCAGAATCGTCAAGGAGTGGTTCGCCGGACATGCTAGTGACTTTCTGTTAATACTTTGGCTTCCAAATTCACCTGACATGATCCCAATCGAACACTTGTGGTTCCACATGGAAAAGCGGGTTCGCACTAAATCACCACCACCCCGAAATGTACCGGAACGGGATGACCTGATGTTGTCATTATGATACCAGATACCGAAGGGTACCTATCGCCACCTCACCGAATCGATGTCTTCCCGAGTGTCCACTGTTTTGCGGGCTAAAGGGAGTCCTGTAGCTTATTAGGTAGGTGGTCATAATGTAATGGCTCATCGGTTTATAACTGAGATATAATTGGTGTATTTTGGTGTCATTAATTTCAACGGTTGCCGAACTACGAAGTAAAAGAAAAAGCAATGAACTTGGAACAGTTTTTCAACTGATGGTAGAACTCTAATCTTTGGGATGCCCTTTCAACAAAAATACAGGCATGAATGGACTTGTGAAAGAATTTGTTTTGTGCACCGCAATTCTATTTTAAAAAATGAAATTGAAGTTTTGGCATTTTTTTTACTGTACAAAAATATGAGACCAATATTTAGGTTATTTGCCAAACATTTACGTATTTTTGCATAAGTCGCACAATGTGAGATGTAGAACACGTTTGTGGATGTTCATTTAGTTGCTTTTCGGAAACACAATGTTATAATAACTCAATAATACGAATTTTTGATTATCTGGGCAAATTTAAGGGCCAGCTATTTAATAGAGGATCGTTTTTAATCTATTTATTAATATATTTGAACAGCAAGAACAATTCTCTTTTCTAGGTGTAATATACCACCACTACATCAAAAGTTTTGAGCTTTCGCTGCCACGGGCAGCTTCTCCAGGTTGAGGAACATAAACCACAACATAATCTGGAAAAGGAACTCAAACTTAAAAACAAAATTGTAATATGGGGCGTGCAAAATTCGCGCTAACCAGATTTTATCATGGCTCGCGCTGTAAGTGACGTTTCTGAATGTTGAGAATCTTGTGCCAAATAGGGGAGATGTCCGTGGTAACTTTTGTGTTCGACGTAACGTCGCACGTTAAAATTTCAATAGATTCTCTGATAGCCGTAGCTCTGGGCCCATCGTAGGGAGATAGCCTCCGCATGCTACTCCAAAGAGGAGTGGCTCCTCTGGATGTAGCGTCTCTGGCAAGAGCTATGGTCTACTTCATCTTTTCAACGTCTCTTTGGTGCTCTAGCTAGCGAATTCTGAAAGACCGTTTGGTAATTCCTATGTATAGCCCCGTTGACGCGTCTGGGAATTGCAAGGGAATCCCATACACACCTGCTTGATTACCCAATTAAATTCTGTCCGATGTCACCGAAAGAAGAAGGACTAGAGGTTTCGAGGTTCTAAGCGCGACACCAAGTTTATGCCTCTTTAGGGCATTCTTTAGTGTATAAGCAACGCTCGGGACATAAGGGGTTGACCCCAAGAATCTTTCTTGTTGCTTCAGTTTGATGCGCGTCACATTTGTCGTTGCCTTGCATCTTGCTTTACGGATGATTCCATCCATATGTTTTATGTCATAGCCTGCAGCTAAAGCAAGGTTCTTCTGATTGACTATTTCATCGTTGATGTCTGCCTGTTTAGACACCAGGCACGATATGCGTGGTGACGAAAAAGTTCATACTTATGTGACATGGGTCCCACGGAAGTTGGCATAATTGGATTATGTACGTGTGAAGACTTGTTAAAAACTTTAGTGCTTATTTTTCCGGAATCTTCTATCGAAAGCAGGACTTCCAGATATGGGAGACAGCCGTTCACTTCATATTCTACGGTGAACTTTAAGTCTTGGTGGGAGGAGTTCAGCTCAGTTATGATATTTTGCAGTGCTGTTTTCCCATGCTTCCACACGAAAAATATATCAATACACACAGTTGACGTGGATTAGGAACATCAAACAGAAGTCATCGCTCTTTCCACGTTTATAAGTGAGTCACAGAAGAATTCTCATCGGCCGCCACCGGGAATCGAACCCAGGGTCTTCCAGTTTCGCGCCGAACATGCTACCACTGCACCACAGCGGCCTCGAATTCCTCCAGACTCACATACTACTAACTACCAAACCACATGGCAGGTTGCCGTGACTCACTTATAAACGTGGGAAGAGCGATGATTTCTGTTTTATGTTCCTAATCCACGTCAATTGTCTGTAATAATTATTCATTCGCCTCCTAGTTATTTGTTCAGTTGCTGCTTACCATCTTTGGTGAATCTCCAGAATTGTGCGGTACTCCAATGAAGCAATCTGCCATGTGGTTTGGCAGTCAGTCGTATGTGAGCCTGGAGGAATTCGAGGCAGCTGTGGTGTAGTGGTAGCATGTCCGGCGTGAAACTGGAACACCCTGGGTTCGATTCCCGGTGGCGGCCGATGAGAATTTTTCCGTGACTCACTTATAAACTTGGAAGGAGCTATGACTTCGGTTTGAAAAATATATCGTCGGCATATCTTAGCAAAAGACTTGGGGTAAATATAAGACTTGTACAAATATATCAATAAATAGATTATTATTATTAGAAGGTGTACTCTGAACCCCTCTGTATCTCAACGGGGATCGTTCTTACTGGATTTTATCTTATCTTATGGAGTTCCTTGCTCATATCTCTCATTTTGTTTGTCTCCGGACAGGCCAGATTAACCAGATGCGCCCGTAACCATTGTATGACGCCTTAACCATACGTGCTTATGCAATTTCATTTTGTCCGTCTGCGCATCTATTAGTCCTATCTGTAAATTCTTCTCCACGGATGAGTAACACCGAATTAGCATATATAACTTGACCCTGGAGGACGTAAGTACACTTCTGCACAGAGAAAACATCACACCATGAAAGAACGCTCGAAATGAAAAGAAACTTTCCACACATATACAAGTAGGTGGGGAAAAAGTGATTTAACTTTTGAAGAATTGCATGAATGCAAAGGTTGAAGAGACAGCAATATGTAGCCTAAGGTACCTCTGTCAATATATGGTTGACCTGTGTCCACAATTCGTCGATATTGCGAAGGGCTGCAGAGGCGTTAACTCGTCTGCCAACGATGTTCCACGCGCTCTCTGTTCGGGAGACGCCTTGGAATCTCACTGGCCAGGGCATCACCTGGTTACCTTGTAAGCACTGTCTGCTGATGTTGGCATTGCCTCGGCGGGCATTATCTTGTTGTAATATGGCACGAATGATGCCACGTGGGTACGGCAACAAGATGGACTGCAGTACCTCCTCGACGTATCGTCGTGCTGTCGTTGAAACCACTATGCATACGAAGGGTGAACTGCTATTGAAACTGATTCACACCACCCACCTGAGAATTCGTGGTCGTGTACAGAATCATCATATAAAGCATGGTACCAATGTTTACAGCTCTACGTCCATTTTAACATTTTAGGGGAGAATCTCCCCCAAAGTTCACTGACCTACTCGAGCGGTCCAGAATATAAAAATACGGAAGTTAGGGTAGGGCCTCCCAACCCACGCACCTTGGATCTCTCTTACAGACGTCACCAAATTTCTGGGGGGAAAGGCATACCCACAAGTAGAGTCTACCACTCAACACAACATGAAGCATGGAAATTGTGAGCAAATAACTTACCTTGAACACTTTGTTTCCTCTCTTAGAAACCTGTGTGTGTGGGGGGGGGGGGGGAGGAGTATTCACTCCACTTTCCTGAAAATTCGTGGTCGTGTACAGAATCGTCATATAAAGTATGGTTCAAATGTTTACAGCTCTGCGTCCATTTTAACAGTTTGGGGGAAAGCCCACCAAAGCTCACGAACCTCGCGGACGCTTCAGGGGGAACATTCCAGGTACACTGACCGACTCTAGCGGTTCAGAATATAAAATTACGAAAGTTAGGGACAGCCCCCCCAGCTAAAGAGTATCGGATCCCTCTTACAGACTTCACCAAATTTCTGAGGGAAGGGCATACCCACAAGTAGAGTCTGTTACTCGATACAACAGTAAACACGAAAAATCCGGACAAATTCCTTTCGTTCGGCTTATACAAATCTCCGTCCTGCGATCCCCGAGGGGCCCAAAGACACCGATGACCCTAGAGGTGCCATGGACCTGCAGAACAATGTAAAGTACCCTAAGAATAAATCAATGCAATGTACAAGAGCGAAATTTAACACAGCAAGAGCAACGGAGAGGCAAAGGCCCCCACCCTCCTGAACCACTGGATCTCTCAAAAAGACTTTACCGGGGTCCCGGGAAGGAGCAGGCATGTCACATGGAACATGAAAAATTCACAAGTTATACAACATTCAAAATCGTAAAGGCAGCCCACCCTCGAACCATCATCCCGAAGTACTTTTTCAGGTTGGAGTGCTCAAAGACAAACTCCAAAGTATTTCACTGAGAGGGGTCGATAAACGACGAATTCGCCGACGACAAATTGTTATAGTCGACGAATTTTCTCGCGATGAATTTGCCTGCGACGAATTGACAATCCAAGTTGCGCCGTGGATTGTTGGCTCCATAGCATAAAGCGAACGCACTCGGCTTGTTATCGAGAGTTCTGGGGTTCGATCCTAGCTAGCGGTGTCGAAATACAATTTTTCGGTTGCTGTGTGTTAATGAAAGAAAAACGTGCGAAGAGCGATTACTTTGTCTACACGTATTTGGAAGTTTTTCGCCTACAATGCTCACTGTTTTTTCACTTCAGGTGTAACTATAGATTCTGATTTCCACTTTGTGCCTGCTTCTAAATGCCACATTTCAAGCTTCTTTTCGTGTCTATGATTTTCAGCATAAGGACTATTTTGCATATATTTACTGTATTTGCATACTCAGCCGTTATGCCAGGAGACGTAAATGTATATTTCTATTTCAACCTTTATTTCTGCTTTGGAGAATTCTGTGGTAAAAACATTTTCTAGTAGGATAACAGACACTAAGAAAATCTTTTCTCTCACACTTCTGGCTTAAAATAATGCACAGTTTTTCGTTAGACAACGTAAATATGTATTTAATTTTCCTAGCTGTCTACGCTTCTGAGAATACTTTTTGAAAATTTCTATTCGTGTGGGATATCTTCCACTACGAGAAACATTTTTCATATACCCAATAAGTTTTTGTAATACTGTATGGTGGCGTATAGGTGCGAATTTCCATTTGAAACTAAGTTATCTAAAAATATTCGCTTTCCAAAGCCTGCTCGAAAAATTCCAGCACCGGTGGCCATTTACTTCGATGAACATTACGTATGTTACAATACAAATTTGGAAGATGTGAATCCGTTTATTGGTGTAAATATGACATGGATGTTAAGTCAGGTAATATCCGAAAACTTGAAAAATTTCGTCATCCTGGAGCGGAAATCGAACCCGCGTCTCCCGGATAGCGCCCGAGTATGCTATATATTCAAATTAATCGGAAACTTGAAACTTGGTCATTCTGGGTGGTGTAGTGGTTAGCATACTTTGGCGCTATCCGGGAGATGCGGTTCGATTCCCGCTCCAACACCACGAAATTTTCAAGTTTTCGGATATTATCTGACTTAACATCCATTTCATATTTACAATAATAAACGGATTCACATCTTCCAAATTTTTATTGTACAATGGTGCAATCCCGTATTTCATTCATTGATATTCTGCGCCTCCGGGCAATCGCGAGAATGAATTCTAAACCTCCAGATTCGCTATATATGAATGCCGATTGCTTCGATTAGCGAATCCTGTGATGGTTATATTCAAATTAATCGGAAACTAGAAACTTGGACGTTGAGTGGTATAGTGGTTAGCATACTCGGGCGCTATATAAGAGACGCGGGTTCGATTCTCGCTCCAGGACGACGAAGTTTCCGGATATTATCTGACTTAACAACAATGTCATATTCACATCTTCCAAATTTGTATTGTACAATGGTGTAATCCCGTATATCATTCACTGATTACGTATGTTGTTAATTCAAAGAATGCACAGTTTCCTCATAGGGATTAAAACGTATATTGTTTTCATCGCCATCTCGCTTGTAAGAAGCCTATTCGAAGCATTATTTTTCTATTCCTTAAGTTCGATCACTAGGTACATTTTCGAAATATATTCTGCTTTCTTCCAGTTCGGCTGTTAAGTAGCGGAAATGCATATTTGCATCTAAAGCCGTAACTTCCCTTACAGGTATCGATTGAATGAATTACTCTCTTGCATCGGGTACGAGCCATTTGTATATTTCTATTTGTGACAATGTATTTATGTTTCTGAATAATAATTTCCAAGAGCTGTGGTTCTCGGAAAACGTGCTGAACTGGAACAACCTATCTAGAGTACCGAGGCAATTGTTATTTATTAAAATGTGAGATACGTGAGATCAAACGATAGAAACTAATTTCTTTATACTCGAGGCAGAGGAAGCTAGCTTCCACTGCTCTTTGATACAATGGAAGCTAGCGGGAGTCTTTTCACCCGAAAGTTCACTCGTAATATTCCAGCATTTCTCCGCACTAATGGAATGAAATGTGGCGCGGACCGTTCCAAAATCCCCGAGGGTGCGCAACCATGACGGCAGACAAAAAAAATGGAAACCCACTGATCCTTTCGTCAGCGACTTCACCCTCAGGGAAAAAAGAGCAGGGCTTAGTGCTCCCCAAACTACCTGACTCTCTATACCCTTACACCCTCAGTAAAACTTTCCCCGGTATAGCCTCTCTAACGCACTAGGCCGAGTGAAAAAAGTGACAATGACGAAGCCAAAACGCGAATATCTGTATTTTTTGGAAACGCGACCGAAACTGAGATCTTCAGTTTTTAATGTACGTACGTACAACGTTTTGAACATCTACGGATTTTTAAGTACGAGTTCAAGCTCGAATACGAGCTTTTACACTGGAGCTATATTATGCAGCAGAAGTGCACACACCGGTGCCTTCCGCTCCATAGTGAGGTTAGCCTTGCTGCGAGTGAGTATATAGGGGATTCTCTAGATTTTGGATTAAACTTAAAATAAAAAAGTGGTGTCCGCTTATGCTTTCACACGCTTGCCCGGCAATTGTGATGACATGGGAGTCACCATATATCATTGGAATGATTTTCGATACAGGCTTGCACAATTCGCTAACTGTGGGCTGTTTAAACGTGGTCTTGAAACAATCTCTCTCCAGTAGAATGCAACGTCCTAATTCAGGGATGTACATGATCAGCAATGATGCAGACGAGTTGAAACGTCTCCGAATTGTCAGGGCCATCCAACATGATGCATGGAACAGTGCGGCATAAGGAAGAAGAAGTCCTTGAAAATTAGTACAGCCCCTCGCGCATTCTGCAGTTTGGGCGCATTGTTTCGTAAGATTTCCTTTCTAAGCTTCTCATACTATTATTAAATAATATGTCCTGCATTCGTCTACCATATTATACGTCTTCAACGATTTAATGACCATTATCGCTGTTTACGACACTACTGCAGACAAAGTTGTTTGTATGGCTTGTAGACTCACGGATCGCCTTATAAGTATATAGAAAGCTTACTTGAGGTTCCCACTTGCTGTGTTGGTGGATACGTGATCCTCTCACTCGGTACTATGGGCGTTGTTTGCCGAATGTAATATCGCCTTCCGTTTATTAGGTGCAGCGGTAGCATAAGTTTGCGGGCCTGATGGTTAACTATGTTCTTTAGTTGTTTTGAGTTTAACGACCACCATGCGCAATTGCAAGTGCTGTAAGCAGTTCGTCCCTAATTTGAGTCCACTAATTTCAGGGAAGAGAAAGAGCCAGTGACGTAAGGCTAACACACTACCAGTACCTCATCCTGGACTTGAACGCGGGCCCACTTCGGACGAATGATCAAAAACCAGCGCTTAGACCAGTGCAATGCCATGGATGCGAAGTAAGGCTTTTGTGCGATCAACTGATGTTTTACGTAATAAGTTTCCAGAACTGTGTTCTTTAAAACACATCTGTGCTTCACGTTGTTGACTTAGTCGTGGTACAATCGAGAAACTACCTTCGTCGATTCAACAATAGCTTTAAAAGATGTCCCGCAGCACGAGAACTTATTTTCATGCTTCTGGTGGCTTGTTAACCCGTACGGCATTCTCATTGTACAGCTGTAATTATGGAGTTAGCAATTAGTTAATTAAAACAGCTGATTTTTCTATGAGTTTGGCAGAGCAGTGGACTATTCGCCGTTCCCGCTGGTGTTGAAAACCAGGGGAAAATGGGTCGTTTCTTTAAAACGGGCTGCTGCCGGAATAGTGATCTTCCTTTTATAAATGGAATTTAAGTGTCATTTCATTCCCACTTTGCTGAGCATTTTAGTAATTTTACTCCAAAGGATTAAACAAAAATCAAAAAATATAAAGATAAAAGAAGACCTTAGTACTAAGAAAATATCGAAGAACCCCATGCAGTGACTATCCGCAGGATATATACGCAGTGCGTCAAAGAATTTTTAAGACTGGCGCTAGATTTCAGCCTACGGTGACGTCACCAGTGTAATCGCGAATGCGTTATAAACCATGACCATCTGTTTGCTTTCTGTCAAAAGTACTGCGCAGTTGTTAAAGTAACTCAAACGAAACGGGCGTTCATTAGAGAAGTAAAATTTTTTCCATGTTGAATTATTAAGATGGAACAAAGGGCTGTTATTAAATTTAACGCAAAACTTGGTAAAAGTGCCTCGGAAACGTACCAAATGATGAAACAAGTTTACGGTGAGTTTTGTTTAAGTAGATCAAATGTTTTCCTGTGGCACAAACGTTTTTTGGACGGAAGAGAGACGCTACAAGATGATAAGCATACCGGAAGACCAAGTTCATCTAGAACACCTGAGATTATTGAAAAATAGCGTGATTTTGTGGAAAACAATCGATGTGCATCACTAAGAATGACGGAAGAGTCTTTATACATCAACAAAGGAACGATTCGAACCATCGTGCACGAAGATTTGGGCAAAACAAAAGTCTCTGCTAAATTTGTTCCACACACGTTAACCAATGAACAAAAATCAAGGAGAAGTGCACATTGCAGAGACATCATTTCAGCCACTGAAAATGATCCAAACTTCTTAAAATCGATTGTTATTGGTGATGAAACATGTTTTTTTCAATATGATCCTAAAACAAAGCGATAAAGTGCAGAATGGAAGTCAAAAAACTCGCCACAAGCCAAAAAATCAAGAAAAGTTCCATCGAAAATCAAAACAGTGCTCATTACGTTCATCGATAATAAGGGTATTATCCACAAAGAATTTGTTCCAAGTGGACAAACAATTACTGGTGAGTTTTATTTAAATGTTTTGAGGTGTTTGATGGGCAGAATTCGTCGCATTCGTCCAGAATATTGAGATGAAAACAGTTGGTGTTTGTTGCACGATAATGCACCCAGTCACACCTCACTTCTTGTTCGCAGATTTTTGGCAAAAAATAACGTCTGTGTGTTGAATCATCCACCGTATTCGCCTGAATTAGCACCCTGCGACTTTTCTTTGTTCCCAAAACTTAAAATGACGTTAAATGGGTGTTTTATTTATGATATTTCGACCATACAAATAGCTTCGACGCGTGCTTTGGAGGCAATTCCGCAAAGTGAACTGGAACAGGCATTCGAATTATTATTAAATCGCTGTAACAAGTGTATTGAAGCCGGAGGGACTTATTTTGAATAACAAACTACCGAAACAAATTATAATTTCTTATTTCTATTTCATTTTACAGACCCAGTCTTAAAAATTCTTTGACGCACTGTGTATATATCTTCTTTGTAAGATCAAAAAACATGTAATAGAAAATGACGATATGAAATTGAAAGGCATACAATAAGCCTCATGTAATGTTATATGCCCCTGTATTCCTTTACAATGCGATTTAATATTTTTCTCATTAGGCGAACAGTGCGGGATACTTTGCTCGGCTTAACCATTCGTAGTGCTTTTATATAGACGGCATTAAACCAAGTAAAGTATGTTTTCTTTTCAAAGCAGCAACTCATGTCCTTGAGGTCCAAATTTCATCTATATCTACTACATAAAAAGCTCATTGTTTTAATCTTTATTAGGACAGTCTATGTTTTGCTTGTGCTGACAAATAATAACAACAACAAAGCACATAAACTATTAGACACAAGACACCAGACACCAACATCATCATGCCCCTGAAGCTCCTCCCCCGCACAGCAAGAAACCATTTCAGCAAAAATGTCTTTCTATGTCCTTCTGTAGTGTTTCTTTCATTATTGATTTATTCAGAAACATGAGTATATAACTTGGTTATGTGCTAATTTCGCCATCTTTGTTGAACACAACTTACTAAGGAATTTCACTCATTCTTACACATCTGAAGACATTCAAAAAAAAACGCATATCTATATATATATAAAAGTGAAAGTTTGTATATTTGTTTGTTTGTCCGCTATATAAATCTACAGTTTTCAACTTAGAACCACCAAATTTGGCATACTATTTCATTGTACTCTAACTTAGACCGTAGACGGTTTTGGGAAGGGGTTGGAGCCCGGGGGCCAAAGGGCCCCTATACAAAATTTTCGTAAAAAGTTCTACAGTTTTCAATTTACAACCACCAAATTTGGTATATTATCTCATGATACTCTGACTTAAACCGTAGGCAGTTTTTGGAAGGGGTCGGAGACGGGGAGTCAAGGGTGCACCCCATACAGAATTTTCATTATTTCAATTAAAAATTCTACAGTTTTCAATTTAGAACCATCAAATCTGATATACTATCTTATGGTACTCTGACTTAGACCGTATACGGTTTTGGGAAGGAGTCGGAACCCGGGGGCCAAAGGGTCCCCATACAAAATTTTCGTGAAAAGTTCTACCGCTTTCAATTTAGAAACAACCAAATTTGGTATATTATCTCACGATACTTTAACTTAGACTGTACACGGTTTTTGGAAGAGATCGGAGCCCGGGGAGGTTAAGGGGCCCCCATACAAAATTTTTGAGAAAATGTCTACAGTTTTTAATTTAGAACCACCAAATTCCGTATACTTTCTCATGGTACTCTAACTTAGACCGTAGACGGTTTTGAGAAGGGGTCGGAGTACGGGGTCAAGCGGTCCCTACACAAAATTTTCGTAAAATCTACAGTTTTCATTTTAGAACCACCAAATTTGGTATGCTATGTCATGGTTTTTTGACCGTAGACGGTTTTCGGAAGAGGTCGGAGCCCTGGGTCAAGGGGCCCCCGTACAAAAATTTAATAAAAAGTTCCGTTTTTTAGTTTTACGCTAGCTTTCACCACCAACAGGCTGCTCCATCAGGCAGAAATATAATGTTATGTAAATAGAGAGTTCCAGATATTCAAAATTCAAACTGATAAACAAATGGATGATCAATGGCACTGTCAAGTCGCATGCACTCGACATGACATAAGTTTCTCAGAAGCGCACGTCAGATGTACTGCAGTTCCATAAATGTCTCCTCGAAGGTAAGCATTACCATTCCTGTTCCTTTCTTTTTTGTTTCGTTAAAGTAAGTTAACCAAATCGAATTTTTTTCTTTCCTGGAGCCACCACATCCTGCAAATCAATTGACACTGTCACAGAAGCAGCACATTCAGTTCTCTACCCGACAGAGTTCCTCAACTCTCTGGAGACACCAGGTATGCCTCCCCACAATTTGCTTTTCAAAAAGGGTGCGCCAATTATGCTGCTAAGAAACTTAGATCCACCAAGACTTTGCAATTGAGCCAGGCTTCGAGAATTTGTTCGCGCACATCATCAAAGCAACAATTCTGACTGGCTGTGCAAAAGGGGAAGATGTCTTCATTCTGAGGATTCCACTGATTCCCACAGATATGTCGTTTGACTTCAATCGTCTGCAATTCCCGATTCGTCTGGCCTTTGCCATGTCCATCAACAAAGCGCAAGGCCAGTCATTGGCGGTGTCTGGCATTAATTTGGAGGAAACCTGCTTTTCACACGGACATGTCGCCTGCTCAAAGGTTGGAAATCCTAAAAATCTCTATATTTTGGCTCCCAATGGAAAAACCAAAAATATTGTTTACCAAAAAAGCAATAACCTAAACAAATTAAAATAAATTTACTGGAAAATTACAGGAATATATTTTTCATTCATAAAATTTCACCAGCTGAACTTGGTGATTCCACGAATATTTACCCGGGAAATACCAGGTACCCCTGATAGTACTGTATGAAACGCAGCACGTCGATATTGATAATATGCCTACACATACATGCAGGCAGGCTAGCCCATATTTGGGCTCGTGCAGATTGTTTTATCTGTAAAAAAACAAAAGAAAATAAACACAAAGTTTGAAATGAGAGAGAAAAAAAGAAAAGAACGAAAAAGTAACTCTTTCGTTTTTCATTCTTTTTCAGTGGAAATCTTCCGGTATCGTGGTTTTTCAAAAATGTGATTAACACCTGATATGGGAACTCGCTGTAGTTTAATACGAAAAAGAATAACCAGCGGGCGGCTGTTCTTTAAGAATCAATTAAAGATGGTGGTGGTATTAATTTTTTTCTTTTTTTGAACTTAAGTCAAACTCAAAGGTAAGTACAAAGCAAAAATTCATTATTGCCCATTTGTTTTCCAACAGCGTTGCAATGCTTCTTTAAAATAATGTTCCGCATGCGTGTATGACCTTAAACTACAGCTTTCTCATTCCACTTAATACATCTGGATCAAAGCGATTGCACTTTTGTAAAAGTTACTGATTATTATTAAAACAATTTCCATCATTTATGCAATTTTTTTAGCCCTGATGACGCGACTAATATCAAGAACTACAAAGTTGCATTGTATTACTGTATTATACTCGTGTCATTTACTCATATGCTGCCACAGTGGAATCTTTTTCCTGGCGATGTCATATTTTCAGGGAAAGAAGTTGGATGATTACAGCACGTGTTGCTAAGGAGTGCCCTAAGAAAAATCTCCAGCGCAGTCAAAAAACGCGTGTAAAACGGAGCGCCGTTGGCGAGCAGTGCTCAGAAACCTGCATTTATGGAACTTTCATGTGTAAGCTACTGCCCACAAATCTCTCATGATAATAGTTCACACCTAGCGATAACTGTATAGGTGCTTAAAGTACAAAGTTATATTCCAGAAGACTTGAAACAGGTACTCTAGAGCACTCAGTTTTCTTATATGTTTTCATCGGGTGGTAAAGGCAGGAGGCTATTTGTTTACACTGTCTCAACTGTAAAGCTATGTTGTCGTAGTGCATACGCATGGGAGCGTTTTTCTTACTATAAGATAGGACGGCATGCATTGTTTTCACCGGGAACTTGGGATATACATCGGCTTTTTCAACTTCCCAATTCTTGCATTAATAAATGCTGCGGTTGACAGTCACTTGTTTCACCGACATCAGTCACACGGCAGTCTCCTGTGGCTTGGTTTGCAAGAAAACAACGTGCCTCTAACGGTCTGGGAAGACACGTGAGAAATTGCTTCTGGTGGTCAGCATAGCAAAATCCGAGTCTGTTCGACGAAAACGAAATGATCGAATGCGAAATTATCGAAAGCGAATTAATAGAATACGAAATAATTGAAAACGAAATCATAGAACGGTGGTTAATCACTGGGCAAGTTTACGAAAGTTTAAACTCTAGGCAAAATCATCTGATGCAAAATCATTGAAAACGAAATTATAGGACGATGGATTCATTGTAGTAGCAGTTTTCCGAAAATGGAAGTGTAAGCAAGAGAAATCCTCTCCTGAGAGGAATAGGGATAATTCAGACGACCGTACTGGGAGTTTCCGCTAATTGGTTACTAGCACGAATTGAACGAAGTTTTCTAATATATTTATTTTTTTAATTTCCCTAATTTACCAGATATTCTAAACATACCAGTTTTTTTTATTGGATGATTACCTGGAATTTTTGATTTCTTTTAAACAACTCAGTAATATTTAATAGATCTTTGACATGTCATTCAAAATTAAAATTAAAAACAATTTACAGTTTTTAGGAGAAATTAAAAGCACTAAAAGTTTTAAGATACATTAAGAAATTGAAAACACTAAAACGTTTTTTAGAAGAGTCCACGTACTTTGAACTGCTGAAAATCAAATTCACTGTATAAATACCACACATGAAATAAATTTAAACAAAAACTGCATCTGGAGAATGTTTTCAAAACTCTCAAACTACTGTAAAATTCATACAATATTCGAAAATGTTTACATCATTTCAAAATTTTTAATAAAAGTCTTTACAGTGGCAAATATTCTAATAAGCAAATTAGACATTCTAAAAATAAAAAAATCTTCTTTGTCCCTTATCCCAAATAAAAGTACATGCTTCCCTCTGATACAGAAAAGAGTTCATACCGAACACTATATTAATGATAAAAAAAATGTTTAAAATATTTACATCACCTGTTGCCGCAATTAATTTTTGATTAAACTGAAAACACAGAACAGGAGGTCGAAATATTTTTTCCTTTTCTTAAGTGGCTCTTCGCACCTCATCCACACTCTGCTTCATTTGAATTCCAAAGTGAACTTCCTGTTTCTGAGGTGCACCGCGCAAATTTTGTTCTAGAACCCTTTGTTCCATCCTTCAACGTTGTTGGTTTTTGGGAGACCCTGGAGGACTTTCAAACAGTTCTCCTTTTTGTGTTTAAAAAGTGGGGAACGGCGGTCTCCACAGTCTGGTCGACTATCCATTTATCCCCGAAGTAATATACCACAGATTGTTTTTCATAGGAGAAAATTTCACTCCTTCAAATGTGGCTACAACTTCTGTACAAGGCACAAACACTATTATAAGAAACAAACGTAGATTTAAGGCAAAGTTGGCGTCATTTTTTTAAATACCTTTTAAGCCATTTGCTTGGTTACTTCTCCAAACTGATTGGATAAATTGGAAGAAGCGACCACGGCGCTTTATTAGCGAAAACTCAGATCTGATGGATGAAGTTTGACGTTTCAAAATCCATAAGAAAGGATTTGGAATTCCACACTCCAGCCAACTCCTTCACTAGTCTTAAAAGTCACGTGTACGTGTTAATCTTTTTATTTGCAAGAAGTGTATATACAAGAGGTTCTGAGATATTGACCTCAAATCCATGTGTAGTGTACACTTGCTAAAAATAGAGGTGACACTATTCCGAATGTTTCACCTTCGTACCAAGGGTCTGACGGAAAAGAAACTATAAATTTTCCATACAAATGGCCGGAGTGACTAAGAAAATTTAATTCCTCTGATCAGTACTCATAAGTTACAAATCTTCTACTTCACTTATATTCCTGTACTCCTTTACAAAGAACAACTTCACTACGCGAAAGAGGGACAGCGGGTCCTCCATTTTTCTTTGATCGTGCATACTTTATGATTCACTTTCGGTTATGACTTAAATAACTTATATTTGGGATAGTGCTGATTGAATCGTAATGTTTCTGCGACACTTTGGATAAATCCTGAGGACATAGAGGACAGGATGAAGTCAGGGATGTCCCAGGTATTTACCGTTTGACCGCGAATCTATGAAAAATACTTTCCTGCTTCGATTTCGACTGCATCTCCTGTATGATTAAGTTCATTCCTTTCATAAAGTTTTCTCCCAGAGTTATTAATCAGCTGCCCCACTTATATCTGTAATACACCAACATTTTCTTCAGACTATTTCTTGCGCCCATTCTCTCTGTAGCATACGAGTAATTGTTTTTCAAAAAAGTGTTTAAACTTTCTTTCTTCATTCACTCCTCATGCAATTTAACGCCATTACCCTTCTTTTCGCAAGAATGATTTGAAACTTCTATGACAGTACTTAGTAGATTAAATCATATATTTTTCCATAGATGAGGGGGGGTATTAACTTATATTTGGGATAGTGCTGATTGTTACCAGTCAGGAAACGGATTCACTGGTCATGTGGGAAGTAAATATCGTTGAGAAAGGGTATTAAAGAGGTGAAGAAAGTTTGAGTAGTCAAGACATAATAGACTGGAGAAGGGACTTTCTTACAGGAGGACTTCCCTGTACTCTTTCAATGGCCTTTTTCCCTAAATAACAATTATTTATAATTTGTAATAATTTAAAATAATGATATAATCATTTATAATAACAATGTAATAATATAGTAATTTATAATAAAAATATGACAATATAATCATTTACACAGTCGAGTCACTTTATTGTGACTACCTCCTACTTTTGACGTCAACAGCGCATAGCCAATGAAAGAAGGCACATGTCGTGGGATGGCTTGAAGGTTATGTAAGGTGTATCGTAGGCATTCTGAAAACATATCCCTCGTTGCTCTCATGAATAAAAGGGGCTATTTATCAGATTTGCAAAAAGGAATGATTATCGGCTTTCGGGGCAAGGTTGGCAGTATTTCTGAAACAGCGCAGTTTGTGAACTGTTCGCGTGCTGCTGTAGTTAAAGTGTATCCTGATTAGAGAAATGGCATCATTGCGAGCAAACAAGCGATATAGAAACTGCGGAGCACCACGTGCCATTTATGTGAGAGATGAACTTCGGCTTCGAAGGTGCGTGAGGGCCGATCGACAAGCTACAGCGAAGCAACTCACTGGCCGAATCAACCAGGGGGCTACCGGAAGTGTGTCTAAAACGGCAGTTCAGCGAACCCTGTTGCGTATGAGGCTCCGATGCAGACGGATGGTCACTGCACCTATGCTAAAGAAGGTGCATCCGCAGAAAATGCTTACATTTGCACGGCAGTATCGGAATTGGACCTCCGCTGATTGGCAAAGGATTACCTTCTCCGACGAGTCACGTTTTCTGCTTCATTGAACGGATGGACGTTTGCGTATAAGGCAAGAAGCATCGGAGAACAAACACTCTTCAACCATTGCTGGAAGAACACGAGCTGGTGGGGTCAGTGTTATGGTCTGGGGAATGTTTTCGTGGCATTTCCTGGGTCCACTCATACCTGTGGAAGGCACTATGGATCGAATTCGTTATGAATCCATCCTTGCAGACCACGTACACCCATACATGCTGATTTTCTTCCCTGGGGCGGATGGGATCTCCCAGCATGACAATGCGACGTTTCACACAACTAGAAATGTCCGAGAGTGGTTGGAAGAGCACATGAAGACTTCAAAGTACTTCCCTGGCCCCCTAATTCCCCAGACCGAAACCCAATTGAGCATGTGTGGGACCACCTCGATCGTGTTGTTAACTCTATGGATTCTCCACCACGCACCCTCCAGCAGCTGTCAGATGCACTGCAGTCAGCATGGCTCCACATACCTGTGAACACCTTCCAGCACCTTACTGAGTCACTCCCAGCCCGTCTTTCTGCTGTCCACGCTGCACACCCGGCGGTTACTCTGCATATTAGTTGGTGGTCACAATAATGTGACTCAACCGTGCATAATAACAATAAAATAATAATGTAATCGCCATCACCAGCAATCATGGGACAAATGCACGTAGATGCCGGCCACCAGATGGTAGCAGATTACAATCGTCTTGTATTTTTATTACCAGCGCATCGGCACTCATTTGGTAAAGCCTGTGAGGGAAGGAGGACCAGGACTAAGTGCGCCCGCAGTCGACTTCAGAGGGAACCACGCACGCGTTCGCGTCCCCACACCCATAGAGTCTGCGGAAAACCCCGGGAAAATGGCAGACTTTAGGTGGCCGACAGGACAGGGCTCGAAAACCCGTAGGAAACGTCCTCTTCCTACACTGAACACAGCACATTAGCCAAGTGTGCTATGCCAGTAGTAATAATACAATAATTTATGATAATAATCATTTATAATTTCATGATGAGCGAAGTATATTTAAAAAAATAACAATGAGTTAGCCGAGTGGTCACAGACGCTGGTTACTGCCTAGTGATCAGAGTTCGGCTCTGGTTAGAGTTCCGGATGAAGCATGGGTAATATGTTTGTTCTACGGCGCTGCGTATTTCCTTCCCTGGAACCATTAACGACAAACTGGAAAAGTGCGATGCTTATAACACTTAGAGTAGTCACTCATGGTGGTCTTTAAACCACGAAATAGAAGAAAAAAGTGACTATGTGCATTTTATGGTTAATACTAAGAAAGTTGATAGTACAACATTCCAAGTTATTAAACGAATTTATCGAAAAAATTAATCGTTTCGGTAAACATTCATAATTTTCTAAAAAGTTGTCTTTTGATAAACTGCTCATTCAATGACTTCATTTTCAATTATTTCGCTTTCGATGATTTCATCCAAAAAATTGCCGGCTCTCGCAGATGTGTATGACGGACTAAATGCTATGATACAGGACTAAGGTGTCCAGAGACTTAATGTGGACTTCCTACAGAAATATAAAGATCTAAAAAAATTGTTTGTAACTATATCTAAGTTTCTATGGTGTTGAAGTAAGCAGATAACCATGACCTGCACCATCTGAATACCAGACATGCAAGGATTAATGTTCTCAATCATTGAATGTTGCAAAAGCGGCGTTCCGATTGCAATACCCAGGAACGAAAACCTGGGAGATTCTCTCACACGCCAATACCTTCTTATTTGGGGCTCAACTTGGTTATTTTCTTAAAGCAAATTACAGGAACAAATCAAAAATGCAATTTTATTAGTTAATTAATACATTAGGTGAAGTGAATTTCATAAATACAAGTCTAGGCATTTTTCTTGAACGTCAACAAACTCCATCTTAATAAACACGAAAAAACAAAAATACTTGATGCAATTTTCGAAAGTGGCAATTATGAATTACATTCCTTGAGATGAACTAAGAGCATTTGAATCAATAAACTCAAATTTGACCCATATGAGATCAATCAATACGAACATTAGTTTTACTGAAAATCTAAGGCACAATTTCATTTGATCAATGACAAATGCTTATTTTTACGTCAGTCAATGGAATCCCCAGAAATGTATTCCAAACAAAGACTCACATTGAATTATGCAGATATTATTTTACAGTATCAAACTTAGAAATAACAAAAACAAAAAACTTAAATTTCCGCATCATAGGCGGTTAACGAAGCTGCCAATGGCGTTCGGCAGATTTTCGTAACACTTATGTGACTTTGAACTATGTCATCCACACCAAGGATTGTCTTGGTCGCCAGCCTCATCTGACGATGAAGACAAGTTTTCTTCTTGAAAGAGACTTTACTCATTCTGCACCACGAATTTCAAAAAATCTGAAAGTCCCATCTTCAGTGTTGCGGGCGCCAACAGTGAGCCAAGTTGTTTTCTAGTTCTTAGTCCAGGAAGAAGTTCTGCTCTCTTTTGAGCTAGTTATGGTCAGTCGGAAATGTAATGATAAACATCTCCCGAAGCAGAACCACAATTATAAGACTCTCTCTTCAATCCGGATCGCGTGTAAAACGAAGGAAAGGATCCATGACTAGTTCGTCCCTGATTGATGAAACAATCCGAATAGCATCTCTTTACTGATACCCTTGGAAAGGCTTCAAAGGTGTATCTTTCGTTAGGGGAACCTTAGCAACATTGTTGCCATTCCCGCAAAACTTCTTTTCTCAAAGTGATTTTTAAACTTCTTCCAGACGTGTTTCTCCTTTTTTTTTATTTGAGGTTTAACGAACACCGTGAGCAACTCAATGGGCTATAAGCAGTCGCCCGTCTCTAATTTAGGGTCACTGGTTCCAAGGAAGGGAGAGACCCAGTGCCGTAAGACAAGCACAACATCCATGCCTTCCCGGGATTAGAACCCGGAGCCCTTTCAGACGAATCAACAGAAGCCATCGCTTAGACCACTGCGCCACCAGGGCGACAAGACATTTTCAGATGGACATCAGTAGTTGTTTTACGGGTTCCCTCCATTGCAAGTTTGTCTGCGACTTCATTTCCTTGGAATCCTATGTGTCTTTTCACCCCGAAAAATTGTATTCTATCTTAAAGAAGGATCCAAGTTATTTTATTTTCTTTACCAATTCCAGTTTAGGATTGAAACTGATTATTGCTTTCAAAGCCGCCTGACTGCCTGAGTAAATTTATAATGGATCTAAACTTGAATTTTTTAGTGACCATGACATGGCTTCCTTTACTCCTATCAATTCTGCCTCCTGGAACACTGTAGAATCCTAAATTTCTTCAGGTATTTTCCTTCATTTCAAAATATGCAAAAAAAAAAAAAATGCCTGCAGCCACTCTATAATTTATTTTCGAATCATCTGTGTATATTTCTTGGCCGCTCCCTTGAGGGTTTTCAATACTCCATTTTGAGCGGAATCTTTCTCCATGGTGTATCACTGTAAAATGACTTTCCCTTTCAAGTTCCCCGGTTGATACTGAAATCCCTAAACGACAATGTCTCCTTTTCTTCTAGTTATCTAAAAGAAAGCCACTTCTTTTTCTATCACTAGGTCTAGTGAGACACAGCCCGATAGAGTTTGCAGAGCCACTGTTGAAGTTGTTCTATAGCATTTCGTTATGCTTAATATGATAACACTCTGCATGACTGTCCCGGACCACCTTGGAGCACCTTGCACCGCTGCCGTAGACTTAAATGGAATCCTCTCAATTTCTTTAGAATAGATCTGTTTCTTTACCTCTCCTCTCAGACTCATTTCATTTAAGCGGTTCACAATTTGGTTGCATTTCCTTTTGATTATTTTCAGGTGTGTAATAACCGTGAGTTTTGAGTCTAAGGTATTTCATTTCATGTAATACCGGTGAGTTTTGAGTCTCCAAGGTATTTCATTTCATGCACTGCTTTAATTGTATGTCCCTTAAATTTGCAATGTGGATGCTTTCTAATTACTCCTTTTTTGGGGGAAGGCCATTAGAGATGTCATTTCAGGGGCGAATTTCAGTTTCATGCTCTCGCTCCATTACTCCAATTTCATTATCTCTCTCTATTAAGTGACGACCTGAAGCTGATACAATTAAAACTATAATGTATCATCAGCGTATGCTTGAATTGACACATTTCCTCCCAAATCGAGCTTCAAAGCTGAGTCAACCACTAGGTTCCACCATAGTCGACCAGAGTTTGACCCATATATGCTCTATTAAGTACTTGAATGATCTATTTGGAAGAAATTCACTTGCCAGCTTCCATAAGTAACATTGGCAATTTTGTTCCCGATGGAAACGTAACACCGCTGGCCACCAGCACACTGTACTGAAAGAACTTCGTACGTCCATCGATACCAGAAACGTATGCAACCCCTTCTTTTTATTTTGTTGAAATTTATCCTTCAGGTCGGCTATAGCCGGTGTAGTTCCTGTTTCTGGTAAAAAAAAAAAAAAAAAAAACATGTTGGGTTTTCTGCAATAAATCGTCTGATAGCAAATAATACAGGATTCTATTAGTCAGGAGTTGATCTAATATCTTACTCCTAGATGACAACAGGTATGTACCAAAGGATATTCCATTGATTTTCTTTCCTTGTTAAAAATGATCAATATGACGGTTTTCCAAATTTCTGGGAAAATTCCTCTTTCCAAACATTCATTCAAGATTCCAACAAAGTATTCTGGTATTCTGGTATTAACAGAAACAGTTCTCGTGTCGCTGAGAGATCAAAACCGTCTCCTCCTGACGCTTTGCCCTTGTTTAAACTGCTTATCACTTCTTCTACCTCCCTGATAGTAAAATGCAAGTCATCTTGGGTTTCCGGAGGAATCGTACAACTCTACACTTTGTGCTGGAGAATCCCCCACAGGATCATTTTTAGGAAAATGAAAATCTACCGAAAACTCCATTGTCTCAAAAATATTTCGGGTGCAAGTTCCGTCTCTTTTCCTTACACTTTAACCGGGCTATGTAGCTTTCCGTTGCTACTTTATACGGCATCCCAAAGGGAACTGTTGGTTTCGGAGTTTTGCACCAGTTTTTCCAGGTTTATTTCTTTGAGAAATTAATTTTTAGTCTTATATGATGCTGTCATTTTCTTATAGTCTTCGTGAAAATTTAGTCTTTCACCCCAGTCGGTTTCTCTTTGAGTTTTTCGCTTTAAAATCATTGTTCTTGAACGAAGGATTTTTTACTTGGTATTCCATCAAGGAGGTTGAGTTCTTTTATGCACTTCAGTTTTTCTTGAATTCACACAGATCTCGCCTAATTTTTCACTCACCCATTTAACATGCTCATTCAAATCTGGAATTTCTTTAATTTTTGTAGGGTCTACATCTTCAAATGTCACAGATATGCTTTCCTTGAGACCTACCCATTTGAGATTATCCATAGAAAATTCCTTTCTTGTTGCTCTTCTTGGATGGCTCTCTCAAATCTCATAGGCCGGAGTCAATTGATCACTGCAAGACTCGTCATTTAATACACTCCAATTCGAAACGAATTCCAGGCCTGCTGATCTTGATAGGGTCAAGTCAATCTAGGAGGAACCTGTGGACCCTGGAATGTTGGAATGCTTTCTGGGTTATTATCTACTAACAATGAATTCCACCATTTTCCTTCCTCTTCCATCCTCCGTTTGATTTCCTCATGGAGGACGTCTTGCGTTAAAATCTCCAGCCAGCTAGACGTCTTGGCCTCCAAAACATCTAAGTACTTGCTAGATTTCGGTTAAGATCTCTTCTTTATTTTCTGAAGATGGACTATAACCGTTTATTATTAGCTAGTTCCTATCTCTGAATGGGATAGAAATTGCAATTAATTTTTTTGAAGCAAAAGTCTCCAAGGCTGATGTCCCACCGTCTATAACAACCGCAGCAACCTATGGAATCTCTTGATTATTGGGTTGTCGGAAAAGTTATGACGTAGTTTAGCCATGTTTTGCAAAGATCATTTATTGATAGAAAGAACGAAGATCAATCAATGATGTAATGCCCGTTTTGTTCAATGACCTTTTGCCATCCGTCAGTGAGCGGCAGAATGCCTTGTTCATAGAAGGACCTGTCTTTCGTGGCGAAAAACCGTACAAGATGCTGATTTACAGCCTCATCTGAATTGAACGTTTTACCACGCAAGGACTGTTGAAGAGAGCGAAACAAGTGGAAGTCTGACGGCGCAAAGTCAGGCGAGTATGCTGGGCGTGGCAGCACATACCACCCAAGCTCCAATAATAATTGACGGGTGATCAAACTCATGTGTGGTCTCGTGTTGTCGTGATGAAACACAACACCTTTACGATGAACGAGCTCTGGACGTTTCTGGATGATGGATTCGTTCAAACTATCCAATTGTCGACAGTACACATTCGAATTGATTGTTTGGTTCCGTGTTAGGAGCTCAAAAAACACGACACCTATAAATAAAATCCCTCCACACTGAGACCAGATCCTTCCGCTGATGAATGTCTGCTTTGGATGTCGGTTGAGGCAAAGCAGCACGTCGAGACCAAGACCGTTTGCGCAGCACATTGTTGTACACAATCCACTTTTCGTCACCAGTTATCAGCCGCTTCAAAAAAGGATCGTTTTCCTCACGTTTAATGAGCGTATCGCAGATGTTTATACGCGCCGTCAATTGAGCTTCTTTGACTTCATGAGGAACTCACACATCGAGTTTGCTTACGTATCCCAACTTCTTCAGGTGGTCGTGAACGCTTGAATGATGGATGTGCAACGTGTCTGCAATTTCTTGTGTCGTGTGACGTGGGTTTGACTCGATAAATGCCTTGATTTGGTCGTCATGAACCTCGGTTGGCCTCCCGGACCGAGGAGCATCGTTGAAGTCAAAATCACCAGCACGGAATTTTGCGAACCACCGCTGGCACTGATGTTCTTGTAGAGCATTATCACTGTACACTTTACGCAACTTTTCACAAGCTTGACGCGTGCTTTTCCCTTTACGGAAGTAAAACAGTAAAATATAGCGAAAACGCACACTTTTGTCTTCCATCTTCAACTTGATGTCAAATCTCCGCAAATCTACCAAATCGCTCACTATTCCTTTTAGACTGCAGCTAGAACTGGCACCTGTTGAATGCCATAGCGATAACAGAGTGGCGCATGCCTCTAGTATACTTCAAAAACCGCCCAACCGCCATCGGGTGCCAAAATACGTCATGACTTTTCCAACAACCCAATAATACTAAAAGTCTGTTTTCTTTGGGGGAGGGGGGGAGAATATTGGTTCCAAAGGTGTATGGTTCTTGCAAAAGTAAAATTGAGCAACCATGTTCTTGCAATTTGATATTCATTTGAACTGTTGAGGCTCTAGTATGGTGCATACTCAATTGGAACACCTTTACATTATTTGGCTTGGCTATTAACCTTTAATTTAGCATATTAACCATAATCTGTTCTGTTTCTTAGTAGATCTTATTCCCTTTGCAAACACGGACAATTTCCATCCAGTCTTGAATGGTCTGTTTTACATGACTGCTTGAACTTTTCGTTTGCATATGTGCAATTTGAGCGTTTGCGTCATTTTTGCATTCCCAGTGTTTATGCTCTAAGGAACCACAATTTGCAGTTATCAACAACTGCTCTGCACTTCAACTTAAAATGACCAAACTTGTTACATTTAAAGTACCTTACTTTTTAAGGTAATTTTTAAAATTGAAAATGGACCAGCCAAAATTTAATTTTCCTCTTCCATTTGTTAGTTTATGGACCTTGGGTTACACTAGCCAGTGAGTTATGTCTTCTTTGCCTTTTATCTTAAAAAGGGCCTTGGCTTCTCCTTCTTCTACTTCAATTTGTTTTCTAAGAGACACTTTTCCACTTCTTGTTTTGCCATCTCCTTATCAACATTGTATAAGATAATACTTGGGGATTTCTTAACCAGCCTTTTGGCCGTAATATCTTCTTTTATTACTGTATTAGTTCTTATCTCTTCCTCTAAATTGAATATGTCCCTGTCATTTGTGCATTCCAGCATGACACCACCTCTATTTATTTCCTTTACATTTTTGATTCCTATTCCCAAACTTGTTGGGGTTATCCGAGTGTGCACCTTCTTCACCTCTTGTGAGGTGATTCCAGCTTAGCTCAGACAGACCAACACATGTTTTTGCACTGGCTTCTTTGTCTAGAAACCGATTTTGCTTTAGCTGCCTCTGCATATGTCCTTGGAGGTCATGAAGCCTTTTCACTTGGTCTCTCTTGAGATTTTTTCTCTTCTAAATGTCCTTTTAACACACTTAGTTTTTCTACATGCAAGACACATGCTTCTTGTATTTTGGATATTTCACTTCTAATCAAGGAGCTTTAATCATTAGACAGTTTACTTTACTGAGGTGTCCATAATACGTTGAAGAGAGCATAATGTTCTACACATATACATTTTACAGGGCTTCTGCAGTATGATAGATAACTCAGGCAAAATCCGGCTGCTGCCATATGCCTTAAAATTTCATATAGGAATGTTAAATCAATAAACAAAAATTATATTTATAATTCCGTATTGGAATCTGAAATTTCCTTTAAATTTCCCAATCTTATTTTTGCTTTCGTTCTTGGCGTTCTGAGCTATTTTCCACTATGAATTAGGTACCTATGATTGAATCCTCTTTTTGAGACAATTCCTCCAGCTCTGGTATATTGGAAAATTATTTCCGCCGAGATTCTCGCGGTGTGATTTCCCATGTTTAACGATTTCCTTTAGGAAAGGAGATTTCACAACACTCAATAGATGCTCCTAACCGAAGAAATCATATTCAATAAAAGAAAAGCCACTTATTCATTCTATGCTAAAACACTGCAGCAATTACATATTATTCCTGACCTACTCATTTTTCACCCGCAGACCAATTCTTCTGCTTTTATCCTCCCTGTTAACATACGTTTCAAATTTTCTTTGTAGGAAACAAAAGAGAGCAATACCAATAAAAATTAACCTGAAATTGAAAATTAACTCTCCCATTTTGTGTAGGTCAAGTCGTCGTAGTAATATGAAGCCTATGTATTTACGTATATTAATAAAACTTAAATTAGTCAGAAACTAAAAATAAGTCTCCCATTTCGTACAGAAAAAGCCGTCGCAGACATTTACGTCAAAAAAAATTGATACTCATTGTCAGAATGTAAATGCAGCGTACTTCAACAGTAAGAAGTTACCGCCTAGGTATTAGAAGCAGGAAAAAGCTCGCAATTGTCACTTTCTTTCGATGAAGATTTTTCAGTATTTTTATTTTCGATCCACGAGTCAATTTCGGGGAATGAATAAAATTATAAAATTCATGAAACAACCTGATTTTCTTAAATGCTTGCAAACTGTGAGTGCTAGTGAAACTAAATTTTAAACATATATATTATACACTGCCTGACAGAAAAAATGTCACACCACGAAGACGTGACACAGCCCCGTGCAAATCGCAGGGTGAATGCACACGTACAAGTTGTGCAAATAATTGGATTTGCAGGCCAATCGCACGGACGGCGCGCGGTATATAAGCAGACAATCAGACCGCGAGGCCATCAGAGCCGCGGATGGCTTAGTGGTTAGTGTTTCAGACTATCGATGGTGTGATTTACTAACAATCGCTGAATATCGGACGAGCACGTAAAGTGACGGCCCCCAGGCTGGACCCACTGGTTAAATGGGTATCGTTTCCTATGCCCCCTGAAATTCTCTCACCCATCTATGTGCAATATCGTACTTGTACGGTGGCGCCATCTACTGTACTCTAATCTCACTGCAAACTGTTCTGTCAAAAGTCGCTAGACTTGCTCTCATTCCTTCCGTTTCTGTGTCCTGCCTAAAAGGCGATCTCGCTGTAGGTGGCTGTGACCTAAACTCTGCTCCCTGTGGACGGAAGTCCTACATGAAAATGACAAAATTCTCAAATTCTCAGCGAGGCCATCAGTTGGACGTCGTCACTGCCGCGAGTGGTTCTGCTGTAACCGTGTCTGGAGAACGAACAAGGGGTGCCAATGCCGTTGAGATGCCGTCGTACGCGATTTCGTCAAACGAATGAGTTCATGAGAGGTATCATCGTAGGCCTTCGTACCGCCGGATGGTCATTGCGTCGTATTGCAAAAGAAACGCAACGTGATGCCACAACCGGCGGTCGCATTTGGAGACAGTGGTCCCAGGAAGGATCTGTGCAACGGCGTAGGGGGAACAGAGCACGGAGACGGACGTCCGAGCGTACCGATCGTCGCATCCGACGTCATGCCGTAGCGGACCCACAGGCCATAACGAGCGACAGTTTGCGGAGTGTACGGGTAGGCTTAGATGCTCCGATGTCGATGCGAACAGTGTCGCTCCGATTAGATGGAAGTGTTTTTGTAAATGGGACACCATCTTTTCTTAAACATCTAACCATCTTGTGACCTCTACTTGCTACTGCATTGCTTTCATTTTATATTCAGCTCTAAATCGTAAGGAGTTGTCAGTTCAACGCCATACAGTTACCGAAGGAAACACGCATTTTCATAAATGATAAAAGCTAAGAGCCAGTTTAAGGGAGGGAAAGCTTCTAGTGAAATAAATAGGTACCCGGGGGAACATCTTCTTTATGTCTTACTTAATTTGAGCATCGCAGAGCTTAGAGGGACATTGTGATTGTATCCTTAACATGTACATATTTATTACATTTTCACTTCATTCCTAAATTTGTACGTTTGGTAATATGGAGACTGAATACGAATTTTTAACATAACCAAAACACTGAACCTTCTTTTCGTAAAGAACTGCCTTTTAGGAAACTTCCAAACGGTGAAAAAAAATTGTGTAGCTTGTTGAATTATTATTTTTGGATTTATAGATCTATTTTCTGCTTTTCTTGAAATAATTTTTCCAACGGTGAAGAAGGATTAATGCACTAGCAACAGGAATCGATGATTAGGTGACTGTAAGAATGTTCATCAGAAAACCGACGATTACGAATGTGAACGGCAAAGTTTAAGGCTTTAAGTTCAAAGAAAAATGGAATTAGTAATCACAAATTGAAAATAAAATCTGATTAGGTTTTAAGGGGAAAGACAGAAAGAACAAAAGAAATGATGGCATATATTAAGAGCCTCCATTGATATCATTTTATGCTGCGCCAAAGGTAAATTTATAATTGAGAGAGAAAGTGTCCAAAAATTTAATACATGCCGTATATAATCTGCGGAGTCTTTCAATATCTACTGGAGTGTTTCAAGATCTATTGGAGTCTTTCAGTTCACAAAAGAGATTTCACAATATCAAAGAAATGCATATCTGGACACAAAGTGATAGAGAAAAAGTATTTCTCGTTTTCATCAAGAGAGAAATACTCATTATCATCAAATTGATTTTGGGAATAAGATAATGAAACAAACAACAAAGATGACACTGAATATTCGGTTGTAATGAGCACATCTTTTGAATTCATTTCAACTAGAAACAAATATTTCAAAGCTGATTATTATAAAAACTAAAAATTTAGCTAAAAAAGGAATACGATTGAACACCCTAGGGAACAGTTCTCATAATTTGAAATACGCAGTGCGAGCGCGGTTGCTCATAGTGAATGGAACCGGCTAAAAATTAACCGCATTTCTACCGTCCATAAAATATCCAAAAATGGTAATATCTACTTACTTGCAGTGAAAAGTGTGTTATTAACACCACCTAGCATCAAAAAATTTTCAGAAAATGTTTCTCATAGTAGAATAACACATCAGAGGAAAAGGGATTTTCAAATTGAACAATTAGAAGAAGAGATATGAAGTATAATGTAATATAACACTACGTCTCCTAGCGGAAAAGCTGTGCATTACTGAAATAAGAAAGTGGGTACCAAATACTTTTCATAATGAAGAGCATCCTGCCAAAAAATGATTTCTAAGAGCTTTTTGAAATCGAATAGTCTTTCACATAGGAATATACACCGACGTTCGCTGGTGGTAGAATTTTGAATAATGGAAAAGTAGAAAATATGTGAAAATTATTCTCCGTAGTAAAAGCTATCTTAAAGAAACTTTTTTAAAGTCCTCTTCTAGGAGCAGAGCTAACGAGAAAAATGTTTTGACATTTATGCTCCTAGTTGAAAATCTGTGCGTTTTTAAAAATGATAATATTCCCAATATTCAATGTAGCGAATGACATCCATTAAAAGCGAAATTCTTCAATGGGATTCCCAGAAGCGAAGATACAGTTGCAAACAAAAATACACATCAACACCACCTAGCATCAAAATCGTTAACTACAAACAACCTACTTGTGCATGCAAAATGTTCCACAAGGTGGTATCGGGTGTTGAAAGAATTTTTAAGTTGGATTTTTATAAACAGATATGTCGAGAAAAACATATTGCGTAAATGGGGAGGGGGGATAATTCTCCATGTAACTCTTACGCCCTAGACATATCTTTCATCCCTTAAGAGTGCATGTGTATTCCATCCCAATGATATTATTCAGGGCTTTTTCGACAGCACCGTCGCTTTAAGTGTTGCTCTTGTCCTCTTAGTTCTGCTTCCGTCCTTCCACATGACCCCGCAACTCCCTTTGTTCTTCACATGTGCAACACTTAACCTTTCACCCATATCTCAGAAGTGTATAAGCATTGTGCGCCTTGGTGTCTTTAAAACTTTGCTTTTCATCCTCACTGACAACTGTTATCAAAATGCTCATAAAAAGCTGTCAGTGATGATTTCTTCCAGCAATTTAATCCGTAATACAGACAAATGATCATATGTAGAGGATTTTAGGAAGGGAGTGTCTGACCCCAGGTCTTAAACAACCCTTAGAAATAGGAAGCTAGGAGATTTGGGCTAGAGTGCCCGATAGGAAAGTGACACGAAAGCGAAGTAGAAAGTGGGAGGAAGACGCCCTTATTTATTACTGGGGGGACAGTACCCGGGGTCCGACGGCTTAACGTGCCCATCCGACGCACGGCGGATATTTGATGGATCGAGCGTTCGTACCGGCCTGGGATCGAACCTGAGGTCCTTTCCGTGGCAGTCACGAACGTTGCCCACTAGGCCACCAGCGGCCCCCTTATACAGACAATTCACATGGATTAGGAACATCAAACAGAAGTCATTGCTCTTTCCACGTTTTTATAAGTGAGTCACAGAAAAATTCTCAACGGGTGCCACTGGGAATCGAACCCAGGGTCTTCCAGTTTCGTGCCGGACATGCCACCACTGCACCACAGCGGCCTCGAATTCCTCCAGACTCACATACGACTAACTGACAAGCCACTTGGCAGGTTGCTTCTTGGATCCCGTACCATGCTGGGGATTCACCAAAGATGGTAAGCAGCAACTGAACAAATAACTATGAGGCGAATGAATAGTAAATACGGACAATTGACGTGGATGAGGAACATCAAAAGAAGTCATCGCTCTTTCCACGTTTTTATAAGTGAGTCACAGAAAAATTCTCAGCGTTGAGAATTTTTCCGTGACTCACTTATAAAAACGTGGAAAGACCGATGACTTCTGTTTAATTTAATCCCTCTTGCACTCTGCTATTTATTTTCAATATCTCATCATAATATTCATCGAACAAATACCTTAGTTATTTCAAATATTTTGCAAATATTTATTACTTCTTTCTGAAAATTAATTTCAGCAATTCAATTTTCACTCTTCTTCGTTAAAGCGTATGCATTCCGTTTCTGTTTTACTTAACTTCCACTGTCTGACCGTCTATCGTTTAATGTTCTTTTTTTTTTACCAGATCCATGAAAAGCAATTGGTGCTATGTTATTAGGCATTAGTTTTTCTCGTTTTGGGTCTTGAAACCGAACTGTGACGTCTTCAAAAAACATAGTCCACTTCGCTGATCGATCGTTAGACAGATCAGCCGATTTATCGAATCGTACCATAACTTAAATGGGTGTTAGAATTATCTGGCCATTGAACTAATAGATATTGGATGGATTACACCGTTAACAAATGGATATTGGACGCATTTTACTTTTGGGCAAATGGATATTGGACAAATTTTGTCTTTAGATCAGGTGTCCTTTGGACAAATTACCTTCGCCTCTTAGTTGTAGTAATTTTTTTTCATTTAATTGATTGCTCAATAAAAATTAATCAGAGTAAGAACAAATAATGGTTTTTGTTTTGAGTCATCAATGCGTCCAATTGTCGGGCAAATGTAAGAAGATATTGAAGAAGAGTAAAAAGTCCGTCGATGTGCGATATTAAAATCATAAAATCACTAAAAGCTAAGATCAATTAAAACCTTTAATTACATACTTAGCATAGTTAAAAAGTATAATTAACACTAAAACACGTGAGATCTCTCGAGCCGACTGGGCTCATCCTCAGACGTGATTACAATGGAAGAAGCTCCTGGTTACATTATCGTATATATAGCCATAATAAATGACGTCATAACTGTAAGCTGCATGAGTTGAAGTTGTTTCACAAATTACAGGTACATATATAAAAGAAACAAACTTTAATATAAATAATTGAGGGGCACAACAATTACATCTCACCCAAATACCCCACCACAATCAGCATTCGAACAGTCACTCATGCCCATCAAGCACAGTTATTTTCAGTTCTTTTAGAACTTGTTGCTGTGGAATATTAACCGGTACTTCATCATTACAACAGGAGTTGGCAAAGCTGTAAATAAACAGACTTTCCGTAAATAGTATCTCAAATTTTGTACGAGGGGAAGCCATTATGTAGGAGTCATTCCAGCTAGGGTGGTAAGAACCCTGGTCGGAGAGACGTGATAATGCAGTAGTTTGTGAATGCTGTTTCACATTATGGCGGTGTTCCCTTATTCTCGTACCCAATGTAGGATCAATGGAATTTGTACCAGAGCTCATTAATACCTTAAAAAATGCCTGTCATAAAAATGAATTGGACTTTGGGGTGCGAACGTCTAATATACTGTATCTGGTTAAGAGTGATCGTGATCAAGTAGATGCCGAAAGTAAATGTGGGGTATATGCGATCCCCTTAAAATCAGTAGATGCATCTAGCAGCGATTTAGTATATATCGGCTCTACTACACGGACATTGGGTACGAGAATAAAGGAACACCGCTATAATGTGAAACTGCATTCATAAACTACTGCGTTATCACGTCTCTCCGACCAGGGTTCTTACCACCCTAGCTGGAATGACTCCTACATAATGGCTTCCCCTCGTACAAAATTTCAGATAGTAATTACGTAAAGTCTGTTTATTTACAGCTTTGCCAACTCCTGTTGTAATGATGAAGTACCGGTTAATATTCCAGAGCAACAAGTTTTAAAAGAATTGAAAAGAACTGTGATTGATGGGCATGAGTGACTGTTCGAATGCTGATTGTGGTGGGGTATTTGGGTGAGATGTAATTGTTGTGCCCCTCAATTATTTATATTAAAGTTTGTTTCTTTTATATATATACCTGTAATTTATGAAACAACTTCAACTCCTGCAGCTTACAGTTATGACGTCATTTATTATGGCTATATCATCATCATCATCATCATTGTCAACCATTATCAATCCACTGCTGGACGAAGGTCTCCCCAAGTTTCCTCCACAACGGTCTGTCTTGTGCCAGTCTCCTCTATGTCACTCCCGCATACTTTCGAATTTCATCCACCCATCTTCCATGTGGTCTTCTTCTGCGTCTTTTCCTGTCCCTTGGAATCCAATCTAAAATTTCGGCTGTCCATCGGTGGTCTGTTCTTCTGGCAGTATGTCCAGCCCATTGCCATTTCAGGGATTTAACTCTGATCATGATGTCTTCCACTCTTGTCATTTTTCGGATCCACGTGTTCCTCTTCTTATCTCTCCTGGTTACACCAAGCATGCACCTCTCCATGCTCCTTTGAGTTGTCTGCAGCCTTTGTATGTCTCTTTTAGCTAAGGTCCACGTCTCTGCACCATACCTAAGCACTGGACGGATGCATTGATCAAACACTTTTCTTTTAAGACATAATGGCATATTGCTCTTGAAAATTATGCTGTTTCTTCCAAAAGATCTCCAGGCAAAATTTGTACGCCGATTAATTTCTTCACCAATGTGACCCTCACTTGATATCTGCTGTCCAAGATAAACGTACGTGTCTGTTATCTCCAGCTTTTCTCCATCAATCGATTAATCTTCATTTCTTGTAAAAGCATTGTACATCACTTTTGTCTTCTGAAAGTTCATTTTTAATCCCACTTCTTTACTCTTGTCAGCAAGTTCCTGGATCATACTCTGTAGGTCTGATGAGGTAGTCGCAAAAATGACTATGTCATCAGCAAAACGAAGGTGGGTTAGATAATCTCCATTAATCTTTATCCCTTTGTTTTCCCAGTTCAGTGATTGAAAGACATTTTCCAATGTGGCATTAAAGAGCTTCGGAGATATGGTGTCACCTTGTCTCACTCCTTTTCCAATTTTTATGTGTGTTGTATTTTCAAACAGCCGAATCTTTGCACTTGCATTTTCATAGACGTTATTAATAATATTAATGTATGCATCTTCAATACCGCAGGATTTCAGAGCCATTGCAACTGCTGATGGTTTCACCGAATCAAAGGCTTTTTCATAATCGATAAAAGCCATGCACAATGGAAGCTCATATTCCCTCGCTCTTTCAATTAGTTCTCTCAGTACGTGGATATGATCTATTGTGCTGTAGCCACTCCTGAATCCAGCTTGTTCTCTCGGTTGAGCCATGTCCAGTGTTACCTTCAAGCGGTGTGAAAGAACTTTAGTGAAGATTTTATAAACCACTGATAGAAGGCTGATAGGTCTGTAGTTCCTGAGGTCCTCAATGTCACCTTTTTTATGTAGCAAGATCATTGTAGCGTTGTTCCAATCCTCAGGAATTTTCCCTTCATTAAGGCATCGAGTGAAAATTTGGGCAAGTACTGTTTCGATTTCTCCACTTGCTTCTTGTATGACGTCTACAGTAATTCCATCTTCTCCTGGAGCTTTTCCCCGCTTCATGTTCTTGATTGCATGTGCAACTTCTGCTGGAAGGACGGGAAGAACTCTGGTACTGGTACGTTTCATGATGTCTGAAGTACATGTATCATCCCTTTCATATAATTTGGAGTAGAAATCTTTCACTCTTGTCAAAATTTCGCCTCTATTTCTTGTTACAGAACCATCTTCTTTTCTCAGTGCCATAATCTGTTTTTTCCCCTTACTGAGATGTCCCTTTGCTATCTTTAGGCTTTGGTTGTTTTCAATTGCTTTCCTTACTAGTTCACAGTTGAATTTCCTTACGTCTTCAGAGATACTTTTTTGTACTGTCTTGCATAGCTCTATATATTCCACTTTGGAAGTCACATCTTCTTTAGTTGTCCTCATCACTCTTCTTTTTGCATCAACATTTTGGTTTTTCCTGATAATTTGTTCATATGCAATTTGTTCTTAGACCCAGCTAATTTTGTTGCTGTTTCCATAAGAGCTTTGGTTACTTTTCTGTTAACTTCAGAAATATCCACTTCTTCCGATGTTAGGCCTTCTAAAGCAGAGAATCTGTTCTTCAGTTCCAATTTGAAGGTATTATGGTGTTTTTTAAGGTTGGTTATGTCAATACATTTTGTTTGTCTTATGAGCTTGCTACGTTCGAGTTTAGTGTTGAGGTGCATCTTACATCTCACCAATCTATGGTCACTGCCTGTGTTGAACTTGTTTAGCACACTGCAGTCTTCTAGGACGAATTTTTTGTTACACATAATAAAATCAATTTCACTTGTCGTCCCATTTGGATGTCTCCATGTCCATTTCCTGTGTGGCTTTTTCTTGAAAAAGGAGTTCAAGATGAAAAACCCTTCTGCCTCTGCAAACTCTACGAGAGTATTTCCACGCTGGTTTCTGTTGCCGTGACCGAATTTACCTACTGAAGTTTCATTCTGTTGCCGTTGCCCTATTTTTGCATTGAAATCTCCCATAATTATCTTCAAGTACTGCTTACCTTTATTATTTAGATCCCGAATTTCCTCATAAAATTCTTCAATTTCTTCTTCAGCATGACTTGTGGTGGGTGCATAAGTTTGAATAATCTGAGCCTGGTATCTTCTCGAGAGTTGGATAACGAGTCGTGCAGCTCTGTCAGAGGAACGTTCAACTTCTACAACTTTATCCTTCAGTTTCTTGTTTATTATAAATCCAACACCACTAGTTCTGCCAGTATCTGTCCCACGATAGTAAAAGAGATGTCCACTTTTCAGTTCAATGAGATCTTCTCCTTTTCTCCTTACCTCACTTAGCCCGACGATGTCCCACTTGATCCTTTGTAGTTCCTCTTCCAATTCAAGAAGCCTTGAATCAGAAGATAGGGAGCGTCCGTTGTACGTAGCCAAGGTCAGCATCAGATGGCAGCCTAGTCCGGTCCTCCGGGGATTCTTAGCACCCTCTGCCTTCATGTCGCACTGGCCGCTGCCTTGGCCAGGTACATTCCAGCTGCCGGAGACTGAGGGCCAAGATTTAAGTTGTGGAGTCATTTTGGAGGGGTTTGGCCATAACTCACCACGCTGGCCAAGCGGGTTGGTGAGTGTGGGATAGCATTTCCTCTAATCCCGATGGTATAGTTATACCGCTATTGGCGGTCGTCAGAGCCCCTTTAGTGGGAACAAGATGTACCACGAGAAGGCGGGTTGACATTTGTCAAGGAGAGGCTGTGATGTTACGTATCACCTGACCTTACATCCCTATATATACGATAATAGGCTATATATACGATCATCATCATCATCATCATTGTCAACCATTATCAATCCACTGCTGGACGAAGGTCTCCCCAAGTTTCCTCCACAACGGTCTGTCTTGTGCCAGTCTCCTCCATGTCACCCCTGCATACTTTCGAATTTCATCCACCCATCTCCTATGTGGTCTTCTTCTGGGTCTTTTCCTGTCCCTTGGAATCCAATCTAAAATTTCGGCTGTCCATCGATGATCTGTCCTTCTGGCAGTATGTCCAGCCCATTGCCATTTCAGGGATTTAACTCTGATCATGATGTCTTCCACTCTTGTCATTTTTCGGATCCACGAGTTCCTCTTCTTATCTCTCCTGGTTACACCAAGCATGCACCTCTCCATGCTTCTTTGAGTTGTCTGCAGCCTTTGTATGTCTCTTTTAGTTAAGGTCCACGTCTCTGCACCATACGTAAGCACTGGAAGGATGCATTGATCAAACACTTTTCTTTTAAGACATAATGGCATATTGCTCTTGAAAATTATGCTGTTTCTTCCAAAAGCTCTCCAGGCAAGTTTTGTACGCCGATTAATTTCTTCATCAATGTGACCCTCACTTGATATCTGCTGTCCAAGATAAACGTACGTGTCTGTTATCTCCAGCTTTTCTCCATCAATCGATAAATCTTCATTTTTTGTAAAAGCATTGAACATCACTTTTGTCTTCTGAAAGTTCATTTTTAATCCCACTTCTTTACTCTTGTCAGCAAGTTCCTGGATCATACTCTGCAGCTCTGATGGGGTAGTTGCAAAAATGACTACGTCATCAGCAAAACGAAGGTGGGTTAGATAATCTCCATTAATCTTTATCCCCTTGTTTTCCCAGCTCAGTGACTGAAAAACACCCTCCAATGTGGCATTAAAGAGCTTCGGAGATATGGTGTCACCTTGTCTCACTCCCTTTCCAATTTTTACGTGTGTTGTATTTTCAAACAGCCTAATCTTTGCATTTGCATTTTCATAGATGTTATTAATAATATTAATGTATGCATCTTCAATACCGCAGGTTTTCAGAGCCATTGTAACTGCTGATGGTTTCACCGAATCAAAGGCTTTTTCATAATCGATAAAAGCCATGCACAATGGAAGTTGATATTCCCTCGCTCTTTCAATTAGTTCTCTCAGCACGTGGATATGATCTATTGTGCTGTAGCCACTCCTGAATCCAGCTTGTTCTCTCGGTTGAGCCATGTCTAGTGCTACCTTCAAGCGGTGTGAAAGAACTTTAGTGAAGATTTTATAAACTACTGATAGGAGGCTGATAGGTCTGTAGTTTCCGAGATCCTCAATGTCACCTTTCTTATGTAGCAGGATCATTGTAGCGGTGTTCCAATCCTCAGGAATCTTTCCTTCATTAAGGCATCGAGTGAAAATTTGGGCGAGTACTGTTTCGATTTCTCCACTTGCTTCTTGTATGATATCTACAGTAATTCCATCTTCTCCTGGAGCTTTTCCTCGCTTCATGTTCTTGATTGCATGTGCAACTTCTGCTGGAAGGACTGGAGGAACTCTGGTACTGGTATCTTTCATGATGTCTGGAGTGCATATATCATCCCTTTCATATAATTTGGAGTAGAAATCTTTCACTCTTGTCAAAATTTCGCCTCTATTTCTTGTTACAGAACCATCTTCTTTTCTCAGTGCCATAATCTGTTTTCTTCCCTTACTGAGATGTCCCTTTGCTATCTTTAGGCTTTGGTTGTTTTCAATTGCTTTCCTCACTAGTTCACAGTTGAATTTCCTTACGTCTTCAGTGATACTTTTTCGTACTGTCTTGCATAGGTCTATATATTCCACTTTGGAAGTCACATCTTCTTTAGTTGTCCTCATCTCTCTTCTTTTTTGCATCAACATTTTGGTTTTTCCTGATAATTTGTTCACATGCAACTTGTTCTTAGACCCAGCTAATTTTGTTGCTGTTTCCATAAGAGCTTTGGTTACTTTTCTGTTAACTTCAGAGATGTCCACTTCTTCCGATGTTAGGCCTTCTAAAGCAGAGAACCTGTTCTTCAGTTCTAACTTGAAGGTATTATGGTGTTTTTTAAGGTTGGTTATGTCAATAGATTTTGTTTGTCTTATGAGCTTGCCACGTTCAAGTTTAGTGTTGAGGTGCATCTTACATCTCACCAATCTATGGTCACTACCTGTGTTGAACTTGTTTAGCACACTGCAGTCTTCTATGACGAATTTTTTGTTACACATAATAAAATCAATTTCACTTGTCGTCCCATTTGGATGTCTCCATGTCCATTTCCTGTGTGGCTTTTTCTTGAAGAAGGAGTTCAAGATGAAAAACCCTTCTGCCTCTGCAAACTCAACGAGAGTATTTCCACGCTGGTTTCTGTTGCCATGACCGAATTTACCTACTGAAGTTTCATTCTGTTGCCGTTGCCCTATTTTTGCATTGAAATCTCCCATAATTATTTTCAAGTGCTGCTTACCTTTATTATTTAGATGACAAATTTCCTCATAAAATTCTTCAATTTCTTCTTCAGGATGACTTGTGGTGGGTGCATAAGTTTGAATGATCTGAGCCTGGTATCTTTTCGAGAGTTGGATAACAAGTCGTGCAGCTCTGTCAGAGGAACTTTCAACTTCTACAACTTTATCCTTCAGTTTCTTGTTTATTATAAATCCAACACCACTAGTTCTGCCAGTATCTGTCCCACGATAGTAGAAGAGATGTCCACTTTTCAGTTCGATGAGATCTTCTCCTTTTCTCCTTACCTCACTTAGCCCCACGATGTCCCACTTGATCCTTTGTAGTTCCTCTTCCAATTCAAGAAGCCTTGAATCAGAAGATAGGGAGCGTCCATTGTAAGTAGCCAAGGTCAGCATCAGATGGCAGCCTAGTCCGGTCCTCCGGGGATTCTTAGCACCCTCTGCCTTCATGTCGCACTGGCCGCTGCCTTGGCCAGGTACATTCCAGCTGCCGGAGACTGAGGGCCAAGATTTAAGTTGTGGAATCATTTTGGAGGGGTTTGGCCATAACTCACCACGCTGGCCAAGCGGGTTGGTGAGTGTGGGATAGAATTTCCTCTGATCCCGATGGTATAGTTATACCGCTATGGGCGGTCGTCAGAGCCCCTTTAGTGGGAACAGGATGCACCACGAGAAGGCGGGGTTGACATTTGTCAAGGAGAGGCTGTGATGTTACGCATCACCTGATCTTGCATCCCATATATATACGATATATGGCTATATATACGATAATATAACCCGGAGCTTCTTCCATTGTAATCACGTCTGCATGAGGAAGAGCCCAGTCGGCTCGAGAGATCTCACGTGTTTTAGTGTTAATTATACTGTTTAGCTATGCTAAGTATGTAATTAAAGGTTTTAATTGATCTTAGCATTTAGTGATTTTATGATTTTAATATCGTGCATCGACGGACTTTTTACTCTTCTTCAATATCTTTTGTTTTAAGTTTTAACGACCACCATGAACAGCTCTAAGGTCTATAAGCAGTTGCCTGTCCGTAATTTGGGACCACTGGTTCGAGGGATTAAAGGAGCCAGAGCCATAGGACAAACTCACCATCTATATAGTTCAATCGGAACTCGGGCGACTAGCCACAGACCCACGCCTCTGACCACTTGACTACTGAGGTGAGACAAATTATTCTAAGAGAAAACCTGTAACTGGCATTAAGAATTTTAAACGGGGATTGCAAAGTACTCTGGGACTACTGAATTCAAAAGAAGCAGAAAATAGAAAACCGTATCAAGTAAAACACTTTCTCATTTTGGCTCACGAGCCAAGCAGTATGTCATTTCCAGTAAAATCCTGTGTCTCAACGATTTCTGAAAACAAAATGAAGGTAGTCGAAAAGAACTTTTGTCGCCACACATACACGAATCATGCGCTCTTCCTAAGGTGTTGGCTCTGAGTTATAGGATATTCTTTATTGTTCAGTTTTAGTTTTTACTCCCCACTCCTATCTCTTAATACTTATCTGTATGTTTCTGCATCTTGTGGCCCCAAATTTAGAACTTTCGACTTTTCATAGTCTTCGATAGTCATGGAGCTCGTTAAATTATTAAGAAAGAAGGAACGGAGAGAAAAGCGAAGTTGCGCTAATTTTCAGGAATGAGGCGCAATTACAAAGGGTAGCATAGGAAAACAAATAAAACATGTGGTCATGCTAAGCTGGAACGAAGTTTAAGAAACTCAGTATGGTGCATTTATAGTATTGTTGATTCCAATATTTGAAAGTTACGAATTGTGTAAACTTATACGCATAAACTGTCTCGACATGAATAAATTACTAAACTTTTTCCATGCGGAATGTTCAGAAAATATAAGTGGCACAGATCTGATATACTTTATGGTCCTAGTCAGCGGTTGTAAGATCAATTCGAAAAAAACAAGCTTTCTTTCGTCGATTTCCTGCAAAAGTGACAATTTTGAGGCCGTTTTTAGAACCTCTTTCGGCGTGAAATTGCCCACAATTGAGCGGTTTACTTCACCCTGTCACACCAAACGAAGTACTAAATCTTATTCGAATCTACAAGAGCAAGAAGAGTGAAGAAGGAAAAAAAAATAACAGAAAAGAAAGAAAAGAAACGCTGTTTCCGACAGTAATTTTAGGCACCTCACAAAATACAGTTCCCGGATATCGCATCCGATGCCAGGGTGAAAAATTGCTGCTCGTACGCGCGGTGTATTCACTGGCTCCTTTGTCAGCGTATAGGCTTGGGGAGAATGTTTCAGAAGGGCGTCTTTCAGTTCGGAAGCCAATATACCCATTGCAGCCTGCACAAAAATCAGGCGCTATATATCTCGCTGAATGGCGCGCATTTTGAGCGGTGTCTGTTGTCGTTTCCTCGGAAAATTGCATTCGTCTTCTGTTTGTCCAGGATATCCATTTGTGTGTCGCTGCGCATTCTGGATGACAACTGTGACGGCTCCATTGGGACAGTTGTCGGGGAGTGATATGAAAGATTTAAAGTTTGAAGAAGACGAATTGGCTCAGGAGGAATTCAATACAACACGAAAAGAATAATAATAAATGAAAGGTACATCTCAATATTTTTCCGTTTGCGCGACTGTTAAAAGAAATCGATACAGCTGCATTTCATACGCGAATTTCATTATTCAAAATTCTCGGAAGGGCTTTAACATTGTAGTACATGATTTACATTTATTCCGACAAAGAAAAACTTACCTCAACGGTCCTCTTTTCTATTTTATCCCTTTTTTCTTAGAAAGACGTGTCTTAACTGTTCGTTTTTAAAAAGAATAAGTTTAGGCCTCGTGGAAATTGTGCCATAACAGCAAAAAGAACGACATATTAAAAAGAAACTGAAGATTGCTACAAATTACACATCTTCGCTAAGTCAGAGTGATATACAGAGAGTGATGGCGCTAATGCCAGATATTTATTAAATTAGCGACAAACACCTGGAAAGAAAATTAAACAAACAAAATGTCACATACAGTAAGTGAGAAACACGATGAGCATTATTTGACAAACATGAGTCATATATGAAATTTTTCATCTATATACGTATTTAAAACACCAGGCCGTTTCTTTCTACAATCCGCCAGTGCCACCCATTGGAACGATTTTCGTGATTTCCTTTAAATGAAAGCTACTGACCCACAGATTTGTCATCGCTAATTTTTGTTGTCATACGTAATTTTTTTTAATGTGACCATGCCATTTTCTTTGTACAATCTGCCGTTCGTTATTCTGGAGTTTGTTCTCGCCTCAGTACTTGCAGCGCGATCTGCCTTTCTGCTGTTGTCGGACTTGGAACTAAGCCATCCGCTATGAACTCGTAGTTGTGATCGAAGTTGTATGCGTATAGCAATGTCCCGAGTGCGATCGTACGATGATTTGATGGTTCAAAGAGTGCCAAAAAGTCATAGGACTATGAATGTAGTATTTAAGGAGGTGCGTTGGCATGGGAGTATATTTTCGAGATACTGAAGCAGGGAACCTCTTTTGACACGTTTGCGCTATATATTAGTATTATATAACGACACCAAAAAAGATTGTTAAAACCAAACTGGCGAAATAAAACACATTTTAACCCCATTGTGTAATTATCTAGACACAATATCATTTCGGGTCACTGAAAGAATACTTCAGTACTCCAGTGTAAGCCCGTCAACGACGGGTATACACATGTTGATACAATAATGAGGAACGTCTTCGATAAATTCGTACACGAGTAGTTGGAAAAATTAAAAATTAATGAGAATATTGCAAACATTTTGTTATTGGTGACCCATCTTATACACTGCCCATTAATAATTCAACCGTTTATTATAGTTATGATTTTTATTACGATTCGTGTTATATGACAAGAAAATATTTCAGTCACAGCTTTTTCAACCGTGCATGGCACGGGTTACGGACTAGTACTCTTTTAAAGTCATGCAAACTATATATATCCATTGTTTACAGACAGAGAATTCTCTGCAAAGGAAACATAAAATCTCGCCTGTATTTTATTTTCTTATTTTAGAATTCAATGATCCCAGTGAGCACACAAAGTTAGAAGGAATCGATCCTTCCTAATTTTCGGCCACAGGCCCCCGGAATATAAGCCTGCTTAGGGCAAGAGAACAAATATCATGGCAATCACGATTACCCGTTTGTAACCTGAGACTCGAACCCAGATTCAGAAGTATGAGGAAGGAGCCAGAAAACCTGCCCCAGACCAGTATTTCCCAATACTTTTCGCGTCAGGGGAGCATTACAGTTCCTAGAAAGATGCGGATTGGGACTGAGAAATGAGAGAGGACAAAGGTTGATCAACTTCTGTGAACAAGAAAAATTAGTAATTACAAATACTTGGAATCAAGTTCATAGACGGAGAAGATACACATGGAAAAGCCCGGGGGATATGAATAGGTACCAAATTTATTACATTTTGGTTAAGAGACGTTATAGAAATCAAGTAAAAAAGTCGATAGCCTACCCAGGAGCAGATGTTGATTCCGGTCATAACCTCCTTATGATGACTTATCATTTAAAATGGAAAAAGATTGAAAAACCAAAGAGAAAGATGAAATTTAATCTGGAGGCGTTAAGATATAAAAATATAAGGCTGAATTATCAGACCAGGATTATAAATGGTATTGAAGCAGTTCTGACGGACATTCAAGAACCTGAACAACATTGGAAGTGATAAAAAACATAGTAATAGATGCTGTAAATGAAACAATCGGAAGACAAAACTTAGAAATTAGAAAAAATGGCTGATACCGGAGGTGATAGTCGAAATGGAAGAAAGACGTAAATGGAAAAATATTAACACAGAACAAGGAGTATTCATGTATGAGAAACTAAAAAATGAAGTGGATAGAGAATGTAAAAAAGCAAGAGAAAAATGGTGGATGGATCGTTGGGAATAAATAGAGGAAATGGAAAACCAGGGACGGTCAGACCTTGTTCACAAGGCTATCAAAAGCACGGCACAGAGGAAGATAGGAGTGCACTCCCGTACTATCCAAAACAAACAGGGAAAGCACCTGACTGACCCAAAGGAGAAAAAAGAGAGGTGGAAAGAATAAGTGTCAGAACTATATAATGAGGAGAAGGAACAAGAGCCAAATCGGTGAAATTCATACTTAGTCAATGATGGAATAGAGGGGGTCAGGAAATTACAAGAGCAGAATTTGAGGTGGCGCTTAGATCAATTCCAAACAATAAAGCTCCAGGAGTATGTGAGATACCCATCGAACTACTTAAAGAATCTGGCGAAGCTTTAATTAATCAATTATTCGTCTTTGTAAATTGTTGCTATCAAAAAGGAATTTGGCCTACTGACCATTCGACCTCCATAATAATGCATCAAAGATTCTACTAAAGATTATTAAAAAGAGATTGAATTTTAAGGTGAAAGAGGCGTTGGGAGAGTACCAATTTGGATTTAGAAGAGGAAATGGTACTAGGGATGCGATTGGCACCCTGAGATTTTTGGCAGAAAGAATAATTGACAGGAGGCTCTCCCTCTACATTTGTTTCATTGATTATGAGAAGGCCTTCGACAGAGTAACTTGGACAAAACCTTTTCCAATCCTAGACAGACTTGGCATGGATGATAACAGTATTCAGCTTATCAAAAATCTCTATGTAAATCAGGGATCATTGATTTCAATTCAAGAGGGAATGACTGATCCAGTCTCAATAAATAAAGGTGTAAGGCAGAGATGTCAGCTGCCCTTTTTGGTATTTATGCCGAAGTTATTATGAATCAGGCCTCGGGGAGCGCCAGCGAAGGAGTTTGGGTTGATGGAGAGAGAATTAAGGCCATTAAGTTTTCTGATGACCACGCAATTATTTCAGGATCAGCCAAGTCATTACAGCGCATGATGTCAAAAATACACAAAAATGCGCGGATATCTATGGAATGAAGATAATTAAAAATAAGACAAAAATAATTATAATAGGGAAGGATCCAAAACAGGCTTTCCTTAAACTTGAAGGACAATGCATCGAGCAAGTTAAATCATTCCACTCTTTGGGTCAAATTATTACTGAAGATGCGAGATGTGAAAAGGAAATTAGAATGAGACTGGGGATTGCAAAAAACGGCTTTTAGAGAGAATCAAAGACCACTGACATCCAAAAATATAGATCTAAACCTGAGGAAGAAAATTTTAAAGGCATATGTTTGGTCAGTATCTCTCTACGGTGCTAAGACATGGACATTGACCAAAAGGGAAGTGAAGAGGCTGGAGGCATTTGAGATGTGGAACTATAGAAGAATAGAAAGAATAAGCTGGCTCGATAGAAAGACTAATGAGGAGGTCCCGAAGAGAGTGGGGGAACCCAGGAATCTGATCAACATGTTAAAAAGAAGAAGAATGTTATGGACGGGACACACATTGCGCCATGGAGGCAATATTCTGAAAGTTTTGGAAGGTTTTTTCAAGTCAAGAGAGGAAGAGGACGACCAAGGAATGGCTTTGTGGCACAAGTACTCCAAGACACTAATACTACGACATACTATGACTTGAAGGAACGTCGGAGAATAGAGAGGAATGGAGAGACAGCACCTCTACTAAACAACCAGTCCTTGGACTGAGTAACCAAGAAGAAGAATATGTTTTAGACATACTCTGAATAAAAAATTCTTTTTTCTTACTGATTGAATTTTTGGATTCTGCATTTCACATGAAAATGAAATATGTCTTTCTTTCAAATGATTTGCACAGTTACTTATCATATCCCCAAATATGCAGTTTTAAAAAGAGTTACAAGCTCTTCTTAAAAATTCTATTTCCACAGCATTTGCTTTGCTTCAATTACTTATAAACATTCTTCCAAGATGCACAATTTCATGTTTTTCACATTCGTTACTGACACTAATCGTATATGATAAGATCGTGTCGTCCTCTTAATGGAATTATTCACGATGCATTTAATCACTCAGCTTTTCAACATCATACTTCACTTCGGGGGGGGGGAGCAGCTGTTCCCTGCAACGTGAGGCGTGGAAATAAATATACAACACAGTTAAGTGCTGCGTCCGAATACGAAATCTTAGTATAAAATTGCGTCATTCCCACGCACTTGAATGCTACTTACTCAGTACGTACTCGCCGTAAATTAAATTTTTTAAGTGCTTGCGATGTACGTTAAAAACCGAATAGTTTTTTTCATTCAGAAATTTAACATGCCATTTTTCCTGAGTCATATTGTAATATTTTAGGATAACTTTGATTAAATAAGTAATAAAACTTCCTTGGTGGGATAAGTCATGGCATAACACGAAAAAAGCCTTCAATGTCCTGAAAGGAACAGAATGCAATTCGATAAAAAAACCCAACTAATTCATCACGTTGTGAAACAAAAGTTTACGAGACAATGCTCCCTGTTATATCAACCACGAAAAGGGGCTCGTTTTGCCTTCTATGATACAGAGTAATTCTCATTGCTTCTTCGGATCTCTAAGTAAATCAAACTACGTTGTGAAATCCAGTCTTCCGCTGTAGGACCACTACCAAAATGGCCCTTTTTGTACGCATTTCGAATGAATTAATTCTGTATGTGTGGCTGCCGGAACAACTGCAATTTCTTGTTTAGCACATTCATAGATGACGACACCACGGTCAAAATAAATATAACACTAGCCGATTTCCAGTAGTTCATTTATCACTTTTATTTCATTATCTTCCTTTCAGTTTTTTGTGTCGTTGACAATGCATTTTCGACGGAAATGAATACAACAAGAAATCTACTCAAAACATTTACGTGCTGCATTGTTGAACTTCATCTACGTTTAATTGTATAGCAAAATTATTCTAATAGGAAAGCCTGTCTCGCTATCAACGTCATAAAATCTCTTTTCTTCACTGTTTTTTGAAAAGCAGAACGATCCCCTGTTATCTTAAAATTGATTTCTAGTAAGTATTATAATGAATTAGCTTTATTTTGCTTTCCGCTAAGCTAATTATAATGAATAAGCTCTTTCTACCAGCTAGCTAATGATAATAATGAAGCTTTCCTACTGAGCTTCAAATAGTGAATTCAAATGGTTGTTGTTACTAGTTAATTAAGAACATGAATATAGTCTCCTGCTAGTAGTGTAGTAATTAGAATGTATAAAGTCTTAACACTGGTTGTTAATGGTAAAAAACTAACGATATAAACCTAACAGCCAGACAGAGGTCTGACAAAAACTATTAATTGAGAAGGACGTACTTACTCAAATCTTTTTATTATCACCTTCAACTGGTATCAACACACACCGCTACTCAAATAACACGTAAATCTCTCCGTACAACACCAAACGCTCTCCGTACAATAACAAACGCTCTCCATACAAAAATAAACGCTCTCCATACAATAATAAACGCTCTCCGTACAATAACAAACGCTCTCCATACAATAATAAACGCTCTCCATACAATAATAAACGCTCTCCGTACAATAACAAACGCTCTCTCTTGCTATCGATGAACGCGCCTATATATACTAGCTACCACCACGTCATGACTTACACTCATTGCCAGATCTCATTCATCGGGTGGTGAAATAATATTTCGTTCAGTAAGAAGATAATTTACATAGTAAAATAAAATAACCAGAGATAGTAAAATCAAAAGGAAAGTGAATATAGAGTATACGTTACATCATCTCCCCCTTAATTTTTTTTTTTTTTTTTTGTTCGAAAAACCTATCAATTTTGGAGTGTAAGTCTTACACTTCGTTGAATGACGTTTCTCGACCTCTTTTTTGTTTTGTTGTTTGGTGGTAGCAGTATTTACATTATCAAACTTGGCATGACAAAAGTAAGAAATCTGTATTCGTCTGTGAAACTTGTATTGTTGAACAAAACAAACCTGCATCGGCATACCTTCCTTTTATTCTGCCTAGCAGGAATCACTTTTTTAATTTCAAATGACGTTCTCATTATTCGGTGAATACATACCAACTGTATCAGCAGCGAAGATTGCCTGGAGCTGCCTAACAGTAACAATTTTATTATTTTAATTTCAAATTACGTTCGCATTATTCGGTGAATACATACCAACTGTATCAGCAGCGAAGATTACCTGGAGCTGCCTAACAGTAACAATTTTATTATTTTACCCCTAAGCACATAGATATATAAAAAAATTGGGATTAGTAGATGGACATAGAAGAAATATATAAAAAAAAACACACATATATACAGAAAAAAGAATGCATAGGCCCACACGAAAAAAAAAGAAATTCTGACACGCCAACTGGTTGTGCAGGAAAAACAACAAACTGAGAAAAGAACCTGTCCACGAGAACTTACTTATCTCGAGGACGCATAAAAAACTCTAGTGCGATAACGTTTTCCAGGCCGAATCGGACTGGTAAAATTAGGCGGCTTGGATCTTTTCAAGGACTGTAATGGATCAGGAACATCGGTCTGCTGTCGGTCAAGAAATCCCGGCGGCTGACGGAAACGGTCAAGAATGGCGGAAATCTGGCGGTCCGGAAATCCCTGCGGCTGAGAAGAACGGTCAGGAATGGCGGAAGTCTGGCGGTCTGGAAATCCCTGCGGCTGAGAAGAACGGGCTCCCCCAGGCTTTTGATATGGAGTCCCTTTGTGCTGGGGCCCGTTGTGTCCTTCCAGTAGTCTTTTGGACGGACGTGGCTCCGGCCACATCGTTTGCTTTCGCTTACGCCCGCGTGGCATGAGAGTAGCAGCAGGCATCGGCCCTGTTTGCCCTGAACGTAGGTTCCAGGGGCGAAACCCGGGCGGATGCAAAGATTTCTGCCGTCGTCGCTGTTGCGGCGAAGCAGATTGGGGAGGTAAGTTACGTTTACGCCCAGCTTTTGGTGGTTCTGGACGGTTTGGAAAATTGAAATTATTGTTCATAACTGATAAATCAGAAATGTCCGAAGCCTCTGAGTCGCTGCTGTAATTCAGTGGTCGTGCAGGGCGATGTTTATGTTTGCCTATAGGAATACTTTCTGACGAGGTATTCAAAGAAGTAGGAGCCTGCGTTGGTGCAGAGTTATCAGGAAACGGCGCAGCAATAGTCTTGGCAATGGTTGGAGGGAAAGGAACGATACTAGTATTCGAAGAACTTGAGTCGAGCCTTGGTCTCAAGGGAGAATCAGGTTGCGTGGTTGGAAACCCATCTGGAGGAGGGGAGGGTGAAGAAAAAATCACCGGAGATTCTTCAAAAATGTTTGTTGATTCGTCCAAAATTTCTGGCGGTTGATCGTGAGATATAGACTCTTGAGTCTGTGGAACAGAAGGTTGAGTAGGATGAATTATGAAATCGATATTTCGTTCATGATACTTGCGACACTGATCAACGTGTACGTATTGAAATTGATTGTCAGGTTTCTCAAGAACAATGTTATTTTCAAACACATTTGCCACCCGATATGGACCTTCGTAGCTGGGTGCAAATTTCTTCACTAAAGTATGCGAAACAGAAGACTGGAAGTGCGTTTCCACGAGAGTGAGATCTTCAACGACAAGATCTGGTTCCCTACGCCTAGTATTATAATATCTTGCTTGAGCCGCTTGTGCCCCTAGCATTGCAACACGAGCTTTTTCTGCCATGATTCGTACTGATTGCGGAGTTGGTCGCTGGTTTAGTTCGTCTATAATCCCCGTTAAATTTTCAAAAGGGGTTTTAATTTTGCGACCCAGAAAAAGTTCTGCAGGAGTAATTTTAGTAGATTCGTGGATAGACGAGAGGAGGGCGAACGCAAAAAGCTCCAAATGGTCATCCCATCGTTCATGATGACCCATTACAAATGTAGCAATCATTTTCACTAGCGTACGGTTAACGCGTTCCGCAGGATTACTCTGGGGATGATATGGGGAAATGAATTTATGTTTAATGTGTAGTCTCGCACACATTCTTTCAAAAATGTCAGAAATAAATTGAGGACCATTATCCGAAACTACTTTATTAGGTGCACCATATCTAGAAAATACTTCATTAACTAAGACATTACAAATAACTTCTGCCGTAGCGGCTTTAATGGGAAAAACTTCAACCCATTTAGAAAAATTATCAGTTAGTACTAAAACATAACGAGCTTTGTTTTTAACAGATAAAGGATAAGGTACCAATAAATCTATTGAAATAATATCAAAAACATGAGAACTTGAACTAGATTTCAAGTGACCGGCCGGTCTTACATTACGGTAATTATTAATCTGACACAAGTGACATGATTGAACGTATGCGAGCACACTTTGGTACATGCCAGGCCAATAGGCAACATCCCGCAATTTACAACGGGTCTTGCGAATACCTAAATGGCCTGCAAGAGGTTTGTCATGAAATTCATTTAAAAGGGCCATTCTGAGGGTTCGCGGAATACATGGGCGAAACTCTGCCCTAGTAGTCCTAGATTTTGTATAATAAAGAAGACCCTCTATTACTTCAAAATGCTGTGACCTTCCAGCCAGAGAAGGATCACTTTGTAGGGGCGAACCCGCGAGCAAAAAATTATAGATATCCCCAAAATCTGGATCATTTATCAATTCTGCCATTATCTGTTCTCTGGATGTTATATCAGCTATTAGAAGTAAAGGCTGACATCCAGGAGTAGTTTCTGTGGGGACCCCACAAATCGGAACGCGAGACAATGCGTCCGGTAATTGATTCTTATGACCTGGCTGATATGAAATTTTGATATTGCTCTCTTGTAACTTCAGAGCCCACTTCATAAGTCTTTGAGATAGGTGCTTAGCAGAATTCAAATACTGAAGGGCAGAATGATCCGTAATTATGTTAACTGTCAATTCATTAAGATAACATTGAAATTTATTCAGCGCATACACAACAGCAAGACATTCACGTTCCGTAGCTGAATAATTGCGTTCAGCTTTGGCTAAAGTACGAGACGCAAAAGCTATTGGATGCCCAGCTTGTGAGAAAACGCAAACAAGACCAACTCCGGATGCATCAGTATAAATATCAAATTCCTTAGTATGATCCGGGAAAGCCAACACCGGAGGCTGAGTCAACGCAGACTTCAGTGTTTCGAATGCAGCGTTAGCCTCAGGTGTCCAAACAAACTTCTTGTATTTACGTTTCAAAGCATACAATGGCTCACAGATTGTAGCATAAGTGGGGACGAACTGCTGATACCATCCGGTCATTCCCAGAAAGCGTGATAGTTCTTTTGCTGTTTTTGGCCGAGGAAAGTCAACAATAGGCCTAATTTTTTCATTATCAGTAAATAAGCCGTGGGGAGTGATTTTCAACCCCAGATATACAATCTCGTCCCTCGCTATCTGGCATTTACTAGGTTTTAACGTCAAGCCAGCATTGTATATGAGTTGGAACACCTGTTTGAGCAGAGAAAGGTGCTCGTCAAAAGTCTCGGATGTAATAATAATATCATCCAAATATACATGCACATGGGGACCCAGGACAGGTCTGAGAACCGTATCCATAAGCTTTTGGAAAGTAGCAGATGCAGAAGCTAGTCCAAAGGTCATACGCAGATATTCATAAGCCCCAAAAGGAGTCACAAAGCCAGTTTTGTCGACAGAGTCCGGATGTACTGCCACCTGCCAATATCCACTCGCCAAATCCAAGGTTGACATCCATTTGGTTGACGACAGGTCATTTAAAATATGCGACATGACAGGTAGTGGATAATTGATCGTTTTTGTGACTTGGTTGAGCTTGCGGAAATCTGTCACGAAACGAAATTCATTGGGTTGTTTCTTTGGAACCAAAAAGGCAGGAGCAGCCCAGGCGCTTGTTGATTCCCTGATTATGCCCTGCTTAATCATGTCAGAAATTTGACGTTGCATTTCCTGTTTTTTATGTGGAGCACAAGGGTAAGGTTTGTTCGCAATTGGTTTCGAACCATCAGTGTCAATGACATGATAAACCACCTGTGTGAAACCAGGTTGATCAGAAAATAAACCAGGGCTTTCCTGTAAAAGGAGAGAAAGCTGGTCTCGTTACCTCTCATTCAATTGGTTACTCAATAACAAGCTCGTTATATCTACAGGAACCGTAGGAATCATTTCGACAGGTTCCGGAAAGGAAATCACATGTTGTACGAAATTCAAAGTTATTTGAAACTTATGAATAAAGTCCATTCCCATTAGACATTTCACAGGTAGCTCGTCTATAAGCAGGAAAGAATGCGTAAAACGAGCTTTTCCCAGCCCTAAAGATAATGTGACAGTTCCTGAGATACTGAAGATTTCATTATTTGCACCTCGCAAGTACTGCGTCGCAGACTGAACTAGTATTGCAGGAAAATTGTCAGTGCAAAACTTTGTATTTAGGGCTGATATTTCAGAACCAGTGTCGAACTTTGTCTCGACAATAATATCTTCAATTGTCAAGAATACATCAGGCAACTGAGGAGTTTGAACAGTCACTAATACTGTTTTAGGGTCAGAATGCTTGGTATCAGGAAGCAGGACCGACCTTTGGTCTACTTCCTTTGGAAGTTTAAAGGAATCCTGGTTTGATTATCATGCGGTCTGAAACCTCGACCCTGCCGGGTATCGGGAGAATTTTCACGATGAGGAAAACTGCGTGAAACCTGCGTCGGAAACTCCGCGCGTCTGGTGACATTTTCATATCTAGTACGTCTGCCCTCAGCACGGGCAGAAAAATCATCATTGCCCTGAGCATGAAAACGTTCCGAATGCTGAGGATTGGAACGGGGTCGAGCATACTGTGCATTTGTACGATATCCCGAAGATTGTTCAGAAACTCGCTGTTGGTTTGCCACTCTTCTGTGTGGTGGAACGTATGAAGCTTGGGTGTGCACTTGTGTATGCTCGCGCTGAAAGTTATTATGCCTATTATGCCGCTGAGGGTTTTCGTAATAAGCCTCGCGGGGTGCCCGAACATGGTGAGTTGAACCATGTTTGCCATGTCGCTCTTCATACGTGCGTATGAGGCGAAGGCATTCATGAATTGTGGCAGGGTGTCGAACCTCAAGAAAATCTTGTAAGAATGGGTCGAGCTGCTGCACGAGGGTATCCAACATGTCAACATGACTGGCATGTGGATCCCATAGGTTATATAAGCGTGTAGTTTCCAACGCAAATGCAACAGGGCTATCATTGGGAGCTGGCTGACGCGAAAAAAGCTGTTGTGCAAGGCTAGCTCGACTGAGGCCGAAAGGAAAAACCTCCAAGAATTCTGCACGGAAATTCTCATAATGAGAATCTGGGTTCGACACTCTCCACTGCCGATACCAGGTCTTAGCGGTATCCCTCAAGCAAGTGCCGACGATTTGAACTTTGCAGTCTTCAGGAATATTATATAGATCAAAATGATCTTCCAGATCTTCGAGGAACTTTAAGGACCCCTCCAAACCATTGAAATGAATTGTTCCTGCATGCAGCACGAAATGGGCAAGCATTCTGCTGCGCTGAGAGGATTGAACTCCCTCAGGTACGACCCGCGACTCAGAGTAATAGGAAGCTGGTGCATTATGAAATTGTGAAGAATGCCTGGGTACGTGTAGATCACTTATATCAAAGTGAGCCCCACAGGCTTCTTGCAGATGGTCAAGATTAATCCCATCACCACCGAAACTTGTCTTAGGGTGGAAAATTGAAGTCGTCTCAGGTAGTGAAGACATGGGTAATAATTGTCAAGATCTCGTGTTCGAGAAAAGTTCGGGCGCCAATTATAATGAATTAGCTTTATTTTGCTTTCCGCTAAGCTAATTATAATGAATAAGCTCTTTCTACCAGCTAGCTAATGATAATAATGAAGCTTTCCTACTGAGCTTCAAATAGTGAATTCAAATGGTTGTTGTTACTAGTTAATTAAGAACGTGAATATAGTCTCCTGCTAGTAGTGTAGTAATTAGAATGTATAAAGTCTTAACGCTGGTTGTTAATGGTAAAAAACTAACGATATAAACCTAACAGCCAGACAGAGGTCTGACAAAAACTATTAATTGAGAAAGACGTACTTACTCAAATCTTTTTATTATCACCTTCAACTGGTATCAACACACACCGCTACTCAAATAACACGTAAATCTCTCCGTACAACACCAAACGCTCTCCGTACAATAACAAACGCTCTCCATACAATAATAAACGCTCTCCGTACAATAACAAACGCTCTCCATACAATAATAAACGCTCTCCATACAATAATAAACGCTCTCCGTACAATAACAAACGCTCTCTCTTGCTATCGATGAACGCGCCTATATATACTAGCTACCACCACGTCATGACTTACACTCATTGCCAGATCGCATTCATCGGGTGGTGAAATAATATTTCGTTCAGTAAGAAGATAATTTACATAGTAAAATAAAATAACCAGAGATAGTAAAATCAAAAGGAAAGTGAATATAGAGTATACGTTACAGTATACATTAAATTTTCCAGCTCTTCAATAACGGCTAAAACCCGTAATTCGTAGTTTCTATACTACCGTTCGGTTTCCATTGTCTTTTTGCTCGTCTACTAAAATTGGGTGAAAAAATTTGGCCCTTTGCGCGGTTTGCAACAAAACTTCGCCATAACTGTACGCAACTCCATCATACTATTTCGATTACAGATTCCTGGTACTGGCATCTGGGGCAGTAAGTTTTTGAATTGGTAAAAAGAGATCTTTTCGTTTTCACCAAATCTCTTGTTAAGGCTTAGCGGGTTGTCCCAGAATACACTGTGCCTGTTTCAAATTCTTGGGTTCAGGAAATTTATCGACTGCTTCAGTCTTCAGGGTATATAGAAAACTGCGACCATTCTCAAACATATATGTAGGATTTCCGCTTATTCCGATAGACTAATTATTTGTAATAACGAGTCTGCCTCACAGATGGCGGTACAGTACGCTCTATACATCTACGCACTAGTTGCAGAGCAGAGAGCGGAAGAGTAAAGGGAGGAAGTGAAGTTGGTCGTTGGTCGTGGTTGTTCGTTGTATAGAATGAATCCGTTTAACTCTTTAACGACCATGACCCCAAAATCTTTTATCACTCCAAATACTATAACATCCGAAACTGTCTGCTGGTTCACTTTTTTGTATAAAACAACAATAGTGACTGAGGGTGACTCCTGCTGATCCCTCATAGGTCGAGAAAATTTAAAAAACAGATAAAGGTAGGAAATTCGACTCACTCTAGACAGGCGATTGGGGTGGCTGTGGCCGTTTGCATGCACGGGCGTTTTGGGCGTTATGGTCGTGAAAGGGTTAAGTGGTAATTATTGTCTTGTGTTACTTGTGTTGTGTGTTCGAATAAAGTATTAGGAATATGATGGCTGTTCATTGTAGTAGTGCAAGATTGAATTACCCTGGACGCCATGAGTTCTACAAGAATAAGTAAAGATTCGTCCAGAATTTTCAAGGAGAAACGAAAAGTTCTAAGTCGGCCAAGTTGTTCTGTGTAGCCCTGACACGTACGGAGTTCTAAGTCGGCCAAGTTGTTCTGTGTAGCCCTGACACGTACGGAGTTCTAAGTCGGCCATGTTGCTGAGTGTCACTCTGGCACGTACAGATTTGTTCCTATTTTTGGAGGAGTCGTCCCGACTCTGCAGTGTTGTGTGTCACCCTGACATGTACGGATATGTTCCTGTTTTGCGAGGAGTCACCCAGGCTCGACGGTTATAGCGAGCGCCCTGCTCGAGTGCAAATATTTCGACTTGTTCCTGTTTCTTGAGGTCATCCCGGCTCGACAGTGTTACTGAGTGTCACCTTGACACGTGTGGATCCGTTCCTGTTTTCCGAGGAGTCACCCAGGCTCGACGGTTATAGCCAGCGTTCTGCTCGAGTGCAAATATAATATTTCAGTGGGGCAGTTTTGCCCGAGAGATTCAAGTTTTGGTGGGGCAATCTTGCCCGGAACGCTAGTGCTGTGCTTGGATACTTTTGATCTTCGTTCAAGACCGTAAGTTGTTTTTTTATTAAAAATGGTGAAAATAACTTTCGATTTATTTATATTTTATTTAAATTTTCTTGTGGATAAGTTTTAATTGGACTATGAAGAAGATTTTAGGTTAGTCAAAGTGAAAATTAATTAGTGCATTTTGACTTTAACAAATGACAAAGTGTTTACTAATTTGTTCGCGCTGAATTATCTGGTTATGAAAATTAATTAGTGGATTTTTACTTTAACGAATGACAAGTGTTTTATAATTTGTTCGCGTTGAATCATCTGTTTCGCAATGTTGGTGCAAGAATTCATGTGTGCAAGTGCCTAATTAACTTAATACGCCCTACGCTGCACTTTTGTATGCGGTAAATTCGAATATATACATGCATTTTCCAGTCCGGTGATTTGTAGACTCAGTACATAACTAAGGGTAGCGTATTTAGCAAAAGGTCTTAAAGATGACTTAAAAATACTGGCTTATGAGTTGGGGTTAGAAACACCACCAGATTGCAGAATTATAGATTTTAAGAGAGCCATTCTTCAGAGTAAAAATTATAATGAAGAGTTTTGCAGGGAGATGTTGAACACGATGATACATACAAGGAAAGAATCATGAAAATACTAGAACTCCAAGTAAAGAGTTTAAAAACTTAATTCAGAAATTTGATATGAGGTTGAAAAGGTCGGTGATCATTCAGGCCCTATTGCGACCACCACCGCTGATCTAATGAAACCCTTTTATAAAAACGTAACAGTTTGATGTTGTAATATTTGTTTCATATTACGAAATGTTTTCATTATTCATAACGCATTCCTGTGCACTTGTTCAATCCTTCTTGTTGAATTTATATTTTGTGCAATACTTCTTTTTGTGATGTGGAATCATGCAATAAGGCATGGTATGGTCACATCTGATGTTGTTCGTTTTGTATTTTTGTGCTATGTAATATGTTTTGTGATTTGTGGGCCTAGTTAATCCCTCATCCGACGTGTCCCTGGGGGCACTGACCTCCAGGATGGCCGAGTCTGTAGGATTTCCACTTATTCAGATAGACTAACTTTTTGTAATGACAAATCTGCCTATGGCGGCACAGTACGTCCTACACATCTACGCACTAGATGCAGAGCAGAGAGCGGAAGAATGAAGAGAGGAAGTGAAGTTGGTCGCGGTTGTTCGTTGTGTAGAATGAATCCGTTAAGTTGTTAATTATTGTCTTTTGTTACTTGTGTTGTGTGTTCGAATAAAGTGTTAAAAATATGATGGCTGTTCATTGTAGTAGTGCAAGATTGAATTCCCCTGGACGCCACGGGTTCATGAAAACACCAAGAATTCAGCTCTTCTTTTCGAAAACTGATTTTTACAAAAGGTAATTTCTTGCCCACACCTTCTTGCAAAAAAAAAAAATGCTTTAGGCTTTATATTCCTTCTCCTATTTGGTGGGCTGCTGAAATGAAAATATCAATCATGTGAGGTACCACCATGCCCTCATTTATGAAATATTGAAATACCGCATTTATGAAACGCAGGAATACTAAAGGGGAATTTCAAAGACCAAAGGAGACTTAAAAATTGGAACTTTCCATTCTATGTCACAAAACGCTCTTTAATGTCACTCACCATTATGAACTCCAACAAAGTAAAATCCATTTTTAAGATCAATTCTGCTAAAAACACGATAATCTTTTGACCAATTCAGTTCGTCTTCAATGAAGGGAATAGGATAATGGTTTTTCACTATGATCCTGTTCATCTTTCTAAAAGGTATACATACCCTGGCCGTTTCATTATTTTTTATTTTTTCGTACCACAACTGTCTGTAAACCTATCTCACATTTGTGCCCATGTGATATAGGTTTACCGTACTAGTTATTTTTGTATTTGTCTAGATTTTATGGGGATTTTAGTTGATGAGCAATTTTACTGCTTTGTTTCGCTTCTATGAGCTCCTTTCGCATTAAAATTAATGTTTATCATATTCTCATTCTGAGATATATCTAAATGCATAAGACGTGCTTCCTGTTAGGTTTCCCAAATCGACATTATTTTTTATTAGTAACTGCTTCAGCATATCGTATCCGTTCCTTTCCAATAATTGCAGCTTCTTTAATTACAGGATTTGGAGCCATGTGAATATTCGAAGAAAATTCTAAAACATCGATATCAATTACACCTTCAAAATGATTCATAGGTTTCATTTTAATGTTGCTGAAGCCAATTAGTAGGTATCTGCACCATAAGTGTGAGGAGATCATATCTTTTTATAAACAACTTCTCATACTACAATAACTTCACATCCTATATCAACCAATGCTTGAATTTCAACGCCTTTCGTCAATACCAGGTTACACGTGCTAGAAAATGCTTTGGCAGAGATTAAGTCAAGACTCTTTTACCTGCTCGGTTTTTTGCTCGCTAGAAAAGCATTCACTCGCAGGGTGCCCATAGTCATCGCATTTAAGTTACTTAATTCCTTTACGGCTATTTTTATAATCGACTGATTTTACGAGCCATATTACCATAACTGGAACATCATGCTTCAAATGTCATAGGCAAAGTTTCGGGTTTTTTATTTTAGTTCATTATGACTACATCCTCTGTTCTGTCGTGAAATTGACTTTCCGTTTTGTTTTCTGAGTTAGAATTTACATGAACAGTCTCATACACGCTCCACAGTTCTTTTAATTCATGAATTTTTTTGCTCCATGTAACATAATTTTGTGTCCTTCGTTATCTTTAATCCCATTACTGACATGTGCTATTAATGCTTCATCATCAGTTTATCCAATATGTGCCAACGTTTTCATAAACAAGAAATATTGTTTCACTTTTTCCTCTCTTTCCATTTTTCGATTACTAAGCATCTAGAGAAGATGCGCAATGTTTACCTTTGCAGGAAATTCCTGAATTAGTAATTTTTTCCAACTCACTGTATCCTTTTGTAACTCTTTCACTCTGTATAATTTGTTTCGTTATAATCGTGTCCAGTGATCGTTTCGCATAAATAACTTTTCTGCATTCCGTTTAACCTAAGAATGTTGGTTACTTTTCTGCACTTAAAATAGTACTAGTTTTCTGCACTTAAAATAGTGCTAGTGATCCGATTTTTTTAGCGTAGAATATAAATAAAAGTTTTCAAGCTTACGCACATCAACTAGAAAGTAGACAATAGTTAGCTGTCTACTTTCCTTGAAAAAGCCATCTGGTTGATGTGCGAAAGCTTGGAAATTTTTATTTACATTCTACGCCAAGAAATTCGGATCACTAGTACTATTTTAAGTGTAATTGGTGTACAGTTCCTTGTTATTAATTACTTTTCTGCATTTCGTTTAACCAAATCTGCTGTTTCACGCGGTATGATCTACTATATATAATTACAAATGGAAATAGAATCTTCGAGGTCTCAAAAATTCATCGCAAATGAACTCGCTCCTTTTTGTCTGGGACAAACTGTCTACGGAATTTCGTTAACGACACTACGAATACTGAAATGTCTAATTTCAGCTTCAGATGCTTTTTTATTCGTAACAAAAGCCATTTCCACCATCTTCTATCCGTTTGTTGTGGTCTTAAAAGTCATCTTGCTCTATATATCGTCATCTGTTTCTTCAACGGTCTCTGCTGTTCACAAAAGCTAATTGAAAACAGTTAAACTGCGCATGTGTTTGAAATGTTCGTCTTTTGATTTACTGTAATAGAGATCAAAAATAATGAGTATAATTCTAACGTTCTGCTTTTCATATTATTTCTTTTTGAAACATTCTGTTCACTCCAGCGAAATTCAATCCTTCGAAAGCTCGGAGTCATTTTCTGCTGCTACAGTCACACCTGTTTCAAATATTAACTTACGGAGAAGAGCCTTCACTGCTTTCGAATCGGAAATTTTCAGTTTCTCACTAATGTGAGGCATTTGATTTAAAGATGACATTTTAAAATCTAAAAACAATACTAGACATAGTTACCTCTCACCGTACACCTTTTTAACAAAGAATAGGTACAACTCCGTCCTTGTCGCTCGCACTGATTCCACGGTTCCAAAGTCCTCTTGTCGTACTGTACTGCCGTCGATTTCAAAGATTATTTTCTAGCCTTTCCCTACCCTACGAGTAAGCGCAATTGCAATATAATTATTTAAATCGCACTCTTGTCTCCGAGTCTCTCTTCTAGTTTTATAGCTCCCGAAACGTCTTCGACTATCGATCATCACACTGATCATAGTCGTTCTTCAAAACAGCTGCAGTGACCATCGGCAACATTTTAATCATTCCGATCATTTTTAGCTCTCACAAAATTCCTGGACCCTTGTCACTCCACAAGATCGCCTAAAATTATAGGATTTCTAGACACTGAATAGATAAACCAGAAGTTCTCTTTGTCAGGACACTTCTTAACACAACACAGAAAAGACATTTTTAATAAAGAAAAACGGACACAATAGAAAAACAAGAAAGATGACACCGAAGTTTTGGGTGTAAAAAGCCCGTCTTTTGAATCCGTTCTGATGCAAATTAAATTTATCAAAGCTATTCAAAGTTAATGGAACCGGTATGGAGAACAATAGCATCTGACGGAAGAAAGAAGTTTTTCAATCGGGTTTTTAATCCCTTAGATATTGCTGTAAACGGAATCGTGATCTTACGCCCTCTGGTTGCAGACTTGTGCGTTAAGAAAAACATGAATTTATATGAGAAACATTTCGCACCGGAAGCGCTCTCCAACACAAAGAGTTTTTCAAAACGGTCTCTTAGAAACAGAGATATCGACAAAAATAAGATGTGACTTTACGTCCGCTGGTGGGAAAACCATGCATTATTTTAGGAAGAAAGTATTCTCAAAAGGTTTTTCGGTATCGGTCCAAGAAAAAAAAAATTAGTAGAGTTTTCAGGAGCCCAGATTTTGCTACAAATACATCAGAAGCAGAAATTAACACTTATGCCCCTGGTGGTCAAACCATTGTATACAAAACATTAGAAATTGTGTGAAAAATATTTTCGATCAGATCTTGGATGCGATAGAGGAAGAATTTTTCAAATCGGAGTTTTAGAAGCAGAAATAACGCAGAAAACGCAATTTACGTTCGTGCCCCCTAACGGAAAGTCTATGATTTACTCGAAAATTTTTAATTCATAGGAAAAATATTTCGCATCGGAAACACTATCCAACAAAGAAGGAATTTTTCAAATCGGACTTCTAGAAGTACAGATATTGACAAAAAATAAGATATACATCTCCGCCCCCTGGCGTAGAAACCATGCATTAATTCAAGAAGAAAATGTTCCGAAAAGGTTTGTCCACATGAGTAGTATCGGTCAACAAACGACTTTTTTTTCAATCGAGAGTTTAGAAGCTCACATTTTGCTGCAAATACACCAGAAGCGCAAATTAAGGCTTACGCCACCTGGTGGTCAAACCATTTTTTTCAAAAATTAGAAATTATGTGCAAAGGATTTCCCACCAGGAGCTGTATCCGGTGCAGAAAGAATTTTTCAAATCGGAGATTTAGAAGCAGAGATATAGGGGGAAAGAAATTTACCTTTACGCCCCCTAGCGAAAAGTCTAAGAACTGCTTGAAAATTTTGAAATTATATGAAAAACATGTCACACTAGAAACACTATCCAACAAAGAAGGTTTTTTTCAAATCGGACTCCTAGAAGTAGAGATATAGACAGAAATAAAATATACATCTAGTCCCCCTGGCTTAGAAACCATGTATTATTTTAAGAAGAAAATGTTTCTAAAAGGTTTGCCGACATGAGTAGTATCGGTCTACAAACGACGTTTTTTTTAATCGAGAATTTAGAAGCTCATATTTTGCTGCAAATACATCAGAAGCGGAAATTAAGACTTACGCCACCTGGTGGCCAAACCATTTTTTTCAAAAATTTGAAATTATGTGCAAAGGATTTCTCATCATGAGCTGTATCCGGTACAGAAAGAATGATTCAAATCGGAGATTTAGAAGCAGACATATAGGGGGAAGACAATTTACCCTTACGCCCCCAAGCGAAAAGTCTATGAATTACTTGAAAACTTTGAAATTATGTGAAAAACATGTCACACTGGAAACACTATCCAACAAAGAAGGAATGCTTCAAATCAGACTCCTAGAAGTAGAGATATTGACAAAAATAAGATATACATCTACGCCCCCAGGCGTAGAAACCATGTATTATTTTAAGAAGAAAATGTTTCTAAAAGGTTTGCCGACATAAGTAGTATCGGCCTACAAACGACGTTTTTTTCAGTCGAGAATTTAGAAGCTCATATTTTGCTGCAAATACATCAGAAGCGGAAATTAAGTTTTACGCCCCCTGGTGGCCAAACTATTGTTTTACAAAAATTAGAAATTATGCGCAAACGATTTCCCATCAATAGCTCTGTATCCGTTGCAGAAAGAATTTTTCAAATCGGAGATTTAGAAGCCGAGATATAGGGGGAAACGCAATTTACCTCTACGCCCCCTAGCAGAAAGTCTATGAGTTACTTGAGAATTTTGAAATTATGTGAAGAACGTGTCACACTGAAAACACTATCCAACAAAGGAGGAATTTGTCAAATCGGACTCCTAGAAGTAGAGATATAGACAAAAATAAGATATACATCTGCGCTCCCTGGTGTAAAAACCATGCATTATTTTAAGAAGAAAGTGTTTCTAAAAGGTTTGCCGACATGAGTAGTATTGGTCTACAAACGATGTTTTTTTCAATCGAGAATTTAGAAGCTCATATTTTGCTGCAAATACATCAGAAGCGGAAATTAACACTTACGCCCCTTGGTGGCTAAAGTATTTTTTACCAAAAATTTGAAATTATATGCAAAAGATTTTCCATCAGAAGGTGTATCCGCTGAAGAAAAAAGTTTTGAAATCGGAGTTTTATAAGAAGAGTTATCGGGGAAAATGTAATTTACTTTTACGCCCCGTAGTGGAAAATCTATGCTTAATTTGAAAAAGTAACTGTATCTAAAATACTCTTCGACATAAATGGAAACGATAGGTAAAAGAATTTTTTCAATCGGATGTTTAGAAGCAAATATGTGGAATAGAACGTATTTTTGAATTCGACATCATCTGCATTTCCGCTCTCTGGTGGCGAAATTGTACATCGTAAAGAGAAACGAAATAAAGGATCATCATTCGCATATTTCAAGCTTCCGAATGCAAAAATAATGTTTCAAATCGGACTAATAGTTGCAGAGATATCATGGGTACATACGAGCGGACGGACGGACAAACCGGTGACATAAGCACGATCTTTTTTTACAAAAGACGTGCTAATAAACCTTATTCATCACGTTATGAAATAACAGATAGAGAGACTGCAAGCCACGCCATATCAACCACGTGAAGGCGCACGTTTTGAATCCTCTGACACAAATAAAAGCCAATATACAGTGACCGCTGTTTTCTTTCTCTCTCTCTTTCTCTCTCTTTTTCTTTCTTTTTTTTTTTTTTTTTTTTTTTTTTAGCCCTAAGAATTAAACTCATCTGCGAACTCCAGGCTTTGGCACTAGTCCAAAATGCTCTTTGAACACTTGACTTTGCAGTTCTTACACTATTTTAAATTTTATATGAGAAAATGCCCAGAAATCAAAATTTCCCAGGTCTATGGACATGGGAAATTTTGGCCATGGCACATCCTTTGTCGCTGCTCGCGGAAAAGGATGCTGCTTGGGTACTGCTTGCGTTGTCCAACGGGTGAAAATCACTCCTATGGACCACTCGACCAACCGAAGTTCAAGTCCATTTCTTCGCTTCATAAACGAATGTTTCAGTTCGTTCTCTACAAAATGTTACCGCGTAGGAATAGACACCTACAGGATCAGAGGGAAAATCCTACTCTAGGAAAAAAAGCGGAAAATATACGAAAAAGCCAAATACACCGTCCCTCAAATTATCCATCATTCCATATATCTTCAGTGGGTCACCATAAAAATACATTTTTGGTCATACTGAGCATTTTAAAACAGAAACGTAATGAAACATAAATAATTTAAAAATTAATGAAAAAGTAAAATGTAGAACACCCAAATGAAAAGCAAACACGTTTCAACTACAAAATAAAATAATTTCCTATTTATGAAATGATTTTGTCTGCTGCTTATAAGGAAAAATGCTTTTTCTCTTCAATCGTATCGAATTTTCTTCCTTTGAAATGTGATATCCCCTATTTAAAAGGCTTTCTTTTAAAATTCAGTATTATTGGTAAATTGATTGCGGCTCCTGTATAAGAAATCAAACTGCTACTCATATTTAGACCCTGCCCAGTTTGGTGTGATCTGAAAAAACTTGCGGTTTGTCATGATCAGTTGTGATCTAACCCTCATGTTGTTTTTGCAGGAAATTCAAAATCGATTTGCTGGAATAAAAAGATTCAAAGATGCATATTTTTTCATTTTAGTTTCTTTTCATTAATACTTGCAAAACTTGGTAAATACCAGTTCCGTTATTTGCACGAATACTCACCGTTGCACAGAGCTTACATCTATGCGTTGCCAGTGTGAAAGCTGCAGTTTTTGACATTTGCTCTTGAGTAAAAAATGCTGGTGGCGTTTAATACCCTAAGACCAAGTGTTATGTAATAACGTAAATAGACTTAACAGTGCTTTCTGTTCCTCATCATCCTCAGGAATAATAAAAACTACAAGGAAGCTACTCAGTATCTGTTGGTAGAATTCAGAAAGCTGATTTGTCACACTTATCTGTAATGGCAGAGAAAATTACAAATATGAAACACCTGTAATGATAAAATACTAAACGGAAGGAAGAATTGTGCTGGCCAATATTCACGAGCTTGAGGTTCATCTGATACAAACACCATTAACCTATGCCACCATTAAGATATCTTCCCCGATATTTTTACACGTACAATGCAATTTAAATTATTTTTATACCATATCCTTATTCACCTCAATAAAACAAGCATAACTGCAATGAAAAATGAAAGTTTTGTTACAGCAGGGTGTTATTCAAGAAGCACTTGTGCATGGGTAGTCCAAGCTTTTCTTGTTCCTAAAAGTTGTGGGAGCTATAGGTTTGTCGTTCAATATAGGAAGCTTTACCAAGTAATTAAGCTTGAAAATTAATTATTGCCTGTCATAACCGATATTTTGCGCAATTTGTTGGCTATAAAATGACCGTATAGCATTGATTTTCCCTCGAGCAGTTGCTATGCATCCATATTCCATTGAAAAAACTACTTGTACAACGCCTTTTGGAGCCGATTCTTTTCCATGAATGATATGTGGACTCCATGGAGCTCCACCAATTTCCAGTGATTAATGGATATAGTGTTGTAACCAATTCTTGGGCCCAGTGTATATGTTTGTTTCGATGACATCATTATCACGTCCAGACATCAGAGGAGCATCTTCAAATTTTGGGTCAAGTTTTTGAGTTATTATATGCCGCCACACTCACCTTTAAACCCAGTAAACGCAACGTTTTTGGTCATAAAGAACACGTGTACGAAGGGTTAAAAATAAATATCTCTAGGTGTGATTACTGATGAAAGCAAAGCTCAGGCCGTTACAGCTTCCCATGCCCAAAGAACTCTAAAGAACTACCTGGTGGCGCAGTGGTCTAAGCGATGGCCTCTGATCATTCGTCCGAAAGGGGTCCGGGTTCGAATCTCGGTGAGGCATGGTTGTTGTGTTTGCCTTAACGCACTGGCTCTCTCCCTTCCCTGGAACCAGCAACCCTAAATTAGGGACGGGCGACTGCCCATCCTAATTTAGGGTCGCTGGTTCCAGGGAAGGGAGAAATATCTCGAGCCGCCCCGGTGGCATAGCCCATTGAGTTGCTCATGGTGGTTGTTAAACCTTCAATAAAAAAAAATATCTCGATTCTTGGGAATGACAGCGTAGTACCAATAGTTTCACAAAATTATACAATTGGTATATGACTTACAACGGAAATATAAACAATTTGTGTGGTCAAAGGAAGCTGAGCAGCCCCGGTGGCGCAGTGGTCTAAGGCACTGGCCTCTGATCATTCGTCCGTAAGGGGTCCGGGTTCGAATCCCGGTCAGACATGGATGTTGTGTTTGTCTTACGGCACTGGCTCTCTCCCTTCCCTGGAACCAGTGACCCTAAATTAGGGACGGGCGACTGCTTATAGCCCATTGAGTTGCTCACGGTGGTCGTTAAACCTCCAATCAAAAAAAAAAAAAAAAAAAAAAAAGGAAGCTGAAAAAGTTTTCCAACAACTTACGTAATGTTTAACTTCGCCTCTTATTCTAGCGTTTGTGATCCCCTTCAGCCTTTCCAAATATCTACGGATGCATCTGATGTTGGTTCAGGGACTGTACTAACAGTAAATAAGCACCATACTGCGTACGCTTCATGAACTTTGTATAAAGCAGAAAGAAGTTATTTGGCCACAGAGAGTGAATGTTTCGCCTTAATCTTTCTCTTGCATAAATTTCGATCATATCTCAATGAAATATAAAATGAAATCACTACTAATCATTCTGATTTCATCGTTTAAATACAGCAAAAAGTTTTTGACCCGACTATTGAAGTGAGCTTTAAAACTGCAAGTATGTAAACTTACTGCTTCATGCAGAAGGGGAAAGCTTAATCAACTGCCAGGTGCCTCCTTTCGTCAACCATACTAGGGGAAACAGGAAAATAAAAGCATTAACGATGAACCACATGGTTTGCGTTTAATATCTGAAATCACATCCAGAAAAGAAATCATCAAAGCCTTACAGTCAGACCCAAACTTCAGGCTATAGGATATCGCCGCCGAAACGACAACGACATATCACACAAATTTTCTGCAGGATGAGCATAAAGTTCCCCTAGAGAGTGGGCCTGGGATTACCTCAGATGCCCGGATGCACGGACATCCTTCTAACGATATCAGGACACCCTTCTAATGATAGTCAATTAGGCCCTATAGAAGCACCACGTTACAAACCCAAATATAAATACGACCGTCGGACTTGATAAGACAATAATAGCAAGACTGTGTATTTAAACATGCCTCGATAGACAAAGGGAATTGATTTCCAGCGGGATTGATAATAATAATCGTTCCGTACGTTGTATTTCAAGGACACCGAACATCTCTAAATAGACGGATGGTGATATGACATGTAAATGGTAACGTACTGGGGCTAAATATGCCTAGAAACGACCTGGTAAACGTCCAAAGCTAACAGAGCATAACAGGAGTGCTTTGTCAAGGACTGAACGCTCAGAACATAAATCAAAGTCGTCTCAAATCATGCAAACCCTATGTGGGACTGAGGTTTAACGAAGAAAACCCTATGTGGGACTGAGGTTTAACGAAGAAAACCCTATGTGGGACTGAGGTTTAACGAAGAAAACCCTATGTGGGACTGAGGTTTAACGAAGAAAACCCTATGTGGGACTGAAGTACAAAGTTCAGTGCATCAGACGCTGCACGACATGGATTACCATGGTTGAGCGGATATCCACAAACCACTAACCACTTTGTCTAATACCGCACGCCGATTAGCATAGTGTAAGGAATGTTGACTTTGGACTGTAGCACAATGTACTGTAAAACTGTGGCTTGGACTAACGAGACATGATTCACAGTCTACCAGACTTTTAGTCGTTTTTGAACATGGCGGATGCTAGAGAAATGTACCGTCCGGACTGTATCGTCCCGGAAATGAAATTTGGTGGAGACAGCGCGATTATATGGAGCTATGTTTTGTTATTCCACTTGGGGGAAGGGGTTGCATTTGACGTTTTGGACAAAACCACTAAGCTCTATGTACGTAGACGTCCTGGCTAACGTAATGAAAGTACTTTGAGGAAGGTCCAAACCTCTGTCAACGGGAGAACGCTCTGCTCGCGCTGTTACAAATTGGTTAGAGGACATGGGCGTTGAATAGTTTGACTAGCCAGCATAGAGTCATGGCCTGAACCCTGTTCAGAGTCTCTGGGACGAAACGGATCATCCAGTACGTGGAAGAAAAGAAAAGAAATCGTCCAGCAAACATGAGGCACGAAGTGAATCTCAATATACTTAAAATTTTACTTTTCAGCTTCAGGCGGCGCTGATTTTAGTTTTGTCTTTAATTGGGTTCAGGAGCGTTATACTGTGGTCGCCTTGTTTACATTTCAGTTTAATCACAATTGTTATCACTTGTCAGTATCACCAAGTCATCGTTTGTCAAATCAGAGTTATTACTTTGCATAACTCTTCATAAATTGTTCAAGAAATGGTTTTTGCGAAAAATGTTATAATTTGATATGAATATCAATTGCGCAACAGCTGTTATAATTTTGCTGAAGTATTCTGCTACAATGATGTCATTTACTATTGTGAAACTGTAAAATCTTTGGTTAAGAATGTATTTGTAAATAGAAACCAGACTACTTTCTCATCTTAAAATACACTGCACGCCACCCAAAATGCAACACCAAGAATGACACGAGATAGCAAAGCCAAATTTACTGGACACATAACAACAGATACAAAGATGAAAAGATTGAGCTTACAGGCCCGTGCGACTTGCGGAACACGAAGACATCAATAGTTCGTGTGGCCCCCATGGCTGACAGTAACGGCCGCTACGCGCCGCGGCATCGAACGAAAGAGGTTTCGGATGTGTGCTTGGGGTATGTCGCTCCAGGCTGTTTTCACACGTTGCCATAGTTCATCAGGTATAGCCGCGGCTGGTGCTCCCGGGCCATTCGGTTGCCGATCAGCGACCAGACGTGTTCGATGTGCGACATATCGGGAGAACAGGCGGGCCACGGCAGCAATGACGCCTGGTGGGCGGTTAAGAATTATTGCACGCATTGTGCAATAATTCTTAACGGCCCACCAGGTGTCATTGCCGCGTGCGGGCGCGCATTATCCTGTTAAAACGGGGCCGCTGGCAGGTCCTGCAAGTAAGGGAGGACAACAGGCTCCAAAACGTCGGAGATGTAGCGGCGGCTGTTGAGTGTACCGGCGATGCGTACCAGAGGAGTGCGGGTGTCATATCCAATTGCGCCCCAAACCATAACGCCAGGCGACGGACCGGTACGGCGATGCATAATGCAGGCGTCATACAGTCTCTCGCCGCGGTGCCGCCACACGCGGATCTGACCATCGTGGCGTTGCAGGCAGAAGCGGGATTCGTCGGAGAAGACAATGTCATGCCATTCCGTAGACCAGGTGCGGCGTTCAACGGCCCACTGCCGCCGCACTCGCCGGTGGTGTAACGTCAATGGTAATGGGAGCAATGGGCGCCGTGCAACAAGTCCCCGCTCCTGCAAACAACGTCGAACGGTACGTACTGATACAGGTTTTTTGCGCAAAACACCCAAATTCCTGCGCTAACGTTCGTGATGTGGCGGTGCGAGCCGTCAATGCTCGCCGTACAACATGCCGGTCCTCTCGTTCGGTGGTGTTCCGCGGCTGCGGTAATCGCTCACGTCGGTCCGTCCGTCCCTCCTGCACCCACTGAATCCATACTCGCCTCACTGTGGCTGGATGTTGTCCCACACGGGCCCCGATGTTTTGGTACGATAAACCGCTGTCGCGATAAGCCACTATTCGTCCTCTGTCGAACTCCGAAACGTGCTGGAATGACTGCCGTATTCTGCGACGAGTCATCAGGAAGCTTCCCACGCACAGGTCCGGCAGCACAGCACACTTCCACTACTTACACCCCGCCTTCTGTGCACACTTCTTATAGTGCTTCTCGGTGGCATGCCGGGCGCACATGATTTGCATATGCCTTGCAATGCTAATCGTTTGCATGTCCACTCGCGGGCGAAGCATGCTGCGAATTTCAGGCCAATCGGATGCTTCCTTCTCGGTGTTGCATTTTGGTTGGCCAGCAATGTATATCGTTAGAAATCCGCCCTTTTTGCTTCTTGGATTCATAAGAAAGATCGCCAGCTTCAATTTTTTCATTAGGATTTTATTTTTAAAAAAGCATATTCGGGGGAAGATGATACGACGTAAGCCGCTTTACTAACCTACTAGATTAGTTGTATTTTATTTTACTTTAACGTTCTTGTTTCTTGTAATATTTTTGTTCTGAACGGTACAACTACACTTCCATGAAGTTTTTTTCCCTTTTCGACATTTGCCTGCCAGTTAACAGTCCAGTCAGGAATGGATTCAGTATAAATCAGGACCGTATCCCTTTTGCGATTAGGAACTGCATCATTTCACGTATGGTCTCAGTTAGTCTTAACGTTTTTGAAGGTGCTGGTGATAAGGAAAAATCTTGAATAAAAATTTGAATGAATCGACTGTCTGAATGCAATTTATTACCTCGATCTCAGTTTAGCATATTTCATCTTTCGAACCCTGAGCTGCATTACACTATAAACTGTCATAACAGAAGTAAATATCATTCAACGAATGAAATAACCTTATTATGTTAAGTGACGCTAGCAATTTCTTTGTTCGGAACAAAGACAATTGGAAAATCTGATTATTTCTTAGTGCAAAAATGATGGTCTCAAACGCAATGATCTTTTGGGAAATAAGAACGCCATTTCCGATGCGGTATAAATGCTTCCAGGGCTGGAACATCATTTTCAAAATTCTTTCGTGAGTAGGTGATGTCACTTCTGATAAGCTGATAAGTATGTGTTTTTTTTTCGGGGAGGGAGGGGAAGGAGTAATGTCAGTCATTCCCAACATAAGTTATTTGTTCCGAAGAAGTGTGTGGTCTACTAAATATGGTTGCCGCCCCAGAGGCGCAGTGGTCTAAGCGCTGGCTTCTAAACGTTCGTCCGAGATGGGTCCGGGTTGGAATCCCGTGAGGCATGGATGTTGTGTTTGTCTTACGAGGCTGGCTCTCTCCCTTCCCTGGAACCAGTGGCCTTAAATTATGGACGGGCGACTGCTTATAGCCTATTGAGTTGCTCACGGTAATCGTTAAACCTCCAATAAAAAAGAAATGTGGTTACTGCTTATTTTGTTTTGCACAGAAATAACTTCACTCCGGATGTGGGGCGATTTCGATTCATGATTGCGTAAAGTGCGATCAGTTACTTGCACAAAAGTACCTTTGAAAATCTTAAAATTTCTACTGTAGAATTAGTCCCCTGCGACAGTTTGTATGAAGTAGTATCACTTCCTACATATAATCACGTGACAACGAACGCTTTCATTGCTTTTGCGGTGACTGTTGTATTTGTGTGTGATGACTTCATGTCACATCCTCTCAAAAATAGTTTCACAAATACAAAAAAACCCGAAGTCAATCCCCCAAGTGTGTAAACATTCCAGAATGTACCTCCGAATCCTCAGTATTTGAGCCTCTTATTGGCTTTTGTCACCTAAAGATATGATCACATATCTCGAAAACGCGTATCACATCCTCTCCACTGATGCAGCATATTTCTTGAAAATGCTATTGATTCCAATTCTGATACGGAAATTCATTAGCAATTTCTCTCTCCTTTTAACTAATTTATGATCAATCTCTCAAGCTTAGTTCCGTCCGTTCATGAAGTCGAGTAAATTGCGATCAGCGCTACTTTCGGAAATTAACTCGTGAATTTATCTGAAAGCAATATGTTAATGTAGCACTGACTATGTTCCGTTCTCTAACAGGAAAGGAGATAACGAACTTGCACCATTCTGAGTTCTCTAATGAATACTCGACTCAGCTGCTGGAAGTAAATAAAACGAATGCACTTTGCCAAGCAAGTTTCTTTAACTAACAAGGGAATTAATTTCTTCGATAAAACTGCATACATCATAATGGTAATAATGATCTGGAAACTGAAGCAAAAAAAAACCCTTTATATTGCTAAAGTTTCCTTTCTACGCTGTTTCGGTCACGAAAGCACATTCATGACTAGTTCGTGATTTGGAGTTTTTAATTCATTTCCGGAAAACATATGCAAACACACAAAACAGAAGAAAATAAAAGCGTTATTTTCCTCGTTACGAACTCATATGGTGAAAATACGCCTTTGGATGAATTATCAGTCAAATTACTGAAATGCTTAATTCTTTACATAAGAAATAATTTCAATAGTGTACAGAAACTTGAGGCGCAGTTTCATGGTGTAAATGAAAGACGAAACTATACCTCTCCTAGTGTAGAGACAACACAATGAGAGACTGCCTGTGATTATATATACTTTAGGACGCAAGATTACGATCGCAGGAGATATGGCAACAACGGGAAAACATGTTAGTCAAACAGAAAGCATGCGATTCTCAACAAAAAAAACAAATTAACGATGCCGCAACGGAACTAACAGAATTAATTGAACGAGAATAACAAAACTGGTATTATTACTGACACAACACTCGTATGACGTTTATGAATCCATAAAAGTTTTGAAGACGTGAATCCGTTTTTGTGGTGTAAGTATGACATAGATGGTAAGTCAGACAATTCCGAAAACGAAAATTTCGTCGTCCTGGAGCGGGAATCGAACCTGCGTCTCCCGTTGGCGCCCGATTATGCTAACCACTACACCACCCAGAACGACCAAGTTTCAAGTATTCGATTAATTTTAATATAACCATCACAGGATTTGCTAGTCGAAGCAATCGACATTCATGTTTAGCGAATCTGGAGGTCAAACTGGAGGTTTCTGAATGGTGTAGTGGTTAACATACTCGGACGCTATCTGGGAGACGCGAGTTCGATTTCCGCTCCAGAACGACGAAATTTTCAAGTTTTCGGATATTATCTGACTTACCATCCATGTTATACTTAAACCAAAAAAAAAAAAAAAAAAAAAAAAGGGGGATTCACATCTTCAAAATTTGTATTGTATGTTGTAATCCGGTATTCATTCATGATCGATAAAAGTTATTCGATTACATTTTTTTACTGAAAAAAGTGTTGTAGGTAAAAAATTGGATGAAGATAATGTAAAATGTCCGTATATGGCATTAGTCACATGAAAGTAAACGCTGCGATTTTATTTTTTCCAGTAGTTACACTGAGATATCGATAATATTCCTGATTAATTTACGCTTCCTGAAAAAAAAGCAGTAATGCAACAATTCGGGCATAACAGGTGTTTTCCTTTCTATGCAAACATTAAATTAAAATTATGAAGAATATGCAAGAAATTCAGTCTTTCAGGGTAAAAATGTCACTGGAGTTTCTTTGCTATCATTAATATTTCAGAGACAAAACCGTTTCTAGCGCAATTTATCCCCATTAATTAGAGTTTATTGTACCACAAGTGCCTTCTTTGTTACTTTTTCTTTTCAAATGCTAAGTTTAGAAGAACCTGCATATTATATAACGAGGAGCTCGGAACCAATGGAAACGCTCTTTAAAGCTGGGAGCTCGCGAAATCCGTTTATGGGTGAAAATTCCCACCAAGTGAAAATATTCGTACGAGATAACATGCATAAGTTTGTATTCTTTTAAGGGAAGAAAAATTTCTTTCCACTGAAACACTTGCAGATGCAATTGTTAAAATCAGGGAAACCAATACAGTATATAAGATTCTGTAAAAATGTCTTTATCTCCATGAAGCACTCGAAGAAGTTCATGAGTCGATATATTCCTTAATTTTTCATCAGCATATACAAGACTCAGTTCATTTTTAAGGCGCTGGTGTTTAGTAAATATTTTTCCGTAAGAATGTTGAAGATTTTCAAAAGCGTGAGAGCGAAAGCATGGATTAAATTGGTCGAATTTGGTTGTGTCAGCAAGACAGGCAAATTGAAGTTCAAGTTTCTCACAGTCTTGAAATCTTATATCCATTTTCATAAGAATGTGGTACAAAATTTCAAAATACAATTGTCTATAATTTTGAAAAATTGTTTCTTGTGTAAGAGCAGCATATTCCCGTTTAGATCTGCTTATTTCTGTCATTTTGCTAGCTTTTCCAAAGAGTGTTTCAAATACCTCATCGTTCCTTTTATGGCTCAAAATTTCCTAAGTTTTTTTTTTAATTTGAGTAACACAGTAGTTTATGTCTAGTGATTTGTTCTGAAAAATTTCGAATAATACACTGCTGGCCACCCAAAATGCAACACCAAGAAGGACACGAGACAGCAAAGCCAGATTTACTGGACACTTAACAACAGATACAAAAATGAAACGATTGAGCTTACAGGCCCGTGCGACTTGCGGAACACGCAGACATCAATAGTACGTGTGGCCCCCATGGCTGGCAATAACGGTCGCTACACGCCACGGCATCGCACGAAAGTGGCTTTGGATGTGGGCTTGGGGCATGTCGGTCCAGGCTGTTTCCACACGTTGCTACAGTTCATCAGGCGTAGCTGCGGGTGGTGCTTGCCGGGCCACTCGGTTGCCGATCAGCGACCAGACGTGTTCGATGGGCGACATATCGGGAGAAGAGGCGGGCCACGGCAGCAGTGACACCTGGTGGGCCGTGAAGAATTGTTGCACGATGCGTGCCACGTGCGGGCGCGCCTGTTGAAACATGGCCGCGGGGCACGGTCCTGCAAGTAAGGGAGGACAACAGGCTCCAAAACGTCGGAGATGTAGCGGCGGCTGTTGAGTGTACCGGCGATGCGTTCCAGAGGAGTGCGGGTGTCATATCCAATTGCGCCCCAAACCATAACGCCAGGCGACGGACCGGTATGGCGATGCATAATGCAGACGTCATACAGTCTCTCGCCGCGGTGCCGCCACACGCGGATCTGACCATCGTGGCGTTGCAGGCAGAAGCGGGATTCGTCGGAGAAGACAATGTCATGACATTCCGCAGACCAGGTGCGGTGTTCAATGGCCCACTGCCGCCACACTCGCCGGTGGTGTATCGTCAATGGTAATGGGAGCAATGGGCGCCGTGCAACAAGTCCCCGCTCCTGCAAACGACGTCCAACGGTACGTACTGATACAGGTTTTTTGCGCAAAACACCCTAATTCCTGCGCTAACGTTCGTGATGTGGCGGTGCGAGCCGTCAATGCTCGCCGCATAACATGCCGGTCCTCTCGTTCGGTGGTGTGCCGCGGCTGCGGTAATTGCTCACGTCGGTCCGTCCGTCCCTCCTGCACCCACCGAATCCATACTCGCCTCACTGTGGCTGGATGTCGTTCCACACGGGCCCTGATGTCTTGGTACGATAAACCGCTGTCGCGATAAGCCACTATTCGTCCTCTGTCGAACTCCGAAACGTGCTGGAATGACTGCCGTATTCTGCGACGAGTCATCAGGAAGCTTCCCACGCACAGGTCCGGCAGCACAGCACACTTCTACTACTTACACCCCGCCTTCTGTGCACCCTTCTTATAGTGCTTCTCGGTGGCGTGCCGGGCGCACATGATTTGCATATGCCTTGCAATGCTAATCATTTGCATGTCCTCTCGCGGGCGACGCATGCTGCGAATTTCAGGCCAATCGGATGATTCCTTCTTGGTGTTGCAGCTGTGTAGATCGGTGATGCCAAATATTTCATTAAATACTATTGCCAAAAATGTAAATTCAAAAGTGCTCTCATATCATTTAAAAACCCTTGGGCAAGTTGAATTGATTTTTTGTCTGATTGGTCACTATTTGTGAGAAATTTGAACACTTCCTTCACCACACAGCGAATTGATCGCTTCGCTGAGTGGTGAAAAAACAAAAGAATTACACTGAGGCTTGCAAAAAATATTCGACACTTAGAAATTTTAGAAAAACTCTGCTGTAATACAAGGTTCAAATGATGTACTTAGCAACAACAAAAACAGCTTGAGAAGTTTTATGCTTCACATTTTTCTGGAGCCCAGTCAAGTGTCCAGACATTACGCTTGCCCCATCGTTACATTGTCCTATTGACTTCTGTTGATAATCAAACTGTACCAAATTTTTGTCTAGCATTTTGTATAAAGCTTCTGACGTTCTATCTTCACTCACATCAGGGAAATCCAAAAATCGCTCAACCAATACACCTTCCGAATCAACAGATCTTATTATTAAAGAGCACTCGGAAGTCTAGTTATGTCTTCCCATCTACTTGAACAGAAAAGCATTGAACTTCATTTATTTCATTTTTGACGTGATCGTTTATATATTCAGAAATACATTCAATTAATTCGTTTTGAATAGCTTTTGAGTCACCCGTGAAGACATTTTTTATCGTTTCGTATTGATTTTGAATTTTTAAAGGACTTCTTGATATCAACAGTGAAAGCAATTCTTTGAATTTCTACGATTTATCGAGTCAGTGCTTCGTCATAGTCACGGAATGCTAGTTCTTGTTTACTCAAATACAATACTGCATCAATCAATGTCTGCAGGAAAAGTCTATTTAAACAAACACTTGCGTTGAAATGCATTTCAAAAGCCTAGCATTCTCCTCAGGGCATCGGCAATGGTGTTCTGATTCTTTTCAAAATTATTTAGCATTAATTCGCATTTCAGGTGTTCGCTAGAATCACCACGTTTGTAAAGTGACCGTTTTATATTTAAGAAATCTGAAAATTGTCTTTATTCCACGCCGAAATTTATTACTAGAAAATAAGCAGGGCCAACAAAAAAATTGTAACACAGAAGGGCTACAAAGCCATTTATATTCAGCAAACCAACAATTTTTAAAATTAATATTGTAAGATTTACTGCTCTTCTTGATTTCTTTCTTGGCGACAATTGTCAGTGAATCCGTCGGTCGTCATTGAAGTAAAATGTCTCTTTTGTTGTCATCTTTCCACCGATTGAACGGAGTTTGCAATAAATTACAGACAATGTCGTTCACAGGATACATACTGAAAACTAAAACTATCACTATCGGGTAAACTGTACACGAAACTAAAGTAATTAAGGAAGTTTTTAAAAACAATCACAAAACACGAAAAAAAAAATCTCTTTCGGAAAGTATGTACCAAAACACTTCAATGACAATCCGTCCCGTTCCACTGCGATCTCTTCGGAAGGTCACGACTGCAGGTGCAGAGCCTTGGCGTCTCAACCTAAAGCACTTCACTTGCCCGGCAGATAGGGGAGAGTGACGTCACAGTTACCGTGTCAACTCGGACGAAAAGTGCAGACTTCCAAGCATTCTAATTTCAGCTCTTCACTTGAACTGGTTTGCGTATAAGGACTTGCTTTCCGTATTGAACGCGCATTATGAATTGATATCTAATCAAAATGTTGGGTATTTTGGCACTCAATAAAGGAAAGAAAAGAATAGATTATACGAAATTATTAAATAAAACCTTATTTCAAATGAAATAGGTGAAGAGGCACTTCACCTACTTCACCTGAAAAGCCGCCACTGAGCAGTACGCAATTTTTTTATAAAAGCTTCGACGCATGCCATGATTTTTATCAGTTGGGAGGTGTAATGTAGTGAACCAGGTTGAACAACAACTGCCAATAGGATTATGGCAAGCCGGCGTGAATTATTGGAGTTTGAACGAGGCATGGTAGTGGGGACCGCATGGATGGGACATTCAGTTTCCGACGTTGTGCGAAAAGTCAACATTTTTCGATCCACAGTGTCACGTGTGTACCAAGAATACCTCATGGAAGGCATTACCACCCAACGTGGAGAACGCAGTGGCCGACAACGGGTGCTGAATGACCGGGACCAGCGGCGTCTGACCAGGATTTTCCATACTAACAGACAAGAAACACTGGCTCAAATAACATCCACATTCAATGCAGGAGATACCAGAGAAATATTCATCAAGTCAGCGCAGTGTAATTTAGCGCCCATGGGGTATGGGAGTAGAAAACCTACCAGAGTGCTTTTGTTAACATCAAGACATCGGACACAGCTCCTCACCTGGACTCGTGAACACGTTAATCAGACCCTGGAAGACTGGAAACATGTGGCGTGGTCCGATGAGTCACGCTACGAGTTGTTACGAGCTGATGGTAAGGTTCAAATGTGGCGCAGACCTCATGAGGCCATGGACTCATTTTGACAACAAGCTGGTGGTGGTTCCATACATGTGTGGGGTGTCTTTAAGTGGAACGGTTTGGGATAATCGGTCCTCGTAAACACGTCATTAACCTGTAATCGACTTTGTTGCTCTGCTAAGTGACCATTTACCGTCCTTCGTGGACTTCATGTACCCCAAGAACGATGGGATTTTCCAGGCAGATAATGCACCATGTCATCGGGCCCAAGTTGTCCAAAACTGGTTACAGGATCATTCTGAACAGTTCCGACGGATGGTGTGGCCGCCACGTTCGCTCGACATGAACCAAATAGAGCACTTATGGGACGTGGTGGAAAGTTCCATTTGCACCAAAGATCCTGCACCTTCAAATACTAGGGAACTGTGGGCGGCAGTTCCGACGGCATGGCTGAACACCTCTCCAGAAGTCTTCCGGCCAGTTATAAAATCGATGCCATGTCAAGATGCAGCCCTTCGTGGGCTGGAGGAATCCTACAGCCCACGAAGGGCAGTAGGACTTCGCAAGTCATAGGATGCGTCATAGGTACGCATCCTATGACGTTTAGCACTTTAGTATACGTTTATATAATATTATATATTCATTAAAATTAGATATACTTGAAGTAATTAAATAATTAAATACCTTAGTACTATAGCTAATCAATTAAATATTTCAAATATATTCAACTTGACTGCCACGTGAGACTGACCGCTATTTACCTACACAACACACACATGAAGCAAAAGCAGCACCGATTCTCCTAACACAACGCTCACTTGGAGGGTGAAACGGGAATTTTTTATCTTCTGTTTTCCATTCGGTGACAACCTTATTGGGTTACTTCCCTACTCTTCTCTGCAATTGTCACCCATAAGTTCAGTTACACCTGTGCGAGCCAAACACATCAAATTTTGCCTAGGAATAGGTTTTTTCAGCTCTGCTGATACGATACATCCAAGGTACAGCCCCTTGGATTGGGTGGTGGAGAGGGTCTCTTGCACAACTCGCTAGTTAAGCATTTCATGTACTCTTTCCCACTGCTTTTCTGTCAGTATTCTTCTACTAACACACAGGGGTTCCCCTGCCCAGTTGCAATTTCTTCTTGTATGCCACCATTTATATTCCTCCATTCCAGGGCAGTGCGCAGCTGATTTTTTCTGCATCGGTAAATATGGAATTTTATTACATTTTGCGACTTTGTAGCTTTTCTATCCCACGTTAAATCGAGGGACTTTATTAAAATTTGATTGTTAAAAATGATCAAATTATCTTTGAATTAACATTATGACGAAAAGAAAAAGTTTCTGTTTTGGTCGTAACATCCGAGATCTCGCCAAATACGGGCTCGTTATAAGCGGGTTTTACTGTACGTGAAGATTCACTTTTCAGAAAAGGTAGTAGACTATTTTTATCTGTCTCGGTACATTGTACCAGAAAAGAAATGAATTATTGTTTTACGCTTGGCAAACTGGTGCTCTGTTTCATAAGTGGAATTTTTTTTTCCTTTTTTTTCGGAGTTTAACGATCACTGATAGAAGCAGTCTCCTGTCCCTATTTTTATTTAGGGTCACTGGTTACGGGAGAAAGGATCAGTGCCGTGGGGCAGGCGCGCCACACTTGCCTCATCCGGGGTTAGGGTGCTAGAGCTGAGACGGGCTGAGCCCGAGCCCCAAAGCGCGAAGCAGAGCCCGGGCCCGAATCGGGCTCGGGCTCTGCTTCGGGCTTTGGGAGAATTTTTTTTTTTATGTATAAATGTGTTTTTATATGACTTAGCAAATGAGACACTTTATATTTGGTAAAGGGAATTCTTTGGCAACTGGTTCTGATTGGGGAGCACGCATTCGAGATGGCTATTTATTCCGGGCTTGGGTAGAAAATGCCATAGGCTGCGCATTAGTGTGTTTCTGCAGAGAAGAAAACGCTTTTTCAAGAACTATAGATGGAGCTGAAACGATAGCTTGCCGACGATAATTTACCCCCTATATTCACGCAGTAGCTCCCTGATAATTCTATTTAGCAACGTACATATTGCAGCGCATTATGGCGCGATAATATTAGCATTATTTGAGAAACATACAATTGTAGCACCGCAGAATCATTTTGGATGCCCGGCCGCCCGAAGCACTTCAGGTGGAAACGAACGGTCAAACAAAATCGTACAGTTACAATGTAAAAATAGATAGAGGCCCCTTACACACTCCCTATTTGAGAAATACTATATATTGGTTAATTGCAGGAAGAGGAGAGAATGGAAGCGTGGAAAAGGAGATGTTTTTTATTAACGGTTTTAGCCAGTTTTCGGGCTCGTTCGGGCCCGGGCTCTATCTTGCAATATAAAATTTGGGCTCAGGTGGGCTCGGGCTGATATACGACGGGCTCGGACAGGCTCAGGCTCCGAAAATTGAGCCCGAACTCAGCTCTAGTCTGAGCCCACTCGGACGAAAGTCAAAAGCCAGTGCTTAGACCACTGCACCACGAGGGGAAAGGAACTAAGTCTGGAATTTTAATAATTGAAATGTCTGAAGTGTCCAGTGCTTTAGATATTTGTTCCAGCAAATTCGGATGACTTTGATTGATCCATGCCCCACTACATATGTCTTTACTTCAGAATCCAACAAATTCCTAGGCAAACATACATTTACGCAGAAAATATTTACAAAATCTTTGTCAGTATTACGCACACTAAATACGAAAAGATCTTTTCCTGTATTATTTATAGAAACGGAGATATGGTGGCTGACACAAATATGGATTTTTATCGTTTGGAGGGAATCACTGCGTCAGAAAATCTGAAAATTATGTGAGAGATTCATTCACTGCAGTGAGGCATGGTTACTCTATTGCAAACAGAAAGGAGTTCTGCGATTTCCCTTTTAGAAGCAGAGACATGGTGAAAATTTAGCAGCTTTTTAGAAATCTCAATATACACAGTATCTACTCCATGAAATATTAAGCAGTCCTGTTGATAGGTCAACGCGTTCTCAACATTAAATAAATAAGTTAATAAATAAATTAATTAATTAATTAAAATATTAATTTAACTTCCAAGAGAAATAGAACAAATACGTGTATATATGTTATGTGTATCCTGAAGTAAGGAGCACTACAGTTACGTGGTTAAACGAATTCTCTTAAAGACGTGTGTCACCTTTCAATATTCTGTTGCTCACGTTTAAGTTAATTACAGCCCATGGTGGTGCATAAAATGTGGGAGCTACTATACACAATTCAATTTTAATGTTCAACAAATATACTACTTACATACAACGCTTCTTCACTGCCATCCACCAAACACCCCGAGTTCCATTGTAAGAATTGCATGCACCTAGTAGTAATCCAACGAGAATGTGTTTTTGGCCTATCACTTCCAGTCTTGTGTCGAGGCCAGTTGTAACTTGTAAGCACTGTGAAACAAAGTTCCTTACTATGAGTTGTTGTGCCCTTCTATTGTAACAAATATTCTTGAAGGCCGGTACTTGTATCATTCAACAATATTTGTTACAATAGAAGGACACAACAACTCATAGTAAGGATCTTTACTTCACAGGTTATAGTTGGCTTCGACACAAGACTGGAAGTGATAAGCCTATAAGCGAACTTACATTGGATTACTACTAGACCACATACATCACGAGATATAGGTATATAATGGATAGCAGCGCGTGGTGGATGTATATGGTGTACATAGAGACTTTATAACCAGCTTGAGTATTATGTTTTCTCGTTCAGTCTATATTTCGCGTCAAGGATACTTATGTTAAGTCTGTTGACTACTTTAACGCCACGTCCCCACTGAACTGAAATTATAAACTGGTGACTTGATGATACAGGTCCTAATCCTCAAGATTTATATTTGTTACAACAGAAGGAAGCAACAATTCATAGTAAGGAACTTTGCTTCACAGTGCTTACAAGTTACAACTGGCCTCGACACAAGACTGGAAGTGATAGGCCTGAAAACAAATTCTTGTTGGATTACTACTAAGCGCATGCAATTCTTACAACGGAACTCGGGGTGTTTGGTGGATGGCAGTGAATAAGTATTGTATGTAAGTAGTATATTTGCTGAACATTAAAATTGAATTGTATGTAGTAGTTCCCACATTTTATGCACCACTATGGGCTGTAATTAACTTTAACGTGAGCAACAGAATATTGAAAGATGATACACGTCTTTAAGAGTACAACTACATGCAGATTGGCACAGCCGAAAATACTAAGTAAACTTTATCACGAATGTGAGCGATCCGTTTCTTTAATTTGGAATACGTTCGGGAAAAATATTTCAAGGTTAAAGCTGTAAAATCTTGCAATGCTCTCAACAGTCTTGACCTTTAAAGTTTAAATAGAGATGGGAAACTATTCATGAAGCCAAAAACGCGCTAATATTTAAAATACAGACAAAAACTATTCATGAAGTGAAAACGCGCTAATATCGAATAAAATAGTTCACTGTAGTAACCCAACAATGTCACTCGTGGGGTTTACATTCATAGGAAAGGTTTAGATTAACGACCTATGTCCCATGGGACTTTCGTCAGAAGCGAAGTTACATTAGATTGAGTCTAGAAGCTCCGATACGATAGAGGGTATACAGGTCAGTGAAGGAGGAGTCCCAGGTTGGAATTGCCAATCTACATAGCTGTGAGGGTTAGACTATGATGTCACAAGTTCCAGGGAGAAGGGAGAAGGTGGGTGAGGAAATGAATGGTGGACCATTCGTGAACGATTCTTTCACAACGAATGCCCGTGAATGGTGAATGGTAAATGATAATTTAATCTGCCATTATTGCGACACACACTGATGTCGCAGCACGCTTAACTTTATTTCGCACTCATAGTTCAGAAATGAATTCCCATTTAGAAAAGTACTGACGATAATAAGAGTCAACCGTCAGTCAGCTAAGAAATAATGGTGAAACTTAAGAATAGGAACAATACATGAAAAAAAAATGGGAACGATGCATGAATCGTTTGCTTGTGGCAAATCATTCATCGTGGGTGGTGAATGCTGAAGAGCTCGCTCTCTTCTGGGTGATGCGCCGAAAAGAGCTGTGGGTAACCTCTAAGGGTGTTGATCGTAAACACGCAAACCCTGAAAGGAATGATTTACTCAGTGAGCATAGTGACAACCTGGAAATTGAACGGTCATACATTTGAATGATCATTCGTGAATGACTTTTTTTGCGTGAACAATGAGTGAACTCCCAAGAAGGAATGATTTATATCATCACTAGAAGGAACAGATGACCTTATTTACAGGAGGAGGTCCAATACTCCAGGGGTTTGACGTACCTGTGTTACACGCGGCAAGTGTTCAGTGATTCGGAGCAACTCAGCATACCCGGGATAGATCTCCCGACTATCTGGTCGGAAGGCGGTTGCTCTTACCACTAGGCCACTTGCGGCCCACGATAAAATTAGGGGACATAACTCTTCTTTGAGCAGCTCGCTTGCAGGCAATTACAAACGATAGAAAGGCAGTCATCTAATGAAACCCAAGCTTCACAAGTGACTTCAATATGCAGGAACATAACCACTCATTCGTTGGTTCGCTTTCTGTGATTCAATTCGTTCCGAACAGTCATAGGTAAATTCAGCCGAGCGTGCTGCCGAAAAGCGGTTTTTTAAGATGATTTAAGTAAACGTATCTAAGAACTGATAAACCACGTGACTGGATGAAGCTTGCCGGCAGTTTTTCGGAAATGGCATTACCTGAAATTTGTCAGAATAGTTCGTGTAACTGCAGAAGTTATTTTTTTAACTATCTCATCTGAATGTTTTAGAGTGCAGTAGTCGCGACAGACTCACAACTATTCAGAAGATACGGGGCTTAATTTTTTTCGGGCTAAATCCCTCAATTTTACCAGTAGTCGTAGCTCAAAAACTTAAATGGGCCTGGGTCAAATACCACCCGAACGAAAGTAGTTATTTCTGGAGCCCCGAATTAAAAATATACATGTGCGCAATCTAGACGGCAAGCTTTATAACGCGGAAAACAATAATTACAGAAAAACGCATCGTTATGTTTATTTCTGTCTGATCCGAAAGGATAGTTTGATTTTTTTGTTAATCTTACTTGTTCATAAAATTATGCCCACACACGCAGAGACAAACAGACATGATATTAATATGAGAACGTGGTTCGATATGATAAAAGCAGTACACAAATTTACTCGGTGTTGTTGTCATCAGTAAAGGTTGCACAATAAATGCTGGATTGAAAAATTCATCCACACATGAAATTTAAGAGAAAAGAGAAACCTGCTTACGAGTATTGTTAATTCTTCCCGTTTTTTTGCTTTGCTTTGCTTTAATTAATTTGTTAATCTTTTAGATAGAACTAGAAAATGACATTCATTTAAAAAAGGTTCTATGCTTTTTAATTTGTTTAGCAAACAAATCTCTTTCGCCATTTCTTCCGCAAACGTATTTTTTGTTCAGAAATTATTTCCGAAAACATCATTTACGTCAGTATTATCTAAACATTCATGAGTGTCTTGGCCAAATTCCATTTTGTCATTACTACTTCTAGTTTTATCTGGAAAGGTAATAGAGGAGCGTAAAAAAGAGGATATTATTTTCTTCGGTAGGACGTTCCTTACGCTGATGTTAAATCAACTTGAATAAAAACATTTTTTGTTCAGATATATCTCTAAGTCATGTTACACAGTGCGAGCGGCTAATATGATCCGAATATTCCTGGCAGTTTTAGAACTATCTTGAATTTTAATTCAATTTCAGCTAGTCTGAAAGTTCTGCAAAAAGTTGTTTATGCTATACGCTACCGTCATCAGAAAATAGAAAGAGATTGCTCGAAACAATAGGCATGCACATGATGACTTTTACTGGTAAGCAAATTAATTCAAACAATGACAGCCATTTTTTGTAGTAATTCCCTGAAGAAAATATAAAAAGTGCGTAACATCTTTAAAAGCAGAATTTGTTTTTTGAATAGAATAGTTACAGAACTTTGAAAAAAGAAATATAATACAGGAAAAATATAAAATTGCAAATTCAACTAAGACATCAGTTTAACTTAGTCGTGTCGTCTGTTTAAATATGTTGAAAGCTAGCTCGAAATCAATCAATATATTAAAGAAAAGTATCGTTACGATGTCGTTATTGCGCAGAAGGGGAACACGTTTCTCAGAGGTGTCATACTGTTAGCTTAGATTTTGGGTCTCTCGGGGGTCATAGATTCCGCTCTCGTTCTTGCAGCACTGATTCTTTCCCCTACTTGGAAACAGTTTCCCTAAACTGAATTAGAAGCTTTAACTATTTTCTGATGTTCACCGGATCCTGTAAACCACACCTCTTCTACAACATGATGATCCACTTACGTGCATCAGAGTGTTACATTAAATCTAATGGAATTGGAAATATCATCGTTTCGTAATTGCATCAGGATTTCTGCACAGGCAGACTCGTTAATTTCTTTCGGAACGTAGATTCCAATAACAACGGGATTTCAAAATGTTATTGCAAAGTATAAAGAATATTCAATTCCATCGAGAGAAAAATTAACAGCACATTTAAAAAGAAGTACGCAGGCGATCCGTGTCGATACGTCATGCTTTACAGAATAATTTTGTGCAGTGCATAAGCGCATGGAGGCTGTAAAAAATAACTAATTTCTTCACACGTGAAATTCCTCGACGTTATTCTGATGGGAGAAGTGAGGATACAAACACACATTCGGTAACGTATTTTTGTATTTCTTAAAATTAACAGAATACCGCGATTTAAGAAATATTGCATATCGTCACTGATTCCTTATTTATTCAGGAACAACGTTTTTTTTTTTTGTTTTTTGCAAAAGTCACCATTATGCGAAACTCCACGAGACAAACAATTGCAAAAACGTTTTTTCCCGAATAAATATCGAATCCCTGCCTTGCTGTGAGCAAGAAAATTGAAATAAATTTTCCTACGGCTTCCATGCATTTCTCGACATAGTAAATGTTAAGCCAGGAAGTGTCGGTCGGAGTGCCATGCAGATTTGTGCAATGTGTCGGCAGTTGAGTCATGTAAATGATAGCAGTTGCGAACTAATCACGTGATAGGTGAGGAAGATAAAAGGCGAAAACATCTCGGCGTAGCTAAGTTTGGTCGTCCTCACCTGGACATGTGGACCACTGAGTTGGACAGAATGCAAAAGCACGTGAAAAGAGTGAGAATGCCTGGACAACGCTATAGGAAATCTTACCATCGCATGAACACCTTTATCAAAGGTTTCACCATAGGGCTACATGCGGTGGATTGGTCACTGCGTCACACCGGGATGCAAGAGCTGTTGGACGAATGTGATGACAGTGGTTGGATTAAGGTAATGCGCTTCGCTATAAGTGCATGTAGACGGATACCAGGAGGCTTCAATCGCTGCATCAACCCGTAGCAGGCCCACAATCCCTTATTGCACGACATTAGACAAGGTGTTTAGGTAGCTATGGACATCCCCGTATCGACACGAACTGTGAATCGCAGATCGGCTGAGGCAGGTTTGCGTTTTTGCCAGCCACTGCAGCGACTGCAACTCAACTCAGCACATCGTCACACGCAAGACTGATGTGGTGGCGTACCAAAAATGCTTGGTGGAAGGAATTAAATCATGTGGTATTCAGCGACGATTCTCGCTTAATACGGCATAGTCCGGCGACCGACAAGTCTCGACGATCGACGATTGAAAATCTGGGTACGACGTGGTTCCCGGTCTGATCTTGCTGCCATTTGTGATCGTCATCCTGCTCTCCTGCCTGGTATCATCCGTGATCGTCATACGGCTCCTAGCCTGGTGTCATCCGTGATCGTCATAGGACTCCTCAGCCTGGTGTCATCCGTGATCGTCATACGGCTCCTCAGCCTGGTGTCATCCGTGATCGTCATACGGTTCTTCAGCCTGGTGCCATCCGTGATAGTCATACGGCTCCTCTGCCTGGTGTCATGGTTTGGGGCGCTATCAGTTTCAACAACCGTTCACGGCTCGTACACATTGTGGATACAATAACAGCCCGGCTATACGTCGATGAGGTTCTGAAGCCGGTTTTGTGGCTGTATCTCCGTGGTATCCTTGATGCACAGTTTTAACAAGATAATACACGTCCACACATTGCCAACGTCATCAGACAGTACCCACCAGATGTACCGGTGCTGTCCTGGCTAGTGCGATGCCCAGACGTCTCCCCAATTGAAAATGTGTGGGACGTCATTGACTGCCGACTCAACGCCTAAGCACGACCCCTCGCAATGTCGATAAATTATGGATACAGATCAACAGTGTATGGTCAGCGATACTGAGAACACCATCCGTAGATATTTCCACTTGATGCTGAGCCGTATTGCTGGATGTTTACACTAACATGGCGGTCATACGACCTACTGAGTAAGGTTATACATATGATACTGTCTTCCCGTCCATCGCATTCATGTAATCCATTAGAAAAAAATTCTTTCTGATGGGTTACAAGACTTCTTTGCCACCCTCTTGTCTGCCCGTGTGGCAAGTTTCATCTCATTTCGTACGTTCCTTCAGGGTCTGGTATTTTTTATGTCCAGCAGTATAATTTCGACAAGTGATGCTTACGTCCCTGTCCCAATCTGAATATTCGTCTACATTGTCTTTTGCCATTTTCTTTTCAAGCCGGGCTATGTCTTTCTCCTGGACAACTATTATCATTTTTTAAATAACAGTTTCATCTGATCTAAAGGTATTTTCCCGTATTTAGATTACTGCAACGAAATGAGCTCTAAAACTTGTTGAATGGGTGCAGAACAGGGCAAGTCTTCGGATTAATAATCCTCAGCCGCATATTCTATTCGTCTTCTTTATCACGTGTACGCAGTAGCACATCTCTGTATGTTTCTCTGGTATTGTCATGCGTTTCGCCTTCTAGGAATGTAGATCCTTCTCGTGCCTTCCTCACATTCCCGTCCCACTTCGGCAAGTGCTGTCAGCCAGCATCCAGTTCGTGCCCTGATGATTTTTTAGTTTGGGAGTTTAACGACCACTGTGAGGAACTCAGGGTGCGGTAGGAAGTCGCCCATCCCAAATTCGGGGAGACTGGTTCCAGGGAATGGAAATAGCCAGTGCTGCAAGACAGATACGCCATTTATGCCTCACCCGAAATTTAAACCGTCCCATCTCGGATGAATGACTAGAAGGCAATGCGCGTACCACTTGGCCACACAGGTGGTTCCAGCTGATTAGATGCCGCAATAAACGCTGTCTTTACTCATTCATTTCTGTTGCACGGGACTTTAGAATTCCTTGCCTGGTTCAGGTGTTTAAGTTAATGTCTACTGCATCATTTTTAAGAAGCCCTGCATTTAAAAATAGGAAAGCAAAAATTAGACATGATATTGGGGATTTCAGATTTTGCTTTGCATGAGTCATGACCTATTTAAAACAAATGTGAAATAAGTAAACTTTAATGAAACCGTGCAACTGCGTACCCTTACATGCAGTGCCGTCAAATAGCGCGACAACTTCGGAAAATACAGTCACATTAAAATATTATTATCGGAAAGGACTGTCAGATTTAATAAGACAAGATTTTCCACTAATCTTCATGCTACCACTCTGGCCATGGCGCACTCTTCAGCCACTCCTTGCTAAGGGATTATTGCGTACTTACCATAGCCAGGATAGTTGGTTTCTCAGTACCTGTTGTGGAATTTTTTACCACAACCAGGGCAACAGTTTTTTCATTCCCTGCCATGAATTTTTCGTATGACTTCCATAATAAGAGCAGCTGATTTTCAATTCCTGCTATGGAATTTTCACCTACTTGCTAGCATAAGCACAGTTGATTTCTGCTTAAATTTTAAGTTTCTTTTCTTAAAACGAAAGAATTTTTCTGCTCTGGTGGCTGCGAAATGTCGTTTCTTCTCTGCTACAATTATTTTATTCTGTTATCTTTTTTCATCTTCTGCAATTACCTTTCATTTCTTCTTCAATTAACTTTATGAGGTGACCCTAGTAATATGTGCGATTTATATGCTGTTTTCCTTTTAACCATCTTGAACGCTTTTCGTGAGGGTTAACTGAGGTATAGAAAGATTGCGCTCATTGTGAAAAAGCACTTCATGAAACGCCTAATGAAAAAGAAGATGAAAAAAATTTAGAGGGAATTTTGTTAATGTTACACAGTTTTCCTGATTGATGTCTTATTCCATGCGCCCTGTTAGTTATCTTTGAAGAAAGTGGATGCCTACACGCTAATGAGAACACTCTCTCTCTCTCTCTCTCTCTCTCCCTCTCACCTGCCGAATCTCCTGAATTTTCGTTTCGTCAGCCTTATCTTCAATTTATGACTTCTATAATCTTCTTTCTAAGATGTAGTTGGAAGAAATGGACGCATTCCACTTACGCGGAGAGCGTTATCTATCTTCTAAACTGTAACGTTTTTTAAATAGGCAGTCAAAAATGCGTCGCTTACTTAGTCTGAATAAGACGTTTTCCTAAATTTGCCCTCATAAATTTGTCAGATTCTAAAAACGCATTACATATGCAGGCTCTGGGAACCTGAAAGAGCACTTATTAAAATATTATAGCATGCATTTGAAACATACTGGTTCGGAATGAAGGATGACATTTTGATGTCTGCGGTAAATGACAGCTGAGTACTTCAGTACTGGATCAGCATGTTAAACTGTGCAGAATGTTTTCTGCCAATGAGTAACGACGTTTGATTTCGTAAATCCTAATTCAACGTTACATATTTTTCACTGCTGCCGACCGATGGAAGTGTATTAATAACGGGATGTATTTCCACATTAATACAAAGGAAATGCAAATTTATTTCACGCACGTTATTATATAGCAGCAGTCAATAACTTGCCAAATCTCTCGTACGTATCTGACGACATTCTCCGCTAAACGTCGCGACATGAAACCGTATAAGTATTGAGGCGCATCCTGATGAAATTCCCACTATACTTATTCATCTAGCTTCTCAGAGAAGGTATATTCTGCATCCAGGGCAAACGAATCTTCAAGTTCCAAACAATGTTCCATGACCGATAAATGGGAGAACTCGGCTTCTTTCGGGGAATGATTGAATTTTTAACGAAAGAATGAATGTATAATGAATTCAGCTTTTTCTACTAAGCTTCTTCTAATGGTTGTTGTTTTGTTAATTATATCATGAATAAACTTTCCTGCTAGTAGTGTAGTAATAATAATGAACAAGCTTTTAACTGCTAGTAATGTTGTAGTAGTAATTAAGATGAATAAAGTCTTAATGCTGGTTGTTAATAATAACAACTAATGAAATAAACCTAACAGCCAGACAGAGATCTGACAAAACTATGAACTGAGAAAAACGTACTTACTAGAACAACTTTTTATTAGAGAAACTCTTGATATGATCCAACATACACTTCACTGGACACACAGCTACTCAATAAAACGTAGCTCCTTGCACATGAACGAAGCTCTACTCACATAAACGAAGCTTTCCTTACGCATATAACCAAAGCTCTCCCTACGCACATCAACAAAAAGCTCTCTCACGTAACACAAACAAAAGCTCTCCTAGGTATCGTTGAACGTGCCTATTTATACTGGCTACCACCACGTCATGACTTACACTCATTGCCAGATCTCATTCAGCGGGATAAATAACATCTCGTTCAGTAAGAAGATAATTTACATAGGAAAATAAAATAACCAGAGATAGTAAAATCAAAAGGAAAGTGAATCTAGAGTATACGTTACATCATCTTCCCCATAATTTTTTTTTTTTTTTTTCAAAAAACCTGTCAATTTTGGAGTGTAAGTCTTACACTTCGTTGACTGACGTTTATCGACCTCTTTTTTGTTGTTGTTTTGGTGGCAGCAGTATGTACAATCTCAAACTTGCATCTGTATTCGTCTGTGAAACACTTTGTATACTTGAACAAAACAAACCTGCATCGGCATACCTTCCTTTTATTCTGCCTAGAAGGAATCACTTTTTTAATTTCAAATTACGTCCTCATATTATCGTTGAATACAAACCAACTGTATCAGCAGCGAAGATTGCCTGGAGCTGCCTAACAGTAACAATTTTCATTATTTTATCCCTACGCACATATATATAGATTTCAAATTACGTCCACATAGTATCGTTGAATACAAACCAACTGTATCAGCAGCGAAGATTGCCTGTAGCTGCCTAACAGTAACAATTTTCACTATTTTACCCCTAAGCACATAGATATATATATAAAAATTTGGATTAGTAGATGGACATAAAAGAAATATATAAAAAAAAACATATATACACAAAAAGAATGCATAGGCCCACACAAAAAAAGAAATTCTGACACGCCAACTGGTCGTGCAGGAAAAACAACAAACGGAGAAAAGAACCTGTCCACGAGAACTTACTTATCTCGAGGACGCATAAAAAACTCTAGTACGATAACGTTTTCCAGGCCTAATCGGACTGGTAAATTCAGGTGGCGTCGGTCTTTTCAGCGACTTGAATGGATCTGGAACATCTGTATTCTGTCGGTCAAGAAATCCCGGCTGCTGACAGGAACGGCCAGGAACGGCGGAAGTCTGTCGGTCAGGAAATCCCTGCGTCTCACAGGAACGGTCAGGAACAGCTGAAGTCCGTCGGTCAGGAACGGCTGAAGTCTGTCGGTCAGGAAATCCCTGCGTCTGACAGGAACGGTCAGGAACGGCTGAAGTCCATCGGTCAGGAAATCCCTGCGGCTGACAGGAACGGTCAGGAACGGCTGAAGTCCGTCGGTCAGGAAATCCCTGCAGCTGATAGGAACGGGCTCCCCCAGGCTTTTGATATGTAGTCCCTTTGTGCTGGGGCCCGTGTTGTCCTTCCAGCATTCTTTTCAAGGGACGTGGCTCCAGCCACATCGTTTGTTTTCGCTTTCTACCTCTGGGCATGAGAGTAGAAGCTGGCATTCGCCCTGTTTGCCCTGAGCGTAGGTTCCAGGGGCGAAACCCGGGCGGATGCAAGGATCTCTGCCTTCGGCGTTGTTGCAGCGAAGCAGATTGGGGAGACAAGTTACGTTTTCGACCAGCTTTTGGTGTTGCTGGACGGTTTGTAATTTGTGTCTGACGTTTAGGAATCGTCAAACTATTGTCCATAACTGATAAATCAGAAATATCTGATGACTCTGAGTCGCTACTGTAAGTTAGTGGTCGTGCAGGGCGATGTTTATTTCTGCCTATAGGAATACTCTCTGACGAGGTATTCAAGGAAGTAGGAGCTTGTGTTGGTGCAGAGTTATCAGGAAACGGTGCAGCAATAGTCTTGGCAATGGTTGGAGGGAAACGAACGATACTAGTATTTGAAGAACTTGATTCGAGCCTTCGTCTCATGGGAGAATCAGGTTGCGTGTTTGGAAGCCCGTCTTGTGGAGGGGAGGGTGAAGAAAAAATCACTGGAGATTCTTCAAAAATGTTTGTCGGTTCGTCCAAAATTTCTGGAGGTTGATCGTGAGATATAGACTCTTGAGTCTGTGGAACAGAAGGTTGAGTAGGGTTGATTATAAAATCGATATTTCGTTCATGATACTTGCGACACTGAGCAACGTGTACGTATTGAAATTCATTGTCAGGTTTTTCAAGAACAATGTTATTTTCAAACACATTTGCCACCCGATATGGACCTTCGTAGCTGGGTGCAAATCTCTTCACTAAAGTATGAGAAACAGAAGACTGGAAGTGCGTTTGCACGAGAGTGAGATCTCCAACGGCAAGATCTGGTTCCCTACGCCTAGTATTATAATATCTTGCTTGAGCCGCTTGTGCTCCTAGCATTGCAACACGAGCTTTTTCTGCCATGATTCGTACTGATTGCGGAGTTGGTCGCTGGTTTAGTTCGTCGATAATCCCCGTTAAATTTTCAAAAGGGGTCTTAATTTTGCGACCCAGAAAAAGTTCTGAAGGAGTAATTTTAGTAGACTCGTGGACAGACGAGCGGAGGGCGAACGAAAAAGCTCAAGATGTTCATCCCATCGCTCGTGATGATCCATGACAAATGTAGCAATCATTTTCACTAACGTGCGGTTTAATCGTTCAGCGGGATTACTCTGGGGATGATATGGGGAAATGAATTTATGCTTAATGTGTAGTCTCGCACACATTCTTTCAAAAATGTCAGAAATAAATTGGGGACCATTATCCGAAACTACTTTATTAGGTGCAACATATCTAGAGAATACTTCATTAATTAATACATTACAAATAACTTCTGCCGTAGCGGCTTTAATGGGAAAAACTTCAACCCATTTAGAAAAATTATCAGTTAATACTAACACGTAACGAGCTTTGTTTTTAACAGATAAAGGATAAGGTCCCAATAAATATATTGAAATAATATCAAAAACATGAGAACTTGAACTAGATTTCAAGTGACCGGCCGGTCTTACATTACGGCAATTATTAATCTGACACAAGTGACATGATTGAACGTATGCGAGCACACTTTGGTACATGCCAGGCCAATAGGCAACATCCCGCAATTTACAACGGGTCTTGCGAATACCTAAATGGCCTGCAAGAGGTTTGTCATGAAATTCGTTTAAAAGGGCCATTCTAAGGGTTCGCGGAATACATGGGCGAAACTCTGCCCTAGTAGTCCTAGATGTCGTATAGTAAAGAAGACCCTCTATGACTTCAAAATGCTGTGACCTCCCAGCCAGAGAAGGATCACTTTGTAGGGGCGAACCCGCAAGCAAAAAATTATAGATATCCCCAAAATCTGGATCATTTATTAATTCTGCCATTTCTGCTCTCTGGATGTTATATCAGCTATTAGAAGTAAAGGCTGACATCCAGGAGTAGTTTCTGAGGAACCCCACTAATCGGAACGCGAGACAATACGTCCGGTAATTGATTCGTATGACCTGGCTGATACGAAATTTTGATATTGCTCTCTTGTAACTTAAGAGCCCACTTCATAAGTCTTTGAGAGAGATGCTTAGCAGAATTCAAATACTGAAGAGCAGAATGATCCGTAATTATGTTAACTGTCAATTCGTTAAGATAACATTGAAATTTGTCAAGAGCATACACTCCAGCTAGACATTCACGTTCCGTAGCTGAATAATTGCGTTCAGCTTTGGCCAAAGTACGGGACGCAAAAGCTATTGGATGCCCAGCTTGTGACAAAACGCAACCAAGACCAACTCCGGATGCGTCAGTATAAATATCAAATTACTTAGTATGATCCGGGAAAGCCAACACAGGAGGCTGAGTCAACGCAGACTTCAGTGTTTCAAATGCAGCGTTTGCCTCAGGTGTCCAAACAAACTTCTTGTATTTACGTTTCAAAGCATACAATGGCTCACAAATTGTAGCATAAGCGGGGACGAACCGCTGATACCATCCGGTCATTCCCAGAAAGCGTGATAGTTCTTTTGCTGTTTTAGACCGAGGAAAGTCAACAATAGGCCTAATTTTTTCATTATCCATAAATAAGCCGTGGGGAGTGATTTTCAACTCCAGATATACAATCTCGTCCCTCGCTATCTGGCATTCAATAGGTTTTAACGTCAAGCCAGCATTGTATATGAGTTAGAACACCTGTTTGAGCAGAGAAAGGTGCTCGTCAAAAGTCTCGGATGTAATAATAATGTCATCCAAATATACATGCACATGGGGACCCAGAACAAGTCTGAGAACTGTATCCATAAGCTTTTGGAAAGTAGAAGGTGCAGAAGCTAGTCCAAAGGGCATACGCATGTATTCATAAGCCCCAAAAGGAGTCACAAAGCCTGTTTTATCGACGGAGTCCGGATGTACCGCCACCTGCCAATATCCACTCGCCAAATCCAAGGTTGACAGCCATTTAGTTGATGACAGGTCATGCAAAATATGCGACATGACAGGTAGTGGATAATTGATCGTTTTCGTGACTTGGTTGAGCTTGCAGGAATCTGTCACGAAACGAAATTCATTGGGTTGTTTCTTTGGAACCAAAAAGGCAGTAGCAACCTAGGCGCTTGTTGATTCCCTTATTATGCCCTGTTTAATCATCTCGGAAATTTGACGTTGCATTTCTTGTTTTTTATGGGGAGCACAAGGGTAAGGTTTCGTCGCTATCGGTTTCGAACCCTCTGTGTCAATGCCATGATAAACCACCTGTGTGAAACCAGATTGATCAGAAAATAAACCAGGGCTTTCCTGCAAAAGTAAAGAAAGCTGGTTTCGTTGCCTCTCATTCAATTGGTTACTCAATAACAAACTCGTTATATCTATAGGATCCGTAGGAATCACTTCGACAGGTTCCGGAAATGAAATAACATGTTGTACGAAATTCAGAGTAACTTGAAAAGTATTGATAAAGTCCATTCCCATTAAACATTTAACAGGTAGTTCGTCTATAAGCAGGAAAGAATGCGTAAAACGAGCCTTTCCCAGCCTTAGAGATAATGTGACAGTTCCTGTGATACTGAAGATTTCGTTATTTGCACCTCGCAAATACTGCGTCGCAGGCTGAACGTGTATTGCAGGAAAATTTTAAATGCAAAACTTCGTATTTAGGGCTGATATTTCAGAACCAGTGTCGAACTTTATCTCGACAATAATATCTTCAATTGTCAAGAACACATCAGGCAACTGAGGAGTTTGGACAGTCACTAATACTGTTTTAGGGTCAGAATGCTTGGTATCAGAAAGCAGGACCGACCCTTGGTCTACTTCCTTTGGAAGTTTAAAGGATTCCTGGTTGGATTATCATGCGGTCTGAAACCTCGGCCCTGCCGGGTATCGGGAAAATTTTCACGATGAGGAAAACTGCGTGAAAACTGCTGCGGGAACTCCGCATGTCAGTTGAAATTTTCATTTCTATTACTTCTTCCCTCAGCACGGGCAGAAAAATCATCATTGCCCTGAGCATGAAAACGTTCCGAATGCTGCGGATTGGAACGGGGTCGAGCATACTGTGCATTTGTACGGTATCCAGAAAATTGTTCAGAAACAAGCGGTTGGTGTACCACTCTTCTATGCGGTGGAACGTATGAAGCTTGGGCATGCACTTGTGTACGCTCGCGTTGAAAGTTATTATGCCTATTATGCTGCTGAGGATTTTCATAATAAGCCTCGCAGGGTGCCCGAGCATGGTGAGTTGAACCATGTTTGCCGTGTCGCTCTTCATACGTGCGTATGAGGCGAAGGCATTCATGAATTGTAGCAGGGTGTCGAACCTCAAGAAAATCCTGTAGAAATGGATCGAGCTGCTGCAATAGGGTGTCCAACATGTCGACATGACTGGCATGTGGATCCCATGACTTATACAAGCGTGTTGTTTCCAACGCAAATGCAACAGGGCTATCGTTGGGTACTTGCTGACGAAAAAAAAGTTGTTGTGCAAGGCTAGCTCGACTGAGGCCGAAAGGAAAGACTTCCAAAAATTCTGTTTGGAAATTCTCATAACGAGAATCCGGGTTCGACACTCTCCACTGCCGATACCAGGTCTTAGCGGTATCCTTCAAGCAAGTGCCTGCTATTTGTACTTTGCTGTCTTGAGGAATATTGTAGAGATCAAAATGATCTTCCAAATCTTCGAGAAACTTTAAGGATCCCTCCAAACCATTGAAATTAATTGTTCCTGCATGCGGCACGAAATGGGCAAGCATTCTGCTTCGCTGAGAGGATTGAACTCCCTCAGGTACGACCCGCGACTTAGAGTAATAGGAAGCTGGTGAATTACGAAATTGTGAAGAATGCCTGGGGACTTGTAAATCATTCATATCAAAGTGAGACCCACAGGCGTCTTGCAAATTGTCAAAAAAACCACCATCACCATCGAAATTTGATTTAGGGTGAAAAATTGAAGTTGTCTCAGGTAAGGAAGACATGGGTAGTAATTGTCAAGACCTCGTGTTCGAGAAAAGTTCGGGCGCCAATTATAATGAATTCAGCTTTTTCTACTAAGCTTCTTCTAATGGTTGTTGTTTTGTTAATTATATCATGAATAAACTTTCCTGCTAGTAGTGTAGTAATAATAATGAACAAACTTTTAACTGCTAGTAATGTTGTAGTAGTAATTAAGATGAATAAAGTCTTAATGCTGGTTGTTAATAATAACAACTAATGAAATAAACCTAACAGCCAGACAGAGATCTGACAAAACTATGAACTGAGAAAAACGTACTTACTAGAACACTTTTTTATTAGAGAAACTCTTGATATGATCCAACATACACTTCACCGGACACACAGCTACTCAATAAAACGTAGCTCCTTGCACATGAACGAAGCTCTACTCACATAAACGAAGCTCTCCTTACGCATATAACCAAAGCTCTCCCTACGCACATCAACAAAAAGCTCTCTCACGTAACACAAACAAAAGCTCTCCTAGGTATCGTTGAACGTGCCTATTTATACTGGCTACCACCACGTCATGACTTACACTCATTGCCAGATCTCATTCAGCGGGAGAAATAACATCTCGTTCAGTAAGAAGATAATTTACATAGGAAAATAAAATAACCAGAGATAGTAAAATCAAAAGGAAAGTGAATCTAGAGTATACGTTACAAATGCTTCAACCAATATTGACGAGTATGTAGTTAGAATCTACAGAGATTCCGTACTGTCCTCTCCTATTCCAGAACTTTCTACAGAGACGTGATTTTATGGCATAATGAAGACTTCAATTTTTAAGAACTAACATAGCTAGAAAAAATGGCGCTCGCTACATCGAAGTTACAGCGAACCTTCTGGTAATATGTCAGAAAGTACTGTACATTATTGCTGGAATACAAAGCGCCAGTATGTTTGACTTACAGATTGCTGAACGTCCTTCTTATACACGAGAGTTCAAGAAATGTAATTTTTTAAGCCTCGTATTTCTGTGCTAAGTGTACAAATTCTCCGACACTATTGGCACTATTCAAAATGTCGCACGCAAGAGGGTGATAATTCCGTCTCTTTTATTTTTCATCCGGCCAGAGTTCTTATCGAGTTAAATAAAATTTTACTTGCTCACATAAAAGGGCAGCACCTCATCTTTGCGACATGAAACAGTACTAAGGAATATACGTATTTTTTAAGGCCTGCTACTTTGAAAAAACTGTAACTTCTCGAAAGTTTAACTTTGGAAACTTAAATTGTAACTACTCAAAAGTTTAAATTTAGAAACTTAAATTGTAACTATTGAAAACTTTGAACTCTTGAAACTGTAACTATTTGTGACCAGAATATGTGACATTAATTTTGAGCCATGAAAATATATTACTCTGTTTTTTTTATTTGAATTCTGCTTGTCATTGATAATTACTTTATTTCTGTGCTTATGATCTGAAACAGAAAAATGTATTCGTCTGTAAGTATGCAAATTAGGAGCAATGACTCATTAATTTCACTAGTTTTTCACTAGTTTTTCCTCTCCGAGATATATATTCGCCTTTTGGATATTTTTCTTACTCTTTTTTTTTTTGAGGGTATATTCTTACTTCTTCATTACAGCGAACCTTCTGTTTTTATTCTGCTATCTAGATCAGAAGCACTGAAGCAATTTTTGCACGGAGGCAATGCTAATGAACTAACATTTTGTTTTCTTAGTAATAACATCAGGAGAAAGCGCGTGCTCTTATTGACACATATACAGCTGAATATGTTAAATACTTTTCTCTCGAAAAATCTAATTTTTCGTATGACTCTCTCGGAATCAGTTTAGTTGCCCAACAGTTGGTTTAACATTTTTTTCTTTTCAGAAAACTTCCCCGAACGTTTTGCGTTCAGTATCACGGAAGCAAAAGCACTTTGGATCTAATATTCTTCATACTTTTTAAATTATTTTTTTTAGAAAGATCATGATTTCTTGTAAAAATGTATATTGATTACAGCTCTTTACCTAACCATTCTGCGTGCTAATTTCAGTACTTGTTCTTCTATTCTCATGAGACACAGTTTTCTTTTTCAAATTTTACAATTAGCAAAGTTGTTAATACCTGTGTAACTTTCGTCTTGCTAACAATATCTGCGGAAAAAGATCTTTATCGAATGCGACATTTAGAAAGAGATATTGCATCAATAAATTTTTATTTTAGGCCACGTTGAAGGAATTGTGGGCGTGAAGGAATCTGAAAAATGCTTGGAGTGTCTTTTCAGAAGAAGTATATTTTCTCTAATCCGAATTTTGAAAGAAGCGATACAGTTCATAGTGTACATTGCCGTCACCCAATGGCAAATTTTCTTGTGAAGAATAGTTTGAAAATGTGTGAATCTCTTACAATATGATACCAACGAAATTCTAATACATTTCCTAAGGCAATGTTTTAAGGAGGAAATATGCTATCAAATATAATATTTTTCTTAACCACCTAGCACGAAAGTGAGCATCTGAAAGATTTGATAACGTACGGATAGTGTTAATCATATTTGTGGCTTGTTCACGTTAAAAGATTATTTTCAGTGCAGTGTTTAGAAGAGAAGATTTCGAACGAATAAAATAAGGATTTATGATTCAAATACAACCAGTTATTAGTGTCGGTATATACAAAAAAAAAAAAAAAAAAACGCCAAACTTTCGTCCTCCATCGGGAGGATTTTTCAAATCAGAATTAAAAGAATAGATATACTGTACCTAGTGCACACACCGGCCACTGAATTAGAAACTTTTTTACAGTACCGGATTAGACCTCCTTTAGCCAGAATTACCGCAGATATGGGGTTTGGAATATATTCCACAAAGTGTTGGTGTGCATCTATTGGGTGTGTGCAAAATTTCTACTCGTTTTTGTAATAGATGCAAATTGCGATCGGCGTAGTTACGTCACAGATGGCGCTGCGATGCCGAATTTTTCGGCCAATAAAGTGTGGAGCAGCAGAGCACATAGAGGCACTGTATCCGGGTAAGTCATTCGTAACGGAAATCACGGACGGTGTAACATGGCATGCGATAAGGAGCATATTAGACATTGTTTACTGTAAGAGTTCGATAAAAGCAGTACTGCAGCTGCGGTTGCCGCAACATCTGTCAAATGTATGGGGAAGATACAGTTGATGACAGCACATGTCGTCGTTGGTCTCGGAAATTCCGGGATGGAGACAGAAGATGCAAAGATCAACCACGTCCTGGACGTCCATCTGTGATTTCTGACGAGGACGTGAACCAAACCATAACAAATGACCCACATCCAACCACCTTTCAGGAATTAGCGGGAACGTTGTCGGTGCACAGGACAACAGTCGAAAGACGGATGCATGCGCTTGGGTTCATCACCAAGTTCTATAACTGGGTTACGCACCAGTTTTCTGGAAAGCAACGAGAGGAGAAAATCCGTACCTGTGTTTATTTGCTTTCTCGTCACAGAAACGAACCGTTTTGGGGACGAATTGTAATGGGTGATAAGAAATGGCTACTGTACCGTAATGTAAAGCGTCGACAGACTATGTGCCAAGGTGTGGAGCCTGCTCCATCGACCTCAAAAGGAAGACTGCGTCCAAAAAAGGTTTTGTTGAGTGTTTGGTGGAATGTCCAGGGAATAATCCACTGGAAGGTGTTGGCACCTAACCGAACGATAAATGCTGACCTCTACTGCCAACAGTTGGACGGACTGCGAGAACAACTGGCATCGAAGCGGTCAGCACTCGTTAATCGTAAAGGCGTGATCCTTCATCATGGTAACGTCAGACCTTATGCTGCTTTAATCTCTCGGCAAAAATTACTGGACTTTGGTTGGGAAATGTTACCTCACCCAGCGTATTCCCCTGACGTGGCACCTACGGACTACCACCTATTTCGATCATTACAGAGCGCCTTTGCTCTCCAAACGCTCAATGATGTGGACGATGTAAAAACGGCATTACATAATTTTTTTTACTCTAAAACACAGGAGTTTTTCCGTTGCGGGGTTCACCTACTCATAGACAGATGGCAAGAAGTCATACAGAATGACGGCAATTATATGAAATCCTTGGTACGTTATTGGTTGTGTTCTTCTCCTTTCTTTGTAGCCTACAAAAACGGGTAGAACTTATGCATACACCCAATACATCTACTGCATACCAGTCGTTCACCACACAGTCCTTTAACTGACTCAGATTTGACGAAAGAGGATTTTTTCTAACATGTCCCATACATTTTCAATGAAGTTCATATTCGGGCTTTGTGGTGGTCAGGGAAGATGGTGGAATCCACTGTTCTTCTCGCTGAGCCACTGTTGAATACACCTTGGGCGATGAACAGTAGCACTGCCGTCCGTGAAACAGCCGTCACCTGCTGGATAAAATGTCGCATTGCAGGGTGGACTTGATTGACAGCAATGTAAAGATAATCGTAGGAGGGTGCCCAACCTTCCAGCGCTATCAGGATACCAATTTCGTACCAACAGAACGTGTTCCACACCATGACACCACCTCCAGAACCTTGAGTTGTGTTTGCAAGGCATGCTGGGTCCATTGCTTCATGGGACTCCCCACAAACTGTCTGTCCACCGTCTGTGCAAAACAAGGTGTATCGCTACTCGTTGGACCACATGACGTTTTCTAAGTTTTCCGGTATCCAGTCACGGTGTTCCTGATACCACTGTAGACGAGATTTTCCGGTTATTCGAAGAAATCAGTGGCTTACATTAAGGTACGTGACTGCCAATACCGACCCTCTTCAATTCCCTGCGCATAGTTCGCTGAGATATGGATCGGGAATAACCTTCATTGAATGCTTCGGTCAGTTGCTGCACACAGGAAATCACGTTTCTCTCTTCAAGCCTTCTCAGATGACGGCAATCTCGTTCCTGACAGATTGTCGTCGCGTCACTGTTCCGCCTCTTAAGCAATCAATGTGGGCTATTTTTTTACTGATTAAAGACACTTGATATCTCACCTTTTGAGAAACAAGTCAATGTTGCTGTTTGAAAATCGTGGATCCAGCGAGTCGGGCACCCACAATAATCCCTTTACCTAATTCCGAAAGGTATTTTATTTTTCCCATTGTGATCAACGCTACGGACGATTACTAACGAGCTGCAGTCTTAAATCGTTGCCTAGATTACGTGGTGATGCACGTGACCATGTATTTTGTATATGTGCAGCAGCGTAAGCGACCTTCACGTACATCTGCATAAAGGTTTCTAATTCATTCGCCGATGTGCTTGTTACGAAAGCAACGAATTCATTTCGTGAAATAGTCGCATAAAATTAATCGATTTTGAAGTAGAAAAATTAGGGGTGCTTTCAAAAATAAAAGACAGTTACATATCTAAAATTTGCACAGAAAGGCATTTGTTTATTTTTTGGTTGAATTAGCACATTGATACTGAAATTAATTTAATCGGCTGATGAATGAGTTATACAGGTTGGTCGGTATTATCATTTCCACGCTGGACTGATGATTTTCAGCTTTATTGAAGAATTGGTCATGAGAGAGCTGACAAGCAGAATTTTCTTCTCTCCGTACAGAGTTCCTTTTTAACAAGCCAAATAGCTCTGAATATTTCTAAAAACTTTGGTACTTCTCTATTGTTCTCATCAAAGTCAACGTCTTTACAAAATTCAGCCATTTGCTTGTTTGGAAGGTGCTTAACAAATCCCTGCAATAAAGGCTTCATCTTCCTCACCTAAGCCTTTCTCCAGTTCCAGGAAATATTTGTTGGTCAGCTTCCTGTGCTGCATCAGAGCATCTCATTCATATTGACTTCATCTACAGTACGTCTTCAAATTCAAATGCCCTTGCAATGTCAACGATGTCACGCCTGAAATTGGAAACACAACTTCAGGGTCAAGGTCATGGCGGTCAGTGACATTTAACTAAATTCTGCCTATGCCTCTCCGATATCAGTAAGGTCGTACTTTCTCATTAAATTCTCGATGGTGTGTGTGAAGCCTAGGTCATATGAAATAGGCCCCACGTATTAGTGGAATTCTTTAGCTCTTTAACCATGGTTTTGGCAACGTGTGTCTTTACTTAGTCTGACGTATCAACATCAAACACAAAGAGTAAATAAAAATCGTATTTTTCGAATACATCTTATAGACGCAAAAATATTCTGTCTATAGACAGACGGAGAGAGTTGTGGTATAAAAACATATAAGTTTTAACATTTGTGTGTTAAAAGAATTTGGTGGATGCCTGAAAAATATTGGTATGATTACAGCTGGATGATCTTTAAGGGGAAGATATCGTACCAAATAGATAATTAATTTCTAGCCTGCAGTGGGAACCCATAAATCATCGTTCTCACAGTCACTGTTGTTTGATTGAAGAAGAATTTATGTATGCAGTTTATAAGAATGAGAAAATATAGTGCTCAAATTGGACTGACGGACAATAATATACCTAGCAGTTTACGTATGTAAAATCAAGAGACATACTCAAAGATAATTGGATACGTGAATTTAAGCTGCACTGCACAACTTGAAAATTTCAATATTCCGAAGAACGTGAGATAATCTAATGAAATGGCATATAATCACCAGAGGAATCTCGATGGACAAAGGATCAAAGATTATCATAACAATGTGGAAAACAGTGGCTTTAGCACAATAAGAAGTATTTTCGCTTCTAGAGGAAAACTCTACGATAGGTCATACCTCTGACCAGCACGTCAGTCGTGTCATAGGAAGATGTTCGTTCAAGTAGTGAAGAGTGTTTCTGTGAAGCAATTTCTCGCTTTCGTCTCAGGCTTGCTCACTGAAGAGAAGCACGACATGGCTGGACATCATTCCATGGCAAGATATCGAAAGCACCATCGCTTGGTCAGACTTTCTTCCTTCGTAGGATGTATCTGTGGATGGCAGATGGAAATGGAAGCTTTTAGTCAAGGTAGGAAAGGGAACTGGAAAATTAATTTGCCACCTCGCGGTTTCATTCACGAAGGTGTACCACGTGTATGAGTTTCAAACGTATGCGCTTCGTACACCTTCCCGGTGTTAAAGGCTTTAGTTAAGGACTATCCGGACTTTCGGATCTGCCATAAATGTTTCCGTCAGGGGTATACCCAGTGTTTTTGCGTTCTGGATTCTCGTACCATATCCACTTTTCATCACCCGTAACGATGTTTCATAGGAAAGACTTTCTGTTCTGTTTATTCAACAGATTCAAACATTTCATGACACGCTCATCCTTGTTCCTCTGGCTCAGGTCATGTGGCACACATTTTCTTTCCTTCTGAATCTTTCCCATTGCGCGTAAACGATTGGAAATGGTTTTTGAGTTACCCCCAGTTGTTCGGCCAGTTCGTTTTGCATTTGAGACGAATCTTCATCTAGCAATGCTTGCAGTACCTCAAGTGCAACCTTCTGCGGGGAGCCGCTGCGTTCTCGATCGCTAATATCAAAATCACTTGCTTTAAACCGTCTAAACTAAAACTCGCACGTGCTTTTCGATACAATATTCTCTCCCAGAACAGAACAGATCGATGCACATGCTTTTGCAGCACTTTTTCCTTGATGAAATTCCTAACGAATGCAGTGTTGAATGTATACAGTATCGCTTGCCATTTTTCACCTACAGATGTGCAAGTGCGCTTCACAGTTGGGCAAACTTCTATGCCACATTTTATACTCTGGACTAGTTACAGTCACATGGCAACAACACTAAAGTCGGATATGAAAATTAGCAGTATACGTCATACACACACAAAAAAAAAACGCGTTAAGACTTATTTGTACACCTAATATGTGTTTTGATATCATTTCTCCAAAGAAGTGAAACATTCCTGCTGCGGATTTTTGCCTTTAGCTTCTCCATGATCTGTACCATTTCAAATATGTGATCTTGTGCAGAAGTGAGAATATTCAAGTGACCATCTAGTACGAAGAACTGAGTACTGGAGACGTCTTTCGAATGTTTGGACCGGCACAGTTGCGAAATACTGGCCTTCACTGGCTTGCAGTAGCGAAGCGAGAGTTTCTACAACGCCGTTTACCAGTGTTTGGGGTTTTTAAGAGCTATGTTTTTGCCCTTGAACCCAGTTTGTGGACGCTTTCGTTGATTCTAATCCAATGAAATGCATCAACAGCTCCATCGCCACAGATATCTAGTGAAGCAATCGTTTTCGTATGAGTAGTTCTATCTGTTTTTGTTCAGCAATGTTCGTATTATTGCATTCGACTGTTTCTAAATGTTCATGAACTCAGAATGGCACGTTTTTCAAATTACCCTAAGGGAAACATATCGATTTTGAACATATCTTGCTGTTCTTATCGAGGTTAATATTAATACATGGATTCTTCATCCAGGCATAAGCAATGCCCCTCGCGATGATTTTCCATAGAAACTAGGTTGCACATATTTGGCAATTCTTAGTAAATATTAACTTTTTCGTATGCTGCGGAAAGTAAGACTCCTCATCTGTTTTTAAGTAAGACTCCTCATCTGTTTTTAAGTAAGACTCCTCATCTGTTTTTAAGTAAGACTCCTCATCTGTTTTTAAGTAAGACTCCTCATCTTCACAGCATGTCTACGGAAGACAAAAACGTGAAAATAGGCAAACTGGTCGGAGGCTTAGAATAAAAAGTCTTTAGAGATGGGCCTCTAACGCCTGGCACAACCGGCATAAATGTCCAACTCTGGAGGCTTGAGCCAGTGGAAAGTAATCCCACTGCAAGCAATGTGGAAGTTGCATGGCACCAAAACTTTTTATACCCCAAAATAATTCGAAAATAAAGCAAATAAAGGAAGACAAAATTGTTTGAACATCAGAAAGCAATATTTCCATCAAAATGTTCCTTTTGTCCTGTAATCACCTGTAGTTCAAGAGCACGGTAGTCCTAGGAATGTTAATTCAGTGAAGCTACCCGGGTGATCGAGTGGTCAAACGAGAGAGTTTGAGTCTAACCGTCCATTTGGGACCGCGATTGAGTTTTCCAATGAAACGTAAGAAGTGGGTTCGTTCGATGACACTGGTTCACTCTTTTCCCTGGAATCACAGGCCCTCAATCAGGGACGGATATCTCTCTATAACAATACATGTTATTGAATGTTGTTAAACTCTGAAAATAGTTCGTTGTGAGTTTAAAAAAAACAGGAAAGACGACACCGAATTTTCGAGTGTAATAAGCACGTCTTTTGAATCCGTTCTGACGCAAATTAAATTTATCAAAGCTATTCAAAGTCAATGGAACCGGTATGGAAAACAATAGTATCTGACGGAAGAAGGAAGTTTTTCAATCGGATCTTTAATCCCTCAGATATTGCTGTAAACGAAATCGTAAGCTTACGAACTCTTAGAAACAGAGTTATCGACAAAACAAAGATGTGACTTTACGTCCTTTGGGGAGAAAACCATGCATTATTTTAGGAAGAAAGTATTCACAAAAGGTTTATCCATATGATCGGTATCGGTCCAAGAAAAAAAATTTTAGTCAAGTTTTCAGTAGCCCAGATTTTGCTACAAATACATCAGAAGTAGAAATTAACACTTATGACCCCTGGTGGCCAAACCATTCTTTGCAAAACATTAGAAATTACGTAAAAAATATTTTCCTTCAGGTCTTGTATGCGATACAGGAAGAATTTTTCAAATCGGAGTTTTAGGAGCAGAAAACGCAATTTACAATTCTGCGCCCTAGCGGAAAGGCTATGAACTACGTGAAAATTTTGAAACTATATGAAAAACATGCGACACGGAAAACACTATCCAACAAAGAAGGAATTTTTCAAATCGAACTCCTAGAAGTCGAGATATTGACAAAAATAAGATATACATCTACGCCCCCTGGCGTAGAAACCGTGCACTATTATAAGAAGAAAATGTTTCTGAAACGTTTGTCGGCATGAGTAGTATCGGTCAACAAACGACGTTATTTTCAATCGATAATTTAGAAGCTCATATTTTGCTGCAAAATACATCACAAGCGGAAATTAAGGTTTACGCCCCCTGGTGGCCAAACCATTTTTTTCTTTAAATTAGAAATTATGTGCAAACGATTTCCCATCAGGAGCTGTATCCGGTGCAGAATTTTTTTCAGATTGGATATTTAGAAGCAGAGATATAGGGGAAAACGCAATTTACCCTTACGCCCCCTAGCGGAAAGTCTATGAATTAATTGAAAATTTTGAAATTATATGAAAAACATGTCACACGGAAAACACTATCCAACAAAGAAGGAATTTTTTCAAATCGGACTCCTAGAAGTCGAGATATTGACAAAAATAAGATATACATCTACGTCCCATAGCGGAGAAACTGTGGAATATTTTAGGAAGAAAATATTCCGAAAAGGTTTATCGATGTGAGTGGCATCTGTCAACGAAATATTTTTTCAATCGATATTTTAGAAGCTCAGATTTTATGGCAAATACATCAGAAGCGAAAATTAACACTTACGCCCCCTGGTGGCCAAAGTATTCTTTACCAAAAATTCAAAATTATATGCAAAAGATTGTGCATCAGGAGATGTATCCGCTGAAAAAAAATTCAAATCGGAGTTTTAGAAGAAGAGTTATCGGAAAAAATGCAATTTACTTTTACGCCCCTTAGCGGGAAATTTATGCGTAATTTGAAAAAGAAACTATATCCAAAATACTCTTCGACAAAAATGGAATCGAAAGATAAAAGATTTTTTTAATCGGATGTTTAGAAGCAAATATGTGGAATAAAACGTATTTTTGAATTCGACGTCATCTGCATTTACGCTCTCTAGCGGCGAAATTGTACATCGTAAAAAAAACAAATAAAGGATCATCATTCGCATATTTCAAGCTTTTGAATGCAAAAAGAATTTTTCAAATCGGACTAATAGTTGCAGAGATACCGTTAGTACAGGCAGACGGACGGACGGACGGACGGACAAACCGATAACATAAGCACGATCTTTTTTTACAAAAGACGTGCTAAAAATATGTTCTACAGTAACTGTGCTCGCTGCAAAATGGGCTCGCTGCAAAATGGGCACGGATTTAATAAAATAGTATTTTGTTAAAATTTTCATGCAGTTTACTTACACATAATTTGTGGAGTGATTTGTCAAGCGTTGTTTTTCTCTGTTATTTAGGGATGACCTATGGTTTAATTTTCTCACGTTAAGGTAATTTATTTAACGAGATGGTGGTTTTAGTTACCGAAGTATGCACATACGTATGTATTCCATTTGAATTCAAAATTCAATAATTCAATGATACTTTTTTCTGATAATTAAACACAGCAATCCTTTGTGTACTGCATTTAATTATCTGTACAAAATTCTGCATTTTGAATAGTTCTTTCCATAAGATAACAGCTTTATTTCCACTGCGCTCTGTTGAAGTTGATTTCAAAAGTATGAAGTCCTGCTTGAATTCAGAGGTGCCTTTCATTCTGGAAAATACTGCACATTGCAATGTCATTTCAGTACACTGAGTTTCTACTAATATACACTCATGGACAATTAAATTTGTGAACCTAGAAAAAAACATGCTACAATCCCGAAACTTTGCAAACAGCTAGAGTGCGTGCTGGTATGCATATGGTCCACGTTTGGTGCGATTGCGCATGACGGCACACCCTGTGGTGGCGCTGCAAGATCGAACCGGAAGCCTTATAAACTGGCGTGTAGTCGATGCCCAGTGAAAGCGAAATGCACCGGCCGACGCAAGCAAGAGTACAGAGTGACAAGAATGCCGGGTAGACGCTAGAGACGTCGATTTACGCAACGTATGGACTTTGAGAGAGGCCTGATCATCGGGATACACGTGGTCGGCGCGCCGTGCACGTGCAGAACAATCCACGTGGCGGGCTATGGTCGGCGCGCCGTATAGCCCGCCACGTGGATCGTTCTGACCATGCCGTCCGACTGTGTTAAGAGTAGTGGACACGTAACGGCACTGCTACACGGCGGAGCGGCTCCGGTCGGACCAGGAGGACCACCGGTAGAGAGGATCGATAGATCGGGAGCCAGGTACGAACGGATCCCACGGGGACCCGGTTCATTATACAGGCAGATGTAGCGGCTCTTGTGTGCCTACAAACCATTTCCCGATGTCTCGCGGAACCGAATCTGCAATCCCAGCGTCCCTTACGTGTGCTACCATTAACACCGAAACATCGCCGGCTCCGTTTGCAGTGGTGTCAGGCCAGAGCGACGTGGAACGCCACATACTGGTGACGTGTGGTGTTTAACGACGAGTGCCGCTTCGTTTTGGGGTCAGATGAACATCGTGTCCGTGAGTGGAGGTCTCCTGGTCAACGGCACAATCCCAACCTCGCTATCGAATGCCACACCTCTCCCACTTCAGGCATTATGATCTGGGCAACCATTGCCTAAAACAGCCGATCAGCTCTAGTAGTGGTAAGTGGATCATTGACGGAGCAGAGGTACGTGGATGAGATCCTACGGCCCCATGTGCTCCCATTCCTGGCCGGGTGTATAGGTGCACTATTCCAGCAGGATAATGCCCGCCCGCACACTGATCAGGTTGCCCAGGATTGACTACGCCATGTCTAGACACTTCCATGGCCTGCCCGCTCCCTGGACATGTCCCTTATCGAAAATGTGTGGGACCAGTTGAAACATGAGCTGCCGCCTTGCCGCACTATCCGGGATTTGGAGCACACTTCTAACACGTGTGGGTCAGTCTGCCGCAGGACAGCAACAGGCGTCTATTCGCCTCCACGCGGGACCGTATTGCAGCATGTATCGCCGTATAATCGGTCTGAGTGCCATGATATAAAGATATAAAGAAATTAGCTAGCTACTCTACCCCTAAATGCACAGCCATTCGGGAAACCTTGGAGATCATTACCAACAGCGATGCTTGCAATGATTGTGTCTCGCTCGAGTTGCCACGAATTTGGAAACAATTCTTCAAGTAACACCATTTCTCTACCAGGATCCCGCGTGCAACCAACGTGACGCCTCGTATCTTTAAATGAATATAACGTCGCATCTATTTATTGTCAAGTTCCCTCGTTCAAATTGTTAAGCGTTCTATTTTTCAGTTTGCAATTTCTGTCTAACTTCCTTGAAAAAGCCATCTGGTTCATGTGCGAAAGCTTGGAAACGCTTTTGTGTTTATTTTCTACGCCAATAAATCGGATCACTAGTACAGCGTTACTATTTACTACTTAATTGGTGTATTGTTCCTCGTTATAAATACCAGAAATTATTACTCAAGTTATGAGGATAATGGCTGTGGAATAAATCTCGGTCCTGTGCCCTGATCTTTGATCATATTTCGATGATATTCAACAGAACCGATTCAATATACATCTGAAATAACATGATAAACTTTTGTCGCAATCGAAGCATTTTTACGTACGTTATGATGCATAAGAGCTATGGAATAGATCCTGCTCTTGTGTCCTAACCTTTGATCCCATTTCGCCTATTTTCAACAGGATTCGTCCCCAGGCAGGCCCCTACAACATACTAACATTTCATTCAAATCGAAGTATTTTTACGTAAGTTATGACGCATAATGGCGATGGAAGTGATTCCGCTCCTATGTCCTGACCTTTGACCTCATTTCGCCCATTTTAACAGGGTTTGTCCCCAGGTGGTCCCCTACCACATACTAAAATTTCATCGAAATCGAACTTTTTTACGTTAGTTATGACGCATAAGAGCAGTGGAAGGGATCCCGCTCCTATGTTCTGACCTTTGATCCCATTTCGTTCACTTTCAATAGGGTTCCTTCCCAGGTGTTTCCCTACCACATACTAAAATGTCAAAGAAATCGAACGATTTTTACTGGAGTTATCATGCGGACGGACGTACGCAGACAACCCGTGACGTAATGAGGCAGATGGGAATCGCTACCATCTGCCCGCAAGAGTGTGACGTCATAAAACTTTAATAGGATCCACACACAAAGCGTGTCGTAATGAAACAGATTGCGTGACCGCGCGCCAACACCTAATGGGACGACGCCATGACACTAAAAACGTGCTAATTCGGGGTTATTTAATCCACTAAACAAATTTTCCTGAAATCGAGATCAAGCTAAATTGATTTCTAGTACCAGAAAACGGTAGGTTAACGACTTTCATCAAAATCCTTAGAGCCGTTTTCAAAATAAAATTTACATACATACAAGAATTGCTTCTTTAATAGTATGCGATAAGGGCGATGGAATGGATCCCGATCCTATGTCTTGACCTTTGACCCCATTTTGTCCATTTTCAATAGGGTTCGTCCCCAGGTGGTCCCCTACGACATACTACAATTTCATCGAAATCGAACCATATTTACGCAAGTTATGAGGCATAAGGGCAAAGGAATGCATACCGCTCCTATGTCCTGACCTTTGACCACACTTCACCCATTTTCAATAGGGTTCATTCCCAGGTGGTTCTCTACGACATATTAAATTTTCATTGAAATCGAACCATATTTACGCAAGTTATGATGCATAAGGGCAATGGAATGGGTCCCGCTCCTATGTCGTGACCTTTGACCCCACTTCACCCATTTTCAAAAGGGTTCATCCCTAGGTTGTCTTCTACCACATACTAAAATGTCATTAAAATCGAACCATTTTTACGCGAGTTATCGTGCGGACAGACAGACGGACCGACGGAAGGACAGACAGACAAAGCTGGAGCATATACGCTTCTTCAACCTACGGTTGGAAAGCGTAAATGATTTAATTGTATCATTTAAGAGACACTATAGGAAAAATGCATGTATTTTAGGAATCTCATACATTTACCATTTCTCTAACATAGTTCAGCTTAGTTTTCTTTGCAAAATTTCACTTCCAGTATCGTAATTCGTGTTATCTGAGGAATTACTGTCCTTAAAATGATACTTCCCACTGATTAAACACGGGTGAAAGGTTTGCTGCATTTTGAATAATTCTTCTCGTGGAGCAAGCATGGACTGTACAAATAACTACGCTCTGAATGATTCTTCTCAGAGGTTTAACGTAGAAATTCCAATCACTGTAGTTTCAAAGATTCTTAGCATAGGAACAGCACGAATTTTCCCCTGTGGTATGATCAGTTCATTGATTAATAAAAAGCTTAAAATATTTGCACCGTAATTACAGAAGACACTAAAATCGAATGAACATCTGAAATTCTTGGGAAATGGACACATGAAAGGAATGTGTGAGCCAAATAATGTGATTATCCATACAGCCACGATCTTTTGCTATTACGACCTACTCTGATATTATTGCGATTCTAAACAGCCCAATAAAATCCTGGTACTTAAACGAAGGTGCTGTGGAATATGATGTGTGCAGAAAAAGCTGCAGAAGGGTGATTCTATATACCCACTTGCTCCCTAATTATAGATCGTTTTGAAGAAATCTTGAGAAGATACGGCGAGAAAAAAATCTTAAGTTTTATTTTCACGCTTTTTTGTTTGCTGTAACTGGAAACCCAAAGTTTCTTTAAAACACACAGAAAACGTGTTGCTTTCGTTTCTGCGTTTTCCCCATCTACTGTATTTTCTTTTTTCTGATCACGTCTGTGTTCAAAAAAAGCTTTGACCGTGTTTTTTGTTTCACTCAGGCGCAACTCACACAGTCTTAGTAAACATTAATGAATAATCACTCATGCCGTTAACGTGTTCAGTCAGCACTGAGCAAGTTTGATGGGGGAAAAAAAAAAAAGAATTTTCAGACCTGAGGAGGCCATTTTTTATCCGTCAACTTTCAGCAATCGATTCGTCGAAACAGATTGTCTTTCTGCCCCATCCCCTACTCTCATGAGACAATAACCATCGGCTGGATGAAACAGAGCGCCCCATGGATTTCCTGCCAGATCTCAGACTTCTAAAAGAAAAGAATTCCCATTGATTGCAGTCCCACTATTTGGAACCACTTTATCAGAGACAGCCACTGCTTCTCAGTGGTCAGGTGTCTGATGAGAGGTCATGAACCGAGTATTAAGTCTTATTATGACCGCACGCATGGTGACAAAAGCCCTACATCACTGTGGGAAGCGTTGGATCACGATACCATTCAACAAATAGTTCACATTCGTCGCTATTTCTCTGTCAATGGAAAAATCATATTATCTAGTCAAAGCAATTGCCGTGATTTATCTAGGAAACGGAAAGGACAGTTTATAACAGCATCTTAAATAGACAAATATGTTTTAAATTTTTTACAAAAAGAATATGTACATTATTGAATTCCGCTGCTGCGACTTCGCATTCTTTTTTTTTTTTTTTTTTTTTTTGACGGAAGCCTAACAGTATCACAAACACTCCATTTTGAAGCCCTTATCGGTATTTCAAGAATAGCTATTATAACTCGCTACATACCAAATCTTACACCGGAACTAAACAACTGCTTTTTCATTCAGTGATGTTATTATGTAGTGTCAGGAAACTTAACTCTACTCACAACAGTCTGAGTAGGAGACATGTCATCATCATCATCATTGTCAACCATTATCAATCCACTGCTGGACGAAGGTCTCACCAAGTTTCTTCCACAACGGTCTGTCTTGTGCCAGTCTCCTCAATGTTACCTCCACATACTTTCGAATTTCATCCACCCATCTTCCATGTGGTCTTCTTCTGGGTCTTTTCCTGTCCCTTGGAATCCAATCTAAAATTTCGGCTGTCCATCGATGGTCTGTCCTTCTGGCAGTATGTTCAGCCCATTGCCATTTCAGGGATTTTACTCTGATCATGATGTCTTCCACTTTTGTCATTTTTTGGATCCACGAGTTTCTCTTCTGATCTTTCCTGGTTACACCAAGCATGCGCTCTCCATGCTTCTTTGAGTTGTCTGCAGCCTTTGTATGTCTCTTTCAGTTAAGGCTCACTCACGTCTCTGCACCATACGTAAGCACTGGAAGGATGCATTGATCAAACACTTTTTTTAAGACATAAGGGCATATTGCTCTTGAAAATGATGCTGTTTCTTCCAAAAGCTCTCTAGGCAAGTTTTGTACGCTGATTAATTTCTCCATCACTGTGACCCTCACTTGATATCAGCTGTCCAAGATAAATGTACATGCCTGTTATCTCCAGCTTTTCTCGATCAATCGATAAATCTTCATTTCTTGTAAAAGTATTGAACATCACTTTTGTCTTCTGAAAGTTCATTTTTAATCCCACTTCTTTACTCTTGTCAGCAAGTTCCTGGATCATACTCTGCAGCTCTGATGGGTTAGTTGCAAAAATGACTACGTCATCAGAAAAACGAAGGTGGGTTAGATAATCTCCATTAATCTTTATTCCCTTGTTTTCCCAGTTCAGTGATTGAAAGACATTTTCCAGTGTGGCATTAAAGAGCTTCAGAGATATGGTGTCACCTTGTCTCACTCCGTTTCCAATTTTTATGTGTGTTGTATTTTCAAACAGCCGAATCTTTGCACTTGCATTTTCATAGATGTTATTAATAATATTAATGTATGCATCTTCAATACTGCAGGATTTCAGAGCCATTGTAACTGCTGATGGTTTCACCGAATCAATGGCTTTTTCATAATCGATAAAAGCCATGCACAGTGGAAGTTCATATTCCCTCGCTCTTTCAATTAGTTCTCTCAGTACGTGGATATGATCTATTGTGCTGTAGCCACTCCTGAATCCAGCTTGTTCTTTTGGTTGAGCCATGTCCAGTGTTACCTTCAAACGGTGAGAAAGAACTTTAGTGAAGATTTTATAAACAACTGATAGGAGGCTGATAGGTCTGTAGTTCCTGAGATCCTCAATGTCACCTTTTTATGTAGCAGGATCAATATCGTTGTTCCAATCCTCAGGAATCTTCCCTTCATTAAGGCATCGAGTAAAAATTTGGGCGAGTACTGTTTCGATTTCTCCACTTGCTTCTTGTATGATGTCTACAGTAATTCCATCTTCTCCTGGAGCATTTCCCCGCTTCATGTTCTTGATTGCATGTGCAACTTCTGCTGGGAGGACTGGAAGAACTCTGGTACTGGTACCTTTCATGATGTCTGGAGTACATGCATCGTCCCTTTCATATAATTTGGAGTAGAAATCCTTCACTGTTGTCAAAATTTCGCCTCTATTTCTTGTTACAGAACTATCTTCTTTTCTCAGTGCCATAATCTGTTTTTTCCCCTTACTGAGATGTCCCTTTGCTATCTTTAGGCTTTGGTTATATCCAATTGCTTTCCTCACTAGTTCACAGTTGAATTTCCTTACGTCTTCAGTGATACTTGTACAAGTACATAATTGCATTGTTCCTATATAGATCATTTCCGTCTGTCTTGTTTACATTTCGATACAAACTGACAGCAGATGATTTACTGAGGACCATTCAGGCGGCAGAGTAGTCAGGAGCCCTGGATTTCTGACTGAAAACCCGTATCGGCACCACAGCTCCAGTCTTGGCTGAGGCGTGAATGGTGTGGGTGCCCCACGACTCCCTCCCTTCTCTGGAACACAGTTAGGCCGGAATGAATTACAAAGTAATGGAAGTACAGATTACAATTAACGTGTAATGCATTACAAGATGATGCAGAAGGTACTACTCTGCCGCCTGAATGGTCCAAGTATGGTTTGCACAAGGTAATGGAATTAATCTGTAATGCATTAAAATGAAGATGATATAATTCAATTATTTAATAATGCCGTTCAAACGCAATGGAATTATTTGGTAATGAAATTACACAATTCGCAAATAATAATTACATAATAATAGTTTATAGAAATGTACGTGTGCCAAAAGTTATGTCTAGAAAAGTCGGCCATGTAACATAGCAGGCAGAGACCGAAGTGCCGTTTAGAATGTTCTAGAAGCGTCAAGAATGGGTAAGACGTTAGTATAATGTTCCAGAATGATCGCGTATTGGTATTTGTTTTAAGAGTTTTATGTAAATCAAGAATATTCTAGAAGGTTCAGCTCCTGTCGTGGAGTATATAAAACGGAATAAGTCGCTCCCTAGTCCAGTGTTCGTATCGGACAAGTAATGCACAACAAAAACTGAGAAGTACGGAGAAAATGTAAAGACTTCGCAAATTTCTGTAATATTCGGCAGTCACCCTGAGTTGCTGAACTGTGAGTGCACTGCTAATATGTGCTTGTGGCTATAGTGGGGTAATTAGTTTGGACAGTGAAACGTATGCAATGGACGAAAATACTGTACTGGAGATGGACGAAATGAGTATCTCTAACCGAAATAAACATCCCATTCGTACTTACTTCATATGTATTATTTCGTTCAAATCGCTTTACTTGCGGCGAAGACGGGGCAACTACTCACGTCATACACGTACAATCTCCAATATATACATACACACATTTGAGGTCTGACAGACCTCAAATACCGTTTGCTTGTTAATTCACGTTGTATTGTTACCCTAAATTATTGGTTAATTACCAAAATATAGTTAACCATTAACCATTATGATTATAATGGGTAACTGCTACATGTGATTACAATTACCATGTAATTCTAATGACCAGTTCACCATTACCATGTAATGGTAACGCTAAATTCTTGTTCCCATTACCATTACGCTGTAAGGCAGTACCGATTAATTCAATTACGATTTTACCCAACTCTGCTCTGGAACCAGTAGCCCATATTAGGGGCAGGCCACTACTTCTATTCGTAGATAGCCATGGCGGCATCGAAACCCAGAACCAGAAGAGAAAAAATAGTCAAGCGAAAACTGGATTTTCATAGGGTTAGATTTTTTCCTTACCGTACCGTACGTCCAGTCTTGTTCACGGCCGATAAACATCTTGAAAAAAAGGTTTAAAACGTTCATTCTTACCACGATGTCTGTATTTATTGCATCGAATGAAGAAGCGCTTCTTACCACCACATTTAATTTTATTTTCCTTCAATGAAACACGGAGCTGCTCAGTACCAGCAGGTTTTTAGTCACTTCACTAGTCACCAAGAGCTACTCCTTTCGAGGTCGCTTTGTCACTAAATAGCTCGAAGGATCTATAGCTAAGTAAGAAATTAATTTCCGTGTAGAACGAAGTTTACAATGCGATTATTACGCAGTGGTGTAACTACCAACCCCGCAGTCTCCGCAGCTGCAAGGAGCGCAGGTAACGAAGGGGCGTACTGCAGCTGGCATTATAGTTTTATGAAAAAACCCGAGCACGCACATAAACAAACAAACAAATAATTAACCCAAAATTCATATTTTCCTTCAAGATATGTTTAGCTTTGCCTAAATAAATGTCCACTTCTAAAACACTGGATGCCCTACACATTGAAGTTATTCGGCCCCTTGGGCACCGGGTTATACACTGGCGAGCACAAATTAAGGCCGAGACGTTTTTTCGAATGTAACGTTGTGCAGAAGTGCTCCACATCGACTCAAATCATACCAAAAGATCCCCAAGATGTAAGAATATGGAACAAATGAGCAAAACCGTCCAAACAAGGAATCCAAAGGATACAAAGTCACTTTATTGAAAAGGTAGCTTCGAGCACAACTGGACAGAAGACAGAAACGTCTATGTGACAGGCGGCTGCCAAGAAAAATCCAGTCTTTAGTAGAGGATATGATCACCCCTGACTGCGTTGCAGGATTTACAACGTCTGTCCATGCTAAGGACGAGGTTGTCAAGGAGCTGTTGAGGCATCGCGGCCCATTCCTCTTGTAGCGTCAATCGCAGCTGCGGAATCGTTGCTGGCGGCTGGTGACGGGCTGCCAAGCGTCTCCAGAGAAGGTTCCACACGTGTTCGATTGGATTTAGGTCCGGGTACCTTGCGGGCCAAACCATGCGTTGAATATCTTCACTCCCCAACAGATCTGCGACAGCCACTGTACGATGAGGTGTAGCGTTGTCGTCTATAAAGAGGGACTCAAGACCCACAGCACCTCTAAACAGACACACGTGAGGCAGGAGAACCTCGGTACAATAGCGGACACCAGTGACTGAACCTCCTTGGAAGATGTGGAGGTCAGTACGGCTACCAAGCATGATACCGCCCCAAACGAGAACTCCGCCACCTCCAAACCGGTTCCTTTCGATGATGTTGGGGGTGTGATTGCGTGTTCCCTGCTCTCTCCAGATGTGTATACGTCCAGAATCGCTCGTCAGACTAAATCGGCTCTCATTCGTAAAGAGAACTCGACCCCATTGCTGATGTGTCCAGTTCATATGTTACTGGCACCACAGAAGCCACCGTCTCCGATGAGCAGACTTTAATGGCACACACCGTACTGGTCGTCGTGCAAATTGACCACCTTTGTGCAGCCTCCTGGCCACGGTAAAACGTGATAATGGACGTCCAGTTGTCTGTTGCATGTGCCTTGCGATTTCTCCCGCTGTTTGCCTTTTGTCTCTTATCGCCTGTAGAATAATATATCGGTCATCCGCCACCGTGGTTGCGAAACGAAGCTGTGAGCGATCCTGAACTCCTCGGTCACACTAGTCACATTTCGACCTTCTTCCAACTTCCCAATGACGCAACCTCGGGTAAAGTCATCCAGATGTCGTCTACTGGATTGCCTGTTGGCCATATCACACGGTGGCAGCAACTCGACGTCGTTCAAACCGATGTACACCGTGCAATAGCTTTCACCGAATTGCTGAGCGTAAACCGCCCGTGTGCTTTATACCCTTCGACACCCGCACCTACGTCATGCTGCATAAATGTGCATGCCCTACCGAACCGGACCCTAGTCTATCTCCTGAGTGGTCTTTCTGTCCGTTCTGCCTGCTCGTTCCGCTGTTATTCTAATTTCTCCTCTTCGTCCTTAATTTTTGCACACCAGTGTAATACTATCGCTCTCCAATTGTCCTCTCTCTACGCCACATGGGGATTCCCATTGGGTGATGTGAGTAAACAGTCAGTCACCTAAGATTACGTACACGGCAGGCGCAAACATTTGTTCATAGCAGCCGCAGATGAACCATGTATAAGAGGATGGTTTCTTCAATTTTTTTATTTCAGCTTTGGACAAACCAAACGTTGCTATTGCTTTAATCCTTCCTTACAATAAGTATGTCTATCTCATTCACTGTGTGGAATGTGGAAATTTGAATATACAACCGAGCAACATTCATTTGCAAAATGCCACAAAAGCGTTCTAGTGGAGCCCAGCATTAGCGAAAGGAAAAATAAAAAAAGAGCGCGCGAAAAAAATTCCAAAACTCGACCAGTTCTTTTTGCGTAGAGTCAAGCTGAAGTACCGTTTCAAATAAAAAGAAGTATGATTTGTTTAGCATGTCAACTGTTTAAAGTTTAAAAGCAATCATTTTACAGAAACCAAGCACTTCAGGAACAAGTGAAGGTAAAATGGGTATTATGAAGTCTTATAATTATTAACCTTAACCATTTAAAGACATTTTGCCGGATTCGTTCCTTGCGATAAAATGTATAGTCATGTTCATCCCCGTGTTTATCCTAATTGGCTGATTAATAACCTTGCATTATGTATTTCTGTTCCAAAAATCACTTAAAAAGTAAAACTTACAGGGCTCTAGGTACCCCCGCTTCCCCTTACTTCTCCAGACACTCTCCCTGTTTTCCTGACCTCCCCACCACCACCATCACCGCGCACACACCGCAAAAAACACAAAAGCACATCCTCCCTCGTGTTTGAAATCCTGGGGAAATTATTGTGCTTAGGGGTGCTGTAGAAAATCTTGCGAGGGGCGCACGTTGTGTTAGTTACGACATTGTTAGTACCTCATTCATTGTTGCTGTTTCGGGGTTTAATGACCATCATGAGCAAATGAGCAATTCTAAGATTTTTAAAAATCGCCTGTCCCTAAGTTAAGGTTACTGATTTCAGGGAGAGAGATACTGGCCCCGCCTCCTATGCCACATCAGAGACCGGAACTCGGACCTATCTCAGATGACTAGCCTAAAATCTGTACCTCTGTCCAATCAGTCATCGGAATAGCACTGCATTTACCTACTGTACACAAAATATGTGTTCAATGTTCTTGTAGCGTGACAAAATAAAGTTTGACAAAAGAAAACCTGTATTTCCGGTGACGATAACTCTGTAATAGCACTACCATTCAGAGAGTTTCAACTCTTGCAAGCGGGAAATAATCCGAATGATGTCTTTACTAACCCTTCATCACGCCACATGAGACACCGAAAACCCAGATAAGCATAATATTATTAGGCTTCGTTTCGTTTTAGGGAGGGAACTAATTTCCCAAAAAATCACAGTTATAACTGTTCCGCGGTAGAAATTGAGGTCTGGATTCTAATGGCAAAGGGTCCAATGATGTTAAAACATCGCTGAACACAAGACGACCGACTAAATATGGAGTTACAAGTAACAAAAAAAGGACAATAGTTGTGTATCAGACAGGCCATTGGAGACGACAGATATTGACAACCTCACAAACAACCGTAGTACAAACTTTTAGCATCTGACTGTTTCTCTTCATTCTAGAATAATTCTTTAAAATTCCTGCTTTTTATGTATTCCTTCAATCGTGTGTTAGTGATTCTTTGAACAATTTCCTAGAAATAACTGAATTTCAACTTTTTCTTATTTTTATAATTTCTCATAAATGGCCTAAATTTTGTTTCATCCTGCTATACACAGAAGTTTACCAAGTTCTGATTTTTACTGCTTGATATTATTCCCCTAGAACAGATCATATTTCGCTTTCTGCCTCCCTCAATCATCGTATACCAATGATCTGAAATTTTTACTGTTTAATATTTCTGGAAATTTCTTAAAAATTGCTTAACTTTTAACATTTCATTGATTCTCATAGTTTTGTATGAAGGGATCAACTTTTTTATTCCCAAGAAATTATGTAAATTGAACCAAATTAAAATTTTTACCACTTCTTCTGATTCTATGCAAGCTTTTAAATTTCGTTCGTTTTGTTGACTTCCGTTACCTCATGTAAACGATCCAATTTTCAATCTTTTATTCCTCTGAGCATGTAAATAAATCAAATTTTGATATTTTACAGAGTTCTATGATTTCATAAACAAAAACAGCAGAAGATATATTGAGCACTGGGTCGCTCTATCTCCCTGAAATTATTAATATTTCAGATATTCATTATTCCCAGCGATTGTTATAGATTATCGTAAATTTTACCTTTTTATTGATTTGAAAAATTCCGTTTAAGTTTTCAAATGTTAGCTCGTTATTAAGTTTTTCGATCCATGTAAATTCTCATAATGTTTCTGGCATTTGGGATGCCCTACAAGTTGTTTAAATATCATTGATTCTATCCAAATGACAGTATATAAATGATTCGTATTTTGGCTTTACGAAAAACATCTGATTACACAGAAATTTCAGAGTTTCCTGCCTTTTACTGTTTTGCTGTCCATGATTTGGAGTAAATGTTTGGAGTTTAAATATTTTCTTTCTTTTCCTTTTTACCGTCATACATTCATACAGGTGCGAAATAAAGCTACAAAAATGACTAATTTTATCTTTTCACAAATTCCGGTATTCTCTTTCAAATGGTAGAGATCTTTTTTGTTCTTATGATTGCACATGAATGAGGAATATCAGATTTTTCTGTATACGTTTTTGTTTGTTCCGGATAATTGCATGTTAATTCGGTGAATATCTTTGCGTACAAAAGTGAAGTTCCGGTCTTTTTCAAACATTATGACTGTGCAACGAAGTGGCAGTAGCTGACGTATCGTGAAAAATAAGAAGAAAATTATTAATGCCTAATGGCCTATGTTAAAAAAAAATACAAGAGTTACTTTTATCCATTGCTCTTACTGAATTGTCCTTTTTTCTTTCTTTCATTCTTTTTTTTTTCGGCATTTAACGACCACCACGAGCTGTAAGGGCACGTCCCTAATTTGGAGCCAATGGTTAAGGGAGGGGAGAGAGTGCCTTGAAGCAGGCACATCCTCATGTCTGATCCGCGACTCTAGTCCGGCTAGGACGACTGGCCAGAAGCCTACACATTTCTAAACCGAGCCGCCACTGGGACAAAGCTAGCTGTTACTGAGTAACAGTGTAGGTTTCAAAAATGTCTTGATTTTGACCTCAAATTAATCATTATTCCTGGAACATCCATTTTGTAGGTAAGGTGTTATAATGGCTGGATATCTGTAATAAATGCTGCTCTTAATTTAACATGATTGTGTCGTTCCGAGCAATGTATTTATTTATTAACACTTCTCAATTACTTTGCATAAACAGCTACTAAAGCCAACTGTTTCTCATAGTAGTGATACAAAAAAATAGTCTTCGAGTTTTTTCTGCGTTCAGGCTCCTTCTAAATACATCTACTGTATCTGTATCGTTTTCGCGACATGGAAAACAGATCATAGAGATAAAAATAAATGATTACCTCTCTGCAGAACTGGATCGTAAAAGGGTTTGCTTTGAGAAGACGGAATGAAAGCTGTGTTAGCTGTTGATTTTTACAGTTTCTTCACCTTCTTCAGAGAGCAATCGGAGTTCACAAGAAATCGGACAGAATGATAATAGGCAAGCACCTTGTTCGACAGAAAAAGTCTCAAATTTAGTACGATAAAGAATATCAAGATGTGTAATACAAAACCATCCAAAACTGAAGTTTTACTTGACATCTTACCTTGCGCTTGGCAGTCAGGTATTATATTTTGTTGAACGCCTCGAACTTCAAGTCATCTAGTGTGAAAATGTTGTATCAAGAAAATTATAATTTCTGTAGATGTTTGCATCTTATATCCAGAATTCTAGAAAAAAAGTTTGGAACAAAAATAAATATGAACTTGAGAAATCTATTCACAAAATTCTAACGGGAAAAATATAAAATATGAGTATGATGTTAGTAATGGGTACAGCTACCCAGTGAAAAAATAATTTTCGACATCGTGCTTAATATTAGTACACATTTCTGTCATTTATAAAAAAATCTATGCTTCAGGATAACGAAAAATAAGTGCTTATTTTCTGGAGAAAAACGTTGAGGGTTACCAAACGACCACCGTGAGCAGCTCGATGTGCTACAAAAACTCGCCCGTCCCTGATTTAGGTCCACCGGTTCCAAGGAAGGGAGAGAACCAGTGTTGTAAGACAAACGCAACATCCATGCCTCACCGGGATTCGAACCCAGGCCACTCATCTCGGACGAATGGCCAGAAGCCAGCGCTTAGACCACTGCGCCACTATGGCGGAATGCAAGGCGTTAAACCCTTGCATTTGATTTTTCTTCCAAGTTGTACAGGGAAAAGTTTCGTTCCTGTACATAACGTGTCGCTGTACAACATTTCTCCAGCGATACATTACTCAGGAAGGGAAATACGCTATACAGTGAACGAAAAATCAGGAAGGTATCTAACAGGTTTCAATTTAATGAAAAATACATGATTCATGGTTTTAGAGAATATTTACAGCTTCAAGGAAAAGAAAAACCTAGAATCAACTTTTACAGCTGAAGTGAACTTTGTAAACCATTACGGTATCTTCCAGCTAATGTAAAAGGAAATTTTCTCAGACGAATTTGATGACCACTCCTGTTTGGTCTTCCCTTTTAATCACAGAAATATCCTCAATGTTAGTAATAAAATATTTGGACCTATGCTAACCAGTTTGACCCTAGAAATGCGTCCAATCGTGGATCCTTTTGTTCAACTCTTGCGATATTTCTACCTTTCCCGTCCGCTCCTTTCCATTCGTTTCGACCGTTTGGCAGTCGAAACGAACGGAAAGGAGCCGACGAGAAAGGTAGAAATATCGCAAGAGTTGAACGAAATTTGGACTCCATATTAGGATAAAAATGAAGTTCCCATCTGTTCCTCAGGGCAATGTAATCCTTAGTTTTTGAGGGTGATCTCGACACAGATTTTAATTTCAGCGTTTCTTTGTATAATAAAGCTGTTACAGAATATACTACACTGTTAAAAAATTGGTGCCCAGTTGAACCAAACTATGGAGTAAGTAAGGAAAAAATTTGCTGCAACCATAACTTGGGGAAACATAAATAAAGCCAAGGCATGGTTCAACTTTTTACACCAAGCTATGGTACAACATAATACCAAGGTATGGTTCAACCTTTTACACCAAGTAATGGTTCAACCTTTTACACCAAGTAATGGTTCAACCTTTACGCCAAACTATGGATCACTGTGGGGTAACGTTCATGGATTTGAAACTTTAGTATTCTCCAGACAGCTTTATTGCTGCTGATGTATCTTCCCATTTCATATCGATGAACTTCATTCACATCACTTTCAGAAGTGGTCAGATCAAACATAGTCATGTCAGATCCTTTGTTAACGTATTTGCATACATACTTTATTGATTTGATTGAATTGCAGCACTCTATATTTATATGAGCATTGAAGATTTTTGATAGCAGAGGGCAATATGGAACGATTCATCTATTGTCTACTAACACCTCAGATCCTCGAATAAGGATGTTTGATAAAATTCCCCCGTCTTCTCGACTTCTCCGACGATAAAGTGGGTATCCATTTTGCCCTGTTTGTTTCTTTCAAAAAACCACGTGGATATCTTTTGGTACATTTTCCATCCTTCATTCATGGAGAAATTGGATTAATGTTCCCACAGGGACCATGTTATACAACACAGGGACCATGTTATACTTTTGTTTCGTTGTTATACAACGAAACAAATGTGGGTCTTCTTCTGGACTTGGCATTTCGGCACTGATGAAATCATCAACTCTCTGTACGTGTATCCTATCTTTAAGCCACACCAGAATGTGGGAATGAGGAAGTCCTCGTTTCTGCCACTCTATTGTATAAATGTAACATTGTACAATGCCAAAAATCTTGGCCTTGCGTATGAGATTAACGAGTGCCTTGCGCTTTTCATGGAAGACTCTTGCCAACAAATCGTAACGATCTTGTGGTTTTTGCCCTGGAAACAGTTCATTCTTGATTTCATCTCAAGCTGGATTACATGTGAAAGTAATGAAGACATCAGCTCGACCATACATCCGCACATAAATCATAGCATCTTGAGTACATTCATGCATATACCCAGGACTTCCAGTGAAGCTGGATGGCAAGATGACCAACCGACCAATGTCAGCAACATTTTCATCATTGTTGACAGCGTCTCTGAGATGAATTTATTGTTCCACTCTCAGTGCCTTTTGATTAAGTTGAATGTACCTCAGCCTTTCAGATTTAATTTTGGCATACACATCCCCAATAAATTGGCGGAAAAGGTGTTTGCTTCGCAGTATGATGTTGAAACTTGAAGAACGTACCATAATCCTAAAGGTATAAAAATCCATAGCAGATATATTCTTAGATGACAATAATCCAGTAGAAGTGTTTGTTTGAAACAGTTAGAAATGGTATCCATCTTATTCTTGCCAAAACATTAATGGATACTGTAGAGCATCGTAGGACCTGTGAGTATCGGCAATTCTCTTGGTGGCGCTGTTTTTCAATTCTAAGAATATGTCTCTCGTTCCATGTTGTTCTCCCAACATGATTGCTGCCACTTCTGATGTCGTCGTTGCATTGAATCGTCCCTCGTGTTCACCTGGTGGAGTTCTGTCTGCTAAAATAACCAATTTTAATTCAGGAGTAATCATTTCTACAGCCGTTTTAAAGCTCTGGACATAAGCATTTTCTCGATGAAGCATTTCTTGCAGCTTCATTACTATTTCTCGTCTTGTTTACGGCACATTCCTGCAACGTTGGTCGGCTAGCTGTGTATCATCGCATACAAAATAGATCTGCAAACATTTTGGCTGCTTATTGGGTAAGTGTAACCAGACTGTCTAAATTTTTTAGTTGTGCCAAATGATGTCACCTGAAAACAGGAATTATAACGGCGTAAGTTGTTTTGAAAATGTCTTGCATCTGATGAGTTGTCAGTCAAAAACATACGTAATTCTCCGGAGGATCCTGCAATAATGGCAACTGAACCTTCCCACCATTACAACACATACCTGGGGTTTCACCTTTCCATTTCATGGCTGCACAGTATTGACACGTTAATGACATTGATCCAATGACACATGATGGATCATAGGCGTAATTCACGGACGGGTTGTAGACGAATGCTGCATTTTCTTTTTCTCTCCAGATGTTCAACCGAGCATTAGCCGTAGTGAGTCGATTATGCTGAAGTCGTGTGTCTCGTTGCTGAAGTGTTTCCTGTGCCGTCGCTTGCGCCATAGAAGTTCTATTGTGTTCCAGTCTTCTTTCTCGCTGCTGGTATGATTCCTGTGCCCTTGATTGTGCTCTGGAAATCCTATCTTGTTCGAGCCTTCTTTCTCGTTCTTCTGCTGTTTCTTGTTCTCTTCTCCTTCTTTGATTTTCTCTACCCATTGTTTGTGTTCTTACACATTGTTTCTTTCCGGGAGGTTGAGTCATATTATGATGACCTTCTGACGTATGCCACTTTTGAATTAATAACGGAGATTGGAAAACAACGTTCTATTTTCTTTTTTGTTCTCCGCCTTCAAGGTCATAATACAATTGGGAAACAACGCTTAACAAAAAAACATGTGCCTTTCCGCTTTCTTTGCATGCAACGTGATCACACCCAATGCGAAGGCGCGAAGATAAGGAATTCACGATACATTTGAGCCATTTCTTTTTTAGAATTACGTTAAACAACGTCCTTGCTCACAACGTCGTCACAGTATGATGACTTTCTGACGTATGACACTTTTGAATTAACAACGCAGATTGAAAAACTACGTTCTATTCACTTTTTTCTTCTTCTCCGCCCTCAAGGTCATAATACAATCGGCAAACAACGCTCACAAAAAAGGGCGTAATAAATGTATTTAGGAATGAAAATAGTCGTAACGGAATTCTAAAAGAGAAACGCCTAAAATTTATGGTGAACTACTTTTCTGCATGCCTTAACGTTTGGTGTGATCAGGTTGATATCAACAAAGCGGAAAGAGACACTCAGATCGGATGGAAACGCGTAACATTAAGCAACTAAGAATGAAATTCAAATAAAAAAAAATCGCTTCGTGGTGCACCAGAAGATGTCTTCAGGTACCATCATAACAAATTTCGTCGCTCTAGGTCGCCTAATTCTGTGTGAAATCCGACCGACGGACACACACACTGTCTGTTTTACATATATAGAGATAATAATTCAAAATGATATGGGCATGTAAATTATGTTTTTGCGGTTTGTCCATACAATAACAGTAAGGCTTCAAAAACAATGTTAAAAAATAAAAAAAAATTAAATGTTTTTTTTTTAATTAAAAAAAAATAATTAAAAAAATTCAGTTGCTTCCTCTTCAGTCAACGCCTCTCCTCTTCCCTTTTGCAACTTATGCATGTTTAAGAGTTACAGTGCCTTTTACTCCAGGAAAAAACACTGGATGTAATTATCCAATACACACACATGCGCACTAGCGCATCCCATCTGACTTAAGAAGCTGGGTTGAAGAAACATGCGAGTAAGATTGATATCATAATAAATATATCAGAATTTTCGACACATTACTCCAAGTTATGCGCTAAAATTAGGCTCTAATCATGATTTCAATTAAATATCCATAGTTAGTGACAAAGTTGAAAAATGAGTATGACTCGAAGTATAGCTGCCAAGCACTGCAACAAATCGGTGTCATAATTCTGAACAAGAGTCAGCCGTCCCGGTAGCGCAGTGGTCTAAGCGATGGCTACTGATCATTTGTCCGAAAAGGGTCAGGGTTCGAATCCCGGTGAGGCATGGATGTTGTATTTGTCTTACAGCACTGGCTCTCTCCCTTGCCTGGAACCAGTGACCCTAAATTAGGGACAGACGACTGCTTATAGCCCATTGAGTTGCTCACGGTGGTCGGTGGTCGTTAAATCTCCAAAAAAAAAAAAAAAAAAAAAAAAAAAAAGAGAACAAGAATCAACGTCTCTCTCCTTCTCCTTTAAACAACAAAACAAAATAACCGATATTGGTTTTCAAAGTACGGAGAACATGCTCTAAAAATGTTGCATAACTAAATTGAGTTACGCAGCTGCTAAAAATGCATTTCAAAGTGAACAATGGCTTTTCTTCGCTACATCAAAGTTTTTTTCTGCTGTTTTTTAAACAAAGGTAGTCTTAATAATACAACGAGGAACTGTACACCAATCACATTTAAAATAGTATAACTACATATATTAGTAATCCGAATTAGTTGGCGTAGATTATAAATCAAGGTTTCCCAGCTTACGCACGTCAACCAGATGGCTTTTTCAAGGAGGGTAGACAGCAAACTGCAAACTGAATAATAGAACGCTTCAACAATTTGAACGCGGTGACGTGACTTAACAATAAACGAGCAGATGCTAAGTAATTATTCATCCAAAGAGTCGAGGCGTCATGCTCGTTAACACGCGGAATCATAGAAGGAAGCAAAATGCATTCATTATTTGAAGAACTGGTTCCAAACTCGTGGCAACTCCAGCGAGAGGCTGTCACTGCAGAATTTATTGTTGGTGGTGATCTCTAAAGTTTCGCGAATGGCAGTAGATTTTGGGGTGGAGTAGGAGGCTAATTGTAGCGGACTTCAGCTGGACCTCTCTGGATAGGGCTGTTGTTACTTTACAGTTCTTTATGTCCCTTTTATTCTCGTTGATTCTAGTTCCAAACGAACGCTTGGTCATTCCAATGCAGTATCACTTGGAGCCGTCCGGATATTGTAAAGGGATGACATAAACACTTGCCTCATTGGAAAGCGGGGACTTGTCAGAGTTTCCCCGAAGCATGGCATATAAAGATGTCGGAGAACTGATGCCAACACCAAGGTTCATATTCTTGAGCGCGTGCTTGAGCTGATAAGAAACATTTGGTATGTATGGAATTGAGCCCAGGTAGCGTAGTTGCGGCGTAGAAAGATTAATATGACTGGTTCTGACTTTCTTGATATAGATATGTACCAGGTCCGGGTTGTATCCTGCCTCAGTGGCCAATTCGGTAACGTTCTTTAATTCACGTTGTCTAGAAAGATCATCGGAAGATACTGCAAAGGCTCTTCTTAAAACGGAAAAAAGCTGTTTTGTAACTAGCAGGGCAGCATGAGCTGCGGAGCATCAAATTGGGGACGGTGTGGGTTTATAGTAGACTTGGGTACGAAAGCGATTTTCAGGCATCTTGCTCAGTAATACATCCAGATAAGGCAAGGCACCATTGTGTTCGAGCTCCATAGTGGAATTGATCGTGGAGGGCGGCAGAGTTTCTTATCATTAATTTTATCTAGGAAAAGCGGCAGAGTTTCCTTTCCGTGTGACCATCTGTAGAATACAGCATCCGCATATCTCAGCCAGGTAGTGGGCCTTGGGGTGGTGTTGGAGAATATATATTGCTCGATTCGGCGAAGTATTGCATCCGCGAGAATGGCTGAAAGAGAAGATTCCATCGGAGCGCCATTAATCTATTTGTAAATTTTTCCTTGAAAACTGAAGTAGCTGGAACTTGTGACTAAGTCCATTAATTTAAAGATGCTGAGGCAAAACTCCTGCTAATGAAGTGATGAATTAGTTACGGCCTCTTTTAATGTCCCGATGGTTTCCGACATGGGGACCGAAGGGTAAAGAGAAACCACATCGAAACTGCCGATGATGTCGCGTTGTTGGACAGAGATTTGCTTGATTTTCGTGATAAAATCCAGAGTGGAAGTTATTGTAAAGTTCGATTCAGGAAGATAATTAGCCAGACATTTTGAAAGTGCTTTCTCTAAACGGTACGTTGGCGCGGATCTCCTTGATACAATGGGTCTCAATGGATTACCGGGCTTGTGGTGCTTTTAGAAGCGTTCTATTATTCAGTTTACAGTTTGCTGTCTACCTTCCTTGAAAAAGCCATCTGGTTGATGTGCGAAAGCTTGAAAACCTTGATTTATAACTACGCCAAGAAATTCGTATTACTAATATAGTTACACTATTTTAAAAGGTAGTCTTGTTTCATTATTTCAATCGGCTCTCAGTAGCAGTCTATTATCACAGTTGTGTGTTTTCATTTGACTGCAGATAAATATCAAAAACTGCGGTTTCCAGGCACACTGGAAATTTAATTCAAATCTTTATGTGTCATCCTGCATGCTATTACTATTTTCTAACCATAAGTTCATAAAAAGAAACAACCAGTTACTAAACAATAACGATTGAGCAAAATATAAATTACTAAAATTTGCTACATTGCATATTCAATTTATGCTGATACTCAATGTTGGGATAACACGTGACTTTGTGAAAAAGGTAATAATGATATTGTGTTTGAGATAACATCTATGTCCAAGAATTCAAAGAAAGAATGCAATAAAAAAGGTAAGTGATAGTTAAAAATATTCGCGTTTTATAGTTTTCTCTTCTTCCCTTTCTTTTAATTGACGAAAGTAGTAGCAACTAGAAATTCGATATTTTCGGCGATGTCACAAGGTGACAAATTTTCATCCATTTGCTTCTCTAAACTCGTTAATAAAGAGTTAACAAGGGACACTTAGACACTTAAGTTCACTGCATGAGATTGAAGCATTTTAATGTCTTACCTAAAAATGCTGAAAATCTTTCTACTAATTTGAAGAACAGTTGCATATTCACATAGGAAAATTTGAAAAATCAACGAAGATTTATCACGTGTTTCGATGAAAAGGCCAGAAAAGATAGGGAGGAAGGAATTACCTTTAATACCTAAATCTTTCTGAAAAATGAACTTCAGTAAAGGATAATTACCCCCATGGGAAGTTGGCGCTCTTACAGAGTTTAAATAAAAATAAAAAGCAATTTAGTTGTCAACCTCGTATTCGTTCATTCGTAAGGTGCGAATAAATTACGGAAAGATAAAAGTCTGAATAAAGCGTTGTGTTAGACTTCAGAATTGCTCAGCTTTAGTGAGAGAATTTTAAATAACTATGGCAGATCAAAAAACGAGGCAAATATACGAGCTAAGACTGAAACTTAAATCGCTGCGGCGATTTACGTTGATTTTGAAAGCAAATTGATATGGCGATTTACTGATGCTTTGAAACTTAAATCATCGGTATCATTTAAAGAAGTATGTTTCCGCTGCAGCAGCAGACAGTAATATTTATAAAGATTAGAAAACACAACAGAGGGCACACAAGAAGCTGAAAAACATAAAAGTGAAATGCAGTTTAAAATATAAGAAAACTTGAATTGGTAAAGTAAAATTCGAAGGGTAAATGACCATAAATTTCTCTTTAAGAAAGAAAAACTAATTGACAAGCCAGATTCAACAACCAAACTTGATACACTGCTGGCCACCCAAAATGCAACACCAAGAAGGAAGCATCCGATTGGCCTGAAATTCGCAGCATGCGTCGTCCGCGAGAGGACATGCAAACGATTAGCAGTGCAGGGCATATGCAAACGATTACCAGTGCAGGGCATATGCAAATCATGTGCGCCCGGCACGCAACCGAGAAGCACTATAAGAAGGGTGCACAGAAGGCGGGGTGTAAGTAGTGGAAGTGTGCTGTGCTGCCGGATCTGTGCGTGGAAAGCTTCCTGATGCCTCGTCGCAGAATACGGCAGTCATTCCAGCACGTTTTGGAGTTCGACAGAGGACGAATAGGGGCTTATCGCAACAGCGGTTTTTCGTACCGAGACATCGGCGCCCGTGTGGGACGACATCCAGCTACATTGAGGCGAGTATGGATTCGGTGGGTGCAGGAGGGACGGACGGACCGACGTGAGCGATTGCCGCAGCCGCGGCACACCACCGAACGAGAGGACCGGCATGTTGTGCGGCGGGCATTGACGGCTTGCACCGCCACATCACGAACGTTAGCGCAGGAATTAGGGTGTATTGTGCAACAACCGGTGTCAGCACGTACCGTTCGACGGCGTCTGCAGGAGCGGAGACTTGTCCCACGGCGCCCATTGCTCCGATTACCATTGACGTTACACCACCGGCGAGTGCGGCTGCAGTGGGCCATTGAACGCCGCACCTGGACTACGGAGTGGCACCACATTGTCTTCTCCGACGAATCCCGCTTTTGCCTGCAACACCACGATGGTCGGATCTGCGTGTGGCGGCACCGCGACGAGAGACTGTATGACGCCTGCATTATGCATCGCCATACCGGTCCGTCGCCTGGCGTTATGGTTTGGGGCGCAATTGGATATGACACTAGCACCCCTCTTGTACGCATCGCCGGTACACTCAACAGCCACCGCTACATCTCCGACGTTTTGGAGCCTGTAGTCCTCCCTTACCAGCAGGACCTGCCAGTGGCCACGTTTCAACAGCACAATGCGCGCCCGCACTTGGCACGCATCGTGCAACAATTCTTCACGGCCCACCAGGTGTCATTGCTGCCGTGGCCCGCCTGATCTCCCGATATGTTGCCTATCGAACACGTCTGGTCGCTGGTTGGCAACCGAATGGCCCGGCAAGCACCACACGTGGCTACGCCTGATGAACTTTGACAACGTGTGGAAGCAGCCTGGACCGACAACCCCAAGCCCACATTCAAAGCCTCTTATGTCCGATGCCGTGGCTTGTAGCTGCCGTCATTTTCAGCCATGGGGGCCGCACAAACTATTGATGTCTGCGTGTTCCGCAAGTCGCACGGAGCTGTAAGCTCAATCGTTTCATCTTTGTATCTGTTGTTATGTGTTCAGTAAATCTGGCTTTTCTATCTCGTGTCCTTCTTGGTGTTGCATTTTGGGTGGCCATCAGTGTATTTTGGAAGCTTTCCATATATATCAGAAGTCTTCGCGACTTGTTAATGACATGGCCTCCACGCCATTTCTATCTAGCGCGTGGAAGCATCTAACCAAAACACGTGACTGTAAACATCATTTATGATGTCATATACAATTTGAATATTTACGTGCCATTCGTTCTGATGAAGCTAGGTCAATACCCAGCAAAACCATGGTCGGCTTGAAAAGCTAAATATTTTTGACAATATTTGTATTATCTTAATATATATACAATCGACACAGGACTGTAGTCTTTGAGATCAAGATTCTTCAGTTTAACGGAATTCTAGGCTACACCGGTGCGTACGTATACGTCTGTGCATCTTAAACGGAGCCATTTTCACATCCTGATTGGCTACTTCGAATTCAAGTTTCTACGTGAAGTTCATTATAGGAACGTTGTACATCTGATGTTCCTAAAAAGACATGACCTCTTTAAAAAGTACGATTAATCGTTTCTCGAAACTGAGAATAAAGAAGTTCAGATTACTGAACCATTTGAATTTCTTACTACGATGCAAAAGACATCGCATCTTACCGAACTTTGTATCATTGAAATGTAACCTGTTACCTACTCAGAACATAACAAAAGCATTGAGCAATGTTTCGTTTGTCATTCTTAGAGCTGTTATTAAAGACACTCGGAAGGACATTGCGAAGGTGGAACATGAACGTTATGATCTACATCTTTGGTTAGCTAACAAATTAGCTGATTTTGATACTTTAGACAGAAACCCTTCAATTCGTAGTATCAACATGTCATTGAATCACAGAATTTCCCTCGAACGAAAATTCCAAAAATTGATAGCTGGTAATAAGAATAATCATGCTGATACACACAGTAATAATAACGGAATAGTGTACCCAGATAATGAAGTGTTTGTCAACTTGTCCGGTCATAGTCTCACTAAAATTCAGAAGCAGACGTTACGATATAATTCTAATTTTGCTGTCTCAAGAAAGGTACCGGTATCAGACATAGTTGCGTCAGTTGAGGAATCATAATAATAAAAAGCAGTCTCAACTTTAAAGAAAAAAATTGTTAGAAATTGTATCAGCCAAGTGATAACCGCAAATCACGCTGCATTACTTAGACCAAATTTAACCACCAAAGAAATGAATGCGCTTTAAGAATTGCGCTCAAATTCCAATTTAATCATCACTAGAGCTGACAAACGAGGTCAGTCAGGTGGTTGTTTTAGACAAAAACCGTTATGATAACAAAGTCAAAAATCTTATTTCGGATGGACCTTACAAAAAAATAAAGAATGATCCTTCAGATAAACAATTGAAAGAAATACAGAAATTGATCAAAATCTCAGAAACTCTGAGACAATACATAAAAACAAACTTCCTTGAGAAAGCCATCTGGTTGATGTGCGAAAGCTTGGAAACCTTGATTTTATATACGCCAATAAATTCGGATAACTAGTACAGTTGTACTATCTTATATATAGTTGGTGTACAGTTCCTTGTGTTATTATTTATACAAACTTAAACCTTCATACGCCCGTTGTGCAAGATTCTATGCTCTCCCTAAAATGGATAAATCTGGAATTCCTTTCCGGCCTATTGTAAGTAATATCGGCACAGCAGCGTACAAGTTATCCAAGTTCTTATCTTCAAAATTATCTACCTTGACCACTCCAAACGAACCAACTGTGAAAAATTCCATTGAGTTTGCCCATCGACTCAAACTACACCCCTGCACAGATCAACTAATGCTATCTTTTGATGTGGTATCTATGTTCACCAATGTTCCAGTAAAAAGAGCTCTGGAATTCCTAAAATCAAGTATTATAGAGCATCATTATAGCCAACCTGTAGTAGAAGAAATTACAAGACTAGTGGACATTTGCATACAACAGAACAGTTTTACTTTCCGTGGAATGTTTTATGAACAGACAGAAGGTCTAGCCATGGGCAGCCCACTATCACTATATTATGTTAAATCTACATGCGTCGATGTGAAGAAAAACTTTTCAAACTCGTAAAATTTGACTTATGGATACGATATGTAGACGATACTTTCGTTCTATGGAAGGGAAAACATTCTGAAATTCCGGAATAAGCCAAACTTACAAATTACGTTGATCCTCACTTTCAATTCAGCTTTGAAACTGAAAATAACGGATGCCTACCTGCTATTCCTTGACGTCCTGGTAACTCGCTCAAATGGATCTCTAGCAACCACAATTTATCGGAGGCGTTTCGCTGTGTTCTCACCACCACATGGCATATCCAATCACTCTTGGCAACAAAAACTCAGCGCCTTTTACAGTTGCGTATATCGCGCGATGCGTATATGTTCAGATAAAGACAGTTTGGAAAAAAAAAATTATTACCTAAAACGTGTTGCAGTACAGCGAGGATACAACCCTTCCATTATAGACAAGGCTCTAGCAAAATTCCGGAAACCGAAGCCTATCTCCATGTTAACTCCTATGATTCGCCCATTGCGAGAGAATTTTTCCATTATCCCATTTTCCAGTGACCTTGCCTTTAAAATTTAAAAAATTCTCAAAACCTTTAATTTTAAGGCGATTTTTAAACCCATATACGAAATGAGATTTTTAGAATCAAAGGACTATGTTAAAGACAAAGACTCGTGGGGAATTTATCAAATTCCATGTAATTGTGGCGCTTCGTATATAGGACAGATCCGTAGAGCCTTGCGTTTACGATTGAAGGAGCACAAGACCTACATTCGAAATTGTGACCTAAAGAAGTCATCGATGGCTAAACACTGTTACGAAAAAGACCATAAATTTTTCTTTGAGAAAGCAAAACTAATTGATAAGTCAGATTCAACCACCAAACTTGATATTTTGGAAGCTTTCCATATATATCAGAAGTCTTCGCGACTTGTTAATGACATGGCCTCCACGCCATTTCTATCTAGCGCGTGGAAGCATCTAACCAAAACCCGTGACTGCAAACACCATTTATAATGTCATATACAATTTGAATATTTACGTGCCATTCGTCCTGGTGAAGCTAGGTAAATACCCAGCGAAACCATGGTCGGCTTGAAAAAATAAATATTTGTGACAAACTACGTTGTATTATCTTAATGTATATCATTTCCTTATTTTAAGTTTGTGATATCATTGTCTTATTTTAAGTTCTGTGACATCATTTCCTTATTTAGGCGGTTCTAGTTTGAAATAAGAACCGAGGGCCATGCTGGAAAACTCCTGTAAGAATTCTGACGTGTGCAAGCGCATTACTACAACATTCATCCAGAGTGATTCAGTAACTTTGTTACGCAATTATCTAGACGTACTTAGTTGTTAGACTGATACAATTAAAAGTTGTCGGATGTGTTCGTTTTCAATGGTACTTCACTAAACATACAAATATGTAAAACGATCTGTCTGAAGAAATTCCGCGAAGAAGAACCGCTTCATGTTAAAATTCCATTGAGGATAGCTTTTGATTTGTTGCGTATGGATATTGCAGTAATGTTTCCATTATTTTTTTCATTCTGCGTCGTGTTCTTACATCTCAAGAAAGGTGAGAGGATAACTAGTTAAAGTATGCAGCGCATTCGCTATTATGCGTCATTGATATTGTAAAGAGCTCCTTTGCCTAGGTAGCTGAAGTACTTTGTTACTGTGGAACGTTACATGGAGACGTCCAAACATGCTATAATGGGATCCTAAAAGGGAGGTAAACAGTGCCCTAATAACAAGTTAATATTCATATCGTCCCCACACTGGAAACGCAAACTCAGCGCTTCGAGGAGATAAGAGCCTACGTCCTAGACGGTTCAACTAACCAGTGACAAAGGCTCTGAACCACGAACGTCGTCTTCCCGTTATTTGCATAAAATGTCTGGCATTAGATATGCCATTCAAACGTTTTTGTGTTATCTCGTTTCTGGTTTGACGCTGTGTCACGTTATTCCACAATAAGCTGGGCGCTAGCATAGGAGAAAGAAGAAATTATACCAAGAATGATCCGACTAACATATCAGTACATTAGTATAGTATTAATATCGACACAGAAACAACGGCCTCCGCTAGCCAGTGAAGTGATATGCTATATCTCAATAGCTTCCTTTCTACAACACAAAATGGGGTAGTCCCTACCTCAACGAAAGCTTGTAAAATTTAATGTTATAAAATTATTAAACGTTCCTTTTCAGCACACGACACCCCATTGGAGGAGCGGAAACAAAATGTGCAGACCACAGAGAATTAATCTTGTTGATTCTGTGCTCCAATCAGGATACACGAATAAACTCCAACAAGAATCTTTTCAAATTTTGAAGATGACAATCCGATTTTTGGCGTAAATGTGACAAGGATGGTAAGTCAGATAATATGCGAAAACTTGAAAATTTTCATCGTCCTGGAGCGGGACTCGAACCCGCGTCTCCCAGAAAACGCCTAGGTATGCTAACCACTACACCACCCAGAACGACCAAGTTTCAAGTTTCCGATCAATTTGAATTTAACCATCACAGGATTCGCTAGTCGAAGCAACCGGCATTCATGTTTAGCGAATCTGGAGGTTAACAATCCTACCCCGTGATTGCCCGGAGAAGCAGATAAATCATGAAAGAAATACGGGATTACGCCATATAATACAAATTTTGAAGATGACAATCCGATTTTTGGCGTAAATGTGACAAGGATGGTAAGTCAGATAATATGCGAAAACTTGAAAATTTTCATCGTTCTGAGACGCGGGTTCGAGTCCCGCTCCAGGACGATGAAAATTTTCAAGTTTTCGCATATTATCTGACTTACCATCCTTGTCACATTTACGCCAAAAATCGGATTGTCATCTTCAAAATTTGTATTATATGGCGTAATCCCGTATTTCTTTCATGATTTATCTGCTTCTCGGGCAATCACGGGATAGGATTGTTAACCTCCAGATTCGCTAAACATGAATGCCGGTTGCTTCGACTAGCGAATCCTGTGATGGTTAAATTCAAATTGATCGGAAACTTGAAACTTGGTCGTTCTGGGTGGTGTAGTGGTTAGCATACCTAGGCGTTTTCTGGGAGACGCGGGTTCGAGTCCCGCTCCAGGACGATGAAAATTTTCAAGTTTTCGCATATTATCTGACTTACCATCCTTGTCACATTTACGCCAAAAATCGGATTGTCATCTTCAAAATTTGTATTATATGGCGTAATCCCGTATTTCTTTCATGAAGAATCTTTTCATTGTTTAATTTCAGATCCATAAAATGCCTCAATATTGTTGTACGATACGTCACTCTGCTACGGTACGTGTGGTTTTCCTAAACGTTTAAGGCGGTTCCACCTAAAATCTCTGCCTTATGTTTCCAATGGTGAAACGTTTTTACATATCTTCTTCGCAATTAATGTATTCACAAGGATGAAAATTTGCACATCGATAAAACTAACTTTAATTTACAGCATGGGATACTTAATTCTTGCTCAAACATAACCATAATTATATTAAAAATCAATCATTCTTCTTTGAGTAATGCTTAGACCTGTTAATAGATGGCGCGACCTGTACATTGATGACGTCAGTAGACAAACAAATGTTAGATTGCTGGATTACGATTATGTTTGAGTAAGTATTAAGTATCTCATGTTATAACTTAAAGTTAGTTTTATCGATGTCCACATTTTCATCCTTAGAAATACATTAATTGCGAAGAAAATATGTAAAGAAGTTTTACCATTGGAAACATAAGGCAGAGATTTTAGGTGGAACTACCTTAACCGTGTATATGTAGCTTACGAAACATTATGGAAAGTTTGCTCTTCTCAAGTAATTCACGATAAGTGAAACAGGAGTCACTCAAGTTAACTTCAAGAAAATGTTACTTACAATTGGTCTTTATTCAGCCAAAACTCCATTGGCACTTCACTTAGAACTCTAATACCGCATGTATAACAACACCACTCGAACACGCAGACTTCAAGAAAAGACCCGTGGCGAATCCTGGTATAGAATGGAGGTCGTTCGGGCCGGAAATATGCAACATTGTACGTAATTCTGTGCCTAATACCAACTGAAACATTTAACAACCCTTATGAGTTTTAATAACAATAACGCAACATTGTGTGCAATTTAGTTGCTCCGTAATCAATCACACTATAACAACTTACTAACTCTCCTGGATTTTAATAGCAATAATAACAATAATCATGTAGAAGAATGGGTCAGGATAGAAGTTTGTGGAAGAATTGAAACCTTTATCCAGCAGTGGATTGAAAGTGATGATGAATAACAATAATGTCATAGTAATTCTATTACATAACCCATCGTACAATTCTTTCAAGATGCGCAAATGCATACAATTACCGAGTTGCACAAAAATACATATTGGAATTCTTACCTGGTATTTATTCATTACTTTAATTGGAACTCGGCTCTCCTATTAACTGCTGTAAATTCATCAATGACTAGGCCATAAAAATTTGGCTTTTTCTTCAAATAAGCTATTAAGGCTTTCTCTATTGATAACAGAGGAAGGTAACTTAATCTTTCCTGATCTTGAGTAGAGCGAAGGAAAGTCTTAATTCTTTTGAGGGCTGAAAAACTTCGTTCAACCGAAGCGGTTATAGTAGGGATGGTGGGCACTAAATTAGTTAGTTTATAACATTGCTCAAAAGTCTTACACATGTCGTTGTCATGAAACCACTGTAGTATCTCTTAAGGAGATTTTCCTTTGAAATCATCTGATCCATAAAGAACATTCAATTCGTTTTTGAGCAAGGTACAATCGAAGACGCTATCATAAACGTGGGCCAGTTTTTTGAGAAGCTGGCCAGGAAATGTTGCCTTGGATTTGTACGTGTCAAATTTCTTGCAATTTAGTCAGCTGGAAAGCTCCAGTTTTTCAATGCTTGAGAAACGAGTAGAGATATTACTTATGAGGTTGTCAATGATTTCATAGAAAAGAATTCCGTACTTTGCCTCAGCAGAACTTTCTCCACCAGACTTTAATCTCTTCATCTCTTTGGGTTGCGTTACACCATTTGACATCTTCCACAGAAGTGGAAACCCCGATTCCCGTTCGTTTTGAAGGTTCTCTGAAATTATTTTATTTTAATGGAGCAAAAAATGATATCCAGACCATTCATTTGCGGTGTATTAAATAAAACGTCCGAATATGCAAACACAGAAGTAAAGAGTTTAAGTAGGAAAACAGTTTCGAATTCATTTAGAAATTTCTTGTATACAATTGCGGCCATCTTGTCGTTTGCACTCCACCCTCCTGGTGTTCAATGCTTTTGAAATACTGTATGATCAAGATTCTGTGCTCCTCAATTACGTTTGCCAAACGAGAACTGAAGGACCATCTAGTTGCAGCTAGAGAAGGTATTTGTCGTTTCAGATGTTCTTTTAAGGCACAAGTTCTCTTGGTTGAATGTGATGCAAAGGTATAAATCCCATTTAAGGTACAAGAAAATATGCTGTATTCTTTAATTTTACTCAAGCTTTGTGACAGAACAAGGTTTAATACATGCGCATAACAATGCACATGAAGTGCGTGTAGATATGCCTCCAATACCTTTTGCTGTAGTCCACTCATAACTGAAGCCCCATCATATGTTTGAGCTACAAGCTTAGATTTTAAATTGAACATTGAAACTATATTTTGCACATGATTAAACAGACCACCAGAGCTTCTGTCAGTACTGACGTCTGTAAAACCAACGAATCTTTCCACAATTTTGCCATCATTAATGTACCTCAAAACTGTGAAGCCATCTGAATATCAGAAGTATCATCCAACATGATAGCAACATAAGGGGCTTCTTGTATTTGTTTGAAAATTTCATCCAGCGCCACTTGATAAATAGATTTGATTAAATCGTTTTGAATGGCAGATGATGTACCTTTGAAAACAGTGGCTGTTCCTAAATGGCCATTCAGGAGAAGGTTGCATTCTCTTAATAGTTGTAAAAATTCGATATAGTTGCCTTTGTTGAGAGACGAATCAGATTCTCTATGAGCTCTAAAAGGCAATTCCTCATTTGCCAGTAGGCAAGCAACATCGATTAATCGTTTCAAAAATTTTCGTTTTTTACGAACTCTTTTGTTGTGTTCTGAGTTATTTAATTTAAGTTGTTTGTCAAGTGTTTCATCAATTCTTTGGCAACCAAAATGCAGTATGTCCAGCGTGCACTGCAAATGTGATGCAGAAGATTTGTGTTTTTTCTGCGAAGTATACAAGCTGTTGAGGTTGTCAAATCCACCCGAGGTCCAAGAACTGTCGCTTTTAGAAAACAACAAACACGGCCAGCAAAATAGTTTATTTAAGTTTCTGCAGCCTGCCAACCATGGATACAAATCATACTTAGAAACCTGAAAATTCTGAGTATAAGTATCTTTTTTATTCTTATGGTTAGATAAAGGTGGGCATGGTCTCCTGTCCTTTATTATTTTCATCTTTTTCATTGTAGTCCTCCTTGAAAAAGGTATTTCTAACAAATCTTGAATAATACTTTTATTGGCATTGCCTAAACTCATTATTCAGCGAGAAAGTTTTAAAATTCTAGTAACACTGTTCAGGATTTAAAGAAATAAACTACACAATTTGTAATAACCACAAGGAGCGTCACTGCACTAGTCACTAACATCATTTATTGCATAACACACAATTAAAAATCTACAATCTGCAATCTCGCTCTCACCCAAAGAAGATAAATGCTAGTTTCTTGCTGCCTGCACTCAACGAAAAAACGCTTTCGAGAAAACGTATGGCGTGCTTGCTGCACATGACCTGATAAGCTAACAGAACCTGTTTTCTCGGTCTGTTTCTCGTTCGGCCGTTGAAACCCACGCATGCGCTAAGTCATAATTTTGGACCGCAATAAGGCTGTGAGCTCTCAGCATCCCTAATTTTTTCCGGGCTTTCCATTGGCTCCCAACGACAACCAGGGTTGAGCGTGAGCCATGGCGTAATGCAGCTGATTTCAGCATTCCAGTTTTTTATTGAATGGAATTTTTTTGTTTGTTTTCATTTACCTAAGATATAATTGCAAATATTCCAGCTTTTATTATATGGAATTTTTTTAAATTTTGACAGGTATGGCTAGTAGATAACAACACAACGTGAATAAACCAGCAACCAGTACACCCTAACATGTTGTGTAGGTTATTTGACAATTGTTCAACCCCTTAGACCTCAAGTGCGCGTATGTAGATATTGGAGACTGTACGTGTACGACATGAGTAGTTGTCACATTTTTGTGACAAATAAAGTGCTTTGAACGAAATAATGCATATGAAGTAAGTACGAATGGAATGTTTATTTCAGTTAGAGATACTCATTTCGTTCATCTCCAGTCCAGTACAGTATTCTCGTCCATTACATACGTTTCACTGTCCAAAATAATTACCCCACTATAGCCACAAGCACATATTAGCACTACACTCACAGTTCAGCAACTCAGGGTGCACTCTTGACATTTCCCCGTACTTCTCAAGTGTTGTTGTCCATTACTTGTCCGATACGAACACTGGACTAGCGAGCGACTGGCTCCTTTATATATACTTCACGATAGGACCAGAACCTTTTGGAATATTCTTGATTTACATAAAGCTCTCCAACTTCCCACTACGCGATCATTCTCGAACATTCTACAAACGTCTAACCAACTCTTGCCGCTTCTAAAACATTCTACACGACACTTCATTCTCTGTCTGCTATGTTACATGGCCGAATTTTCTAGGCAAAGGTTTTGGAACACGTAAATTTCTATACCTTTTAGTATGTAATTATTATTTGCAAATTGTGTAATTTCATTACCAAATAATTCCATTGAGTTTGAGTGGCATTATTTAATAATTGAATTATATCCTCTTCATTGTAATGCATTACAGATTAATTCCATTACCTTGTGCAAACCATACTTGGGATTATTTTGCAATGCATTACCTGTTACTGCATTACCTTGTAATGCATTACACGTTATTGTAATCTGTACTTCCATTACTTTGTAATGCATTCCTGCCCAACTCTGAGCACGTCTGCCCGTGTCTCTGTTCAGAAAGGTAATCACCGCAGGCACGTATACCAGATACTGTTCCAGGCTGTTGGGTGGCGTACGTTGCACAAATTCCTTTAGGTGGCTATGGCTCCAAAAGAAAAATTCTATGAAATTTAGATCTGGGTAACACGGAGGCCACATTACAGGTCCACCACTGCCAATCCATTTCCTAGTGAACATATTATTCCGACGTTGTCGGCCCTCTTTTCCCAAATGCGAGCGTGCTTCGTCGTGCTGAAACCAAAGCTTTTGACGAACGTTTAATGGGACGTCTTTCAGGAGTTCTGGTAATACTGATCGCTAGAAAACCTCATGCCTGGATACGTAACGTGCATTAAATGTGGTACGTTGAGCCTACTTGGCATCCTGTAAGGAGCGATTAGAATGTTACCAGCTATACCAACCCATATGTCAATGGCCCATCGATACTGATGACATCGTCGTCTTTTTCTGTGAGGATCGGCCGGTGAGCAACCATGGCTGTTTCGATAATTAAAGACCCCCGCACGCGTGGAATGACTTTCATTGTTGCATAGCATACCCTTCAGGATGCCGGGATCCGTTTGTTACCACTGCAACAGTAATGTACAATATTTTAAGCTGGAAGGTTAATCCGCAGGTTGCAGCCATTCGACCCTTGTAGTCCAGCGGCTCACAGCACTTCTGTGTGCATCTGTAGAACAGAAAAAAAATTCTTTCTGTGTTAGTTATTGGGTGTATAAGAAGCAAAAAAAAGTTGAATGGCAACCCCTCACCCCCACGTTTTCTGAGTATGACGTCATTCAAGATGGCCGCCATCAATCCACTTGCCTTCTGTTAAAATAAGTGTTTTAGCAAAAACGGTAAGCTTTATTGAAAAAATGTTTAAAGGAAAAATGTTCAGCGTTCAATTGTCTACAAATTTGCTTTTGACTATTTTCTTGATTTCTCAAACCAATATCCCAGAAAATTTGCCTTTTAATATTGTAGTACGGGAAATGTTTGTTTGCGTACTCTTACCACGCAAATCCCTGGATTTTAGCTTCTTCTTTTGTACAAAAGTGAAGATAACTCAGTTACTGAGTCACATTTATTAAAAAAAGTGTATAATTTGTAATAAAGCTGGTGACAATATCATTACAACCGAAACCGGAAGGAAGAAAATAAGGGATGCAGTCGCAATAAGAAAGGGCAAAGGGTGGGAACAGTTATCAAGTATTGCAATCGAAGATCTGTTTCATTATCATGTGAACAACGAATGTTACAAACAACATTGCCATAAGAAAGCACTTGCCCTGCTAATAAAATAAAAAACAAGCTCGCAATCTAGTTATGCCATTACACAACCTTCAATTACGGTACCATACACTGAAGACAAGCCATGCAGGAAGAGATCGAGAAGACAAAGTCCTAGCAGTACTATTGATGTCAGAGACCGTTTATGAGTGATATGCAATAACAAATCACACAAGGGGAAATATCAGAAATTAGAAAATGTGAATCTCCACGAGCTGAAAGGTTTTTACAAGCCACTTCATTTTTTCAAGATGATGTATTTGTTCGGACATGTGACCTGACAGATGCACCAAGTATACTTGGTGCTGACGTTATATGCCATCGGAGTTGCATTTCGTCATACATCCTCCACTATGAACGTGAACAAGAACAATCTGGAACATTTCCGCAAGTATCCCAAAGTAAGCATAAAACTGCAGTTGTTTAATAAAATACCTGAAGAATAAATAATGGATTAGGATACACTCTTAGCTACATACGGGAAAAGTTCAACTCTCAATCAAGTGTAACGATCAATAACCGAGATCTAAAAACCTTTCTTTTAAATCATTTTGGTGACACAATAACATTTTCCAACCCTGTTGAAAATAACAAGCCAGCTATGTTTTTCTCTTCCAAATTAACGCCAGAAGAAGTAGCAGATGTTATTTGAAGCCATAACCCAATCACAGAATGTGCAAATATATTGAGGGAGAGCATGAAGAATCTGGATTACGATTTATGTGATAAGTTCTGGGATATCAATGATCTTACAGATTTACAGATTTGTGGTTTAACACAAAAATACTTCCCGCTTTTTCAGAGTTTTTTCTCTGTTTGATATGTATCCAAGAGAAACAAATCTTGTCCAAAGTAATGATAACAAAGACGAAGAAACTACTTCCAGTAGTTGGGCTATGAAAGCGCAATCGTTAATGCAAATTATGTATTACCTATTACATCGTGGAAAAAAGAAGACTCCCCTACACATAATGAATGCGCAAGCTATTCATGAGGCCTGTCGGAGTAAAACTCTTATTACAAGTTTCAACCACTTAGGACTTTGGGTTAGCTATGATGAAGTTTTACGTCACCACAGTTTCCTTGCCCCATTAACTTTAACACAAAGTGGAGATATTCCTCTTCCTAGCCACCTCAGTCCTGATATGTACACAATTAGTGCATTTGACAATTTTGATCATACTGAAGCAACGTTTTCTGGCCTTGGGAGTACACATGATACTGTGTGTGTACTCTTTCAAGACGCGCCTACACACGGTGTACAAAGACCTCGTATGTCTGAATGTGGTGTTGAAAAAAAACAAAAGAGGTTACAGAACACACTGCCCTGCCAGAATTTGCAGCCCTATATTAAGCCAGAAAAGTGGGCAGACCTAAACGATGATTACAAAGTAGACGATGATTTGTACTTTATGAGTGAAAATGAATTCAAAGCCCATTGCAAGAAAGATAACATCTGGGAATTCTCAAGGATCGCATATACTACAAGTGAAACAAAGATGACTGATCCACAACTCGAGCAGCCGTCACTGTCTTGGAGTGTCTTTAACTCACTAACTTCCCGTGAGAACTTACAAGTAACGCAGGTAGGATTCTTGCCCATTTCACCGCATTCGGTAACAAAATATGATACTGTTTACACTTTACTTTGCAATTTAAATAAACTACTCATGGCTTTGAAACAGAACAATCTTGCAGTAGCTTGCGATGAAGGTGTCTTCTGCATCGCAAGAGAAATACGATTAAACCGTAGCAAGCAATTCGAACATCTTGTGCTGATCATGGGCTCCTTTCACATGACAAAAGTTTTTATTGGTTGTTTGGGAAAATACATTCGGAAGAGTGGAGCATCAGATATTTTAATTGAAAGTGGCTTATTAGGGTGCTAATGCGACGGAATTTGTCCTCAGTGGAAAGAATTACATAAGAGGTGTTAAGGCTATGTTCATTCTTGATGAAGCCTTGTTCCGCCTTCAAGTACTGGCATTCTTTAAAACAAATGCAGCTCAAAATTATGTTGGAGAAATACAACAACTGCAAAGACTTTAAGATAGCCTCTCCACAAAAGATTATGCAATGCTCAGAGCAACATTTGATGACATTGATGTTGAGCATCTTATTTCAGACTTTCAGGATTTTGTTGTCACAGGCCGGGAATCATCAGAACAGTTTTTGTACTGGAATAACTTCAGTATATTTGTATCCTTACTGAGAAATTTAATACGATCTGACCGAGAGGGTTCATGCGATCTACATCTGGATACTGTTCAGAAGATTCAGCCTGTGTTTGCAGTCCTGGATTGCGTATATTACCAACGCTGGAGCTATCTTTACTTAGAAGACATGAGGAAATTACATACTACTCCTCCTGAAATGTACGAAGCATTCAAGAACAGTAAACATGTTGTAAACATCTTCTCAGCTGTTGGTGCTGATATGGCTCTCGAGCAAACGATTAATAGATCACAAAAAGGGTCATATGGTGTAATTGAAATGACAAAGCAGAAGCGGTTTGTTGCTCAATGGGATCTGACATACCATGAGTTATTGCAGATAACAAACTCACATCCAGAAATCACTCAATCTGTATCAACAACATATGACTTACACATGCACCATGAGATCCGAAAAAGTGAGACAGAGCACGCTAACATGATTGTGACTATAGTACAGTATATATTGAAAAGAGAAAACCCCTTTGAATTATCTGGCAACAGATCACTACATAACCTCGTAACACATGTAGCAGTTGCTGCATAGGCAAAAGAAAAATTGTTGAATGTGAGCAAATTAGGCACTGAACTTTACAAAGCTTACAGAGAGACCCGGTATATCAAACAGAGGTCATCGCTCTTTCCACGTTTATAAGTGAGTCACGGAAAAATTTTCATTGGCCGCCACCGGGAATCGAACCCCAGGTCTTCCAGTTACGCGCCAGATATGCTTCCACTGCACCAATCAAGGCTGTGGTGCAGTGGAAGCATATCCGGCGCGTAACTGGAAGACCTGGGGTTCGTTTCCCGGATAATTTTTCCGTGACTCACTTATAAACGTGGAAAGAGCGATGACCTCTGTTTGATGTTCCTGGTCCACGTCAAATGTCTGTATTAAGAGACCCGGTATGTTGAAAAGTCTGCACCAGTGGCGGCTCGGGGCTGAGATAGTGGGGGGTTCACTACATTTCTATACTCACCTACGTATATGAGAGTCTGTGTGGCGTTGTGTATGTGTCATGGCTCATGTAGACTAGTTTGGCGACAATAAAATAAGGAATCGATTCATGCTCTGAATATGCAAATGAAAAGTTATTGGTATAGTAAACCTTTATTGAAAATACAAGGGAGTTTCAGTACTATAGTGAGTTAAAAAAATAATACAACAATACAAAATGAAAATTTGCTTGAATAAACAGTATAATATTGGCACCCACCTGGAATCAATATTGCGTCTGATTCCCACCAGCTACAGAAACACTGACACTTCCATGCCCAGTAGATGCTACTGCAACCGTTGCTTCTGCTGATGTTGTGGCTGTGTGTTTGTATAAGAAATCCATCCTTCCTTCTTTTTTCGCCGCAACTCTGTCAATTACGCATTCGTTAAAATTCTCAAGCTGGCGATGAAATTTTTTTAGATGGACAGTATTGCTAGTGCCGTCAGTCTGTCTTCCTCCACAGTACTCCTCAGAAATGTTTTAATCCTTTTTAAACAAAAAAAAATATCTTTCTGCTTCTGACGTAGTCATCGGGATTGCAATTATTATTTTCAGGAGTTTTACGACCTCTCCGAAGCACTCTTTTAAGTTATTCTCTAGCAAAAATTCCGACAGGCTAGTTGCTTTCTTTACATTCTGAAAATAATCTCTTCCGTAGAGGGTTTGCAGTTCTGTTTTCAACTTGTTCTTGTTAAGAAATGGATACGACTCCACTACGCATTCCGAATTATGCTCCGGGAATGCCTTCTTGAAAGTGGTGAAACTAAGATGATCAAATAAATTTGAAGCTGACAAAAATGTCCAGAAAATTCGAATCTTTCTTCAGCTTGATTTATAATTTAGTCGCAGACTTCTTTTGCAGAAGCATTTCGTAAAATTGTTGTTTCTTCAGATCTTTTCTTCACACTAATTTTTTCCACAGAAATGTTGTCAACGTCCCCTCTGATCTTAACAGTTTCATAAATAAAGGCCGGTATTGCAGTTTTCACTGATAGGGGGCTTATGGCTTGTTTCTGTAAAGTATTGTACAAGATATCAACATGAGGCATTACCCCGTAGAAAAACTGAATCCAGAAGTTGAATGCAGGTTGCAGCATTTTCAATTGGAGTCCTTGAGCTTGATTTATCGTTGTCGTTTGCTTAATAGTTTCTAGAATTTTTTAAAACACTCAGTTAAAACGTCTTTATTTTCTTAGATTGTCCTTGAACGGAAATTACATCTTGTATTAGAACCTGACGATAGTCTTCTTCCAACTATTTCATCAAGAACTTGGGTCCGCTGAGATGAATAGGCGAAAAAGTTAGGGATCTCAGAAACGTTAGCAAAGAAGACTCTAACTTCTTTATTTTGACTACCTGCTTAAGCCATTATTAAGTTAAGTTGGTGAGCGTAACAGTGAAAAAGTATGTATGCGGATAAACGTCCCTTAGGATAGTTTGTACTCCCGAATGCCGACCACTCATAACTCTGGCTCCGTCGTAGCTTTGTGAAATTACTTTTTCTCTTTTAGCCACAGCGGAGGCATCATGATTGCAAGGATTTGAGAAAGTTCAAAATCTCTCAACGGGTTTTCCGTTGGGTAGCACATATCTTAGGACAACTACTAATTGAAATTTAGAGGAAACATCAGTGGTCTCATCAGCAATAACAGAAACGAAATCAGCAGCATATATTTCCTCCGAAATCTTTCTCCTATATACACAAAACATGCAATCTAACAATTCGTTCTGTATATCTTTGGATGTACTCTTAAAAACAGTGGCCGTACTGAAATGCTCCTTCAGAACATTGTCAAGAACTGATGCGAAGTCAATTAAACCCCTGAATATACCTGCATTGTTCGATTTAGTTGTCTCGTTCTGTATATCTTTGGATGTACTCTTAAAAACAGTGGCCGTACTGAAATGCTCCTTCAGAACATTGTCAAGAACTGATGCAAAGTTAATTAAACTCCTGAATATACCTGCATTGCTCGATTCAGTTGTCTCATCGTGCCCTCTAAGAGCTAACTCGAACTCTCCACAAAATTTAATGCAGTCAATAATTTTTGAGAGAAAATAGTGGTTTTTCCTTACTTGATCATTATAAGTGCTATATTTCTCCTGAAAGCCTCACCAAGTTGCTCTCTAATTTCTGTTTTGACCAGTACATGTGAGCACTGGATACCTCATGTCTCTTTATTTTTTGGGATAAATGTCCTAAATCCGACACACTTATTTTTGTCATGGTGGTGCAAACACGGAAAGCAATAAAATCGATTGTTATGATCACAACCGCAAATCCAGTTGTTTCTATCGTACAGCACTGTATTAAACGAACGGCAATATTATTTCCCTCTCGCACTTTGCTTCTGTATAATATTTAAAGCGGGGACTGGCCTACCTAATTCTTTAATCCTGCATTTCTCTTCGAGTGGCAGTGTAGAGAAGACCGTTTCCAAAAGAAACTTCACGCTGTTTATTTTAGAGCATAACACACAAGCACAGTTATCTAAATACCTTGCAGTTAAACTCACGCTCACATCACACACAATACCCATGGAGCAACAAACAAACAATTAACTGATTTACACATAACACGCAGCTGATTTACACCCACTGAAATCTAAATAAACAGTTATTTATTTAGATTTCAGTGATGCCACTTCTAAACTTACATTTTTACAATTCCTGACGAATTGTAAATCTTCCACTTCCGTAAACAGTAAATCACACCCAAAAATCTATAGCTCTTCTGTTAACCACTGTCGCATGAATTCTTACAGAAGATTGCTGACACCCTTGACCCCATTCGAAAGCCGACGTCACCAAATCACCTGACTTCCTCCATGAGCAATGGTTTCTGAACACCAAACCAAGCGCGCTCATCAGCTGGACCTGGATACGTCACTCTTATCGCCGCCGAGTCTGACGAGAAAGACAGGCTTCGGTGCGAAAGGGCATCGGCGAGATCACGTGACCAACTTAGTGCTGTTGCCTCTGCTTGGGCCGCCGAGAGCTATTTTCTCCAACACGCAGCGAATAAAAGGTGGCACATCTAATCATTGCATATTAATTTCAAACTATTAGAGAATAAAACGTTTAAAAGGAACATTGTTAAAATGGGAGTTCTACTGAACTTAATCGTTTAACAGTACTGAATTAATTTTTTTCGTTTTCCGTGTAGTGTGGATTTTCGCGCTTAGCCGTTCCTTTAGCAAAGTCGTATCAAGAGACATATTCGAAAGTTTTGTTGCTCGATTTAATGAAATTAACTATAATGCAGGTATATTCAGGAGTTTAATTAACTTTGCATCAGTTCTTGACAATCTTCGTTGTCCGTGTAGTTCATTTTTTTCCTTTTGCCTTCATGATTTTCTAGCAACCCTGAAAAGCAAATTCGTTTAATAAATAGCGTACAGAATATTAATAGCAAGCGGAAAACGTCAAGCGAAGTGTCATGGCGAAAATTTTAACATCTGGTGAATTTCGGAAAGACCTGATCAATCTTTCTGTTGGTTTATCAGTGATTAATTAATGCAAAAATTTTCTCCCATGACATACGTTAGAAGAAAATTCCTTATTGAAAGGCAGGGGAATTCGTGCGCAAAATTCGCTTATCTTAATCACAACCAGGAAAACAAAATTTCATGTTAAAGAAAAAAAAAGAGGAAGAGAATAATATTTGATTTAACTGACTTTGGGGTTTTGAAAATAATTATTTTATCTGTTCTTTTATCGCGATAGGAAAAGGCGAGTGGGTGTGCAGCTCAGGGAATCAGAATTAATTTTACTTTCACATCACGGAATGAAGGGAAAAAAAGAGAGTTGTGAGAAAAGGGAATCTTCTTTCAGATCGGCCCATTTTAAGGGTTCGGTCTTAGAAGTCGATCAGAAAAATGTTGCAGAAAATGCTCTTAGGGGGTTGGCGCTGTTCTATTTTTAGAAACTAGGTCGCAGCTGCACATGGGAAGTCACTTGGTCCCTACGTGTTGAAGGTCAAGTTCATCTTCCCCTGGCCGACCAGAAGATGCACGTGCCTAGTAACATTTTTTTTTTCGTGGAGAGTGTTGGACGCTGCAACGATGCCTGAGTGAAGGTCAGAGGTCACTCGAGGAGTGGGAGAGAAATTCCGTTGTGGGTGGAAACGCTGTTGCCATGCAGAGGTCAGCCAATCAGGGGTTAGCATTTTTTCTAACACCCCCAGAGCTCTTTACACTTTGAGATGCTTGTCTCAGTCACTCGGTCTTTTGGCTTCGTTCTTGCTGGCCGGCAGAAAGAGAGGACAGCCGAGCTCTCTCCTCGCCTTTTGGTGGGGAGGACTCACCGAAGAAAAAAAAGCAGTTTTTTCTTGACGGCGTTTGCTGACCACCAGTCCACCACAATGGGACACTCTGGCTCTGGTATTCGTATTCGCATTCGAGGGGTTGACGATGTAGAACGCCGATAAAGAAGCCTCCCGCCGTCCGGAAACTTCGCCCTGGAGAGAACTTAGCCGAGGAAGACAAGACATGCCTTCTCCCTTATGGATATACCTCCAACAGCATCTGCACTTCTCCATGCTGTTGCTGCCCCAAGGAGGAGGAGGCCTGCTTCAAAGGCCGGAGGAGATAGGCCAAAAACAGTTCCATCTCACCCCAAAGTTTGGGGAGGAGTTTTTCTTGACGGCATTTTGCTGACCACCAGTCCACCACAATGGGAGGTACCTGCTGGTTCCGGCGATGCCCTGCTGCAGTAGAGTAGGAAAGAAAAAAGACTGTGGTTGTGCCTGGACAGTGAGCGGTAAAAGAAAGAAAAAAAAAAAAAAAAGAACGCCAGCTCGAAGGTAATGTTTTAGTCCATATCTTTCTGTATTGATATATAACATCCCACGCAGGGTACCTAAACTTCGAGCTGAGCATAAGAAACAAAAAGAAAAAGAGCAAGTTTTTTTTTTGCCTCTGATTATGGCTGTGTTGTCGTTCAGCTTTCAAAATTAAGATTTATTAGTTCCTCAGGTATGAGTTCAGGAAAAAAAGAGAGGGGAGTTGAAAATGCTTTCATTTATGGTTTTTTTTTGTGTTGTCATGTCTGGAATTTTAGCAACTCCCCAGGCCAGTAAATTTTAATGTATCGGAAAAATTTGGTTTAATGTTTGAGCACAGTAAATTTTGGTGCATCGATAATAGTTTAGTTGGGCATGTGATAATTGAAAAGCAGTGTTATTGTGATGCCGTGGGTGATGAAATAATAGTAAACATTTTTCTCTAGCCTTTTACAGCGTTGAGTTATTTTTTTTTATGAGTGAAGATAAATTATGGGATGATTTATATTGGGATTTTGGGAACATATTATAGTGTGATGAAATTGGAAACCTAAAGTGCTGTTTACATTCTTGGAGTGTTGAGTGTCGAAATTAAGATGGTAGGTGTGTTATTTGAGGACCAGTATTTTACATGCTCCAGATGAGTGTTAATCTCCCATTGCAAAGGGGTGATCTTAGGGCAAGCCGGGAACTTGTCCTAGGGCAGAGGGCTCTGAGTAGGGAATGTTCACCAAAATGCGATATGTGCAAAATAAAAGTTGAGGTATTTGGGTTCTCAAGTTTAGTATTTTCACAAAAAGAATGAACATCATGGGTTGAGAAGACACACTTTTACTCACCAGTTCCAGTATTAATTGTTCTTTTCTTTTCTTTGGCCTAAATTTTCTTGTTTTTACTAAAAGAGTCTAAATGTAATTTTAATTTTCAATAAGGTGAAAATATTTAGTAGGTTATGTAAATGGTCAGTGTTATCGTCTGCAGTGGACCTGCGCATTGCCATGGTGCAGAAGAATTTCCTTGCTAGTGATTTTTCCTGGGATATATGTGGATAGAGATAAATGATGTTTCCTGGGATATATGTGGATATTGTGATTTAGGATTTCTTGGGATATATAGAGAGATAAGTGAATTTTCCTGGGATACATGTGGATATTGTGATTTAGGATTTCTTGGGATATAGTGAGATAAGTGATTTTTTCCTGGGATATAGTTGTGTTGGTTCTGGGCCGGATGTGCCTGGAGTATTTAGGGTTGAAGTGCGACAGGCTCTTGCAGGCGTGGTTGATCAAGGTGGGATCATGCATTGGTTCGAAAAGGGGGAGCCCTGAGGACGTGGTTTTTGGGGGAAAACTTGTCTTCAACCCCCCCCCCCCAGTAGCTTCGCTGCTCACAGAGATATGTACTGCCAGCGAGGGTCGGTCGGGCGTTGCTTCAAGAAATGTGGCGAGATCATGTTAGAGGAAATTCTGTGCCTGATGATGATGTGTCGCACTTGAGGATTTTTTCTTTCCTTTTGCATAGGCTGAAATTGGATTCACGACCCAATTTCACGCCTTCAGCCTGACTGGTATTTTCTTCCTGTGTTGGTTCTCAAAAACCCAGAACAGTGTCTGAACTGAGAGTATTTGCCTCACCGCTGCCTCAGTAATTCTCTGCAGGTGTTAAATTTAATTTTTGTTTTGTGATTTAAAGTATCTAAATTAATTTGTTTATGATATGCTGTAGTGCTAGGGATGTAAATTCTAAATTCTGGTTGTTAGTGTTAGTGAACATGATATTTAGTTAATTGGTATTTTGAGCTTTTGTTTACAGTATAGAGTTATTAAGTATCTTGAGCTATTATGTGAAGTGCAGAGTGAGGTGATTTTTATGAGCAAGCTAGTGCAAGAAGATTGTTTGAATTTCTGAATTATGATGATGTTATGAATAGTGATAATTTTCAAGTTAGTTAGTGAGGTTTCTTTATAAGTGAAGTAGGTTCATTCAGGGTAGTTCTATAGGTTATGTAATGTTAATAAATGCTTGTGCTCGGTGTAAATTCTGTTTTGAGGATAATTTACTTGGTTTGCTTACTTGCAGATAGTAGATTTGGTTAATGTATAATTTGTGGCTCTTAAAATAACTGTAAATTTAATTGAAGTCTTTGAAGCTGGTCTGGGAGATTGCGGAGGTTGCTAAGGTTGTTAAGGTGCTGTAAATTTAAATCAATAAGTGTAAAATTGTAAATTTGTCATTGAGCTAACTAGGTGAGAGAGAAGAGAGTACGTTTCAAAAGAACAGAACTTGTCCACCTAGTGGAATTAAAAAGAATACAGTAATTTTTTTTTGTGTGTAAGCTATGTGAATCGTAGTGGAATTTTGGATGCATACAGTGTGTAAACCATGTGAATCATAGTATGATTTTGGATGCATAAAGTCAATGCCTAGTGTTCAAACCAACTGTGTTGAAATATGTCAAGCTGTGCTGTTCATAAGGCCAGTGGCCAAATAGAAATAGAAAGAAAATTGAGATTCTGTTTTATACTGCTGTGTTTAAGCAAACAAGAAAAAAGGAAATATCATCTGTTTGTCCACTAAATTACCTTGTTAAAATTTTTAAAGAAAAATAATAAATACAGGCAGTAGCCTTTCAAAAAAAGTCCAAAATTAGTGCAGTGTGAAAAATTTTGTGTGCTGTTGTCTTCCATGACTTGAGCCCATGTACCTACCTTAGCTTGACTAAGGCTATCGATCCGAATCCTGGTATTATAAGGTATTTCATAACTGCAATTTTTGTCCTATCCTTTTAAATTGACTTTCACCGCCTCCACAAGTTGTTGTTGAACGAGTACATTTTATCCTATGACTTATAGTGACACATTTTCATACACATGCAACAATATTCACTTATTTTTGCACTTTCAGATGACTCAACTCTGCGTGAACACAAACAACGCAAACTTTTCAATAACTTCTTGTGGAATGTAAATTTTAGATGTATTTTGTTTAGGATGTTCATGGCCTTTCTAATACTTAGAAAATATTTTTGTTTCGGGGTGCTTCTACCCATCTCCCAAATTTGAATTTCCATATAAATTTCAATACCAGCATAACTATAGTAACTTTTAACAAATAGCTTCAATTCAATATAAAAAATTTTTTACACCAAAACAGAAGTCATATTGAGGTCGAAGAAAAAGTGTTCCCCACATTTTCCTTTCATTTTTATTTGTATATCTGTGGCTAAAACGTTCCGTACTGAATTAAAAAAAGTTATATTTTTATTCTTTTTCTGGAAAAAATAAATTTTTTGATATTATTGCATGTATTTTGTTTAATGAGGTTATTTCTAGTACAATGCTTCTGTACACAAAAAGTAAATAATTTTGAAATAATTCCTTCTTAAAAAAATGCTTAGGATCCCTTTTAATACAAATCATCTCTGTGCATTAGAGTTTATTTTACTTATTTCTACTTGGGGGAAGAAAAAAAATTAATCCTTATCTGTATATATTTCAACACTTTAAAATTATGTGACAACACATTCTGGCACAAGCTATTTTCTTGGTAATTGGAAAAAAAGTCGAATGAAGGACACTGTCACAAAAAATGTTCTCATTGTTTTGTGAAAAATTAATGCAAGAACTTTTTTTCATAAAATTATTCATTTTTGTGACTATTAAATTTTCCTTTCATTTTTATTTGTAAATTTACAATTACTATAATTGAACACTGTTAGGAAGCCAAAAATTGAAAAAACTATCTCCATACTAGAATTTAATTCAAACTATAGCTCAGTAAACAGAACTCTTGCTCACCATTAACAGGAATTTAATTGCATTATGAGCCAATAAGCAATCTGAAACTGCAGATTTAGTGCTACTGACTAACTCTTTCATACCAGAAAATTTGAAAAATTCATCGCCGTGGAGCAGGAAGCGAACCTGCATTTCCCGATTTCCATTCGAGCATGCTACCGTTACACCATCCAGGATGAGGAAGTCCCAAACATCCGAGTGATTTAATCTGAATAATATCAGATTTTCGCCAGTCAAAGGGAGCCCTGCTTCATCGTAGCTCAGCTATTTAGAGTCAGGTCGATGCTTAGCAAATTCCCAGTTATTCAGATAAACATTAGGGAAGAAATATTTCTTCTTATTATACGTGGGAAATACAGGGTATATCTCTATAAGCAATCTGAAATCACATATTTACTGTTACGTAACTGAAATCAAACGGTCGTCCATGGAATGGAAACATGTCACCTTTCCAACAAGGAAGACGTGAAAAGTCCAACTGTCTCTGTCTGCGGGAGAGGTCATGGCGACTGTGAACCTGTTGTTTACACAGAATTTCGGTCAAAAGAGACGACCATCAATATTGACTCATATTGCCAAACACTATTAAATTTGCGAAATTCAATTAAGGACAGATGCCGGAGTAAGTTGAGCGAAGGTGTCATCTGCTGCCCAACAACGCTACACAGCACGGAAAACAAAGGGAATTGCTGCAGTCATTCAAGTCGGAGGTGTGGCAACATCCACCTTACAGCCCCAACTTATCCCCATGCGGCTACCATTTGTTCGGTAAAATGAAACAGGACCTTAGTGGACAACGATTCCCAACCGATGAGGCTGTGAAAAGTGCGGTCCTTAACTAGTTGCACCAAACTGGACTTTTTCTCTACAGGTATGGGAAAGTTAATCGCACGTTCCGATAAATGTTTACAGTCCTTAGGCGACTATGTCGAAAAATGAATTAATGTTGTACCTTTAAACCAACATACATCCCCTGAGTATATCTTTGTTTTGTTTTTTTATTCAACAGTGTAACTAACTACAAATTTTGAAGATGACAATCCGATTTATATTATATGGCGTAATCCCGTATTTCTTTCAAGTGTAACTAACTTTTTGATCCACCCTCATATTATTAAAGCACTTTGCTGCAATTCAGAAATCAACTTTTTAGTTTGCTTTAAAAATTAGCATAAATACTACATTTGGAAAAAGTATCAACTTACCTATTGACTATCAATTTGTCTTGTATCTTCAAACGGAACGAAGTAAAAAATACTATGAAAAATAAACAAATGGGTCCATTTTTTTACATAAATGTACCTCAAATGTCTGTTTCAAATAGTTTGAAAGAAAGAAGTCATCACAAGCTGCAACGGTATTCAGCTTCAGATTGTTTACCCCAACTTTCCTTATGTGATAGCATTTGCAAAGTTATAGATACACACAACAAAATAAATAAAGAATTCTTGCTAACCAATGGCAGAAATTAAGACATCTGTTTCAAATAGTTTAAATCCTCACAAGTTACATCAAAATCATCTAAGCTTTAGATCCTCCAGTATGTGTTACAATCTGAATATTTTATGTATGAGTTGTGTCCATTATTTTCTTTACCTAAAATCTACTTTTGTAATGTTCATACCTAACTGTGATCTACTTTTTTATAAAACATATTTGATATCCCTTTTTGGATTAGACAACATTTCAACAGTATAAATAATTATTTCCCACACATTTCTAAAGGAATTAAGCAGAATTGGTTAGTAGTTTTTCATAACACTAGAGAATTCATACATTTTACTAACATTCTTTACTAGAAGCCAAATTTTCTCATTATGGTAAAATAAAATTTTTACTTTCAATATACCTACTATAAATGTCAAGCTAAGCACTAGTACACACACACACACCAGTGCTGAGACGGGCCGAGCCCGAACCGGGAGCTGGCTGCGTAATACTTACTGGAGTTCGGGCTTGGAGAGAGGGGAATAATTTTCTTCCTTTTTCTTTTAATGTGATTTTATATGATTTAGCACACGAGCCTTTTTTTACACTTTCTAGTTGCTAAAGAGAATTCTTCAGCAACTGGGTCTAAATAGGGAGTAGGAATTCTGCAGGGCTATCCATTCTTGGATAGCCCTGCAGAATTCTTGGATAGCCCTGCAGGGCTTGAATAACAAAATACCATAGGCCATGAATTAAAGGATTTCTGCTAAGGATAAGTTTTAAGAAATATAGATAGTAGACAGCAAGCTGACGGAATTTTTCTCCCTACCTCAAAGGGGCAGCTCCCTGCTAATTTTATTGAGCAACATACGACGTAGTTTGTTGTGCCACCAGTTGTTTCCTGATACCTCCCCCCCCCAAAAAAAAAAACATTTCAGAAAGAAATGAATGGCTAAAGAAACTATAGAAATAGATAGGCATCCCTTTTCCCCACTCCGCAGTTGAGAAAGACATCGGTTAATTGCATGGGTAGGAAAGAGTGGAAGTTTGGAAGACTTTTTTAATGCCTATACAGGTTAATCATACCCAGCAAAAACAGTCTTGCTGGCCCAGCACTATGTTGCCGCTGCCGAACCGTCAATAAAATGTCCGGGCAGCCAACAGAAGGGCCAGCAGTTCAGGCCAACAGTTGGCACCCCATCAGTTGTCATATACCACAACAGGGCCATCAGTGGTCCATCACAGACAGTAGCTGCCACAAGTGGCCCTTCAGTGGCCCTGCAAGCACGTGCCAGAAATGATGGCTAGCCTAATGTGGTCCGCTAGTGTTCCGTTAGTAGCAGCCAGCAACCACGTGACGTAACTGGTGGCTTGCCGAATCTTGTCCGCCAATTTCCCAGTAGTAGCCATAATAATAAAAAAAAAGCAAGGATAACCGCAGTTTCCCAAAGCTACAATTTGTTTTTCTACCCTTACGAAGCTTGTGAATTAACGCACTGCGCTGGGGAAATTTTATCAACAGACCGGAAAAACGTCCGTTTGCATCTGATCCAGGGCCGTTGGCGTGGCAGCTGAGCTCTCTACCGACCGGACTAATTTGCCATGCTGGAGCTTATGCTTAAAGCTGTCTGTTTGGTATTCAATGTGTAATCGAATGCTTCCCTCTTTCATTTTACAATATTGCGAGGTATTTTTCATAAAAGTCAGTTTCATATAATTGATAAATTGATTTTTTCAACGTAACGATAGTTTTATTTTTAGCTTAAGGGAACTTCACTCATTTTCAAGGCGTGTACATACTTAGAGTCGCTTTGCAAAGTTTTGTACTGTCCTTGCCGTCTTGAAAAGAGATTGTTGAATAAACATATATTTACCCGGGTTCATGTCACATTCTGTTACGTTTTTAACGTTGTGTCTTTCCTTTCCGTTGTCCGAAGCTACATTTGTTTTAAAGAGTAAAATATATTTTATTTTACTTCTCGTTATTTTTAGAAGCGAATTCCTCCCAGTCTTGTGTATTCAACCCATGGATGAGTACACCACATAGCGTTGTTGCTTTTTTTTTCTTTCAAATAATTAATAAATTTTGTAGCGTATAATTCTTTTTTTCCCCAAACAAACGTTGTTTTTATGGTTTTCCAGGATATTTGTTTCAAGCGGTTTCAAATTTTTTCTTTTTATTCATCCACTCCATTCCATGAATTGTTATTCATGGGAATGGAGTGGGTGTATTTCATGGCTGTAATCTAGTATTTCACGACTTAATCTGATATCTTCGTCGACGTAAAATTTCATTAGGAAATTAATTCGGCTCTCCACATATGGATTTTTTCTTAACATCCACTGAAATAACACGATGGCGAAAGCGTCGTCTTCAACTAACTGGTACCATGAGACACACAGCAAGTGTTGCTTCTACGCATGCGCAGTCCTGTTGCTTCCAACTGCTGTTGGGGGTTGCATTGGTTGCCATCAACGGGCCACTAGTGGCACTTGCTTGGAGGCCCACAATTCACGGCGATGCTGCAGGGCCATCAATGGCTCGCCAACTGATAGCGCTGCCACCAACGGACCACTAGGGCCGAGAGCGGCAAATTTCAGCCAGCAATGACCCATCACTGCCAGCTGGTGGCTAGCAGTTTCCCAGCACTTGTGTTTTTGCTGGGTTGTTTTCGGGCTGACATACTTCAGGCTCGGGCTCTTAAAATTGAGCCCGAACACAGCTCTGACACACACACACAGTAACACTTCAGTTAAATTCTCACAGGTCTTTTTATCAAAAATTTTATGGCAATGAAGTCATAGTGGCAAGTATGAAAAATAAGAGAAATTTCCTGGAATGTTTTAGTATAGTATTGAAACGTAAAAAAAAATGCTGCAATATTACTGCTAACATTTATTAATCTGGAAATAAGTGACATGGAACTCGTACGGGTATGGTGTCGTTGAGGGACTAGCCAGACCCCATGACGCGAAGGAGTACAGCATCACTTCCACGGAAAGAAAATAGTCCATAGATTTTCAAATGAATTTGGACTGATGAAATCAAAACTGCTATTAAATGAGGACCTCTGGCCCATTTTGCTGTGAAACGGCTTGGCAAATTAAGATGCATATCTTGGGATAGGAGAATATAAAAAAGGTATACCACAGGCACATTGTGTAAGACGGGCAACCACTGCACAAACAGTATTAGTTCCAATTTGAAAAAAAAAAAAAAAGACACCACGAAAAATTAAATACAAATCTTCAGTACATAATGCCACCACCACTCAGCATCACTATGTGAATAATATGTGATAAAGCAGAAAAAAGATAGGAAATGTTACGAGACGCTAAATTACTGCTTCCTGGTATACAAGTTTTAAATAAAATGAAACCAAATATGATGGATCTTTACTTTCCAGTTTCAAAGATAACTTTTCAGAAATGTTATCTTTATTTACTACAGAAGAAAAAATACATTTCAATGCTTTAACCAACCTGGCTATACACTTTACATGCATATAAAATATTTGATAAGTTTGAACTCTTTTTCCTATCTCAGGACTTACTCTGTGCACACTATGCACTAAGGAGAGGCACACAAACCTAAGCGTTCAGACTTTTAACTTCTTAACTTTCCTTCCACGTGATTTCAAATCATTTCGGTTATCATGTATGGCTTTTACTAAGTTGTTCAATGAGTATTTTGCAGCTGAGGAGAGTTATGTTTTCCTATTTAGTTTTCAAGCTACTCATACACAAACATTCAACAGAAAATGAACAAGGAAATCTAAAATCAGAACTTTGTCTGTTTAAATGTATGCAGCAGATTTTGTATTAGACAAAGTTTGTCTTATACAAAATCTTCTGCATACATTACTTTGGTATGGCAAAAGTTGTAACAGTCTCCTTTTGACTTCTATAATTTGACTTGCAGCCACTAACACTGCAACACCGTGGCATGGCAATTCCTGTAAAAATAATTATACCTTTTAATACAAGTGAAGAACTAGATATGACATTTTTAATCGAAAGTAGTTCCCTATGTATTGTACAGTTAGAATAAAGTTGATCATGCAGTTTTTCAACATAATCTGTCCACACTGTTCAGACAGCTTTAGTAAATTCAATCAGACAAATGCTATATCACAGTTGCATTAAGTTACGAAATTAAAAAATGTCCTCTTTAATTCAGAGGCACATTACAATGCAACAGTTCAAGCATTAATTTCGTAAAGAAAGGGCTAACGATTGTTGGAGATGCAAATGTCATACAAATTACGAAGGCTAATTTCCTGAAAAGTTGCCCTGATTTCTGGTAATATTCAAGCTCTATGTGAATCGGCATTGGCAAAATATATTAATTATTCTATTTGAAATAAGAATTCAACACCACAGAATAACTCACTTCTTTATACTTCACTCTTCACGAGACATGAACTCGTGAATAGTGAAGTATAAGAAGTGAGTTATGAGTAGATCTTGGTGTGAAACTAAGATCTACTCATTAAGCCTATAATTATCACTAAAACTAAATAAAGCGTTTACTAAGAAATAACCTTATCTCAGAAATATAAAACTACCTTCCTCACAAAACTATACGTGTATCCAAATGACAATAAACGGAACACTCTCTCACTCAATACAAATAACTGTGAACCAACGATCAGTGGCGGATTTGTATATTTGGCGCCCATAGGCACAAATTTTCCAAGCGCCCCCTGCGGAGGAGCTCATCACCCGTTCTCGTTCTGATATCGGGACCGGCAGAGTCGTACTCATGGGGGTCCAGCTCCAGGTGGTCTAGAACAACCCTCCCCCTAATTGTTCGACTTCATGGTCAAACATATATATTCATATATTGGCTGAGCATACACGATTTTGTGCTTACCCCCTTGGAGCTTGGACAGTCCTCGAAATTAAGTTCTGCGTACGGGTGCCTGGGGCCCGGTTCTTAGCAAGATGTGGCTGCACTGCGTCCCCCGCCCCCACTTTCTAGGCAAAAGTGTTTGTAGTTTCGTGCTCCCAATAGGTCTGTATTCCTAAAAAGTACCTTTTTTCAGCTTGGTTCATAAAAGTCCATAGTTTTAAAAATGCCCCTTCTTTTCCATGGAATGAAGGTCCTCAAAATTTTTATCAGGATGATCAATTTTTTAATTTTAACATAAAAAAAGTTCAGTTGTGTTTCAATATCTCAATCAACAGAAATATCTGCATGCATGTAGCTATAATATTGTACTACTAGAAATTGGTGATTTGTAAAGAAACACCGCAAAGAAATATAATTTTTATTAAGAAAAGGAATAAAAATATCCGTTTATTGACGTAAAAATATGATTATTAAAGCGTAAGCTTTCAACACCAACGGGTGCGTTCTTCAAACTTATGCGTGGATAGGCAAGACAAGAAAACTAAACAAGAGAAAAATTAAAAAAACCAAACATGAACAGAATATGAGAACATGCTATGTTGCGTCGCGTGCGTGCGATAACGAGAGATGTCTACAGAAACGTGCTAAGCGCGAAGAAGTGAGACGTCATCATTGCAGACCACAGGGTTAGTCAATATCTCGATCTCGATGATTTCCCTGAGGGTAGTGCCTCTGACGGTAACATAAGGAGCCACTCTCTTGATCTGGTTCCACTTCGGGATGGTGGAATGGGTAACCACTTCCCGGGATAGTGCGGTTTTCAATTTTCTGTGCGAGACGTTCCGCTTGTGTTTGACTAGCCGAAAAAGCAAAATAGCGTTTTGTCATTACGATGTAATGTTTGGTGGTACCATCCGGATATTCCAATGGCATGGCATGGAACACACTCCCGCATCAGTCAGTGAGGTATGGGTGTTCCTGGATGATAGCATTCCAATGGCATGGAATACACACCCGCATCAGTCAGTGAGGTATGGCTGTTCTAGGATGATAGCAGATGGCGTGATATCGATCTTGGTAAGCGTATCCCAAAGGTAAGCCCGAGTTTCTTTAATGTGTTCTTCAAGAAGTAGGCTTTTCAGCAGCTTAGTTTCCCTTCCTTTTTTTGCAATCGCGATTTTCCGATTCTGAGCCCCACTGAGTTTTCCCTTTTTTGCACTCATCACTCACGGAGATTTCAGCACAGCACCCCACACACACACTAAAACAAGCTTGTTCAAACTACCTAGTAAAAATATAAAGAAGCACAACTCACCGCAGAAACTGCCGCAAACGCTAGGTTAATTACGATTATGACACTTTGATACACTTATAGCTCTGAGCTCTGACCAATTCCAGTTTCCTGAGCTTTGTCTTTGTGAAGCGTATTTTCATCTGGTTGGGGGTTGGGGGTACACGTACACCGTACACTCACGCCCAGCCATTCAGATGAAAGCAATTTGAAAACGTTTGTCTTCGACCACATATACTGTAGTATGGTAAACGAATCTCACACGGTCACACCCATGCCTCTTCCCATGAGACTCCCTAGGAATGAAGTACGTCTTGCCCCTTTCCTTTCTTTTTTTTTCTTTATTTGTTGTTTGTTGTGTCGTGGTCACCATCAAGGAAGGGAGGGGTAGGACAGGCGTCGCGTGCCCAGTGCCCCTCTTCCTCCCCCGAATACGTCGCATTTTTTTCTCTTCAACATATTAGGATTTCGGTCGGAATGATCAGGATGAATCACTTCCAGCCATGCTTCCTACTTTGCAACAGTAGTTCCGTCCAAGAATGTGAGCTCGGACTCACTCAGACAAAGAAAACTCCCTCCCCTTCCCAAACAGAAGGTTGTGGTACGGTGGCTCCCAAAGGCGCTGGTAGTGTTGTTATCTCTCTCTCTCTCTCTCTCACACACACACACCCCAAAAATAAATTTTACGGAACGCTTCTATGTCCGAACATGACTCTGCTTAGCATTGTTCCTAGTCCCACCACAATTTTACACTCTCACTGAAATTTTTGCGCCCCTCATGGGGCTGCGCCCTAGGCACGTGCCTACCGTGCCTAATTGGAAATCCGCCACTGCCAACGATGCAATGGCTGTTCAACCGATTGACTTGGCGACAGCACTAAGTTGTGCACGTGACTATTTCGCACCGTAGCCTGTCTTTTTCGTCCGCCTCGTATCGCCGCAAGGTCATGCAGCGACTTCTCACAATCCTAAAGCTATTCCCCTTTCCCAACTCAACAGCCGCAAGAGCATGGCATTTGGAAGGCTATTTGGGTTCATTTCTGCATTTGAACCCCTCTGAGATTCCGATGTAAAAAGGACCTGCAGAGGCCGTAAATGAATTAAAACTGGGCATAGCATTGAGTCAGCTGAGACCGGGGATTAGGATTAACATAAAAATATGTCTGAAGGGATATTAAAAGTAACAATTTTGCTAAAATGAAATTCACTTATGGGGTTCACTGAACCATTGAACCTATAGCACGCGCCGCCACTGGTCTGCACGCATCTGGGACATAATAAATCGCACGAAGTTACCTACATTCGAAACTCAAAATAAATCAGAGAAAAACGGAAAATACGAGTTAAATAGAAAGTATTTTAAGACTGCCAAGAACAGAATTCGTAAGATCGCTCAAGTTCGTGGGTATGAACTGGCACGTCTGTTTCAGTTTGCGTTATCAGATATTTCAATGCTTGTTGATGAGAATGGTCTTCTTGTTAAAAGCAAGAATAGTACTCTTATGCAGGAAGTAGAAAAGACTCTGAGTGAAGACTCAAAAGCAACAGAATTTCAGCCAGATGAAATTACTTGTTTTATCATAGACTTTGTGAACTGTTTGAGAAAGGTGGTAACAAAGAAAAGAAAAGGTTTGGAGATGTTGCCACTTATTACTCGACGTTATCATCACTCTCAGCTGATGCTTCTAGGGAAGAGCTCGATACAGGGACTGCGCCAGAAAATTTTCAACGTGGCGGCTCTAGAGTGGGCGCTCCAAAATCTGGGGGGGGGACAACGCAAACAGCCTATATTAAAACAGTTCCCACGGGGGCGAATTATGCTTCATATATATATATATATATACATATATATTATGATTCATATATATACCCAAGTAGCACACTGACATTGGCCAACGGTTGGCCCAATGATATTTTTGCGTCGGTAGCGTTGGGCGAAGGTTGCGTTGTTTATCGAAGATTGGCCAACGGATTTTCCAACCACACATGACCAACCATTTATCAACAAATGACCACTTAACGGTTGTCCGATGGTTGTCCAACAACACATGACCAACTATGGGTATCCAAGAACACATGATCACATTGGAAAACTCTTTGCAACAGTTTTCCAATGTGGGTCCAACCGTTGAGCCAACACATATCCAATTGTTGGCCGCCGAGTCGCCGAGTCGCTGGGCCGACCGTTGAAAGCCCACGGTTGGTCCAACATAATATTGCTACCTGGGTATATATATATATATATATATATATATATATGGGATGTAAGGTCAGGTGATGCGTAACATCACAGCCTCTCCTTGACAAATGTCAACCCCGCCTTCTCGTGGTGCATCCTGTTCCCACTAAAGGGGCTCTGACGACCGCCAATAGCGGTATAACTATACCATCGGGATCAGAGGAAATGCTATCCCACACTCACCAACCCGCTTGGCCAGCGTGGTGAGTTATGGCCAAACACCTCCTGACTCTACAACTTAAATCTTGGCCCTCAGTCTCCGGCAGCTGGAATGTACCTGGCCAAGGCAGCGGCCAGTGCGACATGAAGGCAGAGGGTGCTAAGAATCCCCGGAGGACCGGACTAGGCTGCCATTTGATGCTGACCTTGGCTACCTATAACGGACGCTCCCTATCTTCTGATTCAAGGCTTCTTGAATTGGAAGAGGAACTACAAAGGATCAAGTGGGACATCGTCGGGCTAAGTGAGGTAAGGAGAAAAGGAGAAGATCTCATTGAACTGAAAAGTGGACATCTCTTCTATTATCGTGGGACAGATACTGGCAGAACTAGTGGTGTTGGATTTATAATAAACAAGAAACTGAAGGATAAAGTGGTAGAAGTTGAAAGTTCCTCTGACAGAGCTGCACGACTCGTTATCCAACTCTCGAGAAGATACCAGGCTCAGATTATTCAAACTTATGCACCCACCACAAGTCATCCTGAAGAAGAAATTGAAGAATTTTATAAGGAAATTCGTCATCTAAATAATAAAGGTAAGCAGCACTTGAAGATAATTATGGGAGATTTCAATGCAAAAATAGGGCAACGGCAACAGAATGAAACTTCAGTAGGTAAATTCGGTCACGGCAACAGAAACCAGCGTGGAAATACTCTCGTTGAGTTTGCAGAGGCAGAAGGATTTTTCATCTTGAACTCCTTTTTCAAGAAAAAGCCACACAGGAAATGGACATGGAGACATCCAATTGGGACGACAAGTGAAATTGATTTTATTATGTGTAACAAAAAATTCGTCATCGAAGACTGCAGTGTGCTGAACAAGTTCAACACAGGTAGTGACCATAGATTGGTGAGATGTAAGATGCACCTCAATACTAAACTGGAACGTGGCAAGCTCATAAGACAAACAAAATGTATTGACATAACCAACCTTAAAAAACACCATAATACTTTCAAGTTGGAACTGAAGAACAGATTCTCTGCTTTAGAAGGCCTAACATCGGAAGAAGTGGATATTTCGGAAGTTAACAGAAAAGTAACCAAAGCTCTAATGGAAACAGCAACAAAATTAGCTGGGTCTAAGAACAAGTTGCATGTGAACAAATTATCAGGAAAAACCAAAATGTTGATGCAAAAAAGAAGAGAGATGAGGACAACTAAAGAAGATGTGACTTCCAAAGTGGAATATATAGAGCTATGCAAGACAACACGAAAAAGTATCACTGAAGACGTAAGGAAATTCAACTGTGAGCTAGTGAGGAAAGCAATTGAAAACAACCAAAGCCTTAAGATAGCAAAGGGACATCTCAGTAAGGGAAGAAAACAGATTATGGCTCTGAGAAAAGAAGATGGTTCTATAACAAGAAATAGAGGCGAAATTTTGACAAGAGTGAAAGATTTCTACTCCAAATTATATGAAAGGGATGGTACATGTACTCCAGACATCATGAAAGGTACCAGAGTTCTTCCAGTCCTCCCAGCAGAAGTTGCTCATGCAATCAAGAACATGAAGCGAGGGAAAGCTCCAGGAGAAGATGGAATTACTATAGACATCATACAAGAAGCAAGTGGAGAAATTGAAACAGTACTCGCCCAAATTTTCACTCGATGCCTTAATGAAGGGAAGATTCCTGAGGATTGGAACAATGCTACAATGATCCTGCTACATAAAAAAGGTGACATTGAGGATCTTAGGAACTACAGACCTATCAGCCTCCTATCAGTGGTTTATAAAATCTTCACTAAAGTTCTTTCACACCGCTTGAAGGTAACACTGGACATGGCTCAACCGAGAGAACAAGCTGGATTCAGGAGTGGCTACAGCACAATAGATCATATCCACGTACTGAGAGAACTGATTGAAAGAGCGAGGGAATATGAACTTCCATTGTGCATGGCTTTTATCGATTATGAAAAAAGCCTTTGATTCGGTGTAACCATCAGCAGTTACCACGGCTCTGAAATCCTGCGGTATTGAAGATGCATGCATTAATATTATTAATAACATCTATGAAAATGCAAGTGCAAAGATTCGGCTGTTTGAAAATACAACACACATAAAAATTGGAAAGGGAGTGAGACAAGGTGACACCATATCTCCGAAGCTCTTTAATGCCACATTGGAAAATGTCTTTCAATCACTGAACTGGGAAAACAAAGGGATAAAGATTAATGGAGATTATCTAACCCACCTTCGTTTTGCTGATGACGTAGTCATTTTTGCAACTACCCCATCAGAGCTGCAGAGTATGATCCAGGAACTTGCTGACAAGAGTAAAGAAGTGGGATTAAAAATGAACTTTCAGAAGACAAAAGTGATGTTCAATGCTTTTACAAGAAATGAAGATTTATCGATTGATGGAGAAAAACTGGAGATAACAGATACGTATGTTTATCTTGGACAGCAGATATCAAGTGAGGGTCACATTGATGAAGAAATTAATCGGCGTACAAAACTTGCCTGGAGAGCTTTTGGAAGAAACAGCATAATTTTCAAGAGCAATATGCCATTATGTCTTAAAAGAAAAGTGTTTGATCAATGCATCCTTCCAGTGCTTACGTATGGTGCAGAGACGTGGACCTTAACTAAAAGAGACATACAAAAGCTGCAGACAACTCAAAGGAGCATGGAGAGGTGCATGCTTGGTATAACCAGGAGAGATAAGAAGAGGAACTCGTGGATCCGAAAAATGACGAGAGTGGAAGACATCATGATCAGAGTTAAATCCCTGAAATGGCAATGGGCTGGACATACTGCCAGAAGGACAGACCATAGATGGACAGCCGAAATTTTAGATTGGATTCCAATGGACAGGAAAAGACCCAGAAAAAGACCACATGGGAGATGGGTGGATGAAATTCGTAAATATGCGGGAGTGACATGGAGGAGACTGGCACAAGACAGACCGTTGTGGAGGAAACTTGGGGAGACCTTCGTCCAGCAGTGGATTGATAATGGTTGACAATGATGATGATGATGATATGTATATATATATGAAGCATAATTCGCCCCCCGTGGGAAACTGTTTTAATATAGGCTGTTTGGGTTGATCCAAAAGTGAAGTTGCTATATCAAGCTCTCCGAGTTCAACATTTTTTGTCTTGCGACTATGTGGTCCTTCCAGTGTTTTATTTTCACAAGCATTGCGTTCATAAAAATTTTCCATTCAATCACTACAAGCACTTAAAGAATCCTCGTTGATTCATAATGATTCACCACACGCTGTTGATGAAGTTGAAATCGTCTGAAAATCATTATCCGCTTTGTAGGCATTATCGCATAATTTACTTTTCTTCTACTGATTAACACTTGTTCGAAAAAATCATGGACTGGTCGTTTTGCGGACATGTTATTTCAAACTTTGGTTTGGGAAGAAATACTTCACTTCTACGTATCACGCACAATACGTGAAAAAAAATCAAGCTGGAAAAATGAGATTTTCCACCAGAACGAGAAAGAAAACGAGTGTTACTACTTACTAACTAGGAAAGAGAAATTTCACTCACTGTCTGGTGGTGACTGACGCCGATCACTCTCTGCTGTTTTCTATGATCGTGATAACGCCCACTACTTCTCACAGACTGCGAGGGCGCCAGGGCGGTGATGGGATTGGCAGAGTGATGCTTATTCAACTTTTCAACCCACTGGCATGAGCCGCCGCGGCATCGGATTGACGATGTTCTTTGATGTTTCGACCGGTCTTCGATATCTGTGCACCTAAGCGGGAGCCCAACATGCAAGCAAGTTTTCCCGTCTCTGTTACGGGTCGTGGTCGGAGGAACATAACTGCATAATGCTACCTCTCTCCCATTACCACAGAAAAACATGCTGCTCCGATAGTAAAGTGTACTACATTTTCTTTATTTATCCAAAAAATTCGGGGGGGGTGACGGGTGTCTCATCAAAGCCCCCCCCCCCAGGTAGCGCCGTCCCTGTTTCGATAGCTACCCCAAGAGTGTTCTCCTAAAGACTGTGAACGTCTATCGAGGCAAAAAGAAATGTCACAGTTTTGTCTAAAATATCATCAGAAGTTAATCTGCCAATTCAAATGGAAACTTTCTGGCCCTCATCATCAAACAAATTGTTACTACAAAAACATATAACAACAGTTTGAAAACCTAGATGGTGACAAGACCTTTTAGACAGATGTTAAGTGGTTCACCGGATGAAATTAGCGTCAACGGCATGGGTATTCAAAATAGTGTTGAAAAACCAATACGTACCATGGACAGATTTTTAATAGAAGAAGCAGACTTCAGGATGATGATCCATGGAGAGAACACAGCAAATCAAGGGCTAAAGAGAATCGTGTTTATAAGTGCTGATACTGACATATTGATCCTGGCTCTATTTCACTGGAAAAGGTTCCACACCCTAGGAGTGAATGTAGTGTGGCTAAAAACTGGCGTTAGTGACACAACAAGACTTGTTTCAATCCATATGTTAGCTGAGACACTGGGACAAGACATGTGCCAGGCATTACCAGCACTTCATGATATTTCTGGTGCTGACTATAAGAGGAAGTTTGGTACCAAAAAGGCTGCAGTTGCCTGTGCAGCATCTGAAAGAGTTTGGCGTGTCACCACTATCTCTAGAGCTCGACAGAATCATGTCACTTGCCGAACAGTACTGAGTGCAATTGTTGAAGAAAGGCTCGTCTTGCAAAACACTTGATGTGTTCAGGCAATGGAAGTACCTCCATGGGAAAAATATTTCTCTCGATGACCTACATCCAACAAGTACCAGTGCACAGGGACATTTTCTTCGTGCTTTCTTCCACACCTACCTAACCTAATGATACACTGCCTTGATGAAGCACAAGAGATATTGAATCCACTTCAATGTCTCTTGTGCTTCATCGAGGCAGTGAAATTACAGATAGTGTTCTAATGCCATCAAAGTACATTTTTCCACTACCAGACGACTACATTGGAACATGTGCAGGCATGAAGTGCGCTAGATCAAGTTGTGTGTGTAGGGAAGCAGAAGTTCCATGTTGTTTGTTTTGCAAATGCAACAGTGTTGACATTGATAAAATAGATTGCAGAAACCCATATTTAATTTAATGTTGTTGCTAAAGAAACATAAAAAACATTTTACTTAAACCAATAATGTAGATTGTTTTTTACATCTAACAACCAAGGTGTTTAAAGATTATAAAATTAGCACTGCTTTGTCTTGTATAGAATTTCTTTGTAAAGATTTATCAAAATGTTTTTAAGGATGTAACGTATACTCTAGATTCACTTTCCTTTTGATTTTACTATCTCTGGTTATTTTATTTTTCTATGTAAATTATCTTCTTACTGAACGAGATGTTATTTCTCCCGCTGAATGAGATCTGGCAATGAGTGTAAGTCATGACGTGGTGGTAGCCAGTATAAATAGGCGCGTTGAACGATACCTGAGGAGAGCGTTTGTTGTTGTACGGAGAGAGCGTTTGTTGTTGTATAGGGAGAGCGTTTGTTTATGTGGAGAGCTGTTGTTTATGAGTATAGAGCTTCGTTCATGTGCAAGGAGCTACGTGTTATTTAAGTAGCTGTGTGTGAAGTGTGGTGATGATACCAGTAGAAGTTCATAATAAAAGGTTTTAAGTAAGTACGTCTTTCTCAGTTCATAGTACTGTCAGACCTCTGTCTGGCTGTTAGGTTTATTTCATTTAGTGTTATTAGTAACAACCAGCATAAGACTTTATTCATCTTAATTACTACTACAACATTACTACCAGTTATAAGTTTGTTCATTACTATTACTACACTACTAGCAGGAGACTTCATTCATGATCTTAATTAACTAGTAACAACAACCATTTGAATTCACTATTAGAAGCTTAGTACAAGCATTGAATTCATTATAATATTAGTGAAAGCTATATTCACGATAATTAGTTTGGTAGCAAAAGCGATATCCATTATAATTGGCGCCCGAACGTTTCTCGAACACGAGGTCTTGACAATTATTACCCATGTCTTCCTTACCTGAGACAACTTCAATTTTCCACCCTAAGGCAAGTTTCGATGGTGATGGTGTTTTTTTGACAATTTGCAAGAAGCCTGTGGGTCTCACTTTGATATGAATGATCTACATGTACCCAGGCATTCTTCACAATTTCGTAATTCACCAGCTTCCTGTTACTCTGAGTCGCGGGTCGTACCTAAGGGAGTTCAATCCTCTCAGCGAAGCAGAAAGCTTGCCCATTTCGTGCCGCATGCAGGAACAATTCTTTTCAATGGGTTGGAGGGATCCTTAAAGTTCCTCGAAGATTTGGAAGATCATTTTGATCTCTACAATATTCCTGAAGACTACAAAGTACAAATTGCAGGCACTTGCTTGAAGGATACCGCTAAGACCTGGTATCGGCAGTGGAGAGTGTCGAACCCGGATTCTCATTATGAGAATTTCCGTGCAGAATTTTTGGAGGTCTTTCCTTTCAGCCTCAGTCGAGCTGGCCTTGCACAACAACTTTTTTCTCGTCAGCAAGGACCCAACGATAGCCCTGTTGCATTTGCGTTGGAAACAACACGCTTATATAACTTATGGGATCCACATGCCAGTCATGTCGACATGTTGGATACCCTATCGCAGCAGCTCGACCCAGTTTTACAAGATGTTCTTGAGGTTCGACACCCTGCTACAATTCATGAATGCCTGCGCCTCATACGAACGTATGAAGAGCGACATGGCAAACATGGTTCAACTCACCATGCTCGGGCACCCCGCGAGGCTTATTACGAAAACCCTCAGCGGCGTAATAGGCATAATAACTTTCAGCGTGAGCATACACAAGTGCACACCCAAGCTTCATACGTTCCACCACACAGAAGAGTGGCAAACCAACCGCGAGTTTCTGAACAATCTTCGGGATATCGTACAAATGCACAGTATGCTCGACATCGTTCCAATCCGCAGCATTCGGAACGTTTTCATGCTCAGGACAATGATGATTTTTCTGCCCGTGCTGAGGGAAGAAGTAATAGATATGACAATGTAAACAGACACGCGGAGTTCCTGAAGCAGGTTTCACGCAGTTTTCCTCATCTTGAAAATTTTCCCGATACCCGGCAGGGTCGAGGTTTCAGACCGCATGATAATCCAACCAGGAATCCTTTAAACTTCCAAAGGAAGTAGACCAAGGGTCAGTCCTGCTTCCTGATACCAAGCATTCTGACCCTAAAACAGTATTAGTGACTGTTCAAACTCCTCAGTTGCCTGATGTATTCTTGACAACTGAAGATATTATTGTCGAGACAAAGTTCGACACTGGTTCTGAAATATCAGCCCTAAATACGAAGTTTTGCACTGACAATTTTCCTGCAATACTCGTTCAGCCTGCGACGCAGTATTTGCGAGGTGCAAATAACGAAATCTTCAGTATCACAGGAACTGTCACATTATCTCTAGGGCTGGGAAAGGCTCGTTTTACGCATTCTTTCCTGCTTATAGACGAACTACCTGTGAAATGTCTAATGGGAATGGACTTTATTCATACGTTTCAAATAACTTTGAATTTCGTACAACATGTGATTTCCTTCCCGGAACATGTCGAAATGATTCCTACGGTTCCTATGGATATAACGAGTTTGTTATTGAGTAACCAATTGAATGAGAGGCAACGAAACCAGCTTTCTCTACTTTTGCAGGAAAGCCCTGGTTCATTTTCTGATCAACCTGGTTTCACACAGGTGGTTTATCATGTCATTGACACTGATGGTTCGAAACCGATAGCGACGAAACCTTACCCTTGTGCTCCCCATAAGAAACAGGAAATGCAACGTCAAATTTCTGAAATGATTAAACAGGGCATAATAAGTGAATCAAAAAGCGCCTGGGCTGCTCCAGCCTTTTTGGTTCCAAAGAAACAACCCAATGAATTTCGTTTTGTGACAGATTTCCGCAAGCTCAACCAAGTCACAAAATCGATCAATTATCCACTACCTGTCATGTCGCATATTTTGCATGACCTGTCATCAACTAAATGGATGTCAACCTTGGATTTGGCGAGTGGATATTGGCAGGTGGCGGTACATCCGGACTCGGTCGATAAAACAGGCTTTGTGACTCCTTTTGGGGCTTATGAATACCTACGTATGCCCTTTGAATTAGCTTCTGCACCTGCTACTTTCCAAAAGCTTATGGATACGGTTCTCAGACCTGTTCTGGGTCCCCATGTGCATGTATATTTGGATGACATTAATATTACATCCGAGACTTTTGACGAGCACCTTTCTCTGCTCAAACAGGTGCTCCAACTCATATACAATGCTGGCTTGACGTTAAAACCTAGTAAATGCCAGATAGCGAGGGACGAGATTGTATAACTGGTGTTGAAAAACACTCTCCACGGCTTATTTACGGATAATGAAAAAATTAGGCCTATTGTTGACTTTCCTCGGCCTAAAACAGCAAAAGAATTATCACGCTTTCTGGGAATGACCGGATGGTATCAGCAGTTCGTTCCCGCTTATGCTACAATCTGTGAGCCATTGTATGCTTTGAAACGTAAATACAAGAAGTTTGTTTGGACACCTGAGGCTAACGCTGCTTTTGAAACATTGAAGTCTGCGTTGACGCAGCCTCCTGTGTTGGCTTTCCCGGATCATACTAAGGAATTTGATATTTATACTGACGCATCCGGAGTTGGTCTTGGTTGCGTTTTGTCACAAGCTGGGCATCCAATAGCTTTTGAGTCTCGTACTTTAGCCAAAGCTGAACGCAATTATTCAGCTACGGAACGTGAATGTCTTGCTGTTGTGTATGCTCTTGATAAATTTCAATGTTATCTTAACGAATTGACAGTTAACATAATTACGGATCATTCTGCCCTTCAGTATTTGAATTCTGCTAAGCACCTATCTCAAAGACTTATGAAGTGGGCTCTGAAGTTACAAGAGAGCAATATCAAAATTTCGTATCAGCCAGGTCATAAGAATCAATTACCGGACGCATTGTCTCGCGTTCCGATTAGTGGGGTCCCCACAGAAACTACTCCTGGATGTCAGCCTTTACTTCTAATAGCTGATATAACATCCAGAGAGCAGATAATGGCAGAATTAATAAATGATCCAGATTTCGGGGATATCTATAATTAATTTTTTGCTTGCGGGTTCGCCCCTACAAAGTGATCCTTTTCTGGCTGGAAGGTCACAACATTTTGAAGTCACAGAGGGTCTTCTTTACTATACGAAATCTAGGACTACTAGGGCAGAATTTCGCCCATGTATTCCGCGAACCCTTAGAATGGCCCTTTTAAACGAATTTCATGACAAACCTCTTGCAGGCCATTTAGGTATTCTCAAGACCCGTTTTAAATTGCGGGATGTTGCCTATTGGCCTGGCATGTACCAAAGTGTGCTCGCATACGTTCAATCATGTCACTTGTGTCAGATTAATAATTACCGTAATGTAAGATCGGCCGGTCACTTGAAATCTAGTTCAAGTTCTCATGTTTTTGATATTATTTCCATAGATTTATTGGGACCTTATCCTTTATCTGTTAGAAGCAAAGCTCGTTACGTTTTAGTATTAACTGATAATTTTTCTAAATGGGTTGAAGTTTTTCCCATTAAAGTCGCTACGGCAGAAGTTATTTGTAATGTATTAATTAATGAAGTATTCTCTAGATATGGTGCACCTAATAAAGTAGTTTCGGATAATGGTCCTCAATTTATTTCTGACATTTTTGAAAGAATGTTTGCGAGACTACACATTAAGCATAAATTCATTTCCCCATATCATCCCCAGAGTAATCCTGCGGAACGCGTAAACCGCACGCTAGTGAAAATGATTGCTACATTTGTCATGGATCATCACGAACGATGGGATGACCATCTTGAGCTTTTTCGTTCGCCCTCCGCTCGTCTGTTCACGAACCTGCTAAAATTACTGCTGCAGAATTTTTTCTGGGTCGCAAAATTAAAACCTCTTTTGAAAATTTAACGGGGATTATCGACGAACTAAACCAGCGACCAACTCCGCAATCAGTACGAATCATGGCAGAAAAAGCTCGTGTAGCAATGCTAGGAGCACAAGCGGCTCAAGCAAGATATTATAATACTAGGCGTAGGGAACCAGATCGTGTCGTTGGAGATCTCACTCTCGTGGAAACGCACTTCCAGTCTTCTGTTTCTCATACTTTAGTGAAGAAATTTGCACCCAGCTACGAAGGTCCATATCGGGTGGCAAATGTGTTTGAAAATAACATTGTTCTTGAAAAACCTGACAATGAATTTCAATACGTACACGTTGCTCAGTGTCGCAAGTATCATGAACGAAATATCGATTTTATAATCAACCCTACTCAACCTTCTGTTCCACAGACTCAAGAGTCTATATCTCACGATCAACCTCCAGAAATTTTGGACGAACCAACAAACATTTTCGAAGAATCTCCCGTGATTTTTTCTTCACCCTCCCCTCCTCAAGACGGGTTTCCAAACACGCAACCTGATTCTCCCATGAGACCAAGGCTCGAATCAAGTTCTTCAAATACTAGTATCGTTCCTTTCCCTCCAACCATTGCCAAGACTATTGCTGCACCATTTCCTGATAACTCTGCAACACCACAAGCTCCTACTTCCTTGAATACCTCATCAGAGAGTATTCCTATAGGCAGGAATAAACATCGCCCTGCACGACCACTAAATTACAGCAGCGACTCAGAGGCTTCGGATGTTTCTGATTTATCAGTTATGAACAATAATTTGACTATTCCTAAACGCCAAACACCTATTACAAACCGTCCAGTACCACCAAAAGCTGGGCAAAAACGTAACTTGTCTCTCCAATCTGCTTCGCCGCAACAGCGACGAAGGCAGAGATCCTTGCATCCGCCCGGGTTTCGCCCCTGGAACCTACGCTCAGGGCAAACAGGGCCGATGCCTGCTGCTACTCTCATGCCACGTGGGCGAAAGCGAAAGCAAACGATGTGGCCGGAGCCACGTCCGTCCAAAAGAATGCTGGAAGGACACCACGGGCCCCAGCACAAAGGGACTACATATCAAAAGCCTGGGGGAGCCCGTTCCTGTCAACCGCAGGGATTTCCGGACCGCCAGACTTCAGCCGTTCCTGACCGTTCCTATCAGCTGCAGGGATTTCCGGACCACCAGACTCCAGCCGTTCCTGACCGACGGATTTCAGCCGTTCCTGACCGTTCCTGTCAGCCGCCGGGATTTCTTGACCGACAGAATACAGATGTTACAGATCCATTCAAATCCTTGTAACGCACTACGCCACCTGAATTTACAAGTCCGATTAGGCCTGGAAAACGTTATCGTACTAGAGTTTTTTATGCGTCCTCGAGATAAGTAAGTTCTCGTGGACAGGTTCTTTTCTCCGTTTGTTGTTTTTCCTGCACGACCAGTTGGCGTGTCAGAATTTCTTTTTTTCGTGTGGGCCTATGCATTCTTTTTTGTGTATATATGTGGTTTTTTTTATATATTTCTTCTATGTCCATTTACTAATCCAAATTTTTTTATATATATCTATGTGCTTAGGGGTAAAATAATAAAATTGTTACTGTTAGGCAGCTCCAGGCAATCTTCGCTGCTGATACAGTTGGTGTGTATTCAACGAATAATGAGAACGTAATTTGAAATTAAAAAAGTAATTCCTGCTAGGCAGAATAAAAGGAAGGTATGCTGATGCAGGTTTGTTTTGTTCAAAAATACAAGTGCTTCACAGACGAATACAGATTTCTTGATTTTGTCATGCCAAGTTTGATATTGTAAATACTGCTGCCACCAAACAACAAAACAAAAAAGAGGTCGAGAAACGTCAATCAATGAAGTGTAAGACTTACACTCCAAAATTGATAGGTTTTTGGGAAAAAAAATAATTAAGGGGGAGATGATGCAACGTATACTCTAGATTCACTTTCCTTTTGATTTTACTATCTCTGGTTATTTTATTTTTCTATGTAAATTATCTTCTTACTGAACGAGATGTTATTTCACCCGCTGAATGAGATCTGGCAATGAGTGTAAGTCATGACGTGGTGGTAGCCAGTATAAATAGGCGCGTTGAACGATACCTGAGGAGAGCGTTTGTTGTTGTATAGGGAGAGCGTTTGTTTATGTGGAGAGCTGTTGTTTATGAGTATAGAGCTTCGTTCATGTGCAAGGAGCTACGTGTTATTTAAGTAGCTGTGTGTGAAGTGTGGTGATGATACCAGTAGAAGTTCATAATAAAAGGTTTTAAGTAAGTACGTCTTTCTCAGTTCATAGTACTGTCAGACCTCTGTCTGGCTGTTAGGTTTATTTCATTTAGTGTTATTAGTAACAACCAGCATAAGACTTTATTCATCTTAATTGCTACTACAACATTACTACCAGTTATAAGTTTGTTCATTACTATTACTACACTACTAGCAGGAGACTTTATTCATGATCTTAATTAACTAGTAACAACAACCATTTGAATTCACTATTAGAAGCTTAGTACAAGCATTGAATTCATCATAATATTAGCTGAGTAGAAGCTTAGCTTAGCTTAGTAGTAGAGAAGCCTTATTCATTATAAGGATTTACAAGTGTATCTCCAAAATGACTCCACAACTTAAATCTTGGCCCTCAGTCTCCGGCAGCTGGAATGTACCTGGCCAAGGCAGCGGCCAGTGCGACATGAAGGCAGAGGGTGCTAAGAATCCCCGGAGGACCGGACTAGGCTGCCATCTGATGCTGACCTTGGCAACGTACAATGGACGCTCCCTATCTTCTGATTCAAGGCTTCTTGAATTGGAAGAGGAACTACAAAGGATCAAGTGGGACATCGTGGGGCTAAGTGAGGTAAGGAGAAAAGGAGAAGATCTCATCGAACTGAAAAGTGGACATCTCTTCTACTATCGTGGGACAGATACTGGCAGAACTAGTGGTGTTGGATTTATAATAAACAAGAAACTGAAGGATAAAGTGGTGGAAGTTGAAAGTTCCTCTGACAGAGCTGCACGACTCATTATCCAACTATCGAGAAGATACCAGGCTCAGATTATTCAAACTTATGCACCCACCACAAGTCATCCTGAAGAAGAAATTGAAGAATTTTATGAGGAAATTTGTCATCTAAATAATAAAGGTAAGCAGCACTTAAAATAATTATGGGAGATTTCAATGCAAAAATAGGGCAACGGCAACAGAATGAAACTTCAGTAGGTAAATTCGGTCACGGCAACAGAAACCAGCGTGGAAATACTCTCGTTGAGTTTGCAGAGGCAGAAGGGTTTTTCATCTTGAACTCCTTCTTCAAGAAAAAGCCACACAGGAAATGGACATGGAGACATCCAAATGGGACGACAAGTGAAATTGATTTTATTATGTGTAACAAAAAATTCGTCATAGAAGACTGCAGTGTGCTAAACAAGTTCAACACAGGTAGTGACCATAGATTGGTGAGATGTAAGATGCACCTCAACACTAAACTTGAACGTGGCAAGCTCATAAGACAAACAAAATCTATTGACATAACCAACCTTAAAAAACACCATAATACCTTCAAGTTGGAACTGAAGAACAGGTTCTCTGCTTTAGAAGGCCTAACATCGGAAGAAGTGGACATCTCTGAAGTTAACAGAAAAAATAACCAAAGCTCTTATGGAAACAGCAACAAAATTAGCTGGGTCTAAGAACAAGTTGCATGTAAATAAATTATCAGGAAAAACGAAAATGTTGATGCAAAAAGAAGAGAGATGAAGACAACTAAAGAAGATGTGACTTCCAAAGTGGAATATATAGAGCTATGCAAGACAGTACGAAAAAGTATCACTGAAGACGTAAGAAAATTCAACTGTGAACTAGTGAGGAAAGCAATTGAAAACAACCAAAGCCTAAAGATAGCAAAGGGACATCTCAGTAAGGGAAGAAAACAGATTATGGCACTGATAAAAGAAGATGGTTCTGTAACAAGAAATAGAGTCGAAATTTTGACAAGAGTGAAAGATTTCTACTCCAAATTATATGAAAGGGATGATACATGCACTCCAGACATCATGAAAGATACCAGTACCAGAGTTCCTCCAGTCCTTCCAGCAGAAGTTGCACATGCAATCAAGAACATGAAGCGGGGAAAAGATCCAGGAGAAGATGGAATTACTGTAGACATCATACAAGAAGCAAGTGGAGAAATCGAAACAGTACTCGCCCAAATTTTCACTCGATGCCTTAATGAAGGAAAGATTCCTGAGGATTGGAACACCGCTACAATGATCCTGCTACATAAGAAAGGTGACATTGAGGATCTCGGAAACTACAGACCTATCAGCCTCCTATCAGTAGTTTATAAAATCTTCACTAAAGTTCTTTCACACCGCTTGAAGGTAACACTGGACATGGCTCAACCGAGAGAACAAGCTGGATTCAGGAGTGGCTACAGCACAATAGATCATATCCATGTGCTGAGAGAACTAATTGAAAGAGCGAGGGAATATGAACTTCCATTGTGCATGGCTTTTATCGATTATGAAAAAGCCTTTGATTCGGTGAAACCATCAGCAGTTACAATGGCTCTGAAAACCTGCGGTATTGAAGATGCATACATTAATATTATTAATAACATCTATGAAAATGCAAGTGCAAAGATTAGGCTGTTTGAAAATACAACACACATAAAAATTGGAAAGGGAGTGAGACAAGGTGACACCATATCTCCGAAGCTCTTTAATGCCACATTGGAGGGTGTTTTTCAGTCACTGAGCTGGGAAAACAAGGGGATAAAGATTAATGGAGATTATCTAACCCACCTTCGTTTTGCTGATGACGTAGTCATTTTTTGCAACTAGCCCATCAGAGCTGCAGAGTATGATCCAGGAACTTGCTGACAAGAGTAAAGAAGTGGGATTAAAAATGAACTTTCAGAAGACAAAAGTGATGTTCAATGCTTTTACAAGAAATGAAGATTTATCGATTGATGGAGAAAAGCTGGAGATAACAGATACGTACGTTTATCTTGGACAACAGATATCAAGTGAGGGTCACATTGATGAAGAAATTAATCGGCGTACAAAACTTGCCTGGAGAGCTTTTGGAAGGAACAGCATAATTTTCAAGAGCAATATGCCATTATGTCTTAAAAGAAAAGTGTTTGATCAATGCATCCTTCCAGTGCTTACGTATGGTGCAGAGACGTGGACCTTAACTAAAAGAGACATACAAAGGCTGCAGACAACTCAAAGCCGCATGGAGAGGTGCATACTTGGTGTAACCAGGAGAGATAAGAAGAGGAACTCGTGGATCCGAAAAATGACAAGAGTGGAAGACATCATGATCAGAGTTAAATCCCTGAAATGGCAATGGGCTGGACATACTGCCAGAAGGACAGATCATCGATGGACAGCCGAAATTTTAGATTGGATTCCAAGGGACAGGAAAAGACCCAGAAGAAGACCACATGGGAGATGGGTGGATGAAATTCGAAAGTATGCAGGGGTGACATGGAGGAGACTGGCACAAGACAGACCGTTGTAAAGGAAACTTGGGGAGACCTTCGTCCAGCAGTGGATTGATAATGGTTGACAATGATGATGATGATGATGATATTTTACGTAATATGAATTAAACTAAGTGTACTTTATAAACAGTTTAATTGAATATACGTTTTCCTCACTGTTAGTGTTAAAACTTCCTTAAGGAGAATATTTGCGTACTTCAGTATGAAAAGGTTACTTTCCTGGGATAATGGCTTGAGAAATCAAGAAAATAGTCAGAAGCAAATTTGTAGACGATTGAACGCTGAAATTGTTTTTCAATAAATCTTACCGTTTTCGCTAAAACGTTTACTTTAACAGAAGGCAAGTGGATTGATAGCGGCCATCTTGAATGACGTCATACTGAGAAAACGTGGGGGTGGAGGTGTCCACCCACCTTTTGTTTGCTTCTTATACACCCAAGTAACTAATACAGAAAGAATTTTCTCTGTACATACAGTTGCACACAGAAGTGCTGTGGGCTGCAGGACTACCAGTGGAGGACTTCGTCTTGAAGAACATCGAGCACTGTGGCATGAGTGACTCCTACACGCGGCACAATCCTTTGCTTGCTGGTCGTGGAATGAGAGTGAATCATGACCAGTACTGCGTCTTCTATAGCAACCGTTCGTACTGAGCGTATGGGTCCTTTGTCACTGGTTACCACGTTTCCTTCATTCACTGGCCAAGCCATCAAATGACATAACTGTCGGGATATTGTCTTGCAGTGTGGAATATGTGCGATAGGGGGCAAGCACATTACCTCTACATTCACCGAGAATCGTGTACATACCATAGTACTGTCCTGGGGTGTATGCAATTCAGATATGTTAATTTTGCAGATAGTGCAAGGTGTAACGGTTTTTAAACATTCAACTGGAAAATAAACATAATTGTACTTGTACTGCTTAATCACGACGTAGCCAGCAACAGCGCCTTCTCTTACCCACTTCGTGCTTTTAACGTTTCGAGCACGACAAGCTGTAGTAACCAGCAGTCCCCTCTCTGCCTTATTTACATGTTATGTCGATTAACAAAGAAGTATTTAGTCTGAATGACTTCAAGCCCAAGATATTAATTTGCGTTATCGAAAATTGTACGCTAATGTGGTTCGGCACGTAAAAATTCCAGAAGGAACTGTTGAATAACATACTGTTTCGGAGAGTACGGCGATGTGTAAACGGTCTGAATGAATGCCGTGGTAATACGCTTGCAGTCATCATAAATACGCCACAAGCTTCTTTTTTTTTTTTTTTTTTTTGTTTGGAGGTTTAACGACCACCGTGAGCAACTCAATGGGCTATAAGCAGCCGCCCGTCCCTAATTTAGGGTCACTGGTTCCAGGAAAGAGAGAGAGCCAGTGCCGTAAGACAAACACAACATCGATGCCTGACCGGGATTCGAACCCGGACCCCTTATAGACGAATGATCAGAGGCCAGCGCCTTAGACCACTGCGCCACCGGGGTGGCAGCCACAAGCTTCCCCTGCACGAAGCTTGTATTTTTGAAGCCTGAATCAGCGTCTAAAAATGGAAACGACATCACAAAACTTTGGGGGACTGTATCTCGAAAAATACGCCCTCAAGCGAAAAATACCATTAAAAGGCTTTTGCTTAAACGTGCCGAAGGAATCATCTCCTGGATGTTTTATGTGCCATTTTCTGACCACCCTGTAATGCTATAATAGACTTATCCTTCACGAGGGAGACACGAATGAAATCTTATATTGGTGTTCGTTAAACACGCGTGAAATAGTCTCACAAACAAAAATCCTGTCGGAATACGTAGGTAATAAAGTAAATTACTTCATAATAAGGAAACTAAGCGTATATAAATCAGTTTATTGGCGTAAAAAAAACAACAGATAACGGCAATTCTAGCTTTCACCACCTACTAGCGGCTTCATCAGGCAGCCGCCCGTTTTTTCTTCCTTTCTCAAGAAAAAACGTAAATGAAGTAGCGCGGTTTATCTTTTCTGAAACAAACGGAAATTACCAATTACCGTCGGTTAGAAAATCTGTAATTCCAAAACATTCCGCTGCTTTTACAGAATCACGATGAAAAATTAATTTGTAATAATCTCCTATGGAAAATAATATGATTAATTAACCCCCACTCATAGAAAAAAAACATTTCCTCATCCGCGAGACATTCTCCTCCTGCGGTTGTGCCATGACTGGCCGTAAGCTGTTTGGTAAAGCACCGTGATATGATTCAAATGTTCGTGAGTTTGATCCTGAGTGATGATACGAAAGTTTTTATCGCTTCGTCAGGGAAATTTCCTGCTCGACGCGCCAAGCCCAGCAAATCGGTTAGGGATATATGTGGCCGTCGTCATGATAAACACGGACCCTGTCCAAAATTCCAAGTTACCTCTCTCCGATCACTGGCGTCATCCATCATGTGACGCCAGTGGATGTTTTTAATCACTACCACATATTGACAGACCACGCCCTCCGCCTGCACTGGCCGATGCGGCGGAGCTCGTATGTTAACCTATGCTAGCCAGAATCTGCCATTTTATACTATTTTCCGGAGCTGTGTATAAATGAAACGTATGAGCATTGGAAGGAGTTATATGAAATGATATGTGAAGTCAGGTTTCAATTGTGAATAAGTTGAACCTAAGAAGGTGGGAGTTATCAATAATTCTGAAAAATTCAATTACCACTCAAGTTTTAAGAATTATTCGCTGCAGTAGCATTGAGTTTTCACTGTCTGAAGTGTTACGTTACGCCGTTGTCTTACAAAATATAATTTCCATGGCAGCATTTTTGTTTCTTTATCTAAATATTTTCATGGAAGCTGTTGTACAATATCAACGTATAAATTTCGGTATGTGACTTCGTGGATGTGGTTTATGTCTTTATGCTGTTCAAAACGATTCCCACACAGCAGAATCAGTGGAATAGCATGCATCAGTACATTCATATTCCCTGGAGAATATTTTCGTTCACTGGCATATGAGTATCACGACTGTTGTTAGCGTCTTAAGACATTTGTACCTTCCACAGATGTTTTTGAGTTTTTAAAATACAGTGTTAAATGACGTCCACGTACGTTTCTTAACATGAAACATCATGCTCTTCCCACTTTATCTGCTCACAAATATTTGATATGCCATCGGTTGTCTACATAGAGTAAGAATGTCACTTGTAAATGTAATGCCTGTATAGCATTTTTGACTGGTTTTATTTGCATTTTAAATGGTGTGTCAATTAACTTTATCACTTGACATTAGATTAAATTCTGCTGTAGCTGTTCTCATTTACATGAGTTTCATCATGTTGTGTGTTGCTTGTTCCCTTTTTCTCTTTTCCTTCACATTTTCTTCGGAAACATTGCTTTAACATTTCGTACTCTTTCCGTATATGTTTACACTAAATTAATGCATGAATTCTTTTGCAGTTCTCAGGAGTGTAAAATGTGTCATTTTCATTAGGCAAAGGCAAAGTGTGGGAAAAGTGTGCCACGTACAAGGCAAGGTTAGAAACGAAAAAAAGATTTGCTCGAACCGTAGTTCATGATATTTAGGTTTATTCATGACATCTGTTGCTTCAACGCTGTGATTAAATCCTTGTTTACCAGAAAATTTTTATATTGGTTTTTCGATTGAAAATGCTTTATCTCATGTCTTATACTGGCAATATTTTATCTCTCCAGAATGTGTTACGTACCTCTTCTACCCTGGAAGTCCTAAAATAGAATGTAAGAGATTAAAAGTATTGAGCTTCAAAGAAACCTGTGTACATTGAACACGAAATAACGAAATTGAATTCATTACTTCTTCTGAATTAAACAAATCAGTTTCCTGCTCTCACTGTTTGTTCGTCCCGAGGGTATTATGCTACAACAAGTCGGTTAAAGACAGACGAGTTCGCGCGCTCCGTAGAATGAATAAGTAAGTAAATAAAGTAAAATAAGCAGCATTTGTTTGTATGATAGAGTTGTTATCTTCAGTTAGATGAGTATTTTGCTGCTTATCTAGTTTTAATAATGAGCAAGTTTACTATTCAGAGGGAGTCAAAATAAAAAAATCATTAGCTACTTGTCGAGCTGCTTTAACTGATAAATACCTCTCGGAACAAAAGGACTAAAACTAGCAAACAAATGCGCAAATGCTTGCCAGAGATCGCTAATTGATTTAAAGTAAACAGGAGAAACTCACACAAACCAAAAATTGAGCCAATGCCTTCTGTAGGTGACGCTTGAGATTACATGTAAGATACATGTAATAGTATTAGTGAAGCTGTCGCATGTAATTCACGGTGCTTATACATTGTGTTTATGCTACAGGATTATATCGAAACCATTTCCAGCAACTTTGACTAGGACTAGTGGTCGCGTGTACTCTTTTACATTTGCTTTTTCGGTTTTATAACAGAAGGTTTTGAGTTCAAGCTACTCTTTCAAAAATGAAATGATAACATATTATTTCTTTTCGGAATGATATAATTTTTTTTTCTTCCCAGAAAAAACAAACAAATTGAAACGGATCTAACTGAGAAATAAAGCTTAAAATATGAAAAGTCACTAAGAAGAGTAAGACTCCTCATATCGGGTATAGTAAAGAGGTTTGATTCCAAGCTTTCACAGACCAACCGGGTGGCTTTATCAAGGTTTCAAGTAAACAGAGTACAGATCATAAATTGGTTTAAATAACCTTGTTAGAAAATAATGTGAAAGTACCTGAAATCCCGTAAAAAGAAAACAGAGGCAACTAATCATAATGCAAAACGTCAAATGGTAATAATACATGTACCTGGCCTTATGTAAGTCAGGTTTTAACAATAACATTTTTGCCTGACTTTAAAACCATAGTGCTTCTTAAGATAAGGAATCTAAGGTGGTAGCAACTCTGTGGATGTATTTTCGTCACAAATATTTGGTCGTGTTAGAATTTTCGAGCTTTCTGGAATGAGTATGCACTGTAGGTTGTAAAAGGTACTATTAGCCAAGTTTTTTTATTCCATAGTGGGGTAGCTGCGCCATATCAATAGTTTCTCTCGGTTATGGCAGATAGATGTTCACCCAGTTATTGGGGTGTGATAGTTCTACGAGTTGAGCTAATCCTATGCCAGACTACCATATATTACACCTTGTTATGACTTTGGACTATCTAGAGAAAGTGTTTCCACCGACGGAGGCAGGCACTTATTTTCTTGTTTTCAGTTTGTGTTTCTTCGTTTCATTCCTTCTTCTCAGTAAGAGGCTGTTCAGTAAGTGGAATCTAGTGTGGGTTCTTTTACTTTTCGTGCTTTCCTCTGCTTCCCCCTTTTTTTCTGCCATGATCAATTCAACCTGCCTGTAAATATTGCTTTGAGCATTCTTTAGGTGAAAAGTGAAAACGCGTGTCTTGAAATTTCTGTTTGCAAATGTCCAGAATATTGTTGCCCCAATCCTTCCTGTGTCTTAATATTTTCCTTTAGAGTACGGTTTATTGTAGACCATACTGCAAGATACTACTATTTTCGCAGAAGTCTGTGTCGAGCTTTTTATGTTCTTCAATGACGAAGTCTGTGTCGAGCTTTTATGTTCTTCGAAGTCTCTGTCGAGCTTTTATGTTCTTCAAAGTCTGTGTCGAGCTTTTTGTTCTTCATATATCAAACTACTGAGCTGTGAGAACTTGGATCAAGTTTAATGGCTTCCAGTAGAGTTAAACGATTTGTGATTGAGATCATCAAATTTAATGCATTGCAACTCGTAAGAAACCCTCTGGCTCTGCCCTGAGTCTCCTTGAAAATGTGAAATTGTAGGATGTTATCCTCTATGCATGGAGTAACCATTCGTATATAAAAAAAGTTTAAGAAGTATGATACTGTATCTATTAAACGTTCACTTGAAGAGGTTTCTGTCTACACTGTAATGACTCCACTACTATTTCTTCAGGGTATCGTTTTCGTTTTTTCTTTTTTGTTTCGGGTTTAACGACTACCATGAGTAAATCGTACAACTATGAGCAGTCTCCTGTTCTTAATTTAGGGCCTCTGATTCCAAGGAGGGGTGACAGCCAGCGCCTTAAGGCAAACGCACCACCCTTAACTCATCCGAGACTCGAGTCCTGGTCCAGCTCGGACGAATGATCCACAATCAATGCCTCAAGTCTTCTGCCCACCATTAAAAGCGAACTGTTCAAAACTTCTATTTATTTATGAAAGTGTAGTGATTTCAACAAGTATGTTTTTCATACATCCTGACTTTTAAGCGGTGTACAAATTGTACATTAATACTTCAAAAGGAGTCGCAAGGAATGGTTCTGTTCTCATATTTTGATGAAGCAGAACTGGCAGCTCAAGTCCAGAGATTTTTAGTTGAGGTTGAGACAACAACACATTGAGCTCTCTGAATTGAACTGCTTCTTGTTTCTGTCACTGCTCGAAACGTATGAAAATGTCTCAAATGGAGCTGATCAGTGACAGTGTTCATTGGTCAGAAGTGACATAACTGAGAAAAATTACGAGTTGGGTTCAGAAGAAGGATTAGTCAAAGAGCTACACAGTTATGATGTTGCTGTGTTTCACTCCATGTTCAATGAGCGGGATTCCGTCTAACATTTCGTTCTGATTAATTAAATATGTAAACAGTAGGAGTGAAAATTTATATATTCATCAATTTTGTTTTCTGATACAATTTATGATGCCACAACTACTTCTGAACTCAATCTTGATTAAGCCATGTCCAGTGTTTTCAAGGACAAGTTTAATTATTGAAACATATCCATAATGTTGTTCAGTCAGTATGACGGTATTTCAGTGAAAACTCTTAGAAGATAGAAAAAAAGGCTAATAGCGCTGTAAAGTTTTATCTAATAGTGCTTCAAGTTTTTATATTGCTAGGATCACTATAAGCTCTCAGTAGCTCTTGGAACCCTCTCAAAAATCCCAACTTCATGATTTTTAATTTTTGGGAATACTAAACAAACATTTTGCCACTCTATGCTATATGTCCTACGAAGGTCAGTTGCTGATTTTAGGGTGAAAATAGATTATATTTTCAGAATAAAGATTAATTCTGTATGTATCATTATATAGCAGTTCCTAACAGCCAATGAGTAAAGGGAAAAATATTGAAACATGCAGAAACTTACGTCCGATAAAACTGCATTGCTTTTCTAATTGTTTTTCTTTTACTGACAAACGGATGCTCAAGCCATAAAGCGCGAAATTCCACCCATGTAGTGGAAAATATAGATTCTGGTACTTTGGATAGAAACTATTTCAATTTCTACGTTCTACCTGTAGATCTTTTATATTGGTGACACCTTCACTCTCAGGGATGATGAAAAATTCGGAATTCCTAAGTTACAGAAACTTATTATCGCAACTGATTCTTATATGTACGCTGGAGAATCCGTCTCAGAAAAAGCTGTTACCATATCAACGAGGAAAGTCGGATCATTCAATGCAACAAAAACTTAGGGCTTTTTTACTAACGTGTACCGTGCAATACATATATGCTGCACTGAATGTCTTTTAAGAGACATGAATTTATTCACAATGCAGAAGTTTATATAGGTTACAGTCCATGCGTTACAGACACTAATGTCTAAAGTACATACGTATATGCGCCTGTCAAAATTATATGTATTTACACCCTAGATAATACATGTAAGATTTTCCTTCGTCTTTCACATTTATCTCAAAATAGAAAATTCTTAAGATTTTAATTCAAACTGTTATTTTAAACCTGTCAAAAGCTAAGGCGTTTTTCGGTGTCAAAACACCCAGTTACGAACATCAATTCATTGGAATCATAGGAAATTTACCAATTCCCCTGTCATTGAGGATTTTCTCACGCAGAAAAGATTCGTAGGACTTTGTGAAGAAAGTTTCGCAAAAGTACGTTCACAATTTTAATGCAATGTTAAGGTTAAATAATTTTACCACTGGGACACATAAAGATTTTAATTCTCCTTGTACACAAATTTGCAACCACGGAACTCACAGTTGTTCCATGCTGGAAATTAAGAGTAACGTTATCAGTTTACGGGCTGTTGATGTAATGAGTCAAGCATGAGAAGACACTAACCAGCGATGTCAAAAACAGACAAAAGAGTTCACAAAAGATAAATGATTTTCCATTATTTATAATACAGCTTTGATGTGCTGTTCTCTGTGAGAAAGGAGATAATAAGAGACACGGAGGAAACTTTCAAAAGAGTTTTGTGTTAGAAGAGGAAGGAAACGGTTTGTTTCTAAATCTAAAAGAAGACAAATATATAGCAACTGGTACAACAGCAAATTCTCCTAAAATTGAAAACAAGAAAGATGACACCGAATTTTTGGGTCTAATAAGCACGTCTTTTGAATCCGTTCTGACGCAAATTAAATTTATCAAAGCTATTCAAAGTCAATGAAACCGGTATGGAATACAATAGTATCTGACGGAAGAAAGAAGTTTTTCAATCGGGACTTTAATCCCTCAGATATTGCTGTAAACGGAATCGTGAGCTTACGAACTCTTAGAAACAGAGTTATCGACAAAAATAAGATGTGACTTTACGTCCCTTGGTGGGAAAGCCATGCATTATTTTAGGAAGAAAGTATTCACAAAAGGTTTATCCATATGAGCGGTATCGCTCCAAGAAAAAAAATTTTAGTCGATATTTCAGGAGCCCAGATTTTGCTACAAATACATCAGAAAATAGAAATTAACACTTATGACCCCTGGTGGCCAAACCATTCTTTACCAAACATTAGAAATTACGTGAAAAATATTTTCCGTCAGGTCTTGTATGCGATACAGGAAGAATTTTTCAAATCGGAGTTTTAGGAGCAGAAAACGCAATTTACCATTGTGCGCCCTAGCGGAAAGTCTATGATTTACTTGAAAATTTTGAATTTATAGGAAAAACAATTCGTATCGGAAACACTATCCAATAAAGAAAGAATTTTTCAAATCGGACTTTTAGAAGTAGAGATATTGACAAAAATAAGATATACATCTACGCCCCCTGGAGTAGAAACCGTGCACTATTTCAAGAAGAAAATGTTTCTAAAAGGTTTGTCGACATGAGTAGTATCGGTCTACAAACGATGTTATTTTCAATCGAGAATTTAGAAGCTCATATTTTGCTGCAAATACATCAGAATCGGAAATTAAGGTTTACGCACACTGGTAGCCAAACCAATTTTTTGCAAAAATTAGAAATAATGTGCAAACGATTTCCCATCAGGAGCTGTATCCGGTGCAGAAATAATTTTTCAGATCGGAGATTTAGAAGCAGAGATATAGGGGAAAACGCAATTTACCTTTACGCCCCCTAGTGGAAAGTCTATGAACTACGTAAAAATTTTTGAAATTATATGAAAAACATGCGACACGGAAAACACTATCCAACAAAGAAGGAATTTTTCAAATCGGACTCCTAGAAGTCCAGATATTGACAAAAATAAGATATATATGTACGCCCCTGGCGTAGAAACCGTGCACTATTATAAGAAGAAAATGTTTCTAAAACGTTTGTCGGCATGAGTAGTTTCGGTCTACAAACGACGTTATTTTCAATCGAGAATTTAGAAGCTCATATTTTGCTGCAAATACATCAAAAGCCGAAATTAAGGTTTACGCCCCCTGGTGGCCAAACCATTTTTTACAAAAATTAGAAATTATATGCAAACGATTTCCCATCAGGAGCTGTATCCGGTGCAGAAAGAATTTTTCAGATCGGAGATTTAGAAGCAGGGATATACGGACGAAACGCAATTTACCTTTACGCTCCCTAGCGGAAAGTCTATGAATTACTTCAAAATTTTGAAATTATATGAAAAACATGTCACACGGAAAACACTATCCAACAAAGAAGGAATTTTTCAAATCGGACTCCTAGAAGTAGAGATATTGACAAAAATAAGATATACATCTACGCCCTCTGGCGGAGAAACTGCGACATATTTTAGGAAGAAAATATTCCGAAAAGGTTTATCGATGTGAGTAGCATCAGTCCACGATATAATTTTTTCAATCGATGTTTTAGAAGCTCAGATTTTATGGCAAATACATCAGAAGCAAAAATTAACACTTACGCCCCCTGGTGGCCAAAGTATTCTTTACCAAAAATTCGAAATTATATGCAAAAGATTGTGCATCAGGAGATGTACCTGCTGAAAAAAAAATTCAAATTGGAGTTTTAGAAGAAGTTATCGGGAAAAATGCAATTTTCTTTTACGCCCCCTAGCGGAAAACCTATGCTTAATTTGAAAAAGAAACTATATCCAAAATACTCTTCGACATAAATGGAATCGAAAGATTAAATATTTTTTTTAATCGGATGTTTAGAAGCAAATATGTGGAATAAAACGTATTTTTTAATTTAACATCATATGCATTTACGCCCGCTAGCGGCGAAATTGTACATCGTAAAAAAAAAAAACGAAATAAAGGATCATCATTCGCATATTTCAAGCTTCCGAATGCAAAAAGAATTATTTTTCAAATCGGACTAATAGTTGCATAGATACCGTGGGTATAGACGGACGGACTGACAAACCGATAACATAAGCACGATCTTTTTTTACAAAAGACGTGTTGAAAAACACCTGAAAAGTTTCGTTATTTAGATTTTAGCAGAAAACATGTAACTGAATTTAGGGTGAAAAATTTCGCTCTTTAGATTTAGTCCAAAAAACATGTTAGAAGGTTTAGATTTTGACATACAGTATGTTGTAAATAGTAACGGTGTACTAGTGATCCGATTTATTGGCGTAGAAAATAAACACATAAGCGTTTCCAAGCTTTCGCATATCAACCAGATGGCTTTTCCAAGGAAGTTAGACAGAAACTGCAAACTGAAAAATAGAACGCTTAACAATTTGAACGCGGGAACTTGACAATAAATAGATGCGACGTTATATTCATTTAAAGATACGAGGCATCACGTTGGTTGCACGCGGGATCCTGGTAGAGAAAAGGTGTTACTTGAAGAATTGGTTCCAAATTCGTGGCAACTCGAGCGAGACACAATCATTGCAAGCATCGCTGTTGGTAATGATCTCCAAGGTTTCCCGAATGGCTGTACATTTAGGGGTAGAGTAGCTAGCTAATTTCTTTATATCATCCCACATGGGAGTAGCTGACTTGAATTTTACTTCTCTGGATAGTGCCGTGGCTACTTTACCGTATTTTGTGTCCCTTTTATGTTCGTTGACTCTGATTCCAAACGAACGCTTGGTCATTCCAATGTAGTATCGTTTAGAGCCGTTCGGATACTGTTGGGGGATCGCATAAACGCCTGCTTCGCGGGAGAGAGGTGGTTTTTCACTATTTCTCTTTAGTATAGTATGTAAAGATGCAGGGGACCTTATGCCGACGCCGTAGTTCATCTTCTTGAGGACGTTTTTGAGTTTGTAAGACACACTTGGAATGTAGGGAATTGAGCCTATATAACGTAGCTGCGGCGCAGAAAGACCGGAATGTTTGGCTCTGGCTTTTTGGATAAAATTACGTATCTGATTTAATGAATATATTGCATCAGTGGCTAGCTTGATGACGCTTTCAATTTCGTGTTGTCTAGAATGGGTATGAGAAGAAACGGCGAAGGCTCTTTGAATTCGAGAACGGAAGATAGCTGCTTTGTATTCTGCGGGACAGAAAGAGCTGCGGAGCATCAGGTTGGGGACGGACGTGGGTTTATAGTAGACTTGTCTGCCGAGGCGGTTGTCAGACGATTTCCTCAAGAAAACATCCAGATAAGGTAAAGCGTTGTTGCTTTCTAGCTCCATTGTGAAATTGATCGTAGGATGTATATCATTGATTTTATCAAGGAAAATTGGAAGAGTCTCTTTTCCCTGGAGCCATACAAAAAATACGTCGTCAGCATAACGCAGCCAAGTGGTAGGCCGTGGGGTAATGCTGGAGAATATATTCCGCTCAATTGGGCGAAGTATTGCTTCTGCGAGGATGGGAGAAAGTGAGGATCCCATCGGAGCGCTATTATTCTGTTTATATACTTGTCCTTGGAAACTGTAGAAGCTAGTATTAGAGACCAAGTCTATTAATTTGAAGATGCTGAGGCATGCCTCCTGCGTATAAAATGTTGAACAGTATCCGAACGGCTCTAAACGATACTACATTGGAATGACCAAGCGTTCGTTTGGAATCAGAGTCAACGAACATAAAAGGGACACAAAATACGGTAAAGTAGCCATGGCACTATCCAGAGAAGTAAAATTCAAGTCAGCTACTCCCATGTGGGATGATATAAAGAAATTAGCTAGCTACTCTACCCCTAAATGTACAGCCATTCGGGAAACCTTGGAGATCATTACCAACAGCGATGCTTGCAATGATTGTGTCTCGCTCGAGTTGCCACGAATTTGGAACCAATTCTTCAAGTAACACCTTTTCTCTACCAGGATCCCGCGTGCAACCAACGTGATGCCTCGTATCTTTATATGAATATAACGTCGCATCTATTTATTGTCAAGTACCAGCGTTCAAATTGTTAAGCGTTCTATTTTTCAGTTTGCAGTTTCTGTCTAACTTCCTTGAAAAAGCCATCTGGTTGATGCGCGAAAGCTTGGAAACGCTTATATGTTTATTTTCTACGCCAATAAATCGGATCACTAGTACAGCGTTACTATTTACTACTTAATTGGTGTATTGTTCCTCGTTATAAATTTGATTTTGCCATTCTCCGAGCAATGTGGAACACCTTCAAACTTTTTAGACGTCTTCGACTTAAACTGGAGAAGGAACGCTCCCACCTCGACTTTTTATTAGCCTGCAAAACTTCGGGCCTAATCCCAAAGTTCCTCAACTTCAAATCAACAGTTAAAGGATCCTGGTTTGACAATAAAAAGGACAAAGTTCTTCGTCAGACCCTGTCACGTATAGTGAACTTGAAAAGAAAGGACGTTATGTCACTGGAGACCAAGAGTTACTCCCTCTACATGAAATTGCACGGATTGTGCGACCCGATCACCTTCAACATCTTGAACCTCCGTGTAGATATGTTAGTTGATAAAATTAAACTTTCCTTATCCTCCACGCATAACAAAAAGCTGGATTACTTGAGATCTTCCCAGACTCCAAAGGCTAAAGATTTCACAATTCCATTCATCAATATTTCCAACCGGACGCTTTCCGAAGATGAAACAAAAGTTTTGGAGCTTGGACCAAAATTCTGCTTCCGAACCAGGTCGAACCCAAAAAGCGTCGTTTCCGAATTCGAAAGTGTAATATCGCGAGTTCCAAACGACTCAAAAGATGAACTACGCCAGCTCTGTTCTTCTAAATTACGATCTTGGTATGATCCTACTAAAACACCTAATACATTTATAATTCCGAGGCCAGTTTCGATCCTTAGAAATGATCCGTCCATAATATTGACTCTAACGGACAAATCTGGCCAGATAGCGATTATGGACGCAGAAGACTACAATACGAAAATTGAAGATTTTATCATTGACTCTGGTTCTATAGCCCTTCAAAGGAACCCTCTAAATTCTTGGATTGCGCAGGTGCAAAGAGCAGCCCGGTTACCCGCTATTCCAGACGATCTTAGGAAAGCCGCCAGATTACCACCAGGACCTCAGATCCCAAAGCTGTTCGGAAGACTTAAGCACCATAAGCCAGGAAACCCACTGAGACCCATCGTATCCAGGAAGTCTGCACCAACGTACCATTTAGAGAAAGCACTTTCCAAATTCCTACGTAGTTTTCTTCCTGAATCGGACTTAGTAATAAATTCCACTCTGGATTTTATAACGAAAGTCAAGAAACTCACTGTCCTGCCAAGCGACATTATCGGCAGCTTCGACGTGGTTTCCCTTTACCCCTCAATTCCCGTTCCAGAAGCCATCAGAACATTAAAGGATGCCATACCTAATTCAACATTTTATACGCAGGAGGCATGCCTCAGCATCTTCAAATTAATAGACTTGGTCTCTAATACTAGCTTCTACAGTTTCCAAGGACAAGTATATAAACAGAATAATGGCGCTCCGATGGGATCCTCACTTTCACCCATCCTTGCAGAAGCAATACTTTGCCCAATTGAGCGGAATATATTTTCCAGCATTACCCCACGGCCTACCACTTGGCTGCGTTATGCTGACGACGTATTTTTTGTATGGCCCCACAGAAAAGAGACTCTTCCAATTTTCCTTGATAAAATCAATGATACACATCCTACGATCAATTTCACAATGGAGCTAGAAAGCAACAACGCTTTACATTATCTGGATGTTTTCTTGAGGAAATCGTCTGACAACCGCCTCGGCACACAAGTCTACTATAAACCCACGTCCGTCCCCAACCTGATGCTCCGCAGCTCTTTCTGTCCCGCAGAATACAAAGCAGCTATCTTCCGTTCTCGAATTCAAAGAGCCTTCGCCGTTTCTTCTGATACCCATTCTAGACAACACGAAATTGAAAGCGTCATCAAGCTAGCCACTGATGCAGGATATTCATTAAATCAGATACGTAATTTTATCCAAAAAGCCAGAGCCAAACATTCCGGTCTTTCTGCGCCGCAGCTACGTTATTTAGGCTCAATTCCCTACATTCCAAGTGTGTCTTACAAACTCAAAAACGTCCCTCAAGAAGATGAACTACGGCGTCGGCATAAGGTCCCCTGCATCTTTACATACTATACTAAAGAGAAATAGTGAAAAACCACCTCTCTCCTGCGAAGCAGGCGTTTATGCGATCCCCCTACAGTATCCGAACGGCTCTAAACGATACTACATTGGAATGACCAAGCGTTCGTTTGGAATCAGAGTCAACGAACATAAATAGGGACACCAAATACGGTAAAGTAGCCACGGCACTATCCAGAGAAGTAAAATTCAAGTCAGCTACTCTCATGTGGGATGACATAAAGAAATTAGCTAGCTACTCTACCCCTAAATGTACAGCCATTCGGGAAACCTTGGAGATCATTACCAACAGCGATGCTTGCAATGATTGTGTCTCGCTCGAGTTGCCACGAATTTGGAACCAATTCTTCAAGTAACACCTTTTCTCTACCAAGATACCGCGTGCAACCAACGTGATGCCTCGTATCTTTATATGAATATAACGTCGCATCTATTTATTGTCAAGTTCCCGCGTTCAAATTGTTAAGCGTTCTATTTTTCAGTTTGCAGTTTCTGTCTAACTTCCTTGAAAAAGCCATCTGGTTGATGTGCGAAAGCTTGGAAACGCTTATGTGTTTATTTTCTACGCCAATAAATCGGATCACTAGTACAGCGTCACTATTTACTACCTAATTGGTGTATTGTTCCTCGTTATAAATACAGTATGTTGTTACATCATCTAACTTAAAATGAGTGACGTGATATTAAAAACTTTTGTTACTTGTTAAAGTTTATGAAAAAATAGAAGCGGATGCTTCTATTATAACAGACATGAATAAGTTTGACGTAAAATATTGTTTTCTTAAGGGCTGAATATGTGTGCAAGGAACTGATTCTTCAGAAATTCGATAAGAAGATATCTGATGCATTTAAACAGGAGCAGCACAAGGAAAGGTGAAATTGTTCTTTCCATCAACAGAAGGAAGTGCTCATTTCGGACATACAGTAAGAAGGCATATTTGCAGCAAGTCTGGTGACCCAGTGGTCTAACTAAGGGCTGGTTTCTGGCCATTCGTCCGACATGTGTTCAGGTTCGATTACCAATGAGGCATGGATGTTGTGTTTGTTTCACAGCACTGGTTCTCTTCCTTCCCTATCCGTGGCCCTAAATTAGGGACGGGCGACTGCTTATAGCCCATCGAGTTGCTCACGGTGGTCTTTAAACCCCCAAAGAAACAAAAAATGCTTTTTTTACTTTTTATCAAAAAAAAAAAAAAAAAACTTAAAAGAAACAAGGGTAACTTTCCACATCTCAAAAAGCTATGAAAATAATTATACTTAACAGGAGTCGTCTTCTGTTGATTTTCATTATTTCCAACAGGGGATTTTCCGAAAGAGATAATTTTTTTATATTTCTCGTAGAACATAAAGTTTCATGAGTTTTGTCATGGCTGCCCATCTGGGAGCTATGTGGCGTAAGAAGAGAACTCATATAACACGCGGAGCGTGTATGCGATCAGAGAATGTCACACTACATGAGAGGCGGGGCTTCTTATTTCTGAGAAACGAATTACATATCAGTTAAGTAACCGGCATTTAACCTTTGTTGTTAGTTGTGTATTTTTCTTTGACACAGTACTCAACATCCGTCATGTCGAACAGGAAAAAAGTTATATATTTATCATGGAATAAATTTACGGGAAAAAATTTGTAAAAAGCAGGGGGTTTTTTTTGTTTGGGGGGAGGGGAAGAGGAATTTTTCTTTCAGGAAAGGAATTCTTGCTCCAGTTTCAAGACAAAAATGTTTGTCATCAAAGCTTTGCTGACTCTGTTATCTCAGGCAGGTCATCATAATGTGAAAAAGTGAGGATTTCCTGCAGCTCAGAGCGGGAAAAATATATGTTATAAATAAGTTAAACGTTGTTTTTATTCAGAAGAGTCATCCTTCAAACCCTTTTTTTCTTTTTCGGGTGATAACGTTTTTGCTCAGTTATCTTACTGAGAGCCATGTTTCTGTATTTTTTGACAAAACAGCTTGCAAGCTTTACCTTTAGCGGAAATCTCCCACTTTTTTGGAAAAGGAAGAAAACTAATATGTTTCCCATAACTTTGGGGATTCCCTGTCAGAGAGAGAGAGAGAGAGAGAGAGAGAGAACCAAGCGTGTTAAACAAAATATAGAGATATTTTTGGACAATAGAAGACTCTTAAAGTTTAGCTGAGGTAAACAAAATCACACGAAGTAAAAAAACAAAAGCGCTTTTTTTGTTGTTATTCGTAATTTTTTTAGGATGTTACCTTTTGTTGGAAATAAGAATCATGCTTTAATAAAAGTGCGTATGAAGAAAATTAACTGAAGTTTTGAAACAGAATAAAAATGTAACAGAAAATGTTACCTCAATAGTTTAAGAATTTTTAAAATCTCGTATGCTTTACGTATTGATGTCTAAGATGCTACGGTATTTTTACATTTACTTCGGTTTACATTTTATTCCACAATTTTTTCGGACAGTTTTTGAAACGATTTCTATTACGAAATTATTTTATGCCTTTGTCTTCTTAGTGTACAACGAAAATAATTATCTACTTATTTACGTAAAGGGAAAATACGCTGAGATATGCAGTCAACTAATCATGATTTCCAAGAAAAGTGATGGAAAGTAACGCACGTGCTTGGGCTCGCTATCAGCTTGAAAATGCAGCGATTTGCATTCTCAATAACATTAGAAATGGTTTCACATACGGAAAATACTGCATTCTGACTCTTGAAACAGCTAATAGGTAAGGTACTAAACAGATTAACACATTTACAGCTAGAGAACATGCATTCACTAGTGAAAGTTCTCTACACTGACACTAAGAACATAATTTGGTGGAACGCCCCGTTGGCGCATTGGTATAAGCGATGGCTCTGATCATTCGTCCGAAAGGGGTCCGGGTTCAAATCCCGTGGGGCATGGATGTTGTGTTTGTCTTACGGCACTGGTTCTCTCTCTTCCCTGAAACTAGTGACCCTAAATTAAGGACGGGCGACTGCCTATAGACTATTGTGTTGCTCACGGTGGTCGTTAAACCTCCAACAAAAAAAAAAAATTTAGTGGAAGGTTTTGAGTTATTAATTTGACCTTTAACTCCTCCCCGGACACTGTAAAACGAGAATGCAAGGAATTCAAAATAAAACAATAGTGGGAATATCATTCACGTTACCTTTAATGTACAATTCAGAAAAAATTGGCTTCCATTTCACAAATATGTCAGAGTGGTCAGAGTTAGTCTTCTGACAAGTCGAGCGAGCAGGTCCCTGGTTCGAGTCCTAGATGAGGCATGGTTGTTCCTTTTCCTGGAACCTGTCGTCTCAAATTAACGACGGGCGGCTAGCTATAGCCCTCACTGTTGCTCAAGGTGGTGGTTATACTCCGAAACAAAAACAAATCTTTAAAATGAAATATCTCTCACGACATTTTCATCATTTCTCCTCACAACAGAAAGAAATCCGTTAAGAATTCCATAATTTTCTGATTTCGCAACAGCACAAATCTTGCCACGCATTCATTGGAATGAGTGAAGGACATTTGAGAATTAGTGATAAGTTATTTATTCCAAACTTCCCTCACTTCCCTACAAAAAGGAACCAGATAGCAACTAGTGATATACGGCATTTCATACTGAAACAATGGATCAAGAATTTCCAAAATTTTCTGGATTCAAGACATATGGAAATGTCCGAAACTAAAACACTGCTGGCCACCCAAAATGCAACACCAAGAAGGAAGCATCGGATTGACCTGAAATTCGCAGCATGCGTCGCCCGCGAGAGGACATGCAAACGATTAGCATTGCAGGGCATATGCAAATCATGTGCGCCCTGCACGCCACCGAGAAGCACTCTAAGAAGGGTGCACAGAAGGCGGGGTGTAAGTAGTGCAAGTGTGTTGTGCTGCCGGACCTGTGCGTGGGAAGCTTCCTGATGCCTCGTCGCAGAATACGACAGTCATTCCAGCACGATTCGGAGTTCGACAGAGGATGAATAGTGGCTTATCGCGACAGCGGATTATCGCACCGAGACATCGGCGCCTGTGTGGGACGACATCCAGCCACAGAGAGGCGAGTATGGATTCGGTGGGTGCATTAGGGACGGATGGACCGACGTGAGCGATTGCCGCAGCCGCGGCACATCACCGAACGAGAGGACCGCCATGTTGTGCAGCAGGCATTGACGGCTCGCACCGCCACATCCCGAACGTTAGCGCAGGAATTAGGGTATGTTGCGCAACAACCTGTGTCAGCACGTACCGTTCGACGTCGTCTGCAGGAGCGGTGACTTTTCGCACGGCGCCCATTGCTTCGATTACCATTGACGTTACACCACCGGCGAGTGCGGCGGCAGTGGGCCGTTGAACGCCGCACCTGGACTACGGAATGGCTCGACATTGTCTTCTCCGACGAATTCCGCTTCCGCCTGCAACACCACGATGGTCGGATCCGCGTGTGGCGGCACCGCGGCGAGAGACTGTATGCCGCCTGCATTACACATTGCCATACTGGTCCGTCGCTTGGCGTTATGGTATGGGGCGCAACTGGATATAATACCTGCACCCCTCTGGTACGCATCACCGGTACACTCAACAGCCACCGGTACATCTCCGACGTTTTTCCCTTACCTGCCAGCGGCCACGTTTCAACAGGACAATGCGCGCCTGCACGTGGCACGCATCGTGCAACAATTCTTGACGGCCAACCAGGTGTCACTGCTGCCGTGGCTTGCCTGTTCTCCCGATATGTCACCCATCGAACACGTCTGGTCGCTGATCGGCAACCGAGTGGCTCGGCAAGCACCACCCGCGGCTACGCCTGATGAAGTGTGGCAACGTGCAGAAGCAGCCTGGACCGACATACCCTAAGCCCACATCCAACGCCCCTTTCGTTCGATGCAGCGGCGTGTAGCGGCCGTTATTGCCAGCCATGGGGGGCACGCGAATTATTGATGTCTGCGTGTTCCGCAAGCCGCACGGGCCTATAAGCTCAATCGTTTCATCTTTGTATCTGTTGTTATGTGTCCAGTAAATCTGGCTTTGCTATCTCGTGTCCTTTCTGGTGTTGCATTTTGGGTGGCCAGCAGTGTAGAAAGCAAAATAAAAGAAAAACCGAGTAGAACAAATGGTGGCCACATTGCTCAATTTAAAACATATGGAGAATGCCAAACAATTTGAATCTGACGAAGGTAATACACTGGTGTGCAAAAATTAAGGACGAACAGAGAAATTAGCATAACAGCGGAACGAGCAGGCGGAACGGACCGAAAGACCACTCAGGAGATAGACTAGGGTACGGTATATTAGGGCATGCGCATATATGCAGCATGACGTGGTACGCTCAGAAATTCGGTGAAAACTATTGTACTGTGTACATCGGTTTGAACGATGTCGAGTTGCTGCCACGGTGTGATATGGCCAACAGGCAATCCAGTAGACGACATCTGGATGACTTTACCCGAGATCGCGTCATTGGGAAGTTGGACGAAGGTCGAAGTGTGACTAGTGTGACCGAGGAGTTCGGAATCGCTCACAGCATCGTTTCACGAGTTTGGAGAGCATTTCAAACGACAGGAACAGCTATCCGAGAATTTTGCAGTGGTCGTCCACGAGCAACCACAGCGGCGGACGACCGGTATATTGTCCTACAGGCGAGAAGAGACAGACGGCAGACAGCGGGAGAAATCGCAAAACCCATGCAACAGACAACTGGACGTCCGCTATCGCGTTTTAACGTGGCCAGGAGGCTGCACAAAGGTGGTCTATTTGCTCGACGACTAGTACGGTGTGTGCCATTAACGCCTTCTCATCGGAGACGGCGGTTTCAGTGGTGCCAGGAACACAAGAACTGGACACATCAGCAATGCGGTAGAGTTCTCTTTACGGATGAGAGCCGATTTAGTCTGATGAGCGATTCTGGACGTATACACATCTGGAGATAGCAGGGAACACGTAATCACACCTCCAACATCATCGAAAGACCGGTTTGGAGGTGGCGGATTTCTCGTTTGAGGCGATATCATGCTTGGTAGCCGTACTGACCTCCACATCTTCCAAAGAGGTTCAGTCACTGGTGTCCGCTATTGTACCGAGGTTTTCCTGCCTCACGTGCGTCTGTTTAGAGGTGCTGTGGGTCCTGATTTCCTCTTCATGGACGACAACGCTACACCTCATCGTACAGTGGCTGTCGCAGAGCTGTTGGAGAGTGAAGATATTCGTAGCATGGATTGGCCCGCAAGATCCCCGGACCTAAATCCAATCGAACACGTGAGGGACCTTCTCGGGAGACGCTGGGCAACACGTCACCAGCTGCCAGCCACGATTCCGCAGCTGCGATTGGCGCTACAAGAGGAATGGGCCGTGATGCCTCAACAGCTCCATGACAACCTCGTCCTCAGCATGGACAGACGTTGTAAATCCTGCAACGCAGTCAGGGGTGATCATATCCCCTACTAAAGACTGGATTTTTCTTGGCAGCCGCCTGTCACATGGACGTTTCTGTCTTCTGTCCAGTTGTGCTCGAAGCTACCTTTTCAATAAAGTGCCTTTGTATCCTTTAGATTCCTTGTTTGGACGGTTTTGCTCACTTGTCCCATATTCTTACATCTTGGGGATCTTATGGTATGGTTTGAGTCGACGTGGAGAACTTCTGCACGACGTTACATTCGAAAAACCGTGTCGTCCTTAATTTTTGTACGCCAGTGTGTAATGTCATGTCATCCGCGAAAAAAAGAAAAAATGTTGAATTCTTGACTACGTGTAGCACTTAAAATAGTTGTCTATATACAAAAACGTACTAAGTGGGTAACTATGTAAATGTTTGTGTATCATATAAAACAAGCCTTTTTCTTCTTAATCTTACATTCTATTATAACCTCCGATATCAAGTTGTAAATCGCTTCTGTGCCAATGGATGAGAGGTGGTCGTTGTACTCCGAAACAAAACTGACTTAAAATTTACGCAAGAAAGAAATTCGACTCATTTTAATATAGGTTATCCAATCTGAAGACTTTTAATTATGAACAAATAGTAGCAACATGATTAATTGAAGTTACAAAGTGGAAAAGACATTTTTGAGTATACTGTACTGAAAAAACGCAGCGTACGAACTGACTAAATTCTTCCATTCGCACAGGTCGAGGAAGGTGTGGTCACGTATATCGTATTTGCTTTCATCGCCGAGTCCAAAGTTTAAAAACTTCTACTCAGCACGTTTTCGCTCCGTGCGAATTCAGTGAGACGTGTTTCGATTAGTTCACCAATAATTAAATACTGCGTACGTTTATCATAGTTAATTATGTTTGAATGAGATCAGAAAAAAACAACTCCATAAAATCTCGCTCAAGACGAGGAACAACGTTCTTCGTTTGAATAAAATAAAAAGGTAAGCTTGTGTTAATGCTTTAACAGGCATGTGGAAATTAAGCACCCTTATCTCGATATACGGCAACTGTGACTGAAACAACGATAATGTTGCTGCTGTAATGAAAGATCGAAAATGGCCGCAAAGTGGACTGTGAGTTCAGCAACTGAACATCTTCGCAAGGAAGCACTGCCACGATTTTCAAAGCGTAGTTTTTCAGTCATGGTTCCCACTTGATTTCGAGGTTGCTGAGTTGGGTCTATAATGTCATGGAACGAGTTGAAATCCAACGGTTATAGAGAAATCTATAGAAGAAAAAGGTGTCAGCCGGCGCCATTGTTACATATTTTAATATAGAAAAATACTATAACGGACAAAACGTTTGTTTCTCTGCACGATTCTAAGTATCAACAGTACCATGAGTGTAAAAAAATCACCAAGATGGAAGTATTTTCAAGACAAATGGGATTGATACTGGAACTTTTTTGAATTGAAGCAGTGTGGAATACGCATGTCTGCAGCAGTAAAACAAACAGAAAACATAAAAGATTGGAGACTTTAACGTAAGATCCCTTATTGACAATATTGTTACAGATTTTTAATACAGAAAAAATATTGAATATACGTATACCTCGCGCACCGTATATGCGAGATCAGCCCCATGTGACGTTTCGTTCTTCCCAAGCACTAAATAGAAATTCAGAGTACAGTATATTTCCAGTTCAGATATAGATTTTAAAGATGCCGAGGCAGCGCTGAAGATACTGTCAAAAGACGTATTCTAACACGTTTTCGATTGCAAAAGACAGGACACAGAACGATGTAGGCCTATCACTTAAATCAAAGTACAGTAGCCCCTCGATATATCGCGCTTTTTTCCTTGTCCCCCATTTACTTTTCTACTACGTACACACATTTGTTCCATTAAATCAGAAAAATGTTTTATTGCACCTGTTTCGCTTTACATTCTGTAGCCGGACAGCCAGGTTTTAGCACCGAACATTGCTATGCGGTGACTCAGACCAACCGGAAATGTGCCTGTCCAAACAGGATATGTAGGGGGGGGGGGGGCATGAAGTCGAAGACAATACTCAAGCTCTCGCAGACTTTGGATTCCTTTTTTTTTTTTTTTTTCTTGCTAATAACATTTTTAAGCATTTAGCAAAAGAACTTTGTAAGTATACGTATACTTACGTACATATATAGTACTGCATTTTCAGCTTTTTTTAATAGTACGGTGTGTATGTACGTATAATATGTAAGTACTGTATATCATTTCTGTTGTGCGTTCCATGCATAAAATATCTGTGCGAATTGCACACTTTTCTCATTACTACTATTAAGCTGTAATTAAAAGATTAAAATTTTATATATGTAATTACTAATACAATTTAATACATAGCTAATTAAAATTAAAAAATTAAGGTTTGGGTATAACTCGGATATATCGCGCTTTTTTCTGCTCCCCGACAGGCGCGATATATCGAGGGGATACTGTATTTTGAAGGTGACCCCAGGGACAAAGACATAATTCATGAAAAGGCAAGTGTTAGCATTAATCTTGATCTCTCTCTCTTTCTCTTTTTGCTGTACTCGTCATATTTAGAAGCTTTCTGGTATGAAGAAAGGGAGTGTTTCCTTTAGTTCACGAAAACGTTGCGACATTGAAGGTTCCTATTAATGTCTTGTGTATATATTAATCATACTCGTATTTACACAGCAGGCAAAAAAACCCCTGATGTGTTGAGAGTATTGCCAAAAATAATATTTGCCTTTTTGCTTTTGGTGGTAATTAATTTTTTAAGCATTACTCTCAACTTTTGAAATTATTTTTTTTTTTGCCTCTAAAACAACTTCTTTCGGCTTGTTCCGAACTGCACCAACGGATGTTTCATCAAAAGCCTAGAGTAAGCCAATGTATAACGTAATTGTCTTTCCGGTGTAACTTGGTGCTTACGTCAGTAATTACGTTATGTATGCTAAGTCAATGTAATATTAGAAGGTACTCATACGCATTACAAGAAAGAGGTCAATTGTAGTACTTTCAAATACTTTTATTTTGCTTGCATGGTTTGTAATTCACACTCACATCCGGTTTATGGGCGTATTCAATACAATATCAGCGATTTAACATCCAATCGCAGTATAACAGCACGTCTATAATCAATAACATCAATCCCCTTAGACCGATCAGATCAGATCATATGTAGAGGATTTTAGGAAGGGAGTGTAGGTCTTAAACAACCCTTAGAATTAGGAAGCTAGGAGATTAGGGCTAGAGTGCCCGATAGGAAAGTGACATGGAAGCGAGGTAGAAAGGGGAGGAAGACGCCTTTATTTATTACCGGGGGATCCCCTTAAACAACCGCTGCATTGTCTTTTTATCTATCGTTCTTATCCGGCCACACATACGTCACTTGTTCCGACCCCAGATTGTTGCCAACAACAACAGAGGGAAAAGACATAAAATGTCTAAGAGAACGAACTCAAATTTACAGAGAAAAAAATCAAAATAAAAGTTTAAATAAAATATACGTTAAATAATATTTGAAGCTCCCAATTTCCAACGAAGCAGGTGTTTATGCCATCTCTCTACAATATCCGGATGGCTCCAAGCGATACTACATTGGGATGACAAAACGTTCATTTAGAATTAGAGTCAACGATAATAAGAGGGACATAAAGAACGACAAATTAACCACGGTCCTATCCAGAGAAGTCCAGTTCAGGTTCGCCGATCCTATGTGGGATGACAAAAAGAAATTAGCTTCCTACTCTACTCCTAAATCCACTGCCATTCGAAAAACATTGGAGGTCATTACCAACGATGATGCCTGCAATGATAGCGTCTCACTAGAGTTACCACGAATTTGGAACCAATTCTTCAAATAATGAATGCCTTTTGTTTTCCTCCAAGGAATCCGCGTGCAAAACGAACATAATGCCTCATGTTTTTATTAAATAATTACGTTCGCATCTCTTCGTTTATTGTCAAGCCAAGTCAAGTCACCGCGTTCAAATTGTGGAAAGTTCTATTATTCAGTTTGTAGTTTGCTGTCTACCTTCCTTGAAAAAGCCATCTGGTTGATGTGCGGAAGTTTGGAAACCTTGATGTTATCTACGCCAATAAATTCGGATAACAAGTATAGTTGTACTATCTTATGTATAGAATATACGTTACAAATGACCATATCTGTACCGCCCGAAGGCATGACAGGAATTAGTGTAACCTACTCAAGAGGGGGAAACAGCTCACGAACCCTGAGACCAACCGCAGGGATGAACCCATTCTTCGTCCACCGCCGAGGAATGTGAAGGGAAATTCAGAATTGACTGGAAGTCTGCGCAGAAGCGCGAATATCCTCCTATGGACCAAACTTGGCTTTTATTTCAATTCAATAAAATATAAGCCTTGTCTTAGTGTTACCCGTATGTCCTCCGGAATATCGTGTAACATTGGAGGACCATGATTTCGTAGGTATGAATTTCGGAAAGGGGGCCTACAAATTAGTAAGTGTGGGAAAGCAATATATTCACCAAATAATTCCTACGGTATCGCATAGTACGAGGAAATAGTTAAACGAGGAAGAGTAGTTACCAAGTAGACCATTTAGAGAGCGCGGGAATTGGGAAAGAAAATCCGAGAAGCATAATGTGGACAGGCATTCTAAGAGGATAATTATAATACATATTTCATAATTTTTCTAAGACCTGGCTGAGCAGATTTCTTTCTTGAGGAGGAAATTCCTTATTTTTTTTCATCATTCTTTTGAATTGCTGTTTTTTTTATTTTTATTTTGCGTTCCCCGAGCTCGCCGGAATTCAAGTAAGAATACGCTCGAAACACACCCCTAGGTTAGTACACACCCCTAGGTTAGTAAAGAGAAAAACTCGGAGGTTATAACAAGCAACGCTACGAGAGTGAAATGCTCGCAATCACAGGTGGGGGCCAATTTACTGGACCACCTTCTATTATCGAAGTCACGTTTTACGCACGCTAGCGGGGAACGAACAGGGCATATTTCTCGTAGTGGGCGTAACTGGTTGACACCAACAGAAAGAGTCACACAGGAAGCGTACGTGAAAATTCTAAGGCAGCGCGGACATCCCGCGGAGCAGTTGACAAGATAAAGGAATATTCATCTTCAAGAAAACTCCATGTTCTCAAGCCTTTGCCAACGAATCGGAGGGATTCCCATACAGGGATGTAAACCAATGCCGAAGCGAGGAAAAGCGGCCCAACCAATAAGGGGAGAGCCATTTGGGTAGGACAGGAACACCCCCGAACCCCTTAAACATAGACGAGAGAAAAACGTTTTGAAGGGTTCTGAGCAGATATGATTTGGAGAGAACACGGAATGGAATGATGACTGGAGATTCGGGGTGAACGCATGCAAAAGGTTTGACAGTCTAATCGAGGATAAGATATCAGTTCTATATTCCGGGCGATCGAGAGGAGAGAGAGATGCGGTCCACTGGCATAGCTGAGAAGGACGTTTTCGCAGTTCGAGGATGTTGACACGATAGAACAATCTTTCAAGAGGCGTAAAGGGACTCACGATTATGGCAGCGAGGGCAAGATATACAATTTTATAGCTGAGCGAAAGAGAGACACGATAGAACTTGCTATCATAGAAGTTTTAGCGACAACAGAGGTACTCGTACAAAAAAACAAACGACAGGATGAGAGAAGAAGCAGTGTGCATCCAGCAGGATCGGATGAGGTCCCAACCATAGACTTTATACCTATAGGTAATACCGGACGACAACGAATGTGATGAAAAGAAAAATAATTTGGTGAGAAAAATTTCATAATTCCCAATATCTCGTTAGCATGATCATGATTTTGTCTCCTATACATCCTCGGTAGAAAAGATATTTTTAATCTCTTGCAAGTGCTGAATTACATAATGTGTCTTATATTTTGCGAAAGGTGAACTTTAAAATATGATTGCGAATATCAAAAAGCATAATGAACTTAAAATATATTTTGGTTTAAATTAATAGAAATCTCCACCGATCAGTGTAATAGATTTTAAGGAAACACTAATGAAAATAAATTCTGTATTTTATAATGAAATTTACCCGAGTTTCTCAAATCTTTGAAAATTCAAAATAAGTGAATCTTTGTTTATTTTAACCTGAATAATTAAGTAGAACAATCGTAAAGTTTTGATAGAGTAGCAACTCCAAGATTTTAAGAAGAAAATAACTTTTAGCATTTAGCAAGCCCAGTCGCAGGATAAAAAGACCAAATCTGACATCATGAGTTTTTTAAATTTTAAGCGGCATATGGAAGAATATGGGTTTCCCATGTTCTCCCATATGAAACACAACGCAATGCACCCGTCAACCCTGAGCTTGGAGACCCTCAATTAGGGAACCCAACTTCACGGTAGACACCCATAGGCGGAAGATAATAGAAGATAAAGAGTTACGAAAATTAACGGTCTTTTTAATAATTAATCCCACTGCAGCGAATAGGACGCAGCAGATGGTTCGCCCTCACATCGAGTAGGGGGTGGTAATATAAAACTGGTGCCGTGTGACCAGGATTTTTCAGTTCTTTGGTTAATTAATATAAAATTTGTGCTAGGACCAGGATTTCTTTGATCCTGTGGTTTAAAAAAAAAAGAATATTTGTTTTCGGTGGTCAGGATAATTAATCAAGTATACAGAATTAGCAGAATAATGCGATGTGTTTCTATTATCTCCCCTTCAATTCTGAGTAACAAGATGCAGGTTTTATAGAAAAATTAAGGAAATTGTAGCAAGATTTTAACTTCAAAAAAAAATAGTGAAGGTGAAATGCAAGTAAATAAGTTGCAGGAAATCAGATTATGCTGAAATAAATTTAAATTTCTAAGGAAATAGGCAGAAAAACAAATAAGAGTGATACTGCTAATTTAGCAAATGAATAGATGAAATCTTACAGAAAATACATGAAAATTAATAGTACGGAGAAAATAAATTTATACAAGTGTAATTCATGAATAATTTTGATTTATCGTTGAAAATCAAGGGAAAATTCCTTGCAAATCAAAGTGAAATTATTTTTGATGTGTTGTTTATTTGTGCATTTGAGTGTTGTGATTTTAAATCGGTAACTAGGAGGAATAATAGGTTCATTGATAACTTGGGGATTGTATAATTTAACGGTGAGGCACTGATAGAAGAGTAGTGATGAGAAGTTGTGGTGATATATATTTTAAAATCAAAAGTGCATTATTATTGAAGTGTGATTTTATTATGTGTGTTGATGCATTGATAAGAAACTGATAATGTAAGAAGGAATAGGCAGGTTAATTATTGATAAGAGGAATTATTATTTTTTTCTGCAAGATATAGGAGCTAATAGAAGGTTAAGCAGTAATCTTGATTTGTTTTGGAAGACTAAAAGGGAATGTAATATCTAAGTGTGTGCTTTATCGTGCATTTAAATGTGTAGAGGTACTTGGGAGTGTAGACAGAGAGTAGTTAAGTGGATTAATATTTGGGAAAGAGTAATAAAAAGGACTAGTGCAAGAAGAATTGGTAGGAGTAATAATTGGATAATGCTGGAAGAAATTTTTGAAATGAAAATAGTGTTTATTGAAGTGTGATTTAATGTGCCTTAAAGGTGTGATTTATATGCATCCAGCAAGGGAAGTAGACAGAGGTTATTGCTAGTATACTAAAATTTAATGAATTTAGGAAGTCAGCATAAGTATTTGAGGTGTGGTTCTAATTTCTTGAAAAAGTGGTTATCGTATATAATTTTGTTGCAAGTGCATAATTTGATCTCAAGTGTTTCTAGTGTATTTATATATATATTTAAGACGTTCAAATTTATTACATATCTTAGTGTGAAGTGCTGGTTATATATGTGCATATTTTGAGGGAATTTTGTTTAGTGTGTCGCGAGTTAGGTACAGTTAAGTTGAAAGCCGAATGCAATTTATGAGTAAGCTAGGAACGTTAATCATCTTATTCGTAGACAATTGTTTTCTGATCATAAGTCAAGTGGGTTAGCAGACGAAGCAGCGAGTTACGTTAGAGTGAATTTTTATTTTTACGTGGTAGCTTCACCAGAATTTTTCTAATTTTATGTGACTTTACGAGATTACGAAGCATATAGTAGGAGCCGTGGGAATTTAAGTTAGTAAGGTTAAAGAATAAATATATGGCTAACCAACAGAACGGAGAACAGAGCAACGGTGAACAGAATTTTGTTTCGGAAAATTGCATAGTTGATCAACAGAACCAGGAGAACGACCTTCAGGGCACTCTAGAAGGGGAAGCCGTGTCAGAAAATCGTGTAGTAGCCCCGCAGAACGTACCAATAATGGCGGGAATGTTAGCGTATATCCCCACATTCAGCGGATCGGATGAAAATCTGACCGCACGTCAATTTTTCGAAACGTTGGAGAGCACCGCCGAACTGTCAGGATGGAACGACGCCGTTAAAATTTTGTCAGCTAAAGCAAAATTCAAAGGAGCCGCCAGTCACTTTCTTTCGGAGGCCGTCGATATTAGGAGGGAGACCGAGTACGAACGATTTAAGCAGGCGATAGTACAAAGATTCGACGCATTGCAACCGGTTACCGTGATAATGCAGAAATTTACGACTTGCCGACAAAAACCAGGAGAACGGGTGGCCGAGTATGTAGCTCGTCTTAACGGCTTAGCTTATTCCTACATGGAGACGATGGATTTAGAAAATGAGCAAGTGCGAGGACTAGTAGACAGTACTAAAATGTCGCAGTTTTTGAATGGATTAAACCCTAAATTGAGGCGCACGGTTTTATCCTTCACCCCGGAAAATTTTCAGGCAGCAGTTCAGAGAGCGCTGGCCGAAGAGTCTCACAATCTCTTATTAGACCGGGACGTTAACGCTTACGATGCCCAGCAGGAATCGAGTTCGATCCCAGGGACTTCACAAGGGCAACAGAGCCATTCAACGGACCAGATAGCCGATTTGTGTTCTATGATGGCGAAGCAGCTAGCAACTCATGAGATGCAGGTGAACGCTCTGAAAAGTGAGGCAGATAATTTGAGGGAAAGGCTAAGGCAAGCAGAGAATTCGCACCGGACGCACGTAAATCGCATGAGAAATTTCCAGAGCACTAATTATCAATCTAGGGGAAATTTACCTGACGTAGACATTACTTCGGCCATCTGCTATAACTGCGGCAATTTTGGCCATATCAAGCGATTTTGTTATCTAAATAATCGGGAAGGAGCAGCTCGTACGCAACCATCGCAGCAAGCTCAAAGAGGTTCGTGGGACAGGGCACCCAACCCTTCGTACCCGCGACAGCAGAATAACTTCCCCTGGCGACAGCCGCGGTAATCAGTATCGCTCCTACAGGAACTACAGCGCCACTTACCGACAGGACGCTCCCGTCCCACAGAATCCAAGGAATTTAGGGAACAGAAGAGAAAACCGCGTTCGTTTTGAAGAGGATGCACCAGGAAGAGAGTGCAATAGGTATTCCAGGCAAAATTCGCGTCCTTTAAACTAATTTCGGGTCAAGATAAGGGGACCGCCCTTGGCCGGAATTATAATAAGGTCCGTGGAGTTACTTTAACAAATTGTTACGTCCGAGGTGATGGAGCACTCCCGTTGGTGAAAGTTAGGATAGGAGATACTCACGCGTTTGCACTCATCGACAGCGGAGCTTGTATCTCAATCTTTGTGCTTCACTATTAAAGGAGATAAAGGGAAGGATTCGTATACGTGACTTAGGATCAGCGGTGTTAGTGAAAGGCATTACTGGAAACACTTTACCTACATCTCAGTGCTATGAGATACCGGTAGAAATCGGAGGAGAAACCATTTTACATCCCTATCACGTTACTCAGCGGAAGTTGCATCAAGATTATTCTCTAATCTTAGGCTGGGATCTATTGAAGGAGCACGGATACATATTCGACGCAGGAAAAGGAATTTTGAAACGGGAAAGCAGAGCAAATTTAGCTAGAGCAGAGTACGGTAGAGGAAGGAATAACCGGAAAAGAAATTTTAAAGGAAAAGCACGTCAGTCGAAAATTCGAACCCAGGCCTTGTCCGTACCTTCAGCGGAAAGGACCAACCCCATTAACCCCGACGTAACCAAGATAGGAAGGACCGTCCATAAGGAGCTCATCCCACCGTATTCGGAAAGGGTTATTCGGATTCGATGTGGGAAATTTTCGGGATGTCAGGTTAACCAAGTGCTAGTACAGCCGTTAGAAAGATACGCCCAGGGAAAAGTACGCTTGGGTCGTTCAGTAAACACGCTGGACAAATCAGGCATCATACCCGTATTGATAGCTAACCTCACAAATCGTCCCATTCACTTCAATAAGAAGACCAGATTAGCGAAAATTCAACCAAGTGTGTACGGAAATTTGCAAGAAGCTGCGGCGAAACAAGAGAAGTATGCAGACAGGCACGCTGCGGAAAAGAATCTACATTTAGGCGACAGAGTATTTTTGCACACCCCTTTTTCACAGCCACATTTATCACGTAAGCTAGCTCGAACTAACTGCGGAGATTGGGAGATAGTTTCGTTCCCCACCCCAGTAAATGTTCAGCTGAGGTCAGTCGAAAATCCGAACAAATATCAGACCGTGCATAAAAATCGAGTCTTTAAGCGGACTGAACGCCTACCCCAGCTTACAGCAGAGTCACCGGTACAGGACAATATAGAGGTACAAGTACCCAGACAATCGCAGGATTTCTCTGACGACGGATCGGAGAGCACACAGGACTACGACTATCTGGATTGGGTCGATTTTCCCAGAGTAGTCATGCCGCAACCGACAAGCAGTAGAGCAATGCCGCCCGTAAGTCAACCGCCCAACATCGGAGTACCGATAAATTCGCCGCCCGCTACGTCGAGTTCAGCGCGAAGGGAGACAAGCAGGAAAGTACCGCCGCCCTCGCAACATGTTGAAGAGCCGAGACGCACACAGGCAATAGCGGAACCAACGGAGGAGACCATACTGTCACAAGATTCCTATCAGGAAAGTAGCAGCCGACAAACACGAGAAGCAACGCGCCAAAGGGTTATTAGAGACCCATATCTACTACGTTCGCAGGACAGAATTCAGCAAACAGCAGCAATACACCCCACAGCAAATTCACAAGGGCCCAACACTTTGGAAATAGGCCCGAATCGCACATACCCAAAGGAAATTGTGGTCAGCGACTCGACCGAAAGACTTGAGCAGCCAGAAGATACTAGCTTAGTAAATAGAATGTTGAAAAGTCTTAGTCAACCCAATAATCCAGAGGGAACCTCTTGGTTCGATTTAGCCGCCCGCTATTTGTCGCAGCGCATTCAAGAAAACCTAAGCGCAGGGACACCAGAAGGAGCACCCGTCAATAATCTTTATCCACACTGGAGAAAGATCGTAGCGAAACCTCAGGAATCGTGGGTTTAAGCCCGAGGAAGTAGGAAGAACGCTGGGCGAAGATAAAAATGTGTGTGTGTTGAAAAAAAAAAAAAACAGCGATGCGCAATAAGAGGGAAGATCCCTGAATTTTCACGGTAAACGTTTAGCAGAAAATAAATTTGATAGGTGAAAAAAGAAAAAAAAAAAAAACAATTTTTGCGATCTGATCAGTAATCGAAAATAATTCGTAAAGAGAGCCTAGCTAGAAAATGGTGTATAAACATGGAAGAATATGCAGGAAGTAATTAATAATATTCATAGGAGGACCGCAGCCTAGTACGTGCATCGCAATCTTTCCAGTTTTGAGTTCACGAACCACGGAAAACTACAAAAAAATATTATTTTTTTTTTGGCTACGATAAGGGGAAAATTAATATTAAGTAAGGAAAAATACATTACGTAAGTAAAAAGAGAAAGAATGGGTCAGGGATTAAGCACCCAGCAAAGAACCTGCGGAGGAAGCAATGTTTTTATTTCATGGAAAGACTGAACGGTACTGGTAGCAATCATTCCTTTCACAAAAAAATATTTTTTTTTTGTTGGAAGAAAAAAAAAAAAATATTTTTCCGCTCGAATTTTATTAATGATAGGCAGTAGGAGCATAAGCGAAGGTAATCGTAGGCAGAATGATGTCGCTCATGCACGGGGCTTGCAAGAGTAGAGGAACGGACGGACCGTGTTTCCAGTTTGAGAAACCCCGTACACAAACTGGCTGGCAAGGAGCAAAAGGAAGAATGGGAAGACGCCATCTTGGGCCGCCATCTTGAAGAAAGAATGCAAAGAAAGAAAATTTATCGTTAAAAGAACGGGAACGCTCAGTAAAATATTTTGTACAGCAAAGGCCGAGCATTTCAAAGGATGGAAAATATAAACGGGAGCACAGCACGACGAAAAAAAATTCTTTTTTTTTTCTCTCTCGAAACTTTCTGTGGCAGAAGCATAGGCCGGAGTAATATATCACTAGAGAAAAAAAAAAACGTAAGCACCTTCTGCGGAGTAATAGCCGTGCGGAAACACCGACGGAATGCAATGAGATTAGCAGCGTATCGGATAATGCAGTGGTTCAAAATTGGCATCCAATCAGGTATTCAAAGCAATTAAAATACGCGAACCTGAAACAAACATGGTATAAGAAAGTAGCAACAAACATGATCGACGCGTAGCCTAAACGTCACCTAACATAGCCTAACCATAGCCTATCGAAATGACAGTAAAAAGCACTTACCTTGAAGTGAAATATCCAAAGGTACTTTTTTTTTTTTTTTTTTTTTTTGTGGATAGTAGGAAAATTCAGTTTTAATTGATAAGGAAGGCAATTATAACGGAAGAAAAGTATAGAAATGAAATCGAGGTAGAAATGCACTAGATACATCGTGAGGTTAGAGGTTGAGAAAAGCAGAAGAGGAAATGTGAATGACAAATTCACCAGGCCCTCGCTCCCCATCCTCTACCACCACAGCACACGAGGAGCAGTTGCAGATTCTCCCAAACCACAACTGGCGTCGAGCATGCGAAAAATGCGACGATGTGAGATGAGGATTAATACGTGCAGACATGGCGCAACGATACCAATAGACAAAGTAAAAAAAAAAAGATAAAGCAGAAGAGGAAATTTGAATGACAAGTGCACCAGACGAAAAGAAGCGTGATGTTTCAATGAAATCCGTCAGCAAACTGAGCACTGACCGGCAGAAATTAGAGGGGTGGTTTTAGCCCCAGGTAACAGAATACTAAGTGGATGCTTCTACATAGGCTAAACAAGAAGCCTCCGATGTAAGCAAAACATGCAAGAGGCTACGCTATTGTGCGCTCACTTACACCCACAGGTATCAGCGCAGGTGTTTCAGATTTCGAGCCGTGAGAGACGGTCAACACAGGAACGACCCAAAATTTTTGGAGCGACGAATTTGCAGGGGTGACATCGCCCAAAGGGGACCCTCGCAAGCATTTTCGAGGAAATCCCCTATTTTCCGAAATCATCGGCGTTCCTTAAATGGTCGCCGCACACCTGCGAATACACGAGAAAAGCATCTGGTCGTGAAGTCAGAAATAGCCAGGAATGAGAATACAATGGTAATACGCGAGAAAAAAAAAGAGAGAGAAGAAAAAAAAAGAGTAAAGCACTAAAGATAAAATGGCAAGAAATAGTTCAGCAAAGAACTAACGATTAAGTTAAACAACGTAAAAGGGAAATAAGCGACTATACGCGGGTAATATCTGGTAGACAATACGACAAACACGAAAAGGGAAATTAATAATTTTTCTTTTAGAAGTAGTAGACGCACCAGCGAATGGAAATAATAGCTGCAGAATAGATAAATGGGAAGTAAACAACCGTTATTTAATTATAATTTAGTAAGCTTAAGAAACACGAGTGATGAGATTTTTATTTTTGTTGTTTTGTTGGAGAAAACCTACAAGTAGGAAGAAAAAAAATACAATTAGAGAAAAGGGAAGCCTGGGATGGAATGCGCTTCGGAATTTCGAAAAATATATATATATATATAAATAAATATGCACATAAAAACCCCTCACTTCTCGTAGGTCAGAGTGAAACGAGCTTTTCGAAAGAAATATTACTAGTTCTTAATGTAAAGCGTATATAATGCATGTGCAAGAGAAATACCGAGGTGATAAGGAGTGATTTCATGTGTATGTTTGTTTTGAGATAATTATGGCCGACAAGTGTTGACAGAACCATTACCACTTTTAGGGTATTTGAAGAGAGTGACATTCGTCAATAAAATGGACAAGATGAACGTGATTGCGTTCGCCGTGGTAATCTGGACAGTTAGCGGAGTAGCTGCTAATCACGAACTTTGTCATTTCAAGGGAGATAAATATCAGTGCACTGTAGCATCTCGTGCCGAACTTTTGAAACTAGGAATGCCGCGGAGTTCTTGTCATGCACATTCATGCGACGAGTGCGTGAAAGCCTGGAGGACATTCATTACGCACAACCATGAGCTTATCGAACCGAGAAATTTCTTCGTTCAGCAGGAACCGAACCCACAAGGAGCCCTTTCATTAATGGAGTGCACAAGAGACGGTTTACACTGTGCCTGCACTGCCGATGCACCGTGCAGTGGAACGAGCGAATATTGTGCACTGGCGAGCTGTGTGAATAAATCCGTCACTACGTGCAACTGCCGCCTAACGCCAGCAGTATCTACACTGCTACATGAAGCGGAAGGACTACGGATTTCGAACCCATCGCTGATCTCTTTCACAGAGTGCGTTGGAAAACCGCGCACTAATATTTCACCTCGGCGCCGTCACCAGAGACATTTGCTGTCTGACGAAGAGGCAGTATTTCAAAGGGAAAATATCAAAGTATCATACAACGACCCAATCATCACCAGCTCACTTCCAGGAACCCTGGTGATTCGAGTTCGAGGTATGGAGCGGGTTATCACTTTAAGGAACGCTCCGTATCAGACATCATTACCACCGGAACTACTAGAGCTTTTCTGCGGAACTAACTTTGATTTTCGTTACCACGGATGGAAAACCCTAAGGGGTGCTTTGCAAATCGTAGGTAGAACAACGTGTAGACCCCTACAGTGCATACTGTGTCGTGAGATGCTACGACAGCTAAAGTGTTTACCCCACGCAGTCACTTATGTAGTGTATATTGTACTAGTTTTAATTTCAGCGGTAACCTTTCTATATGCCAGGAAAGTAGTAATTAACATCTGGAAGCTGTTGTATGGAGTCGGAACAATTTTTTGGAAGTCATATAGATTCCTCAGAGGAACAACGTTTGTGGCAGTAGAGACAGGAGCCCTAACAGGAAATGCTTTACGTAACGGAGTAAATCAGATGCACGAATATTTGGAGAGGCAAGTTGCCCGTCCAGCGGCGCAACCGCCTTTACACGGACTGGTACTTTTGAGCTTATTTCTGTTGGTAAACGGAACTTCCGCGGAATGTAACGCACATTCGATTGTTGCATCAAAGGTGAAGGAGTGCACGGACTCAGAGGTAGAGCGCAACTGCCGTTTAACTACTAATGCGCAGGTAACCCTAATGAATTTGGGGCATGAACAATGCATATGGTTTACGGACCAGGAAAATGACCATACACTTTTCTCCTTGAAAGCAATCTACCAGCAGGCAAACTGTATCTGGCACACGACGAGAGACTATTTTACGCACGTGACTACAATGCGTTATCTCAGCCAATTGGTTTGTGCAAATCACGAGACTTGCAATTGGGGAAAGGATGTGTGCGATCAAAACAATTTGACGCACTGACAAAACAATCGCTAGACTGGCCCGGCATCACAGGCTGTCAGCCGTCCGACAGTGGGTCCACGTCATGCTGGATCATTGACTCGCAACATTGCCATTTCTTTCGAATATGGCTGGAAGCAGATTTCCTGCGAGCATACGACGTACGCAGAATAGTATCGATGCAGTGTAGTTATCAGCTACTAATTCAACAGCACAACAACGACACCGTAGAGACTCTGACGGTTAAGAACCAAGCCACGACCTCTACGGGCATCACAGTGCAAGTAGTCGGATCACTGGACCAGCCTACACAAATCGTGAACACACATCTGATCTCTCGAGTGGGAAACCCTCAAGAGAGTTATATTGAAAGGGCAAGCTTACCTTCACGACCGATGAAAGGACATATCGGCGATACGCAGAGCAACGAATCGATGTCGAAAAATTTTATCTTCGACGAAAGCATGTTTTCTTGTAGCTATTATGAGGACTCTATGAAATGCCACCGACAACAGTCGTATTTACTGAGTATGATAGAACAAAAAAGAGCGCCTTACCAATGGCATCAGCATGGCATCAACTGAAGGTTGACAGAAATGGCCAACTTGTTTCGGAACTGTTACACTCAGCCCCTATAGTGGTAAATCTTCAATTCCAGAAGTACAAGTACTCGATCGAAACCAGAACTGTCTGCCCAAAATTCACGGAGGCAGAAATCAAGGTAACAGGCTGTTTTGCATGCGAGCCCTTGGCTACGGTAGAGATCGAAGCTTTCTCATCGTGCGCAGCCGGGATTGTGGACGTTCACTTCGAAAAACTCACGGTGTACACTCGTTCGGTAAAGCTACAGACGGAAAGACGAACGATCAAGTTAAATCTAAAGACGGACACTAAGTGCCACAGCGAAAAACTCTGCTTAAAGGCCCGAACCGTTACCGCTTGTACAACTTTAGACGTTTGCTTAGAACAACCTTCAGTTCAGCTGACTTATCCTAATATCTCCAGCGCATACTGGCAACCAGCAGGCCCACCCGAATGGAGCAGTGGGCTACTGTTCAACGCCTTCGGCACTTCCCTGTTCGGAGCTTTCAAAATAATCGCAGCCGGAGCCGCTGCGGTAATAATAATTCTGTTTATCGCTTCGTCGGTCATCACTTGCTGCAGGCGGTAAATGTTACCAGGAACTATTCCTCGGCGCAATGGCACGGCACCCATATGAACTGAACGTGGAGATGGTGTTAGCCTACATCACTCCCGTCGGTTAGGCTGATCTCCAAAGGAACTCTGAGAAACTAGCTGAGTGCTTAAGAGATGGGAACGCCAAAACCGAAACCATATCGCCGAACGGAGGCGCGTACCCGAGCAAATATTGTGTGTCGCCGAGAAGACGGCGGCTGAAGAAATCTGTCACTATCGGAAAGAATTCATATATATATATATATATATACAGTGCATATGTTATCTGTCAATGTCAAACTTAGAATTAGATTCGGTGGAGGAATTTAATATTTATTGAACATTATTATAATAATCTTACTCGTAGTTTTATGTTTATTGTATGTGCTTATAATTACATTATGTGTCATATGTGTGCATAAGTTTTCGCAAATAATTGTAATTCATCGCATGTTGAAATGAGCGAAAACGAGCAGCCTTGCAAGAGAGGAAGGAATCCACAGCACCTAACTTTGGGGGACAAAACTCTTCAACCCTATGGGAGAGGGAGATAATGTTACCCGTATGTCCTCCGGAATATCGTGTAACATTGGAGGACCATGATTTCGTAGGTATGAATTTCGGAAAGGGGGCCTACAAATTAGTAAGTGTGGGAAAGCAATATATTCACCAAATAATTCCTACGGTATCGCATAGTACGAGGAAATAGTTAAACGAGGAAGAGTAGTTACCAAGTAGACCATTTAGAGAGCGCGGGAATTGGGAAAGAAAATCCGAGAAGCATAATGTGGACAGGCATTCTAAGAGGATAATTATAATACATATTTCATAATTTTTCTAAGACCTGGCTGAGCAGATTTCTTTTCTTGAGGAGGAAATTCCTTATTTTTTTTCATCATTCTTTTGAATTGCTGTTTTTTTTATTTTTATTTTGCGTTCCCCGAGCTCGCCGGAATTCAAGTAAGAATACGCTCGAAACACACCCCTAGGTTAGTACACACCCCTAGGTTAGTAAAGAGAAAAACTCGGAGGTTATAACAAGCAACGCTACGAGAGTGAAATGCTCGCAATCACAGGTGGGGGCCAATTTACTGGACCACCTTCTATTATCGAAGTCACGTTTTACGCACGCTAGCGGGGAACGAACAGGGCATATTTCTCGTAGTGGGCGTAACTGGTTGACACCAACAGAAAGAGTCACACAGGAAGCGTACGTGAAAATTCTAAGGCAGCGCGGACATCCCGCGGAGCAGTTGACAAGATAAAGGAATATTCATCTTCAAGAAAACTCCATGTTCTCAAGCCTTTGCCAACGAATCGGAGGGATTCCCATACAGGGATGTAAACCAATGCCGAAGCGAGGAAAAGCGGCCCAACCAATAAGGGGAGAGCCATTTGGGTAGGACAGGAACACCCCGAACCCCTTAAACATAGACGAGAGAAAAACGTTTTGAAGGGTTCTGAGCAGATATGATTTGGAGAGAACACGGAATGGAATGATGACTGGAGATTCGGGGTGAACGCATGCAAAAGGTTTGACAGTCTAATCGAGGATAAGATATCAGTTCTATATTCCGGGCGATCGAGAGGAGAGAGAGATGCGGTCCACTGGCATAGCTGAGAAGGACGTTTTCGCAGTTCGAGGATGTTGACACGATAGAACAATCTTTCAAGAGGCGTAAAGGGACTCACGATTATGGCAGCGAGGGCAAGATATACAATTTTATAGCTGAGCGAAAGAGAGACACGATAGAACTTGCTATCATAGAAGTTTTAGCGACAACAGAGGTACTCGTACAAAAACAAACGACAGGATGAGAGAAGAAGCAGTGTGCATCCAGCAGGATCGGATGAGGTCCCAACCATAGACTTTATACCTATAGGTAATACCGGACGACAACGAATGTGATGAAAAGAAAATAATTTGGTGAGAAAAATTTCATAATTCCCAATATCTCGTTAGCATGATCATGATTTTGTCTCCTATACATCCTCGGTAGAAAAGATATTTTTAATCTCTTTGCAAGTGCTGAATTACATAATGTGTCTTATATTTTGCGAAAGGTGAACTTTAAAATATGATTGCGAATATCAAAAAGCATAATGAACTTAAAATATATTTTGGTTTAAATTAATAGAAATCTCCACCGATCAGTGTAATAGATTTTAAGGAAACACTAATGAAAATAAATTCTGTATTTTATAATGAAATTTACCCGAGTTTCTCAAATCTTTGAAAATTCAAAATAAGTGAATCTTTGTTTATTTTAACCTGAATAATTAAGTAGAACAATCGTAAAGTTTTGATAGAGTAGCAACTCCAAGATTTTAAGAAGAAAATAACTTTTAGCATTTAGCAAGCCCAGTCGCAGGATAAAAAGACCAAATCTGACATCATGAGTTTTTTAAATTTTAAGCGGCATATGGAAGAATATGGGTTTCCCATGTTCTCCCATATGAAACACAACGCAATGCACCTGTCAACCCTGAGCTTGGAGACCCTCAATTAGGGAACCCAACTTCACGGTAGACACCCATAGGCGGAAGATAATAGAAGATAAAGAGTTACGAAAATTAACGGTCTTTTTAATAATTAATCCCACTGCAGCGAATAGGACGCAGCAGATGGTTCGCCCTCACATCGAGTAGGGGGTGGTAATATTAGGCAATGGCATAACTTAAAATACACTTTAAATAAATACTAGGAGGATAAGAACATTATAAACTAAATTTAAAACAAAACAGATTCACAAACGCTATAAACTTAAGCTTGTCTAGAACAGTGGGACAACCCACAGAAATAAACGAACTCCAGCAAAGGTAAGTTACACTTCTGTAACACTGTTAGTGGTATCAGAAAAGCTGAATTTGTATACACTAAAATGCATTTAGAAACTAATCATTGAATAATTACCATTTAATTACACTAAGAAAGCTTTAACAAATGTTAAGATGCACAGCTGTTAGTTTACAGTTCAACAGAACTTAACTACAGGATAGCAACTTCAAGATATTGATAATTAAACACGTATTGAAAAACGTATAATTCATTAATATTAGACAAACACAAGAAATTTGAGCTAAAACACTTGATGCTTAACATTTTTCTAGAAAAAACAACTTTAAAACTTGATGAAAAAAAATAAAGATATCACAGGAACATCTTCAAAATTTAACAGAAAGATTGAAAAATGGAATCAAAATCAATAGGTCATTTCATTGAACAGAGAAATAACTTATCCACCAGAAAAATCGAGGTCCTCGTCGAATGAGTCCAACTCCACTGGAGTAGTTGGCAGGCACAGCTTCGCCTTCTTAGATGAGATTCTTCTGACGAAGTCGCTGAGTCCACGTCGAAGACGCTGGTTCGTTAGTAAAATACTCGATGTAGAGTCGGAACACAGACCCGGTAGAAAATAGTTCCTATAATTCCGAGGATGAAGAGTGTGAAGCATCAGATGGAAAACATTGTCCGAAGACAAACCGCAGGCACATGAACAGTTTTTTAACGAGAATCTTTTAAAAACCGAATCACTATGGAAACCAATGGTTTTTCTTCGAACGAGCAAATAGCCGACATTTACCACATATGTGGGAAGCCCAAGGCGCGTCCGTCTTCTTGAAATGGATCCTGTATTAACAATATACCAGCCTTTCGATTTATGGCACTGTTCTGCATTTGTTGAATTGCAGATTTTGCGTGATGTACTATAAATTTCAACATCTTAGTAGGTTCAGTTGCCATAGTCGATTAGCGTCCTCTGATATTTTTCAGCTCTCTTGTTAGACAAGGGCATTCCTTCACAAAGCTGGAATGATTTGTGTCTAGATTAAGTTTAAACCTTTTGTTTGCTTAATCATAGTTAGATCAGTGTTCCGTATTTTCACATTTCATGTGTTTATGTCCAAAGTCCCCACACCTACCACATCCGTCAAAGACCTCGGGACATTTGGCTTTAATGTGTCCAAAGCCGTTACATAAGCACAGAGTAAAATCTAGATGACTTCTCCTGCGCCGCCATCTGTGCTGGCTCTGCAGAGAATAATGGAACTCTTTTTTTATCAAAATACAAGGAGCATCCTGAAAGTAATGCCTCGTCCCTCATAAGATTTTTATTTGTAGCAGCAAAAATGTGAAACTTGGCTGCAAAATCCTTGGGCATATTGTCAATAATGCTAGTCTATTCAAAGTATCGTCCATCACATTCTATATTTTCCCGCCATATTTGAACCCATTGGTAAAATCTAATTTGGAAAAATTCCCGAGGCTGTCGTTTCACAGATGAGTTCACAGCCAGTTTAACATCTCTCACATCGTCGAAACATTACGTTCCTTGCGAACGGTGTTTTTCAAAGGGGCAAACAGGAAAAAGTCTGAGGGAGCCAAATCAGGACTGTAAGGGAGTTGGGGCATCACCTTCCACCCCATTTTGGCAATAACCTATAAAGTCTCCATTGAGGTGTGGGGACGTGAGTTATCATGATGTAAGACAACACTATGAAGTGGAATGCCACGTCTTTTCCTTCTGATAGCTTCCTTTAGCTACTTTAATGTCTGCACATAGTGAGCACTGTTTATTGTTGCAACTCCTGGATGGCGACGCAACGATCAACTGTGATGCGGTCTTTCACTTGTTGCCTGTTGGCATCTGTCACGGCAGTTGCGGATCTTCCACTGCGTTGTTTGTCCGACCATGAACTTTCTTCCTTTCAAAACCTCTTCTCCTATCTTCGGTCATTACTGATATCGATTGCGGCAGCTGCATACACCTTTAGGAGTCTTCTGTGCATTTCTGGAACCTGACATCCCTCTTTTTCTACGAATTTTATTAGGGCTCGCTACTTTCTCTGTCATTCATGATCTTTACTTCCGATTCTCGAAAAAATTTGATCCCACTTTGGTAATACACGGTCGAATCACATTATTGTGACCACCAGCTAATATCCAGAGTAGCTAGAGACAGCAGCTAGACGGGCTGGGAGGGACTCAATAAAGTGCTGGAAGGTGTTCACAGGTATGTATGTGGAACCATGTTGACTGCAGTGCACCTGAAAGCTGCTGGAGGATGTTTGGTGGAGGATCCATAGAGTGGACAACACGGTCAAGGTGGTCCCACAGATGCGCAATTGGGTTTAAGTTTGGGGAATTAAGGGGCTAGATAAGTACTTTGAAGTCTTCACCGTGCTCTTCTAACCACTCTCGGACATTTCTAGCAATGTGACACGTCGCATTGTCGTGCTGGAAAATCCTGTCTGCCCCAGAGAAGACAATCAGCATGTATGGGTGTACGTGGTCTGCAAGCATGGATGCATAACGAATTCGGTCCCTAGTACCTTACACAGGTATGGGTGAGACCCAGCAAATACCACGAGAACATTCTCCAGACCATAACTCTGCCTTCATCAGCTTGTGTTCTTCCATCAATGGTTGAGGAGCGTTTGTTCTCCGATGTTTCTTGATTTATAGAATAACGTCCATCTGTTCGAGGAAGCAGAAAACGTGATTCATCGGAGAAGGCAATACTTTGCCAATCAGCGGAGGTCCGATTGCGATACTACTGTGCAAATGTAAGCCTTTTTGCAGATGCACCTTCTTTAGCATAGGTGTAGTGACCATCCGTCTGCATGAGAGCCCCATACGCAGCAGGATTCGCTGAACTTTCGTTTTAGACACACTTCTGGTAGCCCTCCGTTTCATTCGGCCAGTGAGTTGCTTCACTAAAGCCTATCGACCAGCCCTCACGCACCTCTCACATCAATGGCAGGTGGTGCTCCGCAGTTTACATATCGCTTCTTCGCAATGGTGCCATTTCTCCAATAACGATACACTTTATCCACAGCAGCACGCTAACAGTTCACAAACTGCGCTGTTTCAGAAATATTGCCACCCTTGTCCCGATAGCCGATAGTCATCCCTTTTTGCAAATCTGATAAATCGCTCCTTTTATCCACGACAGCAACGAGCGATATGTTTTCAGAATGCTACAGCACACCTTATATATCCTCCAAGCCATCTCACGACACGTGCCTCTTTTCATTAGCTACACGCTGTTGACTTCAAAAGTAGGAGGTGGTTACAATAATGCGACTCGACTGTGTATATCATAGTACATGTCAGTGCTGTTTCATTAAAATCACTTCAAAATTTTAGAAGTTATTAAGGAGGAGGCATTACTTTTAGGATGCTCTTTGTAGTTGTATGGCGAAGGCGTTGCGAAGCAATACGGCAAGGATGCGCTTGGTACTTCCCCTCGGACAGGGTCGGTCGGGGAACTGACTGGAACGAGCCAAACCCGCGGACCACTACCACCCACTCCAACTCAGACCCCGCCGGTGAGACATACCAATGGACGGGGGCTGCAAATATGCTGGCGACTGGGAGATTCATTCGCCAACGCTTTTTTGTTTGGGTCTCTCTGGACTTTATTAAAACCACAGTACATTTCCCATTTATTACACTTAATACTCATTTTCTATTTGGTATTGAATACTTTATTGTTCGAAACATGAGTATTTTACATCGGTCAGAGTATAACACAGAAATCATAATCACAAAACTATTTACGCTATCTATTCTACACTTTTCTTTAGCGGCGGGCGGTCGCTAGTCTTCTGACCATGGGTGGGGGTCGTATTCTGCATCGTCACCACCTTCAGTCACTGATCCTAGTTCTTCTGCGGTTCTCCTTACTAGTTCAACGTCTTGGTTCGCCTCAAGTTCCTTTAACATCTCTACGATACTCTCCCCGGATTTGTTCACGCCTCAGAGAAGGGCAATGTTTTGCGTTTTCCTTACCTGTGGAATCAGGACTTGTCTTCTAGTTCAAAGAGAAGAACATTCGAAAATCATATGTGCGGTGTCCGCTGTCAAGAAGTCACAGCGACAACCGCAGTTCTTAACACCAAGCCTCGCGAAATACGCTGGCGTGACACCGTGGCCCGTCAGGACCTGGTTGAGGAATCCATTCGAGTCGGTCCTTTTCACCGAAACTTTTGGGAAGATAGTGTGGGTTCTTCTTCTCGTGTCTCCTACATCCCGTGTGACCTGCCATTCCACCATAAGAGTTTGCTTAAGACTAGTGTGCACACTCTGCCGTGGTGTTCCCAACCTAATGCCCACTTCTTTTTCTCTAGTGGCTTCCTGTGCTACATTGGTTGGCACGCTCGTTACTACTGGGTCCTACCTGACTTCGGACCCAGTGAAAATGCTACAAACTAGAGGGACAGGTAGGTGCGGGGGTTTTCGCGCTCTCGAAAGGCAACGACGCGTACTCAAAACGCATCAAACTCTCTCAGAATGCGTCAGTAATCCAGGCGGAGCTTCTGGTGATCAAAGAGACGCTGCTCTGGACAACTCCAAGCAAGAGTACAGAAGAAATAAAATTGTACTGCGATATCCAAGCAGCTCTGAAAGGCATAAGGAAGTTCAGAAATAAGAAGCAGAGAGTAAGGTGGCTTTCACGATTTTACGGTGGCCAACCATGTGGGGCCACTTTTAGATCACGGAATGTGTTCTTGATGATCATCTAGGTTTGGCAAATTAGTTCCACTGCAGTATTGAGAGGGCTTCTCCGCAGCAACGCCGGCTTCTAGAAAATCCTTTTCTGTGTCTTAACTGACTCTGCTTCGCGGGCTTTCACACAGAAGTAATGCGTTTTCAATATTTCTGCAAAATTAAAATTAAAGTGTTTAATCTTGAGATCTGAAAATATCGCATAGAGTACTTGACATTCTTACCGAAGAAGAATTTTAGGCTTTTTCCAGCGATGGAAAAATTCCTAAGTTTGCTGTATCAGCCCCCCCCCCCCCCCCCAAAAAAAAAGAAAGAATAAGGCATATCTAGCAAATCGGATGTCGAAAATTAAAAAAGAAGAAACTTTGTCTGCAACTAACTTACGCTCCTTGAAGAGAAGTCGTAAATTTTCCGTTTTTTATTTTGATCATGAAAAGTGCTGAGTAAACGTTGTTAACATGGAATTCAAACTATATTTGGGAATACAATACTTCTGATCCCATTAGGCTTTCTTTGGCATCACTTACTGTCAGTGGATGCACTGGAAAGTTGAATTATGATCAAAAATACTTTAAAAGTCAATGGTTGTTTTTGCTTCTGTCTGAGAGCTCGTTACGCAGGGATATAAGAGTGTAAACCAACACATATCACCGGATTTAGCTGTTGATGTTCTATGAATAAAAGAATTACGTTCCTCTTCAACTTTAGAAACTAGAAGCACTTGCAAAATGCCTTTTTAGTAGGAATAAGTTTAAATGAAATCGAAGGAGTCATTTCAAAAGAACAAATTCTTTATTAAATGAAGAAACTTAACACGTTCCATACCATGACTGATAGAAGTCCAGTTACGAACACAAGCGGTTAAAAATAAATTCACGAAGCTCCGAAAACGAAAAAAAAACTTTGAATGTCGTGCAAGAAATCATCTATCGGAAAAGAAATCAAACTGGAAAATAAACCTGTACTGAAAGAAATGCAGCAGCATAAGAAAATTACTTCCAGCAGAGAAGTTAATCGATTGCAGAGTACATCCGCTGATGTGGTACCTAAAGGAGAAGAAAGTGACTTCAGGAAAGAAAATTACTCTGCTCTCAGACATATTGAAAATATTAATATGCAGGAAACTCTACTAATGGAAGGAAGTCTTAATATGAGAGCACTGTTTGGAACAGTGAGCGCAAAATATCTTCATCGCGTAATTATTTGACTTACTTAGAAGCTAGGTACTGAAGCAGACAGCTGCTGTTATGTGGCTACTAAGCCCCATCAATAAAAATACCTGGCTGTTATATGGCTATGTAACACCCATCAAATAACAAAAATGTTGAAGTTAGCAAAACAAAATCTCCAGAAAACAAAATGCAGTACATTTATTTACAATATGAGCAAATATAATTACCTTGTTCACTTCCATGAAATATTCATTGAATATATACAGGCCGCCCCGGTGGCGCAGTGGTGATCATTCGTCCGAAAGGGGGCCCGGGTTCGAATCCCGGTGAGGCAGGAATGTTGTGTTTGTCTTACGGCACTAGCTCTCTCCCTTTCCTGGAACCAGTGGCCCTAAATTAGGGACGGGCGGCTGCTTATAGCCCATTGAGTTGCTCACGGTGGTCGTTAAACCCCCAAATAAAAAAAAATGCATACAGACGAAAGAGTTATTCTAAGCAAACGAACACTTTCAAAATATTATTACGTTAATAACATTATGTAACAAAGTTTTATTTTTTGTTTGTTACTGGGTATAATAACTGTTACCTCTTAATTTCTTATGCATCGAAAGTATCGAAAATGGCTATTAGTCTCCGCAAACTTTGTTTTTGTGACCAGGAAATTTACCAATTTTTCGGAACCTTCCAGATGGATTCAGTGCTGCGTAAACTTGGAATAACTTCTGGAACTTTCTAAAACTCTCTAGAACCTTCCATAACCTTCTAAAACTTTCCAGTGATTAAATAGTGAAACAAATACAGTGGCATTAATCCCACCAGTTCAGTTTGGTTCCAGCTGCCTAGTGGATACATAACTTCATTGCTTTGAGATCTCACCAAGACGCTGCAAGCATCCGGCAGACGCATTTTGCTACGCCCGAGGCCAATTTATTAAGACAAGAGCAAAAAGGTACTCCGTGGAAGCACCTGCTAAGATGTGTGAGGCCTAAAGCATATTTTGGTATGCCTATTGGGGATCAATACAAACCCTGGGTACCTCATTTCACCTGAGAGCACATCAACAAAACTCTGGAAGGTAAGATGGGCAACTGAGAGAAACTCATGCTACCCCAACCGAAAGGACCTCAACGATTTGATCAGAGATTTTGGTCTTACCAAGTCCAGTGCCGAGATTTTGACGTCTAGGAACTTGATGGATGAAAGTGTGCAAGTCGCAGATGAGAGAAAGCGTCACCAAGCCTTTTCCAGCTCACAGTCAAGATGGCCTCTGCTTCTGTCACAATGTGACCCGTCTGTTCGAGGCAATTGGAATCGCCTGTAACCCAAAGATGTGGCGTTTCTTCATTGGCAACTCATTCAGGAGCCTAAAAGACGTACTACTCCGTACCGGATTATTAGGAACAGGGACGACTTGGATTTCAGTCGATTTTGATGTTGTTTTTTTATTTGTGATCGTTTATGTAATTTTGATGGTTATACACAACTCATTTTTATGACCTGCAATCTTAGTATTTGCTCAGTTGATTTTTTACATGATTTGCTGGTTACGCAAAATCGCAGTTTGCGATTGTTGCACATCAATGCTCGCAGTTTATTTGGTAACTATGAGCTATTCTTGGAGTTTTGGGGTCTTTGGATTATCTTGTTGATTTTGTCTGTGTTTCAGAGACTTGGTTTAGTGCTGTGGATCCACATATTTGTAATGTGCCGAATTTTCGTGCTTTTGTTGCTTTTAGATTAGTGGGTAGTAGTGGAGGAGTTGCTATACTTGCTAGACGCTCCTATTCCCTTTCACAGATTCATAAACATGCAGCTGTTACTGATAATTATGAGTTTATTACGTTAGAGACTGAAAATAGTATTATAAGTGCAGCTAATCGTCCGCCGTCTGGAAATCAGTCAGTTTTTCTTGATTTTTTTCTAGCTATTTGGAGGATGTCAACCGGGGTGGTAAGGCGTTATATTGTTTAGGTGATTTTGATATCGATATTACATCTACAAATGGCAACTCATATCCATTCAGTGACATTATAACATCTTCTGGATGCATAAGTGCAGTTACGATTCCTACAAGAATTACACCTGTTACCTCAACTATGCTTGATCTTTGTATTACGAATGATTTTTATTGCTCTACAGGAGTGTTGGCATATATTGTAAGTGATCACCTCCCTATTTTATGTTTTTCGGGTTGTGTGTCTACCAGGCATTTAATTAACGAGGTTTCGAATCGTACGATCAGCAGAGCTTAAGAACTTTTGGTGAGATATTTGCTGTTCGTTGTTGCATCATGATGATCACAGACATGCATTTGTTGTATTCTGGGGACTATTATGGAGTTCTTATGAACCCTTGTTTCCACTTAAGACCTTTACACGTTCATTTAAGTGTAAAAAACCTTGTTTTACTCGCAGCCTTTTGAGATGTCTAAAAAAAAAAAAAAAAAAGGTTGTTTCAGGTATTTATACAATCTAGAAGTGCCTCTGATTTATCCCAGTTCCGTAGATACAGAAACTAGTTTAACGCTAAACTAAGAAATGCTAAGATAAATTATTATTTAAATCGTTTTACTGGGACCAAAGATGGGAAAAAGTCATGGCGGTCGATTGTTCAATTATTACACAGAACAAGTGATGACGATCCACTAATAGAACTTGAATATGGGGGAAATCAAGTCACTGATTTGAATCATATTGTGGAGATCTTCAATACTTACTTTGTTTCTTTGCCTGTAAAATTACAGAACGACATTCTACGGGCGTCTGGTGACTTCGTTGACTTTTTATCCAACCAAGCTTTGTGTACGTTTTTTAACCCAGTATCGGCGGACCTTTTGACTACTATACAACAATTGCGTTTCTCTAAGGGTGCTGGCTCGCATGAAGTTGTTCATATAAGGGTGATAAAATTTGTTGCTCAGTTTTTGTTGGTACCATTGGAAAGTATTTTAATTGTATTCTACAAACTGGTTTATTACCTCTATCATTTACGATAGGTAGAGTAACTGTTACACATAAAAAGGGTTTGACATCTAGCGTAGAAAATTATCGCCCGATTACTAATATTACAGTGCTTCCTAAACTGTTGGAAAAATTATTACTAAATAGATTATCTAACTACTTGAAGAAGAACAATATTTTACATCCCGGTCAACATGGTTTCCGTCAGGGTTTCTCAACTGAGACGGCTATATTAGATGTTCTTAATTTTTTTGCAGGCAAACATTGACTCAGAAAGGAGTGTCCTGGGTATATTTTGTAACTTAACTAGAGCTTTTGACTGTGCACATCATGAAATTCTATTGTTTAAGTTATATCATATAGGGATCAGGGGGGTCCGCTTTTGTTTTTTAGGAATTATTTGCACCAGAGATTACAATACGTACAGATTCGGGCATTCGTTCTTCGGTTCATGGGCTTTGTTGCGGAGTTCCTCAAGGATCAGTGCTGGGGCCCGTTTTTTAAATATATATTAATGATATTTTCAATGTAACATCGGGGGCGCACCGTGTGCTGTTTGCTGATGACACTAGTTTATTCTTCTCCGGCAATTCATTAATGGAGTTGGTGCCTATGGTTAATTGTGATCTTCAGGAATTCTTTCGCTGGTTCAGTTGCAATTATTTAACTTTAAATCAAGATAAAACTAATGCTATCCTGTTTTCACGTCGTTGTCATTATTCGTCTACTACAACTGATATTTTTGCAAATGGCGTTCCCATGACATTTAAGATGACTGTTAAATTTTCGGGTGTACTTATACAAGAGTGACTACGTTCGGATGATTACAAAAATCATTTGGCAAATCAGCTTAAATCACGTATAGGAATGGTTTATAGAATTTCGGGTATGTTGACGGTAAGATTAAAATTAGTTTTGTATTATTCGTTCATGTACCCACTTCTTTCGTATTGTTTACTGGGCTGGGGTCAAACCATTTTGGGAAATGTCAACATATTATGTATTTTACAAAAGAAATATATTCGCTTATTATATATTGATGGTGATATAGCTGCCACTTGCTGTTCATATAAAATAATCCCATTCAATACACTATATACATTTCGATTATTACTTTTCATGCATAATATAATTTATGCAAATAAGTTTATTAGTCTTCTTGAATTACACCAATTTTCGCATTCTCATGATACCATGGGTAGTGCAAACTTTGTTGTTCTCAGGGCACATTTAAATCTTTTGCATTACAGTGTTATTGCAGATGGTCCGCGACAGTGGAATGCATTGCCCGTGCACAGTAAATCAATTGTTAATTTTAGTGCTTTCACAAAAATATTATCTACTGAATTATTGGCTGGTTGATATGATACGAATTGGTGTCCTGATTTTTAAAATATAGTAGTACATTATTCCTGGTATATATTATATATAATATTTTTATTACTTTGTTTTATATTTATTTCACCTTAGTGATTAAGACCAGAAATGTTTATATTTCATTGCTTTGGTTATCGGATATTTTTTTGTGTCTAGGACTCGATAACAAACTTTCTTGTTTAATTATTAACTTTCACTGTCATATTGGATATCATTTCTATGCATTGTACATATAGAGTATATGCATTATATCTCTTATTCATGTAATTGATTACTAGTGTTCACTCTGAAATCAAGATATGATCTGGGTTGGGACGTCTCTTCTATTTTGTTTTACTTTATTGTATTTATTAATATACGAGCGTATGTTTGCTTCGGGGATGTGTATTGTTATTTTGTATTGTGTTCTTTATGATTTTTTTCGTATATCTGTGATTTTGTACCAATGGTTATTGGTGTACTTTTTTCGCTTTTTCTGCATATCTTATCGTTGAGCTTGGTGGTATGGTGTGATCTATGATTAATGCTGTTGTTTACTCCTGTTCACCCTGGTTTGTTTAATGTTGCATGATTATTAAATGTGTTGTACAGATACTTTTGTGGAGTACATTTTTGGATTACATTAATTTAGTATATTATACATAGTTATCCTATATAAATATTTTATTGTTTTTCTTATACTATGTTTATCAGAGGTACTGTTTGCAAAGGTTGAGATTTATATATACTATAGTTGTACTGGCTATATGTCTTCTACTTTTCTAGTTATTATTGGTAATTTCTTTTTTTATTGGTAATTTGTGTCTTATTATGATTGTTTGTGTTCTATGTTCTTGGCGTGACACGCATTTCTTGGGGATCGGGGGCTCGCCAAGCTTTTTCATTAAAGCCTTTTTCCCTGGCTCCATGCCATCCATTTGCAGTGAACTATGGAGACATAAGTTACTTTTTGTATTTCATGCCATCTACTTTATAAATTTTGGTTTAATTTGTGCAAGTTTATTAATTGTAGTTGATGGTATGTTGATGGTATGTTTATTGTAATGAGGTTACGACATATTAAGGATACATTACCGACATTGTATTTTGTTTTGGTTAGCTATTCAAACTTAGTCTTACTGTGATGAAGTATTGCTTATGTTAAACTTAGTCTTACTGTGATGAAGTATTGCTTATGCTAAACTTTGTCATGTATAGTATTACTGTAAAGTATGGCAGAATATTTAATAAATCAAATCAAATCAAATTGGGCCTTATGAAACAATTTGTCACAGCCGTAGATAAGGAGTCGGCAGTCTTCAAGTGCCTGCGAGTCTTATTCCCTAAGCTGTCCAAGGCAAAGGTCGAAGCCGGTGTATTAGTCGGACAGCAGATAAAGAAAATCCTGCAGTACAAGTAATTTCCCAATATGCGCACTACAAAAGAGAAAGCGCATTAGGACAGCTTTGTCGCAGTCGTTAGGGTTTTCCTGAGCAATCACAGGGCCAAAAAACTATGTGTAGCTGGTTGAGATTCTGATGAAGAACTACAGCAAAATGGGCTGCAGGATGTCCCTCAAAGTCCACATCCTGGATGCTAATCTTGATAAATTCAAGAAAAACATGGGAGCGTTACTCGGAAGAGCAAAGCAAACGCTTCCACCAGGAGTGGTTTAACGACCACCGTGAGCAACTCAATAGGCTTGTAACGTATACTCTAGATTCACTTTCCTTTTGATTTTTACTATCTCTGGTTATTTTATTTTCCTATGTAAATTATCTTCTTACTGAACGAGATGTTATTTCTCCCGCTGAATGAGATCTGGCAATGAGTGTAAGTCATGACGTGGTGGTAGCCAGTATAAATAGGCGCGTTCAACGATACCAGAGAGAGCTGTTGTTGTATGGTGAGAGGTTTTTGTTGATGTGCGTAGGGAGAGCTTCGTTTATGTGATTAGAGCTACGTTATTTTGTGCCAAGAGCTTCGTTCTATGTGATTAGGTTTTTTCTTCATTATTGTGATACGATTAATGTGACTAGTGTGTGTGTTGGAGGATACCAGGACTTTCTCTGAATAAAGCTTGTGTTGTAAGTACGTTTTTCTCAGTTCATAGTTTTGTCAGATCTCTGTCTGGCTGTTAGGTTTATTTCATTAGTTGTTATTATTAACAACCAGCATTAAGACTTTATTCATCTTAAATTTCTACTACATTACTAGCAGTTAAAAGCTTGTTCATTATTATTACTACAGTACTAGCAGGCAAGTTTACTCATGATATAATTAACAAACAACAAGCATTAGAAGAAGCTTAGAAGAAGCTGAATTCATTATAATTGGCGCCCGAACTTTTCCTGAACACGAGGTCTTGACAATTATTACCCATGTCTTCCTTACTTGAGACAACTCCAATTTTTCACCCTAAATCAAACTTCGATGGTGATGGTGTTTTTTTACAATTTGCAAGAAGCCTGTGGGTCTCACTTTGATATGAATGATTTACAAGTCCCCAGGCATTCTTCACAATTTCGTAATTCACCAGCTTCCTATTACTCTGAGTCGCGGGTCGTATCTGAGGGAGTTCAATCCTCTCAGCGAAGCAGAATGCTTGCCCATTTCGGGCCGCATGCAGGAACAATTAATTTCAATGGTTTGGAGGGATCCTTAAAGTTTCTCGAAGATTTGGAAGATCATTTTAATCTCTACAATATTCCTCAAGACTACAAAGTACAAATAGCAGGCACTTGCTTGAAGGATACCGCTAAGACCTGGTATCGGCAGTGGAGAGTGTCGAACCCGGATTCTCATTATGAGAATTTCCGAGCAGAATTTTTGGAGGTCTTTCCTCTCGGCCTCAGTTGAGCTAGCCTTGCACAACAACTTTTTCTCGTCAGCAAGGACCCAACGATAGCCCTGTTGCATTTGCTTTGGAAACAACACGCTTGTATAACTCATGGGATCCACATGCCAGTCATGTCGGCATGTTGGACACCCTATTGCAGCAGCTCGATCCATTTCTACAAGATTTTCTTGAGGTTCGATACCCTGCTACAATTCATGAATGCCTTCGCCTCATACGAACGTATGAAGAGCGACACGGCAAACATGGTCCAACTCACCATGCTCGGGCACCCCGCGAGGCTTATTACGAAAACCCTCAGCGGCATAATAAGCCTAATAACTTTCAACGCGAGCGTACACAGGTGCACGCCCAAGCTTCATACGTCCCACCACATTGAAGAGTGGTACATCAACTGCTTGTTTCTGAACAATCTTCTGTGTACCGTACAAATGCACAGTATGCTCGACCCCGTTCCAATCCGCAGCATTCGGAACGTTTTCATGCTCAGGGCAATGATGATTTTTCTGCCCGGGCTGAGGGAAGTAATAGAAATGAAAATTTCAACAGATATGCGGAGTTCCCGCAGCAGTTTTCACGGAGTTTTCACGCAGTTTTCCTCGTCGTGAAAATTTTCCCGATACCCGGCAGGGCCGATATTTCAGACCGCATGATAATCCAACCAGCAATGCTTTAAACTTCCAAAGGAAGTAGACCAATGGTCGGTCCTGCTTCCTGATCCCAAGCATTCTGACCCTAAAACAGTATTAGTGACTGTCCAAACTCCTCAGTTGCCTGATGTGTTCTTGACAATTGAAGATATTATTGTCGAGACAAAGTTCGACACTGGTTCTGAAATATCAGCCCTAAATACGAAGTTTTGCACTGACAATTTTCCTGCAATACACTTTCAGCCTGCGACGCAGTATTTGCGAGGTGCAAATAACAAAATCTCCAGTATCACAGGAACTGTCACATTATCTCTAGGGCTGGGAAAGGCTCGTTTTACGCATTCTTTCCTGCTTATAGACGAACTACCTGTTAAATGTTTAATGGGAATGGACTTTATTAATACGTTTCAAGTTACTCTGAATTTCGTACAACATGTGATTTCCTTTCCGGAATCTATCAAAGTGATTCCTACGGTTCCTATAGATTTAACGAGTTTGTTATTGAGTAACCAATTGAATGAGAGGCAACGAAACCAGCTTTCTCTACTTTTGCAGGAAAGCCCTGGTTTGTTTTCTGATCAACCTGGTTTCACACAGGTGGTTTATCATGTCATTGACACTGAGGGTTCGAAACCGATAGCGACGAAGCATTACCTTTGTGCTCCCCATAAGAAACAGGAAATGCAACGTCAAATTTCTGAAATGATTAAGCAGGGCATAATAAGGGAATCACAAGCGCCTGGGCTGCTCCTGCCTTTTTGGTTCCAAAGAAACAACCCAATGAATTTCGTTTCGTGACAGATTTCCGCAAGCTCAACCAAGTCACGAGAACGATCAATTATCCACTACCTGTCATGTCGCATATTTTGCATGACCTGTCATCAACTAAATGGATGTCAACTTTAGATTTGGCGAGTGGATATTGGCAGGTGGCGGTACATCCGGACTCCGTCGATAAAACAGGCTTTGTGACTCCTTTTGGGGCTTATGAATACCTGCGTATGCCCTTTAGACTAGCTTCTGCACCTGCTACTTTCCAAAAGCTTATGGATACGGTTCTCAGACCTGTTCTGGGTCCCCATGTGCATGTATATTTGGATGACATTATTATTACATCCGAGACGTTTGACGAGCACCTTTCTCTGCTCAAACAGGTGTTCCAACTCATATACAATGCTGACTTGACGTTAAAACCTAGTAAATGCCAGATAGCGAGGGACGAGATTGTATATCTGGGGTTGAAAATCACTCCCCACGGCTTATTTACGGATAATGAAAAAAATAGGCCTATTGAGCCATTCTATGCTTTGAAACGTAAATACAAGAAGTTTGTTTGGACACCTGAGGCTAACGCTGCATTTGAAACACTGAAGTCTGCGTTGACTCAGCCTCCTGTGTTGGCTTTGCCGGATCATACTAAGGAATTTGATATTCATACTGACGCATCCCGAGTTGGTCTTGGTTGCGTTTTGTCACAAGCTGGGCATCCAATAGCTTTTGCGTCTCGTACTTTAGCCAAAGCTGAACGCAATTATTCAGCTACGGAACGTGAATGTCTTGCTGTAGTGTATGCTCTTGACAAATTTCAATGTTATCTTAACAAATTGACAGTTAACATAATTACGGATCATTCTGCCCTTCAGTATTTGAATTCTGCTAAGCATCTCTCTCAAAGACTTATGAAGTGGGCTCTGAAGTTACAAGAGAGCAATATCAAAATTGCGTATCAGCCAGGTCATAAGAATCAATTACCGGACGCATTGTCTCGCGTTCCGATTAGTGGGGTCCCCACAGAAAGTACTCCTGGATGTCAGCCTTTACTTCTAATAGCTGATATAACATCCAGAGAGCAGATAATGGCAGAATTAATAAATGATCCAGATTTTAGGGATATCTATAATTTTTTGCTTGCGGGTTCGCCCCTACACAGTGACCCTTCTCTGGCTGGGAGGTCACAGCATTTTGAAGTCATAGAGGGTCTTCTTTACTATACGAAATCTAGGACTAATAGGGCAGAGTTTCGCCCATGTATTCCGCGAACCCTTAGAAGGGCCCTTTTAAACGAATTTCATGACAAACCTCTTGCCGGCCATTTAGGTATTCGCAAGACCCGTTGTAAATTGCGGGATGTTGCCTATTGGCCTGGCGTGTACCAAAGTGTGCTCGCATACATTCAATCATGTCGCTTGTGTCAGATTAGTAATTACCGTAATGTAAGACCGGCCGGTCACTTGAAATCTAGTTCAAGTTCTCATGTTTCTGACATTATTTCCATAGATTTATTGGGACCTTTTCCTTTATCTGTTAAAAACAAAGCTCGTTACGTTTTAGTATTAACTGATAATTTTTCTAAATGGGTTGAAGCTTTTCCCATTAAAACCGCTACGGCAGAAGTTATTTGTAATGTATTAATTAATGAAGTATTCTCTAGATATGGTGCACCTAATAAAGTAGTTTCGGATAATGGTCCCCAATTTATTTCTGACATTTTTGAAAGAATGTTTGCGAGACTACACATTAAGCATAAATTCATTTCCCCATATCATCCCCAGAGTAATCCTGCGGAACGCGTAAACCGCACGCTAGTGAAAATGATTGCTACATTTGTCACGGATCATCACGAGCGATGGGATGAACATCTTGAGCTTTTTTCGTTCGCCCTCCGCTCGTCTGTTCACGAATCTACTAAAATTACTCTTGCAGAACTTTTTCTGGGTCGCAAAATTAAGACCCCTTTTGAAAATTTAACGGGGATTATCGACGAACTAAACCAGCGACCAACTCCGCAATCAGTACGAATCATGGCAGAAAAAGCTCGTGTTGCAATGCTAGGAGCACAAGCGGCTCAAGCAAGATACTATAATACTAGGCGTAGGGAACCAGATCTTGTCGTTGGAGATCTCACTCTCGTGGAAACGCACTTCCAGTCTTCTGTTTCTCATACTTTAGTGAAGAAATTTGCACAAAGCTACGAAGGTCCATATCGGGTGGCAAATGTGTTTGAAAATAACATTGTTCTTGAAAAACCTGACAATCAATTTCAATGCGTACACGTTGCTCAGTGTCGCAAGTATCATGAACGAAATATCGATTTTATAATCAACCCTACTCAACCTTCTGTTCCACAGACTCAAGAGTCTATATCTCACGATCAACCTCCAGAAATTTTGGACGAACCAACAAACATTTTTTGAAGAATCTCCAGTGATTTTTTTTTCACCCTCCCCTCCTCAAAACGGGTTTCCAAACACGCAACCTGATTTTCCCATGAGACGAAAGCTCGAATCAAGTTCTTCAAATACTAGTATCGTTCCTTTCCTCCAACCATTGCCAAGACTATTGCTGCACCGTTTCCTGATAACTCTGCACCAACACAAGCTCCTACTTCCTTGAATACCTCGTCATAGAGTATTTCTATAGGCAGAAATAAACATCGCCCTGCACGACCACTAAATTACAGCAGCGACTCAGAGTCTTCAGATATTTCTGATTTATCAGTTATGGACAATAGTTTGACGATTCCTAAACGTCAAACACACATTACAAACCGTCCGGCAACACCAAAAGCTGGTCGAAAACGTAACTTGTCTCCCCAATCTGCTTCGCCGCAACAGCGACGAAGGCAGAGATCCTTGCATCCGCCCGGGTTTCGCCCCTGGAACCTACGCTCAGGACAAACAGGGCCGATGCCTGCTTCTACTCTCATGCCACGAGGGAGAAAGCGAAAACAAACGATGTGGCCAGAGCCACGTCCGTCCAAAAGAATGCTGGAAGGACACCACGGGCACCAGCACAAAGGGACTACATATCAAAAGCCTGGGGGAGCCCGTTCCTGTCAGCCGCAGGGATTTCCTGACCGACAGACTTCGGCCGTTCCTTATCGACGGACTTCAGCCGTTCCTGACCGTTCCTGTCAGCCGCAGGGATTTCCGGACCGACGAACTGCAGCCGTTCCTGACCGACGGACTGCAGCCGTTCCTGACCGTTCCTGTCAGCCGCAGGGCTTTCCGGACCTACAGACTTCAGCCGTTTCTGACCGACGGACGTCAGCCGTTCCCGACCGTTCCTGTCAGCCGCCGGGATTTCTTGACCGACAGACTACAGATGCTCCCGTCACGTCCTTAAAGATATCTACGCCACCTGAATTTACCAGTCCGATTAGGCCTGGAAAACGTTATCGTACTAGAGTTTTTTATGCGTCCTCGAGATAAGTAAGTTCTCGTGGACAGGTTCTTTTCTCCGTTTGTTGTTTTTCCTGCACGACCAGTTGGCGTGTCAGAATTTCTTTTTTTCGTGTGGGCCTATTCATTCTTTTTGTGTATATATGTGTTTTTTTTTATATTTCTTCTATGTCCATCAACTAATCCAAATTTTTTTATATATCTATGTGCTTAGGGGTAATATAATAAAAATTGTTACTGTTAGGCAGCGACAGGCAATCTTCGCTGCTGATACAGTTGGTTTGTATTCAACGATAATATGAGGACGTAATTTGAAATTAAAAAAGTGATTCCTGCTAGGTGGAATAAAAGGAAGGTATGCCGATGCAGGTTTTTTTTGTTCAAGTATACAAAGTGTTTCACAGACGAATACAGATTTCTTGATTTTGTCATGCCAAGTTTGAGATTGTACATACTGCTGCCACCAAAACAACAACAAAAAAGAATTCGATAAACGTCAATCAACGAAGTGTAAGACTTACACTCCAAAATTGATAGGTTTTTCGAAAAAAAAAAAAATTAAGGGGGAGATGATGTAACGTATACTTTAGATTCACTTTCCTTTTGATTTTTACTATCTCTGATTATTTTATTTTCCTATGTAAATTATCTTCTTACTGAACGAGATGTTATTTCTCCCGCTGAATGAGATCTGGCAATGAGTGTAAGTCATGACGTGGTGGTAGCCAGTATGAATAGGCGCGTTCAACGATAACAGAGAGAGCTGTTGTTGTATGGTGAGTGCTTTTTGTTGATGTGCGTAGGGAGAGCTTCGTTTATGTGAGTAGAGCTACGTTATTTTGTGCCAAGAGCTTCGTTCTATGTGATTAGGTTTTTTCTTCATTATTGTGATACGATTAATGTGACTAGTGTGTGTGTGTTGGAAGATACCAGGACTTTCTCTGAATAAAGCTTGTGTTGTAAGTACGTTTTTCTCAGTTCATAGTTTTGTCAGATCTCTGTCTGGCTGTTAGGTTTATTTCATTAGTTGTTATTATTAACAACCAGCATTAAGACTTTATTCATCTTAAATTACTACTACAACATTACTAGCAGTTAAAAGCTTGTTCATAATTATTACTACACTTCTAGCAGGCAAGTTTATTCATGATATAATTAACAAACAACAAGCGTTAGAAGAAGCTGAATTCATTATAGGCTATAGTCGGTCGCCCATCCCGAATTCAGAGCCACTGACTCAAGGGAAGGGAAAGGAATGAGCCACAGCTATAAGAAAAACACAACATCCATGCCTCACCGGGATTCGAACCCAGATCCATCTCGGACGAATGGTCATAAGCCAGTACTTACACCACTGCGCCACCGGGGCAACGTACTGGACTTTGAAACTCGCTACCAAGGACATTATAACAAAAATGCGCTGGTAGAGTACATTTCGGGGCTGATTTGTAAAGGTGATTTACAGTATAGTTGTAAATGTCAAAAATATATTCATTTTTAAATATTTTGTTATCAATAAATGCTCATGCACTTCACTCGACGTTTCAGCTGATCGGTTACCATTAGATCCAGTAGCTGTTTAAAAGTCAATTTCAAGGCCTGTAATCCCTTCAGTGCAATAATTTCGAAGTTCATAGTTAAAATCACGCCACGAGAACTCTGCTTTGTTTTGATGTTTCACAATCATTTGCCTAAATTTTTTTGGACTAAACTTAAATCTTTTTAGCAACATAATGTTTACATAATCATATTTTTCTGCCTCCTCTTCCTGTTCTGTTGCCATAAGCTGAGTAATCTCATACTGCCATAATCCCAACAAATGCGAAACCCAATCTGTTTTTTACTTCTGCTTTACGCACTTGCCTTTCGAACAATAACGCCCCTCGGAACATGCAAAGCAGGTTTGCTGTAAATACGCGCTGTAACGTTCGTGAGCGTTAGTTATCGTTGAGATTCGACGTAGTGTGTCGATGTTAGTCAAGAATGCCTTTAAGAAGACGAAGAAGCCATTATCAACAGCTCACGGAGTTTGAACGAGGTGGTGTAATAGGGCTACGAGAAGGTGGATTTTCTTTCCGCAATATTGCAGAACGATTTTGCAGGAATGTAGTCACTGTTCATGATTGTTGGCAGCGGTGGTCAAGGGAAGGTACTGCCTCAAGAAGACCGGGTTCCGGCCGGCCACGTGGCACAACTGAGAGGGAAGACCGCTGTGTACGGCGTATGGCCGTGGCGCATCGTACCGCGTCTGCGGCAGCAATTCGAGCTGCAGTTGCCACTACAGTGACACAACGAACTGTTACAAATCGGTTACTTGAAGGACAGCTCCGAGCCAGACGCCCTGTAGCGTGCATTCCACTTACTCCAAACCACTGCCGTTTGCGACGTCAGTGGTATCAAGCTAGAGCTCATTGGAGGACGGAGTGGAGATCTGTTGTGTTTTCTGATGAAAGCCGGTTCTACCTGGGTGCCAGTGATGGCCGTGTGTTGGTTAGAAGGAGGCCAGGTGAGCGCCTGCAACCAACCTGTCTGCGGCCGAGACACACTGGACCTACACCTGGAGTTATGGTCTAGGGAGAAATTTCCTATGACAGCAGGAGCACTCTCGTGGTTATCCCACGCACCCTGACGGCACAGTTGTACGTCGGTCTGGTGATTCAACCTGTTGTGCGGTCATTCATGAACAGCATTCCAGGGGGTGTTTTCCAACAGGATAACGCTCGCCCGCACACCGCTGTTGTAACCCAACATGCTCTACAGAGTGTCGACATGTTACCGTGGCCTACTAATCACCAGATCTTTCACCAATCGAGCACGTATGGGACATCATTGGACGACAACTCCAGCGTTACCCACAACCAGCATTAACCGTCCCTGTATTAACCGACCAAGTGCAACAGGCATGGAACTCCATCCCACAAACTGACATACAGCAACTGTACGACACATTGCATGAACGTTTGCGTGCTTGCATTCAACATTCTGGCGGTTACACCGGTTATTAATGTACCAGCATTTCACATTTAAAATGGCTCTTCTCGCGCTTACATTAAGCTGTGATCTTGAAACCTTAATCGATTAAATATGTTACCTATACAAATGTATTGCCGCCATTTAATTCCTCTACAACTATTTTTTCGTGTTGTTGGGATTTTTTTTGTCAGTGTATAAACTTATGTCGCTTTCCAAAGGATCAAAGTTTAGTATTAGACTATGTAGATCAATGTCAGATCTTCCTATCCTCTTGCAGCTTGTTCTGAAACATTAGCTTGTGATCCACTTGCAGCTTCAATTCGTTTGACCTCCAACTCAAATTCTCTTTCCTCTGCTGTTTTTCTTTTTCTTCTTTCCTTTTCAATTCCTCGAGTTCCTCTTTATCTATTCTTGCACTAATAATTGTAGCTCATAATTCCTTTACGAATTCTTCTTCTACTCTTGACCTCCTAAAATCAGTTTCTTTAAATCCATTATGTTACCGTCGGGAGATACTTTCTCTCTTAAATCTTCTGCAAAAGTCGTGAGTCCTCTTTCTTTGCCTTTGCCAAAAATGCCATTTGCTCTAATTAACAGTAAACGTATCAACCTTCAACAATTTGTAATTCTAACGATTGGTACTGGCGTGCAAAAATTCTTCAATACCGGTGTATTGCAACCTTTATGCTGGCGTATAACATTTTTTTATTCAAGATTTTTTTCACTCTTATTTCTACTGACGTACCTAAGGAACTCTTAACTTTCGTATGTTACGAATGTTCAAAATTAAAAAGGAACTATTTTGCAGTTGTAAAACAAAACTATACTTCATACCAATAGCACTGTCGTCTTCAATCCGTACTTTTAGCGCACATCAAATATCCGGGCCGACCCGTGGGCGCAGTGGTCTAAGCGATGGCTTCTGATCATTCATCCGAGATGGGTCCGAGTTCGAATCCAGGTGAGGCATGGATGTTGTGTTTGTCTTACGGCGCTGGCTTTTTCCCTTCCCTGGAGCCAGTGGTCTTAAATCAGGGACGGTCGACTGCTTAAAGGCAATTGAGTTGCTCACGGTGGTCGTTAAACCTCCAATCAAAAACAAAATATGTATCCGGTACTGATATACTCAAACTTGATATTCAGTGTGGTACTGGAGCACCATACAGCACCTAAAGGACTGTGTTTATTCTTAATTTTAGCACAGGAAATGCTGTAACTTCTTCCAGAAGTTTTTTCATTTTGGTGCTGATACAAAATAAACATGGAACACTTACCGCAGTCTGACTTATGTCGTAGAATGACTCCCGCATTACATAAAATATATCTTCGCCGGAAATAAAATAACATTCTAAATTCACTTTGTGATTTATATCCAGTTTCCAGTCAGCTTGACTGATCCACTGCGTTCCAAATACTACGCAGTTAGTTCAAAGATGCAGCACTTTCTTCGATGAAAAAAAACAACGATCAACTTCTGTCGTATCCCATATAGCTGAATACACCATTTATAAAATTAAAACTGTAACATCTTCAAGACTCATAAAAAAGACTCATTGATGAGTTATTTCAACTTACAACACATTACATTTAATAGTTAAATATACACCGAAATATACTTATATGCTCCGTCGAACTTTTTGCAATTCAAAAAACAACCTCTCTCCACACACACCACGCTCTCTCGTCTGCTCTCTCAAACTCTCAGCTCTCACGTAAGTTCTGACGTCAGCTCGGCAGGAGAGGGAATGACACAGCATCTGATGACACTCGATCTCTAACACTTGAACTGTGTTGCTCTGCATTTAAACTATAGTCCGCGCTTGCTTCCACAGCCTCTTATGGAACACAAAAGAAGTTATCCTCCATCTGTGGAGTGATACAATTTTTTGTTACGCCAGAGTTTTGACATGGAATCAATTACATCTCGACAATACAGATGGGCCTGAAATCACGTCACTGTTACTTTGTCACTTACCGAAAAATTCCTGTCAATGTTGTGACCAGTGACTAAAAGTAACAGCTCCAAAATCATCATTAAAGATGTCACCGCCAGCCGTGTCACCATCAGGACAACGCTTGGGCTCCAAAATCACTGTTACTATTAACAGTTCAGGTCACCATGTTCTGAGATAGAGGTAGCTAGTGATGTGAGCTTTAGAAGGGGAAGCCCTTCTAACCATTTTTCCCAGGCTTAAACTTTTGTTTTCCCTTTCGCTGTGCGTTCGCTCGTAAACAATGAATTGAGAGCGATTCCGTTTTAGAGTGTTATTTGCTCTTTTCCTGCTTCGTATCGTTTCCATCACAAACGGGGATTTATCAATGTTTCAAGTAAAACGGTGACTCGTTATTCCGACTGTTTTACAACTTCGTCACCAGGAATTTTCTCACCGTTTAAAGTCACTGTTATTTATTTCCTCGGAACTGTCATCGTTTTCACTGTAACAGGTAAATCACTCTTAAGCTCACCTCTAATCTGAAAGATCACCAAAAAGCATTTGTTTTTTTTTGTTTTTTTTTTCTTTTTTTAGAGGTTTAACGACCACCGTGAGCAACTCAATGGGCTATAAGCAGTCGCCCGTCCCTAATTTAGGGTCACTGGTTCCAGGGAAGGGAGAGAGCCAGTGCCGTAAGACAAACACAACATCCATGCCTCACCGGGATTCGAACCCGGACCCCTTCGGACGAATGATCATAGGCCAACGCCTTAGACCACTGCGCCACCGGGGCGGCAAAAAAAAAAAAAAAAAAGCATTTGTCTCAGCGCCATTTAAACTGGTGGGTATGTATCGACAGGTGGGTTGTGTAAATGATTGCAATGGCGAGACTATCACGTAATACGTAACGGAGATAAAAGGTGATATCCTATCGGTGTAGCGAAGTTTAGTCGCCCTCACATGGATGTGTGGATAACTGCATCGTAATGATCTCGATGGGGAAAGCACGAGTAAAGAGTGAGAACTACTAGGAGAAGTCATAGGGAAATCTATTACCATTACACAGGCACTTTTATCAGAGGTTTCATCATAGCGCTACACTGTGCTGGTTGGTCCCTGCGTCGCATCACGCGGGAAACGCATCGCGATGCAACAACTGTCTGTCAAATGTAGCGACAGCGGTTAAAAGAAGGTAACATGCATCACCGTTATGGGACTGGTAAAGGTAGGCCAACGTCCAAACGTCTCGATCGCAGCATTCGACGAAAAGCCGTAGTGTCTAAGTCGCAGCATTTGACTCGATTGCAGCATTCGACGACAAGCCGTCCACAGGGGACGACATTCAATGAGGTATACAGGCAGCTATTCACATCTCCTTATCGATACGGAGTGTGAAACGCAGATTAACTGAAGCAGGTTTGGCTCTGGCCAGCCGTTGCGGTGACTGACACCATAGCACATCGTCGCGCAAGGTTACAGTGGTACCGAGCCAGACATACGTGGAGATATGAATGGAAACATGTCGTCTTCACCGACGAGTCTGGCTTCTGTCTCAGCGCCAAAGATCGCCTATAGAGAGACTGCAGATGACGTGGTCAATAAGCTGATCTTGCTTCCATCCACGAGTGTCATACTGCTACTCAGCCTAGTGCCATGATTTCCGGTTCTATTATTTTTAACAGCATTTCACTCCTCGGATGCATAGTGGGCACAATGACTGCACGACGACACGTCGATGAGGTTCCGCCGCCCCCTCTTTTTTAGCCGTACCTCCGGTATCCGTGATGCCCTGTTTCAACAAGAGAACTCCCGAACCACACCCTCACCCACAGTCACACACTATCGCCATCAGCAGACAGTGCCTGCAAGGTGTCCAGATGCTGTTCTGGCCAGCGGGATTCCCAGATTTCTCCCCAATAGAAAGCGAGTGGGACGTCGTTAGCAGACGACATAACGCCACTGAACGACTCCATGGCAATCTCGATGAAATATGGACACAGCTCAACGACGGAATGTCAGCTCACAATCCGAAAACTTTTTCGCTCGATGCCACGCCGTGTTGCCAAAGGTATAGCCCCGCATGGCGGCCACACGACCTAATGATTTTGCTTGCATTATACTGTCTGCTCTCCCATCGCATCCATATAATCTCTAAGAAATTAAATCACTTCTTTTCCATCTACTTGTCTATATGTGGAATACATTTCGTCATATTTCGTGTATTCCTTTCATGGTGTAACAAAAATTTCCCTGTAGAGAAGTGTATGTACTTTGAAAGACACACTTCTTCAGGTATAAAATCGAACCCTTTCTCTCCCCCTTCCCTCTCAAACACTAGCGAAGATTCGTTTATCTTATTTAGTAGCATTCATTCATTTTTGTAGAAATTATTTTTTTATAATGCATAGTTTCTTACCAGTATAGAGGTGACGACAGATATAAAACTTTAACATTTTTTTATCATATGACTGATTTATTTATTTATTTGAATGAACAGATAAAAATTCCTTTGCACGAAAAAACATTTCGTGTTCCCGAATTTATTTATTTGTTTCGTATCCGCACACAGCTTGACAAATAAACATAATTCAAACAAGTACAAATGTAATAATGCAAGTACAATTTAAAATACATCGAATTATTTTGGAAAGTCTAATACAGTTCCTAAGAGAAAAAAAGTACTCACATTAAGTTTGAATTTCTGTCCTGTATTTAGCATGAATATACGATTCTTAAATAGAACAGCAAGCCAAATCCTTCTCCATACATGGCTGTGCTGTAAAGGAGGTGTTTCAAATGTCTTTCCTAATATTTCATGGTAGCAGCTTCGGATGACGCAGTCGTTTTCCTTATAACGATTCGACTTGAAAATGGCGTAAAGTGGACTGCAGAAAACCCAGTGCAAACTAGTGGCCAAAATTGTGGAAACTTTTAGGAAATTATGTATTTCTGAGGTTTGATGGTTCACAACATCAGTCTTTTTTATAATAGTATCATGAAATTATACATCATTAGAAAGACAATTTAATGTAGAATGTAAAGCAACAAACTGTGTTGAATTAGTTTTATTCTATCAACGTTATAGCCAAATAACCAGAAAAAGAAAACTCAATTACATTATGTAACAAGTAGTGGATTTCGTTAATTCAAAACTGAACAATGAGACTGATTGTTCTGAGAGCCATTCAAGTGTTATTATGACACAGTATGGAACCAATAACGTATTAGTACGAGTGAGCTCTCACTTCCAAATGTCAGGGCTAATTATACAAAATGTTTTACATGCGATTCTGTGTTTCATAAAGGTTACCAACCATTGGTTGGTAGCAGGAGCACTAACGGTTAGTGCGTACAATTAATAATTGTGCCCCGACATATGGGAGTAGATCACAACAACACAAAAGGATTCCGGTAATGCATAGAAAAAGCCATCCCCAATAATATGCAATCAATTACTAATACAACAGGATGAACGTTTAGTAAATAGTACGATCACTAAGCAAGTAACAGGAAACGAGACGAAATTTCATAGTATGTAATATAAAAGTCCTTAACAAAGAGAGCATAAATACATTGAATCTGAAAAATTAATGATAAATAACAAATTAATATAATGTGAGGACTCCTATTCAGCTGCGTGAGTGTCATCAAGTTGGCTGCTGGTTTTTTCACGGATTTTTCTATTCCTTAATAACTTAGTAAGCTGTGTAAAACTTAGTAAGATGACAAACAGAATGAAAAGAGTTGATTGGTCACCTGAAAAGCGATGTAAAATACTAAATACTTAACTCTGCGTGAAGAAGGCTATTCGTATGAGGAAATAATAAAAAAGTAGTTAAAAATCTAACCATAGAAGGTATTTCTAGACTATGCAAGAGGTATCAGCAGTCAACTGAGACCAAACTGGTAATGGTAGCAAAAAGTGCACAACATCATGTGGTGATAGAAGAATTAAAAGACTGCGTGTAAGTGACAGAAGAAAATCATCTAAGACAATTAAAAATGCATTGTCTCAATGTGGTTTGAAGATGAGTGCAGTACTATTAAACGCTGACTCAAAGATTTTGGTTTAAATTTTGAATTCTAAGGAAAAATCCCTTTCTATCTCCCAAACAAAGAAGGAAGAGATTAAAATGACCTAAAACCCATATTAATTGGTCTGAGGAATAATGGGACAAAGTCATCTGGAGTAATGAGACCATGATATCCATATTTGGTAGTGACGGCATGAAGTATATAAGAAGAAGAAATGGATATTTGCTGCCTGAATGAATTACAGCAACCATGAAGCATCTAGTTAGTGTTATGATCTGGGTTTGTATGACAGCAAAATGTGTGAGCGGAATTTGTGTGATTAATGGTACTTTAAATGGCAAAACATGCATCATTGATGTATTTGAGCCAAAACTAAAGCTTTCGGCTCCTAACCTTTTCCAGAAGCGATTGCCTCTGATCATTCGTTCGAACGGGGTCCGGGTTCGAATCCCGGTGAGACATGGATGTTGTGTTTGTCTTACGGCACTGGCTCTCTCCCTTCCCTGGAACCAGTGACCCTAAATTAGGGACGGGCGACTGCTTATAGCCCATTGAGGTGCTCACGGTGGTTAAACCACGAACCTAAAAAAAAAAAAACCTTTTCCAGGATAATGAAGCCTATATACACTGAAGAGCAATTGAAATAGAGACAGCTGGCGTTATGCAAATATGGCGCTGTGGGCGGCCCTGTAAACGGAAACGACATGACGTATGCAGCAATCCGACAATATAAGGAGTGATGCGACGGGAATCAGTAAGAGTCGGACGCAGTATGGGTAAGACGAAGGCTCTAAGCGCATTTGATCGTAGGCAAATTGTCGGGGCCCAACAAGTGGGTCACTCCATCTTGGAAGTCGTGCAGGCACTGGGATTTTCACGAGCCACTGTGTCACGGGTGCACCGTGAGTACATCGAATCCGGTGAAACCATCCCTGCAAGGGCCAACTGCTGTGAACAACAGAGGGTGGATGAGCGGGGTCATCGTCGGCTAGCTTGCATTGTAACAGCTGATAGACGGGCCACAGTGCAAGAAATCAATCGGCAATTTAACGCTGGTGCACAAAAATCGTGTAAGCATCCACACCATCCAGAACCATCTCTTTGGTATGGGGTACAGAAGCCATCGTCCCACGAGAGTACCACTGCTGACCGCACATCACAGGGTGCAAAGATTAGCATGGGCGCGGGAACATCGCCACTGGACCCTAGCATGTGGGAAAATGTTGCCTGAACTGATGAGTGGAGATTCACGTTGGTACATGCGGATGGCTGGATACGAGTACGGCGCAAACCACATGAAGCGATGGATCCTTCTTGCCAGCGGGGTACTCTTCAAGCTGGTGGGGGTGGCATTCTCGCATGGGGACTATTTACGTGGAATGAAATGGGACCCCTGGTACGTGTGACATCGACCATCACAGGTCAACGTTGCCCGAATATCCTGGACGAGCATTTGCTCCCGTTTGTGCGTCTTCAACATCCCACTGGGGACCTCATCCTGTAACAAGACAATGCACCGTGCCATCGCTCCCGAATTGTATCCGAATGGTTGGATGAACACTCCACCGACGTGACCTCGCTTCCTTGGCCAGCTAGGTCACCTGACTTCAATCTCATCGAGCACATCTGGGATGCCATCGAGAGAGATGTTCGAGGCTCTGACCCACCTCCATGAAATCTTAGTGAACTGTGGGAGCTTGTTCAGGGGTCGTGGATCCGTATGGCTTCCCAACGCTTCCAGTGTCTTGTCCAGTCCATGCCGAGACGAATCGCCGCCATCATCAGGGCGAAAGGTGGTGCTGCACGTTACTAGACAGGTATCTCTAATTCAATTGCTCTTCAGTGTATTTCAACTGGGTTCAGCTCCTTGACATGTTGTTGCTGTGTGCAAAAAGTGGTTTCATGAAAATCATATTACACTACCAGAATGGCTAGGTAAATACCCTGACCTGAATCCAATAGAAAATCTGTGGAGTAAGTTAAAGAAACTTGTTAGTCAGAAGCAACCGAGGAATAAACCACAATTGATAGAAGCAATCATACAATCCTCGTTAGGGATCACAGACATCTCGTAAATTACGGGATCGTCCCGTTTTTGGCTAATGCGTCCCGTTGTCCAGAGAAAACTCTTCGGGACAGCTTTCTGTCCTGCACTTTAGAGTTCAAGACTGAAAAACAAAATCGATGAGTTACAATTTTTATTCTTTTACAAACATATGTTTTAACCTGCACGCTAAGCTTCCCCCAAGCTGACTGTTATCTCACGTGACGCTATCTCCCGCGTCTAACTCTGTGGTCAATGCTCTCATTACGTAGGCAAGCACAGCAGTGGCAGATTGATATCAGAGGATAGGGCACGTGACCTCGACACCTGGTGGATGCAGTCAGTAATCCAATCTCATAAAATTGATTTCTACAACACATGTGTGTCATATATAAAAGAAGGTCACAGTATAGGCTAAAATTAGACAGTATGTCTTGGGTGAAACTGAGAACAGGGAAAACTTTTTCAAACAGTCCAAACTATTAATCAGACCGCTGCCATATCAAACATTGTTGAATGTAATTTGTTTGATGAAGTAATGGTAGTGAAAACAGCTCTGAAGTCCAAATAATATTGTGAAGTGAAGGACATGTTGAAATCTAAACAGTTAGATTAAGTCTGGATGTATGTCTTAAAAAATGTTGAAGGAGAACTATCAAATTTAAAGAAAGTAGTGGAGTTCGTTATGTGTATCCCTGGAACAAATGCGTGTGTCGAAAGATTATTTTCTCGCATGAACGCACTGTGGACTGATGAGAAAAACAAATTGTCTGTAAAAACTGTAAAATCATTCTTCAATGAGGATTGTGTATCTTTTCATGACATGATTCTTAAAAAAAAACAATTGTTGAGTGAAATTCATTCTTCAGAAAAGTATTGCAAGAGGGAGCAAGACTCACTGATTAAAAAGAATATTGATTAATAAGAATAGTTAGAATCATTTGGTAAGACTGGCATATATGATGGATGCGCATAATGAACTTTCACCCTCAGTAGTAAGTGTCCCGTATTTTTTTCCAATGAATCTGGGATCCCTAATCTTGGAATCACACCAGATTAACTAAAACGCTTTGTCCACTCCATGGGACGTCGTTGTAAGGCTGTAATTGCGTCAAACAAACTCCCGACTATAAGTGCTATATCAGAAACAGTGAAAAGTTCTACGATACACTTTATGATGGTTTTCTGGGTATCACTACTTTTAAAACGCAATTGTTTTTAATCCAGTGTGCTGAATTATATTTTGCATTAAATTATCTTTCCAGTGATATATACACTGCTGGCCACCCAAAATGCAACACCAAGAAGGACACGAGATAGAAAAGCCAGATTTACTGGACACATAACAACAGATACAAAGATGAAACGATTGAGCTTACAGGCCCGTGCGACTTGCGGAACACGCAGACATCAATAGTTCGTGTGGCCCCCATGGCTGGCAATAACGGCCGCTACACGCCGCGGCATCGAACGAAAGAGACTTTGGATGTGGGCTTGGGGTATGTCGGTCCAGGCTGCTTCCAAACGTTGCCGCAGTTCATCAGGCGTAGTCGCGGGTGATGCTTGCCGAGCCTATCGGTTGCCGATCAGCGACCAGACGTGTTCGATGGGCGACATATCGGGATAACAGGTGGGCCACGGCATCAGTGACACCTGGTGGCCGTGAAGAATTGTTGCAAGATGCGTGCCACGTGCGGGCGCGCATTGTCCTGTTGAAATGCGGCCGCTGGCAGGTCCTGCAGGTAAGGGAGGACTACAGGCTCCAAAACGTCGGAGATGTAGCGGTGGCTGTTGAGTGTACCGGCGATGCGTACCAGAGAGCTGCGGGTATCATATCCAATTGCGCCCCAAACCATAACGCCGGGCGACGGACCGGTATGGCGATGCATAATGCAGGCGTAATACAGTCTCTCGCCGCGGTGCCGCCACACGCGGATCTGACCATCGTGGTGCTGCAGATAGAAGCGGGATTCGTCGGAGACAGCAATGTCGGGCCATTCCGTAGTCCAGGTGCGGCATTCAACGGCCCACTGCCGCCGCACTCGCCGGTGGTGTAACGTCAATGGTAATCGGAGCAATGGGCGCGGTGCGACAATTCCACGCTCCTGCAGACGACGTCGAAGGGTACGTGCTGATACAGGTTGTTGCGCAACATACCCTAATTCCGGCGTTAACGTTCGTGATGTGGCGGTGCAAGCCGTCAACGCCCGCCGCACAACATGCAGGTCCTCTCGTTCGGTGGTGTGCCGCGGCTGCGGCAATCCCTTACGTCGGTCCGTCCGTCCCTCCTGCACCCACCGAATCCATATTCTCCTCACTGTGGCTGGATGTCGTCCCACACGGGCGCCGATGTCTCGGTACGATAAACCGCTGTCGCGATAAGCCACTATTCGTCCTCTGTCGAACCCCAAAACGTGCTGGAATGACTGCCGTATTCTGCGACGAGGCATCAGGTAGCTTCCCACGCACAGGTCAGGCAGCACAACACACTTCCACTACTTACACCCCGCCTTCTGTGTACCCTTCTTATAGTGCTTCTCGGTGGCGTGCCGGGCGCACATGATTTGTATATGCCCTGCAATGCTAATCATTTGCATGTCCTCTCGCGGGCGACGCATGCTGCGAATTTCAGGCCAATCGGATGCTTCTTTCTTGGTGTTGCATTTTGGGTGGCCAGCAGTGTACATTTTTGGCATTATTCTAAAAGAAACTGATGTTAAGAGACATCAAACCTCAAAAATACACATTTTCCAAAAGGTTTCCACAATTTTGGCCGCTGATGTGTTTTCAATAGAACGTTTGTAATTCTATTGAGCCCTTGGTTGCTGATGTATTGATATTACTAAAATTGACAAATCTGTTTAATTAAATATTATACTTCAGTTTGTATTTAACATTCGTTTGGCAAAATCGTAAAGCTTACATGATATTTGTCCGTCATATTTTCTTTGTCGTTTAGATTTGTTAAGAACACGGTTACTTGCTTGATTTCAAACATATGCTATAAAATTACGCCGCTGAATGTGTGGCATGACAGTAAATCTCCCTTGACATCAGTATGATTTCATTGCTACTCGAAATTACAGTTAAATAATGGATTTCAAAGTAATTTCATTGATTAACTATAATTTTCGAACCTGCAAATTAAGTCTAAAGAACGACTGCTTTATCCTAGTACGCTGCTCTCCATTAAATTATTTTGTTGGTTTTACAATCGACATTCCTATTTATTGAGTTTTTCCACAATTTGGTAAATATAGGTACATGTTTTATTATTTTTGTAAAACACGCTTGTTTCGTGCTAAAAACACTTAGTGCTTATTAGGTAAAAGGGGAATCAACTTAGTAAAGATTATATATATATATATATATATATATCTATAAACTGTATTAATTATCATTGGACAGTGAACATTTACATGGGTTCGAAATATTTTAGTACCCAACAGAGGCTTTACCGATTTCATTGTATGCGTTATTCCACGTAACCAGTTTTTTTAGACTAACAATACTCTGCCATGATCATGAGTAGAATACTGGATTACACCATACAATACAAATTTTGAAGATGAAAATCCGTTTTTTTTGGTGTAAATATGACAAGGATGGTAAGTCAGATAATATGCCCCTCCGGACTATCACTGGATAGGATTCTTAACCTTCAGATTCGCTAAACATGAATGCAGGTTGCTTCGACTAGCGAATCCTGTGATGGTTGTATTCATATTAATCGGAAACTTGAAATTTGGTCCTTCTGGGTGGTGTAGTGGTTAGCATACCCGGACGCTATCTGGGAGATGCAGGTTCAATTCCCGCTCCAGGACGACGAAATTTAAGTTTTCGGTTATTATTTGATTTACCATCCTTGTAATATTTACACCAAGAAACGGATTCTCATCTTCAAAATTTGTACTCTGCCATCATGTTGGTATTTCGCTGTTCAGGGATTTTCTTTCTATCTTCTCTGCCACTTGGTGTTATGCTTCAGCATATTTCTAGCTCACATATTCTAAATTTTCTAGAAGAAAGTAAATGTTATATGACTAAACATAATCATAAAGCGGCGTTAAATCCTATTTATTTAATTTATCAAAGTTCGTTAATACACCTTTTGCAAAAAAAAAAAAAAAAAAAAAAAAGACGAGGCACCCCGAGAAAGTCGTTTGATCCTGATGAAACTCTGCATACAAATACCTCAGGGCAGAATATGCATATGATTATAAAATAACGACCAATGCCCCGCCACAGCTCATGGGAACCACGTATCGAGGAGGGTATATCAAGTGCAAGCTCGCACGCAGGGACAATCGTGACAGCGGATTGCGGTTGCATTAACCTCCACGTCCTGTGAGGATGCCTCGACGTCGAATCTGTGCACAATACGAGCAGTTGAGTTAGTTTGAGAGAGGAAGTAAAATTGGGCTGAGAGAGGCCTGTTGGTCAAGTCGCTGTATCGCCAGGCTTTTGGGTCAGACGATGCAGCAATCGGACGATGTTGGCGCGAATGGGAGAGCATGGCACATTCCAGTGGCACGCGGGCAGTGAACGGCGGAGAGCAACGACAGAACGCGAGGGTCGAGCGATTGTGAGAGCCGCACGAGCAGAGCTGAATTCGTCGCTCTCAATCATACGTGGCCTTGTTGTGTCGTCTATAGGTACAGAAGTGGGCATCCGGGCAGTTGCCAGACGACTAGCGACACGGGGATTACATTCGAAGTGGCCACTCCGCCTCCTACTACTGACCATCGAGCATCGCCGGCACCGGTTGCAGTGGTGTGGGCCCGATCAACGTGGGATAATGTGCAGTAGCGTCGTGTTGTCTTCAGTGATGAGTCATGGTTTGCACATGGCGCCGGTAACCAGCGCATACGTGTCTGGCGACGAGCCAACCAGCCAACGCACGGATGCTGCCTTTACAGTTGAACAACACACGGCCCGCACACTGGGAAGCCAATTCCAACGATAGCCGGACACCCTTGATAGTCCTCTGTACCTCCCTCACGGCTCAGCGGTACGTTGACGACATTATACGACCTTTTGTGTTACCATCGCAGCATCACCGAGCAATTTTTCAACAGGATAATGTCCAGCCACACTCGGCAAGGCTCTCCCAGGATTGCCTTCGTAATGGTGATACTCTTCCATGGCCAGCCCGATCACCTGACATCTCACCGATCATGTTGGCATGTTGGGACGCCACCTACATGCCAACATGATCATAGGTGGCATGTTGGGACGCCACCTATGCCTATCCCGGAATGCCAATGAACTGGCCTGCAATTTGGATACCCCTTGGCATGCTATACCTCAGGACAATATCCGTGAACTGCATGCGTCCCTGCCCCGCCGGGTAACCGCTTGTATCCGATCCAGAGGTGGCGCTACATCCTACTGACTTGTTCCACTCGTGCACCTGTTTTAACCAAATAAATAGCCCAAAATTGTAATAATTTCCTTTCCTATACATATATACATTGCACACATCAATTTTCATCCCAATTGGATGATTTCTTTCGAGACTTTTTTTTTTTTTGCAAAGATTGTGCTTTCATAAGGACATATTTCTTATTTCCTAAGTTGCGAGCATCAACTTTGAAGCCAATCCTGCCTTCTCCATTTTTTCATCGCTTCTTCGAACAGTTAGTCTGGCATCAATTATTTTTCATTTGGATCAAACGAAAATATTTTCCTGAAACTTTGCATCGCATGAATTTGAACTGGTCTCGTAGATACTTAAAAATTCACCGTATTTAGACTTTTTAAGTACGTTTATTTTTTCAAATTTCATATGAAGTGGAGACGTACTGAACGTTTGCCTGGATAGGAAGGGAGAAATTCATTAAATAGCATTGTTTTGGTTTTGCCATTTACGATACAAAGTATACTGTGTGTTGCACTGTAGATCTTACAATTTACTGGGGAAAGCGTAAGAACAAAAATTGCATGTACAGTTTTACTCTTTTCCATACAAACTAAAGCACTGCAGGGAATGACGCTGCTTAGATATTTTCTATATTTATTCACTTTTGGAAATTTCTCTGATTGCTATCATATTTAAAACATTTAGAAACTGTATGCGCGAACTTTGTAAGAAAAAAGAAACGCAATATAATTTTCGCATATTTTATTCTAAACACAAGAGAAGTTATGCTGTTTTGAATAAAACATGGAGGTGATGAGAAAAGGAAAGTAATTCTTGAAACGGAACTAATAAAATAATAGCACATCTAAAGTCATTATAGGCTTATATTCTCAAATTTGGATAAGAGAGGAGAGAATCACAAACGCTCTGCTACTTTTCGTAACTTCCATTAAGTTTGCTGTCGCGTTTTTCATGAGCTTATCAATTGACAATGGTTTTCTGCAGGACACATTTCCTAGCAACAAATTGAAATTTTATCTAATGTAAGAATTTCTTGTTTTGCTGCACTGATGACCGGATAGATGTTATATGAATGATTCTTTAAACAGCGGCTCCCCAGCATTAATAAAAGGACGTCCCTGTCGAATACTCCCCCCAGGCATGCGAGAGCTCATGCAGCCTTTGTTCCTGAGCACTTCTTCTGAAAACGTGGAGAAGCTTCAATCGATCGTCTCGTAGAGGTTTATACATTGGTCCCTGACTTTTCCAAATAAGCTTCAATATAGGAAAGACATCCACGAGAGATTCCTTTCCGAAAGAAAGGATGCCAAGAGGCAAGAAAAAGAAAAAGAACTACGCACTTTTGTGCTTCCTCTAACAAGTAACCGATTTCTAAGAAAAGAAAAGATTTTCAGTGGGTTGAAACTTCAGTTCTAATTAAAGCAGTTTAGAGCTTTAATTCTTACTACGTCAACAACACAAATTGATATTCAGCATTGATTACGAGTTTCTGAAATTGGTACTGTTCGCTTTCATCAGCGTATAATACTGGAAGAAATTTCATCTTCAGACTTATGGAAATGCTTTTGAATCTGGAACAAATATCATGCAACCATCCCAAAATATTTGCATCTACTCTTTATCTTTCCAATGAAGCAATCGTTCTGCATTGGTATATTGTCCGCAGTTATTCTTAAGTCAACATTCATTACATTCGACTCCAGAAGGGTATCACAGTGATATTCAAGCAAACACATTCGACTCCTCTTCCTTGGCATTCAGTGAATGTGTTAGATGAAACGTGTTATTGCCTTGTATCAGGAAGGCATCAAATAGTACACTCAAAATTGCAGCGTTCACATGACTTCAGCGACTCAGATGAAATGGTTCAGTGCTTTGAGTAGTTTGGGAAAGTAAAATTTCACAAACTTTGAAAGCACTATCTTAAATGAATATAAGCTACTGTTTGTGAAACTTGCAGCACCAAGAAAGAATCGCGCTATTCAAATGAAATTCATATCACAGATTCCTCATGTTATAGGAAATAACTGATTACATTTGTAGAGCTATACAAGACTTTTTGCTTCAAAACTCAGTTTCATGTGAAACCACCTTGTAACGTATACTCTAGATTCACTTTCCTTTTGATTTTTACTATCTCTGGTTATTTTATTTTACTATGTAAATTATCTTCTTACTGAACGAGATGTTATTTCTCCCGCTGAATGAGATCTGGCAATGAGTGTAAGTCATGACGTGGTGGTAGCCAGTATAAATAGGCGCGTTCAACGATACCGAGGAGAGCTTTTTGTTGATGTGCGTAGAGAGAGCTGTTGTTGTACGAAGTGAGCTGTTGTTGTACGAAGTGAGCTGTTGTTTATGTGTCAGAGAGCTGTTGTTGTATAGATAGAGCGGTTGTTTATGTGCGTGAGAGCTTTGTTTCGTGTGTAAAGAGATCTTCGTTTATGTGAGAGCCAGAAGTTTAAAAAATAAAAGATTGTCTTAGTAAGTACGTCTTTCTCAGTTCATAGTTTTGTCAGATCTCTGTCTGGCTGTTAGGTTAATTTCATTAGTTGATTATTATTAACAACCAGCATAAGACTTTATTCATCTTAATTACTACTACAACATTACTAGCAGTTAAAAGCTTGTTCATTATTATTACTACACTACTAGCAGGAAAGTTTATTCATGATATAATTAACAAACAACAAGCATTAGAAGAAGCATTAGCTTAGAAGAAGCATATATTCATTATAATTCAGTAGCAGAAGCGATATATTCATTATAACCTCTAGCAACAATAACAACCTCTACACGTTTTGACATTGAATGGAAGAGGTTTTTGATATCGTCCTGGGGAATAAACTGCAAGGATGCTTCTATGCGAGGCCAGAGTTCATTTGTGCTGACTGGCGGAGGCACTTGACGAGTTAGTCGCTTAGCTACCATGTCCCAGACATGCTCGATAGGGGACATATCCGACGAACGTGCAAGTCAGGGAAGAAGCAGTATCTTCCGTGCATGGAAGAGGACTTGGGCTTTCCAGGCCACATATGGTAGAGCATTGTCGTGCTGAAATACAGCGCCAGGACAACTCTAAAGGAAGGGTATCATCTCTGCCTCCAAAACATTTCTTAGGTATCGTTGGATGTTGAAAGGTCACTCAATTCATATCAGACGAGGTGGCAAATTGAACCCAATGGCACCCCAAGTCATGACGCTAGGCGTTGGATCGGTATGGCGCTGCAAAAAGCACGCTGCGATGTGCCGTTCTCCACGAGGCGCATTGCATCGACTCAATGTCGGCTTTTCACTGATTGCAACATCTTGTTTGAGCCAGCTCTTTATACTCAAGACCGGACAGTTCAGAGGGCGCTGCTCCAAACCCGCAAGCGCATTTTCATTGACATTTTAATCATTTGCATGTCCTAACCGTTTGTACATATCCTGTAAGTTTCAAGCTAATGCCAGCTACCCTTCGTGGTGTTGCAACTTTCACAAACAGTAGTGTACGATAAAACACTGTGGGTACACCGTAGATAAGTGTAAATCAAAAAGCACAAGACTTTATGTGAAAAACCCCGGGTCTTTTATATATACCAGTATGTTTATACAATATTTTCCAAACTTTCATACGCCAACGGGCTGCTTTTTCAAGGCTCTAGAACAATTCGGACTTAAATTACTACAATCCAAAAACACAAGACTTTAAGTCTGAATTGTTCTAGGTCCTTGAAAAAGCCGTCCGTTGGCATATAAAAGCTTGGAAAATATTGCATAAACACACCGGCATATACACTATCTACCAACAAGTAATTGGACACCCCTACAATCGACGATATCTGCGGTCCTGATACACGTCACGGCCGCCGCCGTTAAACGTCGTGTGGGAAACAACAACGCAACCAGTCGCATGCAAGATGCCACGCAGTTCGGAGCTCTCTGATTTCGAGAAAGGTGTAGTCGTCGGTTATCACAGAAATGACAGATCCATACGTGACATATCCAGCGAGTTGAAGCACCCAAAATCGACAGTGGCCTACGTGATTGGAAAGTGGAAGTATAGAGGTGACTGTCAGACCGTGCCCCGACCCGGCAGACCCCCAAAACTGGGAGTTAGAGAGCTACGGGTGCTGGCCAGAAAAATTCGAAAGAACCGCACCAAATCGATGGGCCACATCCGCGAGGAGTTTCAACAGGCATCCGGAAGTGTTCTTTCGATGAATACCATTCGTAAGGAAGCCCATCTGCTCGGTTATCATGGACGTGATGCGGCCCACAAGCCTTTGATCACCAAGTCCAATAGCGCTGCTCGGCTAACGTGGTGCAAAGAACGTCGACAGTGGACCGTTGAACAGTGGAAACAGGTTCTCTGGAGCGACGAATCATGGTTCACCCTCTACGGTTTGGGTGGCCGGGTCTGGGTTTGGCGTCTGCCTGGAGAACGCATCCTGCCGGAATGTATTGTGCCAACTGTAAAGTTCGGCGGTGGTGGAATTATGCTATGGGGGTGTTTCTCCTGGCATGGCACGGGACCCTTGGCCGCAATTCCTGGTAGACTCAACGCCAAGACCTACTGCACCATTTTGGATGACCATGCGCTTCCTACGTTGTGGCAGTTTTACGCGGTGGACCCATGTTACTTTCAGGATGACAATGTCACCTGTCATGTTGCGAGGTCCACCCTGGCTTGGTATGGTGACAATGGGGTTAATCGAATGGACTGGCCTGCCCAGAGCCCGGACCTTAACCCTATCGAGCCGCTCTGGGACGAGTTGGAGAGTCGACTTAAGGGGTGCCCCCACCGTCCGAAATCGGGGAAGGAACTGACCTGTCTTCTCCAAGCCGAGTGGAAGAATATACCGCTAGCCGTCGTACAACGCCTGGTTGTGAGTATGCCACTGAGGGTCGCAGCTGTAATCGCCGCTCGTGGAGGCTTCACCAACTATTGAAGGTGAATAAACGTCGTTTTCCTTTGTTATCACAGGTGTCCAATTACTTGTTGGTAGATAGTGTATAAAAGACCACGAGTTTTTCACATAGTCTTGTGCTTTTTGGCTTATTGTAGTGTACGATATTCGAAGCGCACAAGAAACCAAAATGAAATAATAAACTCGATTGCATATAGTATTAAAAAGAGCGCTAGATATAATGATCAGAACTAACTCAGAATGTGTTCTGCTACGCCTAATGATCAAAAGTGTTCCATAAATATTGGGCCAGCAATGCTTCCCTTTCCAGTAATAGCACTGGGAGGGCGAGGGGTAGAGGTTAACAACCACTACCCCTCGCCCTCCCAGTGAGGGTCACTGGGAGGGCGAGGGGTAGTGGTTGAGGGTCACTGGTTCCAGAAAAGGCAGAGAGCCAGGGCCAAAAGTCAAACATAGCACCCATTCCTAACGGGATTTGAACCCAGGCCCAACTTGGACAAATGGTCAGAAGCCAGCCACCGGACCACTGCGCCACCGGTGCCGCATAGCGCATTTTGATTAAGGAAGCTTATGAAATTAATTTGTTCTTGTTCAGTTTTTGATTAAGGAAGCTTATGAAATTAATTAGTTCTTGTTCAGTTTTTGTTTAAGGAAGCTTATGAAACACGTTCGAAAAGATTCCGGAGTGTTCTGAATTCTTTAACAGGTATTCATGATTTGTTCACGAAGATCTTTTGTAGAGTCACCGGGGTAGCGTAAACATCAGTGTCGACGATTCCCTATAAGAAAAAATTCAGCGGACTGAAGTTTGGAGAGCGTGCACGCCATGCATTTTGCTTCTACCATCCAAAGGGCATTATACGTAAGATTGAGATGTTGTCGAACAGCGAGGCTAAAATATGCTGAAGCTCCATTAGGAATGACCCTCATGGGACGAGGTGTTGAAAAAGGAACGTCGTCCAGAAATGAATGGTGAGTTGGTGGAAGAAAGAAAAGAGCTAGACAGGTAGTCATCAACGTTGTCAGCCCAAACGCAACATGTAATATCTGTTGATGGATTATTGCATGACATTTTCGTTGCCCATTGGTGGGTGTTATAAAAATTTGCAATGTCATCTCTTGTGAAATGCAATTCATCGATAAAAAGCTAACAATGAAGAAAACTAGGTGCAGTACTTCAGTTCAGAAGCCCATTGAGAAAACACGACTCAGAATAAAATAGGTTCGTAAGAGAGCCTCTCCTTTCTGCCCGTAATATGAGTAGAGTTGCTCCTGATAACAAATGTTCCACACAATTCACGGTGAAACACTTACGCTACCGTTCTAGTGATAGTTCCGGGATCTTATGAAACATGTCTAGCTCTTGTTTCTCTAAAGCAGGTGTTCGCGTCTCGTCAGGCGCTTTGAAACTTTAGTAATAGGCGAATAGAATTCTGTCTCTTGTAGGCGCCGATGAATGGCTGCAAAAGTATCCTCAGCTCGCCACAGTTGTTCGAGAAAAGCTATCCCGTAGATCTGCTGAGCTCCAATGCGGTTTCCGTTCATTCGTCTATAAAGGAAGTGTATGCCTTCCATTTCAGCGTTGGAGAACTGATTATTCATGGTCAAAGTCACAAATAATATGTTGTTTAGCAATAACAAGACTATTGATTCACTTACACGTAATTTCCAAGCAACTGATTGGCAGACCAATTTCCCACTCATTTTATATAGAGTATATACCTCACCAATTTTGTATACCTCACCCAGGAGTCGTGGCATTTTGCACAATATTTGCGTACATGTACTATGACTCCAGACATTGGCATAATGAAAATGTATCTACCAGCATACATTTTTGCAAGCTTCCTTACTTGCACTTATAAAACGGGCTATGCTGCCCCATTGATCTTGTGGTCAGAAGCGGTGGCCTGTGGATAACCGTCCGAATTGGGCCCGGGTTTAAGTTGCGAATGAAGAATGGGTGGGGTACTTGTCCTCGATTATGGATTTTTCCCTTCCCTAGGGCTAATGACCCAAACTTAAGGGCAGGAGACTGCCTACAGCAGTAGATGCTCATGGTTGTCGTTAAACTCAGAAACAAAAGAAAAGAGAAAGAAAGAAAGAAAGAAAACAAATGTGCTATTACACGGAAGGGAAGCGTTTCGGGCTTAGTGTTCACAGGACCGTTTTTCATCACAATGTGAAGTGGAACATGTTTCCGAAATTTCACTACATTCATTTTGACACACTGTATACAACGCACATTCAACAATTAAATGATGAGCAGAACATGATATATAACTCCTAAGTATAAGGAAATGAGCCAAAAAAGTTTAATTTTTAAAATAAGCATAAGTTCTATAAATGAATCAAGCGAGAGATTTTCTCGTTCTTAACACACCCCGATTAGCCATTACATTATGATCACCCCCAGCCTAGAGAAATGGGCGCGCTTGGAGACCGAACGGTGGCGCAAATGAAGTTCACAGAGCAGTATATATACAACCCGAAGAACGCCTTTCGGTTAGTAGAGTGTTCGAAGTAAGAATGGAAAAAGGACAAATTGTGATGAAACGGCGCCTCCGAACTACGATCTCGGAAACAACTCGGCTTGTGGGTTGTTCACGTGCTCCTGTAGTGAGTACGTATCAATGGTAGTGTACGATGACCAAACGACGAACCTTTAGTCCAGCCCTGTGTCGTCCGCAGCTCATTGATGCCAAAAGAGAGCGCAGACTGTCGCTCATTGTTCACAGCAACCGCAGAGCTACAGTGCGACAAATCACCCGCAGCTACAACAGCGGTAATCAGGGAAATGTGTCACAGCACACAGTTCGTCGCAGCCTTCTCCGCATGGACTTGCGTAGCCGAAGACTCAGCCGGGTCCTTATGCTCACTGCACGTCATCGCCAACAACGCATGAAATGGGCCCCAGATAATCGAGATTGGACCGTAGATGATTGGATGAAAGTGGTCTGGTCTGGAGAATCAAGATTCCTGGTATATCACGTAGACGGCCGAGCGCGTATACGCTGATTACCAACGGAGACTATGGCACCTGGATGCACTGTTGGGCGGAAACAGGCCGGCGGCAGTGTTATGCTGTGTGCGATGTTTTCTTGAGACACTTTAGGCTCCATTATCCCAATAGTACAATCCCTGACAGCTATATGAACGTCGTTGCGGACCAAATACACCCATTCATGGCAACTGTGTTCCCTACTAGTGATTACCATTACGAACAGAATAACGCGCCATGCCATACTGCCACAATCGTCAAGGAAAGGTTCTAGGAACATGCTGGTGGCTTTCTGTTAACGCCCTGGCCTACAAATTCACCTGATATGAACCCGATCAAACATTTGTGGTTCCACTTGGAAAAGCGGGTTCGTGATAAATCACTACCCCGAAATGTACCGGAACAGGAAGACCTGCTGTTGACATTATGACACCAGATACCCCAGGATACCTATCCCCACCTCATGGGATCGATGCCTCGCCAAGTGGCCGCTGTTTTGCAGGCTAAATGGAGTCCTACAGCTTATTAGGTAGGTGGTCAATGTGTAATTACTCATCGGTGTACTTCTTGTAAATTCATTTATTCATTCGCTCGTGCCAGTGAAACACATTCCTACGTATTAGTGACGGACCATTCGTTCACAACGAATGCTTTTACACCGTGAATGGTAAATGGTTCGCTCTCACCGCCGTGAATGATCAGTCAAACCTCCATTACTGTGACACACACTGAAGTCGCAGCGCATTTAACTTTCTTCCACTCGCATGAGTTCAGAAAAGGATTCTCAGTAAGAAAAGTAATGTCGAGAATTAATAAGTGTCAACCGTTATGTAAGTGATCAATCAGCAAGACGGTTTCACCGACATTAACTATCTGCCTTGTACGTACGTCGAACACCCTCTGCGGAACACAACGAAGAAACGGTTGATGCGGTATTCGTGATGACAGGTTTGTGACGGTGAAGGAAATTGCTGTGAACTTGGGCATAGGGCAAAGTGCAGTTGAGAAAATGATTGGCTGCTTGGGATATTGGGAAATTTGTGGCCCCTGGGTCCCACGTTTACTGACAGAAAACCACAAAGACCAGCGTAAAAACATCTTGTCACAGCTGCTGGAGGGTATCGAAGTGAAGGAGCCAATTTTTTCACAGTATTGTGACAGATTACGAATTTTGGTTCCACCATTTCGAAACTAAAACCAAACACCAGAGTATGGAATGGCATCATCTCCATTCACCAAGCAGGAAAACGCCAAAGACAGTTCTATCAGCTGCAAAGGTTATGGGAACCAGGGCTGTAGAATACAAGGGCTGGGTCATAGGCTTCGGACTCACGGATCCCTACGAACGCCAGTGTGTGACGTCAGTATGTTGGAACGGAGCTGACCGCTGCACTGGATGGCTGCAGTGAAGGAATGAAAGCTAACGAGCATTCCAGTGCCTTTTGCAAAGAAATGTAGCAAATGATTCATTCTACGTATTTAACAGACTTAAATAAAAAGTAAGAGGAAAGGCAAGTTTAAGTAATGACAAATGAAAGTTTTCATAACATTCACACAATACGTTTAAATTTTCAGGTCACAAGTTTTCCTGCCAGCATCTTGCTCCAGCATATGTGTACATTAAAATATATTTGATTTACGATATTACATAAATAGATCACCTGAAGTGAGCAGGTTTTTTTCCACGTTTCTTTTTCTGTTTAATTTCATAAATTTCGAAGAGTAATCTTAAAATTGCAAATGTTTTCGTATGCTTATTTTTCTTTTTTCCTTAAACTTTATTTGCGGTGTTTTCGTAGTGAGTCTTTGACGTCTTTCTGAATCAGTATTGTTTTTGTTTTGTTTTTTCACGTAAAGCAGTAATGTACTACTTTTAAGGTAACAACACAATGAAAGGTAACACAATGTCCGTATTCATTTGTATACTCTTGTTAAAAATCTATGAATTTTTTAATGAATATATATTTTTCTATAGTGGCCCCCACTTTGGTTGAACATCAGATGCTCTTGCATTCTGAATTACTGCTATATATGCACTTATATATTAAATTAATAATTTTTTACATACGGTGCATGGAATTTCTTATGAATTCAACGCCTACGTTTTTTAACATCTCATTAACTACACCCGCGCTTTAAAGTTTCTCTTTATGCACTGAAGTAACTGACACTGAATGCCAGGTAAACAAGTAAATTGTTGGGCATGTAGTCAGTCAGTTATTTGCCCTACAGTTTTTTTTTGTTTCTCTTCGCTCCCAGAGGCAAAAGTATGAGTATTTTTCACCAAGGAAAATAAATTGAGAACCCCCCCCCAAACGGAGCTGCAAATTTTCGTTCCATAAAATACAATATTTATTTCCCTATAGGGGAAAAGTGGCATTTTAATAATTTAATAAAAAAAGATCCTCAGAATTTCAATTAAAAGGCTTCGAAGAAAATTTAAATGAACGAGAAGCATCCCTTTCGTATCGGTAGTTCTTTCAAAAGAAAGACGTAGCTGCATTGCGTTCCCATAATTTTATTTTGGTTATTTACCATCATATATTTAGAAACATGTGAAATAGGAAATCTGTTTTTAAAATCACGCACAGTTAAAAAGTTAACTTACCAAACGAACGAAAACAAAAAATCCTGTTCTGTTCAGGCATCCGACCACACTTTAATTCCGAGAGCTTTGGGCGCAACTACTGGACAGCAACCACTTTTTCATCTTCTTCTCAGATTTTCTTTTCTGAAGTGATGCTTTTCGATTGAGATATCGTAGCCTGGTGAATGTTCTTACACGAGAACAAATTCTGATTGCCTCTTTAGAAACTTGTGGGTATCTTTCTTCGAATATTCTCTTTAACTCTTGGGTAACCTGTTTTCCTTTGTGAGCCCCTTCTTTTCCGTGAATCGCAATAAATATGGTTTCGAATTCTTCAATTGTTTTGAGTCAATCTGCTGTTGGTATAGTTAACCCTCCCTGTGAAATTAAATTGATCCAAACGGAGGAATCGAAATCATCACCTACTTTATGTGAAACAGTGCCCAGAGAAGGATCTTTTTCTCGAACTCGATAGGCAATGTATCCGGCCACATATTTGAGGGCTTCGTGTTCTGTGAAAGACATAAGGCAAGAACTTGAGCTGTTTTCATCAACTTTCCACGACATTGGCACAGGTTCATTACATAAATTTTTACACATCAGATCATCGGTCATATCATTGCAAGACAATTTAACAATTTCTTGGATATCTTTCTCTACGAAAGCGCTCTTAAGTAAATCTGCAGTCAGATAGCAATCAACTGAAGCAGGTGTTTCACAGGTGTTGAGTTTGTCTGAAAGACCTGGTAATTTATTTTGCCAAAAGTAATTGTTTCAAACGACTGATCACTTCAACTGGAGAAGGATGGTCATAAAAATTTCCGATTCCTCTTATTTGACTAAATAAACTTTCAAGGCCATCTTGAGTCAAACGGGATGCCATAATGTAGGTTACTCCAATAGATTTCAAATCCGTGTGCAGTCCGAGAAGTGATGATATCGAAACCAGTATACCCTTTTGAAATGGCAATATGTTCTTCTTTCCAAACACTCTCATTCCAGATATCGCGTTACTCATAAGTGATAATATTTTTTTTGTCTCGTAACGTATGATTCGATCCCAAAGGCTGCTTGCAGTGGCTTATTACTGGGTGGGTGTGAACGACTACTGTTCATGACATCAAAAAACGAGTCCACTAGTTCAAAAAACTCGAAGCTTTTTCATTGCCAGTCAGTAACTGAATTGCTTTTGCTGTTGTTGCGGAAAAAAGGGTTTTGGTAGGAACGACCTTTTGCCATTCGTTGCCTGTCACGTTTAAAAAACAGGGTTTTAATTTGCGACAAATTCTGAGCTCGCCGCTATCCTTTTCGAAAACGTCTTCTATAATTTGTGATGTTAGATGGGTACCATCTTCTAATAGTAGTCCATTATCCAAAAAATGATTTCTAAGGAGTTTTAAGTAATGTGGAAGATCAGCGAAAACCCAAATACGTTTTTCTTATTGATATGGATGAGGAAATGAGGATAATTCTAAGGAAATCTGAAGTTCTTTCCATAAAGTAGAACATCCTCCTAAATCAGAAACAATGGCTTTCACTTTTATGCCACTGTTTTCCACTGCCTTTATAACTGAAAAAAGTAATTCCTTAGTCATAGTCTTCTGGAAATCAAAAAACACTGGTTGTTTCCATGGAGACAGGATTCCTCTCGCCAACACAAACTGAACTCTAGAAAATGGACCTAAAATTTGATCTTCAGTGCCATCACAATTTGCTATCTATGTGCATTTCATCGAAACTTAAAATGCAAACTTTTTCGGCTTCGGTCATAGTTTCAGAGCCTTTTTCATCATAAGCAATAGCACATTGCGTAAAATTCCTGGTCTGCAAGAGAATTTTGCGCACCACCTTTTCAGCGTGCTCGCCCTTGGTAGTGGAATGCCTATTTTAGTTTTCCAAAAATCGTAACTCTTTCTAGAAAGTGCTCTAATTACAATCCCCCTGGAAATGTCTTCAGCTTTCCAAATAATTTTTCTTTTTCCTTCAACTATTGCTTGCAGTTGTGTCGCAGTTAATACACTTTTAATACGCGCTTCCATTTTTAACAGTTTTTTATTCTTTAAATCACCAATTTTCAGCTTTGTTTTCAAAACTCTGTTTTCACACAACAGTCGTTGCATTCGTAATTTTCTCTGTCGTCTTCCGTTAGCTTTCATTTTTAACTCCTTCGTTCTCTCCAGTTTTAAAAGGTGAATTTCTTTTTTAAGGGATGCAACATTTTCAAGCAGCAATCTATTTTCTTCCGTTATTTGATACAGGAAGAACAACTGATATCACCTGATGTTTCATCAAATTCATAACAGAGATCCTGCGTTTCTTGCACACAAACCTTTTTCGGACTTAAATTATCCATTCGACCGGAAGCTCTTTTTAAAGTGTCTCGTTTGCGCTTTCTGTTACATCGTGGAGTGCCACAGTGTCCGTTTGCTGACAGTTCGGCAGATTCAGGATAGGCACCGCGTTTTGTTTCAGTATTTTTTTCTCCGGGAGTCCAAGTAGGAGATCTTTTAAATCATCTTCGTAATCGGAAGAATGAAAATGTTCGCTGCAAACTCTAGCATTCCCTACATTCACAGAGTCTGACCTATAGAACTTGTTCAGCCATTCTTTCACAAATCTGGATTTTTCAAAGGAAATGCATGGTACACAATACACTGAGACTGACCTTTAGTTTTTTTGTAATGATTCTTACAAGTAGCCACAGCACAACTCGACATTGTTATTAGCATTTCAATGTAAAAGTAACTAAACGATTTCTCTAAGAGCAAATTTTAAGAGCTGAATACTTATCCACACAAAGCAAAGAAAAGAATACAGCGTAAGTAAAGAGACCCTTCACGGGAGCTTCACGTTTCCAACCAGAGTTCCAACACAGTGACGTCATAAAAAGGTCATCAGTCATCGCTGAGGGGATCCGTGGCGGCAAAATTTCTTCAAAGGAATCACCCAGCCCTGGGCGCAGATGAGTGCATTCTGGTTGATATTTCAGCGTCTGGGTATTATGCCCAAACATTAGAAAAGCCCTGCCGTGCATTGCGTGATAAAGGACCAGGAAAGAAAGCTATCCTCCAGCATGACAACGCTATGCCTCACTCTGCTCGTTTTACTTCGGAAAAAAATCCAGAAAGTTAGATGGGAACTTTTACCTTACACTGCTTACAGTCCAGATCTGGAACCCTCCGACTATCATCTTTTGGGATCTCAAAAGGACCTGATGCGCGGCCAACACTATCACAGCATGGAAGTAATACAGCAAACTCTACGTTGGTGTCTTCGCACAACTGGAGCGCAGTTCTTGCGCAAAGGTATCTTTAAACTGCCAAACCAATAGGGAAAATGTGTCCAAAGAAAAGGGGATTTTTCAGAAAAATAGATTAAGGTGTCATACTTATTTTTACAATCATTACAGCTCGCAATTTTTAAAACATTGTTGCTCATTAATTTCAGTATAGCCCTCGTAGATGATTTCTCATCTCTTTGTGATCTCTTTACCAACTGCTCTTACTCTCCTCTTGTCAGCTCAATCAATCCGGTTTAGAGAAAGAGGATGTTGATTTTTGCTTTCGAAATGATCTAACATTAGGAGCTGTCTCCTTGCAGCTCCGTTATGTGCACTCGATGTGCCTTTTGTCCAAAGACGCTGTTGTGTTCACAATAGGGAACCGCAAACTCCCGATGTACTCACGATACTTACCTTTATGAATAAATACAAAGAGCTGAGCCAGCGATAGTCTGATTGCTCAGATGAAAATCATATCAGACCGTGTGATGCGAAATAAACTTTCTTCGGTACTACGGCGCAAATGCTATGTCGCTGACACTTTTTATGGCTGGCGAGCCTTGCTTTCAACGACAAGCTGATTGCTGATGATACATCATGAAAAGCGAAGAGGGAAAAAATGGAAGCTTCCTACGTTCCCTCCCCATCTGAGTGATGGAGAATCCCATTATTGTGAGTCAGGTAAGCAACTAATATACGCCCTCTCACCGCAGTTGTTCGTGACTTCTACGCCACGATTAACTGCTTGATGTGCCCTCTTGCCGATATTATTTTGCTATTGTTAGATTTAAGCAAAGTTAAGCACTGGCTCCCTTGCATATTTTTCACCTTTTAGGCAGTGCAAAGAAGGTTGTGTTGTTCTACCTCAGGACTATATCAAGTACGAACTCCTTTTATTTCGACAGGCCATCAAAACGCTTTCATTTTCTTATTCCAAAAAGAGAACATCTTAGTTTGCATTACCGAGTATAATTTTAAAAACCCATTTTAGTTTTACTGGTATTATTAATTTTACTGACTTCTTATCAATTTGGATAATGCAATAAATACAGGTACACTCCGTTTAGCTAGGAGGCACATCCCTGTTAATAGAATCGTAGGAACGCTAATGAGTCTGGTCTGTACGAGGATATGATAGCATAGTATCTATGGAGATGCGTTCTTGATATCGTAATTTATTACTACGATCAACATGACAGGGATTTATTGCGTTACTTCAAAAATATACAGAAAATAAACATTTTATAAATTCATTCTCCATTGTCAAATGAATAATAATAAATGAAAAATTTAATGTGTGCATGGTATATATTTTATGCGTCTATGGTGTACATATGTACACATGGTGCTACCTCGGACATAGTGAACCTAGAAGTGATAGGAGACATGGGAGTGACAGGAAGATGGGACAGGATGTTACATACACACCATCCTTCTTGAAGAAGACATCAATGGTTTATTGCATTGCCCGACCTTCTACTCTCTGAGCATTTCTTTGAAGCTGAAGATCGGATCGGCAGCTATCCCCTTCACTTCAATTTTGAGGTTAAATCTAGCATCATTTTCAGTGAACAAATCCAAGCTATCCGGTCTATTATTGATGCTCTCCATCAAAATTCCTTTGATGTAGATACTTCCGACCGCAACCCCTACGGAGACGTCGTCTTTCTCAGATTACTTCTACTACAGCTTTATATGCTCTTCGTTGTAGAGACTTTCCTGGGGAGGAAGGAGTATCTCATGCAAGATTTCATCCACCGCTGGTTGAAAAATCTTTTGAGATCATGATAGCCGCCGATCACAGTTTCTGCCAGCTCCTGTTCCTACAATTGTGGGTCACTTCCTCCCAGGAAGTAATCATGGTTATGTTGCGCTTCATAATACCAAAGGACTTCCACTAAATCTCTGATTGCTGATGGTTGCCAGTTTTTTCCTTCGACCAGTTTCTTGAAAGTGCGTCGCAGGAAGCAAATCTTTAAGTTCGTATGACATTAGAATCCAATGTTCCCAAAAAGTGAAGCAGTTTTTAGTGGAAGGAAAACAACTTCCATATGTACTGAAGTCCGTAAAATGTCTAAGACCTGTGGTGACCTCCAAAATTCTTCCGGAGTGGGTCTGGGTTCGAATCCCGGGTGAGGCATGGATGATGTGTTTGTCTTACGGCACAGGCTCTCTCCCTTACCTGAGACCAGTGATCACAAACTGCGAACAGGAGACTCGTTATGACCCATTGAGTTGCTCATGGTGGCAGTTAAACCCCCAAGCAATAGAAAAATGGTAGATATAAAAGCTTCAACTTAAATATTCTCGAAATACTGCCAAGCAAGATCGTTAGGTGGTTCTGTGCAGCGTTTAACTTTGATGCATGCTTCACTTCTGGGGAGATGAAAGGGCATGATGGCATTTGCTTCCGATAAATTAGATTGGTTTCGTCCACATTGAAGATCAATAGGGTAAGGCAGTTATTATGCTCGATGAACATGGCAGGTGATTCAAGCGCTACTTTGTAGTGAGCATATGCTGCCTCATCTCTGAATTTTTTCCCATGAAAGTTGCTGCGGTGCTTAAACCTGTAAAAATCAACCGCAATTTGCTAGAAATATTGCTTCCCTTGATCCTTCGCCTTCTTCTTGTAGACAGTTAAAGATGCTTTTTGCCTTCTTCTGTATGAACGATTGGCTCACAGTATTATTTTCCCACCCATATGCTTATTATAATGAATAAGCTTTCTTCTAATGCTTGTTGGGTTAATTATATCATGAATAAACTTTCCTGCTAGTAATGTAGTAATAATAATAATGAGCAAGCTTATAACTGGTAGTAATGTTGTAGTAGTAATTAAGATGAATAAAGTCTTATGCTGGTTGTTACTAATAACACTTAATGAAATAAACCTAACAGCCAGACAGAGGTCTGACAAAACTATGAACTGAGAAAAACGTACTTACTAAAACAACTTTTTATTAGGGAAACTCTTGATATGATCCAATATACACTTCACCGGACACACAGCTACTCAATAAAACGTAGCTCCTTGCACATGAACGAAGCTCTACTCACATAAACGAAGCTCTCCTTACGCATATAACCAAAGCTCTCCCTATGCACATCAACAAAAAGCTCTCTCACGTAACACAAACAAAAGCTCTCTCTGGTATCGTTGAACGCGCCTATTTATACTAGCTACCACCACGTCATGACTTACACTCATTACCAGATCTCATTCAGCGGGAGAAATAACATCTCGTTCAGTAAGAAGATAATTTACATAGAAAAATAAAATAACCAGAGATAGTAAAATCAAAACAAACGTGAATCTAGAGTATACGTTAAATCATCTCCCCCTTAATTTTTTTTTTTCGAAAAACCTATCAATTTTGGAGTGTAAGTCGTACACTTCGTTGACTGACGTTTTATCGACCTCTTTTTTGTTGTTGTTTTGGTGGCAGCAGTATGCACAATATCAAACTTGGCATGACAAAATCAAGAAATCTGTATTTGTCTGTGAAACACTTTGTACACTTGAACAAAACAAACCTGCATCAGCATACCTTCCTTTTCTTCTGCCTAGCAGGAATCACTTTTTTAATTTCAACTTACGTCCTCATATTATCCTTGAATACAAACCAACTGTATCAGCAGCGAAGATTGCCTGGAGCTGCCTAACAGTAACAATTTTTATTATTTTACCCCTAAGCACATATATATATAAAAAAAGTTTGGATTAGTAGATGGACATAGAAGAAATATAAAAAGAACACATATATACACAAAAAGAACGCATAGGCCCACACGAAAAAAAGAAATTCTGACACGCCAACTGGTCGTGCAGGAAAAACAACAAACGGAGAAAAGAACCTGTCCACGAGAACTTACTTATCTCGAGGACGCATAAAAAACTCCAGTACGATAACGTTTTCCAGGCCTAGTCGGACTGGTAAATTCAGGTGGCGTAGCTCTCTTCAAGGACGTGACTGGATCTGGACCATCTGTAGTCTGTCGGTCAAGAAACCCCGGCGGCTGACAGGAACGGTCAGGAACGGCTGAAATCCGTCGGTCAGGAACGGCTGAAGTCTGTCGGTCAGAAAATCCTTGCGGCTGACAGGAACGGGCTCCCCCAGGCTTTTGATATGTAGTCCCTTTGTGCTGGGGCCCGTGTTGTCCTTCCAGCATTCTTTTGGAGGGACGTGGCTCCGGCCACATCGTTTGTTTCCGCTTTCTACCTCGTGGCATGAGAGTAGAAGCAGGCATCGGCCCTGTTTGCTCTGAGCGTAGGTTCCAGGGGCGAAACCCGGGCGGATGCAAGGATCTCTGCCTTCGTCTCTGTTGCGGCGAAGCAGATTGGGGAGACAAGTTACGTTTTCGACCAGCTTTTAGTGTTGCTGTACGGTTTGTAATTTGTGTCAGACGTTTAGAAATCGTCACCCTATTGTCTATATCTGATAAATCAGAAATATTTGATGACTCTGAGTCGCTGCTGTAAGTTAGTGGTCGTGCAGGGCGATGTTTATTTCTGTCTATAGGAATACTCTCTGACGAGGTATTCAAGGAAGTAGGAGCTTGTGTTGGTGCAGAGTTATCAGGAAACGGTGCAGCAATAGTCTTGGCAATGGTTGGAGGGAAAGGAACGATACTAGTATTTGAAGAACTTGATTCGAGCCTTCGTCTCATGGGAGAATCAGGTTGCGTGTTTGGAAGCCCGTCTTGAGGAGGGGAGGGTGAAGAAAAAATTACTGGAGATTCTTCAAAAATGTTTGTTGGTTCGTCCAAAATTTCTGGAGGTCGATCGTGAGATATAGACTCTTGAGTCTGTGGAACAGAAGGTTGAGTAGGGTTGATGATAAAATCTATATTCCGTTCATGATACTTGCGACACTGAGCAACGTGTACGTATTGAAATAGATTGTCAGGTTTTTCAAGGATAATGTTATTTTCAAATACATTTGCCACTCGATATGGACCTTCGTAGCTGGTTGCAAATTTCTTCACTACAGTATGAGAAACAGAAGACTGGAAGTGCGTTTCCACGAGAGTGAGATCTCCAACGACAAGATCTGGTTCCCTACGTATAGTATTATAATATCTTGCTTGAGCCGCTTGTGCTCCTAGCATTGCAACACGAGCTTTTTCTGCCATGATTCGTACTGATTCCGGAGTTTGTCGCTGGTTTAGTTAGTCGATAATCCCCGTTAAATTTTCAAAAGGGGTCTTAATTTTGCGACCCAGAAAAAGTTCTGCAGGAGTAATTTTAGTAGATTCGTGAACAGACGAGCGGAGGGCGAACGAAAAAAGCTCAAGATGTTCATCCCATCGCTCGTGATGATCCATGACAAATGTAGCAATCATTTTCACTAGAGTGCGGTTTACTCGTTCCGCGGGATACCTCTGGGGATGATATGGGGAAATGAATTTATGCTTAATGTGTAGTCTCGCACACATTCTTTCAAAAATGTCAGAAATAAATTGGGGACCATTATCCGAAACTACTTTATTAGGTGCAACATATCTAGAGAATACTTCATTAATTAATACATTACAAATAACTTCTGCCGTAGCGGCTTTAATGGGAAAAACTTCAACCCATTTAGAAAAATTATCAGTTAATACTAAAACGTTACGAGCTTTGTTTTTAACAGATAAAGGATAAGGTCCCAATAAATCTTTTGAAATAATGTCAAAAACATGAGAACTTGAACTAGATTTCAAGTGACCGGCCGGTCTTACATTACGGTTATTATTAATCTGACACACGTGACATGATTGAACGTATGCGAGCACACTTTGGTACATGCCAGGCCAATAGGCAACATCCCGCAATTTACAACTGGTCTTGCGAATACCTAAATGGCCTGCAAGAGGTTTGTCATGAAATTCGTTTAAAAGGGCCATTCTAAGGGTTCGTAGAATACATGGGCGAAACTCTGCCCTAGTAGTCCTAGATTTCGTATAGTTAAGAAGACCCTCTATGACTTCAAAATGCTGTGACCTCCCACCCACAGAAGGATCACTTTGTAGGGGCGAACCCGCAAGAAAAAAATTATAGATATCCCCAAAATCTGGATCATTTATTAATTCTGCCATTATCTGCTCTCTGGATGTTATATCAGCTATTAGAAGTAAAGGCTAACATCCAGGAATAGTTTCTGTGGGGACCCCACTAATCGGGACGCGAGACAATGCGTCCGGTAATTGATTCTTATGACCTGGCTGATACGAAATTTTGATATTGCTCTCTTGTAACTTCAGAGCCCACTTCATAAGTCTTTGAGATAGGTGCTTAGCAGAATTCAAATACTGAAGGGCAGAATGATCCGTAATTATGTTAACTGTCAATTCGTTAAGATAACATTGAAATTTGTCAAGAGCATACACTACAGCAAGACATTCACGTTCCGTAGTTGAATAATTGCGTTTAGCTTTGGCTAAAGTACGAGACGCAAAAGCTATTGGATGCCCAGCTAGTGACAAAACGCAACCAAGACCAACTCTGGATGCGTCAGTATAAATATCAAATTCCTTAGTATGATCCGGGAAAGCCAACACAGGAGGCTGAGTCAACGCAGACTTCAGTGTTTCAAATGCAGCGTTAGCCTCAGGTGTCCAAACAAACTTCTTGTATTTACGTTTCAAAGCATACAATGGCTCACAGATTGTAGCATAAGCTGGGACGAACTGCTGATACCATCCGGTCATTCCCAGAAAGCGTGATAGTTCTTTTGCTGTTTTAGGCCGAGGAAAGTCAACAATAGGCCTAATTTTTTCATTATCCGTAAATAAGCCGTGGGGAGTGATTTTCAACCCCAGATATACAATCTCGTCCCTCGCTATCTGGCATTTACTAGGTTTTAACGTCAAGCCAGCATTGTATATGAGTTGGAACACCTGTTTGAGCAGAGAAAGGTGCTCGTCAAAAGTCTCGGATGTAATAATAATGTCATCCAAATATACATGCACATGGGGACCCAGAACAGGTCTGAGAACCGTATCCATAAGCTTTTGGAAAGTAGCAGGTGCAGAAGCTAGTCCAAAGGGCATACGCAGGTATTCATAAGCCCTAAAAGGAGTCACAAAGCCTGTTTTATCGACGGAGTCTGGAAATACCGCCACCTGCCAATATCCACTCGCCAAATCCAAGGTTGACATCCATTTAGTTGACGACAGGTCATGCAAAATATGCGACATGACAGGTAGTGGATAATTTATCGCTTTCGTGACTTGGTTTAGCTTGCGGAAATCTGTCACGAAACGAAATTCGTTGGGTTGTTTCTTTGGAACAAGAAAAGCAGGTGCGGCCCAGGCGCTTGTTGATTCCCTTATTATGCCCTGTTTCATCATCTCAGAAATTTGACGTTGCATTTCCTGTTTCTTATGGGGAGCACAAGGGTAAGTTTTCGTCGCTATCGGTTTCGAACCATCAGTGTCAATGACATGATAAACCACCTGTGTGAAACCAGGTTGATCAGAAAATAAACCAGGGCTTTCCTGCAAAAGTTGAGAAAGCTGGTTTCGTTGCCTCTCATTCAGTTGGTTACTCAGTAACAAACTCGTTATATCTATAGGATCCGTAGGAATCACTTCGACAGGTTCCGGAAAGGAAATAACATGTTGTACGAAATTCAGGGTAACTTGAAAAGTATAGATAAAGTCCATGCCCATTAGACATTTAACAGGTAGTTCGTCTATGAGCAGGAAAGAATGCGTAAAACGAGCCTTTCCCAGCCCTAGAGATAATGACACAGTTCCTGTGATACTGAAGATTTCGTTATTTGCACCTCGCAAATACTGCGTCTCAGGCTGAACGTGTACTGCAGGAAAATTGTCAGTGCAAAACTTCGTATTTAGGGCTGATATTTCAGAACCAGTGTCGAACTTTGTCTCGACAATAATATCTTCAATTGTCAAGAACACATCAGGCAACTAAGGAGTTTGAACAGTCACTAATACTGTTTCAGGGTCAGAATGCTTGGTATCAGGAAGCAGGACCGACCCTTAGTCTACTTCCTTTGGAAGTTTAAAGGATTCCTGGTTGGATTATCATGCGGTCTGAAACCTCGGCCCTGCCGGGTATCGGGAAAATTTTCACGATGAGGAAAACTGCGTGAAAACTGCTGCGGGAACTCCGCATGTCTGTTGACATTTTCATTTCTATTACTTCTTCCCTCAGCACGGGCAGAAAAATCATCATTGCCCTGAGCATGAAAACGTTCCGAATTCTGCGGATTGGAACGGGGTCGAGCATACTGTGCATTTGTACGGTACCCAGAAAATTGTTCAGAAACAAGCGGTTGGTGTACCACTCTTCTATGCGGTGGAACGTATGAAGCTTGGGCGTGCACTTGTGCACGCTCGCGTTGAAAGTCATTAGGCCTATTATGCCGCTGAGGATTTTCGTAATAATCCTCACGGGGTGCCCGAGCATGGTGAGTTGAACCATGTTTGCCGTGTTGCTCTTCATACGTTCGCATGAGGCGAAGGCACTCATGAATTGTAGCAGGGTGTCGAACCTCAAGAAAATCCTGTAGAAATGGATCGAGCTGCTGCAATAGGGTGTCCAACATGTCGACATGACTGGCATGTGGATCCCATAAGTTATACAAGCGTGTTGTTTCCAAAGCAAATGCAACAGGGCTATCGTTGGGTCCTTGCTGACGAGAAAAAAGTTGTTGTGCAAGGCTAGCTCGACTGAGGCCGAAAGGAAAAACTTCCAAAAATTCTGCACGGAAATTCTCATAATGAGAATCCGGGTTCGACACTCTCCACTGCCGAAACCAGGTCTTAGCGGTATCCTTCAAGCAAGTGCCTGCTATTTGCACTTTGCAGTCTTGAGGAATATTGTAGAGATCAAAATGATCTTCCAAATCCTCGAAGAATTTTAAGGACCCCTCCAAACCATTGAAATGAATTGTTCCTGCATGCGGCACGAAATGGGCAAGCATTCTGCTTGGCTGAGAGGATTGAACTCCCTCAGGTACGACCCGCGACTCAGAGTAATAGGAAGCTGGTGGCATCCGCCCGGGTTTCGCCCCTGGAATCTACGCTCAGGGCAAACAGGGCCGATGCCTGCTTCTACTCTCATGCCACGAGGAGAAAGCGAAAACAAACGATGTGGCCGGAGCCGCGTCCGTCCAAAAGAATGCTGGAAGGACAACACGGGCCCCAGCACAAAGGGACTAAATATCAAAAGCCTGGGGGAGCCCGTTCCTGTCAGCCGCAGGGATTTCCGGACCGACGGACTTCAGCCGTTCCTGACCGTTCCTGTCAGCCGCAGGGATTTCCGGACCGACGGACTTCAGCCGTTCCTGACCATTCCTATCAGCCGCAGGGATTTCCGGACCGACAGACTTCAGCCGTTCCTGACCGACAGACGTCAGCCGTTCCTGACCGTTCCTGTCAGCCGCCGGCATTTCTTGACCGACAGACTACCGATGATCCAGTCACGTCCTTAAAGAGATCTACGCCACCTGAATTTACCAGTCCGATTAGGCCTGGAAATCGTTATCGTACTAGAGTTTTTATGCGTTCTCGAGATAAGTAAGTTCTCGTGGACAGGTTCTTTTCTCCGTTTGTTGTTTTTCCTGCACGACCAGTTGGCGTGTCAGAATTTCTTTTTTTCGTGTGGGCCTATGCATTCTTTTTTGTGTATATATATGTGTTTTTTTTATATTTCTTCTATTTCCATCTACTAATCCAAAATTTTTTTATATATATATGTGCTTAGGGGTAAAATAATAAAAATTGTTACTGTTAGGCAGCTCCAGGCAATCTTTGCTGCTGATACAGTTGGTGTGTATTCAACGAATAATGAGAACGTAATTTGAAATTAAAAAAGTGATTCCTGCTAGGCAGAATAAAAGGAAGGTATGCCGATGCAGGTTTGTTTTGTTCAAGTATACAAAGTGTTTCACAGACGAATACAGATTTCTTGATTTTGTCATGCCAAGTTTGAGATTGTACATACTGCTGCCACCAAACAACAAAACAAAAAAGAGGTCGATAAACGTCAATCAACGAAGTGTAAGACTTACACTCCAAAATTGATAGGTTTTTCGAAAAGTAAAAAAAAAAATTAAGGGGGAGATGATGTAACGTATACTCTAGTTTCACTTTCCTTTTGATTTTTACTATCTCTGGTTATTTTATTTTACTATGTAAATTATCTTCTTACTGAACGAGATGTTATTTCTCCCGCTGAATGAGATCTGGCAATGAGTGTAAGTCATGACGTGGTGGTAGCCAGTATAAATAGGCGCGTTCAACGATACGTAGAGAGAGCGTTTGTTTATGTGGAGGAGAGCTGTTGTTGTACGAAGTGAGCTGTTGTTTATGTGTCAGAGAGCTGTTGTTGTATAGAGAGAGCGGTTGTTTATGTGCGTGAGAGCTTTGTTTCGTGTGTAAAGAGATCTTCGTTTATGTGAGAGCCAGAAGTTTACCAAATAAAAGATTGTCTTAGTAAGTACGTCTTTCTCAGTTCATAGTTTTGTCAGATCTCTGTCTGGCTGTTAGGTTTATTTCATTAGTTGATTATTATTAACAATCAGCATAAGACTTTATTCATCTTAATTACTACTACAATATTACTAGCAGTTAAAAGCTTGTTCATTATTATTACTACACTACTAGCAGGAAAGTTTATTCATGATATAATTAACAAACAACAAGCATTAGAAGAAGCATTAGCTTAGAAGAAGCTGAATTCATTATAATTCAGTAGCAGAAGCGATATATTCATTATAAGCTCTCTCACGTAACACAAACAAAAGCTCTCTCAGGTATCGTTGAACGCGCCTATTTATACTGGCTACCACCACGTCATGACTTACACTCATTGCCAGATCTCATTCAGCGGGAGAAACAACATCTCGTTCAGTAAGAAGATTATTTACATAGAAAAATAAAATAACCAGAGATAGTAAAATCAAAAGGAAACTGAATCTAGAGTATACGTTACATTATTAACAGTCGTTCTACTGTATGCAACAGAAACCGTTCCTCCAACGCGTCTTCATTGCTTCTGAAAATGGAGTGGTGGACGTCTCTGATGTTTTTATCATCTAGGGATTATTTTAAAGTTGTTCTGATGTTAGACATAACTAGGACTAAAGCATGATTTACATCTACCTGGCTTTCACATTCCCTCGGGACGCTGTAAAAATTACATTTTAATATCTAGTATTACACACACACTATCTCTCTCTTGGCGCTTTTGTGGCACTTCCAGCACTATCACATGCATACCTTGCGTCAGCCATTGTATGGTCAAACTGTTCTGTAGAACATTAATGATAAGAGACACCACAGCGCAATGAACAAATAAGCTATAGCCACTCAAGCGGAGGAAAGCGCTCGCACTTATTGCAAGCTTAATATCCAAATCTCTGTGGCCGGTCAGTCAGTTGCAACTGACTGACCGGCCACAGAGATTTAGCCATAAATTTTATTTACACATAGAAAAAAGACATGGAATTTTTTCATTGCCTTCTCATATGCCACTGCATTGTTTTGTTAGCTTCCAGAAGACAGAGGAGAAAGGTCAAAGTTCACTTCTCACATTGAGAGATGAAGTAATTTCATTGTGAAAATGGCTGCTTTACCAACTCGCGAAAAGATTCAGCTTTCCGTACTGTGGAATAGCGTTGTACCAAAAGTATCGCTTCCTCTTTGCTTCACGCAGGAAAAGAGGGGGATATGCAATTCTGCAAGAAACAGCTTGTAAGTGAGGACTTTGGTACTTGTGTGCATGTGACGACGACCAGGTCAGCTTGGACATGAGATCTCCTGCACTTATAGCTTTTTCCCCAATTTAAAAATTCTGATCTTTGTCCTTGGGATTCCGAACCACAGCAAATCTGTTCACTTGAGACAGACAGAACTAGCAATGAGCTAAGTTTATGACCAGTTAAATCTGAAGTGTCTAGGGAACGGTGTTCGCCTAGCAGTTATTTGTATTCAGCTACATTATTCAGATTTTTTTAATATGGAAATATTTCTGAGACAAGCAGCTTTGAAGGCTGTTTTCCTGTACATGTCAGTCTCCAAAACTGAGCAACAATGGATTATTCTCTAACCATTTCCCCTGCAGCAATATCTTTATCATTGATGCAGCTTACAATAGAGGAAAGAACTTCATCTGTTCATAAGATAGTATAACTGTACTAGTAATCCGAATGTATTGGCATAAAATAAAAATCAGTTCCTAAGCTTTTGAACTATTGTTTTCCTCCCAGGATTCCTCGTGCTAAATGAACGCCTCTTGTCTTTAAATGAATAATTACGTTTGCATCTCTTCGTTTATTCTCAAGTCAAGTCACCGCGTTCAAATTGTTGAAGCGTTCTATTATCTAGTTTGCTGTTTGCTGTCTACCTTCCTTGAAAACGTCATCTCGTTGATGTGCGAAAACTAGGAAACTTGGTTTTTTATTCTACGGCAATAAATTCGGATTACTAGTACAGTTATACTATATTATGTAGGTATATTTGGTGTAAACTCTCTTGTGTTATTATTCAGCTGTTAATTTGTTTAAAAGTGCATGCTCCCATTAAACATTCTATGAGTTGATGGTCCGCTCTCATGCTTCCAGAAACTTCACGACTTCTCTGAGATCCGAATAGTTCGACGCAGAGTAAACTAAGCAGAAGTTGTTCGATTAATTACTTCGATTTTGTTTTGCTGATAGAAAGGTTGACTTTTGTTGGAAACAACTTTCTGAAAAGTGAATAAAGTTTAGTTGTGTAATATAAGTATGGGTGATCTGTGAACCTGACGCTGGAGAAGCGCTGCTATGTATCAAGTCAATAAAGGCCGATAAAACTTCGAAGGAATACTTCCGACTTTTACGATATCGAAGAACAAGAAGTTGAAAGAGAGAGAAAGAGAGTAAATAATATTGTAGCTTGATAACCTCTTAAGATTTTGTGCAAAGGATTTCAGCAAATCCCTTATATTTCCTTTACGTTACAGCGTTTTACGTTTCATTCGTCCAGAACAGTTACTCGCATCTGAATTCTCTCCCACCTGTATGTAACAGAAATGTATAAGCTGACATTAACAAGTCAATAGTAATATTACTAAATCGGAAAAACAAATCAGAATCTCAAAGTAGGGTACAAGAAGTCAAACTGTACAGCAACGTAGTCCCTGAAAGTTACTGCCAGCAGATCCCGTCTGCGCATTGATGCCTAACTTTCCAAGGTATCGTCAAATTTTATAGGTAAACGCTGTCAGTGGGTTTTTATGGTTCTGCCGACACAGACTCTTTATACATATATATAAATGCCTTGAGTGTTTTTTTTTTTTTTTTTTGATTGAAGGTTTAACGACCACCGTGAGCTTCAACAATATTTATTTGGAGCAAACATGGACAGGAAGATACAGATGGCCTGTGCTTAACAGTTACCAAAAGATAAACAAGTAGATGACCTATTTACAATGACGATGAGATATTTACACTATGTGGATGCACTATATACAATGTAAGCAAATTCATAACACTGACAATACTGGACTGAAGGGTTGACTTATTCTATGTACATCATATGTTCGCAATGTGCATCAGCAGAGTGCCATCTCTAATAGGTGAACACCATTACAAGGTATAACTATAAATTTTACAGTGCAAAAACAAACATGTATATTTTGAGCAATCTTGAAAAAAAGAAGAAAAAGAGCATAAGGCTTATACTTTTCAGTGTCTGAAAGATAAGCGAATAAATAATCTAATTACAATGATGGTGTGAACTCTATACAAATTGAATGCAATATCTCTATTGTGAAACACTGTCAAATTATAAAAAAGAACTATTACTTAAGCTTAAACAAGTGCCTCAATCACAATACTATAGATTAACATGTAATGAACAACAACATATGTACACAAGGTGCAACGGCATAGGGAAGACACTAATAAAGAATTACAATTCCATGGTACAACTGTAAATTTCACAGTGCAAAGAGTAAAGTATATTAGTACAAACAGAACTTACGTTTTACAGAAAATTTATACTTCGGATACAATACAAATAATGAAAATATGAAAACTGACTCTTTGTACAGCAAATGTGCAATACAGCGCAGAACATTATGTAAAAGACTGATTATTTCCTGGTAGGCACATGTGACATGAGAAAAACCACACTGTGTAACATTAAACATATAATTGAAATACTATCAAAACGTTTGCTCCGCACCATGAGCATAAAACTTAAGACATCTAATCTTGACCCAACATGCGAAATGTGCCGAACATAAATTTTACAGTGCAATTACGAAAGTACGTTAGTATATACAAAACTGAGCTTTTGGCATAGCAACTATACTTCAGGTATAGTACAAATATCTGAACGAGGAACAATTATTCTTTGTACAACAAAAGTGCTAAACCTCGCTGAACATTGTGTATTTGACTGATCATATACCTTTATGTACATGTAACATGATCAAAAACCCCACTGTGCAAAATTAATAATTAAATTTAAACATTAACAAACATTTGCTCAGCCCCGTGAGCATAAACCAGAAATTATAAAGCCCGGCAGACATAAGGAAAGCGTTGAACATAAAAACTTTAAACTTTATCTAAGTGCCTGTGGTGTAACAAACAAAAAAAAAAAAAAAAAAAAACCTCACCTACAGGACCTTGTTGGTGAGAAACATGCAGACGCGCAGTAACATTGGGTAGCAATGGTGAAGAGGGCACCTAAGAACACGTTAATTACAAAACTATACTTTAGTTAGTCTAAACAAATTCACAGAAGTCAGAACAATAGTCTAAGGTCTTCTGATGGACCAGAAAACCATTGACGAAAAGGTGACCACACTGACATAAAGTGTGGGATTCGATTCGCAGCCTTAGCAACAGTGAAAGCAAGCCTCAAGCGTGAAATCAGTCTGTTCCGGAACTGACTGCACATGGCAGCTCCCGCCTGAAAGATGGTAGGCTGTATAGGGGTAGAACGAAGCTGTTGATAGTAGCAAAAAATCACATGTTTTGCTAATATGAAAACATAAGCACATGACTCTGATATAGGAATAGGCAGAGTACTGGAACTGAGTAGCGTGCTATAGGCTGAGAAAGAGAGATCAGTAGTACTAAGGCACTGTGCAGTAGTGAAGGTCAGATGTAACAAGGGAAGAAGCACTGTGCAATGTTGATATACATGATCTACATCCGCAATCGTAGAGCAAAACATGCAGTTAGGCGAATCAACAAGCGTCATCCTGAATAATTTGGTAGGAACTGGTAACCGCCGATGAAGAAACAACCATTGGATGTTTCTTTCTGCTGGAACAGATAGTGGCGAATTAGACATGGACCACACTTGTGAAAGGGCGACATTCGGAACATCTGGAATCATCAATGGTGTAGCATACAGTGGATCAATGAGACAACGGTAAAGAGACGAGATAGAAAAACTGGAGAGAGGAAGTGATGAGCCCCGAACGGAAAGGAAAAAGGGAAGAGGAAGAGAGGCAGAGGGAACAAGAGTTAACCCAGCTTGAGAGGCAAGGTTAGGGAAGAGGGTAATGATTGAAGAACGGAAGGAATCATACAGCGAAAGAGAGGAAGAGGTAGGGGGAGGAGGGGAAAGATCAGAGAAGGGTTTCCAAGAAAGATCTGGAGAAATTAGATCCTGAACAGATACTATTCCGGCGGGGAGCCAGGAAAGGTCAGTAAAGTAGGGAGCATTAGGGGGATGAAGGATGGAAGAAAAGAACAGGGGCTCAGCTAATAGTTCAGTGGTGGAAGCCGGTGGAGCACGGAAGAGGGTAGAGAACGGAGAAAGGAAAGGACCTCTTTGTAGAAAGGGGAAAGTTTAGAATGGAAAAAGGAGATTGATCCATTAGAAGATACATGATGAAAGTGATTCGGGAATTCCTAGGCGATATCATGACATCTCTAACGAGCGTAACTGGCGACTCTGGTGCACTTAGTAGCCGCAGGAAAGAAACCACTTTATGTGCTTTATAGTAGGTGCGAACGTCCAGCAGTGAAATACCTCCATCAGTGACTCGACGACAGAGAGTGGAGACCTGGATCCAATGGTACCTGTTCCATATTATCGTTGAGATGATTCGAGTGATTTCATTGAGGTGATAAATGGGCATACGTTCAGCTGACCATGCATATAGGCATGGTGAAAGAATATAAGTCTGAGCTATTCTAGCTCTTGAGAAGTAAGAAGTACAAAACTGGGAACCTCGCCAGAAGGCAGCAGTTCGAGTAAGGCGTGTTCTGAGAGCATTCCATGTTTCATTTTGAGCAGAAAGACGGACTCCGAGATGGACCCCAAGGAATTTCTGGGATGAAGCAGTCTATGAGGCGCCCCACGGGGTGTCAGTCCTAGAGGCCCACGCTCCGCTCCATAGACCTGCACTCTTGGATGTATTAAGTGATGCCGCTGAACATGAAGAATATTGATCGTAAATCTGGAGCAAGATGTCGAATTGAGCCTCTGTCCGTACACAAAAGGTCGCGTCATCAGCATATGCAGAGTATGTCACAGAAAAGTGCCTAGTACTTGCAGTAGGCGGTGGCAGTGCATCTATAAAGGCTCGATGGACAGACCGAAGAAACGGCTCAAAAGCAATGGCAAAGAGCTGCCCAGAAAGTGGGCAACCCTGCCGAATGCCTCGCCGAAAAGGAATAGGTGCAGTCAAGAAGGCGGCCGTCTTGACATGGAAAGCAGCGTCCTGATAAAGGGCAAGAATAGAGGTAACAAAAGCAAAAGGAAAGCCGAAAGCAACAAGAACAGCAGAAAGATACGAATGTGAGATATTGTCGAAAGCAGCTCTTTGGTCAAGATTAAAGAGGGCAAGTGGTTCAGAGTTAGTACGAGCCAGATGTAGGAGATCTCGAAGGAGATTGATATTAGAAGTGATGGACCGACCAGGAACCGTGTAGGTCTGGTCGGGAGAAAGAAGAAATGGAAGAACTTGGTTGAGTCGACTGGAAAGGAGTTTAGTGAAGAGTTTATAGTCAATGTTTAGTAGCGAGATAGGACGCCAGTTTCCCAAGTCAAGCAGATCGCCTTTCTTGGGGAATAACACCATATGAGCCTCTGTGAAACCCCTTCGGAAGAGAAGAGGAAGAAAGAGCAGCATTGAAAGCGGCGAGAAGAAATGGAAGCAACGAAGGGAGAAAAGTACGGTAGAAAAGGAGCGGAAGGCCATCTGGACCTGGGACAGCACGGGAATTTAGAGAGGCAAGAATGGTCCGAAGTTCAGTCTGCGAAATAGGTTGTAAAAGGGAATCAGAGAGATTGGAAGGAACTTGGGGAAGAGCAAAGAGTAAAGTAGCAGAAGCAGAAACAGAAGGCTGAGGAGTTTCACTGTATTTGATAGTAAAATATCGACGAACCTGAGAGCAAACTGCATCCGGATCAGAGATGATTTCACCATCAGGCCGCCGAAGCAGTCGAAGCTGATGCGACGAGCGGCGTTTTTCTTCTAACGCGGATAGAAACTCAAAGGAGCAGTCCTCTGGTGATAGATGTTGTAGACGGAGACGAAGAATTATCTGACGTGCACGAGGTTCAAGAAGTGCTCTAAGATCCGCTTGGTAAGCTGTATACATGGGATGACTCGCACCAAGCTGTAACAGGATGTTTCGGAGATTTTGCTCTTCCATGGAGCGCTTCGTGCCTTCGGAGAAGGAATGACGTCTGAGAAGATAAATTAGGTAAGATTTTACCTCGAGCCAGTAATTGATGGCACAAGGTGCAGTGGACAGGCCCTCTCGCATATGATCAAGAAGATCTCTGATCTCGGTGCACATATTCTCATCAGCTAGGAGAGAAGTGTCCAGTGTCCATGACCGAGGTCTAACATGCAGACTAGATGAAGAGCTACAGGAGATAGTGATGGCACAATGATCCGATGAAGCTGTAGGAGAGTGCATACAATCCGTTGTAATGGGCAATAACGGAGCAGAAGCGTAAAATCGATCCAGCCTGGCAGAAAGAGAGGAGGATGCAGATGAAGATCTCCAGGTATGTGAAATGGATGTCGGATGCAATCGTCGGAACACGTCATGTAAATCAAAATCAGACACTAATGATCGCAATTGCTCCACAAGACGTGAACGATGTTCAATCCTCGAAGGAGCGCGATCGAGCTCTGGTTGAAGTGTACAGTTAAAGTCTCCTCCAATGAGCACATGATCTGATGGTAATGCTGACTGAAGTGCAGTGCGGAGCGACGAAAATAACAACGTTAGATGTGTAGATGAACATGGAATATATATGTTGAAAACTAAATATCGTTGTCCATCTAGGACGAAAGTGAGTCGCTGCAATAAGCCCAAGTAGCACAAAAACGTTTGTAAAACGTTTTAAAACCAGTTCGGCGAGACGTTGAAAAAACGTCACAATATTACGTTTATAAAACGCTAATACGTCTCGTTGATTCAATGGTTTTTCAACCGTTGTTATAACGTTGTAGCACTGTTTTTAAGACGTTTAGATGACGTTATTTAAACGTCATATTCCTTTCATTATGACGTTTAGAAACGGTTTTAACAACCGTTTAGCAACGTTTGAATGACGTTATTTAACCGTCATATTCCTTCCCTTATTACGTTTAGAAACGGTTTTAACAACCGTTTAGCAACGTTTGAATGACGTTATTTAACTGTCATATTCCTTCCCTTATTACGTTTAGAAACGGTTTTAACAACCGTTTAGCAACGTTTGAATGACGTTATTTAAACGTCATATTCCTTCCATGATGACGTTGAGAAACGTTTTTAAGAATGTTTAGCAACGTTTAAATGACGTTATTTAAACGTCATATTCCCTCTTTATTACGTTGAGAAACGGTTTTAACAGCCGTTTAGCGACGTTTTATTTTCGATTTTACAACGTATTTTTTCCTTTCTGTATTACGTTTAGTAAATGTAACAGCAACGGTAAATCAACGTCTAAATTTCCTCTATTAAACGTTGCTGTCCTTTGTGTATTATGTCAAACGTCGCAAAAAATGTTACCACAACCTTTTATCGAAGGTTATATTCCAGTTTCAAGACTTTTTTTTTCTGGCTTTACGTGTGCCGTTGCAAAACGTTAGAACGTTTCTATTTCGTTCTTGGGTAATTCCGTATCGACTCAACACAACGACTTGACCATCTCAGATTTTAATGAAATTTGGTACATAGGTGGCCTCTATATAGATTAAGAAAAATACCAAATTTCATCGTCATATATCCACCGGTTTTGAAAATACAGCTATAAAAAGTATTAAAAACACCCCAAAATCGGAAGATTGATGGGTTTTTAAATTGTGATTGCAGCTCCCCTAATTAAGATAGAGATGGGAAAGGTATCTTTTTGTAGTATTGTTTATGCTATTTTATTTGATGTACAACACCATAGGGGTTAATATTAAAAAAAAATCAAATTTTAAAATTAAAATTTTGAATTTTTCAAAATGTGACGCTCCAAAAAATTCGAAATTTTTTTAAAACAATCTTTATATGTTTGGCATTTGATTACATGAGTTGTAACTTGGGATGATAATGGGTTTACTTAAAAAGCTATATTCAAATTTAGCCTAACACAATAACACAAGAGTTTAATGAAAAAAAAAAACAAAAAAAAAACATGTAATCTGAAAATAAATTTGGGCTAAATCTTTAAAAAGTTTCATTAATAACAATAGATATAGTATTTTTGTTATTTAAAACCATTTATTTAAACAATGTTTTATTTTTAATTAATTTGTTTAAAATCTGAGTCACATGGGCTTAAAAATTTTATTAATTTCATTATTCAGAATTTGTAATAATTCCCAATACAATATAAAAAAATAAAGACTGTGCAGTTATACTGTAGGCTACATTTTGTTTTGGACAAAACTCTGCATGTTCCGACTTAAAAAACTGATTCTGTTGTTTAGATCATTGGTAACAAGACCCAACAAGCAGCAACTTGCATTCCTACCTTGCAGACCTGTCTGCTTTAGGTTTTGATGGTGATCAGATGTATTTCTCAGTCTGCTTTAGGTTTTGATGGTGATCATGTGTTTCTTGCAGTGAAAGTGATATGTGGTTGAAAACTTTAAATTGAATAAAGTACATCCTTTTCAGTTTTGAAACTAGACTTTTATAAATTGAAGCTGTGCAGGATTTTTTTAGGAAAAATAAAAAGAACAGGTAATGGGAGGCAATTATTTTACTATTTTAATTTTACATTTTATGCACAAATAATCAACAATGGAAAGTACAAGATATGCATTAATACAATGTTTCAATCCATATAGAAATGTGAGACTGGATGTTGGAAAATTTTGATGACTTATCAAAGGAGACTAAAATTTGTGATTCTTGCAGAAAGCAGCTGAAAACTTTAATAATTAGTCAAGAAGCAAATGAAACCTGTGCTGATGAGAAAATGGACGAAAATTTTGCATCTATGTCAGAAGTAATTGAAACACTGAATACTTTGCTCCATGAATTGGGTGAATCAGCTGTCAATAAGAAAAAGCTAAAATCTAAATGTTATGCTTCAACCAAAATTCAAAAAATCAATTCTGCTATGAAACGGAAGCTTTTTACAAATATTCAAGAATCATCTGATGATGAGGATGAAATACTTCACGACTCTCTTATGGACAATCTTAAAAGTAATTTTTCTAACTGCACTAGAGATAAACAGTTGATGATTTTGACTTGCTTACCAGAGTCATGGAGTGTTAGGAAAATCATGTAAGAATTCAATGCTCCTAATTATATGGTAAGACAATAAAAAAAAATTCTGAAGGAGAAAGGAATTTTGGAAAGCCTTAATAGAAAACCAGGTAAGTCTCTCTCTTCTGAAGTAGTTGTAGTATGATCGTTTTACCAAAGTGATGAAATTAGTCGGGTTTTACCTGGAATGAAAGATTGTGTTTCTGTTAGGACTGAAAACGGAGATAAAGTTTGTCAAACAGGCTGATTTTATGTAATTTGACAATTTGCAAGCACGAAAGTCAGTTTTTCCAAATTTGCAGAGCTCAGACCAAAAAACCGTGTCCTGGTAGGGTCTAGTGGTACTCATACGGTATGTGTTTGCACCACACACCAAAATGTAAAACTGATGATGAAAAATGCAAGAATTGGTTCACTAACGAATGGACAATTATCTTCCTACAAACATTGTCTTGCAAGAGTATTATGCAACCCTACTTCCATAGATTGTCACTTGGGGAAGTGTCCCACCTGTTCTGGGAACACGGTTTTGAGAACTTGGTTGAAAAACTAACTTTTCGCCAATGGATTACAGTTGATAGATGCAACTTGGAGACATTAGAAAAATCAACTTCAAATTTTATTGATTTGTTTTGCGAAAAACTGTCTGCTTTGGTCAGACATGACTTCAATGCTAAGCAGCAAAGCTCTTTTATGAATAGTAGTACTAAGGAAAACCTCAAGGACTCAGAATTTCTCATCATTTGTGATTTTGCTAAAAATTATAGTTTTCTTCTTCAAGATGAAGCCCAGAGCTATCACTGGACCAGTGGGCAAGCCACAGTCCACCCATTTGTCATCTATTACAAAACAGAAAAGACTGAACATGCAAGTTTTGTAGTAATTTCTGAATGTTTAGAGCACAACACAATTACACTGTACTGCTTCCAAAAAAAAAAAAAACCTTATTAACTTCTTGAAAAGAAAGTTTGGTGACAACAGCCTCAAAAAAATGTACAATTTCTCTGACGGGTCTGCAGCCCAGTGCAAAAATCGGAAATTTTTTCACCAACTTTTATGTTTCCATCAAGATGACTTCAACATTGATGCTGAATGGCATTTTTCAGCAACAGCACACGGGAAGGGGTCATGTGATGGCGTTGGTGGAACGGTGAAAAGGTTAGCTGCCCAAGCCAGCTTACAACGCCCTTACGAGAATCAAATTCAAACACCATTTCAGTTGTACGAATGGGCAATTCAGAACATTTTTGTGGCAAACTTTACATATGTAAGTCAAGAAGAATACATAGAAACAGACCAATTTTTGGAAAATCGCCTAAGCAAGTCTCTAACAATACAAGGTACCCAGAAACTTCATGCTTTTATTCCTATCCCATTGAGTAATTCAAAAATAAAAGTGAAGATGTTCTCAGAATCAAACGAGTCAGCTACTGAAAAAGTATCAGCATTAGACAGACTGCAAATAACAGAAATGAGTGGTTACATAACCATAATCTATGAAAACAACTGGTGGGTAGCGTATGTTCTACCAAAACAAGAGAGTGAGAATGAAGTTAAGGTCTCATTTTTATATCCAGCTGGTCCATCTACATCCTTTTCCTACCCTAGCCCACAAGATGTATTATAGCTTCCTGTAAGTTACCTCTTGTGTAAAGTAAATCCTTTGACTCTGACAGGAAGACTCTACAATCTCTCTGAAACAGAAATACACCAAACTATTGAAGCTTTTAAAGACTATATCAAGGATCTACACGTGTGATTTCACTTCAAAACAATGATGCAACTTTTTTTTAATTTTAGAAGATTCTGCTTTAAATGACGATCTAAGTTTAAGATTAGGAATATAATTTGCATAAATGTAAACAATTCAATGCCATATGTTATTATTATTATTTTGATGTGTTTCTTGAGCAGTAATTGAAATTACTTTTTAAAGTCTGTTTATTTTTTTTGTATTGAATTGTGAATTATTACAAATTCTGAATAATTAAATTAATAAAATTTTTAAACCCATGTAGTCTCAGATTTTAAACAAATCAATTAAAAATAAAACATTGCTTAGATAAATAGTTTTAAATAACAAAAATACTATATCTATTGTTATTAATGAAACTTTTTTGAGATTTAGCCCAAATTTATTTTCAGTTTACATGTTTTTTCATTTTTTTTTTCATTAAACTCTTGTGTTAGGCTAAATTTGAATATAGCTTTTTAAGTAAACCCATTATCATCCCAAGTTACAACTCACGTAATCGAATACCAAACACATAGATTGTTTTAAAAAAATTTCAAATTTTCTGGTGTCGCATTTTGAAAAATTCAAAATTTTAATTTTAATTTTTTTAAAATCTTAACCCCTATGGTGTTTGTTGTACATCAAATAAAAGAGCATAAAAAATACTACAAAAAGATACCTTTCCCATCTCTATCTTAATTAGGGGAGCTGCAATCATAATTTAAAAGCAAATCAATCTTCTGATTTTGGGGTGTTTTTGGACATTTTATATAGCTGTATTTTCAAAACCGGTGGCTATATGACGATGAAATTTGATATTTTTCTTAATCTATACAGAGGCCACCTATGTACCAAATTCCATTAAAATCTGAGATGGTGAGATAAAAAATGCCTTCAAATTGTGTTGAGTTGATACGGAATCACTCTTCAAATCTTTTACTTTGCATATTACATTGAAAACAAACGTTTCCATAACGTAGCAAAACCGTTTTAGTAACGTTTGTGCTCCGTAAGAGGGACGTACGGTAATGCTTATCTTAAAGCTGCCATGATAATCTGTTGTATACAGTCTTGTTACCTAGTCTACAAAAATTTGGGGGTAAATAAATGAAGTTCTTAGCTAACCTAAAAAATTATTTTCATCATATCATAAAATATCATTTTCATCATATGAAGGCCCCTTCACAAAACTTTTCTTGCTCCTAATAGTTATTTTACTATCACTTATTGTTGTTGAAGCTTTATAAGGGATGACTTTGTTAAGATAATGTTATAAAAAAAGAAAGCATTTCTATCACAGTTACTAGTGCAACACAATCTCTCACCATTATACAGAGTGTCCAAGAATTATTAAACACATTACAAAATTATGTACAAAAAAAAAACTATGAGCATTGTCTGTTTTTCTATGTCACATATTACCAACACGGTTCCTATATTTTTGTATTGCAGACTTGTTACTCCCAGAATCCGATAGATGGCGCTAGGTGTGGCCTGATGAGGAATTTATGAGAAATGCGCAATCAGTAGTCATGTCATCCATACAGCAGAAGACGATGTGTGTGTTATGGTTTGCGGAATTAAAGTCTGTCATTAAAGTTAAAAGACGGTACCGTTTAGAGTATGGTTGTAATCCTCCGTCAACAAATTCAACTAAGCGGTGAATGAAACAGTTTAAAGAAACTGGCAATGTGGAACATCGTGGAGGAACCGGTAGGCCTAGCGTCAGAGGTGAGATGGTTGACCAAGCTATGAAAGTTTCCGACGAAGCCCCAGGAAATCCGTTCATAAAGCAAGCAGAGAACTGTGCATTCCAAAATAGACAGTTCATGATATCTTGCACAAGAAATTAGTTTCATGCTTATAAAATTCAAATAGTGCAAAAGATGCATACAAATAATCACACTCTGCAATACGATTTTGCTGTGGATATGCTGAATCAAGTGGGAAACGATAAAAACTTTCTAAGTACTGTAATTTTTAGTGATTAATCCACATTTCATGTATGAGGTATTGTTTCACTTCGTAAACTATGTTTTGTTTGGATATGGGGCAGTGAACCGCCTCATGCTGCTATTGAACTGGAACGCGATTCTCTAAAAGTTAATGTGTGGTGCACCCTATAAAAAAGAGAAGTGATTGGCCCTTTCTTCTGTGAAAAAACCATAAATGGTGACATTTACTTGGATATGTTAGAAAATTTCCCTATACCCCAGATCAAAAGATGACGTCGTTTTCCAACAAGACTGCATGCCTTCGCATTGGTCAATGTGTGTACGTAAGTGCCTAAATGAGCATTTCCCCAACAGATGGATTGGGCGTGGTGGTCCCATTCCGTAGCTCCTCGCTCCCCAGATCTAACTCCATTGGATTATTTCATGTGGGGTTATGTGAAGGATCGTGCCTATCAGACACCTTGTACTGATTTGCAGGAACTGAAGCAGCATATCACAGCTGCTATTAATTCCATATCTTTTCAGATGCTTGGCAATACATGGCATGAAATCAAGTATCGCTTGGACGTACTACGAGCAACCAAGGGATCTTACATCGAAATTTATTAACATGTGTAGTTACATTGTAAGTTAGTACAGTCAGTTTCTTTCTATCTGTTTAATGTTTTGTTTTACATAATTTTGTACTGTGTCCAATAATTCTCGGACACCCTGTATATTTATTGTTCACAAGGTATACGACCTCACAAACTATGTTTTGACTCAAGTCCATTTCACTGGCTTCGTTGTGGCTGTTGCAATTTTCTTGAAAATTCAGTTGCTCATATTTAACTGAACATAAAGTAGACATTTTAATACCACTAACATCTAAGTTATTGCAACATAAAACTGAGTCAGTTGTGTTGTTCATTTAAGAGTTTTTCGGACATCTGAAATTTAGCTGATAGATTATTAGAAATGTGAGGTGAAATAATGCTGGGAGATAAATCAAGTAGTACTTTCACAGCTTTGTTTTTAATTTTTCTTTTAAGTGTAGCTAAAGGCTATCTGTGTTTCTGCTGCAGATCTGTGTATTTATATCTCAGTTTACGTTTCTTTATCATTTTTTCTGTATTTTTACAGAGGAGCCTTTTATTTTGGTATGTTAGTTGCTTTGTATTTTTTCAACCCATGTGTATTTGGTTCTTAATCTTTTTTTCACTAGTTTGCGAATTTAGACTTAATTTTTGGTAATAATTGTCTTAGTATTTCCAGGAAGTTTGTTTAGTGTAATGTCCCTAGTTTATATCTTGTGCTTAGAAATTGCAATTTTTAGTTTCCGCTTGAGGGTCCTATTGTGTAACAAACAGTACATAGCATATAAATAATTGTAAGAATCAATTGATTATGCATGTTGAAACACCTTTTTCAAAAATTTGTATGCAAATAAGATATGAAAACAGCCACCCAATCTAGTTTGTTCTGTCTTGGGTTAAATTCTGTTGCTACTCATATATACTCATTTCACGAGTAACTCTTTGCATTGTTTGGCCAACCAGAAAAAAATATTTTCTTTTATTGGTTGTTCATTAATGCCATTTGTTGTTGTACTCTGACATTGTGCTGTGCTCTTCTCTCTATTTCTGTTCATAACATTAACTTCAAGTTCCTAAAATGTATAAGTTCTTTTTCTGTTTCAATTCATAGGTGGTCACAAAAAGTTATAATGAAACAAATGAACAATTCATGCATTCATTTCATTATTTTCATAGGCTTCAAACACAATTCATGTATTCTGAATCATAAGAAAATATATATATATATACAGTACTCACAAAAAGTTTGGGATATTATGGTTTCAAAAGGGAAACATGGTGATATGCATATTTAGTGACTACAGGAGATAGGTTATCAGCATAAATTAGCATCATGATGACACATCATGTGGTTGGTGTGTGTGTGTGTGTGTGTGTGTGTGTGTGTGCAAGCTCCGATAAAAGTAGCTTCCGAGAAGTAGAAAACAGGTCGTCTCACTGCTTGGACTACAAGTTTGCTGAATGCATTTCCTTCAGAGTAGGATTAACTTGAAAAGATGTCCATACGACGTTTAAGTATTGACATCAGAAATAGGGCTGTTGACATGTTACATGCAGGTGTACGGCAGATTGATGCAGTTGCTGCTTTAGGAGTTTTGCAAGCTAGCTACACACAAAATTTCTACCGAATGGAAATGCTGCAGATCAAGCAGGATTTTTACCCCCCCAATAAACAGGTGTGTGTGGGGGGTTACTTAAAAAAAAAAAAAACACCCACTGCAAACGGTTATTTTTTTTTTTCCAAAAAACACATGATTTCTTTTCTGGTTAATGCTCTTGTACGTTATGTTTTTGCTCCAAGTAATTCCCAAATATATTTTATGACTTCAATACTTGGGCTGTAGAGATAGAATATTTTAAATAAGCAATGTTTATTCACAATTAAATATTTTATTTTAAGATTTTAAATCTACTGTAGTTTCACTGAGCATTTGGCTTGGCTTCATTAGGACAAATGGAGTGCAAACGTTCAAATCATCGTGACATCATCAGCATTCTGACAGTCACTGCTTTTGGCAAGTTGTTTCCACGTGTTTGAAAGAAATCTAGTAGATGTCATGTCGTTGACAAGCCATGAGCAGTTGCACTAGATGTGGAAAGCTTCTAATATATTAAGCTTGATAGTCAAATCAGGTTTATCAATAAGGGTAGTATTTAAAAAAAAAATCTGGTTATTTTCATGACAATGTTGGGCTATAGAAGACTTCTTCAGTTCCATACGTAAGTCATGTGTTCCTTCACATGAAAACTTAAAAGCTCTACGGATCTGTCCTATACATGAAAGTCCACATTCACAAGCGATGTGATAAATTCCCCAGTTGTCTTCAACGTAGTCTTTTGATCCACAAAAATTTGCCTTGTTTATAGATTTCAAAATAACTTTGAAATTTAAACATTTGAAAGTTCCTAAATTTCTGGACAGCTTTGTCTACAACAAAAGGACAATCTATTTCAATCTTATATCCTGTGTGTGCCACAATTTCTTTAAAAAAAAAAAAATCATAACTTCTTTTTATTTTTTTGTTTTTGTGTTTACTGACCATGGTGAGCAACTCAATGGGCTATAAGCAGTCGCCTGTCCCTAATTTAGGGTCACTGGTTCCAGAGAAGGAAGAGACCCAGTGCTGTAAGACAAACACAACATCCATGCCTCACCGGGATTCGAACCCAACAGTCATATAAGCCAGTGCTTAGACCACTGCGGCGGAAAAAATCTAGCTTTTTCTGCAAGGAATCCTCTGTAACGCATAGATGTACTGCACGATATACACGGGTAGAAAACACCAATTTGTTTCCATGACTTTTCTTTATGACTTGTCAACAACATGACACCTACTCGATTTCTTTCAATTGCATGGAGACAATTCACCAAAATCCATGATCATCAACTACCTGATGATGTCACATATGAATGTTTATGCTCCCTTTGTCCTGATGAAGCCGAGCTAAAGGCTCAACAAAACTATAGATCTTAAAATAAATTATTTAATTGTAAATAAATGTTGCTTATTTATTCTATAATTTCACACATGGTTTAATCCTTTAATTCCACTAATATTATATTTACCAACTTGGTGAAGTCACCAACTTGGTTTACTTTCACAGGGTGATCCAGTTGTACTCTACAGAGAGATCTACTGGTAGGAGGGGAAATACTGATCTGAGGGATATAAGCTCAAGTTTTAAAGCTACAGGAGGTTGTACTTAATTTACACTCATCTGTGTTTTGCATAACATCCCTAACTTTCCTAACTAGAGCCATGAATAACCAAACCTGAGTAAAATTTAAAAAAGAAAAAAAAATCATTTATGCAATTTCTTTATATAATTCAACTGTTTTGAATGCCCTATTATTTCTTAATGTAAATCACATTCAAAAGTTTGCCCTCATTAGTGCTGGTAAATTATGTTTATAAAATTTTATTATGATATACCCCCAAATTTTAATTTATCTTTATATATATATTAAGAATCAAGCAAGAAGAAACAAAAAGGGAAGTAAACACTGAAAAACAAGTTACTAGTAAAGTGAAAAGCCAAAATGAGCACAAGCTGCAGTTACAATTAACTGGAATGAAAATTATTAAAAAAAAAAAAGGAAGAGAAAAAAGCTAAACCACTGAAGAAACCTATTGAAAGTGCTGTCATCATGGCATTCAACTTTTTCTGTTTTTTTCCGACAGCCAGAAAGACTCCTTTGATCCCCCCCTCATCTTTTTTTTTTTTTTTTTTTTTTTTGCAGTATGGACCCAAACACAGCAAATAGCTCTAATCTTAACTTCGCATGCTCAGTAGACATGCCACTAACTCACTATTATATGCTATGCTACAAATAAATAGTCCAATATAATAATGATATTTTTACTCACAAAATGACTAATCATACATAGTTGTTTGTGTTATTTACATGAAACTTTCATGTCTGGCTTTACTTTGCAAAAACCTCTTTGCTTCAGAATTTTTTTTGGTGCAATATCGTTTTCAATAGAAATGATGGATAAAGCTGATAGCTGTTCCTGCATCGTTGTAGATCTCAAACAAGTCTTTATCAGCTTTAATTTATTAAAACTTCTTTTCCCGCTTTCTACAGACAGGAATTGCAATATTCGAAAGCAAATCCTACTGTTGGGATAACAATGAACCATATCATACTGGAATATGAAGTTTAGAGCTTCTATTGTAGTAGCTGAGCTGCATTTGCTCATAAGTGCTTGCAAATGCCTCAGCTCTTCAAACAGTTGCTCCTCATCGATATCTTTTTCTTCACTGTCAGCATCCTTAAAAAATTTTCTAACTGAATACACTTTTCTTTTAAAGAATCCCCTGTCAGGCAATTTCTTCAAATTATAAAGGAAACCCGAAGCGTTGAAAAGTTTTTGCAACTGAGTAAATCTTTCCTGAATGGCAAACAATGCGCTATCAATGAGTGGATAGAAAACCATTGATATATATATGGTTCGCAATCTGTAGGAGCTTTGTGTTGCAGTTTTCATAGTAAAAAGTGTTTTTTTCCCCGCTTTACCCTAGGCTGTGGGAATTTGGGATTTATTTCCAAGATGTACATAACAATAAGGCTTGTCACTCAAGCCTTATTGTTATACACTGAGTTGCCACTTTATTATTACCACCCCCTCAGTACTTCGTTGGGCCATCTTTTGCCTTTAATACTACGTCGATGTAGATTCTTCGTGGCATGGACTCCACGAGATACTGATAGGTGGTTTTTGGAATCTAAGACCATGCTTGATGAATAGCACTTTCCAGGAGTGTGAAATTGCAGGGTTGCGTATCCAGCTGTTTGATGGCTTGTTCAACTTCATCCCACAAATTCTCAATGGGGTTGAGATCTGGAGATTGTGGGGGCCAGCTAAGCAAGTAAACTAACCGGCATTTTCCTGAAACCAATCCTGTACAATACGAGCACTATGGCAAGACGCATTATCTCGTTGAAAGTAGCCATCGCCATTGGGATAAACCATCCACATGACAGGATGTACTTGGTCTGCAACGATGTTTAGATATGATGTGCCAGTCAGACGTTGATCAACATGAATTAAAGGGCCCAAATCATGCCAGAAAAACATTCCCCAAACCATAACGTTGCCGCCACCAGCTAGAAGGGTTGTAGCAATGCATTTGGGGTCCATGCTTTCGTGCTGTTTCCGCCAAATTTTCACTCGGCCATAGGCATGGTGCAACTGAAAACGTGATTCATCGGACCAAATAATTTTTTTCCAATTATCGACTGTCCAATCCTTATGCTCCTGTGCGAAGTGGAGACATTTTCTCTTGTTAACTGCAGACAGCAAAGGTGTTCGAACAGGCCTCCTTCTGCCATATCCCATCCGTGCCGTGTACGGCGAACAGTGCGTGCACAGATCATTTGAGGGATCCTTGATTAAGATGGTCTGTAATTGCTGCACTGTTGCCTATTACCAGTCTGGACACTCCGGTCCGCCCGAGCAGTCACTAGTCGATGACGACCACACGTTGCACGCAGAGACCCAGTTTTTTGGCTGACAGTCCAGTCTTTAAACACTTTAACAACAGTGGCTCTGGAACATTTCATGAATGCGGCGGTTTCAGTGATACTCGCTCCATGGCTCCGAGCTCTTACAATCGTCCCACGTTGAAAGTCCGTCAAATTGCATTTTTTACCCATCTCGTCACCCAAAAATCACTTCTACTGTCGCAAGCACTAAGCTTTCCCTTTTTATACTAGCCTCACCCTCTGGCGGCAGCAGCGTGCAGCCATAGCTCATTTGCTTAAAACTGTCAGGTAGTCATAATAAAGTGGCCACTCAGTGTGTATAAAAATGTCAACAAACATCAGGAACGAACAAAAAAAAAAAAAGGTTCATTTTTTCCCCCCTGAAAACCCAAATGCGTAAAAAAGCAGCAGAGAAGAATTCTCAGAAAAAAAAAACGCACAAGAATTGAAAATGCTTCTTGTTGTTGGTGGTATATATATAGGAACTCTGCATGTGTCAGAGAAACAACAAAGGAGTATTCAGCTTTCATTTTTGTGGCAAATACAGACTAGCTCATAAAAGATAAAGAAAAAAAGTTAGCGGATAATTTTACTATGTAAGAAAATTTATGGGCATCCCTTCCATTTTTTGGCTGCCTACCGGGCCGGTAAATATGTATATTAGCGTCCTAAATTATTTCGTCGGAAAAATGTCAGTACCTCGAAAAAGTGTGACAAAGATTTTAGAGTACGGAAATTAATGGCAAATGGTGCAGAAATTTCATATTTTAAATGTGTTTTAAAGATTTTCTATCATAATATTGAACTGTGAGTGATGCTGTGAAGAGACGCTGCAGTAGGCCTAATGCATCGCCAGAGGTGCATTCAAATAAAATGTGACTGCATACACAACCACTGAAACAGAAAACTTGCTGCAAACCCGCAAATCACGATAACAATGGAACGAGATAATTTAAAGAAAAATTAATATAACAGTAAATAATTATTAGAACATTACAGATTCCAGAGAGGGCAAAAGGACATTACGACTGAATCCGCAAAAATGTGTGTAAAATGGACCTTAAGGCCAAAACTTAAAAATTTTTGGACTATGAACCTCATAAAAACAAGAGACTAATTTTTATATCAAGAAAAGCAGTTCTGTTAATGAACCTTCAAAAATTATATATAGCATCTTTAACAACTTAATTCAAAAATAGTACTTATAAAATATATAAGGAAAATATTTTATTTTAATAACTGGCAATTGCAAGAGTAACCTGGCAATAAAATAAAAAAAAATCTTTCTGTGTAAATGAAACTTTTGTTACAGTTCCTATATATTGAGAACAGGCCTTGATAAAATCAAGAGGCCAGAAACTTCTGCAAAAACAAAATAACTCTATCGGAAGATGTGAAAAATAGTTGAACATTCTCATGTTAAGATAGAATTAAATATATTAATCTTAGTAAAACCTTAAGTGTTTTAATTGCTGTAATAATATTTTTATTTTTTTAATCTACAAGCAAAAACTATCTGCAAAATCTGCTAATAATTTTCAAACTATCCACATATGGCGTACGCGTGTACGTCTATATTGTGTGACTCTGTGCATCGCTACGGCGACGATGTGAAGCTTAGCTTCATTGAAAGGAAGATTCGCTGCAGCGTTTAATTCACGCGCGGACGACTACAAGTCCAAGCGCGTATTTTGTTACCACGAGAGCGAGCCGTGTTATACTCATACGCTACACAATATAGTTCGTTCATGTTTTGTCATTGTTTTTAAAGCGATGTTGAGAAATTTTTCGTTCTTTCGCATACTCGTGGTATGCGAAAGAACGTAGAAAAGCATGTTAGAAAGTACTAACATGCTTTTCTATGTTGTATAGGAAACTGGGGAACTATAACTTTCGGTTCTGGTTTGAACAGCTTCCATTCATAGCTGATTTGCTGTGTCACTGCACTTTTGGTTCTCCTGTGTTAATAGCTTGTTCGCAGGTCAGTTTCCATCTTACTCATACATATCTTTTGCAAATCGAAGAGTTTTTTTCCCAGTTTTTCCTGCCAACAACATACAGGATACAACAAAATAAAGGGTGGATGCTGTGGACCTATTTTCTGTAGCGTATCACTACATTTATTGCTCTCCTGCCAACAACAACCTCTTTCTCTTGTACTCTTCCGCTCATCATTTTGGTACAGCAAGAAACCTTCCTTTTAAAGGACCAAAGCTTCACATTCTTTGCCGGAGCAATACATTAGGCCTACCGCAGCTTCTCTTCACAGCGTCAGACTCACAGGTCAATATTACGAAAAAAATATATCTTTAAAACACATTCAAAATATGCAATTTTTGCACCATTTGACATTAATTTCCATACACTAAAATCTGTACATCGCACTTTTTCCAGGTACTAAAATTTTTTCAACGAAATAATTTAGGACGCTAATCTACACATTTACCACCTGGCCTACCTACCCCTTGGACCGGCCCTGGCTGGAAAACCACAAGATCGAATCCTTACAGCTACCTCAGGTCTGACCTTAATACTACTAAGAAAATTTGGGAATCTATACAGCAACGTTTAGATAACCGCATTCCATACCCCAGTATACTGGCAGACCTCTGTAATGTGTTGACTAATATGGGACTAACTGCACCAAACACTAATCAATAATGTCACTGCAAGTATGCTTCGTAGGTGTCAAGACGTTCTTCGACACATAGGTAGTGTTACTGGATACTGAAATCCAGAGGTTTGGACATTCTCTGAATATACACTTTTGTCTATATTGTGGTACTACTTGTTGTGAGCAGAAATTGCCCATTGAATTGTTTTTGCAAACACACTCTGGCGTTTATGTTACGTGGCTTCACTTCATGCAATATCCCTAACTTTTTGTGACCAGTATATATATATACATACATACATTGCTGAAAAAAAATGTGTACAATCAAACTGTGACAGTTTGTACGGCTTTTCTACACAGCGTAGCTACGTGATCCAGCCTTTAATCTGTTGCCCTTAACGATCTGATAATAGAAGAGATCCATAATTCAGAGAAAGGCTAATTAGGAAGCACTGGCCTAGTCGGAAAAGTATTAATCCGACAGTGAATAGAAATATTGGTTTGTGGCTCTCTAATTTAATTGCTTAGAAAAGATTATTCATTCAGAGAAATCTGAAGATACAGACTCAACTAGCAAATACAAAAATTGGTCTATTACTCTTGCCATTTGGGAACAAACAGCTACAAAATTCAAAGTGAACATTAAATTCAAAACCAGTAGCACCAAAAGTAAACAGCTATCAAGATGGTTTTGAAGCACTACAGAAACAAAGGAGCAATGATATGTGTTCAAAAATAATATTGAGAGAAAATTAATTCAAATTAGAAAAAAAATCCTCATAAAACTATACTTCCAAACAAAGTAGTAGAATGTAAAAGTATGTGCGCACGCCGATAGTTTTCAAATTATTAGCAGATTTTGCCAATATGGGCACATTTGGACGTTTGTGGCCTCTAGATTTTATCAAGGCCTGTTTCTCAGTACATAGGAACTGTATCAAAAGTTTCCTTTACACAGAAGGAATTTAAATTTTGCCAGGTTCCTCTTGCAGCAACTAGTTATTAAATTAAAATCTTTTCCTTAAGTAATTTGTAAGTCGACAGTATTTTTTTTTTTATTGGAGGTTTAACGACCACCGTGAGCAACTCAATGGGCTATAAGCAGTCGCCCGTCCCTAATTTAGGGTCACTGGTTCCAGGGAAGGAAGGGAGCCAGTGCTGTAAGACAAACACAACATCCATGCCTCACCGAGATTCGAACCCGGACCCCGTTCGGACGAATGATCAGAGGCCAGCGCTTAGACCACTGCGCCACCGGGGCGGCACACTCACTTCGTAGTCAGCCATAATTCAAAGCAAAATCTTAAGTGCAAAACGAGATTCTTCTGGTCACTGGGGGCAGCACAGTAATTTTTGAACTATGCTGTTGAAAATACTATTTATAATTTTTAAAGGTTCATTAATGGAACTGTTTTCTGGGTATAAAATGTTGCTTTTAATTCTCGTTTTTATGAGGTTCATAATCCAATATTTTGCCATAAAGGTCAATTTCACACACATATTCAATTGTATTTTGCCGTCATCGGAATTTGTAATGTCCTAATAATTATTTTTTTATTGTTTCTTTAAATTATCTTATATTGTCATTGTGATATGCGGGTTTGCAGCAAGTTTTGTTTCAATGGTTGTGTTCACAGATACATTTTATTTTTATACAACTCTGCTTCCAACTTCTCCCACCCCTGCATTCCTGAAATTTGAACAAAAATTTAGTAAACTGTAACTGGAAAAGCAAAGCAACTGGCCACCTTGCCTGTGACAGGTTCAATAGCATTCCTCTGCTTCATTATTTGATAGGCACAACTCTGATATGTGGAAGGGGGAGATGGGCACATTTGAATGTAAGTGTGTACTCCCACAGTCTAACAAAATGTTGCATTGGATATTTGTATATTCCATTTGGATACAGATACATTATGATTTCAGTAAGCTTAATTCACATCTGGTATAAAACGTGCATTTTCAAAAAAAAAAAAAAAAAAAAAAAAAAAAAAAGTTAAATCTTTGCGTGCCTTAGGTAGACTTTGAATTGTGACTGACAATATACTTCTTGGCCACAGGACTCTGTACCCAGGGTGGGTTTTGAATTTTTTTCAACCTTGAAGCTTTCTGGATTTAATAAGTATCTCTCCAACAGCTTATTCCGTTTGTTACTCTACACACAATATATTTCTTGCAAAAAAACTGGCTGAATGAGCCTTAAGAAATGCTGATCTAATATATGATAACAGTAATATAGAGTATCCTTTATAACTAACATACCAATAAGCTGCGTTTGTAACAATGTTTGCTACGCAGAGGCACATGGAAGCACATTTGAGTAATTAAGTATAAATTCAATACTCTCTAAACATTTGAAGAATTAGAATTTCTTTTACAACTAGCTGCATTTGTTATTTAAAAATCTAACCAAATATTCAGTAGCTCATAAAAATGAAAAGGTCTAAAATTTCGTTTCCTTGAAATATATTTTTGTTACTCTTTCACGAAAATACAAAATTAAAAACGAATCAGCTGTGTTTAGATCCGAAAATCTAACAAATTCTTTACTACTCCTAGTTTAAAATGCAGTCGATGATATATATACCTGTTAAGAAAATACATGAATGTGTTCACGTGTTAAGCCTACCTCCACGTGTTACGAAACGAATACATGAATGTCTTCACGTGTTACGGGAATCTCCACGAGTTACGAAGCGAATACATGAATTGTGTTCGAAATCGAAGCCTATGAATTGAAACAGGAAAAGAACTTACCTTTTAAGAACAATAAAATCCATCGATTAGGCATGCATGCAGCTCTGGGCGATCGAGCTCAGCCTTGCCATAACTCACCGTCCGTAGTACAAGTGACGTAACAGCAGGTTAGAGAACGACGCAGCCGCAGACCAGAAGCTGCTTTAAAACCAATGGAATAAAATCTTCTAGTCGTATAAGCAAAAAAAAAAAAAAAAGGAGGAATACAATAATCTTTATCAATTATACACAAGCTTACTGTTTTATCAACAGTATAATTTTGTTCTTTTTTGCCTGAATGTAATGTCACGCCAAAGATTAGCTGTGACCTTGCTAACATGACGAAAATGCAACGTTTAGCAAACGTAATGAATGTGACAAAATCGCAACGGTAACGGATGTAACATTTAACAAACGTTTATCAAACGTAGTCTTTGTACGGAAGACCGAATATCAACTTTTGCAACCGAAATGCGACGTCTTTTAAACGTCACGTGCTACTTGGGAGTCTCGGCACAGGTTATGAACTTTAACAGAGGAGAGTGCTTGACGAAATCTATTATGTACACCAATCGCTAAACCTCCACGAAGAGAGAACCTATACGCGTGATGAAACTGATAGTCCCATCTCCTCCAGCGATGGAAGGGTGAAGTGGATAGACAATTTGTCTCTTGCAAAAGTAGGAGATCTGCTTTGAGGTGGTGGACGTCTTCATACACTAAAGCATTCGCCAAAGGGGTACACATACCCCTACTATTCAGTGAGACTGTCTTGAACAGAATAGTCTGATGATGGTTGGAGGATGTTGTCGGCTGCGTTCTGTAACTTGGCGAGACGGCTACGGAACTTCTTTGCCCAGTAGGGACCACCCAGATCTCTGCCCGGAACGGTACGTAAATGAGAATGTATCGCCAACATTTGATTCATGGTGTCAGACAGACAGTGGGAGTAACCTTCCAAAAAATTGCGAGACAGCTTGTCTCTACGGGGACTTATTAGGAACGCATACACCTTTTCCCCAGACACAGGTGTCTGTGGAAGAGAGGATGCCTCTAGAATATGTAAAAAGTTTTCACAGGAGATCGGAATAATTGTTCCATCATCTGTATCAGATTCCATAGAGCCTTCAGACGTGAGAATCTGACTACTAGAACAAACACGTCCTGCCTTAAGGGTAGTTGTAATTCTAAACTTCTTATTCTGAGCGCGCGACGTTCTACGTCGCTTCGCCCGTCCACGACTTTGTGCTGTAACCGGAATTGGAACTTCCGGCAATTTAAAAGGAACTGAAGAAACAACCTCAACGGTCGGTGTAGCAGTATGACGAGAATCGTCATCAACCATCTCTATAGGAGACTTTGGATTAACAATTGATGCCTCTTTTGACTGAAGAGATAAAGTGGGCGCCAATGCATCACCCGAGGTCGAGGGTTTACCCATAGACGTCGCCGGTTGACCAACGGCTGTCTCACTACTTCTGGTAGACGTCGGTTGACCAACGGCTGCCTCACTACTTCTGGTAGACGTAGGTTGACCAACGGCTGTCTCACTACTTCTGGTAGACGCCGGTTGACCAACGGCTGTCTCACTACTTCTGTTAGACGTCGGCTGACCAACGGCTGTCTCACTACTTTTTCTAGACGTCGGTTGACCAACTACTGTATCACTACTTTTTGAGGAAGTCTGCTGTTGCTGGTCTTTATCACCAGAAGAGGATGCCGATTGGCGTGACAAAGAGGAAGAAGGTCGTGCTGTTGACTTGGAAAGAGTGTTCGCATTATGAGGGCATAGAGCGCGGGGATGTCCCGTGCCTTTACAATTCGGACAGACGGAGCCTACTGTGATGAATATCTCTCTAATGTGCGTGCAACAGCGTACACGTAAAGTGGGTGGAATACGCAGCATGTGCTCCTCTGAAGGGAAGACCACACGAACATTGCGGCGAAACCCGAGTAGGTATCTATCTTCTGGCACCTCTGGAAACGAAGAGTAGGTAGTTACACCTCCAATGATCCGGCCATAAGGAAGAAGAGCGGCAATCAAGAGATCATCTGAAACCTCAGGTGGAACTGGTGAGAAGCTTACAACAACGGAACTCTGTGAAACAGGTTCGGCATGGATGTGACGATCACCAATTGAGATGCCCTTGGTCAGTACATGTAGGGAATGGGCAGGAGTAGAGAAGTAAACAACTACTTTGTAAGGCTTCCTGCCCACATGAGTTATGGCTGATGCAGGAACAATCTCTCGAAGAGCAGCAGTATATGCAGTAAGTTTTGTATTTCTCAGGCTCGGAAACACAACACCATTCTCCATAGTTTGAAGGAATTTCAGCCCAGAAGGGGTATCTTCTTTAAGGACAACCTCAATGACTTCAGCATTATGCGTCATCTCATATTGTCCAGGAGAAAAAGAAGACTGGGAAGGTCCCGACTTAGATGCGGTTACGTCAGCATATGAGAGGGTAGTTGTACGTTGCTTTGGAGATGATTCCGGCATGGAGTGCGAAACATCCATGGCGTCATCATTAGCTTTCAGAGAAGACATCGTATCGCCGCTGGGAGACTTGGAAGAAGAGGCGATATCCGATGGTAAGGCAGCAACAGAAGGCTGCAAGGAGGAGTGGCTTATCGAGATTGACTCGTCATTGGTAGTAGTATTTAGAGAAACTGTTATCGGGAGATCATCATTTCCGGTAGCAAGGGTTAGGACGTCATTCTCCCCGGAAGCCGCCATTTGCAATAGCGAGGAAAAGCTTAGCCCTTAGCCAGCTTGGCCAAGGCAGAAAAATAAGGTAAACTAATCAAAATAAGCACTTACCAGCTCGGCAGGCATATAAAAAGAAACACGGAACCTTCACACACAACACACACACGAAATAGAACACTGACAACGAAGAAAAATAACACACCAACGAAAACTTGAGGAGCACAGATAAACACGACTAACCCACCGTGAGCAACTCAATGGGCTATAAGCAGTCGCCCGACCCTAATTTAGGGTCACTGGTTCCAGGGAAGGGAGAGAGCCAGTGCCGTAAGACAAACACAACATCCATGCCTCACCGGGATTCGAACCCGGACCCTTTTCGGACGAGTGATCAGAGGCCATCGCTTAGACCACTGCGCCACCGGGGCGGCGCCTTGTGTTCATACAAGCAGTTACGAAATCTTGCAAAAACTCGTATCCCGCTGTGGAATAAAATAAAACCTTAGTACAGTCAAAACATGTGAGCACATTTTTCAAAACACACGCTGAGCAAGCAGAATTCAGATTAATGAGACATACATAACCGAACAGTATTAATTTTCTGAACCAAAATGGGCGGAAACCCAATTAAAAACAACTAAAGAATTTACTCCTTTTAATTTCTCATTACTTTCCAAATCACCCTACGAGTGTACTGTTATTAAAGGTAAAGAAACTAGATCCCACCTCTCTGTGGAACGCAAGAACGGTATCAATCCGCGTTAGAATGCACTCCTGCTGCATCCTTTCTGTTAAGCAATTACTCTCTCATTGATCCGTACAGAGGGCAGAACTACGCTGTGCATCGAACTTATTCTTAACACCACAAGGAACTGAAAGAGCCTTATATACATGGGTCAATTTTAAGAGAATGGGGTGTGGTGGCGTACGAACACCAAAGAAATTTGCTTAGTTGCCTTAGTTACGTCACACAGTATTTGCCATTTTCTTGTAGGACTTCCGTCCACAGTGAGTAGAGTTTAGGTCCCAGCCACCTACAGCGAGATCGCCTTTTGGGCAGGACACACAAACGGAAGGAATGAGAGCAAGTCTAGCGACTTTCACAGAACAGTATGTAGTGAGATTAGAGTTCAGTAGATGGCGCCACCGTACAAGTACGATGTTGCACACAGAGGGGTCAGAGAATTTCAGGGGGGGGTGGGCATAGGAAAGGATACTCATTCAACCAGTGGGGCCAGCCTGGGGACCGTCACTTAACGTGCTCGTCCGATGCACGGCGGATATTCAGCTATTGTTAGTAAATCACACCATCTCTAAAAGATCAGCCCAGGTTCGAACCTGAGGACCCTGCATCGATAGTCTGACTCGCTAACCACTAAGCCATCCGCGGCTCACCGAAGAAATTTTTCAGCTACTGCTACTTAAATACCTCTCCTTCCCTTTCGAGTTTCCCCGATTGCCAGTTCATTGTCTTTGTGCTGTGAATGTTGGCAAAAGTCTTGAAAATGTCCGTAACTTGGACCCCTTCCCCCAGTCCAAGTTACGGACATTTTCCTGCATGGACAATCAGCGGCAGAAGGTGCGTGGCTCTTGATTTTGTAACTTTTCATATCAAATTTATTTCTGAAAACTTACATTTTGATGATTTGTTTTAGATAGCAATTTTGCCTGATGAACTGCTGAGCGAATTAAAGCGGGTTCTGAGCAATAATTCTGTTGCCTTCCGACCTAAACGCTACGGACTAGTTTTCGTAGGTAGCTGCTCCATACTTTCCACAATAGTACACTCTTTGGTTGACCCGGGGTATAGGTAGATAGCAATGGAGGGGAGCAATTAAATTAATAATGGCTTTGTCCGACAATAAGAATTCGAAACCTTTACTTCATCCGTACGCATCCGTGAGCTTAATACCCTACAGAATTGAACTTCTGCAGTACTTGATGAGCATAATAGCCTATTTCAAAAATTTAGTGTCGCAAGGAAAGATATACCACACGTGGTATTGTAAACTGTGAAACGACACCTTTCCAAGTTCTTCTGCAGATTGTGACGTCAGCTGGAAGGTTTCTTTCCTTCGGACACTTAGTTCTTCAACCCGGCAGGTTCCTTCTTGATGCTCAGAAACAGATCTTCCTCAGCGAACACAATCCCTCTCACTCTCGTTACCGAAAAAACATATTTTTTCTCCCTTTTTTTGAATTTTAAAGTTGCAATGTTTATGGAAATTGGAGAAGAAAGATTCTCCACAAATACATGAAACAACTACAGAATTATTAATTATCAGATATTTGGAACTTCGTTGTCTTGAGTGGTGGCAAAGATAGCATGCTCGAACGGAAAGCGGGAGATGCGGGTTCGATTCACACTCCAGGGCCGTATAATTATCAAGTTTCTTGATTTTATATTACGTGTTGAACAGTAAGCTAGGCAATGAATATTCTGTTTGCCGTCTTAATAATCCTATGTTAACGATTTTGACCCGCAGTCCTGCCACGTGCTTACGGGATGGGCCTCTCCATGAGAGAGAGTTTTCCCTAAGGCTCGATTGGTTTCCGGGCATCCTGATCCGCTCTGTATTCACTACTTTGGACAGCCAGAGAACATCTGCTGGTGTCTGTTTGTCCAAACATCGACAAGGAAAGAGGACCTTACGATTTATCCCGTCATAAAATGTCATTCCCATTTCTTTTAGCATCATTGCTGCCAATTCCTTCGTCATATTATGTTGCTTTATAGATGGGATGCACTGCTTCACACGTTTAACTCAGATGGTACATCATATATCTTAAAAGTATTATTGAGAATAAATATCTAAGCTCTTTTGCTAAAAGTGTATAAATGAAAATCGTATTGTGCCAACGCTTACCCGAGGGAATATTTCTACAGCGGGTGCTGTGACCAGTCAACGGGTCCGTAGATATTAAAGAAAAAGTGAGCATCAGTCGTGCATTTTGGGTTTACTTAGGAGTTTTCCTTACTTTATTTCTAATTCCATCAAGGAGTTCGGAGTCCCTTGAGAGTGTATATCGTGCCTAATTTACTGCTACTGAGACATTTCATTTGGCTTGTTTTTCCTCTTAATGTTATCGAGAGCGTACAAGTGGAAAAGGAAAGTAAAGGTATAGGTAAAATAAATCATATAATTCTATCGTCAACAGAAACAGAGGTGGTGCTAAATGAAAGACAAACCATGAATTTAATTAATGTGAAAAAAATATTCCTAACCAGGTCGTTACCAACTCAAAACAGTGTACCCTTGGTACGAAGTATTTTCGAGGAAACAGTGGGACAGAACTGAAAGAGAAAAACTAAAGTGCACAACTTTTCTGGAAGATAGTCGCAAATGCATTTTATCACTCCTCATATGTAATCAAATAAAAATATTGGTGACGCGGACGTTTTGCTCAACTCATCATCATCAACCATTATCAATCCATTTCTGGACGAAGGTCTCCCCAAGTTTCTTTCACAACGGTCTGTCTTGTGCCAGTCTCCTCCACGTTACTCCCGCATACTTTCTAATTTCATCCATCCATCTCACATGTGGTCTTCTTCTGGGTCTTTTTCTGTCCCTTGGAATCCAGCCTAAAATTTCAGCTATCCATCGATGGTCTGTCCTTCTGGCAATATGTCCAGCCCATTGCCATTTCAGGGATTTTACTCTGGCCATGATGTCTTCCACTCTTGTCATTTTTCTGACCCACGAGTTCCTCTTCTTATCTCTCCTGGTTATACCAAGCATGCATCTCTCCATGCTGATTTGAGTTGACTGCAGTCTTTGTATGTCTCTTTTAGTTAAGGTCAACGTCTCTGCACCATACGTAAGCACTGGAAGGATGCATTGATCAAACACTTTTCTTTTAAGACATAATGGCATATTGCTCTTGAAAATTATACTGTTTCTTCTAAACGCTCTCCAGGCAAGTTTTATACGCCGATTAATTTCTTCATCAATGTGACCCTCACTTGATATCTACTGTCCAAGATAAATGTAGGTATTGGTTGTCTCCAGCATTTCCCCATCAATCGATAAATCTTACAAGAAATAAAGATTTATCGATTGATGGGGAAATGCTGGAGACAACCAATACCTACATTTATCTTGGACAGTAGATATCAAGTGAGGGTCACAACATTGATGAAGAAATTAATCGGCGTATAAAACTTGCCTAGAGAGCTTGATGATGCCTCGTATATGGTGTTTCGTTTCAAAATTCTAGTGTTTTGTAAGAAAAACTGGGATGCAAAAAAAAAAAAAAAAACTGCTTCACGTGCTGGCAATAGTAATAGACATGGAAACAGAAAAGGAAACTGAGTAATACGGTGTTAGATGCCATGGGAATCCAATACAGCCTGTATACGTCGTGGCATAGATTTACCAACGGATGGAATTCCATAAGAGGGATACGACATCATTCATCGACAAGAAACGTGATCAATTCTCTCATGTTCGATGGATCACGTAAACGCTTCCTGAGACGTCGTTCCCGAAGTTTCTAAGGGATTATATGGAGTTTAGATCTGTGGGGCCATGGCATGCGAAACAATTTAGTCTCATGCTGCTGAAACCACTGGTTGACTACATATGCGTGGTGGATTGGAGTGTTGTCACATTGAAAGACATCTCTTTCTTCAGAGCAGAAATACTGTACCATGTGATGAAGCTGGTCACTCCGGACTGCTGAGTAGCGTTTGGTATCAGCCTCGTCCTCTAACAAAATGAGTGTACTAAGCCATGCCACAAGAAAGTGTCCTAATCCATGACCAGACCTCAAGAATCCTTCATATTGTGAAAAAAGAAAACTCCGATTTGTAACCTCCCTTAGTTTAGCGTCACACGGGCATTCTTCCATTTGCTTGAAACAAAATGCGGGACGATTCATTGAGCCTATCAGATCCCGCCATTTCTCCAGCGTCTACTGCTTGCGCGCATTGCACCACTAGACACGACGATGTGAGTTGCCAAGTGTGATGAATGGCTTTTGCAGTGCGACTCGACCCTAATATCTAGCCCTGTAGACTTTCCGATGTACTGCTTCTGTCAAAACGGGCTTGTCCTTTCCTTTTTTGAAATTCTTGTACAACTGCTCAGCAGTAGCTCGCATGTCACGCTTGGTACAGCGCACTAATGTTCGAACGTCCCAGTTCTTCTGTGTGCTGTCGCCCACAGTATCCTTTCGCAGAGGATGTCTTTCTTGTTGATACCCATGTCAATGTGACTTGGAACACTTTCCACGAATAACATTTGCGAGTCGAGCTGTCCTCGTGACGGTGGCTCCTGCCGGACGCACTCAAACAGTCATGCTACTTTAGGTTATGTCTTAGTGATTTGGTACCAGTAATTTCAGGCAATACGGTCGGATTTCCCTTTATTCCCGTACTTACACATGCCGCTGAGCATGCTAGGATGTCGTTTGTTGCGTATTTGTGATCACTTCCATTGCCATTATGCATCATAACTTACGTAAAAATGCTTCTTTTTTTTTTTTTTTTTTTTTGATTGGAGGTTTAACGACCACCGTGAGCAACTCAATGGGCTATAAGCAGTCGCCCGTCCCTAATTTAGGGTCACTGGTTCCAGGGAAGGGAGAGAGCCAGTGCCGTAAGACAAACACAACATCCATGCCTCACCGGGATTCGAACCCGGACCCCTTACGGACGAATGATCAGAGGCCATCGCTTAGACCACTGCGCCACCGGGGCGGCGTAAAAATGCTTCGATTTGGATGAAATGTTAGTATGTTGTAGGGGCCTGGTTGAGGACAAATCCTGTTGAAAATGGGCGAAATTGGGTCAAAATTTCGGACACAGCAGCGGGATCTATTCCATACCCTTTATGCATCATAACTTACGGAAAAATACTTCCATTGCGACAAAACTGTCGTTGGACGTGCCCTCTCGAGCTCCTCAATTTTCGCCCTGTTTGCTTGGCCGAAGAGCCCATTGCTTCAGACTCCTGTGTTCCGTGTGTGTCTAAGGGTATGTGTTACCTTTCCGGAGTCAGAAAGTACGTATTTACTTCGAATTTTATCATAATATTACCTGCCGACTACACTCTACTGCGTTTCGGAAGTGTGCGCCCAAGTACATGTTCCAATCCCTGCTGTTCCTTTCCTGCATACTCTGCTCAAGTAATAGGCTGCTAGCAATCTTCCCAGCTACTTTTCAGCACCAGTAAGTGAATTTTATACCGATATTCCTTCATTTTTCATCTCGGTGATTATGTTTACATCTGCCCATCGTGACTTGCCTTGACTTCCGTCTGTCTGCTCACCTGCATTCTATTCAGTTGCCTTCCGTGCTTATCTTCCTGTTATCTACACGCCTTCCCGTTTACGTCACCCACTGATAGTGGTCCTTGGGTGACGTCATCGTTACTGTGCTCCATCTGTCTCTCGCCGTTCTTCCAGTGACGTCATTACCTCGCATCTTCCCATCGTCCGCCTTCTTTACGTGCCTTTTGCCATCTCCGTCGTCTTATGCTCTCGAGATTGTGCTGCTTTGCTTTACAGTTTCTGATTTGTACTATGTCTACTGCCTTTCTTCGACCACTGACGCCTCCTCCGGATGTACTACTTGACAGTTCAACTCCTCTCTCTACGCCCGTAGTCACTGCCTTCCCCTCGGATCCTCTCTCAACTGCCTTGGGCTTCCGGTTTTCTCGTACCGGCTCCGTTTTAACAGCTCATTTATTAGAGTCCTCGTCACCGGGGAAGTCTTTCTTCGCTTATTTAGCTTTCGGAGTAAAATATTCCGCGCTTCCACATACTAAACTTACAGCTTACACTTCAGAACTCCATCAGATTGTTCCACCTGATGCCATCACGCACATCGCACGAAAGCCACACTCGGTGTTGGTTTGTTTTTCTAATCCCGCTCAAGTTGAGTTGGTTCTTTCTTCTCCAATTTCAGTCGGCGACCAAAGTTTGTTCGCAATTCCTCTTGCTCATTGCCCTACTCTCGTTTGTTTATCTCCAGTTCCTGCTGAACTCTCCAACGATTTACTGCATGCTTTCCTTTCTCAATGTGGTTTAGTTATTGGCCCTATTAAGACGTTGCCTGCTGCTTCAGACGATCAAGGGAATCGTCCCTATTATAGTTTCCGACGTCAAGCTCTCGTCGTTTTTCCTGACGAACAGTCCATTGTTTCCTGTCCGACAGCTTTCCACGTTATTTGCGGTCCACACACTCGCACTGTCAATGTTTTTACCGCTATTCATTGTTTTTCTTGCAAATTGTCCTGTCACCATAGTTTTTCTTGTCCAACTCGGAATTTTTCGACTTCCATTCTACCTTCTGCCTTGCCACAATCGTGTGACTTTCCTTTATCATCCACATCTTTGTCGACTTTTCCTTCTACATATTCTCAGCTTCCGGTTTCGAATGGTTTGTTCCCGGCCCCTGATTCTTCTAATTCACGTGTTTCTCCGGAGAATATTTTTCCTGATCATCTACCACCGACAGCTCTCCTGGATGTTCTCCTTTCTGTTACTACTACACCACTTTGCACGCCTCCATCGAGCCCGTCTTCTGCACAGATCTCGTTGAAATGCCCTCAGTCACCCTCTCCGTCTTCATCTCCTGCTCCTGTCAGTCCATTGTCTCCATGTTCGACTGCGGTCTCTACTTCTATGGTTCCGCTCTTCGTCTCCATGGAGCCAGCGTCTACCAGCTGTTTTATATCTCCTGCTTCCTCAGCGCCCCAGGGCAACTTATCTGTTTCTGTGCCTCCAGATTCTACGTCATCTCATTTTTCTTTACCGACGGCTGATGTTGCTTCGTCTCCTGCTCGTCACCTCCAGTCCTCACTCCTAGATGCTCCTGTTACAACTTCATGTTAACCGCCGTGCTCCCTTCAAGTAAGTCTATTTTCTACAGGGCCCTCCACTGACAGCCCTGTAGTGTCTTCTGGGTTGCACTTGTCTTATGTTGATGTCTCCATTCGGCCTTTTTTCTCTAGACACTTCTGCTTCCCCAACTCCTGAGTCGCCGGACGAAGATCCTACTACGCCTCTTATCAGCTGTCTCACGCCGATCGTCTCTGTGAGTTCTTCACTCCCAGCAAATCTTGTCATGTCCATTGAACCTGCATCCTCCGACTCACAGTGTGCTCATTTGCCTTCTGACGTGTCATCTTCCTCTACAGCCGTTCCTGTCGTCCTTCCATCAGCTTCAGCCACTGTTCCTGCCTCATCGATTGTTCCTGCCAGCGCTCCTTCACCTGTGCTTCATCATGCTCCATTGTTGCCTTCCTCGACTTCTGCTGATAGTACTTCCCTTACTTGTACATCTTCAACGGCTCGAAGTTCCCGACGGTGGCGTAAGCCTCTTGCTCCAGATCCTCCTTCACAACAAGACTTTGCTTCTTATGGTGATTATTGCCGCGCTTCTGAGCGTTGGGTGAAACGTGCTATGTATAAATATCCAGACTTCTCCTTCCCTTATCCGCTAACACCAGTTCCTTATTATTCCAGTGTCTTCCAGAGTGTAAGCCCTTAGACTTCTGCTTGACTTTTGCCATGCTTAATATCCTGTGTATTTCATGTTCCTCAAAATATCTCTCTGTTTGAGAGAGTGGCCTGCGCGCCCATAGTTCTTTTTCTTATGTTTTGTTCTCCTCAATGCCTCGCGTGTAAGCCTGTGATTTTGTCCACGTCTTTTTGGCCTTTTGCCTATGTTCTATGCCCCCGTTTTATTTACACTATTAATTGTCTAATAAAGCGATATTGAACGACAAAACTTTATCATGTTATTTCGGAGGTACACTGAACCAGTTCTATTTAGTATCATCGAAATGGGGTCAAAGGTCAGGACGCAGGAGCGACATTTATTCCGCAGCCATTATCCTCATAACTTGAGTAATGATTTCTGGTATGTTGGAAAGCGTGTTATAATCAATGCATTGCATGATTTTACTCACTTGTTTACAAAATACGTGCTAAAAATTGGTTATTGCAGGTATCAAAATGTAGCGGGAAAAAAGGAAAGGCGGCTTTGGTTAACTATCCGAGGTGACTTAATGTGCATTCAACGGAGGACCCGTTGATCATCCGAAAACTGGTACTTTTCTTCTCTTCCATGAATTACACTATCATCTCCATTTGTAAGAATGCCACTTATTAAACATCAACGTCAGAGGATCAAAGCTATTACGAAATTTTTAAACCGCTTGTCTGGTTTCTTTTTTGTTCCTTGGGAACTTGATTGCGACCAACCATGTATACGAAGGAAGTGTGATAAATCCTTAGCTCACGTATGATGCAGCAGACATGGATATTTACATTGCTATCCAGTACTGCATCATCTTTCGGCACAGCAAAAACAAGAAGACCGCCAATGCAGGAGTTAACATAGTGAATTTCATCCGTCGTAGAATGAAAAACTGTGAATATGAAGCACCGCTCAGTTAATGGATTTTGAACGAAAGAAAATTCTGAATCTCCCAGACTGCACGAACTAATGGTTAAATCTATTGGAGATTACATTCCATGCTATACGTCAAAGCATGATTCAGAATCTCTGTTGGCTCTTTATAATCAGAAACTCTATACTTGAAATCTTCATCATCATTTCTAAAAACGTGGAATCCGCCCCCCTGGTGACGCAGTGGTCTAAGCAATGGCTTTTGACCCTTCGCCCGAGATGGGTCCGGGTTGAGATCCCGGTGAGGCATGGATATTGTGTTTGACTTATGGAACTGGCTTTCTCCTTTCCCTGAAAATCAGGAACGGGCGACTGCTTATAGCCCATAGTTCACTAAGTTGCTCACGGTGGTCGTTAAACACCAGTAAAAATAAAAGAAAATCAAAAACGTGGAAGTCGTTTGTTTCAGGGGAATGAAGGGCTCTAGAAAGCTGCAGAGGGGCGATTTGCAGGACACAATAAAGAATTTTCCTACCAAGGACAAACGCAGCTATGGTACTTACTTGTGCTGAGTACACTGAAATTACCAAGGACTACGGTTGAGACACAGTACAATACTGTCAGACTACAAGGCATAGAAATCTTAGGGGTAGGAATTTTAAACGCTCTTGTAGATCTGAAGAGAGGAGCACTCATAAGTTCGAATTTATTAAAAAGAAAGTTGAAGGTAGGAATTACGTTTCAGGAATATTGGAAAGATAAAATCACTTGTTTATCATATTTCAAGAATATGGAAAATTTGGGTGTATAGGAGACCAGTTCTCTGTCGTAAGGATTCCGTTCTACATTCCATTAAGATAGAGAAAACACAGTTAAGTCATTGTTTCCATGAATTAAATGCATGTATAAAAAACATGAGAGGACAGTGTCTTTTTCTTTAAGTTTTATCCGAAATCATGGCAATGGTCCCTCAAAATCAATCTCAAAAAACTGAAGGTCCATATTCTTCTGACATAATAAATAACTGATTATTATTTTAGATAATTTGTGTTCATTATTTTAGATAATTTATGTAAAGTTTACTGGTTTTCAGTGTTATTTCCTATGAAACTTCTGCTTAAAAAATATTACTTAATGAAGTGTGTAATCTACTTTTCACATATAAAATGCCAGGGTGTTCATAATAAAGCAAACAATCGTTGTATAAAGAATTTAGATTCGTCCGTCCGAAAAAAGAGCGATGCCGCAGCAATCTGCTGTTAAAATTAATAAAGTTAGCAAACAAATCCATAAATCAAATAACAAAGATAGTCAAGGTTGTTTCATAAACGTATTCAGCAAATGGAAACTTTTGATCTGAATATTTGGACCTACAAATGCATGCGTCTGTTTATAAATTCCAAACCACAAGGCGGTTACGTATTCCTTTAACTCTTTGCATGGGCAATTTTGTCTTACATACAGCTCGAATTCCTGGGAGTCTAGTGTATACACTGTATACGTGATAATTTCCCTTCACTAAAAGGCTTTAGCTAAAATTAACAGGTTATCTCAAGTACTAATGGATATTCATATTTCTTGTGCGTCCACCTTTATTCTTGCACGTACACACATGCAGCGATATTCCGCCTTCTAGATGCTAAGTCTATAAACTGTTATCTTAATATTAGATGCGTTATTCATTCAGCTACGAACAGACCAAAGGAGACCCTGAAAACTGGAAGATATATTCATAAGTGTCTAGCACATTAGTGATGATTTCTGCAGTTGTTTTTCTTTCTTCTCTGAGCAAGAAGCTTTTCTTTCTTGCGTTTTTTTTTATGATTTTTTTTCTCACTTTATATCTTTCTTCTTTTTACTGTCTAATGCTATTACGCATTTTTCTGTGCTTTCATCAGTTAGCTGCATATTCTTTATACATTTCCGAATGAAAACTCAGCTCTGTTTAAGCACTCTTGTTTCGTAAAAAAAATTGCAATTTTTCGGAATTCCATAAAGAGACAATAAGTAGTTTCAAGGCATCATGCAAAAGTTGTTTCTAAGAGTAATTGGATAGGGGAAACTTCAGCACATGCCATTATTTAGTTCAAGCTAATTTTTTTAACCATACCACCTGAAGTTGTACTAATTATATGTGTATATACACTGCCGGACAATTGCTAAGGACGGATGACAATAGCAACGATAGAAACCATACAATGAAAGCACGAAAATGTGGAAATTAGCATAAGTGCGGGATACAATAAGACGTGTTGTGCGTATGCAAATTTTGGATTGCCGAACTTGTTCGTGACGCCATAGCGCTGATAAGAGATATAAAGGATTTGACGTGTATTGACCGTTGTTGTTCAAACGCAAAGTTGAAAGGGAAAGAATCAATTGACGAACTTGCAATTTTCAGTATGTCTTCCCGACATCACCTAGATGATTTTACGCGTGGCCGTATTATTGGCAAGATTGAAGAAGGGCGAAAAATAACAGATGTTGCCAGGGAGTTCGACGTCAGCCACAGTGTTGTTTCAAGGCTTCGGAAATCATTTCAAACAAATGGAGAGTGTAGCAAACGTCACTTGGGAGGTCGTGTTCGCAGTACGACACCTGTAGAAGATCGGTACATAGTGCTATCAACAAAAAGACACCGGCGCAGCACAGCTAGTGAGGTAGCAAATCAGTTTATGGTTGCTACTGGCAAGCGGATCTCCCGAAAAACTGTCGCCAGACGTTTGCATGAATAAGGACTATACGCCCGCAGTCCTGTTGTATGCATCCCATTGTCCAGACGTCACCGTACCTCCCGTTTGCAATGGTGCCATCAACATCGCAATTGGACTTATAACGACTGGTCTGCTGTCCTCTTCTCAGATGAGAGTAGATACAGTCTATTGTCTGATTGTCGACGACAACTGATCTGGCGTGATAGTGGTACTGCATATTGTCCAGCAAACATACAGGAAAGGGACCGATATCCGGCATGTAGTGTCATGGTATGGGCTGGCATCATGATCAATGGCCGTACGTCCCTCTATGTGCTTCCAACTGGGACTATGACTGGCCAACGATACATTAATGATGTTTTGCTACCTCATGTTCGCATGTTCCGTGCTGCTGTCGGTGATAGGTTCATTTTCATGGACGACAACGCAACATGTCATCGAATAGTCACTGTCCAGGAGTGTCTTGAGAGCGAGGATGTTTAACACCTCGTATGGCCAGCACGTTCTCCAGATCTGAATCCCATTGAACATGTGTGGGATGCTTTGGGGAGGAGTCTTGCTGGTCGCCAATGCCCTCCAATAAACAAGGACATCGTCATCCGTGCACTGACAGAGGAATGAGATAAATTACCCCAACAGCTGCTTGATAATGTTGTGCAAAGCATGACACGACGTGTGGAATCTTGCATCGCCCTCCATGGTGGCCATATCCCGTATTGACATCTTACGCCGGAACGCCTGCGGACGGTAATTGCATTTTTTTCACGTTTACGTATTCTGCACAAAATGGCCTGTTTGTCCCTTGAACACGTTGCAAAGCCTTCTGGATTTCAGAGCGCAATAAAATGTCTTTCTTGTAATGTCCTGGCATTCTGACATTATTTTATTTCATTTGGCATCCAACCACACTTACTTTTTTATGCACTATATAGCCGTTTATGATCCGTCCTTAGCAATTGTCCAGCAGTGTAAATATATATGTATATACTGAGTGGCCAAATTATTATGACCACCTGGTTAGTACGTGGTCATAATAATTTGGTTACTCAGTGTATTGTGACACTGAGTGTTCCATGTTATAATGACAGTATAAATGTTCGCACAGCCGTAATTATTATGACCATCCTTTACCTTTAATACGGTTTGAATTCGTTTTGGTATGGACTCTATTAAAATATCGGTAAGTGGCTTGGGGTATATTACCAAATATGCGATAAATTGCACCATCCAGCTCTTGAAGATTTGATGGCAGTAGATCTAGCTGTCTGATGCCCCTTTCGATTTCATTTCACAAATGCTACATTGGATTGAGATCCGGTGACTGGAGAGATTAATGTTGCAAGGAGAAGTGTCCGTGATGTTCCTCAAACCATTCGCGTACAGTGTGAACACTATAGCATGGAACACTGTCCTTCTGGAAGTATCCATACCTTTGGACGGACAGAAGTTGCTGCACGTGAATTAAAAAACCCAAATACTCACAAGAAAACATGCCCCAGACGTTGCCTTCGCCAGCTTGAAGAGTAGTGACGACGCAAGATGGGTTCACGTTTTCGAGCTGCTGTATCTATATCCTCACCCTTCCAACTGCATGGTGTAGTAGAATACGTGATTCGTCGGACAACATTACCCATTTCCGCTCATTTACTGCCAAATTCTTGTGTTCCAGAACGAACTGGAGTTTCCTCTTGTTCACTGCCGATAGCAATGGCTTACGGATAGCCGTCTGCATCTGTAGCTCATGCGATGTAATGTACGGCGAATTGCACGTTGAGAGGCCATCGGACTTGGTCCCTGATTCAGCTTACCTGTAATTTGACGAAGTGTTGCCCGTCTGTGGACTGAACAAGTCTGCCTACTCTCCGCTCAACTCGAGTACGCACGATCATTCCACGTTTAAAGTCCGTCAAGCCGCGTGTTTTATCCGTTATTTATTCTGCAATGCACTTCATTAGTCTCTGAATACCTTAAGAATTATCTTATTATACCAATTCAGCCATCTTGCGTCAGCAACATTTGCGGGATTGCTACTTGGCATCAAATGGTCTGGTGGTCATAATAATTTGGCCACTCAGTGTATATATATATCATCATCATCATCATCATTTTCAACCATTATCAATCCACTGCTGGACGAAGGTCTCCCCAAGTTTCCTCCACAACGGTCTGTCTTGTGCCAGTCTCCTCCATGTCACTCCCGCATACTTTCGAATTTCATCCACCCATCTCCCATGTGGTCTTCTTCTGGGTCTTTTCCTGTCCCTTGGAATCCAATCTAAAATTTCGGCTGTCCATCGATGGTCTGTCCTTCTGGCAGTATGCCCAGCCCATTGCCATTTCAGGGATTTAACTCTGATTCCACTCTTATCATTTTTCGGATCCACGAGTTCCTCTTCTTATCTCTCCTGGTTACACCAAGCATGCACCTCTCCATGCTGCTTTGAGTTGTCTGCAGTCTTTGTATGTCTCTTTTAGTTAAGGTCCACGTCTCTTCACCATATAACGAAGTAAATTTCTCCGTCATGTCTGGTCTACGTCGGGATTCGAACCCGAGGCCGCTTATTCCGGAACAAGTCGCTCTGCCAACTGAGCTACGCAGACGTTCATTCTGATTGCTATGTGCCTTTATGTCGTGTGCGTCCTGCTGGCAGGTACGTCACAACCATATGTAAGCACTGGAAGGATGCATTGATCAAACACTTTTCTTTTAAGACATAATGGCATATTGCTCTTGAAAATTATGTTGTTTCTTCCAAAAGCTCTCCAGGAAAGTTTTGTACGCCGATTAATTTCTTCATCAATGTGACCCTCACTTGATATCTGCTGTCCAAGATAAACGTACGTGTCTGTTATCTCCAGCTTTTCTCCATCAATCGATAAATCTTCATTTCGTGTAAAAGCATTGAACATCACTTTTGTCTTCTGAAAGTTCATTTTTAATCCCACTTCTTTACTCTTGTCAGCAAGTACTTGGATCATACTCTGCAGCTCTGATGGGGTAGTTGCCAAAATGACTATGTCATTAGCAAAACGAAGGGGAGTTAGATAATCTCCAATAATTTTTATCCCTTTGTTTTCCCAGTTAAGTGATTAAAAGACAATTTCCAATGTGGCGTTAAAGAGCTTCGGAGATATGGTGTCAACTTGTCTCACTCCCTTTCCAATTTTTATGTGTGTTGTATTTTCAAACAGCCGAATCTTTGCACTTACATTTTCATAGATGTTATTAATAATATTAATGTATGCATCTTCAATACCGCAGGATTTCAGAGCCATTGTAACTGCTGATGGTTTCACCGAATCAAAGGCTTTTTCATAATCGGTAAAAGCCATGCACAATGGAAGTTCATATTCCCTCGCTGTTTCACTTAGTTCTCTCAGTACGTGGATATGATCTATTGTGCTGTAGCCACTCCTGAATCCAGCTTGTTCTCTCGGTTGAACCATGTCCAGTGTTACATTCAAGCGGTGTGAAAGAACTTTGGTGAAGATTTTATAAACTACTGATAGGAGGCTGATAGGTCTGTAGTTTCCGAGATCCTCAATGTCACCTTTCTTATGTAGCAGGATCATTGTAGCGGTGTTCCAATCCTCAGGAATCTTTCCTTCATTAAGGCATCGAGTGAAAATTTGGGCGAGTACTGTTTCGATTTCTCCACTTGCTTCTTGTATGATGTCTACAGTAATTCCATCTTCTCCTGGAGCTTTTCCCCGCTTCATGTTCTTGATTGCATGTGCAACTTCTGCTGGAAGGACTGGAGGAACTCTTGTACTGGTATCTTTCATGATGTCTGGAGTGCATGTATCATCCCTTTCATATAATTTGGAGCAGAAATCTTTCACTCTTGTCAAAATTTCGCCTCTATTTCTTGTTACAGAACCATCTTTTTTTCTCAGTGCCATAATCTATTTCTTCCTTTACTATGATGTCCCTTTGCTATCTTTAGGCTTTGGCTTTTTTCAATTGCTTTCCTCACTAGTTCACAGTTGAATTTCCTTACGTCTTCAGTGATACTTTTTCGTACTGTCTTGCATAGCTCTATGTATTCCACTTTGGAAGTCACATCTTCTTTAGTTGTCCTCATCTCTCTTCTTTTTTGCATCAACATTTTGGTTTTTCCTGATAATTTGTTCACATGCAACTTGTTCTTAAACCCAGCTAATTTTGTTGCTGCTTCATGAAAGCTTTGGTTACTTTTCTGTTAACTTCAGAAATATCCACTTCTTCCAATGTTAGGCCTTCTAAAGCAGAGAATCTGTTCTTCATTTCCAACTTGAATGTATTATGGTGTTTTCTAAGGTGGGTTATGTCAATACATTTTGATTGTCTTATGAGCTTGCCACTTTCGAGTTTAGTGTTGAGGTGCATCTTACATCTCACCAATCTATGGTCACTACCTGTCTTGAACTGGTTTAGCACACTGCAGTCTTCTATAACGAATTTTTTGTTACACATAATAAAATCTATTTCACTTGTCGTCCCATTTGGATGTCTCCATGTCCATTTCCTGTGCGGCTTTTTCTTGAAAAAAGAGTTCAAGATGAAAAACCCTTCTGTCACTGCAAACTCAACGAGACTATTTCCACGCTGGTTTCTGTTGCCGTGACCGAATTTACCTACTGAAGTTTCATTCTGTTGCCGTTGCCCTATTTTTGCATTGAAATCTTCCATAATTATTTTCAAGTGCTGCTTACCTATATTATTTAGATGACGAATTTCGTCATAAAATTCTTCAATTTCTTCTTCAGGATGACTTATGGTGGGTGCATAAGTTTGAATAATCTGAACCTGGTATCTTCTCGAAAGTTGGATGACGAGTCGTGCAGCTCTGTCAGAGGAACTTTCACCTTCTACAACTTTATCCTTCAGTTTATTGTTTATTATAAATCCAACACCACTAGTTCTGCCAGTATCTGTCCCACGATAGTAGAAGAGATGTCCACTTTTCAGTTCAGTGGGATCTTCTCCTTTTCTCCTTGCTTCACTTAGCCCGACGATGTCACACTTGATTCTTTGTAGTTCCTCTTCCAATTCAAGAAACCTTGAATCAGAAGATAGGGAGCGTCCATTATACGTAACCAAGGTCAGCATCAAATGGCAGCCTAGTCCGGTCCTCCGGGGATTCTGAGCACCCTCTGGCTTCATGTCGCACTGGCCGCTGCCTTGGCCAGGTACATTCCAGCTGCCGGAGACTGAGGGCCAAGATTTAAGTTGTGGAGTCATTTTGGAGGGGTTTGGCCATAACTCACCACGCTGGCCGAGCGGGTTGGTGAGTGTGGGATAGCATTTCCACTAATCCCGATGGTATAGTTATACCGCTATTGTCTGTCGTCAGAGCCCCTTTAGTGAGAACAGGATGCACCACGAGGGGTTGACATTTGTCAAGGAGAGGCTGTGATGTTACGCATCACCTGACCTTACATCCCATATATATGAAATGCTATCCCACACTCACCAACCCGCTTGGCCAGCGTGATGAGTAATGGCCAAACCCCTCCAAAATGATTCCACAACTTAAATCTTGGCCCTCAGTCTCCGGCAGCTGGAATGTACCTGGCCAAGGCAGCGGCTAGTGCGACATGAAGGCAGAGGGTGCTAAGAATCCCCGGAGGACCGGACTATGCTGCCATCTGATACTGACCTTGGCTACGTATAATGGACGCTCCCTATCTTCTGATTCAAGGCTTCTTGAATTAGAAGAGGAACTAGAAAGGATCAAGTGGGACATCGTTGGGCTAAGTGAGGTAAGAAGAAAAGTAGAAGATCTCAGTGAACTGAAAAGTGGACATCCCTTCTACTATCGTGGGACAGATACTGGCAGAACTAGTGGTGTTGGATTTATAATAAACAAGAAACTAAAGGATAAAGTTGTAGAATTTGAACGTTCCTCTGACAGAGCTGCACGACTAGCTATCCAACTCTCGAAATGATACCAGGCTCAGATTATTCAAGCTTATGCACCCACCACAAGTCATCCTGAAGAAGAAATTGAAGAATTTTATGAGGAAATTTGTCATCTAAATAATAAAGTTAAGCAGCACTTGAAAATAATTATGGAAGATTTCAATGCAAAAATAGGGCAACGGCAACAGAATGAAACTTAAGTAGGTAAGTTCGGTCACGGTAACAGAAACCAGCGTGGAAATACTCTCGTAGAGTTTGCAGAGGCAGAAGGGTTTTTCATCGTGAACTCCTTTTTCAAGAAAAAGCCACACAGGAAATGGACATGGAGGCATCCAAATGGGACGACAAGTGAAATTGATTTTATTATGTGTAACAAAAAATTCGTCATAGAAGACTCCAGTGTGCTAAACCAGTTCAAGACAGGTAGTGACCATAGATTGGTGAGATGTAAGATGCACCGCAACATTAAACTTGAACGTGGCAGGCTCATCAAGACAAACAAAATGTATTGACATAGCCAACCTTAAAAAACACCATAATACCTTCACGTTGGAACTGAAGAACAGGTTCTCTGCTTTAGAAGGCGTAATATCGGAGGAAATGGATATTTCTGAAGTTAACAGAAAAGTAACCAAAGCTCTTATGGAAACAGCAACAAAATTAGCTGGGTCTAAGAACAAGTTGCATGTGAACAAATTTTCAGGAAAAACCAAAATGTTGATGCAAAAAAGAAGAGAGATGAGGACAACTAAAGAAGATGTGACTTCCAAAGTGGAATATATAGAGATATGCAAGACAGTAAGAAAAAGTATCACTGAAGATGTAAGAAAATTCAACTGTGAACTAGTAAGGAAAGCAATTGAAAACAACCAAAGCCTAAAAATAGCAAAGGGACATCTCAGTAAGGAAAGAAAACAGATTATGGCACTGAGAAAAGAAGATGGTTCTGTAACAAGAAATAGAGGCGAAATTTTGACAAGAGTGAAAGATTTCTACTCCAAATTATATGAAAGGGATGATCCATGCACTCCAGACATCATGAAAGGTACCAGTACCAGAGTTGCTCCAGTCCTTCCAGCAGAAGTTGCTCATGCAATCAAGAACATGAAGCAGGGGAAAGCTCCAGGAGAAGATGGAATTACTGTAGACATCATACAAGAAGCAAGTGGAGAAATCGAAACAGTACTCGCCAAATTTTCACTCGATGCCTTAATGAAGGGAAGATTCCTGAGGATTGGAACACCGCTGCAATGATCCTGCTACATAAAAAAGGTGACATTGAGGATCTCAGGAACTACAGACCTATCAGCCTCCTATCAGTGGTTTATAAAATCTTCACTAAAGTTCTTTCACACCGCTTGAAGGTAACACTGGACATGGCTCAACCGAGAGAACAAGCTGGATTCAGGAGTGGCTACAGCACAATAGATCATATCCACGTACTGAGAGAACTAATTGAAAGAGCGAGAGAATATGAACTTTCATTGTGCATGGCTTTTATCGATTATGAAAAAGCCTTTGATTCGGTGAAACCATCAGCAGTTACAATGGCTCTGAAATCCTGCGGCATTGAAGATGCATACATTAACATTATTAATAACATCTATGAAAATGCAAGTGCAAAGATTCGGCTGTTTGAAAATACAACACACATAAAAAATGGAAAGGGAGTGAGACGAGGAGACACCATATCTCCGAAGCTCTTGTATGCCACAGTGGAGGGCGTCTTTCAGTCGCTGAGCTGGGAAAACAAGGGGATAAAGATTAATGGAGATTATCTAACCCACCTTCGTTTTGCCGATGACGTAATCATTTTTGCAACTACCTCATCAGAGCTGCAGAATATGATCCAGGAACTTGCTGACAAGAGTAAAGAAGTGGGATTAAAAATGAACTTTCAGAAGACAAAAGTGATGTTCAATGCTTTTACAACAAATGAAGATTTATCGATTGATGATAAAAGCTGGAGATAACATACACGTACGTTTATCTTGGACAGCAGATATCAAGTGAGGGTCACATTGATGAAGAAATTAATCGGCGTACAAAACTTGGCTGTAGAGCTTTTGGAAGAAACAGCATAATTTTAAAGAGCAATATGCCATTATGTCTTAAAAGAAAAGTGTTTGATTAATGCACCCTTCCAGTGCTTACGTATAGTGCAGAGACGTGGACCTTAACTAAAATATACATACAAAGGCTGCAGGCAACTCAAAGAAGCATGGACAGGTGCATGCTTGGTGTAACCAGGAGAGATAAGAACAGGAAGTCGTGGATCCGAAAAATGACAAGAGTGGAAGACATCATGATCAGAGTTAAATCCCTGAAATGGCAATGGGCTGGACATACTGCCAGAAGGACAGATCATCGATGGACAGCCGAAATTTTAGATTGGATTCTAAGGGACAGGAAAAGACCCAGAAGAAGACCACATGGAAGATAGGTGGATGAAATTCGAAAGTATGCAGGGGTGACATGGAGGAGACTGGCACAAGATAGACCATTGTGGAGGAAACTTGGGGAGACCTTCGTGCAGCAGTGGATTGATAATGGTTGACAATGATGATGATGATGATGATGATGATATATATATATATATATATCATCGTCATCATCATTGTCAACCATTATCAATCCACTGCTGGACGAAGGTCTCCCCAAGTTTCCTCCACAACGGTCTGTCTTGTGCCAGTCTCCTCCATGTCACCCCTGCATACTTTCGAATTTCATCCACCCATCTCCCATGTGGTCTTCTTCTGGGTCTTTTCCTGTCCCTTGGAATCCAATCTAAAATTTCAGCTGTCCATCGATGATCTCTCCTTCTGGCAGTATGTCCAGCCCATTGCCATTCCAGGGATTTAACTCTGATCATGATATCTTCCACTCTTGTCATTTTTCGGATCCACGAGTTCCTCTTCTTATCTCTCCTGGTTACACCAAGTATGCACCTCTCCATGCTACTTTGAGTTGTCTGCAGCCTTTGTATGTCTCTTTTAGTTAAGGTCCACGTCTCTGCACCATACGTAAGCACTGGAAGGATGCATTGATCAAACACTTTTCTTTTAAGACATAATGGCATATTGCTCTTGAAAATTATGCTGTTTCTTCCAAAAGCTCTCCAGGCAAGTTTTGTACGCCGATTAATTTCTTCATCAATGTGACCCTCACTTGATACCTGCTGTCCAAGATAAACGTACGTGTCTGTTATCTCCAGCTTTTCTCCATCAATCGATAAATCTTCATTTCTTGTAAAAGCATTGAACATCACTTTTGTCTTCTGAAAGTTCATTTTTAATCCCACTTCTTTACTCTTGTCAGCAAGTTCCTGGATCATACTCTGTAGCTCTGATGGGCTAGTTGCAAAAATGACTACGTCATCAGCAAAACGAAGGTGGGTTAGATAATCTCCATTAATCTTTATCCCCTTGTTTTCCCAGCTCAGTGACTGAAAAACACCCTCCAATGTGGCATTGAAGAGCTTCGGAGATATGGTGTCACCTTGTCTCACTCCCTTTCCAATTTTTATGTGTGTTGTATTTTCAAACAGTTTAATCTTTGCACTTGCATTTTCATAGATGTTATTAATAATATTAATGTATGCATCTTCAATACCGCAGGTTTTCAGAGCCATTGTAACTGCTGATGGTTTCACCGAATCAAAAGCTTTTTCATAATCGATAAAAGCCATGCACAATGGAAGTTCATATTCCCTCGCTCTTTCAATTAGTTCTCTCAGCACATGGATATGATCTATTGTGCTGTAGCCACTCCTGAATCCAGCTTGTTCTCTCGGTTGAGCCATGTCCAGTGTTACCTTCAAGCGGTGTGAAAGAATTTTAGTGAAAATTTTATAAACTACTGATAGGAGGCTGATAGGTCTGTAGTTTCCGAGATCCTCAATGTCACCTTTCTTATGTAGCAGGATCATTGTAGCAGTGTTCCAATCCTCAGGAATCTTTCCTTCATTAAGGCATCGAGTGAAAATTTGGGCGAGTACTGTTTCGATTTCTCCACTTGCTTCTTGTATGATGTCTACAGTAATTCCATCTTCTCCTGGAGCTTTTCCCCGCTTCATGTTCTTGATTGCATGTGCAACTTCTGCTGGAAGGACTGGAGGAACTCTGGTACTGGTATCTTTCATGATGTCTGGAGTGCATGTATCATCCCTTTCATATAATTTGGAGTAGAAATCTTTCACTCTTGTCAAAATTTCGCCTCCATTTCTTGTTACAGAACCATCTTCTTTTCTCAGTGCCATAATCTGTTTTCTTCCCTTACTGAGATGTCCCTTTGCTATCTTTAGGCTTTGGTTGTTTTCAATTGCTTTCCTCACTAGTTCACAGTTGAATTTTCTTACGTCTTCAGTGATACTTTTTCGTACTGTCTTGCATAGCTCTATATATATATATATATATATATATATATTTATTTATTTATATATATATGCATCCTGTTCCACTAAAGGGGCTCTGACGATCGCCAAATGGCGGTATATCTATACCATCGGGATTAGAGGAAATGCTATCCCACACTCACCAACCCGCTTGGCCAGCGTGGTGAGGTTATGGTGAAACCCTCCAAAATGACTCTACAGCTTAAATCTTGGCCATCAGTCTCCGGCAGCTGGAATATATCTGCTCAAGGCAGCGGCCAGTGCAACATGAAGGCAGAGGGTGCTAAGAATCACCGGGGACACAGAGTAGGGTCCCATTTGATGCTGAGCTTGGCAACTTACAATGGACGCTCCGTATCCTCTGATTCAAGGCCTCTTGAATTGGGAGGGGAACTACAAAGGATCAAGTGGGACATCGTCGGGCTAAGTGAGGTAAGTAGAAAAGTAGAAGATCTCAGTGAACTCAAAAGTGGACATCTATTCTATTATCGTAGGACAGATACTGGCAGAACTAGTGGTGTTGGATTTATAATAAACAATAAACTGAAAAATAAAGTTGTAGAAGTTGAAAGTTACTCTGACAGAATTGCACGACTTGTTATCCAACTCTCGAGAAGATACCAGACTCAGATTATTCAAACTTATGCACCCACTACAAGTCATCTTGAAGAAGAGATTGAATAATGTTTTGAGGAAATTCGTCATATAAATAATAAAGGTAAGCAGCACTGGAAGATCATTATAGGAGATTTCAATGCGAAAATACGACAAAGGGAACAGAATGAAACTTCAGTAATTAAATTCAGTCTCGGCAACAGAAACCAGCGTGGAAATACCCTCGTAAAGTTTGCAGAGGCAGAAGGTTTCTTCATCATGAACTCCTTTTCCAAGAAAAAGCTACAAAGGAAATGGACATGGAGGCATTCCAATGGATTGACAAGTGAAACTGATTTTATTATGTGTAACAAGAAATTTGTCATGGAAGACTGCAGTGTGCTAAACAAGTTCAACACAGGTAGTGACCATAGAATGGTAAGATGTAAGATGCACCTCAATGCTATACTCGAGCGTGGCAGGCTCATAAAACAAACAAAGTGTATTTACACGACCAACGTCAAAAAGCATCATAATACCTTCAAATTGGGACTGAGGAACAGATTTTCTGCTCTAGAAGGTTTAACGTCGGAAGAAGTGGACGTCTCTGAAGTTAACAGAAAACTAACAAAGGTTCTTATGGAAACAGCAACAAAAATAGCTGGTACTAAGAACAAGTTGCATACGAACAAATTATGAGGAAAAACCAAAATTCTGATGCAAAAAAAGAAGAGAGATGAGGACAACTAAAGGAGATGTGATTTCCAAAGTGGAATATATAGAGCGATGCAACACAGTACGAAAAAGTATCACTGAAGATGTAAGGAAATTCAACTGTGAACTAGTGAGGAAAGCAATAGAAAACCACCAAAGCCTGAAGAGAGCAAAGTTACATCTGTGTAATGGAAGAAAACAGATTATGGCTATGAGAAAAGAAGACGGTTCTGTAACAAGAAATAGTACAATGCTTTTACAAGAAATGAAGATCTATCGATTGATAGGGAAAAGCTGGAGATATCCAATACCTACATTTTTCTTGGACAGCAGATATTAAGCGAGGGTAACATTGATGAAGAAATTAATCGGCGTATAAAACTTGCCTGGAGAGCTTTTGGAAGAAACAGTATAATTTTCAAGAGCAATATGCCATTATGTCTTAAAAGAAAAGTGTTTGATCAATGCATCCTTCCAGTGCTTACGTGTAGTGCAGAGACGTGGACCTTAACTAAAAGAGACATACAAAGGCTTTAGGCAACTCAAAGAAGCATGGAGAGATGCGTGCTTGGTGTGACCAGGAGAGATAAGAAGAGGATCTCATGGATCAGAAAAATGACAAGAATGGAAGACATCATGGCCAGAGTAAAATCCCTGAAATGGCAATGGTATTGGTATTGGTAACTGTGGGTACCAAAGTGGTAACCAGTTTATTGCTATAACGAAATACAAACATAGGAGATTCATTGAATGTTGCAGTACAGAAACCAAAAGTGCGGCAATGTATGTATATCCACGATGCCGCACAAAATTACACAGAAAGGAAATGAATATGCACACGAACAATGAATGGCATAACAGCATGTCAATCGCTTTAAAATAACAAATGTGCACAAGTATATGAAATGTACTATGCCATCATAAATCATCCGAACGGAACTTAAATGTGGTTAGAGCGCAAAACATTATTGAGTAACTCATCAACTTTATAAAAATAACAAAGGCACCAAATGTACCACTATAGTAATCCGCGATCGAGGAAAGCACTAACACAGCAAAAACTCACAAGTATAGGAAATTTAAAAAAACAAGGCACAAATTCAGGAAACAACAGATAAGATAATGATAAAGAGATACTGGGGGCTCACACAAGTAACGAGACCGATTATTCGTGAAAACACAGCAAAAACACACAATTATAGCAAAATGAAAATACATTACTTATGAAACACCGTAAAAACACACAAATATAGCAAATTTTAAATACATGGAAAACATCAGAATCAACAGGCACTAAGTCTACAAAAACCAGAGAATTTGCGAACGGGTTCGCAAAACCCCTAGCATTAAGAGAACAAAATATGATCGGTTTGGGGAAGTGAGCTAAAAGTCATCGGCAAGAGGAAATGAGATATCACAAATATGCTTCTCAGCAAGCTCCTTCAAGGAGGCGAGACGGCGCGTGTAACGTCTCAAAAACGCCTGATACCGAGGATCGGTGGCACACAGAGATTTAAAAAATGACACACAAGCTTCGAATTGCGTTACCGCTGCAAACAGGTCCAGATCAGGTGAATGGAGGAATTCTTCAGAACAAACAATCGTACGTGCAGGTTGAAAAAAACGTAAAAGTTGCTGTCTGGACAGTGGTCCAGGAACTGGAGGGAACGTTTCAATGGCCTGTAGAACCTCAGCATCAGAGAGAGGATTAACAGGACCTGAGAGGAGAAGCATACTGTTTGAAGAATCTTCAGGTGGAGAAACACCGGGGACACTAGATGAATCCTCAGAAAGAGGCACAGAAAGTTGTTTTTACCTTTTTCTGTTTTACAGTGCCTTTGGCAGTTCCAACATGCTTCGAAGAAGAAGCTGAGGCGGATGTATCCATTAGTGGCTCAGGCTCACCTCCCGAGTCAGGAGACGAGGAAACCAACGTCGCCGAAGAAGCAATCCGTAGCAGATCAGCCTTAGTGAAGACTGGTACAACAGCCGAGGCTGCAGGAAGACGAGGCAACAAGGGTATTGTAGACAAGGTTGTAACTGGAGATCCGATAGCCGAGGGGCTAGGAGAAGAGCTAGACGGCTGATCTGCCAAACCACCACTCAACACATCCGGATCGGAACACTCCGCTGTAGACCCATCTGTAGTAGAAGACATCTCTGCCAATCTTGAAGGTGGATGCACAATCGTACGGGTCGGGGGAGGAGGAAAGGCAGCATTGTCTGTGACTGAAATGTTCGTCTGACGGAGAACCGAAGAGGTCGCGTCAGGCAAACTACCGGTAGTGGGGATAGTAGAAAGACCAATGTGGTCAGCAGTGGGATGCGAACTTGATGAACGTCCACGTCGAAAGCGTTCACAGAAGGCAGTGGAATGATCCTGTGTTAAACAGTGTGTACAATAGTGAGTAGTGAAAACCTTGAAACTGTACGTTCGTGAGCCAATTTCAACAGTAGCTTCTGTAGGGCAATCCGCCAAGGCTTTCTCAGTGGGAAAGACGACCAATAACTGACGGCGAGGTCCTGCAGTATGTGCAAATCGAGTTCCGCGGGGAGCGTCAGAGAGACGACGAACCTTGCCAACAATTTTACAGACATGACTGACAAGGAGAGGAAGAGCAGTATCAGGCACTTTCCTGTGGAACCGGATAGAACGTGATGTTCACCGGTCGCTTGGAAAGTGGCGAAGGGATGAGATGTTTTGTCCCAATCGAAAGTTCGTGTGCAAGAAAAAAGTCAGCATCCTCCTTGTGATTGAACTGAACCGAGATACCCCGAGGAGTACGGGAAATTCCCGAAATGGACGCAGACGACACATGTCCAGAGAGGGCTTCCATATAGCGTGGCAATGGAGTATTTGGTAAGGCACAAAAGAGCACACCTCTATCCAGGAGGTTATGGAACTCACGGCCAATCTGCGAATTGTCATCTATCGTTACCGTCACCTTGTGGTTGGATACCTGAATAGTAGGTGTTGATTGGAAAAAACCATCAGGTTGAGAGGAATCGGACGTAGAAGTAGCGCCTCGTTGCACTGTAGAGGCAAATGACATCGTCGGAAGAGAAGTCTGTTCGGATCCGGCAGGCAGAGAAGGCTGTGAGGGTAGAGAAGCACAGGCCGAAGGCAAGGCAGTACAATCAGTAGTACACAGGGAGGGCATAGAAGCAGATGCAGGAGCTGAAGAAGAAAGCGCAGCCAAGTTCAATGAAGGCACCGGAGCATGAGTACTAGCCAGCTGGGAAGGCATCTTAGCAGACACATCTGAGGACGAGAGTATGTTAACTTCCATGGACGTGGGAAGTGTGACGTGACGTGCATCCGCCACGCCCAGTGATGATAAGGAAATACCGGAAGCCACCATTTTGGCAGCTTCCAAACGTAAACAACCAAGCAACCGATAAGAAAACGGATGAATATGAACTAATACGAGGACGAGAACGTTAGAAAAGTAGCTCAAAACGGACACAGTACCTTTAGACAGCCTGGCCACGGAGCAGGTGAGTGAGGGACGAGGTATTCCACACTAAAATGTATAAAATATTGGAGCCACCAACACTACGTCTGTCACGAAGGAGCAATGGGCTGGACATATTGCCAGAAGGACAGACCATCGATGGACAGCTGAAATTTTAGACTGGATTCCAAGGGACAGGAAAAGACCCAGAAGAAGACCACATGGGAGATGAGCGTATGAAATTCGAAAGTATGCGGGAGTAACATGGAAGAGACTGGCACAAGACAAACCTTTGTGGAAGAAACTTGGGGAGACCTTCGTCCAGCAGTGGATTGATATATACATATAATTTGTACAATATTTTTCCTCATTGTCAACAATTATCAATCCACTGCTGGATGAAGGTCTGCCATCACCGACTCTAGCTGAAGGCCCAACTGCGGATCAGGTGACGTCACGCGCGTGGTCATCCACTGACAACCGGAGTTCGATGCGATGTTTATCAAGAAACGGAAATATATATTTTATTTTAACAGACCACGTGAGAAGAAATGTTTCCCTTCTTGCGTAAATAGTTTTCATTGCCAAACATGTTACAAATTACCAGAATTTTCATTTTTACAAATTTGGTACTGTAAATTAAAAGCTTTATAACATTGTACCTGCATTATTACTATTACAACCAAACAACATATATACCAGAAAAATCAGTGTTGCAATCGAAGAATACATTCATAAGCTCCTACTTGTGAAGTTTGTCAATATTTACATAGGCTCCCATAAGGTTACTTTTTCTTTTTTTTTTTTTTTTTGCTTAAAGCCCGAAACTGGATATTTGTAGTTACTGACTACACACTGACAGAATCCTTTATATAACATGAAATTAAATATATAACAAACTCAAAAATAAGACAACCTTTGATAAGTAAATAAACTGTTCTTATTTTTCAATCTCATATTGACATTTTTTATTACAATAACAGCATTAGTTTTAACATTATATTTACATCCCAGTTTCATTTCTTTAATGTTTGTAACTTTCGTTTTTTCGCTTGATTGTTTTCTGAGTTCTGATAGTAGAGGCGAAACGTGATTAATTTAGTTAGTAGTCGGCATGGTGTGACGTATATTCTAAATTAACTTTCCTTTTAAGTTTCTTTCCCTATGTCAATCTTGAGTTTGTTCTCAGTTATACTTCATACTTAACGTGATATCTTTTCACTCAAACGAATACTGTTGGCAACACAATTGAGGTTGAATGAACGTGACATATGCCTGTTATGAGAGAAGAACGAGAGATACAAACTACGATACAACAGTTGCTTTGGTGGTGGTGGAATGTGGAGCGTGGAGTGTGGATTTGTGTTATGGGATTTCTATACTATCCTGAAGTGCTATAAACTGTGCTGGAGAAATAAAGCCAATTTCCGTAAGTTTGACTTCTGTTTTAAATGTTTCGTCTGGCTGTTAAAGTTTAAATTAGGAACTATTTCATCGTATGGTTATGTTTTTAAAATAACGTATCAGTACGAAAAGACATTTACGTTATAATGGGTTAGCGTCATTCGATTGAGATGAAATTTTATATCTGAGTAAATCTGACAACATGGAACAAAATTAAGGGCACAAATTTGAGCAAAAAAGGTTTTTCGCTTAAATAAAAGAATAAGAGACACCCTAGTATACACTATATTGACAAAAGTCACCGGACACCTAGAAGAGAAACATAACATAGCATTTATTGACATAGCATTTATTGTTCAGTGTCAGTACACCTTTGGCCTTAATGCATGCACTGACCCTTCGAGACATGCTTTCGACAAGGTTTTGGAACACAGCTATAGGTATGCGCTTCTATTCAATAAACAATGCTGCCGCTGACTGCTGCTTAGTAGTAGGCCTTGGTTCCAAACTTCTTATGCGGCGCTCTAATTCATTTCATAGGTGCTCCACGGGATTAAGATCAGGGCTCTTTGCTGGCCAGTCTACACACGTTACGGAATTATCGTCAAACCACGCCGAAACAGTCCTTGCTTTATGGCTCGGTGCATTATCTGCTGGTACCAACAAGGCTCGGTTCCATAGTATTGCCAAAGAGTTGGTAGGGCATAATCCTATAATATCGAGGTAGACGTGCTGGTTAACAGGTTTGTCCACGATAAACAATGAGCCGGGATTATACCACGAAAAATAGCCCCACACAAGTACACTGCCAGCTGCAAACCACGAAAAATAGCCCCACACAAGTACACTGCCAGCTGCAAACCACGAAAAATAGCCCCACACAAGTACACTGCCAGCTCCAAACTTGACTGTAGGAACAGTGCAATGTGGTAAATAGCGTTCCCCCAGCTGCCGCCACACCCACACACGGCCATCAGACTGAAGAATCATGTATCTGAATTCATCAGTCCACAGGACCAGTTTACATTGATCTACGGTCCACGATAAATGTTCTTTACACTATGTTAAACGACGAGTAGTATTCCGAGTGGAGATGAAATGTTTATGAGCAGCCGCACGACCACGGTAACCCATGGAATGAAGGTCTCTGTGAATGGTACCTGTACATACCGAGGTTCCAGGATTTTTACTCACCTGTACACTGAGGTCTTGTGCAGTACTCCGTCGATTAGCTGTAACGACTCTCCTAAGGCTTCGACGTCCTCTATCACTCATTTTCTTCAGTCTGCCAGTCCGTTTTGCTACTTCAGGCACGCCATGTAGTCAACGTCCAAAACAGTTGACTTGGGTATGCTTAAACGCCTCTCGGTTTATCTTACGGACAACCCCTAATATCACACCCAACAATCTTTCCTTTCTTAAAGGCAGTTATCTCCCGCCGCGACATTTTCACTCAACCTTACAGTGCGATATGATCACGGGCAGCTGCAGGCTTGTTGTTTTTATACCGTTTTCAGCTGTACCGCGCATCTTAACAACGCAGGGGATCCATTCATTTGCTTTTGAAGGGATATCCGGTGACGTTTGTCAATATAGTGTATATATAATACAAGATCAAGGAAAATGTTTAATATTTTAAAGCGAAGGGAAAGCATTAGAGAAATCAAAAATGATACATCACGTTATGAAATAAAAGTTCGCAAACCGATACGCGCCGTCATATCAACATATCAACTACAAGTAGGGGGACATTTTGCATTCTCTGACACAGAGAAACTCCCCTTACGTTGTTTCCTTACTTCTTTCAGCTCTAAGTTAATGAAACCCTGCTGCGAATTCCAGTCTTTGACATCAGTCCAAATTTCTCCGTGAACACGTGAAATTACAGTTCCTATACATTTAACTTCCTGCAGTGTGATTCGCCTTCTGATGACACACAATAGTGGATAATTAAATATTCAAAAGTAATTTAAAAGAACATTTTAAAACTTCTTCACGATCCGCACTTTCACATACCTTTTGTTAACACGATAGTTCATAGTTAGATTGTAATTCAGACCTTTCTCAATTCATAATGCGTAATCCAGGCCAGACCTTTCTCGTTATTGTGAATAGTTCGTTGAGGTCCGTCACGATGTCCTTTCTTAACAAAATACATTGAGCTTGAGCGTCTGAGCTAGTCCGAGTTGGATTCTTTTAACAGCAACAAAGGCGTTGAGTTGTAAGCGTATCTGTGAGGAACACATCTACGGTGAGAGCGAGAGAGAGAGAGAGAGAGAGATCGTACGCGTCTCTGTATTCTCTTCTTACGCCTTCACGATCTGCCTCTTCACAGTTTTCATGGGTTCTTTAGAATATTCTTGAAATGCATATTGGAAGCCGACGTCAAACGATTTCATGATTTTGATGTCTTCTTTACTGTTCGTTCTTGTACCAAAAGAGTGGGATTTCGAAACCCAGTTTTCTGTGTTAGGAAATCCAATTAATAACTGCATAACTACAATTACGGCATGCATAATATCTTTCCTATGATGACTACAATTACGGCACCATGACTACATTATTATGACTACATTACAGCATTATCATAACTACAATTACGGCACGCATATTAGCTTCGCTATTATTCATTCCGTAGTTGTAGTTATGACAGGATATATTAATATAAATTCTGGCAAAAACGTACCTGCAGTTCGTTTTTATCAGTGCTACCAACTGATGATGAAAGTGATAAAGTACTTAAGGAAACGTCACATTTGCATAAAGGGTCTAAATATGTCTCTTGGAGCCCGTCCCCGGTGACTGAATGGTCAGAAGTGTAGATTTATGGCTGATTCTTTGAGCTGAGCCGGGCTGCAATTCTGAGTGCCGTATATGTGGCGCGCCCACCCCACGAAGCAGCCCATGGGCGCCAACTTCACCAAATTATTATCGGGGGCAGGCGTTAAGGGATCAGATGTGGGAGGGGCATGTCTCTTCCATGTTAGAAGAAAAATTAAACAAGTTAGTAAAATCATGCAATGCATTGATTATGATACGCTTTCTAACATACCAGAAATAATTACTCAAGTTATTTAATAATTACTGTGGAACAAATCTCGCTCCTGTGTCCTGACCTTTGACCCCATTTCGCTGATATTCAACAAAACCGGCTTAGTGTACCTCTGGAATAACATGACAAAGTTTTGTTGCAATCGAAGCATTTTTAGTCAAGTTATTAGGATAATGGCTGTGGAATAAATCTCGCTCCTGTGTCCTGACCTTTGACCCCATTTCGGTGATATTCAACAGACCCGGTGCAGTGTATCTATGGAACAACATGTTAAAGTTTTGTCGCAATCGAAGCATTTTCACGTAAGTTATGACGCATAAGGGCAATGGAAAGGATCCCGCTCCTATGTTCTGAACTTCGACCCCATTTCGCCCATTTTCAACAGAATTCATGCTCAAGGTAGTTCCCTACTACATACTAAAATTTTATCGAAATCGAAACGTTTTTACGCAAGTTATGAACTATAAAGGTAATGGAATGGATCCCGCTCCTATGTCGTGAACTTTTGACCCCATTTCGCCCGTTTTCAATAGGGTTTGTCTCCGGGCGGTCCCCTACCACACTAAAATTTCGTCGAAATCAAACCATTTTTATGCTAGTTCTGACGCATAAGGGCAATGGAATGGATCCTGCTCCTATGTCGTGACCTTTGACCTCATTTCGCCCATTGTCAAGAGGGTTCGTCCCCAGGTGGTCCCCTGCCACATACTAAAATTTTACCGAAATAGAACAATTTTAACGCACGTTATGACGCATAAGGGCAATGGAATGAATCCAGCTCCTATGTCGTGACGTTTCACCCCATTTCGCCCATTTTCAATAGGATTCGCCCGCAGGTCGTGCCGTATCACATCAATTTCATCGAAATCGAACCATTTTTACGGGAGTTATCGTGCGGACAGACAGACGGACAAAGCTGGAGCACATATACACTTCTTCAACCTACGGTTGAAAGCGTAAAAAATAAAGGAGGAAAAAAGATAAACTATGAGATTCGATGAATATTTTGAAACGCAACTGTAATTGCTCATCTGCAAATGAACAAGGAAAGAAAAATATTTTTGAAGAATATTAATATTTTTAAGAATATAATTCAGCCTGTGATTTTATAAAAACTTTCAGAGATATTTTATTTCCAAAAGTTTTTTAAAAAATGAGAAATTAGCTGGGTTACGTAAACAAAGAACAAGAAACGCAAAAAATAAATAGATAAATAAAGGCGCTAGAGATTATACGTTTCTGTTTTATTTATATTATTTTTGATAATTGTTTAAAACATTTGCCGTATATCACGAGAACACGTCAAACACAATACGGGGCTGACAATCCGGTTTCTTATCAAATAAGCAATGTTGAATATGGAAAAAAAAGTTTACTTATTTTGTTGTTTATAATTTTTTTGGAAATAAATCGCCTCGGCTCCATAAGTTGGAGCTTGGTCCATCTTATGAATTTAAAGTGATTATTTAATTAAACAGGATAGAAAATATTGGGTAATCAGTGCCTCTCCGAGCAAAATTATTGAATTATTGAATCCCCCCTCCCCCCATCCCCCACCCCCATAGTCAGCGCCTATGCAAGTGTCCTAAATTATGGGCAAGCTATTGCTTATATATCTTACAATGTTAGAGTTTAACATGGTGGTAGTTAAACCCCGAAACAAAAAGGAACATCCTTCTTGTTTTCCACTTTATCCGTTAATCAAAGTACAGGGTAGAGAGTTAGATTTTCTACTTTTTGATTTGCATTTGGGATAGAATAATTCAGCTTGAGCAGCTTTTGTGCACTTTTGCAAAATTACCTTTTTCGTGAGCGTTTCGAATTATTTTTGTCTGCAGGAGTTCCTTTATGGCTTTTATCTCATTATCTTTCTCTTGAGCTTCTTGTATATTTGACAATGAATTTCCAACGAAAATTGATATAACAGGAAATCTACTCGAAGCATCAACGAGGTGCATTCTCTAACCTAATCTGTGTTCAGTTGTATAATCAAATTCTTCTAAGAGGAGAGCCCATCTCGCAATTAGCGCTACAAGATCTCGTTTGCGCCTTGCCTTTCGAAATACAGAATAGTCCCTTACTCTCTTAAAATGGATCTCTAATAAGTAGAACCTAAATCTTTTTAGCTCTTCAATAATGGCTAAATCCTCAATTCCTATTTCTTATACTTCCTTTCGACTTCTGTTGTCATTTTCGCTCATGTAATTGAGATATCACTCTGTTGTTTCTGCAACAAAACTGCGCCATAACCATGGTGAAATGAAACCACTCTCAGTTACACGACCTCGGAATTCAACTAGTGCTTTCAATAACTGAGATTTACGAACATTAACTTCTATTCTGTATCAGCTCTATCGCAGCTTTGAAAAATCGCTTCAGGCGGTTTCGTGGGAGGCTAGAATTGTAATATCATCTACGTATCGTAGTACTATATCTTCACAAAGACCGAAATACCGCATTTATGCGTTGCAACACTGAAGTTAACTGATTTGTGACCATTTTACTACAATTGTAACATTCAGCTTTAAATGTCAGTGACTTAATTCAAGGTTTGCTAGTTGTGCTATTTTGACTACATCATCTCTCTTTTCACGAAATTGGCTTTGGGTTTGCTCCGCACATTAGATTTTTAATTAACTGTTTCATATACTTTCAGCTGTTCCACTTTTCATACACTTTCAGCAGCTTCATACACTTTCAGCTTACACGTTCAGCTGAATTCTTGAATATCTCCAGCTCCAGATGATATAGTTTTGTCTCTCTGATCATCTTTACTCCGTTAAAGGCATACCCCACTAGTGCGTTGCCATCAATTTGTCTTCTGTGTGTGCTAAAGGTTTTGTAATCAAGAAATATTGTCGCGTCTTTTGCTCTTTGTTCATTTTTGATAGCTAGCATCTCTTGCAGATATGAATGTTTACTTTTGTACAAAATTCTTGAATAAAAGACTTCAATTCATTATAAATTTGTATGTATAAAATAGCTTTGCTAATCTTGTTAGTGGTCGTTTCGCATAAATAACTTTCTGCACTTCGTTCCAACCAAATAATACATCCGTATCGTCCAAATCATGAGTCCACTGTTTAGTGGGTTAAGCTCCACTACATCCTAGATGGGTAAAGAATTTTCGACTTCTCGAAAGCTTATCCAAAAATGAATTTATTCTTGTCCGGGACAAACATTCTACAAATTTAAATTAACGATGCCACGAATATTTAAACACCCAATTTCATCAACAGATGCTCTTATTGTTCTTCCGTCGTTAAAACCATTTCCACAGTTTTCTGTAATTTTACTGTCGCCTCTTATGTCGAGAGAAGAAACCAATATCTGTTGTAGTCTAACACCTAAGTGAGAGACACGGCTATGACCTAAGCTTGCAGTATGCGTATGTAGACAGGACCTAGATAATCTCCCAGCAGGACAATAAGAGAGAGCATTTCCTTTGCAAGATTCATACTTCTTCGCACTATCATTCCGATATTTCTATGCTTGCTCATGTTTCGAGCACAGCTGTAATTTGTCTTGGGTTTCACATTTCTTCCATTGCTAAATCTGCTTCACAAAAGCTGGGTTTCTATTTCCAGCTTAAAAGCCCTTTGTTTGAACAGCATTTGGCACTCTATGATTAGTAAGTCTGCCCATCCCTGCATTGTTTACAGATTTGGAGTGGTTCATGCAAATCAATTCTAAAATTAATTGATTAACGTACATTCATTGATAAAATTCATTAACGTTAAAATTCATTGATTTAACGTCCAATTCGTTCAGTTTTTCGTAGCTCCACAATGAATACGACCACCAGTTTCATGTACTTTTGAATAATTGCCTTACCAACGGTTTTGCCAATCTCCGGAAACATTACATTTTTGGAATCATTATACTTTGTCTGAACACTGCAGCCTTAAGCTACTTACATCAAAGTCAAGCATGTTAATTTAAATAGATTTACATCTTTTCAAAGAAAGCATTCTATCGAACTACTTATGCACTCAACAGGTGCCGCCTTTCATGATCTCCCAATAGTAAGATAAATTTAAATATAACAGCCGCCGATTCAGTAGGCATTCTTTCCTACCAAACAGGAAAACAGCACGGTCATAATAGTACCGTGAAGACAGGAATCAGAAGTCGACTGACAGGAGTTGTCTTGCTTTGAGAGCTCTTGTTTTCGGTTCCATCATGTCGATAGTACATATTTTTCCTGATGTGTCAGTGCGGACCGAAAATAACGGTACCCAGGAACTGGTGTCTGTGTGTGAACGACACTGGCATGCAAAAATTAAGGACGAGACGGTTTTTCGAATGTAACGTCGTGCAGAAGTGCTCCACATCGACTCAGAGCATACCATAAGATTCCCAAGATGTAAGAATATGGGACAAGCGAGCAAAATCGTCCAAACAAGGAATCCAAAGGATACAGAGGCACTTTATTGAAAAGGTAGCTTCGAGCACAACTAGACAGAAGACAGAAACGTCCATGTAACAGGCGGCTGACACGACAAATCTAGTCTTTAGTAGGGGATATGATCACCCCTGACTGCGTCTGTCCATGCTGAGGACGAGGTTGTCAAGGAGCTGTTGAGGCATCGCGGCCCATTCCTCTTGTAGCGCTAATCGCAGCTGCGGAATCGTTGCTGGCAGCTGGGGACGTGCTACCAAGCGTTTCCCGAGAAGGTCCCACACGTGTTCGATTGGATTTAGGTCCGGGGACCTTGCGGGACAATCCATGCGTTAAATATCTTCACTCGCCAACAGCTCTGCGACAGGCACTGTACGATGAAGTGTAGCGTTGTCGTCAAATGAAGAGAAACTCAGGACCCACAGCAGCTCTAAACAGACGCACGTGAGGCAGGAGAACCAAGGTACAATAGCGGACACCAGTGACTGAACCTCCTTGGAAGATGTGGAGGTCAGTACTGCTACCAAGCATGATACCGCCGCAAACGAGAACTCCGCCACCTCCAAACCGGTCCCTTCCGATGATGTTGGAGGTGTGATTGCGTGTTCCCTGCTCTCTCCAGATGTGTATACGTCCAGAATCGCTCGTCAGACTAAATCGGCTCTCATCCGTAAAGAGAACTCGACCCCATTGCTGATGTGTCCAGTTCTTTTGTTCCTGGCACCACAGAAGCCGCCGTCTCCGATGAGCAGGCGTTAATGGCACACACCATACTGGTCGTCGTGCAAATAGACCACCTTTGTGCAGCCTCCTGGCCACGGTAAAACGTGATAACGGACGTCCAGTTTTTGTTGCATGTGCCTTGCGATTTCTTCCGCTGTCCGCCGTCTGTCTCTTCTCGCTTGTAGCACAATATACCGGTCGTCCGCCGCCGTGGTTGCTCGTGGACGACCACTGCTAAACTCTCGGACAGCAGTTCCTGTCGTTTGAAATGCTCTCCAAGCTCGTGAAACGATGCTGTGAGCGATCTCGTATTCCTCGGCCACACTAGTCACACTTTGACCTTCTTCCAAATTCCCAATGACGCGACCTCGGGTAAAGTAATCCAGATGTCGTCTACTGGATTGCCTGTTGGCCATATCACACGGTGACAGCAACTCGACGTCGTTCAAACCGATGTACACCGTGAAATAGCTTTCACCGAATTGCTGAGCGTACACCGCCCGTGTGCTTTATACCTTTCCGACCCCCCCCGTATGTTATGCTGCATATATGCGCATGCACTACCGTGCCAGACCCTAGTCTGTATCCTGAGTGGTCTTTCGGTCCGTTCTGCCTCCGCGTTTCGCTGTTATGCTAATTTCTCCTCTTCGTACTTAATTTTGGCACACCAGTGTATATTTGGAATTTCTCAGATATACTGTAATCGATTGAAGCATGCTTGGAGTGTTGTCCTTAGTGGTGATCTATCCTGGCGTGGTTCCGAAGCATAACATATCAACAGTGTGCAGACATAAACTTTGAGCATTCAGAAGATTTTATGGCTCTCACTTTCTGGCCTGAAAATGCCGCTGTTTGAAATCATATGAATATCTACGGTACGAGCATTGAAATCAGAAATTACTTACAATCTTTTTGACTGGCGGCGTCACAAGCTATCCTTTGTTAGTCAACAACTATCTTACGATAAGGTACATATTTCAGGAAATAATTTAAGTACGAAGTGTTTAACTTCGTTATTATTTCGATGGCTATTTCTGAGTGGGCGTTTTCAGAGCATGCATATTTTTGTACTGAATTTGAAATAGTTTCTTCCGAACCCCAGGCACACATATACCACACTGATATGAATTTAAGATTTTAACGAAAAAAATACTGATATTGCCAGTACGAGTATAATTTTACAAAAGTAAGATACAGCAGTGATTATTATTGTGAATGCAGGATAAGTGTTTTGTTGTAGATCAGCAAGCCTATGGTTGTCTCGAAACTTATTCGGCTTAAAATTTTCAATACTTTTTGTAATATGCATTTCAATATTTACGGAATAACTGCTACAAAGTTTATAATTTTGCGTTTGAACTGTCACAATGAAGTGACTTTTGCTGAGTGCCCTTTATTACCATTATACATAAGCCCATAAAACTGTAACTGTAGCTGATTTCTTCGAAATTTACAAAAATTACTTATGAACATAGTCAATGGTTTCTTGAAAGGTTTACAGGAGTTTTTTAAACTCACGTTTCTCAGCATTGTTATTGCCCTTAATTGATAATTCCACCTCTTGACACAACAAGTACTTTATCGTGATAGATTTGCCCAAAATTTTCTTGCCCACAAATCATTGAACCACAGCTTTTTAACACCTACTTATTTGATTAATCTATCAGAGTTTTGGTGTGCAAGACTGACCAAAACTTTGATAGTTTTGGGCGCTTTGGCGCTTATAAGATTCTTATCGAAAAGTCTCAAATTCTACTCCAGAAACATTTGAGAGAAATAGCAAAAGGTGAGTAACAGGTTGGATGAAGAGCTCACATTTAACCACTGATAGTAATAAAGATTAACGTTCGAAACTTTCATTCGCAATATGTCGCATTTGTTGGTCCTGTACGTATGTGAAAATTTTCCAAAGACACTTAATGCCAATTAATTAGGACCAGTAGGACATTTTATGTAAATAAGTTTATATGTCACTATGGATACATAATCAAGTGAACGGAAACATTCTTGTTGGTACTTAGGCATAAGTTATTGAAAATCTAACGGGAAAGAGACCTTATTTAATGGCATTTGAGCGTGAACGATCGAGAGTGAATATTTGGAGGAGTGGTTTGAGCATCAGGAAAACTATCGTACTTGTAGAATTTTGTAAGCAACAGTAGTAAGGCTACGCAGAGAGTGTTGAAACAGCAAAACGCTGGGAGCACCGGCACGACCTGTGTCCTGGCACTGCTAGGGGATGCCCGAGGTGAACCGAGAATGAATAAATTTGAAGAGACAAATAAATGGGCACAGCAGAGAATCAAATAACAGATTTGAAACAGGGCCAGTACCACACGGAATCCCAGCATATGGGTCTCTGTACATATTGCACTGCTGGCATTAGAACAGAAGAAGATCTATCCGTACACTACTGCTGTATAAAACAAGACAGCAGAACGTCTTCAGTGGCCTCATGAACATCGGAAGTGGACTTAAGTGACTGTAAAAGGATCATGTTGGTGGTGTTTTCAACTGCATCACACCGATCGGAGAGTGAGAATTTGGAGGCAGCATGGATCCATCTCATGATCAAGATTTTACAAACTAGAATATGCAGTGTAATGTTGTGGGCCATGATTTCATTGGAGACCATATTGGTTCGAGATGACCCCACGCTTGAATGCCCAGTTGATCCATCCGAGGCCACTGCCCACGCCCGTGTTTCAGTTATGACAATGCGACACGGCAGAATGTCTATATTGCCTTAGAATTGTTTCAGGAACATGATGGAGAATTTTTACAGCTCGTAGGACAACTCAGTCACTAGATTTCAACCCAATGTACTGTTTGAGGGATGATGTGGAATGTGACATCAGAGGTCTGAATCCACAACTATGCAATCTACGTGTACGGAAATATGGTTTTCCACATGCACGTGAAAATATCACACAATAACTTTAACAAAACTTTATTATATCAATTCCGTTTTGAAGGAGAAAGTTGATCATAATAAATTGGCATCTCAGTGTACATTTGCATTAGAAATGCCGTCATTTTTTCATGGAGACCCAGAGTGAATTGACATGGACTAATTAAATGGAAATTTTCTGACTTTTATGTTGTTGTACACAGACTCAACGCATAGATTTTATACTCACACTGCTCCTCCCGCCAAACTCTTGCGTATTCAGAGGTAATGCTGATTGCAACGTGTTGCTTCAATCGAAGCACAATCAGTGTGCATTACGTATAAAGCCCAGAACTTTCCAAGCGATCCTAATCAGCACAGCCGCCATTTCTTATTAATTCTGTTTTGAATGTTCAATCACGTTCATGAGCACTGGTTGTAAACTCTCTTGCGAACTTTCATCTCATCAATGGCCACTAATAATTAATGTTCACGCGTCATGGAGGCGATGTTCATCTGGGGATTAACAATCAGCTCGGGAAGAATTGATTGGTTATGCCTGCATGACTGTCTATGTAATGCAAATTAATGCCGCTTTTGCTTAAACCACAACTACTGAAATCGTTCCATCCATAAATTAATCTTTCTCTCTCTCTCTCTCTCTCTATGTGATTCCCTTTTCCTCTGCGCCTCGCACTTTTCGTCTTTCACTCTCACCTTCTTCCTTACTTTATACTACACTACGTAACCTTGCTTGGTATACATCTATTTAATTTCTAAGTAACTCAAAGCATTCTGCGGGCCAAGATGTGGCTGCTAAAATTACACATAAAATTTTGGACGTCCAAAAAAATAAGGGGTAATAACACTTCCTGTCCACTTGACTAATACTACCTCGTATAATGTGTATGGAAAAAAACATCCAAAGTTAAGGAAATATTGTAAATAATTTCACGAAGACGGAGCTGAACTTGTTACAATCCATATAAAGCACTAAAATAGAAAATCGGCTAATTATTGAACTATTAAAGTATAAAAATATGGAAGCTAAAGTTTTTGACAGCAGTTTGTCCGAGACAGAGACTTTCCCTGATTTGAAGTAAAATTTCAAAAAACGAAGTTTTCCAACCATGTTTTCACTTGCATTAGTTTTATTAGATTACTTCGTTATCTTTTCATGGTTTTACTCAGGTTTAAGAACGAAATCCATGAGGCAGAGAACGGATTCAGGGTACTTAACTTTCCATTTCTTTGAAATACTAACGATGATAAATTCGAACGATTTTCTAGATCATTTCCGTTTCAATGTAGTTGAGCAGTAGTCCTTACCTACGATTGTTATTTCACGCTTTACATCATATTTTAATATTCCTTTCCACAGATATATGATATTGTGCAATATAATCCCATTCAAGTTTTTAGACACCGTAGTAATTATTGGCAATGTTTTATTTGCATCATATTTTTCGTCCAAAGAAATAAGATAATTTTATTTCTGGTACACATTTTATTTACTTTATGAATATAATCAAAAAGTTGAAAAAAGTCTTCTTGTCTATTAATTAACCAATATACGAGTATTAGTGTTTCACCAGATTTTGTATATTGGAATAATTCCGCTTTCTTAATGGAAATTTTATTACGAAAAGCAATCTTGCAGCGCATAAGACTGTAATACAGTTTCCTTTTCCTTTCACAGAAAGTGGCAGTGTTCAAAATTTGTATGCCCTTGGTTTAAGAAATCGGAAGTTGTAATTTTGTTTGAAGATGTATAACACTTCAACTGAGTTACAAAATGTTCATATACTGTAGTACGAGCGACAGGTATTAATGCTGAACTTAATCAGCTGGACATTGCTGTTAGTGGTTCGTTTGTTCGTTCAGAATTTTAAAGACTACGCGAGCAACTCAATGGGTTATAAAGCAGTCGCCCGTCCTTAACGTAGGGACGTTGGTTCCAGGTAAGAAAGAAAGAAAGCCGGAATTCTAGCCGGGAGCCATCTTGGGTGACTGTTTGGAAGTCTGTGCCTTATACAACTCAGAGACATCTTTTCGGAGAGCTTTGGTCCTCTTGTGGAATCGTAGAAAATCACAAAATTGGGACAAAGCCACAACTTTTTAGGTACATGTGCACGAGAGTGCTGGTGCAACATATGCAGAATAACAACTATAAACTTGTAGGAAAGTTACTGTGAGAACCGGAATATTAATTAAAACATTTGTTAAGCGTTGTCTTCCCCAGACGGCACTTTTCCAAATGTGGACACAGTACTCAAGTGTTGGACGAAAAACTGACGTTCAAAAGAAAAATTATTCTAACCCAAAAGAATAGTCTTACCTTCCTTGAGGCAGATTTAGCTATTGAAAACACGTGGGCTGACAAGAAATGCTGGGAAATATATACACACGTATACAGACTTGCAATAAGTAGAGCAGGGATTTTAGTCAAAAGTATGAAAACAACAATCTCTTTTCCTGTTTCTGTTTACAGCGAAGAACTAGTTTTAGTAAGACAAACTCCGCAAGATTGTCTTCATCGCTGAGCCAAACGGCCTGTGTTTAAACCCTAAATTCAACATGCGTGTATATTACTGTCGTCAGCGAAACTTTGCTTTGAATTACTTGTCATGCTAGAGAGATTAATGATACGGATAGCAAAAATAAGTAGAACGGAACTCTAAAGCACCCCTGGATTATGAAAAATGCATTACACAGAACGCGTACGTACTACCAAAATCTGCAGAAGAAATATACCTGAAAGGAAACGTAAGAGGCAATGACACATTGCAAGACAAAGAACACATTATCAGAGTTTATTTTAAAACTTACCATGTCGTACTTCATTTGGTTATTATCTGCCACAAACTGAATTTCACCAAATACTTTCGTACAAGTGTTGTTGTATTCTGCCTGTCCCATAACTTTAGATAAAGCGTGTGTCAAAGATACAAAGTGATAGTACTCCTGCGAAAACAGTCTGAATTTTGAAAGTCGTAGATGACTAGATTCAAAATCCTTTTTCTTTTCATTTGTTTCTCATAGGTCTTATCCTGTCACTGCTCACGTTAAAACATTATGATCTTACCTCCATTTATTGTGTTACTTTTCTTCGATCCCCTTTCCCTTGGAGATTCTCGATAGGCTCGGAAGAATGAAGAGAAAGTCAGGTGCATATCTGGAACCATAATTTTAAGAATATTTCCACAACAGAGATTTCAAACGCAGTCTCAGTCTCGCACTTTGGGAAGAGTTAAAGAAGAGGAAACGGAATGCTTGAGAAAAAGGGGAAAATGCGGCTGATGCTAAAGCTTTCTTAGCCGCTACGATGGCACTAGGCAACAATAAACATCACCGGCGGTATCACTTATAGCATGAATCAGCATCAGCACCGAATACTTCAGCTTCTTAAAATTTCTGGCAGTAGAGCTTAGTAATAACTGTCACCGCACCTCGATGTCGAGTGACATACTCACTGGAGAAAACGTGAAAATAGGTACAAGAAACGGCTGAAGCCATATTCTACAGTACCACGGCTAGGTAGGATAAATTTCCAAAAATTAGAGCTCCCGAACGGAGTTAACAGTAACTACGAGATAATTTTTCAAACGATACCTCAGCCACCAGATATCTTGCACATCTGCTGACAACTGACTATTGGTTATTCGCAGCAAGGAAAGCAAATTGAAAATGGCCAAGAACCAATGAGGCCTCAGTAAACACCCTCATGAAGGAACGTCTCATCCTGGAGCACGTGAGAAACCTGGTAGTCGAAAAATTGAAATCTAAAACGCGTAAAATACTGGGCGAATATGAGCTGACTGATATGATCTGGTAGGAGGGACTGATAGGGACGAATAACAAAAAAGATAAAAAATAAGAAACACCCCGCGGAGTTGAGGAAATTATAGTGGGTAACGCGGGATGGAAATCGAAGGATTTTGAGAGAGGACTCCGGCAACGTGGAGCATCACCGCCGGAGAACCAGATGCAGAAGGCCAAGGATAAGGCATTTTCCAAGTTTCTCAATCTCTCGCCTGTTTTAAATTCCACCAGTAATACTGATACGATGTTACAATACCTTTTTAGAAAGACAGGTGAGAAGAATCACCAAAAGCCTTTCTTCCTATATGAGAAGCAGCTGCGATTGCTAAAGTGAAATGATGGGTTACTGTGACGTTGAAACACGTGAATAGCTGAATAACAAAAGGAAGGTTGAGGTTAGCGTGAAGATAAGGGCTCTCTGGGATTTGAAATTCACTTAAATGGGAAATACCTTTCATTACACTTCCGTGCAGTAATTTGTAGTTATCAGTAAGCTATCCAGAATTACATTGGATAAGCATCGCCGAATACATTGCAAATAGAATTCTGACAGAAAGGGTACAAATTCCGGTGGCATGAATCTATTACACAACCAGCACGAACATATATGTCCTTTGTACTTTGAGACCTAGTAGATGGTTTCCCAAAACTGCACTGAGGTTTCTCCTTGTTGACTGATATTTACAGTATTCTTGCGCTATTTTGCTCTTTTGGAAAATATAAGAAATTATTTTTTGGAAATAAAATTTGTATATGTACGCGTAACAGAATGCACAACTACTCTTGGAGCAGCTACTTTATCCCTTCCCGTCAAAATAACCAGATAATTGCCATCAGAACAGTCCAATTTTGCTAAATGATAAAAAAGACGTTCGATGAACAGATTGCATATGTTTGTGTACAGTTATACACCCATGTGTTTAATAAAAGATGGAGAACTGGAAGACTACCGTATTTCTACAGTATTTGGAGTCGAAGACGTCGAGAAGAGAGATGAAAGCGACCATATATTGATTTTTTCTCCTGGCTCAAGGTGTTACTGTGGTTGAGAAACAACGAAAACAAAGGTGGGAAATGGAAAGTATAAAGTTTTGTCAGGTTAAATATTACTAAGTTGTACCACTGATTCCTGTAACCCCAGAAAGCGAGAAATGAAGTTCTAAATTACGTACATTGGGGCAATTAAAAACCTCAACAAGTGTTAAATGAATTTAAATTTAAGAATGAGAGTAATGTATTTGATTCGAAGATTGAAGCTAATATGTCTGACTACAAACATATGTTTCTGTCTGTGATTGAATTCCATTGAGGGGCGAGAGAGAGAGCAGGATTTGTCGGGTAAGAGGCACTGTCTGTTGCTTTTAGCAAAAATTTGGTACTGATTTAACCTCAGTTGAATAAGTATGCCATCAATGGAAAGATGCTGATTAGCGATGGTATTTGGTTTGTTCTTGTTGTTTCTTAGGTCTAAATTTGGGATATCCTACAACTTGTATGTGGTAGATTGAAATACTTGATCATGCAAGGTGGAAATAATGGTCGATAGACGTAAACTGGCTAGCGCAGTGTCCTTTTCTTCAAGATAAAAGAGTGACCACAAGTTTTTGCGGAATGATGGGACAGACGTTGTCTAATTCAATTTGGGGTTGACATTTGACTGAGTAGGTAGTCTGAATTACACCAAGAAATATCACATCATTGGGAAATTGATGCAATGCATATCAAGTATTGCTTTCCATTATGAGAGGATATAATTTTAGTTAAAGAAATACATATCAATTTGTAGAGTGTTTCAAGTCCTAAGGTATAGGCAGGAGTAATGCTATGAGGCGCAAGGAGTTTATCGGAATGATAGAGAAATATTTCTCAAGAGACATGTAATGATTATCTCCCCACATTTCACAGCAGTATAAAAAACAGATCTGATTGCCCGATTGAATAAATTCAACTTATACTACGCATAAATATTGCTTATGGCTGGCAAAATAAACCCTGATATGTGCCGAAAAGTAACATTGCGTTCCGGAGAAGACAAAGCCGACAACTGAATTATAATTAGATTTGTGACAACGATCGCAAATTGAAATTTCTCATTGTAAGTGAACGAGAGTCTCCCAGAAACCAAACTATTTTGTAGATTAAACAGCGAAAGAAACGTGAGATAGAGAAGTACCGGGTGCGCAATATAAAAGAGGCCCCGTGGCCAGATGTTGTTAGGCGGGTTAAAGTTGTTTGGCGGGTTTGCTGTTAAAACCGCTTTGTTCCACTTCTAACCGGTTTCTGCGAGTACAGCTACAAATGAATTCTCCGGAGTGGTTAGTCACAGCTGAAGCAGTGTAGGTACGCGATCATAAGTGTAAGTGCAGAGAGAACAAAGGCAACGGAAATGGTTTTAAGTACGGATCAGCGGATGTTTATTGTGGGACAGTATTTCAGAAATAATTCATACAAGGTTTTAAATGAGTTCTTTACAGAAAACGTTCCACATTGTGCAGCACCGGTGAAATCAGTGGTACAGAAGTTAGTGCGGAAATTTCGTGAAACCGGCACGGTGTGCAACAGGAAAAGAAACAAACCCAAAACAATTCGTACTGAAGACAATATCAAGGTTATGTGCACAATGATGTTACAAAGCCCTCGGAAGTCGATTCGCCGATTATTGTCTGCAACGGGAATATCTGCCACATCATGCCGACGCATACTTAAGGTGGATTTGCATTTTCGGTCGTACAAAGTTATGGCGCTCCAAGAACTTAAAACTCCTGATTATGCAAAACGGATGCAATATTGTAAATGGTTTCAGAAGACCATTGTCAGCGGTAAAATAGACCCAACACTTTATTACATGACAGATGAAGATGGTTTCATCTGTCCGGGTATGTTAATACGCAAAACAGCAGGATTTGGACCGACGTGAATCCCAGACGGACAATGGAGACTCCTCTGTACGACCAAAAGATAGGCGTTTGGTGTGCTGTGTCTGCGAAGAGGAAAGTCGGCTCATTCTTTTTTACTGATACCATCAACTCTGAGAGCTATGTTCAGCAACTGCTCAACCAATTTTTTGCCGCACGTACAGAAGCAGAGCGAACATATACTTTCTTTCAGTAGGATGGTGCAACGGTGCATAATTCTTGGAACAGTCTACGTCCTGTGCATGAAGTATTTGGGGAGGACAGAACTGTTAATATGGACAGAACTGTATCGAAGAAACTATGGCCACCCAGATCACCCGATCTCTCCAGCGGCGACTTTTATCTGTAAGGAGCATTGAAAGGGAAAGTATACGCAACTAATCCGCACACCCTTGATCAATTAAAAGAGAACATTACGGATGCCATAGCCCACATTACTGCCGATGAGTTGTGGCGCGTTACGAACAACATGTTCCGTCGTGTGCAGCTGTGCCTTGATGTCGGAGGACAGCACTTGCAGCAATTGTTGTAAACGCAGGCAAATTACTCCTGTTGTCTGTCATTTCAACTATTTTTTACCATGTATAGTAACATTGCCTGACTGTTGTCGTTCATTAAACTCGGGCCTCTTTTATATGGCACAACCCTGTACAATAAAGATTGGACAAGAACCTGCTAATACCTTAACCGGAGGGGCACCTTTGCCTTAATGAGGACCCCCCCCCAAAAAAAAAACCCTGGGCATTCACGTATTTCTTCAATTTAGTGCTTTGAAAATGTATTAAATGTAAAGAAAAGCTTTTCATATTTCTCGCTGCCGAGAGTTTCAGCAAGATTTAATGTTTTGGCCAGGGCTCGTGTTCAGCTATTCGTCCTGGCTATGATTACACCCCTTACCTCTGTCACTCACACTTGCTTCAGCCAATCACTCCCGGGAGTGTTTCAGCAAGTGTGAGTGTTTCGGTAATAATGAGTGCACACCCCGTATTGCACAGGTTGGATTCGGATGAATAACATTCTCACAATCGTCTACAGAAAATGAGTTGTTTAGGTTAGCATGTTTATTTCAACCATTGGGAGCGATGTGCTTTGGCAGCTCTACCTAGTCCAACCATTACCATATAAATAGAGAAAAGCATTTCTACAAGAATATTTTTTAAGTAGAATTTCACCAGCGTGTCTTTCTCTCCCTCGCAGCTCCGCGAATATGTACTTACTGATTGGTGCATGCTTGACTTATTGTGAATTTGTTCCGGAAGGCAAAAATTAACCTGCTTCAAAAATACTGGTTTTAAATTTAACTTTACTTCGGCATATGAGTTCTTACGAAAAACTCGTAAGGACTCTTATAAACCTCGAAAGCACGCATATACACTGGCGTGCAAAAATTAAGGACGAGACAGTTTTTCGAATGTAACGTCGTGCAGAAGTGCTCCACATCGACACAAATCATACCATAAGATCTCCAAGATGTAAGAATATGGGGCAAGTGAGCAAAACCGCCCAAACAAGGAATCCAAAGAATACAAAGGCACTTTATTGAAAAGGTAGCTTCGAACACAATTGAACAGAAGACAGAAACGTCCATGTGACAGGCGGCTGCCAAGAAAAATCCAGTCTTTAGTAAGGGATATGATCACCCCTGACTGCGTTGCAGGATTTACAACGTCTGTCCAAGCTGAGGAAGAGGTTGTCAAGGAGCTGTTGAGGCATCGCGGCCCATTCCTCTTGCAGCGCCAATCGCAGCTGCGGAATCGTTGCTGGCAGCTGGTGACGTGCTGCCAAGCGTCTCCCGAGAAGGTCCCACATGTGTTCGATTGTATTTAGGTCCGGGGACCTTGCGGGTCAATCCATGCGTTGAATATCTTCACTCTCCAACAGCTCTGCGGCAGCCACTGCACTATGAGGTGTAGCGTCGTCGTCCATGAAGAGGAACTAAGGACCCACAGCACCTCTAAAAAGACACACGTGAGGCAGGAAAACCTCGGTACAATAGCGTACACCAGTGACTGAACCTCCTTGGAAGATGTGTAGGTCAGTACGGCTACCAAGCATGATACCGCCCCAAACGATGTTGGAGGTGTGATTTCGTGCTCCCTGCTCTCTCCATATGTGTATAGGTCCAAAATTGCTCGTCAGACTAAATCGGCTCTCATCCGTGAAAAGAACTCGACCCCGTTGCTGATGTGTCCAGTCGTGTGCTCCTGGCACCACAGAAACCGCCGTCACCGATGAGCTGGCGTTAATGGCACACACGGTACTGGTCATCGTGCAAATAGACCACCTTTGTGCAGCCTCCTGGCCACGGTAAAACGCGATAACGGACGTCCAGTTTTCTATTGCATGTGCCTTGCGATTTCTCCCGCTGTCTGCTGTCTGTCTCTTCTCGCCTGTAGAACAATATACCGGTCGTCCGCCGCCGTGGTTGCTCGTGGACGACCACTGCTAAACTCTCGGACAGCTGTTCCTGTCGTTTGAAATGCTCTCCAAGCTCGTGAAACGATGCTGTGAGCGATCCCGAACTCCTCGGCCACACTAGTCACACTTCGACCTTCTTTCAACTGCCCAATGACGCAACCTCGGGTAAAGTCATCCAGATGTCGTCTGCTGGATTGCCTGTTGGCCATATCACACGGCGGCAGCAACTCGACGTCGTTCAAACCGATGTAAACAGTGCAATAGCTTTCACCGAATTGCTGAGCGTACACCGCCCGTGTGCTTTATAACCTTCCGACACTCCCCCCCTACGTCATGCTGCGTATATGCGCGTGCCCTACCGTACCGAATCCTAGTCTATCTCCTGAGTGGTCTTTCGGTCCATTCTGCCTGCTCGTTCCGCTGTTATGCTAATTTCTCCTCTTCCTCCTTAATTTTTGCCCACCAGTGTATATCACAACGCATGCATGTCCCAACCATGAGGCTGAGTCACAGAACCAAGGGAACCTAGCGTTATTTTCTCCACTATTTGACAATCAAAATTAATTGGAAAATTATGCCTCATGTTCCTATACAGTGCTTCCCAGGTAATAATAGGTTTCACGGGCAGGATGAATTATCTTTGATTGACTGATGAAGTTCTCAAATAGGTTTAGAACCCTACGACCTACAACTCGCTGAGTCTTTTGGAAGGAAACAAAATTGAAGGATTGGATGCGGGAATAGGATGTTCTGAAACGAAAGTCCCCAAAGTCAAAAAGTTTTTAAAAAATTGGGGTTTAGATCAATCAACTTTTAAATGAGTTAAATATAAGCAAATTTTGAGCGTCTTGCAAAGATTCTTGTCAAAAAATAGAATTGGAATAGAGACATAAAACAGGTGTTACTTCCCGTGAAAGATTTCAGAACAGTAGAGGGTATATAATTTTGACTAGTCGATACATAAATTCTAACAATCAGAAATTTTTCTTGCAATAATGCAACAGGTACAAAAAGATGCAGCCGCAGAGAACCAACTTGACAGAATCTTGGAAAGGTATAAGGATTTTTATATTCATCTTTCAAGATAGGGTTTACAGAAAGAAAAGATAGCAACGAGATAAGTTATTCTAGGAAACGAATAATCCTGGCAGATGGGAGGAAGAATGGAAGAAAAAAGGTTTTGTTCAACAGCTTTTTTAGGATTAAGACCAGAACAAAGAACCATCACTTGACAGGATCCAATATTTTCACATTTGCTTCTGTCAAAGCCTAGATTTGTTTACTGAATCATTGGCTTTCATTTACTGCTGGTTTCAGTGAACTTTTATATTAATTCAGACAACGCAGAAAAATATATTGTGGGAAAGGCTTTCTTATTCAGCCTGGAAACAGGTTTTAACTCTGGTAATGATTTCTTTGTTCAGTATCACCTTTCCTAGATGCTGTCAGATCCCCACTCGCTCTACCGTTCGCACAGATTACACTTTCACAGAGCATTATGATTTGTATAACGTTTTCCCATCCTATCTACACTGCTGGCCACCCAAAATGCAACACCAAGAAGGAAGCATCCGTTTGGCCTGAAATTCACAGCATGCGTCGCTCACGAGTGGACATGCAAACGATCAGCATTGCAGGGCATATGCAAATCATGTGCGCCCAGCACGCCACCGAGAAGCCCTATAAGAATGGTGCACAGAAGGCGGGGTGTAAGTAGTGGAAGTGTGTTGTGCTACCGGACCTGTGCGTGGGAATCATCCTGATGCCTCGTTGCAGAATACGGCAGTCATTCCAGCACGCTTCGGAGTTCGACAGAGGACGAATAGTGGCTTATCGCGACAGCGGTTTATCGTACCGAGACATCGGCGCCCGTGTGGGACGACATCTAGCCAGTATGAGTATAGATTCGGTGGGTGTAGGATGGACGGACGGACCGACGTGAGCGATTGCCTCAGCCGCGGCACACCACCGAACGAGAGGACCGGCATGTTGTGCGGCGGGCATTGACAGCTCGCACCGCTACATCACGAACGTTAGTGCAGGAATTAGGGTGTGTTGCGCAACAACCTGTGTCAGCACGTACCGTTCGACGTCGTCTGCAAGGAGCGAGGAATTGTCGCACGGCGCCCATTGCTCCGATTACCATTGACGTTACACCACCGGCGAGTGCGGCGGCAGTGGGCCGTTGAGCGCCGCACCTGGACTACGGAATGGCACGATATTGTCTTCTCCGACGAATCCCACTTCTTCCTGCAACACCACGATGGTCGGATTCGCGTGTGGCCGCACCGCGGCGAGAGACTGTATGACGACTGCATTATGCATCGCCATACTGGTCCGTCGCCTGGCGTTATGGTTTAGGGCGCAATTGCATATGACACCCGCACCCCTCTGCATCGTCGGTACACTCAACAGCCACCGCTACATCTCCGACGTATTGGAGCCTGTAGTCCTCTCTTTCCTGCAGGACCTGCCAACGGCCACGTTTCAACAGGACAATGCGTGCCCGCACGTGGCACGCATTGTGCAACAATTCTTAACAGCCCACCAGGTGTCACTGCTGCCGTGGCCCGCCTGTTCTCTCGATATGTCGCCTATCGAACACGTCTGGTCGCTGATCGGCAACAGAGTGGCCCGGCAAGCACCACCCGCGGCTACGCCTGATGAAGTGTGGCAACGTGTGGAAGAAGCCTGGACCGACATACCCCAAGCCCACATTCGAAGCCTCTTTCGTTCGATGCCGCGGCGTGTAGCGGCCGTTATTGCCAGCCATGGGGGCCACACGAACTATTGATGTCTGCATGTTCCGCAAGTCGCACGGGCCTGTAAGATCAATCGTTTCATCTTTGTATCTGTTGTTATGTGTCCAGTAAATCTGGCTTTGCTATCTCGTGTCCTTTTTGGTGTTGTATTTTGGGTGGCCAGCAGTGTATATAACTATTCTCATCTTTTTTCGCCTCGTTTGGATTGACCTTTATGCACAAACCTCTTCGGTCTTGTATAATCGTAAACACCGACGAACGTGAATGCCATCTACATTTGCTCTGCTTTAAAGCACTGCCAACAAATTGCTCAGCAGCCTTTGAATAATTATCGTTAAGTCAATTTCAAATGATGTGATAATGTGTTGTAGAAAGCGCATAATTTAATGCACTACGGCCGTAAACTCCTACAGTCTGCCGAATGAATTAAGGTAGGGAGCTGACTCGCTAAGATCAACATGGAATGGCACTCCTTTGACATTAGAAAACACGCTATACTCACACTATTCTATTCTCGGGTCATAAGCTCAGAAAATCGGGTTGAATCCATCGCAAATTATTAGAATTAAAATCTTAAATTTCCTGTTTCAAGATTTATTTTGGTGAAAGAGCAAATGGGAACGAATTTCATATATTTTATATTGATGATTGCGCAGTGCAACGAGCGACAAATAGTCAAAGAACGGCAACAATATCTTACTTGCAAATAACATCGACGTATCACTTTCAGAAAGCTGTGTTTTCGAGTACCTGAATTTCGAGCGCTTTGGAACAGGTATCTGTTATGCGCCAAACAAAAAACAGTCTAAGTTATTACAGAAGTGTTATTACAGAAGTTCAGGTGGTGTAATTTTTAGCTCCAACAACTGCTACACTAAATGACCAATATCAAGGCTGAAATGCTTAACAGCAGCCCCAATGGCGCGGTCGTCAAGCACTGGCATCTGATAATTCATCCGAGATGGGTCGGGGTTCGAATCCCGGTGAGGCATGGATGTTGTGTTTGTCTTACAGCACTGGCTCTGTCCCTTCCCTGGAACCAGCGGCCCTGAATTAGGGATGGGCGACTGCTTATAGCCCATTGAGTTGCTCAGAGTGGTCGTTACCCCTCCACCTTAAAATAATAATTAAATACATAACGTACAAAATTAAGAATTTATGGCAATGTAAGGCGTACAAGAACTACCGCAAGAACTACCGCCGGCCTACAAGAACTACCGCAAAAGTAACAGAAAGAAAGTTGTTAGAGAACAGCATCAGCAAAAGCTATCCTCTCCACGAACTTTCATCTAGAGCTCGCAAAAATGAAACTAAAAACGACTTTTCGAGTAATATTTTTCCAAATTGTAAATGCGTGTTGTAAGGAGAGTAAAACATTTCGTCCTGGATGTGTCGAAAATGACCAATTTTGGAAAAGTAGTCCTCTGTCTGTTCTTCGCATAAATATTTTTGTCAAATACACATTTGAGTGGAACAGGAACATCAAATAGAAGTCATCGCTGTTTCGTTTCCCGGTGGCGGCCGATGAAAAATTTTTCCGTGACTCACTTATAAACGTGGAAAGAGCGATGACTTCTATTTTATGTTCCTAATCCACGTCAACTGTGCATTTATTATTCATTCGCCTTCTAGTTATTTGTTTAGTTGCTGATGTTCATCTGTGGTGAATCTCCAGCATTGTGCGGAGCTCCAAAGAAAGAACCCTGCCATGCGGTTTGGCAGTTTGTCATTTGTGAGTCTGGAGAATTTCGAGGCAGCTGTGGTGCAGTGGAGGCATATCTGGCTCGTAACTGGATGACCCTGGGTTCGTTTCCCAATGGCGGCCGATGTGAAATTTTTCCGTGACTCACTTATAAACGTGGAAAGAGCGATGACTTCTATTTGATATTTTTGTCAGTTTCACGTTGTATGATTTTTTCCGGATTTAACAATGTATCTCATCCTACAGTTTTTGACCGTGCAAATATACATTTCATTTGCTTAGCCCTGAAGCATTATCCCTATACAGGAATAATGAGCCAAATAATCGCATTTAAATTGCTTGGTGAAGCGAAAAAGAGTATAGATCGTGTATTTAACGGATCTAAGATCACAATTCTTTTCAGCCGCTTTCACGTATGCCGCTAATGACATCCTTTGTGTGCCATTTAAAAGAAAAATAGGAATCTTTCAACGAAACTTCTGTTTTATTCCTATTTCTTACCGAAGTGATAACATGGGTTGTTCTGGAAGATGACGTTAATATTCTACCACAAACCTCAGGTTTTAATTTCGAATTGAGGTTGATGAAGCCAGTTTTTTTAATACCCTGCTCATCGGAGAGTTTTGTCCACCAGAAACGCAAACGAACACAAGAATGACCCTTTGGTTTTATTTTTGTAATCAAAGAAGTTCCCTCATTGAACTGCTGAAAAAACTGCGTCAGTCAGACGGCTGCAAACCAGTTCGTGGGTGATAAAAAAAGTAGCTTTGTCGGGATTTAGCCAGCTCACCCAGCAAAACAATTAGCATACTAAAATAATACTAAAATTTAGCTCGTGCACGTTTTTTTACAAACTAGGATGGTAAAAATACTGTGAGTATATTTCGGCAAAAAAAAAAAAAAAAAAGAAAAAAAAAGGCTCAAAATACTCCACAATCCTTCCGGCGGAAACCAACAATTGGAAGGAACATGAAAGCTCTGTAACCTGTGTTGACGGTACTGGCTACTGCTATTATCGCGCGGGTTCCGAATTGGGTTCACCCGGCGTAATTTTGGGAACCAAAAGAAAAATGGATTGTGATTGGATTGTGATTCTGCGATTCCCTGATTTAGGGCTGACGCAGCTTCAGGATCCACTGACGGGGCATTGTGATTCACACAGCAGATTTTCCTTTGGGATTCAAAGGGTCTGCTGTGTGCCGCAATGTTTTCGTGAACGTCTAGTTTAAAATAAAAAGCATAAGTGAACGGCCCTGCCGTAAAATATACAAATTCTCCGAAAATCCAGGGTTGAGCACACAATTTGTAACTAAAGAAACACTCGTGATAGAACGTAGACAAAATTAACAAAGAAACAATTTATTAGTTATGTTTGGCATAATAATAAAGATACACTCACGATACTAGCAAAAATAATTCCGACTCTCTGACAGGAACCTGTACTCAATTAACTACTCGCTTATAAAAATATTAACTTTAACGGAAGACTTTCGTATGGACAGATCCGATAAACATATTATGAGGAGACACCAAATGAAAGAATAGGATGGATTTCCTACCTTAACATCCGAATCTGGCCTAGATGTCGCGCTGCTACCCTCCTATCACACGGAAGAAATGGAACCACGTGAAAGTCCAGTTTTCTTGTCATCACTTATTGTCCGTAAAACACTATTATCGCTGTTCCTCCACCAAGGGTACTGGTCTGCAATGGATGTCCCGGTCCGTCATAATTGGTGTGGGCCCTCATCATCCTTAGCAGGGTTCCCTTCCTTGGCACGTCTGTTTATATCCTCCATCCGCAGCTTGGAAAATTGTATGCAGCTTACGGTAGCTTCAGTCCTGCCGTAATATTTGGCAGCTCCAAGGTGACAGTCATGGAGGAAAGTGCAAGTGATGCACTCCGTGAAAAAAAGTAAAAGTGAAGTGCTTCGTGGCAAAAGTAAAAGTGCAGTGACGAAGTTCTTCTCTTCCCTTGGAAAAGTTTCGACGACCCCCAAGAAGACCCACATTTCCTCAAAACATCCCATCATCCAATCACTAGCTGGAAAACGCAAGCCTCCCTGAATCAAATTCCCAAGTCTAAATCCTACTGGTCAGAGAATTAACATTTTGTTCATCCATTCGTTAGGGGGTCAAAATTGCTACCCGTTCCCGTGAAAATTCTGAGAACCACTCAAGTTACGTTTGCTGCGTGATATAACCACCAGCCATAAATCTTAACCCAATAAAACTGTTAGCTCCGGTTCCAAAAAGTCTACGGTCTACCCAACAGGCATTGTGGATGCTAGACACGGTGGACACTTCTATTGCCCCAATAAAACATACTACAAAATCAGCTCGCCGATGGATGTCGCCAGCGTTGTCTCCTTACAATGTCGGTCCGTCCATGGTGACGCTAATGCTGGGAGAGGGGAGACGGAGAGGGAAAAAAGAAAAGAAGAATCACCCGAAAGTATCATCATCATCATCATTGTCAACCATTATCAATCCACTGCTGGACGAAGGTCTCCCCAAGTTTCCTCCACAACGGTCTGTCTTGTGCCAGTCTCCTCCATGTCACTCCCGCATATTTACGAATTTCATCCACCCATCTCCCATGTGGTCTTTTCTGGGTCTTTTCCTGTCCATTGGAATCCAATCTAAAATTTCGGCTGTCCATCTATGGTCTGTCCTTCTGGCAGTATGTCCAGCCCATTGCCATTTCAGGGATTTAACTCTGATCATGATGTCTTCCACTCTCGTCATTTTTCGGATCCACGAGTTCCTCTTCTTATCTCTCCTGGTTATACCAAGCATGCACCTCTCCATGCTTCTTTGAGTTGTCTGCAGCTTTTGTATGTCTCTTTTAGTTAAGGTCCACGTCTCTGCACCATACGTAAGCACTGGAAGGATGCATTGATCAAACACTTTTCTTTTAAGACATAATGGCATATTGCTCTTGAAAATTATGCTGTTTCTTCCAAAAGCTCTCCAGGCAAGTTTTGTACGCCGATTAATTTCTTCATCAATGTGACCCTCACTTGATATCTGCTGTCCAAGATAAACATACGTATCTGTTATCTCCAGTTTTTCTCCATCAATCGATAAATCTTCATTTCTTGTAAAAGCATTGAACATCACTTTTGTCTTCTGAAAGTTCATTTTTAATCCCACTTCTTTACTCTTGTCAGCAAGTTCCTGGATCATACTCTGCAGCTCTGATGGGGTAGTTGCAAAAATGACTACGTCATCAGCAAAACGAAGGTGGGTTAGATAATCTCCATTAATCTTTATCCCTTTGTTTTCCCAGTTCAGTGATTGAAAGACATTTTCCAATGTGGCATTAAAGAGCTTCGGAGATATGGTGTCACCTTGTCTCACTCCTTTCCAATTTTTATGTGTGTTGTATTTTCAAACAGCCGAATCTTTGCACTTGCATTTTCATAGATGTTATTAATAATATTAATGTATGCATCTTCAATACCGCAGGATTTCAGAGCCGTGGTAACTGCTGATGGTTTCACCGAATCAAAGGCTTTTTCATAATCGATAAAAGCCATGCACAATGGAAGTTCATATTCCCTCGCTCTTTCAATCAGTTCTCTCAGTACGTGGATATGATCTATTGTGCTGTAGCCACTCCTGAATCCAGCTTGTTCTCTCGGTTGAGCCATGTCCAGTGTTACCTTCAAGCGGTGTGAAAGAACTTTAGTGAAGATTTTATAAACCACTGATAGGAGGCTGATAGGTCTGTAGTTCCTAAGATCCTCAATGTCACCTTTTTTATGTAGCAGGATCATTGTAGCATTGTTCCAATCCTCAGGAATCTTCCCTTCATTAAGGCATCGAGTGAAAATTTGGGCGAGTACTGTTTCAATTTCTCCACTTGCTTCTTGTATGATGTCTATAGTAATTCCATCTTCTCCTGGAGCTTTCCCTCGCTTCATGTTCTTGATTGCATGAGCAACTTCTGCTGGGAGGACTGGAAGAACTCTGGTACCTTTCATGATGTCTGGAGTACATGTATCATTTCTTTCATATAATTTGGAGTAGAAATCTTTCACTCTTGTCAAAATTTCGCCTCTATTTCTTGTTATAGAACCATCTTCTTTCTCAGAGCCATAATCTGTTTTCTTCCCTTACTGAGATGTCCCTTTGCTATCTTAAGGCTTTGGTTGTTTTCAATTGCTTTCCTCACTAGCTCACAGTTGAATTTCCTTACGTCTTCAGTGATACTTTTTCGTGTTGTCTTGCATAGCTCTATATATTCCACTTTGGAAGTCACATCTTCTTTAGTTGTCCTCATCTCTCTTCTTTTTGCATCAACATTTTGGTTTTTCCTGATAATTTGTTCACATGCAACTTGTTCTTAGACCCAGCTAATTTTGTTGCTGTTTCTATCAGAGCTTTGGTTACTTTTCTGTTAACTTCCGAAATATCCACTTCTTCCGATGTTAGGCCTTCTAAAGCAGAGAATCTGTTCTTCAGTTCCAACTTGAAAGTATTATGGTGTTTTTTAAGGTTGGTTATGTCAATACATTTTGTTTGTCTTATGAGCTTGCCACGTTCCAGTTTAGTGTTGAGGTGCATCTTACATCTCACCAATCTATGGTCACTACCTGTGTTGAACTTGTTCAGCACACTGCAGTCTTCGATGACGAATTTTTTGTTACACATAATAAAATCAATTTCACTTGTCGTCCCAATTGGATGTCTCCATGTCCATTTCCTGTGTGGCTTTTTCTTGAAAAAGGAGTTCAAGATGAAAAATCCTTCTGCCTCTGCAAACTCAACGAGAGTATTTCCACGCTGGTTTCTGTTGCCGTGACCGAATTTACCTACTGAAGTTTCATTCTGTTGCCGTTGCCCTATTTTTGCATTGAAATCTCCCATAATTATCTTCAAGTGCTGCTTACCTTTATTATTTAGATGACGAATTTCCTCATAAAATTCTTCAATTTCTTCTTCAGGATGACTTGTGGTGGGTGCATAAGTTTGAATAATCTGAGCCTGGTATCTTCTCGAAAGTATATTGCAAAATAAATAAAAAGTAAATAAAACGTACTCTTTCCTCAAAAATTACCCGAATTAATAAATAAATGAATAAATAAATAAATTCAGCAATGGATTTTCAACCTAAATGTGCAGCCTCGAATTTCGAGCGCTGTCATACTGCCGGACTTAAAGTTTTCTTTTCTTTTTTTCGATTGGAGGTTAACGACCACCGTGGGCAACTGAATGGGCTATAAGCAGTCGCCCGTCCTTAATTTAGGGCGACTGGTTCCAGGGAAGGGAGAGAGCCACTGCCGTAAGACAAACACAACATCCATGCCTCACCGGAATTTGAACCCAGCCCCCTTTTAGATGAATGATCCGAGGTCATCGCTTAGACCACTGCGCCACCGGGGCGGCAAAGTTTTCTTTAACAACAGTCAGTGGTGTCAAAATACTTACGGTCTTCCCTCCTAGTCCTAACAAATTCAAAAGTTGAGCCATTCGAATAACAGCACTCATCTAGCATTTGCATAAGATTTTTGCATTAGCAATAATTTTAAGTTACACACATATAACTCATTCCTTTGATATTCAAGAGTGCCCCGGGAGTCACGTGGTCTCGTAGTGTAGACTTCTATGGCAAATCTCATGCTTGAGTTATGGGTAAGACAACAACGTTATTCTTTTTTGTTTCGGGGTTTAACGACCACCATGAGGAACTCGTAACGATGTAAGAAGTCCCTAATTTAGCGCCACTTGTTCCAGGGAAGAGACAGAGCCAGCGCCAACAGACAAGCACATTATCTGTGCCTCATTCGAGACTTGAGTCAGGGTCCATCTCAGACGAATGGTCAGAATCCAGAGCGCCTCAGATAACTCGGGCACTGGGGCAGCCAGTAGGACTATTGTTCACACAGCCATCTGATGCGCCTATATATAACACATGTTTTTTTTTTTTATATAATTATGGATATTTCATTTTTTTCGTTTGGGGGTTTAACGACCACCGCGAGAAACTTTATGGGCAATAAGCAGTCACCCGTCTCGAATTTAGGGACACTAGTCCCAGTGAAGGGAAAGAACCAATGTCATAAGACAAACACACCATCCTTACCACACCCGGGATTCAAACCCAAGCCTATCTCGGGCGAAATCAGAAATCAACGCTTCTTAGAACTCGGAGTCAGATTTCTTACTTTCCTTTTGTACAGAACTGCGTCGTTGATTATCCAAGACAGTTTTTGTCTCGAACATGCACCTTCCCTGTCGCAATGGGTTGGCATTTTTCAGCAACGAGCACTACAGAAAGCTTGCGGCCACCAACGCGTTCACATGACGTCAAGAAGTATATATCTCCAAGCACAACTACTGTCTAACTATTTCTCTTAAATGCCACTTCGTTACCGCATATTTCTTCACGTAGCCTTCCACGAGCATACGAATCGTTGAACAACAGACAAATAAACAGTAGGAACGTTTAACTAAGTATAAGAAGTGTGAACATAACTAAGCTTTGTTTATGAGTAGCTTGCAATTTTTTAAACTTCAATTATTTTTATTTTGGAATTTTGCATTATTATAGAAACTTTTTGCTTCTGTAACAAGAGTTTATCCTTCATAATTCCGGAATGGCACTTATGTTACCGAAATAACATCAGAAGGTAGCAACTCACACAGTGAGAAACAAAATGCTTTAGGAAGACGATGAACTCATTATGGGCAATAAGTTTGAATATATATATATATATATATATATATCATCATCATCATCATCATTGTCAACCATTATCAATCCACTGCTGGACGAAGGTCTCCCCAAGTTTCCTCCACAACGGTCTGTCTTGTGCCAGTCTCCTCCATGTCACTCCCGCATACTTTCGAATTTCATCCACCCATCTTCCATGTGGTCTTCTTCTGGGTCTTTTCCTGTCCCTTGGAATCCAATCTAAAATTTCGGCTGTCCATCGATGGTCTGTCCTTCTGGCAGTATGTCCAGCCCATTGCCATTTCAGGCATTTAACTCTGATCATGATGTCTTCCACTCTTGTCATTTTTCGGATAAACGTGTTCCTCTTCTTATCTCTCCTGGTTACACCAAGCATGCACCTCTCCATGCTACTTTGAGTTGTCTGCAGCCTTTGTATGTCTCTTTTAGCTAAGGTCCACGTCTCTGCACCATACGTAAGCACTGGAAGGATGCATTGATCAAACACTTTTCTTTTAAGACATAATGGCATATTGCTCTTGAAAATTATGCTGTTCCTTCCAAAAGCTCTCCAGGCAAGTTTTGTACGCCGATTAATTTCTTCACCAATGTGACCCTCACTTGATATCTGCTGTCCAAGATAAACGTACGTGTCTGTTATCTCCAGCTTTTCTCCATCAATCGATAAATCTTCATTTCTTGTAAAAGCATTGTACATCACTTTTGTCTTCTGAAAGTTCATTTTTAATCCCACTTCTTTACTCTTGTCAGCAAGTTCCTGGATCATACTCTGTAGCTCTGATGGGGTAGTTGCAAAAATGACTATGTCATCAGCAAAACGAAGGTGGGTTAGATAATCTCCATTAATCTTTATCCCTTTGTTTTCCCAGTTCAGTGATTGAAAGACATTTTCCAATGTAGCATTAAAGAGCTTCGGAGATATGGAGTCACCTTGTCTCACTCCTTTTCCAATTTTTATGTGTGTTATATTCAAACTTATTGCCCATAATGAGTTTTTTGCATCTTTTGTTTTAAATTCTAAAGTTTTTCTTATGTTTTCGGCTTTGCTCTTTAGTATATATATATATATATATATATATATTGATTATTCGGTTGGTGGTTTTATGGATTCTTTAACGTTTTCATGGAGTAAATTTGTGCAGTCTTTTTTACCCAATAACTTGCTGTTATAAGTGCCAAAATAAAGGCTACGGAAGCATTTCTTTCTTTCTTCGAGTTCGGGAAAAGCAATAATCCTTAAATTCGCTTGACAGCACAATCATAGAAGCTCAGGGCATGTAATAAGTCCCGACGACAGTTTTAGGTCGCCGGTGATTGGCAGCAGAAGTCACGTGACAGTGTACGCCGGCAGATGACGTGCGCCCCTCAGCCGAACGCCCTGACGTCAAGTGGCAGGCAGCCCTCGTGATCAATCACGGCCAAGTACTTCCTTCTCCGAATAACAAGAAAAGTTGCTTTTGCTCTAAACAAGTATGGCATACTTTTAACACCGTCTACCATTCAATACAACAGGATTCCAATATTTGGCACCCCAGAAGTTAAAAAGAAAAGAAAAAACAAGAAAATCAAAAAAGAAACCCAAACGTGCTTCGAGTCTTCCAACTTAATTGAAAGCTTTCGGTGATGCAACAACGTAGGAGAAATGCTTTTTATCCTTATGTTGATGACAGAAATTAATTTACATAAAAGTACATGGAATAAAATAAAGTTTTATGAATAAATTTCACTAGTCTGAAAGCATAAAAGTAAAATAACATCCACTTCTTTCATGCATTTAAACGACAAAAATTACGCTATTCTTAGAATACTTAACAAAATTATAGTAGTTCGTTCTCCGCCGGTTTTTGTATTATATGTCAGCTGCGATTAGCCACCTCATGATTTCAATAAAAATCACTGCATTTCCATAAGCAAACACGTAAAAGAAAACAAATTTTAGTTTTAAAAAATTGAATTGCTCTCCAAATAGGCTGAAGGACGGTTGCAATCATTTAGAGTTTGCTTAAACTTCAATTTCGTTCCCACTTAACTGAAAAAGAAATATATCAAAAATTCATAAATGAGTCTGGGGAAGCAAAATAAAATGAAACAAGCTGCAAACAGTTAGCATATACTTCTCACAAACTGTAAACCTAGAAAACATGATTCGACTTTCACCAAGTTCTGCAAAGGAAACGTTAATTCATACGCACGTAAGACAATGTTGTGGCTTCGAATCATGACGACTACTGGTACCCTGAAGAATGAAAAACAACAGCTTGCACTTGTAACTGTTTCTAACATGTCATCTTAGCTGTATTTTGCTTTTATAAAATTCGTAGACACTTGCTTGAAACAAATAAAGGAACTGGACCACATGTATTAGGTGTACAAATAAGTTTTAAAGTGTTTTTTGTGTGACGTATACCGCTACTTTACATGTCCGACATTCCCCCGCGTTGTTGTCATGTGACCATAACTGGTCCAGAGTATAAAATGTGACACAGAAGTTTGTCCAACAGTCAAACGCACTTACACTTCGGTAGGTGAAAGATGGCAAGCGATACTGCATTTATTCGACACTGCATTCGTTACAAATTTCATCAAGGAAAAAGTGCTGCAAAAGCATGTGCATCGATATGTTCTGTTCTGGGGGAGAAAATTGTATCAAAAAGCACATGCGAGTTTTGGTTTAGATGGTTTAAAGCAGGTGATTTGATGTTAGCGATTGAGAACGTAGTGGCGCCCCGCAGAAGGTTGCACATGAGGAACTGCAAACATTGCTGGATGAAAATACATTTAAAACACAAAAAGAACTAGCTGAATAACTGGGGTTAACTTAACAAAACATTTCCAACCGTTTATGCGCAATGGGAAAGATTCAGAAGGAAGGAAAATGGGTGCCACGTGACCTGAGCCAGAGGAACAAGGATGAACGCGTCATGAAGTGTTTGAATCTGTTGAATAAATAACACAGAGAGCTTTTCCTGTGGAAAATCATCACGGGTCATGACAAATGGATATGGTACGGCAATCCCAAACGCAAAAAACACTGGGTAGACCCTGGTGAAGTAACGACTTCGACACCGAAACTCAATATACACCCCAAGGAAGTTCTGCTGTGCATCTGGTGGGGTATGAAGAGTGTGCTCTATTATGAACTATTGGAACAGGGTCAAACTGTTACTGCTGATCGCTACAACCAACAATTGATGCGATTGAACCAGGAAATCTGTCGGAAACGTTCATTCAAGGCAAAGATTGCGTCCCGTGAAATTACTGCATGAAAACGCTGGGCCGCATGTCGCGAAATCGGTCAAGGAAACCTTTTTGACGCTTGGCAGGAAAGTTTCGGAGCATCCGGCGTATAGTCCCGACATAGCCCCTTTAGACTATCATTTGTTCCGATCGATGCAGCATGGTTTGTTTTCTGTACTGTCCCGGACATGTGACGAAGTGCGAAAATGGGTTGACGACTTCATCGCATCACACGACGAAGTATTCTTCATGGCTGGAATCCATCAGCTGCCCGACCGATGGCGGAAGGTGATAGATAATGACGGTGGCGCATATTTTGATTCCTAAAGGTATTGCTGTTTTCTCTCAAATTACTTGTTGCGTTGTCTTAAAACTCTTTAAAACTTATTTGTACACTTAAGTCAAATAAACACCTACTTTATTTTATGTCGTCTACTTCAGATGTGACTTTCTACAGGAATCATTCCAACATACTGAAAATCTCTTTATGTACAAACTTTTAGAAAAGAAATTGACCCATGCTGTTTAACAGATTGCTTGTAGTTCTAGTTAGCTGATATCTGTTTTGTTTGAAGGAATGTAGAAGGCAAGCGATGAACAGTTAGTATTTCTTTCGGAGACTTCCAGTTTCATCAGTTGCAATCAGCATGGCTCTCGTTCAAATCGATGAAAGGGCGATGTTTTGATTTATGTGTCCATGCTAGTGGGAAGGTGAAGATTCATAGAAGTTGCGCTGTAGCACTCGGTATTTCAAAAGCTTTTTGATAAAGCATGATCATTTTCAATATAATATTTAAATTATACAATAATCCTCCCAAATAAGTTGAAGGCATATAGCTTCCATTCTGCTTCCTGTCAGTAGCCCTCTACCTTCCCTTCTGGTAGCAGCATATCCATTACTGTTCTTAAAGATGCAGTTTATGATACATTCCGCTTGCATAACTACGCTTCAGGAATTAGTTCGGTGAAATACACTCTTTCTTTTTAGATATCAATGACATTCCCTCCACTGCGAATAATCCACTCAAAGTTGTCCTGAAGAAAGTGCTCTTCCTTTATTTTATTGGATTTTTTTTTTTGGATTGGAGGTTTAACGACTACCATGAGCAACTCAATGGGCTATAAGCAGTCGCCCGTCCCTAATTTAGGGTCAATGGTTCCAGGGAAAGGGAGAGAACCAGTGCCGTAAGACAAACACAACAACCATGCCTCACCGGGATTCGAACCCGGACCCCTTTTGGACGAATGATCAGAGGTCATCGCTTAGACCAATGCGCCACCGGGGCGGCACCTTTATTTTATGCTCTGCGTTCTTCACAGAGTATTAATAGCATCAAATATTGTTTTTAATGCAACTTTCGCCTTCCCACTAGTTATCGAAATCATTTCAATTTAGTGTGAGAATAGCCATGCCGAGCTTAATTCTTCCAAACCCAATATTTTGTTTTGATCAATACCTTTCATGATCTTGAATCATTTGTTTTGTTTTGTTTTGTGCCTGGTTTTGAGTTCAGACAAATGATATTTTCTCCAGAGCAGCTTCTAATGCTACACTGTATGGTCAAAAGTATCAGGACACCGTTTCAAGCAGTGGATTTTCTCATAGAATTCACAATCAGGACTCATACATGTACAAAATAGCACACGTGGCCTGGAAAACATCATAAACAAGAATGGGCATTAGAATGGGCCGTACGGCAGAACTCAGTGACGTCGCGCGATTATACCATGCCGTCTTGGCAACAAGTCAGTTGGGAAATATCTGCCCTGCTACTTCCACCCCGATTAAATACAAGTGATGCTATTGTGAAGTAGAATCGTCTAGGAGCAACAACTGCGCATTCGTTACCTGGTTGATCACGTAAAATGAGAGAGCGGGACTGCTGAGTGCTGAAGTGGGATATGCAATCGTGACCTGATAGACCACGTAAAATGAGAGAGCGGGACCTCTGAGTGCTGAAGTGGGATATGCAATCGTGATCTGGTAGGCCACGTAAAATGAGAGAGCGGGACTGCTGAGTGCTGAAGTGGGAAATGCAATCGCGACCTGATAGACCACGTAAAATGAGAGAGCGGGACCTCTGAGTGCTAAAGTGGGAATGCAATCTTGACCTGGTAGACCACGTAAAATGAGAGAGCGGGACCGCTGAGGGCTGAAGTGGAAGATGCAGTCGTGACCTGAAAGACCGCGTAAAATGAAAGAGAGAGGGATCGCTGAGTGCTGAAGTGAGAGATGCAGTCGTGACCTAGTAGACCACGTAAAATGAGAGCGGGACCGATGAGTGCTGAAGTGGGAGATGCAGTCGTCTCCTGGTAGACCACGTAAAATGAGAGAGCGGGACTGCTGAGGGCTGAAGTAGGAATGCAATCTTGACTTGGTAAACCACATGAAATGAAAGAGTGGGACTGCTGAGTGCTGAAGTGGAAGATGCAATCGTAACTTTGTAGACCACGTGAAATGAAAGAGTGGGACCGCTGAGTGCTGAAGTGGGAATGCAATCTTGACTTGGTAGACCACATAAAATGAAAGAGCGGGACAGCTGAGTGCTGAAGTGGGAGATGCAATCTTGACCTGGTAGACCACATGAAATGAGAAAGTGGGACCTCTGATCGCTGGAGTGGGAGATGCAGTCGTGACCTGGTAGACCACGTAAAATGAGAGAGTGGGACCGCTGACTGCTGAAGTGGAAGATGCAGTCGTGACCTGGTAGACCACGTAAAATGTGAGAGCGGGACCACTGAGTGCTGAAGTGGGAGATGCAGTTGTGACCTGGTAGACCACATGAAATGAGAGAGTGGGACCGACGAGGGCTGAAGTGGGAGATGCAGTCGTGACCTAGTAGACCACGTATAAAATTTGAGAGCGGGACCGCTGAGTGCGGAAGTGGGAGATGCAGTTGTGACCTGGTAGACCACGTAAAATGAGAGAGCGGGACCGACGAGGGCTGAAGTGGGAGATGAAATCTTGACCTGGTAGACCGTATAAAATGAGAGAGTGGGACCGCTGAGGGCTGAAGAGGGAGATGCAATCTTGATCTTGTAGACCACATAAAATGAGAGAGCGGGACCGCTGAGTGCTGAAGTGGGAGATGCAGTCGTGACCTGGTAGGCCACGTAAAATGAGAGAGCCGGACCGCTGAGGGCTGAAGTGGGAGATGCAATCGTGATCTGGTAGACCACGTAAAATGAGAGAGCGGGACCGCTGAGTGCTGAAGTAGGAGATGCAATCGTGACCTAATAGACCACTTAAAATGAGAGAGCGGGACCGCTGAGTGCTGAAGTGGGAGATGCGACAAAAACACCTGTCCTTGCTTGCAACACTCACCCCCCAGTTCCAAAATGGCTTTGGAAGCAACACCAACACCATAATATTTCGTCGGGAGCTGAAGGGAATGGGTTTCTATGGCCGAGAAGCCACACCAACTTAACATCAGCAAGATCAGCGCCAAACATCAGTTGGATGGGTGTAAAGCTCAGAACCAGTGCCCTCTAGAGCGGTGGAAATGTGTTCTCTGAAGTGATGGATCACGCTTCATCGTCTGGCCGTCAGGCGGATGAGTCTGAGAATGAAGAATGCTAGGTGAAGGCTACCTGCATGACTGTATTGTGTCAACTATGAAGTTCGGTGGAGAAGGCATCATGTTCAGGGACTGTTTTTCATGGTTTGGGCTGGATTCCTTAGTTTACGCGTCCGGGAATCTTAAGCTTTGCCTATAATAGCATTCTCGACAATTTTGTGCTTCCTATTTTATGGCAACAGTTCGGTGAAGACCCTTTCCTTCACCACCGTCAAACATAATGCCCCCTACACAAAGCGATGTCCGTGCAAGAGTGATTTGATGTGATGGGTGTGGAATAACTTGACTGGCCTGCACAGAGCCGCGATCTCTCAACCCCATAGAACACCTTAGGGATGAAATGGAAATCCGACTGAAAGCCAAGCTGAACCGCCAAACATCGGTGACCGACCTCACTAATGCTGTTGTGGAAGAATGGAAGTAAATTACCTCAGCAACTTACCAGAATCTAGTGGAAAGCCTTCCCAGCAGAATGGAGGTTGTGATAGCAACAATGGGTGGGCCAACTCGATAGTAGTTCCTTTCCTATTATAAGAAATTTGTGAATAGGCAACTTTCCGGATACTTTTGATCAGATAGTGTATTTAAAGAATCTAATTTGAACAACACTAAAGTACTGTTTTTACATTACACGCAAGGAACTCAAATCAAACTTAAGTCTCTCTAATCGGTGCAAGAAAGAGAAATCCCTCTAGAGCTCGTTAATTTTTTTCAGCCCTCTTGTTAGTACTCGAGCGTTGGCATTTCGGTATATCTTTTTTCTGGCATTTCCAAGGGCACCGCTCACAAGACTTAATGTCCTACCTTCTATAATTTAAGTCAGGCACTACAACAGGTAGGGTCCATTGCTAGTTTTGTGTCCAGTTGCGTAAATTCCTCCCAAACCATATCATCATCTGATTCGTTCTTACTCCAATACATTTCGGAACACATTTTTTCATTATGATACTCTGATTCCCGTGTCCTACCCCCCTCTCTGTATATATAAAATACACTAAATTGATAAAAGTCACCGGACACCGGTAGAAGAGAAACACAACGTAGCATTTATTGACATACATTAGTACGATGTCGGTACATCTTTGGCCTTAATGCATGCACTGACTCTTCGAGACATGCTTTCGACTAGGTTTTGGAACACAGCGATAGGTATGCGCTTCCATTCAGTACATAATTTTGCCGCTAACTGTTGCTTAGTAGTAGGCCTTGGTTCCAAACTTCTCATGCGGCGCTCTAATTCATTCCATAGGTGCTCTATGGGATTAAGATCAGGGTTCTGTGCTGGCCAGTCCACACACGAAACGGAATTATCGTCAAACGACACCGTAACAGTCCTTGCTTTATGACTCGGTGCATTATCCTGTTGATACCAACAAGGCTCGGTTCCATAGTATTGCCACAGAGTTGGTAGGGCATTATTGTCCAGAATATCGAGGTAGACGTGCTGGTTAACAGGTTTGTCCATTATAACCAATGGGTCAGGACCATACCACAAAAAACATCTCCACACGGGTACACTCCAGCTCCAAACTTGACCGTAAGAACAGTACAGTGTGGTAAATAGCGTTCTCCCGGCTGCCGCCATACCCACACACGGCCATCAGACTGATGGATCGTGTATCTGGATTCATCAGTCCATAGGAACCGTTTCCATTGATCTACAGGCCATGATAAATGTTCTTTACACCATGCTAAACGACGAGTAGCATTACGAGCGAGTGGAGATGAAATGCTTGTGAGCAGCCGCACGACCACGGTAACCCATGGACTGAAGTTATCTGCTAATGGTACGTGTACATACCGAGGTTCCAGCATTTTTACTCACCTGTACACTTAGGTATTGTGCAGTACTCCGTCGATTAGCTGTAACGACTCTCCTGTGGTTTCGAAGTCCTCTATCATTGATTTTCTTTGGTCTGCCAGTCCGTTTTGCTGCTTCAGGCACGTCATGTGTCTTCCACTTATTCAGTACGTCCAAAACAGTTGACTTGGATATGTTTAAACGCTTCTTGATTTCTCTTATGGACAACTCACTAATATAACACCCAACAATGTTTCCTTTCTCAAAATCAGTTCTCTCCCGCCGCGACATTTTCACTCAACCTCATAGTGCAGGATTTTTTTATACCGTTTCCAGCTGTTCCACGCACCTTAACAAGGCAGCGGATCTGTTCGTTTGCTTTGGAAGGGTGTGTCCGGTGACTTTTGTCAATATAGTGCATATTACAAAGAAATGTCTTCTGCAGTTGAATTCAGAACATATACAGAATTTCCGAGACTTTCATTGCAGCAAATTCCATGCAAGCTTATGTATGAGATCAATACGTGATCACGAGTATGCTACTTTTACATAAAGTAGACTAAAGAACTGTGATATAGGGGAAGACAAAATATTGTTTCTACTTGCAGATCAATAGCAGGTGAGCCTCTTCGAATGAAGATAGAGATCGCAGTCAGCTTGTAGCTATTGGGATGACTTATGACTAAAGCTACGCTCCAGTTCCAATACATACGTAGATATAATAAGAGTGTCTTTCTTTCTCTCTCTGCAGTCAGTATCCATTAATTAGAAATGTGCATCACTTTTTCATCTTAGACGATCGCGGGATTCAGTTAAACAATTACAAACACAAAAACAAAGAAACAAAGAACACCTGTTTGTTTACGGATACTGAAATAATGTTCACCTTTGAATTTCCGGTTTCCCTTAACTAACAGTACAACAGACTCATAGGCAATTATCTGGTAACAAGATTCAGACTTTTCTAGTTACCACTCATGATGAGGTCCCGGCTCAGAATTTTCTGGAAATTTAGTTGAGCGACCATTTTTCCTCCCATTGAGAAGTATGACAACTTTTAAGAAGTCCAGTGTTTATTTTACAACAATCTTTAAGAGCAAGACTATCTTTGAAATCTTGTTAAATAATTTTAAATGTTTTTCTATCACGTGTTATAACTCTAGGCTTGTAATCTGAAACATCAAAAGAGTTTTCTACATTATGTATGGCGAGATTAGAAGTTAGAGTCTGCAGTGTGAAACCTTGTTTTAATACTTACGATGATTCTAGAAAAGTAATGGACACTTTTCTAATGTGTTGAATGATTTCTGCAACGTAACAAACGGTATTGCATTTTTTGAAAGTTAAACTGGGACCCAATCCCCTACTCGCACTTCAATCTCTGCATTCCAGGAGCTGCGCACGGCATCCGTGATATTGTAAATCTGGGAAAAATCTTAACTGTTAATTAAACTCGATTTTCAATAAACTCCCTATCCCATCAAGTGTACATAAAGAGGGAAAGTAGGACATCATATTCTATGGGAGATTTTTTGTGCGTGTTCATGTTCTTGCAACAATAAATTCGTAGTAAGTTTTCAGGCAGCCCGGTGACCAAGTGGTCTGAGGCGCTGGCATCTGACCATGCATGCGCGATGAACCACGTGAGTCCTGCGAGAGGCATGGGTTGTGTGTTTGTACTGCGGTGCTGGCTGTCTCGCTTCCCTGGAACCGCACTAAATTAGGGACGGACGACTGCTTACAGACATTTGAGCTGCAAATGGGGATCATTAAATCCTGAAACGAAAAAAAACAATGAACAGTATTATTTTTATTGTGATGGGTAACTTCGGTTGTTCACCGGAGAAGAAAGTTGCGACATCCTATGCTCTCTGAAGCCTACATTTTCTTCTACGACTGAAATTCTTAGCATCAGACATCGCAGGGAGGCATTCGGATGGCGAAGATAGCTTAGTTCCTGAAAAAGTACTATTTTTCGCAGTGACGTAGGAATAGAACAGAGTGATTTGTGAATTACGTCCTCTGTTATCTTTGCTGGCACAGTACTACCGAGCAGTAATTCAAAACCTTCGCAACAGTTTCTCATTCTCTTTAGATGCATTATCTTTAGATCCTCATCCCTTTTCATTTTATCATAATTTTTTCCTCGGAAGTAAGGAAAGTAATATTTCTTCCCAGAAGGTTTTTGCAAAACGTTATTTTACTTTATTTTTTCTTATTTTTATAGCACGCCATTTGGTTCATATAATTTTTTAATAGTGCTACTTATATTGTGCAGCTTTGACGAAGAGATTGATGCGGATCCAGATGTTCGTTAAGTCTCCGCTGTCGCTGCGTGCGTTGAAGTAAGAAGGAAAATAACATTTAGTTTCAAGTGGCTATCCAGCTGCACGGCTGGCAGCACAGAGTTGATCTCTTTGCTGCAAGAGCGCAGAGAACGGTGGAACATAGGCATTTGGCAGTTAGAGCCAGTGAAAGACTGCTTTTTATTCAACACGAACGCTGACTTAAGACGGGAAGCATTCTAGCTTATCATAACGTATGTTTATAGGATTCTGCATCACAATTTGTTTTCTTCTATCATGAACGAAATCGATTCTGTCCTGATGAACATCAACAAACTATAATTATTATAATTTATTTTATAATAATTCTGATTTGTTGACTGCTACTGTTCGAATATTGAGAGAGAAATATATTACGTAAGTGTATCATACACGGCGACTACTTTTTTACAGTTGTCCGGGTAAAAAAAAAAAAAATAAGAGTTTCGTGGATCTCGTGTTTCACACTACAAATAGTTCAATCTTTACCAAATGAGAAGAAACCGCATGTTCAACCAAACAAAATTAAAACAGAAATTTAATTTTGGGCACGATTAAATATGCGATTTGTGATGTGTGACGTGCCTGCCTAGCAGGACGCACACGACATAAAGGCAGATAGCAGCGATTGCGAACGTCTGCATAGCTCAGTTGGTAGAGCGACTTATTCCGGAATGAGGGGACCCGGGTTCGAGCCCCGGCGTGGACTAAAAATGACGGAGAAATTTACTTCGTTTTAGATGTTAAAACCGACACACGTTGAATGTTGTATGGTCACCTTCAAAGCTGTAATGCTGTCTTCCGTTGTCCACTTACCGATTGGGGATTTCAATAATGCAGTTTCTTCTATCATGAACAAAACTTCTTGCTTCTTGTATTCAGGAAAGCCCCTTGAACATATGTAGCGAAAGCGAAATGATGCATACATTGTTTCGAAAGTGTTTTCTGACAACATATTTTTCTAAGAAAAAGAAAGGTTCAAGTGTATTTTCTGCAGCAGAAGTACTGATTTTTTTAACTGTTTCCTCTCTACATTCGAAATTTTTTTTCGGAGAAACTTAATGAAACTGGATAAACTTACCCTATGCTGAACTAAGAAAAATTCTGATCTCTAGGAGGAAGGAATTCTGATGTCTGAGTCGTTAAATTCCCACCAGAAGAAAACAAGCAACGGGCTTCAAAAGTGTTTTGACTCACCACATCTATGACAGCAGTAGAGGCAGAGAGATGTTTTTTCACTTGAAAATGTTTTTACACAGAACTACGTCTCAAGAACGTCTGTCAGCACAAGTTACATTGAGAGGGGGTGAGAACTTATCGAGCCGTCAAGTGACTTTAGTGAAAACGTGACTGAGACATTCATTCTTCCCTGGAGGACAAATGCCTCAGTAGGAAGAAGTAGGAAGAGGAGAATAGACTCGGCTTACAAATAGACTGCAGATATAGATTTTCTCATGTTATAAATTTGCTTAATATTTATTTATATTCTTCTGTGTTGTTGAACTGTTATGAGGTTTCGCCCCTGAGTACATTATCAGACCTGCGCGACCTTCCGACCCGCGCGCATCTAGAGAACACATAAATGGGAAATGGGTAGAAAAAGGAGAACGACTCACTTCATACTCTGCTTCTATAATATTCCACTCTATAACTCCAAAACATTCAACTGTTTTGCTCTTCGAATTTCGATGTAAAGTGAAAACGCTTGTTCTTGGATTGGGATTGCGGTGATGACAGAAAGAAATTCGATTATCTTGTGGTTTTTGTTGCTGCATGTATTGTTACATTTGATGCATGCAAATTTTATGTTACTTGGGTGTGGTGACTGTAACAGTTAAGTTAGTTTCATAAAACTTTCTCTGCAATTATTATTTTTTTAATAAATAAAGGAAGCGTATGTGTTCTTTTTCTTCTTATATGAGTATTATTCCTATTGTTATCCGACACTGACTGATGCATTGACTTTATATCATATACGATGAAATATTTGATATCCCATGAAAAGACACTGACTGATGCATTGATTTTATATCATATACAATGAAATATTTGATATCCCATGAAAAGGGATATTTGTACTATACACTATGATACCAGTTTATTAAGTAAACCTGCCCTTGTCACATAAGTGACTTACTCTTACTCGCCGCACCGGTACAGCATTGGTCTAAGCACTGAGTTGTGACCATTTGTCCGAGATGAGTCCGAATTCGAATCCCAATGAGTCATGGATAATGTGTTACCCGTATGTCCTCCGGAATATCGTGTAACATTGGAGGACCATGATTTCGTAGGTATGAATTTCGGAAAGGGGGCCTACGAATTAGTAAGTGTAGGAAAGCAATTTATTCACCAAATAATTCCAGCGGTATCACGTAGTACGAGGAAATAGTTAAACGAGGAAGAGTAGTTACCAAGTAAACAATTTATAGAGCGCGGGAATTGGGAAAGAAAATCCGAGAAGCATAATGCAGACAGGCATTCTAAGAGGATAATTATATTACATATTTCATAATTATTCTAAGACTTGGCTGAGCAGATTTTTTTTCTTGAGGAGAAATTCCTTATTTTTTTTTTCATCATTCTTTCGAATTGCTGTTTTTTTTTATTTTTATTTTTTTTGTGTTCCCCGAGCTCGCCAGAATTCCAGTAGGGATAGGCACGAAACACACCCCTAGGTTAGTAAAGAGAAAACTCGGAGGGTTACAACAAGCAACGCTACGAGAGTGAAATGCTCGCAATCACAGGTGGAGGCCAATTTACTGGACCATTTTCTATTAACGAAGTCACGTTTTACGCACGCTAGCGGGGAACGAACAGGGCATATTTCTCGTAGTGGGCGTAACTGGTTGACACCTACAGAAAGAGTCACACAGGAAGCGTACGTGAAAATTCTAAGGCAGCGCGGACATTCCGCGGAGCAGTTGACAAGATAAAGGAATATTCATCTTCAAGAAAACTCCATGTTCTCAAGCCTTTGCCAACGAATCGGAGGGATTCCTATACAGGGATGTAAACCAATGCCGAAGCGAAGGAAAAGAGGCCCAACCAATAAGGGGAGAGCCATTTGGGTAGGACAGGAACACCCCTGAACCCCTTAAACATAGACGAGAGTTAGATATATATTTTTGTTTTTTAAGAGAGAACACGGAATTGAATGAGGACTTCTGATTCTGTGTGAACGCAGGCCACGGAATTCAATGATGACTTCTGATTCGGGGTGAACGCATGCAAAAGGTTTGACAGTCTAATCGAGGATAAGATATCAGTTCTATATTCCGGGCGATCGAGAGGAGAGAGAGATGCGGTCAACTCGCATAGCTGAGAAGGACGTTTTCGCAGTTTGAGGATGTTGACACGATAGAACAATCTTTCAAGAGGCGTGAAGGGACTTACGATTATGGCAGCGAGGGCAAGATATACAATTTTATATCCGAGCGAAAGAGAGACACGATAGAACTTGCTATCATAGAAGTTTTAGCGACAACAGAGGGACTCTAGTAAAAGCCAAACGAACGGATGAGAGAAGAAACAGTGTGCATCCAGCAGGACCGGATGAGGTCCCAACCATAGACTTTATACCTATAAGTAATACCGGGCGACAACGAAGGTGATGAACAGAAAAGGATTTGGTGAGAAAAATTTCATAATTCCCAATATCTCGTTAGCATGATCATGATTTTGTCTCTTATACATCCTCGGTAGAAAGATATTTTAAATCTCTTGCAAGTGCTGAATAACATAATGTGTCTTATATTTTGCGAAAGGTGAACTTTAAAATATGATTGCGAATATCAAAAAGCATAATGAACTTAAAATATATTTTGGTTTAAATTAATAGAAATCTCCACCGATCAGTGTAATAGATTTTAAGGAAACACAAATGAAAATAAATTCTGAATTTTATAATGAAATTTACCCGAGTTTCTCAAATCTTTGAAAATTCAAAATAAGTGAATCTTTGTTTATTTTAACCTGAATAATTAAGTAGAACAATCGTAAAGTTTCGATAGAGTAGCAACTCCAAGATTTTAAGAAGAAAATAACTTTTAGCATTTAGCAAGCTCAGTCGCAGGATAAAAAGTCCAAATCTGACATCATGAGTTTATTAAATTTCAAGCGGCATATGGAGGAATATGGGTTTCCCATGTTCTCCCATATGAAACACAACGCAATGCACCCGTCAACCTTGAGCTTGGAGACCCTCAATTAGGGAACCCAACTTCACGGTAGACACCCATAGGCGGAAGATAATAGAAGATAAAGAGTTACGAAAATTAACGGTCTTTTTAATAATTAATCCCACTGCAGCGAATAGGACGCAGCAGATGGTTCGCCCTCACATCGAGTAGGGGGTGGTAATATAAAACTGGTGCCGTGTGACCAGGATTTTTCAGATCTTTGGTTAATTAATATAAAATTGGAGCCGCTAATTAATCGAGTATACTGAATTAACAGAAGAATGCGATGTGTTTCTATTATCTTTCCTTCAATTCTGAGTAACAAGATGCAGGTTTTATAGAAAAATTGAGGAAATTGTAGCAAGATTTAACTTAAAAAAAAATTAGTGAAGGTGAAATGCAAGTAAGAATAAGTTGCAGGAAATCAGATTATGCTGAAATAAATTTAAATTTCTAAGGAAATAGGCAGAAAAACAAATAAGAGGATACTGCTAATTTAGCAAATGAATAGATGAAATTTTACAGAAAATTCATGAAAATTAATAGTACGGAGAAAATAAATTTATACAAGTGTAATTCATGAATAATTTTGATTTATCGTTGAAAATCAAGGGAAAATTCCTTGCAAATCAAAGTGAAATTTTTTTTGATGTGTTGTTTATTTGTGCATTTGAGTGTTGTGATCTTAAATCGGTAACTAAGAATAATAATAGGTTCATTGATAACTCGGGGATTGTTTAATTTAACGGTGAGGCACTGATAGAAGAGTAGTGATGAGAAGTTGTGGTGATATATATTTTCAAATCAAAAGTGCATTATTATTGAAGTGTGATTTTATTATGTGTGTTGATGCATTGATAAGAAACTGATAATTTAAGAAGGAATAGGCAGGTTAATTATTGATAAGAGGAATTAATTTTTTTTTTCTGCAAGATATAGGAGCTAATAGAAGGTTAAGCAGTAATCTTGATTTGTTTTGGAAGACTAAAAGGGAATGTAATATCTAAGTGTGTGTTTTATTGTGCATTTAAATGTGTAGAGGTACTTGGGAGTGTAGGCAGAGAGTAGTAAAGTGGATTAATATTTGGGAAAGAGTAATAAAAAGGACTAGTGCAAGAAGAATTGGTAGGAGTAATAATTGGATAATGCTGGAACAAATTTTTGAAATGAAAATAGTGTTTATTGAAGTGTGATTTATTGTGCTTTAAATGTAGGGATTGCATCCAGCAAGGGAAGTAGACAGAGTTTATCGCTAGTATACTAAAATTTAATGAATTTAGGAAGTCAGCATAAGTATTTGAGGTGTGGTTCTAATTTCTTGAAAAAGTGGTTATCGTATATAATTTTGTTGCAAGTGCATAATTTGATCTCAAGTGTTTCTGGTGTATTTATATATATATATTTAAGACTTTCAAATTTATTACATATCTTAGTGTGAAGTGCTGGTTGTATATGTGCATATTTTGAGGGAATTTTGTTTAGTGTGTCGCGAGTTAGGTACAGTTAAGTTGAAAGCCGAATGCAATTTATGAGTAAGCTAGGAACGTTAATCATCTTATTCGTAGACAATTATTTTCTGATCATAAGTCAAGTGGGTTAGCAGACGAAGCAGCGAGTTACGTTAGAGTGAATTTTTATTTTTACGTGGTAGCTTCACCGGAATTTTTCTAATTTTATGTGACTTTACGAGATTACGAAGCATATAGTAGAAGCCGTGGGGATTTAATTTTGTAAGGTTAAAAAATAAATATATGGCTAACCAACAGAACGGAGAACAGAGCAACGGTGAACAGAATTTTGTTTTGGAAAATTGCATAGTTGATCAACAGAACCAGGAGAACGACCTCCAGAGCACTCTAGAAGGGGAAGCCGTGTCAGAAAATTGTGTAGTAGCCCCGCAGAACGTACCAATAATGGCGGGAATGATGGCGTATATCCCCACATTCAGCGGATCGGATGAAAATCTGACCGCACGTCAATTTTTCGAAACGTTGGAGAGTACCGCCGCACTGTCAGGATGGAACGACGCCGTTAAAATTTTGTCAGCTAAAGCAAAATTCAAAGGAGCCGCCAGTCACTTTCTTTCGGAGGCCGTCGATATTAGGAGGGAGACCGAGTACGAACGATTTAAGCAGGCGATAGTACAAAGATTCGACGCATTGCAACCGGTTACCGTGAGAATGCAGAAATTTACGACTTGCAGACAAAAACCAGGAGAACGAGTGGCCGAGTATGTAGCTCGTCTTAACGGCTTAGCTTATTCCTACATGGAGACGATGGATTTAGAAAATGAGCAAAGTGCGAGGACTGGTAGACAGCACTAAAATGTCGCAGTTTTTGAATGGATTAAACCCCAAATTGAGGCGCACGGTTTTATCCTTCGCCCCGGAAAATTTTCAGGCAGCAGTTCAGAGAGCGCTGGCCGAAGAGTCTCACAATCTCTTATTAGACCGGGACGTTAACGCTTACGATGCACAGCAGAAATCGAGTTCGATCCCAGGGACTTCACAAGGGCAACAGAGCCATTCAACGGACAAGATAGCTGGCTTGTGTTCTATGATGGCGAAGCAGCTAGCAACTCATGAGATGCAGGTGAACGCTCTGAAAAGTGAGGCAGATAAATTGAGAGAAAGGCTAAGGCAAGCAGAGAATTCGCACCGGACGCACGCAAATCGCATGAGAAATTTCCAGAGCGCTAATTATCAATCTAGGGGAAATTTACCCGACGTAGACATTACTTCGGCCATCTGCTATAACTGCGGCGATTTTGGCCATATCAAGCGATTTTGTTATCGGAAAAATCGGGAAGGAGCAGTTTATACGCAACCATTGCAGCAAGCTCAAAGAGGTTCATGGGACAGGGCACCCAACCCTTCGTACCCGCGACAGCAGAATAACTTCTCCCTGGCGACAGCAGCGGTAATCAGTATCGCTCCTACAGGAACTACAGCGCCACTTACCGAGAGGACGCTCACGTCCCACAGAATCCAAGGGAATTTAGGAAACAGAAGAGAAAACCGCGTTCGTTTCGAAGAGGATGCACCAGGAAGAGAGTGCAATAGGTATTCTAGGCAAAAATTCGCGTCCTTTAAACTAATTTCGGGTCAAGATAAGGGGACCGCCCTTGGCCGGAATTATAATAAGGTCCGTGGAGTTACTTTAACAAATTGTTACGTCCGAGGTGATGGAGCACTCCCGTTGGTGAAAGTTAGGATAGGAGATACTCACGCGTTTGCACTCATCGACAGCGGAGCTTGTATCTCAATCTTTGTGCTTCACTATTAGAGGAGATAAAGGGAAGGATTCGTATACGTGACTTAGGATCAGCAGTGTTAGTGAAAGGCATTACTGGAAACACTTTACCTACATCTCAGTGCTATGAGATACCGGTAGAAATCGGAGGAGAAACCATTTTACATCCCTATCACGTTACTCAGCGGAAGTTGCATCAAGATTATTCTCTAATCTTAGGCTGGGAATCTATTGAAGGAGCACGGATACGTATTCGACGCAGGAAAAGGAATTTTGAAACGGGAAAGCAGAGCAAATTTAGCTACGGCAGAGTACGGTAGAGGAAGGAATAACCGGAAAAGAAATTTTAAAGGAAAAGCACGTCAGTCGAAAATTCGGACCCAGGCCTTGTCCGTGCCTTCAGCGGAAAGGACCAACCCCATTAACCCCTGACGTAACCAAGATAGGAAGGACCGTCCATAAGGAGCTCATCCCACCGTATTCGGAAAGGGTTATTCGGATCCGATGTGGGAAATTTTCGGGATGTCAGGTTAACCAAGTGCTAGTACAGCCGTTAGAAAGATACGACCAGGGAAAAGTACGCTTGGGTCGTTCAGTAAACACGCTGGACAAATCAGGCATCATACCCGTATTGATAGCTAACCTCACAAATCGCCCCATTCACTTCAATAAGAAGACCAGATTAGCGAAAATTCAACCAAGTGTGTACGGAAATTTGCAAGAAGCTGCGGCGAAACAAGAGAAGTATGCAGACAGGCACGCTGCGGAAAAGAATCTACATTTAGGCGACAGAGTATTTTTGCACACCCCTTTTTCACAGCCACATTTATCACGTAAGCTAGCTCGAACTAACTGCGGAGATTGGGAGATAGTTTCGTTCCCCACCCCAGTAAATGTTCAGCTGAGGTCAGTCGAAAATCCGAACAAATATCAGACCGTGCATAAAAATCGAGTCTTTAAGCGGACTGAACGCCTACCCCAGCTTATAGCAGAGTCACCGGTACAGGACAATATAGAGGTACATGTACCCAGACAATCGCAGGATTTCTCTGACGACGGATCGGAGAGCACACAGGACTACGACTATCTGGATTGGGTCGATTTTCCCAGAGTAGTCATGCCGCAACCGACGAGCAGTAGAGCAATGCCGCCCGTAAGTCAACCGCCCAACATCGGAGTACCGATAAATTCGCCGCCAGCTACGTCGAGTTCAGCGCGAAGGGAGACAAGCAGGGAAGTACCTCCGCCCTCGCAACATGTTGAAGAGCCGAGGCGCACACAGGCAATCGCGGAACCAACGGAGGAGACCATACCGTCACAAGATTCCTATCAGGAAAGTAGCAGCCGACAAACACAAGAAGCAACGCGCCAAAAGGTTATCAGAGATCCATATCTACTACGTTCGCAGGACAGAATTCAGCAGACAGCAGCAACACACCCCACAGCAAATTCACAAGGGCCCAACACTTTGGAAATAGGCCTGAATCGCACGTACCCAAAGGAAATTGTGGTCAGCGACTCGACCGAAAGACCTGAGCAGCCGGAAGATACTAGCTTAGTAAATAGAATGTTGAAAAGTCTTAGTCAACCCAATAATCCAGAGGGAACCTCTTGGTTCGATTTAGCCGACCGCTATTTGTCGCAGCGCATTCAAGAAAACCTAAGCGCAGGAACACCAGAAGGAGCACCCGTCAATAATCTTTATCCACAATGGAGAAAAATCGTAGCGAAACCTCAGGAATCGTGGGTTTAAGCCCGAGGAAGTAGGAAGAACGCTGGGCGAAGATTTAGTTTTTTTGTGTGTGTAGAGAAAAAAAAAAAAACAATTTGCGATCTGATCAGTAATCGAAAATAATTCGTAAAGAGAGCCTAGCTAGAAATTGGTGTATAAACATGGAAGAATATGCAGGAAGTAATTAATAATATTCATAGGAGGACCGCAGCCTAAGTACGTGCATCGCAATCTTTCCAGTTTTGAGTTCACGAACCACGGAAAAAGTAGATTTTTAATTATTCGCTACGATAAGGGGAAAATTAATATTAAGTAAGGAAAATACATTACGCAAGTAAAAAGAGAGAGAATGGGTCAGGGATTAAGCACCCAGCGAAACCTACGGTGGAAGCAACGTTTTTATTTCAGAGGAAAGACTGAACGGTAGCAATCATTCCTTTTACAAAAAAAAAAGAAATTTTTTTTTGTTGGAAGAGAAGAAAAAAAAAGAGAAAAAATAATAATTTTCCGCTGAAATTTTATTAATGATAGGCAGTAGGAGGATAAGCAAAGGTAATCGCAGGCAGAATGCTGTCACTCATGCACGGGGCTTGCAATAGTAAAGGAACGGACGGACCGTGTTTCCAGTTTGAGAAACCCCGTACACAAACTGGCTGGCAACGAGCAAAAGGAAGAATGGGAAGACGCCATCTTGGGCCGCCATCTTGAAGCAAGAATGCAAGAAGGAAAATTTATCGTTAAAAGAACGGGAACGCTCAGTCAGATATTTTGTACAGCAAAGGCCGAGCATTTCAAAGGATGAAAACTATAAACGGGAGCACAGCACGACGGAAATTTTTTTTTTTTTTTTTTCTCTCAAAACTTTCTGTAGCAGAAGCATAGGCCGGAGTAATATATCACTAGAGAAAAAAAACAAAAAAACAAAACGTAAGCACCTTTCTGCGGAGAAATAACCGTGCGGAAACACCGACGGAATGCAATGAGATTAGCAGCGTATCGGATAATGCAGTGGTTCAAAATTAGCATCCATGGCAGGTATTCAAAGCAATTAAAATACGCGAACCTGAAACAAACATGGTATAAGAAAGTAGCAACAAACATGATCGACGCGTAGCCTAAACGTCACCTAACATAGCCTAACCAAACCTATCGAAATGACAGTAAAAAGCACTTACCTTGAAGGGAAATATCCAAAGGTACTATATATTTTTTGTTTTGTTTTTGTGGATAGTAGGAAAATTCAGTTTTAATTGATAAGGAAGGCAAGTATAACGGAAGGAAAGTGTAGAAATGAAATCGAGGTAGAAATGCACTAGGTACATCGTGAGGTTAGAGGTTGAGAAAAGCAGAAGAGGAAATGTGAATGACAAATTCACCAGGCCCAGCTCCCCATCCTCTACCACCGCAGCACACGAGGAGCAGTTGCAGATTCTCCCAAACCACAACTGGCGTCGAGCATGCGAAAAATGCGACGATGTGAGATGAGGATTAATACGTGCAGACATGGTGCAACGATACCAATAGACAAAGTAAAAGAGATAAAGCAGAAGAGGAAATTTGAATGACAAGTTCACCAGACGAAAAGAAGCTTGATGTTTCAATGAAATCCGTCAGCCAACTAAGCGCTGACCTGCAGAAATTAGAGGGGTGGTATTAGCCCCAGGTAACAGAATACTCAGTGGATGCATCTACATAGGGTAAACAAGAAGCCTCCGATGTAAGCAAAACATGCAAGAGGCTACGCTATTGTGCGCTCACTTACACCCACAGCCATCAGCACAGGTGTTTCAGATTTCGAGCCGTGAGGAACGGTCAACACAGGAACGAACCAAAATTTTTGGAACGACGAATTTGCAGGGGTGACATCGCCCAAAGGGGACCCTCGCAAGCATTTTCGAGGAAACCCTATTTTCCGAAATCATCGGCGTTTCTTAAATGGTCGCCGCACACCTGCGAATACACGAGAAAAGCATCTGGTCGTGAAATCAGAAATAGCCAGGAATGAGAATACAATTGTAATACGCGAGAAAAAAAGAGAGAGAAGAAGAAAAAAAAAAAGGAGTAAAGCACGAAAGATAAAATGACAAGAAATAGTTCAGCAAAGAACTAACGATTAAGTTAGACAACGTAAAAGGAAATAAGCGACTATACGCGGGTAATATCTGGTAGACAATACGACAAACACGAAAAGGAAATTAATAATTTTTCTTTTAGAAGTAGTAGACGCACCAGCGAATGAAAATAATAGCTGCAGAATAGATAAATGGGAAGTAAACAACCGTTATTTAATTATAATTTAGTAAGCTTAAGAAACACGAGTGATGAGATTTTTATTTTTGTTGTTGTTGTTGTTGTTGTTGGAGAAAAACCTACAAGTAGGAAGAAAAAAATACAATTAGAGAAAAGGGAAGCCTGGGATGGAATGCGCTTCGGAATTTCGGAAAAAAATGTATAAATAAATATGCACATAAAAACCCTTCACTTCTCGTAGGTCAGAGTGAAACGAGCTTTTCGAAGGAAAATAACTAGTTCTTAATGTAAAGTGTATATAATGCATGTGCAAGAGAAATACCGAGGTGATAAGGAGTGATTTCATGTGTATGCTTGTTTTGAGATAATTATGGCCGACAAGTGTCGACAGAACCATTACTACTTTTAAGATATTTGAAGAGAGTGACATTCGTCAATAAAATGGACAAGATGAACGTGATTGCGTTCTCCGTGGTAATCTGGACAGTTAGCGGAGTAGCTGCTAATCACGAACTTTGTCATTTCAAGGGAGATAAATATCAATGCACTGTAGCATCTCGTGCCGAACTTTTGAAACTAGGAATGCCGCGGAGTGCTTGTCATGCACATTCATGCGACGAGTGCGTGAAAGCCTGGAGGACATTTATTACGCACAACCATGAGCTTATCGAACCGAGAAATTTCTTCGTTCAGCAGGAACCGAACCCACAAGGATCCTTTCATTAATGGAGTGCACAAGAGACGGTTTACACTGTGCCTGCACAGCCGATGCACCGTGCAGTGGAACGAGCGAATATTGTGCACTGGCGAGCTGTGTGAATAAATCCGTCACTACGTGCAACTGCCGCCTGACGCCAGCAGTATCTACACTGATACATGAAGCGGAAGGACTACGGATTTCGAACCCATCGCTGATCTCTTTCACAGAGTGCGTTGGAAAACCGCGCACTAATATTTCACCTCGGCGCCGTCACCAGAGACATTTGCTGTCTGACGAAGAGGCAGTATTTCAAAGGGAAAATATCAAAGTATCATACAATGACCCAATCATCACCAGCTCACTTCCAGGAACCCTGGTGATTCGAGTTAGAGGTATGGAGCGGGTTATCACTTTAAGGAACGCTCCGTATCAGACATCATTGCCACCGGAACTACTAGAGCTTTCTGCGGAACTAACTTTGATTTTCGTTACCACGGATGGAAAAACCCTAAGGGGTGCTTTTGCAAATCGTAGGTAGAACAACGTGTAGACCCCTACAGTGCATACTATGTCGTGAGATGCTACGACAGCTAAAGTGTTTACCCCACGCAGTCACTTATGTAGTGTATATTGTACTAGTTTTAATTTCAGCGGTAACTTTTTCTATATGCCAGGAAAGTAGTAATTAGCATCTGGAAGCTGTTGTATGGAGTCGGAACAATTCTTTGGAAGTCATATAGATTCCTCAGAGGAACAACGTTTGTGGCAGTAAAGACAGGAGCCCTAACAGGAAATGCTTTACGTAACGGAGTAAATCAGATGCACGAATATTTGGAGAGGCAAGTTGCCCGTCCAGCGGCGCAACCGCCTTTACACGGACTGGTACTTTTTGGAGCTTATTTCTGTTGGTAAACGGAACTTCCGCGGAATGTAACGCACATTCGATTGTTGCATCAAAGGTGAAGGAGTGCACGGACTCAGAGGTAGAGCACAACTGCCGTTTAACTACTAATGCGCAGGTAACCCTAATGAATTTGGGGCATGAACAATGCATATGGTTTACGGACCAGGAAAATGACCATACACTTTTTTCCTAGAAAGTAACCTACCAGCAGGCAAACTGTATCTGGCACACGACGAGAGACTATTTTACGTACGTGACTACAATGCGTTATCTCAGCCAATTGGTTTGTGCAAATCACGAGACTTGCAATTGGGGAAAAGGATGTGTGCGATCAAAACAATTTGACGCACTGACAAAACAATCGCTAGACTGGCCCGGCATCACAGGCTGTCAGCCGTCCGACAGTGGGTCCACGTCATGCTGGATCATTGACTCGCAACATTGCCATTTCTGTCGAATATGGCTGGAAGCAGATTTCCTGCGAGCATACGACGTACGCAGAATAGTATCGATGCAGTGTAGTTATCAGCTACTAATTCAACAGCACAACAACGACACCGTAGAGACTCTGACGGTTAAGAACCAAGCCACGACCTCTACGGGCATCATCACAGTGCAAGTAGTCGGATCACTGGACCAGCCTACACAAATCGTGAACACCCATCTGATCTCTCGAGTTGGAAACCCTCAAGTGAGTTATATCGAAAGGGCAAGCTTACCTTCACGACCGATGAAAGGACATATCGGCGATACGCAGAGCAACGAATCGATGTCGAAAAATTTTATCTTCGACGAAAGCATGTTTTCTTGTAGCTATTATGAGGACTCTATGAAGTGTCACCGACAACAGTCGTATTTACTGAGTATGATAGAACAAAAACAGAGCGCCTTACCAATGGCATCAGCATGGCATCAACTGAAGGTTGACGGAAATGGCCAACTTGTTTCGGAACTGTTACACTCAGCCCCTATAGTGGTAAATCTTCAATTCCAGAAGTACAAGTACTGATCGAAACCAGAACTGTCTGCCCAAAATTCACGGAGGCAGAAATCAAGGTAACAGGCTGTTTTGCATGCGAGCCCTTGGCTACGGTAGAGATCGAAGCTTTCTCACGTTCACTTCGAAAAACTCACGGTGCACTCTCGTTCGGTAAAACTACAGACGGAAAGACGAACGATCAAGATAAATCTAAAGACGGACGCTAAGTGCCACAGCGAAAAACTCTGCTTAAAGGCCCGAACCGTTACCGCTTGTACCACTTTAGACTTTTGCTTAGAACAACCTTCAGTTCAGCTGACTTATCCTAATATCTCCAGCGTATACTGGCAACCAGCAGGCCCACCTGAATGGAGCAGTGGGCTACTGTTCAACGCCTTCGGTACTTCCCTGTTCGCAGCTTTCAAAATAATCGCAGCCGGAGCCGCTGCGGTAATAATAATTCTGTTTATCGCTTCGTCGGTCATCACTTGCTGCAGGCGGTAAATGTTACAAGTGAACTATTCCTCGGCGTAATGGCACGGCACCCTTATGAACTGAACGTGGAGATGGTGTTAGGCCTACATCACTCCCGTCGGGGAGGCTGATCTCCAAAGGAACTCTGAGAAACTAGCTGAGTGCTTAAGAGATGGGAACGCCCAAAACCGAAACCATATCGCCGAAGGGAGGCGTGTACCCGAGCAAATATTGTGTGTCGCCGAGAAGACGGCGGCTGAAGAAATCTGTCAATATCGGAAAGAATTCATATATATACAGTGCATATGTTATCTGTCAATGTCAAACTTAGAATTAGATTCGGTGGAGGAATTTAATATCTATGGATCATTATTATAATAATCTTACTCGTAGTTTTATGTTTATTGTATGTGCTTATAATTACATTATGTGTCATATGTGTGCATAAGTTTTCGCAAATGATTGTAATTCATCGCATGTTGAAATGAGCGAAAACGAGCAGCCTTGCAAGAGAGGAAGGAATCCACAGCACCTAACTTTGGGGGACAAAACTCTTCAAACCCTATGGGAGAGGGAGATAATGTTACCCGTATGTCCTCCGGAATATCGTGTAACATTGGAGGACCATGATTTCGTAGGTATGAATTTCGGAAAGGGAGCCTACGAATTAGTAAGTGTAGGAAAGCAATTTATTCACCAAATAATTCCAGCGGTATCACGTAGTACGAGGAAATAGTTAAACGAGGAAGAGTAGTTACCAAGTAAACAATTTAGAGAGCGCGGGAATTGGGAAAGAAAATCCGAGAAGCATAATGCGGACAGGCATTCTGAGAGGATAATTATATTACATATTTCATAATTATTCTAAGACCTGGCGGAGCAGATTTCTTTCTTGAGGAGTGAAATTCCTTATTTTTTTTCATCATTCTTTCGAATTGCTGTTTTTTTTTTATTTTTATTTTTTGTGTTCCCCGAGCTCGCCAGAATTCCAGTAGGGATAGGCACGAAACACACCCCTAGGTTAGTAAAGAGAAAACTCGGAGGGTTACAACAAGCAACGCTACGAGAGTGAAATGCTCGCAATCACAGGTGGGGGCCAATTTACTGGACCATTTTCTATTAACGAAGTCACGTTTTACGCACGCTAGCGGGGAACGAACAGGGCATATTTCTCGTAGTGGGCGTAACTGGTTGACACCTACAGAAAGAGTCACACAGGAAGCGTACGTGAAAATTCTAAGGCAGCGCGGACATCCCGCGGAGCAGTTGACAAGATAAAGGAATATTCATCTTCAAGAAAACTCCATGTTCTCAAGCCTTTGCCAACGAATCGGAGAGGATTCCTATACAGGGATGTAAACCAATGCCGAAGCGAGGAAAAGAGGCCCAACCAATAAGGGGAGAGCCATTTGGGTAGGACAGGAACACCCCGAACCCCTTAAACATAGACGAAAGTTAGATATATATTTTTGTTTTTTAAGAGAGAACACGGAATTGAATGAGGACTTCTGATTCTGTGTGAACGCAGGCCACGGAATTCAATGATGACTTCTGATTCGGGGTGAACGCATGCAAAAGGTTTGACAGTCTAATCGAGGATAAGATATCAGTTCTATATTCCGGGCGATCGAGAGGAGAGAGAGATGCGGTCCACTCGCATAGCTGAGAAGGACGTTTTCGCAGTTTGAGGATGTTGACACGATAGAACAATCTTTCAAGAGGCGTGAAGGGACTTACGATTATGGCAGCGAGGGCAAGATATACAATTTTATAGCCGAGCGAAAGAGAGACACGATAGAACTTGCTATCATAGAAGTTTTAGCGACAACAGAGGGACTCTAGTAAAAGCCAAACGAACGGATGAGAGAAGAAACAGTGTGCATCCAGCAGGACCGGATGAGGTCCCAACCATAGACTTTATACCTATAAGTAATACCGGACGACAACGAAGGTGATGAACAGAAAAGGATTTGGTGAGAAAAATTTCATAATTCCCAATATCTCGTTAGCATGATCATGATTTTGTCTCTTATACATCCTCGGTAGAAAGATATTTTAAATCTCTTGCAAGTGCTGAATAACATAATGTGTCTTATATTTTGCGAAAGGTGAACTTTAAAATATGATTGCGAATATCAAAAAGCATAATGAACTTAAAATATATTTTGGTTTAAATTAATAGAAATCTCCACCGATCAGTGTAATAGATTTTTAAGGAAACACAAATGAAAATAAATTCTGAATTTTATAATGAAATTTACCCGAGTTTCTCAAATCTTTGAAAATTCAAAATAAGTGAATCTTTGTTTATTTTAACCTGAATAATTAAGTAGAACAATCGTAAAGTTTCGATAGAGTAGCAACTCCAAGATTTTAAGAAGAAAATAACTTTTAGCATTTAGCAAGCCCAGTCGCAGGACAAAAAGTCCAAATCTGACATCATGAGTTTATTAAATTTCAAGCGGCATATGGAGGAATATGGGTTTCCCATGTTCTCCCATATGAAGGTGAACACAACGCAATGCACCCGTCAACCTTGAGCTTGGAGACCCTCAATTAATGAACCCAACTTCACGGTAGACACCCATAGGCGGAAGATAATAGAAGATAAAGAGTTACGAAAATTAACGGTCTTTTTAATAATTAATCCCACTGCAGCGAATAGGACGCAGCAGATGGTTCGCCCTCACATCGAGTAGGGGTTTTTCTTCAAGCACTGGCTGTCTTCCGTTAAACTTTCTACAACCAAACGCAAATAAATCTACAACACGGAAGATGGGACGTGAGCCCGGTGCGCGCTGTAAAACAGGGAGATCAGCTCGTCGAGCATCGGGTGGCAGTTGATTGAAGGTCGAAACGGCTAAAACGAGTGATCTGAGCGGCTTTGAACGTGACATGCGAGTTGGTGCCAAGCGTGCCAGTTCGAGAATCTCCTAAACTACCGTCCTACCGGGGTTTTCCGCACACCTGAAGCAGTGATTTAATTTGAATAATGCCACACGCAAAAAAACTTCCAGCAATCGGCGATCTCGTGGGAGAAAACAGCAGGTGGGTCACAGCGGTTGAAGGAGATTAGCGAAAGTCGGGCAAGCAAAGATACGGGCCACAACCCGGCAAATAATTGCAGAATTCAGCATTGGTGGGGAGAGGGTCATCTCCAAATGCACTGCGAATCGGACCATGTCGAGCGAAGATGTTATCAGGGCAAACCACGAATGAAAGCCGCCAGTGGGCATGCGAACATCGACACTAGAACGTCGCGGACTGGGAAAATGGTAGCTTGGACGGATGAATAGAGGTTTATCCTGCATCATGTGGATTAGGATCCGAATTTCACGCAAACAGCATGAGGACATGGATCTGCCTGTGAACAGTACAGGCCGCATGCAGAAGTGTGCTGGTTTAGGGAATGTTTCCTGACACCAATCCAAAGACATCTGAACTCCACGGCGTATCTGAAATCATATCTTCATGCCTACAGTTTATCCTTAAGCAAATAGGCACGTTCTGTAGAATAACGCACCAGGTCTGAACATTCGTATCGTCACCGAATTGTCCAAGAAACATGCCAACAAGTTTTATTTGATCCATTAGCCTGAGACGTCTCCTGATTTGAACTTCATCGAACAACTCTAGGGTAAGATGGAACGGACTGCACGCTGCGAGATTGTGCAACCGTCCAATTTGTTGCGTGGCTCTCTGTCATTTCCGCATGGTACAACATTCCTGCACGAAACTTCCAGCATCTGGCATTTTCCATGCCCCGACGAATTCCGGATCTTATATATTCCAAGAGCGGCACTACACTCTACGTACTAAATAAGTGTATGTCTTGAACAAAATCTTTATTCACCTCAAAACGTGGCAAACAACCCTCTTCACGGGAAAACATTGTCCTTGAATCACGCATTAGAAAAGAAAAACAAAAAAGGAACATGAAAAGGTAAAGCACGGAAAATAAATTTTTTCGCCTTCTATGTTCTTTGTTTTGCTCTCAGTCTGATACGAAGCAGAAAGAAACCGTTCAGAGAGTTCGTTTGATTTCATTAAACGCCTTCAGATTTCGTCTCCTTCTATATATCCGTTTGCCTTGCCAGTTCTTGCAGAAAAGTCTGTTCACGTGTTTACAAATTAAGACATCACTTCAGAACAGGACGGAACGGAAGTTTAAAGCATTGACGTCACCACATCATTTGACGCCACTTCAAAGTACGACGTAAGCACCCCACATCACGTTACATATTAATACTTAAGTTTACCTCACAAAATATCGTTACTTCACACGTGAGGCCATTTTATGATGATATTCCATCGATAAGCTCTACCGAACACGAAATTCGGATTATCATAATATTTTTATAGGTCGGGAACTTTCAATATTCAGAATTTCAGCTTTCATGCTCATCAGTAACCACTGAATCCTATACAAGTAATTACACTGACGGAAAAAAATTCCCAACACCACGAAAAAATAGTTGTAGAGGAATGAAATGGCGGCAACACATTTGTATAGGTAACATATTTAATCGATTAACGTTTCAAGTTCACAGCTTAATGTAAGCGCGAGAAGAGCCATTTTAAATGTGAAATGCTGGTACATTAATAACCTGTGTTACCGCCAGAATGTTGAATGCAAGCACGCAAACGTCCATGCATTGTGTCGTACAGGTGCTTGATGTCAGTTTGTGGGATGGAGTTCCATACCTGTTGCACTTGGTCGGTCAATACAGGGACGGTTAATGCTCGTTGGGGGTGACGCTGGAGTTGTCGTCCAATGATGTCCTATACGTGCTCGATTGGCGAAAGATCTGGTGATCTAGCAGGCCACGGCAACATGTAGACACTCTGTAGAGCATATTGGGTTACAACAGCGGTATGCGGGCGAGCGTTATCCTGTTGGAAAACACCCCTGAAATGCTGTTCATGAATGGCAGCACAACAGGTTGAATCACCAGACCGACGTACAACTGTGCCGTTAGGGTGAGTGGGATAACCACGAGAGTGCTCCTGCTGTCATAGGAAACTGCTCCCCAGACCATAACTTCAGGTGTAGGTCCAGTGTGTCTCGGCCGCAGACAGGTTGGTTGCAGGCGCTCACCTGGCCTCCTTCTAACCAACACACGGCCATCACTGGCACCCAGGCAGAACCGGCTTTCATCAGAAAACACAACAAATCTCCACTCCGTCCTCCAATCAGCTCTAGCTTGACACCACTGACGTCGCAAACGGCAGTGGTTTGGAGTAAGTGGAATGCACGCTACAGGGCGTCTGGCTCGGAGCTGTCCTTCAAGTAACCGATTTGTAACAGTTCGTTGTGTCACTGTGGTGGCAACTGCAGCTCGAATTGCTGCCGCAGACGCGGTACGATGCGCCACGGCCATACGCCGTACACGGCGGTCTTCCTTCTCAGTTGTGCCACGTGCCCTGCCGGAACCCGGTCTTCTTGAGGCAGTACCTTCCCTTGACCACCGCTGCCAACAATCATGCACAGTGGCTACATTCCTGCCAAGTCGTTCTGCAATATTGCGGAACGAAAATCCACCTTCTCGTAGCCTTATTAAACGACCTCGTTCAAACTCCGTGAGCTGTTGATAATGTCTTCTTCGTCTTCTTAAAGGCATTCTTGACTAACATCAACACACTACGTCGAATCTCAACGATAACTAACGCTCACGAACGTTACAGCGCGTATTTACAGCAAACCTGCTTTGCCTGTTCCGAGGGGCGCTACTAGCGCCACACGTATGCGCCGAGCGCGAAATTTGCATAGACGTCATCTTACAGATGTACTCTCACCGCCTACCAACTGTCGTTTATCTAACACAACCTCTTCTAGGTGTTGGGATTTTTTTTTCCGTCAGTGTATAATAGTTTCAAAATTGAAAATTAAATATTGGGAAGAAATTAGGAACTTTTAATTATCTTAATTTTAAATTTCTTTAAGGGTGATAAACAACCAGTGTGATGAAAATGTTTTGTTAGCTCACTTATGATTAAGCAATAATTTGCGTTATACGAGATAGTAATAATGGGTTTAAACGAGCATCAAAACCAGAAAAATCGGAGGACCATTAAATTTGAAAATCTAGTCTATACCTTCCTTTTTTTTTTTTTTTTTTTCTTGTCGTTTCTCTTTTTTTTTCTTTTCATTTTGGACAAACAGTCAGTTAAAATACTTACTTCTAACTCCTTAAAAGCAGGCAGTTATCTGCACTACATTATACGGTATTAGTACACATATGAGATAGTAATGCCCGCGTCAGTAATCTACAAATTGCAATCGTTAGTAGCCAATTGCAATTTCAAATATATATGATAAGCTTAGAAATGTACTGTGAAATCATTTACGTCAAATGCCCTTCGGTGTGCTTAATGAGCTAGAAAGGTAACCAAGGCACAGGCTTTTTTTAATATGCAAAGTTGATAAGAAATATATTGATTAGCGCTTGATGAAACACGAGTAAGAAGCCATAAAATTACGCAAAGGATGTTTCCAGTCTCGTATTAACTGCTATCGAAAAAGAGCAGATGTTTGAAATGTTTCTAGTTGCAATAACTTTTTCGGCCATTACTTTAATCGTAACATAGGGCAAAAGTGAGCACTATGTTGGGTTTTGCGCAGTAACGAAACATGAGAGGCATCGTGGTCGAATGAACACATCGACAACATAAAAGAGTGGGGTATAATGAAAAAACTCTCCTTTCATATTCTGCTACTTTTTTTACGACATATCTACGTAATAAACTTGTGGTAAAAGCGAAAGGGAGCGTTTTCGATGGACTTCAAAGAGAGCTAACTTGTTTCAATTTTGAGATGCTTTTTCCATTTTTCTATACAGTTAATTAAACTCATTTAAGTTGGGAGTATTTTTTAGAGGTCTGCATGGGCCCATTACGGTAAGCAGATCAGGTGGGGCCAGTTAAAATAAAAATTCGGGCCCTAGTTAGGCCTAGGCAAGTTGATTTAGCATTTTGTTGCTGAATCAAAAAAGGCTTATAATATAGTCAGTTGTTCCTTACATTACCTCCCCATACTGCTGATACAAAGTGGCAAATAAAATTAAACCAAATCTGATTTCGTAAAAGAAAAATTAAAATTTTATTTACATTTCAATTTACGCTTCAAAGTTAATTTCCACGAAGTGCATACATTTTAAAAAGCATTTCATTTAGATTTGTAAACATCACAGTCTCTCTCTCTCTCTCTATCTCTCTGTCTCTGTGTGTCTCTCTCTCTCTCACACATCACCACCATTAACTATTATACCCTCCGTTGCTATTCTATTGAAAAACCGAATCATCTTGAAGAGACATTTTGGTAACCCCTTCAGAAAATTAGTAAGGATGAGGAAGATGACTGAGTGGAGGGAAGCCATGGAAGTACAACAAAACCGAGTGCGTTCATTTTTTAGCAATGAAATGTATACATTGAAAGCTCACCGGGACATCGGATCATTTCCCGTGGACCACTCGAGAAATGCCCTACTCTTTCGTATTCTTTTTATCTGGATTTTTTGGGACGAACAAATAATTATTTTGGCGCTGATCAGTAATGGTTGTTAACTTTATTTGAGCTTTATATCTAGCTGAAAAGTTATTTCCTTAAAAGAAAATCTTTCCTACTATCTATTTGTTGGGAGTTTGCTCTGAAATGACAGCGGAATTTTCTGTACTTATATGACAAAAAGTGCCGCTGGACCAGGCACGCTAGTATAAAATATTGAATATAAAGCTAACTGCACTTGGCCGTAGATCGTTAGTCTTAGAGCTCAGGGTCAATGGTAACCTCCACCCTTCTTTTATATTCTTAAAGGAGACCCTAGTGCCCGTTGTGAAGGCCTAACGTCCTCACCCCCTTATCCACATTCTGGCACAGGGTGCAAAGCGATTCTCTGACAGAGTTATTCGGAAATTCCTGTCCCACCCACATTTATCTGAAAAAAGAAATCCCCCCAAAACAAGGATTTACCTGTTCTGGCTTATGGGTCAAAATAATGGGGAGATTTTTAAAAAGGCATCTACTCAAGGAGAAAGTAGCAATACCATTGCGCAGTCATCGACCAGTGATCAAATATAAAAATTAATTGAGTAGGAAAATTGCTTTGAGACTCATCGGTACATTTCAGTTTTCAGAATGATCTTCATGGGGATTTAGCTGGAAATGGGGTCTTCAAAACTCTCGTGCTTCTTCTTTTATTTTTTTTTTTTTTGACAGAACCATATCTTTCAAAGCATAGGCACCGACTATGGGGGGGGGCAAGGTGAATCTTGCTTCCTTAATAATTTTACTGTGGGCAGTGCCCACCCAATATGTTTTGTCCTGTTTAATAAAATACGTTTCAGTTTTTGTGTGTGTATGTCATTTTCGAAATGCGTGAGTTGAAATATTTTTATAGAGACAATTTTTTTTCCATGCTATTCAGTGCATCGTGTGCTGCTATAATTGCAAAAAATGCATATCTTTCCTTTACAGAAATGTACTATTCTTTATAATATGGACCAAGCTCCGTCTTATGAGGTCAAAGCAAGCAATTTCCAAAAAAAAAAAAAATAATAATAATAATAAATAACAAAATAAGAAAAACTTTTTTCACGTATTCAGCATTGTTCATTTGATATGCAACTTGATTTCCAGCCCCGAATTGTGTTTGACATGTTCTTGTAAATGTTTAAAAACAATTATCAAAAATAAAATAAAAAAATACAGAAGCGTATAATCTCTAGAGCCTATATTCATCTATTTACTTTTTTCGCATCTTGTTCTTTGTTTGAGAAACCGTGCGGATTTGTCATATTTTTTATAAACGTTTGGAAATAAAACCTTTCTGAATAGCTTTATAAAATCACAGGCTGAATTTTATTAAAAAATTAATAGCATTCAGCAAAATAATATTTGTTTCTTTGTTCATTTGCTGATGAGCAATTGCAACTGCGTTTGAAAATATATGTCGAATCTCGTAGTTTATCTCCCCCCCCTCCCTTTTATTTTATTTTCCACGTGCCAATGAAAAAGGCGTGCCCCGCTCCTACGTCTGATGTATTCACGCCTGCTCCCCAATAATTTCGTGAAGTCGGCGCCCCTGCTACAAAAGAAAACAATTATTTGGCACAATTCCCCGTTCTGGGCAGGGTTTGGTGTTAATTTAACCATGAGCAGCTTTTCAAAAAAATTTCACACTTAAATTGTTTTTTTAATTTGTTCGCCACTGAATTCGCTTAAAAATTGTACGTATATTTAAATAATTATCTTTCATATGGAATGTAACAAATTATTTTTTCATGAGGAAAATTATGAGGTGTTCTTCTGTAAGCGCGTGTGTTTTTGTAGTGGACCTCAAGACTAAAATTAACGGTCTGGTTAATTACCCCAGTTTAACCCTGGTTGAAGTTCTAAAAGCGGTACTATAAATTCAAAATGTTGAGAGAGTCAGGCCTTAAACAGTCGTGTACGCGCCGAGCCAGACTTCGCAAATTAAAGACCGTTCAAATCTCTAGGACTTTTCCGTTGTCCTTCGCCCAAGGTGTTTCTGTTGTCGAGGCATTACACAGTAATGAATATATGTAAAACTTTGGTGCTTTTTTAAAAAAAAAGAAAGAAAAAAAAAGAGGGAGAAATGTGATCCAAAATTCTCTGGTGTTATGAGCACTTTCTTTTGAATCCTTTCCAACATAAAAATAATTTTCCAAAGCAAATGTTTAAAAAAGAGAATGCATTTACGCAACCTAGTGGAGAACTTGCGTATATTTGGAAGTACACAACGTGAGCAGTGTTCTTCACAGTAATTGAAACCGGTTTCAAAGAAAAATTCAACCGGTTTTCTACAATCATAAAAAAATCCACGGATAGGAATGGCTGCTTACGCTCACTACAGGCAGAATAAGTTGGCAAATACCATAAAATGTTCTCCATAGAGGAATGAATATATCTGAGGCTGGAAGAATTTTTCAAATGGAACAATTAGAAGAGATGTGGAGGAAAACGAGATATAACTCATCTTCCTCTATCCCTCTTGCTGAGCTTTATTCAAAGAAGAAAATGGGAACAAAATATTTCTCTCAGTAGAGAGTATTATATCGAGAAAGGATTTTTGTCCAAGGGATTTTTCGAATCAGAGAAACTCTTTCAAAGAGAAATAAATGCGAATGCTGCTTGATGACAGAATTATGAATTATGAAAAAAAAAACAGAAAATATTTTTTTCAATAGGATTTGTAGAATTGGAGATACAATTGCAAACATAAATACGCACTAACGCCATCTATCGTCAGAACAGTACAACAGAAAAATCCAAGAGCATACACGCAAACTGTTCTGCGAACTGAATGGTATTGAATGTTTAAAAAGTTTTTTATATTGGTCCTTCAGAAACATGGATGTCAAGAAACATGGAGTTTACTTTTGCGTTCCCTAGCGGATAATTGTGTACTTTTCTGGGTGGGAAATGCTCACAAAACGTTTTCGCAGTTGAGAGGTACATGACCGAAAAGGAATTTTCCAGTCGGGTTTCCAGACACACAGATGTTGCTGTAAATATGTTGGGAATATAAATTTGCACATGCTTCCTCTAGTGCAAAAGTTTTACTTTAAGAAAAATTTGAAATTATATGGAAAATATTCGCCAGGAACGCTGTGCGAAAAAAAAATGTTTTTTTCAAGTCGGACTGTTTGAAGCAGAGACATCAAGAAAAACAAAATATGTATCTACAGCTGCTGGCTGAAAAACAGCGAATTATTATGATCAGAAAATATGCGTGAAAGGTTTCCCGCCGTAATTGGTATCTGACCGAAAAGAAATTTTTCGATGGAATTTTTAGAGGTGCAGATACTATATTGGAAACGGAAATATGTTCTTATACTCCATCGTGGAAAAACTGTTTGTTACGAAAAATAGAAAATTATAAGCAGAACATTTCACACATCAAACTCTATCCGAAGAATACGTGTAAAGAAGAATTCTTTAAATCGAAATTTTGGATGCAGAGATATTGAGGAAAATGTAATACTTATATATTTACACCACCCAGCGGGAAAACTGCATTATTTGAAGAAGAAATTATACACAAAGTGATCTTCGCGCTCTAAAAAGATATCGAAGAAAAAAAAGTTGTTTCAATCTGGTTTTTAGAAGCAATGATAGAGACAAAATATATTTTGATTTCGATAGCACCTGGTTTGTGTGCGGAGATATGGTACCCACAAATGGGCGGACATTGCGTGACGTACAACTAAGGTGACGCAAGAGTCAAAACGGCAAGATGCAGCGATCACCCAAGGTCGGTGTAGCTCAGTCGGGAGAATAACCTGCTCCGGAGCGAGAAGACGTGGTTTCGAATTGCACTCCCTGTAAATTTGGGCTTTGAAGCTATAATAATAAGCAAGTCTATTTTTTCAAAAATATACGTGCTAGAAGGAAGCTCTTTTCTCGTTAAATTACATAACTTTAGGCAGACTAACCGCGTAGCACCAGCATAAGACGAGGTGATGCAGTTGCACTAGGGTCGAGTCGTTTGAGGTAGCCCATTGCCGGCTACTGAGAACCTATGGAAAGGACGAAAGTAGCCATGGAAAAATGATGATAATAGCATATAATAAATAACCTTACAATTTCTGCCTGGTTGCACTTGTATGACATACCCAAAGGTGAAACACAAAATTCATCTCACAATAAGCCAATGGTTATATAATTATCGTGCATTATTGCGCTCATTAAACACACGCAGATCGTCAGGTTAAATCAGTTATTATTCTTATTATGAAAATAACTCGAGAACATATATCTTTCTTGCCTTTACTTTCCCCTCTATTTTACGATACGGCTCCTTATGCGGGATGCCGGGCTTGTAATCTTGCGGACTGTCGGAGATGATGAATCGTTCTCTAGTTCTGTTCCGTCGATCCTTGACATACCGCCATACGTTGTAGGCGGCTAGTCATTGGGACACCGGCTGCCGTACTGATAACAAATATCCATGAAACCATGTGTCGTTCAGTGTTGAGTTGCTTCAATCTATCAATAGAAGAAGTTGCAAATGATTGAATACCGTGCGCTGTCATGCAGTTCACCGAAAGTATGCTCCCTTTCGGTTTTGATGATTCCTGTGTCTGTGGCCGCAGATGAACGTTCTTTCTCAAAACTAAAACTCATCAAAACGTATTTACGAAGCACAATGCGGGAAAGGCTTAGTGGCCTTTCTTGATTGACAACTGAGAATGAACATCCACGGAAATTGAACGTTTGCAAGATAATCGACGTATTTCCGCAACAGAAAACAAAGAGGGGACCCTTTCTTTAGTGTTGATCCGAATATTGGTGTGAGTAGACAACCTCATGTTCTGCTTTCTATACTTCCATTTGCATGATGAGCTACCGGAACAGCATGTAAGAAAATGCCGAATGTAAAATGAAATCGTGGAAATTGGCCTTGGCATATCTGACAGAACTGTAAGGAACTTTTGCGAAAATGCGGGGGCCCATTCCATGATTCTGTATCAGGGCCCCAGCATTGTCAGCTACGCTACTGTAGCGCAGAAAACTGGGCATCTGTCTTAGGCTAGCAGAAGCCAGCAACATGTACACTGAAGAGCAACTGCATTAGAGACAGCTGGCGTTATGCAAATGTGGCGCTGTGGGCGGCTCTGTAAACGGAAACGACATGACGTATGCAGCGATCCCACAAAATATAAGGAGTGATGCGATGGGAACCAGTAACAGTCGGACGCAGTATGGGTAAGACGAAGGATCTAAGCGCATTTGATCGTGGGCAAATTGTCGGGGCCCGACGAATGGGTGACTCTATCTCGGAAGTCGTGCAGGCACTGGGATTTCAACGAGCCACTGTGTCACGGGTGCACCGTGAGTACATCGAATCCGGCAAAACCATCCCTGCAAGGGCCAACTGCCGTGGACAAGAGCGAGTGGATGAGCGGGGTCATCGTCGGCTAGCTCGCATTGTAACAGCGGATAGACGGGCCACAGTGCAAGAAATCACTCGGCAATTTTACGCTGGTGCACAGAAACGTGTAAGCAGCCACACCATCCAGAACCATCTCCTCGCCATGGGGTACAGAAGCCATCGTCCCACGAGGGTACCACTGCTGACCGCACATCACAGGGTGCAAAGATTAGCATGGGCGCGGGAACATCGCCACTGGACCCTAGACATGTGGGAAAATGTTGCCTGGACTGATGAGTCGAGATTCGCGTTGGTACACGGGGATGGCAGGATACGAGTACGGCGCAAATCACATGAAGCGATGGGTACTTCTTGCCAGCAGGGTTCTCTTCAAGCTAGTGGGGGTGGTATTCTCGTCTGGGGACTGTTTACGTTTACTGAAATGGGGCTCCTGGTACGTGTGACATTATTCCTTACAGGTCAACGTTACCGGGATATCCTGGACGAGCATTTGCTCCCGTTTGTGCGTCTTCAACATCCCACTGGGAACTTCATCCTGCAGCAAGACAATGTACCGTGCCGTCGCTCCCGAATTGTATCTGAATGGTTGGATGAACACTCCACCGACGTGACCTCGCTTCCTTGGCCAGCTAGGTCACCTGACCTCAATCCCATTGAGCACATCTAAGATGCCACCGAGAGAGATGTTCGAGACTCTGACCCCCTCCATCAAACCTTCGTGAACTGTGGGAGCTTGTTCAGGGGTCGTTGATCCGTATAACTTTCCAACGCTTCTGGTGTCTTGTCGAGTCCATGCCGAATCGCTGCCGTCATCAGGGCGAAAGATGATGCTACACGTTGCTAGACAGGTATCTCTAATTCAATTGCTCTTCAATGTATACTGATACGTTAATGCATTCTTTCCTGCTGTCTGTTCAGTACAGAAAGTTTGAATGTGTACTTAATAGTTCAACTGACTGAAGCGGTATAATTAATTATTCTATCATAATAGAAATCGTGGCTTCCACATACACGGTCGACTCACAATATTGTGACCACCAGCTAATATCCAGAGTAACCGCCGTGAGTAGCGCTGACAACAGTTAGACGAGCTGGGAGTGACTCAATAAGGTACTGGAAGGTGTTCACAGGTACATGGAGCCATGCTAACTGCAGTGCATCTGACAGCTGCTGGAGAGTGCGTGGTGGAGGATCCATAGAGTGAACAACTCGATCGAGGTGGTCCCACAGATGCTCAATTGGGTTTAAGTCTGGTGAATTAGGGGACCAGGGAAGTACTTTGAAGTCTTCATCGTGTTCTTCCAACCACTCTCGGACATTTCTAGCAGTGTGACATGTCGCACTGTCGTGCTGGAAGATCCCATCCGCCCTAGGGAAGACAATCAGCATGTATGGGTGTACGTGGTCTGCAAGGATGGCTTCATAACGAATTCGGTCCATAGTGTCTTCCACAGGTATGAGTGTACCCAAAGAATGCCACGAAAACATTCCCCAGACCATAACGCTACAACCACCAGCCTGTGTTCTTCCAGCAATGGTTGAACAGTGCTTGTTCTCCTATGATTCTCGCTTTATAGGCCAACGTCCATCCATTCGATGAAGCCGAAATCAATCCTTTGCCAATCAGAGGAGGTCCAATTCCGATACTGCCGTGCAAATGTAAACCTTTTCTGCCGATGCACTTTCGTTAGCATAGGTGCAGTGGCCATCCGTCTGCATCGGAGTGTTCCCTGAACTGTCGTTTTAGACACACTTCCGGTAGCTTCGTGGTTCATTCGGCGCGTGAATTGCTCCACTGTAGCGTGTCAATCGGCCCTCACGCAGCTTCGAAACCAACGCTCACCTATCACATGAATGTCACGTGATGCTGCGCAGTTTCCACATCGCTTATTCGCAATGGTGCCATTTGTCCAGTCACGATGCACCTTAACCACAGCAGCACGCAAACAGTTCACAAAATGCGCTTTTTCAGAAATATTGCCACCTTTCATCCCTTTTTGCAAATCTGATAAATCGCTCCTTTTATCCATGACAGCAACGAGTGATATGTTTCCAGAATGCCTACAGCATACCTTATACACTGAGTGGCCACTTTATTATGACCACCCCGTCAGTACGTCGTTGGGCCACCTCACCTTTTTGTCTTTAATACTGCGTCGATTCTTCATGGCATGGACTCCACGAGATGTTGATAGGTGGTTTGTGGAATCTGAGACCATGCTTGAGGAATAGCACTTTCCAGGATTGTGAGATTGCAGGGTTGTGGATCCAGCTATCTGATGGCTCGTTCAACTTCATCCCACAAATTCTGAATGGGGTTGAGATGTGGAGATTGTGGGGGCCACCTAAGCAAAGAAAACTCACCGGCATGTTCCTGAAACCAATCCTGTACACTACGAGCAGTATGGCAGGACGCATTATCTTGTTGAAAGTAGCCATCGCCATTGGGATAAACCATCCACATGACAGGATGCACTTGGTCCGCAACGGTGTTTAGATATGATGAGCCAATCAGACGTTGATCAACACGAATTAAAGGGCCCAAAGCATGCCAGGAAAACATTCCCCAAACCATAACGTTGCTTCCACCAGCTTGAAGGGTTGTAGCAATGCATTTGGGGTCCATGCTTTCGTGCTGTTTCCGCCAAATTTTCACTCGGCCATCGGCATGGTGCAACTGAAAACGTGATTCATCGGACCACATAATTTGTTTCCAATTATCGACTGTCCAATCCTTGTGCTCCTGTGCGAACTGGAGACGTTTCTCTTGTTAACTGCAGACAGCAAAGGTGTTTGAACAGACCTTCGGCTGTCATATACCATCCGATCCAGTGTACGGCGAACAGTGCGTGCAGAGATCATTTGAGGGGATCCTTGATTAAGATGGTCTGTAATTTGCTGCACTGTTGCCCTTCTGTTGTCTGTTACCAGTCTGGACACTCCGTTCCGCCCGAGCAGTCACTAGTCGATGACGACCACACGTTGCACGTAGAGACCCAGTTTTTTGGCTGACAGTCCAGTCTTTAAGCACTTTAACAACAGCTGCTCTTGAACATTTCACGAATGCGGCGGTTTCGGTGATACTCGCTCCAAGGCTCCGACTTCCTACATCCCACGTTGAAAGTCCGTCAAATCGCTTGTTTTACCCATCTTGTCACCCAAAAATCACTTCTACTACTGTCGCAAGCACTAAGCTTTCCCCTTTTATACTAACCTCGCTTTCTGGCGGCAACAGCGTACATCCATAGCTCACTTGCTTAAAACTGTCAGGTGGTCATAATAAAGTGGCCACTTAGTTTATACCTTCCAAGCCAGCTCTCGACACGTGCCATCTTTAATTGGCTACACGCTATTGACGTCAATAGTAGGAGGTGGTCACAAAAATGCGACTCGGCTGTATATATTTAAAAAAAAATATCTGTAATTTCATTTAGTTCACCGTAGCAAATTTTGCTGTTCCTGAAATGCAACATGGATAGCAATAACACTGTCTGAATAACATTTAAAGAATGTTAACGAACACACCAGTTGAACCGAAGGATTTGTAACTCCGATTTGCATTCCTTCAACTTGTTATAAAAATAATTCAACTCTCCTTAGGGAATAGTCGATTACATGAACATTGTAATGAAGATATGTAAAGTCCTGAAGCTCAGGCGGAGAATGAAAGTGTCAAAACCAAGCCGAATCGACCTTTGCGAAATATTGAGAATAAAGTTTAGAAAGAAGGCATAGACAAACTTGCATTTAAGCAATTATCTCATAACCCGTAGTTTTGAGGACCATCAAATTTATATATCTAAACTACGAGCGAAGGTTACATACACGTAAAAAGAGTGATTGACAATGTTGTGATGAATATGTCGCTTACATGATTAAAGCTTTTACGAAGTTTTGAGATTGGCAGCCATAACCTTTTAGCGCCATTCCTCGGAAAAGAAGACTTCAACCAATACTTTTTTTAAATATCACACGAAGTTGATTAAAGTTGCAAAATGTTTGAATTAATGAATTTAGGCAGAGTTTCAAGAGGGTTATATGCATTATTCAGTCCAGAAAATTCTCTAACGGACAGCGAAAGGGAGCAGAGGTGTAAACGATAAAATATATTAAAAAGCTTATGGAAAGGCTTTTACGCTGTAATTGACAACTTAAGTACTCATCTGTTGTAAGAGAGCAAAGCAAGTATTTAAATTTAATTTTACTTAGAAATGAAGACATACTCATATTGTCGCTTTGCTTTTCTGTCCATATTATATACCCGCTTCTAGTATAAGGATAGGAAAATAAATTTTGCATGAGGTAAACAGAGTACGTTCAGGGTCATCTGCGTTGCCTGACCCCCCAGGAACACATCTCTGCTTATAGAAGTTAAATGGCCCTTCCGGTGGCAAAGTGGTCAGAAGCGCGGGCTTTAGTGCTTAATAAGAAATGTGTAGTGCGCTTGCCCTACTGTGTTGGCTTCCTCCCTGGAATTTATGGCCCGTCATCAGGGACAGGGCTACTGTTTATCGTCTAGATACTCAGGATGATCTCTGAACAGCTCCTCTGCCCGAAGAAATAAAATGTGCTTTGCACTGAAGACAAAAGAGCATGTACAAGAATTTCGAGATGTTTCCTAGTTTCTTTGGGGTGAGAAACTTTCAGTTATGTTTGCCAAAAACACACTGTTTCAAGAATATTATTTTGACAGAAAACTGAAATAGTAGATGGGTTTAAAATGATTTCGCCTAAAGCGACCACCACCGATAGCGATATGTGGCTAAATGCAGTTATTGTGCTTTTACTCCACATTTTTGGTTGTGAAATGTGAATATTTAGTTAAGGTAAGACCTTGCACATCCATTAGATGTGTAATAACTGCTATATTTCAGTCATTGTTTTAGATAATTGCTTATATTTCTTAAGGGCAGCAAGGCTACCTTCTGTTAATAAGCTAAACTTGGAACAGGTAGGTGCAAAGAGATTTTAAAAAAACTAGGAAAAGAAAAACATTTAGAGAAAAAAATTGAATCTGAAGTTTTATCGGGATTGAACCAGCTGTCTTGGAGTCACGTGATAGGCAGAATGGGCCGCGTGCCCGTTTCTGATCCAGAGGATGTAAAATAAAGTTTGCCCATTAACAACAGTCGTCCTTTTTTGATGCAAGCAAATACAACATAGTGTCGTGAGACATGACCTGGTAAGAGAATTTCAGTGAATAAATAGACATCTATAAAGTATGAAATCGAAGAACAAGCAAGAAGAATAAACTATTTTTCAAAATTCGATGGCAGTCCGGTATATTTAAGTACGTTTTCGGTATTTCCAGAGCATTAAGACCTAAAACAACTATTAATGCACAAATATCAGTTACGTAATGTTCAAAAAATGTTTACTGCCCTGTTAACGCTCACATGCCTTAATCCCAAAGAATATATCTCTTACGTAAACTGTGATGCCTACGAATGTGGACAGACTTCTATACAGCACTAGGTTACGACGTTGAAGCCGGAGGGAAGAATAACAAAGTGAGAACAGGTGTTGTATTGTATTAAGATTTTTAGATTTGTGTGCAGTTCGTTTGTTATCAAACTGTCACTTGTAAGTACTAAGCATTTTGACAAATAATCTAACTACTAGAGTTCATTCGAAGAAGAATCTACTTACATCAAGTATTCAATTTGTACTTTTTCTTCTTTACATGAAGACACAAATCCAAGAAACCCGCAATAAAATATGATCCACGTTTGGTGCGAGTGCACATGACCGCACATCCTGTGGTGGCGCTGAAAGCACGAACCTGCAGCTTTATAAACAGGCGTGTAGTCGACGCCCCATGAAAGCGAAAAGCACCGGCCGACGCAAGCAAGATTACAGAGTGACAAGAATGCCGGGTAGACGTCAGATACGTCGATTTACTGAACTTACGGACTTTGAGAGAGGCCTGATCATCGGGCTGAAAACCGCAGGGTGGTCGGCACGCCGTATAGCCCATCACGTTGATCATTCTGACCATATCGTCCGACTGTGTTGGAAGTAGTGGACACGTGACGGCACTACCACACGGCAGAGCGGCTCCAGACGTACCAGGAAGACCACCGGTAGAGGGAATCGACGGATCGTGCGCCAGGCACGAACGGATCCCACGGGGACCCGGTCCACTATACAGGCAGTTGTAGCGGCTCCTGTGTGTCTACAGAAGCATTTCCCGACGCCTCACGGAAGCGAATCTGCGATCCCAGCGCCCCTTACGTGTGATGCCATTAACACCGGAACATCGCCGGCTTCGTGTGCAGTGGTGCCAGGCCAGAGAAACATGGAACGCCACAGACTTGCGACGTGTGATGTTTAGCGATGAGTGCCGCTTCGTTTTGAGGACATGCTTTAATCCCTAGGACGATAATCCCGATGATCGCCGTGCCGATCATCGTGTCCGTGTGTGGAAGTATCCGGGTCAACGGCACAATCTTAACCTCTCTATTGAATGTCACACCTCCCCTACTGTTGGCATTATGGTCTGGGGAGCCATAGCCTTCGATAGCCGATCAGCTCTAGTAGTGGTACGTGGATCATTGACGGGCCAGCGGTATGTGGATGAGATCCTACGGCCCCATTTGCTCGCATTCCTGGCCGGGATTGTAGGTGCGCTATACTAGCAGGATAATGCCTGCCCGCACACGGCTCGGGTTGCCTAGGACTGCCCACGTCATGTACAGACACTTCCATGGCTTGCCCGCTCCCCGGACATGTCCCCTATCGAGCATGTGTGGGACCAGTTGAAACGCCGGCTGCCGCCGTGCTGCACTATCCGGGATTTGGAGCACACCGTCCAACACGTGTGGGCCAGTATGCCTCAGGACAACATCAGCCGTCTGTTCGCCTCTATGGTGAACCGTATTGCAGCATGTATCGCCGCACGAGGCGGTGCGACATGCTATTGAAGATGACCGGACTGCGTGCCACAAATACCTCTGTAATTGTCCTGCAGCTCTGTTTTCTCCATCATATGTATCATTCATCTGTATCATTACGTCCATAAAATTTCAGTTGAATCCGATGCTTCCTTCTTGGTGAGAAAATTTGATTGTCCGTGAGTGTAATAAGTGTTAGAGCTATATAATGAGATAGCACTTAGCACTTATTCGAAATACAAATCGCGTCTGATTTTTTTAGCAGTTCCAAAGATAACATGTGGTTCTACTTGAAACAGTGTATTTTATTACTTTTAAACACCTTTCCTTTACACTATGTAGGACTTTATTTTGTATTCTGACTCAGTGCCAGCCGTTGGCAGAAGGTATAAAGAAACTTTGAGGTCTTGATATGCCTTTCAGAAAGGAATATAACAAACAAAAAACATAATTTATAGTAGAACATAAACTCGTAAAGGAAGGTTAATTTAGTGATATACGTCGCAGAGAGTCTAGATAATTCGAGATTACCTTTTCTACAAGATTTCCTATAACAATGAGTTCGAAGTACCAAAATTTGTAGAACGCGTTTCTTTTTCAGTCAAATACTCCCACGTATTGTACGAAATGTGCAACAAAACGCATTGCAGTGGCAGGATGTCGAAACCAATATATGTTTATTGCGTTGACCATACGTTCGCTATCTAATGACAACTGGGCCGCCACGGTGGCGCAGTGGTCTAAGCGATGGCCTCTGATCATTCGTCCATAAGGGGTCCGGGTTCGAATCCTGGTGAGGCATGGACGTTGTGTTTGTCTTACGGCACTGGCTCTCTCCCTTCCCTGGAACCAGTGACCCTAAATTAGGGACGGGCGACTGCTTATAGCCCATTGAGTTGCTCACGGTGGTCGTTAAACCTCCATCAAAAAAAAAAAAATGACAACTGGGTACTGAAAAATACAAATCTGGGTTGGGTAGCCTACGTCACGATTTTGCCAAATTCATACTCTTCAGTGCGTTGGCGTATAAAATTTAAGTCTAGAATGCAATACCAGGCAAGTAATCCAAAGCACTCAATGAAATGTTACAATAATCACAGGACATATGCAAATGGATATTGGAAACAAATGCTCACAGTGAAATTTGCGTATCAGTGAGCAAAATTCTACCCAGTATGTAAATTGAGTTACATACTCAAAACTAACGCGGGACGGAAGGGGAAAGTCTCGTTGACAGCGCGTGTATGAAGCGTTCCGGTGGTTACAAATGCTTTCTTTATGACTTATATCAAGGCCGTATTGAAAATGCAAGGTCATGGAATCAGAGAGATGAGTTCTCTCTTTTAGAGACATTACGCGGAAACCAAGCCTTCCTATTGGGTTCCAACGCTGTCGTGTAGGACGTCAGATAAAACACCGACTTATCAGTCCGTGTAACATGAGCGTGACGTCACAAGCGGAGGGAACTCATCTCTCTAATGTCATGGCCTTGTTTACGCTTTCCAACCGTAGGTTAAAGAAGCATGTATGCTCCAGCTTTGTCCGTCAGTCCGTTCGTCTGTCTGTCGGCACGATAACTCGCGTAAAAATGGTTCGATTTCGATGAAATTTTAGTATGTGGTAGGGGACCACCTGGGGGCGGACCCAATTGAAAATGGACGAAATGGGGTCAAAGGTCGCGGCATAGGAGTGAGATCCATTCCATTGCCCTTATGCGTCATAACTTTCGTAAATATGGTTCGATGTCGACGAAATTTTAGCATATTGCAGGGGTCCACCTGGGAATGAGCCCTATCTATTGAAAATGGGTGAAGTGGAGTCAAAGGTCCCGGCATAGGAGTGGGATCCATTCCATTGCCCTTATGCGTCATAACTTGCGTAAATATGGTTCGATGTCGATGAAATTTTAGTATATTGTAGGGAACCACCTGGGAATGAACCATATTGAAAATGGGTGAAGTGGGGTCAAAGGTCAGGACATAGGAGCGGGATGCATTCCATTGCCTTTATGCGTCATAACGTGCGTAAAAATAGTTCGATTTCGATGAAATTTTATTATGTGGTAGGGTACCACCTGGGGACGATCTTATGATGTCACAATCTTGCGCTTGATATTTTGGCGCGTGGTCACGCCGTCTGTCTCATTACATCACGCGTTGTGTGTGAATCCTATTAAAGTTTTATGACGTCACACTCTTGTGAGCAGATGGTCGCAATTCCCATCTGCCTCAATACGTCACTCTTTGTGTGCGTGTGTTCGTCCGCACGATAACTCACGTAAAAATCGTTCGATTTTGATGAAATTTTAGTATGTGGAAGGGGATTACCTGGGAAGGAACCCTATCGAACGTGAACGAAAGGGGATCAAAGGTTAGCACATAGGAGCGGGATCCATTCCACTGCTCTTATGCGTCATAACTAACGTAAAAACGGTCGTAAAACGGTTCGATTTCGATTAAATTTCAGTATATAGTAGGGGACCACCTGGGGACAAACCCTGTTAAAAATGGGCGAAATGGGGTCAAAGGTCAGGACATCGGAGCGGAATCTCTTCCATCGCCCTTATGCGTTGTAACTTACGTAAAAATTCTTCGATCTGGATGAAATGTTAGTATGTTGTAGGGGCCTGCCTATTAAATGGGAGAAATGGGGTCAACGAATCCTATTGAAAATGAGCGAAATGGGGTCAAAGGTTAGGACACAGGAGCGGAATCTATTATTCCATAGCCCTTATGCATCATAACTTACGTAAAAATGCTTCCATTCCGATCAAACTTTATCATGTTATTTCGGAGGTATACTGAACCGGTTCTGTAGAATATCATCGAAATGGGATCAAAGTTCAGGGCACAAGACAGAGATTTATTCCACAGCCATTATCCTCATAACTTGAGTGATAACTTGAGTAATGATTTCTGGTATGTTGGAAAGCGTATCATAATCAATGCATTGCATGATTTTACTCACTTGTGTTTTCTAGACGGCTGCCTTACTTATACACGTGTATTAGACGTTGTACGATGGCAGGTGATAGGACTACTAGAAGCAGGACAGTCTCAGATCCAGGTCCCAAGGAACTTTAATATCCATCATTGAGTGTTTTCACGGTAATGGCAACAACTCAACAACACCGGTGGGGTGTCATTTTACGTATGTCGGCAGGTATACTGGGATATGGAATGCGGTTATACAGACATGGTTATCAGTGCTGAGTTCAGGCTCAATTTTAAGATCCAGAGCCCTGTCTGAGCTCGAAACATGTCAGCCCCAGTCCACAAGAGCCCGAATTTTATATTGCAAGATAGAGTGCGGGTCCGAACTAGCCTGAAAACTATGATTAACCTGTTTAGATATTAAAAACATCTCCTCTTCCTGACTTCTACTCTTTCCTCGCCGTGCAATTAACCGATATCTTTCTCAACTATTTCGATAGTTTCTCTGACTATTCATTTCCTCCTGAAACGCTACGGAGGGCCGGAATCAGGAAAAATCGGGTGGCGCAGCAATCTGCGTCGTACATTGTTCAACACAATTAGCAGGGAACTACCGCGTGGAGGTAGGGGGGAATTTCGTCAGCGTGCTATCTACTGTCTATAGTTCTTGAAGAAATTTTTCCTTCGTAGAAAACTGGAAATTCATGGTCTATGGTGTTTGTCATCCAAGGCCGGAATGAAGATCCCTGCCGAGTTTCTTTCTTTTTTTTTTTTTTTTTTTTGATTGGAGGTTGAACGACCACCGTGAGCAACTCAATGGGCTATAAGCAGTCGCCCGTCCCTAATTTAGGGTCACTGGTTCCAGGGAAGGGAGAGAGCCAGTGCCGTAAGACAAACACAACATCCATGCCTGACCGGGATTCGAACCCGGACCCCTTACGGACGAATGATCAGAGGCCAACGCCTTAGTAGACCACTGCGCCACCGGGGTGGCCCTGCCGAGTTGCCGCTTCCAATCCAGACCCAGTTGCTGAAGAATTATCTTTAACAAGTAGAAAGTGTAAAACAGTCTCGTGTACTAAATTATACAAAATCGCATAAAAAAAAAAACGGAAGAAAATTTTCTCCCTCTATCAGAGCCCGAGCCCGAACTCAAGTAAGTATTATGCTGCGCAAGTCCGCCCGAGACTGGTTCGGGCCTGGCCTGGACTTCACGCTTTCGGGCTCGGGCTCAGCCCGTCACAGCACTGATGGTTATCTAGAACGCTTTCTAAACGTCACACTTTATTTTGCGCATTTTGGTTGTTCCCACATGCACATTCCCTAAAATTGGGAGCTTTCAATTTCATACTAAGATGACATTTCGTTGTCGATAACTATAGCACAATCTCACTGTTAAAGATAGCTAGAACAAATGTTTAGTCCGCCATGTAATGTGTTCAAGCGTATGGATTTAAAAATATCTTCATATTTGAACTCTGAATGGCAAACCAAATTGTAGCTACTACATCAAGAAGCCTTGTAAGAAAAATTTCACAAAAATGAAATCTGAAATCAAATGCTCGAGTATTTTAAAACGTAACCCTTTTTCGTATGCGAGATTAGTGTTACGCTATGTCTAAAACTATGACTGAGGAAATGTTGAACTAAATTAGAATAGAATGCAATAGATGCACGAAATAGCTCTAAATCAATGATTTACGGCCAGACGAAACATATACAGAAGCCAAACTTACGATAACCTTTTATTGGCCCAGGCAACGAATGATGACACCCACAATATAGCACTGCTTCACATACAATACCTTAACTATCTATCGTATAAACTCGCTTAACCGTGACCGAACATCTCCACACACACACTAAGCAACTGCTGTATCGTCCTTTTTATCGATCGTTCTTATCACATTCATACGCCACTTTCTCTGACCTCAAAAGTGTTGCCAACCTCGTTCATGTGAGAGAGAAGATATCACGTTAAGTTTGGAAAGTGTAAAAGAGAACAAACTCAAATTTACATAGGAAAGGGAACTAAAATTGAAAGTTATAGCAGAATATACGTCACAATTTTTCTTTTCTGTTGGAACTTAAATTTTTGTCCCATGTAATGCCCAGTCCATTCTAGTAATGCAAGGTACGTTTAAAAAGAAAAACACCTGCAAGCTCTAAATTAAGTTAGGAGATGTGTGACTAACAAAAGTCACCTTCCGCATCCAGCTCGAACTCCCGCGAAATGTATGTGACACATACACTGAAGAGCAATTGAATTAGAGACAGCTGGCGTTATGCAAATGTGGCGCGCTCGAAGGCCCTGTAAACGGAAACGGCATGACGTATGCAGCAATCCGACAATATAAGGAGTGATGCGACGGGAATCAGTAAGAGTCGGACGCAGTATGGGCAAGACGAAGGATGTAAACGCATTTGATCGTGGGCAAATTGTCGGGCCCCGACGAATTGGTCACTCTATCTCGGAAGTAGTGCAGGCACTGGGATTTTCACGAGCCACTGTCTCACGGGTTCACCGTGAGTACATCGAATCCGGTAAAACCATCCCTGCAAGGGCCAACTGCCGTGGACAACAGCGTGTGGATGAGAAGGGGTCATAGTCGGCTAGCTCGCATTGTAACAACGGATAGACGGGCCACAGTGCAAGAAATCACTCGGCAATTTAACTCTGGTGCACAAAAACGTGTAAGCAGCCACACCATCCAGAACCATCTCCTCGCTATGGGGTACAGAAGCCATCGTCCCACGAGGGTACCGCTGCTGACCGCACATCACAGGGTCCAAAGATTAGCATGGGCACGGGAACATCGCCACTGGACCCTAGACATGTGGAAAAATGTTGCCTGGACCGATGAGTCGAGATTCACGTTGGTACATGCGGATCGCAGGATACTAGTATGGCGCAAACCACATGAAGCGATGGTCCTTCTTGCCAGCAGGGTACTCTTCAAGCTGGTGGGGGTGGCATTCTCGTCTGGGGACTGTTTGCGTGGACTGAAATGGGACCCCTGGTAGGTGTGACATCGTCCCTCACAGGTCAATGTTACCGGGATATCCTGGACGACCATTTGCTTCCGTTTGTGCGTCTTCAACATCCCACTAGGGACTTCATCCTGCAGCAAGACAATGCACCGTGCCATCGCTCCCGAATCGTATCCGAATGGTTGGATGAACACTCCACCGACGTGACCTCGCTTCCTTGGCCAGCTAGGTCACCTGACCTCAATCCCTTCGAGCACATCTGGGATGCCCTCGAGAGAGATGTTCGAGGCTCTGACCCCCCTCCATAAAATCTTCATGAACTGTGGGAGCTTGTTCAGGGATCGTGGATCCGTATGGGTTCCCAACGCTTCTGGTGTGTTGTCGAGTCCATGCCGAAACGAATCGCCGCCGTCATCAGGGAGAAAGGTGGTGCTACACATTACTAGACAGGTATCTCTAATTCAATTGCTTTTCAGTGTATATCGTTGTAGTTCAGTATTTCTGGTTGTTTCTCCGCGTTAGGCATCATAATGTTGAATTATGGTTTGGCATCTTCTCCTAGCCTTGTGTGTTTTTATCGGTGTCCGAATACGCCAAAAACAGTGAAAATCACTTCGCTAACCTCTAGGGTTTTCAACCGACGTTTTTTTAATTTTTGCTGCAATGGATCTTTCCCGTCAGCAGTAAAGTAAATCCTAAGTAAAAAAATTCGGTGTAACGAAAATGGGTAATGGAAGTTATCAAAACCATTGTTGAAATCTGATTGTGCCGCATGCTGTGCCATGAAGTGACGCAATAAATAGTTAATTTCATTGTTACTCAAAAATATATTTTACTAAACTATCGCTGAACGTTTTTTCATCACGTTTCACATAAACGTAGCAATATCTCCTAGCAATCTGCATAAATTACTAGAATTTGATGATAAATGTGATACAAGCCAATACAAAAATGCATTTTTGATGCTATGAAAGTCGTTGCGAATTTGACTTTCTGTCGACTCCGCCAAAGATAGAAGGGTACCTACTATTGACGAGAGCTTTAAAATGATGTATAACACGATGGAATGTAACCTGTAGATATCCTGGACCAAAAGTTACCAATCCTCCTCACTAACACTCTTGCGAATTAGCTTTTCTTTCTATCTCGAGGTCAGATTTTAGCTTGCGCATGCGCAGATGAACTTTCGTAGCTACATCACATTTCATCGATGTCAGGATCGTTTCTTACGTTCGTATAAATTTGAATAATGTACGGTATAAGAATAACGATAAAAATAATATTGTGTTTGAAAAGCTAAACAGGCGAAATACTTATTATTGGCGCAGTTACAGTTCAATGAATGTCTAGTTTTATGACATATATTTTTCATTGGTTTTACGACAATAACATTCATTAATCCACCTACCTAAGTACCGCTCAGTGTCAGGAATTGGTGAGCCTGATTGTATGTTGTTATGATCTAATTCCACTTAGTATGTAGCGGACTGTAGCTCGATGTGGTCGTGTGAGTGTGACGCGAATAAATGCAATGTGTTGTAAGTAAGTAAATTAATACTCTTGAATCACTCGTTTTATTTTACACCCACAAAGATCTTGGCATGCGAAAGATGCATAGCATAAATTACCTACGGAGAGTAACAGGTACACTATGGCTTATTTTTATTTTTATTTTTTTTATTTTTTTGGTTTTTGATAAAATTATTACAAACTAAATGTCTGTGCATTCAGCTTCTAATAATTTCCCTTTCAATCAATTTAATTTTTCACAAGCAGATGCAGTTAAGCACTTGTGCTCTTTTTATAACATATTCTCTTGAAATCGCGATATAGCGATTTCACCAAAAATACCTAATTTATGAGTCATTTTCTCTCCCAAACTTCGTAGTAATCCCACAATGTGAGTTGCGGGTCGCTTTTAAAAGTGTCTTCGCGGAATCATTTTTACTTATCGAAAAATCTGAATCTGAGATCCAGTATCAGATCAATAGAGAAAAAAAGCATCAACTAAGTTTTCTTGAGTAAAGTTATAATCCCTTAAGAAATAAAAATGAGATCTTACATCATAAGAGGAGAGGTGAAATGAAGCGCGGATAGCGTCAAGTGCAGTCCAATGGCAAATTAAAAGAAGCATCAGCAGCCGCGAGCACTTGAGGGAATTACAAGTTAATAGCATTCGTACCCCGTCTTAATAAGCTTTTTTGTGCCAGGTTTCCCCCATCCGGGAGAGTGTATTAGGTAATGAACCCAAAAAATGTATTATTACGTCTGCGCATAATGGGCTCATTAACTGATGGATTCATTATACTGCGCTGATATTTCGTAAATTCAAACGAAAAAGAAATACGCAAACAAGAACTCGAAGTTTGAAAGATTGGAAAAGTCTTTTGCAACCAAAATGTTCATTCATTCTCTAAAATAAAAAAGTCCGTGCGACTACTTTTCGCTGAGTGATCCTAAATTCCAGCAATCTAATAAAATTTAAACTACTTTCGATACCATGAATTCCAGTTCCGACGACTGGATAATTTAAAAATTTGGGATTCCAGTCGCTCGTAAATCCCTTGATGTGTTGAGCAATTTTCATTTCCTGGCATTTTCTTTGTTTTTAAACTTATTCAGTAGGAATCCGGGTGATGTGTACTTCGAAATACTTACTAACTAGCTGTTAAAGAAGACCCTGATTTTTCTATTTGCGTGCCTTTATCTCTTGCCGTCGATCTATTCCACAGATTTCTGACTGTGTGAACTTCATTCAAGTTTTTACCTAGAAAGGAGTTTACACACACACACACACACATACACATATATTCAAAAAGTCTCGATTCGGTGTGGCATTTTTTTAACGAGGACTGGCATCTATTTTTCTGAAGGTTTGGCTGAACAAACCTTCAGAATAGGTTTTGGCTGAATAAACCTTTGTTTGGCAGAACAAATCTTCAGAGCAGGTTTTCGCTTAACATACATTCCTGTGTTGGCGTACTTTACTTGCTGAAAGTTCGCTGGAGGAGGATCTCTGTTATGAATAGCTCTGTCTCATCACGAGGTGTTCAACTCGGTTACGTAATGGGGACTATGTGGGCAATTTTAGTACTTTAAAGTCACTGTTGTGCTCCTGGAACTACTGGGTGACGATCAGAGCCTTGTTGCATGGCGCATTTTCCTGCTGGAAGTTGGCCTCTCCTAATGGAGTGTTCAAGTTCTATCAGGAAAATGCACATGACGGGTGTGTCTGGTCTGCAGTGATGTATCATCTAAACACTGTTCCAGTGGTAATAAATAACTTATTGTCTTCCTTGGATACAGACCCAGACCATCACGCTGCCGCTACCATTTTGTACAGTTGACGTTAGGCAGATGGGATACATTAATTAGTGCTATTGTCGTCCCAGTATGGACCGTCCATTGGCGTGTATTAACTGAGAAAGTGATTCATCGGACCAGGGGACTTTTTTCCAGTCCTCAAGGGGTCAGTTTTGTACCCTTGAAATTCGTCCCACTTCGGACGAATTTTTCGGGGGTTAGCATAGTCAAGTAGTAGACGCATGAGACGTCTGATTTTATATCCCACTCACTTCAATGCGTGACTGGCTGTGTATCTTGAAAATTTTCTCTCGATACCGCTACTGTATTGCACGGTTACTTGACGCAATGGAGCTCGTCTGATAACTCGTACAATCCTCGCTAGCCGTCGTACAATCCTCGGTAACTTGACGCAATGGAACTCGGCTGATAACTCGTACAATCCTCGCTAGCCGTCGTTTTCCTCGATCAGCAGTTAGCGGTCTTCCTATGAGTGGAAACCAGTGGCATGGAAAACGCTAGCCGTCGTTTTCCATGCCACTGGTTTCCACTCATAGGAAGACCGCTAACTGCTTGTTTTGTAGTTTGTTCACCCCTCAAAGTCACTTAAATTACGAATCTTTCCCATGTTACCGCTATCTACATTTCGTCCTTTTCGTCCATCTCAGTCCTTTGCAATGAGTTGTTAATAAAGCCATCTCACCGTCATAGTTGCTAATGTTAGTAAGGATGGCACCTGTCTGATTGCTTTCGGTATTCCAAATAATTTGCTACTTCAGCGTATGTGAATATGCCGGGTGATTATAAAATAAGTACATCTATTCTCGGGTGTCTAGGAAAGCGAGAAACGGTTATAACGCGACGAAATTTGGAAAGTAGTTTATGGAGAGCATGGACAACGACTCAGCGCGAAAAAAAAATTAGCTTGAAATTGCACCTCTAGGAGAATAATGGAGCTGCACACACATACTCACACACACAGAGATACATGCGAGAATTTGCTGTTTATTGAGAGAGATGACATACTAAAAACGAAGAACGGAATGTGACACTGCTGCTCGCAGTATTTCGCGGTCGATGTTTCCCGCTTCACGTCTGTTACTTGTTTTCAGATATGAGAGTGAGAGAGAGAGAGAGAGAGAGAGCCAAATGCCGTCCCGATAAATTATGTATTTCACGTATCCCTAAAGCCAGAAATCACAAAGAGTAAAGTCTGGTGAGCCGGCTGGCCAGGACTGCGAAAACCTTCAAGAAATTAGGCGTTCATTGCCAAATGTTAGATTGAGCAATTACTTCACCTGACGACGGACGTGTGGAGGTGTACTGTCCTGCATTAACACTCTAGGGGCCAAACATTGCCGCTCCTACAAAGCTGGATAACATGTCGCAGAAGAGCATAGTACCTTTCACTGGTTATAGTGGCTCGTTTACTGGGTCCTGGTATGTGGGGTCTCGAAAAAAAATGATCCAATGAAGAAATCTGCTGTGAAGTCACACCATACCGTCGTTGCATATTGATTCTGTAGGGGTCTTTCTTGAATAGCAGTTGGTCGTGCAGTTACCCCTGTGCGATAGTTCTGCGGGTTACAGATCTATAATCTTGAAATGTGTTTCATCTGACCACATGATAGGCCAAGGCTGTCAACCTCCATCCGGGCCAGGAATGGGAGAGCGGAGTCCAAGCGTTGTTCCTTGACATCCGGTAGCAGTGCTTGAATCTCACGTATCTTGTACAGATGCCATCACCACGATATGCCGCAGCACTTTGCGAACTGTTGACTACGGAGAGGGTAAGTATCGGGCCACGGGCAACTGCAACTTCATCCAAGACATTTTCGGTAACTGGAAGACGTCCTCTTCCTGACGCTACACCCAATTGTCCAGTGTTATCGGACTTACGTATTATCTTCCTCAACGCCACCGGTGTAAAGGGTCCTCTGCGTAATTCTTTGATTCGGTGATACTTTCGTAGGTCGCTATTCGCATTACTCTGATTTTGGAAATACATTTTAGCAGTAGCGCGTTCCTTCTTTGCTATAATGGTTATCGGCAGCCAGATTATTGCCGCTTTTATACTGAGAGACACAGCATGCCAAAATTGCATACAAAATTTTCCATAAGAACGACCTGCATTTTTTGACGTGGATACGTCTTTAAAATCGGTACCATGGGGGGTATCCTCTAGGAAAACTTGACCAACATAATTTCTTACGATTGATCAAATGCTTATAATTTCTATTTTTTTTTATAACAAATAGTTAAAATCTAATAACTGACATAAAAAGAATAATAACCAATGAATCTAAAAATATCAACTTTAAGGTCATGCGCATGCGCGGGGAGTGGGGAGGGCGTCCGCCATTTTGGTGTCGAATATGCTGAGTCAAGCGCCTTGAAATGAGTATAACTCGAGATCAAGTAGAGGTAGGATCGTGATATTGGTCTCAAACGATTCGTCTGGATCTATCTGAGAACCAATAATTCATAAACATTTAATAAGTACTTTATAAGTTATAAGTGATAAACGAAAAAATATTTGTGAGAAAATCAAAATGTCTAAATACTTGAAGCAAAGGTCTGACTCAAAATACTACAAACGCATATCAGAAGAAAGAAGAACTCAAAAGGAATAGAATAAGACCAAAACGACTTATGCAGAACAACGTAGTGCTTATAGACAAAAGAAGAAAGCGGAAGCTGCGCAACGCCTGCCGAAACATCAATAGTCTAACAGATTGCCAACCCGCAATCTGTTAGACTAAATTCTCAATCTGTTGTTGTCTCAGTCAACAACAGATTGAGAATTGAAGATGACTATGTGGGTGACATGTGTCTAGTTGATGTGACAGTGTCTGCTCAAACTCGCTTCATACTTGGTTCGGTTTACATTCATCCCAACGTTTCACAAACATCACCAGAGGTCTTCATTTTCCGAATACTATGCGATTACTCTGAAAACATCAAAAAATCATTCCAATTATGGTACCGGATATCCAAGTGCCTATTATTCTCACTGGTGACTTTAACATTGAGCTGCAACAAAACACCAACTTATTCAAGTTCATGATAGACAATCTCGGCTTGACTTATATAAATTCTCCACCAACTACCTTAGGCAATACTTATATCGACTTAACCTTTGTACGAAACATAGATGTGAATTGCATGTCATACTGTATGTTTGTTACTTCTCATATCATCGCCCTTTAATAAATAAAATTATAGTATAACTGCATTCCTCTTTCATTTATCAACCGACTTCTACCTCAAACCTCTTACTGTCAAACACGCATCCACTTAAATAAAACCTACTACAGGTCTGTCCCGGACACAGCCTACCCCAATTCTTTTTTTTTTTTTTTTTTTTTTTGTATTTCGGCAGTGATGATTTTGATGTGCATCACAGGTTACCTCCTTTGATGACCAGCATATGGAGCAAATTTTGTCCTGAAATGTTTGTCCTGTCAATAACCACTAAATTAATGCACGAGTCTGTGTTTTTTCTTGCGTCTTCAGTACCCTTTATTCTCCTAGAGGCGATAATTTGAACTAAAATGTTTTCAGCTTAATCGTTTTCCCATGCCTTTCATAAGCTACCTGTCAAGTTATGTCGGTCGCGAAGTCTCCATTTCTCGCTTTTCTAGACACCCTGCATGCGCATGACCTTGTAGTTGATACTTATTTTATAGCCACCCGGTGTATGCGAAAACATATACACAGTTGAGTTACATTATTGTGACCATCTCCTACTTTTGACGTCAACAACGCGTAACCAATGAAACAAGGTACGTGTCGTGAGCTGGCTTGGAGGGTATATAAGGTGTGCTGTAGGCATTCTGAAAACATCACTTGTTGCTGTTATAAATAAAAGGAGTGATTTATTAGATTTGGAAAAAGGGATGATTACGGGTTTTCGGGACAACGGTGGCATTATTTCTGAAACAGCGCAGTTTGTGAACTGTTCGCGTGCTGCTGTGGTTAAACTGTATCGTGATTGGAGAAATGGCGCCGTTGAGAAAAAGCGACGTGGAAAAAGTGGAGCACCACGTGCTATTGATGTGAGAAGTGAACTTCGGCTTCTATGATGCGTAAGGGCCGATCGACACGCTACGGTGAAACAACTCACTAGCCGAATGAACCAGGGGGCTACCAAAAATTGGTCTAAAACGACAGTCCAGCGAATCCTGCTGCGTATGAAGCTCCGATGCAGACGGATGGTAGTACGGCACTATCGGAATTGGACCTCCTCTGATTGGCAAAGGATTGCCTACTCCGATGTGTCACGTTTTCTGCTTCATCAAACAAATGGACGATGGGGTATAAGGCGAGAAACATCGGAGAACAAACACTCTTCAACCACGGCTGGAAGAACACAAGCTGGTGGAGGCAGCGTTATGGTCTGGGGAATGTTTCGTGGCATTCCCTGGGTCCACTCATGCCTGTGTAAGGCACTATGGACCGAATTCGTTATGAATCCATCCTTGCAAAACACGTACACCCATACATGCTGATTTTCTTCCCTGGGGCGGATGGAATCTTCTAGAACGGCAATGTGACGTGTCACACAGCTTGAAATGTCCGAGAGTGGTTGGAAGAGCACGATGAAGACTTCAAAGGCTGAGCATCCCTGGCCCCCTGATTCCTTAGACTTAAACCCAACTGAGCATATGTGGGACCACCTTTATCGTGTTGTTCGCTCTATGGATCCTCCACCACGCATCCTCCAGCAGCTGTCAGATGCATTGCAGTCAGCATGGCTCCACATACCTGTGAAAACTCCCAGCCCGTCTGTCTTCTTTTCGCGCTGCACCCGTCGGTTACTCTGGATATTAGCTGGTGGTCACAATAATGTGACTCGATCGTGTATATTTCATTTCCACATGTGCAGCCAGATCAAAAAGAATGTTGATTGCAGAACATTTTCGCAACTTGTGAAAATGTTTCTTTATCAAGTCCAGCTCTTTGAGAAAACCGAAAATCCCTCTGAGGATCAACTAGACGTTCTTTGTGTCCCTAACACTTGTCACTTGCAGGTTTCGTTTGAAGATCCACTTGCAACTAATAATTTTTTTTTTTTTTTGGTAGAAAGAAGACAAGCAAAAGTTCTGAGTGAGAACATGCTTTCATCTGCTACCCCTATCTATTTTTTTTCTCAAGTTCCTTTTAACTTTCGACTTTCTGGAATTTAAGCTCTTGTATTATATGTGTTATGTTGAAATATACGTATTATACGTACGTGTTATATTTTGAAATATACCTATCATATTATATGTATTATGTTGAAACTTTTCTAGTGGACCCTCTGTTTAGTCATGTTGATCTATCGGATTTTGTTCATTCAGTTTCTGCATCAGTTTCAGTGACATATTACAGCTTTAGAAATATATTATACTGACAAAAGTCACCGGACACCTAGAAGAGAAACACAACATAGCATTTATTGACATACATTAGTACAGTGTCGGTACACCTTTGGCCTTAATGCATGCACTGACACTTCGAGACATGCATTCGACAAGGTTTTGGAACACAGCGATAGGTATGCGCTTCCCCTCAGTACATAATGCTGACGCTAACTGTTGCTTAGCAGTAGGCCTTGGTTCCAAACTTCTTATGCGGCGCTCTAATTCATTCCATAGGTGCTCTACGGGATTAAGATCAGGGCTCTGTGCTGGCCAGTCCACACACGTTACCGAATTATCGTCAAACGATGCCGAAACAGTCCTTGCTTTATGACTCGGTGATTTTCCTGCTGGTACCAACAAGAGTCAGTTCCATAGTATAGCTACAGAGTTGTTAGGGCATAATTGTCCAGAATATCGAGGTAGACGTGCTGGTTAACACGTTTGTCCACGATAACCAATGGGCCGGGACCATACCACGAAAAACACCCCCACGTGAGTACACTGCCAGATCCAAACTTGACCTTAGGAACAGTACACTGTGGTAAATAGCGTTCTCTCGGCTGCCACCATACCCACACACCGCCATTAAACTGATGGACCATTTATCTAGATTCATCAGTCCATAGGACCTGTTTCCATTGATCTACGGTCCACGATAAATGTTCTTTACACCATACTAAACGACGGGTAGCATTCCGAGTCGAAATGAAAAACTTATGAGCAGCCGCACAACCACGGTAACCCATGGAATGAAGTTCTATGCGAATGGTACGTATACATACCGAGGTTCCAGCATTTTTACTCACCTGTACACTTAGGTCTTGTGCAGTACTCCGTCGATTAGCTGTAACGACTATCCTGAGGCTTCGACGTTCTCTATCACTGATTTTCTTTGATCTGCCGGTACGTTTTGCTGCTTCAGGCACGCCATATGTCTTCCACTTATTCAGTACATCCAAAACAGTTGACTTGGGTATGTTTAAACGCATTTCGGTTTCTCTTATGGACAAGCCACTAATATAACACCCAACAATCTTTCCTTTCTCAAAGTCATTTCGCTCCGCCGCGACATTTTCACTCAACCTCACAGTGCGGTATGATCGCTGTCAGCTGCAGGCTTGTTTTCATACCGTTTGCAGCTGTACTGCACATCTTAAGAACGCAGCGGATCCATCCATTTGCTTTTGAAGGGTGTCTGGTGACTTTTGTTAATATAGTGTATATCTGTTTCTCTCCAGGATGACGTACTGTCAGGACACTTTTCAGAATTTGTAGCAGCTGCTCACCTCGCAAGCAATTTTTGCACTTCCGTTTTGATCAGGCTTATAACTGCAGCTTGTGAAATCTTTTTCATTTTCAGAAATCACTCTCTGTAATCTTTTGATATCTTATTATGCTCCACCAACTTGTGCTTTAAGCTTACACCGCAATACACAAAAGTGCACTCAGATGCTTTTGTTAAAGGTTTCTAAATTCATTCAACCAAATAAGACTTGTATGGTTAGATTGATTGCATTTGTACATTCCCTTCCATCGGTGATATGATTTTAGTCATCATTCAGTCTTAGTGTGAGTATATTCTTGAAATTTGTTTAACGTTTAAATTCGTTTTCTTTCTTTGGCACAGCGATAACGTTTTCTGATAATCTGATTATGAATGTGTGCTAATATCTTTGACCTAAAGTGGTTAATGAACTTTGATCAAAAGTATTAAATGACTTTGACTGATAGTTTACAATTTAAGAAGAGTTTTCGTTCTAAACGAGCAGCCTCTTAAAAGTAGGCTGCAAAAATCAGGTACTTTTAATGAAATCGAAATTACATAAAATTGTTTTACAAAAAATCTTTATTCCTTCCCACCCCCTTATATTCCATTTCATTTTCGTGTACGTCACAGTAGTTTGAACCTCATTCTCAACTATGCAGTATTCAAATTCTTACTAGAAAGTACTCTCCTGCATTTTTCAGATCTTTCGACTTTTGTTTTTCCCTTTGACTTTTCCTCCCAGTTGGTCGTATACTCCTTATTTCTGAATTAAAAAAAGCTAGAGAAATGTGGGCGTCTGAACAGCAGCCCATAGTTCCTTGGTATTTGTAGATGCAGGATCTTGGGTGCGAATGGACCTTTCCCCCACGTCCCATAAGTGCTCTATTGGGTTCATGTCGGGCGAACGTGGTGGCCACACCATCCGTCGGAACTGTCCACAATGCTCCTCGAACCAATTTTGGACAACTTGGGCCCGATGACATAGTTCATTGTCCGCCTGGAAAATCCCATCGTTGTCGGGGTGTATGAAGTCTATGAAGGGCTGCAAATGGTCACCCAGCAGAACAACAAAGCGATTACGGGTTAATGACGTGTTTGCGAGCACCAGAGAGCCAAAACCGTGCCACGCAAAGACATTCCAGACATGCATGAAACCACCACCAGCTTGCACAGAGCCTTGTTGACAGCTTGGGTCCATGGCCTCATGGGGTCTACGCCACACCCGAACCCTACCATCAGCTCGAAACAACAGGCAGCGTGACTCATCGGACCACACCACATGTTGCCAGGGACCAATTACCGTGTTCACGAGCCCATGTGAGGCGCTGTGTCCGATGTCGTGTTGTTAACAAAGGCACTCTGGTGGGTCTTGTGCTCCTTTACCCCATGGACGCTAAATTATGATGCACTGACCTGATGATATGTCTCTGGTAACCCCTGCATTGAATGTGGATGTTATTTGAGCCAGTGTTCCTTGTCTGTTAGCATGAACAATCCTGGTCCGACGCCGCTGGTCACGGTCATTCAGCACCCATGGTCGGCCACTGCGCTGTCCACGGTGGGTGGTTGTTCCTTCCATGATGTATCTCGGTACACACGTGACACCGTGGATCAAGGAATGTTGAATGTTCGCCTAACTTCAGAAATTGAATGTCTCATCCGTCTGGCTCCCACTACCATGCCTCGTTCAAGCTCTGATAATTCACGTCGGCTTGCCATAATCCTACTGGCGGTTATTCAACCTCATGAGGTTACACCTCGCAACTGATAAAAATCGTGGCGTGCGTCGATGTCTTTCTACGACGACAGCGCCAGTTAAAAATTTGCATACTGCTATTCCATGACTTTTGGCACTTCAGTGTATATATATGCAGTAAAACCCGTTTAAGACGTAACCTGCATAAAACGGAAACCTGTACAAAACGGAACTTTTTTTGTCCCGAAATGAAAGAAAATTACGTACAATTTAACCTGTCTAAAACTTTCGCATTTGTTGCCTAAACGCTCTTGCCATTTCCTTTTCCTGATATTTCCGTGCCGTCAAGTATCAAAATTGAATACAAAAACATTAAACTATAAAGTGTAATACCGCCCAGGTGGCGCAGTGGTCTAAGCGATGTCTTCTTATTATTCGGTCGAGTTGGGTCGGGGTTCGAATTCCGGTAAGGCATGGATGTTGTGTTTGTCTTCTGGCACTGGCTCTCTCCCTTCCCTGGAATCAGTGGCCCTAAATTAGGGACGGGCGATTGCTTATAGCCCATTAAGTTGCCGACGGTGGTCAATAACAGCCAACCAAAAAAAGTAAAAAAAAAAGTGTAATGATGAATTTAGAGAGAATAAATATCCCTGAAGTTGAAGATAACATAATTAAACAGAAAGAGATTACTTTTGCTTTGTTTACGCAAGCACACACAGCAGCACATCCACTGTTTGGCTTTTCATTAAGCACAAGCCACGACTCAGGCTTAGTTCATGTGACAAACGTTGCTCTCTTCGCTGGATACGAAGTTCAAAGTCATTACAGCTGACTCTTTCGTACGATTTCAACGAGACACTTCAATTTCTGTTAACATTTTTATTCATTGAGTTGCTGCCCCCTGTGCTGCAAGCACGAGCAAGAGATGTAGCCAAAACACTTGGAAAATAATTTCCGTTATTCAAAAGGATGAATAGAGGATTTTTGTTCAAGGAAATTCGTGGTGAAGCGGTAGACATCAAAAAGAAAAAATTCGAACTGAATACAAAAATTATCAACACTCGTTATTTAAGACTATGAACCTAGAAAGATTGTTAATGGTGATAAAACGGGTTTGTTTTTTCTTTGCGTTTGGAAAGTGAAACCTGTACTAGAGGAAAAAGTTTTAAGGAACCCTTTACAGTTTTTATTTGTGCGTTTGTATCTGGGAAGATGAAAAAATCATTAGTGATTGCCAAAGCCGCCAAACCACGATGCTTCAATAACTTGGATTTAAAGAAGCTTCCGATTGAGTGGAAATCGAACAATAAAGCCTGGATGACAGCCCAAATTGTAACTGAGTGGCTAACAAATAATATTTCAAAGTTGAAAAAGCAGAACGAAGTGTTCTTTTGTTTTTGGTGAATACAACATGCCATACTCATCTCGATCTATCAAATGGAAGACTTCCGTGGTTTCCGCTAAACACAAAAAACATTTGTCAGCCAATGGAATAAAGGTTTTTCAACTCGTCAAAATTCATTATCGGAAACTGGTTATGCAGTCACTTCTTGCGAATATGATAACCGCATCCTCTTCAATTTGACTAACAAAATCCGTAACTTTTTCTGATGTTACAGGATGGCTTGCAAAAGCATCACGAGAGGTGTTGCCCGAAACGATTAAGTCATGTTTCAAGAAAGCAAAATTTGCTTTGAAGGACTTACCAGACCTGTGTGGTAAAAGCACCGAGGATGTGCAGGCAGCACTAAACAGAATCAGTTTTGTAACCGCGAGTGCAAAGCATTATGCAAACATCAACATCAGCACGCCACACCTCCGGCGTAGTGGTTTAAGTGCTGGCTCATGATCGTTGGTCCAAATGAATTCGCGTTCAAATCCCTTTTCTGCATGAATGTTGTTTTTGTCTTACGCACTAGCTTTCTCCCTTCCCTGGACCCAGCTGCTCTAAATTAGGGACGACAACTGCTTACAGCCCATTGAAATGCTCATGGTGGTCGTTAAACCTCAAAAAATCTTGTAATGGTAACGGAGATCTTGATGAAATTATTGAGAGACATCGAACTGAATTAAAAATATGATTAAATGGAGGAGGTGAATGTGCAACAGCCGTTCCATAAAAACTGGGAGGAAAAATCACACAAAATGACGAATAGCAAAATATATGTTATTCTTTCTCAAAGTATCTTCTCTTGGATTATACGCAACAGTCCCATCGTTCAGTCCACTTTTCAAAGCATGTGGCGAAGGCATTTTGTGGAAGCTACTTTAGCGACCCCTCTACAGCATGAATAACGTCAGAATGTGTGTTGAATGTTGCGCCACGGAACTTCTTCATCGTTGGAAACAACCAGAAATATAACGAGGCGAGGTCAGAACTGTAGGCAGGCTGTGGCATGATTTCAATACTGCATTTCGTAAGAAACTGTTGGACACAAGCAGTCACATGTGCGCATGCGTTATCATGGTGTAGGGTCCATTTGCAAACCAGTTTCAGACGCCTTATCAATATGTGTCGTCGCAGACGCTTCAAGACTGAAATGTAATACTCAGCATTGACAGTAATTTGTGGAGGAACGGCATGCTGATTGACTACACCTTTATGATCAAAGAAAATTATCATCGTCACCTTCCTATCTGATTTGGTTTGCCAGACGTTTTTCGGAGGAAGCGAACCTGTGTGTTTCCAGACACTCGTTGCGGGCTTCGTGAGGGGGTCGAAATAGCGGATACATGTTTCATCGGCAGTAATTACTGTGTTTAGAAAGTTTAAATCTATTGCAATCATTTTCTGCCACTCATGACACACCTGAACTCTGGCTAACAATTGTTCTCTCGTCAGGTGAGGAGGTACTCATCTAGAACACACATGATGCAGCAGTAATTTGTTGCGTAGAATGCGGAATGCCGACTCTTTTGAAATGTTAGTTGATGCCGCTATGTCTTCACACGTAATTCGTCGATCTTCTTGCAGGATTGCCTAAACACTGTTAACAATATGCTCCGTAACAACACTTTCAAGTCGACCAGGCTTAGGAGCGAGTTCTGCCGACAAACGCCCTTTTGATAAATCATGGTGCCATCTAAAAATCGTTGACTCACAGAAACGTTTATCTTTGTACGCTTTTTTCATTAAATCAACTGTTTCTGGAGCCGTTTTACCCAAACGATTGTAAAATTTTCTCGCACAATGCATTTCACTTTACTCTGAATCACTCACCTCCATAGCTGTATGGCAAAATGCAGACGTACCTTAAACAACTGCGCAATAACAAAACCAGAATCATTTGACACTAATAACTGTTGCCATAGATACTTCCTTAATTCAGTTAGTCGCCTGCGTGGTTATTTTTACCCTTCGTACTGTTGCCAACTCAAAAAAAACAACTCTGTTTTTGTGGTACGGCCTTTATAGAAACCAAATCCAGGATAAAAAAGCATCTCATAATTCAGAATCACCTTATTCTGAGGTGATTCTGAATAATTTGAATTAACAAGCAGCCCACATGCTCTCAATGAGCGCCATACTTACTGTGCAAAAATCCGTATTGGATTATTTAAAAAATAGAAGTTTGTGACTTGTAGTTCATTAAGGTACGTACGAGCAATATATTCTCTTAAGTAATCACTTGTTATCTGTTATCAACATGAAAAAAAATCCAAATGTTTGCATTTCAATGCTTCCATGGAGAATGCACTTAAATAAAACGGAAACCTGTCTAAAATGCAAAATAGTTCCAGTACCTTGTTTTAGACAGGACGGAATCCAAGGTACTGGAACTATTCTAAGACGGAATCCAAGGTACTGAAAACTATTTTCCATTTTATTCACCTTGTGAAAGAAAGATCAAAGTACCCCGAAGCAAGTGTTCGAACTTACAGAAACTTTGCACGTGCAATGAGGGTGTAAGACAAAGTAGGTAGAATTTCACAGCAAGAGGGCTGTTTATTGCAGAGCAATGGCTCCATAAGCGTAATAAATTAGGACGTAGTATAGCCACCCAGATGCGTAGCAACGAGGGGAAGAGAGGGGCACCGAAAAGGTTGACATCACCTTCCTGCTCAATTTGGCAATGCGCAACAGCTAGTAATTTTATAGTACGGAAACATACACTTTTCGCATGTCGAAAATTTCTTTGCAATTAAATGTTCACCTCTTTTTGTTTTTCCGAGTTTAACAATCAACTCCAAAGGCTTCAGGCAGTAAGTAGTCCGTCCCTAATTTAGGGGCACTGGCTCCAAAGAAGGAAAAAGCCCAATGGCATCAGGCAAATACAACATTCATTCGTCACCTGGGACTCGACTCTGGTCCCATCTCAGACGATTGGTCAGTGGACAGCACCTTAGACCTAATAGGGGCACTGGCTCCAAAGAAGGAAAAAGCCCAATGGCCTCAGGCAAATACAACATTCATTCGTCACCCGGGACTCGGCTCTGGCCCCATCTCAGACGATTGGTCAGTGGACAGCGCCTTAGACCTAATAGGGGCACTGGCTCCAAAGAAGGAAAAAAGCCCAATGGCATCAGGCAAATACAACATTCATTCGTCAACCGGGACTCGACCCTGGCCCCATCTCAGACGATTGGTCAGTGGACAGCGCCTTAGACCTAATAGGGGCACTGGCTCCAAAGAAGGAAAAAGCCCAATGCCATCAGGCAAATACAACATTCATTCGTCAACCGGGACTCGACCCTGGCCCCATCTCAGATGATTGTTCAGCGGACAGGGCTTTAGACCCCTCAACCGTTGGGGTCGCGATAAACTTTCTATTGTTGTTTCCAATTTTTCACTTTGCTGGGTAATGTGCATTTTTGATGCTCCTTGATTCGGCCGGGCACCGATTTATAACATAACCTGCCCTTTAACTGTTTAATTTATGTTAATTCTTTTAAGAGTATTATGATACGAAATTAAATTTGTTCTGAATAACTATTTCAGAATATATTTAATATATAAACACAGCAAACTTTTCTGGAATGGGTGCTTACCAAAACTTAAGTCACTTCCCAAAACCACTTTCACAATTCTAATTTTTCAAGAGATGCCAATTTCATAACTTGCCCCGGGCACCAGTCACCTTTGCTACGCCACTGCAGCCACTTCTGGTGGTGATGTATGTCAAAAGTCTGTGTGGCATTGAGTCAAAAGAGAGTCGGATGTTTTCTTGCGGCAGATTCTCCCAGGCGTGCTCTAATTACAGGGCTAGTTCGTTGGCATTCCGGAATGGCTGCAATGCACGTCGAAGCAGGTTTTATACCTGCTCTATTGGCGAGAAGTCTCGTGACCTGGCCAACCACGGGAGGGTTTTAAAATCAGGAAGACATTTCTGGTAGATGTAACCCGTATGCGGCCTGTCATTATCGGTCTGGTAAATGTGCCCGGGAAGACGGGACAGCAAAGGCAACACGACCTTTTGTAGGATGTAGTCAACGTACCGCTGTGCTGTTAAGGTGCCTCGTAGCACTACTGGAGGGGGCGCGAAACCGGTTGGTACTGGCTCCCAAAATTGTAACACCAAGTGTGATAGCCGTGTGTCCCTCCACAAGGCGGGCCTGATTGGAGGGTTTTCCTGACCTTACCCAAGGAGGTTAGAATCAGATATCTGGAGATGCCCTTGTTAATGAAACAGTACCACTTTGCGTGAAGCCTGTAACCGCGAGCGACAGCCGTCAAAGTGTGGGAAAGCTGATAATTTCCAATGCTATTGCAATGCGTTCGTTGTCTGTTGGCCGAATCGCCTTCTTCTGTCGCAAATGTTTCGAATTTCGCATCATAACTTACTTTCGATGTGTGAGAAAATGCTAAATTCATAATATTCTTAATTATTTTGAAGCCCCTTCCCATTTTTATTTTAAATTGAAATACACGAACATTAGTGCAAATTCTAAACAAAATATAAAGTTAAAATTGAAAACTTTACTCGTCTATGAAGCATAATTCATTCTCGTTTAATATTAACACGATTTCGGCAATCAAAAGCCGCGCATTTCCAAAATACTTACGTTGAAATTACATGGGTATCATGTAAACAACGTCAAATTCCCACACCTGGCGGCTTCAGGTTAAGTATTATTCTAACCTCCTTGAACTTACCCCATACACATTAGTAGACGCAGGTTTTACGCGGGCTGTTAGTTTTTAGGCGGTGGCAACATTTCTAGTCGCGTGGTAAGAAAGCAGCGTCATTATCTGGAAGTAACGTCACAGGTGGGCATGGCCCTCGGTACCGGTCATTTTTTATTTGACTCCCACTATAGTCGATATACACAGACGGAAAAAAAAATCCCAACACCAAGAAGGGGTTGTGTTAGATAAACGACAGTTGGTAGGCGGTGAGAGTACATCTGTAAGATGACGTCTATGCAAATTTCGCGCTCGGCGCATACATGTGGCGCCCGTAGCGCCCCTCGGAACATGCAAAGCAGGTTTGCTGTAAATACGCGCTGTAACGTTCGTGAGCGTTAGTTATCGTTGAGATTAGACGTAGGGTGTTGATGTTAGTCAAGAATGCCTTTAAGAAGACGAAGAAGACTTATCAACAGCTCACGGAGTTTGAACGAGGTCGTGTAATAGGGCTACGAGAAGGTGGATTTTGTTTTCGCAATATTGCAGAACGACTTGGCAGGAATGTAGCCACTGTGCATGATTGTTAGCAGCGGTGGTCAAGGGAAGGTACTGCCTCAAGATGACCGGGTTCCGGCCGGCCACGTGGCACTACTGAGAGGGAAGACCGCCGTGTACGACGTATGGCGCGTCTGCGGCAGCAATTCGAGCTGCAGTTGCCACCACAGTGACACAACGAACTGTTACAAATCGGTTACTTGAAGGACAGCTCCGAGCCAGACGCCCTGTAGCGTGCATTCTACTTACTCCAAACCACTGCCGTTTGCGACGTCAGTGGTGTCAAGCTAGAGCTCATTGGAGGACGGAGTGGAGATCTGTTGTGTTTTCTGATGAAAGCCGGTTCTGCCTGGGTGCCAGTGATGGCCGTGTGTTGGTTAGAAGGAGGCCAGGTGAGCGCCTGCAACCAACCTGTCTGCGGCCGAGACACACTGGACCTACACCTGGAGTTATGGTCTGGGGAGCAATTTCCTATGACAGCAGGAACACTCTCGTGGTTATCCCAAGCACCGTGACGGCACAGTTGTACGTCGGTCTGGTGATTCAACCTGTTGTGCTGCGATTCATGAACAGCATTCCAGGGGGTGTTTTCCAACAGGATAACGCTCGCCCGCATACCGCTGTTGTAACCCAACATGCTCTACAGTGTCGACATGTTGCCGTGGCCTGCTAGATCACCAGATCTTTCACCAATCGAGCACGTATGGGACATCATTGGACGACAACTCCAGCGTCACCCTCAACCAGCATTAACCGTCCCTGTATTGACCGACCAAGTGTAACAGGCATGGAACTCCATCCCAGAAACTGACATCCAGCACCTGTACGACACAATGCATGAACGTTTGCGTGCTTGCATTCAACATTCTGGCGGTTACACCGGTTATTAATGTACCAGCATTTCACATTTAAAATGGCTCTTCTCGCGCTTACAATAAGCTGTGATCTTGAAATCTTAATCGATTAAATATGTTACCTATAAAAATGTATTGCCGCCATGTCATTCCTCTACAACTATTTTTTCGTGGTGTTGGGATTTTTTTTCCGTCAGTGTATAATAAACCTTTGATTTTGGTAAACGTTGATATTTTTACTTTATTTAACACCACAAGCTTGTAGTCATAAATTATATATAATCCCACGTGATGTTATCGTCAACGTTCACGAGCAACTTTTAATTCTAGGAAATCGTTTCTTTCGCCATTTTTAAAATTTCCATTCTGTCCTCTGTATTTTGGAATTTCGCAATCTGTCTTTTAGGAGGGAAACTGAATCGAAGGTAGACTCGGAAAATGTTTTGAACCACGGATTTATTTTTGAAAGCCCAGCGAGAAGGAGTGGAACTGCGTGGATTCGAACTCAAAACCTTTCGCGTGGGAGTCGAGTGCGTTACCGATCCGACTACTTAGACAAGGGGTGGGGTGCATTAATACACCCTACCAAGTCGCTAAGGGAGTGCGTGTCTGGTTCCAGGAACACGACAGCGATGTCTCCGTTCTCCTTTGGCCGGAGAAATCACCCGACCGCAATCCCACAAAGCACTTGTGGGACTATTTGGAGCGACAGGTTTGACGTGCTGACCCACAACCACATCATCTCTGGGACATCCGTGCTCTGCTGCAGTCCGAGTTCTACTGAAATTCGTGTTGGACCAAAAAAGGTTATCGTAAGTCTGACTTCTGTTTATGTTTCGTCTGGCCGTAAAAGCTTAATTAGGAACTATTGCATCGTATTCTCATTTATTTCAGCATTCCTTAGTCATGGTTTAGACATAACGTAAAACCAATCTTGCTCACGAAAAAGACATGACGTTATAAAGTGCATAAAAATGAAGTACATCTTGCAAGAAATCGTGGGCTATAAATATTTGTGTGTTCGTCAACAAATCCAAGGTATTTTTCAAATATATTTCAAAGCATGTGTCTACTGCAAAGTTCAGCAAGTGATATTTCTACGATATGTCAAGTTTGAATCATACGAGGACAGTCAAAAAGTTAGTTGCACTCCTACGTAAAACATTTCGGTAAAAGGATATTTTATTGACACTTTGTGGCAACACTGCTGGCATTTATCTGCAGCACGTGCCGCAGTTGCTTCTACGCAGTAGTTTTAGTTCGCTCGCTAAGGAGTCGTGAACATGCCTCGGCAGCTGTTGGTGGCGTCCAAATTGGAACTGCGTGTAGTGATTCGTTTTTTGTGGGCAAAAGGGTGTAACTGAACTGAAAATGTTCGGCAGTTGAGCGAAGTGTGCGGTGAGAACGCAATATCGCGTCAAGCTATCGCAAAATGGTGCATCTTGATCGAGAACGGACGTACTGATATCGAGGACGATTACCGCAAGGGAAGACCGTCAACTTCGACAGCGGCTGAGAACGTTGCGCGCGTGAATGAACTCATTCTCGCAAACAGACGAGTAACAGAAGACGAAATCACAAAAGAACTGGATATTTCACATGGAAGTGTGCATACGATTATGACGAGGTGAAAGCTGCAACCATCAGTGGATATCGGACGTTGGACGGAATTTCTTCGCAGAAGGCATAGAAAAACTTGTGCCACGCCTCGACAAATGTTTCAATAAACTAGGTGATTTCGTCGAGAAGTAACTTTTGTATGGAACTTTCAGGTACGTACATATAACATTTTTCTGTAATTTTGATTCTATGTTGTTTTATCAAGCAGTACAACTAACTTTTTGACTCACTACGTAGAATTTGTGAAATCACCAGTTTAAAGGCCCTTAAAGGATTCTACAAATGGCGACTTCTTCATGAGCTCCTTCATTTTAATTTTCGTTTCGTGTCAGTGACTCACATGTAATTCCATCAGGCACCGACTGTTGACTTTTGGGCACCCATCTAACTCTACGTTCACGAATCGCAAACGAGAAACATATTAAGACCATCTGGATTGCTCTCTAAATGATAATGCCGGAAGCTAAGTTACCCTATTTCATTCTTGTTCGTGTTTCTCCGAGTTTAGTAGAATAGTTTTCCAAAATGTGGCAACATAACTCACTGAAAGAGGCGTATCTATGTAAAAATCACAGGCAGGGAAAACTATTAAGGCACTCTGAATTATTCTTCTAACAGACATGAAATCACTTTCTGCTCCTTGTCTGAAGGAATTCCGGTCTCTCAGAGCCTAACTCAATGGCATTTTTCAAGAAACATTAACGCCGTATTAATTCCAGCAGAACACATGCAGCTACTTGAGTTAAACGAATTAATGACTGTGCCACTGTTATTAATTAATCACTAAGCTAGAGAGAAAGAGATACGTGAGAAAATTATTTAATGTATTTTAATCACTTTCCGAAATATTAAGCTTCCTCTGCTGCATGATAAATCTCAAAAGGCAAATATACTCCAGTTTTACTTTGTTTTTCGTCAAATATTTGCACAAGCGATTTGTAATTATAATCGGTAGCGGAAGAATGAATTTCACACACGTCATTAGGGAATTTGTGCTTAAAAGAGGCGTTCGGCCTTAAAGATTGATGGGGAACTACCAGTATGCTGTCAATCCGATAGAGCTCAAGACAGCTATTCTCCCTGAAAAACAAAAAAAAAAAAAAAAGAAAGAAAGAGAAAAAAGTGATGCTGAACAAAAATAAGATGCAAGAAAGCGACGCATTTAAGAACGATAAGTTTTATCGTTAATGAAGCAGGAAACATGTTTCTTACAATCTTTTGTTCCCAAAGAAGAGAACAACAAACGGTATGATTCAGGTACTAAATAATCTCCTTTTTTTCTCTAAATAATTTAGTTCAAAGACCTGAATTTACATCTGAATGTTCGAACATAATGGCTAATTTTCTTATACATTTTAAAAAGTTGGGTATGTTTGCAAAACAGTGGGCGATTGCAAAATCGTTTCACTCAACACAATGAATCAAAGGGTGGTCTAAGCGATGGCCTGTGATCATTCGTCCAAAAGGGGTCCGGATTCGAATCCCGGTGAGACATGGATGTTGTGTTTGTCTTACGGCATTGTCTCTCTCCCTTCCCTGGAACTAGTGACCCAAAATTAGGGACGGGCGACTACTTATAGCCCACTGAGATGCTCACGGTGGTCGTTGAACCTCCAATCAAAAAAATAATTAATCAAAGGAATCTGAATGATATCGAAACATCTCGGTTAGCCGTAAAGGTACCTTGAATCAGTTAACGAAATATATTTACCTAACAATTTTATGTTAAGCAAGGGCAATGATACCGAAGTCTCCAGTGTACCGAGCATGACTCTTAAATAAAAACGTAAAAAGTAAGAATTTAAAATTTGAATGCCTCATAAAATACAAGGAATCTTATGGCAGCAGATATCGTGACCGGAGGCAGACATGTCGTGTGTTCCTTTTACTTACCACTACTACGGTTCATACTTTTAAAATATTTTATTGAAAAAAAAACACTGAAAAATCTTAGCTAAATCCGTTTCGTAGTAATTAATTTCTTCCCAATCCATCTTCCAGAAACAGAATTCTATGTAAGAATGTAAAAAACAGGCTTACATCGTCTCGTAGAAAATGCTATGGAACTGGGAAATTGTGATATTTTAAATGTGCTATTGCTTTATTTGATCATGCCTTACTGGAGCATGTCGTTAATTTGTCTTCGCATTTCGTCTTTTTCATGCGGAGCACAAGGATAGAGATTACGTGTTACAGGTGCACCTTCCCTATCCATAACAAGATACTCTACCTGGGACAAACCAGGCTTGTTAGAAAATAAACCAGGACGTTTATATGCAACAAATGCTAAAGCTGTTCTTTTGGGGAACTGGACATTCTGTTACTATAAATAGCAAGATACACTTGCTCTAGTGGGGTTAAATTAACTGGCTCAAGTATGGCTGTTCAACACTCTTCAAAATTTAAAGTTACAGTGAACTTTTTAATCAAGTCCGTTCCTAGAAGACGTTTGACTAGCAGATTATTTATGAGCAAATAATATGAATTAACTCAAATTCGCAAACTTCACTGGCAACGTAACAGCACCATAAACTGAGAAAGTGCCATGTGTGGCGATACGTAAACTGTGAGATGCATATTCCATTGCTGAACTAAAATATAATTCATTGTAAAAGGCAGAACTAAGAGAGAGATATCTCTGACATTATCGAATTTTGTGTATGCTATTACATTTCCCAGAGTGGGAAGCACATCAGATCTTCCACTGCATTCAAAAGGTCTGTAGCAGAAGGGCAGGGGGCGAAGTTGACATTACAGTTACTGCTGATGACAGTATAAATTATGATATTAATAGTTTCTAGATCTTTGGTCACACGTTGGTGTTACAGCTCATACTACTGGATCTATAACTGATTTCTGGTACCTGGAATTATTAATTCTTCAACAGCCATAATTTTAAAATCTGAAATTATATCCATCAGGGTTATTTTGTTGAAACTGGAATCTTCCTCTGAATGATTGCCGTGATTTTCAGAAGTATTGAAATAATAATAATAATAATAATAATAATAATAATAATAAGGGGCTAAAGGGTTTGGGAGAGGTGGTACCTTTCACCATGGAGGAATAGCCTCCTTCGCCGCCTCGGTGGCGCAGTGGTCTAAGCGATGGCCTCTGATCATTCGTCCGAACGTGGTCCGGGTTCGAATCCCCGTGAGGCAGGGATGTTGTGTTTGTCTTACGGCACTGGCTCTCTCCCTTCCCTGGAACCAGTGACCCTAAATTAGGGACGGGCGACTGCTTATAGCCCATTGAGTTGCTCACGGTGGTCGTTAAACCTCCAATCAAAAAAAAAAAAAAAAAAAAATAGCCTCCTTCGACACCGTTCCTCGCCATCCCCCGGGACAGGTGAAGCGCAATATGTATTCTGTGAACACTTAGCCTCTTCTTGTCCAAGTCCGTCCGTGCGTGGTGAAGAGTCACACATTTCCCGAAATAGCCCTGTTCAAGATAGCAAAACACGGCGGATCTAGAGGAGTAAACCTTGAAACAAAATCTCCTTGTCTAAGGTGTGAAGAATTATGCAGAGAGACAGCACTGGAGGATGTGGCTAAGGGTTAGAAGTCATGAACGTGTGCCCACCAGGAAGTGGCGACACCTCACGGAAGAAAGTTTTTCATGGTATGCAAGGAGGATCTGCCGTGAATGACGAAATATATGCTGGAAGACTCATGGGACAACGATGAATAATAAAACTAAAAATCCATATAACCGAAAGATGATAGCAATGGCTGCTGGTGCTATTCCAATCCATCAACATCCTCAAACTGGGCTGAACATTTCCGGCAGCTCTTCTCAGTTTAAAGGTATTACCGGAAAAATGCAAACACAACACCTTGTTGCCACCGCATCCAATGTTTCGACTGCTTGTAATCAATTTATCACCAAACGGGTTTTTCACGACAACGCATCAAATGGACTTTGAAATGAACAAAGATGTGATGCAGTGCTACATGAGATGTACAAATAAAGAAACGAACATGACAACCTATAGATGAAAATTTCATCATATGTTTTGGATATGCATGCAGAACTGAAAATGAGAGTGAGTGAATAAAATATAATGGATCGCAGAAGAGCCACTGAACCAGGAACCTTCTGTCCGCTATCGAAATATAAGAAATAAAAAAACAAATAACAGTGGAACTTACCCAGAACAACTGTCATCAAACAAAGAACAATGAAAGACAGGGAAAAAACAAGTAACTTTCTCCTGAAAAAAACAGAGATTTGCAAAACGTTAGTGAATATCTCAGGGCAAGATGTTCAGAATCGTGAATACAACTACCTACTTAACAGAATTTTCAGGAATAGCCCCTTGCGCTAGACATGGAATTCCTAAATTGGTGCCAACTCGCAATCTTCAAACTGGCAATCAACTTGAACAACTTCATCACATTATTTATTGTGCTGCTGTTGTTACCATTAGAACAATAGGAATGAAAACAAGAACGCAGGGAAGTCAGAATACCTGGAACCAAAACCTCCTGAAAACCTAAATGGAGGATACGATTAGACAAGAAAGTTAGCGATATCCGGAGAACAATTGGACCACTCAGCCAATTCAAACATAAATACACAGTAGAGTCACATTATTGTGGTAACCTCCTACTTTTGACGTCAACAGCGCGTAGCCAATGAGATAGGGCGCGTGTCGTGAGCTGGCTTGGAATGTATATATAAGGTGTGCTGTAGGTATTCTGAAAACATATCAATCGTTGCTGTCATGAATAAATAGGAGCGATGTATCAGATTTGCAAAAAGGGATGATTATCGGTTTTCGGGCTAAGGGTGACAGTATTTCTGAAACAGCGCAGTTTGTGAACTATTCGCGTGCTGCTGTGGTTAAAGTGTATCGTGATTGGAGAAATGTCACCATTGCGAATAAGCGACATGGAAACTGCGTAGCATCACGTGGCATTTATGTGAGAGGTAAACGTCGGCTGCGAAGGTGCATCAGGGCCGATCGACACGCTACAGTGGAGCAACTCACTAGCCGACTGAACTAGGGGGCTACCGGAAGTGTGTCTAAAACGACAGTTCAGCGAATCCTTCTGCGTAAGGGGGTCCAACGGAGATGGATAGTCACTGCACCTATGCTAACGAAGGTGCATCTGCAGATAATGCTTACATTTGCATGGCAGTATCGGAATTGGATCTCCGCTGATTGGCAAAGGATTGCCTTCTCCGATGAGTCACATTTTCTGCTCCATCGAACAGATGCCTGTTGGCGTATAAGGCGAGAAACATCGGAGAGCAAACATTCTTCAACCATTGCTGGAAGAACACAAGTTGGTGGGGGCAGCGTTATGGTCTGGGGAATGTTTTCGTGGCATTCCCTGATCCACTCATACCTGTGGAAGGCACTATGGACCGAATTCGTTATGAATCCATCGCTTCAGACCACGTACCTATACATGGTGGTTGTCTTCACTAGGGCGGATGGGATCTTCCAGCACGACAATGCGATGTGTCACACAGCTGGAAATGCTCGAGAATGGTTGGAAGAGCCCGATGAAGACTTAAAATTACTTCCCTGGCCCCCTAATTCCCCAGACATAAACCCAATTGAGCATCTGTGGGACCACCTTGCTCGTGTTGTTCGCTGCATAAATCCTCCACCACGCACCCTCCAGCAGCTGTCAGATGCATTCCAGTCAGCATGGCACCACATACCTATGAACACCTTCCAGCACCTAACTGAGTAACTCCCAGCCCCTCTCGCTGCTGTCCGCGCTACACACGGCGGTTAATCTATATATTAGCTGGTGGTCACAATAATGTCCCTTAACCGTGTATATCATAAAGAATATGATCATTTAACTTTTAAATATCTCTTAGTTTTAAAATTCAGCTACTTTTTTCTTTAATTTATCTGATACGAACAGATAAATTAAAGAGAAAGGTAGCTGAACTTTTAAAACTAAGATATATTCAGAAGTTAAATTTAACTCCTGCTATTGACAAACAAAACAGCAGCTTGGTGTATATTCAAAACGCTTAAGGAGATACAAAGAGTGCTATGAGCGTAAAGCCGAAAATATCCATTTTCATGGGAATCAAAAGGTGTTTTACAGAACACTGCGAGGTAAGTTTAAAAATTATAATGAAGAAATACCAACACTAGCTGACATTACAGAGTTTTGGTCTAAACTATGGGTGGGAAACAGAGATAATTGATAAAACAGCAAGCTGTATTGCAGAAGAAAACAGGCATTCAGAAAGCATAATAGACATAATAGACATGAATTTCCGTGAGTGATTTGGTTTGGGCTGTTAGAAAAGCCAGCAACTGGAAAGCCCCTAGGCCTGATCATAGCCAAAACTTTTGGTACAAAAAACTGACTGTTAGGCATGCTCTCATAGTCCGATACTTCAATGAACTACTAGAAAATCCTTCTAAAATTCCAACATTCTTTACAAAAGGAAAAACTTTTCTTTTACCGAAAGACAATAATACAGCAAATGTAGGCCTATTGCATGTTATAACGAAGTGAATTTCTCCGTCATTTTTAGTCTACGCCGGGATTCGAACCCGAGGCCGCTTATTCCGGAACAAGTCACTCTACCAACTGAGCTACGCAGACATTTGTTCTGATTCCTATCTGCCTTTATGTCGTGTGCGTCCTGCTGGCAGGTACGTCACATCTCCTGGTACGTTACATCATCTCCCCCTTATTTTTTTTTCGAAGTGCTGCTCTTATTTTTCCTATCTCGCGGTGTGAAAATAACATCACACCATTGCGAGATTGTGAACGGTCGGGCCATCCGGATAGTTCGGGCGCCATTATAACGAAGTAAATTTCTCCGTCATTTTAGTCTACGCCGGGATTTGAACCCGAGGCCGCTTATTCCGGAACAAGTCGCTCTACCAACTGAGCTACGCAGACTTTTGTTCTGATTCCTATCTGCCTTTATGTCGTGTGCGTCCTGCTGGCAGGTACGTCACATCTCCTGGTACGTTACAATGTCTGCCGACAATTTGTAAGCTTCTAACATCCACTTTAACTATGTAGATCAACAATCATTTAAGTGATAAGGGTGTGATGACAGAAGAACAAAAATGATGTTATAGGAAATCGAAAGGATTCAAAGATCAAGATATTATTTATAGTATTGTGGTGAATCAGACTGGTAAGAAGAAAAGAAACTTGAACATGACGTATATTGACTACAAGAAAGCATTTGATTCAATTCCACATGATTACCTCATAGAAATACTGAATAAATAAGTAGTGAACCATAGTCATTCAGTTGCTTCAACAAACCATGTCTCAGTGAGAAACAAATCTCTATATATCAGATGGAACGAAAACGATCAATTCTAGAAATATCAGAATCAGAAGAGTTATTTTTCAAGAGACTCTCTCAGTGCACTTTGGTTTTGAATAGGCCTTAATACTCTCAGTCACATACTAGGCAGCAAGCAATATGGATTCAATATAAAAGGGACCTGAATACGAAGCCATTCCATCAATCATTTGTTACACATGGATGACCTCAAGATATACAGCAATTCCAAAACACAATTGAATAAGCTTCTACAGATTACTGCCACATTTAGCAGATCAATTCAAATGGACTTTGTCTTGGACAAAATTAATGTGTTGCATTTGTAAATAAGAATTCTGGTTAAATCTGAAGGTTTCGCTATGGACAACAATGAAGTAATTGAAGATTTAAATGTATAAAATGGATACAAGCACCTGGCATTGTTTTGCAAGCACGTAGCATTAAACACAGTAAAATTAAGAATAGTTTAAAAGACAAGTTCTAACATCGACTTAAAATGATACTGAAGGCATACCTAAACACAGCTAATAAGATAAAAGCAGTTATTACCTTTGTGGTCCCGGTTCTGACTTATTCCTTTCGAATCATCAGATGGTCGAAAACAGATCTTGAGGAAATTAACAGAACTGTGAGATCAAGTATGACTCAACATCGAATGAGGCACCCAAAGGCAGCCATAGAGAGCATCGCTCTCCCACGAGAAGAAGGAGCATTAAGCATTCTTGATACAAAAGTTCACGATGCAAATTTTCTCACTGCGGAAATACTTCCACTCCAAATGTAATGAAAATAATATGTTTGATGTCATATGTGCTGAAGACAAAGAGAGCACTTCACTAATGTTAAGTAAACCAGATGCTAAAATATACGTCTAAAGAAGACGGTAGCAAAAGGAACTTCCTCATCCAAACCAATTAGGCAGAGCATAAGCTTACAAAAAGCCTCAAACCAGCAGCTGAAGCGAGGGAAATTATATGGAGAGACTATTAGGTTAATTCAAGACAAAGTGATTGCAAACAAAATTGTAGAAAATACATTTTGAAGGAGGATCTGCAAAATGACAAATGTAGAAGATGTGGTATATGCAGTGAAACTATTCAACACAGCTGCGAATGGAAACCCAAAAGATATGGAAAGAAAGCATGACCCAGATCGTACCAATTGTCATTTCGGCAACCGCAGTGGTACCGAATAACTTTCTGAAAAATCTCGAGGAATTAGAACTGCCACAGAGAATGCTTCACCCAATTCAAGGGGCAGTCATTCTATAAATCTGATATGTCACTAGAAAATTCCATAATTTTCAGGCTCGAGGTAAACATCTCCGCCTTCCGCTCACCAACCCTGGCCGAAAAAGTCGACGACAACAAGGGAAAAATTATAATAATAAATTATTATTATTATTATTATTATTATTAATAAAAATTCTTGGTCTTAGGTCTCCACTGGTCCTAGGACGGGAACAGAATGGCGTCTCTTGTAGACAAGTGAAAGTTTTGTTGAATTGCTGTTAAGGATGTAGCTCAACTAGCGCAGGTCCATCGGTACGATATGGTGAGATATATCTTTGTTGATCTGTTAATTTGATGGGAAGCAGGAGTCCTGAGGTTAACATGAAACCGCTTGTAGACTCTTATCAGTCTCAGAAAACTTTCATGAATGGTGTCTAGATGCAGGATTTTCAAAGCGTTCAACAGGAAGGGATCTAATTCTTGGAGTAGTGCATCCAAAATGTCTGTATTAGAAGCATAGGGATCCCATAGTTTGTTCAACTTTGCTATCTCCATTACAAAAGCAACCAGAATTTTTCTGTTAATTTCTGCTGCCTGTGGAATAGTTGTTGAGCGATATTGGCCCTAATTAATCCGTACGAGAATGCTTCCAAGAAATCTTCCCTGAAACCTTCGCATAAAACCCCGCGAGGGATTTGTCGCGATTGGCTGTAGCAAGTCATCGCAGAATCTCGAAGTGTACGCAGTTTAGATCTTATATTCCTAAGGTATGTTGTAGAGATAAAAATGATCCTTCCATATCTTCAAAGAATTTTAAGGATTCTCCTCATAATGACTTAAGAGGATTTCTGGCAGAAGGCATTCATTGTGTAAAAGGCTGACGACAAAACTTGGTCAGGCTGCTCTCAACTAGATCCGAAATGAAACTTCAGAATGAGTCTTTCGGAAACAAAAATGTAATGACAAAAAATTTTTTTTACACCACCTTGCAGTAAAAATACAGGGAAATAGGTGACAAATCTTGGTCATGTAGACCTAATCGAAGTGAAAAACGGTGGTTACAAAGACACTGCAGTATCGGAAGGAGTGTTCACAATGGATCCAAGGATGCTGACCGACCACCATAAGGAAGAACTCATGGGTTGGAGTTTGAACCACTTGCTGCGTTACGAAGTGGAGGGGGATGCGTTTCTTTCACGCATAGTGGCAGGCGACGAGCCGTTCAGCAAGCATGCAATGGAAACATCCCGTATCAACAAAACACAAAACGTTCAAGTCACAGGCTTCCGCTGCTAAGGTTATGCTGAACACATTTTTAGCCATGAAGGACTTTTGTTGGTCGACTTTAAAGAGCTTCACGTGAACATCAGTGCAAACCGCTACAAGGACACACTGGACAAGCTGCATAAAGCATCAAGAACAAGCGACCCGAAATGCTTTCGGGGGTGTGATGCTGTTGCACGACAATGCATGTCCGCATTTTGCGAATATTGTGCAGGATGAGTTAGCACGGAAAGGGTGGGAGGTTCTTCAGCACCCAGGCTATAGCCTCGAACTCTCACCATGTGACTTTCATTTCTTCGGACCCTTAAAAACAGCTCTAAAGAGGCAACGATTCCACTCCGATTATGACGTCATGGCCATGGTGACCAAATGTTTCAAGGAACAACCAAAGTCCTTCTTCGCGGACAGTATCCGCCGTCTCCCCAAACAGTGGGATGTGTGCCTGAATGTCTACGGCGACTTTTTCTAACGAACACTGGTGCATTCTTTCTTCCTTATATATTGCTTTTCTTAATTCAGTCACACCTGAGGATGTACCTTTTCGTTCGTCTTAATAAAGCCACTCGAACGGGTTTCATTTGATCACGCCTAATGCATGCGGTGATCCCTCTGAGTATACTGGCTGAAAATGTTAAAAGTAGTACGAATGATGCAGCATTTTGCGTATTGAGTCTTTATTGGTCTCATGGTGAAATGCGCTGCACAGGTCGTGCCCTAATCTGACATTTCAGTCTATTCCAAAGAGCGTTTGAGTTCCGCAACTATGAAGAATCCATTTCGTCCACTCGATTGTATTCAAATCACGTGGATTCTAACCATCGTGTACGGCACGGAGAGTTATCCATGTATAGAAAAGAGCAGCTTCTCTGAATCGCTGGCTTCGTTTATTTGTTTGGAATTTCTAAACTAAAAATAACTACTAGAAAACTACATGTAGAATGACAAAACGGCATAGCCTGAACCATACGCAAGAGAGACGCCATTATTTATCGAAAATATTAACCAATATCAATTAAGAATACATCAAACTGTGAAAGTTAAAAGCGCTATTTTCCATACGGATGAATGAAATATTAACGTGTATATTACGATTCCACTAAAACCCATAACGAACCGCTACGCGTGCCAAATGATTAGCAGATGTTATCAAACTGTGCTATGACGCATATGATAGCGTCACTTGGAAGGAAAACTTTGCAAAGGGCTGTAAAATCTCAAATCTGTGTACTTCTTTTCTACATACACCCACAAAATATAATCCGTTCTTTAGAAACAAAAATACCGGGCAAAATATGAGTATATGGGTATAAATCACAGAGCATGAAAACTTTGCCTAACGGAATTCCGTTTGTGTATAGCTTTGGTCATGATTACATATACCCAATGCAAAAAGGCATTTTCCAATACGACTTCTATAGGAGGAGCTATCATGCGGCAAAAAAGTGCCAGAGAAAATAATATTATTATCCAATATTGCCCGGACACTTTATATCCTTATAACTCTCATGTTATAACTACACTGGTTTGCAAACATTGAGGACGAAGAGGAAAAATTAGCATAACAGCGGAACCAGCAGGCAGAACGGACCGAAATACCACTCAGGAGATAGACTAGGGTCCGGTACGGTAGGGCATGCGCATATATGCAGCATGACGTTGGGAGCGGAGGGGGGGAGAGTATAAAGCACATGGGCGGTGTACGCTCAGCAATTCGGTGAAAGCTATTGCACAGTGTACATCGGTTTGAACGACGTCGAGTTGCTGCCACTGTGTGATATGGCCAACAGGCAATCCAGTAGACGACATCTGGATGACTTTACTCGAGGTCGTGTCATTGGGAAGTTGGAAGAAGGTCGAAGTGTGACTAGTGTGGCCGAGGAGTTCGGGATCGCTCACAGGATCGTTTCACGAGCTTGGAGAGCATTTCAAACGACAGGAACAGCTGTCCGAGTTTTTAGCAGTGGTTGTTCACGAGCAACCAAGGCGGCGGCCGGCCGGTATATTGTCCTACAGGTGAGACGAGACAGACGGCAGACAACGGGAGAAATCGCAAGGCACATGCAACAGACAACTGGACGTCCGTTATCGCGTTTTACCGTGACCAGGAGGCTGCACAAAGATGGTCTGTTTGCACGACGACCAATACGGTGTGAGCCGTTGACGCCTGCTCATCCGAGAGGGCGGTTTCTGTGGTGCCAGGAACACAAGAACTGCACACATCAGCAATGGAGTCGAGTTCTCTTTACGGATGAGAGCCGATTTAGTCTGACGAGCGATTCTGGACGTATACACATCTGGAGAGAGCAGGCAACACGCAATCACACCTCTAACATCATCGAAAGGGACCGGTTTCAAGGTGGCGGAGTTCTCGTTTGGGGCGGTATCATGCTTGGTAGCCGTACTGACCTCCACATCTTCCAAGTAGGTTCAGTCACTGGTGTCCGCTATTGTACCGGTTCTCCTGCCCCACGTGCGTCTGTTTAGAGGTGCTGCGGATCCTGAGTTCCTCTTCATGGACGACAACGCTACACCTCATCGTACAGTGGCTGTCGCAGAGCTGTTGGAGAGTGAAGATATTCAACTCATGGAATGACCCGCAAGGTCCCCGGACCTAAATCCAACCGAACACGTGCGGGACCTTCTCGGGAGACGCTTGCCAGGACGTCACCAGCCGCCAGCAACGATTCCGCAGCTGCGATTAGTGCTGGAAGAGGAATGGGCCGCGATGCCTCAACAGCTGCTTGACAACCTCGTCCTCAGCATGAACAGACGTTGTAAATCCTGCAACGTAGTCAGAGGTGATCATATCCCCTACTAAAGACTGTATTTTTCTTGTCAGCCACCTGTCACATGGACGTTTCTGTCTTCTGTCCAGTTGTGCTCGAAGCTACCTTTTCAATAAATTGCCTTTGTATCCTTTGGATTCCTTGTTTGGACGGTTTTGCTCACTTGTCCCATATTTTTACATCTTGGGGATCTTATGGTATGATTTGAGTCGATGTGGAGCACTTCTGCACGACGTTACATTCGAAAAACCGTCTCGACCTTAATTTTTGCTCGCCAGTGTACGTTGAGAAGTAATCATTGGGGATATAACAACTGAAACATATGTATTTAAAAAATCTTGTACACGGGAAAATATATGCAGAATACATTAATTTCTCATCACCTATTCATAATATTGATCTGAACGTGTGGAGCGGTATAAGTATATTTCTTCACTGATCTCTTTCAACGTAGTTCTTGGCGCGAAAACTGTATTATATGGGCATATACTTAAACAATTTGAACCAATCACCTGCGTACACATAAATAATGTGGTCTATGACTGCGCTGACTGCCTAAACAAATATTTAATTGGTTATAAAAACATAACAATGGCACACAAACGAATCAAATTTAGCTGTCTTCTGAACATAAGTATTGGGTCAACTTTGACCTAAATCAGTTCTCGCGAGATAGTTTTAATGAACTTAAATTCCACAGTTCAGTCTTACTATTTCTCAGTTCAGTTCTTGCAATATATCAGTTCAGTTCCTCAACTAATTTGCGTAGCAGACGTAACAATAAAAACAAAATGTTTCTACTTACATGGATGCTGTCAAGAATAAATCCAAATTGTGATTTAACTTTTCACCTGTATATAAGAGCGGTATCCAAGCCACCGCTTTTACGCTCATATTTTTCTTGCACCGACCTTATCCCGTCGCACTTACACGTAGTGGCTGCGCTGCTTACGTAACCACACACACACACACACACACATGGGGCCTCGCGTTGCCCCGCAGGACCAGCTGGCTTCCTTCGCCGCTTCAAGGAGAGGATGATAATTGCACACTGCCGTACCTGGACTCGAACCCGATCTTCGGCTTGGCTTCGCTCCGACCAACGTCCACTCGCAGACTTCTTAATCTCTCTGTAACTTTGCTTCCATTGGGCCAACCAGTCGCTAATTTCCATTAGGCTCCAGTCTAGAAATTGCTGCTTTATCAAGCGGATTTAGGCATTCCGATGTCTTTATGGCAAACTGCCTCGAGGTGTTTCCATTTCTTACCAAATGCAGGGATTTTCGCTCTTCATCGCCCAATTCATATAGCAGATCCAAGGCATCCAGCCCAGGCTTTCACATCGGAGAGCGTACAGACAACTGAACTTTCTTAATTATTTTCACGCTAAGTGCGAAATCTTTTTTTTTTCTGCACGGACCACACAGAGAGCAATTGTTCTCGAAAATGCCCCAAACAATCTACGAATTTACAATTATTCGCTAAACCTTTCGTCCCCCATCTTCATTCATTCCTACTCAAGTGGCCCTCTTCGATGCGTATACATCTTTCCCTGTTTACACTGGTCGTCAGCTGCGCCCTGATATTTATGACTTAACAGCGCTATTCTGAGACCACCCAGCCCGAGGCAGAATTCTTTGCCTCTTTTCTTTCCAAACCCCCAGATAAAACTTTCTCTGCTGTTTGCACTTTTAAACTCCAATCAAGCCTCGAACATAATTAATACACTGCCGGACAATTGCTAAGGACGGATGACAATAGCAACGATAGCAACCATAAAATGGAAGGCAGGAAAATGTGGAAATTAGCATAAGTGCGGGATACAGTAAGACGTGTTGTGCGTATGAAAATTTTGGATTGCCGAACTTGTTCGTGACGTCATAGCGCTGATAAGAGATATAAAGGATTTGACGCGTATTGACCGTTGTTGTTCAAACGCAAAGTTGAAAGGGAAAGAATAAATTGACGAACTCGCAATTTTCAGTATGTCTTCCCGACATCACCTAGATGATTTTACGCGTGGCCGTATTATTGGCAAGATTGAAGAAGGGCGAAAAATAACAGATGTTGCCAGGGAGTTCGACGTCAGCCACAGTGTTGTTTCAAGGCTTTGGAAATCATTTCAAACAAATGGAGAGTGTAGCAAACGTCACGGGGGAGGTCGTGTTCGCAGTACGACACCTGCAGAAGATCGGTACACAGTGCTATCAACAAAAAGACACCGGCGCAGCACAGCTAGTGAGGTAGCAAATCAGTTTATGGCTGCTACCGGCAAGCGGATCTCCCGAAAAACTGTCGCCAGACGTTTGCATGAAGGAGGACTATACGCCCGCCGTCCTGTTGTGTGCATCCCATTGTCCAGACGTCACCGTACCTCCCGTTTGCAATGGTGCCATCAACATCGCAATTGGACTGATAACCACTGGTCTGCTGTCTTCTTCTCAGATGAGAGTAGATACAGACTATCGTCTGATTGTCGACGACAACTGATCTGGCGTGACAGTGGTACTGCATATTGTCCAGCAAACATACAGGAAAGGGACCGATATCCGACATGTAGTGTCATGGTATGGGCTGGCATCATGATCAATGGCCGTACGTCCCTCTATGTGCTTCCAACTGGGACTATGACTGGCCAACGATACATTAATGATGTTCTGCTACCTCATGTTCGCATGTTCCGTGGTGCTGTCGGTGATAGATTCATTTTCATGGACGACAACGCAACATATCATCGAACAGTCGCTGTCCAGGAGTGTCTTGAGAGCAAGGATATTCAACGCCTCGTATGGCCAGCACGTTCTCCAGATTTGAATCCCATTGAACATGTGTGGGATGCTTTGGGGGAGTCTTTCTGGTCGCCAATGCCCTCCAATAAACAAGGACACGCTCATCGTGCTCTGACAGAGGAATGGGATAAATTACCCCAACAGCTGCTTGATAATGTTGTGCAAAGCATGACACGACGTGTGGAATCTTGCATCGCCCTCCATGGTGGCCATATCCCGTATTGGCATCTTACGGCGGAACGCCTGCGGACGGTAATTGCATTTTTTTCACGTTTACGTATTCTGCACAAAATGGCCTGTTTGTCCCTTGAACACGTTCCAAAGCCTTCTGGATTTCAGAGCACAATAAATTGTCTTTCTTGTAATGTCCTGGCATTCTGACATTATTTTACTTCACTTGGCATCCAACCACACTTACTTTTTTATGCGCTATATAGCCGTTTATGATCCGTCCTTAACAATTGTCCAGCAGTGTACTTAATGAATTTCATACATCCACCACGCCCATTAATTACTAAATTAATGGCGGGGGTGGGTCGTAACAATATGTTAAGAATATGGAACTGAAATACACCGATAAGCCATTACATAATGACCACCTACCTAATAATCTGTAGGACTGCCTTTAGCCCGCAAAACAGTGGCCACTCAGCCAGGCATCGATTCGACGAGGTGGCGATAGGTATCCTGGGGTATCTGGTACCATAATGTCAATAGCAGTTCCTCCAGTTCCCGAACATTTCGGGGTGGTGGTGATTTAGCGCGAATTCGCTTTTCCAAGTCGAACCACAAATGTTCGATTGGGTTCATATCAGGTGAATGTGGAGGCCAGGGCATTAACAGGAAGTCACCCAGCATGTTCCTTGAACCATTCCTTGACGATTCTGGCAGTGTGGCATCGCGCATGATTCTGTTGGTAATGGCCATCACCATCAGGGAACACAGTTGCCTTGAATGCGTGAACTTGGCCCGCAACGATGTTCGGATACCTGACAGCTGTCACGGATTGTGCTAATAGGATAACGGGGGCCTAAAGTGACCCAAGAAAACATCACCCATAGCATGACACCGCCGCCGCCTGCCTATTTCCGCCCAAAAGTGCATCCAGGTGCCATAGCCTCCGTTGGTAATCGGCACTTCAGCGCCCTGCTGTCTACGTGATGCACCAGGAATCTTGATTCGCTAGACCAGGCCATTTTCTTCCAATCATCCACAGTCCAATCTCGATTATCTTGGGCCCATTTCATGCGTTGTTAGCGTTGACGTGCAGTGACCAAGGGGACCTGGATTGGTCTTAGGCCCATGTGTTGAAGGCTGTGAGGAACTGTGCGCTGTGACACATTACCCTGATTACCACTGTTGTAGCTGCGGGTGATTTGTTGTGCTGTGGCCCTGCTGTCTCAGTGAACAATGCGCGACAATCTCCGCTCCCCTCTGGCATCCATGAGCTGCGGAAGTCACCAGGCTGGACGACAGTTCGTCGTTTAGCCATCTGTGCATCAGTTTTGATACGCACTCACTAGAGCGGCACGTGAACAACCACCCACAAGCTGCGCCGTTTCTGAGATCGTAGTTCCGAGGCGCCGTGCAATCACGATTTGTCCTTTATGAAACTCTGATAAATCATCAGCTTTTCCGATTTTGACTCCGAACACTCTACTAACCGAAAGCCTGTCCTCGGGTTGTATATATACTGCTCGGTAAACTTCATCTGTGCCACCATTCGGTATTCAGGCGCGCCCATTTCTCTAGGCTGTGGGTGGTCATAATGTAATGGTTCATCGGTGTATACCGAATCAGTCCTTTGAGTCACAGATTCTATTCCTAAATATAATTAAAATATATAAGAAGTCCGGAAATCTACTATGCGCCTTATGTAAATATATTGGTGTGCATGAATTAAGGAAGAAAGGCATGAATTCAGATATTTCGATGAAGTTTTCATAGAATTTAATGAAACTTAGCATGGACGTACTCGTCTAAATTGTGCAAAATATGAAATAATGTATTTTGACATACTTGTCAGAATTCTGTGAAATATAAAATAATGTGCATTTTGATCATGATAAATGTTGCAAGCATGCAAATGTCTAATTTTAGAAGTTAGTGTTTTGAAGCATGCTTGGAGTCAATAAGGTATATGCACACGACCTCTCTTATAGCTATACAGATCTCACCACGATCCGTCATGCTTCCTGCAGAGCTGTTCAGAAACTCAGAAGCATGGGCGCCTGCAGGAAATTTTTCAAGGGGAGTCAAGTGTAATTAATTAAGGTTTGGCCAATATGTAGAAAACAGTAATTCGTGAAAATGAAAGATTAATACTATTAATATTACTACTACTTATTTACTACACTAGAACACTACTACTACAACTATTATTATTATTATTATTATTAATTGATGCTGCTCTTGAAGAAAGTGTATGTTAGTAACAGTCATGTATTATCATGTACATTGGTAATTGTTTTCAAAATAATGAACAGTGTCGAGCAGGGCCACGCCAAGCCTTTTAAGTTCAGAACCCACCACCCTGAGCGGAACTAGTTTGGGCGTACTACCTTACGGTTTGCTAGGTTTTCTGCTTTCACGTTATCGTTTTCCAATTCCAAATTTCCAGTAAAATTAGGATATTAAATTAAACACCCCAAACTCCATTTTTCCTTGTGGTCCAGTTATGTGAGTGTAAAAAAAGTAATAAAATAAAATAAAATAATTTTACAGGGGGTCAAGTGACCCCTGTGACCCCTGTCGGCGCCCATGCTCAGAAGAGAGACGTTTCCATTCCTCTATCAGAGAATTTATCTGCTCGCAATTTGTTTTTCGGAACTTGTAACACGCCGTCTTAAATTATCCCAAGCATACTCAATCGGATTCAGGTCCAAGCATTCTCAATCGGATTAAGGCTGGCCAGTCTAGTTTTTGTATATCTAAAATTTTCAGATATTCACCCAGAAGCCTCGTCCTGTGGCAAAAATCATTATTGTTCATGAAAACAAATTCTGGACTGACAGATCTCAGAAAACTTGTACGTGGGATTCTAGGAAATCTTCACGATACCTGTGAGCAGTTAAAGTTCCTTTATCTCAGGCATATATAAAGGTACTGCAATCAATGGTGAAACTTGCCAGAACTGTTACCCCTCCACCTTCAAACTCCCCTTTCTGTTACATTGGAAAGGGGATTTCGGGAGCCTTTCGAGAATCATTTGTTAGCGAAACTTTTGGCTCATCTGTGGAGAGCACGCATCCCTACTTCTCAGGTACGCAATTCCGATGTTATGTACTCCATGCTAATCGCGCTCTTTTGTGGCCATGGGTAACGAGGATACAGACCCTTGATTGCCTAGTACACAGTACTCTTTCGCAAAGCCTTCTAGATACAGTCCACCTTGATAATGATCTTCTTGAAACTGAGGCAAGGTCCAAGGAAAGATGACAAGCTGTCGTGCATCTATTGCATTTTGTTGTTAGGGCTACTTACGGGTCATCCTCAGCTGCTGCAGACCGTGTTCTACTGCAAAATGTTCGTCCAGTACATGTTCCTGTACTTGGGAACCGTCGTAACGATACGGCACTTTCGGATATATTCATAAACCTAGAAATTTCTGCATGACTTTGCCCTGCTTCCATTCTTCCGATAGCTTTCCATCTCCCTCTCTAGTTTCAGGAAAGGGACAAATCCGGCACCGTAGAAAAAACGCGCCACCCATGCCTCGAATTCGAGCCCAAAGGAAGATTAGCAGGATGCCCGATCCTTCACCCACACAGCGAAAAGTATCAGTAGTGTTAAGAAGCACACGGAATTTCTGCTTTTTCCGAATCAGATGCACGGTATTCAAGTTTCTTGATTTTTTTTTTTTTGCAGGGTTAATGAGTTTCCAGTGTTCAAATGGCTAAAGGAAAAATTTCAGCCTTTATTTCTTTTGTTAGGTAAACGTGACTTTGTCATGTTGTAGTTCTTGCTTGTATCAGAATCCTTCCCTGAGCATGCTTTAACACTGAGCCATTCATTGGATCTGTGCTGACGAAACAATGACCAGCACGAAACTGCTACATAGGACGAATGAGGGAAGACGAACGCGATATTTGCATATTTGTATGACAAAGCCATCGTCCTGGCATCGATTTATGCCCCTTGATGCCGTAGGTGATTCTGGAGAGCACACAAGTGATTGTGCAGGACGATGACATGAACACAACACATTTGAATGGCCGTCTGTGTTTAATATAATGCATTCCGCTTGACAAAATTGCCTTTGTTAGGACCGTCTGAGATAAATGACTCTTTTTCAAGTGAGAATATCATGTTAAAACTGAACTGGAAAAACATGTCCGGAGCTTTAAAATTTAATATCATATTTATTTACTCTCATAATTCCTACACAATCAGATTATTAATCTCATTGCAGGAATTTGTGAATTTAAAACTATGAGTTCTGTTATCCATATAAGCGACTGTGCTTCTAAATTTCTGTTGAAAAGTGACGAAAGAGCAACGTTTTAGAATGAATAAATTCACACACATTTAGGTGGTCGTGCTAAGGAGGGAATTTTGTTACACATATATGAACATTTTTATGGTCTCAAACAATTGCCTACCTTGAGATGCATACAAATGTGCTACTTTGCAATGCCGACATTTATTGTCGCTGCTTATTGTCGGAAAAGTAACATGTTCTCTTCTGAGAGAGCAATAGAGAAGAAGGTCTAAATATGGGCTACCACTTTCATGTGAGAACCTACAGGCATACCCGTTAAATATTTTCTAGATTGAACACATTACAATATATCGGAGACTTGTTTCCCGTGTGGTATCGGGTTGACGTAATTGTTAAAAATATCGGTTGTGTTGGAAATGAAGGTTTTCCAATGAGAGGCAAAACGATGACTTTTGAAAGCAGGATCCAAATATGGGCTACCCTCAAAACATCCATACAAAGAGGTACAAAAATAGCAATAAAGATAGAAACCCCTTTTTTTAATGCAAATAAATGCGTCAGAATACATTTGAATAACAAAATGAACTTGATAATCCAAACATCCGCTGTTTCGAACATAAAAAGAACTCACATATTTTTCATTTTAAATATGCAAAAAAAATCAAATTGCCGGAAAAAGGATACTATCCTTCGATGTTAAAAGTCTATTTACAAAAGTCCCAGATGCAATGATACTTTTCGGCACTTGCACAATCACTGTCCGTCCACAAATTGCATTGTACACACGACACCCATAGTTCACCCTTTGAGTCTTCAGAGAACAGTCCACCGCAAAATATTCAGCTCGCATCCTTGTCGTTAGGATAGTCACCTTGAGGTATTTCAACGTTGCTGTCACTGTCATCCAGAGGAGGATCTACTGGGCCAAAATCATCTTCTGATTCCGATGAGAGCCGTTTTCGTTTTGAAGACCGTATTCCTCTAGTAGGCGCTGTTTCACTAGTTGACGCTGTACCTGCAGTTGGAGCGTTTGAAGCAGCCGATCGTTTATATTGAATATTAGGTATACGTTTCACATTCATCTTGTGTTTGTTGGCTACACATGTTTCTAAACACAGAGATAGTGCTGCTTTGTACGGTTCTTCAGTGATAACAGAGGTCCCCGCAGCCTTGCGACTTCGACTGGTAACTTTCTTCTTAATGGTAGGAATTCGAGTGATATAAAAAAGAGACATGCATTGCGATTCCAGGCAGAACCTTCTGAGTATTTATAGGGCAAGCCTGAAATGTTTGGGAGGCAGAGGAAGTCGAAGCTGCTGTCAGAGTATGATCTGGAGTCTGCGGGGTTGTTTTATATGTCTTCTCGGCCTCTATCGTAGAAGCTATGAAATCAGCTCAAGAGGAAATGTTCTTGTTCAATGGAAATATTCCAGTTGATCTGAATCCGTTCACTGCAATCTCTACACTCTGGACTCGCAGGTAGGCCTTTGTGAACAGCTCCATAATGTCATATGCTGTTACAGGTATGTTGGAATGTAAGAGCCACTGTCTAATTTCCTCACTGTAAAATGCTATCAGCGGACCCATGAAGGTCTTGTCTAAAAGCTTGAGTTTGTGTGTTGAATGTGGAGGAAGTGAAATGATAGTCACATGGTGTGATCTCGCCATGTCGATGATATCAACATTTCGCATATGACTGTAGTGTCCGTCTAAGATAAATAAAACTGGTGACTCTTCTTTAGGGCCGACTTTTTCAATGAAGTGACGAAGCCACTCGGTGGAACGATAATTTTGCACCCATCCCGAAGGGTGTGCTCTTCCAATCAAACCTGGAGGACTTCCTTTCATTATCACTTGGGGCATGTTCGTACGGGGGAAAATAACGGAGCGAGGGACGAACAGTCCAGAGGCACTCATGCAGACAATGACGGTCACTGCCCCATTCTGCAGACGGTTAAGGCTGCTATCTGTGTTTTCCCTTTTGTACGGAAGACATAAGGGACTTTACTTTGAACAATGGAAAGTCCCGTCTCGTCGACGTTGTAGATCCTGTCGGCTGTGAATCTGTGTTTGTCATACGCTTCTTCCAAAAGTGTAAAACATTTCTGAATATTTTCCTTGTTGAAGCCCAATGCTCTCGCAAAAGATGTTCCACAAGGTTTGCGAAGAGATAAACGATCCTTATGCCAGTTCAGAAAAAGATCAATCCAACATCTACCAGCTTCATTAAATTTGAACTGGATTTCTATATTATTTCAAACTGCTAACTGATAGGCCATCCGTCGCAAATCACCCCTAGTGCACCCATAGAATGTTTTCTCCATCAGAAGTAAGTATGATACTAGCACTTCTTCGATTTGTTCCTCCAAATAAGGTTTTCTCCCTAGTTTAGTAGGATTTACTTCAGCTGGACGGAGGTCTAGTTTTTTACTTAACGTTTGGAGTGTTGTAGGAGGTACACTAAAAGTCTTGGCTGCTTTCAGAGTCCCCATCTTATTTTCCCGAACGGCTGTAATGGCTTGCTCCATATCTTCTTCTTTCCACTGCCTTCTCTCACCCTTTGAAAGATATTTTGCAGTCGTTCTGGGCATTCTGAAACGAAAAAGAACATGTGGGTTTTTGTTTCACGTTATCCCCTACAAGTGGTCCAAACATAGGCTAGCCCATATTTAAACCCTACCGGGTAGCCCGTATTTAGACCCATTGCATACGGACTATTTGAGGGTTGGCATCCAGTACCGTACATTGCTATTGAGTGAACTATTTATGCTAAAACAAACTCAAGATATCTTTAATGTTGTGCCCATACTAAAATAGCTTTAAGGTTAACGGAGTGTTGTGCATAAAACAGAATATACATACCTGTCAAAACGTCCGCTGTGATGCAATAGACAAAATGACACGTTATCAAATTCTGTTTCTCGATCGCTCGCCTGCTGACAACCATATAACCCCGTACACGTCGTAAGTTCGTAAGGCACCGTTTCACATTATTTCCACCAGGTTACAGCAACAATTAAACGCTGTGCTGCCACAAGCCCGTATTTAGACCCTAGCCCATATTTGGACCTTCTCCTCTACCATCCGCAGCTGAGCCTGGGAAAAGTGCATGTGGGTTAAACATTATTTGCTAGTAACATACCTGTTCTCGTTACAGTTTCAAACGTTTTGCAGGAAAATGAGGTTTCAAATATGAATTTTAAAACTTTATTTCCCATGTTTTAGTCTTTTTCCGTTTTGCAGTCATTCCCATGTTTTAGTCTTTTTTCCGTTTTGCAGTCATTCCCATGTTTTAGTCTTTTTCACCGAATTATTAGGAACTGAGATTGGGGTCCCGAAAAACTGTGCTATCTGAGGTCGAGTGTCAAAGTGACTGCCTGAAAGGAAATTTACAGAAGTGTTATTGAAATCGTTACGAACAAATAAATCGCAGAACGTAACTGTAAAAAACTGATAGCGAATAAATCACGTCTGTTTTTCCCTTTCTTCGTTAGAATGTAATGATTAATTTTATATGATAATGATTTTACGATCCTATTTAATGTCGAAGGAAAGAAATTAATCTTCCCAAACTAATTCAGAACAACTGACCGCAGGGAATTAAGAGAAATGGAGTTGGAGAACATGTCTGCCATGACACTTAAATGCTGCATGTGAAACTAGCATTATACCCTCGGAGTGACAGGAGCTTCGACAAAGTTGCACTATCCCTAAGAATTGAAATGCAAATATTTAATAATTTCTCACTCTTAAAAATGCGTAGTGTAGTTATAGAGGAGGATTCAAGATAACGTTAGGCAAAGTTGGCTGCAGTGCACATATATTTAATGAGTATTTACATAAATATTGGAATAGTGAGTCCTAAATGATAAAAAAAAGTTGGCATTTTCAGTTTTACCGTGTTATATTCTTTCCTACGCAATTCTTTTGGTGAGAAGGGGAGCTGAGAAGCGTAACGAGAAATTTTAATTATCGCAGGCGTGGAAAACAGAACATTACACAGATGAACAGTTTCTGTTGCATGAGGTTTCGTAGAAGTTTTTTTTTTTTTTTTTTGTGCAGCCTTCCCGAAAAGTCCAACTATGAGACCACAAGGAGTGGAAGCTGTAAGAAACAAACCTCTCCAACACTTATTTCAAAAAAGAAATATAAATCTTTCGTCGGAATAAAATGGTTCCACAAGTTTGTGCCACGTGTTATATTCTTCTCATTAGCTGATATTTAAATTCTATTGCTTTCAGCGGGTAGATCTTTTGAAAATCAAATTTTGTGAGCTAAGCACCAGTAATACTAACATCATGCTCTAAATTTTTGCCACAGTAAGTTAAGGTATTCAAGGATTATACGCGTTAATTGACTGAGCGTTTAACTCGCACGCATCTTAATCGCGGTGTTCTGGCTTACTGTTGAAGATTGAAGTGACAGAAGGAAATGAAGGAGAGGATGACCAGAAGAAACAAGTTAGTAAAATCATGCAGTGATACGCTTGAAACAAGTTAGTAAATCATTATGATACACTTTCTAACAAACCAGAAATCATTACTCAAGTCATGACGATAATGGCTGTGAAATAAATCTCGCTCCTGTGTCCTGACCTTTGACCCCATTTCGATTATATTAAACAGAATTGGTTCAGTATACCTCCGGGACAACAGGATAAAGTTTTGTCTTTCAGAATCGCGTTATTGTACAACTAGGAGTATACAGTAAAATAGGGCATAAAAACATGAGCAAAGGACAAAATCACAGGCAATAAACATAGGGCGTACATGGGGAGAACTAAAGATAACGAAACAGTAATCGTGGGCACTTGTATTATAAAATACTGAGTGTATTCAATAACACCAGGGCTTAGAACAGGTGCTAATATCAAGGCAATAGCACGGAGGAGTCACAGGCAATTGCGTGAGCATTCATGGGAAAAGAAGCATACATAAGGAACGCGTGGGCTCGCAGGCCACTCCCAAGAAACGAGGGCGAACAAGAAAACAATAGGAAAGCACGAGGAATTATACACTAAATGGTACATATGAATGCAGGGCAAACAACAAGAGTATACATAATTCGGGCACATGCACTGGCGGAAAGTGAAAAAAGAACACCAAGAAGGAGACGTCTGAGACCAACGAAATTTATACAGCATAATAACAGAATTCACAGGATAACGTGATCAAAACATTATGGCAAAATACAGATGTATTTGCTGGTAAACTGAAAAATAACATTTCCATGTAACATGGTTAGTACGAGGTTGAACCGCCATAAACTGCGTCACACTGTGCAATTCTGGCATGGAGTCGGTCGTACAGATGTTGGATGTAAGTTTGGGGTATTGAGTTCCAAGCATCCTCAACCTGGACGCGTAAATCGGGGATGGTCATAGCTGGCCGTGGAGACCGGATAAGTCGTTGTCCCATAAAATCCCACACGTACTCAGTGGAGGACAAATCCGGTGAACGTGCAGGTCATGGAAGTTGTCTCACACCCTGAACTGCATGTTGCTTTGCACGTGCCGTGTGTGGGCGTGCGTTATCTTGCTGGAAAACACCGTGATGGACCGACCTTACAAATGGCACAACAGCGGGCTGAATGATGTTGTTGATGTAGGAGGTGCTGTTTAACGTACCCGATGCAAACACTAGTTGTGTACGGGAGTGATAGCTGATCGCTCCCTACACCAAGAGACTAGGTGTAGGCCCTGTGTGTCGCTGGCGGATGCAAGAAGGGTGGAGACGCTCCCCTGTGCGTCTACGAACACGTATACGGTCATCGGAGGCTCCCAAGCAGAATCTGCTTTCATCGCTGAACACGACAGATCGCCATTGCGTTCTCCAGTGCAGACGTTGGCGACACCACTGCAGCCGTTCCTGACGGTGGGCTGGAGTCAGAGGTACACATGCCAGAGTCACTCGTGCACGTAGTCCCACATCCAGTAGACGGTTGCGGATTGTTCGCACAGTCACCTCAGGTGCAACGGCAGCTCAGATTTGCGTCGCAGTGGATGTTCTGCTTGACAACGCCGCTCTTCTTATGCGTCGATCGGTCCGCTCATCAGTCCGTCTGTTTACTCCCGGTTCCACGTCTTCTCGTGTGGGAATGTTCCTCGGACTATCTACGCCACCATCGTACCACCACCGATATTTCCCGTCCGATTCGCTCCGCATAACGACGATACGACCACCTGGCCTTGCAGAGTCCGACTAGACGACCTCGCTCAAAGTCCGATAACTGATGAAATCGTACACGTCTTCCATGTCCAGGCATTGCAGCTTCTTCGGGGTCTTCGCACGTGTCCGTACGCCGACGACTGATTACATTCACTTTGCCGTACTCCTTAAATACCACCGACGATAATTTGCATATTATGCCGTGGTGTGGCGTAAGCTCTTACCGGTTGGTCCCGAATTTAACATCACACCTACGTAAACTCGACCCCATTAACATATGTAAATTTCATGATCGTTCGCCAATTCCTTCTTGGTGTTCTTTTTCACTTTCCGCCAGTCTATATACTACAGGTGATGTCACTATAGTAAACGAAGAAGTATGAGCAAAATCGAGAAACCAATATAGCACATACACAGGTATAACATGGAGTATGCACAGAATAAGGAGCACATGAGAACATGGGCACGCAGGCCGCACTGATAGAACAGGGGCAGCATAATACAACAAGTACATAGTGAGCGACAGGCCATAGCATGGGATTATAACACTATAACAGGAAGAACATGAAGTATGCATAAGATAAGAAAGATACAATACAACGTGGGCACGCAGGCGATAATCGTAAAATAGGAGCAGCACAATACAACAAGATAATAAACAGGATGAATAATACACGTAAAGTTCAAATGATGGGTGTAGGACAAATCCGAAAACCAGAACGATAGTACATAGAACACCTAGGTAGGAGCAAAGACAGACTAATAGTAAAGGTCGGACGAAAGCAGTTCTTCCCAAAGAGTGAAGGCGTCAATGAAGTCATCATCATTGGCAAAGTCTTGTGGAAATGGCTGTGGTGGAAGTGGAGAACATGGTACAGACACAACAGGAACCGCTGAAGAAACTTTGATTTTGGCACGACGTTTCCGCGTGCGCTGAGAGGAACGACGTGCACGTCTCTTTGGAATGGCCCCTGTTAAGGGCGCCGAAATAGAAGGCTGAGCGGAAGACGACAGGTCGAGCGGAGATGAAGATTGCAGAACAACAGAGGACGGAAGTGGTGCAACAATGGGACTCGGAGACGGTTGAATGGAAACGGAAATAGGCACGGACGGAGCTGCAGATGCAGTCGACGAAGGCGTGACAGAGGGCTTGGAGGACAGACGCAGATGATCAAATCGCCGAGCCATCGACAACTCCCTATTTGCCGTGTACGTGAGGTTGAAGTACGATCTGGTAGAACACCAGGAGTCTAGAGCTTTGTTTTAAGTGATTCGAGAGCTACAATTCTCACGAAATGGTACAGGGATCTTAATTAAGGTGAGATAATACATAACTTTTTTATATCAGTCGGAGCAGTCTCATGAGGGCACTTAGCACAAAGAAGGTGACACTCGGAAGCAGAAAGATGTGCTGAGTAGTTTGGAGGCAGAAAAGTATCCGAGTACTCTGTAGGATCAGAACCAGAGTCCGTAGCTGAAGAAGTGTCAGAGGAAACTGCGGAAGAAGCAGTTGAAGAATGTTTCAAAGAACCGGCGGCGCAAGAAGACAAGCCGGTCAATGATGAACGTACTAGTAAGTCATCAAGTGATGCGGAGATGATGGGTGAAGAACCAGAGGCTGGTAACGACGGGTCGGATAAGCAGTGAAAAGGAACAACGGCCGAAGCCAAGTCCGGGCCGACGGTGATGGGTTCCGTACTCGGCGGAGGGTAGACCACCGATGTGCTCTCACCAGAGTGGGACGAGTCCAGGGCTGATTGCAGAAGAAACACCGGGGAGTCCCCAAGGGGCACAGTGGAGATCGTAGCAGCTGAAGATGAAGCAGGCATTGTAGAAAAATCCTGGTGCAAAACGGTGGAGGAACCAGGCGGAGGCAACAAACTGGAATAGTGCTGGAGCGGTGCAATGAACAGGTAGAGACGGCAAACTGTTGAACTGAGAAAGAGCTGAAGTCTTGAGGAAACACAGTGGTGGAAGGTGGGTAAGCCAGAGGAACAGTATTCACAGATGGAATAGGTGAACCCGAACTGGAAAGCAACGGTCGAGGGAAAAAAGCTGGGTATGATGAAAGTAAGGAAGAACTTGTCGAAGTGCTGAAGTCCAAGGCCACTGAGAGTGGAGAATGTGACACAGGAGGATGGAACAACCAACCTAGTACAGAGGGTAAAGTACATGCAGTGGAATAAGACAATAAAGGTGCAGACTGAAAACTCTTGGCAGATGACGTAGTGAGAGCAGAAGAGCCAAGAGGTGCAGGTGATAATGCAGCGTTTTTAGCTAGGCAAGAAGCACGGAGATCAGTAGGGGATTTACATATGAAGCAATGAAGAGCAGTATAAACATTCACATCACGAATATGTCTACCAAAGACTACTTGGAATGTGATAGGACAGGAAATATTCGAAGCTTCGTCCGGAAACATGATGAGAGTCTGTCGTCGGAAACTAAGATAAGGACGAGCTCCTTGCTCATCCAACGCGGTAGGTAAGGTACGAATTGTACCAATAACAAGTCCACAACAAGAAAGAAAACCAAGGAGGATATCATCAGAAATTTCCGGTGGAACAGGAGACATGCTTACAAGGATAGGGCACTGTGCGAGAGGAATGGCGAACAGACTTTGATCACCAACAAAGATGGGAGAAGACATAACTCGTGCAACATGAGCGGGAGAGGAAAAATAAATAAGCACAGAGCGCGGTTTACGTGCAACATGTGGAATGGCATCTGGAGAAGCAAGCTCATGCAGAGCTGATGTGTACACAGTAAGTTTTGTATTGGGGAGGGCAACGTATTTCACCCTTAAAGCTAAAGAGGCTAGTAGAAACTTACCTTGGGGCGAAGATTCAGGAAGATGAAGAGTAAGAATTGAATCCTGACGAGAAACAAGGAAATCCAGGCATGACGGCAAAAGCGTTGAATGTGTGGTAGTGGGGGCAGACAAAGAGAGCTGAAGTTTATCTTGAAGCAGAGCATTTGGTGGAGGCGTCAGTGGTGGAAGATATTCTGTTGATATTGCACAAGCCATGAGCGGTGATAGAATGCACAATTGCTAGGAAGCCAAATGGGGAAGGCACAACGAACAGATGAACGAAGGCTGAGCGACAAACAATGACGACACAAGTAGAGCTGCAAGAGAGATGTCACAACTGTGAGACCATGACGTCACCGGAGGACCACTAATGGAAGATGACGTACCGGGAGAAGGGTAGATGAGCTCAGGAACACAAGCATAGAAGGCAACGTATAGGAACGCTGATGGGGAATAGAAGACAGTCAAGGCGAGTCACGATGACCAGTGGTAAACAAACCCACCGAGATGAAATATGAAGAAATATCTCTATAATATTCACTTACCGGCGCGGAAACGTAGCTGGGAAGATTGCTGACAGCTTATTACTTGAGCGAGGTGCACAAGAAAGGAACAGAAGGCACTGGAACGTGTACACAGGGCGCACCCTTCAGAACGAAGAAGCGCGTAGTCAGCAGGTAATTTTACTATGAAAACCAAGTAAATATGCACAGTTCGGCTAGGAAATGTGGTGAGAAAGATAGCACATACCCTTATGCATAATTGGAGCACAAAATTCGGGAGCAACAGGCACTTTTACCGAACAAGCAGCAAAAGGTGAAGAGCTCGAGAGGGCACGTCCAACGACAGTTTTGTCGCAATAGAAGCATTTTTAGATAAGTTATTACGCATAAGGGTAATGAAATAGATCCCGTTCCTATGTTCTGATCTTTGACCCCATTTCACCCATTCTCAATGGAGTTCGTCCCCAGTTGGTTCCCTACCACATACTAATCTTTCATCGAAATCGAACCATTTTTACGCAAGTTATGATGCATAAGGGCAATGGAATGGATATCTGTCCTATTGCCTGACCTTTGACCCCATTTCGCCCATTCTCAATAGGGTTCGTCCCCAAGTGGTCCCCAACCACATACAAAAATTTCATCGAAATTGAACCGTTTTTACGCGAGTAATCGTGCTGACGGAAGGATAGACTTACAGACAGACAGACTGACAAAGCTGGAGCATATACGCTTTTTCAACCTACGGTTGGAAAGCGTAAATAAGAATGCTTTGATTATTCCCAATGTGTCTTTAACATATTCGTTCTCTATCTCTTCAGAACGTACTCTGTGTATAGAACTAACAATTCTACACGAAGTAGATTCCGAAGACGACGAGCGCCTGCACTTAAGCACTCAAGATATAGAAACTTCCCAGACTAAGAAAACGCGGGATAGTAGGCGATTGAGTGGGTAAGCATCGCAACTCAAGTCGTGTGTGGCAGTGCGCTGCTAAAACTTGAGCGCCGATTATGTCAATATTCAAAAACAATCTCTTCTACTCGGAATTTATTTTTATTCGTCTTTTTTGTGGCAAAGAAAACAAAAATCCCGGATGCAATTGGTAGGGGTAAGTGCTTTTGAATAAAGTCTCGACTTCCTGTGATATTGTGTAAAGTGAAATTTTCCTTGCTTGTGCCATGTTTGTATATGCTATTCAAAATGTGCTACGTTAATAACAGTAAATTCTTTGAAAAAATTATATTTCTTAAGACGAAACTTGTAAATTCGTGTCTCATATTTAACGCAAACAGAACAAATTTGGAGAACTTTCTCCTGCAAAGGAAACAAAAGGCATTCATCTCTAAGAAGAAATTATTTCCAAAGATGAAAATTGATAATTTACACTCCATTTAATTCTTTAACGCGCAAAGATAAAAGAAATATAACGTGATATTTGGGCAGAAGAACAATGTGCCGATTTAAAATCCTTTAAAATGGCTATAGGTATAAGAATTTCAAACAATTTCAACATTTCCTTTAACATTTCATGAATCACCAGCATCATAACCATCTTCTAAAATTATTAGGTGAAGAAAACTGCTCAATAAAACAACTAAGGGGTCATCAACATTGAAAAACAACGATCAAAGATCACAGGTTAACACAATCGAAGAAGTTCTCGTTGTTACACATTTTCGTGTGATGTGTAAGCGTGCTTAAGGCAACAAATTGTCTCGCCCACTCCTCGTGATATGCGTGACAGGAAATTCGTACATACGGAATCTGAGGAATAGGTAGAATCTCGTTGTAACGCCATGTGATGACATCTGCAAAGTAACCAAGGAAAAAAGAGGATTTACAAAATAAGCAGATTAATTTATGCAGTTCTTCCAGTAAGTTCCTTGGTAAAAAGAATTACCGGTTGCTCCTGAGATTTCCCTTTATCTTTCTATTTAAATATCACTTAAATGCATTTTAAATTTGTGTTTGTATAAACTCTTATTATTTTACGGCTTGATGACATCACTTCGCAAATAATCCAAGAGAATTTATGCACTCACAATATCCTACTGTTTATCCCATGACAACCGGGAAGCCTAATGAGCATATGATGTCTGTGTCCCTCTCCTAGTAATCTAAGATTTATACAGATCACTGAGTATTGAAGCACAACTGTTCTATCCGTCAAATGTAATGACGAAAACATTCTGAAATTTCATGGATATGTTCGACTTCCATGGATATGTAACATTCTGAAATTTCATGGATAGCTGCACTTCCATCAATCATATTTTGGGCTCCAGCAAAGAAAGCTAGTGGGTGGGATAAAGAGAAGTGAAATGCAGTAGTAATACTGCTACCAGAATTCTAATCCTCTGGAAACGTTTTCTCTACTCTAATGGAGCTTCCGGTAGTCAGAGTTTTGTAGAAGTAAGGATAAAACTTATTAGAATCCGAAAATTTAACCTCAGTTATCAATGAAATAACATGAAAATTTCAGACAACTGATGTTCAGTTTCGGACTCAACAATGTTTTGTTTTCAGTTTTGGTTTAGGGATGTAAAGCGAAGTTTTCCTTTGAAAAATGTTGTTTAATATTATCTCGAAAATTAAGATTCATCTTGGAAAATCTCATGTGTAACTATTCATGCCGGAAAATCCCATGTGTAACTATTCATGCCCGAAAATCCCATGTGTAACTTTCTTTTCACCATTGTTTAATTCATTTCCTTTGCTTTATTTCGAGTGAATATCATTTTTAAAGTTTATTCTATAACACATCTGAGGCCTCAACCAAGAACTTTGTTTTATAGGAGTCTCAAGAAACGTGGAAATGAAAAGTAAAGAGAAAACCCAAAACCCAAACGAATGAAAAAATTGGGTTTTCATTCAGTTGATCCTAAAATATGTATATGTTAGTAAAACACAATCTCTCACAAAACTCTTGGGAGGAATACAGTGTTTCACTGATACCAAACCTGGGTAACATTAGTCTAAACACACACACACACACAGCACTTTTGATAGACCGATACTCTCCTGCTAAAACGCTATGATATTTTGCTTTGAAAAGCAACTTATGTACGAGTAGATTTATATATTAAAGGCAATTTTCTCTGCCCTCTCTCCCTCTCCCCCCCCCCCTCTCTCTCTCTCTCTATCTCTCTCTTTCCCTCTCTCTCTTTAATTACCCTCTCTTTTCTCTTTCTCTCTAATGCTCTCTCTCTCATTTCTCTCTCTTTTTCTCTCTAATGTTCTCTCTCTCTCACTTTCTCACTTTCTCTCTCTCATTTTTCTCACTTTCTCTCTCTCATTTTCCTCACTTTCTCTCTTTCTCTCTCATTTTTCTCACTTTCTCTCTCATTTTTCTCGCTTTCTCTCTCTCTCTCTCTCATTTTTCTCACTTTTTCTCTCTCTCTTTCTGTTTCTCTAATTTCTCTCTATCTTTCTTTTTAATATTTGATTCTTTTTCTACCTTGTATACACCAAAAAGCTATTTGGCCTTATGCTTCGAATTTTCCTTTTAAAAATCGTTAGTTCGCTTTATTATTTAGGTTACCTCACAGACATTGTGACGTACAATATCACATGCTTAACCTTCCGTTTTTTGGTTATTTCTTCTTATGTACTTAGAGCGTTCGAAAAGTAAGAGCCAGTTAGCCATAAAAAAATGTACTCCGAAAAGCAGTTCCTTGATAGAAAGTGTTAACATGTGTCTTACTCTACTTCTAAACGCAACTACTGCCGAAATTCAGGCATCTGTCGTAGCAGTGCACTTGTGCTTCTTTATTCCCTCGTCAGATTCAGTGATGTTCTTCGACGAGTAAACAGAGAAGGTCAGAACGTCACCCCGGTGACGTTCTTCTGCATTTGCCTTGTAAAAATTTAAGAAGAATATTTATGACGAGATTTAAGCTTTTCTAGGGTCTCCACATGTAACCTTTTTCAAACGACAGATATGTGATATTTAAGATGATCTTGATTATGTTCCTCTGCGGAAGAGTTCGAACAAATTTAAGTTGTAGAGTTCGACATTGTAAAATCCATCTAAAAATCTCCCGTTATGTAGTCCTTGATTTTGCGTTATACTACTGGTTCTTTCGCTCCCTTTTGGGAGCAGTTGTCGAAGAAACATGATTCGTAGCAGTTTTCCTTAATGCAGACCCTACCTAGCGGTTGGGTTTGGTAACTATCTCTATATATCTCTTTTTTGTATCAATCACTTAGATATGATGTAGTTTACAGTTGTACCGACGATAGGGCATTCTAAGCATCTTTTTTCCCATATCGGTGGTTGCATTGCAAAGTGGCCCCTTTCTTCATTGAACTGCGATGCTCAAAATTTTTCCTTTGAGAAAGAACCCTCGTAGGGCTGAACACTTGGAGAAACCAATCCCTTACTCGTTGAAGCACTGTCACGCAATAGTCACTTCATACACAACTCAACATGTGCCGCATAAATCGTCTTGCTAACTCATTTGTTTTTGCTACATCGAAAACGTGCAATTTCTTACTTGTTTGCATTTTAGCTGGGCACATAACTGTTTCCCCGAAAATATTTTGTATTTCGATACAAATTATTTAACACCTTAATACACGATGTGTATCTTCCTATTTATATTTTTATTATATATGTTTCTACTCTTTTGTTTCCTCTCCCACTTTCCCCACCCACACTTCCTTGGGACATCCTGATGGCCGTTCTACCAGATCCAGGTAACCAAATCTGGATATTTCGTGCACTGTGGATATCCGTTGGAAGGACCAAAATATTTTCGTTTTTTCTTTACCACAAATAGGATCAATCCTCATAAGAAAGAGCGACAAATTCTCATAATTCAAGTAATAACTGTCCCACGCGTTAGCTGGCCGAGCTGGACCCTGGCTGGAAAACAGCTCGTAGGTTCCGAAAATTTCCATTTCGGAGTGCGAATCCTGGTCAGGTGAATAACCACGCTAAACTTTTATGACAATCTTCTTTGGAAGTGGACTCAGGTAAGCATCATAAGCTACACCAGAGTGTCACAACTGGTGACACTCTGATATTCATCTGAGAGTGCTGTCAGAGGTAAACTGGCGTAATCTTTGCTTATTCACCGGTCCGATGGAAAATACTTCAGGGCTAAGCTACAGAAAACATTCCCTTCCCTCATTAACAGCTGTCGGTGATTATGCTGATTGAACTAGGGAGCCGACTAGTGGCAGGTAGAGTCAAGCATTGGTCATATACAGTATTATAAGGCGACGACGCAATAGATTGGCAGTATTGTGAAAATCTAATATATATCGAGAGATAAGGGACGTTCTTTTAAATATTCCAGACCATGAAACTCAAGAAACGCCTATAGCGTAATAAATCCGTTTAATTTTGTGGTGTAATATGCATAAAGATTCACCAAGCTTTTGCTTTCCACTGGGAGGCTTTTTCAAGGCAATGGTAGACAAAAAATGCAGGGAATTAGAACACGTAAGAAACAATACAGTAAACAAATCTATACAAACTCCGTTTATTGGTGTGAAAGTACAATTAAAGAAGGAATACAAGGGAAAATTGTATCTCCCGAGCTTTCGCTCTCCAACCGGGAGGCTTTCTCAAGGGTTGCAGACGATACTAACAAGTCTGGCGAGTATAATCAAAAGATTTCACATCAATAAACGGAACTTGTATAGATTTATAAGATAGTACAACTATACTAGTTATCCGAATTTATTGGCGTATATAAAATCAAGGTTTCCAAGCTTTCGCACATCAACCAGATGCCTTTCTCAAGGAAGGTAGACAGCAACTGCAAACTGGATAATAGAACGTTTCAACAATTTGAACGCGGTGAGTTGACTTGACAATAAACAAAGAGATGCGAACGTAATTATTCAACAAAAACGCGAGACATCATGTTCGTATTGCACGCGGAATCCTTGGAGGAAAACAAAAGGCATTCATTATTTGAAGAATTGGTTTCAAATTCGTGGTAATTCTAGCGAGACGCTATCTTTGCAGGCCTCATCGTTGGTAATGATCTCCAATGTTTCCTGAATGGCAGTGGATTTAGGAGTAGAGTAGGCAACTAATTTCTTCATGTTATCCCACATAGGATCGGCGGACTTGAACTGGACTTCTCTGGATAGGGCCGTAGTTAATTTGCCGTTCTTTATGTCCCTCTTATGCTCGTTGACTCTAATTCTAAATTAACGTTTAGTCATCCCAATGTAGTATCGCTTGGAGCCATCCGGATATTGCAGAGGGATGGCATAAACACCTGCTTCGTTGGAAAGTGGGAGCTCGTCAGTATTTCGCTTAAGCATAGCATATAAAGGTGTCGGAGATCTTATGCCGACACCGAGGTTCATCTTTCTGAGCGCGTTCTTGAGTGTATAGGAAAGATTTGGTACGTAAGGAATAGAGCCCACACAGCGTAGCCGCGGCATGGTAAGATCGGTATGCCTCTTTTTGTTTCTTTCGATATATCTATGTACCATGTTCGGATCATATGCTGCCTCGGTCGACAAATCGATAACGATTTTTAATTCGCTTAGTCTAGAAGGAACATCGGAGGAGATGTCGAATGCTCTTCTGATTCGATAACGGAATAAAGCTGTCTTGTAATCAGCCGGCAATGTATTATTGTGTTCTAACTCCATAGCGAAATTGATCGTAGAGTGTATATCATTGATTTTATCCAAAAAGAGCGGGACAGTCTCCTTTCCATGAGGCCATATGAAAAATACGTCGTCAGCATATCGGAGCCAAGTGGTAGGTCTTGGGGCAATGCTGGTGAATATGTGCTGCTCGATTGGGCGAAGGATGGCTTCCGCGAGAATTGCTGAAAGTGAAGATCCCATCGGAGCGCCATTTGTTTGTTTATAGATTTTTCCTCGGAAACTATTGTAACTAGAATTTGAGACTAAGTCCATTAATTTGAAGATGCTGTGGCAAAATTCTTGCGAATAAAGTGCTGAATTATGAATAGCTTCTTTTAACGTTCTGATGGCTTCCGGCACGGGGACCAAAGGATAAAGAGAAACCACGTCGAAACTACCGATAACGTCATGCTGTTGGACAGAGAGTTGCTTTATTTTCGTGATAAAATCTTCGACTCAAATTGGAAAAGGAACGGTACCACCTGGAATTTTTAACCGCCTGCAAGACGTCACTTTTGATCCCGAAGTTCCTTAATTTTAAGACATCCGTAAATGGATCATGGTTCGAGAATAAAAAGGACAAATTTCTTCGCCAGACTCTATCAAGGATAGTGAACCTGAAAAGAATGGAGGTCATGCCAATGAAATCAAAGTGTTATGCCCTACATATGAAGTTAAACAGACTTTTTGACCCGATCACTTTCAGCAACCTAACCCTCAGAGTGGACATGTTAGTCGAAAGACTCCAAACTTCCTTATCATCCAGACATAAAAAGAAGCTGGATTACCTGAAATCATCCCAGAATCCAAATCCTAAAGATATCACTATTCCCTTCGTCAATATTTCAAACCGGACGCTCACACTGGAAGAAAAGAAAGTTTTGGAACTTGGACCAAAGTTCTGCTTCCGAACGAGACCAAATCCCAAAACCGTCATTTCAGAGTTGGAGAGCGTTATATCGCGAGTTCCGGAAAACACCAAAGACGAACTACGTCACCTCTGTTGCTCTAGGCTTCGATCGCTTTACAATCCAAAACAATCGTCCAATGGATTTAATATTCCGAGACCGATTTCTGACCTTAAATATGACCGTAACATAATATTAACACTAACGGACAAATCCGGTCAGATAGCGATTATGGATGCTGCGAATTACAATCAGAAACTAGAGGACTTCATCTCCGCTTCTGGATCTATAGTACTACGAAGGAACTCTTTAAATTGTTGGATTGCCCAGGTACAAAGAGCTGCCAGGTTGACCGCTGTCCCGGAGGATCTCAAGAAAGCCGCCAAGTTGCCACCAGGCCCCCAGATCCCGAAGCTCTTTGGAAGACTTAAGCACCACAAGCCCGATAATAAATTGAGACCCATCGTGTCAAGGAGATCCGCACCGACGTACCATTTAGAGAAGGCACTCTGCAAATTTCTGGCCAATCACCTCCCTGAATCTGACTTTATAATAATTTCCACTCGAGATGTTATCACGAAAATCAAGCAACTCTCTGTCCAACAACATGACGTTATCGGTAGTTTCGACGTGGTTTCTCTTTAACCTTCGGTCCCCGTGCCGGAAGCCATCAGAACGTTAAAAGAAGCTATTCATAATTCAGCATTTTATTCGCAAGAATCTTGCCACAGCATCTTCAAATTAATGGACTTAGTCTCAAATTGTAGTTACTATAGTTTCCGAGGGAAAATCTATAAACAAACAAATGACGCTCTGATGGGATCTTCACTTTCAGCAATTCTCGCGGAAGCCATCCTTCGCCCAATCGAGCAGCACATATTCACCAGCATTGCCCCAAGACCTACCACTTGGCTCCGATATGCTGACGACGTATTTTTCATATGGCCTCATGGAAAGGAGACTCTCCCGCTCTTTTTGGATAAAGTCAATGATATACACTCTACGATCAATTTCACTATGGAGTTAGAACACAATAATGCATTGCCTTATCTGGATGTTTTACTGAGTAAATCGCCTGAAAATCGCTTCCGTACACAAGTCTATTACAAACCCACTTCCGTTCCCAACCTGATGTTCCGTAGCTCATTCTGCCCGGCTGATTACAAGACAGTTTTATTCCGTTATCGAATCAGAAGAGCATTCGACTTCTCCGATGTTCTTTCTAGACTAAGCGAATTAAAAAGCGTTATTGATTTGGCGACCGAGGCAGGATACGATCCGAACATGGTACATAGATATATCGAAAGAAACAAAAAGAGGCATACCGATCTTACCATGCCGCGGCTACGCTATCTGCGCTCTATTCCTTACGTACCAAATCTTTCCTATAAACTCAAGAACGCGCTCAGAAAGATGAACCTCGGTGCCTCGGTGTCGGCATAAGATCTCCGACACCTTTATATGCTATGCTTAAGCGAAATACTGACGAGCTCCCACTTTCCAACGAAGCAGGTGTTTATTCCGTCCCTCTACAATATCCGGATGGCTCCAAGCGATACTACATTGGGATGACTAAACGTTCATTTAGAATTAGAGTCAACGAGCATAAGAGGGACGTAAAGAACGGCAAATTAACCACGGCCCTATCCAGAGAAGTCCAGTTCAAGTCCGCCGATCCTAGTGGGATAACATAAAGAAATTAGCTGCCTACTCAACTCCTAAATCCACTGCCATTCGGGAAACATTGGAGATCATTACCAACGATGAGGCCTGCAATTATAGCGTCTCGCTAGAATTACCACGAATTTGGAACCAATTCTTCAAATAATGAATGCCTTTTGTTTTCCTCCAAGGATTCCGCGTGCAATACGAACATGATGTCTCGTGTTTTTGTTGAATAATTACGTTCGCATCTCTTCGTTTATTGTCAAGTCAACTCACCGATTTCAAATTGTTGAAACGTTCTATTTTCCAGTTTGCAGCTGCTGTCTACCTTCCTTGAGAAAGCCATCTGGTTGATGTGCGAAAGCTTGGAAACCTTGATTTTATATACGCCAATAAATTCGGATAACTAGTATAGTTGTACTATCTTATATATAGTTGGTGTACAGTTTCTTGTGTTATTATTATTTGTATAGATTTGTTTACTGTATTATTTAGATGTGAATCCCGTTCAACAAGTACGTAAGAAACAATATGATTTTTTGAAAATAACATGGGTGACATCACGAGCTGTATTACGTGAGTTTTTATTACGCAATTAAACGGTGTGTTTTGTGATGTTTCCATTTTTTAGAAACGGATGCCAAACCATAGGTAGTTCGATAGAGACCATGTCACTGCGTGCTAGTTTGCTGGATAGGATTTCGACTGTTTCCCTGATGCCAGTATCTTTAAGTTCGTGTAAGGGGCAATTCTTATAATACTATTCCATACAGGAGCGACCGAGCAGTACATGACTTCTCCGGCGAGGGCTATATTTTGCATGTCCTGGTTGACACTTTGCACGTGTTCTTTACATCTAGTATCCAAGGATCGCTTTGTCATTCTGATATATATATTTTTTTTCTGTGTTGTCAGGATACACCAAGGGTATAGCCCACACACCCGCCTTTTCTTTCTCACACTGTCTCTCCTTGCAGCTTGATATCATATGTGAAAACGGGATCGGGGATTTCATTGCTATTGAGATGTACTTACGCAATAAATTCTTCAACCAATATGTAAAACCTAGGACATATGTGATGAATTCTGCGTATCTCGTTGTCTTACTAGTTAGTTTTGTTATCGCAGTAATTATACGATTTCTTACAGTTCTATGTATTCTGCCTATGTCATCCTTCTTATATCCAGCTTTACTTCTGATTCACCAGTCCTATGAAAAATAAATATTGTCAATTTCTTTATTATTTAGGCAGTCAGATTTGCATTCGTTATATGCTCTATTGAAACATGCTCTAAAAGCAGAAAGTTGGTACTCTTTTGGGCAGCATGAATCAGGAGGGACAAGGTTCGGTACTGCGGTTACATACCTACATACATGCATATCATTAAGCTGTCCTCTGAGACTCAGAGGGCGAATCCTCAAAGAAAGACCATCTTCCAAGTGAACATTTAACTGATAGAACTAGAATCTACTTAGTGTATCGACTGTCACCATTAACAACGATTTCGGCACACAGCTCGAGCTTTATTAACATCCATCATACAGGGCCTTTTGTACTTCGTACTCATAATCTTTTTCTCAAGCAGACATTCCTGAATCTGGTCCTCCCATGATTTCCTTGGCCTTCCTCTCCCTTTCTTTTCTGCCACTTGGGCTGAAATTTCTCTTAGTCAGCACCTCGTCACGCATTCTTTCAACATGGCCAAACCACATAAGAATATTAGTACGGAATAAATTTTTCCTTACTAACAACATTTTGTCTCACATTACACATCTGCAATACATCTTCATTCCTCACATGATCAGAGCGTGTCTTACCTCCAACCCTCCGTAAGTAACGCATCTCTTTAGCACACAAGCTTTCAAAATGTTTTATTCTGAGCGAAAGTTACAGGGATTGAAGGCGGTAGGCGGCATGTGCCTTTACAATGCCTAAAATCATAATAACAGGAGTCGGACATATACAAAGCGTGCGCAATTTACATTATGCGAGGGGTATATACAATGCAAGTGAAATAGATGAGCGGACGACAAGACATAATTACCGTAGTATGTATTCAAGAAGTGCGCTATTTACAGTATGAAAGGTGTATATATACAGCGAGTGCGCAAGTTACAGTACGAGAGGTGAATATATAATACAGTGCTAGTGAGATAGATGAGCGATGATACAACATAAGTGCAACAGTGCAGGGTGTGATATTAGAAAATATATAGGTGAGACTGAATAAACGTAAAATTTAGACGAAGTATATACAGATGTGCGGGAAGCCATATAGGAACAGGGAACGAACTAGGTGCAGCAAGTGAGATATACATACAATGCAATGAAAATATAAATACAAATGACGCAGAACATAATGATGCAATTGAAAATGTGTACTATATACAAGATGTGTACAAAAAGTGCGTGACTGAGATACGCGTGATGCAGACAGTAAAGAATGAACTTGTAGGACGGCTCCGAAAAGGAGCATTCGCAGTACCAAGGAATGTGTATATGTACAGAATGAACAGCGAAATATATACAGGATGTGTATGTACAATTTATATGAGCAATATGACAAACGAATGAGCCGAAGATATATGACGAAATAAAAACATTGAATATACAGGTACAATGTGAGGCACACAGAAGAAATTACTAAGAAGAACACTTATTCAGAAGAGGGCACCACAAAGTGCACGTGAATACACTACAAACAGTGACAGTAAAAAGATAAACTGGCGATGGGAATATGAAAAATGTACAGAAGATATAAGACTGACAAGCTTAGGGAGATACTCTCCGGATCCGGTGAGCCAGTCCAGGGTTCATCACAAAGATAAAAGCGGGGAAGGTCCCGACGTACAGGGTGGAAGTCAAAGCAGAAGATGTAGGTCTGCAGAAGGCCCGGAAAACCAGCGGTGTGATGGTGACCATACACTCAGAACTGCTGGCTCTGGTCAGTGGCCCGGGCAACGGTAAACGACAATCGGAGCCATGAGGTCAGCCGGTTGCGGAATTGCGCACAAAAGGTATCTCCTGCTTGAAGGAGCGTAGGCGCATTAGAGGTGTGATGGAGTTGCAGATAGAAGCAGTAAATCACATGCTGTGCGAGTACAAAGATGTATGCGCATGGCTCAGATAAAGGCACCGGTGTAGAATAAGAAACCAGCAACGTACTGTACGAAGAACAAGGCAGCTTTTTGGCACAGAGACACTTGGCAACGGTAAAGGCTAGGTGTAGTAAAGGAAGGATCGCCGGGCAGTACTTGTAGATGTGTAGAACATCGGCATGCTCAGAACAGAAGATGCAGGTGGGTGCGCTGCCAGCGTCATCCGAAATAACGTGGCCGGCACTGGCAGGCGGCGGTGAAGGAAAAGCCAGTGAATATTACTTTCATCTGGTGTCGAGATGGGTGAAGCTGTTGCCGACCACACACTCGGAAGAGCGGCGGGCGGCACTCCTGAAATGAGCTGGGGTGCGGGTGGCGATGGATCCTGAAGGAGAAGGCGATAGAGAGTACGGACAGTAAAACTGGAGATCGGAAGAAATGAGCCACGAACAGGAAGAGAAAAAGGAAGGGGAAGAGAAGCAGATGAAACGAGAAAGAGTCCAGCCGGAGAAGCGAGAGCAGGAAAAAGAGTAACGATCGAGGAGCGGAGAGAATCGTAGAGTGCAAGAGAGGCAGAGGTGCGTGGAAGGAATGGAGAGAGGTCGGAAAAGAGTTTCCATGTTAGGTCGGAAGAAAGTAAGTCTCGGACGGATACGATCCCAGCGGGGAGCCAGGAAAGGTCAGTGAAATACGGTGCGTTAGGAGGACGGAGGAGTAGAAGAGGGGTTCAGCTAGAAGTTCTGATGGGGAAGCGGGTGGGGCACGGAGTAGTGGCAGAGAGCAAAGAAAGGAAAGCGCCTCCGAATAAACTGGGTAAAGACGAGAGCGGAGGACAGAAAAGCGATCCATCAGCAGAAAAGTTGTGAATTTGAAGCTGGGGTTCCGGGGAGAAATAATCACGTCTTGGAGAAGACAGGCTGTGGATTTTGGTTCACAGAGTAGACGCAGAAGAGATACTATCCGGTGTGCTTTGTAGAACTGGCGAACATCCAGGAACGCAATACCACCGGTGGAGATCGGACGACTTAGAGTTGAGACTTGTATCCAATGATGAGCTGACCAGATCATGGTAGAGATGATCCGGGTCACTTCAGCATGATAGTGAGCTGGCATGCCAGCAGCTGCCCACACATGAAGACAAGGAGTCAGAAGATATGTGCGAGCAAGGCGTTCCCGGGTGACGAAAGAGGCACTGAACTGAGCTTTCCGCCAGAAGGCAGCCGATGGAGCAAGGCGATTATGAAGAGCATCCCACGTGTTGTTTCGGGCAGCTATGGGAGCTCCCAGGTGTACACCAAGAAATTTCTGAGAAGAGGCAGTCCAGGAGGCGCCCCATGGGGGAATCCGTCCTGGACTGCCTGGCACCGCACTACAGGCCGGCACTCTTGGTAGTGTTGAGCATTGCTGAGGAGCAAGAAGAGTAGAGTGCATATACATGAGCTAGCGTATCAAATTGCGACTCCATCCGGACGCAGAAAGTCGCGTCGTCGGCGTAGGAGGAGTAGGTTATAGAGAAGTGCTCGGTGCTTGCCGTGGGAGGAGGAAGAGCCGCAAGAAATGCACGATGTACTGTGCGTAGGAAAGGCTCGAACGCCAGGGCGAATAATTGCCCAGAAAGTGGACACCGCTGTCGTACTCCACGACGGAAAGAAATGAGTGCTGTCAGAAAGGCGGCTCTCTTGACCTGAAAGACAGCGTCGAGATATGGAGCAAGAATAGTGGTAACGAAGACAAAGGGAAAGCCAAAAGCGTGTAAAGTAGTTGAGAGAAATGAATGGGAGATATTATCAAAAGCTGCACGTTGGTCTAAATTTAGTAGAGCAAGAGATTCAGAATTAGTCCGGGCAAGATACAGAAGATCACGAAGGAGGTGAAGGTTAGTAGCGCTGGAACGACCAGGTACCATGTAGGACTGGTCGGAAGAGAGAAGATACGGAAGAACTTGATTTAGACGGCGAGAGAAAATTTTAGTGAACAGTTTGTAATCAAGATTTATTAGTGAAATCGGAAGCCAGTTCCCCAGGTTAAGGAGGTCGCCCTTCTTAGGGAAAAGTACCATGTGAGCAGCAGTGAAGCCCTTCGGAAGAGAGACAGATGCAAAGGCAGAAGAGTAAGCAGCGAGAAGGAAAGGAAGGAGAGAAGGTAAAAAGATAAGATAAAATGATAGGGGAGGCCGTCAGAACCAGGGACGGCTCGGGGATTGAGAGAGGAAAGTGTAGTCCTGAGTTCAGATGAAGAGATAGGCTGTAGAAGAGAAGCGGAAAGGTGAGAGGGGACTTGAGGGAGAGAAGAAAGTAAAGTATTAGACGCCGAAGCAGAAGGTGGAGGGGTATCACTCTATTTGTCGGAGAAGTATTGACGAACATGGGAGCAAAGCACATCTGGGTCCGAAGCTACATGACCGTCAGGCAGACGTAGCACCCGGAGTCGATGAGAAGAACGGCGGTGATCCTCTAACGGAGACAAGAACTCAAAAGAGCAGTCTTCAAGAGACAAGTGCTGGAGACGAAGTCGTAAAATGGCCTGCCGGGCTCGAGGTTCCAGAAGAGCACGGAGGTCTGCCAAAATGCTGGATAGAGGGGGTGAGTGGCTCCAAGCTGGGCGAGAACTTGTCGGAGATTGCGTTCTTCTATGGTGCGCAGATTGGCGACTGAACGAGTGGCTCTTGAGAAAGAGGAGCAGATGTGACTTGACATCCAGACAGTAACTTAGCGCACAGGATGCAGTGGACAGTCCAGGGTGATAAGAGTGAAGGAGATTCCGGACGTTAGAACACAAGGCCTGGTCTTTCAGGAGAGAGGTATCTAATGTCCAGGAGTGAAACTCGGAGCGTTGATGGAAAGAATACGTGAAGGTGGCCACAACTGACAGTCCGTGACCACGGGCAGAAGTGGAGCGGTTGCGTAGAAACGGTCAAGTCTAGCGGAAGATGACGAGGTGACAGCTGAGGACCTCCACGTATGGGAGACCGTTGTAGGATAAATTTGACGAAAGACGTCCCGAAAATCAAACTCCGTGATGAGGGAGTGTAATTGCTCCACAAGACGCAAGCGAGTTTCCTTATGAATTGGAGCACGATCAAGATCAGGGTCAAGCGTGCAATTAAAATCGCCGCCGATCAACGCGTGATCCGACGGCAACGTTGACTGAAGAGCCGAACGGAGCGCCATGAAAAGTAGGGTGTGGTGTTGAGGTGTGCACGGGACGTAGATGTTGAAAACGACATAACGACGCTCGTCCAGAACAAAGGTGAGGCGTTGTAGCAAGTCACCGCTGAGATGCTGCACCGACACTGAAGATAGAACTTGACGCAACTGAGTGCGGATGCCTTTGGCCAGACCGCCAATTGTAGAGTGTCGGAAAGCGTTGTGGAACTGATAGTTCCACGTACGCCATCGATCGAAGGGCGTTGTAGACAGGCAATTCGTCTCTTGGAGCAGAAGAATGTCTGCTGTGAAGTGATGGAGATCCTCACGAGCAAGCGAGTTCGCCAGAGGGGACACAAACCCCCTACAGTTCAATGTAGTTATCTTGAACCGAAATGCCCGACGGTGGTTCAAGGAGCTTGTCAGCGGCTCGTTGGAGCCGAGAGAGACGATCGCAGACTTTCTTGAGACATCCGCTTTCGCCGAAAGATGTGCATAATAAGGCTTGGATGGGAGATCGAACAACCGCCACTTGCGTCATAGTTGCTGCAAGCTCCGTGAGATAGGATTGGATAAAATTATGAGACATGGTTTTACTACGAGAACCGATGAGAAAAGAGTTTAACTCCGCACCAGAAATTGGTGTCTGTGTTAGTGAGGAATCTTCCAGTTGCTGTATGAAATCCTCTAGAGTAAGTGGGACCAGTGTGCTATCGTCAGAGTCGGAGATGGAGATGCTAGAAGCTTCAGATGGGAGTTTTCGAGCGATCGCGTCCTCCTTAAAAGGTGGAAGATGTGCGTGTCTTCTTATTGCGACGTCGAGTAGTCCGACGACGCTTCGAGCGTACCTTCTGTTGTTCGGGACCAAAGGCTGGAGTGTCTGGCTCTGTGAAGGCATCAGGCGCAGCGACCCCATTATCGGGCTCTGAAGGGTGCTGTGGAGTAATTGTAGAAAGTAGAGGAGAGTTCAGCGGGTCTCCGGTCGAAGAATTCTCCTGCAATTCATTGTGGGCATGTCTGGAGTGTAGAAGCTGAGTTGGAAGTGGTAGGTTGCGACGAGGTCACTCGTTGACCAACGGCTTTACGGATACTTTCGGAATAACTCGACTGGCGCTGGAGAGAGGTGTCACATGAAGATGCCGGGGGTCCAGTTAACCATTGAGTAGGCTGTGCTGAAAATTTGGAGGCAGTAGCTGCACGATGAGGGCATAGCGCACTAGGGTGACCAGTGCTCTTACATACCGAACAAAGGGTGCCCACAGTGATGTCAATGCGCCTAATATGAGTGTCACAGCGTACATTGAGTACCGATGGAACACGTAACATAGCTTTCTTCGAGGGAAAGATCGCACGTACGTTACGGCGAAATCCTAAGAGATAACGGTCCTCAGGGACTCCCAGAAAGGAGGAGTACGTGATGACCGATGCGACAGTACGTCCGTAATTCTGAGTGACGGAGAGCAATAGGTCGTCCGATTTCCTGCGGAACAGGGGCGAAACTGACTGTAGTAGGTGCTTGTGTGAGTGGGGTTGCAAGGAGATGATCGCCAATGGAAATGCCTTCGGTCAGAACTCGAAGGGCGACGGCAGGAGTCGCAAGATAAGCTATGGCTTATCTGGTTCTTCTACCGACGTGAGTAATAGCCTCTTTTGGGACAATTTGTCGAAGAGCAGCGCTGTACGCCGTCAGCTAGGGAATGGGGAAGCTGCGGAAAAATACACCCAGTCCGATTTTGTCAAGAAACAGCTGACCTTGAGGGCAAGTAGTCGGAACATCCACGTAGATCTGGTCTGTACCATACGTCATCTGATAAGGGCACTTTGAAGAACGGGGCTGATGAGAAGAAGAAGTTGACGCACCTGAGGTGACGGCAGCATACGACACACCTGGCGCGCGTTGTGATGACGCGGAAGTGGCTGGTGGAAGTGTGACGTCCATGGCGTCATCAGAAGGTACAGGGGAAGGCAATGGTTCACCACTCTTCGTCAGATGGGAAGGAGATGGCTCCATGGGCCAGGCAACTTTGTCACGCTACGGAGAGGAGGGGTTTGTCAAAGGAAGCCCTCCATTGGTGTATCGCTTCTGAGCAGCTGATAGGGATAAAGAGTCACTTCCGGAATTTAGGATAGAAGCTCCGCTATCCCCGGCAGCCGCCATTTGGAATGGCGATAAGATTACGAGTTTTGGCCAACTCAACCAAAGCAGGAAAATGAAGAATACAACACAAAAAGGGCACTTACCGACCTGATAAATGGATCAGAAGTAGAACGGTATCTTCACACACGCTGCACACACAAAAATAGGAGCTGTCGACTAGGAAATTATCGCAAGCGGAACAAAATACGAGCACGAAGTAAACAACGACTGTCGTCCAGCACACTGCTTTACATCGGAGTAGGAACAATTACACTTTCATACACAGTCATTCGGGACTTCCTTGAGAACCCATCATTCCTGTGAAATCCTCCTAAGGCAGCTATGACTTTCAATCAAGAATTCACTGGCCTATAAATTTTGCAATCTAATTTGTTCTCTCTGTCAAACATACTTCCTAAATATACAAACTCTTTCACCTGGTCAATCACTGTGCCATTAAGACTTATCTTGCATTCAGTACTAACAGTTCCTCGCTCAAAAACCATAACTTTGGTTTTTCCCTTATTTATATTCAGTTTGAATTTGATACAAACTTCGTACATACGGGACGACATACTCTGCCACTCACTTTTTCTCTCAGCCAACAGGACTGTGTCTTCAGCATAGAGCAATCTGAATACACGATATTACCAAGACATAAACCAGTATTATCCATTTTGGCATCACGCATGCATGCATCCATGCATCCATAAATATATTAAACAGCCAGGGTGACGTTACACAACCTTGTCTGGCTCCTGCACCAATAGAAAACCATTCCTAACTCCCAACGTAATAGGCAAATTTCAGTTAACCAGTCAGTCACAGAGTCACCGCCATATTTTAGCATCTCAACAGTTATGCCATCTACTCCTAAAGCCTTACCATTCTGAAGAGATTTTAGAGCTTTACACACCTCTTCTCTTCAGATCCCACCAGTTCTCCATCTCTTATGATAACATCATCTGCTCCTGCCTCAGAATCACCTTTGCTTTCATGATCTAATAAATCACAGAAGTACTCACGTAATCTTTCACTTACCTCATTGGGCTCCCACATCATTTCATCGACCCTATTCTTTACACAACTTAGAGTTTTATTCCCGCTTCCCTTTTTTCCCTATGTCTTATGCACTTCCAGAATGTTTTTCCATCTTTCCGAAAAGCCAAATCGTGCCTTTCCTCCTTTTCCTTCCTACCGTTTACTTTATTCTGGTTAATCAGCTTCGCTGCCTCACGCTTCTTATAGCGATGTTCATCCTCAGAAACTCTACCTTGCAACATCCACAAATATGCTTCCTTCTTTTTCTTTACTGCTTCTTTAATCTCACTGTTCCACCAAGCATCACTTTTAAAGTAACTCACTGTTGCAGTACCACAGAACTCTTCAGCCGCAGTGACAACACAGTTCTTAAAACATATCTACTTCTTTTCTACATCCCTCTCGCATGCTTTCAACTCATTCAGACATTCACTGAGTAAATCAGAGTAGCGCTGATATTCTTCAGACAGCCTTTCAATCTTTATTCTTTTCATCACAGGTATCTTCCTATACCTCCTTCTCCAACCAACATTCAGTTTCACCCGTGACACTAACAGGTGATGATCAGAGTCTGCGGTTGGTTTATAATAAACGTCAAAACGGAAGCTGGATGTTCCATTTCTTTTGAGCGCGACGTCAAGATAATTCAGCGTCCCATTCACTTCATGCTCCATGGTGTCTTGTGCATAAAATCATTTAATTCGTCTACTCCATGTTCCCATATGAAGAATATATCGTCAGCAAAGCGGGTCCACACACAGGATTTCTTGATGTAATTCAGAAAGAACAGATCTTCTATTGCCTACCATCGCCTTGAAAAAGCTTCCCAGTGGAGAGTAAAAGCTTGGCAAATCTTTATGTGTATTGCACCACAAAAATAAACGGATTTACTGCTCTATAAGCGTTTCTTGAGAGATAGAGAGATATGCAGAAGTAAGCGTGGATGCAGAGAGGTACGTTCGTTAGCGTAAGATTAAATGGTTAAGAGCGACAGACTTCAACTCAAATGACGATTACCAACAGGGCTCCACCGGACGTCAGGTAGAATGGTCTTTTCCACCCCACATTCAGTTCCAGAGTTATAATATATGTGTTTATATTATTATATGCACATTTGCTTTTCTTCCTCGTTGGGAAATTAGGGAACTTACCTTAATTTCAAATTTTGAAACACTAGGGATGACACAGGTGTAGGATGCATGGGCCAGTTAGCATTGCTAAAATTGTAACTTGCATTAACTTTACCTTGGTCTCCACCAAAAGGCTGTAACCTGATTTACCTAACATTTAATATGAATTATATATGCTATCATTGAATTCTGTGTGACGCACTTCTCGAGACTGTATATCTTTCTGTCTCATGATATGCGGAATAGGGGATTTTTGCGAATCCTTCGTAAAGGGCTGCACAGTCGAGTCGCATTATTGTGACGACCTCCTACTTTTGACGTCAACAGCGCGTAGCCCATGAAAGAAGGCACGTGTCGTGAGGGTATATAAGGTGAGTTGTAGGCATTCTGAAAACATATCCCTCGTTGCTGTCATGGATAAAAGGAGCGATTTATCAGATTTGCAAAAACGGATGATTATCGGCTTTCGGGTCAAGGGTGGCAGTATTTATGAAACAACGCAGTTCGTGTGCTGCTGTGGTTAAAGTGTATTGTTATTGGAGAAATGGTATCATTGCCAATAAGCGACATGGAAACTGCAGACACCATGTGGCATTGATGTGAGAAGTGAAAGTCGGCTTCGAAGGTGCGTGAGGGCCGATCGACATGCTACAGTGGAGCAACTTATTAGCGGAATGAACCAGGGGTGCTACCGGAAGTGTGTCTAAAACGACAGTTCAGCGAATCCCGATGCGCACTGGGCTCCGATGCAGACGGACGGTCACTGCGCCTATGCTATAACAAAGGTGCATCGGCAGAAAAGGCTTACATTTGCACGACAGCGTCGGAATTGGAGCTCTGCTGATTGGCAAAGGATTGCCTTCTACGATGAGTCATGTTTTCTGCTTCATCGAACGCATAGACGTTGGCGTATAAGGCGAGAAGCATCGGAGAACAAACACTCTTTAGCCATTGCTGGAATAACACAAGCTGGTAGGAGCAGCGTTATGGTCTGGGGAATGTTTTCGTGGCATTCCCTGGGTCCACTTATACCTGTGGAAGACACTATGGACCGAATTCGTTATGAAACCATCCTTGCAGACCACGTAGACCCATACATGCTAATTGTCTTCCCTGTGGTGGATGGGATCTTCCAGCACGACAATGCGACATGTCACACAGCTAGAAATGTCCGAGAGTAGTTGGAAGAGCATGATGAAGACTTCAAAGTAATTCCCTGGTCCCTTAATTCTTCAGACTTAAACCCAATTGAGCATCTGTTGGGCCACCTCGACCTTGTTATTCGCTCTATGGATCCTCCACCACGCACCCTCCAGCAGCTGTCAGATGCACTGCAGTCCGCATGGCTCCACATACCTGTGAACACCTTCCAGCACCTTATTGGGTCACTCCCAGCCCGAGTAGCTGCGGTCCTCGATGCACACGGCGGTTACTCTGGATATTAGCTGGTGGTCACAATAATGTGACTCGACCGTGTATAAACTCACAATGCAAAGTACGTAAATTTTGAGCTTGGGTCCTCAAATTTCTGAGGGATGTAGCCACACTGTTTATCCCAATTAAACTATGTTATCTATGTTCCACTATCACCGTAACATAACGGGGTCGTGATAATATAACCTTTATATATGTAAGGGCTGAAAAAGCGTAACCAACCACTGCAGTCCGCATGGCGTTTTTCATTTCCACATTTTCAATAGGACAGCTCAATCGATTATGCATTGAAGGTGTTTTCCCTTTAATGATCAATTCTCTATGAAAACAGACAACATACTAAAGTGCGTAAAAATAATTTGGGATACTGAGTTTCCGAAATATTATTAAAAAACGTGTTCATGCAGCATAGGATTCCGTGGCATTCGTTCCTTTAGTATGCTAACTTTCCCATTATTTTCCTATGCAGCAGCCACGAATGCCGCTATGTTCTTAACAATGTCAGCATTATGTACGAAAATAGCTAGGTAGTAACCGTCATTATGTTATTTTTATACTTAATTAAAAGAAAGTAGCGTTTCTTGCAAATAAGGGAGGAGCCGAGAAAAGAATGGGAAGGGAAATCTTAGATCATGGGATTTCCAAAGACTTAATACAGCCCTGACCATAGGACATTGTTCTCGAAAATGTTAATATACATACATGGCAACATAAACTAAATAAGTGGTTAAAGTTATTCTTGCTGATGTATGCAGTAATAAACGTTACATATATAACAGAACGGTGTTCAGTGACTCATAAAGCTAAGCTGAGAATCACCATACTGAATAACTGATAATTTTCTAATACACTGAGAATTGGTATCGCAAGTTAAGAAGTAATTTATGATGGTCGTCACTTCAACGAATAAGATAAACTAGTTTATTTTTATTTTATGGAAATTGTTTTCAAATATTTAAAATAATTTAGAATAAATTGCATTTAATTACCTTATAATTTATTTTAAAATAGAAGATGATTTTTTTTGCCTACTACGATATTTCATATGAATGTTGTCCTTCATCCTAATGATGTTATTTGCTGCTGCTATTACATAAACCATTTTTCGTGTTAGTTCTTAAATCCGCAAAGAGCGGTTCCGCCAACAGATTGGGAATAACAAAATGAAAGTCAAACAAACGATAATGTCTGTAAAGTAAAACGTTTCCGCTGCACGGAAAGCAAACAGCAGGCCCGTGATTTCAGCCATTCGTGAGCAGAACTAGCTTTTCCAATACTTCTAACATCCTTTCCTTTATTCAAAATCCCCGGAAAAAAAAACAGACGAAGCCATCATGCAAACAGACCACAGAATTCTGAATCAGACACAACAATGAAAGCACGTGCTTGCGAAAGGTCGAGGTCCCAGTTCACAGCAATATAACCCCAGTTTGTTGAAAGCTATTCATATGGGCTGGAAAACGAGTGAATAATATGATTAAACACAGACCCACATGTTAAGCAAAATAAGTAAAGAAAAAGCCAATTTGGAACAAATTACCGTATTTTTCGTCCTGTAGTCCCCGGATTATCTGTTAAAAAAGTTATAAATTCAGGTCCTGCGAGTTATACGACGATGCAGATAACAAGCCGCTTTATAAAAAAATATAACGTTTTGCGGCACTTCAATTTTTAAACAAAAATCAGGGTCATAATTGTCAGGAGAGGTCGTATATTTGGGAAATTACCAGAAATGCATTAATAACAGAAAAATGTAACGCAGTATGAAGATGAAAATCCGCAAACAGTTGGAAAAAAGTTTTTCTTTTTTTACTTACGAACATTTTGTTGTATTTTTCAATGTAAATAAGGCCAGATTATTTGCTCTCGAGGACGATCACGTGGAAGCTCAGTCTCATATACATTCCTGGGTGCAGCAGGTCTAACTACGGAACAAGTGCAATGCTAAAAATACTCACTTTATGCATTTTATTCATTTGAAAGTAACAGAAGGCATTTAAAAATTATAGTAATTTTAGAAGATCGATTTTTTCCTATTTCTTTGGACTGCTAGATTATCCGTGAATTACGAATTTTCTGCACGAAATTGCAATTCGGAATGAATATCGAGCGTACGGATAATATGGCTGTTTTTGTTTTCTTGAATTTCACGATTTTGGTAGGACACTGATTATACGCAGAATTATTTTTCCCTGAATTTTGCAGTCTGCGGATTATACGAAAAAAAAAGCGGTAATTGCTTTGCAGTTGGCTTTTATAAAGATTAATTTTGTGCATTTTGAAACATTAGACCTATATAACTGAAGGATAAGCATCATTATTCATTGTATGCCTCGCAGGCCGCTATGATAATGAAACGCATATAGCGTATTAAATCCGTTTACTTTTGTGGTGTAGGGATTCGCCAAGCTTTCGCACTCCACTGGGAGGCTTTTTTCAAGGCAATGGTGGACATTGCCTTGAAAAAGCTCCACATACAGGCCGCTTCTTTATGCTGTCTCAGTATCTCTGATATATCGAAATTTGACTTGTGATAAGATGAAGAGGAAGAATATAGGTCATCAAAACTATTTATTAAATTGTGCAAATTTTAGATTTTATTTAGGATAAGCGGCAAAAGAAGTAACAGACAATATTTTCTACATTAATTTGCTTATATCAAAAACATATTTTAATGTTAAAAAAAATGCAATTTTTGCTCATTTTTCTGAACCTGGTTTAAGGTAAAAACAAAAAAAGTAGTAGACAATCCATCCAAATGTTTTCTTATTTCGTTTCGATTTAATATTTGAATTTTAATATAAAGGGAGTGTGAAGTAGCACAAAAGCTTTTTCGCCCTAACATGCTCATATTTTAAATTTGATTTCGAGTAAAAAAAAGCAAGCAGCGGAGAAAATCATTATGCATAATAACTTTCAAATCAAATTAAAATTAGGGGCATAGTGTTCCTACTAACTGCTTATACTTAAATCTACAAAGTTAATTTAAAACAGAGCATCATAACAGCACATGATCTTTTATCACGTAAATTTGTTCTCATTTAAAATTAAAAATAACCGCAAAATCGAACACTTATTCGCGTAACTTGTTAAAATTTCAAATTTGGTTTAAGATAAAAAATTGACTTAAAATGCGATCGATTTAAAGACATTTTTCCGTTTACATCTTTGAAGTCATAGATGAAAATATGATTTAAGCTTAAACGAAAGTGATCACTTATAATTATTGTCACTATTAAATTATTAAGAATAGAAACTTAAATTTTAAGTTTCATGATGAAAAGTGGAAGAATGTTGCAGTCTTTACCTGTATTCAATCATTTAAAATGAAAAACAAATAAAATAGAGTAAAACAAAGAAGCAAAGGTTTCAAACAATATCTGTTAATAACGCTTTATTTAGATTTATTTTTTTACTATAAAACGCGGCAAACATAACACATAAGTTTTTTGAAACTTGTTTGGTGTTCAACATTTCTAAATTACCTGTTGCCTAAATTAAAACTTCTAAGGAAAACTACGGAAGAGAATAGTATTATGTGTCAGATATTTTGAAGATCTAGTGAATAAGTCAAGCAGAAAATATTGCTTTAGGTTTATTATTTCAAAATGTATGACTTTCATTGGATGTAATAAATACTATCACGGAAATGTTACTTCAAAAGTCAGGGTACGAATGCTCTTTTCTGCATAAATAAAACTCCAGGTTCTCAACTTTTGCAGAGCAAAGCATTGATGTACTTTGATGAAACTAAGCCATTAGTTATTGTAGGATACAGAGGAAATAACTGAGAAACAAATATTTTGATGGTGATGTTCTGAAGATGGCTAGTTAGGACATAAAGTCAAAACTCGTATAGCTCTTGTGAAACCTAGTTTAGCCATTGCAAGTGGCTTTCACGAATCCATGCACTGTTTTCTAAGAATGTGACATTCAGAATTTTCGCGGAGTAGCAGCGAGCATCACGCAACGACAGAAGCTTTTCGAACAATTCAGAACTTTTCTCAAATCAAACGTGGCAGCCGAGTAAGGTGCATAACTTGTGCCGAAGACAGATAACTAATTATGAACATCTTGGAGTAATTTTCTGAGAGACTTCATTAAATGTCAGGAAGAACCAAACAGCAGCAAAGAGTTGCACTTCGGCATTGCAGCAGCGGTACATGAATTAACACTGCTGCGATATATTCAGAGTGATGCCCCACTCACACAACAGCAGAATCATTCAACTTCGTCGTGCGCTCAAGCTTTAGTAATGCCGGCAACATATCCTTAAAGCAAGTTAATGGTCAACGTTTTGAAAGCCGACCAATTTTCTCATCGCTCACTGTGATAAATTCTTAGATTTCTAAGTACATAGTTTGATCCCAGCACACATACATACACATGCTCGTAGTTCTACGAACACACACTAAACACTCTCAAGGAGCTCATGTTTACCATGCACATGTCTACACGTGATTACTATGATGAAGAATACATGAAGAATGAGTGAGTTAGCGGACTATATTTCGTCTGTGCATTCATTCACTTGTATTCAACAATAGAACCATCTTTGGCAAATACCCTCAGGCTCATGGTGATGCAGATTGCTAAAGGAGTTCCGCTTCCTCAAAACTTAAAAAAGAGAAAGAAAAAAGTCTGACGGAAGGTAATGGCATTTAGTTCACAAATGTAATTCTTTTCTTTCGGATAAGGAAGGTGCTTGTCTGGAATTGCGCCGTATTTAAGGTTGATAATAATTTTTTTTAGGAAACACAGAGTGCCTACTTTTCTGCGCAAATTAGTCATTTTTTTTATTTTCTGCTTCTTTAACATTTGTGATGGAATTTATGCTGGGTGGGGGGGTTTCTCAAAGAAAAGCTGTTTTTGATTTTTTTTTTTTTTGCGCATTTCTTTGAGCATACTGTTTGTTCAGCGCTTCAGCTTTCCGAATTTTGCTTTCAAATCTGAGACACACATTTAGTCGCTTACCTGCCAATTGAGTCTAGAGCAAACTTTTTGCCCCAAAGGCTTGGGTTCGCGTTTTGGGAGTCAAAAAGGTATTTTGTTTGTTTTATGCTGTGATACTAACGCATCTCTGGAGCTTATAACACTACTTCAAGAGTGAATAAACTGTTACCAGTTAGTTTTTACCCAAGGAAGTCATTGACCTCTAGAAAATTAAAAAAGGCACTTATTTAATGTACCGGCTGGTTATAAGATAAGTATCCCTGCTTGGGGGTCCTTGTAAAAATGAGACATGGAGATATCGCGACGAAACTTGAGGGGGAGGGAGGATTTTTTTTTTTTTTTTTCGGTTTTACTGAAAAAATTTGGCTTAAAATTCCGGCTTAATGGGAACATTGGCGCTGCTGAGACAAGAAAATTTACTGGCTATTCACGGCACAAACGTTTCAGGACAAAGTCTTCTCAACATGCTGAACATCAAAATAAATTAATGATGCACATCAAAAGCATTATCAGTGATGCATACGAGAAGCATCATTGCTGAAATCTTCTCAATATGCTGAACATCAAAAGAAATTAATGATGCACATCAAAAGCAATATTAGTGATGCATATCAGAAGCATCATTGCTGAAATCTTCTCAATATGTTGACCATCAAAAGAAATTAATGATTCACATCAAAAGCATTATTATAGATGCATATCAGAAGCATCATTGCTGAGTTGTTCACATGGAAAATTTCTTATGCAAATGTTGACATGCAAATTTTGCATGCTGCATCTGTCAGGATAAAAGTAAAATGATATTCATTATGGCTCTTGCAAAGAAGGAACACGCGCTACTGATAAATTTTATTGTCAAAATCAGAGTAATGTCAATAGTGTACTACGCCAGTATTAACAAATCAAAAGATTACGGAGAGGAGGACCCTTTACACGCGGCGCTGAGGAGGACAATGCAGAAGTTCGACAACACTGGAGAATTGGGAGTAGCGTCGGGAAGAGTACGCCCGCCAGTTTCCGAAAATGTCGTGGATGAAGTTGTAGTTGCCAGTGTCAACAGGGCAAGTGGGAACGCTCTCTCCCACAGTAGTAACAGAGCAGTGTTCCGATACTTGCACCTTCGTTTGTTTGTTTGTTTGAATGTTTAATGAGCACCGTGACTTGCACCTTCTGTGGTCAACCGTTCTCAAAATGCTGTTGCCAATCGTGGATGATATCCGTATAGCATATGTGGGATGCAATAACTGCTACGGAGCAACAAGGAACAACGCTTGGACTCCGCTCTCCCATTCCTGGCCAGGATGGAGGTTGACAGCCTGTGGCCTTTACCTATCATATGGTCAGATGAAGCACAATTCGCGAATACGGGACTGTGAACTCGCAGGGCTGTCATACTGGGGTACTTGCACGACCAACTGCTGTTTGCTAAAGTCCTCTAAAGAGTTAATATGTGACGACAATATGGCGTGGTTTCACAGCAGATTTCATCATTGGACCAATTTTTTCGAAACCTCCACATCCCAGAGCCCAGTAAACGGTGCACTATAACCATTGAACGATACTGTGCTGTTCTGCGACATGCTACCTCGCTTTCCAGGGATGACCATATTAGGTTACTACGGTGTTCAAGCAAGACGGTTTACCCCACACGTCGGTCGTCAGGTGAAGGAATTGCTCAATCTAACACTCGGCAATGAAAGCAAAATTTCTCGAGGACTCCTTGCCAGCCAGCTCACCGGACTCCTTGGGATTTTCGGCTTTGAGAGAACCAAAGAAACAAATTTTATCGGGACGGCATACGTTCCCTCTCAAATCTGATAACGAGTATCAGACGTGAAGTGGCCAACATCGACCAGGACATGCTACAAGAAGCCTTGTAACATGCCGTTCTTTGTTTGCAGCATATCATCTCTTATGATGGCCAACAGCATATTGAGCAGGTCCGAAAACATTTGTGCTGTCAATGAACACCGAATGCACGCATGTGTTTTCCATCTGCATTCTGCAGCGTCATTGTTCTCCTAGTGGTGAAATTTTGAGCTTTTATTTTCACCGCCAAATCGTTTTCCCATGTCCATTTTCGTCGCAATCTCCTGCCAAATTTCGTCGAAATATCTCCATTTATCGCTTTTCTAGGCACCCGAGAACAGATATACTTATTTTATAAACACCAAGTATATGTATATATAATCCCATTCCGTGTTATTTCTTTCTTTTTGCATTTTTTCTCATTATCATCTTTCTTTTCCCTTGTTACTACTAGTTTCTGGAGGAAGAAGCTCTGGTTTTAGGACTCGCGGATGCAAAACAAACTACACTCTGTGAAGAAACTCCACATTACTTCAGAACGACGAAAATAAAATAACTCTAAACATTTGATGAAAAATCACTTTTTTTACAGTGAATCGTTAAGAATTTTATGAAAGAAATTCAAGTGTTCCAATGGAAGAATAACACTCCTTTCTAATTCATTGCACTCTAGTTCTTTGGTGAATCTCAACATAATTAACAAATTGAACCGGCTTTTTCCAAGCAAATGTTATTGCCGTTTACACAAAATCTAAAATTAGTTTTGAAGAAGTCATATCTATGGTATGAAATACACTGTTGTGCAAAAATTAAGGACGAAAAGGAGAAATTAGCATAACAGTGAAACGAGCAGGCAGAACGGACCGAAAGACCACTCAGGAGATAGACTTGGGTCCGGTACGGTAGGGTATGCGCATATATGCAGCATGACGTAGGGAGGGGGGTGTCGGAAGGGTATAAAGCACACGGGCGATGTACGCTCAGCAATTCGGTGAAAGCCGTTGCACGGTGTACATCTGTTTGAACGGCGTCGAGTTGCTGCCACCGTGTGAAATGGCAAACAGGCAATCCAGTAGACGACATCTGGATGACTTTACCCAAGGTAGCGTCATTGGGAAGTTGAAAGAAGGTCGAAGTGTAACTAGTGTGGCCGAGGAGTCCGGGATCGCTCACAGCATCGTTTCACGAGCTTGGAGAGCATTTCAAACGACAGGAACTGCTATCCGAGAGTTTAGCAGTTGTCGTCCACGAGCAACAATGGCGGCGGACGATCGGTATATTGTCCTACAGGCGAGAAGAGACAGACGGCAGACAGCGGGAGAAATCGCAAGGCACATGCAACAGACAATTGGACGTCCGGTATCACGTTTTCCGTGGCCAGGAGGCTACACAAATGTGGTCTATTTGCACGACGACCAATAAGGTGTGTGCCATTAACACCTGCTCATCGGAGACGGTGGTTTCTGTGATGCCAGGAACACAAGAACTGGACACATCAGCAATGGGTCAAGTTCTCTTTACGGTTGAGAGCCGATTTAGTCTAACGAGCAATTCTGGACGTATACACATCTGGAGAGAGAAGGGAACACGCAATCACACCTCCAACATCATCGATAGGGACCGGTTTGAGCGTGGCTGAGTTCTCGTTATGGGCGGCGCCATACTTAGTAGCAGTACTGACCTCCACATCTTTCAAGGAGGTTCAGTCACTGGTGTCCGGTATTGTACCGAGATTCTCCTGCCTCACGTGCGTCTGTTTAGAGGTGCTGCATGTCCTGTGATCCTCTTCGTGGACGACAACGCTACACCTCATCGTACAGTGGCTGTCGCAGAGCTGCTGGAGAAGGAAGATATTCAACGCATGGATTGGCCCGCAAGGTCCCTGGACCTAAATCCAATCGAACACGTGTGGAACCTTCTCGGGTGACGCTTGGCAGCACTTCACCAGCCTCCAGCAGCGATTCCGCAGCTGCGGTTGGCGCTACAAGAGGAATGGGTCGCGATGCCTCAACAACTCCTTGACAACCTCGCCGTCAGCATGGACATACGTTGTAAATCCTGCAACGCAGTCAGGGTTGATCATATCCCCTACTAAAGACTGTATTTTTCTTGGAAGTCGCCTGTCACATGGACATTTCTGTCTTCTGTCCAGTTGTGCTCGAAGCTACCTTTTCAATAAAGTGCCTTTGCATCCTTTGGATTCCTTGTTTGGACGGTTTTGCTCACTTGTCCCATATTCTTACATCTTGGGAATCTTATGGTATGATTTGAGTCGATGTGGAGCACTTCTGCACGACGTTACATTCGAAAAACCGTCTCGTCCTTAATTTTTGCACTCCAATGTACATCACATTTTACATTCTGCCTAAATTTCAAGCAAACATATTTACAGGAATGTTTAATTTTTTCCTAAATGATAACCTGGACAGAATTCCTCTTTATCAACTTAGTATTAGTGAAGGAATAGAAATGAGGATGTGACATGAGAAGATTTATAGTGCTGAAGTCCATATAAGCCACACCCGATGATACAGTAAATTCTTAACATATGAGCTTGGGCCTTGTCGAATGTGTAGTCGCGCTGTTATGTGGGTAGAAAGAAATCAGATTCGGCAAAGGCAGAGAGTCGCAAAGATACATGCAGGGAGAAAACAAGGGTAGTTGATTCAAAGTCATGTTTAATATTAAAACATTGCGGCTAAATATCGCCTGGTAGGACCGAAACCTTTTCAATTTTGCGGAATTCTGAAGTTGAGTGCTGGATGCCAAGTATAGCGGGAAAAGAACATCAAACAACGGCAGAGGGAAAACGAACCGAACTAGTATTCAATAATTTTACAATAGGTTTCATAATAAACCACAGTTAAATTATTCTATTTCTTTAAAAGCAAACTTATTGACTTATACTGCGAAAATTTCAGAAGTTATGCAATTCCGGATATATAAAAAGTGTACAGTAAGGGATATAACTGTAAAATGTTTTTATAATTTCCTACTAAGTGTGTATCTCGATTTCAGATGACCTCAGTTTAGGACGCCCACTTCAGGTGCTTATAGGCGAATAGTTTTCAGTCATAAGCGCTTAATGTCCATTTCATGATACACATGAAGGAGCTGTCAAAACATTCTGGACATGAAATTCAAAATCTGGAAATTGACTTCTTTCTGAAACTCCAATTTTTCCAAATTTAGTTTTTCAGCAAATCTGTTGATCACTGTTACACATAAGAATTTTGAACTTTTTTGATGCTCTGTGAAGGTTAAAGAAGAGAAAGGGTAAAGAAAGAGGCGGGATTTTAGTACTACTACTACCCAAAGTTAAACCAAACAAGACAAGATAGAAGTACACACCGGTGTCCAAAATTAATGTAACAAATACAATTTCGAGAATACGTCCAAAACGAGACGACCGATTGTAAAGATTTTTTCGAGACATATGCAAGGAGAAACTCTAAGTCGACGTACCCAAGCAACATTGTGCTAGCTCCTATGAAAATATGCAAATGATGACATACATCATCCAGCTGGCGGGCACTTGATAAACGTTGTTCTGAGCGGGGTGCGGCAGTTCAAGCTTGAGCTGGACTGTTAGTGGAAGAATGGCTCCGCTTCATCGCTTAGAAGAGACTCTTTGCGGTGGAGATTGTTCGATATACTGGAAGCAAGGCAATCGCAAGCGGAATTACCAAGATGGCTGAATGTGTCGAAGTAAGTCTCTAATCTACGGATATAGTTCCATGAAATCTGAAGAATAACCTAAGGCCTGGACAGACGCTCACGAACCACAACAAGTCCAGACGACCGATATTTGTCTCTAACAGCTCGCCGCCATAGGAAGTCGACAACTATGCAACTCTCGCAGGAGCTCCCCTCTGCTACGGGAACCGCAATATCTAGCGAACAGTTCACAGAAGTGTGTATGCAAGAAGACCTATGGTCTGAATCTCGCTCGCAGCCATAGGAAGTCGACAGCCATGCAACTCTCGCAGGAGCTCTCCTCTGCTACGGGAACCGCAATATCTAGCAAAAAGTGTACAGAAGTCTGTATGCAAGAAGACCTTTGGTCTGAATCTCGCTCGCCGCCATAGGAAGTCGACAACCATGTAACTATCGCAGGCGCTCCTCTCTGCTACGGGAACCGCAATATCTAGCAAAGAGTTTACAGAAGTCTGTACGCAAGAAGACCTATGGTCTGAATCTTGCTCGCCACCATAGGAAGTCGACAACCATGCAACTCTTGCAGGAGCTCCTCTCTGCTACGGGAACCACAGTATATAGCAAAGAGTTTACAGAGTATGTATGCAAGAAGACCTATGGTCTGAATCTCGCTCGCCGCATTGCATATAAGGAACCGACTGAATAGGACCCGACAACACCGCTGGGCCATTGATATGCCTGTGCTCTCTTCAATGACCAATAGCGTTACAACCTGAACACGGATGTACATTTCTTTTCAGTGGAGCTGTTGGCTCCCATTTCCTTTTTATGGAAGATAACACCTGTCTTCATAGGACTCGGCTAGTAGACGAACACATGGACAGTGAGGATATTCACAGCCTGGAATGGCCAGCGAAATCTCCGGACCTGAACCCAAATAGAGCATGTCTGGGATGCCCTGGGAAGCGCGATTGGAAGCTGGTAGCTCCTTCTCAGAATCTTGCCGGGACTTCTACGCGCCTCTGTGGAGGAGTTTCATTTATTGCCCCTAATTTACATTCACAGCCTTGTAAATAGCACGAGGGCTCGTTCTGCGAACTGTATTGCTGTTCGAGGTTATAACACTCCATATTAGACCCTCGAAATCCGTTCCACTCGCTGCATCTTTTGGACCTCTATGTTTTCATGCGCCTGCTTCCTCCTCATACGGTGATGTCATTCCTTTTTTTGTTGCGTATTGCTCAGAGTTATCGATATATGTATGTCCGTACCAACTGTCACTAAACTCTGTCGTGTGGATTTTGCGTTATTCGTTATGTTGTATTTGCCATTGTAATTTTGGACACCAATGTAGATAGAATGCTTATTCTATTGGTAAAGGTCCAGTTGACGTGAAGAATTTTGAATGACAGGGTGCCGTTGCTACGATGGGCATCCTTGTGGATTTTTGTCACTGATTTCTATGGGAGTAGCGCAGTTTGTCCCAAAATAATATTACTCCAACTTCTTGTGTAGCATACAACTGTGCCAATCGACTGAGAAAGGGGTCTGGAATAACCTTCCATAGCTCTGTCGGCTATATGTAATGAATACATACATTCTTTGCAAGAAAACAAAAAGCAAAAAAAAAAAAAAAAAAGGCATCCCGAGAAAGTCGTTCGATACTGATTAAACTCCGCATGCAAATACCACACAACCGAATATGAAAATGATTAAAAAATAACGACCAATGATTAAATACTGGCAGCGCAGGAGAACCACGCATCGAGAAGGATATATCGAGGGCAAAACTCCCATGCAGGGACAATTGTGACAGCGGATCGCGTTTGCATTAACCACGGCGTCGGATCCGTGCACACTACGAGCAGTTGAGATATTTTGAGAGAAGACGTACAATTGGGCTGAGAGAGGTCGGTGGGTCAAGTCGGCGTATCGCCAAGCATTTGGGTCAGAGCGACACGTCAATCGGACGATGTTGGCACCAATGCGTGGAGGAAGGCACAACCCAGTGGCACGCGAGCAGTGGACGGCCGAGGGCAACGACAGAACACAAGGATCAAGCGATTGTGAGAGCCGCATCCTTGGCCATGTTGCGCCGTCTACAGATACGGAAGTGGTCATCCGGACCGTTGCCAGACGGCTGGCAGCCCGGGGACTACTTTCGAGGAGGCTACTCCGCCGCCTACAACTGATCTGCCAGCATCGCCGGCACCGGTTGTAGCGGTGCCGGGCCCGATTAATGTAGGATAGTGTCCAGTGATGTTGTGTTGTCTTCAGTGATGAGTCACAGCTTGCACTTGACGCCGATGACCAGCGCATAAGTGTTTACAGACGAGCCGGCCAACGCACGGATCCTACTTTTACCGTGGTAAGGCACACCGCTCGCACACCAAGAGTGATTGTTAAGCTGACATTTCCTACAATAGCCGGCCATCCTTGGTAGTCCTCCGCACCACCCTCACTGCTCAACGGTACGTCGACGACATTCTACGATCTTTTGTGTCGCCATTCTTATTGCAGCATCCCGAACAATTTTTCAACAGGATAATGCCCGACCACACAGGGCGAAGTTTTCCCAGGCTTGCCGCCGTCATGTTGACACCCTTCCATGGCCAGCCCGATCGCCCGACCTCTCACCGATCGAACACGTTTGGGGCATCATGGGACACCACCCACGCCCATCCCGGAATGTCGGCAAACTGGCGCGCAATTAGGACACAATTTGGCATGCTATATCTCAAGACAGTATCAGTAAACTGTACGCGTCCATGCCACGCCGGATAATCGCTTGTTTCCGAGCAAGAGGTGGCTCTACAACGTACTGACTTGTTCCACTCATTTAGCTATTTTATCGGAATAAATAGCCCAACTTCTCTGGAATTTTAATCATTTTATTTCCTATACATTTGCATTGCACATATCAATTTTCATCTCGATTGGATGATTTCATCAGGGTGCTTCATTTTTATTTTATTTTTTTTTTCTGCAAAGAGTGTATTTACTATGGATAATTCGTTTTTTGTTTTTTTGTCTTTTGTTTTTTTTTTGCTTTTTTTACCTTCTTTTTAAAATAAGCAGTACATAGGATACTACGGTTCAAAAAGTTTAATTGTAATTACAGTACATATGGTAGTAATAAGCTAAAAGTGAAAATATATATTTCATCTGAGAAAAAAGATTTTCTGGAAATGTTTTTACTATACCACTGCCACGTTGTTTTTGCTGTAATGTAGGAGTGAGCCGTAAAGTGCTGAATTGTACTAAGAATAATATTTAATTCTATCCCCCAGTATTTCCTTAAAAAAGATCTGAAGCAACATTTAATGTATACGGCATAAATACAATACAGTGATAACATTTTGTAAAACAATGTTATTTAAGTTTAACATTGAACTGACCTTACCTGTAAATTCAGATTCCTTAGTCAGTGGAAGCACAAGGTGTGTTTAGGGTAAATCTATAAGAATAATACATTATTACTGACAATTTATGAGGTTTTAAATTCTGAGAATCAATTCAGTTTTTCGAGTTTGGTGTAAATCATTAAGTGTGAGTTTGATATAATTGTAACATGTGTTTACGGAAGGCAAAGTAATTTGATCTAAATCTTGCAAAGGAAGGTGGTGGAATAGCGAACGAATTCATAAGAATATATTCACGCAATACCAACAGGACCTGACGTAAGTGAATTTCGCGTTCATGTTACATGCCTGTATACTGAATATTAATCAATAATAAGTATTTGATGCGAAGCTCCTGTATATGGATATTTTTAATTTCAGCATATCTACAAATACGTATAATTAAGAAGCACACAGCAGTTGACAGAAAAAAGGGACAAATAATAAAACTTAATTTTGCTTAAAAGTCCATTCAGTGTAGCGAATTGGTTCATGCCATACATGTAGTAACGATATTAACTGCAAGTAATGTTTATGCATTGAATGTGGCCAATGGTAATTGAAAGAGTGAATCAGTAGAAACTCCTACTATGTATGGCTTTTATTGATTATGAAAAGGCTTTTGATTCTGTGCAAACATCAGCAGTTATAATGAGAAGATGCAGGATCGGTATAACCAAGAAGGATAGAATAAAGAATTGACAGATTAGGAAAATGACATGAGTTGATAACATCATAATCAAAGTAATGACCCTCAAGTGGCAGTGGGCTGCATATATTTCTAGAAGAACTGACCACCGTTGGACAACTGCAATACCGGACTGTATACAAACGGACAGCAAAATATCCAGAAGAACACCACTTGGAAGATCGGTGGATGAAATTTGAAAGCATGAAGGAGTGACCTGGTGGAGAATTCCACAAGATAGAGTTATGCAATAGACTTAGGGAGCACTTCATCCAGTAATGTATTGAGAATTTTTGATAAATATAATACACTCATCGTCAAAAAAATAATTGCACCGAAAAGGACGTGTCGGATTGCAATGCTATTCGGGAGGAACGTAAAGGTTAACAGGAACGATAAATGATTAAACAGTGAGACTGAAATGGGCAGTATTTATTAAGCTACACGCAAATAAGTAATGCCTCTCGGCATGAATTCGAGCAGCCATGTTTGCTTACACAGCATGCCAGACGTTCTGGCTAGTGATGCGCAAAATTATTCATAAATCGAATACGTTATTCGTGAACCAAATAGTTATCCGGAAACCGAATACTTTATTCGAAAACCGAATACTTTATTCAAAAACCGAATACTTTATTCGGAAACCAACCGAGTACCATAGTCACAAATCGAATACTTTATTCGTTGTGAGAAAACATTATTTGGAAACGGAATAAATTATTCAGAGACCGAATTATTGATCCGGAAACAAATGAATGACTCAGAAACCAAATGAAAGAAATATTAGGCGGAAGAAGGTGCCCGGTTGACCCCTGAAGCTCATGACTTCGACACAGTGGTGTCCATTTCCATCACAGTAGTTAGGCTTACCGCACAGCACAGTGATTAAGCGACAGTACCTGAAGGCTATATCTCGCCAGCTTTTTATTACGTCGAACGCAACCAGTGCAGTGGCGGTCATAATGTCGACGGTCAAAATGTCGAGAGTCAAAATGTCACCATAACATCGACAGGGTCATAGTGTCGACAGTCAAAATGTAGACAGTTCAAAATGTAGACGCGGTCATAATGTCGACAGTCAAAATGTAGACGGTTCAAAATGTAGACGTGGTCATAATGTCGACAGTCAAAATGTCACCATAACGTCGACAGGGTTATAGTGTCGACAGTCAAAATGTCGACACGGTCATAATCTCGACAGAGTCCAGAAAATGTCCGCATGATACTCTAACTTAGACAGTAGACGGTTTTCGATAGGGGTCGGGGCCTTGGGGTCAAGGGGGCCTCATACAAAATTTTCGTAAAATCTACAGTTTTCAATTTAGATCCACCAAATTTGGTATACTATCTCATGGTACTTTAATTTTGTCCGTAGACGGCTTTGGGGAGGAGTTGGTTGGGGCCCCGGGGTCAAGAGCGCCCCATACAAAATTTTCGTAAAATCTACAGTTTTCAATTTAGAACCACCAAATTTGGTATACTATCTCATGGTGCTCTAACTTAGACAGTAGACTGCTTTTGGGAAAGGTAGGGACCCGAGTTCGAGGGGCCTCCATACAAAATGTTCGTAAAATTTACAACTTTCAATTTAGAACCACCAAATTTGGTATACTATCTCGTGGTACTTTTAACTTTTTCCGTAAACGGTTTGGGGGAGGGGTTGGGGCCCTAGGGTCAAGAGCCCCCCATACAAAATATTCGTAAAATCTACAGTTTTCAATTTAAAAACACCAAGAGTGATATGTTATTTCTTGGTACTCGAACTTAGACCGCTGACGGCTTTTGAAAGAGGTCGGGGGTGAAGGGACCCCCATACAAACTTTTCGTAAAAAGTTCAATTTTTTTACTCTTAAGAACTCCAACACCCAATCTACGGTCCAAGTTAAAGACCGTAGATAACAATACAATACAAAAATATCCCGTTAATGGTGTATTAAAAACACAAATGAATAAACGTTAGCTTTCACCACAAAATGGCGGCTTTATCAGGAAGGAATACAATGTAATGTAAATAGAGAGTCCAGGTATTCAAAATTCAATACGGTAAACAAAAGGATGATCAATGCCTATGTCAAGTTGCATGCACGCGACACCGCATAGGTACATTGCATTTCAGTGTCGCGGGATTCTCCGAAGCACACGCCAGATGTACGGCCGTTCTGTAGATGTCTCCTCAAAGGTAAGTGCTTCCATTCCTCTTCCTTTCCTTTTTGTTTTGTAAAATTAAATTAATTCAGTCAAAAAATTTAACCCCGGGCCCCTACCGAATCCAAGCCCTGACCCCTTCCAAAAATAGTCTACGGTCTAAGTTAGAGCACCATGAGATAGTATACCGAATTTAGTGGTTCTAAATTGAAAACTGTAAATTTTTCGAACATTTTGTATGGGGCCCCTTCACCCCGGGGCCCCAAAAAACCTCTCCCCAAAACCGTCTACGGACAAAGTTAGAGTATCGTGAGATAGAATACCAAATTTGGTGATTCTAAATCCAAAACTGTAGATTTTACGAAAAATTTTTATGGGGCGGCCCTTGACCCCGGGCCTGACCCGTTCCAAAAGCAGTCTACGATCTAAGTTAGAGCACCATGAGATAGTATACCAAATTTGGTGGTTCTACATTGAAAACTGTAGATTTTACGAAAATTTTGTATGCGGGGCCCCTTGACCCCAGGGTTCCCACCCCTCCCCAAAACCGTCTACGGTCTAAGTTAGAGTACTATGCGGACATTTTCCGGACCCTATCGACATTATGACCGTGTTGACAATTGAACTTTAACTGTCGACGTTCTGGTGATATTTTGACTGTCGACATTATGACCGCCACCGCACTGGTTGCGTTCGACGCGATAAAATGCTGGCAAGATATAGTCTTCAGGTACCGTCGCTTAATCACTGTGCTCTGCGGTAACGTCATAGACTCCAGGGTTCTAACTAGAGTGATGGAAAGGGATACCACTATGCCGAAGTCCTGAGCTTCAGGGGTCAACAGGGCACTTTCTTCTGCTTAATATTTCTTTCATTTGGTTTCTGAGTCATTCATTTGTTTAAGGATCAATAATTCGGTTTCTGAATAATGTATTCCGTTTCCAAATACTGTTTTCTCTTAACGAATAAAATATTCGGTTTGGGACTAAGGACTAAAGTACTCGGTTGGTTTCCGAATAAAGTGTTCGGTTTATAAATAAAGTATTCGGTTTTCGAATAAAGTATTTGGTTTTCGAATAAAGTATTCGGTTCACGAATAACGTATTTGATTTATGAATACTTTTTACCCATCACTAGTTCTGATCCTGCGATAAGCTATACCATGCAGCTTCCATAGTCTTATGCAGTACCTGCAGATTGTGCGCTAGGGATGGAGTGAGGATAGCGCATCCAATAGCGTCCCACACATTTTCAATCGGCGATAGGCCTGGCGATACGGCGGGCCATGACAGAGTGTCAGTGCCTTGAAGGCAAGCTCTCAAAACAGCAGCAGTATGCGGACGAGCGTTGTCCTGTTAAAAAATCGCACCGGCGTGAGCGTTCAGAAAAGGTAGGACTACTTGTTGCAGGACTTTATTAACGTAACGTTGGGCTGTAAAAGTGTGTGTACTGAACACCAAAGGTGATCTGGCATCGTAGGCAATTGCACCCCACACCATGACACCAGGCCTTCTGGATGTGTGACGCCCAAAAACAAACCTTTCATCTTGGTGCTGACCACGGTACCTCCACACACGGGTTCGTTGCTCATCTCCTCCAAGATAAAAACGGGACTCGTCACTGAAGTTCACCCGCTGCCACTCTGAGTGGCTCCTTGACAGTCTCGCATGACTCCATTGCAGTTTTTAGCAACGATGCAATGGCGGTAAGGGCTGTCGTCGTAACGGTCTGCGTGTGTGTAGTCCTACGTCGTGCAGCCGTCTGTCAATGGTACTCGCACTAATCGGACGATGCATGGAGGACACCACTGCTCGCTAAATACCCGCAATCGTGGCTGTTGGGTCACTCCGCGCATGTCGAGCAACCCATCATTCCCCTCGTTCCGTGGTTCGTCTAGGTCTCACAGAACCTTCCTGTCGCTGCTGGGTGCCTTGTTCTATCTACTGCCGCCACTAGCGTGCTATGATGATATCCGCAAGACCGGTATGACAGGCAATACGGTTATAAGACCATCCCGCTTCCCGAAGCCCGAATACGCGGCCCCTCCCAAACTCCTTCAACTGCTAGAATTGCTTCCAAACTTTTCTGCGAGGCATACTTCACTTGCAAAGGATGTAACCAACACAACAGCACGAGTCAGAATGGCAAGCGCACGCAACGGGACGACCTTATATAGCCGGTCAGGCACAGCGCTACGACCCCTCCTTGCTTGCATCACATGCGCGCCCGAGTATAATACTTGAATAATTTGCATGTCTCACGGTGACAAACCTACCAACCAAGTTTCATTCCTGTCGGTTGCTTACTTCTGGGTGCACCTATTTTTTTGACGATGAGTGTATATCATCATCATCATCATTGTCAACCATATATCAATCCACTGCTGGACGAAGGTCTAAGTTTCCTCCACAACGGTCTGTCTTGTGCCAGTCTCCTCCATGTCACCCCTGCATACTTTCGAATTTCATCCACCATAAGATCTCCCATGTGGTCTTCTTCTGGGTCTTTTTCTGTCCTTGGAATCCAATCTAAAATTTCGGCTGTCCATCGATGATCTGTCCTTCTGGCAGTATGTCCAGCCCATTGCCATTTCAGGGATTTAACTCTGATCATGATGTCTTCCAGTCTTGTCATTTTTCGGATCCACGAGTTCCTCTTCTTATCTCTCCTGGTTACACCAAGCATGCACCTCTCCATGCTTCTTTGAGTTGTCTGCAGCCTTTGTACATCCATGTGACAGGCGGCTGCCAAGAAAAATACAGTCTTTTGTAGGGGATATGATCACCCCTGACTGCGTTGCAGGATTTACAACGTCTGTCCATGCTGGGGACGAGGTTGTCAAGGAGCTGTTGAGGCATCGCGGCCCATTCCTCTTGTAGCGCCAATCGCAGCTGCGGAATCGTTGCTGGAGGCTGGTGACGTGCTGCCAAGCGTCTCCCGAGAAGGTCCCACACGTGTTCGATTGGATTTAGGTCCGGGGACCTTACGGGCCAATCCATGCGTAGAATATCTTCACTCTCCAAGAGCTCTGCGACAGCCACTGTACGATGAGGTGTAGCGTTGTCGTCCATGAAGAGGAAATCAGGACCCACAGCACCTCTAAACAGACGCATGTGAGGCAGAAGAACCTCTGTACAATAGCCGACACCAGTGACTGAACCTCCTTGGAAGATGTGGAGGTCAGTACGGCTACCAAGCATGATACCATCCCAAACGAGAACACCGCCACCTCCAAACCGGCCCCTTTCGATGATGTTGGAGGTGTTATTGCGTGTTCCCTGCTCTCTCCAGATGTGCATACGTCCAGAATCGCTCGTCAGACTAAATCGGCTCTCATCCGTAAAGAAAACTCGACCCCATTACTGATGTGTCTAGTTCTTGTGTTCCTGGCACCACAGAAACCGCCGTCTCCGATGAGCAGGCGTTAATGGCACACACCTTACTGGTCGTCGTGTAAATAGACCACCTTTGTGCAGCCTCCTGGCCACGGTAAAACGCGATAACGGACGTCCAGTTGTCTATTGTATGTGCCTTGCGATTTCTCCCGCTGTCTACCGTATGTCTCGTCTCGCCTGTAGGACAATATACCGGTCGTCCGCCGCCATGGTTGCTCGTGGACGACCACTGCTAAAATCTCGGACAACTGTTCCTGTCCTTTGAAATGCTCTCCAAGCTCGTTAAACGATGCTGTGAGCGATCCCGAACTCCCCGGCCACGCTAGTCACACTTCGACCTTCTTCCAGCTTCCGAAGACGCGACCTCGGGTAAAGTCATCCAGATGTCGTCTGCTGGGTTGCCTGTTGGCCATATCACACGGTGGCAGCAACTCGACGTCGTTCAAACCGATGTACACCGTGCAATAGCTTTCACCGAATTGCTGAGCGTACACCTCCCGTGTGGTTTATTCTCTTACGACACCCCCCCTACGTCATGCTGCATATATGCGTAGGCCCTACCGTACCGGACTCTAGTCTATCTCCTTAGTGGTCTTTCGGTCCGTTCTGCCTGCTCGTTCCGCTGTTATTCTAATTTCTCCTTTTCTTCCTTAATTTTTGCACACCAGTGTAGAAATACGAGTATTAATATGAAATTAAAATACTAAAATATAAATACATATCCTGGTGCATTAGTTTTGCAGATTTTTAGAGAACGAAAATCAAATAAATAGATGGATAGTTGAACCCAAGGGCCAGTAGATCCATTTCTACTTTCGGGCGACAATGCAAAAACAGGAATTTGCCGGTGGTTTTGATTATTTCTTTTTTTTTCGCAGCGCGTTTTAAAACGTATTTTGAAAGCACTAATCTGTTAAATTTAGTCTCTCTTCATAGATCGAACCTGCATCTCCTTGTTCCACAGTGAGTTGTTCTAACCGATTAAACTAGACCGACAGAATGTATCGCTGCAGATTTGTCGACTTGACACGTGCTTAACCTCTGTAGTACGGCACAAAGTCACTGTCTTAGTGGCACGTGAAAAATTCCTGTTGCTTATTGCATTGTAGGTGGCACGTTTTCTGTGTCACGTTTTCTGCTTCATCGAACAAATGGATGTTGGCGTATAAGGCGAGAAGCATCGGAGAACTAACACTCTTCAACTATTGCTGGAAGAACACATGCTGGTGGGGGCAGCGTTATATTCTGAGGAATGTTTTCGTGGCGTTTTCTGGCTCCTCTCATACCTGTGAAAGCACAATGGACCGAATTCGTTATGAATCCATTCTTGCAGACCACGTACATCCATACATGCTGATTGCGTTCCCTGGGGGGGTCTTCCAGCAGGACAATGCAACATATCACACAGCTATACATGTCCGAGAGTGGTTGGAAGAGCACGATTAAGACTTCAAAGTACTTCCCTGGCCCCTAATACTCCAGACTTAGACCCAATTGAGCATCTGTGGGACCACCTCGATCGTGTTGTTCACTATATGGATCCTACACTACGGACCCTGCAGCAGCTGTCAGATGCACTGCAGTCACCATGGTTCCACATACCCGTGAACACCTTCTAGCACCTCATTGAGTCCCTCCCAGCCCGTCTAGCTGCTGTCCGCGCTACACGCGGTGGTTACTGTAGATATTAGCGGGTGGTCACAATAAAGTGACTCGACCGTGTATAAAGGGTCTCAAATACTTGGAAAAGTTGTTTACTATAGAAAGTTCGCAAATTCGTGTTTTTTTTTTCGGGGTTTAATTATCATCACGAGCAAATTAAGGGCTATACGCAGTTACCAGTCCCAAATTTGGGGCCACTGGTTCCAGTGAACGGAGGCAGCTATCACCGTAAGACAAACACATCATGACTCAGCCATGATTCGAATTCAATCACACCTCTGACCACTTGACTTTCGGAGCGGCATATGGTGCTTTCCAAGTTCTTGATTTGTAAAATGTTGGAAAATGTCTGTCTGGATGAAATTTTTGACATTTGGATGGTATCCACTTTATCCGCTTCAGTCAGACGCTCTTAACAAGCAGCTTGCTTCTTCAAAATGCAATTTCGTTTTTCGTTTTCATATCATTTTCAGAAAATTCTATTGCAAATTGGTACTCCTTGTACAGCAAAGAATCTACTGAACATTTATTCACAGCTATTCAATTCAAATTCATTAGTAGAACGGGTGTACAGCATTACATTACATTTGTGCGGGTTGATGAACGCAATCGGTTTTCCAGTTAAACGGTAAAAAGTGAGCATGGAGTAAAAAATATCTTACCATCATTTCAGAATGCAATTTTTGTAAATAAGCAGCTACTTCAAGCAGATGAATCGAAATTATGTATGTAAGTCCTGAAAGTCCCAAAACTATATTTCTGTGTTTGTGATGTATTTGTATGATGCACTCAGTAGACAAAACATTAGAGACCAAGTGGTAAGAACCCTAGGATACTCGAGGGCCACTGTATCAAGTATGTACGCGAGTATACCATCGACGGACGTACCAGAGCCCAGAGAGCAAGCGATGCCAGACCACAACCACCTGGGTCGACGTAGAATATACAGGTTTGCACAAACCGATCGCTACTAAACTACCGCGCAAATCGCATCTAGGTTCAATGTCGGAGACCCAAGCAGCGTCAGCGAGCGAACGGAAAGACGCACGCGGCATAATCTGGGCTACGGGAGCCGAACCCCTACTCGTGTGCGACTTTTGACTGCTTGCCCCATCGGATATTACGCCCCGCCTGGTATCGAGAATATCAAAACTAGACCTATGTATAGCGGCGTCGCGTCGTTTGGTCCGATGAATCCCGTTTTAAGCTGTACCGTGCTGACGGGAGGGTGCGGGTGTGGCGTCGACAGCATGAGGCTTTGGCCCTGTCGTGCCAGGCTCACTCTACTCAAGGTTGTGGTGGCTGCGTGATGGTTTGAGGAGCCTTCTTATGTGAACGCATTGGGTCCCTCAGTGTATCTGGGGAGGTCCTTAACCGCTGCGTGCTACTAGCATATGCCAGCTGATCACATACACACTTTCAAGGCCTTCGCGCCTTCTGCGACGGGTGATGTGTTCGAGCAGGACAATGCGCAGCCCCACCGGTCCGCAACCACGGAGGTATGGCTCGAGGAACACTCATCTGAATTTGGAACCATCCGGTGGCCCCCAAGATTCCCGGATTTAAACTCTGTTGAAGCTCTTCTCTCTGGCATGCCATGGAGTTGAACATCGGATCCGCGGATCCTGGAACCACGTCTCGGGCGGAGGTGTCGGCAATACTGCAACAGGCATGGCTGGCATTACCTCCGGAAACCCTCCGGCTTCTGATGGAGTCAATGCTTCTGCGTGTATAGGCTGTTATCAACTCTACAGGAGAATCAATATGCTCTTAGGTAGGTATCTTTTTGTGCATTGAGTGTATATAACTACAAATACCCTTAAAAATTGGAAAGGGAGTGAGACAAGGTGACACCCAATCTCCCAAGCTCTTTAACGCCACATTGCAAAATATCTTTCAATCACTGAACTAGTAAAACAAAGGGATAACGATTAATGGAGATTATCCAACTCACCTTCGTTGTTTTGCTGATGACGTAGTCATTTTTGCAACTACCCCATCAGAGCTGCAGAGTATGATCCAGGAACTTTCTGACAAGAGTAAAGAAGTGGGATTAAAAATGAACTTTCAGAAGACAAAAGTGATGTACAATGCTTTTACAAGAAATGAAGATTTATCGATTGTTCTGAAAAGCTGGAGATAACCAATATCTACATTTATCTTACACAGCAGATATCAAGTGAGGGTCACATTGATGAAGAAATTAATCGGCGTATAAAACTTCCCTGGAGAGCTTTTGGAAGAAACAGTATAATTTTCAAGAGCAATATGCTGTTATGTCTTAAAAGAAAAGTGTTTGATCAATGCATCCTTCCATTGCTTACATATGGTGCAGAGACGTGGACCGTAACTAAAAGAGACATACAAATGCTGCAGACAACTCAAAGCAGCATGGAGAGATGCGTGCTTGGTGTAACCAGGAGAGATAAGAAGAGGAACTTGTGGATCCGAAAAATGAAAAGAGTGGATGACATCATGATCACAGTAATATCCCTGAAATGGCAATGGGCTTGACATATTGCTAGAAGGACAGACCATCGATGGACAGCTGAATATTTAGACTGGATTCCAAGGGACAGGAAAAGACCCAGAAGAAGACCACATGAGAGATGGGTGAATGAAATTCGAAAGTATGCGGGAGTAACATGGAGGAGACTGGCACAAGACAGACCCTTGTGGAATAAACTTGGGGAGACCTTCGTCCAGCAGTGGATTGATAATGGTTGACAATGAGGATGATGATTTCTAGAATAAAGAAATATAACTTTTTGTTATAATCAAAGCCTCTTATAATACCAAAAAGAAAACATTATATTGAAAAAGATAGTAATAAAAATATATAAGATGTGTAGAAATAAACGGAAAAAAACCCTTCTCTCCACCCTCCCAGACGATGGCGATAAAAGTCTGATTTTATGGTAACCTTATTGATGCGTTGCTATTTGCTATTCAAAAGTGTAGCACGTGACGTCGAAAAACAATAGCAAATGTGACACTCCCATGCATTCTCATCGCTTAAATTGACTGCAAGCACTGCCTCAATCGATATTTCCTCTCAAGTCATTTACCTACTAAGATGTTGCTGTATTAACTCCTTAATGTTTAAGCTCTCACGCAGTAGCCTTTTTTTTCCGGCACATCTGCGTGGCGTGATTTTGCATATACAAATTCCGCACGTAACCTCACCCGTAATGTCAAAATGCCGCACGCAGATGGAAAATTAACTAGTTGGCTCACGTGTTATCATCTGCAAGCTAATATACAATTGGACGTTGCTTTAAAAATGCGTTATTAATGCTTCAGGAGAAAGTTAACATGCTTTTGTTGCCCGTTACGCTTACATTGCTCCGTGTGTACAGAATTACTGCATGAGATAAACAATCGGAAATTATTGTATTACTAGTCAGTACTGTATGACTTCTGTGAACAAATGCATGACCAGTAATTCCCTCTGTAAGTAAAAAGATAGCTAACTACTTTCTCAGATGTAAGGAAGCCAAAATTTTGTGATTCATATCAATCCGCGTGTTTTTGGATGTCAGCTCAATATCGGATTGTTGCCAACTATGAATATCATAAGTTATAACACTGTTTCACTGAACGTACAAATATGCAAGCATAAGCACCATTTTGATGAGTTTGTCTAGCATATAAATTCCATTATGTGCTACCCTTATGATTTCAAGTTCTTCGGTGTATCGTTTCACAAATATGTACACCCTGTTTAATATAGTATAATAATGCGTATGTGCCGTTATAGTCACATAGTCACCAAAGTGTTTAGTTATTCACTAAACAAATAAATTACTGAATGTCTCAAGATTCACGGTCAATACAGTTTTTTTTTTTTGTAATTTACATGAAAATATGTTGAATATGGAAATAGAAAAACATATCCATCCGTATGAAAAGGGGATATTCAGATTATGCAATCAAACTACCATCAATCGATTGTGCTTTTTAACGCGTCTTTTGAAAACAAAAAAAGACAACGTCGAATTTTCTGGAGTACTAGCACATATTTGAATCCTTTACGACATGGATAAAAGTTTCAAACTGAATTTTTAGAAAAAGTGAAAGTGTAGTGAAAAAGAAACTTTATTTGCGTTCCCTAGCGGAAAGCTAGTGCATTGTATAAAATGTACAATGTGATCCGGTTATAAAGGAATTTTTTCAACCGCGTTTACCTAAGCTGTAGAATATTTCCAAGTAAAAATAACTGATTTCGCCCACTACAAACAGAAATATGCATTACGAAAAATCACAAATTGTATACAAAATATTATTCCGCATAGAGGAAGATATCCGAAGCAAAAGGCATTCTTCAAATCGGGCAATTAGGAGTACGTACATGGAAGAAAAAATACGACTTCACACCTCTTATTGGAAAAACTCTGTGTTACTTAAAGTGGATGATGTTCGTAATGTTTACCATGAATAATGAGCATACAGCACAAAAATAATTCTTTTCAATCGGATATCTTAAAGCTGAGATACAGTTCCATACAGAAGTTCCAGTTGACGCCACCTAGCTGTAGAACTTTCCATTATGAAAAAATGCATTATATCAGATGTAAAAGCAATTCTTCCAATCGGGCTTTTAGGTAAAGAAATGTCGAAAAATATAAAATCTATGCTTACGCCCCCGAAAAACTAAGAACTTATTTTTGCGTCCGAATTGATTCAAAACACATACTCATTACATGCTAGAATTCAGTGTCATCTGTCTTGTTTTCGTGTACCGGAAGAAAAACAGAAGTGAGAGCTTGGAAAAAAGTCGTGCACAAAATTACCATATTTAGTATTATTTTGTATGGCAATTAAATTCCCTTAAAATTAAAAAGACCATAGGAAAGGGTTAGAACGGTCGCAAGAAGTCTTGGTCTGAAAGTAAGCCTTGGCCTATTTTATCCATTTATTCGCTGATAGAAGATACGTTTTTCCTGTTTCCGTCATGAACATCGAAAGCTAATGATTCTGCTTCTTTAATCTAACAAACGAATTTTCAGAATGGTATAAGACATTACAGTAAATGTAATTTCCAGGTGCAAAAAAAAATCTGCTTTGAAACATTTCCTATATTGTTAGAAAAAAGTCCTTTTGTATCACAAAGAAATAGTGCGTATAAGGCTCATTCTTCCTGAAAATTAATACTGACTGGAAAAAAAACGTCAAAGGCGAATATTTTTACTTCTTATACCTACTCTCTTAATATAATTCAGACGTTTTAGCTTCAGAATAAAAACTAGACCTCCGACCTTAATGACTCGTGCTGCATCATTTGATTCAAAGTCTACAAAACGAAAGTCTCTGTAGTACTATACATATCATTAAAAATCGCTATTCCTTGAAATACCGCATTGTTCTGTCATTCGGAGTAATACGGAGCGGATCCACAAGAACTGAAAATGATTGTCTTCTCACGAGGCTACCTTATCTGCTCAAATGTGCTTACTCATGCTGTTACTGAACTACTGTCATGAACAGCGAAGGCTACAAGAAGCACCCATGCCAAATTTAGCAGGAAGGAAAAACTAGAACCCTAGTATCAAAGAAAGCAATCATTTTGTTGCAAGATTTGAACTTATACCTCGACACACACAGCGTCGTAGCAAAATAACCTTTCTATAAGCTGCTGAACTGTTCGCATGACTCAAACCAAATATTTCAGTCTTCAAATCATGAAAGCAAAATTAAAAGAGAGATCACCGAAATCTATGGATGCAATGGGCACATTTAAAGTATGTGAAACGTAGAAAGTTCTTAGGCAGCGGAGATAACTATCATACAGCTTAACAACAAATCTCGATTTTTATCTCGTGTCTTCAGAAGACATGTCTGTGGATGTGAAGCTGCATCTAAAAGTTTAAAATCCATGTAGTTATTCATGTTATTTTTTCTATCGATTATATTCTGTGTTACTGTCAACTATAGAAAAAAACTGAATTCAGTGAAAATAATTATAACACAGATATTGAAACAAACGCACTTAGCTGTTCAGACAATAAATTGTGTGCATCAGGAAAACTTCGTCCATGCTAATTCATCAGGGAATAATTTCTCCAGTACTAATTTAGCAGAATAAACACCGTAATAAATACAGACATACATTTACTCTATATAGCAAACAAGCTATGAACACTGAAATGCTGGAAAGTATGTGGTAATTTGTGCTCAGATTTACATGTGCAAATATTATCCAATCAGTCATATCGAAGCTGAAATTTCACTACAAACAGTGGTAAATCGTTTAACTACCATACGCCGTATTCTCACAATGTCGCTAAAAATATTTACTTATCAGCCTCTTCAAAAACTTTATGTTTTCATTTTCATTTTTTCTCAGTATCAATTTATGACAACCAAATCGTAAAGCACTAAACTCTTAGCAAATAGAGAACAGCGAAAAAAGACTAACATTACAAAATCAACTTACAGACAAGGCACTAGTCGTGTCGATGGATAAAGTTTGTTTTCTGCTACGCAGTAAACCGAAAGCACGCCTTTTGTAAAAAAAAGTACCTGCTTATGTCATCACTTTGTCGATTCGTCCGTCTATTGATATCATATCTCTGAAACGATTTCAAAAATTCTTTTAGCATTGGGAAGCTTGAAATTTGAGAACGGTAATCTTTGCATTCCGGCTGTTTCTTTTTTTCGATGCATACTTCCTCCGCTAGAGGGCGTAAATGTAGGTGCTGTCGAATTAAAAATCCATTTTATTCTATAGCATTGCTTCTAAATATCGAATCGGAAAACTTCTTTCTTTCCTTCTATGCCATTTATAGCGAAAACTATTTTGGGTACAGTTTCTTTTTCAAGTAATGAATAGTTTTTCCGCTAGGGGCGTAACATTAAATTGCGATTTCCCGATATCTCTCCTGCTAAACGTTCGATTTCAATTTTTCTTTTCCATCAGATAAAACTTCTCGTGGGAAATGTTCTGCTTAGAAAGAATTTCCAATTTTTAATAAAGAACAGTTTGGTCGCTAGAGGGCGTAAGCGTATATTTCTATTTCTGTTGTATTTGCCGCATGATCTGCGCTTCTGAACACTCAAGTGAAAAAATTATTTTTTATCGCTCACTACGGCAAATCTTTTAAGAATAAATACCTTCCGCTCAAAGTAATGCATGGTTTTACCTCCAAGGGGCGTACACGTATATCATAATATTCTCGGAAGCTCTGCTTCTAAAATTCGGATTTGAAAAATTCTTTCTTTTTTGGTGAGCGCTTAGTACGAAATGTTTTGCATATGATTTGAAAATTTTCTTATCGCACAAGCTTGCTAACAGATGGCCTTATTTCACTTTTTTCGTTTATATCATACTTACAGAAATACCGGCGCGGGAAAACACCCGACTTAAAAATCCTTTTTCGATCAGATACTTCCAGCTACGAAAACATTTTCTACGCTTTTTCTTCCCCAAATCATGCAAAATTTCTCAGGTAGAGGGCGCAAATATTTAATCTGTTTTCCTCCATATCTCTGCTTCTAAAAGTCCGATTAAAAAAATATTTCAACACCAGATACTATTCCCCTCGTGGAATACTTTGTAAGTGCTCGTGGATTTTTGTAGGTCACAGTTCTGTCGCTAGGTGGTGTCAGTGTGTATTTCCTTTTGCAAACTTATCTCCACTTCTAAAAAACCTATTGAGAAATTTATTTCTGTACTGTGCGCCATCTGTAACAGTAGATGTGGGAAGCATTATCCTCTTAAAATACCACAAAGTTTACTCGCTTGCGTAAATGTCAAAAACAATTTTTGGTCTCGTTATCTCTGCTTTCAGGAGATGTGTTTGAAAAGTTATATTTCTTTAGCAAAGCTTTTGCTGTAAAGAATACTTTCAGCATATTATCTGCTTCTCTATTATTCAAAATTCTTCACCCAAGGCGCGTAAGCGTATATTTCTGTTAGAGAAAGTTAATTCTATTCTACAAAATTGTTTGAAAAATCATTTTTTTGGTAGGATACTCTTCATTATAAAGTGTGTTTTGAATCCAGTTTGTTCTTTAAAGTACCCAAAGCTTTTCTGTTAGGAGATGTAAAGTTATATCATGTTTTCCTTCATATCTCTTCTATCTGTTCAGTTTGTCTCTGATATTGTTCTTCTGCTATGAGAAACTTTTGGGGTACAATTTGATTTTTGTAGCATTCTTTTCACTTGCTAGTGGGCTAAGTATGTTTCTATTTCTGGATGTTTTATCGATTGTAGCAATCCGGTTGATCTTATTTTAACCGGTTCCATTGACTACGAATAACGCTGCTCAATTACGTATTTTAAATTATGCTCAGCTTTGTTTTCTAAAAATCTGCTTTGAGATATATTTTTCGTATCAGAAAAGATTCAAAAGCCATGCTTTGAATCCTTTTAATGACAACCGAGAACTCGATGCCATCCTTTCTGTCACGCCTGATACCAGGCCGGAACAGCCGATTTGATTAGTGATAATGTTGCCTTTGTGTGTGTGTGTTGTTGTCGTTGTTGTTTCACGACGCAGGCATACTATGATGTGTTTTGCATTAGCGAAAAGGATGTATCATCATTCACTCCAAAGTGCCAGTTAAATTTCTTTTTTTAGGCTGTACGTTATTATTTTTATCTTCGTCTGTCTGGGAAATTGTTTTTTTCCCTCACGCTCTAATGTGTCGCCTATACGTTACTAAAGCGAATATGCTGTTTTCAAAATGAAACGTGTGTAAATTATAAGTAAATATTATGGATTTATATATTTGTTCCTCATATCATACAAAAGCATTAAAGTTTATTAACATTAATTGCAAATTGATTAAATATTGCACGTGAAAAAGTGCATTTGGAAAGAAAATTTCATAAAATCAGCTACAAGAAAAAACTGCAAGAAAAATAGCCAACAGACCAAAAACGTAAAACTTCAACGTAAAACTTCACCAGATATCGATAGTATATAGGAAAATTTATATTTATCGCTTCAGCGTAACAATCTGTGAATGTCCTTGTACCTGCTTTTAAAAAACACTTCCAGAGGGGCTTAATCGATTTTTTAAATATTGAATACAGTGAACTCAATTTCATTCTGTGGAAATTATCTTTTGGCAAGTGTTGACTGCATGAAAGGGGAGGGATGGCATCTTCAACTTTGACAGTGCGTAATAGGTTGGGGGATTTTTTTTTTTTTTTTTTTAGGATTTAACGACCTTGAACATCTAAATCTATAGAGGGTATCCCGTCCCATATTAAGGGTCACGGATTCCAGGAAACGTACAGTGTCATTGCCAGAAGCTGGGCGAAACCCCATGTCTTACCTGCCCAAACCTGGGCGAAACCCATGTCTGGGCGAAATCCCAAGCTGGGCGAAACCCCATGTCTTGTCCACAAAGCCACACCTCTCACCATTCTGCCACTGGAAAGTCCATTTTTTTATTTTAACAATGACAAATCCTTCTCTACTGTTTTATATCAGTTGGATACAACGAATAATTATTTGACTGAGCTTCATTTGCAATTGTAAAAGATACAAGTTCGAGCCTGTACAAGAAATAAGATAAGAAATTTAGTACAATACAAGAAATTCTGCTGCCAGGCATTCGCCACGAAATCAGTAAGATGCATAGATTCTAATCTCTAACTTAATATAGCTCCGATAAAGGAACGTACACCGGCTTCAGAACATATTAAATGTACACTTCCCTGCCATTAAAATACGGACACTCCTCTATTGATAGTGAATGAGGCCCTAACAAGTATGACGTAGCAGATCCAATTAATGTTGCGACCATAGCACGACTGTGAATGAAAAAAGCCTTGGCAGACAGAGTTAAATGATTGCCAACGCTGTTTGATAATAGGATGCCACATATCCAATTGCTCAGCACAGGACATTTCAGCAGCATTGAAGATCCGTACGTTGACGGTTGGTGATCTGATATACAAATAGAAGTAGTCTGGGCTTGAAATTTTCCAAAAACACGACCCAGCAAACCTCCGAAGCTACAGAACGTCACAGAAGGGATCTGCAAAGGATTGCTCTCTCATAATGCAAATCAACATTATCTCGAAACGCGCAACCGTATGTGATAGTACTGAAACTAATGTTAGCACCAGTACAATGCCCAGGAAGCCTCACGACGTGGGTTACCACCTTCGGGAAGTCGTCTACGAGCCTCTAATCACTTTAACTAACGCCACACACCGATTAGCATTTTATAAGGAGCATCGATCTTGGACTGCAGACTAATGAAAAGCTAGGCTTTGCACTGAGGAGTTACGGTATACAATTTACCTGTCTGATGATTTTTCCTGGTGGATACACGGAGAAAGGTGCCTTTCGGACTATATCATCCCTGCAATGAAGTCTATCGGATTCAGCGTGATGGTATTTTCGTTGTTAGGCTTGGCCTATTAGTTGGTTTGGGCAAAACCACGAAGGACTTGCTCTATCTAAACGCCTTGGACAATTACGCACTACTAACGTTGTGACAGTACGCTGGGAAAGGCCCATACCTCTATCATCGGGACACATACCATGTCATATTGCTCGCGTTGTTACAGATTGGTTTGAACACATGGGCTGGCCAGCCTAGTGTCCTGACCTGAACCCTATAGAGAATCTCTGGGACGAATAGGATTGCGAATACGTCGAAGAAAAGATCGCCCAACAAACAAAGCTGAACCGGTATCTGCTTTGAAGACCGAATGGCGAAACATATCGGCGGGCATTTTCAAAAACTCTGGTGGAGAGTATCCTGGAAAAATAGCGGCCATCATAAGGCCCAAAGGTTTCATACTGATTACAGGCATGTATATAGGTGTCAGGATATTAATAGTAGGCCAATGAATATAGTTATTAAGGAGTTAGTATGAAAACTTTACGGGAAGTAATATTCATTTTGGTTCTCAGTCACAACAGTCAGTGAAACAAACAGTCGGACTCAGTAAAATGTTAAGCAGAGCTGTCGATGACGAAATACAGGTTTTGTGAGGTAAGACATAAGCTGCCAAATGTCGGAGCCACTTGCGATCATTCAAAATGCTAATAGTACAGGAATTTACATACTTTCGAATTTGAAAGGTTTGATATCAGAATGACAAGATGATATAAAAAAAGTATCGTTGTTAGCCAATAGTGAAAATCTTCTAAATACCTCATGCATACGCATTTGAATCGTTCTCCATCGTGACGTCAGTGATTAAACAAAGGCATCGCTCTTTCCACGTTTATCAACATACAGGGTTCAAAGGAAAGTCCTTATTCAGGCCAATAACTGCGGAAGAAAGGGTCAGAGTGGTACACAAGTTAGGTCTATGTATAGGAAAAGGACGATGACCGATCGAATTAAAGCTATTGGAACACCCCTTGCGGAAAAGGTAAGAAGTTAGGAAACCTAACTCGCGAACAACGCGAGATAGAAACAAAATTCCAATTACAAAGTTGTAGCGCATCGTCTAATTAGTAGGAAACGACATATGACGCGCACGAATTATGTACATGGACGGGTTAAAATTCTGATAAAGTACACGCGGTCGCTGGATGGTTAGGCAATGCAAAATACCGGCCCACGATGGAGAACGATTCAAATGCGTATGTAAATATTGATAGTGATGTAGAAGCCGGTCGGTGAGACAAAATACTGAGGCTGGGGATTTGAACGTCAGTCAACGTACACGTTGCAAACACTGATGGCGGGCTACTTGAACGCTGAGTACTGTGAAATGGTCGTGCTTTATGGCGAATGTCATCGCAATGCACACGAAGCTGCAAGGCGGTATGCCGAGCGTTTTCCGACTGGTCAACATCCAACTACAGCGACAATTAACAACTGTGTCGCCGCCTCCGAGAGACCGGAAGCATACAGGCACGTCCGCGATCGGGCAGACCTACGGGTTCGGGTGTTACAGTGCATCCTGAGGCTGTCCTGGGATATGTCCTTGCCACGTTCAGCTAGTGCAAGGTTTGATGGATGGAGACCAGAGAAGGCATTTCGATTTCTGCAAATTTGTACATAACACGTTGGAGGTTAATCCAAACTTCTTGGCCGATATCTTGTGGACAGATGAGTCCCGTTTTACACGGGACGGAATAGTCAATCGGCATAACACCCATTACTGTGCTCTGAGCAACCCATTTATGGGACGAGCTGCTCGACATCAATGACGTTGGGCAACTAACGTTTGGTCCGGTATTTGGCGAAACACACTAGGACACATTTTCTATGATGGGACATTAACAGGTCAGTGGTACCTTCAGCTCTTACGAGGTCCGATATCTGACTTTCTCGATGATCTTCCCTCAGAGATCTGCTGCGCATGTGGTACCAACATGATGGTGCACCACTTCACATGGCAGTCAACGTACGGAATTTCCTGACTGAAACATTCAGACACCAGATAATTGATTATGGCGGTGCGGTGCAATGGCCTCCACGGGCACCGGACTTAACACCTTTGGACTTCTTCCTGTGGGGTTCCTTGAGGAACAGGTGTATGCTACGGAACCTACTAGTCTGGGAGATTTACGACCCCGCATTGTGTGCGCCTGTAACACAGTGACACCTGCCATGCTAGATAGTGTACGAGAAGCTATTCTTACACGCCTTGGAATGTGCATTATAGCCGATGGTGGCCACTTCGAGCCGGCTGTACAGTAGCTTCGCGTAGATGTGCGTTGTGCCTGTAAGTTGGCATATCTCCTGTAAACATTTTTCAGTATTATAAATAAGCCAGCACAGCTTCTGTCTCGTGTTTTTTTTTGTGTGTGTCTGTTTCACTCGCTTTACCCATTTCGAATTAACAGCATTTTGATCTGTCCATGCATATAATTCGTGCCCACCATATGTTGTTTTGCTACTAATTAGACGATGCGCTACAACTTTGTAATTGGAATTTTGTTTCTATCTCGCGTTGTTCGCGAGTTAGGTTTTCTAACTTCTTATTTTTTCCGCTAAGAGAGCTCCAATCGCTTTCATTCGATCGGCCATCGTCCCTTTCCTATGCATAGACCTAACTTGTGTACCACTCGAACCCTTTCTTCCGCAGTTATTGCCCTGAATAAGGACTTTCCTTTAAACTCTGTATAGCAACCGAAAAATTGTTTTCCGGCCACTGGTTGGATCGTACCCCAGACCTCTCGATATCTAGCTGAGTGCGTTCTCCTTACGCTACAATAACCAACAATCACAGCGCCGTTGATTGTTGGCCATTGTAGCGTGAGGCGAACGCACTCGGCTAGATATCGAGAGATCTGGGGGACGCAGTGGCCGGATAACAATTTTCCGGCTACTATATGTTGATAAACGTGGAAAGAGTGATGTATTTGATTATTCGTTGTTAGCCATATGAATTAATCACTCTGGAAGTTATAAAAATTAATATATATATACTTGTAGACGTGTTACAATAGTCATGTGTTTATATGTAGGCACCTTCCTTTAAAAGTCATGAGACTACGTAGAAGTATGATAAACAGTTTTGACTTCAGCTCTTGTGGCAACATGCTCTGCCTGTATGTGCAAGGCTGGCGAGCAACTTCCAGGCAAAGCATTTAGTCGTTCGTGCCAAACTCACGGCACAGTACTGATAATAAAATCCGTTCAAAAATGACCAATTATTCTTTGCAGTTTTTCATAAAAGATCATATCCCGTGACGTTATAGATTTGCATGAGCTCATGACTCATTACTCTTCCCCCAAAACATGCTGAATCACCCTGATATTTTGCAGCACATTCGCCTAAACGTCTCGTATGTACAAAATATAGTTTTGTGTGTGTGTTCAATCTTACCACAGTAACGGGTCGGACAATGTATTTGTGTATACTTTTTATCTGTATTTGTTTTAGAATTTAACCAATCTGATGAGCATCTACGGCGATAAACAAATGAGCCGCCTTCCTTTAATTTAGGGCTGAAAGATTGTGTTTCAAACGAATTTTCATAAACAACGCGTTACTCCCCAAGAATACTTTGCTTGGGCTTTATTCATCTTCAGATTTCTGTTTCCTCAGAACTAAGAGAATTCGTGAGATAGTAATGACAGCTTATCCTTGCGGAGGCTTTTAGTGGTAGTTGATCAAATCTGTCGTCCGGTAATGAAAGGGAACATGTTAAACCCGGAAAGTTGCAGTCTAAGAATCATTACCGCCATTTTACAAATAGTCCCTTATTAAGGCACATCAGCTGTTATCGAAATCTGGCGGAAGTCTCGGTAATCTGGCTATATCGATTTGCCTGGACGGCGTGCACTGGAGATAGCACAGTCAACACGGCGTCATTATGAGGTGCCTTAACAACGAACAAACCCTCCCCTCCTCTCTTCCCCTCTTGTTCCCGTGCCTTATGCAACTCCTTAATTAAAACTTAATTTTAAATCTCCTCAACAAAATGAGTTGCGTTCATTACAGACAGACGGTGGAGAGGATTAGCGAAGATGAGATGACAGCAAGGTACTTCATATCTGTTTTATCTTCTCACAGAAGGGAATATAATTGCTCCAAATTAGTCTCCCAGAGAAAGATGATGTCGAGAGCCAGTTGGAAATGTGTGTCTTGATTTTGTTTCTCAACTAATTACTCTAAGACATAAAATACCTGTTGTAAATCCACTTGGTTTCAGCAACAGAAAAAAGAAACATGCATAACAGTAATAAAAATACTAACGACACTCGAAAAGGAGAAAAATAAAGGATTTGGTGAGTTCCGTGACAACTGCTCTCCAGAATTTCAAAAACATTTCTAAATCTCAACTCTGTGTGTAACGAAATTTCGGAAAGCTAGAACTCAAGAGCAATTACATCTCAAAGTAGTTATCTAAACAAAATTTTTTGTCAAGAACTAGATAGTTATTGCTTAACATTTGTATTATTGGTTTTCAAGAAAATCAGTACACATTCATAATCCAGTATTGAATCGGCCATATGAATACACTAGGTCGTCTCAGAGATGGAGAAAATTCTTGGCCACATACATTTTTCGAGGTCCCCAGTATATTAGAAAAAAGATAACGACAAACGTATAAATTTGAGGCTCTTCGTTAAGAAAAGGCTTGTGACCTTTGTGATGGGTCACGCACGCACACACACACACACAAATCAGAGCTCGCAAAGAGTTACCTAGAACAGTGAATTAAAAAAACACGTATATTTATTTAAGTGCCAAGAAACATCGACGAAATTCCCATGGAGGCAAAGAACACAGGAAGGTTTCTTTAGACTGATTATCATGTAAGCCGGCATTGCAGAAGACGATAGCAAAATGAAACACATTTAGGTTAACTAAATAAATGCTCAGTGGCCAAAGAATTGGGAAACGAAGGTAGAAGTTGAAACAGGAGCACACTAAAAACACTCTAGCTTCTCCATATAGCTTATACAATATCTGATCTTGGTGTTTTATTTGTTGTCTCATTCTCTCTAGTGTTTATTCTTCGTACATCATTTATTCACTGTAAACTTATTTAAATTGACTTTTGTTCTGCTTCAAACCGCTGGTTTATCGTAATCCACATCCTTAATAATCCCTGTCTTGGCTCTGTGACCGTCCCACGTTAGTTTCCTTTGAGATTTCCGCGTTAATTAATTTTAGCAATCCTTCTGAGTCACACTAATTTCAGTTTTTGCTTTTACACTGCTGTCCACCCAAAATGCAACACCAAGAAGGACTCCAGATAGCAAAGCCACATTTACTGGACACATAGCAGCAGATACAAAGATGAAACGATTCAGCTTACAGGCCCGTGCGACTTGCGGAACACGCAGACATCAATAGTTCGTGTGGCCCCCACGGCTGTCAATAACGGCCGCCACACGCCGCGGCATCGAACGAAAGAGGCTTTGGATGTGGGCTTGGGGTATGTCGGTCCAGGCTTCTTTAACACGTTGCCACAGTTCATCAGGCGTAGCCACGGGTGGTGCTTGCCGGGCCACTCAGTTGCCGATCAGCGACCAGACGTGTTCGATGGGAGACATATCGGGAGAACAGGCGGGCCACGGAAGCAGTGACACCTGGTGGGCCGTGAAGAATTGTTGCACAATGCGTACCACGTGCGGGCGCGCATTGTCCTGTTGAAACGTGGCCGCTAGCTGGTCCTGCAGGTAAGGCAGGACTACAAGCTCCAAAGCGTCGGAGATGTAGCGGTGGCTGTTGAGTGTACCGGCGATGCGAACCAGAGGGGTGCGGGTGTCATATCCAATTGCGCCCCAAACCATAACGCCAGGCGACGGACCGGTATGGCGATGCATAATGCAGGCGTCATACAGTCTCTCGCCGCGGTGCCGCCACATGCGGATCCGACCATCGTGGTGTTGTAGACAGGCAGAAGCGGGATTCGTCGGAGAAGACAATGTCGTGCCATTCCGTAGTCCAGGTGCGGCGTTCAACGGCCCACTGCCGCCGCACTCGCCGGTGGTGTAACGTCAATGGTATTCTGAGCAATGGGCGCCGTGCGACAAGTCCCCGCTCCTGCAGACGACGTCGAACTGTACGTGGTGACACAAGTTGTTGCGCAACACACCCTAATTCCTGCGCTAACGTTCGTGATGTGGCGGTGCGAGCCGTCAATGCCCGCCGCACAACATGCCGGTCCTCTCGTTCGGTGGTGTGCCGCGGCTCCGGCAATTGCTCACGTTGGTCCATCCGTCCCTCCTGCACCCACCGAATCCATACTCACCTCACTGTGGCTGGATGTCGTCCCACACGGGCGCCGATGTCTAGGTACGATAAACCGCTGTCGCGATAAGCCACTATTCGTCCTCTGTCGAACTCCGAAACGTGCTGGAATGACTGCCGTATTCTGCGACGAGGCATCAGGAAGCTTCTCACGCACAGATCCGGCAGTGCAACACACTTCCACTTCTGTGTGCCCTTCTTATAGTGCTTCTCGGTGGCGTGCCGAGCGCACGTGATTTGCATATGCCCTGCAATGCTAATCGTTTGCATGTCCTCTCGCGGGTGACGCATGCTGCGAATTTCAGGCCAATCGGATGCTTCCTTCTTGGTGTTGCACAACATGCCGGTCCTCTCGTTCGGTGGTGGGCCGCGGCTCCGGCAATTGCTCACGTTGGTCCATCCGTCCCTCCTGCACCCACCGAATCCATACTCACCTCACTGTGGCTGGATGTCGTCCCACACGGGCGCCGATGTCTAGGTACGATAAACCGCTGTCGCGATAAGCCACTATTCGTCCTCTGTCGAACTCCGAAACGTGCTGGAATGACTGCCGTATTCTGCGACGAGGCATCAGGAAGCTTCTCACGCACAGATCCGGCAGTGCAACACACTTCCACTTCTGTGTGCCCTTCTTATAGTGCTTCTCGGTGGCGTGCCGAGCGCACGTGATTTGCATATGCCCTGCAATGCTAATCGTTTGCATGTCCTCTCGCGGGTGACGCATGCTGCGAATTTCAGGCCAATCGGATGCTTCCTTCTTGGTGTTGCATTTTGGGTGGCCAGCAGTGTAGTTGACCACTGGACGTACCCGGCGTACCGTGCGCGATTTAGCAGTTCTGAAAGTTTCTTGAAGCTTTTAGACTTCAAGAAATCGATGTTTTAGCATCGATTCTAACTTTGACGTTTATCGATCAACGATTTCTGTGAATGTCATTTTTCTTTCTTTCCTTCTTTCTTTTGTATTCTCTTTTTCCCTGGTTTCTATCTTCCTTTCTTTTCGGGTTTGACAACCACCATAAGCAACTTAGACGGCTGTAAGCAGTTGCATATCGTGCGGCTGCTTATGTAAGCAGCTGAGTCACGTCTTCTTTTGCTCTGTTGTTTTGGGTTGGAGCTGTTGTCCCCCCAATTTGTTTCGTGTCCCTTTTTCATTGAGTGTGCTCGTGAATGTGTGATGATACCAACTACTGCTTTTGGATAGAATTTGTCATCTGTGTGCTTCTGCAGGCGCGTTTGAATTATTCATATTCGTCGCCTTCAAAAGGACTGACTGGCTGCCATTGCTTTTCGATCACGCCTCCTGTTCACGGAGTCTCCTTTGTTCTCGGGAACTTGTTGCCTTGAGCTGTGCAGGAAGGTCGCACATCGTGTGAGCTCCTGCGAGTGAACTTCAGTGCAAGCTTTTCGTCGTCGTCGGCCGTTCGTCTTGTTCTGCGATTAGATAGTTTCTGGGTTACCAGTCTATCCGAATCAGTCCGGTTAAGGGATCTTTTAGTTGTTAAGCTTTTTTCAAAGCTCAATTAAAATTTTCTCGAATCCACTTCTCTTCGTTTCAGCTTCAAGCCCTTCGAAAAAATTAAGAGAATTTCAAGTTCTGATGTTGTAGAGCAAAAGCCTGACGCCAAGAAAAGCGATGTCGTTTCCCGTTCCACATCTACTTTCACGGGAAATCCGGAGTCAACTGAAAAGCCAGTTCCAAGAAGATCTAGAAGAATTAAGAACCTTCCGCCGGAACTTTGTAATAGTATCCAAAAAAGAACAAGAAGAAGATTGGTAAGTAAAAAAATTTCTTATTCTGTGCCTCAGAAAAATCTAGGCACGTCATCTGACAAAAAAGTTGTCGATGACTCTTGTATGTCTGTGCCAATTCCAGACATAATATCTGAGAAAATATCAGATATGAAAAAAACACCGGTGAGATGCCCGGGCGATGGGATTTCTGAAAAAATTACAAATATCATTAAAACACCGAAGAGATGCTCGGGCGATGGGATATCTGAACAAATTACAAATATCATTAAAACACCGAAGAGATGCTCGGGCGATGGGATATCTGATAAAATATCAGATATCATTAAAACACCGGAGAGATGCCCGGGCGATGGGATATTTGTAAAACGTTCAGATATCATTATAACACCGGAGAGATGCCCGGGCGATGGGATATTTGTAAAATTTTCAGATATCATTAAAACACTGGTGGGATGCCCGGGATGCCCAAATATCTGAGAAAATACCAGATATGATTTATAAAAAGTCCGAGAAAATTCCGGACAACCTTACCCAAGAGGAAGGTTTTATAGAAAACAGACCTGAGACGGCTTCGGCGTCAGGCTTTTGCAATGAAAAAAAGAAAAAAAAGGCCCTTTTTGGGGCCGAGTACATTTTCCAAAAAAATAACTGTGCAAATACAAAACACAAAAAGTGTTGAAAAAAGGAACAACCTCAGTCATCTTACGAGCATAAGTTAAGCTCAAAAATAAAGGATGCTGTAAATGACACAGAATTAATGAAAAATGATACAAATAAATACCTGCGTAATATTAATATATTACACAGAGAAAAAAAAAGTTGTCCCTAAAAGCAATGTACAGAATTCTGTGCTACAAGAAAGAATTAAAAAACATCGCAAAAATTTCCAAAACACAAATGTCACAGAGAAATTGATTGCTGATGTTGACAAATATCTAGGCGAGATGGAAAAACAGAAAAAAAAAAGGCCCTTTTAAGGGCATGGGACAGAATTCTGTGCTAAAAGAAAAATTAAAAAACATCGCAAAAAAAATTCCAAAGCACAAAAGTGATAGAGAAATTGATTGTTGATGTTGAAAAAAATTTAAATGAAAATGCTACGCATAAGCAAAAAAACTGGTTACTCCAACCGTGGAAAAACCAAAATATTTCGCTGGCAGGCTTAGCAAAGAAATTAAAGAGGCAGAAAAAAATAACTATAATGAAGAGGCTCAATTGCAGTATGCTAATAACAACGATGAAGAAATGCTTCGGTTAAATGCTGTTACTAGTGAGGAAGGGGGAAAAAAACAACGGCATATTTAGGGGCCGTTCATTTTCATTTTCCTCCTTCTCTGAGGAAGGGGGGAAAAACAACGGCATATTTAGGGGCCGTTCATTTTCATTTTCCTCCTTCTCTGAGGAAGAAAAACGCCCTCTTAGTGTAACCTTTCCCTCATTCTCTGAGGAAGAAAGCAAAATTGACCTATTAATTAAAAAAGTTAAAGGAATGTCCACGAGTGAGAAACTTACGGAAAAAAAAATAAATGGAGAAACCGATAAAAAACAAAAAAATGGTGAATGGACCATCCATCAAATAGCAGAATTAGCTGCCAAACTGGTTAAAAGCAAGGAAGCAATCAATTGTAATGCTGACCAAGTTATCGAAATTAACAGCAATATAAATAAAATTGAAACAGTAAAAAATCATGAAAAAAAAACCGAGGATGAATTTTTTTCCTCTGAAACAAATGGACTTAACATATTAATTTGGAATGCGCAAGGCATCAAAAGGCAGCATAGAGAATTCTTAGCCTACCTAAAATACAAAAAAATTGATATTGCGCTAATTAATGAATCCTGGCTAATGGACAGAATTAAATTCAAAATTCCCAACTACAAGGTTTACAGAAAAGACAAAACCTCCCAAAGTGGGGGAGTTTTGATTGCAGTGAAAGATAAACTAGAGCAAAGTGAAGCGATATGCAACACAGAGGATGGCATGGAAGCGCACTCGGTTATTATTCAAACAAAAAATAACCCGATTAAATTTACGGCACTATACAATCATCCCAAACACACTATTACCAGGGAAGCTCTAGATAAGCTTTTCGAGGAAAATATTCCTACGGTCATTGCGGGAGATTTTAATAGTAAACACCGCTATTGGCACTGCCCAAGAGCTAATAAAAGTGGGAACAATATTTTCAGATATCTTTTAAACCAAAACATTGACTTGGGGGCGCCTTCTGAACCCACACGAACGGCGCTCAGAGGAACTAGCAATATACTAGATTTTGCACTCCTGAAGAATAATAAATATTACTTTGAAATTTATACTGAGGCGGCGCTCTCCTCTGACCACAATCCAGTTCACCTCCAGCTTTATACTGACAAAACTGTGAAGGTAGCACCCAAAATGGTCACTAACTTCAAGCAATTTGAAGGGAAAATTAAACTAGTGCCACCCCCAGTAATTGGAGACTGTAATAGCAAAGAAGAAACTGACACAGCTATTAAACTCTTTAACCTCGCCATTAAAAAAATTATGGAAGAATGTCAAACTCCTGCTAAAGAGAAAAAAATCCGTACTATTTACCCAAAGAAATTTTGGAACTTATAAAAGAAAAAAATAGGTACCGAAGCAAGTGGCAAAGAACAAGAAATAAAACGTTCTATGACCTTTATTGCTGCATAAATAGACAAATTAAAAGAGAAATCAGAAAATTCGAGAATGGGTCATGGGGTCAAGTATTAGAGGAGGCTCATATTGACTACTCTGAAAATTCGGATAAAAAAAACAAAATGACTCTATGGAATCTTACGTCGAGCTTGCAAAATAAAAATGTCAAATTACTCCCACCCCTTCAAAAAGAAGATGGGACGGTAGTTAGAACTCACGAAGAAAAAGCAGAAATTTTTGCAAACTCACTAGAAAAACAGTTTAAAATAAATGACATCCCTGACACTGATGTAGCCATTAAAATGAAAAAGGCCCTGAATACTTATTTTAGACACGCGGAGGATGTAGAAAATTCTAGAGTCATCGCCCAAAGTGCACAACTCTATGAAGAATTTACTAGTAAAAAAAAACCTGTATTAACATCCCCAATTAAAAGCAAACAGAAAGTCTCTTTTAAAAAAAATAGAAGCACAAGGCATAGAAAACAGCAGCCAAAAGTAGAAAATGCTACGGCCTCTTTTACGTCCGATAGACAAGTTAAATGTGCTACGACCTCTCGCGGGTCCGGAACGCCAGAAACTGAAAAGATAAGAAATAAAAAAAGGCCTTTTAAGGGACAAAAAAATTTTTTGTTCCTCCTGACTTTGAAAAACCACTACCCATCAGTGAAAGGGAAGTTAGGTTTCATATTAATAATCTTAAAAATAAAAAGGCACCAGGCAATGATGGCATAAATAATAAAATTATGAAAACATTACCGGAAGAATATGTGCAAACCCTTACTAAAATATACAATTGTGCCATTAAAATAAATTATTTCCCTGATATTTGGAAGACAGCAGAGGTAATACTATTACCCAAGCCAGGCAAAAACCCGGCAATTCCTGAAAATCACAGACCGATTTCGTTGCTCCCAACCATGGGAAAAATCTTTGAAAAAATAATTCTTATTAGAATGCAACAATTCTGTGAGGAATTCCCAGTAATTCCATTTACTCAAGGAGGTTTTAGAGATAAACACTCCACGGTGCACCAACTCTCTAGAATAACTGAAAAATGTGCTGAAGGAATTATAAAAAAAGAACACACAACAGCCATATTTCTGGATGTGGCAAAAGCATTCGATAAATGCCCACATGAGGCAATTATCTACAAGCTAATAGCACATGATTTCCCACCCTGGATTATACATGTAATCAAATCATACCTCACTAACAGAACATTCTGTGTAAAAATCAATGGGAAAAAATCGTTAAAAAAAAAAAATCGAAGCTGGTGTACCTCAAGGCAGTGTACTCGCACCAACGCTGTATTCTATCTTTACGTCAGACTTTCCCAACTATAATAACAGGAATCTGACTACAGCTCTCTATGCTGATGACACTGCACTCGCTTATACTTCCAAAAATAAAAATCAAGCAACTTTCATGTTGCAACATTATGTTGAAAAACTTGAGAAATATTTCTTAGATTGGAAAATTAAAATCAATACCGAAAAAACTCAAGCAATTCTATTTTCTAGGATTAAATGCAATCACAATCCAGACTTTGAAATAGAAATGTATAAAAAAAAAAATACCTTGGGTAAATGATGTTAAATATTTAGGACTTTTTATGGACCACAACCTAAACTGGAACAAGCATATTAAAGAAACTGTGTCCAAATTTCTTAAGATCAGAGGAAGTCTCCAGCCAATAATAAAAAATAAAAGGCTTAGCAGGAAAAACAAAACTTTGATATGGAAAGCCTGTATCAGCCCTGTTATTACTTATGCCTGTCCTATCTGGGGTAACTGCAACAAACAGCAGAAAAATAAGATTACCTCATTTCAAAATAAAACCCTACGATATATGGTTGGACTTGATGGAAGAACTTCAAACCATGCTATCCGAAGCATGCTAAATATTAATTCCATCCATTACACGATGTATGACTTAGCTTATAGATACTATGAAAAAGCTAAGATTCATCCTAATCCTCTGGTCAGAGCGGCCATTAACTATACTGTCAATGAAACTGACAGTTATAAAAGGCCAAAAACTATCTTGAATAAAGTTCCAGAAATGAACCCAATTCACAGCTACCCTAGCAAAAAAAATAACAATAATTGGGACTAGGTTTAGAGGGTATTTCTCACCTATGAAGAATTTCTGATAAAAAAAAAAAAGGCTCTTTTAAGGGCCGTACTCTGATTTGCAAATATACTTCACACATGTGAATAAATCTCGTTAAATAAAAAAAAAAAAAAAAAAAAAGAAGGGGGGACTCCTCTAAGAGCCGTACTCTGTTTTGAAAACATACTTCACCCATGTGAAGAAACCTTGTTAAATAAAAAATGAGAAAAAAAAAAAGGCTCTTTTAAGGGCCTTACTCTGATTTGCAAATTTACTTCACACATGTGAATTAATCTCGTTAAATAAAAAAAAAAAAAAAAAAAGAAGGGGTTGGCTCCTCTAAGAGCCGTACTCTGTTTTGAAAACATACTTCACCCATGTGAAGAAACCTAGTTAAATAAAAAATGAGTAAAAAAAAAAAAAAGGCTCTTTTAAGGGCCTTACTCTGATTTGCAAATTTACTTCACATATGTGAATAAATCTCGTTAAATAAAAAAAAAAAGAAGGGGGGCTCCTCTAAGAGCCGTACTCTGTTTTGAAAACATACTTCACCCATGTGAAGAAACCTTGTTAAATAAAAAATGAGAGAAAAAAAAAAAGGCTCTTTTAAGGGCCTTACTCTGATTTGCAAATTTACTTCAAATATGTGAATAAATCTCGTTAAATAAAAAAAAAAAAAAAAAAAAAAAAAAAGGGGGGCTCCTCTAAGAGCCGTACTCTGTTCTGAAAAAATACTTCACCCATGTGAAGAAACCTAGTTAAATAAAAAATGAGAAAAAAAAAAAAAAAGGCTCTTTTAAGGGCCTTACTCTGATTTGCAAACTTACTTCACACATGTGAATAAATCTCGTTAAATAAAAAAAAAAAAAAAAAAAGAAGGGGGCTCCTCTAAGAGCCGTACTCTGTTTTTCAAACATACTTTACCCATGAGAAGAAACATTGTTAAATAAAAAATGAGAAGAAAAAAAAAAAAAAAAAAGGCTCTTTTAAGGGCCGAACTTGCTTTGCAAAGAGAAAAATTGCAGTCCACTGTTATGAGACTGGCCCAGATACACGGTACTATGGTTTAAAATAATTAATAAAGTACCAAACTCCCCTCCGGCCAGTGGAAAAAAAAAAAAAAGACCAAGAAAAACAAAAAACGAAAAAATACCTGAGAAGCGAGGTGAAAAACCGACTCCTACACGGGAACTGAGCAAACGATAACTGTGTGATTTAAGGTGCCTTGCAACACAGGGTTTTGTGAGAAAACTGGGTGTTTATCTGTAGGATTTTTCTTGTGGTTTTACTCTTTTTTGTTTTAGGCACCCCTTTTCCCTGGCCTTTCTGACGATTCCCTGAGGCCTGGCGTTGTCTGCGCGATAGATTGCTTTGACTGAATTGTTGCAGGTAAGTATGTAGGGCAGCTTACAACTTCACTTCTTAACGGGTAACCGTCTACTCCCTCTCCTCTAATATTTCCATACTTTTCTTTCGTACTATCCTATCAGGGAAATCTGTTCCCAAATATCTAATATTCCTCTTTTTCACCTGACAAAAGGCGCAGAGCGCTGAGGGTTCGGGTCTCTCAACCTCAGATAGGAAATATCTCTCTCGGCCGTTGTGGGATACCGTTCTTGGCTAAGTGACGGCTCGCCGAGTATTTTCGGAGCTCGCCTGTTAATTTACAATCTTGCCCCCACCCCCCACCCCCGCGCTTTTTCCCCTTCCGGCTGCTGGATCATGTGAAGACTAATCCTTCTGGCTTTGTAATGGGTGAACAATGCAAGGTATGTTGTGAAAATGTTAATATAACTACTGGCCTTCAGTGCAGTAATAAATGCAATGGTTATTTCCACTCAGGCTGTGCTGGATTCTCGAAAGTGCAATTTGGAAAGATAAGCAAAACAGCAAAAAAAGAAGTGGATTTGTGCCAATTGTAAACTGCTATCTGAATCATCGTGCCCTAATGTATCGCAGACTACTAATGAATCTTTTAGATTAAACGCATCTGACCACCTGTTGGGTGGAATCAGTGCAAATTCGGAAATTTCCGAATTGATTGCTGCCATTCTCGCTCTCCACGAAAGTGTAAAGTTTATGAGTGACAAGTATGATGACATTCTCATTAAGCTAAATGACATCCATAAAGTCAATAATGATCTAAGATCAAATAATCAAGAATTACGAAAAGAAGTGATGATTCTGCAGAATAGATTGGAAGAAACTGATCAATATCTCCGGCGTGAAAACCTTGAAATCAAAAGTGTGCCATATGAACAAGGATCTAGCGCTGATGACATTATTTGTGAAGTGGCAAGTAAGGTGGGTGTTGATTTAGACATCATTCAGGAGACGCATGCAGTCCACTGGGTGCCCACTCCTGGAAACCCATCACGAAGAAATATCATTGTGAGATTTGTCAATCGAAGAAAGCGTGATGCTTTCTTCATGGCTGCAAAAATTTCAGGAAAAAACATGGAAACTTTACAGCCCGTGTCATTGGTTTTAATAACGACAGTGCAATCTATGTAAATGATCATCTTTGCCCTGCCAGTAAACGTCTTCTTGGACTAGTGCAAACAAGGAAAAGAGAATGTGGGTGGAATTTCGTGTGGACGGATCGAAACGGTAGGATCTTTGCCCGCAAAGATAAGGACTCACCTGCATTGCACATTCAGTCTGTTAGTGACACGGAAAAAATTAACTAGGCATTACAATGACATTCACCCTCCATCTGCTCTGATTAATGGCTGGCCCGGAACAAATATATGACCCTTATCTGGATTATTACCATCCGTACTGTACTTGTGAAAAGGTATGTTCATATGATTTCTCTGATGAAATCGACAAAGTTGGTATGTCACTCTTACATATCAATATTCAAAGCATTAACTCTAAATTTGATAAGCTTCAAATTTTTCTATCACAATTGAATCATGATTTTTCTGTAATTGCACTTAGCGAAACTCATTTAATTGATGAGAAACAAAAGGAATTTTTTAATCTCAGTAACTATAATTTTGAATGCAAAGTTAGAAATCGGAATAATCCATTACTGAATATAAGGGGTTCTGGTGGAGTAGGCCTATACCTGAAGTCTCACATCACCTACTTTATTCGTGATGACTTGAATAATATGTCCCTTGTACTTGATTCCTGTGAAATGCTTTGGATTGAAATCAAAAGTCCCAAGTCCAAAAACCTAATTATTGGCGTTATCTACAGATCTCCAAGTAGTGATCGAAAAACCTTTTGTGAATGCTTTGACAATATCTTAAACAAAATAAATAACGAAAATAAAAATTGCATTTTTCTGGGAGATATTAATATTAACATTAACAATCTATCTCTAAGTGAAATCTATCTTAATATGCTATGAGGCAATTTTTTCAGATGTGCATTTCTTTACCAACTCGTGGTGCCAATATTCTAGACCATATTGGTACTAACTTACTTAATACTGCTTTAAAGTCCGGAGTGATTGATTTTAGTATTAGTGATCACAACCCTGTCTTCATTCATGTTCCAGTTTTTACAAATTACCATTCATCAATTAACCACAAAACAATCTCCTATTGTGACTACACCACGTTAGCTGACCTAGTCTCAAATTTTGACTGGGACAAGTCGGGTATCTTCAATACAACTTGTCCAACTATAGCTACCGAAATTTTGCAAGGAATTTTGAATGACTTGAGATCACAACAGTTCACAAGGTAGTTAACACTAAATATGACATTAAGATCCAACCTTGGATGACCAATTGAATCATTAGATCAATCAAAAAAAAGGATAAGCTTCGTAAAAAAAGTAGAAAGAATCCTTATAACAGTCACTTACGTGATAAGTATAAAAAGTATAATTATGCCCTAAGAAATGTTACTCAGCATGCGAAAGTTGCTCATTACAACCTCGCTATTTCAGACGCAGGAAATAACTGATATCAAAAATGGAAAATAATCAAATCAGCAATTAACGAACGATCCTGTGCTACTGAAACTCCGCTGACGTTAAAAGGAAATTCTGGTAATTTTATTGTTGATTCAAAATCAGTCGCTGATGAATTCAACAATTACTTCATTAACATAGGTCATGATTTAGCATCTCAGCAAAACTTGCCCTCAAATACTAAAGGTTATGATTCTTTATCCAAAATTAAGGAAGTTCTTTTTTCAATGTTTCTACGCCCTTTGGATGATACTGAAACCTATAATATTATCACTTCATTGTCCCTAAAAAGAAGTGCTGGTTCAGACAATATTAATAGCAGAGTCATAAAAGACTCGATCTCTATTTTAGTGATCGAGTCTTTTATGACTAATCTGAGTTTTTATTCAGGTCAGTTTCCTGATAGTCTGAAGATCGCTAAGGTTATTCCTATTTTTAAAAAAGGAGATAGGGAATCTACCCGTAATTACAGACCGATATCTTTGTTACCCGTTTTGAGTAAGATTTTTGAAAGATCTATTCACAGCAGAATAGTTGACTTTTTACACACCCATGGTATGCTCTCTTTGGAACAGTTCGGTTTCCAAAGAAACAGATCTACTGAAATGGCTGTTGCTAAGTTGTCAAACTTCATTTCCGAAGCACTAGATGACAGTTATACTATTTGTGTTTTTATTGATTTCCAAAAAAGCTTTCGACACGGTAAATCACGACATTCTGTTAAATAAATTACCCAAATACGGTTTTCGTGGCAAAATTCTTTCCCTCTTAATGAGCTACCTCTCTCATCGCAAACAGTATGTCACTGTAAATAAAATAAACTCCGATCTACTTAATATTTCATGCGGAGTGCCTCAAGGTTCGGTATTGGGACCTTTACTGTTTCTGTTATATATTAATGACCTTCCTCTGTGCCGGCAATCAACTCATGCTTTGCTATACGCTGATGACACTGTCATTTTTCAAAAATGTCATGATTTGCATAAGTTACAGATAATGATCAATAATGATCTATCAAATTTATCTCATTGGTTATGCTCTAACAAAGTATCACTTAATATTCTAAAAACCAACGCCGTATATTTCCGAAACGTTCATAAAAGAGAGGACATAAATAAATTTCCAGTCAGGATTAATGATCTTCCCCTTAAAATTGTGGACAAAGTTCAATATCTTGGTGTTTGGTTTGATCAATTCTTTAACTGGAATATGCATGTTCAGTTTGTTTTAAAAAGTTTCCTTACAGGTTGGCCTGCTTGGTAAAATTAAGCAACTCTTCCCTATCAATGTCCTAAAAACATTTTACTATGTTTTTATTTATTCCCATCTCTCCTATTGTCTGGAATCTTGTTATTCAAATATAAGTGCAAACAATAAGTTATGCTTGCTCAAATTACATAAGAAATCTGTTCGCTATATGCTGAACACAGATTACATGTCTCATTCAAAACCATTATTTCTAAAATTAAATATCCTAAAAATTCATGAAATTTTTACCTTGAAACTAGGTATCATGTTTTTTAAAATAATGCATCTTAAACTGCCTATTTTTCAATCTGACATCAAATATCTCGATTATTCTATCTTCACCAGATCTGTTGCTAACAACAAATTATGTCAGCCGTGTGTTAGACTTAATTATGGTCTAAATAACATACTGTATAAAGCCATTATCCTATGGAATAATCTCCCAGAGAGCATCAGATCCCTGGAAAATATCAAAAAGTTTTCCTTGTGTCTGCGAAATTACATTGTAAATCACCCTGATCTCCAAAACGAATCTCAACCCTATCATTAAATTGTAGTTCCAAGCATGCTGCTAACAGTGGTGCTTCTTTTATAACCATCTTACTTGCTTTCATATATGCCATATGTTTTATTCTTTTTCTTACATCTGATAGGGGGAATCGCCTTACAACCAATGTGTTCAGATTCCTCCTGGTGTATTGCAATTTCATATAACTGTAAGATTTAAATGTGTGCAATAAATAATTGTATTGTATTGTATTGTATATCCGTAATTTGGGGTTACTGGTTCCAGGGAGGAGAAACAAACACCACCATCGGATAAATATATTGTATGTACTGTATATTTGCGGAGGATAGGTGGTTAACGACCACCGTGAGCATCACGATGGGCTATAAGCAGTCGCTCGTACGTAATTTAAGGCAATTGATTCCAGGGAAGGGGGAGATCCAGTGCCGTAAGAAAAGCACAAAATCCATGCGATAACGGGATTCAAACTTGGGCCCATCTTGGACGAAGATCACGCGGCCATCGTAGCGGCAAAGTTTCTTTCAGACACTAGGTGAAGTACATCAAATTACTTGCGCCTTAATAGCAAATGATTAGATGAATAAAGCCATATTTTACCAGAAGTTTGTCTTTACGACACATTGATTTTCATGGGAAAAGCTGATTGTGCAGAGAATTCCCTTTGAATGATAATTCTAAATCTGATAGAATGAAGGGGTTCCCGTGTCTGAGTTTCCGTCATCGACAACTTTTTGCTTCGATTATGCATAGGTGTATTCTGGTAACAGTGGGTCTCGTATCATTACACAGTCTTCTGAGTGACTTTAAATTCAACTGTAGAGTGATCAGGGTTCCAATTTTTTCATTTTCATTTTATGAGGAGACTTATCAGTTGGAGTAAGACTGTTCAAGAATTTTTCTGCAAATGAAATTGGATTATCACTCACAAAAGTATCTACGCTTTTTGAAGACCACTTCAGCAGCATTGACAGTCGTCACTTAAAATAACACACTTTTCCCAGTGATGGATACTCTTGGGAATGTCTTCTTTGAAGAATGCCTCAGATTGAGCTCTGACCTCCACTCTGTCGCAGAAATGACGAACGGCGTGATCAGGAAAATGCTCGCTGCGTATAAATGACTTCAAGGATGAAAAAAGAAAGAAATCAGAAGGTGTAATATCAGGCACGTAGGGCAAAACGAAGAAAGTACAGTAGAAGCCTTTTGTTGCGGCAAAGGAGGCACGAGCTGGTGCTCTGTTTTGGGACATCTTTTGCTAATATTCCTTGTCTGTTCTTCTTCACATTTTCACGCAACCTTTGAAGAAGGTGAGCAAGATATGTTCGGGTTTTTCTCGAGACCCCTTGAAAGTTGATTCCAAAACCGCTGAGTGTCGCTTTTACAGCAGGTGTTTAGACTCGCGTGTTTATCTGGGACTGTGCTTATGCACGCATTCATTCTTTGGAGATTTCCTTTGTTTCTGACTCGAAGAGATGAACAAAGATTTCGTCCATCGCCGCTAACCGAGAAGAAAAGCTATCCGGATCATCGATGGCCGAGGCCAGAAGTTGCTGTGAGCAAACACTCCATTCTGCGCCTCTTTGGTAAAGCTGTAAGAAGGCCAGGAATCGATCTGGCCGCTGCTTTACTCCTTTGAATGCGGCTGTGAAAAACATTTTTCACAGAGTCAATAATTTTGACCTCATTAGCCAATTTTCGGATTGTTATGCACCAATTTTCCGTAGTTAGCGCCTGGACTTTTATCACCGTCTCCTCTTTCACAGCAGTTGTTTGTCGGTTAGGACTATTTTCTCTGTGAATGCTCACTTGTCCACACTTGGTTTGTCTGTGTCACTCCGCAACATTACCATTCACGAATGGGAACTGAGTCTCATATACGGCGCTCATTCCCTCATGAATATTCTTCGGAGTTTTACCTTGGATAAACAGGAAACGGATCATGGTTCTGCACTCAAGTATCTCCATACTTATATTTCACTTAGCTTTACCGCCTGTAAAAAGAAATTTACATTTAAAAAGAAAGTCAGTCATCACAATGTTACCACACTTTGTGCCAGGTTATATGAACTAAGAATAACAGAGAACATTGTATTACCATTTTTTCTATTCGAATATGAATCTTTATGAAACGCTCTTAGTATTTGGGTTGCTGATTGCAAAAACTATTTAAGTGTTACTCTAATAAGTTTCCATTTTTTCACAAAATGATGCAGTACTTTGAGCAGAATGGGTGCAAAATAGTAGGTGATCAAATAAGGAAAATTTAAAACATAAATTGCAATTATTGAAGGTACACCCATCACATTTAAAAGCATCTTTTGTTCTAAATTTCAGAGAGTTTCCGACCGTTTCTTGCAAAATACGAGTATTTGTCTTTTTCTATAAAACTACGCTTGTTGCACTTCTGACTGAATGTTTCTTTTATCGTCTCTACGCGGCATTCAGCAGTAGTCGCCCATCATTATTTTTAGTGTTATATCCTTGCACATTACAAGTTCAAAAGTAATGGTCATCAGTGTGATTTTTTTATGTTGCTCGAGATCTTTGAAGCACCAAAACTAATTGCCTTTTTCGTAATCGTTTTGTCCATTGCCTCACAGTTCTTCAACACAAACCTTATGTGGAGATCATAATTTGTTCTGGTATCCGCGTTTCAGACTTCGTAAAAGCTTACCAAAGTCTGCATGGTAAGCTTTTTTACGAAGTCTGAAATGTTCCTCTCTTGCTTTTTAATGATAAACTTCCCATAAATAAAATAGAATCTATCCGGACAGTTAACACACTCTCATGTAGCCATTATCACAAAAGCTACCATTCACTAAATTAAAACAGAACATAAATACAATAGAAAACTGTTCAGTGCAGACACACAACTCCAGCTGGCACCTTTCAGTCTGTTAGAGATATGGAGATGAATTCAAGTTTCAAGTTCAGACATTTTGAAACAGGTTTCCCATATTTCGCTGCCCTGTCCCCCCTCTCTCTCAAAATTCTTCTTCTCCTCCCCAAGTGTTACCAGGTTCGTGTTGAGACCAGTTACACAAAAAATTTTAGCGGCAACATTATTTTGTTTAGGCGATCGAGCAGAATCAGTAATTCATAAAACCATGATTTCTTGCTCAACCTGATGATTTAAAAACTTCATTTTGTGGAGAAACTGTATGCGACAGGCAAATTTGCGCATCATTTTTTAAATTTATGAGAAACAGGCAGCAGATCTTAATCAATAAAACTTCTGCAGACCTTTGTAATCATCACTCGTTCAAATTCCGACAAGTCCTTCCTTTTCCCCATTGTACGGGTTTGTACTGGCGAACTCATTTGCCCTGCCCATCCCGTCAGTCGGCGTTAATCGGTGACATCACTGCGACGTATTGTAGGACACGTCCACTCGTGGACACAAGGGTGGTCAGAGTCAGAGTGATCTGTCTTATGAGGGTATTTCAAAAATGTGGGAACTTTAACATACTAATTCAATTATCTGTTTCATAAGTTCTTTCCCCAAAATTGACTTAAATGCGAAAAGGGCTGTTAAGTCGTTATCTGCATGAATTTATTTCATGAGTGAACATGGAAGAGAAACCTTTCTTTTTAAGTTTTATTGAAAAACAGGCACAAATCCTTAGATAGATACTTTGATCTCAAATAGTTATGCTCCCATTTTGTGTTTCAATAAATAACTAATAACATGTTTCAGTGTTCCTTACTTATAAACTCAACAGCACCAGTTCTTCTATGTTGTTCCACAGTGGGAAAAGAGATAGCCATTTTTCGATTCTATGCGATCCTTTTCTTTTCATCGTTCTTCACTTAATCTGAAAACGTCCCATTTGATCATCTGAAGTTCCACTTCCAATTCAAGAAGCCTTTAATCACAAGTTAGGGTTCGTCCATTGTATGTAGCCAAGGTCAGCATCAGAGGGCAGCCTAGTCCATATTACCGGTAATTCTTAGCATAATGTAATTCGACTGTGAATAAGTGGGAACAAGAAAGCTATTGAGTAAAATCAAAGCCTGCAGTACAGTGCAGGCATGTATTGTGTACCTTTATGGTACACAATACATGAAATTTCAGATTCTGAACATTTTTCAACAACAATTTTTGTATCAGGACTGGTATGTTCTTTCGAGTCTGTTTTCCATTTCATAAAGCACACAACATTTGGAGATTCTTCATATGTAACAGTTACCCAAAATTTTGTTGGCAAAGTAACGTTGCATATTTCTTCAAATGAAATAAGGTCTTCATTCATTTTTGTGTTGGTATCTATTAAACGAGGATTGTCCTCCAATTTTCTCTTTTTTCTGGTACAGAAGATGTAATCCTTTTAGAACGTTTGTTTGGTAAAGGTTTACTTAAATATTTCGGTAAATTTGGGAAAATAGTAGGTATGGCGTCAGGCTTGAGTAATGGTTTGTCTCGGCATGTTAGAACTTCCTTACCTTGAATAGTGGAACGATAATGCATCTCCATGAATTTAGATTCAAAGTGCAAGGCACATACAACACAACTTTCATCAAGTTTCTTATCAGCTCTGGGATTGCCTTATCCCATTTGCTCAACATATCAGGTATTTCGGGGACAGCAAAGAGTGATATTTTATTTTTGCAGGATTTATAGCCAGTATTGAATCCAGGCACAAAACAGCTGCTTTGCCTTTTCCGTTTTCTATGTTTTTTTATTATTTGCTAATGCAGAATTTTCCAGTCCTTTCACAGCTGACATTATTTCTTTATGATCTTATAACTGTTGCAGTCGATTTCAGTACTGCACTTAAGTTTAACCACACAGTAGGTTTAACGCGTGACAGCCAATACTTGATCAACTTCTACATCTTCACGAATAAAAAGTTACTAATTTCGGAAATAAATTTCGTTATAAACAATCCACAGTTCAATAAAACTAGCACACTAACACCCGAATAAGGCTATTGCGTTTTAGTGATCAACTGTTGAATTACCTAGTGTATTACTGTTATGATCGAGCTACAACGAATTAGCAAAGGTACTGCCAAAAAGATTTCCCTCCAGTAACCTTTGTTTTGTGAAAATTTGAAGTTTCGTAAGGCAGCAAATCCTTGGCAAACAAACTTCCCACCATTGAATAGCATGAAGCCGATGAAGCATCCTAACGTAACTTCCGATGCCAGCGCCCTCTGTCATTTCATGACGATTGGTCACAAAACCGTGAGGGACCTCTTATGGAGCACGTCACACAAATTCTTCCAGGCACTGTACCTGCAGTAAACAATGGGTTGATAATAAACAAGATTTTCGTGCCACAACGACTACTCAGGGTAAGAAACTTGCTGTTAATGCAGGATGTTCAAACTTGCTGTTAATGCAGGATGTCCAAACTTGCTGTTAATGCAGGATGTCCAAACTTTCTGTTAATGCAGGATGTTCAAACTTGCTGTTAATGCAGGATGTTCAAACTTGCTGTTAATGCAAGATGTCCAAACTTGCTGAATGGTTCCAGTTATAGGCAAACTTTAATAACTAAAAACGCACACACAAGTTAAAATATATTTACATGGTTAAAATAACATGAGTTATTTCGTGCTCGCTACGAGCACATCATCAGATAAAAGACCAAGTTGCAGTTCCAGAAACACATTTATATAAGACGTAGTGTCTTTGTTTCCCAACGTCCTTATTTCCATTGTACACAATATCATTGAAAGTAAACTTTCCCAATTGGGGTCTGTACCCCCGAGGAAACTCAAGCCGTTCTGTAGGCATTACGCCTCATTCAGAAACGTTCTTTTTTTAGGTTTAATGGCACATTATATCGCCAACTCGAGGAAGCCCCCATGGGGTCCCCCCTTTCCCCTCTGTTGGCTGAACTTCTTCTTCAAGACATACAAAACCACATCTTAGACTTTTGTCAGGTTACACCTTTATTATAAATTCGGTATGTTGACGATGTCTTGGTCTTTTGGCCTTCGTCAGCTGAAAATTTGTTCTCTTTTGCAACTATGTTGTTGTCTGTTTATCCTTCTATATCCTTTTCCGTAGAGGTTGAATGTGACAATTCACTTCCGTTTTTAGATTTCCAACTTCGTAGGAACCCCACTTCCCAGTACCTGAGTTATTCGGTATACAGAAAGCCTTCCTCTATACCTATCTTGATACCACACGCTTCCACCCACCCGACTAGATAGAAGGTTTAACCCTTATACTTTCTTATTCGTCGAGCATTTACCCACTCCTCTTCTGTAGCCTTCAGAGAGGAGGAACTTCAAAAGATATATATCATTGCTTATGAGCACGGATTTTCATATTCAGATGTCCACAGAATCTAGCATAAAATCCAGAATCAACATTTTTTACCCTGACACGTGAACGAAGGGATGTCAAATATGTTAGATCGATGACTTACGTCCCTCATGTGAATGGTAATTTATCGAACATCTGTCACAGCCACAGTGTCGATTTTGGGTTAAAAACATCGAACATTTATTCCCTGATTAAAAATGATCGGGACCGTGTTGAATTGTTGGACAAATGCGGCATCTATTCCATTACTATGAAATCTGTCGATCCTCAAGACAAGGACCTTATATATATCGGCTCAACCCTACGGAGACTGCAAACAAGAATTAAGGAACACCAATACAGTGTAAAAAATGGGGACTGCTTTAGCCAGGCTTTCTTCAGCAGGTACACATTACCCATCTTAAATAGACGTCCCCATTGTATCTACCTCTACAACGAGGGAAACGGTGCTCTTTACAGAGAGTCTCCACATTTTGCATCGAGTGGACACTTGTTGAAATGATGAAATACCCAGCTATATTTCCCAGGCCTGGAAAACTTTACTGTCCTCGATTCCGGTTCCTACTTACACTGAAGAGCAATTGAATAAGAGATACCTTTCCAGTAACGTGTAGCAACACCTTTCGCCCTGGTGACGGCGGCGATTCGTCTCAGCATGGACTCGACAAGACACCGGAAGCGTTGGGAAGCCATACGAATCCACGACCCTTGAACAAGCTCTCACAGTTCACGAAGATTTGATGGAGGGGGTCAGAGCGTCGAACATCTCTCTCGATGGCATCCCAGATGTGCTGGATGGGATTGAAGTCAGGTGACCTAGCTGGCCAAGGAAGCGAGGTCACGTCGGTGGAGTGTTCGTCCATCTATTCGGATACAACTTGGGAGCGATGGCACGCTGCATTGTCTTGTTGCAGGACGAGGTCCCCAGTGTGATGTTGAATACGCACAAACGGGAGAAAATCGTCGTCCAGGATATCCCGGTAACGTTGACCTGTGAGGTACGATGTCACACGTACCAGGGGTCCCATTTCAGTCCAGGTAAACAGTCCCCAGACGAGAATGTCACACCTACCAGCTTGAAGAGTACCCTGCTGGCAAGAAGGATCCGTCGCTTCATGTGCTTTGCGCCATACTCATATCCTGCGATCCGAAAGTACCAACGTGAATCTCGACTCATCAGTCCAGGCAACATTTTCCCTCATGTCTAGGGTCCAGTGGTGATGTTCCCGCGCCAATGCTAATCTTTGTACCCTGTGATGTGCGGTCAGCAGCGGTACCCTCCTGGGACGATGGCTTCTGTACCCCATAGCGAGGAGATGGTTCTGGATGGTGTGGCTGCTTACACGTTTTTGTGCACCAGCGGTAAATTGCCGAGTGATTTCTTGCACTGTGTCACGTCTATCCGCTGTTACAATGCAAGCTAGCCGACGATGACCCCGCTCATGTACACGCTGTTGTCCACTGCAGTTGGCCCTTGCAGGGATGGTTTTACCGGATTCGATGTGCTCACGGTGCACCCGTGACACAGTGGCTCTTGAATATCCCAGTTCCTGCATGACTTCCGAGATGGAGTGATCCATTCATCGTGCCCCGACAATTTGCTCATGATAAAATGCGCTTAGATCCTTCGTCTTACCCATACTGCGTCCGACTCTTACTGGTTCCCGTAGCATCACTCCTTATATTTTCGGATCGCTGCATACGTCATTTCGTTTCCGTTTACAGGGCCACCCACAGCGCCACATTTGCATAACGCCAGCTGTATCTAATTCAATTGCTCTTCAGTGTATAACATCGCAGACTCTGTCCATCATTAATGGAACTCTATAGACCTCTATTTTCTCATATTATGTTAAAGCAAGTGTACGTTCTGGAATTTCTTTCCTCATTGAGAACGTTTGGCAACGGCACCCTTATATAAATATGTTTCTGGAACTCCAACTTGGTCTTTCATCTGATGATGTGCTCGTAGCGAGCACGATAGTACTCATGTTATTTTAACCATGTAAATATATTTTAACTTGTGTGTGTTTTTAGTTATTAAAGTTTGCCTGTAACTGGAACAATTAGGCAAGTTTGAACATCCTGCATTAACAGCAAGTTTCTTCACCTGAATAAACAAAGTGTTTTTTCAGTTATGGGAGAAAATAGATTATCTCACGAACAAAAAGATGGCATTGTAACGAGAAATAAAGGTAAGTTTTCAGAAGAGTTTAAGAGTCGTACACAAAACTGTATGAATGTGATGATTCATCTATTATAGACATAAAGAAATATACAAACACTAAAGTTCCATCCGTCCTCCCGGCAGAAGTTGACTATGCAATTAAGAACTTGAATGGGGAAGGGATCCAGTGAGAGGTAGAATCTCAAGAAGCCAGTGAAGAAATATAAACTCTACTCGCTGATAATTTCCCTAGATGCCACAATGAAGAAAAATTTTCCTGATGCCTGGAACAAAGCTACAGTGATCCTGCTACATAAAAGAGGAGGAATTGAGAATCTTAAGAACAACAGACCCATCATCCATCTATCAGTTATTTACAAAACCATTACAAAGGTATTGTCACATCGCTCGAAAGATGCACCGCACGTGGCTGAACGACGAGAACAAGATAGGTTTAGGAGTGGCTACAGCACTGTAGATCATATTCATGTATTGCGGGAAGTAATTTGAAAGAGCGTGTTAATAGGAATTTCTACTGTATATGGCTTTTAATGACTATGAAAATATTTTTGATTCCATGTAACCATCAGCAGTTATAATGTCTTTGAAATACTTATTATAGAATCTGCATACATTAATATTACCGATAACATCTCTGAAAATGCAAGTACAAAGATTCCACAGTTCGCCGACCCAGAGCATATAAAAATTGTAAGTGGGGTGAGACAAGGTGACACTACATTTCCTAAACTCTTCCGTGCCACATTGCAGACTGTCTTTTAATCATTAAGTTGGGAAGACAAGAGTTTAAAGTTTAATGGACGTAATTTAAGCCATCTTCGTTTTTCTGAGGTCCTAGTTCTTTGTGAAGTATTCCGACAGTACTGCAGAAGGTGATTCAGGAACTTTCTGACAAGAGTACAAAAGTGAGATTAAAGATAAGCTAACAGAATACAAAATTGATGTACAAAGCTTTTACAAGAACTAAAGAATTATTATAGGTTGATGGAGCAAATCTGTAAGCAACTCATGCCACTTACTTTGGACAATAGATATCACGTGAGGGCTACATCGAAGAGGAAATTAATAGGTATATAAAACTTAGATGGCGAACGTTTGGAAGAAACAGTAAAATTTTAAAGGGTAATTTTCTATTATGTATTAAAAAACAAGAATTTAATTAACGTATCTTTTATATTCTTACTTATGGATAAAAAAACATGGACTTAAACTAAAAATGATACACAAAGACTCCAAACAACTCAAGGAAGCATGGAGAGATGCATGATTGGTGTAACCAGTTAAAATAGTAAAATGAGCCTATGGATCCGGAAAATGACAACATCATGATCACACCAAAGACTCTCAAGTGGTAATGGGCTAGGCATACTGCTAGGAGAACTAACTACCGTTGGACAACTGAAATGCTAAACTGGATAACAAGGAAATAGAAAAAGACCACGTGAGTGATGATTGGATGAGTATAAAAAGCGTGCTGGAGTGACATGGAGGAACTCAAGACAGAGAGTTCTGGAAGAGACTTGGTAGAACCTTCATGTTTTCATCCTTTCAAAATTCGCTTTAATGAGTGACTTAAAAACATGAAATACAGATACTATGTGCCGCCAACTACACACACAGTGTGATTGACAGCAGAAATTAAAAGACATATATATGATATATACAGTGTCAAGTTTACATAGTTTTATGCGAACATAACATCAAATACTGCAAAAGCAGCGGTAGCTCGGGAAAAAGAAAACAGTGAACATTTTGAAGGCATGAGCAATTCACAAACATAGAACGGGAGTGCTGTAAATTGACGTCTTTGGCACACAGGTTGAGAGACAGTTCAATACTAGTGCAAACAATAATGGTGCGGGTGGCATGACAAACATGGTATGATGAATACCAATGCAAAAACCAACATTTCAGCAATGGTATGTACAAGGAGAGCATAATGACGTTAAACAGGGAAAATGTACGGTGAGTACGCATGGAAAGTCCATTCAAGAGGTAGACTATCAATGAGAGTTCATCGCTATGACGGTAGCAGCAAACACATAGATATAGTTTGTTGATATACAAGTCGGGAAAAGTTTAACGCAGGTGCATACAATGAAAAGTGTAATGTTAATTGTATACAGTGCGAGAAAAAATACATGTGCAAAAGTAGCATGACGACAGTGGTATGCACAGTGAGGAGAAATTACTCTGCAAATAAAGATCATTCAATGATGATGACTGGAAAGTCCGTTATGGCAGGTGGAACAGGCAACGGTCATCTTCAAATTGCGGATGAGAGTTCATTCAATGGAGAAGAGTGATGATGTCATTCGCTGATATGGTAAACTATTGTAGACTGTAGACCAGGTGTTGTAAACCTGTTGAGGTGTGGATGACTGTAAAGCTTCTAAATAGGCTAGTTGAGTGCGTTCTGTCACTCTGTTGCAAAAATGTTCAACGAGGGTACTCGGGAAAAATAACACAGAGAGGGGTTGATCAGGACCAGTAACATGATGCGGAAGAATGATAAACTTGGCCGCCATGAAGAGATAGGTGCATACTTGAGGCAAAGGTTGGGATGGAGAATGCAAATCATGTAGAAAGCAGTAATGATTCAGATTGAGATCATATGGACAGGAATATGCAGCAAGGGTGAACATCTGGTGATGTAAGGGCAGAAGTACTGGGCAGTATGAATAGAGATGAAGAACATCACCTGCAACAAAGCAAAAGGAACAGTCGGCTGAAATGACGATATTACGACGGTGTAGAGTCTTAGGCACTGGTAATCTCTGGTGGAGGAATCGCCAATGGATGAGCGAGCAGATGTGCAGCTGCTAAACCATACGTGGGTTATGATAGAGGGAGGAACAGAAGTGATAGGACAGGTAGTGAGAGACGCATAGCAACGATTGCGGTAAAGAGAGTGAGTGGAAAGGGCATGAAGCGGAGGAAGGTCACCGGAAATGAGGAGGAAGAAAGGGAGAGATAAAGCAGCGGAAGATACGAAAAGAAGGCCAGAGGGTCCGACAAGGGAAGGGTACAAAGTGGAGAGAGCTGTTTCGAGAGAGAGAAGGTTATTAGAGAGTTCCATGGAGACAGGCAGGGAGGGAAAAGTTCAGAAACGGACTTCCAGGAGAGATCAGGATGGACGAGTTGTGAGACAAGAGGCCACAGCAGCGTGCAGCCAAGCTGGGAAGTAAAAGTAAGCAGAGGCGGGAGGATGAAGACTAGGAGAGAAGAAGAGAGGCTCAGAAAGAAGATCAAGCGTAGTAAGCGGGTATTGGCGAGACAGAGGAAGAGCGCGGAGAAAGTGGAAGTCTTCTCGGTAAACGAGGGTAAACCGGAGAGGGGGAGATGTAAGGGAATCCATCTTGAAGAAAAGATGGAAGGTGAGATGAGGATTGCAGGGAGAAGTTAGTACATCTAAAAGGAGTCTAGAAACGGATGGCGAAGCGCTGAAAATTGACCACAGGAAGTTGATGATACGAGAGGCTTGATAGGGATGTTCGACACTGGTCAAATTAAGGCCGCTGAGCGCTGGAGGTAATGTCAGAACAGGTGAAACAATCCAGTACGCTGAAGACCAGAGTACCTTGAGCCTAGCAGAAGTTGTGGTTACTTGCATGTAGGCACGTGGTGGACGAACTAGCCATGAGTGCAAAACCAATGGAAGGATATGGGTATTAGCGATGATCGCTCGGTCTCTGTAAGATGAGCAAAATTGAAAGCGTGACTAGTACACTGCGGTGTGAGAGAGGCGTTTAACAAGAGGCCTCCAGGTAGCAACGGAACAGGTGATAGATTTTCCAATAAATACTCCAAGAAGTTTTTGTGTAACTGCAGACCACTGAGCTCCCCAAGGAGAATCAGTCCGTGATTTCCACGGGCCACGCCAGAGTCCTGTGCTTTTCCATGCGTTCAGGCAAGCGCCGGAAGCAGCAGCATAGGTGTTGTATAGAGACAGGAGGCTGGCGAAGTGGGCATCATCTCGGATAAAAACAGTGACATCGTCGGCATATGCTGTGAGATGGATAGAGAAATGTCTGGAGCTTGCTATCATAGGGTTGAACTAGAGCTAAAATGAGATCGCACAAAGCAGAGAAAAGGTTTAAAGATCAAAGCAAAAAGTTGTCCAGATAGAGGACATTCTTGACGGATGCCCTTAAGAAACTGAATGGGAGCTGTAAGGAAGGAGGCCATTCGGACATGCACAATGGCGTCTCGGTAAAGAGCAAGAAGGGCAGAAGAAAAGACAGAAGGGAAGCCCAAGGCGGTGAGAACAGGAGCAATCCAGCGATGACTCACGTTACCGAAAGCCTGCTTCTGGTGAAGGTTCAGGAAAGCGAGAGGTTCCTGGGTGAAGGTGGGCAAGGTGATTAAGGTCAACTCAGGGTGTTGATATTGGAGAGGATGCTTCAGCCCGGAATGGTATAGGATTGATCAGGATGGATGATGCAGGTGAGGATCGGGTTAAGACGAAAAAGACAGGATTTTAGTATACAGTTTGTAATCAGCGTGTAGTAGACTGATGGGACGCCAATTGTACAAATAAATAAAGACTCCCTTTCTTAGAAAGAAGAATAATGTGAGCAAGAGTAAATTAGGACAGTAAAGAAAAAGAATGGAAAGCAACATTGAAAGAAGTGACGAGAAAAGAAAAAAGAGAGGAAGAGAAGGTGCGATAAAAACTTACTGAAAGACCATCAGGACCTGGTGAGGCACGTGCATGCAACTGAGTCAAAGCTGTAGTAATATCCTGGAGTGATATCTGTTGAATAAGTGGCTCATTTAGATGAGGTGGAAGACGAGGTAAGTTCGCTAGTGCAAGCAGTCTGGCTTGAAGGATCCGGTGAATAAGCGGCAAATCGGGAAATGAAGTATGTAGTTCCTAGTGTGAGAGCAAATACAGATGTATGATCAGAGACAGTTCCAGAGGGAAGGCGGAGATGACATAAGTTCGATGCTGGACGATGAGAGTTTTCCAGACGAGCGAAATATTCGTTGGATTTGGAGTTAGTGCTAACCGGAGCCATCTTCAGCCTGAGAAGAGCTTGACGCGCAAGCGGCTCCAGGAAGACGTGCAACTCTGCTTTGTGTACAGGAATCATTGGGGATGAAATGTCTATAACTGAAAGAATATTCCGAAGGGTGTCAATGTTCATCATCTGTTGAGTATGGTTTTCAACTGAGTGCTGTTTATGGAACAGAATGAGCTGCAACTTTGCATGTCTGTAACGAATAGTGAAGCAGACACTCGGAATGCGGAAGTTGAATAAGTTCTTGATTGATGAACAGTTGAATATGGTGACTGTATTCAGGATCAGAGAGCAACTGATCATCAAAAGTCCATATTTTGTGGAAGGAACGGGAAGGAGAGCCAGGCTGAATGAACAAAGTCACACTGCTGTGATCAGAGGATACTGCTGGGACATGTTCAACAGCACGAACATCTGGTAGGAGATTGCGGGTAACATAAGCCCGGTCGAGTGGAGCTGTTGTAGAGGAATTGCGAAGTGTAGATCTCCAGGTATATGAGCGAGCAGAAGGATATAAAAAAATTGAAAGCATCTTCGAGTTGAAACTGGGCAAGAAGATCAGCTAGAGCATTGAATATGAAGTATCGTGTTTCAGGGAAATGGTCTGAACGATCTATGGAAGCTTCATGCGTGCAGTTGAAACTCCTCCCAGAATGATCGGTTCATGCGCAGGAAGAGAGGTGAACAGCAGTTGAAGTTGGTCAAATAATTCAGCAACAAATTGTCGATGACACGGGACGTAGACATTGAGGATATGGAAAGCAACATTATTGAGGCGGAAAGTTAGATGCTGGAGAAGATCTCGAAAAACAGTGGTAACTTTGATATCAGTTGCAGTGGAAGTTAGCCGGTGATAGAGAGCTATTGCAATGCCTGCTTGGTGTGAGAGACGGTATGCATTGTAAAAGTCGTATTGCCAGTATCGCCATCGGTGGAATTGGGTGAGAGCAGAGCAATTGGTTTCCTGAAGAAGGATGATATCACCTGCGAGGTGAGACAAATCTTCGTATACTAAAACAATGTTCAGTGGGACGGCCATCAAACGACAATTGAATGTTGCTATCTTTAAACGGAAAGATTTTTAGTCGGTTGTATTCCAGCATCGACCATTAGCTCAAGTGTCCGCAGTCAACCAGAAAGTGAATGCTTGAACTCGTGAAAACGAGAGGTTTTTGAGAGTGCAGCTTGCACTCGCTTCAATTGATCCAGTACCTCAGGAAGTTTCTCAGGATGTTGTTTGACAGCAGTTTCTTGCCGGATGTCTTGTTTCATTCCAAGAATTGATGCTATTTGAGGTAGTTTGAGAGATCCAGATAGCTCAGTCTGGTTTGTAAGGAATTTTTGGAGTTCTTCTTTAGAAGCATTACTAGAAGAAGTGGTAGCACGGGAAGACGCCACGGAGGGTTTGTTCCGAGGAGCGGGAGTGCGACGACCAATGGTGACAGATTTCGGGCTGGCATTACCCCAGAATTTCTTCTTCGTTGCTGGAGTATGAGATGTAGAAGATTGTTTATTCGGCGTACCAAGCTGTTCACACAATACAGTAACTCCAGGAGATAAGGAATGGGAGACGCCAATAGAAGATAAGGATGAAGAAGCAGCTGTAGATTCCTCTATGCTTTCAGCAGGATTGGGAGATACCAAAGGAGGAACAGAGGAGTCATCTTCAATCACAGCCAGAGTTGTAGTGGTTAAAGTATGCATTTGTTCAGGAAGTTCATTCTGCGCAGGAGCAAGAGTACTGGTAGATAAGGAAGAAAACTGCTGTGACTCACCATCAGCAGGAGGCATCTAAGTGCAACTCGCATCCGCCGTGCCACGGACTCCCACAACATTAGCGAGGGTGGGAGGAGGCGAGAATACTCACCGTTAATTGTGGTCACCGTTGGTTCTTGACATGTCCATATGACTTACAGTGAAAGCAGTGCAAAGCTTTGATTACATCGATGTTGAACACTTCAGGCCCAAGAACGATTTGAAGAGATGTTGGACAGGCTGCCAGAGCCTTTTCTGTTGGAAAAAGAAGACGTGAATGCCTGCGTAAGCCGCCGATACCCTTGTCGTCCGGATCTGAGGGAGCAGATGATATCGTCGTATTTAAGCCAACGACCTTACCACACCTGGGGAGGGCAGCCATCAACATAGGATCAGTAATCTCTGGATGAACTGGATAGAGATTGACCAGAACAGGTCGTTGGGGCAGAGGAATAACACAAAGCGTGTGATCGCCCACATGAATGCCTGTTGTGAGAAAACGGTCCGAGATTTCTTTCGTGGAAAAATACACTAACACAGTACGGGGTTTACGAACCATGTGTGTGTGATCGCTCCTTGGGGAAGGATGCGCTTCAAAGCTGTGGCATAGTGCTTCAACGAAGTGTCGGGGAGCGCACCAAATCACACTCTCAAACATTGTATAGATAGCATGTCTTTTCCAGCGGCAGATTCAACTGGAATTGGCATTCGTAAGACGTTGTCACGACGAGTGATGTGAGAAGCAAACGTGGACAAGGTAGAGCTAGTCGCAGAAGTCGACATTCGCGATCCAGTAGCAACAGAAGCATAACCACGTGCAGAACTGGGAGAATCAGCAGATCGTGAAGGCACTGAAACAGCGCCGTGCATCTGTGCCGTAGAAAGAGTCATATCAGGAAGGTTGGCTTCGATTGATGGGGACGTAGGTAAGGCTGGAAAATCAGCATCCTTGTCAAAAGAAGAAGCCGTGTACCCGGCAAGAATCGCTGCAAAGCTCAGAGATGAAGCAGACGACGTTGATGACATAACTGCTGACATGGCCTGAGCCTCAACGTCAATCTCCATTTCCGGTATCGCAGCAGAATGCTTCAGTCGAACCTGGGCAAAACCAGGACGACGAAAAAGAGTTAGTAAGAAGTTAAAACTACTCACGGACCTCCGAAACTTGCTGGAACGATGCAGGAGGTCTTTAAACACTCGTAGTAACACTCAGAAAAATCCTAAACGTACTATTAACAGTAACAAAACCAAAAATCACATAGCAGAATACCACACGACAACACAACCTTCATCCAAGAGTGGATTGGAAATGTTTGATGATGTTGACGATAATGATGAAAGTACTTCAGTGGCCTGGATAAGTTAAATTTAAGTTATATTCGCAAAAATGTTATTTAAAACTTTATATCGTTCGTGACACTTCTTTTCCACAAATATAAAGGAAAGTGGTCCTAATAAACTGCAGCCTGTGACCTCCGACCTTTAGAGGTTCCTGAAAACTTGGTATCAGTAGCAAACTGTTAAAAATCGCTCTTCCTGAACTTAATCTTTGTCTGTAAAAAAGTTAATGCTAGCGTCCTTGAAAGCGTTTTTCGTTTCTATGCATGTGTGTGTGCAACAGTTTGCTATATCTCTCCGGGCTGCAAAGCTTGCAAGGCAAACCTTGGATTTCTGCTCAAATGAAAGACGCATCGTGACTGGCCAAAAGTCAAAAGACACAAAAACTGTTTACATTGTATCTTAAACTTCTCCGAGTGTGTGAAAGCTCTTTCCCAGCTCCTGATAATAAAAAGATTTATTATTATTTGTGTTGTCATGCAGCGTTTAAAAAACTTAAATCATATTTGGCCACAACATGGAAATGCATGCGAAACGAAACACTAATTTTTAATGTAGTGAAAATATTAGTTTTTAAACAAGGGTCAAAAACATTCATTTAAGTTTGTGAACTATTCCTTTTTTTATTGGGGGTTTATCGACCATCGTGAGCAACTCAATGGGCTATAAGCATTCGCCCGTCCCTAATTTAGGATCACTGGTTCCAGGGGAGGGAGAGAGCCAGTGCCGTAAGAAAAACACACAAGCATCCATGCCTCACCGGGTTTCGAACCCGTACCCTTCATAGACGAATGGTCATAAGCCAGCGCTTAGACCACTGCGCCACCGGGGCTGCGAACTATTCCTTGTGGAACATCATGCGAAGGACGTTATGTTTTCTAGATTGTCGTTATTTTGTTCAGAACCGTTTTCAGGTATGTCATTATTTTTCCTCATATTATACTAGGGGTGTTCAAATGAAAAGGTACGAAACGACACTGTGGGTATAAATGAAGACTTTATTCAAAGTATACACCATAGGCCGTAGCACAACGATCCCATTGATTAACGAGCCGAAGGATTCTTTGTTCCCAGAATTCCTGTGGCCGTGACGAGACCCAGTCCTGCACAGCGTCCTTGAGTTCGTCGTCCGAGTGGAAGCGCTTCCCTTTCAGATGTTTTTTCAGGGGACCAAACACATGGAAATCGCAGGGCGACATGTCCGGGCTGTAGAGCGGATGGTCAAGCTGCTCCCACTGGAACTTGGCCAGTTCCGCGTGTGTGACCCTGGAGACTTGTGGACGCGCGTTATCATGGAGCAGAACCACACCCTCTGTGAGCAGCCCCGGTCTTTTGTTCTTGATGGACCTGCGTAGGCTTCGGAGTGTCTCACAGTACACATCGGAGTTAATGGTTCGTCTGTGCTGGAGGAATTCAACAAGTAGTCAATTGGACGGCGCTCTTTATAAGAGCTTCTGCTCTCTCCTGCGCATGCGGGCGCCCGCGCATGCTCCGATCCACGCCGGCGACTCCAATCGCATCCCTAGATGTGTCGCTACGTTCTCCCATAGCGGCATAGGCAAATATGTTAACGGTTACGTTCTTATGACGTTTCGTACCTTTTCATTTGAACACCCCTAGTATCATATACAAAACGAACAGTTTAGGTATATGAAAAAACTGATATATTAAATTCCTCGGACATCGGTCATGTTGATTATAATGATACCGAGGTAGTGACTCGATCCTTTAGAACCCCTCCGAGGTAGTGACTCGATCCTTTAGAAACCCCAGTAATACGAAAATTATATGTTTTTCTTAATAGAAATTCAGAATGTATTATTTTGTCAAACATTATGAAATTCACGAAATACTTTGTTCATAGAATTTCAGCTACTACGTTTCTAGGGTGTCACGTCAATTCGTCGCCAGCGTCAGTTCGTCGACTACGACAATTCGTCGCCTGCGTCAATTCGTCGACTACGTCAGTTCGTCGACTACGACAATTCGTCGCCTGCGTCAATTCGTCGAGCGTCAATTCATCGCGTTTACAAATTTTGGTTACATCCAAAACGAATGCAGGAAAACGTACGATTTCGAACGTCTTCCTTCCTGATAAAATTTACAAAGTTTGGAACACTCAGACAGGATAGGAATATTACGCTCTTTCTTTGTCACTAAAAATATTAGACGGTAGACGGTTTTTGGAACGGGTCGGGGCCTGGTTTGTCAGTGCCCCCACATACAAGGTTTTCGTAAATTCTACAGTTTTCAATTCAGAACCACCAAATCTGGTATACTATCTCGTGGTATTCTAACTTAGACTGTAGACGGCTTTTTGGAAGCGGTTGTAGCCCGGGGGTCACACTCTCCTCCCCCCTCCGTACAAAAATTGCCGTAAAATCTGCAGTTTTCAATTTAGAACCACCAAATTTGGTATACTATATCATGGTACTCTAACTTAGACGGTAGACGGTTTTTGGAACGGGTAGGGGCCCGGGGAGTGAGAGCCCCCACATATAAAATTTTCGTAAAATCTATAGTTTTGAATTCAGAACCACCAAATTTGTTATACTATCTCATGGTACTCTAACTTAGATGGTAGACCATTTTTGGAACGGGTAGGGGCCCGGGGATCAGAGCCCTTCACAAACAAAATTTTCGTAAAATCTATAGTTTTGAATTCAGAACCACCAAATTTGGTATCATGAAACTCTAACTTAAACGCTAAACGGTTTTTGGAAGGAATTGGAGCCCTTGGTGTTCAGAGCCCCCTCAAAAAAAATTCGTAAAAGCTACAGTTTTCAATTTATAACCACCAAATTTGATATACTATCTCATGGTACTCTAACTGAGACTGCAGACGGTTTTTGGAAACGGTTGGAGCTAGGGGTGAGAGCCCCCACATCAATTTTTGTAATATCCACAATTTCCAATTTAGAACGACCAAATTCGGTACACTAATCTCATTGTATTCTAACTTAGATCGCAGACGCAAAGGGTCGGTGCCCGGTGTGAAGGGGCCCATTCAAAAATTTCGTGAAATTTACATTTCTTACTCTTAAGAACTGCATCCCAATACAGCACTCCATTACCCAACCTACGGTCTAAGTTAGAGGCCGTAGATAACAATAAAGTGAAAAAATATCCGGTTAATGGTGTATTAAAAACACAAAATAATAAACGTCAGCTTTCACCACCAACGGGTGCCTGATCAGGCAGAAATACAATGTAATGTGAATAATGTAAATTCTTTTTTGTTTCGTATAATTAAATTAACTAAATCAAAAAATTTAAAATAAGTTTACTGGAAATTTACGGAAATACCTTTTTCATTCATTAACTTTCACCCGCTGAACTTGGTGATTTTACAAATAGTAATATTTACCCAGGAAATACCGGGTACCCCTGCTAGTAAGAACTAAAGATAATGTTACACTTTTAGTCAGGTACAAAACAATAATTAGAAAGCCCTAGGCATGGGCCTGTTTAGCAATTTTCAGTCCGCCGTGCTAATTTTCATAAGGTTTGCATAGAAGTCCAATATTTTAGCAATGAGCTTTACTGAGGTTGAAACTCTTAAGCAGACCCTAGGCCTAGGGCTTTTTGATAGTTTTCAGTCCTCCTAGCTGATAATTATATTTTTTCATAGAAAATAAAATGAATTCTGTTGAAATGTTTTTCGAGCATAAAGCATTAATAGATACGCCCGAGATCTAGGCATATGCATTTTTAGTAATTTTTATAATGCTGTGATTATATGAGGTTTGCATGACAAATCAATTTAAGAGCGTTACGCTTATTAAAAATTATTTTAAAGGCCTAGGCCTAGAGGCCAATAATTAGTATTTGATGTCTAAGTGAAAGCGCAACATTATTAACTTGATTTGTTATGCGAACCTTATAAATATGACCACAGCGATTAAAAGTTACTAAAGAGTCCTTGTAAGTAATACTTTTTGACCGAGTGCAAGTGCAATTTACGAAATGTCAACAGGTCAAAATATCTAAAGTAACAATGAAATTTGGAATATTTCCTTTTTTCTTTCTTCTTATTTCAGTTTTGACACTTGTATTAAGTTTTAAAAACATACATTTCTCCTATTGTTTACCTTCATTGTGCTTTTAACAGAATTTCTTACCATGTTTTGGGCATTTTATTTTGTGTGGTTACAGTTTTTTTAATGTTTTGGGCATTTCATTTTGTGTGGTTACTTGTTTTTATGTTTTGGCCATTTTACTTTGTATGGGTATTTTTGTTATGTTTTGGTTATTTTATTTTCTGTGTTGGTTGTAATGTCGACAAGATGAAAAGGGGAAACTGTGGAACACTCATGATGCCTACTTAATTATAATTTTTTTCAAATACAGCACATGATTTTGAATTGATTTATACCACTTACTCATTAAGCGACTACAGGTTTCTTTAAATATGAACTTTTTCTTAGAGCCTTCTGTTTCCTTTACCTAGCTTTTTCGGCTCCGCAACTTCTTTTCTTGGTTTTAGAATATTTTCCTTATTATTAATCTATTTTCTCATGCAAACTTTTTATGTAAAGGTATGTCTGATTCTATCGAAGTATTTTGCAGTTATACGTGAAGCCCTGTTGCTGAAGTAAAAAAAATATTTTCCAACTGAAACAACGCAGTTCAGATATTTTCCCGCTGTTAACTCAAAGAATGAAAACAAAAACAACAAATCTGTGCAATGGTTGAGTCATGAGACAATACTTACTGGTAACCAGGCAAAGTTTTAAGGAAGAATGAGCTTAGCAATTTCTAACTGCAACAAAAAGATCATCCGCGCTGTATCCCTCCCCATCCCCTAGTGCCGGCCTTTGGACGTCTTGAAAGAGAAGTCTTAAGGACACATCTGTATCGTAATTGCCTGAGCATTCGCGACATTCTTCTGGTGTCGTAGTAGAAAAACACACTGCCTACTTCGCCTAAATTGCTTGGATGTAATGCCAACGAACAAAGTTTTGCTCTGGCATTGGATTTCTGTTGCTTTTGATGAAATACTTTTCCCCTGGGGTTCACCGCTTTCAGTATAGTCTTCAGGACACACAGCAATACACCCTAACGTAAAACACCAATTTCGCGGCAATTAACTACAATTAGCGAAAGAGAGGGGCGGTACAGAAAATAAGTCGAATGAGACAGATCTGAACTTACAAGTCGGGGGAAGGTGTTTCATGAAAAACTGTGTTTGGCTTACAGACCATTTGGCACGTAGGGACGTAAGTTTTTTTTTAATACGTTACGGGGTAAAAAAAATTGTCTTTTCAGTATAAAATCTTTCTTTCATACACATGGTGCAGCACAGAAAAAAATGTGAATTTATTTTTGAGAATTAGCATAACGCCTACCGGCCCAGAGTACAGCGGCTCAGTCCGCGCCTGCTGCCGCCTCCGAAACCTGGCGCCCGGGTTCTTCGCATTCGTTGATCACCCGCTTGGAGCGTCCCAGCTGTAAAATACATGTACCTCTGCGTTTTGGAAAAACAAAAGACAAGATGCCGATACTTAAACTTAACCTCTTCTTGTGACCGCAGGTACGAAAATCTGGAACTTCGCCTAAACCCTAACTGGAGGAACAAGCTTCACGTGATCGTCTGTATTCTGAGTGTTTTATTGAATGGTTGCTCATCAGTTCGTAGTTGACTGGCGAACAGGGAACGTGCTTGTTGAAACCTTTGTTGTGCGTTGTCAAGTGATAATAGTGGAAATATATCATTCTAAATATTTTGGAAAGAGAAAGTGCATTGTTTTCCGAAGGCACTATGCAGATGAAGAATGCAACATAAATAGTTAACTCGCAAAAAGGAAATGATTTGCTGAAATGGAAAGGGTATTTATTTTGCCATAACAGAGTGCGGGGTGATTTACGGTATTGGCACTGTATTGAAAGAAATTATGGAAATTGTACTATCTTTGCTAGTACTATTCCAATTGGAGATGAACACAGGATGCGCAATGAGAAGCCACATAATCATGCTCCAAGACCAGAGAAAAGTGATGTTGCTGTTTCAAGAGCGCAAGTAAAAGAACGAGCGAGAAAAACGGACGAAGCCCCTGCACAAATTATTCAAACCGTGACAACGTCAATGGCTACAGTAAATGCAGCTTACTTGCCTAATATGGATGCACTAAGGCAAGTTGTAAAACGAATACGAAAGAGAAGACATGACTGCGGAGCCTACGACTTCAGAACGGATCGATGCCCCAATAAATTTACAGGAGGAGATGGTGCAAAATTTCTTGGCAGAGATAGCGCATTTGTACATCAAAGAATTATTTTATTTTTAACAGAGAATAATTTACGAAAGCTTAAAGAAGCACCCCTCTGGATTATGGATGGGACATTTGGAACTTGTCCAACCCTTTTTAGGCAATTATGTACCATTCATGCTATGGTTGAAACGAATCCAGAGATGCACAGACTTGTCCAACTAGTTTATGGGTTACTTTCCAGCAAGTATAAAGAATATAATACTATTATACAGTATTTTTGCAGGATTTACAAGACTATGCATCAGACTATCATATTCAGCTTGCAATACAATATACGCATAATGACAGATTTTGAAATAGCTACCGTTATAATGCTGCTAAAAAGGAATTTTGGAAGCAGCACACACAAATGTTGTTGGTTTCATCTCGGAAAAAATGTGCTGAGGAATATAGGAAAAACAGTGAGTTTGCTCTCAAAGTCAGACATTTTCAAGCACTCGCATTTTTTTCATCTGATGAAATTCCAGCTGCTTTTGAAGAAGTGAAATCAATTTTACTAGAATATACAGATTCTGTAGTTCAGTGGTTTGAGGAAAATTGTGTTCTTGGAAAATTTCGTGGAAGCAGAAGGAACCGAGCAGAAGCCCTCCGCTTTTCCCACCAACAATTTGGTCAGTTAGTGAAAACAATTTACTTGGCTTCCCCAGAACACAAAACAAACTTGAAGGATTGGACAGACGCTGGAATACAATTCTGGGAGAGAAAAAACTGTGACTGCACAAAATAATCAGTGAAATTGCGAAAGAGCAGAGAACAACTATGGCTAAAATCGAAAGAGTGATAGCACAGATTCCAACAAATCCACCCAGAGCAGAGAAACGCTGGCAAGATAAAAAGGAAATCGAACTTCTTTGGCGCACAGAGACAATGTTAACGTGCTAGACTTTTTAAGAGAAATTTCTTATAACTCTACCCTTTACTAAAATGTGCTGGTATTTTTCACTAATTGAATTATACCTTTTACTAACTTGTATTTGAATTTTTCAAGAATGTAATTCCACCGAAGGTGCAAGAATGTAAAACACAACGCAAATTTAAAAAAGACAAAATTTTCAAAATAGCATGCCAAAAACATAAAATGTCAAAAAGTAATCCAAAATGTGAAACAAATAAAAATTCAAAATGCAATCACAAGTCACAAGCATTAAAAAAATGCGAAAAGCTATGTAACAAGTACAACACAAAATAAAACAAATGCCAAAACATAAAAAAATGCACACGCTATGTAAAATGTACAAAATAAAATAAATGCCATATTCATAACGATTTCATGACAAGTCAAGTTAAAAATGAGCTTTTGTTTAGGCTTCGAACAATAATTATTAGCCTCTATACCTTTTTAAGTCTTTAATAAGTGCAACATCATTAACCTGACTTGTCATCAAACATTATCAATATGGCCATGGCATACAATCACTTAAAAGACTTGTTAATGGATGAATTGAGGAATCACCAAGTTCAGCGGGTGAAAGTTAATGGCTGTTTATAGTTTTGTACTCGAGTAAAAGCGCAATACAATAAACTTTACTTTCTCTGAAAAATTTTATGTATATGAGCACGGTTGATTGAAAACTGATAAAATGGTTTAAGTCCTGTTTATTAAATTTTTGTGCCTCAGTCAAAACGCAGTACCATAACCTTGGCATGTTATCGAAACCTTATGAATACGTCGGACTAAAAATTCCTAAAAAAAGGTTACGCTTAAGGTCTTGTAACTAAAGTTTTGTGACAGAGTGAAACTGCAACATTAATAACTTGACATGTTATGTTAACGTTGTGAATATGAACACGGCGGATTAAAGATTTCAAGAAATAGCCTTTAGAATTAATGTGTTGTAGCTGAGTAAAAATGTAACATTATCTTTATTTTCTATATAAACCAAACTACGTGCTGAAATGGCCCAACTATATATACGTATACTTCAACCATATACCAAGGCGCTGACAAGGTGAAAACAAAAGTGCAATTTTGTACGGTGGTCTAATATTTTATGGCCAACCTACATGGAAGTGGACACGTTGATATCAAAAACATACTTTTTGTACGGTCCATAACAAATAGCAATGGACACGTCGCAATCTTTTTTTTTTTAGTTTGAGTTTAACGTCCACCGTGATCAATTCAGTGGGCTATAAGCAGACGGACGTTCCTAATTTTGGGCCACTGGTTCCTGGGAAAGGTGGACAGCCAGTGCCAGAAGACAATCACAACGCCCATGACTCACCGGGATTTGAACCAGGATCCTTTTCGACGAGTGGTCAGGAACCAGCGCCTAGATCACTCCGCCGCCGTGGCGGCACACGTTGAAATATATTTTTCATACGGACCTGAACGCTCTTATGGACATACTAGATTGAACTGGACGCAAAGAAATCACTCATATAATTTGTACTAGCAGGGATACCAGTTATTTGCCAGGTACATATTACTATTTGTGGAATCACCAAGTTCAGCGGGTGAAAGTTAATGAATGAAAAAGATATTCCTGCAATTTTCCAGTAAACTTATTTTAAATTTTTTGATTTAGCTAATTTAATTTTGCGACACAAAAAAGAAAGAAAAAGGAATGGGAATACTTACCTTCTAGGAGACATCTATAGAACTGCAGTACATCTGGCGTGTGCTTCTGTGAATCCCGCGACACAGAAATGCAATGTATCCTATGTGATGTCGATTGCGTACGACTTCACATTGGCATTGATCATCTTTTTCTTACCGTTTTGAATTTTGAATATCTGGAACTCTCTATTTACATTACATTATATTTCTTCCTGATAAGCCGCTCGTTGGTAGTGAAAGCTAAACTATATTGATTTGTGTTTTTAATACACCATTAAACGCATATTTTTGCACTTTATTGTTATCTACAGTCTCTAACTTAGACCGTAGGTTAGGTTAATTGGTTAGTTGATGGTTTATGGTGTAAGGCCCTCAAAGGGCCAAAGAGCGCCTTAGAACGTAGATAAGGTATTGGAATGCTGAATTGTGTTGCAGATCTTAAGAGTAAAAAACGAAACTTTTAACGAAAATTTTGTATGGGACCCCCTTGACCCCGGGCCCCGACCCCTTCCAAAAACCGGCTACCGTCTAAGTTAGATAACCATGAGATAGTATACCGAAATTTGGTGGTTCTAAATTGAAAACTGTAGATTTTACGAAATTTTTATGAGGAGGGGGCTCTCACCCACCGGGCTCCAACCCCTTCCAAAAACCGTCTAGCGTCTAAGTTAGAGTTTCATGATACCAAATTTGATGGTTCTGAATTCAAAACTGTAGATTTTACGAAAATTTTGTATGGGGGGGGGCTCCGACCCCCGGGCCTTGACCCGTTTCTAAAATCGTCTAGCTTCTAAGTTAGAGTACCATGAGATAGTATACCAGATCTGGTGGTTCTGAATTTAAAACTGTAGTTTTACGGAAATTGTGCTCCGTGAGTTTTGTTTGAATAACAAGTATTTAGGCTACTAGGATTACTGAGTTTGTGCTTACTTCCACTATAAATTTTTGGTGATTCGTTTCGGACATCTCACGAAGTGGTGAGTGCCTTTTTCCGTTTCTTATCGTCGTGTTTACAATTCCTACCGAGCTGGTAGAAGCCCAGTTAGTCGCCCCGGTGGCGCAGTGGTCTAAGCGATGGCCTCTGATCATTCGTCCGAACGGGGTCCGGGTTCGAATCCCGGTGAGGCGTGGATGTTGTGTTTGTCTTACGGCACTGGATCTCTCCCTTCCCTGGAACCAGTGACCCTAAATTAGGGACGGGCGACTGCTTATAGCCAATTGAGTTGCTCACGGCGGTCGTTAAACCTCCAATCAAAAAAAAAAAAAAAGAAAGAAAAAAGAAGCCTAGTTATCTCGGCGCCATTAAAATGGTGTCATCCGGTGGTGTTGTCAACCCTGACATCACTTCCGGTGATCACGGCACTTTGCCCAGCGGTGGCATTGTCACGTTGCCCTCCGGGTGGACGTCAACCGTTGGCGGCGTATCGTTTTCCTCCCCTGACGTCACTATTACAGCTCTTGCCCCAGCTGCTTCTCATATAGTGACAGATGACGTCATGGACCCTATGGATGACGCTGCTCCTCTGCCTTCAATGGATAGCGGTGCTCCTCTGCTTTCAACCTCCACTTCTACTGCTCCTCGCTCCTATTCTTTTTTTTTTTTGATTGGAGGTTTAACGACCACCGTGAGCAACTCAATGGGCTATAAGCAGTCGCCCGTATCTAATTTAGTGTCACTGGTTCCAGGGAAGGGAGAGAGCCAGTGCCGTAAGAAAAACACAACATCCCTGCCTCACGGGGATTCGAACCCGGACCCCGTTCGGACGAATGATCAGAGGCCATCGCTTAGACCACTGCGCCACCGGGGCGGCTCCTATTCTTCAGCGGTAACTTCCCAAAGGCTTCAGCCCAAGTTTAATTCCATGCGAGCGGAAACCGCAGCTTTAAAACCTCATGTCCGTCGCTCTGGTAATGAGGTTGTGCTCGAAATTCCAGTGGATTCTCCAGCAGGTACTTCTTTCACCACGGCTACTGAGTTGGGTGTGTGCTTTGAGGCGCTGCCGGACACACCACTCAAAATGTACTCTACTGCTGTGAAACAAAAGTTCTCTCCGTCAGCGATACGTCATATGTCGCGCAGAGGGCCGAGTGTCATTGTTTATTTCTTTCATGCGGCAGATGCTACCTCTGTTTTACAGACTGGGCTGGTTGTTGGTGATCACCAATTATTTCCTGAGCCGGTCGCCCAAAGACCAGTAACGGTCTCGATGTACCCGGTACATCCTGAAGTCACAGATGCTATGCAATGCTTTGTGCTTTTCTTATGCAATCCGGTCGTGTTGTGGGTAACATTACCACACACTTCGCTGCTCCAAAGGACGAGGATGATCGTTCGATTGAAAGTGCCCGACGAGTTGCACGAGTAGTATTCTCTTCGGATGAACATATCAAGACTTTTCCTACTCTCTTGACTGTAAAATGCTGATACCAGATCCGACGCATCGACGTTTTAACTTCCCTTTCATTGTCAGACTTGTAAGGGCGTATGGCCATCAACAAAGTGAGTGCTTCCGCCGCCCTGCTGTACCTCGGTCTTCGGGACCAAAAGTCACTCGTGACAGCCCTGTGTTCTTCACCCCTACTGCTTCTAAGGAGGTGTCCTCAGGAACTTCATCAACCTGCTCTACCATCGGGCCCTTCTCCACGGAGTCCGGTCCCACAATTGTTGACAGTGGACTTTCCTCATCTGGTGCCGACTGCTCCGCCCACGTTCCTTGCAACTCCAGCTGACCTGACTGCTGACCTTCATCCTCCGTCGGATGAAGACACTCCAAGTACAGTTACTGACAAGGACTGCCCTACTGCTAGTGACTCTTCTGGCAATGACTCTGACCCTACAACTACCAGCAAGCCTGCTCGACGGGAGTCCTGGAGTGCTCCGCAGACTCCGCACCCTCCTCGCACCGGTGCTGCAAGAGGTCATTCTGTTGACCCATCTTCCCGCTCCTCCTCTCAATGACGAACATCGCCACGAATAAGTCGACATCCTGCTGTGATTCCAGGTTCTAAGACTCCACCCCCAGTGCTTTCCCTAGATTCTTTTCTCCGATACCTAGCTGAAGCGAAGGCGGATATACCGGTAGGTCCGCTTTCTCTTCATAAAATATATGAAGTATTATGCTCTCATAAACATCCTAGATTCTTTAATCAGTTTGTTGCACGTCATATGCTTGATCTTCCTACTGTTCTAACCCAAGTTTCTAGTGTGACATCTGTGTTTTGAAATCTTGTGCTTTAATATCCCGATCTCAAATTTAGTGTTGACAGAATGAAGAAGCAAGCGAAGAAAATAACAGATTCCAGCGCACGTGCGTGTCGACCTGGGAAGGACCTACCGATTCAAGGTGGTCACACTTAACTGCAGAGGGTTCTCTGCTTCTCCCAGAAATGCCCTAGTGTATGAGGACTTGGCGCCTCTACACGCAGATCTTCTCTTGCTCCAAGAGACCAATTGCTCTGCTACCACTTTGTTCTCTCGTTGGCGGGCTCGGCCCTACGATTTTCACCATGCTTATCGAGTTGGACGGAATGGTGGATTTGCACTTGGGATCCATCACCGCCTACTCCCTCTGATTTTGACGCCAGTGATTCGTGCATTATATGTGGACAACCTCCGGGTCGTTGTCTTTTGCATTGAAAACGTGACCTATCATGTTTTTAACATATATGTCCCCTGTGATGAGCGTCTGTTACCTGATCTTCTCTCCACACTCCGTACAGAGCTGTCATGCATCCCACCGTCTGAATATATTCTCATCGGCGGAGATTTCAATTGTACGTTGTTGCCGGCCCTTGACCGCAATTCAACCGTTGGCGAATACCGCAGGCAACGTGTATTACAGATTTCTCAGCTAGTTGATGATTTTCAATTGGTTGATGCCTTCCGGCATCTACACCCGTCGGAAATCTCTTTTACCTGGCGCTCTTCCATCCATGGCAGCACTACGGCAGCACGGCTGGATAAATTTTATGTTTCGACTGCTCTTCTCCCGTCGATCGCAGCTGCTGCCCATCATCCTTCCGCCGCTTCATACCACAGTATTGTTAGTCTGTCGGTGTGTGTTTCTTCTTCACCTTCAAGGACTCAACGAGTATGGACTTTTCCTGACGCGCTCCTGGATGATCACCAATTTTGTGTTGCTGTGCGTGAGTTCCTCCGTAGTCGTCAGCCCCTTCTTGATACTACGTCAGACGCGATGCAACTGTGGCTCAGTGTCAAACACGACTTGGTCCTTTTTGTACGGCGCTACTCCCATGCCTCTAGGAATGAGAGCGATATGAAAATTGCGAATCTACGTGCTCTATTGTCGATGCTCTCTCTTGATGATCCGCAATACCCCGGCTATCTGGCAGATCTCCACGTTTTGCTTCTTCCTCGCGCATCCGATGCAGCCTGCAGGATGCATTTCTTGCATCTCTCCCCTGCAGCTGATTCTCACGATTACTTAACCGCCTTGGAATCTCAACATCGTTCTGCTACATCTTTGCGTCATCTTCGCCTCCAGGATGGTTCCATCACTTCGAACCCATCGAAGCTATGCATTTTCACCAGACAGTATTTCACCGCCAAGTACAGTACAGTAACGCAGTCTTCATCCTCATTAGCTTCTCCTCTTCTCTCGTCTCTTCCTCAGGTCCCCTCTACTTTATCTACTTCTTTACTCTCCCCTTTCCTCTCTTCGCGAACTCCGTGAGGCGTTCGCTACTCTCAATCCTGATGCCGCTCTTGGACCTGACGGCCTTCCTCTGTCCTTTTATCGTGCTTTTCTACCGTGCCTTCTGCCTTTTCTGTCTGCGTGTTTCTTGTCTGCTTCTTCCCCACCTGCGTTACCGACCCGACCTTTACTTTGGCACACATCATCCTCCTTCCTAAGAAGGGTGACCTCTTGGATCTTGCAAACTGGCGCCCTATCTCTATCCTAAACACTGACTATAAGTTCTATACAAAACTCTTATCCCTTCGCCTTAATTCTGTTCTCTTTTTCGTTATTTCTCCCGACCAGACATACACTGTGCCTGGTCGGACTATTTCCACTAACGTTTCTCTTCTCCTTCATCTTCACTTCCTCGCTCGCTCTTTTGATGAACCTCTTGCCTTTCTCAATCTGGATCAAAAGTCCGCTTTTGATAACGTTTCTCATTTTTATCTCTCTGCTGTCCTTTCAAAATTTGGCTCTCCTCCTGCCTTTTCTTCCGCTCTCTTGGCCCTTTATCAGGGCGCCAGTTTCCATGTTCGAGCGGCCACATTTCTAACCGCTCCAATTCCGTTTAAGCGAGGCATTCGGCAAGGATGTCTGCTCTCCGGCCAGCTATTCGCTCTCGCTTTTGAGCCTTTCCTGTTAGCAGCCCGAAGATCACTCCGGGATATCCTACCGCTGACAGTGGCTAGTACTCGTCATCATCGGATAATTTTCACCGCCTATGCTGATGATGTGACCTTTTGCGTCCGGGATGAATCTCAATTTGATTCGCCTGTATTCTGTATAACAACAGTATGTTTCAATATCTGGAGCTGCGCTGAATGCCACTAAAAGTACTGGCTTATGGTGCGGGGCATGGGCTGCCCGCAACGATGCTCCTCGGGGTGCACAGTGGACAGCCACTACACAGAAGATTCTCGGTGCGTATGTCGGATTGCCCTTGGCTTCTGCATCCGCCACCTGGACTGCTCTTCTTCCCCGGATACAACGGACTTCTGCCTGCTGGAGTAAGGCCCGCCCTTTCACATCGTTCCGTCAACGAGCAGCCGTTGTTCGTCGACAACTTATCTCCCTATGCGAACACTCTTGGATGTCGACGGTTGTGCCCGTGTCACAAATGATGATCATCACTCGCCTCTCTAGTTCCGTCATCTGGTCTTCACATCACTGGGTTAAACCTGCCACGCTTCATTTACCAGCCTCATTAGGTGGCATCCATCTTTTTAATCCAGCTGTCCTTTTATAAAAACACATCGCATTATTCATTTCGTTTGACTTGCCACTTCAACTGTTCCGTCCCTTACCACTACCTTGAATGTTCTAGCTTCTTCTCGTGACCCATCTTTCACCTTCTTACTGTTTCTGAAGATGGATGCATACTCGATTCTTCCGTCCCACCTTCCTCCTGTCCTACGAGAGGGTCTTTCTCTCTTTCGTTCGCTTCCTCTTCTCCGTTCATTTCCTTCTTCAACTCTTGATCTCCTAGATGAACCTCTCTTCTTCTCTTCTCTTATTCACTCTCCCCACCTCCCTTACTTTTACTTTCCTCGTTGGATCCGCTCTGGTGTGATAACTGGCCGTTCTCTCGTAACTTCTGATCTAACCTGGAGGCCTCTTTCTTCCCTGTTTCTATCTCCAACCATTACCCTTACTAACGAAATGTCTTCTCCTTTGCACAGTGCTTTGGAGCCTCTTTCCACTCCTCGCTTCCCCTGATGGTCTCTTCTCGGTCCCCCTCCGCCCTCTTCCTCTACCGTTCTTTCTCCTCATTCGTAGCTCCCCGGTTCTAGTTACTTCTATCTGCTCCTCTTCTCTTTATTGGCTTCTTCTTTCCCCTCCCGCCCTTCCACTTTCTATTCATTCTGCTTCTCCTTCTCTTCTCTCCGCCATCTGGACAGCCTCTATCTCTCCCCTTTCCTCCCCTCTTGAACTCAATGTCCATTGGCAATTTCTTCACCTTCGTCTCCCCGCCTCATCAGTACTATTTCTCATGACTCTTCTCACCTCTCCACAGTGCTCCTTTTGCCCTGAAATCAGCGACGTCCAACATCAATACCTATTCTGCCCCGTACTCCTGCCAGTCCTAAACACAGCATTTCGTCTTGCTGTTCGAATTTGCACGCGATCGTTGCCATTTCTTGCATATGCTTGGCTACTCCAAACTAAGCATCCACATACTCACTTGCCTCCTGTGTGCCGTTACATTTTTCTTCTTGTGAAGTTCACTGTATATGCTTTCCATCTTCAACAACGCCTTCCTGCTCTTACTCCACCTCCTCAGGAGGCAAGTGCTATGATTCGGAGACGTTTCCAAGCACGGTTAACCACTCGTCTCCGAATGGAGCACTCTCGTGCTGCCTCAACAAACACAGATAACGTTTTTCAATCCACCTGGGCCCAATCGGCTGGGTGGTTCCATATCCACAATTTGCAGCTACATCTCAACTTATAAGTGGGATTTTTGTTGTCGCCCACATTCACTGTCACAACCCTTGATTTTACGCATTAATTTTGGTGGTATGAGGCTCCTAGGTGGAGTATCCTTTTCACCCACATGGGTTTGCTATTTGTGATTATTCTGTTTAATGTGCTATTGGAGATAACTCACCATGTTTCCCATGTTCTCTTCAATAATGTTGTATTTTATTATGTTGTATATAATTCTTCCTTCTGCACATTTTCTGCATTCATTATGTTGAATATATTTTCGAATTTTATTGTCCCTTGTGTGTATAATTTCCTGCAAGAAGATGCCCTTCTGAATACATTTAGCGATTCTCCCCCTTGTCACTGAATACTTCTGTACATATGATGTAAATTGTGAGTGTAGCATCACTGTTACATTTCTGTTTCATGAGAAGCTGCCCTTCTGGGTATGTTTAGCGACTTTCTTCCTTGTCACTGTATTGTTCTGTACATATGATATGATACTTATGCATTGCATTACTGTTCGATTTCTGTTTTTTGTAAAGTTGCCCTTATCGGTCCGTTTAGCTTATTTCTCTCTTGTCAATGCATAATTCTGTACATATGATAAGTATTTGTGCTTAATTGTTTCTGCCATTACTGTCATACTTCTAAATACTGTTGCACCTGTTAGTTCCTTCTCACCCATGGTCTTTTATGTGAATTAGTACCTTGTGCATATTTAATCTTGAGTTTGATAGTAATGCTTAATTGGAATTTGTGAATAGTATAGAATCATGTCTTTTCTTGTCTACAATACTGTAGTATACATTTTCATTTGCATCGCTCGTGCTTTATTGTCTGCTTCTCCTTCGCCCTTCGTGGCGAAATAATTTTATGATTTTAACAATATTTTGTTTTACGTTTCACTGGAACTATCCAGTTGATGTATATACCACTGTATTTATTGGCAGAATTCTACTATCATGTACATAGAAATTGCTATTTTTATTGAAGAATAAAGGCAATTTTGAAATGTAGTTTTTAAGAAAATTTTGTATGTGGGAGCTCTGACCCCCGGGCCTTGACCCGTTCTAAAACCGGTCTACCGTCTAAGTTAGAACACCATGAGATAGTATACAAAATTTAGTGGTTCTAAATTGAAAACTGTAGATGTTGCGACATTTTTTATGAAGGGGGCTCCTAGCCCCCGGGCTCCAACCCCTTCCGAAAACCGTCTAGCGTCTGAGTTAGAGTTTCATGATACCATATTTAATCGTTCTGAATTTAAAACTGTAGATTTTACGAAACAAAATTATGGGAGGGGGCTCTGACCCCCGGGCCTTGACCTGTTCCAAAAACGGTCTACCGTCTAAGTTAGAGTACCATGAGATAGTATACCAAATTTAGTTGTTCTAAATTGAAAACTGTAGATTTTACGACATTTTTTATGAGGAGGGGGCTCCTACACCCCGGGCTCCAACCCCTTCCAAAAACCGTATAGCGTCTGAGTTAGAGTTTCATGATACCATATTTAATGGTTCTGAATTTAAAACTGTAGATTTTACAAAAAAAAATTATCGGGGAGGGGGGCTCTGACCCCCCTGGGCCTTGACCTGTTCCAAAAACGGTCTACCGTCTAAGTCAGAGTACCATGAGATAGTATACCAAATTTGGTGGTTCTTAAATTGAAAACTGTAGATTTTACGACATTTTTGTATGAGGCTCCAACTCCTTCCCCCGGGCCTTCCAACTCCTTCCAAAAACGGTCTACCGTGTAAGTCAGAGTACCACGAGATAGTATACCAAATCTGGTGGTTCTGAATTGAAAACTGTAGATTTTACGAAATTTTTTTATGAGGAGGGGCTCTGACCCCCCGTGCTCCAACCCCTTCCAAAAACCGTCTAGCGTCTAAGTTAGAGCTTCATGATACCAAATTTGATAGTTCTGAAATGAAAACTAGATTTTACGAAAATTTTGTAGAGGTAGGGGGCTCCGAACCCCCGGGCCTTGACCCGTTTCAAAAACCGACAACCGTCTAAGTTAGAGTACCATGAGATAGTATACCAGATTTGGTGGTTCTGAATTGAAAACTGTAGATTTTACGAAAATTTTGTATATGGGGTCTCTGACTAACCGGACCCTGACCCGTTCCAAAAAGCGTCTACCGTCTAATAGTTTTAGTGCCAAAGAAAAAGCGTAATATTCCTATCCTGTCTGAGTGTTCAAACCTTATAAATTTGATCAGGGTGAAAGACGTTCGAAATCGTACCTTTTCCTGCATTCGTTTTGTATGTAACCAAAATCTGTAAACGCGACGAATTGACGTAGTCGACGAATTTGTCCGCGACGAATTGACGCTCGACGAATGGTTGTGGTCGACGAATTCACGCGCGACGAATCGTCGCAGTCGACGAATTGACGCACTCGACGAATTGACGTATAACCCGTTTCTAGACATCTGGAACAAACATAATTCCAGTGATATTTATTTCAAGGCTAGAATTCGAAATTCACCGAAAACTGTAACAAAAAGTATGAAATTTATTGAAAGAAATCCCTGCCTAAAAATTTTTCCAATTAAAGTACTGAATCATAGAAAACTTTCTTTGTAAATGTTCCTCGAAACTGTTATTGTTCCGAAAGTTTTTGCAAGATATTAAATAGAAATTGCAAGAGTTGTAGAAAGAAACAGCCCTAAATGTTTCAGATTAGAGCTTTTTTTTTTTGGCTTTAATGTTGTATCTAGTCAGACATCTTTTATAGGTTACAGTTTATTTCGTTAATGCCACCAATTTTCTGCATTCAACAGAGCAAAATGACAAAAATTATTAAAAAATTTACATTCTAAGAAGTAATAATAAGATATTATGCAGATTTTTGAATAACACAGATGGAAAGCAAAAATTAGGATGTTCTTCATACTCGTGCTTTTCTTTTTCTTCTGTCCTAAAGTGGTGGAGGAGTAGAGTGGATTTAAGAAACCTCTGCTTTCTAGTACTGTACAATAACATCACCCATACTTCTTAACTCAGTGACGCTAATTGCAACTAAGCGAGTGAACGAATAGCGTAAGAAACGAACATAACTGTAGGGATTATAACCGCCCTAAACCTTCAGGACCTGGTCCTGCGCAACAAGTTGCAGCGTTCTAGACCACAAAGTGCTTTCTAGCTGTACAGTAACATATTATTACATAACACACCAAACACACCATTGGGTGAGGGACTATGCATTAAGAAATGGTTCAAAAATTGCCATAAGTACTTTAAACACTGAAAATAATTTTGGATAATCATTTAAGTAGCACTTATTTCTGTGAATGCTTTCAAACTTCCATAAAACTGCATCGACAGGATAGGGAATAACAAGAATGCTGCCAAGTGTCAGGTGTAACAAGCATTTCTTTTGAACGCAAAATAAAAAAGTACTGAAATTTAGAACATCCGCCATCTTACATGCTATATCTCCATAGACAGACTGACAAGCGATATTACTCTTTTCAACTGCGCTGTACCTTGCAACGACCTAAAGGGAAATTCCACTCGAATGTTTTTGCGGAATTCCCCAACCTAGAGGGGAAATTCCACTCAAATTTGTGTGTGTGTGTGTGTCCGAAAATGATTCAAAAGACGTGATCATTACAAACGAGTATCCGGTGTCACCTTTCTTGTTTGCATCAGTAACGAGTGGTTTTACCTTTCTTGTTTGCATCAGTAACGAGTGGTGTTACCTTTCTTGTTTGCATCAGTAACGAATGGTTTTATGAAGTTCAGGGCGAACTGCATTTTTTATATATACCGGATTACTGAAGCAGACTCACTCTGCAGTTAGTTTTACGACAGTAGTTTTACTTGTACTTGTTATACATTCCGTTTCATTGTGTGGGGGTCTCTTTCTGTGAGCTTCAATTTCCTGCCACAAGCCGTCTTATTAGATTCTGTTTTTCCAGATTTCGTGAATGAAGTCAAAACGTTCGACACATTTCCTTTGGGTACATTCCACAAACCCAGTTTCAGTCACCTATGACCCGGATAAACGGGCTCCAAGAAATTTAGGCCATTTTATCGCATGTACGACTTTTTCTTAGATGTAAAGAAGTTGAAGTTACTGCTGGTATCTGTGGTTTTTGACAATACTACCTGCAAGAAACACACACACACACATGCACACACACACACATATTCATCATTGTTAGTTCATAAACGTGAATGAGCATTACGAAAAGTGATACTTTCATAGTAGTTGTGTCCATTATTTTGTCCGTCCTTGTACATACGTATGCCACAAGGCATGTAAAAAGAGATAATCCGCGTAACTCCTAGAGAACAACATTCGGAAGACTTCCGTTGCAGCTGAGGTCCCAGTATGAACCTATGGCGAAATCAGTATCGAATCTTCAGCACTTGAATGTTAGTCAAAAATAAAAGCGAGCAAGAGCTCAGAGGCAGAAGAACAAACAATAATATCCTGCCCATTATGGCTAAAGGAAAAAGGAATGTCTTTTGAACTGACTTCCAGAAGCGATCTCACGGCAGTTGAATGCCAACACGTTTTCCAGATAAAATGTTCCGGAAAAAATGAAATTCACAGGTGCCAGTTGCTGTACTTTGAATGAAAGAGCAACAACGCTATGGATAAGGTAAACACACATACACACCATAGGCATTAAATTTCTAAAACAGTTGGAGAGGTTACTCGATTTCAGCAATCTTTCACGATTACAACACCCATATTTTGATCGTTGGCGCTTACTTCTAATAAGCATTTTTCATTCAGGATGGAAGGATTTTTGCTAAAGTTCAGCGTCCTTTTACTTCCATGGTGCCAAACGTTCTGCAACAATTTACCGACGGTCAAAAATTAAGGTACGCTCCACCTATCACTGGAAACAAATTTCAAAGGACAAAAATTGTAGCACCATAATTCGAAAACAATAGCTGTCATGAACAAGCCATGCTGAGTAAAGCCCATAAAATGTCGGTGAACCTATCTGAAGTGCCTTCCCGTCCATTTCACTCAAATCACAAACTATGAGAACTATTTGTAACAGTTTTCTCTTCTGGATACAAATCCAACTCGTATACTACGACGAAAAAGTGTTGTTACATTTGGGGAACGAGTGCATGTCTAAGAGCAGGAGAAGTCTCCCATACCAGTCATTGAGGGACGTGGGTGATATTCATGCTGTAAGCACGAACATCATCCACGCCTTATTCATCCTCAAGCCTGAGTGATGGAGCACAAGACTCAATCATGGAACAACTAGGCGACTTCACTGCAACTACATCAAAACTTAGGAGTCATTTCTGAATATTCATCTATTTCAAATGAACCTGCAGGAGAAGATTTCTCCGACATTCATCTGCACTGGTGCTGAAAATCAAAGGATAATTTATAAATTCGTACATAACTCAAGGCATTTATGAGGAAATTCAATGGAAATTATTGCATTACTTATGTAACTCAAGCAGAAGAAAATTATAATCTTATTATTCACATGTGTTAGTATCTCTTGTAATCTACGTGAGACAGCAGTCCATGGACAAACATTTTAAATCTTTTGTTTAAGACGTGGTGTATTAATATGGAGTATGATCACTCCTGAAAGCCATGCAGCTCAAGCAGTTACTCCTCATACCTTCTATGAAGGTATTGATGAGGTCATGAACGATGAATGACCAATCCTCAACAAGAGCTGTTCTTTGGTCTTGAAGTGTTCTGACAAGGAACTAGGGAGATAGTTTTAATGCGTCTTCCTAAAGCATTCGATACATACTCAATGGGACTGAAATCCAGGCATCTGGGTAGCTACTTCATTAGGCGAATATCTTCTTCTTCGAGACAATCGTCGACCAAATGAGCTCGATGAGGTTGGGCCTTATCTTCCCTAAGAATGTAGTCTGAACCGGCGACACTCCTGAATAGACTGCCATATGAGTTCAGGATCTCGTTTCTGTTACTCATAGAAGATGTGCAGGTCTGTGTACCCGTTGTTCATGATTCCTGCCTAGACCATCACGCCACCGCCTCCAGAGTATTCCTTTTCTTTGATGTTAGAAGGACTATTGCGGGTCCCTGGTTTTCTCCAGATGAGAATACGCCGTGATATAGTATTTAAATTGAATCGCGATTCATCTTTGAACCAAACATTCGTCCACTGATTTGGACTCCAAGTGTGATGTGGCGACTCAACGTTAAGCGAACCCGATGGGCGTTGGAAATTAAGGAAGTCTTTTCTTACATAAAGTTATTGCTCGCGAAGTCTTTTACAACCAGTAAGTCTTGAAACCCTCATTCTTGTAGCTGCGGGGAACTCCAAAGAGAGTTGGCTATCGAAGAGAGGTAAAAAAAAACTCTGAAAATATTTAAAGAAAAACTCGAAAGAGAGTTGCCTTATGATTTATCGGTTCCGTCTGAAAGTCAGACTCATATGGAGACCGTCTGAAGCAGTTGTGGCTCATCCTCGTTGACGAGCTACAATGTTTCTCTGTTAAAACTGTCTCCCGTGCCTTGACATGATATTTTGTAGAGCATTCAACGCTCGTGAAACTTTCGTCCGGGAGTGATCTGCTACCATTCTAATAATCGCTCTCCTCCTGGGAAAATCATCTATGTGATGTCTTCGTGACATGCCACTAAAGTGGAAGCAACAGTTGCGTGGAACATCTACAAAGCGCTAGTAAACTGCCGCGTCTTTTAACATAGTGAAAATTTTCATATCAGTATTTTGAATTAAGTATATACAAATATTTAATCAGTACTTCTTTAAGTATTTGATCACTATTTGTTTTAAATAAATGCATACAAGTATTTGTTTAAAAAATACTGATCATGAAAAGCCAAAATCATAGTAATTGAAAACATAAAACAAATATGTATCTGTTTCAAAGTCGTTCATCTGAAACACACTGGCGCTCAAAATTAAAGGATATTCTACAAAAACGTATACAGCTTCCGATATAACTAAAATATTGCACTGAAAACTAGCGAACAAATTTCACTACGTGGAAGACTATCCGGCATTTACTTTTGCGGCAAGTAAGCCAAAATATGAAGATTTGAGCAGGAATATATACACATGAGAAAATGATTTGTCATGCCCGTTAGTGATACCCGTGAACATCCAAACAAGAGAGTACGCAGTGCAAGTTTGTGTGGGTTTCGAACCCAAGAAACTCTGGAAATATACTGTATTTATACACTGAAGTGCCAGAAAAACTGGTACAGACGAGCTTATTCAAAATACATAGCAACGTCACCTATGCGCGTACTCGGTTGCGTTCCGCCAGTGCGTATATAAAGCGATAGATATACTTGCCAGCTGTAAGAGCTGTTTTCGGCATGAGAATGACAAGTAATAACGATTTAAGCGATTTTTAACACGGTGTCGTAGTTAGCGCTCGTGAGATGGGCCATAGTATTTCGGAGGTAGAAACGAAGTTCGGATTTTCACGGACGACCATTGCAAGGGTGTACCGTGACTACAAGAATTCCGGCAAAAACTGCAACGTACGATATCATTGTGGCCGTAAAAAGACATTGGGTGAAAGTGATCATCGTCGGCTGTCAAGAATCGTTTCACGTGATAGGCGTGCAACACTCTCGCAGGTATCACCGGACTTCAATGCTGGAGCCTCAACAAGCATCAGCGTCCGAACTGTGCAACGTACCTTGCACGATATGGGCTTTAGGAGCCGACGCCCAAGTCGAGTCCCCTAGATGGGCACACGACACAGAGCTATGCGCCTCGCTTGGGCACGGCAACACCGGCACTGGACACTTGATGACTGGAAACAAGTAGCTGATCTGACGAGTCGCGTTTCCATCTGTATCAGGCAGATAAAAGGATTCGTGTGTGGCGCAAACCCCATGAAGCCATGGATCCCGCCTGTCAACAGGAAACTTTACCGGCTGGTGGGGGGTCCGTAATTGTATGGGGTGTGTTTAGTTTGATTTCACTGGGACCGCTGGTACGTCTACAAACGTTTGTGACAGGCCAACGCTATGTGCGCATCCTTTCTGACGAGGTACACCCGTTCATGTCCTGCATTCATGCTGAAGGGTTGGGCCTGTTCCAACACAACAGTACATATCCACACAAGTGTCGAGACATCACATTATGGTTAGAGGAGCATTCATCTGAGTTTGCGTTGTTGCCATTCCCACCAAAGTCCCTAGATCTGAACGTGATAGAACACATTTGGGATGCCATGCAACGCGCTATAGAACACAGGAATCCGAGACCTTGGAAATACACCCGAATTGTGGAACGCTCTGCAGGAAGTATGGTGTGTATTGCCTACAGCATATTTCCAGAAGATAGTGGAGTCCATGCCCCGTCGTATTTCTGCAGTCCTGTGCTCCCGTGGAGGACCTACCAAGTATTAGACTGGTGAAATAGTTTTTCTGGCACTTCAATATATATATATATATATATATATATATATCATCATCATCATCATTGTCAACCATTATCAATCTACTGCTGGACGAAGGTCTCCCCAAGTTTCCTCCACAACGGTCTGTCTTGTGCCAGCCTCCTACATGTCACTCCCGCATACTTACGAATTTCATCCTACCATCTCCCATGTGGTCTTCTTCTGGGTCTTTTGCTGTCCCTTGGAAATCCAATCTAAAATTTCGGCTGTCCCTCGATGGTCTGTCCTTCTGGCAGAATGTCCAGCGCATTGCCATTTCATGGATTTAACTCTGATCATGACGTCTTCCACTCTTGTCATTTTTAGGATCCACGAGTTCCTCTTCTTATCTCTCCTGGTTACACCAAGCATGCGCCTCTCCATGCTGATTTGAGTTGTCTGCAGCCTTTGTATGTCTCTTTTAGTTAAGGTCCACGTCTCTGCATCATGCGTAAGCACTGGAAGGATGCATTGATCAAACACTTATCTTTTAAGACATAATGGCATATTGCTCTTAAAAATTATGCTGTTTCTTCCAAAAGCTCTCCAGGCAAGTTTTATACTCCGATTAATTTCTTCATCAATGTGACCCTCACTTAGTATCTGTTGTCCAAGATAAAAGTACGTGTCTGTTATCTCCAGCTTTTCTCCATCAATCGATAAATCTTCATTTCTTGTAAAAGCATTGAACATCACTTTTGTCTTCTGAAAGTTCATTTTTAATCCCACTTCCTTACTCTGCAGTTCTGATGGGGTAGTTGCAAAAATGACTACGTCATCAGCAAGACGAAGGTGGGTCCATAGATAATTTCCATTAATCTTTATCCATTTGTTTTCCCAGTTCAGTGATTGAAAGACATTTTCCAATGTGGCATTAAAGAGCTTCGGAGATATGGTGTCACCTTGTCTCACTCCCTTTCCAATTTTTATGTGTGTTGTATTTTCAAACAGCCGAATCTTTGCACTTGCATTTTCATAGATGTTATTAATAATATTAATGTATGCATCTTCAATACCGCAGGATTTCAGGGCCATTGTAACTGCTGATGGTTTCACCGAATCAAAGGCCTTTTCATAATCGACAAAAGCCATGCACAATGGAAATTCATATTCCCTCGCTCTCTCAATCAGTTCTCTTAGTACGTGGATATGATCTATTGTGCTGTAGCCACTCCTGAATCCAGCTTGTTCTTTCGGTTGAGCCATGTCCAGTGTTACCTTCAAGCGGTGTGAAAGAACTTTAGTGAAGATTTTATAAACCACTGATAGGAGGCTGATAGATCTGTAGTTCTCGAGATCCTCAATGTCACCTTTTTTATGTAGCAGGATCATTGTAGCGTTGTTCCAATCCTCAGGAATCTTCCCTTCATTAAGGCATCGAGTGAAAATTTGGGCGACTACTGTTTCGATTTCTCCACTTGCTTCTTGTATGATGTCTACAGTAATTCCATCTTCTCCTGGAGCTTTTCCCCGTTTCATGTTCTTGATTGCATGTGTAACTTCTGATGGGAGGACTGGAAGAACTCTGCTACTGATACCTTTCACGATGTCTGGAGTACATGTATCATCCCTTTCATATAATTTGGAGTAGAAATCTTTCACTCTTGTCAAAATTTCGCCTCTATTTCTTGTTACAGAACCATCTTCTTTTCTCAGTGCCATAATCTGTTTTCTTCCCTTACTGAGATGTCCTCTTGCTATCTTTAGGCTTTGGTTGTTTTCAATTGCTTTCCTCACTAGTTCACAGTTGAATTTCCTTACGTCTTCAGTGATACTTTTTCGTACTGTCTTGCACAGCTCTATATATTCCACTTTGGAAGTCACATCTTCTTTAGTTGTCCTCATCTCTCTTCTTTTTTGCATCATTATTTTGGTTTTTCCTGATAATTTGTTCGTATGCAACTTATTCTTAGTACCAGCTATTTTAGTTGTTGTTTCCATAATAGCTTTGGTTACTTTTCTGTTAACTTCAGAAATATCCACTTCTTCCGATGTTAGGCCTTCTAAAGCAGAGAATCTGTTCTTCAGTTCCAACTTGAAGGTATTATGGTGTTTATTAAGGTTGGTTATGTCAATACGATTTGTTTGTCTTATGAGCTTGCCACGTTCGAATTTAGTGTTGAATTGCATCTTACATCTCACCAATCTATGGTCACTACCTGTCTTGAACTTGTTTAGCACACTGCAGTCTTCTATGACGAATTTTTTGTTACACATAATAAAATCAATTTCACTTGTCGTCCCATTTGGATGTCTCCATGTCCATTTCCTGTGTGGCTTTTTCTTGAAAAAGGAGTTAAAGATGGAAAACCCTTCTGCCCTGCAAACTCAACGAGAGTATTTCCACGCTGGTTTCTGTTGCCGTGACCGAATTTACCTACTGAAGTTTCATTCTGTTGCCGTTGCCCTATTTTTGCATTGAAATCTCCCATAATTATCTTCATCTTCAAGTGCTGCTTTCCTTTATTATTTAGATGACGAATGCCCTCATAAAATTCTTCAATTTCTTCTTCAGGATGACTTGTGGTGGGTGCATAAGTTTGAATAATCTGAGCCTTGTATCTTCTCGAGAGTTGGATAACGAGTCGTGCAGCTCGGTCAGAGGAACTTTCAACTTCTACAACTTTATCCTTCAGTTTCTTGTTTCTTATAAATCCAACACCACTAGTTCTGCCAGTATCTGTCCCACGATAGTAGAAAAGATGTCCACTTTTCAGTTCAATGAGATCTCCTTTTCTCCTTACCTCACTTAGCCCGATGATGTCCCACTTGATCCTTTGTAGTTCCTCTTCCAATTCAAGAAGCCTTGAATCAGAAGATAGGGAGTATCCATTATACGTAGCCAAGGTCAGCATCAGATGGCAGCCTAGTCCGGTCCTCCGGGGATTCTTAGCACCTTCTGCCTTCATGTCTCACTGGCCGCTGCCTTGGCCAGGTACATTCCAGCTGCCGGAGACTGAGGGCCAAGATTTAAGTTTTGGAGTCATTAATGGAGGGGTTTGGCCATAACTCACCACGCTGGCCAAGCGATATATATATATATATATATATATATATACGGACATATGATCAGTGATAGACATCGTGATCAGAGTAAAATCCCTGAAATGGCAATGGGCTGGACATACTTCCAGAAGGACAGACCATCGATGGACAGCCGAAATTTTAGATTGGATTCCAAGGGCAGGAAAAGACCCAGAAGAAGACCACATGGGAGATGGGTGGGTAAAATTCGAACGTATGCGGGAGTAACATGGAGGTGACTGGCACAAGACAGACCGTTGTGGAAGAGGGGCTTGGAGAGACCTTCGTCCAGCAGTGGATTGATAATGGTTGACAATGATGATGATGATGATGATACGGACATAATGCTAAAACCAAAGCAAAAAATAATTAAAAGTTTTAGTTTTTCTGCTATATATATATATATATATATATTATAATAAAGGGATGTAAGGTCAGGTGATGCGTAACATCACAGCCTCTCCTTGACAAATGTCAAACCCGCCTTCTCGTGGTGCATCCTGTTCCCACTAAAGGGGCTCTGACGACCGCCAATAGCGGTATAACTATACCATCGGGATTAGAGGAAATTCTATCCCACAATCACCAACCCACTTGGCCAGCGTGGTGAGTTATGGCCAAACCCCTCCAAAATGATTCCACAACTTAAATCTTGGCCCTCAGTCTCCGGCAGCTGGAATGTACCTGGCCAAAGCAGCGGCCAGTGCGACATGAAGGCAGAGGGTGCTAAGAATCCGCGGAGGACCGGACTAGGCTGCCATCTGATGCTGACCTTGGCTACGTACAATGGAAGCTCCCTATCTTCTGATTCAAGGCTTCTTGAATTGGAAGAGGAACTACAAAGGATCAAGTGGGACATCGTGGGGCTAAGTGAGGTAAGGAGAAAAGGAGAAGATCTCATCGAACTGAAAAGTGGACATCTCTTCTACTATCGTGGGACAGATACTGGCAGAACTAGTGGTGTTGGATTTATAATAAAGAAGAAACTGAAGGATAAAGTTGTAGAACTTGAAAGTTCCTCTGACAGAGCTGCACGACTCGTTATCCAACTCTCGAAAAGATACCAGGCTCAGATTATTCAAACTTATGCACCCACCACAAGTCATCCTGAAGAAGAAATTGAAGAATTTTATGAGGAAATTTGTCATCTAAATAATAAAGGTAAGCAGCACTTGAAAATAATTATTGGAGATTTCAATGCAAAAATAGGGCAACGGCAACAGAATGAAACTTCAGTAGGTAAATTCGGTCACGGCAACAGAAACCAGCGTGGAAATACTCTCGTTGAGTTTGCAGAAGCAGAAGGGTTTTTCATCTTGAACTCCTTCTTCAAGAAAAAGCCACACAGGAAATGGACATGGAGACATCCAAATAGGACGACAAGTGAAATTGATTTTATTATGTGTAACAAAAAATTCGTCATAGAATACCGCAGTGTGCTAAACAAGTTCAACACAGGTAGTGACCATAGATTGGTGAGATGTAAGATGCACCTCAACACTAAACTTGAACGTGGCAAGCTCATAAGACAAACAAAATCTATTGACATAACCAACCTAAAAAAACACCATAATACCTTCAAGTTGGAACTGAAGAGCAGGTTCTCGGCTTTAGAAGGCCTAACATCGGAAGAAGTGGACATCTCTGAAGTTAACAGAAAAGTAACCAAAGCTCTTATGGAAACAGCAACAATATTAGCTGGGGCTAAGAACAAGTTGCATGTAAATAAATTATCAGGAAAAACAAAAATGTTGATGCAAAAAGAAGAGAGATGAGGACAACTAAAGAAGATGTGACTTCCAAAGTGGAATATATAGAGCTATGCAAGACAGTAAGAAAAAGTATCACTGAAGACGTAAGAAAATTCAACTGTGAACTAGTGAGGAAAGCAATTGAAAACAACCAAAGCCTAAAGATAGCAAAGGGACATCTCAGTAAGGGAAGAAAACAGATTATGGCACTGAGAAAAGAAGATGGTTCTGTAACAAGAAATAGAGGCGAAATTTTGACAAGATTGAAAGATTTCTACTCCAAATTATATGAAAGGGATGATACATGCACTCCAGACATAATGAAAGATACCAGTACCAGAGTTCCTCCAGTCCTTCCAGCAGAAGTTGCACATGCAATCAAGAACATGAAGCGGGGAAAAGCTCCAGGAGAAGATGGAATTACTGTAGACATCATACAAGAAGCAAGTGGAGAAATCGAAACAGCACTCGCCCAAATTTTCACTCGATGCCTTAATTAAGGAAAGATTCCTGAGGTTTGGAACACCGCTACAATGATCCTGCTACATAAGAAAGGTGACATTGAGGATCTTGGAAACTACAGACCTATCAGCCTCCTATCAGTAGTTTATAAAATCTTCTCTAAAGTTCTTTCACACCGCTTGAAGGTAACACTGGACATGGCTCAACTGAGAGAACAAGCTGGATTCAGGAGTGGCTACAGCACAATAGATCATATCCACGTGCTGATAGAACTAATTGAAAGAGCGAGGGAATATGAACTTCCATTGTGCATGGCTTTTATCGATTATGAAAAAGCCTTTGATTCGGTGAAACCATCAGCAGTTACAATGACTCTAATAACCTGCGGTATTGAAGATGCATACATTAATATTATTAATAATATCTATGAAAATGCAAGTGCAAAGATTAGGCTGTTTGAAAATACAACACACGTAAAAATTGGAAAGGGAGTGAGACAAGGTGACACCATATCTCTGAAGCTCTTTAATGCCACATTGGAGGGTGTTTTTCAGTCGCTGAGCTGGGAAAACAAGGGGATAAAGATTAATGGAGATTATCTAACCCACCTTCGTTTTGCTGATGACGTAGTCATTTTTGCAACTACCCCATCAGAGCTGCAGAGTATGATCCAGGATCTTGCTGACAAGAGTAAAGAAGTGGGATTAAAAATGAACTTTCAGAAGACAAAAGTGATGTTCAATGCTTTTACAAGAAATGAAGATCAATCGATTGATGGAGTAAAGCTGGAGATAACAGACACGTACATTTATCTTGGACAGCAGATATCAAGTGAGGGTCACATTGATGAAGAAATTAATCGGCGTACAAAACTTGCCTGGAGAGCTTTTGGAAGAAACAGCATAATTTTCAAGAGCAATATGCCATTATATCTTAAAAGAAAAGTGTTTGATCAATGCATCCTTCCAGTGCTTACGTATGGTGCAGAGACGTGGACCTTAACTAAAAGTGACATACAAAGGCTGCAGACAACTCAAAGTAGCATGGAGAGGTGCATACTTGGTGTAACCAGGAGAGATAAGAAGAGGAACTCGTGGATCCGAAAAATGACAAGAGTGGAAGACATCATGATCAGAGTTAAATCCCTGAAATGGCAATGGGCTGGACATACTGCCAGAAGGACAGATCATCGATGGACAGCCGAAACTTTAGATTGGATTCCAAGGGACAGGAAAAGACCCAGAAGAAGACCACATGGGAGATGGGTGGATGAAATTCGAAAGTATGCAGGGGTGACATGGAGGAGACTGGCACAAGACAGACCGTTGTGGAGGAAACTTGGGGAGACCTTCGTCCAGCAGTGGATTGATAATGGTTGACAATGATGATGATGATGATGATATTATAATAAAAAGTAAATAAAAAGAAAAGTAAATGCGAGATAGTCTGGATTTTAATATGAAATATGTATGTACAGTATGTACATTTTGTTCATTGATTTTTCGTGGAATAACTGCATCATGGGCAAAAAATCCAAGCATTGTTTATGTTCGTGGGGAACCAGCAAAATAATTAATGAGGAGACAGGATGATGCCAATTTAGTCGTTTTACATTGTAACGATCATCCGACCCAGGTTTTATGCCTGAGGCACTTTTCAGAAAATTAACAATGGATCACTGTATTCGCATCTTCTTTGGTCCAGATTCTGGAAAAAAAATAACAGGAGTGAAACTGTAACATTCGTCGGCAAAGCCCATACAGAAATTGTTAGGAAGGAATCATTACTGCCGAAAAGAAAACATTCTGTTCATCTGATATAAGAAAGAGTTGGCGCACTCCTCTTTACCTCATTAGTAAGAAGGCAGATCAATCAACCTTCTGTAACGGAGGCATCAGACGCCTACTCATATCCCCCTCTGTAAATTTCTTGCTGGTGAATATTTTTATAATTTAAGATAAATACTTGGTATTTAAGTAGTTCAGATTTTTATATGTAGCCATTAAAGACAGATTCAGTAGATGTTCTGCACTTCATGAATTATATTGAAGTTTGTGCCTATTTCGAGCACATTCACATCAGGACCTCAGAACCGTCTATTTAGGAAATGGCAACCTCTCAGAAAGACGACCAAGTATCATGAACTCATATTTATACCATTATGACTTCCGTCGAAAGAGCTTACAGTCACTAAAGAAGTGAAGACGCACAGGTAGCAATAATAAAACCAGTTGCATCAGTAAAAAGTATCCTGCTGTGTATGACAGTTCTACTATTCTTTTTCATTAGTTCAAAGACTGGCTGGATACAAAGCAAGTCCTCTGCAATCCGTCTGCGGTGAATAGCACGAATCCGAGGGAGGAAACTTGGCCATTATAAAAACACCCAGAATAGAATTTCTTCTGACGAGGAAATGAAAGAAGAATCACGAGATCCATGTCGTACCTGAGACGCAAACCCGGTTCGAGAATCTAGTTTCCTGAATACATTCGACCGGAAGCCGACCTTGGTCACATATTCAATAATCATAACGTCTTGCGTAATGTCCACCTAGAGGGTTGCAAAAAAAGAATTATTCGCTTATTTCAGTCTTTCCAAATGTCCTCATTGGATCATGCATAGGTTTAATTACCTACTGTTTTATTAAAAAACTCATCGAGGTATTTAGTCAAAGGTGATATTACATTTTCGTAATCTGTTGCTGTCTCAAAGCGAGTCACTTTAGCACGGTGCCATAGGTGCTGCATATCAGGCAATAATATCGTTTTATCTCATAGTGAGTTGTGCATGATAACTGGCAACTGTCTCAAAGAGAATTACTGTGATATTGATCCGTAAGTGCTACACAGGAGGCGATAATATCCTTTTGTCACATTGAGTCATGTGTCATAATAACTGGCAAATGTCTTAATGAATTACTTTGACATTGAGACAAATTGAGTCATTGAAGCAGTGAATCAAGTGAGTTATTGAACAATATGATACACAAATAATATGCTACGCAGCAGGCAATAACATCTTTTTGTTACAGCGAGTCATGTGTCACAATAACTGGTTACTGTGACATTGAGACAAAGTGAATCACTGAAGTAGTGAATCAAGTGAATCACTGAATAATGTTAGCATAAAATGGTTTACCGAGTGTTGTCATTAGAAAGCTTCAGTCTTTTGTGATCTCCAAGAAATTCAATGACAAAAAAATTTCCATCAGAAATGCAGTGGATATATAACGCTATTCAGGCTTGGTGAAACCTACTTATCGAAATAAAAATTATAGTAACTGATTTTCAAGACTTCGATCTGGCTTCTGCTAATGTGAACCGACACGCACAAAGGTCGGGAACTCATTTTGCTCCACTAGGAATTGCAGGTAAATGATTGGAATTAAGGGTAAATTAGCCCTTTGGAACAAACAGGTCTCAGACACAGACAATCACGAAATGGGTGAAGTTAATGAGCCCATCACATTCATGGAAACGCAGAAAAGAGTAATAACCCAATCCCTGTTTGATGTCCTTGTTCATTCTACGGCTTTGAGGACGTCAGAAAACAATGCTGCTTTGTGCGAACATAACTGGTAAGTCGGACCTCGTCTACCCTACTTTCTAGCCCTTGTTGAAAAATGTCGTAAAAAAAAAGACCCGCGAAAACAAGAGAATGTGTACTTCAAAGCTGACTATTCTACAACAAAAAATAGTTTCAACAAAAAAAGACGATAAATATTCATATATTAGATAACTTTGCAGTGAAGCATCCGTAACAAAAAAAACAAGAAAAAAAAAAAAAAAAGAACCATCTATATATAACAGTATCAGGACAGGTAAAATAGCATGATTTGTTGTTGTTCTCTTTTCTTTCTTCCTTCCTTTCTTTTCCCAGCACAGATGCAATTCGCTTTGAACATTGTGAACTTCAAAGCTGAATCAAATGGAATATACTGGGCGAAAATATAAGTTTTCACAGTTTAGGCTTGCTTGGCAAGAAAATGTTGCATTAGGCCTCCAAAGCATGGAGCAGGTGGCAGCATCATACAGTTAGCCAGCCCGAGATTCGTTGCGGTAAAAACAGCAGCTTCGACAATTGTAACCAATGTGGTGTGTAACGCTTGAAGTGTCGAACATAAGTTTTAATGAAGTGCACAGTTGTCCTATTTGCTTTTTTGTTTGATTTAAAACAGTGCTGCCACCAAGGCACATAATAGGAACGCTGTAAGTGAACGAACATGCCGAGTTTCGTTCGAGTGCTACATCTTGCATTCACTGTGGTGCAACATCTGTGCGCACTCAACCTTTCATTTGGAGTTTACAGTATTCTGTATAGCTCGTATCAACCCCCTACTCCGCTAGCGCTTATGTGTTCATCCTAGCCCACCACGTCACATATCTTTACCATCAACAGCTTTGATCTGTTCTAGTAACATCCACCATATTCCAAGCGGGGGATGCAATGTGTAGTATCTTTCGCAACAGCCTTCTGTCGCGATTGTGGCTCGCATATGTGCCTGCCTCAACTGACTCTCAGAAACGTCACTTTTTCCGGGTTTGGTCATCATGTCGAACCTAGTTTCCTGGTTTACTGATCCCACAGTTCATCTGCAACTCCTTCTTTGAGAACTGTTCTCTTACATTATTACTCTACTGACTGTCTGACCTAGCTTTCTGTATCTGTACAGAACGATTGTCGGTTACTGTATTTCTCCAGGTTCTATCTTTTGAATCCATGTCTTTATGACGTACCATAATCTACACACCCTTCTCTCTGTGAAGAGTGTTTACCTGTCTATGTATTTTGTTACTGCCTTTGTATACACATTGTACATATTATTTTTATTAATTTTTGCACTACATCTTTTCTTTTAACCTTTTCATGCCAGTACAGCAATGTACATAGTATTATAATCATACTTTTATCTCTGTTACAGCCTTTTACTAGAATTGCTCACATTGATTCTTTCACTGTGTATCTCTAGTGCATTGCTCATACACCATTGTTACCGCTCACTTTTGTAGCTCAACTTATATCCGTGTTGACACCTATCTTTTTGTTTTTATTCTCATTGTATATAGCACATCAGCATCTGTACATTTTTCATCACCATTGTACATATGTCGTCAATTATGTTTCTGTTGGCACTGTAAATACAGGCCTTCTGTTTCCTCCATCCTGGTTTTCTCAATAAACATGTTGAAAGCTAGAACGCTTAAAGGTAAGGTCTGTCCTGAACATCCTTCTAAAGTGTGTGTGATGAAAAAAATATCGGCAATAATTGAGTCCTACCCTCATCAAATCTACGAGGATAATGCTGATAGGCATTTAGTTCATCGAGCAACTTCCACAAGAATAATTCAAGCTACTGGAATGGACCGACGTGGATCAATGAGTACCAGATACGAGATCGATCTGTTATCGGATCGAATGGTTAGTGAAGATAGAAAATCAGCATTGTGCAAGAATATCAAACTCCCCAAATCCTTTTGCAAATAAGGGTGCTTCAAGAGCGACTCCAAAAGCTGATTTCTAGTCAAAGCAGGCCATGTTCTAATTTAAGTGGGATGGTAAGGGAATAGTCTATCATGAACTTTTGGCACCTGGCCAATAAACAGTAAATGGGACCTTCATGTCTAAGCGTCCCAGTTTGGTTAATCGGAGAGTGTTGTTTTTCATCACGATAGCGCACATTGCAAACACAGCACAAACTGCAGGAATTTTACTGTGAATATTTCGCCTCACCCACCGTATTCACTGGACTTAGCACCAAAAGATTTGCACTTATATTGATCACTGTAAAATCATGTACCTGGTAAAACCATGAAAGACAGCATAGAGGTCACAATGGGAATTCAAGTGTTTCTTACTCCAAGAACGCTACTTTTTCGATAGGAGAATCAAACAGCTTATAAACGATGGGAAGAAGTCCTCTTTAACAATGGAGACAAATGCAATAGATTGAAATAAAGCATTGTGTTAAAAAACAATCCTTGTTTTTCATGTACGCAAACGACGAGAACTTATGCAATTGCCTAATACGTACACGCACATTAACATAAAATAACTTTTTCTGGGTATTCATTTTTAAGTTTCGCAATGAGTAGTTTCAATTTTTGCTGATCATGAACGGCAAGGTAAGTGTGCCTAAGAAACTTCGTTTTAAAGATGGGTACTCCGCTGTTCGCCTAGCAGTACATGGACAACCAATTTCTTAAAAATATTTAGGGTGACCTGCTTAGTGTTAAGGGTTTTATCTATATTGGAGCAACGAGAAAACACCTTTGTGTGTGCTGAATTGATTTCGGCGTGGTAGTTTTAGCATACGGGATATCACGGTTCAAGTGTGATGCTCAGATATGTGGAATGATGTAAACTTAAAGGGGTTGATCTTTGACTTCTTGAGGAATATAATATTGCGGTGAGTTTTACACGTGTGCTTGCTGATGTGCGATAATAGTCCGGTAACAACTTTTTCCAAGATTTTTTTTTTGGTTGGGAGTTTAACTACCACCGTGAGCAACTCAATGAGCTACGAGCAGTCTCCCGTCCTTAATTTAGCACCACTTACTGCAGAAAAAAGAGAGAGCCAGCGCCGTATGATAAACACACAGCATCCATGCCTCACCGGAATTCGAATCCAGGCATATCTCGGACGGATGGAAAGAACCCAGCGCTTGGACCACTGCTCCGCGGGGGCGGCCGAGAAGATTTCCCATGGCAAGAAAGCAAACTAATATACAGCATAACAGAAAGGGGAGAAATTGTGACCTGCCGATTCAATTGCGAATATGCTCGCTGCCTTGCAAGAGTCAAATAAGAATAAGAACGTAATTTTATCTCACAAATGAGAGAAAGGAAAGCTGCAAGTATTGGTGGGAATGTACCAGTAATTATATTTGCTGTGCTGCCAGATGCTTCTTTCTGTAGCAGTGCAAGGACATGGGCAACATGACGAATAGAATTCGTGTGGTTTGAATGTGATGCCGGATTTTCTTTGTGTTGTAGTATTTCATGTAATAAATGTAGATTCTTATGGATTTAATGCAAGTAATCATGCTTAAGTAAGAGATGTTCCTTATTATTATTATTTCATTTAGTTCACATGATTTCTGAAATTTTTGAGCTACGATTTTGGACTGCCCTAAAAAACCTGCTGCATATTGCACAGGTAATTTTGGACTGTCCTTAAAAAACCTGCTGCATATTTTACAGGTCAGAACTTGAACGAAGTTCTGATCTGTGTGTTACTAAATTATTTTGGTGTTTTGTTTCTCGGTTCCCTTTTTTAAGTCGAATATTTCATCTTTCATTATGTTTTTTTTTCTGTGAGTGGGGTGGCTAATGACTTCCTGAACACTTCTGAGGGTTATAAGCAGTTGCTCGTCCTCAAGTTTTGGGGGATACTGGTTCGGGGGAAGAAGGAGATCCAGTACCCGCAGACAGGAATTCCACCACTGCCTCGTCGGGACTCGAACAATGGCCCACTCGGAAGAACGGTCAGAACCCAGCGCTTTGAACAATACATTATAAGGACAACCGTTCTTTGATTGCCGGATATGTCGTCTTGTTTTTTCTCTCCATATTTTGTAGAGAATTTGCAACTTGTGTTAATATCGGAAATTGGGCCTATCCTCCTGCATCTTTTTTTTCTTTTTCCTCTTCAGTCCTAGCTTTTATGTCTTTGGGGAAATGATTCTAGTTTGGAGAGTTCAGCTTCTGCGATACAGTGTCATTAACAGTGTTGAAAATTGATGAAATTACTGTCATATACACTATCTGATAAAAAGTATCTGGACACATGCCTATCCACAAACTTGTTGCTATAGGAAAGGAATTAATATCGATTTGGTCCGCCATTTGTTGAAATCACAGCCTCCACTCTACTGAGAAGATTTTCGACTAGATGTTTGTGCGTTGCTGCGGGAGTTGTCGTAGAGCTTTACACTGAGGTGATAAAAAAATAAACTGGGAAGAGCACTACCGTTTCAATTATATCATGTATACAACCACACCTATGCAGTAAACGTTTTTTTTTCGCAAACGACGTATATATAGAGGCGCATATCTCCGCAAGCTCAAGAAGTAGCTTTCACAGTTTACATGGCAGTTTGTCAGGATTCGACCGTTCTCTAACGTCGTATGAAAGTCAGCGCCCGGAAGATGGGTCACTTCATCTCGGAAATTACCTCTCGAAACTTAGATTTACAGGGTCAAAAATTTTAAAGGTGTACCTTGACTCACAAACTCAGGGAAAATATCTAAAGTGCGAGACCGGTATGGCCGTAGGAAAAGCTCTGGAAGATTGGAAACAGCGGTGTCTGACACGCATCGTAACATCCGCACGGCATGCAACATTGCCACAAATCACAGCGCAATTCAATGCTGGGGCCACTTGTAGCATCAGCATTCGGGCAGTGCAAAGTACCCTGTGTCTTCTGGGGTTCCGGAGCCGATGGTCCATCTGGGCGTCATTGCTGTCCCGACGACACAAGGCTTGGGCTCGAGAGCACCGCTATTGAGAGAAAGATGACTGGGAAAATTGTAACCTGGTACGGCGAATCGCTGTAGCAACTGTTTTTTGCAGATCGGCTACTCCGGGTGTGGCAACAACCCTACGAGGCAATGAATTCTGCATGCCCACAAGGAATAGTGCAGGCCGGCGCTTACTTTATTATGGTGTGAGGGGCTTTTAGCTGGCACACATTAAGACCTCTCATACGTCTGGAAAACCGCTTTGACCGGTGGAGGCTACGTAATCATCCTTGGGGATCATTTGCACCCTTTCATATCATGCAAAGTCTCCGATGAGTGCGACCTATTTTAACACGACAGTTCGCCATCGATTATAGCTGGAGGAACATTTCACGGAGTTTAACATCCTGACTTGTCCCCTCGTTCGCCGGTTTGATACACCATTGAACACATTAGGGATGCTGTTCGACGTGCCATCATTTCCAGGAATCCTCCACCGGCAAATATTATTGAATTGTGGGAGACTCTTCAGGAAGCATAGTGTGCATTGTCTCCACAGTACTATAGAGAGCTCGTGGAGTCCATGCCTCGTCGCGTTGCTGCTGTTATCCGATCGCGAGGAGGACCAACGCGATATTTTTTTTTTTTTTTTTTTTGATTGGAGGTTTAACGACCACCGTGAGCAACTCAATGGGCTATAAGCAGTCGCCCGTCCCTAATTTAGGGTCACTGATTCCAGGGAAGGGAGAGAGCCAGTGCCGTAAGACAAACACAACAACCATGCCTGACCGGGATTCGAACCCGGACCCCTTTCGGACGAATGATCAGAGGCCATCGCTTAGACCACTGCGCCACCGGGGCGGCAACGCGATATTAGAGAGGTATCCTAGTTTGTTTGTTTTTTCACTTCAGTGTAGTCAGGGCAGCAACCGATGTCTGGTGGTTCCGCCTGGTTCGCACTAGGCATTCCAATTCATCCCAAAGAATTCCATGGGTTTGAGATTGGGGCTGTGTGTAGGCCAGTCAACTATTTTCACACCTATCTTATTTAAACCGCTCCGGCAAGGATAGTGGACGGGGCCATTGAACTGTTGAGAAAGGAAAGGGATTTCACCGAACTGTTTTTAGAATTGTCAAGAATGTCATTATATGCCGCAACGTTAAGATTCCAAGTCCGAACCATGACAATTTGCACCAGAGCATGATGCCTTCACCAAACTTCAGAGTTTGCACATAGTCGGGCAGGTAGCATTCACCTGGCATCATCCACACCCAGACTCGTGCGTCAGACTGCCAGATGATGAAACGTGATTCATCACATCGCTCCAGAGAACATGTTTTCGCTACGCGTGGCAGCAAGCTTTATACGATTCAAACGAAGCTTGAAGTTAATCCTACTGATGTTAGGCTTGTGCTCGACCATGGAGCCTGTTCCCTTCAACTCTGGACGAACCGTAATTGTACTAGCGTTGCTTCCAGAGTCATTTTGGAACTCAGTGGTGGGTGTTTCAACCCAGGAGAGGACATGGTATTTAACACAGCAATCAGACATCGCTGAATTGACTGTAATTACTGTTTCACACGTGAACCAAATCACAACAGAAAACATTTTTCTCCCACTCTTTATCCAGGAGAGGCGACTTTGTCGCACAACCCACTGCAGCACTTAGCGGTCCCGCTCTCTCATTTTACGCGGCTGACGAGGTCGTGATTGGACTGTTGTTGCTCCAAGGCGTTTTCATTTCACAATAACATCACTCAGAATTCTGGGGAAGAATCACTAGAGTTGATGTATAACATCACTGGAGTTGATGTATAACATCACTGGAGTTGACGTATAACATCACTAGAGTTGATGTATAACATCACTTAGAGTTGATTAGGGTAACTGCAGCAAGACAGAACTTTCCCGAACAGAGTTATTGATAACATTGCATTCTATGACCATGGGCGTCGCTGGTGGGGGGATATGTCTCTTCCAATATTTCTGACCCTCCATATATCTGACTGCAACAATTTTCGTGTTTTGGATTTTTTCATTCAATTAACATTTGTGTCCGCTTATGCTCTCCAATTCCTATTTGCCAGTGACGCCCATGCTAGGACCGTGCTACATTGAAGGTCACTGAGTTCTGCCGGACGGCCCATTCTACTGCTCATGCTTGTGCATGATGTTTGCCAAATCATGTGCTTCTTTTTGTACCTCTATATGCAATGGCTGTGATATATATGGGAAAATCCGCTACTACAAAAGGGTTGTCCGGATACTTTCGATCATATAGTGTATTTAGTGACAACGAATTCCAGTTCATCATTTAAATGTATAGCCAGTCTAAAATAAAAAGTGGTGCAAAGAAATACTCTTTATGTCTAGTTAATTTGACGTATCGATGAGTTCAGAAAGTGCATGATGCCCTAGCAGTAACATACGCTCGGAAGTATTTATTTCAATGATTCCTGTAAAGAGCTGCTGATGCATGATTGATAAAAAACGAAATATAGCGTGATTCATAATTATTGTCAGGATTTCCGTGGCCTGGCATGGTCAAACCGTAACCGACCAAATAAAACTGCCTACAGCATAAACAAAATCACCGCAGAAAGTTATGTGTGGAAACACGGTACCCGCTGAATGGACGACATACTTCAAAATGGCGACTGTTCAAGAAAAAGCAATGTGCGTACTCCGGTTCTTCGAAACAAAGTCAGTTATCACAACGCAACGTCGTTACAGAAAGCAGTAATGCGGAGCTCCACCTTCCGATAATGGTCTCTGACGTTGGTTAAAGCAGTTTCAAAAGACTGGTAATGTGTAGCATCACAAAGAATCGGGAAGACCGAGCACTTTGCAGGACAATGTTGATTGCTTCCAGGAATCCTTTACTCGAAGCCCTCAGAAGTCAGAGAGACGAGCTGCGTCGCAGTTAGGTATGACACAAACGACTGTTTGGAGGGTTCTGAATAGTTGTAGGCGGCTGCCTACTACTCCGTTCGTACAAACTGCAGATTGTACAGGCTTTATAGCGGAACGATAAACCCCGCCGTTTCTAATTTGCCTAATACATTTTGTCCAAAGTATACTGATGAACATTACCTACGGACATGGATAAGTGATGAAGCAACATTTTTCGTCTCAGGGAGGGTACATCGGAATAAACGCAGCACATGATGCTCCAAAAACCCTCACGCAATTTGAGAAGTCGAACGAGATAGTGAAACAATGAACGTCTGGGTAGCTTGGTCATGTTCGGATGTGCTGGGGGCCCTTTTCCTTTGTGGAGCAAACAGTGACAGCGGTGACCTACAATGTATATGGGCGTGCTACAGCTGTATGTGTTGCCTCAGTTGGAAGATCGGCAGCCCGATGTGGTGTTTCAGCAGGATGGTGTACAGCTGCATTGGGCTGTTATTGTCCGAGAATTTCCTGACCTGCATTTGCCTGACCGCTGAGTTGGGTGTGGTGGACGCATTCCGTGGCCTCTGCGCTCACCCTATATTACGTCACTGGATTTCTTCCTGTGGGGATACGTGAAAACATCGTTTACCAGAGCCCAGTGACCTCCCTCGATGACCTGAAGATCAGAATTGGTGCTGAGATAACAACAGTAACGCCGCAAACATTTAGTTGTCATCTGTCTTATTCTGTTTGCGGTTTTAGTTTGTCGTTTCCCGTTTTCCAATTATATGCCACTGAAACCACAACAATAATTATGAATCACACTGTATATTCACCTACAGATACGCAGCACAATACTAGTCAACATATGTCAGTTATACAGGGTGTCCCGGAACTTCGTGTACAAACTTGGAGGGGAGGTAGAGAACAACGTTGGGAACCAGAATTAAATAGGAAAGCATGGGCGGAAACGTCACCCTCACGTGAGAAAGAGACACAAAGACACAGTAAGGCCACAATACAGAAAGCATTTTAAAACGCTTTATTACACAACAAAAGAGTACAATGTAGGACTTACAAGCATCACAGGAGGTGTCCAAAATTGCGCCCATTGGCCTGGATGCACGCATGACACCTGCGAGACATGGATTGGCAAACATTGTCGAAGATACCTGGCGTTTCGCGGATCGTAGCAGCAGCGATGGAGATTTGTGCCACCAGGTTCATTTCAGAATTTACTGGCGTGTCGTACACAATGCTCTTCATGGCACCCCAGATATAATAATCAAGAGGAGATTAATAAGGTGATCTGAGGGCCATACGACGGGACCGCCAAGCCCAATCCACTTGGTTCCAAATTTCTGGTCCAAATGGTCACGTACGCACCTTGCGTAATGAGATGGCGCCCCATCATGTTGCAACCACATTCCGCGTCGAATATGTGCGGAGACATCGTGCAGCATTTCCGGAAGAACCTCCTGAAGAAATACGAGATACTTGCGAGCGTCCAGTTGAGGTGGTAAGATGTGTGACCCGACTAACTGTCCGCCACGATACCCGCCCACACATTAACAGTGAAGCGTTGTTGTGCGGCTCGTGGTCGGGTTCCGTGTGGGTTGTCTACGGCCCACATGTGCGCGTTGTGCGTATTGAACACCCCGTCACGTGAAAAGGTTGCTTCATCACTGAACATAACAGAACTGGGAAATTGCGGGTCGGCCACACTTTGGTGCAGAAACCACTGTGCAAACGCGAAACGTCGTGGGTGATCATCCGGCTGTAGTAATTGAACTCTCTGAAGATGAAAGGGGTGTAAGGCTTCGCCCTGCAGAACGCGCCAGACAGTTGATCGAGACGTTCTGGCGGCAGCGGCAAGCGCCCGTACACTGGTCCCGGGATTTCGGTCCACAGCATGCAACAGGCGCTCTTCCAATATGGGTGTTCGTGCTGTTCACGACCGCCCGGTATCCTGCATCGTTGCTGTGAAGGAACCACGTTCCGCAAGGTTCTGATGTACCCGAGCGAACATTTGATGATTTGGTTGGCACTTCGCTGGATATCTTTCCCGATACAACAGACCAGTAGCGCGTCCATTTCCGTTGGTTAGGTCATAAACGAAGTGCATATCCGTCAACTCGGCGTGTGTGAAACGATTCATGTTGATCGCACGCAGTCTGCGTCTACACTGAGGAAGCCACACGTGCAGACCTTGCGAGCTCGCGTACAGCGCCGCCTATCGTTTCCGCCCATGCTTTCCTATTTAATTCTGGTTCCTAACGCTGGTCTCTACCTCCTCCAAGTTTGTACACGAAGTTCCGGGACACCCTGTATTCACAGACATAAAATGTAGTTATCTACAAGAATATCTTTAAAGCACATAAACAATCCGGACTGAATTTACGAGACATGCTGCCATAAAATACACTCTGGCTCAGAAAGGAAGAGTGTCGCACATGTGAACAGGTGACTTAAAGAGAAAGGGGTTAAGATTACGTTATAACGGCTGCTTTTCTGTAATTTCACATGAAATGCAGACAGACAACGAGTTGGCTCATTTGATGAGCAAGCGCTCCAACACAATTGACCTGCATTGAGTTATTTAGGCTTTTATTGTAACATTTTTAATCAATTAGTTTCGCTACTGGCCATGGAGCCAAAGTATACGCTTTGGCTTCAAAATCTGGTGCAAGAAATCGTCATCTGTTTCTCATTGTTACGTTGTTTACTTAAAGGTACGGCTTGCGGACGTCATTATGACTGGGACTGACAAAAAAAAAAAAAAAAAAAAAACTTTACACTAGTTTTAATCTCTAGTAAAAATGGATTGGAAAAAGTAGCAGGTCGTTCCCTTCATCTTCCGAAAGGACATATTGATCATTTCGTAAAATACCAAAAGAAACGGTTCAGTTCAAATTTCAAAGTTGCGCACACGCACAAGATACCATCGCAATTTTCTGGGAGGACGGGGTTGAATAATTTTTTTCTTTAAATCAGGTGTATATAACATTGACCAGAATTCTGTACATACAGTACATATTACATCTCTCTGTTTGTCACCATATGGCTATTTCTAGGACACGGACTGAAAATGAAAAATAATTTTTGGCTGTATTGGAAGTACACTAGGTTAGCATTTGCATATAATTTGAAACATTTCCTGGTGCTAATTTCCCTGCTGCCCTGTGGGCAAGTGCTCTGAGGTGCAGACTTCAGATTAGTTGTTCGAGATGGGTCAGGGCTCAAGCCCTGCGTGAGGCATGGACTGCGCCCCTTTTGGATGGCACCGACTCTGACTCCTCTCAGGAACCATTGGCCCGAAATTGGGGGTGGTCAACTCCTTGTAACGCTCAAAGATACTCATGGTGGTGGTTAAACATAAAATAAAAAAATCCCGCTTTAAGTGATGCAAATGTATATCAATATTTTCTCATGAAAGAGGTGGACGAAAAATTGTGTGTGTGTGTGTGTGTGTGTGTGTGTGTGTGTGTGTGCAATAGAGATGGGCAAGTCCAAAATTTTGTAAGTCTTTTTTCTTTCTTTTTTTTTAATATAGATTATTTCATGGCAGTCACGTGTAGAATAGCTGAAAAAAGAGCATAATATTACTTATATGTGAGCGTAGTGATTAGGTAAGTTAGATTTCATGCCATACGCGGGAATATTGTGGACCATTCTAAATTTGTGCCTTTTGTTTTCATAGCATTTGATTTTCCGATTGCATCGCGACTGCCTTTTATTTTTAAGAAACTTCTTCAACTTCAAGTATTGCTTTACATGTTGAATTACTTTGTTTTATTTTACCTTCTGCTTCTGACAAATAAAACAAAAAAATTCAAGGAAGACAATGGATTCGTAATAGAAAAATTAAACCTTGCATATTCAGTAGCACAAATAGTGAGCAAGTTGGCAGTCTCACCCTTGAAAAACTAAAGAGGTTAGCAAAAAAAGGTAGGAAAGAGAAATATGCTGATAAAAGAGTCCATGAGTGAATGTATTCACCGGTGAAGTACGGATGGCTGCATCAGAACACCGTACGAAAATGTTTTTTAGTCGTTTTAGAATACGTAAGTTTGCTTCATTGGCTTTCAAAGGGGCCCACATAAATGTTTCCGTAGCTTCCCAAATTCTTTTGCTGTTTATTTTTTTCTCTGTTTCTCATTTCCTCTGTCCTCTCTGTCTCTCTCTCTCTCTTGATTCCTTGGCATTTGCGGACACGCATCACAAGACAGGAAATCACTTGATCAAAGTAAAGAGTAAAAAAGTAAGCACAAAAAGTAAGTAAAAATAAAAATAAACAAATAAAAAAGGGGAAAAACGACACTTCTGGCTTTGCGACTTTTCTTTGCAAACGATTCTTCTCGAAATAGGGAAACTGTCTAGGGCAAACAATGTGGTGAAACGACCGGGGAAGTGGAATCGAAAGAGAAAAAAAAACAAGAGAGAGAGAACAAATGAAAAATAATAATGATGGATCCTACTTTATACTCCTCCTTTAAAACTCTGGAACTTAAAGAGGGGAAACTAGAGCTTAACCTCTGGATTAGAAAGATGTCTTTCAGTGTCCGAATCTTTGACTGCACCGAAAGGAGATTGTCATCGTGAATCTTTGTGTTACAACAGACAAACAGACAAACAGTCGTAACATTTATTCCACTTTCCTTTGCCTTTGTATCAGGATAAAACTCACAGCAAAAGCTAAGATAAAGTTACCTGAGAAATATATTCAATTCACACCAGTTTTGAAGCAACTTAAAGTGTGAGTGGCTGTTTGAGTGGCTCCTCTATGTCTAGTGTGTCTAGTAAAAATATATCTTAATTCCAATTACTTTTACAACAGCATTTGCAATAAAAAGAACTACAATGACGAAATCGGATATTGTAAATTAGGACAAATTCTGAACAAAATATTTGTGTTTCACAATAATTTTTTTCGATGGAAATTTGAAATTATAAACTCAAAATCTGAGCAAAACATTCGAATTCTTTTCACTTCTTTTCTTTTTTCTTTTTGACAAATGTAAAAACATGTAAGAATTTGGCGAAATTCAACAAATCCAACTTAAGTCTCTTTAAGTCCCAGAGCTTTTTTCGACGAAATAAAAGTACTACAGATCTGATGACACTCGTTGCATACCTTTGCGTACAGCATACTGAGGTCACTCTTTCTTCTCCTCTTAGACAACACTCCGCTACCAGTGTTGAATGTCTGAACCCTATTAAAGTCTAGAACTCAGAAAAAACGCCCTGTGACACTATAAACATAAGGAAGGAGAGTAATATTCATAGCGAATCCTAGATGGTAGTTTATCTGCACCTCTGGCATTTGGTCTTAAGGATTCTCCAAAACGTTCCTGTTTTTCCATCACAGGAATACAAATGAAGCAGATGTTGTAAACTGAACATCGCAAAAAGTACTAACACACGTACTGAAAAGTTCAATCTTCCAACTATTTCATATTGTATTCCTCCATTTTTTTCAAGATATGTCTTGCGACGTACACGCCCCTAGAATGCAGATGGCTGTATAATTTTTCTCCTCAAGCAGACTCACCCACTGCTGATATCGTTTTGTTGTTACGTACTAAGCACGTCGTCTGCTGCTTTCATGACACAGATCACTTTGTGTATAATGATACTTCTATCCACTTTGCTCAGCGTGCATTAAACAAAGGCTCAGATCTTCATCCTGAGACTCACATCAAGATTGCAAACCAAATACCTCCTAGCAAAGACGAAAGGACTCTTAGACACTTTCATGAGTATTGATCGCCAACAAATTATTGTTTCACCGAAAACTGATCCAATATCACAACCTCTGATTGTCCATTCTCTATGAACAGTACAGCTCAAATGTTGCGCGTAACAACGTGTCCATTTACTTGGGATAAGCTCTTGTTTTTTAATGGAATTTGTGTATGTCATCATCATCATCATCATCATTATCAACCATTATCAATCCACTGCTGGACGAAGGTCTCCCCAAGTTTCTTCCACAACGGTCTGTCTTGTGCCAGTCTCTTCCATGTTACTCCCGCATACTTTCGAATTTCATCCGCCCATCTCCCATGTGGTCTTCTTTTGGATGTTTTCCTGTCCCTTGGAATCCAATCTAAAATTTCAGCTGTCCATCGATGGTCTGTTCTTCTGGCAATATATCCAGCCCATTGCCATTTCAGGGATTTTACTCTGATCATTATGTCTTCCACTCTTGTGATTTTTCTGATCCACGAGTTCTGCTTCTTATCACTCCTGGTACAGTTCGCTTCTAATCTCTCCAAGCATGCATCTCTCCATGCCTCTTTGAGTTGTCTGCAGTCTTTGTATGTTTCTTTTAGTTAAGGTCCACGTCTCTGCACCATATGTGAACACTGGAAGGATGCATTGATCAAACACTTTTCTTTCAAGACATAATGGCATATTGCTCTTGAAAATTATACAGTTTCTTCCAAACGCTCTCCAGGCAAGTTTTCTACGTCGATTAATTTCTTCATCAATGTGACCCTCACTTGATATCTGCTGTCCACGATAAATGTAGGTATTGGTTTATCTCCAGCTTTTCCCCATCAATCAATAAATCTGTATTTCTTGTAAGAGCATTGTACATCACTTTTGCCTTCTGGAAGTTCATTTTTAATCCCACTTCTTTACTCTTGTCAGCAAGTTCCTGGATCATACTCTGCAGCTCTGATGGGGTAGTTGCAAAAATGACTACGTCATCAGCTAAACGAAGGTGAGTTGGAAAATCTCCATTAATCTTTATCCATTTGTTTTCCCAGTTCAGTGATTGAAAGACATTTTCCAATGTGGCATTAAAGAGTTTGGAAAATATAGTTTCACCTTGTCTCACTCCCTTTCCAAATTTTATGGGTGCTCTATTCTTGAATAGCCGATGCTTTGTCCTTGCATTTTCATAGATGTTATTAATAATAATGTATGCATCTTCAATACCGCAATATTTCAAAGCCATTGTAACTGCTGATGGTTTCACCGAATCAAAGGCCTTTTCATAATCGATAAAAGCCATGCATAATGGAAGTTCATATTCCCTCGTTCTTTCTATTAGTTCTCTCAGTACGTGGATATGATCTATAGTGCTTTAGCCACTCCTGAATCCAGCGAGTTCTCTCGGTTGAGCCATGTGCACTGTCACCTTCAAGCGGTGTGAAAGAACTTTAGTGAAGATTTTATAAACCACTGATAGGAGGCTGATAGGTCTGTAGTTCCTGAAATCCTCAATGTCACCTTTCTTTATGTAGCAGGATCATTGTAGCGTTGTTCCAATCCTCAGGAATCTTCCCTTCATTAAGGCATCGAGTGAAAATTTGGGCGAGTACTGTTTCGATTTCTCCACTTGCTTCTTGTATGATGTCTACTGTAATTCCATCTTCTCCTGGAGCTTTTCCCCGCTTCATGTTCTTGATTGCATGTGCAACTTCTGCTGGAAGGACTGGAAGAACTCTGGTACCTTTTGTAATGTCTGGAGTACATGTATCATCTCTTTTATATAGTTTTGAGTAAAAATCTTTCACTCTTGTCAAATTGTCACCTCTCTTTCTTGTTACAGAACCATCTTCTTTTCTCAGAGCCAAAATCTGTTTTTTCCCTTACTCAGATGTCCCATTACTCTCTTCAGGCTTTGGTTGTTTTCAATTGCTTTCCTCACTAGTTCACAGTTGAATTTCTTTACATTTTCAGTGATACGTTTTCGTACCGTCTTGCATAGCTCTATATATTCCACTTTGGAAGTCACATCTCCTTTAGTTGCCCTCATCTCTCTTCTTTTTTGCATCAGAATTTTGGTTTTTCCTGATAATTTGTTCGTATGCAACTTGTCCTTAGTACCAGCTATTTTAGTTGTTGTTTCCATAAGAGCCTTGGTTTAGTTTTCTGTTAACTTCAGAGATGTCCTCTTCTTCCGACATAAGACCTTCTAGAGCACAGAATCTGTTCTTCAGTTCCAATTTGAAGGTATTATGATGTTTTTTAAGGTTGGTCGTGTCAATACATTTTGTTTGTTTTATGAGCTTGCCACGCTCGAGTTTAGCATTGAGGTGCATCTTACATCTTACCATTCTAAGGTCACTACCTATGTTGAACTTGCTTTGCACACAGCAGTCTTCCATGATAAATTTCTTGTTACACATAATAAAATCAGTTTCACTTGTCAATCCATTGGGATGCCTCCATGTCCATTTCCCTTGCGGCTTTTTCTTGAAAAAAGAGTTCAAGATGAAAAACCCTTTCGGCCACTGCAAACTCTACGAGTGTATTTCCACGCTGGTTCCTGTTGCCGTGACCGAATTTACCTACTGAAGTTTCATTCTGTTGCCGTTGCCTTATTTTTGCATTGAAATCTCCCATAGTTATCTTCTAGTGCTGCTTACCTTTATTATTTAGATGACGAATTTTCTCATAAAATTCTTCAATTTCTTCTTCAGGATGACTTGTGGTGGGTGCATAAGTTTGAATAATCTGAGCATGGTATCTTCTCGAGAGTTGGATAACGAGTCGTGCAGCTCTGTCAGAGGAACTTTCAACTTCTGCAACTTTATCCTTCAGTTTCTTGTTTATTATAAATCCAACACCACTAGTTCTGCCAGTAGCTGCCCCACGATAATAGAAGAGATGTCCACTTTTCAGTTCAAATTCTCCTTTTCTCCTTACCTCACTTAGCCCGACGATAGGGTGCGTCCGTTATACGTAGCCAAGTTCAGTTCAGCATCAGATTGCAGCCTAGTCCGGTCCTCCGGTGATTCTCAGCACCCTATGTCTTCATGTCACACTGGCCGGCACCTTGGCCAGGTACATTCCAGCTGCCGGAGACTGAGGGCCAAGATTTAAGTTGTGGAGTCATTTTGGAGGGGTTTGGCTATAACTCACCATGCTGGCCAAGCGGGTTGGTGGGTGTGGGATAGCATTTCCTCTAATCCCGATGGTATAGTTGTACCGCTATTTGCCGGTCGTCAGAGCCCTTTTAGTGGGAACAGGACGCTCCACGAGAAGGCGGGGTTGACATTTGTCCAGGAGAGGCTGTAGTATGTTGCTCATCATCTGACCTTACATCCCTTGTGTATGTAAGTACTTGTATATAATTGTGCATATTTGATTTCGTTGTAACCAATGATTTTTTTAAAAATGCTTGTTCTGGAACAGAAAGAACTTGAGACTCTATGTTTTTACAGTATTCAAATTTGACACCAGTTTCTTATCCAATAAAAAATATGCAGGAAGTAAACACGAGTTTTTTTCTACATATTACGGATGATATCCCTAACTTTGGATTAGATCAGAAAGATGACTGCCATCTGTAGGAATTCACACAATAACGATTGTTTTGTCATCTTTTCGGAGTCTGATAAAACAAGAAGTATGCCCTGAATCCTTAGGTGCAGTAAACCTGTCTTTTGGTAAGAAAAATCTTTCAAACTCTTTAATGATTAAACATTCATTGGAATATTAAATCTTGCGATTACGAACACCAGATGACTAAATGTATGAACTCAAAAACAAGAAAAACAAATCATATTTCTCATTCCCTGATCCTTTATTTTTTCTCAATGTTTGAAGTATTACGCATCATGATTAATTTTTGATGTCGTATTCTAATTATAAATGCATCTTATAGTATGTAATCAACATTTCTATAGAAACTGAAGTTTTTCAACAGTTTTTTTTATTTCGGGTATTATATCAGGCCAAATATACATAAATACATACCTATTTCACACAAATGTTATAAAATCGAAAATAAAAATGCAGATAATCTTAACCGCGATAAGGATTATCTGATGCAGGAAGCAATGTTTTTTCTTAGTTCCACTTCTTGAAATGCTGATGTCATACCAAACGCAAATATGTACTAATGTCATCTAGTGGAAAAAATAAGTGGATAATCCTGGTCGTTATTACAGATATACGACATCAAAAGAATTCACAATCAGGTTTTTGGCTGCGAAGATTATTGGTTTTCTGACAGACATGCAGTCGACAAAAAGTGACTGTAGGAGCACATCATTTTCAGACATGACAACGGTAACTTTTTGCAAGTACATGATGAAAAAGGAAAATAAATGACAGGAGATGCTGCATTTCTAATTTTTTTCTATTTAAATGGAAGGATTTTTCCCGTTGTTTTTTTCTTCTGTTTTAATTGTCGTTCTTGTGGCATACTGGCAAGTATTTCTTTGAAAATATTGATCCCTTACCGTCCAGTGACACTCAGAAGGACTTTCAATCCTCTGTTTATCGTATCTGGTTAACTTGTATTTGTCATCTGTTGAACTTCCTCACTATTTATTAACTGGCTACTTCTGTGATCAACATAAAGTTTCAAAGAGAGAAAAATGTTCGCCAAAGTCCAAGTGAAAAGAATGTTTTGCAAAAAATACACTGCTCTCCAAAACTTAAGAATGAGCATGAAATCTGACTATTACAGAGTGTCATTGGGATAAACGAGCATGGTGACATATGCACACAAGTGCGGTGGGACACACGAAGACATTCTATGACGACAGTCCATATGCAAAATGCGCTGTAAGTACGTGACAGATGAGGAGGGTGTATGCAGTCAGGAGGCCGAAACGTGTCTCACATGAGTTCATTCTGCTTCTCATGTCTTTCACCGACGGAACGAAAAATATATGGTCTGAGGAATAAAGAAAAAGGATATTTTGCAGACATCATATGGAAGATTTTACCGGTAAGGAAGATAATCATCATATGAAAGATTTTACCGGAATTATCGGTAAGCTCGAAAAAGGCCAGACTGTGATTGATGTCGCCAGAGTTCGGAGTAGCACAAAACATAGTATCGTGGAAGAACAGAACCACGTGCAGATGTTTTTCTGAATTTCGTCCTCGCTCTGCAAGCTAGCAGAACGACAGTTACCTGGTCATAATGGCGAAACAGAGTCGGAAAAGAACTGCGGACCAGTTGGAAAATCATCTTCAGGGAAGTACAAGTTTGCGAGTTCTGCGCTAAACCGCATCAAAATGTCTAAATGCAGCAGAAATACATATGCTCGGAACCCCGTACACTGTCCACAATTATCCAGGTGGCATCATACAGCCCGCCATTAGTGGTTTTGGCTGATATTCAGATCAATAGGACAAGGTAATATTCACAGATGAAAGCCACTTTAGTCTGATTCCAAGCGGGCATTGATCTGGAAAGAACGTGGGACTGCGTATGATGCCAGTAACATCATTGAAAGGCACAGATATGTTGGTCGCTGCATCATGGTATGGATCTCTATCATGGTCAAAGGCGTAATCAATTGCAACTGATGGATCAGGCACGAATCGCCGGGTAGAGGTACTGAACTGATGGGATTCTTCACCACGTTCGCCTGTTCTGTAGGGCTCTGGGCGCTGATTTAATTTTTATTGACTTTAATGTCCGTTCTCGCCGCACAGTAGCAGTGGATGAATTTTGGCTACTTGGGGTATCCATCCGATGGAGTGGCCAAAGCGCTTCCCTGATCTCAGTCCAATCGAACATGCATGGTATGCTCTGGAAACACGTGTTACGCAAAGACATAAACCCCAGCCAGAAATATCTCTAGTACATTAGGACACTTCAGAAGTAGTCGAACAGTTTTACCCAAGAGCTCCTAAACCCCTTGGTTCTAAGCATGATACATCGGTGCCAAACAAGCATTGAGGTGCTGTAGCATTCGCAGTTCAGATGGCAGCTTATCAGGATTTAAGTGATTTCAAACGTGGTATTATAGTAGCGGAGCCTCTCTCTCTCTCTCTCTCTCTCTCTCTCTTCCCAAGTTCCTGAATTAATGATTGCAGACTTCAGCTACCTTCCATGCAGAAGACGGTCATTAAAGTATGTGATGTACATACCTAGTTAAGTTTGTCTCTTATGTAAAATTTGTATTTCTCTCGGCTAAACGTTTTGAACTTAACGTCATATCTGAACACCCCGCTAATTTATCTCTATGTGGTAACGCTGGCAATGGGTCAAAAGAAAAAGGAGATGTAAAATGACACATCTGTGTGAGAAAGGTCAAAGGTAACGAAATATTCTTAGAACTTCATGTTTATTCAATGTTACTACGTCCTGCTTATTTGTCTATACTGACTTTTGTTAACGTCAGCATGGCCTGCTTCAGGGCGGTGCGAGCGGTTCCGTTCCACAGGGCGCGAAGTTCAACGGAGCACCGAACTGAACTGTTTTCTCTTTATTTTTATTTTTTTTGGCAGATGTGGTAGAGTACATAAAAAAAACTAGCTTGCGAGTACTGTAATTCGAGAAGATGAACGCTGATGATTGGAAACGATGGAAGGTCTCACTGTCACTGGTATAATCTATAGGATCCCAATAGAACAATGCAGTGGCGCTCACAGAATTTCCTCGAGGGGGCTGTCCAACAACAAATCCACGGGTCAAACAAATTGCGTCATATTATACACATATATAGGGAAGACAGTTTGGTAAACGGCACTAGCATAATTTGAATTTCTAATTTACGACACCACAAAGCCACAATTAAACGTATAAATAAGAAGAAAATTCATTCGACTATAGTGTAATTGATAAAATCAATTTAACGTGTAAATGCGAAGAAAACGAATTCGACGAACTTATGATTGATAAAAATCAACGTTAAGGGCAATTAAGAATTTTTTCTTTGGGGGTGGGGGGTGGTTTAACGACTAACATAAGCAACTCAGTGGAATATAAGCAATCGCCCGTTCCTAATTTAGAGCCACTGGTTCCAGGGAAGGGGAGAGCCAGTGCCTTAAGACAAACGCAACATCCACGCCTCACCGGCATTCGAACCCGGATCCACGTCGGACGATTGATCAGAAGCCAGCACTTAGACCACTGCGCCACAGGGGAGGCTGGAGCAATTTCATTTCTCTAGTACTATTGAGTCCTGAATTATTAGGTTTAGAACTGAAGTGAAGTGATGGGTTTAAACGTGCTGACCGGTGTTCCATGTTATAAGTTAAAAACACCACAAGTCATCAACGAAAGAAAGGAAACAGGGAGTAAAATTTTTAAACAAACCTAATTAAATTTATATTGTAATCACTTCATAATGGATGTCAAGAACGCTGTTCTAATTTTTCCAGCTTCCACGGAGAAAGCCGAATGAATAAAATGAAATACAACAGTTAAATGCAAAAGAGGTTTCTGCATCGGCTGTTTCGATTCATTTGAGACTTAAATATAACACCGACATTAAGAAAAAGAACTACATCAAAGTTTTTACCAGCAGGACTAACTTAATAACATCTAACGTGATCAGTTATGTCAAAACAGAAAGTCCATTAAGGCTTTTAGTCAAACGTTCAGTCTCGACGGCCTTTCGATCCAATCTGTGAAATATTTAATCTCGATAAAGGAATTTGTGAGTGAATAGAGTGTATACAATGCTGTCGAGGGCAACAAGTATCATATGAATGACGGTAGAATATTCTTATAAAAGTGGGCTTGTATTTAAGCCTGAGTTTTGGAGTTTGAATAAAACAGAAAATGCCCATTTATAACTATCAAAGAAGAAACCAATTTAACAACTCTTAAAAATAATGACAACAAAAACGCGTCATTTCAAATTCGTTGCGATGAATTTTAAGCGCGCAAATTTGTGGATGAAGAAATGTTTGAATTTGGTTTACAAATGAAAAGCAATATAGACTCTCGTATCTGTACAGGATGGAACAGCAGTGTGCAATTATATGATGTACAGACAGTAGTTAGGTACGCATGCTGTACATTATCATATCTTGTGACGTGTACCTCTAATTTAACCTTCCTTTTGAGTTTCTATTTTCTTATGTAATTTTCGTTATTTCTCGTTAAAGGTTTTTTCACTCAATGGTACATTACTTCTCAGAACAGCTTTTGCAATGCTGACAGTGAGTCAGGGAAAAAAACACACGACGTTGAATGTGAAAAGAAGGAAGAGTTAGGAGATTGCGAATAGAGTGGAGAGTTGATATAGCAAAACAGATTGAATCTTGTTGTCCACGACGAATATGTATTACTGTTATACGATTAAGATTGATATGTTGATACAACAGTTATTTAGTGTCAGTTGATAAATTACGTGACGATTATATTGTGTTGATCTGAACTTCCAGTTCGTGCAACAAAAAAAACAAGCTGTAAGTGCTGATTCTTCAAATCTGGCTGTTATTATTATTCACTTAGTTATTTCAGAAGTGGAATTTAAGTTCAACAAAGTTATTTAAGAACATTACTTAATTATTTAAACAACTTCTTCAAAATTTATCAGTATTTCAGTCTTTGTATGCTTAAGGAATAACTAGAAAAATTCAGAACGCAAATTGTTTAAGCTTTTCTAACGAGTAATGTCGCCATTTACACCACCTTACGGGGAAAAACACTAATTTTGTGTGCATCACAAATAGCAGGTTTTTCCTGCCTATTTCTGTTGAGAGCGATGAATCTTTTTCTCGGAAAGTGTTAAGAAAAAAATCTAAGAACTTTACGATAGCTTTTTCCTCTATAAAAGATATGAAATATGGAGTTCGTTTTTTCATTAGACATCCTATTTCCTAAAGGGAACGTAAAATGGACTTTCCGTGCATTTTGCTGGGGCGGAAAATGTTTCAAGTCATTAACATGTTTCCGTTTCATATATGCTACGTTTCCACTAGGGTTCGTTCTATCATGCAAATTTTAAATCAGATATTTTAGTGTCCACTCAAAAAGCAAAAATTAGTTCATCGGTAGTTGTTTGAATCAGACTTAAAATTACTATATGTATACTTAAAGACTGAAAATTATAGGCATCTAGCTTTCAGGAAATCAGAAAGGTTTAAATTAAGTAAATTTAGCATGCAGAACAAAATTCTAAATTTATATGCCGTTTTAGTGGTATGTAATTTGCGAACTAGGTCGTGTAAATTGCGAACCAAAATCAGATCGCCATTAAAACTCTGTATGTAAATTGCGAACCAAGGCACATGACCGCTATATGTAAATTCCGAACCCACTTCTCTGAACATCTGCGGGAATTCAACATTTGGGATCTGGCAACAGGTTTTCTTACAAATCTTTGTGAACTTGTAACTGATTTTGTTACAATCTTGTTACCTACGGCCTGTTCAGTGACTTTTCAAAGTAGGAATCATTGGTGGTTCTAAATATTTCCACAAACGGGAGGAGGGCACTGATTGCCCACTGTACGATTATTATCTGGGTTGCAAGCCAAAAGACAACAATTAGTAATAGCAATTCTTATTTTATTTTTCTGAAACATTTGGCTGGAAAGTTATATTGAACAATCAAAGGACTGTAACAAAGTAAGACAAACGAGTAACAATCCGTGTAATTATCAAGTCAAATTAAATCTCGGGCTGCCCCATCACGATTTGCTTTCGTACTAAAACCAAAAACAAACAAACAATAACAACAAAAAAATAGAGAGGAAGGATTGGAATGAAACTGTTATAGCTGGTGAACTAATCGGAATCAGTTACCGAATAAAGCGTATGGCATTACATTGGTCATTGAATCAATATTGATGATGGTGTGATTATGCCAATAGCTACGAAAATTAAAATACAGAATTCACGAAAACAAATCATTTCCCCAAATGAGTTTCAATGAAATGAGGAAATAAATTTGCATTCGATAAAAGGGAAAATAATTTTCACATCGTATTTTAAAACTTTTGAACAAAAACAAATAAAGAATGAACTAATTTTTTTTTATTTTTTTTTATTGGAGGTTTAACGACCACCGTGAGCAACTCAATGGGCTATAAGCAGTCGCCCATCCCTAATTTAGGGTCACTGGTTCCAGGGAAGGGAGAGAGCCAGTGCCGTAAGACAAACACAACATCCATGCCTGACCGGGATTCGAACCCAGACCCCTTACGGACGAATGATCAGAGGCCAGCGCCTTAGACCACTGCGCCACCGGGGCGGCAACTAAATTTTTACCTATGCATATTTTTATCAACGCTTCATGAGCGGCGCCATTTGTAATTTGGAAATGTAAACATCTTACACTGGCAGAGTTAAAATATTACTGTAACGTGTGATCTGTTATCCATAAATATCATCTGTTTACAAAATTTACTACACAGGAAGTTGACATTTTGTATAGACCACTACGTAGAATTCTGGCAGTGCAGATGTTTACGTTTCGAAATTGCAAATGGCGCCGCGCACGAAACATTGGCAAACACGTATTGATAAAAATTTCGTTTATTTTTATTTTTCTAAAACAGCACAATTGACGATGAAAAGAAACTATTAACTGCTGATTTAAACTTGCTGTTTCACAAAAGAAAAGAGAAAATAGCCCACTTTTTACAGGTCTGAAAGGAGGAAAGAAATTTCGTGCCTACTATTCTATACAATTACCAAATGAAAAACATTATATACTTGAACGAAATAAGTAGAAATTCCACAAAATGCGAAGTTTAAACAAATAATATCAACAATAAAATTCCTCGATTTGAGACGATAACTTCGGAATGTCGAAGAAAGCTTAGATATCCATGTACATCACCTGCTCAGAATAACGACAACAGTAGGCTTACAGCGCCTCCAGACGCAGAAAAACAGAAGTACTCAAAACGTGGTGATTCCTGTCATAAGCATCGTTTTCTTCTCATCGCACAGGACGTAGAGAGCGTCGCCTCACGCACTATCGAGTCAGGCCGTGCCTAAGCTAGCTCGTCTTTTTTTATTGCCTTGCTTTAGATATATCTTTTGTTGTTCGACAAGTTTTACGAGGAAAGTGACGTGCTCGATCTCTGAAAACGGAAAAGATTTGTTAATCGTAGACGCCTACACTTCCGCAGAATGAAGATATTGAAAAGTGAGGAGTGTTTCTGGCTATGCATAGTTAAAAACTGTGAAACAAAGGTTTTTACAATCGGGCCGGAAGATGTGGTAACTAGAAACGACACGCATCATTCACATGAAAAAAATGTTCAAGCAATTGTTAGAAAACTAAGAAATAGTGCAAAACGAAAAAGCGGAAGAGGGCATTACTCAGCGATCGTCGAAAATTATCAACGCAGCAATTGAAAAAAATGTGGTCATTCGAAAAAATATCCGAAAAGAATATTAGTTGTGTCCGTCGGAATTTATACAATCACAGAAGTAAAAAACTTCCGCCATTAACCGACAGTCGGGAAACTGCTATGTTCTCCGTGGAGAAAATGAACTTACTAACAATAAAAGCAGAAACATTTTAATTGATTTCTGATAAAGTCTGTAGTACTGTTGTGTTCTCTTGTGAAAGCAACATGCAGTTTTTGTGTAGATGCTTTAAAATTTATTTGGACGGAACTTTTGAATACTGTACAAAGTTTTGGAAACAAATGTTCACCGTTCATGTTGTTAAAAATGAGCATTGCATTCTTGTAGCATTTTGTTTGCTGCGTAATAAAACCGAAGAATGTTACGGAATGCTTTTTAACCTTCTAAAGAATGAGTGCTGAGAGTTAGGTTGTGCTTTTGAGCCTGAAGTAATTGTTGTCGATTTCGAAAAAGCGATTCATAATGCTGTACCGTCTGGCTAAACGCACAGTTGCTTGGATGCAGGCTTCATTTGACCCAAGCCTTGCATCGAAAAATTCAGAAGCTGAGTTTTTGTTGTTGTTTTTTATTGGAGGTTTAATGATCACCGTGAGCAACTCAATGGGCTATAAGCAGTCGACCGTCCGTAATTTAGGGTCACTAGTTCCAGGGAAGGGAGAGAGCTAGTGCCGTAAGCCAAACACAACATCCATGCCTCACCGGAATTTGAATCAGGACCCCTTTCGGACGAATGATCAGAGGCCATCGCTTAGACCAGAGGCTATCGCTTAGACAGCTGGGTTTGAGCAAATAATATAAAGATAAAACCAGTTAGGTAGGCCAGTGGCTGCGAAACTTGTTTGGACTGTCATTTTTGGATCCTATAGAAGCAGGTGAGTGTTTTACTATTGATTTAGCCGAATTCCAACCGATTCATTTAAGTGTTACGAAAATGGCAGATTATTTGACTGACAATTACATTGACAGCAATTCGAAATTTCCTCCAGATTTGTGGACAGAGGGCAGTGTATCTAATGAACACACTACAAATGCATGCGAGTCCTTTCATTCTCGATTCAACGCCCATTTTTATTGTCCACACCCAAGTTTGCATAATTTCGTTGAAGTGTTGACATTATTTCAAACGCAAACGTACATTAAAATTCAAAGTGTGAATGCTCCAAAGAGAAGAATCAGTAAAAGTGCACTCAACGAAAAGAAATTTGCAAGAAAAAATAGAAGATTACAAAAGAGGACTTATTTCAAGAGTTTCTTATGTGAAATTTGCATCGCATCATTATAAAATGTGATTGTTTCCGAAAATGGGAGAAGATTAGCATGGCTCCTGCGCAAGGATGACACTCTGATGTTCTTGTTTTCGTGAATACATTGTTTTACACTGTTAGCACGTCTTTTGTAAAAAAAGATCGTTCTTGTGTTATGGGTTGTCCATCCGTCCGTCTGTAGACATGATATCTCTGCAACTAATAGTCCGATTTAAAAAAATTATTTTTGCATTAAAACGCTTGAAATGTGCGAATGATGATCCTTTATTTCGTTTTTCCTTTGTTTACGTTGCAAACGTTTGCCGCTAGAGGGCGTAAATGCAGAAGATATCGAATTCAAAACACATTCTAATCCATATATTTGCTTCTAAACATCTAATTCAAAAAATTCATTTAATTTTCGACTCCATTCAAGCGGGAGATTATTTTAGGCGTAGTCACTTTTCCAAGTTACGCACATATTCTCCACTAGTGGGCGTAAAAGTAAATTGTTTTTCCCCATATATCTCTGCTTCTAAAACTCCGATTTGAAAAATGTTTTTTTCAGAGGATATAGCTCGTGATGGGAAATATTTTGTAAATGATTTCTAATTTTTTGGTATAAAATGCTTTGGCCACCAGGAGGCGTAAATGTTGATTTCTGCTTCTAATGTATTTGAAACAAAATCTGAGCTTCTAAAATCTCGATTGAAAAAATTCTTTCTTATAAACCGATACTACTCAGGTAGACAAACCTTTCCGGAATATTTTCTTCTTAAAATAACGCATGGTTTCTTCTCTGCCAGGGGTCGTAAATGTATATCTTGTTTTTGTCAATATCTCTGCTTCTAATAATCCGATTTAAAAAGTTTCTCCTATGTTGGGCAGAGTTTCGATTGCGACATGTTTCTAATATAATTTCAAAATTTTCAAATAATTCATTGACATTCCGCTAGGGGGGTAAAGGTAAATTGCGCTTTCCCCGATATCTCTGCTTCTAAAACTCCGATTTGAAAAATTCTTCCGGTACCGGTTACAGCTCCTGGTAGGAATTATTTTTTTTAATTTCTAATATTTTACAAAATATGGTTTGCCCACCAGGTGGCGTAAAGCGTTAAATTTCTGTTTCGTAGGTATTTGCAGCAAAATCTCCGCTTTTAAAAGCCCGATTCAAAAAATTCTTTCGTGGACCGATGCTGCACCTGTCGATAAACATTTGAAAAAATTTTCATCTTAAAATAATCCATGGTTTCTCCACCAGAGGACGTAGATGTCTATCTTATTTCTGTCAATATCTCTGCTTCTAAAAGTCGGATTTAAAAAATTCCTTCTTTGTTAGATGTGCAAAATGTTTCTCATATAAGTTCAAAATTTTCAAGTAATGCATAGAAAATTTTGAACTTATATGAGAAACATTTCACGCTAGGGGCCGTAAAAGTAAACTGCGTTTTTCTCAATATCTCTTCTTCTAAAACTCCGATTTGAAAAATTCTTTCTGCACCGGATACAGCTCTCGATAAGAAATTCTCAGCATATAATTTCCAATATTTGATAAAGAATGGCTTGGCCACTAGCGGGTGTAAGAGTTAATTTCTGCTTCTGATGTGTTTGCAGTAAAATCTGAGCTCCTGAAAACTCGATTGAAAAAGATATTTCATGGACCGATACCGCTCACATCGAAAAACCTTTTGCAAATGCTTTCTTTTTAAAATAATGCATGTTTTTTGACGGGGGGGGAGCGGCAGATGCATATCTTATATTTGTCAATATCTCTACTTCTAAGAGCCCGATTTGAAAAATTCTTTTTTTGTTGGGGAGCGTTTCCGGTGCCAAATGTTTCTCATATAAATTCAAATTTTTCTTAACTCACAAATCTGCCACCAGAGGGCGTAAGTTGACGTTTCCGTTTGCAGCAATATCTGCGGGATTAAAAACCCGATTGAATTTTTTTCTCCGGTCAGATACTATTGTTTTCCATACCGGTTCCAATGACTTTGAATAGCTTTGATAAATTTAATTCGCATCAGAACGGATTCAAAGGACGTGCTCGTTACACCTGAAAATTCGGTGTCATCTTTCTTGTTTTACATTGTTTTCATCATTATTTGTTTACTTTTGATACTATTTAAGCACATATATACTTACTTAACACATTGGTAGTTTTCTTGAATACATTGAATTAAGTATATATGTGGAATATTACAGAGAAAATTAACCTAGCCCCTGCGTAAGGATGACAAACCAGTTTTGTTGTTTTCGTGAATACATTGCTTTAAATTGTTTTATATTGTTTTAATCATTATTTTTCATACTGGTTTATTTTTTGATATCGTCAGAATGGGCGCAGAAAAGTTGGTTCGTAATTTACACGTAGGGGTAAATTGCGCCTTAGTTGGCAATTTACTTATAGGGGTTGAGGGCGGTCCGATTTTGGTTCGCTATTTACACGCTCCAGCCATATTTAGCACGTCTTTTGTAAAAAAAAAAAAAAGATCGTGCTTATGTTATCACTTTGTCCGTTAAGATTTTGTCCTTCCGTCTTCTGTGGACACCATATCTCTGAAACTATTTACTCGATTTGAAAAATTCGTTTTGCATTGGGAAGCTTGAAATGTGAGAATAACGATCCTTGCATTCCGGTTTTCCCCCGATGCATAACTTCGCCGATAGAGGGCGTAAATGCAATCGGACTTTTCTTCTAAAAGGACGGTTTGAAAAATTCTTCCTTCATCGGATACAGCTACTGATGGGAAATGTTTTGTATATAACTTCTAATTTTGGGAAAAGAATATTTTGGCCACCAGGGGGCGTTAAGTGTTTATTTCTGCTTATAATCTAGCAGCAAAATATGAGCTTGTGAAAACTCGATTGAAAAAATTATTTCGAGAACCGATACCGTTCACCTCGGAAAATGTTTTGCGAATACCTCCTGCTTAAAATAATGCGTAGTTTTTCCGTCAAGAGGGCTTAGACTTATATCTTATTTTAGTCAATATCTGTTTCTAAGAATCCGATTTGAAAAATTCTTTCTCTGTTGGAAAGCACTTCTGATGCGAGATGTTTGTCGCACAAATTTCTTTTTTTTTTTTTCTAAATCACAAGTGTGCCACTAGGGAACATAAGTTAACGTTTTCGTTTACAGAAATGCCTGCGGAACTAAAAACTCGATTGAAAAAAATTATTTTTCTGTCAGATACTACTAACTATGAAAACTATTTGTGTGCATTTTCTTCCCAAAAAAATGCGAAATTTCGCCGCCAGGAGCGCAAATATTTAATCTGTTTCTCTCAATAGCTCCTAAATGTGCGATTTAAAAAATTATTTTAGCACCAGATATCATTTACCTTGTGAAATACTTTTGGTTTGTATTTGATGAGGAGCTTTGTAGTTCACAGTTTTGTCGCTAGGTGGTGTTGTGTACTTCTGTTTGCAATTCTGTCTCCGCTTCTAAAAACTCTATCGAAAAAATTCTTTTTTTTTTTACTGCATGCCATTCGCTACAATAAAGATGAGAAACATTGTCCTCTTTAAATAATGCATAGCTTTCCCGCTAGGGGCGTAAATGTCAAAACTCCTTTTCTCGCTATCTCTGCTTCCGGGAGATGTGTTTGAAAAGTTATTTTTCCTTAGCATTGCTTTTGCCATGAAGAATACTTTTTGTATATTTCCAACTTTTGCATTCTTCCGCTGGAAGACGTAGCGGAAGATATTCATGTTTCCTCCTATAGTTCTTCTTTTTACTGTTCGATTTGAAAATCTCTCTGTCTGTGATATCTTCCCACTGGTAAGAGAAACTTTTTTGTGGGCCATTTGTTAATTTTTCTTACCGGTTCTGTTGAGTTTGAATAACTTTGAAAAAATGTATTCGCATTGGAAAGGATTTAAAGGACGTGCTCATTACAACCGAAAATTCGGTGTCATCTTTCTTGTTTTAAGTGCAGCATTCTCAAACCAATTATACTGGAGAATGATAAAAAATCTAAATTCTGTCTTTATGACAGTTAAAATTACATAGGTACTCAAATAGGTGTGACGTACCTGCCAGCAGGACGCACACGACATAAAGGCAGATAGGAATCAGAATAAAACGTCTGCGTAGCTCAGTTGGTAGAGCGACTTGTTCCGGAATAAGCGGCATCGGGTTCGAATCCCGGCGTAGACCAAAAATGACGGAGAAATTTACGTCGTTATAATGGCGCCCAAACTATCCGGATGACACGGCCGTTCAAAATCTCGCATTGGTGTGATGTTATTTCCATACCGCGAGACGGGAAAAATCAGAGAATTCCTTCTCCAGCGCTTCGAAAAATAAAAATGTGTGATGTTGCATTCCACACAGCAGATTGACTGGGAGTTCTCAAGTGCACGTTCTACAGTGGATGACTGCCTGCAACGATTCATGGTCACGGCTGACCCGTGGGCCATGCCCCGGCCCTCTTTCGGGGGGGGGGGGAGATGTGACGTACCTGCCAGCAGGACGCACACGACATAAAGGCAGATAGGAATCAGAATAAAACGTCTGCGTAGCTCAGTTGGTAGAGCGACTTGTTCCGGAATAAGCGGCCTCGGGTTCGAATCCCGGCGTAGACCAAAAATGACGGAGAAATTTACTTCGTTATATAGGCATTAAACCTTTAATCAATTATCGCTTTTACATTCGATACGTAAATGATATATTAAAGTTGCATTGTAATAAGCGTTTGAGATATTGAAGATAATTAGTATAATAATTGTATATAAATCAGTAAATAGATTTTTGCATCAGGCTGTCCTTTTTCCTTCTGGAAAAAAATAGGAATGCCAGTAGCTGAATTTTATTTTCTAAAGTTTTCTTTTCTTGGAAAGAAGTGTTAATATTGCTGGTACAGTATCATACTTCCCTCAAACTCTTTTTTTCTTATTTTTTGAAGATTTCATACCAAAATGTATTTTCTTCTGCGGGATATTACCAAATATTTCCTGCTAGATCTGCCCACATCCGGAATACTGAGGTTCCTTACTCGACCGCTACAGTCGTTATTTCTTACAGTATGTTTTTTTCAGATGTTGAACCTTTGAGAAACAGTGTCACAGAAATAACCAGATATGACAAACTTTTGTAACAAATTTCAGTTTGGAAGGGAAGGAATTTTTTCAGTTCTCTTTTCAAACAGTAAATACTTTTAGAATTCAGCATCCGTTGAATAATTAAGGGGATATTTAGACAAGTGAACTAACGGCGTAATGTACGTTGAACGCACGTTATGTTATACATTTCATTTTCATTGTTTATATTCCTTTTTATTTCTTTTCTTCGTTGCTTTCAAGAATCATTTCTCTTAAAAGTACGTGCTTTTCATTATTTTCACATCTCCTTTCCATTTTAATGTTTCTCCTTTCTTTGTGTTCATTATGATTAAATCTCCAGTATTTGGTCTTTGGTCTCTAGCAAGCAGAGCTGCGTTGTTTTCAAATTCGTTCCCATACCTTATCTCCCTCCTAAGTTCCATTTCTTTCTGAAAAAAAAAGTCCATTCTTTTTTCTTTTTTTTTTTTTTTTTACGACACAACTTTCTTACTTTTACTATGCATTCCGATTCGCTTCCTTTTCTCCATACTTTGAAATCTGGATACAGATGGCCTATTACATGGAGAATATTTTGCAAGTAAAATGAATTGCCCTATACTTCGGTGCAGTTCCGTTCCATTCTTTCCTTTCACCTGTCTTCCTATCACCTATTCCAAGAGAATTTTGCGAGCATCGCCCGTTCCTTTTCTTTCTGCTTTTTTCTTCAAATGAATTATTTAATACATATAATGGATGGATAAAAAAATGATGAATTTCTGAGTTCTTTTCCGTATTTCCTTCCTGCTTGTTCTATATTCTACGACTACGATCTTTCAATAAATCAGTACTTACCTGTGCATTGTTACGAACGCATAATGCTTCATCTGCAAAGTAATGTTATTTCGAAATAACTATATTCCCCGTATAATGAAATTCAATTTAAGCTTAATGTTTGGGTTGTTCTCGTTGGCAAATGCTTTCTTCTGCTTAAATGCCTTCAGATTTATTGTTTAGGTTCAGCACAATCAAATCACTGAATCCACTTGAAAATGGCAGAATTCAAATTTTCTTGATTTCTAAGATGCTGCCGAATCCTTTGGTCGTTAAAGGCCTCGCATCAGCTCACCAACGACATTAAAATGCGAAACATGAATGTTTTGACTGTTTATAGCTCTTAAACTAGAAAAATGACTACTGATTTTTCTTCTTGCAATTGGCACTTTCAGACATGATTTTTATTTTAATTTTGCCTTATGGCACTTCTTGTCTTGATATGTGAGTTTGTACTACCAGATTTACTTTCCAGAGCATCTAAAATGAAGAAAAATTAGCTTGATAAGGCACTGTAATGATTCCAGCTGACTTATTCTTATTTGACGACTAGAAAAGGTAACTGGCGTTGCCTTGGTTTAGTAAAAATTGCATCAATCAACTTCTCGGCCTGTGTTTTTCGAGTTTTCCTGAAATTATGATTAGAATAATGTATTGCAGGGAAACATTTGATTGAAATACGCATGTTGCACAAATGGAAAGAAGGGAATTTAAAAAAATAGAAAAAAAAATCTATACTTGTGCCGTCCCACTTGTATAAAACCTGCAGTATTACTGATTTTGAAGGTAATTTGACTATGAATATAATATTGACTCATACACTCAGTAGACAAAGCATTTGAGATAAGGGTGAGGGTAGCTGACATGGCGCCCCTCGCGCAGAATGGAACAGCCCCAAACCGAACACGGGCGATAAACAGGCAGACAGCAGAAAGCAAAAGTGTATCGAATCGACGAACATGTCAGCTGCCCATCACAGCAAAAAATCTATCGAATCGACCAACAGTGTATCACAATCGACGAACATAAGCAAACGTCGCAATCTGAGCGACTTTGATCGTGGACGCATTGTCGGTTCAAGAGAGATGGGTTATTCTATCACCCAAGTGGCAACCCTAGGGTTCCCGAGATCAACCGTACCAAGGATGTACCGCGTGTATACCATCGACTGACGTACCAGCACCCAGAGAGCAGGCGGTGACCGACCCCACACCATTGATGACCGGGGTTGACGTAGAATATCCATGTTCGCACAGACCAACCTCTTGGCAAAGGAGGCCAAATCACATCCAGGTTAAATGTCGGAAACCCAAACAGCGTCAGCGAGCAAACGGTAAGACGCACGCAGCATAACGTGGGTTACCAGAGCCTACGCCCTACTCGTATGCCACTGTTGACTGCTCATCATTTGACATTACGCCTCGCCCAGTGCTCAGAACATCAAAACTGAACCTCTGTTGAGTGGCACAGGGTCGTGTGGTCAGATGAGTGCCGTTTGCAGTTGTACCGAGTTGACGGGTGGGCGCGGGTGTGGCGTAGATAGCATGAGGCTTTGGCCCCGTCGTGCCAGGTCGGCTCTATGCAAGATGGTTTGGGGACCTTCTCATGGGACACATTAGGTCCCTTAGTATGTCTGCAGAGGTCCTTAACCATAGCGTGTTACTGGCATGTGCTGACTGATCACCTACATATTTTCATGGCCTCCGCACATCCTCGGCCCAAGGTATGCTCCAGAGGGACAATGTACCTCCCCACCGGGCCGCAATCACCGAGGTATTGCTCGAGGAACACTCATCTTAGTTTGGAGCCATTCAGCTGTCTCCAGGGTCCCCGGATTTAAATCCTGTCGAAGCTGTCTAGGATTCCGTGGAGAGGATCACCTGATCTATGGATTCGGGACTGACGTCTCTGGAAACCCTCTGGTATCTGTTCGAGTCAATGCCTCAGCGTGTATAGGCTGTTATTCGCACTAGAGGAAGATCAACACGCTATTAGGTAGGTATCTCTAATGCTTTGTCCATTGAGTATATAATATATAATATAAGAAATATGACTGTTAATATATTACTTACTGAATATGAATATAAGAAATTTGAAATATTGGGAACATCTACATTTTTCTATTGTATTGTAATCCTTGTTATCAGTGTTATACACAGTTCTTCCGAAGCGCAGATAACTTTATCCTTTAAAAGCTTTTGGTTAAACGACGTTGAAAGTAATTACAAAACATTGTACGGAACCATTATGTTTCACTTTGCAGGTAAAACAAGAAAGATGACACCGAATTTTTGGGTGTAATAAGCGCGCCTTCTGAATCCGTTCTGACGCAAATTAAATTTATCGAAGCTATTCAAAGTCAATGGAACCGGTGTGGAAAACAATAGTATCTGACGGAAGAAAGAAGTTTTTAAATCGGGTTTTAATCCCTCAGATATTGCTGTAAACAAAATCGTGAGCTTACGCCCTCTGGTTGCAGACTTGTGCGTTAAGAAAAACATGAATTTATATGAGAAACATTTCGCACCGGAAATGCTCTCCAACATCGAAAGAATTTTTCAAATCGGACTCTTTGAAACAGAGATATCGACAAAAATAAGATGTGACTTTACGTCCCCTGGTGGGGAAACCATGCATTATTTTAGGAAGAAAGTATTCTCAAAAGGTTTTTCCATATGAGCGATATCGGTCCAAGAAAAAAAAATTTAGTAGAGTTTTCAGGAACCCAGATTTTGCTACACATACATCAGAAGCAGAAATTAACACTTATGCCACCTGGTGGCCGATCCATTCTTTACCAAACATTAGAAATTATGTGAAAAATATTTTCCATCAATTCTTGTATGCGATACAGGAAGAATTTTTCAAGTCGGAGTTTTAAAAGCAGAAAAAACGCAGAAAACGAAATTTACCTTTGTGCTCCCTAGCGGAAACTCTATGATTTACTTGAAAATTTTGAATTTATAGGAAAAACATTTCGCATCGGAAACACTATCCAACCCAACAAAGAAATAATTTTTCAAATCGGACTCCTAGAAGTAGAGATATTGACAAAAATAAGGTATTCATCTACGCCCCCTGTCGGAGAAACTGTGGAATATATTTAGGAGAAAATATTCCGAAAAGGTTTATTGACGTGAGTGGCATCAGTCCACGAAAGAATTTTTTCAATCGATATTTTAGAAGCTCAGATTTTATGGCAAATACATCAGAAGCAAAAATTAACACTTACGCCCCCTGGTGGCTAAAGTATTCTTTACCAAAAATTTGAAATTATATGCAAAAGATTTTCCATCAGGAGGTGTAACCGCTGAAGAAAACAATTTTCAAATCGGAGTTTTAGAAGAAGAGTTATCGGGGGAAACGTAATTTATTTTACGTCCCCTAGCAGAAAATCTATGCGTAATTTGAAAAAGTAACTATATCTAAAATATTCTTCGACGTAAATGGAATCGAAAGATAAAATAATTTTTTCAATCGGATGTTTAGAAGCAAATATGTGGAATAAAACATATTTTTGAATTCGACATCATCTGCATTTACGCCCCTAGCGGGGAAATTGTACATCGTAAAAAAACCAAATAAAGGATCATCATTTGCATATTTCAAGCTTCCCAATGCAAAAACAATTTTTCAAATCGAACTAATAGTTGCAGAGATATCGTGGGCACAGTCGGACGGACGGACGGACGAACCGGTAACATAAGCACGATCTTTTGTTTACAAAAGACATGCTAAAAAATGATAACTTTTCATCATTGATGTTATTGGTGAAATTAAGGCTTTCGTTGATTTCCAGTTGGTTCCGTCTCCCACCAACTACACTGGTTCACCACTGAAGGTCTGCTAAAGATGGGAGCAAGAGCCTGGACATTTACAGTAGATTCCGGTTAATTGAGACACATCGGAGCTAGAAACTTTAGGCCCAATTAAGCGGCTATCCCAGTTATGCAAAGCTGTATTCCACAGAGTTCGTAATTTGGGATGTCCTTCAGGAATTGTTCGAATTAAAATACTGCCCCGATTAACCATGGCTCAAGTAACCGGAATCTGCGATTTACGACGGAGACTCGAGTTTTCACGCACTTTCTCTTCTATAAGTGCAACAGGGGGCCCCTGCAAAGCGTGCTAAAAGAAAGTACCAGTTTTTTCTTTATTTATTACATTCACTTTCAGTGGACACTTTTTAATAATACACTGCTCGACATAGAAATGCACGAAATGAAAAAATCTTGAAATTAGATGAAACTTACCACGCATGTAAACAAGTAGGTGGGAAAGAAATGATTTAATTTCTGAAGGACTACATGAAATCGATGAGGAAGAAGACAGTATGATGTGGCCTGACTCAATAGATCTTTGATCACCATGCAGGGTAATACATTTGACAACATGGAGTGGAAAATTCCACGGATAATGTTCCCAATCTATCGACAATGCAAAGGAGGCGTTACGTCGTCTGCTAGTGACTTCCCACTTCTCTATTAGGGAGAAGTCTGTATATCGTAGAACCTGAACAGCCCTGCTTATGTTATTAATGTGAGAAAGGGTGAAACTGGACATCAGGGACACCACGGAAATACGGCAACCAAACAGGCTGCAGAACCTCACCGGAGTATCATCGTGCCATCATCAAAACCGCTATGTACACGAAAGGTGAATGGCTGCTGAAACTGATACTGCCGCCAATTTATCTCTGAATGTCATATGTAAGAATATACACAGTCGTCTCAAAATAATATAACCACTTACCTAATAATGGGAATAACCACCCTTGGCTCAGATGGCAGTGGCAATACGGCGTGGTATGGACGCAATGAGGCACTGGAAGGCTGCCCATGGCGCATGTGCTCATTCGGACTGCAGCAGAGTACGGAGGTCCTGGAGATGACGTGGTAGTGGATCGACACGTCGAACCTGTCGATCCAAATAGTCCCATAAGTGCTCTATGGGACTGAGGTCGGGCGATTTTATCGGCCAAGGGAAAACGGAGACATCGCTGTCGTGTTCCTCGAGCCAGTCACGCACCCCTTTAGCGACGTAGCACGACTCATTGTCCAGTTGGTAGACACCATCACCACCAGAGTAAGCGTCCAAAATTAAGGGAAGCATGTGGTCAGCTAGGATGGAAAGGTAAAAATTGGCGTTCAGAGACGCATCCGGTGGTACCAGGGGTCCCACGTCATACCAGTAAAACATATCCCAGACATGCACGCTGCCACCGCCGGTCTGTACTTGACCGACAAGCGTATCCGGGTGTTGGTTCTCGTGTGTCTGACGCCGTATCCGTAACCATCCCGTCACTTCTGTGGAGTATAAACCTCGATTCGTCGGAGAAGGCAACCTTTTCCCAATCTTCCACTGTCCGATGACGGTATTCCCATGCGAAGTGCAGGCGTCTTTCCCGATGAATCTGAGTTAACATGGGCGCCTTGACGCAGCGTCGACTCCGGAGACCCATGCGTAACAGAGTTTGCTCTACTGTTATCGGGAACACGTACTTGGGTGCCCTAGCGTTCATATGCGTGATCAATTGCTGCACAGTTGTGCGGCCATTGCGCTTTTTCGGTCGGCGGAGGCGACGTTCTACTCTGGGGTCAATGGCCTTTGGGGCTGCACAGTTATGACGTCGGGAGGTACTCGGTGTGCCAGCGGTCCATTCTTGGTACACACTTACTACAGCACCTCGCGAACAGCACACGAAGTCTGCTGTTCCTGAGATGCTTCCACCCTTGGTGCGGTAGCCGATGAACATTTCTTTTTGAACGTCCGTCAAATCACTATCTCTGCCCTTGTGCTCACCACGTCACGCACTATGGCTCATCTGTCCTGACCGGTCGTTTTTTATCTCCGTGTGGTCGATTTGTCACGTGCACTCTGTGATGTTCCTGGGCGGATACGCTGTGATTCCGGAGGTGGCCATGTTATCTTAATACGACCGTGTACATATAAAGATCATCCGTAGAGTTTGCACTTTAACTTAAACTTAAACGTAAAAGAATTAACTAAAAAGCAGCTACTTTTGAAAAAAGAAGTAGTGCAGCTAGCTACTTTTCAGAAAAAATAGTTATAGCTGTAGCAAGCAACGTTTTCAAGAATGCAGCTGCAGCGGCATGTACCTATTTTTAAAAAGTAGATTTTCCATTACTAAACAGAAATTATCTCCAAACAGATATATGCGAGAATGTTTAAGTTTTAACCCCACAAGAGGACAAATTTCTGTATTTTTACTGAACCGTCATTCCTTTTAACTAATTGTGAGTTGCGGTGAAATATAGATTTTCCATTTTAAACCATCAACAAAAACACAAACGTAGGATTACGTTACACAATGAACTTATTCAAGCAAATTTTCAAAACAGTTGTATAAAGACAATGTCCTCTAGGACATCGAAGGCTGTCTCAGAAATGTTTCGTTGCCACCCCTTTGGCGCAGTGGTCTAAGCTCTGGCTTATGACCATTCGTCCGAGAAGGTTCCGCGTTCGAATCCCTGTGAGGCATGGATATTGTGTTTGTCTTACGGCACTGGCTGTCTCCCTTCCCTGGAACCAGTGGCCCTAAATTCGGGACGGGCGACTGCTTATAGCCCATTGAGTTGCTCACGGTGGTAGTTAAACTTTCAATAAAAAAAAAAAAAAGAATGTGTTCCGTTACCCAAAATTATACTATGGGTAGGGTTACATATTTAACGAGTTCAAAACTAGGTCAAACTTGGGCAGGTTCTGTCATAACCCCGGGGCAAAGTACTGGATGGTTATTCTAAAGGGTATCAAATGTGCAAGATTCTATAATAAAATACTTGGATCAGTGTAAATTGTGTCATATATTCTCGTACAACCAAATCAAGACGTACAGATCATGGTGTGGTTATGTTTTAAATATGATGGCAGTTTTGTAACTGTTTTTACAAATCATTTACCTGAGAAACTGAAAACAACTCACTGAAAGAACTGTACTTCCATTTCGTACAGACAAAAGCGTGAGCATAAACATGAAGCTATATAATATATAATTTTTTTCATCACAATTTGTATTCTTAGTGTTCTCGGTGTCACAGTTTAAAGTCCAAAATGCCTTGGAAATCACCACTTCTTCAAAATGTTAATCCAAGAGTTCACTTCCTAGTATTTAATTGATTTTGTCAGCTGAAGGACATGTAATGATAGTGTTGTTTATCAAAAAAATAAAAAAACAATTCGCACCAACAAGATTATTTTTTTTGCTTGGGGTTTAGCGACCACCGTGAGCAACTCAATGGACTATAAACAGTTGCCCATCCCAAATTTAGGGTCACTGGTTCCAGGGAAGGGAGAGAGCCAGTGTCGTAGAGCAAACACACCAACCATGTCTCATATGGGATTAAAATTCATGGCAACCCCGGTGGCAAACTGGCACTGGCTGCTTACCATTCGTCCGAGATCGGTCCGGGGGTTGTATCTCGGTGAGTCATGGATGCTGTGTTTTCTTACGGCACTGGCATTCTCCCTTGGCTGAAACGAGTGGCCCTAAATTAGGGAGTGACGACTGCTTTATAGCCCGTTGAGTTGCTCACCGTCGTCGTTGCGCTCCCAAACAAAAACAAAAAAAAATTTCAGATAAACTGTCTATACTTAATCCTGTGAATATATATGCACACACCTTTTTCTTTTTGAAAAGTACTTGTATATTCTTCCAATGAATCAGTATATATACATTTCACCCCTAAACAAACCACCCGCACGATACAACCAGTTGCTGCCCGGATTAACAAGGGTTTACTGTACGATAAGTTTGATTTTATCCTGACCGGGTCAAAGTTCGTAGAAACCTAGCCAGCCAGCTGAGACGCCGGGACATGATCCAAAATCCGGGTTATATGGATAAATAGAGAAATGATTGCCGATTTTTAGGGATGCGACACTATCCTGCGATCAGTAAAGAGTCACATTCGGAGAGTTCAATTCGAAATGAAAATGAAAGATGTGTTCTGCGTAACAACGCAAGACGGCACGCAACATTTGCATATCATGGAGTCCATCAAAAAACATATTGCAATAACACAAGCACTGTACAGTTTTCGGATTTCTATATTTCTTGTGTACCAAAGAGCAGTTGAGTGGTAGAATTGCTCTGGTTTCTGATGTCATGTAATGCTGGATATGAGTTCAAGTCTTCGTCCAGAGTGAAACACAGATGTTGCCTTTATTTCTGTGTTCTTGTTCTCATTCTTCCCTGAAGTCTGTGATTCATAATTAAAAATCCGCGACTCCTATTAACCCTCTGTGCTGAAACATATTCATAAGCCTCCAACGAAAATGGAAATTTGCTAAAAATTCCATTTGCAGACAAAAGTATAATGGGTGAAAATATCGGAGGAAAAGTATCGATTCCGACAAGACTTAACAGATCCTTGCCGTTCTAATAACGCTGGTACTTGTTTCCGAGTGGGAAAAGCCATTTCCAAAGTTTATAATATTTTATATTCCAAAACCACATGTAATCATTCTACACAACTCTGAAGAAAAGAAAATGTTGGGTTCACAAAGACATAATGCAATGCTATTTTTTAACCGTAGTAAAAGTTACTGCCTCTCCAGAAATGTCCGTGTTAGACAAAAATTTTAAATCTCGACAACATTTACCTGTATCCATTCAAAAGGGTTTTTGATTCTACTTCTGGGAACAGAGACGTCACGGCAAAATATACAGATTTCCACCACCTAGCTGCAAGTCTGTGCATCACAAAACGTTACAAAATACACTGAGTGATCACTGAATTTTGGCCATCTACCTAATAATTCGTAAGTCCTCCTTTTGCACTCAGAACAGCAGCTATCCGACGTCTCATCGATTAAACATATACTGAATCATCACTGACTTATGACCACCTAATACTTCGTAGGTCCTCCTTTCGCACTCAAAACAGCAGCTCTCCGACGTGGCATCGATTTAACATACACTTAGTGATCACTGAATTATGACCACCTACCTAATACTTCGTAGGTCCTCCTGTTGCACTCAGAACAGCAGCTATCCGACGTGGCATCGATTCAATATACACTGAGTGATCACTGAATTATGACCACTTACCTAATACTTCGTAGGCCTTCCTTTTGCCCTCAGAACAGCAGCTATACGACGTGGCATTGATTCAACATAAAATATATCAACAAAAGTCACCGGACACCTAGAAGAGAAACACAACACAGCATTTATTGACATACATTAGTACGGTGTCGGTCTACCTTTGGCCTTAATGCATGCACTGACCCTTCAAGAAATGCTTTCTACAAGGTTTTGAAAAGCAGCGATAGGCATGCGTTTCCATTCAGCACATATTGCTGCAGCTAAATGCTGTAGTAGTAGGATTTGGTTCCAGGTGCTTTATAAGATTAAGATCAAGACTCTATGCTGGCCAGTCCACACACGATACGGAATTATCGTCAAAACACGCCGTAACAGTCCTTGCTTTATGGCTCGGTGCATTATCCTTCTGGTACCAACAAGGCTCGGTTTCATAGTATTGCCACAGAGTTGGCAGGGCATAATTGTCTAGAATATCGAGGTAGACGTGCTGGTTAACAGGTTTGTAAACGATAACCAATGGACCGGGACCATACCACGAAAAACACCCCTACACGAGTACACAGCTAGCTCTACACTTGACCGTGAACTAGGAACAGTACACTGTGGTAAATAGCGTTACCCCGGCTGCCGCCATACCCACACACGGCCATCAGACTGATGGATCGTGTATCTGGAATTCATCAGTCCATAGGACCCGTTTCCATTGATCTACGGTGCACGATAAATGTTCTTTACACCATGCTAAACGACGAGTAGCATTCCGAGTAGAGATGAAAGGCATATGAGCAGCCGCACGACCACTGTAACCCATGGAATGAAGGTCTCTGCGAATGATACGTGTACATACCGAGGTTCCAACATTTTTCTCACCTGTACACTGAGGTATTGTTCAGTACTCCGTCGATTAGCTGTAACAACTCTCCTGAGGCTTCGACGTTCTCTATCACTGCTTTTCGTTGGTCTGCCGGTAGGCAGACCAACGAATTCACTTATTAGTACATCTTCCACTTATTCGGTACATCCAAAACAGTTGACTTGGGTATGTTTAAATATCTCTCGGTTTCTCTTATGGACAACCCACTAATATTAATATAACACCCAACAATCTTTCCTTTCTTAAAGTCAGTTCTCTCCCGCCTCGACATTTTCACGCAGGCTCACAGTGCGATATGATCGCGGTCAGCTGGAGGCTTGTTTTTATACCATTTGCAGCTGTACCGCGCATCTTAACAACGCTGCGGGTGCATTCATTTGCTTTTGAAGGAGTGTCCGGTGACTTTTGTCAATATAGTGTACACTGAGTGATCACTGAATTATGACCATCTACCTAATAATTCGTAAGTCCTCCTTTTGCACTCAGAACAGCAGCTATCCGACGTCTCATCGATTAAACATATACTGAATCATCACTGACTTGACCACCTAATACTTCGTAGGTCCTGCTTTCGCACTCAAAACAGCAGCTATCCGACGTGCCATCGATTCAACATACACTGAGTGATCACTGAATTATGACCACCTACCTAATTCTTCGTAGGTCCTCCTTTTGCACTCAGAACAGCAGCTATCAGAAGTGTCATCGATTCAATAAGTACCCAGAAACAATTAGGAGGTGTAGCCAACCAAGCTGTGTGTAATGCAGCCTTCAGTGCAGGTATGTAGGTGATTGGTGTACCCAGAATCTGATATGCCGTTGCATAGTGTTCCGCAAGTTCTCCATGGGATTGATATCGGGGGAGTTCGGAGGTCAATCCATATGCTGAAAGTGTGTACTGTGTTCCTCAAACCATTCCTGCAAACTATTGAACCTGTGGCTTGGCGCATTGACATCTTAGAAGACACCGTCGCCATTCGGGAGAACATGCAACATTGCTTTGTGTACAGAGTCAGCAAGCAATTCACGATTGTGGGCACAAGTCATACCTTGTTCTACATGTACTAGGGGTCCAAGTTCCTGCCAGGTAACCATGCCCCACACCATACAACCGACTCCACCGGCTTGAACTGTGGAGACCTTGCAGGATAGATTGAGTGTCTCATGTTGTTTGTGAAAATACGTACACGACCATACTCAGATTAAAGTAAAAAACGCGACTCGTCAGACTAGCAGACTTTTTCCAATCCTCCGACGTCCAACTTGCGTGATCTTTGCAACAGGCGAGTCTTTCACGCAGATGAACCGTGGTTATGGGAAGATGTCGTCGGGGTCGTCTGCTATTTATAGCCATGCGTGCAAGCGTGCAACGCATGGTCATGACAGGTACTGTTCCGGGTTGACCTCTGTTGTACTGGGTAGTCAACTGTTGAACAGTGCTGTGTCTGCTGACCTGTACGAGTCATCAGACTCGGTGCTCACCTCTCACATCAACCTTTCGCTGTCCTCCATAGTTTTGCCTCCGGGTCGTTGTTTGACCATTTTCACGCAGTCTTGATACACTTTGTACAGCGGCTCGCGAACAAACCACCAGTTCAGCCGTTTGGGAAACCGAAGCACCTGCTCTCCGAGCTCCCACAATCTGTCCTTCCTCAAAGTCCGAAAAATTCTGCCGTTAACCCATCACGCTCCGGATTTTACTACATACCGCTCCACTCACAAATTACATATGCTACGTCGGTCTTCTAATCGCGCTCTCTCTGTAATCACGTGGTCAGCGGGCCGCATCCACTTTTGAAAGTGAGTCAGTGATCACTCGGTTTATATGGAAAATCTTGAAAATGTTTTGCTCATTTACCGATGCAAAAATTATATTTTCAGTTAGACACCTAAAAGCACATATGCCTACTATTCACAGTAATTTAACCTTCATTTTGAGCTTCTGTTTCTTATTTAATTCCATTTTACTTTTCTGTATGATTTTCGTTCTGAATGGGACGTCACTTCCCCAAATTTCTGTACATGTTTTGGCTACTATAACGTTGGGTCAAAGAAAAATAAAAACTACTTCGAAAATAAAAGGTGTGTCTTGAGAGTGATGGTACGATCCTGAAAAGATTTCTTGATTGATATAGATTTTCATGTTAACTTGAATACTACGAGAGTTCAAAGATTGTATGTAAGTGCTGTTGCATGTTATTGGCGTAATCGTAAAGCTTGTACAATCGTGTTACTTCGACAAGTGGAAGGAATAAAGCTTACTTGAATTTTTACGCAAGTTGTTCATTTTATACGAACTGTGTGATGAACAAGTTACTGTGTGATTTCAATATACAATCTGCGAAACACAACCTTTAAATCATTAAAACATTATAACAGATAGACGGAGAGTCGTCCGGAGGCATTGACGGAACAAATTAACTGAAAACTATTGGTCACGCATGCTTCTATGCAATTGAAAACGACTTTTCGTTTTCAGTTTGTTTTATTCCATTCGTCCTTCTAGAAACAGAGATGTCATAACAAATGCAAGATTTATCACCTCTGCAACATCAGAAAAAGGAATGCCTATGGTGGAGTCGGTGTGCTAATTTGTGGCGTCATAATGATTAACGGGCGCATTCCGCTTCATGTCTTTGATGGAGAGTGGTAACTGCTTTGATATACTGACGGAAAGCGGGCTTCGCGACGCTTTCCGTGAATAATCCCTCATGACACCGTTATGTTCGACAACGAAAATACTCTGGAAAAATTCATGAACGGGCATAATGAGTTCATAATGAATACTGTTTTCACTTCCTGAATGTACACAATAAGAGCTGAAGTGAGCGCTTTCCTCATTGGTCACCGTTTCGGCTTGGAAAACGGCTGAATGATGATCCGTGGTTGTTTAGACATCAATATTTAGTTGACATATTCACAAAATTTAATAAGTTAACCTACGTCTCTAAGGAAAGAATGCTACTGTTTTCACGGTCTCAAAATCCATGCGCTCAAGAGATAAGTTTAATTCTGGACTGCATATTTATGAAATCGTGAGATTGATAGCTTCCCAACACCTACGGACTTCCTGGAAGAGCACCAAACAGAATTCAGCCCTCTTTCCACGTTAATAACACTGTGTAACGGTGAATCCCCAGCATTGTGCGGGGCTCCATGAAGCAACCTGCCATGTACTTTGGCAGTTAATCACATGTAAGTCTGTCGAATTCGAGGCAGCTGTGGTGCAGTGGTAGCATGTCCGGCGCCTAACTGGAAGACCCTGGGTTCGTTTCCCGGCGGCTGCCGATGATAATTTTTCCGAGACTCACTTATTAATGTGGAAAGAGCTATGGTTTCTGTTTAGTGTCCCTGACCCACGTCAAGTGTTTGAATTAATTATTCCTGGAAGAGCTCGAAGGAAGCATCCGTGAATCTGACGAGATTTTTGAAGAATTCACCCAGCACGTGCAAGAAATAAGTAATACCCTCTTGCAGTATTTCCCAAATTCAATGCACGAGAATTTGAAAAATTAAACATGAGTAAAAGATCCGTTTAAAATTAAGCACAAACCTCGAAGCATGATTGCTAGTGAATATGAAAATCTTATCAATTTGATATCTGACACTTATGGAATGGCAGCGATTGATAAGCTTCCATTGGGCTAATTTTCGTGCAGCCTGAAGAAACAGTACCCTTGTTTGTCACAGGAAGTGGTTAGAATACTCCTTTTCTTTGTCAGTACGTATCTGTGGGAGACTGGCTTTTCAATTAATATTTTCACAAAATCTAAGTATCGCGACAGAGTAGATGCAGAGTCAGACATGTAACTCTCTTCAATAGAACCGGATATGAAAGAACTTTGTTAGGAGAAGAAACAACTGCACTCGTTGCATTAAGGTCAGTATCTCAGTAATTCAATCATTTTCCCTTACGAATACTTGCTATGCTTCGCAATAGCGTTTCCTTTCTTCTTTGTTCTTTGTTGGTTTTATGAGGAAACTATATAAGAATATCAGAAACACTAAAAGTGTTACGTATGCTGTTTGCTAAATAAAACCAGTACTTCTCAGAAATGAAACCAATATTTCCTAGATTTCTCAGAAATGAAACCAATACTTCCTAGATTTCTCAGAAATGAAATTCTTAAATCCTCATTGCCCGTATAAACACAATTTTGCACTGAATATAAGCACGACTATGGAAAAAAATGTTGGAGTTCCGCGGCCTCGTCCTTAGGGAAAAAGGGCTCTGTTGTGTCAAAAGTTTGAGATCCCCTGCTTTAGAATTTCCGTTCAATGTCTAGTTCAGAAGAATATCCAACACTGTTGTACTGGGGTAGATTGAAGTCTCAGAAATCCGTTTTATAATCAGCCATACCAAATGCACCCGACTTATACACCCGATATGCGAAGCCGTTAAATTCGTTCCTAACGAAGACTTAATTGAAACAGAAAATTGCTTTTAATGTGCCCCTTACATATACGAGTGTAACTTCCTAGCATAACATCATAAGAAAGCTATATCCAAGGAAAGCTGTATACTCAGTAAATAAAGCATTAGAGACATCGGCATCCTCCGCGCAAAGTGGAACAGACCCAAACCGAACGCTGGCGACAAATAGGCAAACAGCAGAGCTTCCTAACACTATATCATAATAGAATGAGAATATGAGGATATGTAGGTAAAGTCTAAAGTATATACATATATACACTGAAGCGCCAGAAAAACTGGTACACCAGTCTAATACGTGGCAGGTACCCCACGGGAGCGCAGGACTGCAGAAATACGACGGGGCATGGACTTCACTAGCTTCTGGAAATATGCTGTAGGCAATGCACACCATACTTCCTGCAGAGCTTTCCACAATTCGGGTGTATTCCGAGGTCTCGGATTCCTGTGTTCGATAGCGCGTTGCATGGAATCCCAAATGTGTTCTATCATGTTCAGATCTGGGGACTTGGGGGGAATGGCAACACCCCAAACTCATATTAATGCTCCTCTAGCCATAATGTGGCGTCCAGACACTTGTGTGGTGGTGCATTGTCTTGTTGGAACAGGCCCAACCCATCAGCATGAATGCAGGACATGAACGGGTGTACCTCGTCAGAAAGGATGCGCACATAGGGTTGGCCGGTCACAGACGTTTGTAGACGTACCAGGGGTCCCAGTGAAGTTCAGCTAAACACACCCCATACCATTACGGACCCCCACCAGCCGGTACAGTTCCCTGCTGACAGGCGGGATCTATGGCTTCATAGGGTTTACGCCACACACAAATCCTTCCACCTGCCCAATACAGTTGGAAACGCGACTCGTCAGACCAGGCTACTTGTTTCCAGTCATCAAGTGTCCAGTGGCGGTGTTGCCGTGCCCAAGCGAGGCGCATAGCTCTGTGTCGTGCACCCATCAAGGGGACTCGAGTTGGGCGTCGGCTCCCAAAGCCCATATCGCGCAGGGTACGTTGCATAGTCCGAACGCTGATGTTTGTTGAGGATTCCGATGATACCTCCGAGAGTGTTGCACGCTTATCGCGTGAAACGATTGGTACGTTGCATAGTCCGGACGCTGATGTTAGCTTTGGATTCCGATGATACCTCCGAGAGTGTTGCACGCTTATCGCGTGAAACGATTCTTGACAGCCAACGATGGTCACGTTCACCCAATGTCTCTTTACGGTCACACTGGTATCGTAGGTTGCAGGTTTTGCCGGAATTCTCGTAGTCACGGTACAACCTTGCAATGGTCGTCCGTGAAAATCCGAATTTCGTTTCTACCTCCGAACTACTATGGCCCATCTCACGAGCGCCAACTATGACACCGCGTTGAAACTCACTTAAGTCGTTATTACTTGTCATTCTCATGCCGAAAACAGCTCTGACAGCTGGCAAGGATGTCTATCGCTTTATAAACGCACTGGCGGACGGAACCGAGTACGCGCATAGGTGACGTTGCTATGTATCTTGCATAAGCTCGTCTGTACCAGTTTTTCTGGCACATCAGTGTATACTAAGCGTCGTTTCATTGTTCTTCGTTTTACGATTTGGGAGTGTCTAGCTTTTATTTAAAGTGCTTGTAACGCAAAAATGTTAATTCAAATAATATTGCTGCCGTATCTGTAGTTTCATAAGTTTGACGTGTAAGAGTGTTTCTCATTTTGCCCTCAACTTGAATGAAATCTTAATGTTTCGTGCAGAGATAAAAATAATTGATGCCGAATTATATCTTTTCGGTCAATTTTAAATGAAATTTTCAGGCTGCTGAAGTTTTAAAGTGTTATCCCAGAAGAAGAACTAACATCCTCTCCGAAGTGAGAAATGCTGGAAAGATATCTTGCAAGGATTAACAGATAGAAGAATCTTGACATTTGCTGCAGGGGCATAGGAATGGAAAGCCTAATATGTATGGCTTCATGAATTCAAGCAAATCCTCAAACAATTTTTTAGTAATGCCTACGGAAACTATAATACAAAACAAAAGCCCCTGAGAATATGTAGGCAAAGTGTAAAGTATATATATTATCTTCTCTCAATTACACACGCAAACTTCCACGAACAGTAAGAATTAAAGTGTTGGAACTTTTTGAAAACGAAGTGATGAGGTGACATTAAGACGTTACGCTAATGGCAATCTAAAGAGAAACTGTCAACTCGTTAATTCTGATTACCACATGTTCTCCAAAACCGCTTGAGGAGAGAGAAGTCCGAGAAAAAAATGCTTACCAGTCCTTTAACTTTCTCCAGGGAAGTCGACTTGCAAAGTAAAGAATTTTGATGAAAACAAAAATAAAATGCAGAGATAAAATTCCTTGTGTTCTGCGTCAAATGCGAAAACAAGTTCTGATGAAATTCTCTCTCTCTCTCTCTCTCTCTCTCTCTCTTAGAAGATTGAGTGAAGAAAACGAAAACACACACGTCACATTAATAACGAAAGATATTAGAAAGAATAATTGATGGAACTGAACAATTTAATGGGCTTCGAGATGTTGCTTTCGAGTACCGGGCAAAAACAATAAATGTGAAGAAGCTTTATTACAAATATTTTCGTTGCTCTTGTGCTTAGTAATAGCGTCAAACACGAAGGACAGCGAAAAAAATAAAAAGAGAGACAGCGGTTAACAAGTTCGATTTCCCATAACCAAAGACTGTCGAACATGTTTCCCGAATGACGTCATGAGCCACCTAATGATCTTGTCGGAATCATGTAATCAACTTTTCAAGCGAAACATTTTTTCACAACAAAGTTCTGAAATTTTTCAATTCTTTTGGAAACTGAACTGGAAAATTCTTCGTTCATATACACTGTACTGATAAAATATTACAGAACCTACTTAATAACCCATGGAATCAAGAATTTACTGGAGATTCCCTGAAAGGGAATTTTTGAAGCTAAGCCCATGCGATATCCTTCAGAGGGATTTACTACTTTCAGAGAGCTCACCACTCTAGCGCGTCTCCCATCGAAAAGCCTTGAAAATCTGGGAATTTTAGAGCTTATGTTTCTTAGTGACCTAGTTAGCAAAGTAGATGTTTTTCATGTTTCGGAACGTATATCAGAGTATTCATGATTATCCTCCATGTAAATATATTTTGCATATTTATGTTTTATACCTCCCGTGTAAATTTTATTATACATCTTACCAAGTAAAATTTCATAATTTGGAGAATTTGTAACCGCTGTTTAGCATATCGGACATTCCTTTCTCGCATAAGGAAGGGAAATTCTTCGCAAACTTTAAGTGCTACTTTCATCGCGGAAGAGTAAAAACTCGACAAACCAACTTCATGTCGTTGCCACAGAAGGAATACGGGACATCAGCTTTGCATCGAAATTCCTACGTGCATGTAATAGCGCAGAGGTTGTGACTGGCTGTGACTTGTCTCACCAATTTTATTATACATCTTACCGGCAGAGGCTGTGATTGGCTGTGACGTCATGATCGTGACGTTTCGGTGGCTTTACTTTGATTACACGGGGAGAACGGCTGACCCTTACTCCATCTATTCTAACCACTTTGAGCCCACCATTCCTTTTTTTTTTTTTTTTATTGGGGATTCAACGACCACCGTGATCAACTCAGTGGGCTGTAAGCATTCACCCGTCCCTCATATAGGGCGACTGGTTCCAGGGAAGCGAGAGAACCAGTGCCGTAAGGCAAACACAACATCCATACCTCACCGGGATTCGAACTCGGACCCATCTACAAATTTGACAGCTGTCCTGGTTCCTTAGTCTGCAAATTTGACAACTGCCCTGGTACGTTAGTTGGGATATCAAATTGGATAAGCCTGTAATGCCATACCACAGCCTCACATTCTCTTGGATAGAACACACGCCAAAATCACGCTCCATTCAGGCATGTAGGGGTCACTCCAACATTACGCAAAGCAGTGGTCAGTTCAGACATTGATGTTCGACTTGTCGCTCTATCCCGAATCCGACTTTCAAATTCATCCCAAAAAGCCTCTATGAAGTTGAGGTCGGGGCTTTGAGATGGCCACTCCAAATTCTGTGCACCCATATTTTTAAACGATGCCGAAATGGAGCGTGTTTTATGACACGGCACGTTGTCTTTCTGAAACAAGAATTGCCTGTCTCCGTAAAACTGGCAAAGTGCGAACAGTGAGGCGTTGTCTAAAATGTCCCGTACTTTGTAGCGTTCATGTTTCCATTCACAACCACTAACAGTCCTAGTCCATATCACAAGAAACATACACAGACCATAACACTGCCACCACCAAATTTAACAATTCACATGACACATTCTGGCAGATACTGTTCACCTGACATACGCCAAGTCCAGCAAAGACCATCAGATTTCAAATCGGTGTAGCATGATTCCTCACTTCATAACACTCGTTTTCACTGGTCTAGGGTCCATGGACGATGTGTTCTACATCAAGCAAGTCATTTACTCGCATTCTTACGAGTTATTAACTGCTTGTATATAGCAGCTAGGTCATGGTAATTTGACTCGTACAGTTCCTTATGAACCGTCTTAGTGCTGATACTCACCTTTGTAGAATCCTGGAATCCTTCGGTGATGATTTGGGCAGTGAAACGACAGTCTTTGTCAATATAGTATACATATATATATATATATATATATATATATATATATATATATACTTAAGAGCAAAACTGAAGACTAAGGAAAAAATTTTAGAATTTAAAACGAAGGGTGCAAAATAACCTTAAAATCAAAACGCGCAACGCAGCAGTTTTGAAAATTCAGAATTCACATTCTATAAAGATACCTAAGCAAAAAAATACATATATAATTTTGACTCACACCTAGTACAACATAGAAAAGGTTATGTATCTACCTGTGTGAGTAAAAGGAGAAAAGAAAAAAAATAAAATAAAACAACTGAATGTAGAAGGTGTCGAGAATACTGAGCCTTGGCTTTATCAAGGACCAGCAAAAACTCTGCATTTTCTCACTTCCACAAAGACCTAGTTGGAAATGGGTTTCTGCAAGGCCATAGATGCAAGTAACATTCCCACCTAAAATAGTTTAAAAAATATATATATAAGTCATGTCCTCCGTAGAGTAGCATGACCTAGCACTAGTTAACAATTTCGCTTGCATCCATTAACCTTCATGGCCCGACCCATGCTCTTCATCTGTTACTATTAAACAGAGAGAAGAAGATTAAAGAGAACTCAAGCTGTGAGAGTGACATAATAAATAGAAATGATTTTCAGCTATAACGAAATTCCAAGTTCGTTTGAGAGAGAATTTAAACCTGAAAAACAAATTTTACATTGCAATTAAAAAAGGAAATGTTAATTTATAACGAACAAATTTTTGAAAGAAAACTTGAGTCTAAAACCCCTACTCTACAACTTATGACAGCACGAAAACGAGAATAAATTAAAGATAATAATTAACTAAAGAAAACTTTGTGAAAGTTATATACCTTAAACAGTTAGTTGCAATATGTACAAAGTATTTCATCAGTGCTTTAAGTGCATAATTAATTAGTTATTAAGAACTTAACTACTTTGAAAAAAACAGCGCATAGACAGCGCATAGAAAAGGAACAAGCTTAGCCATCTTCTGTTCCTAGGTACCACAAAAGACGCTCAAAGTTACAAAGAAAAGTAAGAGTTAAAACCTGCATAAATGTTAACAGACAAACCAATGCTTAAAAGCTGAAAAGCTAAAAAACGACAGAGAAAAGGTACATGAAGTACAAACATTGAACTTATAAAACCTAGAACCCAAAAACAAGGAAGAGAGCTTACCTCTTGTGTTACAAAAACTTTTCTCTCCTCACAAGAGGAGAACATAGCTGACCTCTTCCGCCACTCCCTAGACGCTGGGGGGCAGTGAGGGTGGGGCTGATGGCCTCCTCATACAGCAAGAAACCAACGCACGGAGATTTTAACCAGAGAAAAAATATATAAACTTAAGACTGTGGATCTGTATGATCAGAATGAGCAGAATTAACTCTCCAGAATACATGAGAAATATTATAAAATACACGAGCAGTTTATTTAATAATCTTTGCATGTATTAAATCACCTTAGTGAGCTTCTATAGATTAATCAGAATCTTATTAATTTTAATGTTGGTTTTACTATTTTTAGTATAGCTATCCTAGTGATGAATAACTAGTTTTCTTTTTTATTTGTTTTTATTTTCTTTTATAAACAGATTTTTAAGCTTTTTTTTGTGATTTCGTTTATATTATTTAATTTTTTTGTTTTAATAGGACCGTCATATCCATAGCACTAAGGTTCCTTTAGGTAGTTAATAGGCATCCTCTAGCCAACTTCCTTACGGCTTTGATTGGTCAGAATCATATTATTAACTGTGTAGAAAATTAAAGCAGATCTGCCAACCTTACTCTTATTCAGAATAATTTTTCTTAAAGTTCTTTTGATGAAAGAAGAAGGAATTTCGTTCTCTAGAAAACTTTCTAATAGTATATTAATGTGGTAATTGAAGTCCAAATTGTTGCTGCAAATTCTTGAAATTCCGCAAACTAGAAGATATGAGCCTGAATTTCCATTTCTTTTTGCAACGGTTAAGTTTCATAAGGATCCTGTGAAGTTCAGGTTCATAGCTAGTGGAGTAAGGAGTCATAAAAAGAAAATAGATCTTGCTTTTGAAGATGTCATAAAGAAGGTTTTGAAACACATTAGAAACTGTTCTAACTTGATGTACAGAGATTTTTGGATAATTAATAATAATGCAGAAGTAATTTCTACTATACTCAAAGTTTGTCCCCTAGATATTAATAGTTATGATTTTGAAAACCTATATACTAATCTGCCTCTATCAGATATAATCACTACCTTTTAAAGAGCTGTATGCAGAATTTAAACTTAACCAATTTGTTGATGTAGGAACTTGGAACTCTTATCTCAATTGCTGCATAAAAAATAACCATATCTTATATAATAATACTTTCTATAAGCAAGTGAACGGTATTCCAATGGGAACATCAACGTCCACGAATATCGCTAATCTATTCCTGTTCTTTAAGGAATATAAATTCATTAAAAATCACCCCACCTGCTCAGATAACTACCTTTACACTTTTAGATATATTGATGATCTGCTGTGTATCAATAATTCCGAAGTTATAGAGAGTGATTTTGATAATATCTATCCTAGCTCTCTTAACTTATGTAAAACCAACCACAGTAATCAGGAACTTGAGTTCCTAGACTTAAGCATTAAGCTCAACAGAGGTAACCCATCTATTAGCCTCTTTGATAAAAGAGTTAATTTTCCTTTCAAAGTAATTAAATATCTACACTGGAATAATAACATTTCAACCAAAGTAATTGAGAATGTACTAATTTCTCAGGTCCTAAGAATTTCAAGAATTTGCAGCAACAATTTGGACTTCAATTACCACATTAATATACTATTAGAAAGTTTTCTAGAGAACGAAATTCCTTCTTCTTTCATCAAAAGAACTTTAAGAAAAATTATTCTGAATAATAGAGTAAGGTTGGCAGATCTGCTTTAATTTTCTACACAGTTAATAATATGATTCTGACCAATCAAAGCCGTAAGGAAGTTGGCTAGAGGATGCCTATTAACTAACTAAAGGAACCTTAGTGCTATGGATATGACGGTCCTATTAAAACAAAAAAATTAAATAATATAAACGAAATCACAAAAAAAGCTTAAAAATCTGTTTATAAAAGAAAATAAAAACAAATAAAAAAAGAAAACTAGTTATTCATCACTAGGATAGCTATACTAAAAATAGTAAAACCAACATTAAAATTAATAAGATTCTGATTAATCTATAGAAGCTCACTAAGGTGATTTAATACATGCAAAGATTATTAAATAAACTGCTCGTGTATTTTATAATATTTCTCATGTATTCTGGAGAGTTAATTCTGCTCATTCTGATCATACAGATCCACAGTCTTAAGTTTATATATTTTTTTCTCTGGTTAAAATCTCCGTGCGTTGGTTTCTTGCTGTATGAGGAGGCCATCAGCCCCACCCTCACTGCCCCCCAGCGTCTAGGGAGTGGCGGAAGAGGTCAGCTATGTTCTCCTCTTGTGAGGAGAAAAGTTTTGTAACACAAGAGGTAAGCTCTCTTCCTTGTTTTTGGGTTCTAGGTTTTATAAGTTCAATGTTTGTACTTCATGTACCTTTTCTCTGTCGTTTTTTAGCTTTTCAGCTTTTAAGCATTGGTTTGTCTGTTAACATTTATGCGGGTTTTAACTCTTACTTTTCTTTGTAACTTTGAGCGTCTTTTTGTGGTACCTAGGAACAGAAGATGGCTAAGCTTGTTCCTTTTCTATGCGCTGTCTATGCGCTGTTTTTTCAAAGTAGTTAAGTTCTTAATAACTAATTAATTATGCACTTAAAGCACTGATGAAATACTTTGTACATATTGCAACTAACTGTTTAAGGTATATAACTTTCACAAAGTTTTCTTTAGTTAATTATTATCTTTAACTTATTCTCGTTTTCGTGCTGTCATAAGTTGTAGAGTAGGGGGTTTTAGACTCAAGTTTTCTTCAAAAATTTGTTCGTTATAAATTAACATTTCCTTTTTTAATTGCAATGTAAAATTTGTTTTTCAGGTTTAAATTCTCTCTCAAACGAACTTGGAATTTCGTTATAGCTGAAAATCATTTCTATTAATTATGTCACTCTCACAGCTTGAGTTCTCTTTAATCTTCTTCTCTCTGTTTAATAGTAACAGATGAAGAGCATGGGTCGGGCCATGAAGGTTAATGGATGCAAGCGAAATTGTTAACTAGTGCTAGGTCATGCTACTCTACGGAGGACATGACTTATATATATATTTTTTAAACTATTTTAGGTGGGAATGTTACTTGCATCTATAGCCTTGCAGAAACCCATTTCCAACTAGGTCTTTGTGGAAGTGAGAAAATGCAGAGTTTTTGCTGGTCCTTGATAAAGCCAAGGCTCAGTATTCTCGACACCTTCTACATTCAGTTGTTTTATTTTATTTTTTTCTTTTCTCCTTTTACTCACACAGGTAGATACATAACCTTTTCTATGTTGTACTAGGTGTGAGTCAAAATTATATATGTATTTTTTTGCTTAGGTATCTTTATAGAATATATATATATATATATATATCATCATCATCATCATTGTCAACCGTTATCAATCCACTGCTGGATGAAGGTCTCTCCAAGTTTCTTCCACAACGGTCTGCCTTCTGCCAGTCTCCTCCATGTTACTCCCACATAATTTCGAATTTCATCTACCCATCTCCCACGTGGTCTTCTTCTCGGTCTTTTCCTGTACCTTGGAATCCAGTCTAAAATTGCAGCGCTACCCATCGGTGGTCTGCCCTTCTGGCAATATGTCCAGCCCATTGCCATTTCAGGGATTTTACTCTGATCATGATGTCTTCCACTCTTGTCATTTTTCTGATCCACGAGTTCCTTTTCTTATCTCTCCTGGTTACACCAAGCATGCACCTTTCCATACTCTTTGAGTTGTCTGCAGCCTTTGTATGTCTCTTTTAGTTACGGTCCACGTCTCTGCACCATATGTAAGCACTGGAAGGATGCATTGATCAAACACTTTTCTCTTAAGACATAATGGCATATTGCTCTTGAAAATTACACTGTTTCTTCCAAAAGCTCTCCAGGCCAGTTTTATACGCCGATTAATTTCTTCATCAATGTGACTCTCACTTGATATCTGCTGTCCAAGATAAATGTAGGTATTGGTTATCTTCAACTTTTCTCCATCAATCGATAAATCTTCATTTCTTGTAAAAACATTGTACATCACTTTTGTCTTCAGAAAGTTCATTTTCAATCCCACTTCTTTACTCCTGTCCGCAAGTTCCTGGATCATACACTCCAGTTCTGATGGGGTAGTTGCAAAAATCACTACGTCATCAGCAAAACGAAGGTGAGTTAAATAATCTCCATTAATCTTTATTCCTTTGTTTTCCCAGTTCAGTGATTAAAAGACATTTTCTAATGTGGCATTAAAGAGTTTGAGAGATACAGTGTCACCTTGCCTCACTCCCTTTCCAATTTTTATGGGTGCTGTATTCTCAAATTGCCGAATCTTTGCATTTTTATTTTTATAGATGTTATTAATAATATTAATGTATGCATCTTCAGTACCGCAGGATTTCAAAGCCACTGTAACTACTGATGGTTTCACCGAATCAAAGGCCTTTTCATAATCGATAAAAGCCATGCATAATGGAAGTTCATATTCCCTTGTTCTTTCAATTAGTTCTCTCAGTACATTGATATGATCTATAGTGCTGTATCCATTACTGAATCCAGCTTGTTCTCTCGGTTGAGCCATGCCCAGTATCACCTTCAAGCGGTGTGAAAGAATTTTAGTGAAGATTTTATAAACTACTGATAGGAGGCTGATAGGTATGTAGTTCCTGAGATCCTCAATGTCACCTTTTTTATGTAACAGGATCATTGTAGCATTGTTCCAATCCTCAGGAATCTTCCCTTCATTAAAGCATCGAGTGAAAACTTGTGCGAGTACTGTTTCAATTTCTCCACTAGCTTCTTGTATGATGTCTACGGAAATTCCATCTTCTCCTGTAACTTTCCCCTGTTTCATGTTCTTGATTGCATGTGCAACTTGTGCTGGGAGGGCTGGAAGAACTCTGGTACCTTTCGTAATATCTGGAGTACATGTATCATCCGTTTCATATAGGTTTGAGTAGAAATCTTTCACTCTTGTCAAAATTTCATCTCTATTTCTTGTTACAGAACCATCTTCTGTTCTCAGAGCCATAATCTGTTTTCTTAATTTACTCAGATGTCCCTTTGCCTCTTCAGGCTTTGGTTGTTTTCAATTGCTTTCCTCACTAGATCACAGTTAAATTTCTTTACATCTTCAGTGATACTTCTTCGTACCGTCTTGCATAGCTCTATATATTCCAATTTGGACGTTACATCTCCTTTAGTTGTCCTCATCAACCTTCTTTTTTGCATCAGAATTTTTATTTTTCCTGATAATTTGTTCGTATGCAACTTGTTCTTAGCATTAGCTATTTTTGTTGCTGTTTCCATAAGAGCCTTGGTTAGTTTTCTGTTACCTTAAGAGATGTCCACTTCTTCCGACATTAGACCATCCAGAGCAGAGAATCTGTTCTTCAGTTCCAATTTGAAGGTTATATGATGCTTTTAAGGGTTGGTCACATCAATACACTTTGTTTGTTTTATGAGCTTGCCACGCTCGAGTTTCGCATTGAGGTGCATCTTACATCTTTCCATTCTATGGTCACTACCTGTGTTGAACTTGTTTAGCACACTGCAGTCTTCCATAACACATTTCTTGTTACACATAATATAATTAATTTCACTTGTGAATCCATTGGGATGCATCCATGTCCATTTCCTTTGCGGCTTCTTCTTGAAAAAGGAGTTCATGATGAAAAACCCTTCTGCCTCTGCAAAATCTACGAGAGTATTTCCAAGCTGGTTTCTGTTGCCGTGACCGAATTTACCTACTGAAGTTTCGTTCTGTTGCCGTTACCCTATTTTCGCATTGAAATCTCCCATAATGATCTTTCAGTGCTGCTTGCCTTCAATATTTAGATGACGAATTTCCTCATAAAATTCTTCGATCTCTTCTTCAGGATGACTTGTGGTGGGTGCATAAGCTTGAATGATCTGAGGCTGGTATCTTCTCGAGAGTTGGATAACACGTCTTGCAGCTCTGTCGATATATATATATATATATATATATATATATATATATATATATATATATATATGTAAGGTCAGGTGATGCGTAACATCACAGCCTCTCCTTGACAAATGTCAACATCGCCTTCTCGTGGTACATCCTGTTCCCACTAAAGGGGCTCTGACGACCGCCAATAGCGGTATAACTATACCATCGGGATTATGGGAAATGCTATTCCACACTCACCAACCCGCTTGGCCAGCGTGGTGAGTTATGGCCAAACCCCTCCAAAATGACTCCACAACTTAAACCTTGGCCCTCAGTCTCCGGCAGCTGGAATGTACCTGGCCAAGGCAGCGGCCAGTGCGACATGAAGGCCGAGGGTGCTAAGAATCCCCGGAGGACCGGACTAGGCTGCCATCTGATGCTCACCTTGGCTACGTATAACGGACGCTCCCTATCTTCTGATTCAAGGCTTCTTGAATTGGAAGAGGAACTACAAAGGATCAAGTCGGACATCGTCGGGCTAAATGAGGTAAGGAGAAAAGGAGAAGATCTCATTGAACTGAAAAGTGGACATCTCTTCAACTATCGTGGGACAGATACTGGCAGAACTAGTGGTGTTGGATTTATAATAAACAAGAAACTGAAGGATAAAGTTGTAGAAGTTGCAAGTTCCTCTGACAGAGCTGCACGACTCGTTATCCAACTCTCGAGAAGATACAAGGCTCAGATTATTTAAACTTATGCACCCACCACAAGTCATGCTGAAGAAGAAATTGAAGAATTTTATGAGGAAATTCGTCATCTAAATAATAAAGGTAAGCAGCACTTGAAGATAATTATGGGAGATTTCAATGCAAAAATAGGGCAACGGCAACAGAATGAAACTTCAGTAGGTAAATTCGGTCACGGCAACAGAAACCAGCGTGGAAATACTCTCGTAGAGTTTGCAGAGGCAGAAGGGTTTTTCATCTTGAATTCCTTTTTCAAGAAAAAGCCACACAGGAAATGGACATGGAGACATCCAAATGGAACGACAAGTGAAATTGATTTTATTATGTGTAACAAAAAATTCGTCATAGAAGACTGCAGTGTGCTAAACAAGTTCAACACAGGCAGTGACCATAGATTGGTGAGATGTAAGATGCACCTCAACACTAAACTCGAACGTAGCAAGCTCATAAGACACACAAAATGTATTGACATAACCAACCTTAAAAAACACCATAATACCTTCAAATTGGAACTGAAGAACAGATTCTCTGCTTTAGAAGGCCTAACATTGCAAGAAGTGGATATTTCTGAAGTTAACAGAAAAGTAACCAAAGCTCTTATGGAAACAGCAACAAAATTAGCTGGGTCTAAGAACAAATTGCATGTGAACAAATTATCAGGAAAAACCAAAATGTTGATGCAAAAAAGAAGAGTGATGAGGACAACTAAAGAAGATCTGACTTCCAAAGTGGAATATATAGAGCTATGCAAGACAGTACGAAAATGTATCACTGAAGACGTAAGGAAATTCAACTGTGAACTAGTAATAAAAGCAATTGAAAACAACCAAAGCCTAAAGATAGCAAAGGGACATCTCAGTAAGGGAAAAAAACAGATTATGGCACTGAGAAAAGAAGATGGTTCTGTAACAAGAAATAGAGGCGAAATTTTGACAAGAGTGAAAGATTTCTACTCCAAATTATATGAAAGGGATGATACATGTACTCCAGACATCATGAAAGGTACCAGTACCAGAGTTCTTCCAGTCCTTCCAGTAGAAGTTGCACATGCAATCAAGAACATGAAGCGGGGAAAATCTCCAGGAGAAGATGGAATTACTGTAGACATCATACAAGAAGCAAGTGGAGAAATCGAAACAGTACTCGCCCAAATTTTCACTCGATGCCTTAATGAAGGGAAAATTCCTGAGGATTGGAACAACGCTACAATGATCTTGCTACATAAAAAAGGTGACATTGAGGATCTCAGGAACTACAGACCTATCAGCCTCCTATCAGTGGTTTATAAAATCTTCACTAAAGTTCTTTCACACCGCTTGAAGGTGACACTGGACATGGCTCAACCGAGAGAACAAGCTAGATTCAGGAGTGGCTACAGCACAATAGATCATATCCACGTACTGAGAGAACTAATTGAAAGAGCGAGGGAATATGAACTTCCATTGTGCATGGCTTTTATCGATTATGAAAAAGCCTTTGATTCGGTGAAACCATCAGCAGTTGCAATGGCTCGGAAATCCTGCGGTATTGAAGATGCATACATTAATATTATTAATAACATCTATGAAAATGCAAGTGCAAAGATTCGGCTGTTTGAAAATACAACACACATAAAAATTGGAAAAGGAGTGAGACAAGGTGACACCATATCTCCGAAGCTCTTTATTGCCACATTGGAAAATTTCTTTCAATCACTGAACTGGGAAAACAAAGGGATAAAGACTAATGGAGATTATCTAACCCACCTTCGTTTTGCTGATGACATAGTCATTTTTGCAACTACCCCATCAGAGCTACAGAGTATGATCCAGGAACTTGCTGACAAGAGTAAAGAAGTGGGATTAAAAATGAACTTTCAGAAGACAAAAGTGATGTTCAATGCTTTTACAAGAAATGAAGATTTATCGATTGATGGAGAAAAGCTGGAGATAACAGACACGTACGTTTATCTTGGGCAGCAGATATCAAGTGAGGGTCACATTGGTGAAGAAATTAATCGGCGTACAAAACTTGCCTGGAGAGCTTTTGGAAGAAACAGCATTATTTTCAAGAGCAATATGCCATTATGTCTTAAAAGAAAAGTGTTTGATCAATGCATCCTTCCAGTGCTTACGTATGGTGCAGAGACATGGACCTTAGCTAAACGAGACATACAAAGGCTGCAGACAACTCAAAGCAGCATGGAGAGGTGCATGCTTGGTGTAACCAGGAGAGATAAGAAGAGTAACACGTGGATCCGAAAAATGTCAAGAGTGGAAGACATCATGATCAGAGTTAAATCCCTGAAATGGCAATGGGCTGGACATACTGCCAGAAGAACAGACCATCGATGGACAGCCGAAATTTTATATTGGATTCCAAGGGACAGGAAAAGACCCAGAAGAAGACCACATGGAAGATGGGTGGATGAAATTCGAAAGTATGCGGGAGTGACATGGAGGAGACTGGCACAAGACAGACCGTTGTGGAGGAAACTTGGGGAGACCTTCGTCCAGCAGTGGATTGATAATGGTTGACAATGATGATGATGATGATGATGATGATATATATATATATATACACACAATGGCATGTAAGGTCAGGTGATGCGTAACATCACAGCCTCTCCTTGACAAATGTCAACCCCGCCTTCTCGTGGTACATACTGTTCCCACTAATGGGGCTATGACGACCGCCAATAGCGGTATAACTATACCTTCGGGATTATAGGAAATGCTATCCCACACTCACCAACCCGCTTGGCCAGCGTGGTGAGTTATGGCCAAACCCCTCCAAAACGACTCCACAACTTAAATCTTGGCCCTCAGTCTCCGGCAGCTGGAATGTACCTGGCCAAGGCAGCGGCCAGTGCGACATAAAGGCAGAGGGTGCTAAGAATCCCCGGAGGACCGGACTAGGCTGCCATCTGATGCTGACCTTGGCTACGTATAATGGACGCTCCCTATCTTCTGATTCAAGGCTTCTTGAATTGGAAGAGGAACTACAAAGGATCAAGTGGGACATCGTCGGGCTAAGTGAGGTAAGGAGAAAAGGAGAAGATCTCATTGAACTGAAAAATGGAAATCTCTTCTACTATCGTTGGACTGATACTGGCAGAACTAGTGGTGTTGGATTTATAATAAACAAGAAACTGAAGGATAAAGTTGTAGAAGTTGAAAGTTCCTCTGACAGAGCTGCACGACTCGTTATCCAACTCTCGAGAAGATTCCAGGCTCAGATTATTCAAACTTATGCACCCAATACAAGTCATCCTGAAGAAGAAATTAAAAAAATATTATGAGAAAATTCGTGATCTAAATAAAGGTAAGCAGCACTTAAAGATAATTATGGGAGATTTCAATGCAAAAATAGGGCAACAGCAACAGAATGAAACTTCAGTCGGTAAATTCGATCACAGCAACAGAAACGAGCGTGGAAATACTCTCATAGAGTTTGCAGAGGCAGAAGGGTTTTTCATCTTGAACTCCTTTTTCAAGAAAAAGCCACACAGGAAATGGACATGGAGACAACCAAATGGGATGACAAGCGAAATTGATTTTACTATGTGTAACAAAAACTTTGTCATAGAAGACTGCAGTGTGCTAAACAAGTTCAACACAGGCAGTGACCATAGATTGGTGAGATGTAAGATGCACCTCAACACTAAACTCGAACGTAGCAAGCTCATAAGACAAACAAAATGTTTTGACATAACCAACCTTAAAAAACACCATAATACCTTCAAATTGGAACTGAAGAACAGGTTCTCTGCTTTAGAAGGCCTAACATCGGAAGAAGTGGATATTTCTGAAGTTAACAGAAAAGTAACCAAAACTCTTATGGAAACAGCAACAAAATTAGCTGGGTCTAAGAACAAATTGCATGTGAACAAATTATCAGGAAAAACCAAAATGTTGATGCAAAACAGAAGAGTGATGAGCACAACTAAAGAAGATGTGACTTCCAAAGTGGAATATATAGAGCTATGCAAGACAGTACAAAAAAGTAGCACTGAAGACGTAAGGAAATTCAATTGTGAACTAATAAGGAAAGCAATTGAAAACAACCAAAGCCTAAAGATAGCAAAGGGACATCTCAGTAAGGGAAGAAAACAGATTATGGCACTGAGAAAAGAAGATGGTTCTGTAACAAGAAATAGAGGCGAAATTTTGACAAGAGTGAAAGATTTCTACTCCAAATTATAGAAAGGGATGATACATGTACTCCAGACATCATGAAAGGTACCAGTACCAGAGTTCTTCCAGTCCTCCCAGCAGAAGTTGCATATGCAATTAAGAACATGAAGTGGGAAAAAGCTCCAGGAGAAGACGGAATTACTGTAGACATCATACAAGAAGCAAGTGGAGAAATCGAAACAGTACTCGCCCAAATCTTACTCGATGCCTTAATGAAGGGAAGATTCCTGAGGATTGGAACAACGCTACAATGATCTTGCTACATAAAAAAGGTGACGTTGAGGATCTCAGGAACTACAGACCTATCAGCCTCCTATCAGTGGTTTATAAAATCTTCTTTGGTTACTTTTCTGTTAACTTCAGAGATGTCCACTTCTTCTGATGTTAGAACTTCCAGGATAGAGAATCTGTTACTCAGTTCTAATTTGAAGGTATTATGATGCTTTTTAAGGTTGGTCACATCAATACACTTTGTTTGCTTTATGAGCTTGCCAGGCTCGAGTTTCACATTGAGGTGCATGTTACATCTTACCATTCTATGGTCACTACCTGTGTTGAACTTGTTCAGCAATTTCTTGTTACACATAATAACATCAATTTCACTTGTCAATCCATTGGGATGCCTAAATGTCCATTTCCTTTGCGGCTTTTTCTTGAAAAAGGAGTTCATGATGAAAAACCCTTCTGCCTCTGCAAATTCTATGAGAGTATTTCCACGCTGGTCTCTGTGGCCGTGACCAAATTTACCTACTGAAGTTTCATTCTGTTGCCGTTGCCCTATTTTTGCATTGAAATCTCCCATAATTATCTTTAAGTGCTGCTTACCCAGATCTTAATAACAAAATAAAGAAATTCCTGCCAGCTTTAAAGCAGAAAGAATTGGACATCCAATTGCAGGAAGGAGTAATTTACTGCATCGACTATAACTGCGGACTCAGCTATATAGGAGAAACAGGGAGAAGTATTAAGGTCCGAATGAAAGAACACCAAGAAGCTATTAGGAACATTGGGAACAAAACAGGGCTAGACAGACATATACAAGCAAGTGGACACTCCATAAATTGGGACTCAGTGAAAATAATCGCTCACCAGTCAAACTTAGTAAAGAGGAAACTAGAAGAAGGGATCGAAATAGCAAGAAGAAGAAGTACCACAATTAACGATAATTGCGGATGGACTCTTCCAATTGAGTGGCAGCAACTACTCCAGTGACATAGTCCTGATGACGAACTAGGCTTTAGTTCGAAAATTTGACAACCAACTTTCATGAAAAATAACCTCTATAAGACCCGTAAAAATGTTATTCCACAATCACTATGAATAGAGGTGCCATAAATGCATTTACAACTAGGATTAAAACCTTATACGGGCTGGATATATGGCGAAACATCAGAAAGATAGAAAGGAGTAAGTGCAAAAGCGACAAATGTAAGTCACAACTGTATTTTCTTAAGAAATGTAAAAGAGCTAATTTTGTTCCACCTTCTTTGAGACTCACGAAAAACATCGCGGAAAATCTGTCAAGAAATGTTATTAAAAAAATAGAACTAAAAACGGTGAATGGCGCGATTCGTAATAAATTCAAAACTATTGAGCATTGCGAACGAATAGAAGCTCGTATTTGGACCTCTTCATTAGATGAAATCCCGGAAGCAGAAAAGAAAAATATTGATAATTGGTTAGCTAAAGCAGTGAGAGATAAAAACAAAAACTTTAAGGAAAAATTGAAGATTAAAGAGAATAAATGGTTAAATCCAAAGTTAATGTCTAAAGCACCTGGCCCACAGTTAATACCATCCCCCACTAACAAACATGTCATGGATCTGACGGAAGAAGGAGTAGATGAAAACCTGATTAATCTCCTCAATAAGGGATATAATTACAACCTTTCCTCCGCAACACTTGATAAAATACGTATACTGATTGATTTAGAAAGCATCTGTAGTAAGGTAGAAAGAGAAGATGAAAATACAGCAGTTACTTTAAGGAAAGAATTCTCAGACTGCGTCTCAAAATTTGTAAAAAATCCAGTAAAAGTTGATTACAATTTTAATAGAAATGCCATTACTGACCTTAAAAAATTCAAAGCCAATGATAAAGTTGTAGCACTGAGAGCAGATAAGAGCAAAGTTTTGGTATTGGTAGAAAAAGAGAAGTATTACAATAAAATAGAAGCTGAACTGAGCAAGCCTTATTATGAAGAACTCAATGGTAACCCTATAGATCCAAACTGTCAAAAATCTTAAGAAATTAATCAGCTCTTTAAGAAATAAAAAACAGCTTAATGAGCTCTTCAAAAACTTCTCCAAAATCCAGTCAAGAATTCCACAGATCTATGGTACGATAAAAGTTCACAAAAAAGGCCATCCAGTAAGACCTATAATAGACACTAGAAATTCGCCACTCTCCAACATTAATTATTATATGCTTGGTCACCTCAGAGTTATTTTCCCTTCTCCTCCCTACCTACTAAAAAATTCCATGCAGCTAAAAGGAAAACTGGACAACTTGCCAGAATTAATTCATCCAGTAATGGCAAGCCTGTATATAGTCTCTATGTATACCAACATTAACCTGGACCTTCTACTGGAATTCATTGCAGATGACCTTGCGGAAAAAATAGTATTCCATAATCACAATAGAGAAATACTACTTGGCATATATGAACTGCTCCCATTTTCCTTCAAGAATAATTTCTTCCAGTTTGGAAAGAAATATTACAGGCAAACTTCAGGACTTGCAATGGGTTCTCCACTAGCACCTCTGCTAGCAAATTATTATATAAGTAAACTAGAGGCAAAAATCCTTATACAACCCTCCTTGTTTGCTCTCTATGTAAGGTACATGGATGATGTCCTAATTATAGTAGATACTGTGGACCAATCTCTACCCTCTCAGATTCTGGAAGAATTTAACTTACTAGAGAATACCTTGCAGTACACCCTGGAACAGGAAAAAGACCATAGCATCAATTACCTAGATTTAACATTGACCTCAAGAGAAGGGAAAATATTCACTCAGCTTTTTAGAAAACCCACCAACACAGGGAAGATGTTAGACTTCTGCTCATTCCACCCTGATTATATTAAATCGAATACGGCGAGACAATTTTTGGAAAAAATTGAAATCCTGGTCTCTTCAGCTACTCAAAAAGATCTTCACAAAGAAGAATTAAAGGAAATATTGGCAGAAAACAATTACCCCTCCCCATATGTTGAGAAAATATTTAAACAAGTGCCAAAAAAGAAGCAGGAAAAAACTAACTTCAAATTCACCAGCAAAATTACGTACCACAAGGGACTTTTCGAGAAACTGAAAAGGATCGGAGCAAAATATAATATCAGGCTAGCTCCAGATCTTAATAACAAAATAAAGAAATTCCTGCCAGCTTTAAAGCAGAAAGAATTGGACATCCAATTGCAGGAAGGAGTAATTTACTGCATCGACTGTAACTGCGGACTCAGCTATATAGGAGAAACAGGGAGAAGTATTAAGGTCCGAATGAAAGAACACCAAGCAGCTATTAGGAACATTGGGAACAAAACAGGGCTAGACAGACATATACAAGCAAGTGGACACTCCATAAATTGGGACTCAGTGAAAATAATCGCTCACCAGTCAAACTTAGTAAAGAGGAAACTAGAAGAAGGGATCGAAATAGCAAGAAGAAGAAGTACCACAATTAACGATAATTGCGGATGGACTCTTCCAATTGAGTGGCAGCAACTACTCCAGTGACATAGTCCTGATGACGAACTAGGCTTTAGTTCGAAAATTTGACAACCAACTTTCATTAAAAATAACCTCTATAAGACCCGTAAAAACGTTATTCCACAATTTATTATTTAGATGACGAATTTCCTCATAAAATTCTTCAATTTCTTTTCCAGGATGACTTGTGGTGGGTGCATAAGTTTGAATAATCTGAACCTGGTATCTTTTTGAGAGTTGGATAACGAGTCGTGCAGCTCTGTCAGAGGAACGTGCAACTTCTACAACTTTATCCTTCAGTTTCGTGTTTATTATAAATCCAACACCACTAGTTCTGCCAGTATCTGTCCCACGATAGTAGAAGAGATGTCCATTTTTCAGTTCAATGAGATGTTCTCCTTTTCTCCTTACCTCACTGAACCCGATGATGTCCCACTTGATCCTTTGTAGTTCCTCTTCCAATTCAAGAAGCTTTGAATCAGAAGATAAAGAGCGTCCATTGTAAGTAGCCAAGGTCAGCATCAAATGGCAGCCTAGTCCAAAAAGTGTACACACACACGCGCGCGCGCATATATATATATATATATATATCGGTATATACACTGGCGGAAAGTGAAAAAAGAACACCATAAAGAAATTGGCGGACAATCATGAAATTTACATATGTCAATGGGGTCGAGTTTACGTAGGTGTGATGTTAATTTCGGGACCAACCGGTGAGCGCTTGTGCCACAGCACGGCATACTATGCATATTATCGTCGGTGGCATTTAAGGAGTACGGCGAAGTGAATGTAATCAGTCGTCGGCGTACAGACGCGTGCGAAGAACCTGAAGAAGCTGCAATACCTGGACATGGAAGACGTGTATGATTTCAGCAGTTATCGGACTTTGAGCGAGGTCGTCTAGTCGGACTCCGCGAGGTCGGGTGGTCGTATCGTCGTATTGCGTAGCGAATTGGACGGGAAGTATCGGTGGTGGTACGATGGTAGCGTCGATGATCCGAGGAACATTCCCACACGAAATGACGTGGAACCGGGAATCACAGACAGACTGAAGAGCGGACCGATCGACGTATAAGAAGAGCGGCGTTGTCAAGCAGAACATTCACTGCGACGCCAATCTGAGCTGCCGTTGCACCTGAGGTGACTGTGCGAACAATCTGCAACCGTCTACTGGATGCAGGACTACGTGCACGTGTGCCTCTGGCATGTGTACCTCTGACTCCAGCCCACCCTCAGGAACGGCTGTAGTGGTGTCGCCAACGTCTGCACTGGAGAACGCGATGGCGATCTGTCGTGTTCAGCGATGAAAGCAGATTCTGCTTGGGAGCCTCCGATGGCCGTATGCGTGTTCGCAGACGCACAGGGGAGCGTTTCCACCCTTCTTGCATCCGCCAGCGACATACAGGGCTTACGCCTGGTCTCCTTGTGTGGGGAGCGATCAGCTATCCCTCCCGTACACAACTAGTGTTTGTACCGGGTACGTTAAACAGCACCTCCTACATCAACAGCATCATTCCGCCCGTTGTTGTGCCATTTGTAAGGTCGGTCCATCGTGGTATTTTCCAGCAAGATAACGCACGTCCACACACGGCACGTGCAACGCAACATGCACTTCAGGGTGTGAAGCAACTTCCATGGCCTTCACGTTCACCGGATGTGTCCCCCATTGAGCAGGTGTGGGATTTTATGGGACAACGATTTATCCGGTCTCCACGGCCAGCCACGACCATCCCCGATTTACGCGTCCAGGTTGAGGACGCTTGGAACTCAATACCCCAAACTTCCATCCAACATCTGTACGACAGACTCCATGCCAGAATTGCACAGTGTGACGCAGTTCATGGCGGTTCAACCTCGTACTAACAATGTTACATGGAAATGTTATTTTTCAGTTTACCAGCAAATACAGCTGTATTTTGCCATAATGTTTCGATCACGTTATCCTCTGTATTCCGTTATTATGCTGTATAAATTTCGTTGGTATCAGACGTCTCCTTCTTGGTGTTCTTTTTTCACTTTCCGCCAGTGTATATAAAAGTGAAAGTTTGTATGTTTGTTCCGCATACGTTCCTAAACGGTTTGATGGATTTCCACCAAAAGTGGCATACATACTCTTCATTATCCATATTAAAATACAGGCTGGACGATTTTTAGAAATTCCATCCCTAAGGGGGTCAAATGTGTTTTTACGGGGTCCTCTATAGCCTGGGTGCAAGTCGGCTGCTGCGGTATTACTCCGCGTGTCAGAACAACGGTCGTCAGGTGACGCCTCACTCCTCGCAAGCTTCCGCGGTTCAGGCACACGGGGAAGAGTCTGATTTTTGAAAACACAACGCACCTGCGGAACATATTGTCATAAGTATTTTTTTGTTTTGTTTATGTTACCATGGCATTTTCTTTGTAAGGATTTTTTTTTGATTGGAGGTTTAACGACCACCGTGAGCAACTCAATGGGCTATAAGCAGTCGCCCATCCCTAATTTAGGGTCACTGGTTCCAGGGAAGGGAAAGAGCCAGTGGCGTAAGACAAACACAACATCCATGCCTGACCGGGATTCGAACCCGGACCCCTTACGGACGAATGATCAGAGGCCAGCTCCTTGATCATTCGTCTGTATTTGAGACTGGCGCAGAAGTCTCAAATATGGGTGGAGCTACAGACTCCCACCAATAGGCGTGGTCCTTTCAAATAGCATCAAGGTTAAGTTGAAGTTAAAAGAGACGGTCTTCTTCATACATAAAATTTTGATACAAGATTAGTATTGGTATTAGTACAGATAAAAGAAATAGCCTATGTCCACCGGAAGGAAGTAAGCTTCCCAACGGTGAAAAAATTATCCGAATGGATTTACTTTTCGAGATTAGTAAACAAAATGCCGTATATTATTGTGAAATACTTTCTTTCACGTTGGGTGTGATCAGGTTGTATGTAAACAAAGCGGAACGATACATGGGAAATTGGAAACTACTTGAAAGCGATGATATTCGGTAATACAGCCAAAAATAATAAAAAATAATAATAAATAAACGAAATAGCCTATGTCCTCCGGAAAGCTTCCCAACGGTGAAAGAATTATCCGAATCAGTTTAGTTTTCGAGATTAGTAAAACAAATTCCGTATATTATCGTGAACTACTTTCTTTCACGTTGGGTGTGATCAATTTGTATATCTACACTCTAAAAAGCTGAATGCGGAGTGCAGGAAGTGCATTATTGTGTATGTTTGCTATTTCGAGCTTTTAGGGCTCAGAACGACCATTGTAAATTGTAATTTTTATAATAAAATTTTCGTCAAGTGTGGTGAAATTTCTCCATAAAAAAGCAAACCCGTCGGACAAGTTCAGCCGAAAGCAAATAAAGTAAAATTACTTCGAGAGAGTGATACAACCGAACAACGTGATCGAAGACTTATGGATCAGCGGGAAAGTGCCGGTATATCTAGGGCGGCAGAGACCTTGGAACAGCGTAAGGACCGAATTGATGATTTTTGTAACAGGGTAACATCGGTTACAGAATTCATAGATAAAGTTTATCCACAGTTATCAGAAAATTACAAAAATCACAAGTGGTTGTGTGAAAGAGCCATCGTCACTGCTAAAAACGATGATGTTCATGAAATCACCAACCGCATCCAGGATAGGATTCCAGGTTCCGTAACTGAATACAAATCCATCTAAACGGTCGTGGATGCTAACGAAGCTGTCAATTATCCAACGGAGTTCCTGAACTCTATCGACTCGCCTGGGATGCCACCACATCGCCTGCGACTTAAAGTTGGCTCACCCATCATGTTGCTTCATAATCTCGACCCACCTAGGTTAGTAATGGTACGAGACTTTGTGTCAAAACATTGTTGCCGAACGTCATACAAGTTACAGTATTGAGTGGGAAGGGAAAGGGCGATGATGTATTCATTACCCGCATTCCGCTGATTTCAACAGATATGCCCTTAAGTTTTAACAGATTACAGTTCCCAATAAGGCTGGCATTTGGTATCACCATCAACAAGGCACAGGCCCTGTCAATCAAGTCCGCTGGTATTAACTTGGAGGCACCGTGTTTTACCCACGGGCAGTTATACGTAGCGTGCTCACGAGTAGGTTTCCCAAATCATTTGTTTATCTATGTTTCAGGTGGAAAAAGCATAAATGTCGTTTATGAACAAGTTTTACAATGAGCACGTCATTTTGTCAGTAAGGCATTCTGTATCACCATCAATAAAGCACAGTGGCTGAGTGCAAAAAGTGCTTGCGGTCTCCATGCTGTTCCAACGGACAATTCTATGTTCAATGTTCCACAGGCTTTCAAGAACAATGAAAAATTACAGGCAGTAAAGCGTAAAAAACTTTTTAAAAATAATAAATATTATTACAAAATTGGCCTTATTTTCCTTCTCCTCTCTATTTGGAAAATTCTTCATTACAATAATATTCTTGGGAAACAATGAAAAAGGCCAACGCTCACAGAGAAAGAGGGGTAAAAATGCTAACAATCTAATATCTCATAAAAACTGAGCGTGGTTCATCATGGTAGGATTTTTTTATAGCGTGATTAACAGTATTACTTGAAAACAAACTTTATGCCTATCCCGGGCAACGCCGGGTATCTCCGCAAGTAGCATATATATATACACACTGCCAGACAATTGCTAAGGACGGATGACAATAGCAACGATAGCAACCATAAAATGGAAGGCAGGAAAATGTGGAAATTAGCATAAGTGCGGGATACAGTAAGACGTGTTGTGCGTACGCAAATTTTGGATTGCCGAACTTGTTCGTGACGTCATAGTGCTGATAAGAGATATAAAGGATTTGACGCGTATTGAACGGTGTTGTTCAAACGCAAAGTTGAAAGGGAAAGAATCAATTGACGAACTTGCAATTTTCAGTATGTCTACCCGACATCACCTAGATGATTTTACGCTTGGCCGTATTATTGGCAAGATTGAAGAAGGGCGAAAAATAACAGATGTTGCCAGGGAGTTCGACGTCAGCCACAGTGTTGTTTCAAGGTTTTGGAAATCATTTCAAACAAATGGAGAGTGTAGCAAACGTCACGGGGGAGGTCGTGTTCGCAGTACGACACCTGCAGAAGATCGGTACATAGTGCTATCAACAAAAGGACACCGGCGCAGCACAGCTAGTGAGGTAGCAAATCAGTTTATGGCTGCTACTGGCAGCGGATCTCCCGAGAAACTGTCGCCAGACGTTTGCATGAAGGAGGACTATACGTCCGTCGTCCTGTTGTGTGCATCTCATTGTCCAGACGTCACCGTACCGCCCGTTTGCAATGGTGCCATCAACATCGCAATTGGACTGATAACGACTGGTCTGCTGTCCTCTTCTCAGATGAGAGTAGTAGGATACAGTCTATCATCTGATTGTCGACGACAACTGATCTGGCGTGATAGTGGTACTGCATATTGTCCAGCAAACATACAGGAAAGGGACCGATATCCGACATGTAGTGTCATGGTATGGGCTGGCATCATGATCAATGGCCGTACGTCCCTCTATGGGCTTCCAAGTGGGACTATGACTGGCCAACGATACATTAATGATGTTCTGCTACCTCATGTTCGCATGTTCCGTGGTGCTATCGGCGATAGATTCATTTTCATGGACGACAACGCAACATGTCATCGAGCAGTCGCTGTCCAGGAGAGTCTTGAGAGCGAGGATATTCAACGCCTCGTATGGCCAGCACGTTCTCCAGATCTGAATCCCATTGAAAATGTGTGGTATGCTTTGGGGAAGAGTCTTGCTGGTCGCCGATGCCCTCCAATAAACAAGGACACCCTCATCCGTGCACTGACAGAGGAATGGGATAAATTACCCCAACAGCTGCTTGATAATGTTGTGCAAAGCATGACACGACGTGTGGAATCTTGCATCGCCCTCTATGGTGGCCATATCCCGTATTGACATCTTACGCCGGAACGCCTGCGGACGGTAATTGCATTTTTTTCACGTTTACGTATTCTGCACAAAATGGCCTGTTTGTCCCTTGAACACGTTCCAAAGCCTTCTGGATTTCAGAGCACAATAAATTGTCTTTCTTCTAATGTCCTGGCATTCTGACATTATTTTATTTCACTTGGCATCCAACCACACTTACTTTTTTATGCGCTATATAGCCGTTTATGGTCCGTCCTTAGCAATTGTCCAGCAGTGTATATATAACATGTGGGGTATATATATATATATATATATATATATATATATATATATATATACTGAAGAGCAAAGCTGTATATATATATATATATATATATATATATATACTGAAGAGCAAAGCTGAAAACTAAGGAAAAACTTTTGAATTTAAAATGAAAGTTGTAAAATAACCTGAAGATCAAAACGCGCAACGCAGCAGTTATGAAAATTCAGAATTCACATTCTATTAAGAAGAGACCTAAGCAAAAAAATATTTTTTACTCATACCAAGTACAACATAGAAAAGGTTATGTATCTACCGGTGTGAGTAAAAAGAGAAAAAATAAAAAATAAAATAAAACAACTGAATGTAGAAAGTGTCGAGAATACTGAGCCTTGGCTTTATCAAGGACCAGCAAAAACTCTGCATTTTCTCACTTCCACTTTCTTTTCTTGGTAACTTTGCGCGTTTTTTAGGAAACTTAGACCAAGCAGCTGGCCAATCATAGTTCTTTTACTTTGCGCTGTGTTTTCAAAGTAGTTAAGTTCTTAATAACTACTTAATTATGCACTTAAAGCACTGCTGAAATACTTTGAACATATTGCAACTAATTGTTTATGTCATATAACCTTCACAAAGCATTTCTTTAGTTAATTATTGTCTTTAATTTATTCTCGTTTTTGTGTTGTCAGAAGTTGTAGAGTAGGGGGTTTTAGAATCAAGTTTTCTTTCAAGAATCTGAGTTTTAAATAATTAATATTTCCTTTTTTAATTGCAATGTAAGAATTTGGAATACTTTTGCATTGCTATTCAGGTTTAAATTCTCTCTCAGGCGAACTTGGCATTTCGTTATTGCTGAACATTATTTCTAATTATTATGTCGCTCTCACAACTTGAGTTTTCTTTAATCTTCTTCTTTCTGTTTAATAGTAACAGATGAAGAGCATGGGTCGGGCCATGAAAATTATGGATGCAAGCTAAATTGTTAACTAAAGCTAGGTCATACAACTCTGCGGAGGTCATGACATATATATATATATTTTTTTTAAATTTTCGGTGGGCTTATTACTTGCATCTATGGCTTTGCAGAAACCCATTTCCAACTAGGTCTTTGTGGAAGTGAGAAAATGCAGAGTTTTTGCTGGTCCTTGATAAAGCCAAGGCTCAGTATTCTCGACACTTTCTACATTCAGTTGTTTTATTTTATTTTTTATTTTTTCTCTTTTTACTCACACCGGTAGATACATAACCTTTTCTATGTTGTACTTGGTATGAGTCAAAAATATTTTTTTTGCTTAGGTCTCTTCTTAATAGAATATATATATATATATATATATATATATATATATATATATACTATAAAGATACCTAAGCAAAAAAATACATATATAATTTTGACTCACACCTAGTACAACATAGAAAAGGTTATGTATCTACCTGCGTGAGTAAAAGGAGAAAAGAAAAAAAAGAAAATAAAACAACTGAATGTAGAAGGTGTCGAGAATACTGAGCCTTGGCTTTATCAAGGACCAGCAAAAACTCTGCATTTTCTCACTTCCACAAAGACCTAGTTGGAAATGGGTTCATATATATATATCTTTCGACTGACTGCAATGCGCGAAAAATTATTTTTGCACACATGCCGGTAAGCATAACTAATATATTTTTTATATATTTTCTTCACGTACTAGCGTATAATTTTCCTGTTGGTATAGTATCGTGAATATATATCTGCGTTTGCCTCCGTACTTCCGTTCCTAAAGTACGCTGAGAAAAGTTCTTTCTGAATATTGTTAGAAACCTAACTTAGATTGTCCGGTTTTCCAATGTGAAATTTTCTCATAAGATGTTTCAAGTGCATACGCATATGTCGCAAATTCTTCCTTCTGGTAGAATTACAAAAATTCCTTTCCAATCATCTCGAGGTGAGTAGTATATCCAACGTGGCACACACATTTTCCATCATTCCTAAGAAACAATTTTTTCGTTAGGTAGCAAAATGTCTTATGTCTCGTACAGAATGGAAGTAAAGTGCAGTACGGTAATACAAAAAGGATACACGATGTTTGTTTGTAGGATTGATATCATCAGGCTCTTAATTTCGCAGAATGATGTGCGTTTATTTGCAATATTATAACATTATTATAAAATATATTAGATTTGAATCTTTTTTATCGAAATGTTTCTGTTACATCCAGAACACGTTATATAAAAGGGCTAAAAGGGCACAATCTTCATTTTCTTTTCTTCCTTACATCGGTGCTATTTGCCTTGGAAATTTGGAGCAGACTACGGCGCATTGCAACTCTTGATTGCTCAGCGGCAATAAACCCTCGGTGAGAAGCTCTAAGGTTTTACTGAGAAATGTTTTGAAAAAAACAAAACAAAAAAGGTAACGTTCGAGTTCCAGTAAAACATGGCTGTAGTATTTCTTCTCCGGTTATGGAATTCTGCTTGTAGGAGAGCGCGCTTTCTCTTCACCATTGCCGGGTACTTCTCCTCCAAAACGGCATACATCTGCTCCAGCTGTTCAGAGTAGAGGTTGGCGTTGATGGTCCGACCGTCTGGAACAAATTCGTAATGGATTATCCCCTCGTAATTCCACCAGACGCAGAGCATTGTTCTCGAAGCACCCACTTTTGGCAACAGGTTCTGGAAGCCAGCCCGGGCTCAGACACATCCGTTGTGTGTTAGGATTACGGAAATAGACCCACTTTTCATCGCACGTAACAATTCTTTTGATGAAACGTACATCGCGCTGGTTTTCTAGGAGTTTCGTGCACACTTCCTCTCGGGGGTTTGCTTCAGCTGGCGTCAGTTCGTGAGGGACAATGCGGCAGCTCCTGTAGACCTTGCCGATGTCCTGAAGGTGACGAACCACGATGGTCTGTGATATGCCTAGAATACCCGAGTGCTGATTGTAGGATTTGCCTCTACGGCCTGGCGCACGGCCTCCGAATCCACGGTTCGCGGCCTACCTGACCGTGGCTGATCGTCGAGGTTTCTGTCCCCTAACCGAAATTTCTTAAACTATCTGGTTACGGTGATGTGGTCCATCGAACCTTCCCCTTTCGTATAATAAACGTTTCGTGCTGCTTGAGCAGCGTTATGGCTGAGTTCAAACTCCTAAAGCAAAAGTTCCCTAATTAGCCTATTGTGGCTGTTCATCTTTTAGGAGTCCCAACCACTGATAGAATGATGACATGCAATACTGTACGCAGCAACGACTACCACTTTATATCTCTTTCGACTGACTGCAGTGCGCGACTTGAACTAGTTTAAAAACATACCCGCCGCAGCACCTGTGTTTATGCAAATATTGCAAAACTTTCGACTCAAACTCTGTAGTTGGAATTTGTGATACACAAGTGTTTCTGTTTCTTTGCAGGAGTCGAGAAAATGATAATGTATACCACAAAGCAGCGTATCTTCATTGTGGAAGAGTATTATCGATCATCGGAGAGTCCGGTAAAGGTACGTAGGGTATTCCAGAAGAGGTTCAAAGTCAAAGCCGGACCAGACAGACACACTATAAGAAACAGTCACCAAATTTCACACAACGAGGTCGGTGTTAGACGATCGGACACAAAGTGGCAGGCCCTCCACATCAAGGACGGAAACCAAGGTTAGAACGGTGCGAGAAACATTTGACAGAATCACGAAAAAGTCTATCCGACAGGCTGCGCAATAGTTGGGGCTGACACGCAGCAGTGTTCATCGCATTTTCACAAGTCTGCATTTGTTCCAGTACAAGATCCAGATACAACAGCCTCTAACGGAAAGGAATAAAGGTACAAGGCTGACATTTGCCAAGCCAATGCTCAACAGAATTGAGACACAAAACATCGACACATGGCTCGTCTGGTTCTCGGATGAGGCCTCTGGACGGCTTTGTCAATAAACAGAATTGGCAATTTTGGGGGTGCACAAACCCACATCTTGCTATTGCTGCAACCCTTTACCCACAGAGTGTGACTGTGTAGTATGCCTTGTCACGATGTGGAATCTGCAGGCCCATCTTCATCAATGAAACCGTAGCATCCGGGAGATATCGGAAAATGTTGGAAACGGCTGTCGTTCCTTATCTGCGGGATTTCACTGGTGGTGACCTGCAAGGTCACTTTTTCATGCAAGACGGTGCACGTCCGCATCGTACATCACCGGTATTTGCACTGCTCCACGAAAATTTCGGAGAACGTGTCATTGCCTTAGACTATCGAAAACACTATGGCACCAGAGTGGATTGGCCACCCTATTCTCCAGAACTCAGTCCGTGCGACTATTTCGTATCTATTTCGTATGGGGTTATCTTAAAGACCAGGTGTACTGGTCTAACTCATGGACATTGGAAGAGCTCCGAACAGCTATTGAACATGAAATCTGTGCCATTTCCACTGACTTCGTACACCGTGTGGTCTACCATTTTGTACTACGGTTACGTAATGTCATTGCAGTCGAAGGCAGACACATTGAACACGTTATTTTGTAAATTCATGACGCTAAAGATTCCTACACACTCAGATTATTCTTCGTGGTCTTCTGCATGTCTCAGTCACATCGCTTTACTCTTGGTAGGGATATTTTAGGGCACCCTGTATCTTGGCCTTTCTCTAAGTAAGTGTCAGACAAATGACAGACAAGCTGACAGCTTAGCCGGTATCATCAGGTGAATAGTACTGCTACACTTCAGCACCTGGACTGTTGAGTATGCAAATGAAAATACATTGCGTCCCGGTGGACAAATGATCAAAGGTGTATGTTTCTGAATAACCGTCCGAGCTGGTCACGGATCAGGTACAGGTGGTGTGTTTGTCTTAAGGCTCTGGTACGTTCTTTTCCCTGAAACCAGTGATTCAATATTAACAACTGCTTGTAACTCTCAGAGCTGCTTATTATGGTCATTTAACACCGAAATGATATTAAAATGGTCGATGAAAAATGTGTGCAGGAAAACACAGGGTTATCAATTCAGAGCTAGGAAGTAATGCACAAACCGCTCCTTTTCCCGCTCGAAAAACATCTCGACTGCGATAGTGCGAGAGACGGTGAAATCTGAGACGTGTCATGTAGTCCACGCATCCCGTGATACGTACAATTTTTACTTTAGATGGGTGAAGCATTTTGTGGCGGTAACGTCTATAAGATATGAGTGAATCGGATGAGCTTGTCAGCGGTGATATGTAACTGTTCCGGTCCAGTTTGAGTAAACCGTTTGTTAAAATACGGACGGTTCGGTTTACATTAAACGTTCGAATGGGAAGTATGAATGTAAATATTTGTCAATTTATTACTGAGATGTTCTTATCTTTTTCTTGTTTCTACAGCTCTCTACACTGGTGTTCAAAACCGAAGGACGGACTACATTTTTACCTGTATAAGAAAACAATATATGACCGCTGTCAAATGGGGAAATAATTATATTGCCAGCATACGAACACATGAAAAGACGCAAAAAATTGCTTATAAAAGACGCACAAATTGCATTGTAATCAGGGTTTACGTAAAAGTTACAAATTTCCTAAGGACATAGTTGGAGAATGGATGTACAGTGCTTACTGATAATCAGGCGGAGAGACATTTCAGTATGGAATATGTCCATCTCGAACTGCGATGCAGCTCTCACAACGTCGTGGCATGCTGAGCACCAAGTGATCTGAGGCAAATAGGATCACTTCTCCCTCAGAGCATGGATGAGGCCCTACTTGTTTTTCTGGAGGGGGTTTCGAAACCCAATGCGTCTTCGTATTGCATTCCATATGCGTTCGATGGAGTTGAAGTCAGGGGAGCGTGGTGGCCAGTAGAGGCGATGAATATCATCGGTCTCCAGAAATGTCTGCACTGCTCTCGTACGATGAGGTGTGGCGTTGTCATCCGTGAACAGAAAGTCTTCGCCTACAGCACCATCGAATAATCGAACATGACGTAGAAGAACTTCGTTGCAATATCGTTCTCCCGTCATAGTCCCATTTCCAGCATCTGTAGCTTACTGCGTTCATTAATCATGATGCCGCCTCATACCATGACCCTGGAACCGCCGTATCTGTCTCTTTCCTGCACATTCTCGAGCTGGTACGCAGTACCATTTTCACGCCAGATCAATTGACATCTAGAATCCGAGGACAGACTGAAATGACTCTCGTCTGGAGGAGTACATTGGTCCATTGATGACATGTCCAATTTCTATAGATACGACACCACTAAAAACGTGAGCTACATTCAGCTCTAGATAGAGGGACGCGGACTACAGGACTTTGGGCATACATATGTCGCAAACGTCTTGCCACAGTTTGACGGCATATCTGCATTCCTGTGCTGGAATGGATGCGACTCGCAAGCTAACCAGCAGTGGTGCGTCGATTATGTTTTGCTGAAGCAAATAAAAATCTGTCTTCATGCGTCGTAGCAGAGTGAGAGCGATCACCTAGTATGCGTCTGGAAAACATTCCATCCATTGATTTAAAACGCTGCCCAGAGCGTTTCAAACCAATGGAATGTGTTTTCTGGGCAACACCACTCATCTCCCTGGCAACATCACTCACTCAGCCGCCTTATTCCAGATATCCTATAATTTTTCCTGGCCTTAAATCATCTAGATGATGTCTTTGACATATAACGTAAATTACACGTTCCTATCTTTATACCTTCCCGTCCAGAGTTTCCTTCAAACACACGTCGCCTACCGCGCCCTTTTCTCCTTTATCCGTGTAAATCATAATATTCGACATTTTACTGTGCGCACTATTCGACATTTTTGCATGTTCACCGGCTTCCTACTGAACGTCCCCAGTTATGCAAATTGCCACAAGATGTTGCGTCTGATTTTATGGTTGTAATCTTTCGAAACAGTATTCGCCCTTAGGTTTGGACATCAATGTATTCCCACGTGAGATCAGTTGTCAGTATATGCGAACAAAAGGATACACGCACGCAAACACCTGGTGAAAGGAGGGAGGCTGTTTCGCCCTTCATGCTTCGTCACCCCCTGCAGCCCACGCAGGAACTCTAGAAGCGTATTTCTAAGTTCATAACCAGCCGTCCTTCCTCAAGACGGCAAAGGGAGAAAGGAGGAAAGAGGAAGGTGCTGAGAAAGAAGGGGAAAAGAAGCTTGCCATTTCTTCAGGGAAGTGTCTTGGGCTCAAAATACATTTTAACACAGAAATCCAGTGGTGATGCTTGCGTTCAAAGTTGGGGAGAAGCTAATATTGAGATAAGTCCTTTATGGGAGGGGCTAACTGTTGTAGTGTTTGATGAATTTTGTTTTGAAAATTTGCGTTTTATACAGGTTCAACCTGATTCCGCAAGGATAAGTTAATAAGATACAGCTCCCTTTCCCGTCCATAATCCCAATATCTTTTCTTTTTCCGAAGATTTAAGCGTGCTTGTTGTTTGTTTGTGTGTGTGTGTGTGTGTGTGTGTGTGTGTGTGTGTGTGTGTGTGTGTGTGTGTGTGTTTCTATTGTTTTCAGCTTGCAGCTACAACATCACTCATGTTTTTAAATTTTTAGACTGAAATACAGAATATGACTTACAAAGTAATCATAAAAATTACCTCTAATCTTTAATGGACCCAACATACACCGCTGACTACCCAAAATGCAACACCAAGAAGGACACGAGATAGCAAAGCCACATTTACTGGACACATAACAACAGATACAAAGATGAAACGATTGAGCTTACAGGCCCGTGCGACTTGCGGAACACGCAGACATCAATAGTTCGTGTGGCCCATATGGCTTGCAATAACGCTCGCTACACGCCGTGGCATCTAACGAAAGAGGCTTTGGATGTGGGCTTGGGGTATGTCGGTCCAGGCTGCTTCCACACGTTGCCACAGTTCATCGGGCGTAGCCGCGGGTGGTGCTTGCCGGGCCACTCGGTTGCCGATCAGCGACCAGACGTGTTCGATGGGCAATATATCGGGAGAACAGGCGGGCCACTGCAGCAGTGACACCTAGTGGGCCGTGACGAATTGTTGCACGATGCGTGCCACCTCCGGGCGCGCATTGTCCTGTTGAAACGTGGCCGCTGGCAGGTCCTGCAGGTAAAGGAGGACTACAGGCTCTAAAACGTCGGAGATGTAGCGGTGGCTGTTGAATGTACCGGCGATGCGTACCAGAGGGCTGCGGGTGTCATATCCATTTGCGCCCCAAACCATAACGCCGGGCGACGAACCGGTATGGCGATGCATAATGCAGGCGTCATACAGTCTCTCGCCGCGGTGCCGCCACACGCAGATCCGACCATCGTGGTGTTGCAGGCAGAAGCGGGATTTGTCGGAAAAGACGATGTCGTGCCATTCCGTAGTCCAGGTACGGCGTTCAACAGCCCGCTGCCGCCGCACCTGCCGGTGGTGTAACGTCAATGGTAATCGGAGCAATGGGCGCCGTGCGACAAGTCCCCGCTCCTGCAGACAACGTCCAAGGGTACGTGCTGACAGAGGTTGTTGCGCAACACACCCTGATTCCTCCGCTAACATTCGTGATGTGGCGGTGCGAGCCGTCAATGCCCGCCGCACAACATGCCGGTCCTCCCGTTCGGTGGTGTGCCGCGGCTGCGGCATTCCTTCACGTCGGTCCGTCCGTCCCTCCTGCTCCCCCGAATCCATATTCGCCTCATTGTGGCTGGATGTCGTCCCACACGGGCGCCGATGTTTCGGTACGATAAACCGCTGTCGCGATAAGCCACTATTCGTCCTCTGTCAAACTCCGAAACGTGCTGGAATGACTGCCGTATTCTGCGACGAGGCATCAGGAAGCTTCCCACGCACAGGTCCGGAAGCACAACACACTTCCACTACTTACATCCCGCCTTCTGTGCACCCTTCTTATAGTGCTTCTCGGTGGCTTGCAGGACGCACATGATTTGCATATGCCCTGCAATGCTAATCGTTTGCATGTCCTCTCGCGGGCGACGCATGCTGCGAAATTCAGGCCAATCGGATGCTTCCTTCTTGGTGTTGCATTTTGGGTAGCCAGCAGTGTATATGATTTTGATATCTAGAGCCAGAGACCGACTACTACATGTGGAGTCCCTGGCCCTACCTGAAACTCTGGTCCCTTAGATTTTACAGAAACACAGTATGATCTTGTTAGACACAATGCATTTTGAAAAAAAATTTGGGGTACCTTAAAAATAGGGGCCCAGGGCTCGGGTCCTGTAGTATCGTTCATAAATCAGGCCCTGATGAAAACTGAACTGTACTGAAAAAGGTTACAGTCTAGACAAAAAGTATAATTCTTTAGGAACCGCAATTAACTTGGTGAGTGTTGCCTTTCCTGTCACTCTTATCTTGCAACTCCGGTATTCATGTTGCTGTTCATGCAACCTGGTTATTATGCATTTGGCATATCACTCCTGTCAGCTTCCACTATTCGTGTTTGAAGTGGTTGTATGATTTGCGCTGGCACTGCTTACATGGCAAACTGAATCCTTTTAGCACATCGCTATGGGCGGCTGTTTCCTACTCAGTGAACACTTTTCCTCGGAAATCATATGCTTGCAATGATGCGTCATTTTCACTCTGGCTTAAAACGGTGCATTACAGGAAACACTCACGCGACCAGCATAACATAGTACCTGATAACCCGTTTCTGTAGATGAGTCGCAAATCACCCTGAGGAAATAGAAAAGATATACTGTGTTTGGTTGTGATGGCATTCCGGAAAACCCAACGTCAAGAGATAACAAAAATATATCAGACAGTGCTTGCAAAAAACGTGGCGATAACAAACTACATCATCTTTTCTTTCGAAGATCTTATGCCTAGATGCTTTCGGTGGAGTTGTGCATAGAAGCGCTCACACACAATGTGTGACTGCGTGTCTAGAATTGAAATGATTTTCATATGTGACTTGTGGAAGTAAAGAAACGGTGCTCATGGCAGCTGCATGTCGTTTTCTAAATCGTTAAGTCAGTGGTGTATTTCTAGCAGATGAGAGAGATTCAAGGGCATGTCTTTTTGTGCCGCTGTAAACTTAGCCCGAAATACATTTTCTTGGAAATGGATTTCGACAAATAGCGCTGTTACCCCTTATGACCATTTATTTTATTTGTGACATGGCTCTGGATGACTTTTGACTATTTTCAAACATGCCCTATAAAACACATTTGCTAGTGTGTTGTATGTTTGGAAAGCTATTCCGAAAGGATATTTGCAGGAATGCTCTGAGCGAAGCTAGTGTCGTTGGAATATACCTCTATAGCCCGCCAAAATAACAACTTTGAAGAGGAAAGCATTCATTGCAGCGTAAAAGTTTAGGTAAGTCTGTAAAATTACTAGCCTTATTACTTTTTATATTAAGTGAAGTAAATGTGTTCCGCTAAACAACGTAATAATATCATGAAAGAAATACGGGATTACACCATATAATACAAATTTTGAAGATGACAATCCGATTTTTGGTGTAAATGTGACAAGCATGGTAAGTCAGATAATATCCGAAAACTTGAAAACCTCATCGTCCTGGAGCGAGACTCAACCTCGCGTCTCCTACATAGCGCCCGGGTATGCTATATATTCAAATTAATCGGAAACTTGAGATTCCGTCGTTCTGGATGGTGTAGTGGTTAGCATACCCGGGCGCTATCTGGAAGGCACGCAGTTTCGAGTCCCGCTGCAGGACGATGAAACTTTCAAGTTTTCGGATATTATCTGGCTTACCATCCTTGTCACATTTACATCAAAAATCGGATTGTCATCTTCAAAATTTGTAACGTAATAATATAGTTGCGTCTTGTACATCTGAGATTATAAAAACTCGATTTGAAGAATACGTTTTGCGATCGACAGCTGTAATTATAATGACAAAAATTTTACGTGAATATTCCAGATTTTCCTGATTAACTTTTTCTGTGACTCTGCGTAAGTTTTCCCATTTACTTCCATATCTCACAGATCACATTAAAAAAAATGTCATGCCCACTAGCAATATCCGTACATCTTTTATTTGCTCGGTGGTAAATTTTCCCCCTCGGTGTCGTAACAGCATGTATGAATTTGGCATTATATTCCAGTTTCTAACATTTCGATTTGAAAAGTTCTTTTTACATCTGACTGCGGTAAGCACGGACAAAAATTTTTCATACATTCTCCAGCTTTCTGAGCCACCGCAGTGGCGCAGTGTCAAAGTTCTGGCTTCTGATCGTTCGTCCGAGTGGGCCCCATTCCCGGATGAGGTAGGGGTAGTGCGCCTGCCTTACGGCCCTTACTCTCCTCTCCCTCCCTGGAGACAGTGGCCCCAAATTAGGGCCGTGCCACAATTTAAAGCCCTCCGCGCTGCTCACTGTGGTCATTAAATTAAAAAATTCTGATGAAATATTTTCCTTACGAGTGATGTACATTTACATTTTTAATTCGACAACATCCTTTTTTCTACGGGTCATATTGGAAAAATTCTTTTAACGTACACTAGGTGTAACCGTAATCAATATTATCCGCATATTTTAGTGATTTTTGTGATGCTCAGTTTTCTTCTAAGTGGTATAATAATATATTTGCATTTGACACTATATGTACGCTCCAAAAAATCTCATCTGAAAAATGCCTTTCGCTGAAGGCATTCGAAAAAAACGTCCATTCTGCTTTAAATGATCAAAATTGTCTGCAATTTTTGCAGCGTTTCCGCTCATAAACATTTCCTACTAGGGGGCATAAATACATGTTTAATCACCAAAATTGTTCTTGTTCAAAAAGAGCTGGAAAAAGTCATATTTAATCTGTGGCAGCCGTCATCATCAGTAATATTTTCCACAAATTTTCAGCTCTTTCCATGTCCTCGGTGGTCTTGCTAGGTGCAGTGCCAGAGTGTGTATTTTTCAAGTTGGAGTCAAAAATTCGTCAGTACAGTAACGGAATTTTTCAAAGACAGACAGATTCGATGTGTGTGCGTATGTTCTTACTTGTGATAACGTGGAAAACGTGTATGTTTCGCTGTAGATAATCACAAAGCAGTTTTCAGTTTTCTCCGAAGATTTGTGCATCTGCTCATAAGAAAACTACATCTCTTCCAAAGATTCATTCAAGCTCAGTCAAGCTCAATATGGAGAACCACGGAATAATCTATATATCATCTATAATCTTTATTTACTAAAAATTTAATATTGTGTGCTAAGACACTGGTCTTTATGAAGGCCCTTAGTCTTTGTGGAACATTCTGCAACATTGTTTTGCAAATGCCAACTAATATGTTCCGCCATTCGGCTTTTAAAGAAATAATCACTTCAACTTTGTTTGTTGGGTGATCTCTTCTTCTAAGGCCCCGACGATCCAATTCGTCCCAAAGATTCTTTGTAAGATTCAGGTCAGGACTCCGAGATGGCTAGTCCAGTTTTTTGGCGCACATGTTCTCCAACCGATCTGTAACAACGCCAGCGTTATGGCATGATGCGTTGTCTTCCAGATAGAGGTATCGGTCTTCTCCAAAGTGCTGCCACAACGTTGGTATTGAATAATTGTCCAGGGCGTTTAGATAGAGCTCAGTGCAGTGGTTGAAAAAACTACTTTTTACTTGTAGCGTACTACAACTACAACTACTTTATGATAAATGTAGTTAACTACAACTACATTTTTAACAAAGTAGTGACTACAAACTACTTTGAAAATGTAGTCACTACTTCACTACTTTTAGGACCCGAATTTTGCGAGATTATTCAATACACACTCAAAGTTAAGGATGTTACATTACAACAAAATATTGTATATCCCATATACACCAGACTTTACAATGTAGCATATAGCATATCATATAAAATGAACTGCACAAGACTCTACAATGTAGAATATACACTGCTGGCCACCCAAAATGCAACACCAAGAAGGAAGCATCCGATTGGCCTGAAATTCGCAGCAAGCGTTACCCGCGAGAGGACATGCAAACGATTAGCATTGCAGGGCATATGCAAATCATGTGCGCCCGGCACGCCACCGAGAAGCACTATAAGAAGGGTGCACAGAAGGCGAGGTGTAAGCATTGGCAGTGTGTTGTGCTGCCGGACCTGTGCATGGGAAGCTTCCTGATGCCTCGTCACAGAATACGGCAATCATTCCAGAACGTTTCGGAGTTCGACAGAGGACAAATAGTGGCTTATCGCGACAGCGGTTTATCGTACAGAGATATCGGTGCCCGTGTGGGACGACATCCAGCCACAGTGAGGCTAGTATGGATTCGGTAGATGCAGGAGGAACGGACGGACCGACGTGAGCGATTGCCGCAGTCGCATCACACCGCCGAGTGAGTGGACCGGCGTGTTGTGCGGCGGGCAATGACGGCTCACACCGCCACATCACGAAAGTTAGCGCAGGAATTAGGGTGTGTTGCGCAACAACCTTTGTCAGCACGTACCGTTCGACGTCGTCTGCAAGAGCGGGGACTTCTCGCACGGCGCCCATTGCTCCGATTACCGTTGACGCTACACCACCGGCGAGTGCGGCGGCAGTGGGCCGTTGAACGCCGTACCTGGACTTCGGAATGGCACGACATTGTCTTCTCCGACAAACCCCGCTTTTGCCTGCAACACCAGGATGGTTGGATACGCGTGTGGCGGCGCCATGGCGAGAAACTGCATGACGCCTGCATTATGCATCGCCATACCGGTCCGTCGCCCGGCGTTATGGTTTGGGGCGCAATTGGATATGACACCCACACCCCTCTGGTATGCATCGCCGATACACTCAACAGCCACCGCTACATCTCCGACGTTTTGGAGCCTGTAGACCTCCCTTACCTGCTGGACCTGCCAGCAATTCAACAGGACAATGAGTGCCCGCATCGTTCAACAATTCTTCACGGCCCACCAAATGTAACTGCTGCCGTGAGCCGCTTGTTCTCCCGATATGTCGCCCATCGAACACGTCTGGTCGCTGATCGGCAACCAAGTGACCCGGCAAGCACCAACCGCGGCTACGCCTGATGAACTATGGCAACGTGTGGAAGCAGCCTGGACCGACATACTCCAAGCCCACATCCAAAGCCTCTTTCGTTCGATACCGCGGCGTGTAGCGGCCGTTATTTCCATCCATGGGGGCCACACGAACTATTGATGTCTGCGGGTTCCGCAAGTCGCACGGGCCTGTAAGCTGAATCGTTTCATCTTTGTATCTGTTGTTATCTGAGACCGCTGCACACCTATGTGTCATCGAATTGATGAGTTATGAAGAAGGTTTAGAGTGTATCTACACAACTCCTTAACTAGGGCAGTCTCCAGTTCTCGAAAATTAATGGGGGTGCCTGGCGAGTTGCAATGCGTCCTCCAAGTGTGTTCTAGGCGTGCTCAATAGGATTCAAGTCAGGAAAGCATGCTGGCCACTTCGTACGTTCGATTCCCTCTTTTTAAAGCATGTAGTCCACTAGCCGAACTCTATGAGGTCGAACGCTATCGTCCATTAAAGGGAACGAACCGCCGACAGCTGCAGCATACTGCATGACATAGGTGTGAGAATCTCGTCTTTCTATCTCAGCGCCGTCAGACTGCCGTTTCAGATGGCATACTGCGTACAGGTCCGTGCGTCCACCGATACTTATGTCTCCCATGACAATGAAACCATGTCCGCCATAACGTGATGCATCCTGCACAAAAGCTGGGTTATTTCGTGCTCCGGGTTTCCTCCTGACAGTGGCTGACTGACGATCCATAAACGGTCATGGAAGCTGGTTTTGAGGGGCCCTGACCACTTTTGGTAAAAATTATCAAGGTACCCATCCCTAAAGAAAAAACGGTATGTCATCATCACCATTTACTGTTTAAACATCTTTTCAACACAAGTCTACGAATATTTGCAGTTTTTTGTGTTGAGGCGTTAATAACATTTTACCCATTTTCGTGGACCGCAGCTAGGTTCCTAGTAAAATGTAAAGTAAGAAAATTACTTCCGTTATTGAGAAGCAACAGACAAGGTACGTTCGCTGAGAGAGACAGTCGATGACTTTATTTTATTCTGTTCTTAGGACTTTTATTGCTATAACTGAATTCAGAATTTGTAATAGTTCCTTCGCTTTTAGTGTGAGCGAAAATCGAAATGTGCCAAAAATTAATATATTTTTCAAGACTTATCTATCATTAATAAAATACACTGGTGTCCGAAATTAACGTGGCAATACAAGTTCGAGAATATATCCGAATTGAGAAGACTGATTATAAAGATTTTTCCGAGACATGTGCTAGTGGAAATGCTAAGTCGACGTACCCATTCAGCATTGTGATAGATCCTATGGAAATATGCAGATCACGACCGTACGTCATCGAGCTGGGAAGCACGCAACCTTGATAAACGTTGTTCTGAGCAGAATGCAGCAATTGAGGCTTGAGTTTAACTGTTAGTGGAAGAATGGTTCTGCACCATGGCTGAGAAGAAGATTCTTTGCGGTAGAGAGCGATGGGTAGATTGAAAGAAGTGCAATCGCAAGTTGAGATAGCATGATGGCTGAATGTGACGAGTCAGGTGGTCCCGAATCTCTGGAGACACTTCCAAGAAACCGGAACAATAACCAGATGGTCGGGACAAGGACGCCTACGAGCCCCAATAAGTCAAGACGACCGGTATTTGTTTCTAACAGCTGGCCGTCATAAGGAATCCACAGCGAGGCAACTCTCGCAGGAACTTATCTCTGCTACAGAAACGGCGATGTAGAGGCGTACAGTTAACAAAAGACTCCACGAGAGAGGTTGGCATGCAAGAAAGCCAATGGTCTGTGTCCCACTTTTCGCATTGCACAAAAGGGTCCGTCTGAATTGAGTCCAACAACATCAGCCCTGGACCCCTGATCAACTGGGACTGTGTTCTCTTTAGTGACGAGTCGCGCTGCAGCCTAAACACGAATTCTCGACGTCTGTACATTTGGAAACAGGCCAGAAGCCGAAATCTTCCTTCGAACATTGGGGAAATTTACCACTACGGTTGTGGAGGGCTCTCTGTTTGGGCTAACGTCATGTTGGGTGGACGCGTGCAACTGCGCGTGTCTCCAGGAGGCACCCTGACTGCTGCTCGCTACAGGGATGACATCCTAGACCCCTATGTACGGCTTTTCAGGGGCAGTTGTTGTCCCCGGTTCCTTTTTATGGACGATAACGCTCATCCCCCATAGGGCTCAGCTAGCCGACGAATATCTGGAGAGTGAAGATATTCACAGGATGCAGTGGTTCGCGAGATCTCCTGCCCTGTATCCGATAGAGCATGTCTGGAATGCCCTGGGAAGAGCAATTACAAGCTGGCAGCCCCCACCCAGAACCCTTCCGGAACTCCAACGCGCCTTGATGAAGAATTGGCATTTATTGCCCCTGAATTATAATTTAGGGCCAATAAGTGCCACTTCTTCACCAAGAAAAACTAAGTAAATGATAATTATGATTTACGGATTTGCAAAAAACATAAGGGCTCGTTGTGTGAGCTGTACCTGTTCGGGGTAATCACACTGTTTATTAGCCCATTGAAATCTGCGCCACTTGTTGCATCACTTTTCGACTGCCATGTTGTCATGCTCATGCATCCTCCTCATGCGGTGGTGGAATTATTTTTCTGTTGTGCATTGCAGCGTTATGCATGTATGTATGTCTGTACTAACTGTCATTAAACCATGTCGTGTGTATTTGGCGTTATACATGTTTTTTGTGTTTGTCAAGTTAATTTTGGACATCATAGCTTGAGTTGACAACTTTGAATTCTTTCAACAGATTTTTTTCATAATTAACGGAAAAAATTTGTTGAAAGAATTCAAAATGTCCAGAATTGCAAGAATTTCAGTGCAAATTAATAAAGTGAGACAAATTAAGTTACCCAAAAATTAATTTTTATTTAATTACTTTCAAATGGAAAAAGTAGTTTTGCTGTAGCTGAAACAGACTTTCTAGAACTGCAGTTCAAGAAATCGTGTAACCGTAAAGCCTTTAGGTAGTAAACCAAATGCGGATCTTGTTAAAAAAAAAAAAAAAGAAGAATATTCATATAAAAAGCATCAACCCAAATAAATTACCGTAGGCGAACCTCACTGCATTAACGTACACCATAAATTTCGATTTTCTATCCAAGACTATTGATAGCATATTTGATTAGATTGTATTGATTATTCAGGTGCAATTAATTCATACACTCGACGTGGATCAGGAACACTAAACAGAAATCATCGCTCTTTCCACGTTAATAAGTGAGTCACGGAAAAATGTTCATCGGCCGCCACCGGGAATCGAACACAGGGTCTTCCAGTTACGCGCCGGATATGTTACCACTGCACCACCGCTGCCTCGAATTCTCCAGAATCACAAGTGATTAACTGCCAAACCAAATGGTAGGTAGCTTCATGGAGCCCCGTACAGTGCTGGAGATTCACCAAAGATAGAAAGCAGCAACGAATGAGAATTGGCGGCCGATGAGAAAATTTCCGTGACTCACTTATAAACTTGGAAAGAGCGATGACTTCTGTTGGGTATTCAGCTGCAATCGGTAAAAGCGGCCTGAGGTAGAGGATATCAGCCCAAAGTGAAGGGGCTTAAATTTTGAAAGTCAAGAAAGGGGAATGATGTATCAAACACCAGTATCTCAATTAACAGAACATTTGCTACGTAGGTTTTCCGTTCCTTTTTTTTCTCCCTGAAGACGTCAAAGTGGTGATCAAACTTTGAGGTTTTTGCATAACTTGGTTTTCTTCTGCAAGAATATTGAAGTATATATAGTTTTTTTTTCTTTTGAGTTAGCATAAGGCCTACACTACAGGCACTTAGAATATGGCCGCCATATTCTCCCGGGGGCAGTAATAAATTCTCCCGGGGGCAGTAATAAATTCTCCCGGCGGCCCAGTTCGTGCCTGCCTCCAGATAAGAACTCGTTGATTGTCATACTCTAGGCTGAATCTCGACTCGTCAGAGAAAATAATTTGACTCCACTCGTCGTGACCTCAACCACTATATTCTGCAGCCCAGTTTCTACAGGCCGTACGGCGTCGTGCGGTTAAAAGGGCACACATCATTGGTCTACGTGAATCAAAGACACCTTGATGAAGATGATTACGAATAGCTTGAGTTGACAACTTGCGTCCTGTTGACACGAGAAGCTCTCGCTGGAGCTAAGTAGCATTTTTTCTGCTGTTCCGATGGGCTGTTAACAATAGGTAACGGTTGTCTCTTGCTGTAATTTTTCGTGGATGGGCTTGACCTTGCCTTCTTCGGAAACTTCCCGTATTCTAGAATCGTGTCCATAGTCGGAAAATGGCACTTCGTGACACTCCAGTGGCTTCTTCTACCATTCTTTGTGCCTGATCTGTTTCCAGCCTGCCAACAGCTTGCCACGTCGTTGATTCCGATAAATCATGCTGCGACATCGTTCGAATCGAAGACTTCAAGAAAATAAATGTCGCGACAAACGCTGCAGAATAAAGGACCTCCCAGAAAACCTTAGTTTTTATCCCGATATGTGATTTATGCATTCTGACTTGTCAAAGGCGCTAATTTGCATAAAGATATGCATGATTCGGCTGTCTACGTCACACTCGCATTTTCCACGATTAGGCAAGATATCACATTATTGGCTTGCATAATGTCGCCAAAGTCACATACTCCCCTTATTTTTCAGCAATATAGTTTATCCAATAATAAAGAACCTGGAATTCAACCACAATAAAAGAAATACAGATATTTTTTTTTGTTTATATATACATGTTTCAAGAGAGTTCAGTTTTCTCTCAGGTCCTCGTTTTTCATATTTTGCATTTTATTTTACTGTTTTTCCTTTTTTTGGCGTGGAAAAATTATTCGCTATTGAAATAAATGAACGAAGGAAGCTAAAAATCCCTTCCCAGATGATTCTTTAACTCACCCACCCCCACCCCCGGTCTTCATTCCTTAAATTTCACGTACGAAGCTATTGCTTATGTACCATTCTATTATCAGACCGTGAGATATTAGTTGACTCTGTCGATGGAAGGATATTGCGCTGACAATTGTGCTATTGTCTCATCACAGCCTTACAAGCGTATGTCGTGGTGCTTCACCTAATTCGCTATCAATAGAGGTTGTCTCGATATAAATGGTAGGGCAGTGTATATCCATCTATTTATCCATCTATCTGTACAAATCCTGTACTTTTCAATTTTTTAGCTTATCTTTTTACTTAAGCTATTTTTTTTATCACTTTTATTCTAACATAGCTTCCAGTATTCGGCAACTCCTAAATTTTATCGCAACTGGCGCATTTGACGATTGACAGCGCGACTGTTATAATATATGACTACCATCTTTAATTTGTGTTTCACAGTTTGTATGTTTGTCTCCTATTATATACGTTTTGTCTCTCTAACGTTTTCCGACGTTCCTGATCTTACATGTAGAAACCAAATACTAAAGTGCCGACAAGCTAAATACACTGCTGGCCACCCAAAATGCAACACCAAGAAGGAAGCATCCGATTTGCCTGAAATTCGCAGTATGCGTCGCCCGCAAGAGGACATGCAAACGATTAGCATTGCAGGGCATATGCAAATCATGTGCGCCCGGCACGCCACCGAGAAGCACTATAAGAAGGGTGCACAGAAGGCGGGTAGTAAGTAGTGGAAGTGTGTTGTGCTGCCGGACCTGTGCGTGGGAAGCTTCCTGATGCCTAGTCGCAGAATACGGCAGTCATTCCAGCACGTTTCGGAGTTCGACAGAGGACGAATAGTGGCGTATCGCGATAGCGGTTTATCGTACCGAGACATCGGCGCCCGTGTGAAACGACATCCAGCCGCGGCACACCACCGAACGAGAGGACCGGCATGTTGTGAGGCGGGCAGATCACGAACGTTAGCGCAGGAACTAGGGTGTGTTGCGCATCAACCTGTGTCAGCACGTACCGTTCGACGTCGTCTGCAGGAGCGGGGACTTGTCGCACGGCGCCCATTGCTCCGATTACCATTGACGTTACACCACAGGCAAGTGCGGCGGTAGTGGGCCGTTGAACGCCGCACCTGGACTACGGAGTGGCACGACATTGTCTTCTCCGACGAATCCCGCTTCTGCCTGCAACACCACTATGGTCGGATCCGCGTATGGCGGCACCGCGGCGAGAGACTGCATGACGCCTGCATTATGCATCGCCATACTGGTCCGTCGCCCGGCGTTATGGTTTGGGGCGCAATTGGATATGACACCCGCACCCATCTGGTACCCATCGCCGGTAACACTCAACAGCCACCGCTACATGTCCGAAGTTTTGGAGCCTGTAGTCCTCCCTTACCTGCAGGACCAGCCAGCGGCAACGTTTCAACAGGACAATGCGCGCTCGCACGTGGCACGCATCATGCAACATTTGTTCACGGCCCACCAGGTTTCGCTGCTGCCGTGGCCCACCTGTTCTCCCGATATGTCGCCCATCGAACACGTCTGGTCGCTGATCGGCAACCGAGTAGCCCGGCAAGCACTACCCGCGGCTACGCCAGATGAACTGTGGCAACGTGTGGGAGCAGCCTGGACCGACATACCCCAAGCCCACATCCAAAGCTTCTTTCGTTCGATGCCGCGGCGTGTAGTGGCCGTTATTGCCAGCCATGGGGGCCACACGAACTATTGATGTCTGCGTGTTCTGCAAATCGCACGGGCCTGTAAGCTCAATCGTTTCATCTTTGTATCTGTTGTTATATGACCAGTAAATCTGGCTTTGCTATCTCGTGTCCTTCTGGGTGTGGCATTTTGGGTGTCCAGCAGTGTAGAAACCACAGGCAAGTCCCCATTTTCACTGTTTGAAGTCAAATCCATTCCTGAGTAAAGTGTTGAAATGCTTAAAATGAAACAGAGCTTCTCAGCAGTTGGACGAAAACAGCATGTGTAACTTTCAGTCGCAATGGTTTTTTTCCCAGACGACATTCAACGCATCTGTTAGTTTCGACCGCAAGCCGGTTTAAAAGAACAGTTGAAATCATCTGAAGCCTAACTGAATTGTTTCAAATGAGAGCACAGATCCAAAATCTTACGATCTGAGATTGCATTTAGTGAAAGTAATATTTTAACACGCATTTGATGCTGCGAGTGTCTAACCGAAATGAAGAAAGCAAACAAAAAGGAAACACTGCCACGTTAATAGAAAAAGAAATATTAAGCAAAATATGAAAAGCCAATAATCCAAATTTCTGGAATCATGGATTTGTTTGGCTGAGGAAATCCAAACTGAAGAAAAAATAAAGAATGATAAGAATAAAATCCCAAATCTACCGCCATTGGAAGAAAAAACAAGTTAGTAAAATCATGCAATGCATTGATTATGATACGCTTTCAAACATACCAGAAATCATTACTCCAGTTATGTGGATAATGGCTGTGGAATAAATCTTGCTCCTGTGCCCTGATCTTTGACCCCATTTCGATTAAATTAAACAGAAATGGTTCAGTATACCTCTGGAACAACATACTAAAGTTTTGTCACAATAGAAGCATTTTTATTCAAGTTATGAGGATAACGGCTGTGAAATAAATCTCGCTTCTGTGCCCTGACCTTTGACCCTATTTCGATGGTATTCAACAGAACCGGTTCAGTGTATCTCCGGAACCACGCATGATAAAATTTTGTAGCAATCCAAGCATTTTTATGTAAGTTATGACGTATAAGGGCGATAGAATGGATCCCGCTCCTATGTCCTAACCTTTGACCCCATTTTGCCCATTTTCAATAGGGTTCGTCCCCGGTTGTCCCCTACCACATACTAAAATTTCATAGAAATCGAACCATTTTTACGCAAGTTATCGTGCGGACAGACTGGCAGACAAACAGACGGACAAAGCTTAAGTATATACGCTTCTTCAACCTACGGTTGGAAAGCATGAAAAACGAATTTAGATTGCGTAAATCGATATTACTCAAACTCTAAAGCAAAGATGCACGACGAACGGAATATTAAAGAAAATGAAAATGAATCAATCGATTTCGGTGATTCTGTGAAGTGAACAAATTTAAACGGATCAATGGGAGGTTGTATATTGAAATACAAAAACTGTTTTAACGCAAGTTATTCACAAAGCAAAAGAGAAATAATTTTTTTAAGTGATTTCTTTTTAAATTAGCAAACAAGGAAACATTCTGTGATCAAGACTTATTTATTATGAGAAGCACACATTTTTGCTTTGAATGCGTTTTTCCAGAAATGCTGGGAATGAAAAAGCACGTATGAAAAATCAACCTTAGTGGTTTTCGTTAAGGATACTATCAAAATTGCCAATCAGAATAGCTTCAGAAGAAATATGTTTTAGTTAGTTAAAAACTGTCGACGATTACTTCAAATGCGATTCAGTCATTTTATTATTTTATTGACTGAATAAGAAGCATCATTGTCAGTCCATATTGATATCTAATTGATATATTTTAGTAAACAGGGCAAATGAAAGAAAAATACATTATTCAAGGTGGAATCTGAAAATACAACGGCCGTTCCATAAAAACTGAGGGTAAAATCACACAAAATGAAAAAATATAGGTATAGCAAAATATATGTTATTCTTTGTCAAAGTATCTCTTTCTCCAGATGATATGCCCCACCGCTCAGTCCACTTTTCAAAGCATGTAGCGAAAACATTTTGTGGAAGCTGTTTTAGCGACCCCTGTACAGCTTGAAAGTCAGCATCTGTGATGAATGTTGCGCCACGAAACTTCTCCTTCATTGTTAGAAACAACCAGAAATCGCACGGGGCGAGATCAGGACTGTAGGCACAAGCTATGGCCTGTAGGCACATGCACATGCATGAGATCAGGACTGTAGGCACATGCATTTCGTAAGAAACTGTTCAACACAAGCAGCCACATGTGGTCAGGCATTTTCATGGTGTAGGGTCCAATTGCCTTCCAGTTTCGGTAGCTTAAACGATATGTGTCGTCGCATACGCTTCAAGACCTAATCGTAATACTCAGCATTAACAGTAATCTGTGAAGGAACTGCATGCTCGTAGACTACACTTTTATGAACAAAGAAAATTATCATCATCACCTTCCCAGCTGATTTGGTTTGGCGGACTGTTTTCGGAGGAAGTGAGCCTGTGTGTTTCCAAACACTCGTTGCGCGCTTCGTGAGGGGATCGAAATAGTGGACCCATGTTTCATCGGCAGTTATTAACTGAGTTTAGAAAGTTTAGACCCTTTGCAATCATTTGTTTCCACTCATGACACACTTGAACTCTATCTAACAACTGTTCTTTTTGGCGGGTGATGAGGTAACCATCTGAAACACAAACGATGAAGCGTAATTTGTCGCTTAGAATGCGGAACGTCGACGTCTTTGAAATATTAATTGACGCCGCTATGTCTTCACACGTAATTCGTTGATCTTGCAGAATTGCCCAAACAGTGTTAACAATACGTTTCGTAACAACACTTTCAGCAAATAGAAGTCATCGATCTTTCCACGTTTACAAGTGTGTCACGGAAAAGTTCTCATCGGCCGCCACCGGGAATCGAACCCAGGGTCTTCCAGTTGCGCGCAGGAGATGCTTCCACTGCACCACAGTGGCCTCGAAATTCTTCAGACTCACATACGACGAACTGCCAAAACCACCTGGCAGGTTGCTTCTTTGGAGCCCCGCACAATGCTGGGGATTCACCAAAGATGAACAGCAGCAACTGAACAAATAACTAGAAGGCGAATGAGTAATAAGTACACACTTGACGTGGATTAGGAACATCAAATAGAAGTCATCGCTCTTTCCACGTTTATAAGTGTGTCACGGAAAAATTCTCGTCGGCCGCCACCGGGAATCGACCCCAGGGTCTTACAGTTACGCTCAGGACATGCTTCCACTGCACCACAACGGCTTTTAAATGCTCCAGACACGCATACGACGAACTGCCAAAACCACCTGGCAGGTTGCTTCTTTGGAGCCCCGCACAATGCTGGGGATTCACCAAAGATGAACAGCAGCAACTGAACAAATAACTAGAAGGCGAATGAGTAATAAATACACCGTTCCGGGAATCGAACCCAAGTTCTTTCAGTTACGCGCCGGACATGCTTCCACTGCACCACAGCTGCTTCGAATCAATTAACCACTTGCGCGCTTCGTGAGGAGATTGAAATAGTGGGACCACGTTTTATCGGCCGTTATTACTGTGTTTAGAAAGTTTGTATTCTTGGCAATCATTTATTTCCACTCATGAAATACCTGAACTCTGGATAACAATTGTTCTCTTGTCAGGTGATGAGGTGCCCATGTGGAACACACACGATGTAGCGTAATTTGTCGCGTAGAATGCGGAATACCGCCGTTTTTGAAATATTAGTTGATGCCGCTATGTCTTCACACGTCATTCGTCGATCTTCTGGCAGGATTGCCCATACAGGGTTAACAACATGCTCCAAAACAACACTTTCAGATCAACCAGGCCTAGGAGCGAGTTCTGCCGACAAACGCCTTTTTTTGAAATCATGGTGGCATCTAAAAATCGTTGTCTCACCCAAACATTTATCTTTGTAATCTTTTTTTATTGAATCAACTCTTTCTGGAGCCGTTTTACCCAAACGATAGCTAAATTTTATCATACAACGCATTTCACTTCTTAACTTTCAATCCGTCACCTCCATAGCTGTATGCCGAAATGCAGACGTACTGTAAACAACTGCGCAATAGCAAAACCAGAATCGTCTACCACGGCTAATATCTGTTGCCATAGTATTTCCTTATTTTAGTTAGTCGTTTGCGTGGTTATTTTTCCCCTTCGCACTGTTGCCAACTCAAAACAAAATACTCTGTTTTTATGGAACGGCCTTTTTATTATTAGCAATAAAAAACTTTATCCTTTCAAAATGATTAAATAGAAGCCTGTACAGACGATACTTTTAAGCTTAAGGCACCGAAAGCGTTGCGACGTTCGACACCGAAAACCTTTGGTACAGCTTTGTATACAGTATATGCATTTACTAAACTACAAGAAACCCATGGGACACTCCTGTGGTTGGAATAAATTGCATGTACAGTAGCAAAATATGCTGTGTCTGTTGTGAAAGACAATTGCAAGGAAAAGCCGAACAATGATTGCACAGAAATTAAAAATTTCCAATTAGATCGTAGTCTGACACCGTACTAAAAAAATATCAATGTGCGAAATTGTTGATTTACTACCTATTCCCAAGTAACAGCTGGTAAAGTGCTGAAGAAATTGAAGACTAACTGCACCATTAATCCTTAAAAAAATATCCAGACACAGACAAAACAAGTTGGTTGATACGATTCGTTGTGAAATCAGGTCACCAAAGACCCTACGAAACCTTCGTCTGGAAATGCGGGCAGTCACAGATAGGCTTATGAGTTGACAACAACGCGTTATACGAATCACCAGAGAAAAACTAATGCCTTTAGTAACAAAAACTAAAATCATGTCGACGAACGTGATGAAAAATAATAGAACATGCACCACAAGATAATGGAAATCAGTCTTCACAGGTGTAATATGGCACACACCGCGATCTTCCTGTCGGACGGGCCTGTTTAGGAATTCCTAGAGAACGCTTGTTACCCGAGCATGTTGTAGCAGTTGTGAAATTTGGAAGTGCAGCTGTAATATTGTGGATGAGTTTCTCCTAAGACGGACTAGGACCACAAATATCAGCCTATGAGATGATGACTGCTGCTTCATATAGGACCGTTCTGGACAATTTATTATATCCTGTAAAATGGCAGTTTTACAGAACCGAAACTTACATTGCCCAACATGAAAACACACTATTGTCACTGATTAATTATGCAATGTGAACATATGACTTGAAGACAGTGATAATGGAACTTTGCAACGGTCAAGACAGTAGTCAGTTTTCAACTATGTAAAACATATTTGTAATTAACCACTTAGCATCCAGGTACGTAATATTACGTTAACGAATGATAGTGCAAGAAAATCGAGATCCGTAATATTACGGGCCTATTGATATGGGGTAGGGCGCCATGTTTTTTGCATGAGTCACACAAAAATGGACTTTTGAAATAATTGTCCTTTCATTTCGTTCCCGACGATGTGTACTGGAACTTTCGTCTTTCGTTTTATAACTACCAGAACGATGCTCGTATAATATTACGTTTCACGTACGTTCATTGTCGGGAATCGAGCTATACTTGTACCTTGAAAAAAACAATTGTGTTTTTACTGGGTTTTTTTAATTTTCCTTGGGATCTTAAGTGGTTAATTGTTGCGCAGGACCAAGCTGAATCGGAGCTCCTCGTTGATAGAACTGAAGGCAACGTTCGAAAGAAGTGGAGAAAAACACCACCATCTTTTTTTTTTTTTTTTTTTTTTTTATCAGAAACTTAGTGATACTCTGTATTTGTATCAGACCATTCGTCCCGGTTGCCGAGTGTTCCAAAGTGCTGTTTCTAACCATTCATACTAGATGGGCCCAGAGTTCGAGTCCCGGATGATGCAGGAGTGGCGCGTTTGCCCAATGGCTATGTCGCTTTCCTGGAACCAGCGGCCACAAATTAGGAACGGCTACTGCTTCTGGTACTTGGGGTTGCTCGTGGTGGTCGTTAAAGCCCGAAATAAAAAAAGAGCAACTTTTTACTAACTTCTTTTTTTTTTTTTTTCGTGATTTTAGATGCCGCTACTCAGAAATGTAAGAAAGACCAGAAAAAAACGGCACGATCATTTACAAAAGAAGAAAAAAAGATAAAAAGTATGAGGCAATTTACAAAGACGCCGCAGTTCGCATGGCAAATCGAAAAATCAAGAATGTTGTAATTTAGAAGGTAACGGCAAAAACTGAAGATGCTATCTGAGAAATAACCAGAAAAATCAGTTACGATTTACATAGGAAAGAATGCTCTTACTTCAAAACTAACCTAGGAATTAAGAGCTCCGCAAATTGCCGACTAAATAAAAGGAGCAAGAATGCTGCACTTTTTCGAAGCAAAATAGGAAAAGTAATATAAAATTTTTTTGCCGGCTTCTGGAATTCAGGGAAAGGCTACCCCTTTTACCTCATATCATTCAGATTTTCCATTATACGTAGTACATTTTCAGACGCCTGCAAACTAGTAAAGGGTGCCACATACCTCTCACGCCCTATGGATGTATCTCCTGTCTGGATAAAGAAGAACTGCGAGAGCCAAGATTTCCCACAAGGAAGGTTCGAATGAGAAAAAGAGAACTCTTCCGAAATTATTCCGTTCTGCTTCACGTGAATCACTTGAACTTCCCACCAATCGGAAAAGGAGAAAAGAAAGTAAGCTAGGCAGCTGAAGCTTGCATTTCTACAGTTTGCTACAAAATCTTCTCTTTAGATAAAAGCTACATGCAAGTGAACATAGCCTGGCCGTTTAAATAGTTTTGACAATGTTAATCCTTTAATTTCTCAATTTCTAACATTTTTGATTTGCCCTAAGTTCTCCTTTTTTTTACTTTTTTGAAATTTTTATATATATTTTTTTGTTTTTATTATCTGAAAGCTGTGAAAGGAGCATAACTCTAGTAATTTTAATCGTTCTATCTTTGGAATACTCATAGGAGGTTGTTTGAATTAGTTCTTTATTTGGATCTGTGCGTGTATGTGTTCTTCCAATTTCTCACGGAATCTGTACGTTAGCTCCACTATTCTTTGAAAGACGGTAGTAAGTTGGCATTTTTTTTAAATCGTTCACTTCCTTTAATACCTCGGGGGGGGGGGGGGAGATTTTTTCTTAATAGTCCAGAGTTATAGCTTCCAAGATTTCAATGTAAGCCTTAGAATAGTATCCCCAAACAGAACAGAACAGGCATATACTGCATGTTATCCCTATTTAGAATAAATGTGCAACGAAAAGCGAATGCAACTAGCCGTAGAACAACTCTACAGTACCTATGCCTCACCCAAAAGGAAAACAAACATTCTCAACTGGACAAAAAGGCGTCGTGGAGGTATGTTATTTCCACATAGAGCTTCCTGTAAATTAAATACAATGTAAATCAGACTCCTAACGTTTTTCAGGAAGTTGATCACTGTGAATATTATATTTTGATATTTACTTAATGGATGGAAAATAGAATTTTTCAGAAACGCAGCATATACTACTATACCGATATTTCACTTTATTTCGTATAGTTCATGATCCTAAAATGATTTTCTGACGTATTCACTCATATTTCACCAGCTTTGTCGCACCCTTAATAAATCTGGAATTTTTATTCATTTCGTATTCATCTTCGGTTTTACCTCTAGCTATCACATTTCTTGTTGTTAATGTTTAACATCACGATCTATCAAGACTCGCGTGATAACGAACCATCTGCTCATTAAATCGGTGCGTAGTGATCCGAAAGAATTACATAATTACAAAACTCTTCAAACATTTGTTCACGTGACTATCTTGCAGGAATTTCGCCGTTAATTGTGGAACAAATTGATTCTAGCGAGTTAATTAAGATGTAAATTTGAAGCGGTTCTTTCAGAAGTGTCAAGTCACTGCGAATAATTGAGTAGTCCTTCTTACATCTCACCAACTAAAACAGCGCGTTTATTGGACATACCTATCACTAACATAAATTATGTAACCCAATGACTGTTATTACCAGAAGCGAACACTTCTTTTTTTCATCTTTTGTATCATTTCGGATGAATGATTTCGTGAGTCTGTTTTGAACTTTTTGTGCTAAAACGAGAAAATCACTTCTCCATAATTGGAATGATGCTACTTGCAAGAATTAACTGGAAACAAAAATGTGGACAACATTTTTAACGTGCGACTGCGTCCCACTTAGAATCCAATCGTAGTAGATACACTGTACAAATTTTGAAAGGTTAAAAAGAATAAAAAGAACACACCTCCGGATCTGAAAATAATTGGTCAAATCCCAACCTAGAAAATCAAGGAAAGCAAATACACTCAAGTAGTATGCGGAGATGTATGCTGGAAAATTTAAATACACTCAGGTAGTATGCTGAACAATTTAGTAAAATATATGAATACATACATAGCTTTACTACGCGAGAGAAATTACAAAGGAATATTTCTGCTGGAATTAAAAAGTTTACGTAGGATTGCAATTGTCGAATGATCAATACGTAAGTTCTGCCCTATCTGTAAAACAGAATGGCACTGAAACAAAGGAATTGGCACAACAGTCAGAAACCAATGAATGTGTGATCACTATCTCTATTTATTGAAATCGGATTACACCTAATGTACGTAATAATTAGCCAGTTGCGCAGCAGCGATGATGTGATGATAGTTCGGCATATGTTGAGCGACATGGACAACATTGGGCGAGGTAAAACAGCCAAGTAATACAACTTACTTAACATATACTTTTTTTATATATAACACAGAATACGCATGCTTCTCAACAAAGGCTGATTCTTATAACTTTCACTACTACAGAGCAGACGTGTACTGATAGACGCAGCAAATCCCGCATTTTAGGGGGGGGGAGGCTCACGAGCGGCTAAGAGGGTTTCTAGACTCAGAAAAAAAAACTCTGATACTTCATTGTTAAGGAAATAGCTAGGAATTTTTCACGGCAGCTTTGAACGAAGTATTAAAAAAAAGCAGGAATTTTCGGTAGTTTTTTTCAGTAAATAAGTAAAATCTTTCGAAATCATTTTTAAAGATTATAAAAACTAGATGTCGGTAAAACAGCTACTCCACAGGACTTGAACTCCCTTTTCACAGCCATAGTAATAGTTCCTATACATATACATTACATCAACAAGAAAAAGTGAAAGAATTATCAATTCAATGAAGGAAAATTTGGTAACAGCTCATCTCACTGGTGTTATGTATAGTTATTTTTACATAACTGCGCACCCTTAGGAATATAATGAGCTGAACGATGTTCGCGGGGATGAAGAAACAGAAACCTTTGTCATATTTTCGCATAACAGAACAGTACTCGCCCAAATTTTCACTCGATGCCTTAATGAAGAGAAGATTCCTGAGGATTGGAACAATGCTACAATGATCCTGCTACATAAAAAAGGTGACATTGAGGATCTCAGGAACTACAGACCTATCAGCCTCCTATCAGTGGTTTATAAAATCTTCACTAAAGTTCTTTCACACCGCTTGAAGGTAACACTGGACACGGCTCAACCGAGAGAACAAGCTGGATTCAGGAGTGGCTACAGCACAATAGATCATATCCACGTACTGAGAGAACTAATTGAAAGAGCGAGGGAATATGAACTTCCATTGTGCATGGCTTTTATCGATTATGAAAAGGCCTTTGATTCGGTGAAACCATCAGCAGTTACCACGGCTCTGAAATCCTGCGGTATTGAAGATGCATACATTAATATTATTAATAACATCTATGAAAATGCAAGTGCAAAGATTCGGCTGTTTGAAAATACAACACACATAAAAATTGGAAAGGGAGTAAGACAAGGTGACACCATATCTCCGAAGCTCTTTAATGCCACATTGGAAAATGTCTTTCAATCACTGAACTGGGAAAACAAAGGGATAAAGATTAATGGAGATTATCTAACCCACCTTCGTTTTGCTGATGACGTAGTCATTTTTGCAACTACCCCATCAGAGCTGCAGAGTATGATCCAGGAACTTGCTGACAAGAGTAAAGAAGTGGGATTAAAAATGAACTTTCAGAAGACAAAAGTGATGTTCAATGCTTTTACAAGAAATGAAGATTTATCGATTGATGGAGAAAAACTGGAGATAACAGATACGTATGTTTATCTTGGACAGCAGATATCAAGTGAGGGTCACATTGATGAAGAAATTAATCGGCGTACAAAACTTGCCTGGAGAGCTTTTGGAAGAAACAGCATAATTTTCAAGAGCAATATGCCATTATGTCTTAAAAGAAAAGTGTTTGATCAATGCATCCTTCCAGTGCTTACGTATGGTGCAGAGACGTGGACCTTAACTAAAAGAGACATACAAAGGCTGCAGACAACTCAAAGAAGCATGGAGAGGTGCATGCTTGGTATAACCAGGAGAGATAAGAAGAGAAACTCGTGGATCCGAAAAATGACGAGAGTGGAAGACATCATGATCAGGGTTAAATCCCTGAAATGGCAATGGGCTGGACATACTGCCAGAAGGACAGACCATAGATGGACAGCCGAAATTTTAGATTGGATTCCAAGGGACAGGAAAAGACCCAGAAAAAGACCACATGGGAGATGGGTGGATGAAATTCGTAAATATGCGGGAGTGACATGGAGGAGACTGGCACAAGACAGGCCGTTGTGGAGGAAACTTGGGGAGACCTTCGTCCAGCAGTGGATTGATAATGGTTGACAATGATGATGATGATGATGTGTAAAAGCATTTGGCCTTGTGTTATATCAGTGTGATTTTTTATATTCAAGTATAAAAAATTTCAGTAGTTTTACTTTTTTCTGTGCAACGGTTCTTAATGTTTATTTATTTTCAGTATTTTGATATGTAAATTGGAAAACGCCATTATTAGTATGTTACTGTTGTAGTGTTTCGTACCGGTGAAATGTAGAGAATTTCGATATCAATAGCGCTGTTTACACTTGTTCTTTTTTCGGGGGAGGGGGATATGGGGGACGTCCCTTATTTGGAACCTCTGGTCCCAGGGAAGGGAAAGATCTAGTCACTTAACACAAACACACCACCAATGTCTATCCGGAACTCGGAGCTGGGCTTACTGGGACGAACAGTCAGAAGCCAGCAGTTAGGTCAATGCGCCACAAATAGCACAGAGCACTTCAAAAGGTAAACAGTGGTCGGAATAACGCATATATGCTCAGCGCCGGGGAGCCTAAAGACAATATCATGTGGCAGTTATGAGTTTTGTGTGCGTATGATTGTGAGGCATTTCAAAGAGGCTGCCCTCACTTCTAAAAAAATACTAATAATAAAATTTCCATGATATGATCAACTTTGACGTAAGTATTTTTTAGTATTTTGTGTTGATGTAAAACTATGGATATCACTAACTACGAGGTGAACATTTATGTTTTACGCAATAAAGTGCAAAACGTTTGGTTTTACGAAAAATATCTGTAAGTTCCAAAGAATTCGAATCATTATAATGCCAAGAAAACAATTTAGTTAATAATATGTATTTTAAAAATTTCAGTGATTGAGGAAGCTAATGGATTTTTACAAGAGGGACTCGAAGGTACCCCGACTTTCTCCAGTACGCCACTGTTGCAGGATAACCGTATTTTTATCCTACTAAGCATATTAAAGGATGAATGCTTTTACCTGTAGACCAGTGGGCTCTATACCTCAGGCTGCAAATTTGATAGGCTGTTCCAGGATTGTGCAAATGTGTTTTTGTTTCGGAGTTTAACGAACACTGTGAGCAGCTCTAAGGTATATAAGCAGCAGCCTGTCTCTGATTTGGGACTACTAGTTCCGGGGAGGGTAAAGAGCCAGTCTCGGGAGACAAACACACCTTCATCCAGTCAGGGGCCATCATTTCGTCCGGTCAGAGACTACTCACCCAATGGTGGAGCAGGTCATATGGGAATAAAAATTTACATTTGCTGGAAACGTAGAGACCAAACACTTGAACCTCATACACTGAGTTCAAGACGTACGGTTCGGTATAACAGCCGCAGGGCAAGTCTACTTTCGTCTAACTGCGAACACAAATCGCGCAGCAGTAATCGATACTGAACACATGTAAGATTTTTTATAACAGTATTGCACCCTAAGTGGACGCAGGGTGCTTGGCGTCAGTGAAATCACGTTAAATATTACATGGTGAAGGTAAGCTATCTGATGACTGTATCTGCACCGCTCAAATGCGGACTCCGCAGGGATAAACAGAACTCTCTATAGATTTGACTGTGGCGGCGCTGCGTGAGCCCTCTTGCCAAGATCTAGCTGTCCTTCACCCGGACAGGATCAATCCCAGGGACCGGCAATGGTCTGCTGCCCCCATGGGACCGACACTTCCAACCCCTCGGTCATAGCCCGCAGGTGTGACGCACTGATGGGCAGGGAAGCTTAATTTCGCATCTGGCTGGGAGATTTGTTCGCCAGCGCGATTGAGTTTGGGGCCAAGGCCCTTTATTGGTGTCTAGGCTAAGAATAAGTAAAATCACAATTATGCACTGAGGGTCTCATGTAGCGTAAAATTTATCCTTTAATTCATGAGCTCTCTCACAGAGATAAAAAGCAAGAAATATTTACAGAACATAGTGACACATTCCACGAAAATGTTTTTAATGATGCTTTTGTGCTTCTGGTACATATGTATATGGAGCGTGTGACGTGCCTGCCAGCAGGACGCACACGACATAAAGGCAGATTGCAGTCAGAACAAACGTCCGCGTAGCTCAATTGGTAGAGGGATTTATTCCGGAATGAGGGGATCCTGGTTCGAATCCTGGCGTGGATAGCAAACGACGGAGAAATTTGCTTCGTTATAATGGCGCCCGAACTTTCCGGATGACCCGACCGTTCAAAATCTCGCAATGGTGTGATGTTATTTCCACACCGCGAGATAGGAAAAATCAGAGAATCCCTTCTCCAGCGCTTCGAAAAATAAATGTGTGTGACGTTGCACTTCACACACCAGATTGATTGAGAGTTCTGAAGTGCACGTTCTACAGCGGATGGCTGTCTGCGACGATTCATGGTCACTGCTGACCCGTGGGCCATGCCCTGGCCCTCTTTCGGGGGAGATGTGACGTGCCTGCCAGAAGGACGCACACGACATAAAGGCAGATAGCAATCAGAATGAGCGTCTGCGTAGCTCAGTTGGTAGAGCGACTTGTTCCGGAATAAGCGGACTTGGGTTCGAATCCCGGCGTAGACCAAAAATGGCGGAGAAATTTACTTCGTTATAAGCGTCGTGTTATTTCTGCGTGCAATCAGAAAATTCACTACAGACATTTCCCAATTGCGGTTGGTGATGGCTCGGAAAGGAAACAAGCCTCACTGCCATGGGGGCTGTTTTTTTTTCGACAAGCATCCATCAGATTTAAGCACACTTTCTTAGCAGGTCAGTGTTTTACGTTCATGGTCTTAAATCCCATGGCGCCGCCCCGGTGCCGCAGAGGTCTAAGCGATGGCCTCTGATCATTCGTCCGAAAGGGTCTGGGTTCGAATCCCGGTGAGGCATGGATGTTGTGTTTGTCTTACGGCTCTGGCTCTCTCCCTTCCCTGGAACCAGTGACCCTAAATTAGGGACGGGCGACCGCTTATAGCCCATTGAGTTGCTCACGGTGGTCGTTAAACCTCCAATCAAAAAAAAAAAAAAATCCCATGGGACATTATGCCGTAGGCGATTACCGTACAGCCGCACCATTTCCCACCGCTGAGTAACGATCGAACTGTCACTATTTTTACTAACCGCGAGTTCTTTATGACCTATGATGTACTGGGGTCGTTATCCGGGAGAGGCTGCCCAACACGCTATTAGGCCGGTGTTTATAATTCAATAGCCATTGTACGTACATATGACAGAAATGCACTGCCACACTGAAAATCATTGATGTGTTTTATCCTTTTACTATGCTTCACGCAAACCTGTATACTTACAAATTATTATATACACACTCATAACAATGGGCAAACCAGAAGTATTGTGTCCAGTCAGAAGGGATGCTGAAACTGACAATGCCTATAAATACAGCAGGTATCTGATCATGCAAACCAGTTACGGAAAGTTAATCATGGGTAAAGGCAGCGACATGTGTGAGTTTGACTGTGGGTAGATAGTACGTGCTAGGAAAGTCGGTTGTTCAATCACCGCATCTGTAGAACTCTTGTGATTTCCACATCAGACCGTCGTGCATGTATACCAGGACTACGTGAAATAAGGCAAAACTTCCAACCAACGGGATGAATGATGTTGTAAACATATAGTTGATTCTCTAGGGGAGCGCAAACTAACCCGCGTGGTTACAGGAAATCGCATGGCTGTTTCTGAGCAGATAACGTTGGAATTTTAATGAGGGCGTGTTTACAAGCTTATGCACAAATACTTTCTGTCGTACTAAGAAAATTTAGGCAATGGCAGTCGGCGTCCACATAGTGTCCCCTCCTTGACTGCAATTTACAAAGGCTTATCGCAGCTGGCGTGCCGAGAGGAATATGCATGTGTAAACCATTGGATGTATTTCCGAGAACTAGAAATACGTCTAATGGTTTAACAAATCACAGTTTTAACTCTGTCGCGCCAATGGGAATGTGCATGTATGGAGTAAACCACACGAAGCGATGGACCTAGCTTGCAACGGTGAGGTCATATAAGCAGTGTAACTGTTTTGGATGTATTCACATGGTCTTCCTTGGGGCCTCTTGTTGCCATGGAGACTTTCGTCACTGGCACAAGATATGTGAACATCATCGGCGGACATCTACACACGTTCGTAACGGTTCTCTTCCCGTATCATTACGACATCTTTGAGCAGGACAACGCTACACCACCTACTTACCGAATGGCGACTATTTGACTGCAGGAGCATTCAAGTCAGTTTATCACACTCGAATAGCCCCCTCGATCGCTGGATCTTGATCTCATTGGGACTTTGTGGGACGAATTGACAAGACCTGTTTGTGCCAGCCAGCCACCACGGACAACTGTGGATGCCTTACGACAGGCGACCCTTACTCCATGGGCGGCAATACCTTTCCTGATGAATGTTTCCTATTAAATGCCGAATGCCTTTCCGAATGAATGCCTTACGTCAGGCGATCCTTGCTTCATGGGCGCAGTTACTTTTCTGATGAATGTTCCCTTTTGCGTCGAATGAATAGACGGTGTCGGGTAAGGGAAATGGCTGTGAAGATGGTACAAAATGTTGGTACAGACATATGGCGGAAGTGTAATACTCTGGGTGATTTTCTCGGGACACTCTCGATCCACTAATAACTGTGAACGACTACCTGAACTCCACCACGTACCTGTCTATCATTACAAACAAGGTTCATCCCTTTATACTGACCGCGATTGGCTGTTCAAACACAACTCGCGGTGTCATAAGGCCCATATCGTCCCTGACTAGTTCGAGGAGGACTTCAATGTCCTCCGATGGGCGCTCGTCATGAACCCAATTGAATATCTTTGGGACTATGTGTATTGGATGGACGACAGTGTGGACGTATCACCACGGACACTGAACGAGATGCTGGCAGCCTTTGTACGGATGTGGTAAAGAATACCAGTGGACAGTTCCAAAGACTTATGAAACACATGCCTAGTCGCGTGGGCGCGGTAGTCGTAGCGACTCACGGACGAAGCACACAATACTAGGTAGTTGGTCATGTTTTTCTCTCATGGTGTATATTAGGGCTTATGATTCACTTGTTAAAAAAAGATTGTAAGATATCAGTGACAAAGCAGTTATGACATTAAATTTCTGCACTGATAGCCTGGTGTGATATATGTAAGACAACGATCCTGTTATTTGATTTCCTCCCTGCGCTGCAGTGAGTAACCATAACGCAGTGATAAGCACTTCTGGTTTAACAATAAGTTGCCACTCCAGCTGTGAATGCCGCACTGGTGGTGCAGTGGTCTATGCGCTGGATTCTGACCATGTTCGAATCCAGTTGAGACATGGGTGTTTTGTTTGTCTTATGGTACTTTCCCTTCCCTGGAAACATTGGTCCAAAATTAGGGACGGAAGATTACTTATAGACCATCGAGATGCTCATCGTGGTCGCGAAGCCCCAAACAAAACAAAACTAAAAAGCTGTGAACCTTAACAAAGTAACGTCAGTTTTTTCATTGGTTTAACGACCACCGTCAGCAACTCGGTGTGTTATAAGCAGCCGCCCGTCACTAATTTAGGGCCACTGGCTCCAGGAAAGGGAGAGAGCCAGCGCTGTAGAACAAACACAATCTCCATGCCTCATCAGGATTCGACGTACCCATCTCAGACGAATGACTGAAGTCAGCGCTTAGTAGTTCGAGATGGGTCCGGGTTCAAATCCCGGTGAGGCATGGATGTTGCGTTTGTCTTACAATACTCTGGCTCTCTCCCTTTCCTGGAGTCAGTGGCCCTAAATTAAGGACAGGCGACTGCTTATAGCCCAATTAGATGCTCACGGTGGTCGTTAAACCCCCAATAACAAAAAAGGCAGCGCTTAAACCACTGCACTACCGAGGAGGCAGAGTTAGCATCACTCATTTATTCATTGTATGGTAGTGGTTTGGGTTTGTGGTGTCAATAAATAAAGCTTTACCAATTATACAGGTCTGTGCGATGAAATAATTGTTCACTTTTTCATAGAGTTTTGGGTGCTGATTTGAGGGAATATGGTAAAAAAATTCTAAGACGTATCATTTTTTCACAAACTAAAAATTTAATTTCGCTATCTATTAATTCATCTATTCTTTTGTCTACAACGATTACTTTAATTTCAGCTCCTTTTTTTACTGAATTTATTATCATTCAACAAATCTACTGTGAATCGATTGTTTGCAACGTAAAGAAGACACCAGAGTCGGTAAAATCTTTTTCGCTGGAATACACTTTCAATACTGTCAAGATGCACGTTTTTATCTAGTTGTGGTAATTTCTTTTGTCTGAGTTTTTTTCTGTTTTATTTGTTTGGAGGTTTAACGACAAGTTTTAGTAATTGGATATACTATCATTAGCAGTCGCCCGTCCCTTATTTAAGGCTCCTGGTTCCAGGGAAGGGAACAATGCGTTGCACAGTAAATTCAATATTATAATAAAATCCCATATGAAGGGTAAGAGGAAAGAATATGCGATGTCCTGTACTGCTGTATAATCACATAGAGTTAAAAAGTAACAGTGCCCTTAAACATTAGGTTTATAGAATCGGCTTACTGGTTAAAAACAAATGATGTCCACGCGCTACTTGGGAAAGAACAAGGAATGTCTCAACTCACCAGCGAAAGAATGACGAAATCAGACCGGGAAATTAAATCGCACTTCGAAGTTGATCCTAATAAAGACGCCGTACAATTAAGAGCATTAATTACAGAAAATAAATAGCACAAAATTCGGAAACAGGCTGCTCGAAGGAAGGCTAGGACAAACTCTGACTATGAAGCGATCGCAATGAACTTTCAAAAACTACAGTATTTCCTTCCCCAACATCTTAACCAACGATGTTTACTATTGGAGGCAACTCTCTATGTTTTTTTTTAATTGTTCATCCGCTTTCTTCAAGAAAGTCTGTGTTTTTTACTTATCTCGAGTTTTTGGGTAAAAATAATTCTGAAGAAGTATCATCATTTCTGTTTTTCTTCATTTTTAATAAGTTAGTTCGACAGGTTCATCACCTTCACATTTTCTGTGACTCCGCTGGTGGACAAAACAAGAATTTCACTGTCGTTCTACTACTGCACTATATTTTTCATAAAATAAAGAAACTGGACTTCCATTCATGTCACCTTCCCCATTCGGGGCCATTCTTATATGGAGTGCGACAAAAACTTGGGATTGGTTAATCAGAAGACAAGGATGGAGCTACCAACGGATTGGTTCAGTGTGCTGCGGAAAGCAAGAAAGGAGACACAACCCTTCGAAGTTGTAGAGGTAGATCAACAAATGTTTAAAACATGGACATCTTTCCTACAACAAAGGTTCGTTAAGAAATCTTCATTTGCTCTGCAGAAAGTAAAAGAAATGCGGGTAATACGCGATGAAACTGGATTTGTTTTTCACCGTAGCATGTACATTGTACAATGGTCATTGGTTCAGCAATTAAATACCCATTAAACGGAAGACAACTACCAAGACTATAACCATTACTACAGCAAACAGGACTTTGAGAGAAGGGGAGTTTCAGCTTTCAGATAGTGCTTACCATGGACATCTGCTGATTACGCACGCTAAGTATGACGACGTGCAGGTTCTGAAGAGATTCTGCTAGTCTGAAGAACAGCACTTATAAGAGACCTTATCTCATCAGTAAGTAAAATTTCAATGTATTCGCACTAACTGCAATGGTGGACATTTCCAGTGGTGATGCGTGAGAAATTTGGACATTTCTTGTTTTCTCCCGAGGTTTCTGGGGTGTTCATTAAAAAAAGGTTTTTCACTGTACAACAATAAATTTCTGTTAATGAATTTTGTATAATCCCTATCTATACACTAAAGAGCAATTGAATTAGAGACAGCTGGCGTTATGCAAATGTGGCGCTGTGGGCGGCCTTGTAAACGGAAACGACATGACGTATGCAGCGATCCGACAAAATAAGGAGTGATGCAACGGGAATCAGTAAGAGTCGGACGCAGTATGGGTAAGACGAAGGATCTAAGCGCATTTGATAGTGGGCAAATTGTCAGGGCCCGACGAATGGGTCACACCATCTCAGAAGTCGTGCACGCACTGGGATATTCACGAGCCACTGTGTCACGGGTGCACCGTGAGTACATCGAATCCGGTAAAGCCATCCCTGCAAGGGCAAACTGCCGTGGGCAACAGCGTGTGGATGAGCGGGGTCATCGTCGGCTAGCTCGCATTGTACCAGCGGATAAACGGGCCACAGTACAAGAAATTACTCGGCAATTTAACGCTGGTGCGCAAAAAACGTGTAAGCAGCCACACCATCCAGAACCATCTCCTCGCTATGAGGTACAGAAGCCATCGTCCCACGAGGGTACCGCTGCTGACCGCACATCACATGGTGCAAAGGTTAGCATGAGCGCGGGAACATCGCCAATGGACCCTAGACACGTGGGAAAATGTTGCCTGGACTGATGAGTCGAGATTCACGTTGGTACATGCGGATGGCATGATACGAGTACGGCGCAAACCACATGAAGCGATGGATCCTTCTTTCCAGGGGGTACTGTTCAAGCTGGTGGGGGTGGCATTCTCGTTTGGGGACTGTTTACGTGGACTGAAATGGGACCCCTAGTATGTGTGACATCGTCCCTCACAGGCCAACGTTACCGGGATATCCTGGACGATCATTTGCTCCAGTTTGTGCGTCTTCAACATCCCACTAGGGTCCTCATGCTGCAACAAGACAATTAACCGCGCCATGGCACCCGAATTGCATCCGAATGGTTGGATGAACACTCCACCGACGTGACCTCGCTTTCTTGGCCAGATAGGTCACCTGACCTCAATCCCATCGAGCACATCTGGGATGCCATCCAGAGATATGTTAGAGGCTCTGACTCCCTCCATCAAATCTTCGTGAACTGTGGGAGCTTGTTCAGGGGTCGTGGATCCGTATGGCTTCCCAACCCTTCCGGTGTCTTGTCGAGTCCATGCCGAGACGAATCGCCGCCGTCATCAGGGCGAAAGGTGGTGCTACACGTTACTAGACAAGTATCTCTAATTTAATTGCTCTTCAGTGTATAATAAAATTCAGTTTGGTAATGTTTGCCGTATTTTTATTTTGCCTTGATTTCATTCAGTCCCGTTAGATTGAAAGTTAAAAATTGAAATTTCTCAGTAAAGCAATTTTGTGGCATCGCATGTTCTTTCCCCCTACCCAAAAGGTGTCATTACTCTCATTCTAAATTTTAGTACAGAACTAGTATTTGAATTAAAATGAAAACAGCCACGGAGCTTTTAAAAATATTTTGACAATGAAAATCTGCATAGCAGTGCTATGTAAGACAAAATGAAGACGCATACTGCTGTATTTATTTGCATGTAACAGTAAAATTAAATTTAAGGTTCGAAATTATTATCAAAGCGCATACGTTAGTATCGGTGTCAATAGCACAATGTTGTTCAATATTGATAGATACAGGAAGTTTTTTCTCAATTCGTACATTTTGGCGAGAATGAAAGCACTTATGTAGCTTTTAGGCGGTTTTGTTTTCGTTTATTCTCAGTCCATCCATTTTCATTTGAGTCTTTATATTGTTGGCGCTCATACACGAAATTATTTAAAAATATGTTTTAAAGAAAAATAACCTTCATATGTATCAAATTTTATCTATACTTCTTAACTTTTTTAGTTCATTTTATCTATTTAATTTTAAGACTTACAAATTTAATTTAAATGAATGCCTTAGACTAAAAATATACTAAAGCTTTTGTTTTAAATGAGTGAAAAAATACAGTCAAAGACAGAAATGCAAATTAAGCTTATTATTATTTATATCTATTTCGGTTCATTTCAAGTGAATGCTTTGGGCCAAAAATTCGACCAACATTTCATTTAAAAGAGTGAAAAAGTTCAAAATCTGAAAAGCAAAAACTGAAAATTAAGCCCATGTATCTCATTTCAGTTCGTTTCAAAAGAATACATTTTAATGAAAGTGAAACGTCCAAACATTTCACTTCACAAACTTCTGATATGTCTTTGCGTGTGCGCATGTATTTATCTACTTGTCTATTTGCAGTTTGGGTCACAATTTTTCAAAATCTAAACTGACTGACATGAAATTTCTTATTGAAGTTTTCCATGTGATTTGTATATACTTGTGAGATTTCAGTTGAAACTGGCGGAACGGAAGTGGAAATCCTTGATGACATTATTAAAGAATTAATACAAAATTAGTATTTTGAACTTTTTTCCAAGAAATGTCCATATACGTTCTTAGCTAATATCTTTACCGCTGTGGTATTTTTTTTATTAGAGCTACATTAATGATTACAGGTTTCAGTTACTTTTTACGAAATTCTAATGAAAGTATTTGTCAGACAGTGCATCTTGATCTATTGAAATACAAGCTTTAGATACGCTAGGGTGTATAACTGTTCATTTTTTGTAGGCGATAATGCGTAAATATGACAGTAAAGAGAGAATAAGTTCAAAATGACAAACGTTAGTTATTTTGCTCCATCAGTTCCAGGTCTATGGACCTTTTATGGAAAAAGAGTCCAAATTACTGATAGATCTTTTCATTTTCCAACAAAACTCCGTATCCAACCTGAACAGCTAGACTGAAAACAAGTATTAGAAATTGCTAGGAGCAACTGAAAAGGTGTTATCACTTGTTAACTAAAATTCAGAAGCGAGTTTGTTGCCTTGTAGCATCTGTTTGCTAAATTGCAGGTTCCGGACTCAATGGTAGGATGTTGTGGTTGGAAAATTCCTTCCTGTTTCACCCTGCGAAGTACGAAACATTTTACATTGTAAAACACGCCAAAATCCTTTCGTCATCTGACCGTCGTAAATCTCTTAAATGACTTAAAGAGCGTCTGAAGATTTCGCACGTTTACTACGAAATCTCGATAAGCTAGATGTATGGATGATATGGTAAGCTTTATGATTTGAAGCTAAAAAACGTGAAGATCAGATAAGCTACTTATATTTGAATGCCTAATCGCCCTTGGGGAGAGGAGAACAGCATTCAGTACTGCAATTCATATCCTTGGGTCGAGTGCGTAAGTCTGTTGTCGAAACGGTAGAGGCAAGTTCTTACTCTGACGCTTTGAAATTGACGTCAAGCCAAGTGCTCAAACAAATATTTTCAGTTTTTCTCCGCTTCCCACAGCCTTTCTGCCTAAAGAAGACGGGTGAAAACACATATATCAAGGAAGCACTGATGAATTGTATCTACCCTAGGGGAGGGGCATATGGCTCGGCACAGATTGCGAGAGGCGAAGCGATTTTGATTCCCGTTTTTCGACAACAGTTATTCTCACTCAAAAGCACAGACATTTGTTCAGGTTCGTCTATCTCTCTATGTGACAACAACATTTGGACTTCGATAAAAAGAGAAAGGAAAAGAAACCAGAGAAAGAGAGAAATAGAAAGAAACATATCTGGTTATTGCTTTAAAGAAATTTAAAGAATTCTTTACCAGTCTCTTTTTTAAAGAGAAAAACACAATTAACTTATTTGTGCGAAATCAATTTTCGAAATTTTACTTGCAGCGTTCTCTAGAAAACTGCGAAGCGGTGACCCGTTCTCCAGAAAATCGTAAAAATACGATAAACCATAACCAGATATCTTTATGTTTCCCAGGAAGAACCCCCAAGGGTGGGGAACCATGAGATTTCATTTCTTGTCCTCTACCTTCCGCCGCTCGTGGCATCAGTGATATTTCGCTGCCCTGGTGGCGCAGTAGTCCAAGCACTGGTCTCAGACCATTCGACCGAGATGGATCCGGGTTCGAATCCCGTGAGGCATGGATGTTGTGTTTGCTTAACAGCACTGGCTCTCTCCCTTCCCTGGAACCAGTGACCCTAGACTGGGGACGGGCGACTGCTTATAGCACATGTAGTTCCTCACGGTGGTCGTTAAACCTCCAAACACACACACACACACACACACACACAGTGATATTTCCTTCCTCTCTTTCCCGTATACCATCTACAATTCTGGCATCCGAGGGCAAACTCCAAACGCTCTGTGACATGTATTTATATCGCTGTTCAGTCTCCGAAGGGAAGACATGGCCATCTCACCACGGGACTGTCTAAATTTATTATTCGCTTTTTCGTCTTCCTAGATCACACCCATCAACAAAGCCTGCCTCTTTAGTAAATCCCCCTTAATTGAGTGTAACTTCCCTTGCTTTGTCAAAACCAATCAACGACTGTGAATTAATTCACTACTCAATTAATCGGCCTGATTCATTACACCTCATCGATTGCAATAATGGTGATTTTGTGGTTATAATATGTACTTATTTGAGATATATCCTTACTGATATGAATAATATGAATAATCATATCACTGAGGTATTGAAGCATAAAACATGAACTTATTTGTTTAGAATGGTCGATGTATCATATTTTCGTAATTTGTAATCAGTTTGCTAGTGTTTGTCACATGCTTTCTTTCTATGAAATTCCATAATTTGAGGCAGGAACACATTCAACGAATGGCCACTTCATTAGGAGCACCTTACATTATTTACAGAAAAGGGAGCAGTCAGTCTGTGCAACATTTTAAACAACAGGTTTGCGGAAGGGCAGGGGGATTCTTTGGCTATTTCGCCATTTTGTTTTCATTTATGACCAAAGCCTGAAATTCAAATGAAGAACATCAACTGCAAACAGAACACCAGCCACGGGTGCACTGACTTTATATTCACGCTAGCATCTACGGAAACCACCAATCGCTCTAGTCTCGCAAGGGCACCAGATATTCAACGCACTGGTTATGCTGGAATGCAGAGACAGAAGAGGTTTGTAGGCCATTGGGAGGTCAACAGCTCATGGGCCACTAGCAGATCAACGGGTCAAACAAGAGGTGTAGTGGGGCCGGAACGCCCCGGAACGGTGTTCCCGGCAGAAAAAACGGCGTTGCAGTATCACGAACAGTGTTCCAGTACAGAAACGCCGTTTTGGTTCTTTTCTTATCTAGCCGGCACACGTTCCGGTAAACTCTGTACAGCATAATTTGTTTTCCTTTTAAAATGAAAATGTCATACAATTAATTTCCAATTAAAATTTAAAAAATGTAACAGAAAAACTTCACAGTTAGTGGAATTAAAGTCCCATGTTTGTTTGAAAGTAAAGATAGTCTCCAAATTGACTGTCATCTGGCAGTCCCACATGATGAAATCTTGTTCCTTGAATACCAAAGCGTGTACATCCAGAAGTCTGAGTTCGATCTATCACTGTGATTTCTTGTACTTGTATAAATATAAGAAAGTAAAAAGGGGAGAGGCGGAGTGGGGGGGCTAAGAAGGGAAAAGGGTTTAAGACGTAAAAACACCGCGCGTTTCTGTACTTCTTAATTTAGCAGTACACCACTGGGACAAACCAATCAGATCAAAAGCTTCTTAATCCAGGTTTGATCAGTTTTTTTTGGGTGCTTTATTTTTCGAATGATTTAAATGATCGTGGACAAAAATTACGAATTTCTTTATAGTTTTTTCGCACGATTTTGTTCCAAATGCGCCGGTCAAAAAGTTTCTCTTTGTGGCATGTAAACAAATAGAGATCCAAGCAAACAAAACTTCACAACGTTTGTAATAGTTAATAATTCATACAGCCTTTTCATCTGCATATGCATAAATAGAAAAATGTTTGTGCATTTTGTTAATCATATCGTTAATGTGCGTTATAAATAAACAGGTACAGTTAGCATCGAGCCAAGAAGTATTCCGTAATTTATCTTTGTATTTACATAAACATTACGAAATATCTGTAAGGAAAGGCCCTACAGTGATTATGTCCATTACTTTGCTAAGAAAGATATTCAGAAAACAGTTCGCCCTACATATAAGCACTATAACGAAGTAAATTTCTCCGGGTGTCCCGTCAATTCGTCGCGTGCGTCAATTCGTCGACTACGTCAATTCGTCGCCTGCGTCAATTCGTCGCGCGTCAATTCGTCGACCACGACGATTCGTCGCGCGTCAATTCGTCGACCACGACGATTCGTCGCGCGTCAATTCGTCGCGGACAAATTCGTCGACTACGTCAATTCGTCGCGTTTACAGATTTTGGTTACATACAAAACGAATGCAGGAAAACGTACGATTTCGAACGTCTTGCTCCCTGATCAAATTTATAAAGTTTGGACACACAGACAGGATAGGAATATTACGTTTTTCTTTGGCACTAAAAATATTAGACGGTAAACGGTTTTTGGAAAGGGGCAGGGCCCGGTTGGACAGAGCCCCCCATATACAAAATTTTCGTAAAATCTACAGTTTTCAATTCAGAACCACCAAATCTGGTATACTATCTCGTGGTATCCTAACTTAGACTGTAGATGGTTTTGGGAAGCGGTTGGAGAGCGGGGGGTTATCCCCCCTACAGAATTGCCGTAAAATATAGTTTTCAATTTAGAACTACCAAATTTGGTATATTATCTCATGGTACTCTAACTTAGACGGTAGACGGTTTTTGGAACGGGTCAGGGGCCCGGTTGGTCAGAGCCCCCATACACAAAATATTCGTAAGATCTAGAGTTTTCAATTCAGAACCACCAAATCAGGTATCCTATCTCATGGTACTCTAACTTAGATGGTTGTCAGTTTTTGAAACGGGTCAAGGCCCGGGGAGTCAGAGCCCCCCCCCCCCCCCCCGTACATACAAAATTTTCGTAAAATCTAGTTTTCATTTCAGAACCATCAAATTTGCTATCATGAAACTCTAACTTAGACGCTAGACGGTTTTTGGTAGGGGTTGGTGCCCGCGGGTTCGGAGCCCCCCCCCTCATAAAAAATTTCGTAAAATCTACAGTTTTCATCTTAGAACCACCAAATTTGGTATACTATCTCATGGTACTCTAACTTAGACGCTAGACTGTTTTTGGAAGGGGTTGGAGCCCGCGGGGTCGGTCCCCCCCCCCTCAAAAAATTTCGTAAAATCTACAGTTTTTATCTTAGAACCACCAAATTTGGTATACTATCTTATGGTGTTCACAAAGTATTTATTCAAGGAATGTACATGAGACGAGCAAGAGAAAAACGTCTCAAAAAAAAACAGTGGCACATGAATGCACTATTTACAGATGACAGTAGATACCTATTTACAATATATACATGACATTTAGATGTAAACAAATCTTGATGAGATCGTACACACTAGGTTGAGCAGATATGGCAAGGGTTCAGGTGGAGCAGCACAGAGTAAAATGTTATAATATAGTCTTATGAGCACTAACTGTACTGTGCAGCGAAGGTGGAGTCCCAACAACCCCAAGGCCTCTGGGGACCATGGAGAGAAGAAGCAGGGTTCACTTGAAGACGCAACGGCACCGTTATGAAAACAAGATAAGTACATGTACATGAGACGAGCAAAGTAGAATGACCGATAATTGTGACATAGAAATGGGATATGTACAGATGACTGTAGAAACAAAGAGACATTATAGTTGCATGACATTCAGATGGAAATAGATGTTCAGGAATCTCGTGGAGATAAGACATACCTTGATGAGCAGGTGTGACGAAGGTTCGGATAAAGAGTCACTGAGTTAACTGTTAAATAGTCATACAAGCACCAACTGTAAGATGCAATGAAGTCGGTGTCCCAGCGAACCATGGGGCCGCTGGGGACCATGTAGAGAAGAAGCTTGGTTCACTTTGTCGAGCTACGGCGGTGTGGTACTCAAGGCGTAATCGAGAAAGGAGACATTCCCGAAAAAACTGAGCAACGCGGCACTTGCGTGAAGTACCGTAGGAGGCACCTCCCGAGCACGACACTGTTGATGATAGACGTATATAACGTGTTTCACTAGCACAAAAATGTAGGTGCAGACTACAGGGAGTCTGATTGGAGGCACAAGGTTGAGCAACAGCGTTCGGTAAGCACTGAAGGAAAGATCAGTTGTACAGGATCTTTGCGCAATCGAAAAGGCAAGATTCAGCATTGGTAGCAGTATAGTGCAATATTGATAGACATGACTCACATCTGCCTCCCCGGCGCAGAAAGGGCAGAGTGGGGAGGAAAGAAGGGTCATCCGGTGCAAGATTGAGGGTACGGGAAGACGGTTATGTAAGAAGAACCAGTGGGTGTTGATCTCTGGGGGTGTAGATAGAGGAGAGAGGGTGGCAGACCACACAGCAGAGAGAGCGGAAGACGGGATATCAGGGATAGGTGTAGGCGTAGAAGAGCGGGAGAGAGAGAGAAATCTGTAAAGAGCGGATGTGGAGAAGGAGAAAATCGGAAGATCTATGCCGTGAGCCGACAAGAAAAAGGGGAGGGGAGAGACGCGGATAGAACGGGAACGAGACCGGCGGGGGAAGCAAGATCGGGAAAGAGAGAAATAAGGGATGAGAGTAAGGAGGTGTGAACCTGAAGAGCATGGGGTAGAGCACGAATAGCAGGAGGAAAGTCGGAGAAGGAGCGCCAAAGAAAATCAGGGGTGACAAGGTCTCGGACTGTGACTACTCCGGCGCGGAGCCAGGTTGGGAAAGCAAAACAGGGGAGGTGCGGAGGATGAATGACGGAGGAGAAAAATAGAGGTTCGGAGAGTAGTTCGGAGGTTGTAGCTGGTGGAGAGCGAGACAGAGGGAAAGAGCGAAGCAAGGTGATAGCCTCCCGATAGACAGGAGGTAAGTTGGAAAGGAGGGGGCAGTGATCCATTAATAGATAGGAAAGAAAAGTAAGGTGGGGATTACGCGGGGAGACAGTGACGTCCCGGGTTGTCTCCGCAGGCAGAACAGGTGAAGCAAGAAGGCGAAGAAATGCAGACACTCGGAATGCCTGATAGTATAACCGCACGTCAAGCAGTCCAATACCGCCATTCTGAGGAGACAAGCTGAGAAGTGAAGCGTTAACCCAATGATGACCAGCCCACACGATATTGGTTTGGCACTGGGTGATTGCAAGAAGACGATAGACAGGTTGTTTGGACGCAAGCCAAGAGAACGTGCACATGGATAACAAATATGTTCGAGTGATCTGGGCACGCTGGTACAGAGAAGTGCAGAACTGTGCTTGTCTCCAGTTGGAAGCCGTACGCAGCAGGCGGGGGTGCAGTGCATTCCACGTTATCGTCGAGGCTGTAGGAGGTTTGCCCAGGTGCACTCCTAGAAAACGCTGTGAGGATGTGGACCATTCGGCTCCCCATGGAGAGTCGGTTCGACTAGCCCACGACCCACACCACAAGCCAGTGCTTTTTGACTCGTTTAGCGTGGCACTAGAACAAGAGGCATACCGAGCGTAGAGGTGGCGAAGTTTGCAGAATTGTGCATCTTGTCGAACACAAAAAGTCACGTCATCATCATAGGCAACATAGGTGACAATATGATGGCGAGTGCTGGCGACCACTTTAGGCAGAGAAGCATAGAAGGATCTGTGAACGGAGCGGAGAAAAGGTTCGATCGCAAGAGCAAAGAGCTGTCCGGACAAGGGGCAGCCTTTCCGGACGCCGCGACGGAAAGGAATTGGCGCTGTGAGAAGGGTGGGCAACCTGACGTGGAAAGTGGCGTCCTGATAGAGGGAGAGGAGAACAGAAACAAAAGGAGGTGGAAACCCGAAACTATAAAGTGTAGACGAGAGGTAAGCGTGAGAAATATTATCAAAGGCGGATTGTTGATCGAGAGACAGCAGAGCAAGAGGTTCAGAGCGAGATCGAGCGAGATGGATTAGGTCACTGAGAAGTTGAATGTTATGCGAGATGGAGCGCCCTGGGACAGTGTAGGTCTGGTTAGAGGACAGGATGTGGGGGAGGATTGGATTAATACGGCGCGAGAGTAGTTTAGAATAAAGCTTGTAATCAAGATTCAGAAGTGAGATGGGACGCCAGTTCCGCAAGTCTAGGAGATCACCCTTCTTTGGGAAGAGGACTATATGGGCAATTGTGAAACTCCTCGGAAGGGTGGATAGGTGGAAAGCAGCGGAGAAAGCACTAAGCAGAAAAGGAAGGAGGGCTGGGAGGAAAGCTTTGTAGAAACAGAAAGGAAGTCCATCTGGGCCAGGTGCAGCCTTGGAGTTTAGAGAAGAAAACGTCTCGGAAATCTCTGTTAGCGTGGGAAGGCCGGAGCAGAGAATCAGAAAAATAAGAGGGGACTTGAGGTAAAGCAGAGTGTAGACCAGATAAGGCAGTGCTGGAAGGAGGAGGAGTCTCACAAAACTTCGTTGTAAAATAGCTGCGGGCAACAGAGCAAAGAATAACTGGGTCAGAGGATACCTCGCCAGTAGAGAGGCGGAGATGGCGAATTGAAGCAGAGGCATGACGCTTAGATTCAAGATTGGAAAGAAACTCATAAGTGCAGGCATCGGGCGCGAGATGCTGTAATCTCAGCCGCCGAATGACCTGTTGCGCGAGTGGGACTAGGAGAGAATTCAGTTCAGCCTTATACACAGCAAAAAGAGGGTCAGCCATATTTATAAGGGAAAGCATCATACGGATGTGATCCAAACGCATCCTCTGTAGCGTCGTGATCGTAAAAGCCTGATTTCGCACATGAAGCAAGAGGCGATGTTTTACCTCCAGCCAGAAAGTCAGGGCACACGGCGCAGACTGCAGTTGCGTGCGCCATTCGGAGAGGAAATGGCGGACTGAAGAGCAAAAACCGGCGTCATCCAAAAGAGCGGCATCAAATGTCCACGGCCGGGTTGTCCTGTGCTGTGCATGAGTGTGGAATACTGTGAGAGTGATGACGCAATGGTCGGACGACGCAGTGGGCTGGCAACAGGATGCAGAGATCGCTGGAAGAAGTACGGGCGTGGTATAAAATCTGTCAAGTCTGGCCGTGGCCGGGTTTATTGCACCAGATGCACGCCAGGTATGGGAGGGTGTAGTCGGATGTCGATGGACATCTATCAGTGAGAAATCAAGAACGAGGGACTGTAGCTGCTGTACAAGGTCTGCACGATGTTCGCGTGAAGGCGGGGAACGATCAAGTTGAGGGTGTAGAGTACAATTAAAGTCGCCACCAACGATAACTCGGTCGGTGGCAGGTATACCAGAGAGAGCACCGCGAAAGCACAGAAAAAGCTCCGACACACAAGTGGAGGTGTTTGGCACGTAGATGTTAAAGATATGAAACCTCTCCGTTTGAATAGTGAACGTGACTTGTTGCAAGAGATCACGACAGAGATTTTTTACAGAGAAGAGAGTCATCGTAGAGCGAAAAGTCGAGCGTACCCCGACGGCAATACCACCATATGATGAACAGCTGAATGCGTGGTGGAAAGCAAAATTCCATGATCGCCAGCGGGTAAACAAAGTTGTAGGATGACAGTTCGTCTCTTGTAAAAGTAGCACGTCCGCACTCAGTGGGGAAAGGTTCCTCATAGGCTAAGGCCTTCGCAAGTGGTGTCGCAAAACCGCGACAATTAAGTGACGTGACCTTGAACTTTTAGGTCCGTCGGCGGATGTAAGATGTGTTGACTTGCAGTAGCGAGAACATGTAGGCGCTGGATAAAACCCAGACCCCACGGAATGTCATCGACGTTCCGCCGAAGAGTTTGCAAAAGAGAATCAAGTTGACTGAGAACCCGAGGTAGGGCAGCTTCATACTTTAGTAAAAAAGCACGGGCAGTGGCCGTGCTGGTGGGACTCACTAAATATCCAAGAAGATCTATGTAAGGCAGCGGCTCAGCGGGGAAAGCATTCTCTTGAAGGAGATTAGTGAAGTCCTCTAACGAGGGAGAAACATCCTCCGTCTCTGGTTCAGTCCAGGCTTGTACTTGAGAAGACGAAATGCCACGTCGAGAGAAGATTGCGCGAGTAACCGGGCGATTAGACCGCCTAGTGAACAAGTGCGGGGATGAGGATGTTTTAGACTTCTTCAACTTCTTCCGTGAGGAGACACTGCGTTTGCCAAAAATCGTGGAGGAACCAGCTGGTATAGAAGTTTCTGTGCTGGAAAGGGTTTCGGCTGCTGGATCTGCAGCGCCAACGGTAAACACCGACGACATATCAGCAGGTAAATCTGTAGGAGCAGAAAGTATACGCTGCGGGGGTGCCGTAGGAAGCGTGGGAAAATTCCGATCTGTAACTGAAAGTGAGTCTGCCAAAGACGTTTGTCGACCAACGTCTGCAGGCCGACGTCGGGAAGATCTGGGTCCAGCAACCTTCCACTCGTGTGGAGACGTTGACACAGGAGTAACAGGAGGGACAGAAGGTGCCACAGCACTTGGCACGGTTATGGAAACAGCACGAGTGCAATTGGCTCGCACATGATTCTCACTTTGACAAAGGGTGCAATGCTGAGAAGTGATGATCTCGATACGACGTCGCTGTTGCCCACAGCGCACGTGAAGGACAGTTGGACAGGCCTGAAGATGAGTATCAGACGGAAAGAGCACACGAGCGGTGCGACGGAAGCCACGAATGGCTTTGTCTTCTGGGTCTCTGGGTGCCGCCGAGAGGGTTGTTATGGGACCGACTACTCGGCCGAACTTACTGAGTAACGTGCAAAGAATTGTATCAGATACCTCTGGCGGGACAGGGTAGAAAGTCACCTGCGCGGGGCGGTGCGCGACTGGTTGTGGTAGTAGATGTACATCACTAATGGTCAGTCCTGCTGTCAAGACAAGGTCAGCATGTTCCTTTTTCTTGAAGTAAACCAGCACTGATCGTGGTTTTCGGGCAACATAATCTATTGCATCCGCCGGTAAAATGGATTTAAGAGCTCGGCTATAGAGCTGAAGCTTTGTATCCGGCAGCGCATCAAAACATACGCCGAGGTCCATCGTTGATTGCAGTTGACGGCCGGCTGGTGAATCTTCGGGAATATCTATCGTTGCTGTGGATCCCACGACATGAAGATACGAATCGGGAAGGAGAGTATCAGACGATAGGAGTGACGTAGAGCCACTAGACATGGCAGTCGCATATGATGGAGGAACAGTACTTTTACTAGATGTAGAGAGCGAAACTCCAGCTGTTATAGGGGAATCTGGTACTTGAGATGAAGTGGTGGCCGTAGAAGCGACGGCACCCGACACCTCCATAGCATCCGCGACAGGGACAGAGAGTAGACCTGTAACGGCAGTACTCTCAGTGGGAAGGCAGGCCGTAGGCGCAGGCAAGGCGGAGGAACTCATGACGTCAGTAAGGCAGTTAGAGATCTCTGCGACCAACGAAGCTGTGTCAGCAGCTGGGTTGGAAGAAGAGGAGGAAGATGGCTTCTCTTCCAAGATAAGGGTGTGAGCTTCACCCTTATCTAATGCCGCCATGTCAACGGCGAGGCTTACCGAAGAACAAGACCAACTCGTTCGAAAAATATAACTAGCGATAAAGAATAAAGTAATTCACTCACCACCTCGTGAGACAAACGAAACGAAAGCACTGATCTTCAACTGGAAGATGCACTCGAAAAGAAAAAGTACACCACTCGATTAACTACTCGAAAGCACGTAAAAGACAGAGCTCAAAAAACACACATCACATCACTATCTTATGGTACTCTAACTTAGTCGGCAGACCGTTTTTGGAACGGGTCAAGGCCCGGGGGTCAGAGCCCCCACATACAAAATTTTCTTAAAAACTACAGTTTTCAATTCAGAACCACCTAATCTGGTATACTATCTCATGGTACTCTGACTTAGACGCTAGACGGTTTTTGGAAGGGGTTGGAGCCCGGGGGGTCAGACCCCCCGAATAAAAACTTTTTCGTAAAATCTACAGTTTTCAATTTAGAACCACCAAATTTGGTATACTATCTCATGGTACTCTAACTTAGACGCTAGACGGTTTTTGGAAGGGGTTGGAGCCCACGGTGTCGCCCCACCCCCACCCCCCTCATAAAAATTTCGTAAAATCTACAATTTTTATCTTAGAACCACCAAATTTGGTATACTATCTTATGGTACTCTAACTTAGTTCGCAGACCGTTTTTGGAACGGGTCAAGGCCCGGGGTCAGAGCCCCCCACATACAAAATTTTCTTAAAAACTACAGTTTTCAATTCAGAACCACCTAATCTGGTATACTATCGCGTGGTACTCTAACTTAGACGCTAGACGGTTTTTGGAAGGGGTTGGAGCCCGGGGGTCAGACCCCCGAATAAAAACTTTTTCGTAAAATCTACAGTTTTCAATTTAGAACCACCAAACTTGGTATACTATCTCATGGTACTCTAACTTAGACGCTAGACGGTTTTTGGAAGGGTTTGGAGCACGGGTCGTCAGACCCCCTCCCGAATAAATTTTTTTTCGTAAAATCTACAGTTTTCAATTTAGAACCACCAAATTTGGTATACTATCTCATGGTACTCTAACTTAGACGCTAGACGGTTTTTGGAAGGGGTTGGAGCCCGCGGGGTCTGGCCCCCCTCATAAAAAATTTCGTTAAATCTACAGTTTCTATCTTAGAACCACCAAATTTGGTATACTATCTTATGGTACTCTAACTTAGTCGGCAGACCGTTTTTGGAACGGGTCAAGGCCCGGGGGGTCAGAGCCCCCCACATACAATTTTTTTTAAAAACTACAGTTTTCAATTCAGAACCACCTAATCTGGTATACTATCTCGTGGTACTCTAACTTAGACGCTAGACGGTTTTTGGAAGGGGTTGGAGCCCGGGGGTCAGACCCCCGAATAAAAACTTTTTCGTAAAATCTACAGTTTTCAATTTAGAACCACCAAATTTGGTATACTATCTCATGGTACTCTAACTTAGACGCTAGACGGTTTTTGGAAGGGGTTGGAGCCAGGGGGTAAGAGCCCCCCCCCCCTAAAAATGCCGCGTAAAATCTACAGTTTTCAATTAAGAACCACCAAATTTGGCATACTCTCGCATGGTACTCTAACTTAGACGGTAGACGGTTTTTGGAACGGGTCGAGCACGGGGTCAGAGTCCCTCCGTCCATAAATATTTTTCGCAAAAACTAAAGCTTTCAATTTAGAGCTACCAAATTTGGTATGCTATATAATGGTGTTCTAAACTAAAACGGTAGACGGTTTTCAGAACGGGTCGGGGCAAGGGTGGTTACCCCCCCCCCCCCTACACAGAAACTTTCGTAAAATCTGTAGTTTTCAATTTAGAACCACCAAATTTTGTATATTATCTCATGGTACTCTAACTTAGACGGTAGAAGATTTTTGGAACGGATCAAGGCCCGGGGGTAAGACCCCCCCACCCATACAAAATTTTCTTAAAATCTTTATTTTTCAATTCAGAACCACCACATTTTGTGTCGTGAAACTCTAACTTAGCGGGAGACGGTAAGTGAAAGCGCAACATTATTAACTTGATTTGTTATGCAAACCTTATAAATACGACCACAGCGATTAAAAGTTACTAAAGAGCCCTTGTAAGTAATATGTTTTGACCGAGTGCAAGTACAATTTACGAAATGTCAACAGGTCAAAATATCTAAAGTAACAATGAAATTTAAAATATTTCTTTTTTCTTTCTTTTTATTTCAGTTTTGACACTTGTATTAAGTTTTAAAAACATATATTTCTCCTATCGTATACCTTCATTGTGCTTTTAACAGAATTTCTTACCATGTTTTGGGTATTTTGTTTCGTGTGGTTGCAGTTTTTTTAATGTTTTGGGCATTTCATTTTGTGTGGTTACTTCTTTTTATGTTTTGGGCATTTTACTTTGTATGGGTGTTTTTGTTATGTTTTTGTTCTTTTCTTTTCTGTGGTGGTTGTAATGTCGACAGGATGAAAAGGGGAAACTGTGGACAGTCACGATGCCTACTTGCTTCTAATTTTTTTTTCAAATACAGCACATGATTTTGTATTGAGTTATACAACTTACTCATTAAGCGACTACAGGTTTCTTTAAATATGAACGTTTTCTTTGAGCCTTTTGTTTCCTCTACCTAGCTTTTTCGGTTCCGCAATTTCTTTTTTTGGTTTTAGAATATTTTCCTTATTATTAATCTATTTTCTCATGCAAACTCTTTATGCAAGGTATGCTTATTCTATCGAAGTATTTTGCAATTATACGTGAAGCCTTGTTGCTGAAGTAAAAAAAAATATTTCCAACTGAAACAACGCAGTTCAGATATTTTCCCGCTGTTAACTCAAAGAATGAAAACAAAAACAACAAATCTGTGCAATGGTTGAGGCATGAGACAGTACTTACTGGTAACCAGGCAAAGTTTTAAGGAAGAATGAGCTTAAGAATTTCTAACTGCAACAAAAAAGAGCATCCGCACTGTATCCCTCCCCATCCCCTAGTGCCGGCCTTTGGACGTCTTGAAAGAGAAGTCTTAAGGACACATCTGTATCGTAATTGCCTGAGCATTCGCGACAATCTTCTGGTGTCGTAGTAGAAGAACACACTTCCTACTTTGCCTAAATTGCTTGGATGTAATGCCAACGAACAAAGTTTTGCTCTCGCATTGGATTTCTGTTACTTTTGATGGAATACTTTTCCCCTGGGGTTCACCGCTTTCACTATAGTCTTCAGGACATGCGGCAATACACCCCAACGTAAAACACCAATTTCACGGCAATTAACTGCAATTAGCGAAAGAGAGGGGCGGTACAGGAAATAAGTCGAACGAGACAGATCTGAACTTAGAAAGTCGGGGGAAGGTGTTGCATGAAAAACTGTGTTTGGCTTACAGATCATTTGGCACGTAGGGACGTAGGTTTCGTTTAATATGTTACGGGGTAAACAAATTGTCTTTTCAGTATAACAATTTTCTGTCATACGCATGGTGCAACACAAAAAATTTGAATTTATTTTTGAGAATTAGCATGACGCCTACCGGCCCAGAGTACAGCTGCCCAGTCCGCGCCTGCTGCCGCCTCCGGAACCTGGCTCCCGGGTTCTTCGCATCTGTTGATCCCCCGCCTGGAGCGTCCCAGCTGTAAAATACATGTACTTCTGCGTTTTGGAAAAACAAAAGATAAGATGCCGATCCTTAAAATTAAACACTTCTTGTGACCGCAGGTACGAAAATCTTGAACTTCGCTTAAACCCTAACTGGAGGAACAAGCTTCACTTGATTGTCTGTATTCTGAGTGTTTTATTGAATGGTTGCTCATTAGTTCGTAGTTGACTGGAGAATAGAGAACGTGCTTGTTAAAACCTTTGTTGTGCGTTGTCAAGGGATAATAGTGGAAATATATCATTCTAAATATTTTGGAAAGAGAAAGTGCATTGTTTTCCGAAGGCACTATGCAGATGAATAATGCAACATAAATAGTTAACTCACAAAAAGAAAATGATTTGCTGAAATGGAAAGGGTATTTATTTTGCCATAACAGAGTGCGAGGTGATTTACGGTATTGTCACTGTATTGAAAGAAATTATGGAAATTGTACTGGCTTTGCTAGTACTATTCTTATTGGAGATGAACACAGGATGCACAATGAGAAACCACATAATCATGCTCCAAGACCGGAGAAAAGTGATGTTGCTGCTGCAAGAGCGCAAATAAAAGAACGAGCGAGAAATACGGACGACGCCTCTGCACAAATTATTCAAACCGTGACAACGTCAATGGCTACAGTAAATGCAGCTTACATGCCTAATATGGATGCACTAAGTCAAGTTGTAAAAAAGAGAAGACATGCCAAGACATGCCTGCGGAGCCTACGACTTCAGAACGGATCGATGCCTTAATAAATTTACAGGAGAAGATGGTGCAAAATTTCTTGGCCGAGGTAGCGCATTTGGACATCAAAGAATTATTTTATTTTTAACAGAGAATAATTTACGAAAGCTTAAAGAAGCACCCCTCTGGATTATGGATGGGACATTTGAAACTTGTCCAACCCTCTTTAGGCAATTATGTTCCATTCATGCTATGGTTGAAACGAATCCAGAGATGCACAGACTTGTCCCACTAGTTTATGGGTTACTTTCCAGCAAGTATAAATAATATAATACCATTATAAAGTATTTTTGTAGGATTTACAAGACTATGCATCAGACTATGATATTCAGCTTGCACCACAATATACGCATAATAATAGATTTTGAAATAGCTACCGTTATAATGCTGCTAAAAAGGAATTTGGAAGCAGCACACACAAATGTTGTTGGTTTCATCTCGGAAAAAAATGTGCTGAGGAATATCCATCCTCTGGCATAGCCTTGGAATATAAGGAAAACAGTGAGTTTGCTCTCAAAGTCAGACATTTGCAAGCACTCGCATTTTTTTCATCTGATGAAATTCCAGCTGCTTTTGAAGAAGTGAATCAATTTTACTAGAATATGCAGATTCTGTAGTTCAGTGGTTTGAGGAAAATTATGTTCTTGGAAAATTTCGTGGAAGCAGAAGAAACAATCCAAGCAGAAGCCCTCCGCTGTTCCCGCCAACAATTTGGTCAGTTAGTGAAAACAATTTATTTGGCTTTCCCAGAACACAAAACGAACTTGAAAGATTAGACAGACGCTGGAATACAATTCTGGGAGAGAAAAAACTGTGACTGTACGAAATAATCAGTAAAATTGCGAAAGAGCAGAGAACAACTATGGCTAAAATCGAAAGAGTGATAGCACAGATTCCAACAAATCCACCCAGAAGAGAAACGCTGGCAAGATAAAAAGGAATTCGAACTTCTTTGGTGCACAGAGACAATGTTAACATGCTGGACATTTTAAGAGGAATTTCATATAATTCTACCCTTTACTAAAATGTGCTGGTATTTCTCACTAATTGAATTATACCTTTTACTAACTTGTATTTGAATTTTTCAAGAATGTAATTCCGCCGAAATGCAAGAATGTAAAACAACGCAAAATTAAAAAAGTCAAAATTTTCAAAATAGCATGTCAAAAACATAAAATGTCAAAAGTGCAATTTTGTACGGGCCCCTAACATTTTATGGCCAGCCTACATGGAAGTGGACACCTTGATATCAAAAACATACTTTTTGTACGGTCCACAACAAATAGCAATGGACACGTCGCAATCTTTGGGGGGGGGGGTTTAACGACCACCGTGATCAATTCAGTGGGCTATAAGCAGCCGGACATTCCCAATTTTGGGCCACTGGTTCCTGGGAAGGGGACAGCCAGTGCCAGAAGTCAAGCACAACGTCCATGATTCACCGGGATTTGAACCAGGATCCTTCTCGACAAGTGGTCAGAAGCCAGCGCCTAGATCACTCCGCCGCCGTAGCGGCACACGTTGAAATGTATTTTCCATACGGCCCCAAACGCTCTTATGGACATACTACATTGAACTGGACGCAAATAAATCATTAATATAATTTGTACTAGCAGGGATACCAGTTATTTGCCAGGTACATATTACTATTTCTGGAATCACCAAGTTCAGCGGGTGAAAGTTAATGAATGAAAAAGATATTCCTGCAATTTTCCAGTAAACTTATTTTAAATTTTTTGATTTAGTTAATTTAATTTTGCGAAACAAAAAAGAAAGAAAAAGGAATGGGAATACTTACCTTCTAGGAGACATCTATAGAACTGCCGTAAATCTGGCGTGTGCTTCTGTGAATCCCGCGACACAGAAATGCAATGTACCTATGTGATGTCGCATGCATACGACTTCACATTGGCATTGATCATCTTTTTCTTACCGTTTTGAATTTTGAATATCTGGAACTCTCTGTTTACATTACATTATATTTCTTTCTGATAAGCCGTTCGTTGGTAGTGAAAGCTAAACTATATAGATTTGTGTTTTTAATACACCATTAAACGCATATTTTTGCACTTTATTGTTATCTACAGTCCCTAACTTAGACCGTACGTTGGTTAGTTGGTTGGTTGGTTAGTTCGTTGGTTGGTTGATGGTTTATGGTGCAAGGCCCTCAAAGGGCCAAATAGGGTATTCTTAAGAGTAAAAAACGGAACTTTTTACGAAAATTTTGCATGGGGCTACCTTGACCCGGGCCCCGACCCCTTCCAAAAACCGTCTACCGTCTAAGTTAGTTAACCATAAGTAGTATACCAAATCTGGTTGTCCTAAATTGAAAACTGTAGATTTTACGAAATTTTTATGAGGAGGGGGAGACGCTCTCACCCCGGGGTTCCAGCCCCTTCCAAAAGCCGTCTAGCGTCTAAGTTAGAGTTTCATGATACCAAATTTGGTGGTTCTGAATTGAAAACTGTAGTTTTTAAGAAAATGTTGTATGTCTGTGTGTGTGTGCTGGGCGGGGAGGGGGCTCCGACCCCCAGGGCCTTGACCCGTCGAAAAAACCGTCGACCGTCTAAGTTAAAGTATTATGCGATAGTATACCAAATTTGGTGGTTCTAAATTGAAAACTGTAGATTTTACGTGGCATTTTTATGGGGGGCTCTTACCCCCGGGCTCCAACCCCTTCCAAAAACCGTCTAGCGTCTAAGTTAGAGTACCATGAGATAGTATACCAAATTTGGTGGTTCTAAATTGAAAACTGTAGATCTTACGTGGCATTTTTTATGAGGGGGGGGGGCAGCTCCGACCCCGCGGGCTCCAACCCCTTCCAAAAACCGTCTAGCGTCTAAGTTAGAGTACCATGAGATAGTATACCAAATTTGGTGGTTCTAAATTGAAAACTGTAGATTTTGCGAATTTTTATATGAGTGGCGGCCCTTACCCCCCGGGCTGCAACCCCTTCAAAAAATCGTCTAGCGCCTAAGTTAGAGTACCATGAGATAGTACACCAAATTTGGTGGTTCTAAATTGAAAACTGTAGATTTTACGAAAAAGTGTTTATTCGGGGGGGTCTGACCCCCGGGCTCCAACCCGTTCCGAAAAACCGTCTGGCGTCTAAGTTAGAGTACCATGAGATAGTATACCAGATTAGGTGGTTCTGAATTGAAAACTGCAGTTTTTAAGAAAATTTTGTATGTGTGTGTGGGGGGGCTCTGACCCCCGGGCCTTGACCCGTTCCAAAAACGGTCTGCCGTCTAAGTTAGAGTACCATAAGATAGTATACCAAATTTGGTGGTTCTAAGATGGAAACTGTCGATTTTACGAAATTTTTTATGAGGGGGGCTCCGACCCCGCGGGCTCCAACCCCTTCCCAAAACCGTCTAGCGTCTAAGTTAGAGTTTCATGATACCAAATTTGATGGCTCTGAAATCAAAATTAGATTTTACGAAAATTTTGTATGTAGGAGGGGGGGAGCTCTGACTCCCCGGGCCTTGACCCGTTCCAAAAACCGACAACCGTCTAAGTTAGAGTACTATGAGAATATAGGATACCTGATTTAGTGGTTCTGAATTGAAAACTGTAGATCTTACGAATATTTTGTGTATGGGGGCTCTGACCAACCGGGCCCCTGACCCGTTCCAAAAACCGTCTACCGTCTAAGTTAGAGTATCATGAGATAATATACCAAATTTGGTAGTTCTAAATTGAAAACTATATCTTACGGCAATTCTGTAGGGGGGGGCTGTAACCCACCCCCCACCCCACCCCCTCTCTGCAACCGCTTCCCAAAACTGTCTACAGTCTAAGTTAGAATACCACGAGATAGTATACCAGATTTGGTGGTTCTGAATTGAAAACTGTAGATTTTACGAAAATTTTGTATATGGAGGCTCTGACCAACCGGGCCCAGCCCCTTTCCAAAAACCGTTTACCGTCTAATATTTTTAGTGCCAAAGAAAAACGTAATATTCCTATCCTGTCTGCGTGTCCAAACTTTATAAATTTGATCAGGGAGCAAGACGTTCGAAATCGTACGTTTTCCTGCATTCGTTTTGTATGTAACCAAAATCTGCAAACGCGACGAATTGACGTAGTCGACGAATTTGTCCGCAACGAATTGACGCAGTCGACGAATTGACGCGCGACGAATTAACGCGCGACGAATTGACGCAGTCGACGAATTGACGCGCGTCGAATTAACGTAGGCGACGAATTGACGCGCGACGAATCGTCGCAGTCGACGAATTGACGCACGCGACGAATTGACGTAGAACCATTTCTCCGTCATTTTTATCCGCGTCAGGATTCGAACTCGGGTCCCCTCATTCCGGAATAAGTTGCTCTACCAATTGAGCTACGCGGACGTTTTATTCTGATTCCTATCTGCCTTTATGTCGTGTGCGTCCTTCGGGCAGGAACGTCACATCTCCTGGTACGTTATAGCACCGTACATATGTAGACCGATTTTTATTTTCTATTTTTAGCTGCTAAACCGAGGGGATCGGTTTATGAGCGAGTATTATGATATATATATACATTTTTTAAGAGACATTTTTCACAACAGAAGTCCTTGAAATTGCAAGTTAATGCATTGAGAGAAAGAGTGTGTGAGACTAAGTTGTCAGAAAGTTTTTATATTCATCGTTCAAACACGTCTTGCCCATTTGGGAAGAGGATGAAAAGAATGTATGGGTTGAGATAAAGAGAGCTCTCTTACTCCATCTCTCCAAGACAACGTACAGCAGCTTTCCCCCACTCATTTGCTGCCAGCTTGCGTTTGCAAACTTTTGCCTATGTTAACGGGAGTAAAAATTATGTGAGGAGTCCAACAATACTACTGTTGAAGTCTTTGACGAAATTCGTGCCAATAACATCAATTGCTAGAATGCCGTCGTTGCACGATATAAGATGAAATTAAAATTTAACGATGAAAAATTGACTTTTATTTACACTGAATTAAAAGCTGAAAGTCAAAATCACATCACTAGATCTTTCATGCTGGCTCCCAGCACATCCTCAGGTGAATTCTAAAACAGGTATCGTAAAAATTTGAAAAAAGAGTCCACCGTGGAACGTCGCTTTTGTTTATATACATCGCGTTCAGCACCCGAATGACTTCAAAAAACGTCACCATACTCTGACTTATGATTGTTGTGTCTTAATAGTTATTGGGTGAGTTCCGAAATAAAGTTCGAGTTATTGGTTTATTTGCTTCTTCTTGTTTGAAATTAACTGCATCCAAGTTGGAGGTATGAATCTGGGTACATCATCGTTACAACATTTATCAGCGTTATTGACGATGTGTAAACTCTCCGCTAGCAAAGTCGCATTTTTGTTTTTGTGAGAAAAAATAACTGTTGCCTCATTCCACAGAGGGATGTGAGCTCCCTGGTTAACTAATCTTGCAAGTGCCGTAGAGTTTGAATGTGTTTTACGCTGTACTTGTGTTCCGCAATACGAAAGTTCAAATTCCTCATGGTGGATCCAATATAAATTCGATCTATGTCAACAGTATCCAGGGAATGTAAAGGTATTTTGTAAACTCCGAATCTGCTATTACTCGGAATTGGGTCCCGATCTTTTTTAATAGTTGACATTAGGTTGTTTGTTTTAATTCCAAAATCCAAGTTGCATTTTTTACAGGAAGATTTAAGTATATTCATAATTTTCGGAATATAATCCAGTGACCCAACATATTTGCGTCGACTGGATTCTTTAGTTAATATAGAAAAGTTTGTGCTTCTTATTTTTCGATGGATCCGGTTTACAATATTTCTGGGGTATCCATATTCGTCTGCTATGGCATTTATTTCATTTAATTCTCGTCTCCTAGCAGTAACGCTTGAGCAATGTGTGTATGCTCTACGGATGAGAAACTGGAATGCAGATAGTTTATATGTATTAGGATGTGCTGAATAATATGGTATAATTGCTGATGTTGCACTGGGCTTGCGGTATACTGAAAAAGAAATAATTTGTTATACGGGGTTTCTCTTCAACAGAAAGTCTAAAAAAGGGATAGTACAATTCTTTTCTAGTTCAACTGTAAAATTAATTGAGGTAATCTGCGAAGACATCAGTTCAGCAAATTTATATAAGGAATCTACGTCATGGTTCCAAAAGACAAGAATATTGCTCAAGCGTTACTGCTAGGAGACGAGAATTAAATGAAATAAATGCCATAGCAGACGAATATGGGTACCCCAGAAATATTGTAAACCGGATCCATCGCAAAATAAGAAGCACAAACTTTTCTACATTAACTAAAGAATCCAGTCAACGCAAATATGTTGGGTCACTGGATTATATTCCGAAAATTATGAATATACTTAAATCTTCCTTTAAAAAACACAACTTGGATTTTGGAATTAAAACAAACAACCTAATGTCAACTATTAAAAAAGATCGGGACCCAATTCCGAGTAATAGCAGATTCGGAGTTTACAAAATACCTTTACATTCCCTGGATACTGTTGACATAGATCGAATTTATATTGGATCCACCATGAGGACTTTGAACTTTCGTATTGCGGAACACAAGTACAGTGTCAAAACACATTCAAACTCTACAGCACTTGCAAGATTAGTTAACCAGGGAACTCACATCCCTCTGTGGAATGAGGCAAGAGTTATTTCTTCTCACAAAAACAAAAATGCGACTTTGCTAGCGGAGAGTTTACACATCGTCAATAACGCTGATAAATGTTGTAACGATGAAGTACCCAGATTCATACCTCCAACTTGGATGCAGTTAATTTCAAACAAGGAGAAGCAAATAAACCAATAACTCGAACTTTATTTCGGAACTCACCCAATAACAATTAAGACACAACAATCATAAGTCAGAGTATGGTGACGTTTTTTGAAGTCATTCGGGTGCTGAACGCGATGTATATAAACAAAAGCGACGTTCCACGGTGGACTCTTTTTTCAAATGTTTACGATACCTGTTTTAGAATTCACCTGAGGATGTACTGGGAGCCAGCATGAAAAATCTAGTGATGTGATTTTGACTTTCAGCTTTTGATTCAGTGTAAATAAAAGTCAATTTTTCATCGTTAAATTTTAATTTCATCTTATATCGTGCAACGACGGCATTCTAGCAATTGATGTTAATACTACTGTTCGCGCGACAATGTTTCGTGGCAAATGCGTTGGCATGTTGTTGCAGAACAAAAGCATTTTCTTGCATAGAAAAAAAAGTATTCTTCATTCGTAACAATTCAAAATAAAGCGTCCTCGCATTTCTTCTGGAATTATTTGTAGTTTATAGTATACTTGAAGCCCACAGAGGTAGTGCGTTAGTTGTTTTCTGATTAGACCCCAAGTCAAATGTCAATGCAATTGATGCCGGCAAGGTGTTCAATACCGATTAAACTCGATTTGAATAAGAACTCACGTGAAATAGGACGCTATCACTGACAGGGGAGAAGACAACTGAAACTGTCGTGCAATCCGTTGGGTCGACTCTTATACCATTCAGGTGCTATAGGAGTGGGTAGTCCATGTCGGGACGCCTTGCAAAGAAACTGTACATCTGCTTTAAGGAAGCGGGTGTTAAGTTTGGCAAACGTGTTTCCGAAACAGTACGACGTAACCAACCTGTAAATATAGAATGTGACTGCAGACCAGTGGTAAGATATCCGCAGCTTTCGTTCTGTCCTGGATGTGTAAGGTACTCCAACCAGACGTAACAGGACCTTCCCTTCTCTTACTGAAATTGTGGTCTGCTCAAACCGACAATAGTTTGCCAGCAAAAGGCTTCGGTGAGAGGGACGTCAATTTGCACACAAACATCATACCACCGAAACCCACCAAATACTGCCCGCACCTTGATGTGTATTCCTTTCGACAATACAAACTGTTTCCACGACGAATGGAAGAGTACATTACGTTCTGATGAGGTGCATGGCGTCAATCTGCATAACATAATTTTCAGTTTCAGGTTGCATTCATTTATATACAACCAGTTGTGTGAACCACAGTACCAACTATGCCTTGCTATACGTGGAAGGCATCTTGATACTTGCCACACGAAATACGTCTTCCGTTCCGCATTGTGTTGGACATCAGTTTTTCTGAGTGTGACATATGCAACGCTCCTGACTGTGATTCCAGTGCCGTCATTATCTGCTCGTGGTGCGAGATTCACCTTTGCTTGCAGCACTGCCTTCTTTCAACACATGACCATGACGTGAGCGAGGTATGTATATGACATTAATGGCATTAGCAACTTAATGGAGTTGTACGTGGTCTCTCTCGACATTTAGGTGCCTCATATATAACAGGTAAATGTTGTTTGACACTTTATGGCTGCGTACATTATGGGCGGGCGTCTCACTTTTATAAGCAAATTCTTAAGGGCTGCAGGGGATTGCGAAATGCCGTACTGCACACCTGTTAATTTGGTGTCATGCTTGTACAATACCGAACGTTCCGTGACGCTTGTCGTCTGGAGGTCCTATAGTTTCGCTTGTTAGTACTAGAAAAACTCTACAAATTGACATGTATTTCTTTAACTAAAATTATATCCGCTCATAATAGAAAACAATACTTGATATGCATAGCATCAATTTCCCAATGATGTGCTATATCTTGGTGTAATTCAGACTACCTACTCAGTCAAATGTCAATCTCAAATTTAATTAGACAACGTCTATCCCATCATTCCGCAAGAACATGTGGTCACCCCTTTTATCTTGAAGAAAAATGTCACTGCGTTAGCCAGTTTACGTCTACCGACCATCATTTCAACCCTGCATGAGCAAGTATTTCAATCTACCACATACAAGTTGTAGGATATCCCAAATTTAGACCTAAGAAACAACAAGAACAAACCAAATACCACCGCTAATCAGCGTCTTTCCATTGATGGCATACTTATTCAACTGAGGCTAAATAAGTACCAACTTTTTGCTAAACGCATCATATAGTGCTTCTTACCAGACAAATCTTGTTTTCTCTGGCACCTCAATGATATGCAATCACAGAAACACGTGTTTTCAGTCAGTCATATTAAATTCAATCTTCGAATCAAATACATTATTCACATTCTTAAATTTAAATTAGTTGAACACTTGTTGAGGTTTTAAATTGTCCCATTGTACCTAATTTGGGACTTCATTTCTCGTTTTCTGTCGTTACAGGAATCAATGGTACAGTTTGATAATATTTAACCTGAGAAAACTTTTAACGTTCCGTATTCCACCTTTGTTTTCGTTGCTTCTCAATCACAGTACCACCTGGAGTCAGGAGAAAAGATCGATATATGGTCGATTTCATCTCTCTTCTCGACGGCTTCGACTCCAAATACTGTAGAAATACGGGTAGTCTCCCGGATCGCGATCTTTTATTAAACACATAGTCTATAACTTTACACAGACATATGCAGTATGTTCATCGAGCGTCTTTCTTTATCATTTCGCAAAACTGGACTCTTCTGATGGCAACCATCTTGTTTTTAGACGGTAAGCGATAACGTAGTTGTTTGAAGAGTACTTCTGCTTTCTGTTACGCGTACATATACAAATTTTCTTACCTATAAACAGCTTCGTTTCCAAAATAGCGTAAGACTACGATAAATATCAGCCAACAAGGAGAAACCTCACTGCAGTTTTGGGATACTACCTACTAGGTCTCAAAGGACATAAGTGTTCATGCTGATTGTGTAACAGATTCATGCCACCGGAAGTTTTACCCTTTCTGTCAGAAATCTATTTGTAATGTTTTCGGCGATATTTATCCAATACATTTCTAGACAGCTTACTGAAAGCTACAAATGACCGCAAGGAAGTGTAATGAGATAGGTATTTCCCAATTAAGAAAATTTCATATGCCACAGGGCCCTTATCTCTTCGCTAGCATCAACCTTTAATTTGTTTTTCAAGTATTTACGTGTTTCAACGTCACAGTAACATATGATTTCACTTTAGCAATCGCAGCTGCTTCTGATATAGGAAGAAAGGCTTTTGGTGATACCTCTCACCTGTCTTTCTAAACAGCTAAGTTAATTTGCCGATGTCGGCTCGCTCTCCTTGCTGAAACACTCATTCTTACCGAAACACTCACACTTGCTGAAACACTCCCGGCAGTGGCTGAAGCAAGTGTGAGTGGCAGAGACAAGGAGAGTAATCGTAGTTAGGGCAGACGGCTGTACACGAGCCCTTGCCAAAACACTCGCCTTTGCTGAAACACACACACTTGCAGTAATACTCTTTGAGGAGATTGCTGAAAGTGTAGGTGCCTGAGGCAGGGGAGAGTGGCTGAGGTAAGTGAAAGTGGCTGAAGCAAGGGTCCGTGTCCTAGGCAAGGCTCAGTGTTTCAAGCGGCCAGAATAAACTTAATATATCTCTCCTTGCTGAAACACTCATTCTAACCGAAACACTTACACTTGCTGAAACATTCACAATAGTGGCTGAAGCAAGTGTGAGTGACTGAGGTAAGGGCAAAGGTGGGTGAGGTAAGGAGAGTAATCATAGCCAGGACGAATACCTGAACAGAAGCCTCGGCCAAAACCTTACATTTTGCTGAAACTCTCGGCAACGCGAAATATGAAAAGCTTTTCTTTACATGTAATGCACAGAAAACACTAATTTTAAGAAACACGTGAACACTTAGTCTTTTTGGAATCATCTTGTACCTAATTTGGGACTTCATTTCTCGTTTTCTGGGGTTACAGGAATCAACGGTACAGCTTAGTAATACACTGCCGGACAATTGCTAAGGACGGATGACAATAGCAACCACAGCAACCATAAAATGGAAGGCAGGAAAATGTGGAAACTAGCATAAGTGCGGGATATAGTAAGACGTGTTGTGCGTATGCAAATTTTGGATTGCCGAACTTGTTCGTGACGTCATAGCGCTTTTTTTTTTTTTTTTTTATTGGAGGTTTAACGACCACCGTGAGCAACTCAATGGGCTATAAGCAGTCGCCCGTCCCTAATTTAGGGTCACTGGTTCCAGGGAAGGGAGAGAGCCAGTGCCATAAGACAAACACAACATCCATGCCTCACCGGGATTCGAACCCGGACCCCTTTCGGACCAATGATCAGAGGCCAACGCCTTAGACCACTGCGCCACCGGGGCGGCCGTCATAGCGCTGATAAGAGATATAAAGGTTTTGACGCGTATTGACCGTTGTTGTTCAAACGCAAAGTTGAAATGGAAAGAATCAATTGACGAACTTGCAATTTTCAGTATGTCTTCCCGACATCGCCTAGATGATTTTACACGTGGCAGTATTATTGGCAAGATTGAAGAAGGGCGAAAAATAACAGATGTTGCCAGGAAGTTCGACGTCAGCCACAGTGTTGTTTCAAGGCTTTGGAAATCATTTCAAACAAATGGAGAGTGTAGCAAATGTCACGGGGGAGGTCGTGTTCGCAGTACGACACCTGCAGAAGATCGCTACATAGTGTTATCAACAAAAAGACACCGGCGCAGCACAGCTAGTGAGGTAGCAAATCAGTTTATGGCTGCTACTGGCAAGCGGATCTCAAGAAAAACTGTCGCCAGACGTTTGCATGAAGGAGGACTATACGCCCGCCGTCCTGTTGTGTGCATCGCATTGTCCAGACGTCACCGTACCGCCCATTTGCAATGGTGCCATCAACATCGCAATTGGACTGATAACGACTGGTCTGCTGTCCTCTTCTCAGATGAGAGTAGATACAGTCTATCGTCTGATTGTCGACGACAACTGATCTGGCGTGATAGTGGTACTGCATATTGTCCAGCAAACATACAGGAAAGGGACTGATATCCGACATGTAGTGTCATCGTATGGGCTGGCATCATGGTCGATGGCCGTACGTCCCTCTATGTGCTTCCAACTGGGACTATGACTGGCCAAAGATACATTAATGATGTTCTGCTACCTCATGTTCGCATGTTCCGTGGTGCTGTCGGCGATAGATTCATTTTCATGGACGACAACGTAACATGTCATCGAGCAGTCGCTGTCCAGGAGAGTCTTGAGAGCGAGGATATTCAACGCCTCGTATGGCCAGCACGTTCTCCAGATCTGAATCCCATTGAAAATGTGTGGGATGCTTTGGGGAGGAGTCTTGCTGGTCGTAAATGCCCTCCAATAAACAAGGACACCCTCGTCCATGTACTGACAGAGGAATGGGATAAATTACCCCAACAGCTGCTTGATAATGATGTGCAAAGCATGACATGACGTGTGGAATCTTACATCGCCCTCCATGGCGGCCATATCCTGTATTCACATCTTACGCCGGAACGCCTGCGGACGGTAATTGCATTTTTTCACGTTTATATATTCTGCACAAAATGGCCTGTTTGTCCCTTGAACACGTTCCAAAGCCTTCTGGATTTCAGAGCACTATAAATTGTCTTTCTTGTAATGTCCTGGCATTCTGACATTATTTTATTTCACTTGGCATCCAACCACACTTACTTTTTTATGCGCTATATAGCCGTTTATGATCCGTCCTTAGCAATTGTCCAGCAGTGTATTTAACCTGACAAAACTTTTAACATTCCACCCTTGATTTCGTTGCTTTTCAGTCACGGTGACACCTAGAATCAGGAGGAAAACTCAATATATGGTCGATTTCATCTCTCTTCTGGACGGCTTCGACTCCAATTACTGTAGAAATACGGGTAGTCTCCTGGTTCGCGATCTTTTTATTGAGCACATGCTGTATAACTTTACACAGACATATGCAGTATGTTCATCGAGCGTCTTTCTTTATCATTTAGCAAAATTGGGCAGTTCTGATAGCAACCATCTCGTTTTTAGACGGGAAGGGTTAAATTTGCTGTTCCAAGAGTAGTTGTGCTTTCTGTTACTCGTAAATATACAAATTTTCTAACCTGCAAACAGCTTGATTTTCAAATTAGCGTAAGAATACAGTAAATATTAGCCAACAAGGAGAAACGTCAGTGCAGTTTTGGGATACTACCTACTAGGTCTCAAAGGAGACCAAACTCGTACTCACGTCAAACAGGACGCTATCATTGACTGGGGATGCTGGTTGTGTAACAGATTCATGCCACCGGAAGTTTTACCCTTTCTATCAGAAATCTATTTGCAATGTATTCGGCGATATTTATGCAATGTATTTCTGGGCAGCTTATTAATAGCTACAAATGACCGCATGGAAATGTAATGAGAAAGGTTCTATAATTCCCAATTAAGAGAATTTCAAATCCCACAGAGCCCTTATCATTTCGCTAGCCTCAACCTTCCATTTGTTTTACAGCTCACGTGTCCAATACGGAACGTTCCGTGACGATTGTCGTCTGGAGGTCCTATAGTTTTGCTGGTTAGTACTAGAAACACTCTACAAATTGACATGTATTTATTTAACTAAAATTATATCCGCTCATAATGGAAAACAATACTTGATGTGCATAGCATGAATTTTACAATGATGTTCTATATCTTGGGGTAATTCAGACTTCCTACTCAGTCAAATGGCAATCTCAAATTGAATTCTACTCAGTCAAATGGCAATCTCAAATTGAATTCTACTCAGTCAAATGGCAATCTCAAATTGAATTCTACTCAGTCAAATGGCAATCTCAAATTGAATTAGACAACGTTTGTCCCATCATTCCGCAAGAACATTAGTCACCCCTTTTATCTTGAAGAAAATGACACTGCGTTAGCAACTTTACGTCTGCCGAAGATATTTCCACCCTGCATGAGCAAGTATTTCAATATACCACATACAAGTTGTAGGATATCCCAAATTTAGACCTAAGAAACAACAAGAACAAACCATTGCTAATCAGCGTCTTTTCATTGATAGCATACTTATTCAACTGAGGCTAAATAAGTACCAACATTTTGCTAAACGCATCATATAGTGCCTCTTACCCGACAAATCTTGTTTTCTCTGGCACCTCAATGATATGCAATCACAGAAACGCATGTTTTCACTCAGCCACATTAACTTCAATCTTCGAATCAAATACATTATTCTCATTCTTAAATTTAAATTCGCTGAACACTTGTGTAGGTTTTAAATTGTCCCATTGTACCTAATTTGGGACTTCATTTCTCGTTTTCTGGCGTTACAGGAATCAATGGTACAGTTTAGTAATATTTAATCTAACAAAACTTTTAACATTCCATATTTCACCTTTGTTTTTGTTGCTTCTCAATCACAGTAATACCTAGAGTCAGGAGAAAAGATTAATAAATGGTCGATTTCATCTCTCTTCTCGACGGCTTCGACTCCAAATACTGTAGAAATATGGGTAGTCTCCCGGTTCGTGATCTTTTATTAAATACATGGTCTATAACTTTACACAGACATATGCAGTATGTTCATCGAGCGTCTTTCTTTATCATTTCGCAAAACTGGACTCTTCTGATGGCAACCATCTTGTTTTTAGACGGTAAGGGATAACGTAGTTGTTCCAAGAGTAGTTTTGCTTTCTATTACGCGTACATACACAGTGCGTCAAATAATTTTTAAGACTGGCGCTAGATTTCATCCTACGGTGGCGTTACAAGTGTAATCGCGAATGCGTTATAAACCGTGACCATCTGCTTGCTTTCTGCCAAAAGTACTGCGTAATTGTTTAAGTAACTCAAACGAAACAGCTGTTCATTAGAGAAGTAACATTTTTTTCATGTAGAATTATTAAGATGGAGCAAAGGGCTGTTATTAAATTTAACGCAAAACTTGGTAAAAGTGCCTTGGAAACGTACCAAATGATAAAACAGTTTAGTTTAAGAGATCAAATGTTTTCCTGTGGCACAAACGTTTGTCGGACGGAAGAGATACGCTAGAAGATGATAAGCATACCGGAAGACTAAGTTCATCTAGGACACCTGAGAGTATTGAAAAAGTGCGTGATTTCGTGGCAAACAATCAATGTGCGTCACTAAGAATGATGGAAGAGTCTTTAAACATCAACAAAGAAACGATTCGAACCATCCTGCATGAAGATTTGGGCAAAACAAAAGTCTGTGCTACATTTTTTCCACACACGTTAACCAATGAACAAAAATCAAGGAGAAGTGCACATTGCAGAGACATCATTTCAGCCGCTAAAAATGATCCAAACTTCGTAAAATCGGTTGTTATAGGTGATGAAACATGGTGTTTTTAGTATGATTCTAAAACAAAGCGACAAAGTACGGAATGGAAGTCAAAAAACTCACCACAAGCCAAAAAAAAAAAAAAAACAAGAAAAGTTCCATCGAAAATCAAAACAATGCTCATTACATTCTTCGATAGTAAGGGTATTATCCACAAAGAATTTGTTCTAAGTAGACAAACAATTACTGGTGAGTTTTATTTAAATGTTTTGAGGCGTTTGATGGGCAGAATTCGTCGCATTCGTCCAGAATATCGGGATGAAAACAGTTGGTGTTTGTTGTACAATAATGCACCCAGTCACACCTCACTTCTTGTTCGTAGATTTTTGGCAAAAATAACGTATGTGTGTTGAATCATCCACCGTATTCGCCTGATTTAGCACCCTGCGACTTTTCTTTATTCCCAAAACTTAAAATGACGTTAAAAGGGTGTTATTTTGATGATATTTCGAATATACAAACAGCTTTGACGCGTGCTTTGGAGGCAATTCCGCAAAGTGAACTAGAACAGGCATTCGAATCATTATTAAATCGCTGTAACAAGTGTATTGAAGCCGAAGGGACTTATTTTGAATAACAAACCAAAACAAATTATAATTTCTTGTTTCTATTTCATTTTACAGACCCAGTCTTAAAAATTCTTTGCCACACTGTGTATACAAATTTTCTTACCTACAAACAGCTTCATTTTCAAAATAGCGTAAGAATACAGTAAATATCAGCCAACAAGAAGAAACCTCAGTGCAGTTTTGGGATACTACCTACTAGGTCTCAAAGGACATGTGTTCATGCTGATTGTGTAACAGATTCATGCAACCGGAAGTTTTGCCCTTCCTGTCAGAAATCTATTTGTAATGTATTCGGCGATATTTATCCAATGCATTTCTGGACAGCTTACTGATAGCTTCAAATGACCGCCTGGAAGTGCAATGAGATAGGTATTTCCCAATTAAGAGAATTTCAAATGCCTCAGAGCCCTGTGGCATTTATCTCTTCGCTACCATCAACCTTTTATTTGTTTTTCAGGTATTTACGTGTTTCAACGTCACAGTAACATATGATTTCATTTTAGCAATCGCATCTGCTTCTCATATAGGAAGAAAGGCTTTTGGTGATACCTCTCACCTGTCTTTCTAAACAGGTAAGTTAATTTGCCGTTGTCGGCTCGCTCTCCTTTCTGAAACTCTCATTCTGACCGAAACACTCACACTTGCTGAAACACTCCCGGGAGTGGCCGAAGCAAGTATAAGTGGTAGAGGCAAGGAGAGTTATCATTGTTAGGACAGACGGCTGCACACAAAGTCTTGCCAAAACGCCGACACTTGCTGAAACACGCTTCTTACCAAAACACTCGCCGTTGCCGAAACACACACACTTGCTGAAACACACTTCTTACCAAAACACTCGCCGTTGCCAAAACACACACACTTGCAGCAATCCTCTTTGAATAGATTCCTTAAAGTGTGGGTGGCTGAGGCAAGGGAGAGTGGCTAAGGTAAATGAGAGTGGCTGAAGCAAGAGTCCGTGTCCTAGGCATGAATCAGTGTTTCGAGCGGCTAGAGTAAACTTAATATATCTCTCTCTAACTGAAACACGCGTTCTTTCCGAAACACTCACACTTGCTGAAACACGCCCGGGAGTGGCTGAAGCAAGTTTGAATGGCTGAAGCAAGTTTGAGTGTCTGATGTAAATGTGAGGTAAGGAGAGTAATCATAGCCAGTACGAATAGCTGAAAAGACGGCCTGGCCAAAACCTTACATTTTGCTGAAACTCTCGGCAACGCGAAATATGAAAAGCTTTTCTTTATATGTAATACACAGAAAACACTAATTTTAAGAAACATGTGAACACTTAGTCTTTTTGGAATCCTCATAAAGGGAAAGGTGCCCCTCCGGTTAAGGTGGTAGTATGTCCTTGTCGAATCTTTATTGTACTTCTCTGTCTCACGTTTTTTTCGCTGTTTAATCCACAAATTAGTTTCGTTTCTGGGAGACTCTCGTTCACTTACAATGAGAAATTTCAATTTGCGATCGTTGTCACAAATCTAATTTTAATTCAGTTGTCGGCTTTGTCTTCTCCGGAACGCAGTGTTACTTTTCGGCACATACCAGATTTTATTTTGCCAGCCATAAGCAATATTTATGCGTAGTATAGGTTGAAATTATTCAATCGAGCAATCAGATCAGTTTTTCTATACTACTTTGAAATGGGGGAGATAATCACTACATGTCTCATGAGAAATATTTCTCTATCATTCAAATAAACTCTCTGCGCCCCATAGCAATAGTCCCTCTTATGTAATACAAGCGTAACCATTGGACCTCCCGGCGACAATCGTCACGGAACGTTCTGTGGTGTACAAGCATTACACCAAAGTAACAGGTGTGAAGTACGGTATTTCACAATCGCCCGCAACCTTTAGAACATGGCTTATAAAAGTGGGACGCCCGCCTGTAATGTATGCAGCCATAAAGTGTCAAACAACATGCAAATGTGGGTGTGATATAATTAGGTGATACTGCGCATACCTGCAAGGTGTCCTGCGTAGTGTACGTCAGTGACTGTTAAACGTGAGTAGTGTGAGACAGCGCACGGGCCTGTTCGTAGGCATACAAATATTGTGTTGTGTGTTTTAAGAAAATGGCTTGTAACCCTCATGGTGTAGTACAGATACTTACGAACAAGGTGACCCAGAAATACCAAGCGGACGAGACGGATTCAGCGTACATCGAGTGGCGAATTGCAAGGCAGTTGTATAGCGTTTTGGAGTAACATGTCATTGGAGGCGATGAGATGTTTGAAGGACATGCATTGTGGCGTGATAGTGATGAAACGTTGGACACGTCCAGGGCCCTCGCAATGTCGGAGACGCGCATTCCGGATTCCCTCATGTTCACGGCTGCCTGGCGAGCTCCAACAGGGATCTCCGCCATTTCACCCATTTCTAAAAACCTAAGATTGACTTATTATCACACTACACATCACAAAACACACAAAAATCACAAGAAAAACATTAATACATGCAACAAACAAATTGGTAATAATTGGCGACTCTTGAATATGGCCCATTTAAAACGACAAATTCGCTCTGAGCGAAATACAAACTACGCGGCATTGTAACCCTCGAATCAACACATATCATATCCCAAAATGGCCCGATTTGGTCCAGCAGAAAAAATTATGGTCGAAAAAGTGTTTCGCCAAATACTTTTGTTCGCTACTGTATGTACAACAAGTTCCAAGATGCGCGTAACGTGGGACTCTCAATTCACTACTGGCATTTAAAGGCGTGGGCAAAGGAAGCAGCTAACGCACTGGGTATCCCCAATTTTAAAGCCAGCACATATTTCCTGCACAAATAAACGCCACTATGAATTCTAATCACGCAAGATCACGAGGTTCGTTCCCAGGCGAGATGTTACCCTTCAGACGGCCGTAAGGAACAGCGCATTGGAATTTGTACGAGATGTTACGGACTACAATACTGTCAATGTAATTGATGCCGACATGGTTTTCAATATAGACCAAACTCGATTTGAATACCAACTCACGTGAAATAGGACGCTATCACTGATAGGGGAGAAGACAACTGAAGCTGTTGTGCAATCGACTATCATTCCTATACCATTCAGGTGCTTATGTCCATGTCAGGACTCCTTGCAAAGAAACTGTACATCTGCTTTAAGTAAGCGGGGGTTAAGTTTGGCAAACGTGTTTCCAAAACAGTACAACGTAACCAACCTCCAAATATAGAATGTGACTGCAGCAGCAGTTGGAAGATGTCCATAGCTCTTGTTCTGTCCTGGATGTGTAAGGTACTGGAACCAGAGCTAACAGGACCTTTCCTTCTCTTACTGAATTTGTGGTCTAATCAAACCGACACTGGTTTGCCAGCCAAAGCCTTCAGTGACAGGGACGTCAATTTGCACACAAAAATCATACCACCAAACACTGCGAGCCCCCGATGCGTACTTTTTTCGACAATACAAACTGTTTGCACGACGCGTGGAAGAGTACAAACGTTCTGATGAGGTGCATGGCGTCAACCTGCATAACACATTCTTAATTTTCAAGTTGCATTCATTTATATACAACCAGTTGTGTGCACCACACTACCAACCTATGCTTCGCTATGCGAAGAAGGCCTCTGGATACTTGCCACACGAAACGCCTCTTCCGTTCCGTAATGTGCTGGACATCAGATTTGCTGTGAGTGACATGTGCAACGCTGCGGATTGTGATTCCAGTGACGTCATAATCTGCTCGTGCTGCTAGATTTACATTTGCTTGCAGCACGGCCTTCTCTCAACACATGACCATGACGTAGAGTGAGGTATGTACACATGTGTATATGACATTTGCAACTAAATGGTATTGTACGTGGTCTCTCTCGACATTTAGGTGCCTCATATCTAACAGGTAAATGTTGTTTGACACTTTATGGCTGCATACATTAGAGGTAGTCGTCTCACTTTTATAAGAAATGTTCTCGGGGTTGCGAGCGATTGCGAAATGCCGTACTTCACATAGTTTCGCTTTTTAGAACTAGAAACATTCTATAAATTGACATGTATTTATTTAACTAAAATTATATCCTCTCATAATGGAAAACAATACTTGATATACATAGCATCAATTTCCCAATGATGTGCTATATCTCGGTGTAATTCAGACTACCTACTCAGTCAAATGTCAATCTCAAATTGAACTAGACAACGTCTTTCCCATCATTCCGCAAAAACATGTGGTCACCCCTTTTATCTTGAAGAAAAATGACACCGCATTAGCCAGTAATTTTAGTTACGTCTACCGACCAACATTTCCACCCTGGATGATCAAGTATTTCAATCTACCACATATACGTTTAGGATATCCCAAATTTTGACCTAAGGAACAATCAGAAGAAACCAAATCTCATCTAATCAGCGTCCTTCCATGAAAAGCATACTTATTCAACTGAGGCTAGATCAGTAACAACTTTTTGCTAAACGCAACAGATAGTGTCTCTTACCCGACAAATCTTGCTCTCTGCGGCACCTCAATGATATGCAAACAGAGAAACACATGTTTTCAGTCTGCCATACTATCTTTAATCTTCGAATCAGAAACATTATTCTCATTCTTAAATTTAATTATCATTTAACACTTGCTGAGGTTTTAAATTGTCCCATTGTACCTAATTTGGGACTTCATTTCTCTTTTTCTGGGGTTACCGGAATCAATGGTACAGCAATATTTAACCTTACAGAACTTTTAACATTCCACCTTTGACTTCGTTGCTTTTCAATCAGAGTAACACCTAGAATCAGGAGGAAAACTCAATATATGGTCGATTTCATCTCTCTTCTCGACGGCTTCGACTCCAAATACTGTAGAAAAACGGATAGTCTTCCCGTTCGCGATCTTTTATTAAACACATGGTCTATAACTTTACACAGACATATGCAGTACGTTCATCGAGCGTCTTTCTTTATCATTTAGCAAAACTGGACTTTTCTGGTGGCAACCATCAAATTTTTAGACGTGAAGGGATAAAGTAGCTGTTCCAAGAGTACTTGTGCTTTCCGTTACTCATAAATATACAAATTTTCTTACCTACAAACAGCTTGATTTTCAAATTAGCGTAAGAATAATGTAAATATCAGCCAACAAGGAGAAACCTCACTGCAGTTTTGGGATACTACCTACTAGGTCTCAAAGGAGACCAAACTCGAACTCACGTCAAACAGGACGCTATCACTGAAAGGGGATGCTGGTTGAGCAACAGATTCATGCCACAGGAAGTTTTACCCTTTCTATCAGAAATCTATTTGCAATGTATTCGGCGATATTTATGCAATGTATTTCTGGGCAGCTTACTGATAGCTACAAATGACCGCATGGAAGTGTTATGAGAAAGGTACTGTGTTGCCCAATTAAGATAATTTCAAATCTCACAGAGCCCTTATCTCTTCTCTAGCCTCAACCTTCCATTTGTTTTTCAGCTATTCGCGTGTTTCAACGTTACAGTAGCATATGATTTCCCTTTAGCTATCGCATCTGCTTCTCATATAGGAAGAAAGGCTTTTTGTGTTACCTCTCACCTGTCTTTCTAAACAGCTAAGTTAATTTGCCGTAGTAGGCTCGCTCTCCTTTCTGAAACTCTCATTCTGACCGAAACACTCACACTTGCTAAAACACTCCCGAGAGTGGCCGAAGGAAGTGTGAGTGGTAGAGGCAAGGAGAGTTATCATAGTTAGGACAGACGGCTGCACACGAAGTCTTGCCAAAACGCCGCTTGCTGAAACACACTTCTTACCAAAACACTCGCCGTTGCCGAAACACACACAGTTGCATCAATTCTTTTTGGAGAGATTGGTGTAAGTGTGGGTGGCTGAGGCAGGGGAGAGTGTCTGAGGTAAGTGAGAGTTCCTGAAGCAAGAGTCTGTGGCCTAGGCAAGGGTAAGTGTTTCGAGCGCCCAGAGTAAACTTAATCTGTCGCTCTCCTTGTTGAGACACTCATTATTACAGAAACACGCGCACTTGCTGAAACACTCCTGGGAGTGGCTGAAGCAAGTGTGAGTGACAGAGGCAAGGAGAGTAATCATAGTTAGGGCAGACGGCTGAGCACGAGCCGTTGCCAAAACACCGACACTTGCTGAAACACTCTTCTTACCAAAACACTCGCCGTTGCAGAAAAACACACACACTTGCAGTAATACTCTTTGAGGAGATTGCTGAAAGTGTGGGTGCCTGAGGCAGGGGAGAGTGGCTGAGGTAAGTGAGAGCGGCTGAAGCAAGAGTCCGTGGCCTAGGCAAAGGTCAGTGTTTCTAGCTGCCAGAATAAGCTTAATATATCTCTCTCCTTGCTGAAACGCTCATTCTTACCGAAACACTCACACTTACTGAAACACTCCCGGGAGTGGCTGAAGCAAGTGTGAGTGACTGAGGTAAGGGCAAAGGTGGGTGAGGTAAGGAGAGTAATCATGGCTAGGACGAATAGCTGAACACAAGTCCTGGCCAAAACATTAAATCTTGCTGAAACTCTCGGCAACGCGAAATATCAAAAGCTTTTCTTTACTTGTAATACACAGAAAACACTAATTTTAACGTGAATACTTAGTCTTTTTGGAATCCTCATAAAGAGAAAGGTGCCCCTCCGCTTAAGGTGGTAGTATGTGATTGTCGAATATTTATTGTACTTCTCTGTCTCACGTTTTTTTCGCTGTTTAATCCACAATTATTTTTTTTTTGATTGGAGGTTTAATGACCACCGTGAGCAACTCAATGGGCTATAAGCAGTCGCCCGTTCCTAATTTAGGGTCACTGGTTCCAGGGAAGGGAGAGAGCCAGTGCCGTAAGACAAACACAACATCCATGCCTCACCGGGATTCGAACCCGGACCCCGTTCGGACGAATGATCAGAGGCCATCGCTTAGACCACGGCAATCTGCAAATTAGTTTCGTTTCTGGGAGACTCTCGTTCATTTACAATGAGAAATTTCAATTTGCGATCGTTGTTACAAATCTAATTTTAATTCAGTTGTCGGCTTTGTCTTCTCTGGAACGCAATGTTACTTTTCGGCACATATCAGGTTTTATTTTGCCAGCCATAAGCAATATTTATGCGCAGTATGGGTTGAAATTATTCAATTGGGCAATCAGATCTGTTTTTCTATACCGCTTTGAAATGCGGGGAGATAATCACTACATGTCTCATGAGAAATATTTCGCTATCATTCCGATAAACTCTCTGCGCCCCATAATAATACTCCTGCCTATATCTTACAAGCGAAACCATCGGACCTCCAGACTACAATCGTCGCGGAACGTTCTGTGGTGGACAAGCATAACACCAAAGTAACAGGTGTGAAGTACAATATTTCGCAGTCGCCCGCCACCCCTAGAATATGGATTATAAAAGTGGGATGCCCTCCTGTAATGTATGCAGCCATGAATTGTCAAACAACATGTAAATGTGGGTGTGATGTTATTGGGTGACACTGCACATGCCTGGAAGGTGTCCTGCGTTGTGTACGTCAGTGACTGTTTTTGTTTGTTTGTTGGAGGTTTAACGACCACCGTGAGCAACTCAATGGGCTATAAGCAGTCGCCCGTCCCTAATTTAGGGTAACTGGTTCTAGGGAAGGGAGAGAGCCAGTGCCGTAAGACAAGCACAACATCCATGCCTCACCGGGATTCGAGCCCGGACCCCGTTCGGACGAATGATCAGAGACCATCGCTTAGACCCCTGCGCCACCGGGGCGGCGTCAGTTACTGTTAAACGTGAGTAGTGTGAGACCGCGCACGGGCCTGTTCGTATGCGTACAAATATTGTGTTGGTGTTTTAGGAAAATGGCTTGTAACCTTCATGCTGTAGTACAGATACTGGTGAACGAGGTGACACAGAAATACCAAGCGGACGACACGGCGCTAACGTACATCGGCAGGCGAATTGCAAGGCAGTTGTATAGCGTTTTGGAGCAACATGTCATTGGAGGAGCTGATATGTTAAAGGACAGACATTGTGGCGTGATAGTGATGAAACGTCGGACACGTTATCTGAACATAGTGATACACCGGTACTCCAGCACACAACGTGCCAAACAGTTCGAGTTCCTATGAACCATCACCCCCAAAGTGAAACGGAAAAGCATTCACAAACAGTTTTTCGGACAAATCATGCAGAGTGTTTATGACAATGTGAAGTTCGCAAAGAAAACCGTTGCAGCAATTGCCCATAAATACAAGATATCACAAGAAAAAGTGCGACAAATAGCAACGGCTGTTCAAAGGGGTGGTACGATTGAACACAAAACTGTACGCGTTCGCCAGCATAAGTACACCAAATTCCAAGATGCGCGTAACATGGGACTCTAAATTTACTACTGGCATTTATAGACGTGGGCGAAGGAAGAAGCTAACGCTATGGGTATATCCAATTTTAAAGGCAGCACATATTTCCTGCACAAATTCAAACGCCGCTATAAAATCTCATCGCGCAAGATCACGAGGTTCGTTGCTAGGTGGGATGTTACCCTTGGCACGGCCGCAAGGAACAGCTCATTGGAGTGTGTACGAGATGTTACGGACTACATTACTGTCATTGCAATGTATGCCGACATGGTGTTCGATACAGACCAAACTGGATTTGAATATGAAGTCACGTCAAACAGGACGCTGTCACTGACCGGGGAAAAGGACAACTGAAGCTGTTGTGCAATTCGGTGTTTAACAACCTACTCCTATACTATTCAGTTGCTTATGTCCATGTCTGGACGCCTTGCAAAGAAACTATACATCTGCTTTCAGGAAGCGGGTGGTAAGTTTGGCAAACGTGTTTCGGAAACAGTACGACGTTATCAACCTCTAAATATAGAATGTTACTGCAGCACCAGTGGTAAGATGTCCACAGCTCTTGTTCTGTCCTGGATGCGTAAGGTACTGGGACCAGAGCTAACAGGACCTTCCCTTCTTATACTGGATTTGTGGCCTGGTCAAACCAACACAAATTTGACAGCCAAACCTTCGGTGAAAGGGACGTCAATTTGCACACAAAAATCATACCACCGAAAGCCACCAAATATTGCGAGCCCCTCAATGTGTATTTCTTTCGACAATACAAACTGTTTGCACGACGCGTGGAAGAGTACATACGTTCTGATGAGATGCATTTCAAGTTGCATTCATTTATGTACAACCAGTTGTGTGCACCACAGTACCAAACTATGCTTCGCTATGCGTGGACGGCGGTTTGATACTTGCCACACGAAACGCCTCTTCCGTTCCGTAATGTGTTGGACATCAATATTGCTGTCCGTGACATATGCAACGCTCCTGACAGTGTTCCGAGTGCCGTCATTATCTGCTCGTGGTTGGACATTTACCTTTCCTTGGAGCACTGCATTCTCTCAAGACATGACCTTGACGTGGAGTGAGGTATATATTAGCAAATGCATGCCTCACTCCACGATTGGCAACTTAATGGTGGTGTACGTGGTCTGCCTTGACATTTAGGTGCTTCATATCTAACAGGTACATGGTGTTTTACACTTTATGACTGCATACATTACATGCGGGGGTACCACTTTTATAAGCCATGTTCTAGAGGTTGCGGGCGATTGCGAAATGCCGTACTGCACACCTGTTAATTTGGTGTCATGCTTGTCCACCACAGAACGTTCGTGACGATTGTCTTCGGAAGGTCCGATAGTTTGCCTTGTTAGTAGTAGAAACACTCTACAAATTGACATGTATTTATTTAACTAAAAGTATATCCCCTCATAATGGAAAACAATACTTGATATGCATAGCATCAATTTCCCAATTATGTGCTATATCTTTGTGTAATTCAGACTACCTACTCAGTCAAATGTCAATCTTAAATTGAATTAGTAAACGTATGTCCCATCATTTCCCAAAAAGATGTGGTCACCCTTTTATCTTGAAGAAAAATTACACTGCGTTAGCCAGTTTACATCTACGGATCATCATTTCCACCCTGCATGATCAAATATTTCAAACTACCACATATAAGTTGTAGGATATCCCAATTTTATAATTAAGAAACAAAAAGAAAAAACCAAATCTCATCGCTAATAAGAGTCTTTCCATTGAAAGCATACTTATTCAACTGAGGCTAAATCACTACTAACTTTTTGCTAAACGTAACAGATAGTGCCTCTTACCCGACAAATCCTGCTCTCTCTGGCACCTCAATGACATGCAATCACAGAAACACATGTTTTCAGTCAGCCATATTAACTTCAATCTTCGAATCAAATACATTATTCTCATTCTTAAATTTAAATTCATTGAACACTTGTTGAGGTTTTAGATTGTCCCAATGTACTTAATTTGGGATTTCATTTCTCGTTTTCTGGGGTTACAGATATCAATGGTACAACTTAGTAATATTTAACCTGATGAAGATTTTAACATTCCAACTTTGTTTTCGTTGCTCCTCAATCACAGTAACACCTAGAGTTACGAGAAGAAATCAGTATATGGTCGATTTCAAGTCTCTTCTCGATGTCTTCAACTCGAAATACTGTAGAAATACGTGAAGTCTCGCGATCTTTTATTAAACGCATGGTGTAGAACTTTACACAGAAATATGCATTATGTTCATCGATCGTCTTTCTTTATCATTTAGCAAAATGGGACTATTCTGATGGCAATCATCTCGTTTTTAGACGGCAAGTGATAAAGTAGCTGTTCCAAGAGTAGTTGTGCTTTGTGTTACTCTGTTACGCGTACAGTTGCAGTGGAACCGCCAGGTCAATAATTTTAGAAATTTCAACCAAGATTTTTATTTTTATTTATTTTTTATTTAGTATACGTGCGATTGTTGTGATGTGTCTTAGAAAGTTCTTCTAAGTAAGTGCTTGTGAGGTCCTAATTCCCAACAAAGCTCCTTGCGCATTGTTTTTCTTGTTTGTTCCAGGAAGCGGGAAGGTAGAGGGAGGGTGCACCACGATTCGAAATTTCGGGCCCGGTCAACGAACTTCATTTTCCGCCTTCCCTGCGCGTACATATACAAATTATCTTTCCTACAAACATCTTGATTTCCAAAATAGCGTAAGAATACAGTAAATATCAGCCAACAAGGAGAAACCCCAGTGCGGTTTGTCGAAACTACCTACTAGGTTTCAAAGGACATACGTATTCATGCTGGTTGTGTAACAGATTCATGCCACCGGAAGTTTTACCCTTACTGTCAGGAATCTATTTTTTTTTTTGATTGGAGGTTTAACGACCACCGTGAGCAACTCAATGGGCTATAAGCAGTCTCCCGTCCCTAATTTAGGGTCGCTGGCTCCAGGGAAGGGAGAGAGCCAGTGCCGTAAGACAAACACAACATCCATGCCTAACCGGGATTCGAACCCGGACCCATTACGGGCGAATGATCAGAGGCCAGCGCCTTAGACCACTGCGCCACCGGGGCGGCAGGGAATCTATTTGCAAAATATTCGGCGATATGTATCCAATGTATTTCTGGACAGCTTACTGATAGCTACAAATGACTGCGTGGAAGTGTAATGAGAAAGGTATTTCCTAATTAAGAGAAATTAAATTCCCAGTGCCCTTATTTCTTTGCTAGCCTCAACCTTTCATATGTTTTTCAGGTATTTACGTGTTTCAACGTTACAGTAACATATGATTTCACTTTAGCAATCGCATCTGCTTCTCATATAGGAAGAAAGGCTTTTGGTGATACCTCTCACCTGTCTTTCTAAACAGCTAAGTTAATTTGCCGTTGTCGGCTCGCTCTCCTTGCTGAAACACTCATTCTTACCGAAACACTCCCGGGAGTGGTTGAAGCAGGTGCGAGTGGCAGAGGCAAGAAGAGTTATCATAGTAAGGACAGACTGCTGCACCCGAGCTCTTGCCAAAACTTGCTGAAACGCTCTTCTTACTAAAACACCCGCCGTTGCCGAAACACACACACTTTCCGCAATACTCTTTGAAGAGATTGCTGAAAGTGTGTGTGGCTGAGGCAGGGAAGAGTGGTTGATGCAAGGGTAAGTGTTTCGAGCTTCCAGAGTGAACTTAATCTGTCTCTTTGACACTCATTATTACCGAAACACGCACACTTGCTTAAACACTCCCGGCAGTGGCTGAAGCAAGTGTGAGCGGTAGAGCCAAGGAGTGTAATCACAGTTAGGGCAGACGGCAGCACACGAGCCCTTGCCAAATCACCGACACCCTCTGAAAAACTTTTCTTACCAAAACACACACACTTGCAGCAATACTCTTTAAAGTGATTGCTGAAAGTGTGGTTGCCTGAGGCAGGGGAAAGTTACTGAAGTGAGAGTAGCTGAAGCAAGAGTCCGTGCTTTAGGCAAGGTTCAGTGATTCGATCGGCCAGAGTAAACTTATATATATATCTTTGCTGAAACACTTCCGGGAGTGGTTGAAGCAAGTGTGAGAGAATGAGGCAAGGGTGATAGCGGGCGAGGTAAGGAGAGTAATCATAGCCAGTACGATTAAGCTGAACACAAGCTCTGGCCAAAACATTAAATTTTGCTGAAACTCTCGGCAACGCGAAATATGAAAAGCTTTTTCTCTACATTTAATACATCACGTGAATGTCTAGTCTTTTTGGAATCCTCATTAAAGGAAAGGTGCAACTCCGGTTAAGGCGGTAGGAGGTCCTTGTCCAAACTGTATTGTACTTCTCTATCTCACGTTTCTTTCGCTGTTTAATCTACAAATTAGTTTGGTTTATCGGAGACTCTCGTTCACTTACAATTAGAAATTTCAATTTGCGCTCGTTGGCACAAATTTAATTTTTCATTCAGCTGTTGGCTTTGTCTTCTCTGGAACGCTATATAACTTTTCGGCACACATTAGGGTTTATTTTGCCAGCCATAAGCAATATTTATGAGTAGTATATGTTGAAATTATTCAATCGGGCAATCAGATCAGTTTTTCTATACTGCTTTGAAATGCGGGGAGATAATCACTACATGCCTCAGGAAAAATATTTCAGTATCATTATGATGAACTCTCTGCGCCCCATAACAATACTCCTGTTATAAGCATTGAGCATTACATGCACTGTTTGTAAGAGGGTCATCAAAGGAAAATTTATCCTATACCTGCAATGTTAATTTTTTTTGATTGGAGGCTTAAGGACCATCGTTAGCAACTCAATGGGCTATAAGTAGTCGCCCGTCCCTAATTTAGGGTCACTGGTTCTAGGGAAGGGAGAGAGCCAGTGCCGTAAGACAAACACAACATCCATGCCTCACCGGGATTCGAACCCGGACCCCGTTCGGACGAATGATCAGAGGCCATTCCTTAGACCACTGCGCCACCGGGGCGGCGCAATGTTAATTCATTCAATACACATTTTTCGCACAGATCATTGCATTCTGGTCTTCAACATTTTACCAACAAATAAAGTCCTTTGAATTTTAGTATATGCCTTATGTGCGATTTCAAAAAAAATCTGCCAGAATTTTTTTTTTTAATTTGATTTATCTCTGTCGGGAAGTATATTGATTTGGCACCAATTGAAAAAAATTGAATTAAAAAAAATTGACAAATTCTTCGACATCACAGCTGGGGTACATAACAGCTAAAGACTTTAAAAAGCACCTAATTTTAAAAACCAAAACACAATAAGCTTCATAAAAATGTGCTATGAATGAATTAATATTGCAGGTATAAAGGATAGTTTTTTTCCTTGAGGTCCTTCCTTTAAACAAAGAGCAAGACATTGTGTCATATTTGCTGATTTTTTTTTTTTTCAATGCAAAGAAATGTTGCACAAAGATTAATTTTATGGTGGTGATGGTTGGGTAAACAACTTAAAATAAATGATGCGGCAGAAAACTGGGGGAATTTTTTTTTCAAATGGTGAGCCAGCCTCTACTGAACATAAGAAAAATGTTCAAGATGCAATGATTAAAAAAAAACCTTATCCTTGGGCAAACTCATAATATTGAAGTCTCGGCTCTTTTGCAAACACCTTCCTGACAAATCATTAGTGTATGTAGCTGAGAATAATGCTCCTGGACATAAAATGAACAAATAATGGATAATGTTCTTTCTGTGTTGCAATGTATTAGGAACATACAATGAAGAGCAATTGAATTAGAGAAACCTGTCTAGTAACGTGTAGCACCACCTTTCGCCCTGATGACGGCTGCGATTAGTCTCGGCATGGACTCTACAAGACACCGGAAGCGTTGGGAAGCCATACCGATCCACGACCCCTGAACAAGCTCCCACAGTTCACGAAGATTTGATGGAGGGGGTCAGAGCCTCGAACATCTCTCTCGATGGCATCCCAGATGTTCTCGATGGGATTGAGGTCAAGTGACCTAGCTGGGTTACGTCGGTGGAGTATTCATCCAACCATTCGGGAGCGATGAAACGGTGCATTGTCTTGTTGCAGGATGAGGTCCCCAGTGGGATGTTGAAGACGCACAAACGGGAGCAAATGGTCGTCCAGGATATCCCGGTAACGTTGACCTGTGAGGGACGATGTCATACGTACCAAGGGTCCCATTTCAGTCCACATAAGCAGTCCCCAGACAAGAATGACACCCCCAACAGGTTGAAGAGTACCCTGCTGGCAAGCAGGATCCATCGCTTCATGTGGTTTGCGCCGTACTCTTATCCTGCCCTCCGCATGTACCAACGCAAATCTCGACTCATCAGTCCAGGCAACATTTTTCTAAATGTCTAGGGTCCATTGGCGATGTTCCCGCGCCCATGCTAATCTTTGCACCCTGTGATGTGCGGTCAGCAGCGGTACCCTCGTGGGACAATGGTTTCTGTACCCCATAGCGAGGAGATGGTTCTAGATGGTGTGGTTGCTTACACGTTTTTGTGCACCAGCTTTAGATTACTGGGTGATTTCTTGCACTGTGGCCCGTCTATCCGCTCTTACAATGCGAGCTAGCCGACGATGACCCCGCTCATCCACACGCAGTTTTCCACGGCAGTTGGCCCTTGCAGTGATGGTTTTTACCGGATTCGATGTACTACTCATGGTGCACCCGTGACACAGTGGCTCGTGAAAATTCCAGTGCCTGCACGACTTCCGAGATGGAGTGACCCATTCGTCAGGCCTAGACAATTTGCCCACGATCAAATCCTTCATCTTACTCATACTACGTCTGACTCTTACTGATTCCCGTCGCATCACTCCTTATATTGTTGGATCGCTGCATACGTCATGTCGATTTCATTTACAGGGCTGCCCACAGCGCCACATTTGCATAACGCCAGCTGTCTCTAATTCAATTGCTCTTCAGTGTATAGGCACATAAGTTATACCTGTCGGTGACTGGAAAAGGTAAAAATCGATGTGCTTTTAAACACTTCATGTAACCAGTAAAATGTATTATAAGAAAAATTGATATATAACCAGAGAAAACTTGGTTTCATCAGAAAATTGTGACAAAACTAAAATCTTATTTCAAAGTTAAAAAATTACCAGAAAAAAAAAAAAAGCTGCCGTTACACAATTCCAGGACATGAATTTGTTGAAGAATTAAAAAGTGATGAAGGGCAAATTTATGCTGTTTTTACCACAACATGTTACTCACTTTGTTAGCCAATGAAAAGACGTAATCCCAGCAATAAAAGTAAGATACAAAACCTGCTATTCAATGCTATAGCAACCAAAGAACTTATTGAAATAGTGATTGACTCATGAAACAACCTTCTTGAAAATGTAATTTCCTCAGGATTATTAACCTAGCAATCTTAAATTCCATAAATTGCCAGTTTTACTCTTGAATATGCACATATCATCATATCGAAAAACTCATTACATCACACTGGAACAGAATTTGAACACAAATATCTCAATTTTTGTTTGAGCATACTACTACTCAGGTTATAAAATGAAGGTCCAGTGTGATAAAATTTTCAAGTTTCTGAATATGACGATAAGTACATATTGAACAGCAAAACTGGCAATTTAAGCATATCTGATTGCTAGATTGATAATGGTGAACTTGTTCGATATAATTAATGAAGAATATTTCTTTCACAGAATACATAAGTCATTTCCTGTCGGAAAAAGCTGTGTCTCAGCATATCTACTTCAAAAGAAGATGAAGAGATTGATGTTGAAAATGTTAATGACTAACAAACTTAAAATGGATGTTTCAGTAAGAGAACTTTCTTCAAACAGTGCATATATTTTGGCCTCTGATGTTGGAAAATTGATTACCCAAAAAGAAAGTGATCATATGTGCTAAGAAAATTTGTCCAACAGGGGAATTATATTCAAAGAGTGTAATTATTGTGCAGTCTTCATGGCATAACATTTTCACAGAAACAATAACAGACACCAACAGAACCAATAAATATAACTAAACAAAAATGCTAATTCATTACATTTTACTTGTAGTGCACATCTTATTTTTTGTCATTTACTTTTTATGAATTATGATTTCTGCAATACTAGTAAAATTGCTGTATTATTAAAAAATATATGCCCTATTGTAATCCAATACTGCCATACTTTAAAAAAACTGGTGAATTGGTGTGAAAATCCCTGCCTTATATACTGAAGGTCATTATAATTGCCATGAATGTGTATGCAATTATGTTGCTATAAATACTACTAAAAGAGTTTAAAATGTTATCGCTTTATCTTAGGGGTAGTAATTGAAATTCTTCTGCATCTTTTTTTTTTTTTACAATGTTATTGCATCGTGCATGCTTGTACACATTACAGTTTTAAATTTGCCCATTGTTAATTACGTGTGTACGTTTTTTTTGTTTTTGTTTTTATGAGCCAGGCCTTTTATCGTGTTAGACATGTGTTTTGTGCCTATGAGCATACTTGTGTGTTCGTGAACTGGGGGTACATTATTACTGCCACAAATTCTCTCTCTGGTTTACACAGAACTTTTGTAGACAAACGTGAAAATCTTAATCATTCACAATAATATAAATACTGCGGAGTAATAATTGTGAAGTAATTTTTGGAAAAAAAAACATTAATGAAATGTGCACCTTAATTGGGGGAACATATTTCTATTTGCAGTTTACAATAAAAGATATCCCTATATCCAACAGTCTTGCTTCCTTGCTGTTCCCCATCAATGTGCAGAGGTTAGTTAGCCCATTCACTCCCTTGACAATATATTTTATTTTGAATGATTCTTAGCAAACTTTAGAATACAAAAAGTATCCAGTCCCAGGAATTGTTAGTATGCCACAGAATGCTGAAAGACTTTGAGCAAGGCCATCTTACTTTGATACATCTGTGGTATGGCGAGGATGACCAACAGAACCAATAAAGAAGGCCACTGGCTGTACAAAGGTGGGACATCATAGAAAATTCTTGCATTGCATGAAGCCAATTGCAGGAATTTTCCGACTGAGAGGCTACATTGTATTTCATCATCAGTATCATGCATTGCTAATTTCACAAATCACTAGGATTCGACGATTCATAAGCTGCTGTTATTATGCATAAAATTAAATTTTTTTCTTAATAAAAATCTTCAAAATGCTATTTTTTTTCTTAAATTTTTCTCAAAAAATAAGGGTGCATCTCAATTCCAAAAAATATGGTTTATAATATATTACCCCTGATAATCCGAACATGCTGCTGAAAAATATTAGAGGGAGAGTTTGGACTATCATCACCAAACAACTGCAGTGCTAAGTGAATTGACTATGCCCACTGTGGAGACATAAGCACAATTTTTTTCTCTATGTTTCAAGTGAAAGCTTGAAGACCAGAGTCCATAAACTGGTTTAATACAATGCAGTTTATTGTTACCCATTGGTCCCACAGAGCTTGCTACATACATTATGAAAATTTCAAATAACAGAATGCAAGGCACACCATATGCATCTTCACTGAAAACCCCATGGAATCAGGTGGAATCCCTTAGCTGGAAACATCAATGCAGGCAACTGAAAGTCTTATGACTCCACTAAATTTCAAATCACCTGGAAATATCACAATAAGGAGCAGAGGGGTGGTGTTCAGCATAGAGTGGCTGGTACACTGACACAGGATTTGGGTAAAAAAGCAAAGTATCAACCTGGACGCCAAGAAGGTGCCAGTCTCTCCTCAAAACCCCTGGTCTCTCTAATCACAGTGGACTTTCACAGATGTGCAATATACTCAGATAAGGCTATTTTTTATGTGCCTGATAAACTTTATGAGTGCACGTTTAGAAAAAGCCACATGAAGTTTTTGAGCATATTCCAAGGTTAATATTTCACAGAGTTCATACATTATCAGTCCAAGCAAACCCATTCTTTTCAGAGCAAACATCATATGCAAATGTATATCTTGAGTGCCCTGTAACCAAGCATCTTAAGTTATAAGCTTCAATAAACCCCATGCCAAAGTTAATTTTCTCTTTTCTATCTTTTTTACAACTTTTAAAAAACTGAGAAGGAGAAACCCCCACTTTTAAAGAAATAAATTGCACCTTTGGTATCAGGGTTATTCAAATTGAATCTTTTTTAGATTTTCCCGAGGGCGAGTGAGCTACATTTTTTTTAAGGACATCAGTCTGAGAGTACCTAAATGGCACTTTCATATATTTCATGATACACCAGACATAACTACATGAGACATCTTTCTGTGAAGTTTTGTTTACTGTTTTTGCTTGTAGATTAAAAAAATAGTTATTTACAGGAATCAAAACATTTACTCAAGGCTTTTCTCAGATTAATTCCATTTAACTGGAAGAATTTTCAATTTTCCACACCTTCCGAGTTCTTGTTTTTTTTATAGATGTTTCTGGCCTCTAGATTTTCATTAAGGCACTGTTCTTAATGTAATACATTGTATCAAAAGTTTTGTTTATACAGAAAGAACTTAAATTTTGTTGCCAGGTTACTCTTGCACTTGTCAGTTATTAAATATTTTCCTTATGTATTTTGTAAGTCTACTATTTTTAAATTAAGTTTTAGAAAATGCTATTAATAATTTTTGAAGTTTTATTGATAGATCTGTTTTTCTAGATTGAACACTTTAGTTCTCATTTTTGTGAGGTCCATAAATCCAATATTTTAATATTTTGCAATAAATGTCCATTTCACACACATTGCTGCACATTCAATTGTAATGTACTTATTTTGTTCTCATTGGAATCTGTAATGTTCTATTATTTATTGTTTTATTAATTTTTCTTTAAATTAATTATCTTGTTATTGTGGTTCGTGCTTTGTGGGTTTGCAGCAATTTTTCTGTTGTAATGGTTGTGTACACAGATACATTTTTTTTCTTATGCCTAGGTACAACTCTGATCACAGATCAGTGCATAAAAGATTCAGTCTTGAAATAAAGGCTTTCTGGTGAAAATCTTCCAAATACGTGGAGGCGATGTTTTAGACAAAATCATTGCTCTCTCCAAGCTTTTCTTTAATTCACATAAAAGAAATTAAATTAAGAAAAAAATGTGGAAAGAGCGATGACTTTGTCTATATTAAAGGCTTTCAAATAAGAAAAACATTTTCATGGATGATTTATTACATATTAAACATTAGACAACAGTAAGATCTTTTGGCTGAGCATCAGCCTTGTTCACACTTACTATTGCCTAATATTTAATATGTAATAAATCATGCATGAAAATATTTTCTTCTTCATTGGTGTTTTCCTATTATGTGAAATGGCCTTTCTTCCGATAAAGGATTTCTACTGCAGCAGATGATAATGGAATTTTTGTACACAGTGAAAGTAGTTTCCATAAAATTGTACTAAAGGCACAGTTATTTGAGTCTCTTTTGAGACTTCCAAAAGCTCACTTAAATTTTGTTTCCATTAATTTATTAGCTTCATCTTTTTCATTTTGGTCCAAAAGATTTCATGTCATTGTGCAGTTTCCTTGTCAAAAGTGACTCTCAATAATGGATGTCATTTTTTTTTAACTTAAAGAAAGGTTGTTTAAAACATTCATAAAAGAATGCTGTAACAGCTAAACTTTTTGCATGCTGCACTTTTGCACTTTGAAATCAAAGATGTTTTCCTGGTGAAGGCCTTTGCACACCTCTTGTTTGTGTACATCCATAAATACAAGAAAAAAAAATCCTTTACTATAATTTTCCTCTCTTTCAGTTTTCCCTCTTGAATTCAACTGTTAGCTGCAAACTTTTAACACAATATATTTATTTATTTTGTTTTAAAGGCCATCACCAGGGGTGATAACTTTGATTCTTAAGTATAACAAGCACAAAGTTTAACTGTTACAGCATTCTTTTATGAAAGCAGTAAACAATCTTTAATTTGAATCATCAGCATATTTATAACCCTCAAGTATGCAACAACTAAAGCCTGACTTTTTTTAGTCATTTTCTGTAACTAGCACTTGGTGTCAAACTATCAAAATCCTCAGTATCTATTCAATATTGCAATAAACAATATTCATAATTAAACAGAATTATGTTCATACAGAAAATTATTCCATGTTATGTGGGCAAAATTATCAGCACAGATTTAGTTTTTAGACATCTACATTTCTACTGATGAATGTTTCTACAGGTAGAATTCACCATTCACTTATTTATACATTTAATTAGTTATATGGTCTGGTTAAAAAAAAAAAAAAAAGGTTCAGTTATTTTGGAGGGTATGACACTGTGTAAAAAATTTTTTATGAAAATAAGGAAGCCTTTGCATAGCTGCCTCTTGCTCAGTAAGGCTAACCAAATCAAAATATTCATTCACTAGACTAGAGCACCTCTACTATGAAGATCAACACAAAATAGCTCTGTGAAAGGCAAAAATTAATACACACCAAAAATGGGTCATTTGTTGGAAATGATTCTGACAATTTAAGTGCCTTTGAGCAACTTAATGGGCTATAAACAGTCACTTGTCCCTAATTTCACTGATTTCAGGGAAGGGAGAAAGCCAGTGCCATAATCGGGACTCGAACCTGGATCTTGGACAAATGGTCAGACGCCATTGCTCAGACCACTGCACCACCAGGGTGGCATGCTATTTCTAAACAGACTTTTCTTTCTTTGTTTGAAAAAAAACTAGAATGCCAACAAAAACTGTTAACATGTTAAACAGCTTTATACACCACCATTAAAAGGTGATTTTCCATAATTTCACGAATGCGTTCGTGAAATTATGAACATTTTATTCTGATTGGCAACCCTACTATTCACATTGAAGTAGGTTGCATTTTATGTCTAATCTATACATATTTTCATGAACATTCCAGTGATTCTTTTGCAACAGTGTGTCAGTTGTTGTACCTTGTGTAGTATGCCTAACATTAGTACAGTGCAACAGGGTGATCTGCAAAGTAAATTACTCCCGTCATTACATCCATAATTTGGTTTACACGTGCATAAACTAATTACATTTTTTAACAGGTGTGAAATACTAGATCAGGATTTTTGGAATTCCAAAGGGTTGGTTCATTTCTAATACACTCAATTTTGTGAGAATTGTGAAAATGTACCTCTGATAAATGTCAGGCATTCATGTCATACATAAAACACATGACCTGAACAATAACTGAGTAATTTATATACCACCAATGGAACTCACAGTTGTGTTGCAATATGTTAATCCACTTATGTGGTTGCTTTGTTGAATGTCTCAAACCACAACATGATTCGTTACAAACATCACGGCAATGCCAAACAGCTCATCCAATACACAATTTTACTTTACAAACTGTGCATCGCAAAAGTGAAAAAAAAATTCATTTTCTTTACTCTTAAAGCTCATTTATAGAATATAGAAAGGCAAATTTCTACAATTTTGAAAAAGTCTTTGGCAAGCATAAACCTATTTATGCTTGAAAAGTAGTTGAAAGGAGAAAAATAACAAATGGAACTGTAAACAGCTTTGAATAGTAATACTTCCAAAATAATTATGATGCATATAAAACAAATATAGGTTATACGTCAATTTGTCGACCGCGACGATTCGTCGAGCGTCAATTCGTCGCGGACAAATTCGTCGACTACGTCAATTCGTCGCGTTTACAGATTTTGGTTACATACAAAACGAATGCAGGAAAACGTATGATTTCGAACGTCTTAACCATCAAATTTGGTATCATGAAACTCTAACTTAGACGCTGGACGGTTTTTGGAAGAGGTTGGGGCCTTGGGGGTCGGAGCCCCCCCCCCTCCTCATAAAAAATTTCGTAAAATCTACAGTTTTTATCTTAGAACCACCAAATTTGGTATACTATCTCATGGTACTATAATTTAGACAGCAGACCGATTTTGGAACGGATCAAGGCCCGGGGGTCAGAGCCCCCACATACAAAATTTTCTTAAAAACTACAGTTTTCAATTCAGAACCACCTAATCTGGTATACTATCTCACGGTACTCTAACTTAGACGCTAGACGGTTTTAGGAAAGGGTTGGTGCCCGGGGGTCAGACCCCCTAATAAATTTTTTTCGTAAAATCTAGTTTCAATTTAGAACCAATAAATTTGATATACTATCTCATGGTACTCTAACTTAGACGCTAGACGATTTTTTAAAGGGGTTGCAGCCCGGGCGGTAAGGGCCCCCTCATAAAAAAATTTGCAAAATCTACAGTTTTCAATTTAGAACCACCAAATTTGGTATACTATCTCATTGTACTCTAACTTAGACGGCAGAACGTTTTTGGAACGGGTCAAGGCCCGGGGGTTAGAACCCCCCACATACAAAATTTTCTTAGAAACTAGAGTTTTCAATTCAGAACCACCAAATCTGGTATACTATCTTATGGTACTCTAACTTAGACGCTGACGGTTTTTGAAAGGGGTTGGAGCACACGGGTAAGAGCCCCTTCCCCAATAAAAAAAAATTCGTAAAATCTAGTTTCCAATTTAGAATCACCAAATTTGGTATACTATCTCATGGTACTCTAACTTAGACGGTCGATGGTTTTTGGAACGGGTCAAGGCCCGGGGTATCAGCCCCCCCCCCTCTCCGCACACACACACACATACAACATTTTCTTAAAAACTACAGTTTTCAATACAGAACCACCAAATTTCGTATCATGAAACTCTAACTTAGACGCTAGGCTGATTTTGGAAGGGGTTGGAACCCGGGGGTGAGAGCCCTCCCCCCCCTCATAAAAATTTCTTTGTAAAATCTACAGTTTTCAATTCAGAACCATTAAGTATGGTATCATGAAACTCTAACTTAGACGCTAGACGGTTTTTCGAACGGGTTGAGGTCCGGGGGTGAGAGCCGCCCCCCCCCTCATACAAATTTCGTAAAATCTACAGTTTTCAATTTAGAACCACCAAATCTGGTATACTATCTTATGGTACTCTAACTTAGACGCTAGACGGTTTTTGAAAGGGGTTGGGCACAGGGGTAAGAGCCCCTCCCCAATAAAAAATTCGTAAAATCTAGTTTCCAATTTAGAATCACCAAATTTGGTATACTATCTCATGGTACTCTAACTTAGACGGTCGACGGTCTTTGGAACGGGCAGAGCCCCCCACCCCCGCACACACACATTTTCTTAAAAACTACAGTTTTCAATTCAGAACCACCAAATTTGGTATCATGAAACTCTAACTTAGACGCTAGACGGTTTTTGGAAGGGGTTGGAACCCGGGGTGATAGCCCCCCCCCCTCATAAAAATTTCGTAAAATCTACAGTTTTCAATTTAGAACAACCAAATTTGGTATACTACTCATGATTAACTAACTTTGACGATAGACGGTTTTTGGAAGGGGTCGGGGCCCGGGTCAAGGGAGCCCCATACAAAATTTTCGTAAAAAGTTCCGTTTTTTACTTTAATACCCTATCTACGTTCTAAGGTGCTCTTTGGCCATTTGAGGGCCTTGCACCATAATGCATCAACCAACTAACCAACCTACGGTCTAAGTTAGGGACTGTAGATAACAATAAAGTGCAAAACTATGCGTTTAATATTAAGTGTATTAAAAATACAAATCAATATAGTTTAAGTTTCACTACCAACGAGCGGCTTATCAGAAAGAAATATAATGTAATGTAAATAGAGAGTTCCAGATATTCAAAATTCAAAACGGTAAGAAAAAGATGATATGATCAATGCCAATGTGAAGTCGTACGCATGCGACATCACATAGGTACATTGCATTTCTGTGTCGCGGGATTCACAGAAGCACACGCCAGATGTACGGCAGTTCTATAGATGTCTCCTAGAAGGTAAGTATTCCCATTCCTTTTTCTTTCTTTTTAGTTTCGCAAAATTAAATTAACTAAACCAAAAAATTTAAAATAAGTTTACTGGAAAATTGAAGGAATATCTTTTTCATTCATTAACTTTCACCCGCTGAACTTGGTGATTCCACAAATAGTAATATGTACTTGGCAAATAACTGGTATCGCTGCTAGTACAAATTGTATTAATGATTTATTTGCGTCCAGTTCAATCTAGTATGTCCATAAGAGCGTTTGGGGCCGTATGAAAAATACATTTCAACGTGTGCCGCTACGGCGGCGGAGTGATCTATGCGCTGGCTTCTGATCACTTGTCGAGAAGGATCCTGGTTCAAATCTCGGTGAGTCATGGACGTTGTGATTGACTTCTGGCACTGGCTGTCCCCTTTCCCAGGAACAAGTGGCCCAAAATTGGGAACGTCCGACTGCTTATAGCCCACTGAATTGATCACGGTGGTCGTTAAACCCCAACAAAAAAAATGATTGCGACGTGTCCATTGCTATTTGTTATGGACCATACAAAAAGTATGTTTTTGATATCGTGTCCACCTCAATGTAGGCTGGCCATAAAATGTTAGGGGACCGTACAAAATTGCACTTTTGTTTTTACCTTGTCAGCGCTTTGGTATATGGTTGAAGTATACGTATATATAGTTGGGCCATTTCAGCACGTAGTTTGGTTTATATAGATAATAAAGATAATGTTACATTTTTACTCAGCTACAACACATTAATCCCAAAGGCTATTTGTTGAAATCTCTAATCCGCCGTGCTCATATTCACAACGTTAACATAACATGTGAAGTTATTAATGTTGCAGTTTTACCCTGTCACAAAACTTAAGTTACAAGACCTTAGGCGTAACCTTTTTTTAGGAATTTTTAGTCCAACGTATTCATAAGGTTTCGATAACATGCCAAGGTTATGGTACTGTGTTTTGACTGAGGCACAAAAATTAATAAACAGGCCTTAAGCCTTTTCATCAGTTTTCAATCAACCGTGCTCATATACATAAAATTTTCAGAGAAAGTAAAGTTTATTGTGTTGCGCATTTACTCGAGTACAAAACTATAAACAGCCATTAACTTTCACCCGCTGAACTTGGTGATTCCTCAATTCATCCATTACCAAGTCTTTTAAATGATTGTATGCTATGGTCATATTGATAATGTTTGATGACAAGTCAGGTTAATGATGTTGCACTTATTAAAGACTTAAAAAGGTGTAGAGCCTAGTAATTATTATTTGAAGTCTAAGTATAAGCTCATTTTTAACTTGACTTGTCATGAAATCCTTATGAATATGGCATTTATTTTATTTTGTACATTTTACAAAGCGTATGCATTTTTGTTTTGTTTGGGCATTTGTTTTATTTTGTGTTGTACTTGTTACATAGCGTTTCGCATTTTTGTAATGCTTGTGACTTGTAATTGCATTTTGAATTTTTATTTGTTTCACATTTTGGATTACTTTTTGACATTTTATGTTTTTGACATGCTATTTTGAAAATTTTGTCTTTTTTAATTTTGCGTTGTGTTTTACATTCTTGTATCTTCGGCGGAATTACATTCTTGAAAAATTCAAATACAAGTTAGTAAAAGGTATAATTCAATTAGTGAGAAATACCAGCACATTTTAGTAAAGGGTAGAATTATATGAAATTCCTCTTAAAAAGTCCAGCATGTTAACATTGTCTCTGTGCACCAAAGAAGTTCGAATTCCTTTTTATCTTGCCAGCGTTTCTCTTCTGGGTGAATCTGTTGGAATCTGTGCTATCACTCTTTCGATTTTAGCCATAGTTGTTCTCTGCTCTTTCGCAACTTCACTGATTATTTTGTACAGTCACAGTTTTTTCTCTCCCAGAATTGTATTCCAGCGTCTGTCCAATCTTTCAAGTTTGTTTTGTGTTCTGGGAAAGCCAAATAAATTGTTTTCACTTACTGACCAAATTGTTGGTGGGAAAAGCGGAGGGCTTCTGCTCGGATTGTTTCTTCTGCTTCCACGAAATTTTCCAAGAACATAATTTTCCTCAAACCACTGAACTACAGAATTCTAGTAAAATTGATTTCACTTCTTCAAAAGCAGCTGGAATTTCATCATATGAAAAAATGCGAGTGCTTGCAAATGTCTGACTTTGAGAGCAAACTCACTGTTTTTTTCCTATATTCCAAGGCTATGCCAGAGGATGGATATTCCTCAGCACATTTTTTTCCGAGATGAAACCAACAACATTTGTGTGTGCTGCTTCCAAATTCCTTTTTAGCAGCATTATAACGGTAGCTATTTCAAAATCTATTATTATGCGTATATTGTGGTGCAAGCTGAATATCATAGTCTGATGCAGTCTTGTAAATCCTGCAAAAATACTGTATAATAGTATTATATTCCTTATACTTGCTGGAAAGTAACCCATAAAATAGTGAGACAAGTATGTGCATCTCTGGATTCGTTTCAACCATAGCATGAATGGTACATAATTGCCTAAAAAGGGTTGGACAAGTTTCAAATGTCACATCCATAATCCAGAGGGGTGCTTCTTTAAGCTTTCGTAAATTATTCTCTGTTAAAAATAAAATAATTCTTTGATGTACAAATGCGCTATCTCTGCCAAGAAATTTTGCACCTCCTGTAAATTTATTGGGGCATCAATCCGTTCTGAAGTTTTAGGCTCCGCAGGCATGTCTTCTCTTCGTATTCGTTTTACAACTTGCCTTAGTGCATCCATATTAGGCATGTAAGCTGCATTTACTGTAGACATTGACGTTGTCACGGTTTGAATAATTTGTGCAGGGCTTCGTCCGTATTTCTCGCTCGTTCTTTTATTTGCGCTCTTGCAACAGCAACATCACTTTTCTCCGGTCTTGGAGCATGATTATGTGGTTTCTCATTGCGCATCCTGTGTTAATCTCCAATAAGAATAGTACTAGCAAAGCCAGCACAATTTCCATAATTTCTTTCAATACAGTGCCAATACCGTAAATCACTTCGCACTCTGTTATGGCAAAATAAATACCCTTTCCATTTCAGCAAATCATTTTCTTTTTGTGAGTTAACTATTTATGTTGCATTCTTCATCTGCATAGTGCCTTCGGAAAACAATGCACTTTCTCTTTCCAAAATATTTAGAATGATATATTTCCACTATTATCACTTGACAACGCACAACAAAGGTTTCAACAAGCACGTTCCCTGTTCGCCAGTCAACTACGAACTGATGAGCAACCATTCAATAAAACACTCAGAATACAGACAATCACGTGAAGCTTGTTCCTTCAGTTAGGGTTTAAGCGAAGTTCAAGATTTTCGTACCTGCGGTCACAAGAAGTGGTTAAGTTTAAGGATCGGCATCTTATCTTTTGTTTTTCTAAAACGCAGAGGTACGTGTATTTTACAGCAGGGACGCTGCAGGCGGGGATCAACAGATGCGAAGAACCCGGGAGCCAGGTTCCGGAGGCGGCAGCAGGCGCTGACTGGGCAGCTGTACTCTGGGCCGGTAGGCGTAATGCTATTTCTCAAAAATAAATTTAAATTTTTTCTGTGCTGCACCATGCGTATGAAAGAAAATTGTTATACTGAAAAGACAATTTGTTTACCCCGTAACGTATTAAACAAAACCTACGTTCCTCGTGCCAAATGGTCTGTAAGCCAAACACAGTTTTTCATGCAACACCTTCCCCCGACTTTCTAAGTTCAGATCTGTCTCGTTCGACTTATTTCCTGTACCGCCCCTCTCTTTCGCTAATTGCAGTTAATTGCCGTGAAATTGGTGTTTTACGTTGGGGTGTATTGCCGTGTGTCCTGAGGACAACACTAAAAGCGGTGAACCCCAGGGGAAAAGTATTCCATCAAAAGCAACAGAAATCCAATGCCAGAGCAAAACTTTGTTCGTTGGCATTACATCCAAGCAATTTAAGCGAAGTAGGAAGTGTTTTTTTCTACTACGACACCAGAAGAATGTCGCGAATGCTCAGGCAATTACGATACAGATGTGTCCTTAAGACTTCTCTTTCAAGACGTCTAAAGGCCGGCACTAGGGGATGGGGAGGGATACAGTGCGGATGATCTTTTTTGTTGCAGTTAGAATTTCCTAAGCTCATTATTCCTTAAAACTTTGCCTGGTTACCAGTAAGTACTGTCTCATGCCTCAACCATTGCACAGATTTGTTTTTGTTTTCATTCTTTCAGTTAACAGCGGGAAAATATCTGAACTGCGTTGTTTCAGTTGGAAATATTTTTTTACTTCAGCAACAGGGCTTCACGTATAATTGCAAAATACTTCGATAGATTCAAACATACCTTACATAAAGAGTTTGCATGAGAAAATAGATTAATAATAAGGAAAATATTCTAAAACCAAAATAAGAAATTGCGGAGCCGAAAAAGCCAGGTAGAGGAAACAAAAGGCTCTAAGAAAAAGTTCATATTTAAAGAAACCTGTAGTCGCTTAATGAGTAAGTGGTATAAATCAATACAAAATCATGTGCTGTATTTGAAAAAATGTATAAGCAAGTAGGCATCGTGACTGTCCAGTTTCCCCTTTTCATCCTGTCGACATTACAACCACCACAGAAAAGAAAATAACAAAAACATAACAAAAACACCCATACAAAGTAAAATGCCCAAAACATAAAAACAAGTAACCACACAAAATGAAATGCCCAAAACATTAAAAAAACTGCAACCACACAAAATAAAATACTCAAAACATGGTAAGAAATTCTGTTAAAAGCACAACGAAGGTAAACGATAGGAGAAATATGTTTTTAAAACTTAATACAAGTGTCAAAACTGAAATAAAAAGAAAGAAAAAAGAAATATTCCAAATTTCATTGTTACTTTAGATATTTTGACCTGTTGACATTTCGTAAATTGCACTTGCACTCGGTCAAAAAATATTACTTACAAGGACTCTTTAGTAACTTTTAATCGCTGTGGTCATATTTATAAGGTTTGCATAACAAATCAAGTTAATAATGTTGCGCTTTCACTTAGGCACCAAATACTAACTATTGGCCGCTAGGCCTAGGCCTTTTAAATAATTTTTGATAAGCGTAACACTCTTAAATTGATTTGTCATGCAAACCTCATATGATCACAGCATTATAAAAATTACTATAAATGCATATGCCTAGGTCTCGGGCGTATCTATTAATGCTTTGTGCTCGAGTAACATTTAAACAGAATTCATTTTATTTTCTATGAAAACTACATAAATATCAGCTCGGAGGATTGAAAACTATCAAAAAGCCCTAGGCCTAGGGTCTGCTTAATAGTTCTAACCTCAGAAAAGCGCATTGCTAAAATCTTGGACTTCTATACAAACCTTATGAAAATTAGCACGGCAGACTGAAAATTGCTAAACAGGCCCAGTCCTAGGGCTTTCTAATTATTTTTTTGTACCTGACTAAAAGTGTAACATTATCTTTAGTTCTTACTAGCAGGGGTATCCGGTATTTCCCGGGTAATATATTTGTAAAATCACCAAGTTCAGCGGGTGAAAGTTAATGAATGAAAAAGGTATTTCCGTAAATTTCCAGTAAACTTATTTTAAATTTTTTGATTTAGTTAATTTAATTATACGAAGCAAAAAATAATTTGCATTATTTACATTACATTGTATTTCTGCCTGATAAGGCAACCGTTGGTGGTGAAAGCTAACGTTTATTAATTTGTGTTTTTAATACACCATGAACCGGATATTTTTTTACTTTATTGTTATCTACGGCCTCTAACCTAGACTGTAGGTGGGGTAATGGAGTGCTGTATTGGGATGCAGTTCTTAAGAGTAAAAATTGTAATTTTTACGAAAATTTTGAATGGGCCCCCTTCACACCGGGCACCGACCCTTTCCGTCTGCGGTCTAAGTTAGAATACAATGAGGTAGAGTACCAAATTCGGTCGTTCTAAATTGGAAACTGTAGGTTTTACAAAAATTGGTATAAGGGGCTCTGACCCCCTGGCTCCAACCGTTTCCAAAAACCGTCTACATTCTAAGTTAGAGTACCATGAGATAGCATACCAAATTTGGTGGTTCTAAATTGAAAACTGTAGATTTTACGAATTTTTTTATGGGTAGAGGCTCTGACCACGTGCCCGACCTATTCCCAAAACCGTCTAAGTTGGAGTACCATGAGATAGTATACCAAATTTGGTGGTTCTAAATTGAAAACGTCCGTAAGGGGTCCGGGTTCGAATCCCGGTCGGGCATGGATGTTGTGTTTGTCTTACGGCACTGGCTCTCTCCCTTCCCTGGAACCAGTGACCCTAAATTAGGGACGGGCGACTGCTTATAGCCCATTGAGTTGCTCACGGTGGTCGTTAAACCTCCAATCAAAAAAAAAAAAAAAAAAAAAAAAAAAAAAAAATGAAAACTCTAGATTTTACGAAAATTTTGTATGGGGGGGGGCTCTAACACACCCGGGCCCCGCCCCGTTCCGAAAATTGTCTAAGTTAGAATACCATGATATAGTATACCAAATTTGGTGGTTTTAAATTGATAACTGTATCATCATCATCATCATTGTCAACCATTATCAATCCACTGCTGGACGAAGGTCTCCCCAAGTTTCCTCCACAACGGTCTGTCTTGTGCCAGTCTCCTCCATGTCACTCCCGCATATTTACGAATTTCATCCACCCATCTCCCATGTGGTCTTTTTCTGGGTCTTTTCCTGTCCCTTGGAATCCAATCTAAAATTTCGGCTGTCCATCTATGGTCTGTTCTTCTGGCAGTATGTCCAGCCCATTGCCATTTCAGGGATTTAACTCTGATCATGATGTCTTCCACTCTTGTCATTTTTCGGATCCGCGTGTTCCTCTTCTTATCTCTCCTGGTTACACCAAGCATGCACCTCACCATGCTGCTTTGAGTTGTCTGCAGCCTTTGTATGTCTCTTTTAGTTAAGGTCCACGTCTCTGCACCATACGTAAGCACTGGAAGGATGCATTGATCAAACACTTTTCTTTTAAGACATAATGGCATATTGCTCTTGAAAATTATGCTGTTTCTTCCAAAAGCTCTCCAGGCAAGTTTTGTACGCCGATTAATTTCTTCATCAATGTGACCCTCACTTGATATCTGCTGTCCAAGATAAACATACGTATCTGTTATCTCCAGTTTTTCTCCATCAATCGATAAATCTTCATTTCTTGTAAAAGCATTGAACATCACTTTTGTCTTCTGAAAGTTCATTTTTAATCCCACTTCTTTACTCTTGTCAGCACGTTCCTGGATCATACTCTGCAGCTCTGATGGGGTAGTTGCAAAAATGACTACGTCATCAGCAAAACGAAGGTGGGTTAGATAATCTCCATTAATCTTTATCCCTTTGTTTTCCCAGTTCAGTGATTGAAAGACATTTTCCAATGTCGCATTAAGGAGCTTCGGAGATATGGTGTCACCTTGTCTCACTCCCTTTCCAATTTTTATGTGTGTTGTATTTTCAAACAGCCGAATCTTTGCACTTGCATTTTCATAGATGTTATTAATAATATTAATGTATGCATCTTCAATACCGCAGGATTTCAGAGCCGTGGTAACTGCTGATGGTTTCACCGAATCAAAGGCTTTTTCATAATCGATAAAAGCCATGCACAATGGAAGTTCATATTCCCTCGCTCTTTCAATTAGTTCTCTCAGTACGTGGATATGATCTATTGTGCTGTAGCCACTCCTGAATCCAGCTTGTTCTCTCGGTTGAGCCATGTCCAGTGTTACCTTCAAGCGGTGTGAAAGAACTTTAGTGAAGATTTTATAAACCACTGATAGGAGGCTGATAGGTCTGTAGTTCCTGAGATCCTCAATGTCACCTTTTTTATGTAGCAGGATCATTGTAGCATTGTTCCAATCCTCAGGAATCTTCCCTTCATTAAGGCATCGAGTGAAAATTTGGGCGAGTACTGTTTCAATTTCTCCACTTGCTTCTTGTATGATGTCTATAGTAATTCCATCTTCTCCTGGAGCTTTCCCCCGCTTCATGTTCTTGATTGCATGAGCAACTTCTGCTGGGAGGACTGGAAGAACTCTGGTACCTTTCATGATGTCTGGAGTACATGTATCATCCCTTTCATATAGTTTGGAGTAGAAATCTTTCACTCTTGTCAAAATTTCGCCTCTATTTCTTGTTATAGAACCATCTTCTTTTCTCAGAGCCATAATCTGTTTTCTTTCCTTACTGAGATGTCCCTTTGCTATCTTTAGGCTTTGGTTGTTTTCAATTGCTTTCCTCACTAGCTCACAGTTGAATTTCCTTACGTCTTCAGTGATACTTTTTCGTGCTGTCTTGCATAGCTCTACATATTCCACTTTGGAAGTCACATCTTCTTTAGTTGTCCTCATCTCTCTTCTTTTTTGCATCAGCATTTTGGTTTTGCCTGATAATTTGTTCACATGCAACTTGTTCTTAGACCCAGCTAATTTTGTTGCTGTTTCCATAAGAGCTTTGGTTACTTTTCTGTTAACTTCAGAAATATCTCCTTCTTCCGATGTTAGGCCTTCTAAAGCAGAGAATCTGTTCTTCAGTTCCAATTTGAAAGTATTATGGTGTTTTTTAAGGTTGGTTATGTCAATACATTTTGTTTGTCTTATGAGCTTGCCACGTTCCAGTTTAGTGTTGAGGTGCATCTTACATCTCACCAATCTATGGTCACTACCTGTGTTGAACTTGTTTAGCACACTGCAGTCTTCGATGACGAATTTTTTGTTACACATAATAAAATCAATTTCACTTGTCGTCCCAATTGGATGTCTCCATGTCCATTTCCTGTGTGGCTTTTTCTTGAAAAAGGAATTCAAGATGAAAAATCCTTCTGCCTCTGCAAACTCAACGAGAGTATTTCCACGCTGGTTTCTGTTGCCGTGACCGAATTTACCTACTGAAGTTTCATTCTGTTGCCGGTGCCTTATTTTTGCATTGAAATCTCCCATAATTATCTTCAAGTGCTGCTTACCTTTATTATTTAGATGACGAATTTCCTCATAAAATTCTTCAATTTCTTCTTCAGGATGACTTGTGGTGGGTGCATAAGTTTGAATAATCTGAGCCTGGTATCTTCTCGATAGTTGGATAACGAGTCGTGCAGCTCTGTCAGAGGAACTTTCAACTTCTACCACTTTATCCTTCAGTTTCTTGTTTATTATAAATCCAACACCACTAGTTCTGCCAGTATCTGTCCCACGATAATAGAAGAGATGTCCACTTTTCAGTTCAATGAGATCTTCTCCTTTTCTCCTTACCTCACTCAGCCCGACGATGTCCCACTTGATCCTTTGTAGTTCCTCTTCCAATTCAAGAAGCCTTGAATCAGAAGATAGGGAGCGTCCGTTGTAGGTAGCCAAGGTCAGCATCAAATGGCAGCCTAGTCCGGTCCTCCGGGGATTCTTAGCACCCTCTGCCTTCATGTCGCACTGGCCGCTGCCTTGGCCAGGTACATTCCAGCTGCCGGAGACTGAGGGCCAAGATTTAAGTTGTAGTCATTTTGGAGGTGTTTGTCCATAACTCACCACGCTGGCCAAGCGGGTTGGTGAGTGTGGGATAGCATTTCCTCTGATCCCGATGGTATAGTTATACCGCAATTTGCGGTCGTCAGAGCCCCTTTAGTGGTAACAGGATGCACCACGAGAAGGCGGGGTTGACATTTGTCAAGGAGAGGCTGTGATGTTACGCATCACCTGACCTTACATAACTGTATATTTCAAGAAATTCTTTATAGGGGGGAGGGGCTCTAAACCCCAGGCTCCGACCCTTTCCAAAAAACCATCTACCGTCTAAGTTAGATTACCATGAGATAATAGGCCAAATTTGGTGGTTCTAAATTCAAAACTAGATTTTACGGCAATTTTGTAGGGGGGGGCTCAGACACCCCGGGCTCCAACCGCTTCCAAGAACCGTCTACAGTTTAAGTTAGAATACCACGAGGTCTTAGTTAGGATACCAGATTTGGTAGTTCTGAATTGAAATCTGTAGGTTTTACGAAAATTTAAAATTTTGTACGAGGGGGGTGCTATGACCCCCGGGCCCCGATCCGTTCCTAAAACCGTCTCCCGCTTAGTTAGAGTTTCATGACACAAAATTTGGTGGTTCTGAATTGAAAAATATTGACCTGTTCTGAAAACCATCTACCGCCTAAGTTAGAATACCATAAGATAGTAGACCAAATTTGGTGGTTCTAAATTGAAAACTATAGATTTTACGAAAATTTCTGTGTAGGGGGGGGCTAACCCCCTTACCCCGACCCGTTCTGAAAACCGTCTAGGTTAGAGTACCATGATATAGTATACCAAATTTGGTGGTTCTAAATTGAAAACTCTCGTTTTTACGAAAACAATTTAGGGGGGGGTCTCTGACCCCGGTGTCACGTCAATTCGTCGCGTGCGTCAATTCGTCGACTACGTCAATTCGTCGCGGACAAATTCGTCGACTACGTCAATTCGTCGCGTTTACAGATTTTGGTTACATACAAAACGAATGCACGAAAACGTACGATTTCGAACGTCTTCCTCCCTGATCAAATTTATAAAGTTTGGACACGCAGACAGGATAGAAATATTACGTTTTTCTTTGGCACTAAAAATATTAGACGGTAAACGGTTTTTGGAAAGGGGCAGGGCCCGGTTGGTCAGAGCCCCCATATACAAAATTTTCGTAAAATCTAGTTTTCAATTCAGAACCACCAAATCTGGTATACTATCTCGTGGTATTCTAACTTAGACTGTAGACGGTTTTGGGAAGCGGTTGGAGGGGGGGTCACGGCCCCCCTACATAATTGCCGTAAAATATAGTTTTCAATTTAGAACTACCAAATTTGGTATATTATTTCATGGTACTCTAACTTAGACGGTTTTCGGAACGGGTCAGGGGCCCGGTTGGTCAGAGCCCCCATACACAAAATATTCGTAAGATCTACAGTTTTCAATTCAGAACCACCAAATCAGGTATCCTATCTCATAGTACTCTAACTTAGACGGTTGTCAGTTTTTGGAACGGGTCAAGGCCCGGGAGTCAGAGCCCCCCCCCCCCCCTACATACAAAATTTTCGTAAAATCTAGTTTTCATTTCAGAACCATCAAATTTGGTATCATGAAACTCTAACTTAGACGCTAGACGGTTTTTGGTAGGGGTTGGTGCCCGCGGGTTCGGAGCCCCCTCATAAAAAATTTCGTAAAATCTACAGTTTTCATCTTAGAACCACCAAATTTGGTATACTATCTCATGGTACTCTAACTTAGACGCTAGACGGTTTTTGGAAGGGGTTGGAGCCCGCGGGGTCGAGACCCCCCCCCTCCCTCATAAAAAATTTCGTAAAATCTACAGTTTTTATCTTAGAACCACCAAATTTGGTATACTATCTTATAGTACTCTAACTTAGTCGGCAGACCGTTTTTGGAACGGGTCAAGGCCCGGGGGCGTCAGAGCCCCCCACATACAAAATTTTCTTAAAAACTACAGTTTTCAGTTCAGAACCACCTAATCTGGTATACTATCTCATGGTACTCTAACTTAGACGCTAGACGGTTTTGGGAAGGGGTTGGAGCCCGGGGGTCAGACCCCCCGAAAAAAACTTTTTCGTAAAATCTAGTTTTCAATTTAGAACCACCAAATTTGGTATACTATCTCATGGTACTCTAACTTAGACGCTAGACGGTTTTTAGAAGGGGTTAGAGCCCGGGGGTCGCCCCCCCCCCTCATAAAAATTTCGTAAAATCTAGTTTTTATCTTAAAACCACCAAATTTGGTATACTATCTTATGGTACTCTAACTTAGTCGGCAGACCGTTTTTGGAACGGGTCAAGGCCCGGGGGTCAGAGCCCCCCACATACAAAATTCTCTTAAAAACTACAGTTTTCAATTCAGAACCACCTAATGTGGTATACTATCTCATGGTACTCTAACTTAGACGCTAGACGGTTTTTGGAAGGGGTTGGAGCCGGGAGGGTCAGACCCCCTCCGAATATTTTTTTTTTGTAAAATCTACAGTTTTCAATTTAGAACCACCAAATTTGGTATACTATCTCATGGTACTCTAACTTAGACAGTAGACCGTTTTTGGAACGGATCAAGGCCCGGGAGGTCAGAACCCCCACATACAAAATTTTCTTAAAAACTACAGTTTTCAATTCAGAACCACCAAATCTGGTATACTATCTAATGGTACTCTAACTTAGACGCCAGACGGGTTTCGGAATGGGTTGGAGCCCGGGGGTCAGACCACCTCCCCCGAATAAAAACTTTTTCGTAAAATCTACAGTTTTCAATTTAGAACCCCCAAATTTGGTATACTATCTCATGGTACTCTAACTTAGACAGTAGACCGTTTTTGGAAGGAGTTGGAGCCCGGGGTAAAGCCTCCTCCCCCCATAAAATGCCGCTTAAAATCTACAGTTTTCAATTTAGAACCACCAAATTTGGCATACTCTCTCATGGTACTCTAACTTAGACGGTAGACGGTTTTTGGAACGGGTCGGGCACGGGGTCAGAGTCCCTCCGCCCATAAATATTTTTCGTAAAAACTAAAGTTTTCAATTTAGAGCTACCAAATTTGGTATACTATATAATGGTGTTCTAAATTAAACGGTAGACGGTTTTCAGAACGAGTCGGGGCAAGGGTGGTTACCCCTCCCCCTACACAAAACTTTAGTAAAATCTATAGTTTTCAATTTAGAACCACCAAATTTTGTATATTATCTCGTGGTACTCTAACTTAGACGGTAGAAGGTTTTTGGAACGGATCAAGGCCCGGGGGTAAGACCCCCCACCCCACCACATACAAAATTTTCTTAAAATCTTTATTTTTCAATTCAGAACCACCAAATTTTGTGTCATGAAACTCTTAACTTAGCGGGAGACGGTAAGTGAAAGCGCAACATTTTTAACTTTATTTGTTATGCAAACCTTATAAATACGACCACAGCTATTAAAAGTTACTAAACAGTCCTTGTAAGTAATATTTTTTGACCGAGTGCAAGTACAATTTACGAAATGTCAACAGGTCAAAATATCTAAAGTAACAATGAAATTTGGAATATTTCTTTTTTCTTTCTTTTTATTTCAGTTTTGACACTTGTATTAAGTTTTAAAAACATATATTTCTCCTATCGTATACCTTCATTGTGCTTTAAACAGAATTTCTTACCATGTTTTGGGTATTTTGTTTCGTGTGGTTGCAGTTTTTTAATGTTTTGGGCATTTCATTTTGTGTGGTTACTTCTTTTTATGTTTTGGGCATTTTACTTTGTATGGGTGTTTTTGTTATGTTTTTGTTCTTTTCTTTTCTGTGGTGGTTGTAATGTCGACAGGATCAAAAGGGGAAACTGTGGACAGTCACGATGCCTACTTGCTTCTAATTTTTTTTTTCAAATACAGCACATGATTTTGTATTTAGTTATACCACTTACTCATTAAGCGACTACAGGTTTCTTTAAATATGAACGTTTTCTTAGAGCCTTTTGTTTCCTCTACCTAGCTTTTTCGGTTCCGCAATTTCTTTTTTTGGTTTTAGAATATTTTCCTTATTATTAATCTATTTTCTCATGCAAACTCTTTATGTAAGGTATGTTTATTCTATCGAAGTATTTTGCAATTATATGTGAAGCCCTGTTGCTGAAGAAAAAAAAATATTTCCAACTGAAACAACGCAGTTCAGATATTTTCCCGCTGTTAACTCAAAGAATGAAAACAAAAACAACAAATCTGTGCAATGGTTGAGGCATGAGACAGTACTTACTGGTAACCAGGCAAAGTTTTAAGGAAGAATGAGCTTAAGAATTTCTAACTGCAACAAAAATGAGCATCCGCACTGTATCCCTCCCCATCCCCTAGTGCCGGCCTTTGGACGTCTTGAAAGAGAAGTCTTAAGGACACATCTGTATCGTAATTGCCTGAGCATTCGCGACAATCTTCTGGTGTCGTAGTAGAAAAACACACTTCCTACTTCGCCTAAATTGCTTGGATGTAATGCCATCGAACAAAGTTTTGCTCTCGCATTGGATTTCTGTTTCTTTTGATGGAATACTTTTCCCCTGGGGTTCACCGCTTTCACTATAGTCTTCAGGACAGGCGGCAATACACCCCAACGTAAAACACCAATTTCACGGCAATTAACTGCAATTAGCGAAAGAGAGGGGCGGTACAGGAAATAAGTCGAACGATACAGATCTGAACTTAGAAAGTCGGGGGAAGGTGTTGCATGAAAAACTGTGTTTGGCTTACAGATCATTTGGCACGTAGGGACGTAGGTTTCGTTTAATATGTTACGGGGTAAACAAATTGTCTTTTCAGTATAACAATTTTCTTTCATACGCATGGTGCAACACAAAAAATTTGAATTTATTTTTGAGAATTAGCATGACGCCTACCGGCCCAGAATACAGCTGCCCAGTCCGCGCCTGCTGCCGCCTCCGGAACCTGGCTCCCGGGTTCTTCGCATCTGTTGATCCCCCGCCTGGAGCGTCCCAGCTGTAAAATACATGCACCTCTGCGTTTTGGAAAAACAAAAGATAAGATGCCGATATTTAAAATTAACCACTTCTTGTGACCGCAGGTACGAAAATCTTGAACTTCGCTTAAACCCTAACTGGAGGAACAAGCTTCACGTGATTGTCTGTATTCTGAGTGTTTTATTGAATGGTTGCTCATTAGTTCGTAGTTGACTGGAGAACAGAGAACGTGCTTGTTGAAACCTTTGTTGTGCGTTGTCAAGTGATAATAGTGGAAATATATCATTCTAAATATTTTGGAAAGAGAAAGTGCATTGTTTTCCGAAGGCACTATGCAGATGAATAATGCAACATAAATAGTTAACTCACAAAAAGAAAATGATTTGCTGAAATGGAAAGGGTATTTATTTTGCCATTACAGAGTGCGAGGTGATTTACGGTATTGTCAATGTATTGAAAGAAATTATGGAAATTGTACTGGCTTTGCTAGTACTATTCTTATTGGAGATGAACACAGGATGCGCAATGAGAAACCATATAATCATGCTCCAAGACCAGAGAAAAGTGATGTTGCTGTTGCAAGAGCGCAAATAAAAGAACGAGCGAGAAATACGGACGAAGCCCCTGCACAAATTATTCAAACCGTGACAACGTCAATGGCTACAGTAAATGCAGCTTACATGCCTAATATGGATGCACTAAGGCAAGTTGTAAAAAAGAGAAGACATGCCAAGACATGCCTGCGGAGCCTACGACTTCAGAACGGATCGATGCCCCAATAAATTTACAGGAGAAGATGGTGCAAAATTTCTTGGCAGAGATAGCGCATTTGGACATCAAAGAATTATTTTATTTTTAACAGAGAATTTTTACGAAAGCTTAAAGAAGCGCCCCTCTGGATTATGGATGGGACATTTGAAACTTGTCCAACCCTTTTTAGGCAATTATGCTCCATTCATGCTATGGTTGAAACGAATCCAGCGATGCACAGACTTGTCCCACTAGTTTATGGGTTACTTTCCAGCAAGTATAAATAATATAATACTATTATAAAGTATTTTTGTAGGATTTACAAGACTATGCATCAGACTATGATATTCAGCTTGCACCACAATATACGCATAATAACAGATTTTGAAATAGCTACCGTTATAATGCTGCTAAAAAGGAATTTGGAAGCAGCACACACAAATGTTGTTGGTTTCATGTCGGAAAAAAATGTGCTGAGGAATATCCGTCCTCTGGCATAGCTTTGGAATATAAGGAAAACAGTGAGTTTGCTCTCAAAGTCAGACATTTGCAAGCACTCGCATTTTTTCATCTGATGAAATTTCAGCTGCTTTTGAAGAAGTGAAATCAATTTTACTAGAATATGCAGATTCTGTAGTTCAGTGGTTTGAGGAAAATTATGTTCTTGGAAAATTTCGTGGAAGCAGAAGAAACAATCCAAGCAGAAGCCCTCCGCTGTTCCCGCCAACAATTTGGTCAGTTAGTGAAAACAATTTATTTGGCTTTCCCAGAACACAAAACGAACTTGAAAGATTAGACAGACGCTGGAATACAATTCTGGGAGAGAAAAAACTGTGACTGTACGAAATAATCAGTGAAATTGCGAAAGAGCAGAGAACAACTATGGCTAAAATCGAAAGAGTGATAGCACAGATTCCAACAAATCCACCCAGAAGAGAAACGCTGGCAAGATAAAAAGGAATTCGAACTTCTTTGGTGCACAGAGACAATGTTAACATGCTGGACATTTTAAGAGGAATTTCATATAATTCTACCCTTTACTAAAATGTGCTGGTATTTCTCACTAATTGAATTATACCTTTTACTAACTTGTATTTGAATTTTTCAAGAATGTAATTCCGCCGAAGATGCAAGAATGTAAAACACAACGCAAAATTAAAAAAGTCAAAATTTTCAAAATAGCATGTCAAAAACATAAAATGTCAAAAAGTAATCCAAAATGTGAAACATATAAAAATTCAAAATGCAATCCAAAATGTGAAACAAATAAAACTTTAAAATGCAATCACAAGTCACAAGCATTACAAAAATGCGAAACGCTATGTAACAAGTACAACACAAAATAAAACAAATGCCTAAAAAAAAATGCATACGCTTTGTAAAATGTACAAAATAAAATAAATGCCATATTCACAAGGATTTCATGACGAGTCAAGTTAAAAATGAGCTTTTACTTAGACTTCAAATAATAATTACTAGCCTCTACACCTTTTTAAGTCTTTAATAAGTGCAACATCATTAATCTGACTTGCCATCAAACATTATCAATATGACCATAGCATACAATCACTTAAAAGACTTGGTAATGGATGAATTGAGGAATCACCAAGTTCAGCGGGTGAAAGTTAATGGCTGTTTATAGTTTTGTACTCGAGTAAATGCGCAACACAGTAAACTTGACTTTCTCTGAAAATTTTATGTATATGAGCACGGTTGATTGAAAACTGATAAAAAGGCTTAAGGCCTGTTTATTAATTTTTGTGCCTCAGTCAAAACGCAGTACCATAACCTTGGCATGTTATCGAAACCTTATGAATACGTCGGACTAAAAATTCCTAAAAAAAGTTTACGCCTAAGGTCTTGTAACTAAAGTTTTGTGACAGGGTAAAACTGCAACATTAATAACTTGACATGTTATGTTAACGTTGTGAATATGAGCACGGCGGATTAAAGATTTCAACAAATAGCCTTTGGGATTAATGGGTTGTAGCTGAGTAAAAATGTAACATTATCTTGATTTTCTATATAAACCAAACTACGTGCTGAAATGGCCTAACTATATATACGTATACTTCAACCATATACCGAAGCGCTGACAAGGTGAAAACAAAAGTGCAATTTTGTACGGTCCCCTAACATTTTACGGCCAGCCTACATGGAAGTGGACACCTTGATATCAAAAACATACTTTTTGTACGGTCCACAACAAATAGCAATGGACACGTCGCAATCTTTTTTTTTGGGGGGGGGGGGGTTAACGACCACCATGATCAATTCAGTGGGCTATAAGCAGTCGGACATTCCCAATTTTGGGCCACTGGTTCCTGGGAAGGGGGACAGCCAGTGCCAGAAGTCAAGCACAACGTCCATGATTCACCGGGATTTGAACCAGGATCCTTCTCGACAAGTGGTCAGAAGCCAGCGCCTAGATCACCCAGCCGCCGTAGCGGCACACGTTGAAATGTATTTTTCATACGGCCCCAAACGCTCTTATCTCTTATGGACATACTAGATTGAACTGAACGCAAATAAATCATTAATATAATTTGTACTAGCAGGGATACCAGTTATTTGCCAGGTACATATTACTATTTGTGGAATCACCAAGTTCAGCGGGTGAAAGTTAATGAATGAAAAAGATATTCCTGCAATTTTCCAGTAAACTTATTTTAAATTTTTTGATTTAGTTAATTTAATTTTGCGAAACAAAAAAGAAAGAAAAAGGAATGGGAATACTTACCTTCTAGGAGACATCTATAGAACTGCCGTACATCTGGCGTGTGCTTCTGTGAATCCCGCGACACAGAAATGCAATGTACCTATGTGATGTCGCATGCATACGACTTCACATTGGCATTGATCATCTTTTTCTTACCGTTTTGAATTTTGAATATCTGGAACTCTCTGTTTACATTACATTATATTTCTTTCTGATAAGCCGTTCGTTGGTAGTGAAAGCTAAACTATATAGATTTGTGTTTTTAATACACCATTAAACGCATATTTTTGCACTTTATTGTTATCTACAGTCCCTAACTTAGACCGTAGGTTGGTTAGTTGGTTGGTTGGTTGGTTGGTTAGTTGGTTGGTTGATGGTGCAAGGCCTTCAAAGGGCCAAAGAGCGCCTTAGAACGTAAATAGGGTATTCTTAAGAATAAAAAACTAAACTTTTTACGAAAATTTTGCATGGGGCTACCTTGACCCGGGCCCCGACCCCTTCCAAAAACCGTCTACCGTCAAAGTTAGATAACCATAAGTAGTATACCAAATCTGGTTGTCCTAAATTGGAAACTATAGATTTTACGAAATTTTTATGAGGAGGGGAGGGGCTCTCACCCCGGTGTTTCAGCCCCTTCCAAAAACTGTCTAGCGTCTAAGTTAGAGTTTCATGATACCAAATTTGGTGGTTCTGAATTTAAAACTGTAGTTTTTAAGAAAATGTTGTATGTGTGTGCGTGTGTGTGCGTGTGCGGTGCGGTGCGGGGGGCTCTGACCCCCAGGGCCTTCACCCGTCCCCAAAACCGTCGACCGTCTAAGTTAAAGTACCATGAGATAGTATACCAAATTTGGTGGTTCTAAATAGAAAACTGTAGATTTTACGCGGCATTTTTATGGGGGGGGGCTCTTACACCGGGCTCCAACCCATTCCAAAAACCGTCTAGCGTCTAAGTTAGAGTACCATGAGATAGTATACCAAAGTTGGTGGTTCTAAATTGAAAACCGTAGATTTTACAAAAAAAAAATATTCGGGGGCTCTGACCCCCGGGCCTTGACCCGTTCCAAAAACGGTCTGCCGTCTAAGTTAGAGTACCATAAGATAGTATACCAAATTTGGTGGTTCTAAGATGAAAACTGTATATTTTACGAAAAAGTGTTTATTCGGCGGGGGGTCTGACCCCCGGGCTACAACCACTTCCAAAATTTTACCGTCTAGCGTCTAAGTTAGAGTACCATGAGATAGTATACCAAATTTGGTGGTCCTAAATTGAAAACTAGATTTTGCGAATTTTTATATGAGAGGGGCCCTTACCCCCCGGGCTGCAACCCCTTCAAAAAATCGTCTAGCGTCTAAGTTAGAGTACCATGATATAGTATACCAGATTAGGTGGTTCTGAATTGAAAACTGTAGTTTTTAAGAAAATTTTGTATGTGGGGGGCTCTCACCCCCGGGCCTTGACCCGTTCCAAAAACGGTCTGCCGTCTAAGTTAGAGTACCATAAGATAGTATACCAAATTTGGTGGTTCTAAGATGAAAACTGTATATTTTACGAAATTTTTTATGAGGGGGAGCTCCGACCCCGCGGGCTCCAACCCCTTCCAAAAACCGTCTAGCGTCTAAGTTAGAGTACCATGAGATAGTATACCAAATTTGGTGGTTCTAAATTGAAAACTAGATTTTACGTAAAAGTGTTTTTTCGGGGGGTCTGACCCCCGGGCTCCAACCCCTTCCAAAAACCGTCTAGCGTCTAAGTTAGAGTACCATGAGATAGTATACCAGATTAGGTGGTTCTGAATTGAAAACTGTAGTTTTTAAGAAAATTTTGTATGTGGGGGTTAGAGTACCATAAGATAGTATACCAAATTTGGTGGTTCTAAGATGAAAACTGTCGATTTTACGAAATTTTTTATGAGGGGGGGGGGCTCCGACCCCGCTGGCTCCAACCCCTTCCAAAAACCTTCTAGCGTCTAAGTTAGAGTTCCATGATATCAAATTTGATGGTTCTGAAATGAAAACTAGATTTTACGAAAATTTTGTATGTAGGGGGGGGGAGCTCTGACTCCCCGGGCCTTGACCTGATTTGGTGGTTCTGAATTGAAAACTGTAGATGCGTTCCGGCATCTACACCCGTCGGAAATCTCTTTTACCTGGCGCTCCTCCATCCATGGCAGCACTACGGCAGCACGGCTGGATAAATTTTATGTTTCGACTGCTCTTCTCCCGTCGATCGCAGCTGCTGCCCATCATCCTTCCGCCGCTTCAGACCACAGTGTTGTCAGTCTGTCGGTGTGTGTTTCTCCTTCACCTTCAAGGACTCGACGAGTATGGACTTTTCCGGACTCGCTCCTGGATGATCAACAATTTTGTGTTGCTGTGCGTGAGTTCCTCCGTAGTCGTCAGCCCCTTCTTGATACTACGTCAGACGCGATGCAACTGTGGCTCAGTGTAAAACACGACTTGGTCCTTTTTGTACGGCGCTTCTCCCATGCCTCTCGGATGAGAGCGATATGAAAATTTCGAATCTCCCTGCTCTATTGTCGATGCTCTCTCTTGATAATCCGCAATACCCCGGCTATCTGGCAGATCTTCACGCCGTGCTTCTTCCTCGCGCATCCGATGCAGCCTGCAGGATGCATTTCTTGCATCTCTCCTCTACAGCTGATTCTCACGATTACTTAACCGCCTTGGAATCTCAACATCGCTCTGCTACATCTTTGCGTCATCTTCGCCTCCAGGATGGTTCCATCACTTCGAACCCATCGAAGCTATGCACTTTCACTAAACAGTATTTCACCGCCAAGTACAGTGCAGTAACGCAGTCTTCATTCTCATTAGCTTCTCCTCTTCTCTTCTCTCTTCCTCAGGTCCCCTCTACTTTATCTACTTCTTTACTTTCCCCTTTCTCTCTTCGCGAACTCCGTGAGGCGTTCGCTACTCTCAATCCTCATGCTGCTCCTGACGGCCTTCCTCTGTCCTTTTATCGTGCTTTTCTACCGTGCCTTCTGCCTTTTCTGTCTGCGTGTTTCTCGTCTGCTTTTTCCTCTCCTGCGTTACCACCCGACTTTACTTTGGCACACATAATCCTCCTTCCTAAGAAGGGTGACCTCTTGGATCTGGGAAACTGGCGCCCTATCTCCATCCTAAACACTGACTATAAGTTCTATACAAAACTCTTATCCCGTCGCCTTAATTCTGTTTTCTCTTTCGTTATTTCTCCCGACCAGACATACACTGTGCCTGGTCGGACTATTTCCACTAACGTTTCTCTTCTCCTTCATCTTCACTTCCTCGCTCGCTCTTTTGATGAACCTCTTGCCTTTTTCAATCTGGATCAAAAGTCCGCTTTTGATAACGTGTCTCACTTTTATCTCTCTGCTGTCCTTTCACGATTTGGCTTTCCTGCTGCCTTTTCTTCCGCTCTCTTGGCCCTTTATCAGGGCGCCAGTTTCCATGTTCGAGCGGCCACATTTCTAACCGCTCCAATTCCGTTTAAGCGAGGCATCCGGCAAGGATGTCCGCTCTCCGGCCAGCTATTCGCTCTCGCTTTTGAGCCTTTCCTGTTAGCAGCCCAAAGATCACTCCTGGATGTCCTACCGCCGACAGTGGCTAGTACTCGTCATCATCGGATAATTTTCACCGCCTATGCTGATGATGTGACCTTTTGTGTCCGGGATGAATCTCAATTTGATCGCCTGTATTCTGTATATCAACAGTATGTTGCAATATCTGGAGCTGCGCTGAATGCCACTAAAAGTACTGGCTTATGGTGCGGGGCATGGGCTGTCCGCACCGATGCTCCTTGGGGTGCGCAGTGGACAGCCACTACACAGAAGATCCTTGGTGCGTATGTCGGTTTGCCCTTGGCTTCTGCATCTGCCACCTGGACTGCTCTTCTTCCCCGGATACAACTGGCTGCTGCCTACTGGAGTAAGGCCCGCCCTGTCACATCGTTCCGTCAACGAGCAGCCATTGTTCGTCGACAACTTATCTCCCTATGTGAAATACTCTTGGATGTCGACGGTTGTTCCCGTGTCACAAATGATGACCATCACTCGCCTCTCAACTTTCGTCATCTGGTCTTCACATCACTGGGTTAAACCTGCCGCGCTTCATCTACCAGCCTCATTAGGTGGCATCCAGCAGTCCTTTATAAAACACATCGCATTATTCATTTCATTCGTCTTGCCACTTCAACTGTTCCGTCCCTTACCGCTACCTTGAATGTTCTTGCTTCTTCTCGTGACCCATCTTTCACCTTCTTACTGTTTCTGAAGATGGATTCATACTATCTTCTTCCGTCCCACCTCCCTTCTGTCCTGCGAGAGGGCCTTTCTCTCTTTCGTTCGCTTCCTCTTCTCCGTTCATCTCCTTCTTCAACTCTTGATCTTCTAGATGAACCTCTCTTCTTCTCTTCTCTTATTCACCCTCCTAACCTCCCTTACTTTTACTTTCCTCATTGGATCCGCTCTGGTGTGATAACTGTCCGTTCTCTCGTAACTTCTGATCTAACCTGGAGACCTCTTTCTTCCCTGTTTCTATCTCCAACCATTACTCTTGCTAACGAATATCTTCTCCTTCGCACAGCGCTTTGGAGCCTCTTTCCACTCCTCGCTTCCCCTGATGGTCTCTTCTCGGTCCCCTCCGCCCCTCTTTCTCTACCGTTCTTTCTCCTCATTCGTAGCTCCCCGGTTCTAGTTACTTCTATCTCCTCCTCTTCTCTTTATTGGCTCCTTCTTTCCCCTCCCGCACTTCCACTTTCTGTTCATTCTGCTTCTCCTTCTCTTCTCCCCGCCATCTGGACAGCCTCTACCTCTCCCCTTTCCTCCCCTCTTGAACTCAATGTCCATTGGCAATTTCTTCACCTTCGTCTCCCCGCCCCATCAGTACTATTTCGCATGACCCTTCTCACCTCTCCACATTGTTCCTTTTGCCCTGAAGTCAGCGACGTCCAACATCAATACCTCTTCTGCCCCGTACTCCTGCCAGTCCTAAACACAGCATTTCGTCTTGCTGATAAAATTTGTGCTCGATCGTTACCATTTCTTGCATATGCTTGGCTACTCCAAACTAAGCATCCACCTACTCACTTGCCTCCTGTGTGCCGTTACATTTTTCTTCTTGTGAAGTTCACTGTATATGCTTTCCATCTTGAACAACGCCTCCCTGCTCTTACTCCACCTCCTCAGGAGGCAAGTGCTATCATTCGGAGACGCTTCCTAGCACGGTTAACCACTCGTCTCCGAATGGAGCACTCTCGTGCTGCCTCAACAAACACCGATAACGTTTTTCAATCCACCTGGGCCCAATCGGCTGGGTGGTTCCATATCCACAATTTGCAGCTACGTCTCAACTTGTAGGTGGGATTTTTGTTGTCGCCCACATTCACTGTCACAACTCATGATTTTACGTATTAATTTTGGTGGTATGAGGCTCCTAGGTGGAGTCTCCTTTTTCACCCACATGATTCGCTATTTGTGATTATTCTGTTTTATGTGCTATTGGAGATAGCTCACTATGTTCTCTTCGATTTTTTTTTTTTTTTTTTTTTTTTTTGATTGGAGGTTTAACGACCACCGTGAGCAACTCATTGGGCTATAAGCAGTCGCCCGTCCCTAATTTAGGGTCACTGGTTCCAGGGAAGGGAGAGAGCCAGTGCCGTAAGACAAACACAACATCCATGCCTGACCGGGATTCGAACCCGGACCCCTTACGGACGAATGATCTGAGGCCAACGCCTTAGACCACTACGCCACCGGGGCGGCCGATTTTGTTGTGTTTTATGTTGTATATAATTCTTTCTTCTGCACAGTTTACTGCACACACAATGTCCCCTACATTATGTTGAATATATTTTGAAATTTTATTGTCCCTGTGTATATAATTTAATGTAAGAAGATGCTCTTCTGAGTACTTTTAGCGATTCTCCCCATTGTCACTGAATACTTATGTACATATGATGCAAATTTTGAGTGTAGCACCACTGTTACATTTCTGTTTTATGAGAAGCTGCCCTTCTGGGTATGCTTAGCGGCTTTCTTTTTTGTCACTGTATTGTTCTGTACATATGATATGACACTTATGAATTGAATTACTGTTCGATTTCTGTTTTTTGTAAAGTTGCCCTCCTGGGTCCGTTTAGCATATTTCTCTCTTGTCACTGCATAATTCTGTGCATATAATAAGTATTTGTGCTTAATTGTTTCTACCATTTCTGTCATATTTCTAAATACTGTTGCACCTGTTAGTTCCCTCTCACCCATGGTCTTTTATGTGAATTAGTACCTTGTGCATATTTAATCTTGAGTATGGTAGTAATACTTAATTGGAATTTGCGAATAGTATAGCATCATGTCTTTTCTTGTCTACAATACTGTAGTATACATTTTCATTTGCATCGCTCGTGCTTTATTGTCTGCCTCTCCATCGCCCTTCGGGGCGAAATAATTTTATGATTTTAACAATATTTTGTTTTACGTTTCACTGGAACTTTCCAGTTGTTGTATATACCACTGTATTTATTGGCAGAATTCTACTGTCATGTACATAGAAAGGCTATTTTTATTTGAAGAATAAAGACAATTTTGAAATGTAGATCTTACGAATATTTTGTGTGTGGGGGCTCTGACCAACCGGGCCCCTGACCCGTTCCAAAAACCGTCTAAGTAAGAGTACCATGAGATAATATACCAAATTTGGTAGTTCTAAATTGAAAACTATATCTTACGGCAATTGTGCAGGGGGATCTGCCCCCCCCCCTCCCTCTGCAACCGCTTCCAAAAACCGTCTACAGTCTACGTTAGAATACCACGAGATAGTATACCAGATTTGGTGGTTCTGAATTGAAAACTGTAGATTTTACGAAAATTTTGTATATGGGGGACTCTGTCCAACCGGGCCCTGCCCCTTTCCAAAAACCGTTTACCGTCTAATATTTTTAGTGCCAAAGAAAAACGTAATATTCCTATCCTGTCTGCGTGTCCAAACTTTATAAATTTGATCAGGGAGCAAGACGTTCGAAATCGTACGTTTTCCTGCATTCGTTTTGTATGTAACCAAAATCTGTAAACGCGACGAATTGACGTAGTCGACGAATCGACGAATTGACGCAGTCGACGAATTGACGCACGCGACGAATTGACGTAGAACCTCTGACCCCGAGGCCCAGACCCGTTCCAAAAACCGTCCACCGTCTAAGTTAGAGTACCATGAGATAATATACCAAATTTGGTAGTTCTAAATTGAAAACTAAATTTTACGGCAATTTGTAGGGGGGGGCTGTGACCCCCTCCCCTTCTTCCCGTCTCTAACCGCTTCCAAAGACCGTCTACAGTCTAAGTTAGAATACCACGAGATAGTATACCAGATTTGGTGGTTCTGAATTGACAACTGTAGATTTTACGAAATTCTTTTATATGGGGGGCTCTGACCAACCGGGCCTTGCCCCTTTCCAAAAACCGTCTACCGTCTAATATTTTTAGTGCCAAAGAAAAACGTAATATTCCTATCCTGTCTGCGTGTCCAAACTTTATAAATTTGATCAGGGAGGAAGACGTTCAAAATCGTACGTTTTCCTGCATTCGTTCTGTATGTAACCAAAATCTGCAAACGCGACGAACCGTCGCGGTCGACGAATTGACGCAGGCGACGAATTGACGCAGGCGACGAATTGACGTGACACCACAAATATACCCATAGTGGGTGAACTCAAATGGAAGGAGTAATTTATCTAGGGTTCAATGATTAAACAGTTACAGAAATTATCATTAAAACAAATGCAATTTCCTGATATTATTCATCTGCAATTCTTAAAGGCATACCACTTGAAGTTTTTAATTTTAATACTACACAGCAAAAAAGCAACAAACAGATATTACACAAAATGTTATTTTCTTTATGTAAACATGTCTACTATTCTAATTAGCCTATGGTTACTTTCTAAACATTCATATTTAAAGCATTCTTGTATTAATATTTTCAGCATTCCCAGAACTTCTTTCCCAGTTCTCGACATCTTTTGTGACATAAATGTTTGTCAACATTTCTATGGAAATTACCTGCATTTCTTTCCACTAACAAAAATTTTCCATATATCTAATATTTAGAACACATTTAAAGGTGAAACTAAATTTCATTGGTACCAGCTTTCTTTCCATTAGAATAACTATTCACTGATATTCACACCATACTTTTTTTCTGCAGCACAGACTGCAACTCAGCATAACAGCTCTGTGTTTGGGATGTTCAACAACTAATAAAAGACATAAGCACAATCAAAGGTACCAAAAAAAACAAAAAAAAATCTAGGATAATGAATATACTGCAAGGTAAACAAAATTTTGCATTATTTAACCGCAAAAGAAAAAAAAAGCAGGAACAATGCACATTACATGGTGTTTAACCTATAAAAAGCCTATAATTATTATGGGTTTTCTTTCACATAACAGCAGCAACTGAAATTTTGGATCAGGTTAAAGGAAAGGAACACATGACATAAGAGCTCTGTTCTGGGATATTCAACGATACTGCACTGCATAGTTATGAACATAAATATACTTACATGAAACCAGAACTGAAGACAGTTCCAAGCAATTTACTTATGCCTTTTCAGAGTACCTTATTTAACAAAGTATTATACAACGAGAGGAGATTTTTTGGCAGTATGCTTTCTAGTAAACTACTGTTTTTCCGCTATGATCTTCCACATCATGCATCATACTTATATCTTTATTTTCATCTCATTCATCCAACACATTATTACCATTTTCAAAATCACAGGCTTTCAAAAGATCTGATACCTTTCTACTGCCACCATGAAAGAATGCTACTATTTCCTATAGTCAGCAATAGTTATCACATTAAAAATAATAGCTGTAAATAGTTCTACATATCCTCAAGAGATAGAAGCACATGCTGGATTATACAAAGAGGTCTTAAAACACAGTTCCACAAATGAAAAAAAAGCAAGGAAGTAATGGCAGAGGACAACTAATATGCAAATCAGTTAGCCACTTTATAATGGGACTCCACAACCTATCAAGCAGAAAAGGTTATGGAAAGGCAAACATGACAGCAGCAAGTGCAATTTTGGATCAAAATGAATTAATTTAGGGGCACGACAGGACTAACAAAATATATAACTTTCGCAAAAAAAAAAAAAAAAAAAACCACACAATTTGTGAAAAGGCATCAAGGCTAGTTTGGTCACATGTACTTTAGGTGATATCCACAATTTATTTTGACCCTGGCCATATTATAATATACTAGATTACAGAAAGAGGGAGGGTTTTCAAGATGTAGTACAAAGATAGTAAGCTATAGTTTTCAAGTGGTGGATAAGCTCATAATAAATAATACAGCGAAGGAGTTTCCTGATGAAGAACCACAAATGTTTCACTGGCACAAACATACTAAACGAGTTCACACTTTTTTCTTTTCTAAAATACTAGGGGCTGCGCCTCTAGGTTCGCTACGCTCGTTTCCAAAGTAGCGCTTGGGCCCTGCAGCCTGATCTCCAAGTATATCACATGAAATCAAAACTGGAAAATTCATATAAATTTCAATTTTTATTGCATGTCTAAGCAAATAAGGCTTGTTATTCCGAAATGTCAAGAGTTTTCTTTACTGTCGTTAATTTTTGGAAGGTCGGGCTTTTGTCGTTTGAACTTATAGCACTTACTAAATTTATCGCTAAGGAAAACAAAAGCGGTCCAAAAAGCATTTCCGTAAACCGTTGTGCTAAACCGTTAAGGTGGACGTCAAGTACTTTTGCTTCCTATACTTCCAATGGAAAAACTTTTGTACATTTCCTTCACAATTATTGTGTTTCCAAGGATGAAAATTTGAACATCGATTAAAATAACTTCATATTATACCTTGGAGTACTTAATATTTTCTAAAGCATACCATAATTATATAAAAAATCAATAACTTTTCCTTTGGTGGTGTTGGAACCAGAAAAAGATGGTGCGACCTGTACTTTGATGACTTCAGTAGGCAAACAAATGTTGGAGAACATAATTATGGTTATGTTTTAGAAAATATTAAGTATTCCAAGACATAAAATGAAGCTATTTCAATCGATGTTCAAATTTTCATCCTTGGGAACGCATTAACTGTCCAGAAAAAATATGGTGCAACCTGTACTTTGATGACGTCAGTAGACAAAAAAATTTTGGATTGCATAATTATGGTTATGTTTTAGAAAATATTAAGTATTCCAAAATATAAAATGAAGCTATTTCAATGGATGTTCAAATTTTCATCTTTGGGAACGCGTTAATTGTCGAGAAAAAAGATTGCGCAAACTGTAATTTGATGGCGTCAGTAGAGAAAAAAAATTTGGATTGCATAATTATGGTTATGTTTTAGAGAATATTAAGTATTCCAAGTTATAAAATGAAGCTATTTTAATCGATGTTAAAATTTTCATCCTTGGGAATGCATTAATTGTGAAGAAAATGTGTACAGAAGTTTTTCCATTGGAAGTATAGGAAGCAAAATTACTTGATGTCCACTTTAAACAACTGAGATAGCTTTACCAATAAAACATATGCATAACAAATTCTCAGCATCACCATGGCAGCAGGTCACCGGACCAGAACGTTCCTCTGTGGTTATCGTGAAGACAGACAAGCCGTTTGTTTATTTCCTTCGAGTCTTTAAAAAATGCTTAAAAATCAGAAAATTGCTTTCTCTTAAGTTTTTTTTTTTTGTAAAAAAGGGATGATAGTTGTAAGTTTATGCTGTAAAAATTGCAATGCGTTATGATTTATTGTTTGCCATATATCCATTTTTTTAAATGGACCCCATCGCGAAATATAGAACGCTGTGAAATTTAGAAATTTAATTTCTCGTAAACTAAAGTGAAATTAAAAAAAAAGGGCGATGAGGTGCAAAACTTCGGTCATGGCACTACATGCCTACAGAGTTTTGTGGTTCTGTTGCTGTTAGTGTGTCCAGAACGCGACCTGATAGCACTTTTTTGCTTACATTAACTTTGAAATATACAATAGCTCTTGAAGTATTGCAAGAATCAAGAAACGGTTTATTTCAGCGTGTTCTCCAAACAATTCTCTACAAACGATGTAAATTTCATATTTTTGTGTTCAATACGTTTTGCGCTGCGAGCTAGGAAAGCAAGAGTGTCATGAAATTTCTAAAACAGCGGCGGCAGTTACTTTTTTAGAATAGAGATGCTAAGTGTCCCTTAGGCCTGAATCCGAAGATAATTTTTGAATGCAGGTGAAAAGTGATAACGAATGATAAATTATTTTCCAAGTCGTTTTATATACCTTATGTATTTCACATACCTAATAATGCATAAAATGTATGTATGCAACATACATTTTATGCTAATTTACATTTATATTTCACATACCTTTTAATGTATAAAATGTATGTATGCAACATACATTTTATGCTAATTTAATGTACTACAGTTTTTTGGATTCTCATTATGATTTTTTTTTTTCATGAGCCTTTTCTTGTTTTTCATGGTTTTACTACTTTATATTAGTTTTGTATGACATGTGGAACTTTGACGAAGAGAAATATGTGCAAACACCTCACTAAATAACTTTGGATATAAACAAGGCACTACACTCTTACAAGTGTAGTCAAAGGAACAACAAGTTAGTAAAATCATGCAATGCATTGATTATAATACGCTTTCCAACATATCAGAAATCATTACTCAAGTTATTACTCAACTTATGAGAATAATGGCTGTGGAATAAATCTCGGTCCTGTGCCCTGACCTTTGATCCCATTTCGATGATATTCAACAGAACTGGTTTGGTATACCTCCGAAACAACATGATAAAATTTTGTCGCAATCAAAGCATTTTTACGTAAGTTATGATGCATAAGGGCTATGGAATAGATCCCGCTCCTATGTCCTAACCTTTGACCCCATTTCGCCCATTTTCAACAGAATCCGTCCCCAGGCAAGACTCTACAACATACTAACATTTCATCCAAATCGAAGCATTTTTACGTAAGTTATGACGCATAATGGCGATGGAAGCGATTCCGCTTCTATGTCCTGACCTTTGACCCCATTTCTCCCATTTTCAATAAGGTTTGTCGCCAGGTGGTTCCCTACCACATGCTAAAAGTTCATCGAAATCAAACCTTTTTTACGTTAGTTATGATGCATAACAGCAGTGGAATGAATCCCGTTCCTATGGACTGACCTTTGACCCCATTTCGTTCACTTTAAATAGGGTTCCTTCCCAGATAATCCCCTACCAGATACTAAAATTTCATCGAAATCGAACGATTGTTATGTGAGTTATCCTGCGGACCGACATATGCCCACAACGCGTGACGTAATGAGGCAGATGGGAATCGCGACCATCTGCTTGCCGCAAGGGTGACGTCATAAAACTTTAATAGGATCCACACACAATGTGTGACGTAATGAGACAGATGGCGTGACTGCGCGCCAACATTCTCAAAGGCGAGATTATGACGTCACAAGATTTCTAAGCATTGGTAACATTAATGGAACAACGCCATCACTAAAAACGTTATAATTCGGGGTGGTTATTTAACCCACTAAACGAATTCTCCGAAAGTCGAGATCAAGCTAAATCAATTTCTAGTACCAGAAAACGGTAGGTTAACGACTTTCATCAAAATTCTTAGAGCCGTTTTCAAAATAAAATGTACATACATACATACAAGAATTGCTACTTTAAGGTGGACGTCAAGTAATTTTGCTTCCTATACTTCCAATGGAAAAACTTCTGTACACATTTTCTTCACAATTAATGCGTTCCCAAGGATGAAAATTTGAACATCGATTAAAATATCTTCATTTTATAACTTGCAATACTTAATATTTTCTAAAACATAACCATATTTATGCAATCCAACATTTTTTTGTCTACTGACGTCATGAAAATACAGGTCGCGCCATCTTTTTTCTGGACAATTAATGCGTTCACAAGGATGAAAATTTGAACATCGATTAAAATAGCTTCATTTCATAACTTGGAATACTTAATATTTTCTAAACCATAACCGTAATTATGCAATCCAACATTTTTTTGTCCACTGACGTCATCAAAGTACAGGTAGCGCCATCTTTTCTCTGGTTTCAACACCACCAAAGGAAAAGTAATTGATTTTTAATATAATTATGGTTATGTTTTAAAAAATATTAAGTTTTCCAAGTTATAATATGAAGTTATATTAATTGATGTTCAAATTTTCATCCTTGGGAACACATTAATTGTGAAGGAAATGTTTACAAAAGTTTTTCCATTGGAAGTATAGGAAGCAAAATTACTTGACGTCCACCTTAATAATATGGGATAAGGGCAATGGAATGGATCGCAATCCTATGTCCTGACCTTTGACCACATTTCGTCTATTTTCAATACGGTTCGTCCCCAGATGGTCCCCTACTACATACTGAAATTTCATCGAAATCGAACCATTTTTACACACGTTATGATGCATAAGGACAATGGAATCCATCCCGATCTTATGTCCTGACCTTTGACCCCACTTCACCCATTTTGAATAGGGTTCGTCCCCAGGCGGTGTCCTACTACATAGTAAACTTTCATTGAAATCGAACCATATTTACGCAAGTTATGTTGCACAAGGGCAATGGAATGATCCCGCTCCTAAGTTGTGACCTTTGACCCCATTTGTCCCATTTTCAACAGGGTTTGTCCCTAGGTGGTCCCCTACCACATAGTAAACTTTCATTGAAATCGAACCATATTTACGCAACGTATGACACATAAGGGCAATGAAATGATTCCGCTCCTACGTCGTGACCTTTGACCCCATTTGTCCCATTTTCAAAAGGGTTCGTCCCCTGGTGGTCCCCCACCAAATACTAAAATTTCATCGAAATCGAGCCATTTTTACGCCAGTTATCGTGCGGACAAACGGACGGACAAAGCTGGAGCATATACGCTTCAACCTACAGTTGGAAAGCGTAAAAAACAAAGAAACTAAACTAGTGTGAATGGTAAGTTTACTCCAATACAATACTGTGAAGTAAACAAAATTTTACTTTGCTTTTGTATATTCGTATTTTAAATTGCAGCAGAAAAACAAAATAAAAACAGGAAGAATGCATATGACATAGTATTGAACCTATAAAAAAAAGTATTATGTGAATAATCATTGCCACTGGGTATATTCTTATGGTTATTTTAACAAGGGGGTTATGATCAAAATAGAAATTGAAAAAAATCTAGTAAATGTACAGACAGAAAGGCAGGTTAACAATTATCAGTTCTATATTCATTTGTTTGAAGTTTAATATTTCCATGACTTAGATTACAAGGAACTGTTTGCTAATTTATGACAACTAGCTAATTAAATAAGAAGAATTACAGCATCCAAGTCTCACTTGGGATTGAAACCACATCCAGCAGCACAAGACAGAAGCTAATGTCCTAGCCCAACTTTCATTAGCAAATGTCGGTCATTCAACATTACAAATTAACACAAATAAGTATCATGTTTCACCAAGGATTTTCAAGAAACATTGTTTGGTTGGCATGCACAAGAAATGAATGTCTGTCCAGTTTTAGCAGCATAGCTTTCAAAGTTTTGGAGGTAAAGCCAGAAAATTTGTTACATGTTACTGTTTCATACATCATAAAAGTATTTACAACTGAAATGCTTTAGACCTGTTAAGCAAAAAGTTGTATTTTTCATCAACTTCTTTGTACTGGCTTTAAAATGAAATGTTCCAATTTTAAAACTTGATAAAATTCACAAATTTAAAACACCTTAAATCTGGACTAACATTTGTTAAAAAACTGGAATTTGATTTATATGTGCAATTACACAACAGTGATAAAACTGCGATATATTTTGGAAGCAGCAATTTAAAGGCATCTAAAGTTACATGGAATTGTAGAATTTGCATTTTGGGTCAGCTTATTGTAACCATAAAATGTTCCATTATGTAAAGTCTAGTCAATCAACAGCGTAAATAAAGAAACACACATGCATTATGCTTGGTGATAGGTTACTCTTGTTTTTAATTCAGTTTATATACAGAGCTATGCAAGACAGTACGAAAAAGTATCACTGAAGATGTAAGGAAATTCAATTGTGAACTAGTGAGGAAAGCAATTGAAAACAACCAAAGCCTGAAGAAAGCAAAGGGTCATCTGAGTATTGAGTAAGGGAACAAAACAGTTTATGGCTCTGAGAAAAAAAGAGGGTTCTGTAACAAGAAATAGAGGCGAAATTTTGTCAAGAGTGAAAGATTTCTACTCAAAACTATATGAAAGGGATGATACATGTACTCCAGACATTATGAAAGGTACCAGTACCAGAGTTCTTCCAGGTCTCCCAGCAGAAGTTGACCATGCAATCAAGAACATAAAATGGGGAAAAGCTTCAGGAGAAGATGGAATTACCATAGACATCATACAAGAAGCAAGTGGAGAAATTGAAACAGTACTCGCCACAGTTTTCACTCGGTGCCTTAATGAAGGGAAGATTCCTGAGGATTGGAACAATGCTACAATGATCCTGCTACATAAAAAAGATTACATTGAGGATCTCAGGAACTACAGATCTATCAGCCTCCTATCAGTGGTTTATAAAATCTTCACTAAAGTTCTTTCACACTGCTTGAAGGTGACACTGGACATGGCTCAAACAAGAGAACAAGCTGGTTTCAGGAGTGGCTACAGCACTATAGATCATATCCACATACTGAGAGAACTATTTGAAAGTGTGAGGGAATATGAACTTCTGTTATGCGATTATGAAAAGGCCTTTGATTCGGTGAAATTATCAACAATTTACAATGGCTTTGAAATCCTGCGGCATTGAAGATGCATACATAAATATTATTAATAACATCTATGAAAATGCAAGTGCAAAGTTAGGCTATTTGAGAATACAGCATCCATAAAAATTGGAAAAGGAGTGGGACAAGGTGACACTATATATCCCAAACTCTTTAATGCAACTTTGGAAAATGTCTTTCAATCACTGAACTGGGAAAACAAATGGATAAAGATTAATGGAGATTATCTAAATCACCTTCGTGAGATTATCTAAATCACTGACAAGAGTAAAAAAGTGGGATTAAAAATATACTTTTAGAAGACAAAAGTGATGTACAATGCTTTTACAAGAAATGAATATTTATCGATTGATGGGGAAAAGCTGGAGACAACCGATACCTACATTTATCTTGAACAGCAGATATCAAGTGAAGGTCACACTGATGAAGAAATTAATTGGCATATAATTAAAACTTGCCTGGAGAGCTTTTGGAAGAAACAGTAATTTTCAAGAGCAATATGCCATTATGTCAACTAAACGAAGCATGGAGAGGTGCATGCTTGGTGTAACCAGGAGAGATAAGAAGAGGAACTCGTGGATCAAAAAAATGACAAGAGTGGAAGACATATAGGGATTTTACTCATGATCAGAGTAAAATCCCTGAAATGGCAATGGGTTGGACATATTGTCAGAAGGACAAATAATCTGATCAATGGACAACTGAAATCTTAGACTGGATTCCAAGGGACAGGAAAAGACACAGAAGAAGATGGGTGGATGAAATTCGAAAATATGCGGGAGTAACATAGAGGAGACTGGCACAAGACAAACTGTTGTGGAAGAAACTTGGGGAGACCTTCGTCCAGCAGTATATTGATAATGGTTGATGATGATATGATATAACAGTCACAATATAAAAAAAATCATACTAACAACTTTGCAATTTAGCTTAATAATGGGAAGTGTTACTAAGGGTAAAGAATTGACATAATACACTTGAACTTTGCACTGTTATCTAATTTAAAAATCCTACAAAAAATTATGATTCCAGTACACTACATTGAATTTTTTGTTTATATGATGCTTGATGTTATTTTGCAATGAAACTACTAATTTCATAATGTGAAACAACTACAGTTTATAATAAATGTCATGATCAATGTAAGTTTCCTCTGTAATCCAACAGTTGCACATTATATTATCAGTGGAATCAAAGTATTAAAAATATATTTTAATTTTTCTATATTTGGACGTTTTCCACATTCACCTTTCAAAATCGCACGCTGGTAAAAATGATTCACAAATAATATTACTATAGTCTTTGTATATCCTAATCTGTGAAGGACTGCATCACTCTTGGAAGGTAACCTTCCCATTTGCACATCCATTTCGCATTAATTTAACATTTGGATGCATTGTACACACACAGTGCATAAGAGCACCACTTGCATATGCATGAACAGATTTTTGTTTGTTTTTGTTTTCCTACCCTTCACTCACTAAACTTGGAAAATCTAAAAAATAATTTTGGTACTTGAACATTGTGTCCTGAAAAATGTGCACGATCCCATCAAATTGGTAGATGTGTATGCATTGCCTGGTAATTTTATGCACTTGGATACATTATATACACGAAAGAACCAAAACAGTAAGACCAGCGTGTCTTTGTGCAAATCGAAGCAACTGCAGGTAAACAACAGCATGTCTGAAGGTCATGCAACAGTATAAATAACACCTAATAGCAAAATATTACAATGTAAGATATACAGAATCTTTTGAAAACTGGAATGTGTAGCAGCAATATGAAAACTATTGGCAAAGTACAATGGTGTACTTAATGCAGCAAAGTTACACACTGTGCAATTACCTACGTACCATATACGGGGATCAAAAAATAAGGTCACTCAAAATTGACCAGGCCACCACAGAAAACATCATTGAAGTGCATGTAATTTAAGAATTGGTAAGTATTGTTTTGTTTTTCTTTTCCAGGAAGAGATAAGCTAATGACTGAGAGTAAAACATTATTTTTTGGACAAAAGTGTACATGACTTTGATGGTTGACTTGATATTATTGTTCATGATAGTTATATCATGATGGTTGACTTCATATTATATTATGTTCATGGTTTCATATATATATATATATTATGTTCATGGTTTCATATATATATATATATTATGTTCATGATAGTTGACTTGATATTATTCATACACGACTTGATATTATTGTTCATGATAGTTGAGATTCGATTCTCTTGTTAAAGAAAATGAATTCACAGTTACTTGTTCATAGCACTTTTATTTGAAATCCCTAGGCATATCAACTAGCCTGGAATATAAAACAAGACACCCCAGTGGCGCAGTGGTCTAAGCGCTGACTTCCGACCATTAATCTGAGATGGGTCCAGGTTCAAATCACGGTGAGGCATGGACGTTCTGCTTGTCTCATGGCACTGGCTCTCTCCCTTCCCTGAAACCAGTAGCCCCTAAATTATAGATGGTGGCATATAGCCCATTGAGTTGCTCATGGTAGTCGATAAACCACAAAAAAAAAATCAAGCAACTGAATGTGATAAAATTCGTTGCATACATAACGATCAGAACTGATAAAAATACAAAGATAAATTAGTTGTGTAATTTACCTTGGTATTGAACTCTGAATTCCATACATAAGAAAGCACATATAAATATCATCTTTAGAATTTCCACTTTTAACTAGCCTAAATGTAGAAAAAGTAGTTGTAGCACTGTAGGAAGCAATTTTTTTTAAATGTGCTAGTACCTACTTTTTAAAAGTAGTTAAAAATGTGGTAGTACCTACTTTTAAAAAGTAGCTTTCTAATCATTGTGTGTGTGTGTGTGTGTGTGTATAAAATTTACCTGTCCATGGAATAATAAACAATGTACAGAAAACTTTTATCTTTTGATGCAAAACATCAGAAGCCTCATTACTTAAACCTAAATAGTGATATCCATAACAGTGTTCCAGATGTCCTCTGATTGCAACAGTAATCAAAATTCTTTTATTTGCAGTGAAATAAGATAGGTATTACATAAAATAAGGTGAAAACAGTTTTTTAAAAAAAAAGCAAATTCAGAACTCTAATTTGTTTTCAAATCTAGTTGCCTGGCCAGACAACTATTCAATAGATTTGAAAAAAAAAGTTCATCTTTTTCATACACGAGACTGATGAAGGAAAAAAAAAAAGCTGAACTTTTCAACAGCACGGGTGAAAAAGAATGTGCTGTAAAACAGCATGAGCAAGACAAAATTGTTCACTGAAATTTATTATGTAAATATTAAGCTGGAGCACATCACTGTATTCAATATATATATATATTACATTTAACAGCAACACAGGATAAATGTAACATCACGGAGAAAAAAAATTACAACTACCAGCAAAATCTACGCTCTGTCCGACTTCCGTTTTAGGAAAGTTTTCCTCCATTTTGAAGCTGCAAAACATGTATTTATGGAATAAAATTATATTTAACAACACTACTGGGCAGAAAAAACATCGCAAGAAAAAAGATTACGATTACGGGAGAAACCTTCACTCCGTCTAACTTCCCTTTCCAAGAGTTTTGAAAGTTGGAATTCCACCCACCGACAGAAAACCCACCCACCACCATCGCTATCACCACCAATCCCTCCCAAATTTCTGTTCAGTTCTGCATCGATCTCAAGAACCATCGAAATGATGATGGAAAAGGTGGAAATCTTCGAATCCACTGAAGAATCTTGTGCCTGAATATCACAGGGAAATTTTTGCGCAACTTTCGTTTTTGGATTATTTTTTTTTTCTATTTTCCAGCTGAAATGCAAATATTTATGGAATAAAATTACATTTAACAATAATACTGCGCAGAAGAAACATCGCAAGAAAAAGAAATCACGATTACGGGGGAAATTTTTCACTCCTTTATCTTCTGTTTTCGAAAGTTTTGAAAAACAAAATACCATTGCCCAGACCAAAACACGACCCCCTCCCTAACTAATTCTCCAAAATTTCTCTGTAGTTTTGCATCGATCTCGAGAATAACCCAAATGATGACAAAAAAACGCGGGGAATTCCACACATCTGCAGAAGAATCTCGTGTATGCTTTTTGCCTGCCCAAGCTGTTGGATGATGGAGTCCTTTGCTTGTTTCTTTTATTTTCATCGAACACCTGCTGCAAGTTTGCATTTGTGAGTTTCAGTTCATATTTGCGTGGATATCGACTAGCCAGCAGCTCATTGCAGAGAATTATGGGATTACAACCCTGGATTAGTTGTAATGGCATCACAGTGATGTGTGGGAACCCGTTTTTTGTTAAAAAGTGCTCTAAAAGAGTACATGTGTTATCATCACCTAAAAGGATTCTTGATGGAATATAAACTGTTTTGTGTTAAGTGCCAAATAGATAACAATTCAATGTAAGACTGTTTAAAACAGAACTAAAGAGATAGTGTGGATTCGTCATTGCTTAATAACTCATTCATTCTATGTTTAGTATTATCAGTGAACTTACATTAGCGTTTTAATTGTGCGTTATTCAAGAATAAATAACGATAAATTATTTTAAGAATCTGACGATTATGAACATAGTTATCGTTGCAAATCATTTCTTAGTTTTAACTTACACCATAAATTATTTCATTATGAAACTGAAAACTAGTTTCATATCGCAGCTTCAGAAATAAGTGAAAAGAAAGGGCACAAGTACTAAGTACAGAGCAAAACAGTCAACAAACTGGTAATGCCAAAAGAATATATTCACATAGAAAAACTGACAGAAACTAACTATGCAACGTGGAAATTTAGGATGGAAATGCTACTAATCAGAGAAAACCTAAGTGATGTATAGTGTTTGAACCTAAACCACAAACTATCTCTATCCTAAACACTGACTATAAGTTCTATACAAAACTCTTATCCCGTCGCCTTAATTCTGTTCTCTCTTTCATTATTTCTCCCGACCAGACATACACTGTGCCTGGTCGGACTATTTCCACTAACGTTTCTCTTCTCCTTCATCTTCACTTCCTCGCTCGCTCTTTTTCTGAACCTCTTGCCTTTCTCAATCTGGATCAAAAGTCCGCTTTTGATAACGTTTCTCACTTTTATCTCTCTGCTGTCCTTTCACAATTTGGCTTTCCTCCTGCCTTTTCTTCCGCACTCTTGGCCCTTTATCAGGGCGCCAGTTTCCATGTTCGAGCGGCCACATTTCTAACCGCTCCAATTCCGTTTAAGCGAGGCATCCGGCAAGGATGTCCGCTCTCCGGCCAGCTATTCGCTCTCGCTTTTGAGCCTTTCCTGTTAGCAGCCCGAAAATCACTCCTGGATGTCCTACCGCCGACAGTGGCTAGTACTCGTCATCATCGAATAATTTTCACCGCCTATGCTGATGATGTGACCTTTTGCGTCCGGGATGAATCTCAATTTGATCGCCTGTATTCTGTATATCAACAGTATGTTGCATTATCTGGAGCTGCGCTGAATGCCACTAAAAGTACTGGCTTATGGTGCGGGGCTTGGGCTGCCCGCACCGATGCTCCTTGGGGTGTGCAGTGGACAGCCACTACACAGAAGATCCTCGGTGCGTATGTTGGATTGCCCTTGGCTTCTGCATCCGCCACCTGGACTGCTCTTCTTCCCTGGATACAACGGACTGCTGCCTACTGGAGTAAGGCCCGCCCTTTCACATCGTTCCGTCAACGAGCAGCCGTTGTTCGTCGACAACTTATCTCCCTATGCGAATACTCTTGGATGTCGACGGTTGTGCCCGTGTCACAAATGATAACCATCACTCACCTCTTAACTTCCGTCATCTGGTCTTCACATCACTGGGTTAAACCTGCCACGCTTCATCTGCCAGCCTCATTAGGTGGCATCCAGCTTCCTTATCCAGCTGTCCTTTATAAAACACATCGCATTATTCATTTCATTCGCCTTGTCACTTCAACAGTTCCATCCCTTACCACTACCTTGAATGTTCTTCTTCTTCCTGTGACCCATCTTTCACCTTCCTACTGTTTCTGAAGATGGATGCATACTCTCTTCTTCCGTCCCACCTCCCTCCTGTCCTGCGAGAGGGCCTTTCTCTCTTTTGTTCGCTTCCTCTTCTCCGTTCATTTCCTTCTTCAACCCTTGATCTCCTAGATGAACCTCTCTTCTTCTCTTCTCTTATTCACCCTCCTAACCTCCCTTACTTTTACTTTCCTCATTGGATCCGCTCTGGTGTGATAACTGTCCGTTCTCTCGTAACTTCTGATCTAACCTGGAGACCTCTTTCTTCCCTGTTTCTATCTCCAACCATTACCCTTGCTAACGAATATCTTCTCCTTTGCACAGCGCTTTAGAGCCTCTTTACACTCCTCGCTTCACCTGATGGTCTCTTCTCGGTCCCCTCCGCTCCTCTTTCTCTACCGTTCTTTCTCCTCATTCGTAGCTCCCCGGTTCTAGTTACTTCTATCTCCTCCTCTTCTCTTTATTGGCTTCTTCTTTCCCCTCCCGCACTTCCACTTTCTGTGCATTCTGCTCCTCCTTCTCTTCTCCCCGCCATCTGGACAGCCTCTACCTCTCCCCTTTCGTCCCCTCTTGAACTCAATGTCCATTGGCAATTTCTTCACCTTCGTCTCCCCGCCCCATCAGTACTATTTCGCATGACTCTTCTCACCTCTCCACAATGCTCCTTTTGCCCTGAAGTCAGCGACGTCCAACATCAATACCTATTCTGCCCCGTTCTCCTGCCAGTCCTAAACACAGCATTTCGTCTTGCTGATCGAATTTGTGCTCGATCGTTACCCTTTCTTGCATATGCTTGGCTACTCCAAACTAAGCATCCACCTACTCACTTGCCTCCTGTGTGTCGTTACATTTTTCTTCTTGTGAAGTTCACTGTCTATGCTTTCCATCTTCAACAACGCTTCCCTGCTCTTATTCCACCTCCTCGGGAGGCAAGTGCTATCATTCGGAGACGCTTCCTAGCACGGTTAACCTCTCGCCTCCAAATGGAGCACTCTCGTGCTGCCTCAACAAACACCGATAGCGTTTTTCAATCCACCTGGGCCCAATCGGCTGGGTGGTTCCATATCCACAATTTGCAGTTACATGTCAACATATAAGTGGGATTTTTGTTGTCACCCACGTTCACTGTAGCAAATCATGTTTTTCGTATTAATTTTGGTGCTTCGCTATTTGTGATTATTCTGTTTTTTTTTTTGTGCCATTGGAGATAGCTCACCATGTTTCCCATGTTCTCTTCGATAATGTTGGATTTTATGTTGTCGTATATAATTCTTCCTTCTGCACAGTTTACTGCCCACGCAATGTCCCCTTCATTATGTTGAATATATTTTTTAAATATTAGTCACTGTGTGTATAATTTAATGTAACAAGATGCCCCTCTCTGTACATTTAGCGTTATTTCCCCTTGTCACTGAATACTTCTGTACATATGTTGTAAATTTTGAATGTAGCATCACTGTTGCATTTCTGCTTCATGAGAAGCTGCCCTTCTGGGTATGTTTAGCGGCTTTCTTCCTTGTCACTGTATTGTTCTGTACATTTGATATGAAACTTGTGCATTGCATTACTGTTCGATTTCTGTTTTTTTTTTGTATAGTTGCTCTCCTGGGTCCGTTTAGCATATTTCTCTCTTGTCACTGCATAATTCTGTACATATGATTAGTATTTGTGCTTATTTGTTTTTACCATTACTGTCATATCTCTAAATACTGTTGCACCTGTTAGTTCCTTCTCACCCATGGTCTTTTATGTGAATTAGTACCTTGTGCATGTTTAATCTTTAGTATGGTAGTAATGCTTAATTGGAATTTGTGCATAGTAAAGAATCATGTCTTTCCCTGTTTACAATGCTGTAGGTAAACATTTTCATTTGTATCGCTCGTGCTTTATTGTCTGCCTCTCCTTCGCCCTACGTGGCGAAATAATTTTATGATTTTAACAATATTTTGTTTTACGTTTCACTGGAACTTTCCAGCTGATGTATATACCTCTGTATTTATTGGCAGAATTCCATTGTCATGTACATAGAAATGTTAGTTTACTGAAGAATAAAGGCAATTTTGAAGTGTAGATGAAACGTGGATTAAAAAAGATAGGCAATGCAGAACATTAATTTGTTTGTACATTGGTGATTCACAATTGTATCACGTGTTACATGAAACCAGTGCAAAGGATACCTGGAACAAACTCAAACGAGTACGTGAAACAACCAATTTATCCAGTAAACTGTATTTGTTAAGAAAATTGTACAGTATAAAATATACTGAATTGATTCCAATGCAATCACAGATTGCAAAAGTAAGTGAACTGGGAGAGAAATTAAACAATATTGGGGAACAAATAAAATAAACCCAATGATAGCAATTTTGTTGTGTAATATGCCACAAAGTTATAGTACATTGATAACTGCTCTGGAAAACACAGATGAAGAGGAACTATCACTGGGTTATGTGAAATCTAAACTAATTGAAGAGTATGAGAGAAGAATGCATATTAAGGAGGCGTCAGTTACACACTCTGAAACACAATTTTCAGTTTATAAAGCAAAGAACACTTTTGCTGTCCCTAATTTTAAAGCCAAAAGATACTATATTTATTGTCACAAGTCAAATCATTGTATAAATCAGTTTTGGCATCTGAATGCTAATAATAAGCAAAGGTAAAACAAAGTTTACTCCTAAGCAGCCAATTTATAACAGTAAAGTAGAAAGTAATAACCTGTCACACAAGTTGAACATATGTAGCAAAAATGAAAATGTGAAGGATGATTTTTGTGCTAGCGTTACAAGCAAAAATGCAAAACTTGATATAACATACTATGATGCACAAAGAGCATTGGTATCACAAAACAATTCAATTTCTTGGATTGTAGATTCAATTTCTTGGATTGTAGATTCAGGAGCAACTAGCCATATGTGTGGTAACAAATTCCTTTTATAGCATTACAGAAAAATCAAATGAAAAAGTAACTATTGCAAATGGTCATATGTTGAAGTCAAAAGGTTTTGGAGAAGGTAAGGTACTATTGAAAACAATAGAAGGAAATGTTCACACCTTTAGTCTATCAAATGTTTTGTATGTCCCAGACCTAGTTGGAAATCTCTTGTCAGTAAAAGTGCTCGCCAGTCAAGGCTTTACAGTACTATTTGAAGAAAATACTTGCACTATAAAAAAAGGTCAAACCATAGTTGCAAATGCCATTGCCACAGATGGTTTATTTGGACTCATCATTGATAAAGATAAACAAGTTACAAACTGCATAACACAATTGGAGAATAATATGTGTAAAAATGAAAACTGCATTTATAAATGGCATCGCAGACTAGGACACAGAAGTATTGAAGCAATTAAAAAATGGCAAATCAAAATTGAGCTAAAGGTATGAAAATAAATAACTGTAAGCATAGTTTTTATTGGGATTCATGCATTAGAGCAAAACTTAGAGAAACCAATACCCGAAACAGACATCTTACAGAGCAAAAAAACTGTTAGAACTAATACACTCAGATGTATGTGGGCCTTTTGAAGTTGAAAGCTTACAGAGAAAAAGATATTTCCTGTCTTTTATAAATGACTTCAGTAGATATGCAACAGCATATGTAATAAGTAGAAAAGATGGAAGTATTGGCAAAGTTTAAAGAATTTGTTAGTTCCACTATACAAATATATTTAATAGAAAAGTAAAAATTTTGAGAACAGATAATGGCCTAGAATACTGCAGCAAAGAAGTTGAAGAATATCTAACAAAAGAAGGTATTGTTCACCAAATTTCTATAGTGTATTCACCAGCACAAAATGGACTAGCCGAAAGAAAGAATTCGGTCATTAGTTGAAATGTGCAAAGCAATGATAATTAATGCAAATTTACCAAAAGCATATTGAGGAGAAGCAGTGCTAACAGCAACAAATTTGCAAAACAGATTAGTAACTAAAGCAAGTAACAAAACTTCGTATGAGTTGCGGAACAGAATCAGACCAAATATCATATCAATCATTTAGAAGTGTTTGGATGAAAAGTCTACTACCACATTCATAAACAGAAAAGAAGGAAGTTAAATGACAAAGCAGTTGAAGGTACATTCATCTGCTATGATTTTAGATCAAAGGGATATAGAGTTTACGTTGGAGGAAGAAACGTAGTCGTGTCCAGATCGGCAAAATTCTTTGGAAATTAATTTAGCAAGGAAAAAAAAAAGAAACTGAAGAACAAGGAGATTTTAATCTCATACAATTAGGGTCAGAATTATCCAGAAAATGCAGATATTGAAAATGAAATACAGAAGACTCAACAAGAAGAAAGCAGTGAAGAAATTTCAGAAGAGCAAGGAACTGAGCCAGGCATAAACATTAATTTATCTAGTTTCTCAGCGTTCAAATAAAGGAGTTCCGCCAGAATTACTTGGATTTAAAACAAAAACAAACCAAACTTCTAATTCAGATCCAAAATCTCTAAGTGATATACACAATCTACCAGAAAGAGAGAGAACAAAACGCAATGAAAGAAAAAATAAAGTCCTTAAATGCAAATAATACGGGGTCACTAACAGAGTTACCAAATGAAAAGAAAGCTATAGGAAGCAAGTGCAGGGATCATAGCATACTTCTGGAAAATTTTAGGTAAGAATTTTAGGAATTTTAGGAATTTTTAGAAAAATTTTAGGAAAATTTTAGGAGTGTATTTCAATAAAAACTAGATGTATATTTGTATACATCTAGTAAAACAACTTTGTATACATTGTAAAGAGTTTGCTTCACACCCTTCAACCATATATACTGATAGACTGCGCATGACATCAAAATTTCTGGTTCCAACATAAAATCACATGACAACAGTCAAAAAGATGGGTTACACCTGCTGTGCTTATGGTTGCTCTGAGCGATATAGTAAAGAAAGTTCTATGATTTTTCATGGGTAAGAAACGAATTAAATACCTAAGTCAATAAAGTTCAATTACTTAACCAGAAACTTGCAGCTATTGATATAAAAATATAGTAACTTAAGAAAAAAAATGGAATGCATGTTCCAAATTCTTCGCAAATGTTCATCACATTATAAATCACAAAATGTAAACAACACGATCATGCATGTATATAGCTCATAAGTAAACTTACCTGAAGAGTTTTCATTATATATGAGGTGCATTCACATAATACACCGAAAACACTGAAGTTCTGCAGCGTAAATTAGTAATCATAACAGCATTTGTACACGAAATTTGGAGTCTGATGATGACGTGCCCAATGTTTGAGCCATGGCGGCTTTGATGCAGCTATTTATTGCCAATGCGCAGTCCATTAGTATATATGGTCGAAGTTCACACCCAAATTTTTTGCATAACGTCTAATGTCTAAAGTTTAAGTATGATTTACTTCTAATGTTCAGTTCTTATCTTTTCACGTGTTATTATCATATTCAAGTATATTTACCACATTCAAGTTTCACTTTGAATATTAATATGCTGTTGAACCAGAAGCAATTCACGATTTTCTAAGTAAAGTTTTCAGGTTTCACATTAAACTATAATATCCTAAAAGGTAATTGAAAACCAAGAACTATGTACAATTGTTCACTGAATTACTTTTTTCATATTATTGTTTTAACCTTTTCCTGATTAGCCTATCTTTTTCTGCTTCCACCACAACTAATTTACTTTCAGTTTTCTTTATTTCAGCTGAACCTTGTATGATCAAGTTAGAGGCAACTGCTATTTCAACAGTATTTTGTTTTTCTACAGCTTTTCTCATTCTTTCTGTTCCCTCTTGAATTACTGCTAGGGAGGCTTCTTTATCTTTTTTAAGTCTATTTATTTCTGCATCATTTTCTTTTATTGTCATCAAACTCAGCTTTTCTTTTTTTCTCTAGCTGCTTTTCCTTATTTTCCCTCTCTTTCTGCTTCCTTTCTTTTACCTTTTTGATTCTTCTTCCTTCAGCTTATCAACATACTCTTTATAAAATTTATGTGAATCACGAACACTATTTAACAAATTTCTTGTTATGGGAACTTTACTTACACATCCATAGTGTTTAATGGCCCCTTTAACTATTCTTAATGATGTTATAGTTGAGTCTTTTAAGTTAGCCTTGTCCTTCCTTAACAGAGCAGTGTTAACCGAAAATCCCCTTTCTGCATCAGCATTACCATGAGGTAAAACTAAAATTGACTTTATGAGTTTAGCAAGATTTGAGTATTTTTTCTTTTCCGCTAGTCTTTAATACTAAATATATTACGCCAGTAATGATCAATCCGCACTGGAATATGCCCTTCCTCTGAAAATTTCACTAGTTCATCTAGAGTTGGCTTATCGCAACTTAAAAGTTTCCACTCTTCTCTTACTCTATCAATTTGTTCCTCAGAAAGATGCAAAACACTTGAAATTCTGGTTATTTCCGAAAGTCCTTCAGTGACTGAAAGTTGAGTTGACTCTTTCTTTGGTTCTTTTACCTTTAAAACTTCTGTCTCTTAGCTTTTGATTGCAGAATGGCAAATTTGACTTTAAATATTTTGTGGTTGCAATTAGTGATTATCTTACATCTAAGAGAAATAATTTCTGCCTGGTCTCCTGAACATTCCTGAGGAGATTTTTTGTCTTCATACGAACTTCTAACTCCCCTAGTTTTTTCCATGAATTTTTGTTTTCAAAATCTACATTCTTTAGGTCTTCTCCAAATTTCCCTGCAATAACATCATCTTGGATAAACTGAGCCATAACATTCTTCATTAAAGTATTTAAATCAGAATATAACTGGTGTATTTTTGGTTCTTCACTCTGATAACATAATGAAAACTTTTCAAAATTTTGGTGTGAAAATGAAATTAATGCTAAATAGCAAGGAGTTAGCTCATTTTTCAGGAAACAGTGAATTCTTTTATACCTTGTCGAATTGCGTAGTTGTTTTCAAATATTTTTTGAGATGGCAGAGAAGTTTAAAAAATATTCTGTAATATTTAGCCATTGATCCAAGAGCCTCTGGGCTACAGAACCAACGGTTAACCATCTGTTGCTGACATGACGCAAAAGAAATTTGGCAGTGACCAATGTTATATCCTCGACAGATTTATAATCCTCTCGTCTTGCAGCACTACTCTTTAAAAAGTAATGCATATCAGTAGCAAATTCGTCAAAATCTATATTTAAGCTTGTCAAAAAAATTTAAAATGCATTACTAACAACATGCAGGTTGCAAAAACCTAGTTCCAAAGATTTCTGGCCTGTTTCTTGTTTTACAACTTCATTGAATTTGCGTAAAAAGCACTTATTTACATTTGGGCTGTCCATGGATACACAAATAATTCTGTTCAACGAAATATTGAAGGATGATAACACATCAAGAATTTCTTTTAGCAAAATATCTGCTGTTGCATGACCCAGAAAAACGCTTGTTAGGTATCGGCAAGAAACTGAATTTATTTCTGAAGACCAGTACCTGAGATACACATCCAACTGCCGTTTCACTTGTGTATTTGTAGTTTCATCAAATGCTATAGTAACCTTTCCTGGGCTACTAGATGCAATGTCTTTTTTCAAATCCTCTTCAAAATATTTTGACAATCCATGTGATATCACATAAGCAACTTTTTTCTTTAAGTTGCATTTTGGCTGCAATAGCAGAATCAGGAAACATTTCTTTGAAAAGTTCAACTGTTTCAGTGCATGAAACAAAAGACATATTGTCCTTAGCAACTTTCATGGCCCATAATGCTTCGGCTTTAGCCAACTGTAAATCATGACTCAGTACTTCACTAATATTTGTTTTGGGCTGAAGATCCCGTCCTCTAAAGGCTTTCAGGATGGACTTATTTTGAAATTTACTTTGAAATTTCTGCAAAAGTTTTTTCCTTTATGATGCGCTTTTACTTGTGAAAAGCCACTATTAGAAATGTTGAAAATTTCTGAACACAATATACACTTAGCAGAAAATATTGTTTCAGTTGCAGAACACCATTCTTTCAACTTCACTCCGTTCCAATTCTTTGGCGAGCCACGCATCTTGAAATTTCGTTTTGGATTTAGGCATCTTAAACACTTGTATTACTAAACAGAAAATGAAAGGAAGTACAAAAACACGTTCCAATATTGCAAAACCAGACAACTTCCCGAAATTTGGCTGCGAGAATGTCAGAAGATAGAAAAAAAAAAAAAAAAAAAAAGCAGGTCACCACTAGAGAACTGAACCTGCACACAGCACAGAGAACACCATAAAAGACACAAAACCAGAAACTATCATACGCATCTCATGCAAGTTCAGTCAAAGCGAGTCGGAGCCGAGATATATTGCGCATCGAAGGTCGATGTCGCCGACGCACGATCGAAGGTCAATGATCACGTGCTCTACTGCCTGTCACGATAACACTCAGCTACCATCCCATCGTCATTACCGGAGGTTACGGAAGGAGATCACATGTTTCCTCTTTGCTTCCACCCACCTGCGGTTTACAATAACAAAACATCAGCAGAAAGAGGAGGTTCCACAAGGCATGTACAAAAATAAAGTACGACCTTCTGCGTGCCACGGAGTTCGTCTGCAAAGCGCAAACCAGGGGTGAAAATGACCCCTCCCCTTTTCCCTTAGATCTCTTGTTACTCTCGAAAACTGTCTGAAGGCAAAAAAGTGGAGCGCCCGCCCCGAAGCAAGTGCATCTCGATGGCGTCATTTTCCCTCCCTTCAGCAGCACAGCATATAGGCTGTGTTTCTACAATAACAGGTCTTTTTACCTTACCGTAATGGTAAATTTATTGGCGTTAATAACGGTTGTGTTTTTAATAAATAAGCTTACGAAAATTTTAGGATGAATAGCAAATTTTAGGTATAATTTTAGGAATTTAAGGAGGGTCACAAAATATTAGGAATTTTAGGAATTTTAGGAGGAATGCGATCCCTGCAAGTGGATCTTCAAGGCAAAATGTAATGATAAATGTCAAGTACCAAAATATAAGGCCAGATTAGTAGCAAAAGGATATGACCAAAAATATGAGTCAGTCTACTACGATGAAACTTTTGCACCAGTGGTCAAGCACACCACAATAAGATCTTTTCTAATTGCAGCGGCATATAAACATATGCATGTACACCATATTGATATTAAATCTGCGTATTTGAATGCAAAATTAAATGAGGAAATATATATGAAGCAGTTAGAAGGTTTTGAAGTGAAAGGTGAAGAACACAAAGTGTGCAATTTGGACAAATCTATATATGGTTTAAAGCAAGCAGCAAAAGTGTGGAATAACTCAATAGAACAAATGTTAGAATGTCTTGGATTTAATAAAAGCAAGGCTGATTCTTGTCAATTTTTCAAGACAGAAAAAGAAAATCTGTATTTAATTCTGTATGTAGAAAACATTTTAATCAGCACTAAAAATGTTGCACAAATAAAAAGTGTAATAGAAGAATTGCAGAAAATGTACAAAGTGAAAACTTTAGGTGAACTGCAATATTACTTAAGAATTGAGATGCAGAAATACACAGATGGAAGTTTTCGTTTAAGCCAAAGGAAAAAAATTCAAGAAATGATTGAAAATTTTGGATTAAAGGAAGCAAAACCAAGTAACACTACCATGGAAACTGGATACTATAAGCTTGAAGGAGAAGAAGATGCATTACCAAAAAACCACAAATACAGACAAGCTATAGGATCTCTGTTATACATCTCTAACATCACAAACCTGATATCTCCACTGCTATACACATTTTGAGTAGGTGTCAAAACCCAAGGCAAAGAGACTGGGCAGCTGTTAAAAAGGTAATGAGATATCTAAAAGGATCACAAGACAAGAAAATTAAAATTTCTGCAGAACATCCTCCAATAATGAAAGTATATACTGATGCTGATTGGGGTACAGACAAGCAAGACAAAGTCAACTTCAGGACACTTGTTTTTCTTAGGAAGCAATTGTTTAAATTGGAAGTCACAGAAACAGAATTGCATTGCATTGCATTATTGTCCACAGAAGCAGAATATGTGTCATTAGCAAAATCAACTAAAGAACTGACATGGATGTTGGAGTTGCTGAAGGATTTAGGTTTAGAGCAACAGTTACCAATTAAAGTGTTGCTAGACAATCAGTTTGTAATTAAACTAGTGCAATCCAATAAAGGTCACTCCAGAATTAAACACATATATATAAAGCACCATTACATTAAAGACTTGTGTAACAAAGGGTTTTTGGATGTGGAATACTGTGCATCACAAGACAACATTGCAGACTTCATGACAAAACCACTTCCACATTCAACATTTACAAGATTCAGAAAAGAACTTGGAATTAACTAGAGCAGACGCAGGAGGGGTTTGTTGGATAATGGTTGTCTTTTGCTTATTTCTTTTATTTTTGTCAAACATCTGCTGCAAGTTTACATTTGTGAGTTTCAGTTTGTGTTTGCGTGGATACCGACTAGCTAGCAGCTCGTTGCAGAGAATTATGGGATCACGACCATGGATTTGTTAGAATGGCGTCACAGTGATGTGTGGGAACTCGTTTTTTGTTGTTCTTACAAAAAGTGCTCTAAAAGAGAGTACATGTATTATCATCACCTAAAAGGATTCTTGATGGAATATAAACTGTTTTGTGTTAAGTGCCAAATGGATAACAATTCAAGGCAAGACTGTTTAAAACAGACTATTTAAATAAAAAGTGTGGAGTCGTTGATGATTAATAACTCATTCTATGTTTAGTATTATTAGTGAACTTACATTAGCGTTTTAGTTGTGTGTTATTCAAGAATAAATAATGATAAATTATTTCAAGAGTATGACTATTATGAACATAGTTACCGTTGCAAATCATTTCTTAGTTTTAACTTACACCATCACAAGCCAATAATTTAGATTACATAAACGGAGGCACAGTAACTTCAGGCCCTGATATAGGTCTAACATCGGAAGAAGCGGACATCTCTGAAGTTAACAGAACTTAACCAAGGATCTTATGGAAGCAGTAACAGAAAGAGGTGGCACAAGTTGCATGTGAAGAAAATTTAATGAAAAACAAAAATGCTGATGCAAAAGAGAAAGGAGATTAGGGCAAATAAAGATGTGACTTCCAAAGTAGAATATATAGAGCTATGCAAGACAGTACGAAAAAGTATCACTTAAGACGTAAGGAAATTCAACTGTGAACTAGTGAGAAAAGCAATTGAAAATAATCAAAGCCTGAAGGATGCAAAGAGTCACCTCAGTAAGGGGAGAAAACAGATTATGGCACTGTGAAAAGAAGATGGTACTGCAACAAGAAATAGAGTTGAAATTTTGACAAGAGTAAAAAGTAGGCAAACGAAATTCTAGACTGGATTCCAAGGGACAGGAAAAGACCTAGAAGACCACATGGAGAAGGGCAGAGTCGCATAAAAATAAAATGTATCTGCGTACACAACCATTGAAACAAAAAGCTTGCTGCAAACCTGCAAATCATGATAACAATAGAATAGGATAATTTAAAGAAAAATGAATATAACAATAAATAATTATTAGAACACTACAGATTCCAGAGAGAACAAAAATGAATTACGAATGAATGCACAAAAATGTGTGTAAAATGGACCTTAAAGCCAAACTTTAAAATATTGGACTATGAACCTCATAAAAACAAGAGACTAATTAAAGAAAGTTTTTATATCTAGAAAAGCACTTCCGTTAATAAATAGCGTTTCCAATAACTTAATTCAAAAATAGACTTATAAAATACACGAGGAAAAGATTTTAATTTAATAACTGGCAACCGCAAGAGGAAACTGGCAATAAAATTTAAAGTCTTTCTGTGTAAACGAAACTTTTGTTACAGTTCCTATATATTGAGAACAAGCCTTGATAAAATCAAGAGGCCAGAAACGTGCAGGATGTGAAAAAAAGTTGAACATTCCCACGTTAAGATAGAATTAAATATATTAATCTAAGTAGTAAAGGTAAGTGTTTTAAATTGCTGTAAATAACATTTTTATTTTTTTTAATCTACAAGCAAAAACTATCTGCAAAATCTGCAAATAATTTGGAAACTATCGCATATGGCGTAAGTGAGTACGTCTATATTCTGTGACTCTGGAGATGGGTGGATGTAATTTGAAAGCATGTGGGAGTGACACAGAGGAGACTGGCACAAGTTACAGATATATCAAAGTGTTGAAAATGTTTTATTGCATCTGAAGTGTGTTTTTCCTGTCTACATGAACTACATACATAGCACTGTTGTTTGATACATACTATGTAGTACTAACTGCATTTAATCAATAGTTTTTATAATGATGTTTAACTGAATTTAATCAATAGTTTTTATAATTATGTTTGCATTCAACACCATGGACTTCGTTTTAAATGGAAATTACTGTATTTCAAGGATAACAAAATTAAGGGATTTCCTAGTTGCACTGCTAAGGAGAATTGTTTTAAATGTCCATTGAAATAGTTTAATTTAGTGGATGTTCCCTCTCAAAAAGAATTCATCAGTACCCAACACAAAGCAGGAAGAGGAATGCCCATTCTCTTGTAGAAGATCACTTGATTCATGATCTCCATGTAAGTTAGACTTATTTGCTGAAGGCTGTAGAATTTTAATTTGAAATAGCAGAAAGGTCAGGTGGAATTTATCGGAAAGCTCAAAAATGCACTTTTATTTGTGCAGCCTGAATTACATTTAAGTTGAAGCTTAAACAGAGATTTTGGGGCATAAATTTTCCTTCATCATTTTTTTTTTTTTTTTTTTTTTTTGTATATTGAAGCTTAAAAATGCAATGAAGAAATCTGAGTAGGCCTAACAGGCTAATTTCATTCCCTGTTACACATGTATAAGAGTAGTATGTGCAGGAAAAAAATTGAGCTGTTACTGGTAGTCATTCACCATAAAAAGATTGCTCCAATTTTGAAAATGTTTCAAAAATGTGCCTTTTCAGAGCTTTAAAACATCATGTGGGACATGTGATAAAAATTTGAAAATGCAAGGATGAAAAGCCTTTACAGTGTACTTTAAAATGAAAAAAATCGTCTTGTTACTCAAAGGGGTCCGGGAGCAACAAGCCTTTGAAGTAAGAAGAAAACATTAGATTGCTACTGAAAATGAAACTAACCAGACAGGACAATTGCCAACAAACAACAAAATTTGCTTAAAAGTACAAAGAGTTGATCAGATACTGCTTAAAACATTATATTATACATTGAAATTACATGTTTATTGTTAGCACACAGTTTATACATATTTTATATTATAAACCTGATACAATACAAATATATTTAATATACTTCCAAAACCAGGGCAGCAATCCCTCAGTGCCCGTTAATGAATCCAATACTAGTGAAACACTAAAACTCGCTAGAGCTCCAATGATTTTAATAGCACACGAATTCAGTAAAACAAGAACAAATAAACTCATGAGATCTTTCGAGTTTCCTAAAACTCATCTTCAGATGAAAAAACAAATTAAACCCTAAGTTCGGGTAATCATGGTATATATACACATGTAACAACTACTTCGGTGTGCAACGGGTGACATACATAGCCCTTCACCCGATTGGTTGGGAGGCTACTTATGTAGAAGTTTGACAGCCATGAGGAAATGACTATACAGAAAAAGTGAAAAAACAAGTGAGTGCGGGGTGGGGATTTCACCCTGAACTTATAACATATTAACATGAAGCTGATGATATTATATAATAAATCTAATCACCACAACATAATATTTACAAAATAATAATACTCCAGAAATGAGAAATAAGTACTTATATATGATGCTAAGCAATTTATAGCTTAGAATTATGCCAATCATACAGAAGAGCCAATTAATTCATTAACAGTATTGTTCAAAATCTCAAGTGAGAAACAAATTTAAAGTGCAGTCAGTTATATTCTGTTTTAAATTATGCATCAGTTAAAACCTAATCTGCTTCCAAGGGCTTGGTAAGAGTTCTGCTAAATTGTCATTACAACACTTGGGTCCTTTTGATAAAATCACCATACTTTTTGTGAGTAACATGGACGAAACAGAGCCTGGAGTAATAGTAACACAGGCATCAGCCCACATAGGTGAGTGTGACCCCTCATATACAAGTCTTGCTAGGGCTGTATTTCGGAGTCCATTCTTAATGGCATACTTATGTTCTTTCAGTCTAGCTCCCAATGCTCTTTCAGGAGCTCACATGAATACTATCTGGGGTATCATCATCGCAACTTTTTAGAGTTCAGGTATTTCGTACACCCCGTACCTTTCTGTGTGGGAGACCTGGTCTTGATCATGTTTGATCAGGTTAAACAAGTTGACAGTTTTTACCCCAAAATCTATGTCATATGGTCTACATATGGTCTTAAATAGCGGGGTTATCGTAGGGTAGTAATGCATAGAACCCACAAACTTTTTTTGTCTGTCGTCACTTTGCAGGGTAGTTGATTTTTCTCGTCTAATTTTCCCAAGCACAGACTGAATGGCTGACCTGTGGTAATCATGGGTCGTAGCAATTTCAAATACTCTAGTGATTTCTAAATCAGATCTGCTAAAAAAATTCATTCAATCGTTAGTGTTTCAGGAAAAAAATTCATTCCTTCATTGCATTTTTTAAAAAGAGAAAAACTCACAATTGATGAATGAAAATGCAAGTCTCAAAATCTTTAAGCTTCAACTTAAATGTAATTCAGACTGCACAAATAAACGTACATTCTTTAAGCTTTTTAAGGAACTCCACCTGACCTTTTTGCTATTTCAAATAAAAATTCTACAGCCTTCAGCAAATAAGTCTAAAACAGCCTTTTTCACCTGTCTGTGTAGTACACAAATGCCTACGTCTCAGGAAAGAATTTTTTTAAAATATAAGAAAAAAATGTTTTGTGGTCCAAAAGATTGGTACATATCACCTACCAAATTTCATCAAAATCAGAAATGGTGAGACAATTTTTTTTTTTTAATTTGTTGATTTAACATGGAAAGACTTCCTAAAGAACAGATTCTTTTTGTTTTTTGCTTTGAGGTTTAACAACCACCAAAAGAAACTCGATGGGGTATAAGAAGTCGCTCATCCCTAATTTAAGGTGATAAACTCCAGGGAAGGGAGAGAGCCAATGTCATAAGACAAACACTGCATGCATGCCTCAATTGGATTCGAACCTGGACAACTAACTGGTCATAGACAAACCAGCGATTAGACCACTGCACCACCAGCACATCAAGAACAGGGGTTCCCCTTCCTCTAGAGCCCTTGTGCTGGCTGAACTGATCTTACAGACCCTGGAGAATAGGATACTAAATGGGTGTACTCTTAAACCAGATTTCTACATAAGGTACATTGACGATGCCTTGCTTTCCTGGACCCACCCACTGGAATCGTTAACCACTTTTGCAGAGTCAGGGGTGTTAGTGCCCCTACCATGTTTTGGAGCAATTCTTGGAGCTTTCCCGCTCCAAGAATATGTAATTTGGAGCAGAAACATTGGGTTTTGGAGCGAGAAAATTTGCATTTTGGAGCAGAACTCAGGTTTTTTTTTTTTTTTTTTTTGATTGGAGGTTTAACGACCACCGTGAGCAACTCAATGGGCTATAAGCAGTCGCCCGTCCCTAATTTAGCGTCACTGGTTCCAGGGAAGGGAAAGAGCCAGTGCCGTAAGACAAACACAACATCCATGCCTGACCGGGATTCGAACCCGGACCCCTTACGGACGAATGATCAGAGGCCAACGCCTTAGACCACTGCGCCACCGGGCCGGCTCTCAGGTTTTGGAGCAACTAATGATAGCATTTTTAATTGTTTAAAGTCCATGCTGTGCTTTAAGTTATGTTTATATATTGAATTACCATTATTTTATGAACTATGAAAAAATGTTATATTTCAGGTTTGTTGACATTTTATTGCTTCTCTTACGACTGTTAATTAACATTTCTGTTGTTCCTACAGTGAGATAAATGGGAAAACAATTATACTACCAACGATTTATTGAAAACTACATGACCTGCAATATTTTAAGCGTAACACATTAATATCAGGGATTTTCTTATGAATGCATTTGTTTCGCTATAACACGAAAAGGATGCTGCCGCGTCCAGGAACAGTTGCTATTGTAACTGAATGCTTGCGAATATACACTTACAAAGAATAAATATGTAATTACTGTTGGTTGTTTGGTTGGTTTTTAGCAGCATATTTTTTCGAGATTCGTGGCATTCAGATGAAAATACATTATTTCTGAAACCAACCAACTGGCAAGCCACGTGTACGTGATTTGCGTGGGCATTACAAACTCCTAAGGTTTTCTGAAGGAAAGCATACCTTTGATATAAACAGAAAACTAATGTAACATTTAATAATCAAATTGTAAAATCACCTTTCAGCAGTTGTGCCATGATACTCTTCATACAATGTTTTTCATCCAGTAATTATCAATGTCAAACTTTTGTTATTGCTGTGAACAATTACAACTGGAACCAAAACTATAAGATAACAGTGAGATTTAGTAAAGTTGGTTAGATAAAAGCTGCTTCCATCACTTAACGCTTGCGCAGTGACATTTTGGCAAGGGAATTGCCTCCACCCCCCTCCTCCTTCTTCAGTAGTAGTAGAGTCAGTTCATGACTTTTTTGTTATTGCTATCTGAAAGAGCCACTGCTCTTGCATATGTGGGATCCAGTATGTATGGACATGGACATTAAGCAGACGACTGCGAGTTAGTAAGTGGTTCAACACACCTTCCATCGGGGGAAAAAAATGTGGAGGTGAAGATGTTCCCCAAGGTAGGTCAAAATGAGAAAACGCAAACCTCCTAAAAATTCTGCTCCCTGAATGTACAGGGCAAAATTCAGACTTTAAGTAAGAACCAAAAGATCGGTATTCCTGATAATTGATTACAAGTTATGCGATATAAACAATCCTTTCATTTATCCATAGCACTCGTGAGCGATTTTAATTAACATACATGAGGCTGACGAAGAAAAAAACCAAAGCTGTACTTTTTAATTTGGTGAAAAATCAGACTGTGCGGTGAGAAAGTGTGAATATTACACAGCATGAACAAAACTGAATCATTCACTGTAATTTATTTACGAAAATATTTAACTAGATTACACCACTGTATTCACAATTATAAAATTACTGAATTCCAAACAAAGTAGGGTGGTTTTAGAAGACAGCTTCAAACAGTTTTTTTTTTTTTTTTTTCCCTGGTTTTGTTCTTGTACTTGCTACAAAATTAGCTCTGGTTTCCTCTTGCGAGCAAACCCTACTTTCTTTTCAGCAAGTTCCACAGCCACATTTGTCTTTTGTTGACTCTACCACTGCACAGCATCCACTGTTTACTTTTTTTCTGTTAATAGTTTTTCCTTACCATTTTACTTTACTTTTCTTTTTTTCGTTTTTTTTTTTCTTACCTCAGATGACAATTTTATCCATCATGCTTAAAGAACTTTCAGCCTGAGAACCATGAATTATGATATCAGAGCTTTCACTATTTTAGATAATTGGTGTAATTTTCAGAGAATGAATACTTTTTTTGAACACCGTGAATCAATTCTTACAAATTTCCAAACTTTGCCACTTCCGTTATTGGAAATTTCCCCCACCCTTATCAAGCTAAAATGCACACTCATTTATCAGGGTGATGACATTTAACAACTATATGGGAGTGGGAACATCGCGGAATGGTACAATTACGGAAGAAATCTTCACTTTGTCAGACTTCCGTTTTTGAAACTTTATCCAACATTTTCAAACAGAAATATTTATGGAATAAAATGGTATCTAACAATACCAGGTAGAGGAAATATCACGAGAGAAAAAAATTATGATTATGAGAGAAATCTTAACTCTGTCTACTTTCCGTTTTCGAAGGATGAAATTCCGTCCTTCGACGAAGAAAACGACCCCCCCCCCCCCACCACCACTACCAATCCTCCCAAAATTTCAGTTCTGTTGTGCATCGATCTTGTGAATGGTTCGCATAACAAAAATGACGGAATTCCTCGAATCTGCGTAAGAATCTCATGGCCGAAGATTACAGGGAAATTTCGGGCGGCCTAACTTCAGTTTTCGGAAAATTGCTGCCTACAATTTCATGCTGAAATTATGCAATAAAATTATATTTAACAACAATACTGAACAGAAGCAACATCGCACGAGGGAAAAAAATATGATTACGGGGAAAAATCTGCACTCCATTTAACTTCTCTTTTCGAACGTTTAAATAGACAAAACGTCCCCAGGCGGAATATGACCTCCCCTAACTAAAACCCCAAAAATTTCTTCACTTTTGCATTGATCTCAAAAACGACAAAAAGAAGGGGGAAGCTCCGCGAATCCGCGGAAGAATTTCACGTCCGAATTAACCGCTGAATCGATTTCGAATGTCATAAGATTAAGCTAAAATATTGATGATGGGTAAATTTTAAGTTTTAGTGCAGATTTCGTCAAAATCTTGATTTTTTTAGCAGAATGGCGCAAGAGCAACGTTTTGGCGTGGGCTGGCGCAGGTCTGGTAGCCCTGAAATTACGTCTGCACAATTTCCTACCATCAAGTTTACTGTCTAAGTCGAGGAGTCATATACTTTACCATTCTCGGATTTCCTTCTCCAATGTAACCCAGTAACTCTTAAACTGAAATTCTCTATGTACTGCAAACCAACCTACACCCCATCATTATACCTGCTAGTTCCGCCCATCTTATGAAATATAAATTGGCTGCTCTGCACTACTTGATTCAAAGCATTTACACACACTCGTCTACAGCACGATTACGCCAAATCGAGCCACAGAAAATCTTTTGACATTGCCTTTCAGCATGGTTACTCTATAGATTGTGTGCATAAATTGAATAATGACGCTTGACATTCACAACCATGAAGCGTGAATGCAGCCACGTGAAATTTATTGGATTGATGAACCATCTCCCTTCAGTAACTCACATTCTTAAGAATGCATGCAAAAGACATAATTTGGACTTCGGCAAAATAACCTCCAATTTGTATTCAATAATCAAGAAAGACCGCGGCCCAGTTGCCGAAACACAGAAAACTGGCAGAAACTGTATCCCCCTTCGGAGTAATCAACCTTCTATTGGGGATCAAATATACATCGGTTCTACTCTTAGAATGATGGGAGTACAAGTGGCTGAACATAAATATAATGTCCGATGCCGGACCCCGGCAACTGCTGTCACGACTCTCAGTTAGTGTTTCCCACACCCAAATATGGGTGGACACCAGAGTATTAGGAAGCCTGAAAACCAAGCGAGCTGCACAATTTCTTGCTGAGAGCCTCTTTATGTACAATTTTGGCGACGCATGTTGTAACATGTACAATTTTGGCGACGCATGTTGTGCCCTGTTATTCCACCACCATGGAAACCGCTGGTTTGGGGTGCAGGCCTATTGATCTGCTGTTAACAACATCCCCCACACCCCTCCCGTCCTGTCCAGTGAGTAGACTAACCTTTTTTTGTGAACTCTGCTCCATCATCTTGAGACTGCACTGTAACAACTATTCACGTCATACATCATCTGACTGCACATAATACTGTTCCTCATGAATCTATTTTTAGTATATTTTACCACATGATGGGACGGCTGCTATCTCAAATGATCGCGTGATGTATTTTAAAGTGTATATACCTTTTTTTAATGTATTAAAGCTTTTGCATGATGAATTTGCATACATCGCTGGTTCTTGACATCGTGCAGTGACAGCATCATTTATTGTGGATTTTATATGGTGCACGACATTTTCAACTTAGTAAGAACAGGTTCAATCACTAGAACTACAAAACAATGCAATATCCTATAACAGAGAATAACTCCCATGGTTGTTTACAACACACATGCCACTAAAATTAAGCATGTGTTTGCAAATCTTATTCACTTTCTTTCACATGAAAAATAAAAAGAATGTAACTTGTTTCCAGTGACATGAATCATAATGAAGTTATATTTCACTAAAAAATACCAATATATGTTCCATTAAATGCTAACAGAAAAATGAATAACACTTTAAAAAAGCATTCCGCAGTTCCTAACAAAAGAATACAAACCTTCAAATGATCGTTAATTAACAGTTTGTTTTTTTGTTGTTGTTTTTTTTGAGGGGAAGGTTACGTAAAACTGCAAGCTGAATTGTAGCAACTAATGGGTGGAGGTAATACGGAAAGATGCTATAGCTAGAAAAACAAACATATTGAGAACAGATGTTTTAGAAATGTCCTAAGAAATCAAGACTTAAGCTGATTCTTTCCAGAGTACAAGAAAAATATTTATTGCATTGGTAATAAACATTTTTTCTAATTTTGTTCAACGAATTTTTATAGTTGGTATTGCTATTATCAATGATTGCATACAGAACACATATGTATGAAATCAAAATTCCTTTCACATATGTACAGTGTGATGATGTTCCTGTGACATATACTGAAATGATCCTCATGGTTATCTATTCAGTGTAGATGTCAAGATGGTCCACAGGAATGACAAGTATGATATTTTCCCTGAAAACTGAATATTCAAATTTTTAATAATAATGATAATTACTGAAACAATATCACATGAGAAAAAACATTGTCCATTTTTCTTATGTTAAACATTCAGTGAACTTTTGCCATCCTTTTTCTTAATGGATGCATTATCTAATGAAAAAGTTCTAGATTTTAAAAAATGAATGCACACAAAGTACCTATACAAAACGATAAAAAAAAATGTCATCACTGCCACTGAAGTCAATTAGAAGTGAACACACACATAGATTTCACCGTGAAGATACTATTTACATGAAGACAGTATAAGAAGTGTTATAAAGCTGGCTACAACACTCAAGTACTGAACCTAATTTCTTTTAGAACATACCTCAACAAGCATACAGTTGTGCTAGTACTCACATAATTATGTTTCCAAAGATATGGTAGTGGTGCTCTTACTTCTTCTTACATTTAACTCGGTGCTTGTTGAGATGGTCAGTTCTGGAGAACCCTCTTTTACAAACTTCACACTGATGTGGCTTTTCTCCTGTGTGGGAACGCACGTGTCGTATCAGATGACGCTTCTGGGAAAATGTCTGTACACATACATCACACCTGAATGGCTTATCTGATGAATGGGTATGTAAGTGCCGCACCAGGTCACTCCTCTGATGAAAGCGCTTAAAGCACACATCACATGAATGAGACTTCTGCGAGGTATGGCATACCATATGCTTCGTAAGGTAACCTCTAAGGGGAAACCTTCTGAAGCATACATCACATTGGAACGGCTTCTCCTGTGTGTGGACGTATGAATGTCTTTTAAGTGAAGCTTTCTGTGAAAATGATGTCTGGCATACATCACAATTATATGGCTTTTCAGCAGCATGAATGTGCATGTGCTCCTTGAGATTACTTTTCTTAAAAAATGCCCTGAAGCATATATGACAGCAATGGCCTTTTTCTTCTGTATGAGTGCGCACATGCTCTGTTAAATAGCTCTTTCGTGTAAACACTTTAAGGCAGATACTGCACTGGAGGGAATTTTTTTCACTGTGGATAAGAGAATGTATTACGAGTTCAGTTTCATGCAAAAATATTTCTGAACACACAGGGCAACTCAAATGCTCTTTACTATATGTATTACAGTCTGCCTGAGTGTGTGTCAGAGGATGTGAACTATCTGCAACTTCGCCATTAGGAACTGGTTGTGTGTATTCTGCTTGTGCATCTGAATACATATGCTGCAGTGTTTCAGGAAGCACATCTGGGAATACAAACTGCTGAGATTTTGCAAGCACATCTCGTGAAAATACCTCTGAAGATCCAGAAGGAACATCTGGTAAAATCAATTGCTCTGACTCAGTCTCAGTCAATGAAGTTTTCATGAACTTATCTGACTGCTTTGGTGGCAAGGTTTCAGATAGAACATCTGGCAACAAAGATTGTGACGATTCTGTAAGCGAGTCTGACAAAGCAGGTTGTAAAATTTCTGTAGGCATGTCTGGCAAAATTGAGACATCAGGTTGATCTTCAACCAATGAATCCTTAATATCATTCCCTAGAATGGGTCTCGATCCATCTGAATGGTTACCGTCATCTACGTCCTCAGAAGTTTTCAAAAGTACATCTGGAAGTAAAGGCTGTTGAGATTCTGCATGGGAACTTGACGAGCAGGACTGTGATGATTCGTCTTCTGCATCTGGTAACATAATATGTTCAGGTTCAACCTCAACACAGAGGAACTCCATCCTGGAATATTAGGCGTTAATACACAGGTGAAGTCACGTTAATACTATTGAAAGAGAAAAAACATGGTGTGCAGCAGAATATATTGCTGAATCACAAAGCAAAACAGTGTATGAGGTCGTTACTTAAAACTAACATTAAGGACTTTTCGAGCATTTAAAATAGCAGAGAACAGACATGAAAAGTATATAAAATTCGTGACGATAATTCTTTTCACGTGTTTCGCTGCAAAAACCATAACACACTTTACTAGATTTACTTTCTGAAGTATGTGCATGCACTTCTGCAGGATCTGAAAACTGAGGCTGCCCGGCTTCATCTAAAAATTCTTCCATGTTCATTTTAGAATATTCAGGGTTTGAGCTCCATCAGAAGTTTTAAAAACTGAACTTTCTAAACACAAATTTGTAAAGATACATAAATCTGGTCCTAAACAAGTGAAATTTGAAAAAGTTTCGTACCTACGGTTTCTTAAGCCATCAATTTGCGACTGCTTGAAAAACCACATAAAAACTGCGGCGTGAAGTAATTCAAAACATATTCATTTCTTTAGGAACTACAATTTAAAATACACCACTTTTTTGTTTTACATTTTTGGATTCGCAAGTTACCTATTTCTCCGTGTTGAAAATACGAATTACTGAAAAGTTAGCTGAAGCATATCAGGATCACGTTAGAAATTTTGATAAAATACTACAAGAAATTTATACCATTACCCATGTGAAGAAATACATAGTAAACAAGGCCATCTACTGCCTACTTTCAGATTTTTTAAATTGCAGATATTTCTTCAGCCAAAAGAGGGTATACATATTTAAAAAGAAAATAAAAAAATTAGCTCCCTACAAAAAATCAGTCACCATTCACACTATGAATACTTCTTCTTCTTCTGGAACTCTCTCCGTCTCCGATCAGGGTCAGAAACGTCAGAATACAATGCATCATGAGCTGCGGATTGTTCAAGCAGTTCACTACTCACTTTTATTTCAATTTTTGTTCGCAATTTACGAAATGAACAACTGCTGTTTTTGTTCTTGAATTTCTATATCATTGGAAAGTTCACTTGATACACCCAAAGGTTAGTCGTAGAGAATCGATGACGTCAGAGAATGTAAGTATGGCGACATAAAAACAACAGCTTGGACGACTTTTAAATGCAAATGATTCATTTTTTAACTTGTATCAAAGTTTAACCACAATCATGAGCAACTCAAAAGGCAACATTCACACATTCGCTGGTCTTAAATTTAAGACCACTGGCTTTAGGGAAGGGATGAAGTCAGCGCCGTACGATATCGCCGATGTCTCACCCGCAATTCGAACCCTTGTCCATCGCTGCCACATAGTCAGTATACAGTACATCAGACTTCTCGGCCATAGAGGTGGCAAATTTTCCTTCCTAAAATTCCTCCTTTGAATTTCTTTAAAATGAGTAACGCAAAGTCTGCCTTGATTTTGTTTTCCTGTTTTCAGGGCAGATTTAAACAAGGGCCCAGGTCGCAAGTGTAAACAAGTCTTTGGGGGAGCGCCCTGGAAGAGTTTTTTTAATGAATATTTCAGCACCACCACCCAAGAAAAATTGTATTTAAATAATTTTTCAAAATTTATCAGCTGCCCCGGTGGCGCAGTGGTCTAAGGGATGTCTTCTGATCATTCGTCCGAGATGTGTATGGGTTCGAATCCCGGTGAGGCGTGGATGTTGTATTTATTTTCCAGCGCTGGCTCTTGCCATTTCCTGGAACCAGTGGCTCTAAATTAGGGACGGGTGACTGCTTATAGCCCACTCAGTTGCTCGCGGTGGTCGTTAGTTAGTTAGTTAATTGATTTTAGTGGCGCAAGGGCCAGGCTTGGCCAAAGAGCGCCAGTCGGTGGTCGTTAAACCTCCAATAAAAAAAAATATATTAATTTTTAAAACTTATAGTATTTGTAGTCGTCATTCCATATGCGTTGACGGCGAGCATTAACTGAGCAAGAGCGTCGATTGTCGGCTATATTGGAGCTGGCCAAAATGCTACAATAATGAATTGTTATATGGAGCAGTCTGACCTTGAAACTTGTTATTTGCTGGTTTGGAGAGTGAGGGCAAGCGAGCTCAAGAATGCCATTTCCTTGGCGTCTAATAATATGCTAGTTTATAGTAATATGTGGAAGTAATTAGAATTACTGTTTGTGTATGGCGCGTTCTTCCCCTCCAAAACTACTTCAGCGGGACTGAGATTCACGTGTTGTTTTTATTTCTAAGATTTATAAAGCTATTCCGCCTGTTCTTCACAAACTCGACCACATACAAACACAATGAATGCTATATAGAAATAATTCACCGAAAGGCGTGTAAAATAAAATTTAGAATAATATCTAGATATTAACATTTATCATTTGTTAATACAATAAAGTGCCTCTTTATATAAACGGGTGCGGTTAGAGAATAGAAAGAGAATAGCAAAGTATTTTAAAATAAAGTTCAAACTATATTATTAATTTGTAGCTGCAGTAATATGAAAGAATGAGGAGTAGCCCCCTAATGTGTATTATACGTGGAACGAGGCCTTGAGAAAGAGACAATCAGCTGCTCTGTCTCTGCTGGCGGCAGGATGCCACCATGTGATGAAACTGGCCACCTACGTCCCTCTCAAGTCACAACAAGTTACCAGTTGTGTTTACTGTTTCAGCCAAAGACCTTTAAGATACACCAAGGAGGTTAGAATACAGCAGAAGATGCCCTAAGCCGTTTCCCGTGAAGCCGATTGTCTGCGACTCCTCCATTCAGCGGCCATCTTCTTTGGTACAAAACATTCTGTTCTGCTGCATGTGTGACAGCCTGTTGTCTCATGTTTTCATACGTTTTGATTATTTCGGGATCGAATAAAAGTTTTATTTGCAAAAAGGAAAGTTGTGCGGTTATCGACTGCATTAACAGATTACCTGAGGAATTAAGTTTAGGACGTTCTGATGTCTGGATAATTATCAGGATCACATTATAGTGGCTTATCCGCCGAAATTCCGGGTTGTATTGCTATAGACTGCACTAATCGATCTTCCAGAAAATGCCAGTGATTACCTTTCACATGTATGTGCTCGTATTTCTTATATTAGACCACGGATGGTATGAATGTTTGGTTAAGAACAAGCAGTGGTGGTAATTTGGAATGGCATTTTTCACAATAACAAACTCGTGGGTGTCCTCACGGGGATTTAATTTAAAGTTAATGCAAAATAAATCAACCGCACAAAGTTCCACTTTGTTATTTTTGGCTGTTCGAGGGCATAATTAATGCAGTAATGTAGGAGTATATTTTTCCTTTAAAAGTTATCTTCCACAGCAAGCAGACTTGTGATTTATTAGTTTCATACAAAGTGAACTTGTGTGTGCCCCCTAGCCTGATATTTTTTTCCAGAATTTTTTATTTCCTGCATCTCTAAATTCATAACTACTGACATTAAGCAGATGGATCCAGGCTAGAGATTCTTACTTATAAACCAGCTTCACCCCCATAAATAGTGCTCGGTGAGAGCTACTAACCAACTAATCCCCTAACAGCTGCATTTGTTTTCTAGTTAAAAGGCGAAAATTGATTGTATTACACATAAATACTCCATTCCGGGTGGTTGCAGCGTATTTTGGCCTCGTAGCCATGCGTGAACTTTTGTTGTTAGGTGGTACTTTTGTGTATTTGTACTCTGTGTAAAGCATTCTTATAATACTCTGTACATATTGCAAATTTTATTCTTTAATTTTTTAAGTACCTTTCCAATATATTACGTGTCTTTGTTTAAAGTCATTCTGTGTGTCTCTGATACTGTCTGTAAAGTGTTCTCTGTTATTTGCTTCTGTTCTCTCTTCTTTTTATGTTTTTTCTTTGGTTGTTCCTTAACACAGGGGTTTGTTTCATTTTTTGTCTGTTTTGGGTTTCTTTTGCAATGGTTCCTAGTAGATTTTTCGCTCGGGTAGCGTGTTTTGGCTAAGTGTCCCTGCTGTAAAAAAATTGGAATTTGTGCCTTCAAATAAAATCCTTGTACTAATTGAATTTTTTTTCATTTTTTGATTATTTTAGTCGTCTACCGAGTTGGGCATTTTTTGCGTTGCTATGTACCCCCATTTTTTTTTCCTTTGCAGCCTCTTCCCCACGTTTCTTGGGTTTAAATTTTACGCTTTTCTCATGACATTTGTGAGCTCTGTACAGAAGCTTTTCTCTTTTTGTGGACGATGATGAGTCGTGGGTTGGGCCAGGTATGTCCTAGATGTAATACTAAATTTAAAAAAAATGCTTAATTTTAAAGTTTCCGTATTTTTGTGGGCGGTTCTGTTAATTTAGTGTTTTTTGAGGACTTATTTTTTTTCTGCATCTATGACATAACAGAAACCCATATTCAACTAGGTCTTTGTGGAAGTAAGTAAATCCATTGATAAAGCCAAGGCTCAGCATTTTCAACACTTTCTGCAAAACTGTTATTTGTTTCTTTCTCCCTGCTCGTTGATTTTGGCGTTTTTTTTTTTATGTATGTATTTTTTTTATTACTGTTGTAGTAGTATCTGCTTTGTTTGAGTATATATATATCATCATCATCATCATCATCATTGTCAACCATTATCAATCCACTGCTGGACGAAGGTCTCCCCAAGTTTCCTCCACAACGGTCTGTCTTGTGCCAGTCTCCTCCATGTCACTCCCGCATATTTACGAATTTCATCCACCCATCTCCCATGTGGTCTTTTTCCGGGTCTTTTCTTGTCCCTTGGAATCCAATCTAAAATTTCGGCTGTCCATCTATGGTCTGTCCTTCTGGCAGTATGTCCAGCCCATTGCCATTTCAGGGATTTAACTCTGATCATGATGTCTTCCACTCTCGTCATTTTTCGGATCCACGTGTTCCTCTTCTTATCTCTCCTGGTTATACCAAGCATGCACCTCTCCATGCTGCTTTGAGTTGTCTGCAGCCTTTGTATGTCTCTTTTAGTTAAGGTCCACGTCTCTGCACCATACGTAAGCACTGGAAGGATGCATTGATCAAACACTTTTCTTTTAAGACATAATGGCATATTGCTCTTGAAAATTATGCTGTTTCTTCCAAAAGCTCTCCAGGCAAGTTTTGTACGCCGATTAATTTCTTCATCAATGTGACCCTCACTTGATATCTGCTGTCCAAGATAAACATACGTATCTGTTATCTCCAGTTTTTCTCCATCAATCGATAAATCTTCATTTCTTGTAAAAGCATTGAACATAACTTTTGTCTTCTGAAAGTTCATTTTTAATCCGACTTCTTTACTCTTGTCAGCAAGTTCCTGGATCATACTCTGCAGCTCTGATGGGGTAGTTGCAAAAATGACTACGTCATCAGCAAAACGAAGGTGGGTTAGATAATCTCCATTAATCTTTATCCCTTTGTTTTCCCAGTTCAGTGATTGAAAGACATTTTCCAATGTGGCATTAAAGAGCTTCGGAGATATGGTGTCACCTTGTCTCACTCCCTTTCCAATTTTTATGTGTGTTGTATTTTCAAACAGCCGAATCTTTGCACTTGCATTTTCATAGATGTTATTAATAATATTAATGTATGCATCTTCAATACCGCAGGATTTCAGAGCCGTGGTAACTGCTGATGGTTTCACCGAATCAAAGGCTTTTTCATAATCGATAAAAGCCATGCACAATGGAAGTTCATATTCCCTCGCTCTTTCAATTAGTTCTCTCAGTACATGGATATGATCTATTGTGCTGTAGCCACTTCTGAATCCAGCTTGTTCTCTCGGTTGAGCCATGTCCAGTGTTACCTTCAAGCGGTGTGAAAGAACTTTAGTGAAGATTTTATAAACCACTGAGAGGAGGCTGATAGGTCTGTAGTTCCTGAGATCCTCAATGTCACCTTTTTTATGTAGCAGGATCATTGTAGCATTGTTCCAATCCTCAGGAATCTTCCCTTCATTAAGGCATCGAGTGAAAATTTGGGCGAGTACTGTTTCAATTTCTCCACTTGCTTCTTGTATGATGTCTATAGTAATTCCATCTTCTCCTGGAGCTTTCCCCCGCTTCATGTTCTTGATTGCATGAGCAACTTCTGCTGGGAGGACTGGAAGAACTCTGGTACCTTTCATGATGTCTGGAGTACATGTATCATCCCTTTCATATAGTTTGGAGTAGAAATCTTTCACTCTTGTCAAAATTTCGCCTCTATTTCTTGTTATAGAACCATCTTCTTTTCTCAGAGCCATAATCTGTTTTTTCCCCTTACTGAGATGTCCCTTTGCTATCTTTAGGCTTTGGTTGTTTTCAATTGCTTTCCTCACTAGCTCACAGTTGAATTTCCTTACGTCTTCAGTGATACTTTTTCGTGCTGTCTTGCATAGCTCTACATATTCCACTTTGGAAGTCACATCTTCTTTAGTTGTCCTCATCTCTCTTCTTTTTTGCATCAACATTTTCGTTTTTCCTGATAATTTGTTTACATGCAACTTGTTCTTAGACCCAGCTAATTTTGTTGCTGTTTCCATAAGAGCTTTGGTTACTTTTCTGTTAACTTCAGAAATATCCACTTCTTCCGATGTTAGGCCTTCTAAAGCAGAGAATCTGTTCTTCAGTTCCAACTTGAAAGTATTATGGTGTTTTTTAAGGTTGGTTATGTCAATACATTTTGTTTGTCTTATGAGCTTGCCACGTTCCAGTTTAGTGTTGAGGTGCATCTTACATCTCACCAATCTATGGTCACTACCTGTGTTGAACTTGTTTAGCACACTGCAGTCTTCGATGACGAATTTTTTGTTACACATAATAAAATCAATTTCACTTGTCATCCCATTTGGATGTCTCCATGTCCATTTCCTGTGTGGCTTTTTCTTGAAAAAGGAATTCAAGATGAAAAATCCTTCTGCCTCTGCAAACTCAACGAGAGTATTTCCACGCTGGTTTCTGTTGCCGTGACCGAATTTACCTACTGAAGTTTCATTCTGTTGCCGGTGCCCTATTTTTGCATTGAAATCTCCCATAATTATCTTCAAGTGCTGCTTACCTTTATTATTTAGATGACGAATTTCCTCATAAAATTCTTCAATTTCTTCTTCAGGATGACTTGTGGTGGGTGCATAAGTTTGAATAATCTGAGCCTGGTATCTTCTCGATAGTTGGATAACGAGTCGTGCAGCTCTGTCAGAGGAACTTTCAACTTCTACCACTTTATCCTTCAGTTTCTTGTTTATTATAAATCCAACACCACTAGTTCTGCCAGTATCTGTCCCACGATAATAGAAGAAATGTCCACTTTTCAGTTCAATGAGATCTTCTCCTTTTCTCCTTACCTCACTCAGCCCGACGATGTCCCACTTGATCCTTTGTAGTTCCTCTTCCAATTCAAGAAGCCTTGAATCAGAAGATAGGGAGCGTCCGTTGTAGGTAGCCAAGGTCAGCATCAAATAGCAGCCTAGTCCGGTCCTCCGGGGATTCTTAGCACCCTCTGCCTTCATGTCGCACTGGCCGCTGCCTTGGCCAGGTACATTCCAGCTGCCGGAGACTGAGGGCCAAGATTTAAGTTGTGGAGTCATTTTGGAGGTGTTTGGCCATAACTCACCACGCTGGCCAAGCGGGTTGGTGAGTGTGGGATAGCATTTCCTCTGATCCCGATGGTATAGTTATACCGCTATTTGCGGTCGTCAGAGCCCCTTTAGTGGGAACAGGATGTACCACGAGAAGGCCATATATATATATATATATGCGTAACATCACAGCCTCTCCTTGACAAATGTCAACCCCGCCTTCTCGTGGTACATCCTGTTCCCACTAAAGGGGCTCTGACGTTACCGCCAATAGCGGTATAACTATACCATCGGGATATAGAGGAAATGCTATCCCACACTCACCAACCCGCTTGGCCAGCGTGGTGAGTTATGGCCAAACCCATCCAAAATGACTCCACAACTTAAATATTGGCCCTCAGTCTCCGGCAGCTGGAATGTACCAGGCCAAGGCAGCGGCCAGTGCGACATGAAGGCAGAGGGTGCTAAGAATCCCCGGAGGACCGGACTAGGCTGCCATCTGATGCTGACCTTGGCTACTTACAATGGACGCTCCCTATCTTCTGATTCAAGGCTTCTTGAATTGGAAGAGGAACTACAAAGGATCAAGTGGGACATCGTCGGGCTAAGTGAGGTAAGGAGAAAAGGAGAAGATCTCATTGAACTGAAAAGTGGACATCTCTTCTACTATCGTGGGACAGATACTGGCAGAACTAGTGGTGTTGGATTTATAATAAACAAGAAACTGAAGGATAAAGTTGTAGAAGTTGAAAGTTCCTCTGACAGAGCTGCACGACTCGTTATCCAACTCTCGAGAAGATACCAGGCTCAGATTATTCAAACTTATGCACCCACCACAAGTCATGCTGAAGAAGAAATTGAAGAATTTTATGAGGAAATTCGTGATCTAAATAATAAAGGTAAGCAGCACTTGAAGATAATTATGGGAGATTTCAATGCAAAAATAGGGCAACGTCAACAGAATGAAACTTCAGTAGGTAAATTCGGTCACGGCAACAGAAACCAGCGTGGAAATACTCTCGTAGAGTTTGCAGAGGCAGAAGGGTTTTTCATCTTGAACTCCTTTTTCAAAAAAAGCCACACAGGAAATGGACATGGAGACATCCAAATGGGACGACAAGTGAAATTGATTTTATTATGTGTAACAAAAAATTCGTCATAGAAGACTGCAGTGTGCTAAACAAGTTCAACACAGGCAGTGACCATAGATTGGTGAGATGTAAGATGCACCTCAGCACTAAACTCGAATGTAGCCAGCTCATAAGACAAACAAAATGTATTGACATAACCAACCTTAAAAAACACCACAATACCTTCAAGTTGGAACTGAAGAACAGATTCTCTGCTTTAGAAGGCCTAACATCGGAAGAAGTGGATATTTCGGAAGTTAACAGAAAAGTAACCAACGCTCTTACGGAAACAGCAACAAAATTAGCTGGGTCTAAGAACAAGTTGCATGTGAACAAATTATCATGAAAAACCAAAATGTTGATGCAAAAAAGAAGAGAGATGAGGACAACTAAAGAAGATGTGACTTCCAAAGTGGAATATATAGAGCTATGCAAGACAGTACGAAAAAGTATCACTGAAGACGTAAGAAAATTCAACTGTGAACTAGTAAGGAAAGCAATTGAAAACAACCAAAGCCTAAAGATAGCAAAGGGACATCTCAGTAAGGGGAAAAAACAGATTATGGCACTGAGAAAAGAAGATGGTTCTGTAACAAGAAATAGAGGCGAAATTTTGACAAGAGTGAACGATTTCTACTCCAAATTATATGAAAGGATAATACATGTACTCCAGACATCATGAAAGGTACCAGTACCAGAGTTCTTCCAGTCCTTCCAGCAGAAGTTGCACATGCAATCAAGAACATGAAGCGGGGAAATGCTCCAGGAAAAGATGGAATTACTGTAGACATCATACAAGAAGCAAGTGGAGAAATCGAAACAGTACTCGCCCAAAGTTTCACTCGATGCCTTAATGAAGGGAAAATTCCTGAGGATTGGAACAACGCTACAATGATCTTGCTACATAAAAAAGGTGACATTGAGGATCTCAGGAACTACAGACCTATCAGCCTCCTATCAGTGGTTTATAAAATCTTCACTAAAGTTCTTTCACACCGCTTGAAGGTAACACTTTACATGGCTCAACCGAGATAACAAGCTGGATTCAGGAGTGGCTACAGCACAATAGATCATATCCACGTACTGAGAGAACTAATTGAAAGAGCGAGGGAATATGAACTTCCATTGTGCATGGCTTTTATCGATTATGAAAAAGCCTTTGATTCGGTGAAACCATCAGCAGTTGCAATGGCTCTGAAATCCTGCGGTATTGAAGATGCATACATTAATATTATTAATAACATCTATGAAAATGCAAGTGCAAAGATTCGGCTGTTTGAAAATACAACACACATAAAAATTGGAAAAGGAGTGAGACAAGGTGACACCATATCTCCGAAGCTCTTTAATGCCACATTGGAAAATGTCTTTCAATCACTGAACTGGGAAAACAAAGGGATAAAGATTAATGGAGATTATCTAACCCACCTTCGTTTTGCTGATGACATAGTCATTTTTGCAACTACCCCATCAGAGCTACAGAGTATGATCCAGGAACTTGCTGACAAGAGTAAAGAAGTGGGATTAAAAATGAACTTTCAGAAGACAAAAGTGATGTACAATGCTTTTACAAGAAATGAAGATTTATCGATTGATGGAGAAAAGCTGGAGATAACAGACACGTACGTTTATCTTGGACAGCTCATATCAAGTGAGGGTCACATTGGTGAAGAAATTAATCGGTGTACAAAACTTGCCTGGAGAGCTTTTGGAAGAAACAGCATAATTTTCAAGAGCAATATGCCATTATGTCTTAAAAGAAAAGTGTTTGATCAATGCATCCTTCCAGTGCTTACGTATGGTGCAGAGACGTGGACCTTAGCTAAAAGAGGCATACAAAGGTTGCAGACAACTCAAAGCAGCATGGAGAGGTGCATGCTTGGTGTAACCAGGAGAGATAAAAAGAGGAACACGTGGATCCGAAAAATGACAAGAGTGGAAGACATCATGATCAGAGTTAAATCCCTGAAATGGCAATGGGCTGGACATACTGCCAGAAGAACAGACCATCGATGGGCAGCCGAAGTTTTATATTGGATTCCAAGGGACAGGAAAAGACCCAGAAGAAGACCACATGGAAGATGGGTGGATGAAATTCGAAAGTATGCGGGAGTGACATGGAGGAGACTGGCACAAGACAGACCGTTGTGGAGGAAACTTGGGGAGACCTTCGTCCAGCAGTGGATTGATAATGGTTGACAATGATGATGATGATGATGATATATATATATATATATATATATTCTATAAAGAAGATACCTAAGCAAAAACATACATATATAATTTTGACTCACACCTAGTACAACATAGAAAAGGTTATGTATCTACCTGTGTGAGTAAAAGGAGAAAAGATAAAAAAAATAAAATAAAACAACTGAATGTAGAAGGTGTCGAGAATACTGAGCCTTGGCTTTATCAAGGACCGGCAAAAACTCTGCATTTTCTCACTTCCACAAAGACCTAGTTGGAAATGGGTTTCTGCAAAGCCATAGATGCAAGTAACATTCCCACCTAAAATAGTTTAACAAATATATATATGTCATGTCCTCCGTAGAGTTGCATGACCTAGCACTAGTTAACAATTTCGCTTGCATCCATTAACCTTCCTGGCCCGACCCATGCTCTTCATCTGTTACTATTAAACAGAGAGAAGAAGATTAAAGAGAACTCAAGCTGTGAGAGTGACATAATAATTAGAAATGATTTTCAGCCATAACGAAATTCCAAGTTCGTTTGAGAGAGAATTTAAACCTGAAAATCGATGCAAAAGAAATCCAAATTTTTAAATTGCAATTAAAAAAGGAAATATTAATTTTTAACGAACAGATTTTTGAAAGAAAACTTGAGTCTAAAACCCCTACTCTACAACTTATGACAGCACGAAAACGAGAATAAGTTAAAGATAATAATTAACTAAAGAAAACTATGTGAAAGTTATATACCTTAAACAGTTAGTTGCAATATGTACAAAGTATTTCAGCAGTGCTTTAAGTGCATAATTAATTAGTTATTAAGAACTTAACTACTTTGAAAAAACAGCGCATAGACAGCGCATAGAAAAGGAACAAGCTTAGCCATCTTCTGTTCCTAGGTACCCCAAAAGACGCTCAAAGTTACAGAGAAAAGAAAGAGTTAAAACCCGCAAAAATGTTAACAGACAAACCAATGCCTAAAAGCTGAAAAGCTAAAAAACGACAGAGAAAAAGTACATGAAGTACAAACATTGAACTTATAAAACCTAGAACCCAAAAACAGGGAAGAGAGCTTACCTCTTGTATGACAAAAACATTTCTCCTCACAAGAGAAGAACATGGCTGACCTCTTCCGCCACTCCCTAGACGCTGGGGGGCAGTGAGGGTGGGTTTAGACTCAAGTTTTCTTTCAAAAATCTGTTCGTTAAAAATTAATATTTCCTTTTTTAATTGCAATTTAAAAATTTGGATTTCTTTTGCATCGATTTTCAGGTTTAAATTCTCTCTCAAACGAACTTGGAATTTCGTTATGGCTGAAAATCATTTCTAATTATTATGTCACTCTCACAGCTTGAGTTCTCTTTAATCTTCTTCTCTCTGTTTAATAGTAACAGATGAAGAGCATGGGTCGGGCCAGGAAGGTTAATGGATGCAAGCGAAATTGTTAACTAGTGCTAGGTCATGCAACTCTACGGAGGACATGACATATATATATTTGTTAAACTATTTTAGGTGGGAATGTTACTTGCATCTATGGCTTTGCAGAAACCCATTTCCAACTAGGTCTTTGTGGAAGTGAGAAAATGCAGAGTTTTTGCCGGTCCTTGATAAAGCCAAGGCTCAGTATTCTCGACACCTTCTACATTCAGTTGTTTTATTTTATTTTTTTTATCTTTTCTCCTTTTACTCACACAGGTAGATACATAACCTTTTCTATGTTGTACTAGGTGTGAGTCAAAATTATATATGTATGTTTTTGCTTAGGTATCTTCTTTATAGAATGTGAATTCTGAATTTTCAAAACTGCTGCGTTGCGCGTTTTGATTTTCAGGTTATTTTGCAACCTTCGTTTTAAATTCTAAAGTTTTTCCTTAGTCTTCAGTTTTGCTCTTAAGTATATATATATATATATATATATATTACATGAATTGATAGGTTTGTTTCTATTTTCATGTTTCTTACACTAGACTGGTGCTTTGGTTAGCTACCTTTAAAAAACGGGGTAAAAATCCAGGGAACTGTAACATATACTGGAAAGAATTAGTTCATGATATTTAAATAACTCTTTGCAGAATTTGAATCGGCCCAGTGGCTTGGATTTTATAAATCACTATATTTGTAAACAAACCGTCGTTTCTTCCCGTTTTTCAGTGTTTTCGCTTACATTGCATTCTTTAATATGTATCTCATTTAAATTCTAAACAACTGGAAACTTTCTGGCTGGACGGTATGCATGAATACAAATTAAGCTAAACACCATACCACTTCAATAAAATGCGTGCATATTGTTATTGACGTTGCGAACACCAGCCAGAAATGAGCCAAACAAGCGTTCAGATCAGATCAGATCATATGTAGAGGATTTTAGGAAGGGAATGTCTGACCCCAGGTCTTGAACAACCCTTAGAAATAGGAAGCTAGGAGATTTGGGCTAGAGTGCCTGGTAGGAAAGTGACACGGAAGCGAGGTAGAAGGGGGAGGAAGACGCCCTTATTTATAACCGGGGGCCAGTACCAGGGGTCCGACGGCTTAACGTGCCCATCCGACGCACGGCGGGTGTTTAGTGGTTCGAATGTTCGTACCTGCCCAGGATCAAACCTGAGGTCATCCTTATGGCAGTCACGAACGCTGACCACTATGCCACCCGCGGCCAAAACAAGTGTTCAGTAGCACGCGAAGGGTTATGTTCTTGTACCGGTGCAAATGGCCACACTGACTGGCGGCTCATGAGGGGGTGGGGGAGAAGCTGCTTCAGCAACTTTACGTTGCGCTTAAGGGACAGGGCGCCTCCTGTTGTATTCTAATCCCCTTGAGGTACATAGACTGGAAGTTCTCGTGTAAATGAGTGGCAGCGGCTAGCGAGGTTTTGATTGCAGAGCTTCTACAGCAAAACTGCATGTGTCCTATGTAAACAATGTTGATTAAGCTATTTTACCTGCGCTGAAGAAGGAATTTTACTTTGTTATAATACTGCGTATTCAAGGGCGCCCACATTGGGGGACTCGATCCCCCTAGCAGTTGGTATAGCCAAATTTTTTATAAATTTGAAACACTAAATTAGACGAAACCTTTTTTAAAAGCATTTTTAAAAATAATAAGATATTAATGATTGATTGTATCAATTATCTTTGTTGTATTTTAGTATCTTGTATATTTACTAAAATATTTGACAGCCTTGAAGGAGCTAAGGATTTTTAACCTCCCCCCTTCCCCTCCACCTAAAATTTCAATGAAGGGTAAATTGTACGTTGCACTTTTTAACTTACGTTTAAAGGAAACATCATTATCGCAATTTTGGAGGATATGAAATAACTGAAGGGAAACGTCGCTTGTCCCACGTGTAAAATATATTTCGGCTTCAACTGCTTGCAAAGTGCGTGATCTAGTTGCATGAAATTCGTATTTCACAATCTAAGCAATGTCAAAAATCATTTTAATGTGGCCCATTTGTTTATTCTTAAGAGAAGTTGCCGAGAACAAAACTTTTAATTGGAGGTTTTGCTCGTAGTATTATGAGTTCGTATAATAGGTACTCAACGGAAGAAAAAATAAATATGAAAGAAGGAAATGCCCTCTTCACATAATTGGAGTTTAGACAATTTCAAATCTCGGGGATTGAAAGTCTCGGAAAAGAGAATTGTTTAAATTTAAAAATTTGTAGCTCACTAAAAAGTTTCGTTTAATTGAAAATTTGTACAGCTAATGTAAATCTGGCTGTATTATTTTCTGAAATACTTTACAATATATACATACTATTATAAAAACAAAAATATATAAATCTTACTGGTTTTATATATAAAAAATGTGACGTGCGTGCACCGCAGGACGCACATGAGATAAAGGCAGATAGCAGCCAGAGCATACGTCCACGTAGCTCAGTTGGTGGGAGAGTAACTTACTCCGGAGTGAGAGGACCTGAGTTCAATGCCCGACGAGGACAAAAATGGCGGAGAAATTTACTTCGTCACATTGGCGCCCGAACTTCAAGGATGACCTGCCGTTACGTTTTTCGCAATGGTATGATGTTCTTTCCACACCGCGAGACAGGAAAAATGAGAATCCCTTCTTCAGTGCTTCGAAAAGATAAATTTGTGTGATGTTAGGTTCCACACGCCAAACTGACTGGGAGTTCTCTAATATACGTTCTTCAGCGGATGACTGCCTACAGCGATACATTATCCCAGCTGACCCGTGGGCCATGGCCCGGCCCTCTTTCGGCAGGGGTCAGGGTGACGTGCCTAAACCGTCGGATGTACATGAGATAAAGGTAGATAGCAACGAGAGCATATGTCCGCGTAGCTCAGTTGGAAGAGCGACTTACTCCGGAGTGAGGGGACCCGCGTTCGATGCCCGGCGTGGACAAAAATGTCGGAGAAATTTACTTCATCATATCCTTTAGTAAACAATGAGACGTGACAGGTTCTGGCAGTACAATGCTGAACTTCAAATGTGCCAGGGTTAACTTACGGTTTTCCAGTCTATGTATCTTAAAGGTCTTTGGTTTCAGTAGCCATCGCGTCGTGTACAGTGGCGTACCGGAAGTATTTGATGCCCCCCCCCCCCTTCCGCAAAAAATATCGTCGAGGCCCTATTGCAAAAATTTATTAGCTTTCAATTACTGATTTTTTTATATTCCATATTATTAACTATGTTCTATGGGCATTTTAATAATTCAAATTATTTGGAACCTACAGCTATTTTTCGTAAAACCAAAATTATTGCATTTTATTGCGTGTAACACAAATGTGCACGTCGTAATGAAAATAATTGCCCTAGTTTTATTCAAATACAAAGTACTACAAAACACTTACGCGGTCTCTACATTCTAGCTGTCTCTTTTTCGGTTGCTTAGGGCTGATAAGTCAGTTTAACCCATTTTTAGCTAAGCATTTTTTTCAAATATGGTAACAAAGCGGCAGGTAATGTTTTATATTTATCGGCAGAGGTTCGTGAAGAACTTATTGACATTATGACTGACACTGTAGTGAAAGAAATTTTAGGCCAGTTAAAATGGGCTACATATTTTCCCTATAATAATCAACTCAACGCCGGATGGATCGCATGTTGATAAGTTAGTTATTGAGTTGCGTTATGTTGCATATGATGGAATTCCCAGGGAAGGATTACTAAAATTACTGCCAAAAATATCTCACAAGGCACAAGAATTACAAAGAGCTGTATTGACGACTATTCAGAACTTTGTTTTAGAAATCGAAAACTATAGGGGTCAGGCACGCATATGACAATGCAGCGAAAATATCAGGTTCTTCTTCAGGATTGCAGGCAAGAATAAAACAACACAATCCTCTGGCCCAGCATGTACCAGTTGCAGCACATTCGCTGAGTCTAGTTGGCTATTCTTCAGCAGAGTGCTCCGGTGAGGCTGTCCAGTTTTTCTTATTCGTCCAATCACTTTATTCATTTTTTGTTGGCTCTACATACTTTGATTCAGTGTTTGGAAGAAAAAGGAAAGTTATCAAATCGTTGTCAGAAACAAGATGGTTTGCTAGAACTGATGCTACTCAAGCTTTGGAACATGGTTACAGTAACATTCAAAAAGCACTAGAAATGCTGCACAACGATGAAACACAAGCCCCTACAACTCGCACTGAGGCTGGAAGTCTTCATGACAAATTTGAAACTTTGGGGTTTGGGATTCTCACCAGTGGCGTAACTACAAAATCTGCACCCATCAGGAGCAGTTTCCAGCGTTGGCGCGCCCCTCCCCCCATCGATCGTCTGAGTTGAAAACCAGGTTTTCCATTTTAATTCTTTTGCATACACAAAAAATGTAAAATAGTCTTGATAAGGGCAAAATTGCTTTAACTAACCAGAAAACTGTTGAAACTTCTTTGCAATTTTTGCAAAGTTGGGGGAAAGTTTTTCCCTTCCCTCTGTCTACACCCTTGTATAACTGTATTATGCTTTACTTAACCTTTCGTTGATCACCCCCATTTTGATTTTCCTTTAAATTAATTGAAAAACTCATTTATTCTTAAAAACAGTCTATATAAACCACATCACAAACGGAAAGTTAAAAATCAAAATCAAGTGAAACCAAATATACCAAATTTTTTCTTTACTATTAAGGTTTGAGAAAGTAATTACAAAAACTTGAAGTGCATAAAGATTTTACATTGATATCTTACCGCTATTTAAAATTCCTTCTTCCTTGCTTTTTGTTTTGCAAAATTGTCAATCACATGGTCCAAGTCCAATGTACGAGCTCCTGATCTTTCAATTGATATAGCTGCAAAATAATCAAGTGATGCTGGGAGGTACTGTTTCTTAGGCAGTTCTTTATTATCTTTAATTTAAAGAACGGTCCCTCAGATGTTAGAACTGCATGTTTAATTCACTGGCAATGTCATAAAAATTAAACATGCAGTTCTAAAATCCGGAAACCTGCAGGACGCTTGACTACGTATTAGTATGGTGCGGTAAGCTCACGCAGTAATTGTGGACCCAGATCTCCTGAAATATCTGACTGATACGTTGTAGCTAGCCTATCATTTCGGTGTAACACCTCTACATCGTCTAATGATGTAGTTCTACATCATGTAGAGGTGTTGTGGGTGACTAACACTCAGAGTTTTTAGTGATAAACACCTGAAATTTAGATAAATTTCGTTTATGCATTCAAATCGATCGGTTAACTGAAAGGTAATTATATTAATGCTACGATTGAATACTTTCACCTGAAAACTTTTTTCATCATCTGAAATAAATCCGATCATCTGCATGATTTCATCAAAAGTTTTTTTTTGTACGATGTATCCTCTTCGTAGGAAAATAAGGCTTCCACTTCGCACTCAGATCAGCTGCGTTCTTTTCATAGTTCCCCACTAATTTCTCAAATGTTTGAAATGACTCAAAAGGGATGATGGCATTTCCGCGACGTCATCTAGGCTTTCTTTATTACCCTGCAGCATCTTGGATGCAGTGTCAATGGAATCAAGTATCTTTCTTTCTAATACAGTTAATATACACTACCTGGCAGAGAAAATGCCACACCACGAATACGTTAACGCAGCGCCATGCAAATTTCACGGTGGATGCACACGTACAAGTTATGCAAATGATTGCATTTGCATGCCAATCGCACAAACGCCGCATTGGATATAAGCGGACAACCAGCCCGTGATGCCATCAGTCGAGACGTCGTCACAGCCGCGGGAAGTGAGTGGTTCTGCTGTAACCATGTCTGGAGAACGAACAATGGGTGCCAATGCCGTTAACACACCATCGCACGCGATTTCGTCAAACGGATGAGTTCACGAGAGGTGTGTATCATCGTAGTCCTTCGTACCGCCGGATGTTCCTTGCGTTGTATCGTGGAAGAAACGCAACGTGATATCACAACCGTCGGTCGCATTTGGAGACAGTGGTCTCAAAAAGGATATGTGCAACGTCGTAGAGAGACCGGAGCCGGGAGACGGGCTTCCGAGCGCACCGATCGTCGCATTTGACGTCATGCCGTAGGGAACACACTGGCCACAACGGGTGACATTTTGTGGAGTCTTCGGGGAGTCTTGGATGCTCCGATTTCGACGTGGACAGTGTCGCGTCGATTGGCTGCGTCTGGTTTGCTGCCAGCCGTCTGTTGCTATGGCTACCCTTAACAGCGAGCCATTGTCGTTCCCGCTTGGCGTGGTGTCGCTCCAGAGCTACGTAGTGTGCGGAATGGAACAGTGTGGTGTTCAGCGACGCTGTCTCACCACGTATGATCGCCGTGTGAGAGTTTTGAGGCGACGTGGCCAACGGGCGGATTCCTCCGCATTGTGGAGCACCACACTGCCAGACAAAGTGGAATCATGTTGTGAGGTGCTGTCAGCGCCAACAGCCACTCACCGCTGGTAGGCATTACGCGCACATTGACGGCATGGCGATATGTTGACGTGGTGCTGCGGCCCGTGGCACTACCGTATCTGCAGGCCACCCCAAACACCGTTTTTCAACAGGATAACGCCCGGCCGCATACTGCTCGGATCAGCCTGAATGCTTTACTCGGTGTGCGGATGCTTCCGTGGCCAGCACGATCCCCCGACCTCTCACCCCTAGAGCATCTGTGGGACACGATTGGACGTCGGTTGAGTATCCTCCCAGCCCCGCAAAATGAAGATGAACTGTGGACTCGGATCAACACCATGCACGTGGTCCAAGATACCCCAGGACTCTATTCGGACTCTCATTGCCTCGATGCTATATCGCCCAAAATGAGGCCTACACTACTTATTGATCATCCTGTATATTTGGCCACTGGAGCCTAGTCTGTATGTGACAATTAAATAATTTGTTCAGGACCTACTTGGCTATCTGTGTGTGGAATTTGATCTGATTTTGAGCATTCCTTCATGGTGTGGCATTTTCTCTGTCAGGCAGTGTAATTGTGGGAAACTGCTCAGGGTGTTTAGCTATACCCCGTGATTGTTGCTCTTCACGGGTTTTCCTGTTTAGTGATATAAGGGTAGCCTAAATGAAACTGAGACTTTCGGGTTTTTGCCGTAAGGGTTTATAGGTTGGAATATGTGAACATACAGGAAGTAAGAGTGATACATGGCTACATACCCGATACACATAGTCGCCTTGTCGGTTCAAGCAAGTGTACCAGCACGGCACGAGATAGTGGATACCCTGAGCGAAGAACGTCCGTGGTTGGCTGTGGAATCAGTCTTCAACGGCGTCCCGGACATCTATAGCGGGGATGATTCCCGGACTTCTATAGGGGGAATGGTTCAGGACCTCCCAGCGGACTTCAGCGTCGTTAGCGAACCGGTGGCCCTTGAGAGTTTTTTTTCAGTGGCACGAAGATGTGGTAGTCGCAAGGCGACAGATCGGGACTATAGGGGGGGGTCGAGGACCTCCCAGCGGACCCCGCACGGGGATAACTGGTTTTCCAGTTATTTGGGGAGCGGCGCCCCCACGGCCCGAGCTGACCTTGTGACTGGTCAACATCTGATGTCATGCCACCGCTTGTTTTTTATTTCGGTGCTGTTGGAGTTTGCAGGGACGGCTGTTCATCCAGCTGTTGGGGAGTCGCGGCCCCACGATCCCGAGCTGGTCTTGTGTCTCGCTTTTTCGTTTTTACTTATTTTCTCCACTGGCTAGTTGCCCGTGTTGTATTCTACCTAATCGCTACCATGCTATGTACTAACAACCCGGTCTTGTGGTTTTGTTACCCTCCACCACTAACTGTTTTATATTAACCGCTCAGTTCGTAGGTTGCTGAGATTCCGTTTAGGTTCCCTTCCAGGATTTGTCTTCTTTGGATTTCTTTTTTTTCCTTTTTTTTTTTTTTTTTTTAGCTGGCCTGCACGGGGATAACTGGTTTTCCAGTTATTTGGGGAGCGGCGCCCCACGGCCCGAGCTCACCTTGTGACGGAGTTCTTTTCGTTTCCTCATGAACGATAACATCTCCGAAGGAACAGCTGTTCATCCAGCTGATGGGGGATGGCGTCCCCACGGCCCGAGCCGATTTTCTCTTATCATTTTGCTTTTTGGTCTTTAGTTTATTTATTGACATGTACCCACCTCAGTTGTAGGCTGCTGAGGTTGTGATGAGGCGCCAGCTCCGGGTTTTGTTCCTCGTTCTCTTCCCTGTCTTTTCTCTTTTATGTTACCTTTTCTGTTTTTCCGGAGCTGGTTAGCTTAGACCTACCTGCATGTTTGCCGTGTGCGGTGACCCGTACAGGTGGAAATGAGGATGCTGGAGGCTGAGGTATTTGGGGGCCGGGTTGTAGTGTCTCCAGATGCCAACACTCCTCTTTGCCCTCTGCTACACCCTAAACGGGAGGCTGGGAGCTAACCCACTCCTGGTCAGGAAGTCTGTGGCCGGGTTGCGCCCAGACTTCTAGCGGCTTGTCGTTCTGTTCGGCTAGGTGAGTTGGGGGTAGGGTGGGCATGCCAAAGGGGTGTTCTCCGGGCACGGGAAAGTCTGGGTGCACGCTGAGCGTGTGTCTGCCCTACCAACTTGCTATATCCGCTGACTATCCCTAGAGCGGTGTCCTGCGTCCTCTTGGGCTTGCGGACCTCCGGCTCTTCCTCGTTGGGCTCGGTAGTGGGTGGGGAGGTCGGCTGACGAATCTTTTCAATTCTTCATGGAAGAGCAAAGTGTTTCCCATTCTAACAATTTAAAGCGCCCCGTGGAGGACAGTACACCTTCCTCCACAAAGAAACTTGTCACATCTACATGCAATGCTCTGTTTCTTTTGATCAAATCTGGTGACTCTTCACAGTCACTCAGTACCAAGAGTCCTTTCTGGATCAACAAGGCTCTGCAAGCCGTTGCTGGCTCTCCAAAAGTGTGAAGAAGCTCCCTTCCGGGGATCTTCTCGTGGAAACTTCTACTCCACGCCACAGTGCCACCTTGCTGGAAACGACCGTTTTGCTTGGCGTTCCTGTTCAGGTTTCTCCACACGGTTATCTCAATTCCTCTCGCGGTGTAGTCAACTCCCGCGACCTGCTTGAATGCAGCGATGAGGAATTGCTGGAGGAACTTGGTGACCAGCATGTCATTGGGGTTCGGCGGATTCTTTTAGGCGGGATGGGAAATCTATTCCCTCCCGTAACATCATCCTAACGTTTGACTCCCCAAACCTGCCTACTTCCATCAAGGCAGGTTATTTACGGCTTGATGTACGCCCGTACATCCCAAACCCCTTGCGTTGTTTCAGGTGCCAGCATTACGGTCACTCCCAGCAGTCTTGCCGTAATGTTGCAAAGTGTGGCCGCTGTAGTTCCACAGAACACTCTTTGGCGGATTGCTCTGCAAGAGTCTGATCGTTGTGTCAACTCCGAAGGGACTCATCCTGCTTCTTCTAAGCAGTGTCCAAAGTGGATAGAGGAACAGGCAATCCAACGCCTGAAGACAACTGAGAATCTCTCATATCCCCAGGCTCGACGGCGGATCGCCCCTTTACAACCAGGCCGGCGGTCCTATGCTTCAGTTGTGGTGCAGAAGGCTTCAGTGGCGGTCCAGACTGAGGTGACCATCCCAGCGCGGTGTCCTTATGATTTTGGAGACATCGTCGCTGCTGGTCTGGAAGCACTGAAGTCTCGTCGCATTGCATCCAAGGCGACATCAACATCGTCGCCTAAACCTCCCTCTATGCCGAAACCATCTACGGCCATCACAGGGACCCAGGTTCAGGGCACTGGTAGGAAGAAGCCGGATAAGGTAAAACCATGTTCATCCTCCCCGAAACAGAGCACGCAGAAAAAACCTCTCAACACAGGGGTAAACACAGCCCTGTGTTACCTCCAGACACTGCGGATGGATTGGAGGTGATGGACGACGGTGAGGCGTTCTAGTCGTCTGTCTTTTTCATTGTTTCATTTCATTTTTCATTATGGCCACGCTCATTCAGTGGAATTGCCGAGGTCTGCGATCACACATTGATGATTTGAAAGGTTTACTGTCTTCGCACACACGTGTGTGCGTGTGTCTCCAGGAGACAAAGCTTCGCACGACTGACACTCCTTCGCTGCGGAGACATTCTTTTTCCGCAAAGATCACCAGGACGGCGTAATTGCCTGCGGAGGGGTGGCCGTCGTTGTCCCTCATGGTGTCCCTGTCACTGCGGTTGCCCTTCGGACGACTTTGCAGGCAGTGGCAGTGAGACTATCTGTGAACACTCTGCTCACGGTGTGTTCCATCTACATACCGCCAACTGAAGCTGTAGGCCTTTCGGATCTGGAAGATTTAGTTGACCAGCTGCCGCCTCCTTTCTTCATCTTAGGAGATTTCAATGCACACAATCCGTTGTGGGGTTCTGCCACTCAGTGACTCCAGGGGCCGTGTTGTTGAGTCCCTTCTCTCCAACACGTCCCTCTGTCTCCACAACACCAGGGCAGTCAGTTACTTTCATGAACCCTCCCGCTCGTACTCAGCCATTGATCTGTCCTTGAGTTCGCCATCGTTATATCCTGACTGGTCCTGGAGCGTGTCTGATGATCCCCTTGGCAGTGATCATTTCCTGTCTTTCTCCGTCTAGCAGGTGACGGGTACCGTCATCCTACTCGCCCTGCTAGATGGGCTATCGATCGGGCCAAGTGGACTCATTCACGGCTTCAGCGATTATTACTACAGTCATGGTGACCTCGGGTACGATCGATGAAGCTGTTGCGGCGGTAACGGATTGTCTTGTGCACGCGGCAGACTTTACCATCCCTAAGTCTTCGACTAACCTTCCACGTTGTCCGAGACCTTGGTGGAATTCCACTTGCAAGGCAGCTCGTCAGGCCCAACATCGGGCTTGGGGCAGGTTTCGTCGGTACCCCACCGACGCGAACCTACTTGCTTTCAAGAGAGCCAAATCTACGCGCGTTTGTTACGTCGTCGTAGCCAACGGGAATCTTGGATACGATACGTATCCGGGATTAACACCACTACCAGCTCTAAGATAGTTTGGGACAGGATTCGCAAGATTCGGGGTAAATACCCTTCTGGGGAAATCTCCATTCTTGAGAGTGGTGGAGGAACGGTTGCTGACGCTCAGGGTATTGCTGACTATCTGGGCGCCGCATTTTCTTCGGTGTCCAGCAGCCGCAATTACGCTGCTTCGTTCCGGCAGGTACAGCCGCGGCTTGAACGGTCCAAGGTATCCTTTGGACCGTTTTCCGCTGCCGATTATAACAGCCCGCTGACTGCCGTCGAACTGAAGTTTGCCCTGAATCGGTCCGGCCGAACATCTGTCGGACCGGATAACATCCATTATGAAATGCTGAAGCACCTTTCTCCGTCCTCTCTTGAATGTCTGCTGGTCCTGTTTAACAGGATCTGGCACGAGCGTGACTTTCCCGAATCTTGGCACATTGCCATTGTCGTTCCTGTTCTCAAACCTGGTAAAGATCTAGCTAACCCGTTGAACTACCGACCAATTGCTATGACGAGCTGCCTTTGCAAAGTACTAGAGCGCATCATCAATTTTCGTTTGGTTTTTTATTTGGAATCACGTCACCTTCTTTCACCTCATCAGAGTGGATTTCGGAAATTCCGTTCCACCTCGGATCATCATCTACGCCTTGAGACATCTGTCAGGGAGGCGTTTGTCCGGCGTCAGCACATGGTCTCCGTGTTATTCGACATGGAAAAAGCTTACGATCGAACCTGGAGATACGGCATTCTCCGTGATCTGCGTGACTGCGGATTGCGGGGAAATTTGCCAACCTTCATTGCCGGATTTCTCCAGGACCGGATGTTCCGTGTGCGCGTCGGATCGACCCTCTCTGCGTTATATCCACAAGAGCAGGGTGTCCCTCAAGGCTCCATTCTTTCTGTGACATTGTTCATCCTTCGTGTAAATCATATTTTCACTCTACTTCCTCCGTCGGTTCGTGGCTCCATGTACGTGGATGATCTGCAGATCTCTTCCGCATCTGTCAACATGCGCACCATTGAGCGGCAGCTGCAGTCGGCCATTAATAAGATCTCTACCTGGGCCTCCCACAATGGATTTGGCTTCTCGGCCCAGAAGACCGTTTGCGTGCATTTTTGCCGCAAACGGGGTCTTCACCCAGACCCTAACCTCCGTCTGGGGTGTTCTACCATCTCTGTGGTGTCAGAAGTCAAGTTCCTTGGGCTAACTTTTGACCGAGCTCTCACCTTCCGACCTCACATCCAGTCTTTGAAGGTGAGGTGCACGAAGTCATTGAGTATCCTGAAGGTCCTCTCTCGAACATCTTGGGAGGCTGACAGGTGCTCAATGTTTCGCATTTACCATTCTCTGATTCGGTCAAAGTTCGACTTCGGTTGCATAACGTACGGTTCGGCACGTCCTTCCGTGTTGCGGCCTCTGAGTCCCGTCCATCACCAGGCTCTGCGGCTATGCACTGGTGCTTTCCGTACCTCTCCCGTGCATAGCCTGTATGCGGAGGCTCATGAACCGCCGTTATGCATCCGTCGTAAGCAGCTGTCTCTTCAGTTTTACACAAAACTGAAATCTCTTCCTGATCATCCGCTGCATGGTTCCATCTTCCAACCGGCCTGTGTCCGCTTATTTTCCAACCGCCCCTCCTGTGTTCCGACGTTCGGGATTTGGATGTCTGCCATAGCGCGCGATGCTGGTCTAGACTTGTCAAGGATTGGTTTGACCCGGTTCTACAATGAACCGCCTTGGCAGCCGGTTCAAGCAACGGCTGACCTTTCCCTTTGTGTGTGGCCAAAGTCTTCCACTCCTGCTCTGGTGTACCAGCAGCTCTTTGCCGAGAAACAGTCTCTCTTCCCGGATTTCGTGCCTGTATTTACTGACGGGTCGAAATCCGGTGAGGTTGTTGGATCCGCTTTCGTGTGTGGCGATGCCTCCCATGCTGAGAGGCTTCCGCCTGAATCCACTGTCTTTTCGGCAGAGATGCGTGCGGTACACCTCGCTTTGTGTCACGTACGGTCTAGATCTCATCGTCGCGCTTTGATTTGCTCCGATTTCCAGTCCGTCATCCAAGTTTTATCTTCTCCAGAGGACACGGACTCACCTGTCATCCGTGATGTCCGTCGTCTTCTTGGAACTTTGGAGGGTGATGGCTTCCTGGTCCGATTCTGTTGGATTCCTGGCCATGTTGGGATCCGGGGTAACGAGCTGGCAGATCTCTCTGCCAGGTCTGTTTCCTCCATGTCGCCAGCTCGGCTGCCACTGTCTTTCCGAGATTATCGGCCGTTGATCCGGAAATTTGTTATGGATGAGTGGCAGTCCCTGTGGTCTCAGCAGGGCAGCAATAAACTCTATGCCATCAAACCACAGATCGGTCTATGGAAGTCTAGTTTGCGGAAGAACCTTCGTGAGGAAGTTGTTCTTGCACGTCTCCGCATTGGGCACTGTCGTTTTACTCACCGCTTTTTGCTGTGTAGCGAGAGTGTCCCGGTGTGTGAGACGTGCAACTGTTGTCTCACTGTCCTTCATGTTTTGTGTACTTGTGTTCGGTTTTGTGATAATCGTTTTCGTCATTTTCACTCTCACCTGTTGGACGAGGGAGCAGCTCCGCTGCTAACCATTATTGGCGTGTTTTCGTTTTTACACGATATTGACTTTTTTAAACTTATCTAGATTTTACCTTGTTCACTATCATATTTCATTTTTTACCGCATCAGCCTGTTTTTAACCTTGTGTACGTTTTTATTGCTTTAGTTTTGTTTTGATGTCTTTTGTTTGGCGCTCTTTGGCCACCCATGGCCCTTGCGCCATTAAAATCAATTAACCAACCAACCAACCAACAAACCAACCAACCAACCAATCTCCCAGCGGAAGCTCCGCAGCAAATCTTGGCACACTGTATCATCATGCAGACGTGCGTTGTCATGCAGCAGAATAACTCCATTTGACAGCATACCGGGTCGCTTACGCCTGATGGCCGTTTTGAGGTTGCGTAACGTATTGCAGCATGTGGTTGCCTTGACGGTACTGACTGCGTCGAGCCAATCCAACAGCAATGGGCCGTTCTTATCGAAGAAAACCATGAGAATCACTTTTCCTACTTTTAAGGAGGACTGAAATTTTTCAGGCGTGGAGAGTTGGGGTGCCACAATTCCATAATTATCCATTTTGTGGCCAGATAGAAGTGGTGACATCAAGTTTCATCTGCGGCGACAATCTTGGAAAGAAACTGCCCCCTCTCTGCGTGATAACGATGCAGATGCTCTAGGCAAGCACCCATTCGCCGAGTTTACTGTTCCTCCTGGATATGCCTGGGAACCCATTGTACGCAAACCTTGCTGTATCCCAATCGGCGATGAAGAATGGTGTTAACAGTTCTCTTACTCACGGACAATCTTGCCGCAAACTCGCTGGTAGTGATTCGGCGATTCGCCTTCACAAGGTTGTCTACGGCAGGAACCGATTCCATGGTGATGGCCACGTGTGCTTGCGCAGGTCTCGGCATGTCCTCCGTGCTCACGTGTCCTTTACGAAATTCACTACACCAGCGAAACAATATGCACCGTGACTGACATTCATTCCTATACACACCCTTCATACGACGATAAATTTCGGCTCCACTAACACCTTCTGTTGTCGAAGATTGCATAAGTTCCCGCTGGGCCTGTTTGGACGAATCCATGTCACGACCCTCCGCAGTCAACTTGTCTCCGCACGTGCAAACAGCACACTGACACGTGCCGCCGATAACAGCGTGCTTCCTGACATGACACACCACGTACCAGCACAAATGGACGGCTCTGTGTAATTATACAACGACGCTGTTACACAAGTCTCACTTTCATTTGGGCGACCTTAGTAAATACACTGCTGGCCACCCAAAATGCAACACCAAGAAGGACACTAGATAGCAAAGCCAGATTTACTGAACACATAACAACAGATACAAAGATGAAACGATTGAGCTTACAGGCCCGTGCGACTTGCGGAACACGCAGACATCAATAGTTCGTGTGGCCCCCATGGCTGGCGATAACGGCTGCTACACGCTGCGGCGTCGAACGAAAGAGGCCTTGGGGTATGTCGGACCAGGCTGCTTCTGCACGTTGCCACAGTTCATCAGGCGTAGACGCGGGTGGTGCTTGCCCGGCCACTCGGTTGCCGACCAGCGACCAGACGTGTTCGATGGGCGACATATCGGGAGAACAGGCGGGCCACGGCAGCAGTGACACCTGGTGGGCCGTGAAGAATTGTTGCACGATACGTGCCACGTGCGGGCGCACATTGTCCTGTTGAAACGTGGCCGCTGGCAGGTCCTGCAGGTAAAGGAGGACTACAGGCTCCAAAACGTCGGAGATGCAGCGGTCGCTGCTGAGTGTACCGGCGATGCGTACCAGAGGGGGCGGATGTCATATCCAATTGCGCCCCAAACCATAACGCCAGGCGACGGACCGGTATGGCGATGCATAATGCAGGCGTCATACAGTCTCTCACCACGGTGCCTCTACACGTAGATCCGACCATCGTGGTGTTGCAGGCAGAAGCGGGATTCGTCGAAGAAGACAATGTCGTGCCATTCCGTAGTCCAGGTGCGGTGTTCAACGGCCCACTGCCGCCGCACTCACCGGTGGTGTAGCGTTAATGGTAATCGGAGCAATGAGCGCCGTGCGACAAGTCCCCGTTCCTGCAGACGACGTCGAACGGTACGTGCTGACACAGGTTTTTTGCGCAACACACCCTAATTTCTGCGCTAACGTTTGTTATGTGGCGGTGCGAGCTGTCAATGCTCGTCGCACAACATGCCGGTCCTCTCGTTCGGTGGTGCGCCGCGGCTGCGGCAATCGCCCACGTCGGACCTTCCGTCCTTCCTGTACCCACCGAATCCATACTCGCTTCACTGTGGCTGGGTGTCGTCCCACACGGGCGCCGATGTCTCGGTACGATAAACCGCTGTCGCCATAAGCCACTATTCGTTCTCTGTCGAACTCCCGTGCTGGAATGACTGCCGTATTCTGCGACGAGGGGAAGCTTCCCACGCACAGGTCCGGCTGCACAACACACTTCCACTACTTACACCACGCCTTCTGTGCACCCTTCTTATAGTGCTTCTCGGTGGCGTGTCGGGCGCACATGATTTGCATATGCCCTGCAATGCCAATCGTTTGCATGTCCTCTCGCGGGCGACGCATGCTGCGAATTTCAGGCCAATCGGATGCTTCCTTCTTGGTGTTGCATTTTGGGTTTCCAGCAGTGTAGATTAAGAGCTTAAGTACGTACGTCAAAGTATCGGCTACGAAGTGCATCAAGGGCCTGAACACGACTGGATCTTATGGTTGGACAAACCTTCCTAAGGGTTTTTGCTAACGGAAAAACGTCTTTCAGCATAGACCATCTATTGGCAACCCTGAAGCGGTCCCGGACGATTCGTCCAACGACGATTGGTCCAATGCCGATTCGTCCAAAGGGACGATTGGTCCAATGCCGATTGGTCTAATGTCCGATTCGTCCAATGTCCGATTCGTCCAATGCCGATTCGTCCAATGGTATGATTGGTCCAATGCCGATTCGTCCAATGGTATGATTGGTCCAATGCCGATTCGTCCAATGCCGATTCGCCCAATGATGCGATTGGTCCAACGCCGATTCGTCCAATGGTATCATCTTACCAACGGTAAACTTTTTTATTTTCAAGTAAGGAATAATAATTTAAATTATTCTCCTCTTTATATTCCTTAGAAAGATAATTTCCGTACATTTGGCAATTGTAAACATTTTACATAAACCTGGTAAAAGGCACTCAATGGAGCATTTCTCAGCTGTTTGCAAAGCACCTAGGCCGCGGGCATTTTTTGAAGATCTTAATTTACAACCTAGATATTTGGTATTTGTAAATATGTTATAAAACCCAATAAAAGGCGCTCATCCTATCATTTCTCAGGTTTTTACGAAGCACCTAAGCCCCGGGCCTTTTTAGAAGATTTTAAGTTACAACCTAAACATTTGGTATTTGTAAACATTTTATAAAACCTTACAAAAGGCACTCAACGAATCATTTCCCAGCTATCTACCAGGCACATAGGTCGCGGGCCTTTTTAGAAGTTACAACCTAGATATTTGGTATTTGTAAACATTTTATAAAACTTTGTAAAAGTCATTCATCGTATCATTTCTGAGGTCTTTGCAAGGCACCTTGGCCGCAGGCCAATGAATTAATATTCCGTGCTTAAGTGAAAGCGCAATATTATTAACTTGATTTAATATGTAAACGTTATGAATATGACACCAGCAGAAGAAAATGTCCTAAAAAGGCGTAGGCCTAGAGCCTATGAATTAATATTTCGTGCCTAAGTAAAAGCTCAATATTATTAACTTGATTTGATATGTAAACGTTATGAATCTGACATCGGTAGAATATGATAAACTGTTAGAAATGCCTACGGCCTATGAATTAATATTTCGTGTTTAAGTAAAAGCGCAATATTATTAACTTGATTTAATATGTAAACGTTATGAATATGACATCGCTGGAATAAAAACTGTTGAAAAGGCCTCTGTCCAAACCTCGACCAGTTGTTTCTATTGGGCAGTTGGCGGAAAACCCCACTGCATTCTACAAACAGAAACGGAACACTAGTATTTTATATTATTTCATGCAAAAGAGAAACATTGAAGTTGATAGAACAGCTCGTACATCAGTAACTTCATACGGCAGCAAGGACATTATAACAAGAAAACGCGCTTCAAAAAAAAAAAAAAAGAAAGAAATCTGTAACCACAATATTACGCATGAAATGTAAAATTATTTTACATTCTTTGGACTACCGGTAATTTCGTATAACATCGGAGATAGGATCAGAACAGATGAGACTTTTATAGCACGCGTAGCACTTTGGACAGATAGGACGGAATTGGACCAATCGTCCATTGGACGAATAGGCATTGGACCAATCGTACCATTGGACGAATCGTACCTTTGGACCAATTGTCCATTGGACGAATCGACATTGGACCATTCGGCATTGGACGAATCGGCATTGGACGAATCGGCATTGGACCAATCGTCGTTGGACGAATCGTACCAGACCCGCACTGAAGAAGTCATAAAGATTCACAATTGATCAAAAAGTTCCTTGTTTCAGTAATGCTGGACACTGAGTCATTAACAACTACAGTAGTTTAATGCGTGAGCACAACAGTGGACATATTTTGCCGAGGGATTCTTTGTTTTATCCTGGCTTGAAGGTGTGCATAAACGCCACTCATATTAGCAGCCCGGTCATACCCTCGACCACGTAATTTTTAGATATCAGTAAACTCTTTTACAATACCAAAGACCTTACTTTCCAAAGCTTTTGATGTCTGACTTTGAATTTCTACAAAACTACTGAAAGATTTATTTATTTTTATTTCAGTAGGTCTAGGTTCATCTTTTTTTACGCTTTCCAACCGTAGGTTGAAGAAGCCTATACGCTCCAGCTTTGTCCGTCCGTCTGTCCGTCCGTCCGTCCGCACGATAACTCACATGAAAATGATTCGATTTCGATTTCGACGAAATTTTAGTATTTGGTAGGGGACTACCTGGGGATAAACCCTATTGAAAATGGGCGAAGCAGGGTCAAAGGTCAGGACATAGGAGAGGGATCCATTCCACTGCTCTTATGCGTCATAACTTGCGTAAAAATGGTTCGATTTCGATGAAATTTTAGTATGTGGTAGGGAACCACCTGGGCACGAGCTCTATTGAAAATGTGCGAAATGGGGTTAAAGGTCAGGACAAAAAAGCGGGATCCATTCCGTTGCCTTTATGCATCATAACATGCGTAAATATGGTTCGATTTCGATGAAATTTTAGTATGTGGTAGGGAACCACCTGAGCACGAACCCTATTGAAAATAGGCGAAATGGGGTCAAAGGTCAGACAGGGCATAAGAGCGGGATATATTCCATTGCCCTCATGCGTCATAACTTGCGTAAAAATGGTTCGATTTCGATGACATTTTAGTATGTGGTAGGGAGCCACTGGGAACAAACCCTATTGAAAATGGGCGAAATGGGGTCAAAGGTCAGGACACTGGAGTGGGATCCATTCCATTGCCCTTGTGCATCATAACTTACCTAAAATGCTTGGATTGCGACAAAACTTTATCATGTTGTTCCGGAGGTATAGTGAACCGATTCTGTTGAATATCAACGAAATGAGGTCAAAGGTCATTGCACAAAAGCCAGATTTATTCCACAGCCATTATTCTCATAACTTGCGTAAAACTGCTTCTATTGCAATAAAACTTTATCATGTTGTTCCGGAGGTATAGTGAACCGGTTCTGTTGAATATCATCGAAATGGGGTCAAAGGTCAGGACACAGGAACGAGATTTATTCCACAGCCATTATCCACATAACTTGAGTAATAATTTCTGGTATGTTGGAAAGCGTATCATAATCCATGCATTGCATCATTTTACTAACTTGTTTATATTAACATATCGAAAAACTGTACTGAGCTGGTCAAGTTTCGTTATATCTAACGTCGTGTCCACGATGATTGATACAAAAGCAGTATCTTTTATTTCCTGTTTCACCTGTTTAAAAAAATCGTTGGACAACAAATCTATAATTTTATTTTGAACTTTGGGGCTTAAAGTTGTTGATGGAACCTTCAGGACGTTTGATCACTTCCGCTAAGACATCATCAAATCGAGCTAAGAAGTGAATTACCTCAAGAAAATTCCCGTTCGGGATTTTATCGTCTTCAAAAAATCTCTCTAAATGGCATATCATTTGTAGCCAACATAATCGTTACGTCTATTATGCGCCGCAAACCTTTTTTCCAGTAGTTTGCTGATTTATTTTCTTCTGGAATGTTTCTTGTTTCTATCGTTATTCCAGCTTCCCATCGATAACACAATTCGCATGCCATCGCGTGAGACTGTGATTGCTTATGTTTGTTAATGTTCCTGCCCAATGGGCCCAAAATCAGCCGTTCCTTTTATAAAATTTATGTCGGTGTTGGAGTTGTCAAAAAACCAACATTGCTGACAGTAACAAATGTTTTGTTTCTTTGAATAAGATAACCACTGCCGCTTTAATTTCAATTTGCCTTCTTTGCACTTCTGGTAATACCACCTTTCATCAAAACTTCTATGAAGACTTCTCCTTTCTCGGTCCTTAGCAAAAGGCACCTTAGACTAACAAGAGCCCAAATCAATAATAAGCCTTTTTAGCAGGTCTTTTGTAAAAAAAGATCGTGCTTATGTTACCGGTTTGTCCGTCCGTCTGTACCCACGATATCTCTGCAACTATCAGTCCGATTTGAAAAATTCTTTTTGCATTGCGAAGATTGAAATATACGAATGATGATCCTTTATTTCTTTTTTTTTTACGATGTACAATTTCGCCGCTAGAGGGCGTAAATGCAGATGATGTCGAATTCAAAAACATGTTTTATTCCACATATTTGCTTCTAAACATCAGATTGAAAAAATTATTTTATCTTTCGATTCCATTTATGTCCAAGAGTATTTTAGATATAGTTACTTTTTCAAATTACGCATAGATTTTCCGCTGGGGGGGGGCGTAAAAGTAAATTACGTTTCCCCCGATAACTCTTCTTCTAAAACTCCGATTTGAAAATTGTTTTCTTCAGCGGTTACACCTCCTGATGGAAAATCTTTTGCATATAATTTCAAATTTTTGGTGAATAATACTTTGGCCACCAGGGAGCGTAAGCGTTAATTTTTGCTTCTGATGTATTGCCATAAAATCGAAGCTTCTAAAATATCGATTGAAAAAATTCTTTCGTGGACTGATGCCACTCACATTGATAAACCTTTTCGGAATATTTTCTTCTTAAAATATTCCACGGTTTCTCCGCCAGAGGGCGTAGATGTATATACTACTTTTGTCAACATCTCTACTTCTAGGAATCCGATTTAAAAAATTCCTTCTTTGTTGGATAGTGTTTCCAGTGTGACATGTTTTTTATATAATTTCAAAATTTTCAAGGAATTCATAGACTTTCCGCTAGGGGCGTAAGTGTAAATTGCGTTTCCCCCTATATCTTTGCTACTAAATCTCCGATTTGAAAAATTATTTCTGCACCGGATACAGCTCCTGATGGGAAACAGTTTGCACATAATTTCCAATTTTTGTGAAAAAATAGTTTGGCCACCAGGGGGCGTAAATCTTAATTTCCGCTTCTGATGTATTTGCAGCAAAAAATGAGCTTCTAAATTCTCGATTGAAAAAAACGTCGTTCGTAGACCGATACTATGTCGACAAACCTTTTAGAAACATTTTCTTCCTAAAATAATGCATGGTTTCTACGCCAGGGGCGTAGATGTATATCTTATTTTTGTCAATATCTCTACTTCTAAAAGTCCGATTTGAAAAATTCCTTCTTTGTTGGATAGTGTTTCCAGTGTGACATGTTTTCCATATAATTTCAAAACGTTCAAGTAATTCATAGACTTTCCGCTAGGGGGCACAAAGGTAAATTGCGTTTTCTGTGTTATTTCTGCTTCTAAAACTCCGATTTGAAAAATTCTTCCTGAATCGCATACAAGACCTGATTGAAAATATTTTTCACATAATTTCTAATGTTTGATAAAGAATGATTTGGCCACCAGGGGGCATAAGTGTTATTTTCTGCTTCTAATGTATTTGTAGCAAAATCTGGGCTCCTGAAAACTCGACTAATTTTTTTTTCTTGGACCGATACCGCTCATATGGAAAAACCTTTTGAGAATACTTTCTTCCTAAAATAATGCATGGTTTTACCACCGGGGGACGTAAAGTCACATCTTCTTTTTGTCGATATCTCTGTTTCTGTGAGTCCGATTTGAAAAATTATTTCTGTGTTGGAGAGCGTTTCCGGTGCGAAATGTTTTTCATATAAATTCACGTTTTCCTTAACGCACAAGTCTGCAACCAGAGGGCGCAAGCTTACGATTACGTTTACAGCAATATCTGAGGGATTAAAAACCCGATTGAAAAACTTCGTTCTTCCGTCAGATACTATTGTTTTCCATACCGGTTCCATTGACTTTGAATAGCTTTGATAAACTTAATTTGCATCAAAATGGATTCAAAAGACGTGCTTATTACACCCGATAATTCGATGTCATCTTTCTTGTTCGTTCTGTTGTGAGAATGTTGCTAAAATTACCTTTATCTGATCGGGTAGTATCCTCGGGATTTGGTAAACATGTTTTATTTTTTTATTGGGGGTCTAACGACTACCATGAGCAACTCAATGGGCTATAAGCAGTCGCCCGTCCCTAATTTAGGGTCACTGGTTCGAGGAAAGGGAGAGAGCCAGTGCAGTAAGACAAACACAACATTCATGCCCCACCGGGATTCAAACCAGGTTCTTTCTCGGACGAATATTCATAAGTCAGACCACTGTGCCACCGGGGCGACTAAACATGCTTGCAAGGTATCAGTATTTACGACAGGTTCCGTTGTTCCAGCACTTGTCGAAGGAGCAGTGATTAAATCAGCTGACTGTGAATCCTCTGTACGTGTGTGTGAATTATTATTTTTAGTTTCTGTTAGTGAATTATCAGTTTGACAATACAATGAAACTTTCTTGAGATTTTTTATAGCAGTCTTCTCTACTTCGTCGTTTGCACGTTTCGGTTTTCTAAATTACGCATCACTCAACCTTTTGAACATAATTACACACAAGTAAACAGTAAAGAGAACTTTAACTATGGTTCATAAGAGCACATCGGTAAAATTCAACACCGCTAAACAAAACTTAATTAAGATCGAACGCTGAAGACGATAATAACTGTTCAGTCGACACTATGATCCGAGATCTGAGCTGAGATGTGAATGATCGGGTTCGGGTGGTGCTGAAAATGGAGTATTAAGTTCCGCATTCCGAGAGAGAGAGAGAAAGAAAGAGAGCGGGGGGACACACACCCCCATCACTGAGAGAGGGAAAGACGGTAGATGGACATTGGACTCCACCACCTGCACTTTCCTGAAGAGCTACTGAGCAATTGTTTATATTTGAGCGCAACGACCGAGTAAGGTGAGTTACTGGTCACACACTAATAACACGTGTGTTATGATGCCCTGCTACGGCTGAGTTGTGAAGGACTTTAACTATTCTTATTTTTATTTTTGACATTTAATGGGTTTTTTAATACGAAAGTTTTTGCCTTGGTTGGGGCAATTTTTAATAACATTTAGCAGTTTAATGATTTTTTCTATAACACAAAAATTTTTGCGCCCCTCAAAATCTTGCGCCTGGAGCATAGAGCTCCAACTGCTCTCCGGTAGTTACGCCCCTGATTCTCACAGTTCTGTGGTATTATGCAGGGCCGTCTTAAGGGTGGGCCAACGGGGCAGGTGCCCAGGGCCCCCAACGCCCCAAGAGTCTTATGGGTTTTACAAAAAATCAAGCTCTTTCACCACTCACCAGGTTATCTTTTTTTACTTAAAAATAAAGAAAAGAAGAAACACCAATGCAGAAAGTCAGTTCTTCCGCCTCTTTGTTTTTCAAACCTTGTTCGTAGCTTCGATTTCCCGAGGAGGCAAGAAGGGTGACAGGGTGGATCTTTCGTAACAAAATAAGAAACACAAAGCCGACCTCCCTCCCGATGCCGAGTGCCGGTGAGGCTTGAGCCTTGAGGACCATGCACAAATCGTACTTTTTCCGAATCACGTTTTCTTTTTAAATAGTCATTTGTGTTGTCTATCTATACGAAGGAATATACATATGTGTATCACTGGGGTTTGGCCACCTGGGTTATTTATATACACGGTCGTATCAGAATAATATGACCACCCCCGGAATCACAGTGTACTCGCCAAGTCGCGTCATAGAGTGCAGTCGACACAGAGATATAAGTCGCGGGCCAGAACAGATGAGCCATAGTGCGTAACGTGAGCACACTGGGCTGAACTACTGATTTGACGGACATTTAAAAAGGAATGATCATCGGCTACCATGCCAAGGGTGGAAGAAAAGCAGACTTAGTGGGCTGTTCGTGAGGTGCTATAGTAAGGGTGTACCAAGAATGGACCGCTGGCACACCGAGTACATCCCGGCGGCATAACTTTGTAGACCCAAAGGCCATCGATCCCCCAGTTGCGCCTCCATTGTCCTTTACCGTCGCCTCCGTTGACTGGTAAAGGACAATCGGCGCGCAATAGTGCAACAATTGGTCACGCAGAAGAAATCTGGGGCACTCACGTACGTGTACCCAACAACAGTCGATCGAACCCTGATACTCATGGGTCACCGAAGTCGACGCTGCGTCAAGGCGTCCATGTTTACCCAGGGCAACGACACCTGCAGTTCGCATGGGACAACCGTTATTGGACAGCGGGAAAAGGTTGCCTTCTCCGAGGAATCGAGGTTTCTACTCCACAGAAGTGACGGGCGGTGGCAGTGTGCATATCTAGGAGATGTTTTCCTGGTAAGACCTAGGACTGCTGGTACCACTGGATGGGTCCCTGAACGCCAATGGCTAGATGTCCATCCTTGCTGACCGCATACATCCCTTCATGTTGGATGTTTACCCTGGTAGTGATGGTGTCTACCAGCAGGACAATGCGCCGTGCCACATCGCTAAGGGGGTGCGTGACTGGTTCCAGGAACACGGCAGCGATGTCTTCATTCTCCCTTGGCCGGCGAAATCGCCCGACCTCGATCGCATAGAACACTTGTTGGACAATTTGGATCGACAGGTTTGACATGCCGACCCACAACCATGTCATCTCCGCGATCTCCGTGCTCTGCTACAGTCCGAACGGGCACGTCAAACCTGTAGATCCAAATGTTTCCCGGGCAACCTTCCAGCGCCTCAATGCGTCTCGCCGCTGTCATCCGGGCCAAGGGTGGTTATTACCATTATTAGGTAGGTGGTCATATTTTTCGTTGAAATAACTTAGACGGGAGCCTCATATCGGCATTCTTGTCCGGAGCGTCATATTGTCTGGAAACGCGCTGGTTGGTTCATTTCTTTCTTCTGTTTTAATTTAACTTTCGCTGAATGATTCGTCGAATGGGAAGAAACATATCTTTCAGCACCTAATTTCTTTAATTTCCTAAGCAAATCAATGTGAGCGTATTTGGTACACTTCATGGAGTTCTACCATTTTTGTCACGTACAATTTTTCATTTTTCATTTAAAAAGTTACTGGACAGTGAATGTCTCTTCTCAATGGGGTAACATGATGATGCTGGTGTATATAATAATTCTCAAATGTTGTACATACATAATACCATATCGTAATAATACCATATGTAGATAAAAAAACTAACCACATATTGTACTACTATATGTTGTATATGATTGTAAACTCCTTCAACAAAACAAGAGGGGAGATAGTACACACCAAGACGAACAATATTTGTATTGGAACCTAGGGCTGCATCCCACTCCTAGTGCCAGAAAAAAGTAAAGTTACAGATCCACGTTGAACCTTCAAGAGTGAAAACAAAGAGACATACCTAATTTATGAGTTGCACAATTCCAATCGCATCAGAGAAAAACTCAAAGGAGCTGCTCAAACTGGCGTCCAAGGGCGTCGTTGCAGAGCTCACACCGGCGAATGAAGGACTGTCGCACCCTCTCGTAGACTCCTGGTGTGGTGTTGAACTTGTCCGCAGCAACAGCGATTCGCGCGACGAGATCTTCCAGGGAGTCCACAGGTGTCTCGTACACCAATGTTTTCATGTTCCCCCAGAAGAAGAAGTCCAGTGGATTACACACAAGTAAACAGTAAAGAGAACTTTAACTATTTTTCATAAGAGCACATCGGTAAAATTCAACACCGCTAAACAAAACTTAATTAAGATCGAACGCTGAAGACGATAATAACTGTTCAGTCGACACTATGATCCGAGATCTGAGCTGAGATGTGAATGATCGGGTTGTGCTGAAAATGGAGTATTAAGTTCCGCATTACGAGAGAGAGAGAGAAAGAAAGAGAGCGGATGGACACCCCCCCCATCACTGAGAGAGGGAAAGACGGTAGATGGACATTGGACTCCACCACCTGCACTTTCCTGAAGAGCTACTGAGCAATTGTTTATATTTGAGCGCAACGACCGAGTAAGGTGAGTTACTGGTCACTCACTAATAACACGTGTGTTATGATGCCCTGCTACGGCTGAGTTGTGAAGGACTTTAACTATTCTTATTTTTATTTTTGACATTTAATGGGTTTTTTAATACGAAAGTTTTTGCCTTGGTTGGGGCAATTTTTAATAACATTTAGCAGTTTAATGATTTTTTCTATAACACAAAAATTTTTGCGCCCCTCAAAATCTTGCGCCTGGAGCATAGAGCTCCAACTGCTCTCCGGTAGTTACGCCCCTGATTCTCACAGTTCTGTGGTATTATGCAGGGCCGTCTTAAGGGGTGGGCTAACGGGGCAGGTGCCCAGGGCCCCCAACGCCCCAAGAGTCTTATGGGTTTTACAAAAAATCAAGCTCTTTCACCACCCACCAGGTTATCTTTTTTAACTTAAAAATAAAGAAAAGAAGAAACACCAATGCAGAAAGTCAGTTCTTCCGCCTCTTTGTTTTTCAAACCTTGTTCGTAGCTTCGATTTCACGAAGAGGCAAGAAGGGTGACAGGGTGGATCTTTCGTAACAAAATAAGAAACACAAAGCCGACCTCCCTCTCGATGCCGAGTGTCGGTGATACTTGAGCCTTGAGGACCATGCACAAATCGTACTTTTTCCGAATCACGTTTTCTTTTTAAATAGTCATTTGTGTTGTCTATCTATACGAAGAAATATACATATGTGTATCACTGGGGTTTGGCCACCTGGGTTATTTATATACACGGTCGTATCAGAATAATATGACCACCCCCGGAATCACAGTGTACTCGCCAAGTCGCGTCATAGAGTGCAGTCGACACAGAGATATAAGTGGCGGGCCAGAACAGATGAGCCATAGTGCGGCCCGGGATGAGCGTGGAGGCCAAGCCACAGATCCACCGCATCCAATCCAGGGATATGTCGCATTTAGGAAGTATCGGACCTCGGTGGCAAAGTGGGCTGGGCCCCATCATGTATAAACCACATGTCCCTCCGTGTGGTGAGCATAGCATCCTGCAACAGACCGGGAAACACTTGCTTCAGGATTACATGGTACGCTGCGTCGTATCGCTGAACGACGCAGCGTACCGTCAGTACTGCTTATCGCTGTAATATCGCTGAACGGGTTCGGCTGCGTTTTTAAATGTTTGCTCCTAATCGTTCACCCACGTCTTCTCATGCACTATTTGAAACTCTGTGTGCCTGCTGGACGTTTTTCGAACGTGCACTTTTCTGGCACTATAGGAGTGGAATACGGCCTTAGCTTCCGTTGCAAATATTGTTCGTCTTGATTGTACTATCACACCTCTTGTTTTGTTGAAGAAGTTTACGATCACCCTGTATATATACACTCACGGACAATGAAATTTGCGCACCAAGAAGGAAGCATCGGATTGAACTGAAATTTCATGGGCTTAATCATAGAGATATATGGTACACATGATGGCAAAAACAGAGCTGCAGGAGAATTTCAGAGGGATCTGTGGCACGCAGTCCGGTCATCTCCAATAGCTCGTCGCACCACCTCGTGCGGCAATACATGCTGCAATACGGTCCGGCATGGAGGTGAACAGACGCCTTATGCTGTGCTGCGGCAGACTGGCCCACACGTGTTGGATAGGTGCTTCAAATACCGGATAACGCGACACAGCGACAGCCGGTGTTTCAACTGATCCCACACATGCTTGATAGGGGACATGTCCGGGTGAGCGGGCAGGCCATGGAAGTGTCTGGACATGACGTAGATAGTCCTGGGCAACCCGAGCCGTGTGCGGGCGGGCATTATTCCGCTGATATACCACGCATGGAATTCCGGGTCGAAATGGGAGCACATGAGAATCCTCATTCACATACCGCTGGCCCGTCAATGATCCACCTACCACTACCAGAGCTGATCGGCTATCGAAGGCAATGGCTCCCCAGACCATAATGCCTGCAGTCGGGGAGGTCTGGCGCTCGATAGCGAGGTTGGGATTATGCCGTTGACCTGGAGACCTCCACACGAGGACACGATGATCTTCTGTCCCCCAAACGAAGCGGCACTCATCACTAAACCCCACACGTCGCCAGTCTGTGGTGTTCCACGTCGCTCTGACCTGGCACCATTGCACATGGAGCCGGCGATGTTCCGGTGTTAATGGCAGCACACGTAAGGGGCCCTGGGTTGCAGATTTGCTTCCGTGAGGCTCATTTTCATTGTCCGTGAGTGTATATACGTATAATCAATAGGCCCCCAAAAATGTGACTTCGCAGGACCCTCAAAAGTGTTAAGTTGGCACTGGTATGATGTACTTGAAAGAATGAATTCATGCAGTAAGATGTTGCAGAAGGAAGACCTCGACTTCGCATCGGAAGCAAAGCGGTTCTACGTCAATTCGTCGCGTGCGTCAATTCGTCGCGTTTACAGATTTTGGTTACATACCAAACGAATGCAGGAAAACGTACGATTTCGAACATCTTGCTCCCTGATCAAATTTATAAAGTTTGGACACGCAGACAGGATAGGAATATTACGTTTTTCTTTGGCACTAAAAATATTAGATGGTAAACGGTTTTTCGAACAGGGCTGGGCCCGGTTGATCTACAGTTTTCAATTCAGAACCATCAAATCTGGTATACTATCTCGTGGTATTCTAACTTAGACCGTAGACGGTTTTGGGAAGCGTTTGCAGAGCGGGGGGGGGGTTTGAGCCCCCTACAGAATTGCCGTAAGATATAGTTTTCAGTTTAGAACTACCAAATTTGGTATATTATCTCATGGTACTCTAACTTAGACGGTTTTTGGAACGGGTCAGGGGCACGGTTGGTCAGAGCCCCCATACACAAAATATTCGTAAGATACAGTTTTCAATTCAGAACCACCAAATCAAGTATCCTATCGCATAGTACTCTAACTTAGACGGTTGTCGGTTTTTGGAACGGGTCAAGGCCAGGGAGTCAGAGCCCCCCTTCCCCCCTACATACAAAATTTTCGTAAAATCTAGTTTTCATTTCAGAACCATCAAATTCGGTATCATGAAACTCTAACTTAGACGCTAGACGGTTTTTGGTAAGGGTTGATGCCCGCGGGGTCGGAGTGCCCCCCCCCTCATAAAAAATTTCGTAAAATCTACAGTTTTCATCTTAGAATCACCAAATTTGGTATACTCTCTTATGGTACTCTAACTTAGACGGCAGACCGTTTTTGGAACGGGTCAAGGCCAGGGGTGAGAGCCCCCCACATACAAAATTTTCTTAAAAACTACAGTTTCCAATTCAGAACCACCTAATCTGGTATACTATCTCATGGTACTCTAACTTAGACGCTAGACGGTTTTGGAAATTGTTGGAGCCCGGGGGTCAGACCCCTGAATAAACACTTTTTCGTAAAATCTACAGTTTTCAATTTAGAACCACCAAATTCGGTATACTATCTCATGGTACTTAACTTAGATGCTAGACGGTTTTTGGAAGGGGTTGGAGCCCGCGGTGTCGGAGCCCCCCCCTCATAAAAATTTTCGTAAAATCTACAGCTTTCATCTTAGAACCACCAAATTTGGTATACTATCTTATGGTACTCTAACTTAGACAGCAGACCGTTTTTGGAACGGGTCAAGGCCCGGGGGTCAGAGCCCCCCACATACAACATTTTCTTAAAAACTACAGTTTTCAATTCAGAACCACCTAATCTGGTATACTATCTCATGGTACTCTAACTTAGACGCTAGACGGTTTTTGGAAGACGTTGGTGCCCGGAGGGTCAGACCCCCCCCCCCCCGAATGAACACTTTTTCGTAAAATTTACAGTTTTCAATTTAGAACCACCAACTTTGGTATACTATCTCATGGTACTCTAACTTAGACAGTAGACCGTTTTTGGAACGGATCAAGGCCCGGGGGTCAGAGCCCCCACATACAAAATTTTCTTAAAAACTGCAGTTTTCAATTCAGAACCACCAAATCTGGTATACTATCGCATGGTACTCTAACTTAGACCCTAGACGATTTTTTTAAGGGGTTGCAGCCCGGGAGGTAAGGACCCCCCTCATATAAAAATTCGCAAAATCTACAGTTTTCAATTTAGAACCACCAAATTTGGTATACTATCTCATGGTACTCTAACTTAGACGCTAGACGGTTTTTGGAAGGGGTTGGAGCCCGGGGGTAATAGCCCCGCCCATAAAAATGCCGCGTAAAATCGACAGTTTTCAATTTAGAACCACCAAATTTGGTATACTATCTCATGGTACTTTAACTTAGACGGTCGACGGTTTTTGGGACGGGTCAAGGCCCTGGGGGTCGGATCCTTCCACCGCTCCGCACACACACACAGACATACAACATTTTCTTAAAAACTACAGTTTTCAATTCAGAACCACCAAATTTGGTATCACGAAACTCTAACTTAGACGCTAGACGGTTTTTGGAAGGGCTGGAACCCCGGGGTGAGAGTCCCTCCCCTGTTCATAAAAATTTCGTAAAATCTACAGTTTTCAATTTAGGACAAGCAGATTTGGTATACTACTTATGGTTATCTAACTTAGACGGTAGACGGTTTTTGGAAATGATCGGGGCCCGGGTCAAGGTAGCCCCGTGCAAAATTTTCGTACAAAGTTCCGTTTTTTACTCTTAAGTATACCCTATTTACGTTCTAAGGCGCTCTTTGGCCCTTTGAGGGCCTTGCACCATAAACCATCAACCAACCAATAAACTAACCAACCTACGGTCTAAGTTAGGGACTGTAGATAACAATAAAGTGCAAAAATATGCGTTCAAAGGTGTATTAAAAACACAAATCTATATAGTTTAGCTTTCACTACCAACGAACGGCTTATCAGAAAGAAATATAATGTAATGTAAACAGAGAGTTCCAGATATTCAAAATTCAAAACGGTAAGAAAAAGATGATCAATGCCAATGTGAAGTCGTAGTCGTATGCATGCGACATCACATAGGTACATTGCACTTCTGTGTCGCGGGATTCACAGAAGCACACGTCAGATGTACGGCAGTTCTATAGATGTCTCCTAGAAGGTAAGTATTCCCATTCCTTTTTCTTTCTTTTTTGTTTCGCAAAATTAAATATACTAAATCAAAAAATTTAAAATAAGTTTACTGGAAAATTGCAGGAATATCTTTTTCATTCATTAACTTTCACCCGCTGAACTTGGTGATTCCACAAATAATAATATGTACCTGGCAAATAACTGGTATCCTTGCTAGTACAAATTATATTAATGATTTATTTGCGTCCAGTTCAATCTAGTATGTCCATAAGAGCGTTTGGGGCCGTATGAAAAATACATTTCAACGTGTGCCGCTACGGCGGCGGAGTGATCTAGGCGCTGGCTTCTGACCACTTGTCGAAAAGGATCCTGGTTCAAATCCCGGTGAATCATGGACGTTGTGCTTGACTTCTGGCACTGGCTGTCCCCCTTCCCAGGAACCAGTGGCCCAAAATTGGCACGGTGGTCGTTAACCCCCCCCCAAAAGAAAAGATTGCGACGTGACCATTGCTATTTGTTCTGGACCGTACAAAAAGTATATTTTTGATATCAACGTGTCCACTTCCATGTAGGCTGGCCATAAAATGTTAGGGGACCGTACAAAATTGCACTTTGTTTTAACCTTGTCAGCGCTTCGGTATATGGTTGAAGTATACGTATATATAGTTGGGCCATTTCAGCACGTAGTTTGGTTTATATAGAAAATAAAGATAATGTTACATTTTTACTCAGCTACAACACATTAATCCCAAAGGCTATTTGTTGAAATCTTTAATCCACCGTGCTCATATTCACAACGTTAACATAACATGTCAAGTTATTAATGTTGCAGTTTTACCCTGTCACAAAACTTTAGTTACAAGACCTTAGGCGTAAACTTTTTTTAGGAATTTTTAGTCCGACGTATTCATAAGGTTTCGATAACATGCCAAGGTTATGGTACTGCGTTTTGACTGAGGCACAAAAATTAATAAACAGGCCTTAAGCCTTTTTATCAGTTTTCAATCAACCGTGCTCATATACATAAAATTTTCAGAGAAAGTCAAGTTTACTGTGTTGCGCATTTACTCGAGTACAAAACTATAAACAGCCATTAACTTTCACCCGCTGAACTTGGTGATTCCTCAATTCATCCATTAACAAATCTTTTAAGTGATTGTATGCTATGGTCATATTGATAATGTTTGATGACAACTCAGGTTAATGATGTTGCACTTATTAAAGACTTAAAAAGGTGTAGAGGCTAGTAATTATTATTTGAAGTCTAAGTAAAAGCTCATTTTTAACTTGACTCGTCATGAAATCCTTGTGAATATGGCATTTATTTTATTTTGTACATTTTACAAAGCGTATGCATTTTTTTTGGCATTTGTTTTATTTTGTGTTGTACTTGTTACATAGCGTTTCGCATTTTTGTAATGCTTGTGACTTGTGATTGCATTTTGAATTTTTATTTGTTTCACATTTTGGATTGCATTTTGAATTTTTATATGTTTCACATTTGGATTACTTTTTGACATTTTATGTTTTTGACATGCTATTTTGAAAATTTTGACTTTTTTAATTTTGCGTTGTTTTACATTCTTGCATTTTCGGCGGAATTACATTCTTGAAAAATTCAAATACAAGTTAGTAAAAGGTATAATTCAATTAGTGAGAAATATCAGCACATTTTAGTTATATGAAATTCCTCTTAAAAAGTCCAGCATGTTAACATTGTCTCTGTGCACCAAAGAAGTTCGAATTCCTTTTTATCTTGCCTGCGTTTCTCTTCTGGGTGGATTTGTTGGAATCTGTGCTATCACTCTTTCGATTTTAGCCATAGTTGTTCTCTGCTCTTTCGCAATTTCACTGATTATTTCGTACAATCACAGTTTTTTCTCTCCCAGAATTGTATTCCAGCGTCTGTCTAATTTTTCAAGTTCGTTTTGTGTTCTGTGAAAGCCAAATAAATTGTTTTCACTAACTGACCAAATTGTTGGCAGCAACAGCGGAGGGCTTCTGCTTGGATTGTTTCTTCTGCTTCCACGAAATTTTCCAAGAACATAATTTTCCTCAAACCACTGAACTACAGAATTCCAGTAAAATTGATTTCACTTCTTCAAAAGCAGCTGGAATTTCATCATATGAAAAAATGCGAGTGCTTGCAAATGTCTGTCTTTGAGAGCAAATTACTGTTTTTTTCCTATATTCCAAGGCTATGCCAGAGGATGGATATTCCTCAGCACATTTTTTTCCGAGATGAAACCAATTACATTTGTGTGTGCTGCTTCCAAATTCCTTTTTAGCAGCATTATAACGGTAGCTATTTCAAAATCTATTATTATGCGTATATTGTGGTGCAAGCTGAATATCATAGTCTGATGCATAGTCTTGTAAATCCTACAAAAATACTTTATAATAGTATTATATTATTCATACTTGCTGGAAAGTAACACATAAACTAGTGGGACAAGTCTGTGCATCTCTGGATTCGTTTCAACCATAGCATGAATGGAACATAATTGCCTAAAAAGGGTTGGACAAGTTTCAAAATGTCCCATCCATAATCCAGAGGGGTGCTTCTTTAAGCTTTCGTAAATTATTCTCTGTTAAAAATAAAATAATTCTTTGATGTCCAAATGCGCTATCTCTGCCAAGAAATTTTGCACCATCTCCTCCTGTAAATTTATTGGGGCATCAATCCGTTCTGAAGTTTTAGGCTCCGCAGGCATGTCTTCTCTTCGTATTCGTTTTACAACTTGCCTTAGTGCATCCATATTAGGCATGTAAGCTGCATTTACTGTAGACATTGACGTTGTCACGGTTTGAATAATTTGTGCAGGGGCTTCGTCCGTATTTCTCGCTCGTTCTTTTATTTGCGCTCTTGCAACAGCAACATCACTTTTCTCCGGTCTTGGAGCATGATTATGTGGTTTCTCATTGCGCATCCTGTGTTCATCTCCAATAAGAATAGTACTAGCAAAGCCAGTACAATTTCCATAATTTCTTTCAATACAGTGACAATACCGTAAATCACCTCGCACTCTGTTATGGCAAAATAAATACCCTTTCCATTTCAGCAAATCATTTTCTTTTTGTGAGTTAACTATTTATGTTGCATTCTTCATCTGCATAGTGCCTTCGGAAAACAATGCACTTTCTCTTTCAAAAATATTTAGAATGATATATTTCCACTATTATCACTTGACAACGCACAACAAAGGTTTCAACAAACACGTTCTCTGTTCTCCAGTCAACTACGAACTAATGAGCAACCATTCAATAAAACACCCAGAATACAGACAATCACGTGAAGCTTGTTCCTCCAGTTAGGGTTTAAGCGAAGTTCAAGATTTTCGTACCTGCGGACACAAGAAGTGGTTAAGTTTAAGGATCGGCATCTTATCTTTTGTTTTTCCAAAACGCAGAGGTACATGTATTTTACAGCTGGGACGCTCCAGGCGGGGATCAACAGATGCGAAGAACCCGGGAGCCACGTTCCGGAGGCGGCAGCAGGCGCGGACTGGGCAGTTGTACTCTGGGCCGGTAGGCGTCATGCTAATTCTCAAAAATAAATTCAAATTTTTTGTGTTGCACCATGCGTATGAAAGAAAATTGTTTTACTGAAAAGACAATTTGTTTACCCCGTAACATATTAAACGAAACCTACGTCCCTACGTGCCAAATGATCTGTAAGCCAAACACAGTTTTTCATGCAACACCTTTCCCCGACTTTCTAAGTTCAGATCTGTCTCGTTCGACTTATTTCCTGTACCGCCCCTCTCTTTCGCTAATTGCAGTTAATTGCCGTGAAATTGGTGTTTTACGTTGGGGTGTATTGTCGCCTGTCCTGAAGACTATAGTGAAAGCGGTGAACCCCAGGGGGAAAGTATTCCATCAAAAGCAACAGAAATCCAATGCCAGAGCAACATCCAAGCAATTTAGGCGAAGTAGGAAGTGTGTTTTTCTACTACGACACCAGAAGATTGTCGCGAATGCTCAGGCAATTACGATACAGATGTGTCCTTAAGACTTCTCTTTCAAGACGTCCAAAGGCCGGCACTAGGGGATGGGGAGGGATACAGTGCGGATGCTCTTTTTTGTTGCAGTTAGAAATTCTTAAGCTCATTCTTCCTTAAAACTTTGCCTGGTTACCAGTAAGTACTGTCTCATGCCTCAACCATTGCACAGATTTGTTGTTTTTGTTTTCATTCTTTGAGTTAACAGCGGGAAAATATCTGAACTGCGTTGTTTCAGTTGGAAATATATTTTTTTACTTCAGCAACAGGGCTTCACGTATAATTGCAAAATACTTCGATAGAATAAACATACCTTACATAAAGAGTTTGCATGAGAAAATAGATTAATAATAAGGAAAATATTCTAAAACCGAAAAAAGAAATTGCGGAGCCGAAAAAGCTAGGTAGAGAAAACAAAAGGCTCTAAGAAAACGTTCATATTTAAAGAAACCTGTAGTCGCTTAATTAGTAAGTGGTATAACTCAATACAAAATCATGTGCTGTATTTGAAAAAAAATTAGAAGCAAGTAGGCATTGTGACTGTCAACAGTTTCCCCTTTTCATCCTGTCGACATTACAACCACCACAGAAAAGAAAATAACAAAAACATAACAAAAACACCCATACAAAGTAAAATGCCCAAAACATAAAAAGAGGTAACCACACAAAATGAAATGCCCAAAACATTAAAAAAACTGCAACCACACGAAACAAAATACCCAAAACATGGTAAGTAATTCTGTTTAAAGCACAATGAAGGTATACGATAGGAGAAATATATGTTTTTAAAACTTAATACAAGTGTCAAAACTGAAATAAAAAGAAAGAAGAAAGAAATATTCCAAATTTCATTGTTACTTTAGATATTTTGACCTGTTGACATTTCGTAAATTGTACTTGCACTCGGTCAAAAAATATTACTTACAAGGACTCTTTAGTAACTTTTAATCGCTGTGGTCGTATTTATAAGGTTTGCATAACAAATCAAGTTAATAACGTTGCGCTTTCACTTACCGTCTCCCGCTAAGTTAGAGTTTCATGACACAAAATTTGGTGGTTCTGAATTGAAAAATAAAGATTTTAAGAAACTTTTGTATGTGGGGGGGGGTCTTACCCCCGGGCCTTGATCCGTTCCAAAAACCTTCTACCGTCTAAGTTAGAGTACCATGAGATAGTATACAAAATTTGGTGGTTCTAAATTGAAAACTATAGATTTTACGAAAGTTTGTGTGTAGGAGGGGGGTAACCACCCTTGCCCCGACACGTTCTGAAAACCGTCTACAGTTTAATTTAAAACACCATTATATAGTATACCAAATTTGGTAGCTCTAAATTGAAAACTTTAGTTTTTACGAAAAATATTTATGGGCGGAGGGACTCTGACCCAGTGCCCGACCCCTTCCGAAAACGGTCTACTGTCTAAGTTAGAGTACCATGAGATAGTATACCAAATTTGGTGGTTCTAAATTGAAAACTGTAGATTTTACGAAAAAGTTTTTATTCGGGGGTTGGTCTGACCCCCGGGCTCCAACCCATTCCAAAACCCGTCTGGCGTCTAAGTTAGAGTACCATGAGATAGTATACCAGATTTGGTGGTTCTGAATTGAAAACTGTAGTTTTTAAGAAAATTTTGTATGTGGGGGCTCTGACCCCCGGGCCTTGATCCGTTCCAAAAACGGTCTACTGTCTAAGTTAGAGTACCATGAGATAGTATACCAAATTTGGTGGTTCTAAATTGAAAACTGTAGATTTTACAAAAAAAAAAAATTGTTCGGAGGGGGGTCTGAACCCCCGGGCTCCAACCCATTCCAAAACCAGTCTGGCGTCTAAGTTAGAGTACCATGAGATAGTATACCAGATTAGGTGGTTCTGAATTGAAAACTGTAGTTTTTAAGAAAATTTTGTATGTGGGGGGCTCTGACCCCCGGGCCTTGACCCGTTCCAAAAACGGTCTGCCATCTAAGTTAGAGTACCATAAGATAGTATACCAAATTTGGTGGTTCTAAGATGAAAACTGTAGATTTTACGAAATTTTTATGAGGGGGGGGGGCTGACCTCCCGGGCTGCAACCCCTTCAAAAAACCGTTTAGCGTCTAAGTTAGAGTACCATGAGATAGTATACCAAATTTGGTGGTTCCGAATTGAAAACTGCAGTTTTTAAGAAAATTTTGTATGTGGGGGCTCTGACGCCCCGTGCCTTGACCCGTTCCAAAAACGGTTTGCCGACTAAGTTAGAGTACCATAAGATAGTATACCAAATTTGGTGGTTCTAAGATGAAAACTGTAGATTTTACGAAATTTTTTATGAGGGGGGGGGGCTCCGAACCCGCGGGCATCAACTCCTACCAAAAACCGTCTAGCGTCTAAGTTAGAGTTTCATGATACCAAATTTGATGGTTCTGAAATGAAAACTAGATTTTACGAACATTTTGTATGTACGGAGGGGGGGGGGCTCTGACTCCCCGGGCCTTGACCCGTTCCAAAAACTGACAACCGTCTAAGTCCGAGTACTATGAGATAGGATACCTGATTTGGTGGTTCTGAATTGAAAACTGTAGATCTTACGAATATTTTGTGTATGGGGGGCTCTGACCAACCGGGCCCCTGACCCGTTCCAAACACCGTCTACCGTCTAAGTTAGAGTACCATGAGATAATATACCAAATTTGGTAGTTCTAAATTGAAAACTATATTTTACGGCAATTCTGTAGGGGGGGCTAACCTCCCCCTCTCCAACCGCTTCCCAAAACTGTCTACAGTCTAAGTTAGAATACCACGAGATAGTATGCCAGATTTGGTGGTTCTGAATTGAAAACTGTAGATTTTACGAAAATTTTGTATATGGGGGCTCTGACCAACCGGGCCCTGCCCCGTTCCAAAAACCGTTTACCGTCTAATATTTTTAGTGCCAAAGAAAAACGTAATATTCCTATCCTGTCTGCGTGTCCAAACTTTATAAATTTGATTAGGGAGCAAGATGTTCGAAATCGTACGTTTTCCTGCATTCGTTTTGTATGTAACCAAAATCTGTAAACGCGACGAATTGACTCGCGACGGGATTGACTCGCGACGAATCGTCGTGGTCGACGAATTGACGCGCGACGAATTGACGCGCGACGAATTGTCGTAGTCGACGAATTGACGCGCGACGAATTGACGCAGGCGACGAATTGACGTAGTCGACGAATTGACGCACGCGACGAATTGACGTGACACCAAGCAAAGCATCTTGAATAACTGGAAGAATATTTTAAGTCAAAAAGAGATCTCTTTTATTATTACAAAATAAAAGGATTACAGTTGATTGGAAATGAAGAAGTCACATTCAAAAGGGTCCGTAAGCGAAATGTGTTCTTCGATGAAGAAAGGGGAATTGAAGGCGAATTTGATGGTAGGAAAGTTTTTGAAGTAAACACGGTTTTTAAGATTACTGATCTTTTATCAGTAATTTAGCAAACTGGAGGAAATCATACGAAGTTGTTCTGGAAAGGTTTGAACTTTTCAGGGATTTGAAAAAGACCATTGCTCGCGTGACATAGAGACTAAATCAAATAAACTTCTTCATGGGTACCTAGAAGACATAGAAAACTTTCTCAGCAACGAATGTCTACATTTCCAGTCATACACTGTTGTGCAAAAATTAAGGACGAAGTGGAGAAATTAGCGTAACAGCGGAACGAGCTGGCAGAACGGACCGAAAGATCACTCAGGAGATAGACTACGGTCCGGTACGGTAGGGCATGCGCATATATGTAGCATGACGTAGGGGAGGTGTCGGAAGGGTATAAAGCACACGGGCGGTGTACGCTCAGCAATTCGGTGAAAGCTATTGCACGGTGTACATCGGTTGGAACGACGTCGAGTTGCTGCCACCGTGTGATATGGCCAACAGGCAATCCAGTAGACGAAATCTGCATGACTTTACCCGAGGTCGCGTCATTGGGAAGTTTGAAGAAGGTCAAAGTGTGACTAGTGTGGCCGAGAAGTTCGGGATCACTCACAGCATCGTTTCACGAGCTTGGAGAGCATTTCAAACGACAAGAACCGCTGTCCGAGAGTTTAGAAGTGATAGTCCACGAGCAACCACGGCGGCGGACGACCAGTATATTGTCCTTCAGGCGAGAAGGGACAGACGGCAGACAGCGGGAGAAATCGGACGGCACATACAACAAACAACTGGACGTCCGTTATTGCGTTTTACCGTGACCAGGAGGCTGCACAAAGGGGTGGTCTATTTGCACAACGATCAGTGCGGTGTGTGCCATTAACGCCTTCTCATCGGAGACGGCGGTTTCTGTGGTGCCAGGAACACAAGAACTGGACACATCAGCAATGGGGTCGAGTTCTCTTTACGGATGAAAGCCGATTTAGTCTGACGAGCGATTCTGGACGTATACACATCTGGAGAGAGCAGGGTACACGCAATCACACCTCCAACATCATCGAAAGGGACCGGTTTGGAGGTGGCGGAGTTCTCGTTTGAGGCGGTATCATGCTTGGTAGCAGCACTGACCCACATCTTCCAAGAAGGTTCAGTCACTGGTGTCCCCTATTGTACAGAGGTTTTCCTGCACCACATGCGTCTGTTTAGAGGTGCTGTGGGTCATGAGTTCCTTTTCACGGACGACAACGCTACACTTCAACGTTCAGTGGCTGTCGTAGAGCTGTTGGAGAGTAAAGATATTCAACGCATGGATTGGCCCGCAAGGTCCCCGGACCTAAATCGAATCGAACACGCGTGGAACCTTCTCGGTAGACGCTTGGCAGCACGTCACCAGCCTCCAGCAACGATGCCACAGCTGCGACTGGCGCTACAAGAGGAATGGCACGCGATGCCTCAACAGCTCCTAACAACCTCGTCCTCAGCATGGACAGACGTTGTAAATCCTGCAAAGCAGTCAGGGGTGATCATATCCCCTACTAAAGACTGGATTTTACTTGGCACCCGCCTGTCACATGGACGTTTCTGTCTTGTGTCCAGTTGTGCTCGATGCTACCTTTTCAATAAAGTGCCTTTGTATCCTTAGGATTCCTTGTTTGGACGGTTTTGCTCACTTGTCCCATATTCTTACATCTTGGTGATCTTATGGTATGATTTGAGTCGATGTGGAGCACTTCTGCACGACGTTACATTCGAAAAACCGTCTCGTCCCTAATTTTTGCACGCCAGTGTATATGATTGTCGAAGACTTGAACACACCTCGGGATATGTACACTTTCATCATTGATAACAATCTTCAGAATACATTTCCAAACTTAGAAATATCTTTGAGATGTTTTTAACCTTACTAGTCATGAATTGTTCTACTGAAAGATCATTTTCAGCAGTCTCGAGAATAAAAAATTAAAAAAGGACGTTATTGGGAGAAAAAAGAGTTTAACTCACCCGTGATAATGTGTGTAGAAAAGGACATAACCCTGGGTATAGACTTCTTTTCAGTAATTGACAATTTTGCCCATGAAAAGCCCCGTCAAAAAGCGATTATCATGTGTGTAGAAAAGGACATAACCCTGGGTATAGACTACTCTTCAGTAATTGACAATTTTGCCCATGCAAAGGCACGTCAAAAACCGAAGATCATGTGTGTAGAAAAGGACATAACCCTGGGTATAGACTTATCTTCAGCAATTGACAATTTTGCCCATGCAAAGGCCCGTCAGAAACCGAAGATCATGTGTGTAGAAAAGGACATAACCCTGGGTATAGACTACTCTTCAGTAATTGACAATTTTGCCCATGCAAAGGCCCGTCAAAAACCGAAGATCATGTGTGTAGAAAAGGACATAACCCTGGCTATAGACTACTCTTCAGTAATTGACAATTTTGCCCATGCAAAGGCCCGTCAGAAACCGATGATGATGCCATAACTATGGTGCAGTCAGACATTAGGTGGAAATGTGGGAAATTACGTGAGTGTTAATAAAATTTTCATTTGCATCTTGAGTGTTCATTAAGATTGTTTTAATATTTGCTTCTTTTCCCACATTATTGTGTCTTTTCTGGTGCGTTATATTGTTTTATAATAAAAAATGTTATTGTCATAATGTATTTATTTTTCCCAAAATCCTGAAGGCCAATAATTTGAAACGTACAAAGGTACACTATAGACCTAATATATTTTTCATTAACAATAAATACAATTGCAAAATTGCTTAACATAACGCAATAAAACATACTCCAGACAAACAGACACATGCACGTCATGAGCTCGCGCCGTTCAGCCAAAGAGCAAATTGGGGGGGGGGGCGCTATTTTGTCTTGTGCCCATGGCGTCAGAGACGCTTACTTCGTCCCTGGCCCTGCCTGTTTTAGGGTGAAACTAATCAATGTTGTGACACCATGAAATCCCCTTTTAAAGCGGAAAGTTCGGAGCATCGTTTTTATTCTAATCATTTTGGATGTACGTTGGGCATTCATTTAATTAGTACGTATTCTAATTTTTAATGGCCTTCGGAGAACCAACTGCGTCCTTTTCATCAGCATTTAATCCAACCCCGCAATTGAAAGAACTTCAACTTTATATTCTCCAATAAAAATTGTGGAAACATTTTGAAAAAAGGAATGATCGCTGTTAAATGAAGATTAACTTGTGGGGAGAAAAGGAAAGCATTCTTTGTAATCAGCAACGTATTAATTAAGAATACACCAAACTGAGAGCGGCCCCGGTGGCGCAGTGGAATAAGCGATGACTTTTAATCATTTGTCCGAGATGGGTCGGGTTCGAATCCCGGTGAGGCATGGATGTTGTGTTTGTCTTACGGCACTGGCTCTCTTCCTTCCCTGGAACCAGTGGCCCTAAATTAGGGACGGGCGACTGCTTGTAGCCCATTGAATTGCCCACGGTGGTCGTTAACGCCCCCAACCCCACCAAATTGTGAAAGTTGAAATCATTCATAAAATCCATTTATTTCTTAAAAAGTATAACTATACTAGTGATCCGAAATTTCTTGGCGTAGAATAGAAATAAAAGTTTCCAAGCTTTTGCACATCAACCAGATGGTTTTCTCAAATAAGGTAGACAGCTAACTGTAAACTGAATAATAGAACGGTTCAACAATTCGAACGTGGTGACTTGACTTGACAATAACGAGTGGATGCGAACGTAATCAAGTATTCAACCGTTCTATTATTACGTTTGCAATTAGCTGTCTACTTTAATTGAGAAAGCCATCTGGTTGATGTGCGAAAGCTTGGAAACTTTTATTTCTATTCTACGCCCAGAAATTTCGGATCACTAGTATAGTTATACTTTTTAAGATATAGTTGGTGTATTGTTCCTTGTTATTAATAAATCCATTTATTTGCTGGTGTAATAAGATGTATAGAAATCGTCAAGATCTCGGTCTCTACTGGAAGGTTTTTCGAGACAGAGGATAGGCATAAAACGCAGAGAATTAAAACGCGTAAGAAACAAATTTGGTTCTGGAAAATACGGAGGAAGGCAGCACAACACGTTTGTAGCTACGGGGAGGGAAGGGGCGATCCCTCTCCCATGAGTGGTCATACATAGTTGCATAAATTCATGATCTGAGGGGCGTAAGAGATAGAAATGTTCAATGAAGAATAAATTTACCGGAAATTTTTTAACTGAACAAAGAAAATTATACACTTTAGTCATTTTTAAAGACTTTAGTTAGCCGCTTACAGTATTCCGCTAGCAGCTAACCAACGCACAGAATAACCTACCCTGTGAGTTGCAGATATCTCATATGTAAAAATTGTCCGAAATAACTAGCAGAGACAATATGAGGATATGCCAAACCTCCGTGACCTTTCCGATACGTCGTAGGGATGAAGAGCTGATAAGTCATCTATGCTCTGTCGGAGAAAGTAGTAGTGAATGTGGGCCAGTGCGATCCCCAAAGCCCGAAGCCCGGCATGGACCGGGCTCGGACTGCATGATGGTGTGGGGTCATTATGGGTATCCGGGGCTAAGCCCCGGATGAAAATGAGAGAAAAAAAAATGTTTTTTTTCTTTTAATTGGAAAATTTCCGAAAGAAAATCCGTGTTAATGAGCAGTTCCCAGATTTTCTGAATGCAAATGTGAGCCACTACAACAGTTGAGTCACTGGGTAACACATTATACAGCTTTCCATATCCGTTTATTCGAGCGCAATAAATGCCGCGTGACGGAAGAAGAGTTCGCGAACTCTTGGTCTTGGCTAAGCTTCGGAGAGCAGTAATGAATGAGCAGATGCGCGCTGAACTGAGCATGCGTAAAACTGCCATTCGGGGCTGGTCGCCTTTCTGTTTAACAGCAGCACTTTTGCTTCAGCAGCGTCGTCGGACAGTAAGCGGCTGATTTTCGTTCGTGAAGTTAAGCTGTAAAAGTTTATGATAAATAATAAATAATTTGATGTTGATATTTGCTGTTTGATGTAAAAGTTTATTCGTGCAAGCTGAAATCAACAAAGGGACTTTTTATTGGAACATCCTTTTAGTTTATTAAGGGATAAAGAAAAAAACCCGATAAAAACTTGTGTCTACATCGACCAAATAAATATTTGCTTGGTGCAAGAACATAAGAATCAGTCCAGAACTTTTAATGTGGAGTTATAGCAATAATAACGGAAATAATTAATAAGTATTAAAATGAACTGAAAAAATAATATTACAGTTATTTTTCTTTTCATGATTTGTTTTTCAATGGTAACTTACACATATTTTCAATAAAATAATACAATAAGACAATAAGTAACTGCTTACCTTACGTAAACTTCCAAACTGCATCCGCTCTCTTGGGTACAACGGTACAACTTTTCACATTTGGTTATCCGTTGCTGAAGGATGTAGTCTTAGCTACTTGCTGACATAAGTCACTGGTTTTCAATTTTCAATTGTTTTCAATTGGAGACCCATGAAGCTTAATAAACATTAGGCTCGATACGTGGAAAATTAGTACCTGGGTCGTGCGTCAGTTATTTTTAATTTCATGTTGCTAAAACCACTAAAAAAAAAAAAAAAAATCGCCCGTCGGATCATGGGCAACCAAAGCAAGCACTTTCAGCCTCAGTCCCTCTCACAGGAATGATAATTTTTTTTATTGCTATTGTGGACGAACCTCCGGCCGTCCGTTTGTGCATCTAGCTTTGCACATATGCTTCTCTAACTTTGGAAGACATTTTTTTCCGTCCGGTTTAGGGTGGAACTCGCGGTAGTCCAGCGGCTGCCGCGTTAGAATTCCTACCACTTCGCGCGTTTGAAAATCTCCGTACAATAGCAATAAAAAATTAATCATATATTCCGCCTGAAACCGAGCGGTAGAATAGCCAGGATATTTATTGCTTCGACGAATTTTTTCCGCCTGTGTTAAACGGGTCTCCCGAGAGGAAAATAATTTCCTCTGCTTCCAGCGTAATTAAGGGGTACTCAACTGGACTAAATTCACTGAGACTCACAACTAAACTCCTTAATAACGACTAGATTAGTTAAATTTCTAATTACAATAAGTTCCCCACTGCAATATCCCCACCTCTACGTTCTTAACAGTAGAAAAAGGTGTTTCTAGGGACTGTCAAGTGAGAATGGATTTAAAGACTAACTCTACCTTCAAGCAAACACGGGACTTTAATTCGACACACTGGGAAGTTTTTCGGATGCATTTTTTATTGGAAAATATTTAAAGGATATTCGCATTTTAAAAAAGACAACAAGTTATGCTGTATAGGGTTTACTCTAACCCGTGCCGCCTAGAGAAAAAAGTACCTAAACGCCGTTCCGGCCCCATCACACCATTGCTGGGAAGGGCTATTAATTTTGGGCTTCGGTATCAAATGCCATAGACCACGCATTAGTGGAATGCTGAGGCGGACAAATTTTTTCGAGAACGGTAGATACTAGATACCACGCCTTCGAAATTTCACCCCTTCTCCCCACGCGGCAGCTCCCTGTTGATGTTATTGAACAACGCAAATAGATTGCAGCGTAGCCCGATTGTGCCGGCTGTCCACAGCATTTTAGGAGGAAACCTGTAAAACAAAATCGTACACCTATGCTATAATAACAGATATCTCGTTCCCATTCCCCAGTTAAGAAAGACATAGGTTAATTGCAGAGAGAGAGGAGAGTGGAAAACTAGAAAATGAGATTTTTTTTTTAATTATTAATACTTAAACAGGTCAGCTTTCGGGCTCGTTCGGGCCCGGGTTCTATTTTTGCGATATAAAATTCGGGCTCAGGAGGGTTTGAGCTCGGACGGGCTTGTTGCCGCGATAATTATTCTAATTTCGGGCACATTGCTTTCAGTATAGAAATTCTCAAATTTGGGATTCAAGTACAAAATTAATTGTTTTTAATTATGTTAATTAATTAACATAATTAATTACGTGACTGCCTAATTGGAGTAATTTTTAATTAGGTGCACGAACTATCATCCCAACCCAGGCCGCATAGGGAGTCGCTGGATTCTTTTCTTCTCTTTTCTCCATTTTCCCTTCCGCGGGGGAAAGGAGATCTAAATTGCAAGCGCCAGGCCAGGTGCAAAATTCCGTAAACTAGGCGAAAGACATTTTCTTCCATTCCCGGCATGTGAGAAGCAACAGCATTGAGAATCGCATAATGCTCCCGAAACAACAATGGCGTTTCTGTGGCTACACGACGAAAATTTAAGAAAGAAATCCTGAAGCGGTAAGAAGCTAAGGCTAGCAATAAATGTCACCCAAGAGCGTTGTCGGAGAACTTATATCAGTCGGGCATACGTGACTTCGAGCAGTTTTCAAGTTTTAAAAAGGGTTTGCTCGGAGTCTACATAATAGAACCCAACAACGGGGTGACAGTTACGGCCAAATAAATTTTAAAGGGCTTAGCTCAGCAGATGGTCAGCAGGCGCATGGAACATCTGCCCCAAAGTAGCCACTGGTCAGCCGCAACTGGACAAGTGGTCCACTTGCGTACGAGGGGAGGAAATCCAGAACCAATGGTGGTGCGAGGGACGTTTTCTCGAGGTAAAGACACGCCTACCCGCAGGGCGAGAAGGGAAAGCGAAAACTAGAATAAAAGCAGAAACTTAAAATTTCACGAGGGCGAAAAAAAAAGTGAAAGAGGAGAGAAAAATATAGGAGCGAAAAACGAACAGAGAGAGGGAGAGACGGAGTGAGAAGATGGTTTTTTTGGAACATGGGCAGACAGTAATTTTGGTCGGAAGAGCCAGCCGTAAGCAAAGAAATGCCAAACTATGCGGAGTTCCAGATGTCCGTTGACTTGAAATCAAGAACTGTAGAACAGTAAAGTTCCGAGAAACCATCGGCTGTGTTTTTATCCACGGAGGATACCAGCCAAGAAAACCACCCATGGCCACCAGACCACCAGCGTTTTCCTCAACCACCGGATCGATGAGCCCAGCAGAAGTTCCATATAGGGTAAGGCATCATCCAATTATTTCAATCCCTTGCATGCTGAGTATTCAGTTAAGTTTTAGAAATGAACCCTTATTGCTCACCCCGTACTGGTTGGATTGTTTAGGGATATTGGTGTTTTTACATTTTCTCAAGTAAACCATAACTTCCTTTCGTAGAGATGTGTTGTAATTTAAACCGGTCCCACCATTTAAATTGTTCTAAAATTAAGCTTTGTACAGCAAATAAATGTTATATTTGTTTTCTTAAATCAAAGTATTTTTCTTCACGCTGCTCTGCAAATGGGTACGAGTGTCTGTGTATTAGTTTAAAATAAGCCATAGTTTTCCTCATTCACAGATACCCCTATTCAAGCATATAACCGAAATGTTAGTTCTTTTTTAAATTTAATTTCTTTTGCGGCATATGAGTTCTTGCGACAACCTCGTACGAGCTCATATGAAACACAACGCTTTTAAGTCCCAACGATGAGACTGGGTCGCCTATACTAGGAAACCCAATGTCATTGTTGCAAATCTAGATGATCGAGAATCGCTAACAAAATCTATGCCCCTCAAGTTCCCACCGGGACTTGGCGTGGTGACAGCCTTTTAAAATTGAGCTCAAGCTCAGCGCTAGGAGAAAGTTCTATTGAACGTTTAATATTAGGTTATCCCAAAAGCAATGTCGTTTTGCACAAAGCCAACAGTAGTGAGCCCCTGGTACCCAAACTACGACGTCGACCACGGTGAGTATAAGAGGGATCACGCGAGCAGACCTTCAGGTCACTTGAGACCGCAAACGGGAGTTCTAGGTGCAGTCGTTGTGTACTTAAACCGAATAGGAAATGGCAGTGTTAGAAGATCCCATTAGGCACATTGTGGTGTATGAGTTCCACCATAGACATTCAGCGACAGTAGCAACACGAAACATCAATGCCGTATATGGGCCGGGTACCCTGGAGGTCAGAAAATGTCAACGTTGGTTCCAGAAATTTCGACGAGGGACACACCAGCCTCAAGGATATGCAGCGACATGGACGGCCTGTTGAGCTGGATTACGACGTGCTGAAAGCTGCTGTTGAGGGAAATTCGCAGGCAACAGTCGAGGAATTGGCCACACTTGTTCATTCAACCCATTCCACTGTTCACCGACATCTGCAGGACCTCGGTTATTTGTCGAAACTGAATAAGTGGGCACCCCATGATCTCACTCCACAACAACTGCAAGTTGCAACAGCGTGTGGACATTTGCAGTTCTTTGCTCTCCTGTGAAAAAAGGGAGCCATTTTTGCACAGAATTGTCACGGGCAATTGAAAATGAATTGTATATCGCAACATTAAGCGTAAACAGCAGTGGCTTTCCAAAGGGAATGTGCTGCAGCAGTTTCGAAACCAGGACGTTTTCCACAAAAGGTTTTGATGTCTGTGTGGTGGGATATGCAAAGCATAATCCAGTACGAGATGCTGCCACCCAACAAAACCATTACAGGAGAAGTCTACTGTCAGCAGTTGCAGCGTATACGCAATGCTTTGCAGAATAAACATCCAGCACGCGTAAATCGTAAAGGCGTGCTGCTGCAGCAGAACAACGCAAAACCACACACAGCGAAAATGACCAGTGCCACGTTTCAAGACTTCGGATAGGAAAAACTTCTGCATCCATCATATTCCCCTGACATCGCCCCATCCGACTACCACCTCTTTTGGGGCCTGTAAAACGATCTTGCTGGGATTACGCTTCAAAATGTGGAGGAGATACGGCGAATCCTTTCTGTCTTTTTTGCGTCGAAACCCATGGAATTCTACAAGTCTGGGTTTAAAACACTTGTCGATCGATGGAAGAAGGTTGTGACTACCCGGGGCACTTATTATATGGATTAAAATATCTGTTCCAGGTGCGTTTTTCTTTCTTTTCTTTAAACATTGTAAAAACGACAGTATTTTTGGGATTACCTGATATACACTGAGTGGCCAGTTTATTATGACCACCTGACAGTTTTAAGCAAATGAGATATGGTTGCACGCTTGTTTCCGCCAGAGGGCAAGGCTAGTATAAAAAGGGAAAGCTTAGTGCTTGCGACAGTAGTAGAAGTGATTTTTGGGTGACGAGATGGGTAGAAAATGCGACTTGACGGACTTTCAACGTGGAATGATTGTAGGAGCTCGGAGCCATGGAGCGAGTATCACCAAAACCGCCGCATTCGGGAAATGTTCCAGAGCAGCTGTTGTTAAAGTGTTTAAAGACTCAACTGTCAGCCAAAAAACTGGGTCTATACGTGCAACGTGTGGTCGTCATCGACTAGTGACTGCTCGGGCGGAACGGAGAGTGTCCAGACTGGTAACAGAAAGGCAACAGTGCAGCAAATTACAGACCATCTTAATCCAGGATCCCCTCAAATGATCTCTGCACGCACTGTTCGCCGTACACTGCATCGGATGGGATATGGCAGCCGATGGCCTGTTCAAACACCTTTGCTGTCTGCAGTTAACAAAGAAAAAACGACTCCATGATTTGAACCAGGGCCTATCTCGGTCCAATGGTCAGAAGCTAGCGCGTAGACCACCGCTCCACCAGGGCGGCAAAGAAGGAGAGTACACAGATAATTAAGTTGTTCCTGTTTCTAAAAGGAAAGTCAGCCAATGAAATCCATAGTGAAATGTCAGGGACTTTTCGTGATTGTCTTTCCTATCCAAGAGTTGAAAAACTGATTTGCCAAATTCAAGAAGGACGTTTCGTCACTAAGAAAGAAGACCGTTCAGGAAAACCTGTTGTGGTCACCGTTGTATAAAATGGGGATGCTGTCCAAAACATTAACTTATTAGACCAAAGAATCTGCAAAAAAGATACCGGACATTCCTAAGATCTCCAGTGAACGTGTCGGATTCATCATCCACGAGGTGCTGGGAACGAGAAAGCTCTCAGCCAAATTTGTGCCAAAATACCTGACTGCAGATTAGAAAAAAATCATCGGGCTGCAGCAGCTAAGGTAATATTGCAGTGTTTTCAGTAGGATGCAGATAGTTTTTTGGCTCAGTTGGTAACCATGGATGAAACGTAGGTATACCTGCATGATCTGGAGTCTAAGGAATCGTCGAAAGGTGGGAAAATATCGGTTCCCCTCGTCCAAAAAATTTCGAGGACAGAAGTCTGCAATAAAGGTGCTGGTGTCTGTGTTCTGGGACAATAACGGGGTAGTGTTTGTGGTGGATACCTTGAAAAGGGTGCCGCCATAACAGCTTATATTATGAATTCCTTGAGCATAAACTGAATCATGAACTGATATCAAAACACAGGTGGAAATTGTCAAAAGGAATTCTGGTTTTTTTTTTCAGAACAATGCTTCGTCCCACACGGCTGATGTCACGCAGGATATTTTCTGTAAAATTCACTTTGAATTGATGAAACATCCTGCTTATTTAACACCGTCGATTAACATTGGTACTCCAAACGGAAAAAAAGTTTCGAAATATTCGAGCTCATTTCTGATGCTTCATCACCAGGTGTCGCGTAGTTTCAGGCAGATCAATCAAATTTGTATTTGGAAGACTCCAGCATCGGTGTTAGGAGTGTGTTGTTATCGGAGACGAATATATGTATATGTAGAATAATGTATTTAGGGCCGTAACTAGGGCATGGTCAGTGTGACCACTGCAGTAGGCGCCAGTTAAATGAAGGCGCCGTACGGTGTTTAAGATCGTTAAATAAATATTAATTAGTAACCCTAACGTTGAAAACAATAGCTGAGCACAGACTTTCTATATATATAAATATTTTCTTTAATTTTATATGTTTGAATTTTGCATATTAGCAGTGATAAGAACTGTTATTTCATCAGAAGTTGACATTTAGGTAACAAGGCTACGAAAAAAAATGTTAGTTCTTATAAATGCTAACCCCGACTAGCATTTATTTTGTATTCCATAACAAGAGAGGCTTGTCTGGTGAAATGTCAAGCTCTGAGCAAGAGGCCAACCTAAATAATATTTGTGGCCAGGGCATGAGTTATGCGCGTGGCAGAGATAGAAGCAATATTTTTGGATGGTTCACAATGTGATCTGTGTGTAGAAACAAATTTTGACGATGTTATTGCTCAACCTGTAAAACGTCGAAGGCACGAAAAGTCAAGTTAATTGAAATTGTAGATATGTTAAACAGTTATTTGTTTTTGTAATGTGCATTGGAAACAGTAAAAAAGTGTTTTCATTAACAAAGCCTGAATTGTTTATCGAACAAAACTGTTATTATACAGTAGCTTTTTGTATAAATTATTTTTCACAGTCTGTTATTATTTTAGGACAATTGCGTTTTAAATTAATATTTTTTCTCATTAAAGTGCGTTTTTAATGTGTATGGCATAGTGCCTAAAATCCTAGCTAAGGCTCTAAATGTATGAAATCTATTCCCCTGAATCTATCCGTTCTGAGCAATGACTTTTCAGCAACCTCTCGTAAAACATGGGATATAAGTGCCATATATTCTATGTATCTGATTGACTCTTATGACGTAGAAGTCTTGTCTTACTTCTACGTTAATTTAAAACATACTAAGAAATAGTTCCTAAATTAAAGAAACCTTAACGGCCAAACGAAACATGTAAACAACAGAAGTCAAACTTACGGAAAAGGTGCTTTATTCAGGATGTAGCAAACACATCGTAGCATAGCATATTGTACTAAACTCTCCACACACCGCACAACTCTTAACACAACGCTCTTTTCACAACGCTCCTTTCAATAATCAGTTTACAACCTAACGCTCTCCAAGCAACAATTTAGTCGTCGCTTTTATCTCTTGTTCTTATCAATATCAGGCATACGTCACGCGCATTCAACCTCAATTGTGTTGCCAAACGTATTCGTTTGAGAGAAAAGATACCACGTTAAGAGTGAAGAATAACAGAATAAACTCAAGAAACTCATAGGGAAAGGAACTAAAAAGGAAAGTTAATTTAGAATATACGTTACACTCTCTATGTGATTTCGTTACCACTTTCGTCATGCCATTCTTTACATTTCTATGTATTCTGTCAGTATCATCTTTTTTATATCCATATTTTACACCTTCCCTATCGAGGCTATCGAGCTTATCAAGCTTGCGTATATTATACGCTCTATGGAAACATGCTCTAAAGACAGCGATTTTATGTTCGGCATTGTGGATAAGGAGAAACGAAGTTGGGTACCGCGGTTGGTGTGACGTATACTCTAATTTAACTTTCCTTTTTAGACTTTCTCTATGTAAATTTCAGTTCGTTCTTCTTTAGCGTTTTTCAAACTTAACGTTATATCTTTCATCTCAGAAGAATATGGTTGGCAACACCTTCAGGTCGGAACGTATGACATGTGAATGTTTCCGATGAGAACTGGAAGACACACTGATGAGCCATTGCATTACGACCACCTACCTAATAAGCTGTAGGACCCCTTTAGCCCGCAAAACAGAGGCCACTCGGCGAGGCATAAATTCAAGGAGTAAAAAAATTCAATTTCCAAGTCGAACACACAAATGTTGATTGGGTTTATAAGCATCCTGGGATATCTGGTACTATAATGTCAACAGCAGGTCCTCCAGTTCCAGTACATTTCGGGGTGGTGGTGATTATTTAGCGCGAACCCGCTTTTACAGTCGTACCACAAATGTTTGATTGGGTTCATGTCATATGAATTTGGAGGCCAGGGAATTAACAGAAAGTCATCAGCATGTTCCTCGAAGCACTCCTTGACGATTCCGGCAGTGTGGCATGGCGCATTATCCTGTTGGTAATGGCCATCACCATCAGGGACCACATTGCCATGAATGGGTGAACTTGGGCCGCAACGATGTTCAGATACCTGAAAGCTTTCAAGGATTGTGCTAGTGGGACAAAGGGAGCCAATAGCACAATCCCTGAAGTGTCCCAAGAAAACATCGTCCACAGCATAACAGCGCCGCTGACGGCCTGTTTCCGTCCAGTAGTGCATTCAGGTGCCAAAGCCTGCGTTGATAATCGGCGTATCCGCACTCGGCCGTCTACGTGAAGCACCAGGAATCCTGATTCGTCAGACCAGGCTACTTTCTTCCAATCATTCACGGTCCAATCTCGATGATCTTGGGCCCATTTTATGCGTTGTTGACGATGACGTGCAGTGAGCATGGGGATCCGGCTGGATCTTCGGCTACGCAGGCCCATGCAGGCCCATGTGATGAACTGTGTGCTGTGACACATTGTCCTGATAACCACCGTTGTATCTGCGGGTGATTTGGCGCACTGTGGCCCTGCGGTCGCTGTGAACAATGCGAGACAGTCTCGGCTCCCCTCTGGCATCAGTGAGCTGCGGACGACACACGACTGGATGACTGTTCGTCGTTTAGCCATCTGTGCTTCACTTTTGATACGTATTCACTACAGCGGTACGTGAACATCCCATAAGCCGCGCCGTTTCCTAGATCGTAGTCCCGAGGAGCCGTGCCGTCACAATTTGTCCGTAATCAAACTCGGTTAAATCGGCAGCTTTTCCCATTCTGACTCCGAACATTCTGCTAACCGAAAGCCGGTCCTCGGGTTGTATATACACTGCTCTGTGAACTTCGCATGCGCCACCGTTTGGTCTCCTGGCGCGCTTGTTTCTCTAGGCTGGGGGGTGGTCATAATTTAATGGCATATCGGTGTATATAATGTTTGAGCAGCATCAAAAGTGGGGAGATGGCGGATGTTATTATGCTATAATCGAGGAAACGGCTTGGTTTAATTGAAGGATGCGTGTTATATCTTTAGTGCTTTTCCTTAATGAAGTGTTCTGATTATTAACTCACATTAGCTGGATTAAGTTAATTGAGTTGTAGTTGTGGCTTGTTGTAACTGCCAAAAGAGTGTTGGCTGAATAAAGACTAACCGCAAGTGACCTGTTTTTGAAGTTTCTTGGTGACTCCTGTTTCACTGTGGCTGAAGTATTCAAGAACTGATTTATGTAGTGTTCAGTCAGCCGTATATACACGAACATTACATTGGTTTATAATACATCGACATCGGAAAAGCATGCTTCATTTCTTTCGAGTGCGACGTCAAGACAAGGCTTTTTGTAAAGGATGGGGGGTTCACGATCACCGTGAGCAACTCAGTGGATTTATAAGTAGTCACTCGTCCTAAATTTAGGGCCACTGGTTCCAGGAAAGGGAGAAAGTCACTGCCGTAAGACGAACACAACATCCATGGCTCACCTTAATTTGAACGGGGATCCATCTCAGACGAATGGTCAGAAACCATTGCTTAGACAACTGCGTTACCGAGGTGGCGTCAAGATAAATGCTCCATACACTACAAGGCACGTGTTAAACTTTTTCGTATTATGTATAGCGCGCAGGAAACTTTCAGTTCGTCCATTCCGTGTTCCTATATAAAGAATGCCTCGTCTGAGTAACGGATACCCATACAAGAGGTTCCTTAACGCAGTTGAAAAGTATACTGTCTTCAAGTGGTCACAGTACTATCTCTGCAAGAGCTAAAGAAAAAGATAAACCTATTGGTACTCTTTTTGTTTGCTGGTAGATATCTCCTTCCAAAGCAAAATGGTTGTGGTTACTCCGGAGATGTATAGAATGCTTGCGTTTCTTTTATTTTTCGTTCTGTGTAAACTCATTGGAATCAACGTTTATTTTCACAGGATTTCCCATTGCTTCTGGACCGACCAGGTGAGTGATCTGAGGCTCTGGTTTCAAACCATTCTTTCGAGATAGGGCCGATTCGAGTCCAGGATGAGACATCAGTGGGGTATTTGTCTGATGGCGATGGCTGTCTCCCTTCCGTGGAACCAGTAGTTTCAAGCTAAAGCCGAGCGGCTGCTTATAACCCTTGCAGTTGTTCACTGTGGTTGTTAAATTGCGAAACGGAAAAGACGAAGGAAGAAGAATCGCTTCTGGTATTGGTATGAGAGGATAACGACACTACGTTAAAACATTTATTATGTCTCACTCAGATATAGTCAAACCCCCCCCCCTACCGCTATGGTTCTTTTTTAATTTTCTAGGGCTTTTTCTATAAAAAAATTTTTAATCGCTTGTCTATCGATCTAAGATTAGATTCAGGTTTGGGATTTTTCAATCGCCCAAAGAGAAATGGAATTGAGGAGCTAGGAGGAAAATTTGCCGACATCCTAATAGGTTCCCGTACATCTTTCTTTGTCTTCAGAAAGCGCGTTAACTTGCTAAAGACGACTGCGGTACAAATTCACATTTTTCCTACTGTTCCGCAAAGTTTTCTAATACTAAAAATCTGATCCATTTATAACTGCAATTTGATTCGACTTCTCCGTGCTGGTAATAGATATTCCAGAATCCTTACGAAGGTTCTTCTTTACTTCCTTAATCTGACTGTTTTCTTTTTTGATATTCTTAATTTTATAATGCATTTGGCTAGTTCGAAGTCTAAACGCTGTCAGATATCTGCCCACATCACGACCTTCGCCGGGAACTTGCGAAATTATGCTTTTTTACCTCCGATATGAACTACAAAATCTCATGCTTTGGCGAGGAACAGTGCTGTTGTCGCAGTTCCAAGACTTCACATGTTCTTTTACCTCGTGTAATGTCTAACTATTATACACTGCGGTGCAAAAATTAAGGACGAGACGGTTTTTCGAATGGAACGTCGTGCAGAAGGGCTCCACATCTACTCAAATCATACCATAAGATGACCAATATATAAGAATATGGGACAAGTGACCAAAACCGTCCAAACAAGGAATCCAAAGGATACAAAGGCACTTTATTGAAACAGTAGCTTCGAGCACAACTGGACAGAAGACAGAAACGTCCATGTGACAGGCGGCCGCCAAGAAAAATCCAGTCTTTAGTAGGGGATATGATCACCCCTGACTGCGTTGCAGGATTTACAACGTCTGTCCATGCTGAGGACGAGGTTGTCAAGGAGCTGTTGAGGCATCGCGGCCCATTCTTCTTGTAGCGCCAATCGCAGCTGCGGAATCGTTGCTGGCGGCTGGTGACGTGCTGCCAAGCGCCTCCCGAGAATGTCCCACACGTGTTCGATTGGATTTAGGTCCGGGGACCTTGCGGGCCAATCCATGCGTTGAATATCTTTACTCTCCAACAGCTCTGCGACAGCCACTGTATGATGAGGTGTAGCATTGTCGTCCATGATGAGGAACTCAGTACCCACAGCACCGGCAGACTAGGCAGACGCACGTGAGGCAGGAGAACCTCGGTACAATAGCGGACACCAGTGACTGAACCTCCTTTGTAGATGTGGAGGTCAGTACGGCTACCAAGCATGATACCGCCCCAAACGAGAACTCCGCCACCTCTAAACGGTCCCTTTCGATGATGTTGGAGGTGTGATTGCATGTTCCCTGCTCTCTCCAAATGTGTATACGTCCAGAATCGCTCGTCAAACCAAATCGGCTCTCATCCGTAAAGAGAAGTCGACCCCATTGCTGATGTGTCTAGTTCTTGTGTTTCTGGCACCACAGAAACCGCCGTCTCCGATGAGCAGGCGTTAATGGCACGCACCGTACTGGTCGTCGTGCAAATAGACCACCTTTGTGCAGCCTCCTGGCCACGGTAAAACGCAATAACGGACGTCCAGTTGTCTGTTGCATGAGCCTTGCGATTTTTCCCGCTGTCTGCCGTCTGTCTTTTCTCGCCTGTAGGACAATATACCGGTCACCCGCCGCCGTGGTTGCTCGTGGACGACCACTTCTAAACTCTCGGACAGCTGTTACTGTCGTTTGAAATGCTCTCCAAGCTCGTGAAACGATGCTGTGAGCGATCCCAAACTCCTCGGCCACACTAGTCACACTTCGACCTTCTTCCAACTTCCCAATGACGAGACCTAGGGTAAAGTCATCCAGATGTCGTCTACAGGATTGCCTGTTGGCCATAACACACGGTGGCAGCAACTCACACTGGTATGTACCGATGTATGTACCATGTACATACCAGTATGTACCACTGGTATGTACCATGTACATACCAGTGTGTTTGACACACACTGGTATGTACCGATGTACATACCAGTGTGTGTCAAACCGATGTACACCGTGCAATAGCTTTCACCGAATTGCTGAGCGTACACCGCCCGTGTGCTTTATACCCTTCCGACCCCCTCCCTATGTCATGTTGCATATATGCTCATGCCCTACCGAACCGGAACCTAGTCTATCTCCTGAGTGGTCTTTCGGTCCGTTCTGCCTGCTCGTTCCGCTGTTATGCTAATTTCTCCACTTCGTCCTTAATTTTTGCACACCACTGTACAAGAAGAGGCCGTGCGAAGAAGAAACTGAGTGCATGTATGCTCTACCATTAGTATACTGTGTCTAGTAACAGATGCAGCTGTGAGCGACTGAGGGCCAGAGCGAATTTACAGGGAAGCCCGCGATGCCATGGTTTTGTTGAAATCTCGAAGTCGAGTTTTTCCCCCGATTAGCAATACTTTCGCAGCATGAGAAAGTGAAAATTGGTGAGGGTTGGGGAGTGAGTGGGAAGTGGGGGAGAAAGAAAAAGTTATTCTTCAAGGATGGCGGGATGGGAAAACTGAGGAGGCCCTCAAACCTGATGCTGTGCACAGGGTAGCCTTAAATCCGCCTCTACTGATGGCGATCCTCTCTTCCCCCACAAAACAACCTTTCCTTTTTAATTGGCCAAGATCAAAAATAATTAATGTATTTACTTTTGCAAAAATTGGAGTGATAAATGTATAGATGTTCGCAAAAGTTTGCATAAAAATTCAAATTTGCTGTGAATTTGGAGATAAAATGGTCTGTTCTAGCTTTAGAGAATGAGAGAGAGAGAGAGATTTTTTATTTAAATATTTCAGGAACGGAGGAAGCTGAGAGATGAAGGGTAAAGAAATTTTGACTGATTATGAAAGGTAATCGGTATAGTTCATTTAATGTAATATTTCCCCAAATTTCCGAAAGAAAAACGATAGTAAGACCATGAACGGCTAAGGAATTACTTTATGAAGTGAAGTACTACATGGAAGTTCCTTTCCAAACAAGGGAGAATCATGCATTGTGAAAGACTAAACGAATATTTTCAAGAGGAATAACTGGTCATTTTGCTTAGGCATGATTTGATGATTCAAGCTACAAATTTTTCTATTAAATTAAGCGGTCCGAACAGAAGGGCTCAAATTTATTTTGAAAGATTTTATCCAGACTTGACGTCTGAAAAGCGGTTAACTGGTTTCCTCTCAAAGCAGGCAATTGAACGATAGGAAAATAGTGCTGAATTTTTCGTTGTTTTTCTCATTTTGTCATTTAAAAATTTAGCAGGTTTATTTTTTGCCTGAAAAAGTTTTTAAAAAGATGTGCAATGCCAGTGAGTGGTAACTATACCAGTGTGTGTGCATGTATCCCTCCCACAAAGTCACTCTATTTTCTTTTTCTTGATTAGACCCCCCTCCCCTCCCAGTGTAAGCTTCTGGATACGCCCCTGGCTCTGACAACATGGAGAAGTTATTTATCGGAAAGACTAAGCCGATTCTCTGCCACTAGAAGTAAAGAACACATGAGAAGTGTTAACCAGAACGTGGAGAATACGGATCTTGAGAGGAAGGTCATGTATTGCACGACGGTCGACCACTTCTATATGGAATGGGATTAGAAGAGTTGGCACTTATACTAACTTTAAGAAGACAGCCATCATATAGAGATAAGACTGAAATCTTCTCCAGCAAGCTGGTATACAATCATAATGTGCCTATGGAGCTGCTAGTGGTTTGGCATGCATTATTACTAAGGGATGGAAACACGACGTAGCAAAGCATATAATCGCATGATAAATAACACTTCATACTGTTTGTGCCGTGTTCCACGCTGTTCTTAAGAACCAACTTTGTTTCTTTTGTGTTCTGCAAAGCAGTTCTCTGAAATCTGTGTCCAGACTCGACCTTGAAAAACCTTCCAGTAGAGACTGAACACTTGGCAATTTGTGTGTACCACATTGCACCATTAAATAAATTGATTCATACTAATCGATGAGCGCTTTCGACTTCTACAGTTTGGTGTATTGTTAATTAATATTTCTGCCGCTGTGTTCCAGGACGGAAACTTTTTTTTCTTTTGTTTGGGGGTTTAACGACCACTGTCCCTTCCTTTTAAGGTTAGTTTTTTTCGAAGGCTATAGGAATTAACCCTTTTTCTTCTGGTAAAATTTGATTATATCTTGTTATGTTCAAAAAGATGAATACTATCCGAATCTGGCTCCATCTCGTTGATTCACCAAGTATCTCGTCTGAGTTACCAGATGATTGTCAGCCTGTAAAGCAACTGAGATCTAGTGACAGTGATTAGATATTGAAATCACATTTCAAACATTTTATTCTAGATCTTTCTTAAGTGCACAGTAAGGTAACCAGAGCTAATTCTGAAGTGCAGTGGTTTAAGAGCTGGACTCTGACTGTTTGTACTAGTGCGCCGGGTTCGAGCTCTCGATGAGGAATGGGCGGCGTGTTTGTCTTACGGCCTCCCTTTCCTGGAATCAGTGGCCGTAAATTACGAACGTGCGACTGCTTATACCGCTTAGAGTAGCTCACGGTTGTCGTTAAACACAGAAACAAGAACGAACAAGAAAGATGACACCGAATTTTCGGGTGTAATAAGCACGTCTTTTGAATCCGTTCTGACGCAAATTAAATTTATCAAAGCTATTCAAAGTCAATGGAACCGGTATGGAAAACAATAGATTTTGACGAAAGAAAGAAGATTTTCAATCGGGATTTTAATCCCTGAGATATTGCTGTAAACGGAATCGTGAGCTTACGAACTCTTAGAAACAGAGATATCGACAAAAAAAAAAAAAAAAAAAAAAAAAGATGTGACTTTACTTCTCCTGGTGTGAAAACCATGCATTATTTTCGGAAGAAAGTATTCTCAAAAGGTTTATCCATATAAGCGGCATCGGTCCAAGAACAAAAAATTAGTCGAATTTTCAGGAGCCCAGATTTTGCAACAAATACTTCAGAAGCCTTGAATCAGAAGATAGGGAGCGTCCGTTGTAAGTAGCCAAGGTCAGCATCAGATGGCAGCCTAGTCCGGTCCTCCGGGGATTCTTAGCACCCTCTGCCTTCATGTCGCACTGGCCGCTGCCTTGGCCAGGTACATTCCAGCTGTCAAGTGGGACATCGTGGGGCTAAGTGAGGTAAGGAGAAAAGGAGAAGATCTCATCGAACTGAAAAGTGGACATCTCTTCTACTATCGTGGGACAGATACTGGCAGAACTAGTGGTGTTGGATTTATAATAAACAAGAAACTGAAGGATAAAGTTGTAGAAGTTGAAAGTTCCTCTGACAGAGCTGCACGACTTGTTATCCAACTCTCGAAAAGATACCAGGCTCAGATTATTCAAACTTATGCACCCACCACAAGTCATCCTGAAGAAGAAATTGAAGAATTTTATGAGGAAATTTGTCATCTAAATAATAAAGGTAAGCAGCACTTAAAAATAATTATGGGAGATTTCAATGCAAAAAATAGGGCAACGGCAACAGAATGAAACTTCAGTAGGTAAATTCGGTCATGGCAACAGAAACCAGCGTGGAAATACTCTCGTTGAGTTTGCAGAGGCAGAAGGGTTTTTCATCTTGAACTCCTTCTTCAAGAAAAAGCCACACAGGAAATGGACATGGAGACATCCAAATGGGACGACACGTGAAATTGATTTTATTATGTGTAACAAAAAAATTCGTCATAGAAGACTGCAGTGTGCTAAACAAGTTCAACACAGGTAGTGACCATAGATTGGTGAGATGTAAGATGCACCTCAACACTAAACTTGAACGTGGCAAGCTCATAAGACAAACAAAATGTATTGACATAACCAACCTTAAAAAACACCATAATACCTTCAAGTTAGAACTGAAGAAAAGGTTCTCTGCTTTAGAAGGCCTAACATCGAAAGAAGTGGACATCTCTGAAGTTAACAGAAAAGTAACCAAAGCTCTTATGGAAACAGCAACAAAATTAGCTGGGTCTAAGAACAAGTTGCATGTGAACAAATTATCAGGAAAAACCAAAATGTTGATGCAAAAAAGAAGAGAGATGAGGACAACTAAAGAAGATGTGACTTCCAAAGTGGAATATATAGAGCTATGCAAGACAGTAAGAAAAAGTATCACTGAAGACGTAAGGAAATTCAACTGTGAACTAGTGAGGAAAGCAATTGAAAACAACCAAAGCCTAAAGATAGCAAAGGGACATCTCAGTAAGGGAAGAAAACAGATTATGGCACTGAGAAAAGAAGATGGTTCTGTAACAAGAAATAGAGGCGAAATTTTGACAAGAGTGAAAGATTTCTACTCCAAATTATATGAAAGGGATGATATATGCACTCCAGACATCATGAAAGATACCAGTACCAGAGTTCCTCCAGTCCTTCCAGCAGAAGTTGCACATGCAATCAAGAACATGAAGCGAGGAAAAGCTCCAGGAGAAGATGGAATTACTGTAGACATCATACAAGAAGCAAGTGGAGAAATCGAAACAGTACTCGCCCAAATTTTCACTCGATGCCTTAATGAAGGAAAAATTCCTGAGGATTGGAACACCGCTACAATGATCCTGCTACATAAGAAAGGTGACATTGAGGATCTCGGAAACTACAGACCTATCAGCCTCCTATCAGTAGTTTATAAAATCTTCACTAAAGTTCTTTCACACCGCTTGAAGGTAACACTGGACATGGCTCAACCGAGAGAACAAGCTGGATTCAGGAGTGGCTACAGCACAATAGATCATATCCACGTGCTGAGAGAACTAATTGAAAGAGCGAGGGAATATGAACTTCCATTGTACATGGCTTTTATCGATTATGAAAAAGCCTTTGATTCGGTGAAACCATCAGCAGTTACAATGGCTCTGAAAACCTGCGGTATTGAAGATGCATACATTAATATTATTAATAACATCTATGAAAATGCAAGTGCACAGATTAGGCTGTTTGAAAATACAACACACGTAAAAATTGGAAAAGGAGTGAGACAAGGTGACACCATATCTCCGAAGCTCTTTAATGCCACATTGGAGGGTGTTTTTCAGTCGCTGAGCTGGGAAAACAAGGGGATAAAGATTAATGGAGATTATCTAACCCACCTTCGTTTCGCTGATGACGTAGTCATTTTTGCAACTACCCCATCAGAGCTGCAGAGTGTGATCCAGGAACTTGCTGACAAGAGTAAAGAAGTGGGATTAAAAATGAACTTTCAGAAGACAAAAGTGATGTTCAATGCTTTTACAAGAAATGAAGATTTATCAATTGATGGAGAAAAGCTGGAGATAACAGACACGTATGTTTATCTTGGACAGCAGATATCAAGTGAGGGTCACATTGATGAAGAAATTAATCGGCGTACAAAACTTGCCTGGAGAGCTTTTGGAAGAAACAGCATAATTTTCAAGAGCAATATGCCATTATGTCTTAAAAGAAAAGTGTTTGATCAATGCATCCTTCCAGTGCTTACGTATGGTGCAGAGACGTGGACCTTAACTAAAAGAGACATACAAAGGCTGCAGACAACTCAAAGTAGCATGGAGAGGTGCATGCTTGGTGTAACCAGGAGAGATAAGAAGAGGAACTCGTGGATCCGAAAAATGACAAGAGTGGAAGACATCATGATCAGAGTTAAATCCCTGAAATGGCAATGGGCTGGACATACTGCCAGAAGGACAGATCATCGATGGACAGCAGAAATTTTAGATTGGATTCCAAGGGACAGGAAAAGACCCAGAAGAAGACCACATGGGAGATGGGTGGATGAAATTCGAAAGTATGCAGGGGTGACATGGAGGAGACTGGCACAAGACAGACCGTTGTGGAGGAAACTTGGGGAGACCTTCGTCCAGCAGTGGATTGATAATGGTTGACAATGATGATGATGATGATGATTTCAGAAGCAGAAATTAACACTTATAACCCCTGGTGGCTAAACTATTCTTTACCAAACATTAGAAATTATATGAAAAATATTTTCCATCAGGTCTTGTATGCGATACAGGAATAATTTTTCAAATCAAAGCTTTAGGAGCAGAAATAACGCAGAGAACTCAATTTACCTTTGTGCCCCTAGCGGAAAGTCTATGATTTACTTGAAAATTTTGAATTTATAGGAAAAACATTTCGTACCGGAAACACTGTGCAACAAACAAGGAATTTTCCAAATCGTACTCCTAGAAATAGAGATATTGACAAAAATAAGATATACATCTACGCCCCTGGCGTAGAAACCATGCATTTTTTCAAGAAGAAAAGTTTCCTAAAAGGTTTGTCGACATGAGTAGTATCGGTCAACAAACGACTTTTTTCAATCGAGATTTTAGAAGCTCATATTTTGTTGCAAATACAACAGAAGCGGAAATTAAGACTTACGCCACCTAGTGTCCAAACCATTTCTTACAAAAATTAAAAATTATGTGCAAACGATTTCCCATCAGGAGATGTATGCGGTGCAGAAAGAATTCTTCAAATTGGAGATTTAGAAGCAGAGATATAGGGGGAAACGTTATTTACATTTACGCCCCCTAGCGGAAAATCTATGAATTACTTGAAAATTTTGAAATTATATGAACCATATGTCACACGGAAAACACTATCCAATAAAGAAGGAATTTTTCAAATCGGACTCTTAGGCGTAGAGATATTGACAAAAATAAGATGTATATCTACACCCCCTGGCGGAGAAACTGTGCAATTTATTAAGAAGAAAATATTCCGAAAAGGTTTATCGATGTGAGTGGCATCAGTCCACGAAAGAATTTTTTCAATTGATATTTTAGAAGCTCCGATTTCATGGCAAATACATCAGAAGCAAAAATTAACCCTTACGCCTCCTGGTGGCCAAAGTATTTTTTACCAAAAATTTTAAATTATATGCAAAAGATTTTCCATTAGGAGATGTATCCTCTGAAGAAAAAACCTTTTCAATTCGGAGTTTTAGAAGAAGAGAGATCGGGAAAAATGTAATTTACTTTTACGCCCCCTAGCGGAAAATCTATGCGTAATTTGAAAAAGTAACTATATCTAAAATACTCTTCGATATAAATGGAATCGAAAGATAAGAAACAAATTTCAATTGGATGATTAGAAGCAAATATGTGGAATAAAACGTATTTTTGAATTCGACATCATCTGCATTTACGCCCCTAGCGGCGAAATTGTACATCGTAAAAAAAAGAAGAAACGAAATAAAGGATCATCATTTGCATGTTTCAAGCTTCCGAACGCAAAAAGAATTTTTCAAATCGGACTAATAGTTGCAGAGATATCGTAGGTACAGGCGGACGGACGGACAAACCGATAACAGAAACACGATCTTTTTTTACAAAAGACGTGCTAAAAACTAACCTATTCAGCAGAAAGGACGTCTGTAAAATACAACCAGTTTGGAAGATTAGCGGAATCCGTTGAGCTCATAAGGTGCAAATACAGTATGCATCAACATTCATGATTTTATTTGAAGACGTCTTCGTTTTACGCCATTTTGTCAGAGCCTTGAGAAACGGAAATGTCGCAGACAGTGGCCGCTAGAAAGGCTTTAAACGTCTTTAGTCAGCAAGAGCTTCAAACCTCTTTTAGTCAAATTAAAGAGACGGACCACTCACATTGATATAGGGTGCAATATTGCTTGCAAAAAGCAGTGTACGACAGTGAGTTATACTAATGTATTCGGAGTCTGATGTTTAACGCTAACTAATGAAGGTGAGGGAAGTAGCTTGAGTCAAGATTGACTTCAATGTCTCCTTAAGAACGAATTAAGTTTCCTACAAGTTTATTCCAGAAAGATGTAAGCGCTTATGACAAAAGTTAGGGCTCCTTCTGCGTTGACGCTCGTAGATCCCCGAGGAGGGGAGCCGTCCTGTGTACCCCAGTGGGCAATTCGCGAATGAAAGAAAATTCCTGGTGGGCTTTGAACAGCCTCCACGGCCAATGACGGCGGTGTTCAGGAAGGGATTGCGTTGTAACAGAACTCTCACCCTTCTCTTAGGGTCAGCGCTCTAAGGCATTATCGCGACCTGAGGTTAAATGGACTTTCAGTCATTATGGAACTGATTCTTATGTTGAGTACCGCTGTTCTTCTGCATCGTGTATCTCTTAGATAAATTTATGAAAACAAGAATCAGTGTAATCATATCACAGAGTAAAACGAACCAGAAATAAGTGTAAGGATACTCCGCAGTTCACCATGCCGACAGGACTTTACGCAAAGTATCGCAAGGTCAAAATAACCTTTCACATTCTTTAAATAATTCCATGGGACAATAAATTTATTTTTATTCCAAAGCTATATTTTTCTTTGGAGAAATTTTTAAATAAGTTTCAACGTTCGTAGAACGCTAAAATGTAAATGGTAAATTGTTTCCTTCCAGTCTAATGATTTTCAGAGAAAAATGACGCAATTGGGAAGCTGAATTTTCCCAGAACTTTATCCACAAGCTTTCATAAAAAATTGAAGAAAACAAAGGGACTTTTTTCTACAGAAAAACTTTTAGTTGGATACAGACTTTATGAAAAATTTTGCATATTTAAGCATTTATGGAGAATTTGTTTTTATAAATTTTGTGATGAAGACTTAGTATGTTGCTTTATTTGTATTTTCTACTAAGCTTATCGATTACGCAGTTGTCGTTGGGTGATGTAAAAATTTAAAATGAGTTCCGTTTTAAATTGCCGCTGATGCGGATTTATTCCGGTTTTTAGTAGAAAAACCAAGAACGAGAAAAATTTTGCTAATGATGAAGTATGTTGATCTAACCTACTAAGTCATTTAGCTTGGGTAATTTACATCTTCCTGGAATTTAATTTATATTATTCCTCATTTCCAACGATCTATTCCGACCAAGGGTGGATAAAACTACACCCTAAGCAAAATTGTGACTATGTTCTATCTCTACTGAGTACATGTTTATCGGAACTTTGTCTCCTTCTTATTACATTCACCGGAAGTATGAGTTCAGTAAGCGTATTTTATATCATGTGTTTTAAAAACACAATATTTTGAATATAGTAGTTTTACCACAACTGAATTATTTTGTTCCGGCATGTGATATCGATCGTAGTCCAAGATAAAATCGGTCTAGAGAAAGCGGAAGGCTTGAGGTGGGGTGGTAAATTTATATTTCATGTAAAAGAAGATAAAGAAGTTCCTACTTAAAGAATTTATTTTTTATTCTTACTGAAAGTGATTGCTTTCTTCGCGCAAAATTTAATTTTTAACGAAAAGTTTTGGACCAAGCTTAAAACAGTAGGACAATGGCTTTCTACAATCCTCTCCGAAATCCATCTAATTAAGAGGGCAACTTCTGCCTCAGAGGGCAACTGATTCGTCCTTTAAAATAGCTGAATTAAATTGGATGCTGGAGGATTTCCTTAAGTGATTGTGAGAATGAAATTCGGAATATTTTGATTTTAATGATAAACTGAATTGAAAGCTGATGAACTTCTTTTACAGAAATGGGATACACCAAGCAAACCGAACAAAGTAAGGAATGAAGTCAATATATAAAAATTTACATGCTTTATGCATTTTTGTACGACAAAAGGCACCAATGCGTTCATAGCGTCTGAGAACAGAAAAGGTAATGAATATTGATAAGTCATCATTAAAAAGCAGAAGAAATTTATCAGGCATGTGTTCACTTGAATCTAACGTGTTTTTTAGAGATGATGTAGTACCGCTGCGTTACTTTACTGAAAACCGGATGTGAAAGAATCAGATTGCCTCAAATTGTGTAAGTTAAATTGCAATTCTCTGCGTCGCACCGTCCTCAAGAACTACTCCTTAAAATGCCATGGATTTTCCTTTTAAAATTCCTCTATAAAATGCAATATTTTATATAGTTTATGCATGTACTGCGTCATCTTACTTTCTTGCTTTCTTGATACAGAACTGCTAAAGTAATTTTGCCGTCCCGCTGGAGCAGTGGTCTAAGCGATGGCTTCTGATCATTCGTACGAGAGGGGTCCGAGTTCGAATGCCGTGGAGGTATGAATGTTGAGTTTGTCTTACGGCGCTGGCTCTCACCCTTCCCTGGAACCAGTGGCCCTAAATTAGGGATGAGCGAATGCTTATAGCCCATTGATTTGCTCACGGTGGTCCTTCAGTTAAAAAAAGTAATTTTGCCATTCAAGTAGCAAATCGTGATGTTTAATGAGAACAAATGAATTATGTTGTACCTTTCAAAGCTTTTAGAAAGTGGTGTTTGTTCGGTCCCACGAGGAAAATGCAGAAATAGATCGTCTGGAGCAATGCTGTGCAAAATTTTATGCAGAGACTTGTAATTTTTCAACGGAAGTACACAAACACAGGCGCGGGAGCGAGAGGAAGCGCACACCACTTGACATAGAAAATGCCACATCATGGAGAAAATGCACAAAATGAGAAAAAATGTGCCACACATCAGCAGACAAGTGGGCTGGAAAGAAGTGATTTAATTTCTGTGGGATTTCATGAAAGGGATAAGGAAGGAGACACTAGTATAATGCGGCCTCAGCTTATAGGTCACATGGACGCCATAGTGGGCCATACATTCGGTAACACACCGTGGCATTGCGTGTAAAAGTCCCAGAATGGTGTCTTGAGGTATCGTTGAGCATGCTGCGTCGGCCTGTGTCCACAATTTATTGGCATTGCGATGGGGACGTGTGGAGACTTTAAGTCGTCTGACAAAGCCGTCCGCACCAAGTTCTCTGTTGGGGAAAAGTCTGGGGATCGCGCTGACTAAAACTGCATCTGGACACCTTGTAGGCACTCTATGCTGATGTTGGCAGCGTGCGGGCGGGCGTTATCTTGTTGAATCAGAATACCACGGAGCTACGACGCCCAAACGGACTACACCTCCTGATTGACGTATCATCGTGCTGTCATTGTACTAACTATGCTTATGAGCTGTGAACAGCTGTTGAAACTGATAGCGGCTCAAACCATGGGACCAGGCCGAGGCTCAGACACAGGAGCTGTATGACGCTCACGGATAGATAAAAACTAACGGCGATCGTTAGCACTGAGGTAGAAGCAATACTTATCGCCAAATCGACATGGTTCCATTCGTACCACTACTCATGTCAGGTTCGGCACCGCAGCAATCTTTCTCGGCGACGTGCGGCGGGGAGTGGCAATGAATCATCTCAATGGGTGGTGATGGCTTAAGCCTCCCTCACCCAACCTGCGATTCACAGTCTATGTCGATATGGCGATGTTCATAGCTGCCTGTAGACCTTGTCGAATGTCGTTTAATGTGGGTTGTGGGTGCATGTAGGCGTTCGGACGTTCACCTACGTGTACCATTCCCATTACGGTGAACCACATCACCTTTCTCCAACCAATGTCACCACATTCTGCAGATAGTTGTTGCATCCCGATAAGTTTCCGCCGTGATGCGACATAGAGACCAACCAGCTGTACGTAGCCCCATGATGAAATCTCTGGTAAAGGTGTCCGTGTGATGGTAAAAATTCCGATGATAACGTCCATGAATTCTCACACGTGCTTTCGTCACCGAGGTCACTCCCATGCACTGGTCCACACGATCAGATGAGGACGACCAAATTTATCTAACCAAGCTGTTTTGCTCCTTTATATCTTTTACCTATCATGTGACTGGTCCGTTATTATAATCATTTACGTAATCCAACTGACGACACATACCCACCAATTTGCACAACGCTCCAAAAACTACTTCCTGGTGAGGCATTTTCTATGTCAAGCAGTGTTACTTGTTTGTTCGTTTCGGGTTTTAAGGACTATCATGAGCAACTCCGAGGGCTGTAAGAAGTCGCCTATCACCAATTTGAGGCCACTACTTTCAGAGATGGGACAGATCTAGCACCATCAGACAGGAACAGCACCCTGCCTCATTCGGTACTCGAAAATAGGTCCATCTCTGATGAATGGGCAGTAACTAACGCCTCGGAAAACCTTTTGAGAATACTTCCGGCGTAAAATGTACCGCGCACCTCGGAAAGCATTTCGAGAATACCTCCTGCTTAAAATAGTGCATAGTTTCTCCGCCAGGGGACGTAGATGTATACCTTATTTCTATCGATATCTCTGCTTCAAAAATTCCGATTTGAAAAATTATTTTTTGTTTAAGACGGTTTCCGATGCGAAATATTTCTTACATAATTTAAATTTTTCTTAACGCACAAGTGTGTCACCAGAAGGCGTAAGTTCACGTCTTCATTTCCAGCAGTATCTGTGGGACTAAAAGCTCTATTGAAAAATTTATTTTCGGTCAGATACTACTAACTATGAAAACTCACTGTGCATATTTTCTTTCCAAAATAATGCACAATTTCCCTGCTAGGGGGCACAAACGCTTAATCTGTTTTTTTTTCAATATCTCTGCTTCTAAATGTGCAATTTAAAGAGTTCTTTGAACACCGGATACCATTTACCTTGTGGAAAAACTTTAGGTTTATATTTGAGGAGTTTTGTAGTTCACAGTTCCATAGTTAGGGCAAAGAATATCTAACTGATAAGAAGGTAAGGCTCAGCGAGACGTAACTAGCGCCACTATATTATGCGGCAAAGAATTACTACACAGAAGCCAACATTACAGGCTGATGCCGCAGGATGCCGAGCAGACTGAGTTAGACTGAGCATGCGTGTTTGTGTTCAAAGAATATAAACGCTTGTTTGTGTTGGCGTTTTGTTCAAAGGTTTTGTTGTTCTCATCTAGATCTGCGTTTATATTACAGCCATGAAATACACCCACTCCATTCCGATGAATAACAATTCATGGAATGGAGTGGATGAATAACAAGAACAAATTTGAAACCGTTTGAAACAAATATCCTGGAAAACCATTAAAACAACGTTTGCTGAAAAAAAAGCTATCGTTACGTTGAAAAAATTAATTTATCAATTATATGAAACTGACTTTTATGAAAAATACCTCGTAATATTGTAAAATGAAAGAGGGAAGCATTCGATTACACAATGCATACCAAACAGACAGCTTTAAGCATGTACTCAATCGTGGCAAGTTAGTCCGGTCGGTAGAGAGCTCAGCTATCACGCCAGCGGCCCCAGGTTCGAACCTACTCAGATACGAACGGATGTTTTTCCGATCTGTTGAGAAAATTTCTCCAGCGCAGTGCGTTTAATTTACAAACTTCGGAAGGGTAGAAAAAAATTGTAGCTTTGGGAAACTGCGGTTGTCTTTGCTTTTATTTTTTTATTATTATTATGGCTGCTACTGGGAAACCAGCCTCAGCATTTTTGACATTTAAGGTATATTGTAAATATGAAATTCATGCCAAGCAACCTGGTATTACTACGGTGCTTAAAGTGAGAATAAAACTGCTAAAATTTCCTTAAAATAATATTAATTGCTAATGTATATATTTGTTTCACCAAAAGAAGGGACAGGAGGGATACTCAGAAAAGAACAACAAAAAAAAAATGCTTTAGTAGACCCAATGAGACCGAAGGAAACAGTCGCAGATCAAAGCTTAGCTTCCTTTCCGTGAAATAGGCTTCCCGTCCCGTGTCTCCTACGCTTTTTGCGCCTGAATGTTAACTTTCCCGCAGAGCATCTGCTGCCGCATTACATGGTGGCGCTGCTGTCGCCTGTTTTACATTATCTCTACGAGAGTTGAGCTTCTTCACGCGAAGCGTTTATATTCTTTGGTTAGGGGGTGGTCGTGTACTTCTATTTGCAGCTGCATAACCGTACATCCGCTTCTGAAAACCTTACTGAGAAATGTCGTCTTTTCCTGTATGCAATTCGATGCAATAAAGATGGGGAACATTATACTCTTTAAATAACGCGCAGCTTTCTTGTTAGGGGATGTAATATCTAAATGTCAAAACCTTTTTCTCGCGATCTCTGCTTCCGGCAGACATACTTGGAAACTTCTTTTTCTTAGCATAGCTTTTGCCATGAAGAATACTTTTCACCTATTTTCCACTTTTCTGTTATGCAAAATTCTTCCGCTAGAAAGCGTAGAGTTATATCATGTTTTCTTCTATATTTCTTCTATTAATTGTTCGATTTGGAAATATCTTTGTCTCTGATACTTTCCGTCTGATATGAGAAACTTTTTGTGTGTCATTTGTTACTTTTTGCAACATACTTTTTAGTCGTTAGAGGAAGCAAGTAGCTGTTTCTATTTCTGGATGTTTTATCGATTGCAGATATCCGGTTGATTTTTTTTCTAACCGGTTCCATTGGTTTTGAAAAATTTTGATAAATTTTATTCTGGTCGAAAAATATTCAAAAGACGTGGTCATTACAACCGAAAATTCTGTGTCACCTGTCTTGTTTTCTCGTCTGTATCATCGATGCTTGCAGGCGAATACAGTGACTGCTTATCTCTTTTTGTCTGTGCTACAGTTTTATGATTTCGTAAAATAAAATTGTTGTATTCATATTGTATTTTATAAACATTAAAGTGTTTTATGGGTGTTTGTAAAATGGTGTTGATTCTACATCATATTAAGGATTTTCTTTTCTCCTCCGTTATCTTCACATAAGCTGGTACATTGAAGAATACAAATTGATAAAGAAGTTGATTTGACCATTTGAACAAAGGAGGTTAGAATAAGATATCTGGAGATGCCCTCGTCAATGGAGGAAGCCTATAACCGCGAGTGGCGGCCATTAAAGTGTAGGAAAGCTGGTAGTTCCCAAGGTTATTACAATGCATTTTGTTTTGGCCGAATCGCATTCCTTTCTTGCAGATGTTTCTAGTTTTGTATCGGAACTTGCTGCCGATGTGTGAGGAAATGCTGGATAAATAAAATTCTTAATTATTTTGAGATATTTTCCAGTTTCTATTTTTAATTGAAATTCATGAAGCGTTAGTGCAAGTTCAAAACAAAACATAACGTTAAAATTGAAAACTTCACTCGCTTGTGAAGAAGAATTTATTCCGGTTTCATATTAACATGTTTTCTGCAACTAAACACAACGCAATACAAAAATACACAGCTGAAACTTAACGGGTATTATGTAAACATCATCCAAATTTCCACACTTTGTGACTTCACGGTTAAGAGATGATAAAGTCTTTTGGTCCATCCTAGTGTTCAGCCTGAGTTTGAATGTCAGTATAGTACAAATATTTGCTTGTTCTAACTGCACTGGTTCTCTCCCTACCTCGGAGCCAGAGGTTCTACATTTGAAATGGAAGATTCTTCTGTTCTTAGACGCTCATAAGGATTTCCAACAAAATATAGGGCAAAGGATAGGCAAATTTCTTGCACAAAATGCCTAAATAATGAGTTTATAAATAAACAAAGATATCGCTCTTTCCACGTTTAAGCAATGCACAGCAACCGAAAAATTGTTATTCGGCCACTGCTGGGGAATCAAATCCCAGATCTCTCGATATCCAGCCGAGCGCGTTAGCCTCACACCACGGTGGCCAACAATCCACCGCGCTGTGTGCCGTGGATTGCGGAAAACTTTAGGTTTGTAAAAAAAAAATAGCCTTACACCACGGTGGCCAACAATCCACGGCACATAGCGCCGTTGATTGTTGGCCATCGTGGTGTAAGGCTTATGCGCTCGCTTGGATATCGAGAGATCTGGGGATTCGATTCCCCAGCAGTGGTCGAAAAACATTTTTTCGGTTGCTGTGTGTTGCTGGAACGTGGAAAGAGCGATGTCTTTGTTTATTCACTGGCGTCACGTATTTGGAGGATTTTTACTAAATAATGAGTCTTAGACTAAGCTCTGACGAGAGTGTTGTTAGACTACCCTCTACCTGTTTCTTAAAGCAGAACTAAATGTACGAGAATTGTATAAGGTGCTGAAACTGATACTACAGTTCAACTTGAGTATGTGGGCTGAAGCTAATTATTTTTCAAGTCAAAGTACCTATTCAGTCACGAGACAGTTGATGTCTGAAACATTGTTCTGAGGCAATGAATGGATATTAATCTCCTGGATTTCCTAAGTGTTATTAATTTTCCATTGTGATTTCATTTCTTCTAAAAGATGTCTTTGTGAAATCAGGCATGGTTTCGATTAAGTGATTCTAAAGTGAAGGTAGATTCCCTTAGTTTTCTGAATTGCTGTTTTTTAACGTCATTACAGTGCCCTTCGGTTATAGTAGTGAAACCTAATCTACATTGAAATCTAGACATTGCAGTGAATCTTGAATAGGATAAAAATAATAACAAAAAATGCATTCTTTGAAGTTTTCCTTCATTAAGACGCCTACGAACTGAAATATCCTATGACAGTACTTCAGTAAAAACATGGCGCAGGCAGTTAGTACGCTCTAGATTTTTCCCCGTAAGCAGAATTCTGAAACAACAAAAATTTTAAGAGATATGACTTACACGTGAGTACGTTTCAGGGGAAATTCAAAGCCTTCGAAGTGCTTTATCTCCTATAATGAAGCCATTTGCTGAATATTTCTGTTTTATTACAGAACTAGAGCACAACGACCATTTCTTCTATTCGACAAATGCCTCGTATCTCGATACAAGCTAAACAAAAAAAAATAAAAAAAATAAATAAATAAACAGTCCAGAAAAGAAAAAGGGAACATTTTACTTTACTTTAACGTCGTCGGGAGATCATTAACGTTGAGATGATTTCCTATACTATTTGCGGATTCAGTATCCTCTATCGAAACAGAATAATGACCTTTTGTTCCTAGCGAACGATGCGCAGTAAAACATTGGATAACGATAATTCCGCTGCCTTCATTACAAGCGAAAAGAGCTCTTCCTCCGAGCTTGTAACAAAAGCCACTTGGGATTTAGAAAGTATCGCGGTGTCGACATTTGTTCTGCCTCAGAAATCGAGCTCTAAATTTCGACTCATTGCATCTTTTCAATTTACGGTATCATTGAACCACGGAGCATAGAAACGAGCAATATTTTTCTTATTTTACGCGAAATAAGAAAAATATTGCTCGTTTCCATGCTCCCTGGATATAAACAAGGATCTGAAGTAACAGCAAAAGTAACCTATGAATGCATAAGAATTGTTACTTATGAAGGGCTAAGCTTCTGAATTGTAAATCTTTGTTTTTGACAAAGTATTTGTTTCATCCATATGGATAAATGCACTGATTGTTAAAGCCCATGATCATTTCGATATCGTAAGGGTATATTTTCCGTGAATTTCTGTTTTTGATGATAGCTGAAAAGGAATTAAAAAAGCTTTCTATCGGTAAACTCCAAAAAGAGTTTTTGGTTTAGATTCTTTTTGTGCAAAGAAATATTCCCCTGGACATGAGTGATAGCATATGAAGGCACTTCGTTCATCCACATCCTGTTATCCGTGTTATACCTGATGTTTTTTCATAGTAAAAATTTCAAGTAGTTGACAAAATTTTCCATTATCAATTTTTTTGTAAAGAACAATTTTCACTAATAGGGAGAATAAAGGCTTTGCCACCAATTCACATAATTAGCCGGAATTTGCTGAATTTGCCGTTAAATCCTCAAATTTCTTTACCTATTTTCCTTTACATTTCCACTGTCATTTTGCATAAAAATAGGGCGGGAGGGGGAAGAAAACTAAATACAGAAAAATGGTATAATTTTCAAGGAAAATGATAATGCTATTAGATTTTTCACATGATTGCAAATTTATTTTATTGTTATGAACGACTGTTTTTTGTCACTCAATCGAAACAATAGAAAATGATGATTGTGTCAGTCAATAATATTTCGATCTCAGTTTCTTTCAGAATCGCTATCACTCTGAAACCCATATCCTTCTTCGCAACCTAATTTCTTCACACTTCCTCTGTCGCAGTTTTTGTGGTACTATGTGTAACATTCTCAATACTAGATTTCGGTTATTAGATGTTTTACAGTGAAATTATTCACTCCAATCACCAGAGGCTACTCCGGTGTCACAATGGTCTAAGAAATGACTTCTAACCGTTTGTTCGAGTGGACCCGGGTCGAGACCCGGATGAGACATGGATGGTGTGCTTGTCGAACGGCACTGGCTTTTCTACTTTCCTAGAACCAGCGGCCCCAAATTATGAATGGGAGACCGTTTGCAGTCCACTGAGTTGCTCACTATGATCGCTGACCCCCCCCTCTTAAAATTCACCACAGGACAAGCGTTTTCTCCCTTTCTTTGTCACCTATTCTCCAGGTTCTAGTGACGGTTGCTTTGAGTTTTCTCATTTAAGTTTGAAGGATTATCATGGCCGTGGGTGGCCTAGTGGTCAGCGTTCGTGACTGTCATGGCAATAACCTCAGGTTCGATCCTGGGCAAGTACGAACGTTCCAATCACTAAATACCCGCCGTGCGTCGGATGGGCACGTTAAGCCGTCGGACCCCGGGTACTGGTCCCCCGGTAATAAATAAGGGCGTCCTCCACCCCTTTTCTACCTTGCTTCCGTGTCACTTTCCTATCGGGCACTCTAGCCCAAATCTCCTAGCTTCCTATTTCTAAGGATTGTTTAAGACCTGGGGTCAGACACTCCCCTCCTAAAATCCTCTACATAAAAAAAAAAAAAATGGCCGCCCCGGTGGCTCAGTGGTCAAAGCGATGGCTCCTGATCATTCGTCCGAGATGGGTTCGGGTTCGAATCCTGGTGAGGCATGGATGTTGCGTTTGTCTTAGAGCACTGGCTCTCTCCCTTCCCTGGAACCAGTGACCCTAAATCAGGGACGGGCGACTGCTTATAGCCCATTGAGTTGCTCACGGTGGTCGTTAAACCTTCAAACTAAAAAAAAAAGGGATATCATATGGGACTTGAAAATATTTTTCCTCAAAACGGTTGCCTTTGCTTTCATGAAATTACTTTTCACTGTTTTTCTAACAATGTCATTTGAACAAATTGTTTTGACTGAGGTCTTAAGAGTTGTTCTGCCCCGGTGGCGCAGTGGTCTAAGGCGATGGCCTCTGATCATTCGTCCAAAAGGGGTCCGGGTGCGAATCCCGGTGAGGCATGGATGTTGTGTTTGCCTTACGGCACTGGCTCTCTCCCTTCCCTGGAACCCGTGACCCTAAATTAGGGACGGGCGACTGCTTATAGCCCATTGAGTAGCTCACGGTGGTCGTTAAACCTCCAATAAAAAAAAATGAAATGGTAACAGCGGAAAAGTATGGAAGCTCAGATTTCCCTAACGATGTGCCAGGATACTGTTGTCCGTAGATGCCGACAGCCTGATTCCAGTAAAATTGTAGTGGCTCAGAAAAGCTTTTATCAAGGAAACGGAGACCATGATTGTCATAGGGAGGCAGACAAAGTAAATCGCAAAGTTCTGATGTTGCACTCAATACGAACTCATCTAGAAGACTTTATGGTCTTCCAAGAAAAAGAAGACAGATTACTGAGGAAATTAATTTGTTTGAATGATGCAAGGACTTATAGAACACCTCGACTGAGATTTTTCCCTTTGATGCCATGCAAAACTCCCTTCCTATTGGTAGGTCCTCTGAAAGTTCTTTATTGTTATTGCACTCCGCACAAATTCATCGCGGGGAGTTCAAGTGGTGTCCATAACGTCAGTTCGCACCATAACACTTACAGTTTCTTCTTCGTGTATCACTGACGGCACCCAATTAATAAGTTTTTGTATAAGGACCAGCCTTTAAAAATTTGTCGCAGCCCTGATACTTTAACATTGTAAATCCATTATGGTATTGAATTCAGGCATTGCCGATGGCTACTGCTTTTCTCTCACAAATAATGTTCTTCGTCACACCAATTTTTTTTTAAATAGACAAGGTAATTGTTCTTTTCACGTTTATATTTAATTAACATACAGCAAACGAAAAAACTGTTTATCGACAACGCTGGGATCGAACCCCAGATCTCTCGATAACTAGCCGAGTGCGTTCGCTTTACGCTACGGTGCCAACAACTCACTGCGCTATGTGTGTTTATCTGTCAGCATATGACTTCACAAATCCGTAGGGATGGGCTCAGCAACTGAGACGTCTCCATCTGGTGGGACTTAACGGCACAAGCTTTTTAATTATAGCTAATAAATCCAAAGGGCGAGAAAAATGGCGAAAATCTTCCAAATACGTGGAGACAATGTAAATAGACAAGGTCATCGCTCTTTCCACGTTTTTCTTTAATTAGCACACAGATGGAGACGTCTCAGTTGCTGAGTCCATCCCTACGGATTTATGAAGTCAGATGCTAACAGATAAATGTGAAGTCAGATGCTGACAGATAGCGCCGTGGATTGCTGGCACCATAGCGTAAGGCGAACGCATTCGGCTAGTTATCCAGCGATCTGGGATTCAATCCCAGCGGTGCCGAAATACAATTTTTTCGGCTGCTCTGTGTTAATTAGAAAAAAACGTGGAAAGAGCGATGATCTTGTCTGTTTACATTGTCTCCACGTATTTGGAAGATTTTAACCATTTTTCTGGCTCTTTGGTTGTATTAGCTATTCCACTTATTAGTGTTCTAATTCAAACAAAAATTCCCACGAAATGTACGGAAATATTCAATGCGCTGACAGTCGGAATGCTAGCCTATCGAATGCGAAATGTTTTCAATGTTAGTTTTCTCACTTCGCGTCTATGTAATCTTTATAACGCTATGAATGAATGACGATTCATGAGAATTAGTAGTCGTAAGATTATGCTAATGGCCAATTTGACCAGGAAGGTTGACTGTAAGTACAGCATCTTCTTTCAATTTCTTTTTTGCCGGTAATCCAAGTAATTCTGATTTTAAGTCACGAATATAACTATGAACAGTAAAATGTTTAGAGCAAATTCTAGCTTTTTCTTTTTTTTTTAATTATCTCCTCGTTTACATTTCAGTATCCATTTTTTCTAAATCAAGACCTGCAGGAAAATAATGGTAAACAATATTCGAATTTTAGTCTTCCGGTTCTAGAATAAACAGCCTGCTACTACCTATCCAGGCATACTGAGCTACAATGATGTCAAACAATAAATTATGAAGAAAAGTAACGAGTTATGAAGAAAAGTAATTCCGAAATAAATATCCATACAGGTCCGTTCACCGAAGCGAAATGCTTTTCTTAGCAAATGAACGAACTTGCAGCTTTGTTGTTCCGCCATGATCCTGTATCGGCGACGTGCATCCTGTGTGACGTCATGCGCAAATCCGGGAAAACGGATATTGCAACTGCGCATCGAAATAGCGCCTCCCTGCATCTAGTCTATCAGTGTTTCATTTATAGGGTTTTATTGTATCTGATTGGTTTTTCTGCACCACATGACCCGTCTTAGATTTCTCTAATCGCAAACCGTAACCTTTTTGCGGTACGACGCGCGTGCTTGAACATTCTCACGGGGTTTCTCACTTATGAACTGGAAGAAGAAATAGACTTCCATTTGTAACTTTAAGTTTTAGGTTTTCATGTTCGATTTGACCTTTTGATTTTATGCTTCTGGAAAATACAGAGAGAAGGCCCACGAAATGCAGAAGCAGTTGATATCTAACTAGAATGACAGCAGGTAATCAACTGAAGAAAAAAGTTTCAGTTCAACAGAACTTAACAAACATACACGGTCGAGTCACATTATTGTGACCACCACCTAATATCCAGAGTAACCGCCGTATGCAGCGTAGGCAGCAGCTAGACGGGCTGGGAGTGACTCAGTAAGGTGCTGGAAGGTGTTCACAGGTATGTGGAGCCATGGTGACTGCAGTGCATTTGACAGGTGCTGGAGGGTACGTGGTGGAGGATCCACAGAGCGACAACACGAGTAAGGTGGTCCCACAGATACTCGATTGGGTTTAAGTCTGGGGAATTAGGGGGCCAGGGAAGTACTTTGAAGTCTTCATCGTGCTCTTCAAACCACTCTAGGATATTTCTAGCTCTGTGACACGTCGCATTGTCGGTCTAGAAGATCCCATCCGCCCCAGAGAAGAAAATCAGCATGTATGAGTGTACGTGGTCTGCAAGAATGGATTCATAACGAATTCGGTCCATAGTGCCTTCCATGAGTATGAGTGGACCCAGGAAATGCCACGAAAACATTCCCCAGACCATAACACTACCCCCACCAGCTTGTGTTCTAATAGCAATGGCTAAAGAGTGTTTGTTTTCCGATGTTTCTCGTCTTATACCCCAACGTCCATCCGTTCGATGAAGCAGAAAATGTGACTCATTGGAGAAGATGACCCTTTGCGAATCAGCGGAGGTCCAGTTCCGATACTGCAGAAAATGTGACCCTTTGCTAATCAGCGGAGGTCCGATTCCGATACTGCCGTGCAAATATAAGTATTTTTTCCGACGCACCTTCATTAGCTTAGGTGAAGTGAGCATCCGTCTGTATCGGAGCCCCATACGCAGCAGGGTTCGCTGAACTGTCGTTTTAGACACACCTTCGGTAGCCCTTCTGGTTCATTCGGCCAGTGAGTTGTCGATCGGCCCTCACCCACCTTCGAAGCTGACGTTCACCTCTCACATCAATGACACTTGGTGCTCCGCAGTTTCCATGTCGCTTATTCGCAATGGTGCCATTTCTCGAATCACGATACACTTTAACCACAGCAGCACGCGAACAGTTGACAAACTGCGCTGTTTCAGAAATATTGCCACCCTTGACCCGAACGCCGATATCATCTTTTTTGGAAATCTGATAAATCGCTCCTTTTATCCATGACAGCAACGAGTGATGAGTTTTCAGAATGCCTACAGCACACCTTATATACCATCCAAGCCAGCTCACGACACGTGCCTTCTTTCATTGGCTACGTCTTGTTGACGTCAAAAGTAGGAGGTGGTCACAATAATGTGATTCGACTGTGTATATGAATTAAAGTTACCGTGATACTTCCAGTTGTAATGCTCAGTAATTATTCAAACGAATTTTCAGCTGTGTGTGAGACTAAACAACATTCTCCACATTTCTGTATCCATATTCAAATTAAAGGCCACAGTGTGTTTTATGTTTATTTTCAAAAGTATATTACTGCTTCCTCTGTACCACAAACCCGTTGATAAGTACAGCCATTGCCAGATTTCTTTTGTAACTAAACGCTTTAAGTTTCATTGCGTTATTACTGCGATGATGCATCGGTAGCCGAGTGGTCTAGAGCAGTGCTTTTCAACCGGTGGTACGCGTACCACTGGTGGTACTTCGACACCTGGCAGGTGGTACGTCACGTCGTATCTCAGCGTTTTGAATATGAAACGCAGTCAAGTGCATGGATCATTATGTATTATTCATTGGATTGGAAAGAACTGCCGTGGATTTGTTTTCGCATTTTCCGTTGAGGAGCTGAAAGGCTTTCAACCCATGACTCATCATTCCCTGTTGCGCTCAAAATAGCCGGAGAACATATAAGAAAAATCAGGAAACTTCAAGGCCGAAGTGTATATTCTGGGCTGAAACGTCGGCTCCTCCACCCTACCCGCCTACGCCTCACCAATCACGACATGTCACCGGGTTCTTCCTCGCCGTCTGGCTTTTCGTTTTCTCCTTTCCAGTTATTCAATTTTGCTACCGCTGTGTGTGACAATGTGAGACCAAGGTAGTAGTGCATATTAATAAATATGGATAAATTCGTCATACGTTCGACAGTGCAAAAGGGAAACTGATTCAGCAAAGGAACCGCCACCGAAGAAATTAAAACCGCACCGAATCAAAAATACAGAGAAGATTATTTGAAGTTTGGATTTTATTTCGCGGAAGAAAAGGATCAGCAGCTTCCTGTTTGTGTTAACTGCAATGAAGTACTATCCAAGCATTCCATGAAAATCCTCCAAATACGTGGCGTCAGTGAATAAACAAATACATCGCTGTTTCTACGTTTTAGTAACGCACAGCAACCGAAAAATTGATATTCGGTCATCACCGGGGAACAATTTTTCGGTTGCTGTGGGTTACTAAAACGGGGAAAGAGCGATATATTTGTTCTTTCCATGAAGCCTTCTTTGGTCTAAAGACATTTAACAACAAAACATAAAGAGCACACCGAAATGCCAGTAGAATTTTTCGTGCAGAAGAGAGACGAATTTATAAAATGCCGTGCTGCTTTCGTGAATTTCACAACCATCTCAAAAAAGTCTGGAAGCATCTTATGAATTGTCCTTGATAGCAGCTAAACGAAATAAGCTTCACACAATCGTTGAAGAAGTCGTGGTTTCCTCTACCATTGCAATTGCTTCAATTATCTATGATGAAAAAATGGCTGATGTTATTCGTAATATTCCATGTTCTGACAACACCGTCCAAAGACGAATACAAGATATGGCCACAGACGTTACTCAACAACTGGTGGAGGAGATCACAGAAGCAGAAAAATTTGTATTTCAATTGGACGAAAGCACTGACATTGCTGGTGAAGCACAATTAATTGTTTTTGCGCGTGTTCATGATTCTGGCGATATGCTGGAACACGTATTATTTTGCCGCCCACTACCTGGCAAAACGACCGGGGAAGAAATATTCACAATAATCGATAATTTTTCAGTGGACGTGGGATATTATGGACTTGGTGTGTAGCAATTTGTTCCGATGGTGCATCAGCTATTACATAAAGAGCTTCGGGCGTGATAGCACGAGCTAAGACAAGAAACAATTCAATTGTTTGAAATCATTGCATCTTGCATAGACATGCACTTGCTTCTAAACGGATGACCCCATTGTTACATGTAATTTTGAAGGATGCTGCAAAAATATTAAGTTTCATCAAAAGCCGGCCATTGAATGGCCGTTTATTCCAACAATTATGCAAGGATTTGGATACTGAGCACAGCACTCTCCTCTTTCATATACAGAAGTACGTTGGTTGTTGAGAGGTGAAACATTATCGCGATTATTCGAGCTACGAGATAAAGCGCATCTGTTCCGGACGAATATGTCATCACCCCTAGCAGAAAAGTTTGAAAATGTCTTCTGGGTGTTCTGCCTTGGTTATTTGGCTGACATTTAAAAAGCTAAACGAACTTGATTGGTCGCTGCAGGGCAACGGTCATAACGTGTTTATCATGGAAGACAAAGTTTGTGCATTCTACAAGAAAATCTCCCTGTGGCTAGGCCAAGTAAAGAAAGGAAATATTGCATCATTTCCCAATGTGTCATACTTTATTGAACTAAATTCTGCTGTTGACACTGAAGATATTGAAACTGCCATCAAAAATCACTTGGAAAAATTGCATACCGAGTCTGCGTTGTATTTTCCATTCGTGTCAAGAGGATGTGATATTGGAATTCGTTGGGTTGCATCGCCCTTCATTATGGATAATGCTGTGAAATCTGACCTTTTCTCTCAAGACTAAGAAGCACTTCTGGAATTGACATCAGACCGCAATTTGAAGGAACGTTTTAGTGAAAAAACACTGACCGAGTTCTGAAGCCAAGTTGCAAAATGTACCGGGAAGTAGGGGAAAAAGCTATCGTAGCGTTACTGCCATTTGGCTTCACATACTTGTGCGAGAAGGCGTTTTCTTCATTGACGTGTATAAAAACTAAGGAAAAGAATTGTCTTCAGCTGGAATCTGTCTTAATTCTATCAGTAGGAACTCTCCAGATACGAGTGCAAAAATTAATGTCAGAGAAACAGGCACAAGTTTCCCATTAAAAATGTGCTAAGTGGGCGTACTTTATCACTTTTTTCCTTTCTTTTTTTTTTTTTTGGTCATGAAGTTTTTAACACCTCGCTAAGCCACTGGTGGTACTCGAATATTGCCATGTCCTAAAAGTGGTACAATCTGTGAAAAGGTTGAAAAGCACTGGTCTAGAGCTAGAGAGTAGGTTGCAAAGTGTTTGCACGTGTTGATACTAGGATCGAATCCCTGCAAACGTATGAATGGCGTGTTTATCCCACCCAAATCAACTACTCATCCCAGCCGCGTGTATCACTGTTTAAAAATCTAAAACTCTCCTCAAAGTACGTAAGTACAGAACGGAAAATTACCAGAAGTGATCGTCTTCCACTAGATTTGTTGTTCCACATGGCTTAATCTGTCAAAACCATTTTCCACTGATTAATTATTGCTTATGATGATAGCTTTGGCTCCTTCAATCATTTACTGATTATAGAGCCTAATTGCTTTGACAGTAAGAGCCAATATCAATCGTGATATTTCCCACACAGCTGTTCCTATTTTGTTAATTTAGTTTTTCCGAATTAACCTTAAACATTTGAAATCAACAATCTGTTAACAGTGATAAATTAATCAAAGTTTACATCTTCAGTAAAATTAACCCCTTCCTTAACATTTGTTCAGGGAAGTAATTATATTCCCTACCATTTAAGAGGTTAATTTATTGGCCTGTTTAAAAAACAAAACGCCCCTTTTCGATGCGGAAATATGGGGTATCGCAGCTGTCACAGAATTTCTTTTATTCGAGACCACGTGACCTTGAGCTTCGGTTCCTGTTCCAAGGCGACGCTCCTTTCTGTTTTCTATGCGCATCGAGTATTGCAGTTTCAGTGAGTTTATACACTCACGGGCAATGAAATTTGTGCACCTAGAAGAAATCACGCTACAACCGCGAAACTTTGCAAATAGCTAGAGTGCGTGCTGGTGTGCAAATGATCTACGTTTGGTTCGAGTGCGTATGACCGCACACCATGTGGTGGCGCTGCAAGCACGAACCGGCAGCCTTATAACCCTGCATGTAGTCGATGCCCCATGAAAGTGAAAAGCACCAACCGACGCAAGGAAGAGTACAGAGTGACAAGAATGCCGGGTAGACGCCAGAGAACGTCGATTTACGCAACTTACGGACTTTGAGAGAAACCGGATCATCGGGCTGAAAACTACAGGTTGGTCCGCGCGTCGTATAGCCCGCCATGTGGATCATTCTGACCATAACATCAGACTGTGTTGGGAGCAGTGGACACGTGACGGCACTGCCACACGGCGGAGGGACTCCGGACCGACCGGTAAGACCACCGGTGGAGTGGATCGACGCATCGTGCGCTGGGCACAAACGGATCACACGGGGGCCCGGCCCACTATACAGGAAGATGTACCGGCTCCTGTGTACCCACGCATCATTTCCCGACGCCTCACGGAAGCGAATATGCAATCACAGTGCCCCTTACGTGTGATGCCATTAACACCGGAACATCGCCGGCTCCGTGTGCAGTGGTGCCAGGTCAGAGCGACGTGGAACGCCCCACACTGGTGACGTGTGGTGTTTAGCGATGAGTGCCGCTTCGTTTTGGGGACAAATGATCATCGTGTGCGGGTGTGGAGGTCTCCGGGTCATCAGCACAATCCCGGCATCGCTATCGAGCGCCATATCTCCCCCACTGCAGGCATTATGGTCTGGGGAGCCGTTGCCTACCATAGTCTATCAGATCTAGTAGTGGTACGTGGATCATGGACGGGCCAGCGGAATGTGGATGAGATCTTACGGCCCATGTTCTCTCATTCCTGGCAGGGATTCCAGGTGCGCGCTACAAGCAGGATGATACCCGCCCGCACACGTCTCGGGTTGCCCAATACTGTCTACGTCATGACCAGACACTTCCATGGACTGCCCGCTCCCCGGACATGTCCTATTGAGCATGTGTGGGATCAGTTGAAACGCCGCCTCCGCCGCGCCGGACTATCCGGGATTTGGAGCACACCGTCCAACACGTGTGGGCCAGTCTGCCACAAGACAACATCAGGCGTCTGTTCGCCTTCATGCCGGACTGTGTTGAAGCATGTATCGCTGCACGAGGCGGTGCGACGCGCTATTGAAAATGACCGGACTGCGTACTATAGATCCCTTTGTAAATGTCCTGCAGTTCTGGCTTTGCCATCATGTGTATCATTCATCTGTTTCATAGCGTCTATAAAATTTCAGTTCAATCCGATGCTTCCTTCTGGGTGCGCGAATTTTATTGTCCGTGAATGCATATACATTGAGTAGAGAAAACATTAGAGATAGGGGTGATGTGTAGTTGACATGAGCATCCCCCGCGCAGAGTGGAATAGACTCAAACCGAAAGCAGGAGATAGATAGATGGACACCAAGGCTTCCTAACAGTGTATCGAAATCGATGAACATGGGTAAGCGTGGTGATTTGAACGACTTTGAGTTTGGATGCATTGTTGGCACATGACAGATGGATCATTTTATCGCCCAAATGGAAAGAACTCTAGGATTCCCGAAGGCAACTGTATCAAGGGTGTACCACGAGTATACCATCAACGCACGTACCGGCGCCCAGAGAACAAGCGGTGGCCGACCACACTCCATTTATGACCGCGGTCGACGTAGACTATCCAGGCTCATACAGACCGACTGCTTGTCAACGCTGACGCAAATTATATCCAGGTTAAATCTCGGAGGCCCAGGCAGAGAAGCAAGCGAACGGTATAGCGCACGTGACCTACCCTGGGGTATTGAGGCCGACGCCCTACTCGTGCTACTGTTGACTGCTCTTCATCGGACATTACGCCTCGCCTGGTACCGGGAGCAACAAAACTAGATCTGTGCAGAGCAGCGCCCCGTCGTTTTTCAGATAATTCCCGTTTCCAGCTGTACCGAGCTGACGGAAGGGTGGGGGTGTGGCTTCGAGAGCATAAGGCCATGGTCCCGTCATGCCGGGTCGTCTCTGTTCAGTGGCTCTGTGATGGTTTGGAGAGCCTTCTCGTGGGATACATTAAGTGTCTTACTGTGTCCGGAGTGGTGCTTAGCCTCTGGGCGCTACCAGCATATGTTGGCTGATCACCTAGGCGCTTTCATGGACTTCACGTATTCTGCGGCCGATGGTTTGTTTTGAGCAGGACAATGCGCCGCCCCACAGGGCCGCAACTACCCTGGCATGGCTCGAAGAACACTCATCTGAGTTTGGAACCATCTAATGGTTCCCAGGGTCTCCCTGTGGAAGCTCTCTGGGAGGCCGTGGAGCGAAACATCCGATCCATGGATACTGGACCGACGTCTGAGGCTGAGTTGTAGATAATGCTGTAACAGGCATGTCTGACATTACCTCCGGAGACTTTCCGACATCTGGTGGATTCGATGCCTTGGTGTGTACAGGCTGTTATTCGAGCTAGAGAAGGACCAAAATGCTATTAAGTAGTTGTCTCTAATGTTTTATCTGTTGAGTGTAAATGGCAGACACTACTCTTCCAAAAAACTCCTTCATAGCTTCCGCCATTCACTAACGAATTGTTACGATGTGGACCCAAGGGATCAACTGTGACTTACAAGTCGAACAACAGTTGCTTTCGTGGCGTTAATATCAGGCCATATCATAATTAATTCGTCTAGTTAAAATAAGTACGGCATTTATTCAAACGGAGTTCTTGGTCAGCCGTAATACACATATACAGTCTCCAACATGAAAATGGTTGATTCATCGATTCTCTTAAAAAGTGAAGCTTCCTCAGGCAGTCTTTGTTAACTGTATTATCAGATCCACCGTGGCTTTTCCTTCAGTTTTAAATCACTCTTATCTTTGCGCAGGCTCACTATTTGTTTGAATAATGAGACATTTTCGGCACAAGATGGCCACCTGACAAATTGAAGCGGCTCGTTCTTCGTTTAGAGTTTATTCTGTGCACGAAGCAGGGAAATGGTTGTTTTGAGGTAACTTTCAATATGTTCGTCTCCCAGCCTCAGCAGACCGTGCAAGCTACTAACTGTATGGGAGGAAGAGGGGGAGGGGAGTTGGACCAGTTGCAAGTTATTTGAAGATTGGAACTCCCGTAGCTTATCGTTCAGCTAAACACAGTTGCTTTTCTTGATTTTCCAAACCATTTTATGCCTAATGCAGGAAAACAGCTGATTATGTAAATGGAGTCGCAAGGAGCTATGTGAGGTTCCACACTGATGTTGACGCTTCTATCAAGCGTCTGTTGGCGTTGTTCCAAGATACAAAGTCTGTCTTCAAGGGAGTTTCAGAAAAATTTTACGAGCTATTACTGTCAAATTGTATAGAATTTGAAAGGGTTGAACGCGCGTGTCTTCCGGAAGATCCTTTTGATCCTTTAGCTTCACAGCTTTGACATTACTTCTGTGACTGGCCACATTGACTCACCAGGTAACCTAACCAAGTACCCTTGCTCAAATACTTAGAGCTCTAATTGTCGCCACCAAGCGTGTTCAATGTCACTGACCTTTAGAAACCAGGGACACCGACAGATTTTCAGAACAGCAAAAAGAAATGGGACAATCCATCACTGCTCAAACTCACGTAATTGTTTGAAGTACCTCCCATATGACCTTGAAAGATGATTTGATAGCAGCTGTTTTATTCTTTCTGACTCTCTAGGAATTAAATTATTTAACACGTATAGATATGTGTATCCCCAATTTTTTTCCTTCGAGGTTTTAATGACGAATATGATCAATTCTGCTATAAGCAATCGCCCGTCCCTAATTTAGGGCCATCAGTTCCAGGAAAGGGACAGAGCCAGCCCATTAGGAAAGCACCCAACCCATGTAACACTGGTGACTCGAACTCTGATACATTCATAAGCCAGTAACTTGATGCTCCGGCTTTTTCCAACTGTTGTAAACCAGCAGGCAGAAGCCGGAGCATCAAGCCATTGGGCCACCAAGGCGGCATTTCCCAAATTATCCAGGAAAGGGACAGAGCCAGCCCATTAGGAAAGCACCCAACCCATGTATCACTGGTGACTCGAACTCTGATACATTCATAAGCCAGTAACTTGATGCTCCGGCTTTTTCCAACTGTTGTAAACCAGCAGGCAGAAGCCGGAGCATCAAGCCATTGGGCCACCAAGGCGGCATTTCCCAAATTATAGAAAGAAAATGAAAACTGTATGAAAACTGTAAAAATGACTCCTTTTCTGGATCAGGTCTACAACAGCAACAGAAAAAAAGCAGATTTTTCTAAAAGAAAATCTGAAATATTTATTTAGACACTCGATGAAAAATGAAGTGCGTACCTTTTTTGAATGTAGGTGGTTGAACTTCTTCATTGACTGAAACATTTGTGGGTATATAATTCTATGACGTATATTCTAAATTAACTTTCCTTTTTAGTTTCTTTCCATATGTAAATCTTGAGTTTATTCTCAGTTATATTTCACTCTTAACGTGATATCTTTTCTCTCAAACGAATACGTTTGGCAACACAATTGAGGTTGAATGCACGTGACGTATGCCTGATTTAAGATAAAAAGAAGAGATAAAAACTGCGACTAATCTGTTACTTGGTGAGCGTTGGGTTGTAAACTGATTATTGAAAGGAGCGTTGTGAAAAGAGCGTTGTGTTAAGAGTTGTGTGGTGTGTGGAGAGTTTAGTGCAATATGCTATGTTACGATGTGTTTGCTACATCCTGAATAAAGCACCTTTTCCGTAAGTTTGATTTCTGTGGTTTACACGTTTCGTCTGGTCGTTAAGGTTAAATTTTAGGAACTATTTCTTCGTATAGTGATGTTTTAAATTAACGTAGAAGTAAGACAAGACTTCTACGTCATAACGGGACTGGTAGTCTTGACAAATACTGGTGTAAATTTGCGTGGAATGTATGGTTATACATAGTTAGAACTGGTCTCACCAGCATGAATATCGTTTTTGGCTTCACTTGGCTTTTGAAAGAAGTTCCTGTACAAATTTTGAAGATGTCAATCCGATTTTTGGTGTAAATGTGACAAGAATGGTAAGTCAGATAATATTCGGAAACTTGAAAATTTCATTTCAAAAATCGGATTGACATCTTCAAAATTTGTATTATATGGTGTAATCCCGTATTTCTTTCATGAAGTTCCTGTAATTTGTGCTGAAATTTCTTTCACTGTTGCTGAAATCTCCAGACTGATCGTTTCCTCCCGTTCAGGATGAGAAATTTTATTATAGCAAAAATTCTTTCAAATTAGAGTGATAAACAATTATACTACGTAGTTAAAATTCAGTTGCATTCCTCTCTTCCAGCAGTCACGGTTCTATAGATATATTTTTGTATGCGTGTCGGTTCGTTTGCTCACATCGTCACGAATCTTGAGACCGTTGATATCTTACACGCCATGGATGTTATCGAAAAAGCTCTCTCTGTCATTTTTTCTTGCTCTAGTTTTTCATCCTCTTTTTCCGTTGGTGGCATATTTTGGTGTTGTTGTCTACTTTAGGACAGCCTATGGCGGTGACATCTGCTGGTTTTTGATTTTTCTCCCTGATATTATTTTCATCGTTTTAATCTGCTTCCATTAGTTCTTCCCAAAAATGCAACGTGATCATTTTGACATTATAGCCACAGTTGATGCTATTTATTCGGTAACCCCGGTATCCCCATTGCGACTTTGTTTTTGCTGTGAAAACTGTTAACCACTTGAGGATACCTGACAATGTAAGCAGACGAACCGTCACGTATCTACGGAACTGGTGACTAGTGGAACTTTTTTCTTGCATAAACTTGCGATTTCATAAACAGTGAAAGCAATTTCAGCACAAATTACAGCCCCTGCTTTCAGAAACTAAATGCAGCTAAGGACTTTATGATATTCATATAGGCGAGATTAGCTTTAACTATAAAATAACTTCTAACCATATAATCTAAGTATATTTGTAACTGTTCGTCAAGACTACGAGCCCCGTCGAGAACCACCCCCAGAAGTGTTTCAATCGATGAGAAAATAATAAAGTAGGAGTGTTTCAAACTGCTGAGAAAAAAATAAAGTACTTATCTTTTGAAAATATAATAGATACGTACTTATTTCATTTTTCGAATATATAAATAAATATTATTTGGCATTCGGGCAACGATACAAATTTATTACTCATCATAGAAATTTTTTCACTCGAAAGGAGTCGGCTTATCAGCATGCAAATTGGTAGGTGGTGCACACAGGTGGGATATGCAAATCATTCGAGTATGCAACCGATCACGTGAGATGTGCGAGAGATAAAATGGCAAACATGGGCTGCCGAAGCCATGCCGTATCCTGTGCTTCAGGTCGTGCGGAACAAAGCAGCGAATCCTGAGGTCCACTACAGTACATTCAAGGACTTAAGATGCCTCGTACACCTTATCGCCATGCCTATCACCAGTTGTACGCGTTTTGGAAAGGATGGATCGTAGGTCTCAGTGAAGCTGGTTGGTAGATTCGCCGATTTGCGGTCCATGTGCACTGGGATGCCAGAACAGTTGTGCATTACTGGCTACCGTGCACAGGCTAAAAAGGCACAGTCAGTCACCGTAGTGGGATTGGTACAGTCAGGGGGACTTCTGCATCCATTGATCGGCACATTCGTTGCTTGGCAAGTGCAGAGCCACAGGTTACTGCAGAGAACATTCGACCGGCCGTACAGGCGGCTATGGACATTCCCATCTAGACTAAAAAGGTGAACCAAAGATTGGTGGATGTACAGGGTGTACACAATGTCTTGTTACCCCCGCCCCCTGTAATAAGAAATGTAAGTGAGCTATGTATCTGTTGTATGATGTATATGTTGAGTTATGGTCTGTATTGTGTTTATTTACAGATTAGGTACCGGAACCATGTGTGATACCAGGGAATACACCCTGGAACAGCGGATTACTGTCAGTGTCTGGGTAGACGAACGTCCACACATAGGGAAGACAATGCGTGACGTGCGTACCGATTTCCAACAACGATTCGACAAAGAGGCCCCGCCAAAACAGACTCCTCTGCGGTAGGAATATAAACTGTTTGGACCTTATTTCTTTGATGGTCCAGTGAATCAGACAACTTATCTGGACATGCTGCAAACCTGGTTTATGCCACAACTTGGAAATCTTGGCATTCTGAATGATGTATGGTTCCAACAGGATGGGGCACCCGCCCATTACGCAATCTCTGTTCGGGAATACCTTGGTGAGGTCTTTGGAGATCGTTGGATCTTCCGAAGTTCGGCAGCGCTGCCCACTCCACTTGAATGGCCACCTCGACGTCCAGATCTCTCAACGTGTGATAATGCCCTTTGGGGTTTCATAAAGGGGGTTGTTGCACAGCAGCGCTACCAAACCACTGAGGAACTTAAACAAGCAGCGAGACGTGCTTTCTCTCGTATCACCCCGCAACTGCTTCGGAAAATGTCCTACAGAACATGGTGTAAAATTATTCTCTGTCACGAGAATGACGGAGCTCAAACGGATCCACTGGATGTTTAAGGATGCCTCAACATATAACTCAACATATACATCATACAACAGATACATAGCTTACTTACATTTCTTATTACAGGGGGGGGGTAACAAGACATTGTGGACACTCTGTAGGTCTGTGCTCCCGGCAGCCGTCACGTTGATATCCATTGTCCGTAGGGTGCCGCCAAGCTTGGCGAAGGTGATGTAATAGAACTGCATGGCGAATAGAATAGTACCACGTCCTGTTCAGCGATGAGTCCAAATTTTAACTCGGTGCCGACGATAGTCCAATCCGCGTTGACGATGACGTGCCCATACGGAAGACCCAGCTGTTGTCTGCGAGCAGCATACTGCTTGCCAAGCGAACATCCTCGTATGGGTGCCACCAGCAGGGAAATCCAAACTGCTGTCCGACTTCTGCTTCTTGGTGAATTGGCCAAGCACGTAGTGTCAGGAGGAACCAAGGCTGTGACCAAGTACACAAGCTCTAAGTAAGAAAGCTGCTGTGCATTTTTGGCTAAGAAAACCACCAAGGCTGTGATAATCCGGCTGTACATGGATGGCGTTTTATATCCCGTGCTGTTGCCATTTCTGAGAGGTATCCCGAAGTCTGTTTTCCGGTAAGAGAAAGTTCGACCACACTCCACTAAGATTTCCCGAGCATACCTACAAGGAGTCCATATGCTTCCAAGGCAAGCGATATTTCTGGACTTGTCACCCATCAGGCATATATGGGACCTCACTTGATGACGTTTGCAGGTCCTTCCTTGGCCACCCCAGAATGCTGCTGAATTATAGGACCAGGTAAACGTTGTGTGCTTCCAGAAACCCCAGAACACTATTAGAAGGTTGTATCCCTCCATGCTACTCTATGAGTCTGATTGCATTGCACAATATGGTGGTCACACAAGGTAATGACTGCTGTAACGTGACCCTGTCTTGTACCTTCGAAGTCTTTCTGGGTGGGCAATTTCACTGTCGAACAGTGCATATTTATAAATCACTACCAAAAGAAATGTGATTAGTTTATTTGAAATGCTTATAAAAGAATGTTTTCGTGAACCATAGTTTATTTTTGCGAAGTTCTTAAAAAGTGTAGTTTATGATACGGTTCAAGAGAAACAGAGCTCTATCGGTGTTACAGAACATCTAAAATTTTAAGTGAATAAATCGGAATGCCTTTAACTTTTTTCTTCAGGTTTTAATGTATTGTATTATTGTGAAGATTTTAGGAATATATACGTATGAAAGATTAATTTTTCGTGTGTTTTATGCTATTATTAGTATTTTGTGGCGTACGGGAAAGGATAAAGGGGCAACATCGCACCTACTGAGGCGAAATATCAAAATTAGCATTTTTCTTGTAACACCCATACCAAAAATGCAATAGGTTGTTGGATCTTTTCTGGTTCCAAAATTTCGAGACTACAACAATTGCACAGCATCTAGTTGTTCATTCGACGCAGACACTGACAGGAGGGTCATTTTGTTTGGAATATCTTAAAAGAAAGCGCAACGCTTTAACCCTTGGCAAAAATTGACATCAATGACTCGGAAGTCGTTTCCACAATCAGACCCTGCATTACGTCAAACAACATATTTTACCAGAAATTTTTTGATTTATCCTAATAATCTAAGTACAAGTGAAAGAATGCAGCAGCTAATGAACGTGACCCAAATGTCCGACTGAAGCCGAATGCAAGATTCTAAAAAAAAAGAAAAAAAAAAGGAAAGAAAAGAAAAATAAGCTTCTTCCTGGATGCCAATTAATTTCAACTAAACACAAAAAATGCGCACGAAATTTCGTCGCAAGGAGAAGGGAACGGCTAATTTATTACATAAAAAATGTTATATCGCTGTAAATAGCATACTTTTTGAAAAGAAGAGCTTGATAACTCAAAAAGGGTAAAAATCTAATTCTGACGTTTCCGGAAAAAAAAAGGTGATTTCGGCATTTAAAAAAAATTACACTTCGTCGTGCTTAATGCGTAAATCTTTTCATTAAGCTGGATTTTTCTGGTAATGCGGCATCTCCCGCTTATGAGCTTGCATGATAAGAAAACCATTAAAATATGTCACATTTTATCTTCGTTCTTGTATCATTTCTGTTTCAGCAGTCGGTCTTAATGATGCCTTTCTTAAGATTAAATGGCCCTTTTGAATCACGTTTCAAACTTCATGATTCAACATTTTTCGCTAGGTCGCATAGCCTGGGATTTGTCCAAACTGTTGCATGCGCGCGAGGAAGTAGTGGAAAGTGATCGGAGGGATTATTTGAAATGAGCTGGATGTAGCCTATACATTGATTCGATAAATATCCTACTTTAGAAAAGTATACTTACGCAGCACACATAAATAAGCGAATTTATTTTAATTAAATTATTTACACGATATTGCAAACGTTTTGTAAACTCTGCAGTTCGTTATAACTCTCAGCTTTATGTTTCTCCGATTGGTTCAAACAGCACGTTTTGATAAATTCTACGTAATGTTCCACTCACCTTTAATTCATAGCAGCTTTTAAAGTTTATCAAAATCTTTGCTTTCAAACCAGTTATTTTTTCGTTGCTTTCAAACTTTAAGTTCTTTTCAATTGCTTCTTACAGCGCCAACAAAAAAATTTATTTTCATCTAAATCGTATGTAATTCATGAAAAACGTTCAAACTTTTCTTATGAAATCCTTCTGAATTTTTTTAGTTCTTCGCCACTGATATAATGACATTTACCTAAAGGTATCATCTGACATGGTGATTTTGGATTGTGCTGTACATTCATTTGTACATCTGAATCATATTTAAGCCTCATGATACTTCTAACGCATGCGAGGATCAGATCACTCTTCCCGAGGCAGTGTGTGTGTGTGTGTGTGTGAGCGCGTTGCGCTTGATGAAGATATACCGGTCTGTCCCACTGGATACTGGCATCCAATGGAGTTCACGAAAATATCATAAATGGTGTGCATACAAGCCGAACAGAGACAACGTTAATGCTGGTGATAGTACTGTTGGTGTCATAAACAATCGCAAGTTAAAATTCATTTGCAGAAAGGTAACATATGAATATCATGCAGATTGATATGACACGGTAACGCCCTTACGGTGTCCGATACCACAGAAAAAGTTGCTAAGATTCAGCTTCTTACTATCCGCTTGTTCTAGGCAGTACCATTTCTCTGTCACATTGATCACGGCAATGATTCATGTTTAAACTTATTGTCACACATTCTATTGTATTATTTACCTCATGTACTCACAAGACTTGGTCCCGTATGGGTGTGTCGTCTGTATAAGTGTCAAGCATGTATTGTATAAGCCATGTTCAAAACTAAGCGCTCTGACTCCCCAAGTAGTGGTCTGCTTATGCTAACGGGAAGCTTTGATAATAGTGGAAGTGGGGCATTGCCCAAGGAAGAGAGTAAATCGAACGTCTGGAACTTCGGAATAGCAACACACATACATATCGTACGCAGTCTGTTTTTAAAAGACTGATAATTTAAATATCTCCACACATATGAAATAATTTTTTGCTTTTGTCATTTACACAGAACTTCTTTAAGGTTTCTGTAAACTTTATACTTCTTTAATGTTTCTGTAAACTTTCCGTTGGCCAAACACGGAAAGACAAGAAGAAGACACCGCTGTTGCTTTGAACAGATGAACTCTGGAGAGCCCCCCCCCAGTTAATTCTTTTTAATTACGTGAAGAGGATAAGATGGCTAAGATGCCATTGTTTTCATACTGATCAATAATTTATGAATGTCAGATAAGAATAGGCCAGCTGGAAGCATACAATGCACTATATTCGGGACGTATCCTGTCTCAGTGGCAAATTCCAATGAAAAGTTTACAGAAACTTGAAAATTTTCATTTTAATTTACACTTTTCATTTGAATAGAAACTCCATGCTTTACATTTGAATTTCATGAATCTAAATTAACTCCATGCTTTTCCTTTGAATTTCACTGATGTAACTCCATGCTTTTCATTTGAATTTTATCCATAATGCTTATCTTTTCATTTGAATTTCCTCCATAAAATCCATGGTTTTTATTTGAATTTCGTCCATCTAACTCCACGTTTTTATTTGAATTTCATCCATTTAATTCCCTGCTTTTAATTTGAATTTCGTCCATCCAACTCCATGCTTTTCATTTGAATTTCACCCATCTAACTCAATGCTTTTCATATATATGTATATTTTTAATTTCATCGATCTAACTCCATGCTTTTAATTTGAATTTCATCCATCTCCATGCTTTTCATTTGAATTTTATTCATCTAACTCTATGCTTTTCATTTGAATTTCGTCCATCCAACTCCATGCGTTACAACGCCTTATCAGTTCTGTTACTAGTTGCGTTGTAACAAAGACTGAATTGTTAGATTTTTGCAAAATCAAGACAGAGCCTTGCGGATTCGATTTTTTAATGTTCATTCTTTTCCTTATTATTTTGTCTAATTTTTTTGTTATTATTCTTGTTTAAATGTTCTGTATACCGCTATTCCTCAGCCATTTTTAAAAATGCATGATTTCTCCTTTTTAATCAAAAGGAGTTCTGAGGTCAAGCCTTGTCAGCAAACGCCACGGAAGTGACAATTATTCAAGAACATAAGCGCTAAAAGTTGCTTCCACGAAATACCAGAGCACAACAATAGCATATTTTATCTTTTTCTTTTCCTGTTTTGAGTTTGAACAATTCCCATGCGCAGTAAAAGTCTCTAAGGATTCATTCTTCCCCTAAGTGTCATTGGTTCCAGGAAAGGAACAAAGCCAGAGCTGTAGACGAACACAACATCCAAATCTCAGTCGGGATTCGAACTTGCACCCAAATTCGACGATTAGTAAGAAGCCTGCGCCTCTGACCGCTGGCCATCAGAGCAGCCATAGGGTTACACTCAATGTATCGTAGAACCGGAAGTTGATAATTTTTTTGCCTTTCAATCAAACGAAAGTTATAGACAGCTACATGCCATGTTACTACCGTGACAGCTGCACCCAATATAAAATATAAGAAATGCAGCTTCTGTTATCGAGATGAAAACAACATAAAGTTTATACACAATAAGCTGTGCCAGTGAGTGAATTTTTAATTTTTTAGAATCATTCGCTATTCTCGATATGCTGATCAATGGAAGTAACTCCAAGTCCCTCTCAATCATTCTTTTGAACAATGTTTCAACATAAACTGTTCCAGCATTTTTTATAATTTCATTTACTAATCTCCTGTGGTCCTTTTTGTTAATCCTTTTCGGTTTCTTAGCATCAACTAACACAATTTTATTCTTTGGCTTTGTTCCATACTTCCTTCAACGCATTGCATTTTAAAAACCTTTATAAACCTTTCTATTCCATTGCATTTTGAAAATCTTTATAAACCTTTCTAGTCTATTGCATTTTGAAACCTTTATAATATGATTTGTGTAACGTTTATATTTACGTAAGTTCACTTTCTTTTTCTTGACTTAACATAAAATGAAAATCTTTCCTTACACCACCAAGTATCTGAAAATCCTTTGTTTTCTGCTAACGATTCATATCTTTGATTCATGAATGACAACTGTTATACACACTGGTTAAGTCCATGTGACCAATAAAAAACGAGTTTTACTAATAAAAAAACAAGCTAATGTTAAAATAACGGAAAAACACGTTTTATTTTAACAGTAATCACCATAATTGTTCAAGCATTTGTCAATGATACAAGTGTGGTAATGACACTTTCCAAAAATAAGCCAGGTCAGTGTACGAACCACCGTCTGACGGCAACTTTCATCATCTTTTACCTCATATAAATAACATTATTCAAGTAATCGAACTCGCGATCAGTAACAAGGCGTATTTCATTACAGTATTCAGGGTGCTCTAGAGTTTCCATCCAAATTGCAACAGCCGTTCCTTCGTGACATTCGCTACATTGGTATTAGCCTATCTCTAGTTGTCAGCATTCCTGAACGTATACGTCGAATATTTTCTCTCAAGGCCCTCAGGATCTTACAGTAAGGACCGACATTTATGGTTCTACCACTTTCCATTAACTGAAAAAATGACAGGCCGTTTATAGTTACAGAAGAGTCAACATATCCTTTCCTGCCGAAGTTTGGGTCTTAGTCTTCCTGAGGGCCGGGGACGAGAGATGTTTCCTCTTCACTCTGGAAAGCTCTTTTCCTTACCGGACCGCAGTGTTGACCGCTGTGACCGCAGTGATTTCACCTATCGTCTCGATCCACAATACGATACATAAAATCACTCACCTCATCGCTGTAAGGAACAAGTGCTTAACGACAAGCAAATCATAATAGCCTCTTGCTGCTATGTAACGTTCTTTGGCACCCACTTTCCTGAAGTTCATGCAAGATCTTGTGCACTGTTCCGAAAGTCAAGCTTGTCTCATGTTTGATTTGACAGATCGTTATCCGTCTTTTGGCGAGAAAGAGGTCTTCCACCTTTTTTTCACATCGTCCGTTGTAGTGCAACTCGCAGATGACTAGGTTACAGCTTGTTCTGAACTTCTTCCTGCCCCTCACGAACTTTTATTCCCCAGCCTTGACTTGGGTTTAGGGAAGACTGTGTTTACTGTAGCGATGAATTTCAATGCCTCATTGCCCTGTTCGATTATGAGCCTTTTGCTCTTGGTCATGGACAGACTATGGCGACCGTATACTTGTTGCGCATGACGATGAATTTCTGTAGGCCCATTCCCCCTGCTCTTAAGAATTCTCTTCCCCAGGTCTTGACTCCACTGTGTGGACCGTAAAGTTGTTGCATGCGACGATCAATTTTGGTAGGCACATTTCCCCCTACGGTTAGGAACCTTATTCTCTAAGCCATGACTCTAGCTAAGAAACGAAAACTTGTTGCATGAGATAATGAAGTTTGGTAGACTCTTTTCCTTCTGCGGTTAAGAATATTTCTCAGGGCTTGACTGGATCTAAGGAAAAACTGTGTGACCGTACACTTGTTGTATGTGAAAGGGAATTGTGGTAGGCCCATTACTCGCTGCAGCTAAGACACGAATCATTGCTCCTTGCTTCACCTCGGACGCTTGTATTCTGCCGTCATTCGGAAATTGTAGCCGATTGTCCTCACAATAGTCAGACTTACTACTGATTTCCGAAAGTTTTTTATTTTATGTGCCTCAATTTTTCGGCAACTACACTCGCCCCATCAAATTTTCTGCTGCGATCTTCACTCTTCGGCTCGTTTTTTAATGGATCAACTGTAGAATAATAGTAATTTTCCCTTAGAAGTTGCATTATTTGTACTAAATGCCTTCTGAATAATTTTTGGAGCGTAAGTACTTCCTTTTTCGCACGATGTATGATCATATATCCCGGCTAAGGATGATTCTGGCATTATGTACTGTAGTTATACTTCATAAATCTTTTCTTGTGCACTCTCAGTAACTTGTCATAAATGTTTTTGCAATAATCCCCAAGTTTCTGACAAACATCGTTAATGCGACACGTCTATCAGAGTAGACTGCAAACAACTGGCCACAGCACAAAAGACGCTGCGCTGAAAGCATTCTCTCGTCGGACGCATGTGCAGTAGGTTCCAAGGTAACAGCCTGCCAAACGGAATTCTGCTACGCCGCGCGTTTAGCAGTTATGCACATAGTCTCGATACTTTTTCATCACCCTTCGTAGATCAATTTTATCCGAAAACTGAGGATTTCATTATTGGTGTGCAATATCATGTAACAAAGAATGGAAACTGCAAAGACTTACGATAAAAATTACGAGTAATGCCACCAGTAGAAAATGTGATGGACTCGTTAACGCCGACTGTGCCGTCCCGGTGGTCGAGTGGTCTGAGGCGTCGGTATCTGACCGTCCACCAGATTTTGGCCCGGGTTTGAATCCCTGATAAGGCATGGGTAGCGAGCTTGCCTGATGATGACCTTGGCTCTGTTTCTTCCCTGGAACCAATGGTCTTAAAATAGAGAAAAGTGGCTGCTTATAGCCCACAGAGTTATTGTTGTTAAACCCCAAAACAAGTTAGTACAATCATGCAATGCGTTGATTATAATACGCTTTCCAACATTACAGAAACCATTACTCAAGTTATCACTCAAGTTATGAGAATAATGTCTGTGGAATAAATCTCAGTCCTGTGCCCTGACCTTTGATCCCATTTCGATGATATTCAACAGAACCGGCTTGGTATACCTCCGAAATAACATGATAAAATTTTGTCGCAATCGAAGCATTTTTACGTAAGTTATGATGCATAAGGGCTATGGAATAGATCCCGCTCCTGTGTCCTAACCTTTGACCCCATTTCGCCCATTATCAATAAGGTTAGTCGCCAGGGGGTCCCCTACCACATAGTAAATTTCATCGAAATCGAACCTTTTTTACGTTAGTAATGGGACATAAGAGCAGTGGAATGGATCCTTCTCCTATGTACTGACCGTTGACCCCATTTCGTTCACTTTAAATAGGGTTCCTTCCCAGGTGATCCCCTACCAGATACTAAAATTTCATCGAAATCCAACTGTTGTTACGTGAGTTATCGTGCTGACGGACATACGCACACAACGCGTGACGTAATGAGGCAGATGGGAATCGCGACCATCTGCCCGCCGTAAGAGTGTAACGTCATAAATCTTTAATAGGATCCACACACAATGCGTGACGCAAAGAGACAGATGGCGTGACCGCGCGCCAACATTCTCAAACGCGAGTTGTGACGTCATAAGATTTCTAAGCATTGGTAACATTAATGGAACAACGCCATCACTAAAAACGTAATAATTCGGGGTGGTTATTTAACTCACTAAACGAATTCTTCTAAAGCCGAGATCAAGCTAAATCGATTTCTAGTACCAGAAAACGGTAAGTTAACGACTTTCATCAAAATTCTTAGAGCCGTTTTCAAAATAAAATGTACATACATACATACAAGAATTGCTACTTTAAGGTGGACGTCAAGTAACTTTGCTTCCTATACTTCCAATGGAAAAACTTCTGTACACATTTTTTTCACAATTAATGCGTTCCCAAGGATGAAAATTTGAACATCGATTAAAATATCTGCCTTTTATAACTTGCAATACTTAATATTTTCTAAAACATAACCATAATTATGCAATTCAACATTTGTTTGTCTACTGACGTCATGAAAATGCAGGTCGCGCCATTTTTTTCTGTACAATTAATGCGTTCACAAGGATGAAAATTTGAACATCGATTAAAATAGCTTCATTTCATAACTAGGAATACTTAATATTTTCTAAACCATAACCGTAATTATGCAATCCAACATTTTTTGTCCACTGACGTCACCAAAGTACAGGTCTCGCCATCTTTTCTCTGGTTTCAACACCACCAAAATAAAAGTTATTGATTTTTAATATAATTATGGTTATGTTTTAGAAAATATTAAGTTTTTCAAGTTATAATATGAAGTTATTTTAATCGATGTTCAAATTTTCATCCTTGGGAACACATTAATTGTGAAGGAAATGTTTACAAAAGTTTTTCCATTGGAAGTATAGGAAGCAAAATTACTTGACGTCCACCTTAATAACATGAGATAAGGGCAATGGAATGGATCGCAATCCTATGTCCTGACCTTTGACCACATTTCGTCCATTTTCAATAGTGTTCGTCCCCAGGTGGTCCACTACTACCTACTGAAATTTCATCGAAATCGAACCAATTTTACGCACGTTATGACGCATAAGAGCATGGAATGCATCCCGATCTTATGTCCTGACCTTTGACCCCATTTCACCCATTTTGAATAGGGTTCGTCCCCAGGCTGTCTCCTACCACATAGTAAACTTTCATTGAAATCGAACCATATTTACGCAAGTTCTGTCGCATAAGGGCAATGGAATGATCTCGCTCCTACGTCGTGACCTTTGACCCCATTTGTCCCATTTTCAATAGGGTTCGTCCCTATGTGGTCCCCTACCACATAGTAAACTTTCATTGAAATCGAACCATATTTACGCAAGTTAGGACACATAAGGGCAAATAGAATGATTCCGCTCCTACGTCGTGACCTTTGACCCCATTTATCCCATTTTCAATAGGGTATGTCCCCCGGTGGCCCCCTACCACATACTAAAATTTCATCGAAATCGAGCCATTTTTACGCCAGTTATCGGGCGCACAGACGGACGGACGGACAAAGCTGGAGCATATACGCTTCTTCAACCTACGGTTGGAAAGCGTAAAAAAGGCGAAAAACAGTACATGAAAACTCCTACACGCAAGGCCTGAGATAAATTTATCCGTTTTTATCCCTCCGGCTTATGCCAAGAAAATCAAGTATCAATAAGGATAATAATTTATTGGACATTTCAGTTCCAAACTTTTGTTAAGGAAAAGGTCCTCTGGCAGATTTATTGAATTCCAACGCTTAACAACACAAAATGCAATCAATCAATCTATGTATCTGCTATTGACACATCGCTTGCAGGAAACTTCAGGCATGACAAAATCAAACGAAAAGACTGGATACGAGCAAGGCTGGACCATTACGTACGATAACTGCGTATTAAAAATTACGTATTGAAAAATTAACTTATACTGCGCGCAACATTTATTGAATATGGAAAATCATTTGACGATGTGCAAATATCCCGAGTTATTTTTGAAGCCAACGGCGATAAGCAAAAACAAAAGTTCGATTGTTTCAAAGCATAGAATGAGATAAAAGTGAAAAGTAGTGAGGCAGAAAACAAACCTCTCTAAGTGTTTTTCGTACTACCCTGCAAAATATCGTTCAGTTGATGAACGGAACAACAAAGGAATGAAAAGAAACGAGATCATTTAACCCAGTTTTCTGAAGATTCTATTGCACTAGCAAGTAACACCTGATGGGACCTGCAAAAAGATGACAAAAAAAATGACGGAAGGAATCAAACTAATAGGATTAAGACCATATAACAGAAGGAAAACAGATGTTCAGATTTTCTTCATAAGTGATAGAACTGGAAGCTGATGGAATAAAACTGAAAGCAGTTGACACATATATCAACATTAGACGAAAAATATTGAATGCAATGTCATCAGAAAAATTAGCAGACCTGTGAAACTTATCTAGAGCGCATTTTAAAGGAGACTTGTTTAGAAACTAATCAATATTTCTCGAAAGGAACGTGCATCCTTCTGATTCTTGCTCTTTTTCGACCACATGGATTCTAAGTAAAAACAATATACAAAAATAAAGTAGTACGAAGAAATTCATGAATGGAATAGCTGGCAAAGTCAGAAAAAGAAACGTGTTATCTCAGATGAAATACAAGAGTAAAATACATCGTAAATAATACGAAAACTTCCAGACAACAAAGGAATGGATGATAAATAAGATATCTCGAGGACACGAGGAACGGTCACATGAGAATGACGAGGTTAGAAAACAAAGGAAAACTTCGGGAAAAGCAGACGAATTTTGAACAACCACATATGCACACAAAAATGGTACACGTGGCTGAAAGAATTAACGCAAAGTTTTGTGAAGATCTTCTTCCATCAGTGGATTGAATGACTAATAATAACAATAACGCGTGTCAGGTTAATCTCATAAGCAAAGCCCATTTCTGTCATTGAAAATTTTGTGACAAAAGGATTTTCAATATGAGCGGTATCGGTCCAAGAAAAATAAAATTTAGTCGAGTTTTCAGGAGCCCAGATTTTGCTACGAATACATCAAAAGCCAAAACATTAGAAATTATGTGATAATTTCTAATGTTTGGTAAAGAATGGTGGCCAAATCATTCTTTACCAAACATTAGAAATTATGTAAAAAATATTTTCCATCAGGTCTTGTATGCGATACACGAAGAATTTTTCAAATCGCAGTTTTAGAAGCAGAAATAACGCAGAAAACGAAATTTGCATTTGTGCCCTCTAGCGGGAAGTCTATGATTTACTTGAAAATTTCGAATTTATAGGAAAAAGATTTCGCATCGGAAACACTATAAAACAAAGAAGGAATTTTCCAAATCGGACTCCTGGAAGTAGATATATTGCCAAAATAAAATATACATCTACGAACCCCTGGCGTAGAAACCATGCATTATTTCAAGAAGAAAATGTTCCTAAAAGGTTTGTCGACATCAGTAGTATCAGTCAACAAATGACTTTTTTTTCAATCGAGATTTTAGAAGATCATATTTTGCTGTAAACACATCAGAAGCGGAAATTAAAACTTACGCCAACTGGTGGCCAAACCCTTTTTTACAAAATTTTTAAAATTATGTGCAAAAAATTTCCCATCAGGAGCTGTATCCGGTGCAAAAAGAATTTTTCAAATCCGAGATTCAGAAGCAGAGATATAGGGGGAAAGCAATTTACCTTTTACGCCCCCTAGCGAAAAGTCTATGAATTACCTGAAAATTTTCAAATTATATGAAAAACATGTCACACTACAAAAAGTATCCAAGAAAGAAGGAATATTTCAAATCGGACTCCTAGAAGTAGAGATATTGACGAAAATAATATATACATCTACGCCCCCTGGCGTAGAAACCATGCATTATTTCAAGAAGAAAATGTTCCTAAAAGGTTTGTCGACATCAGTAGTATCGGTCAACAAATGACTTTTTTTTCAATCGAGATTTTAGAAATTCATATTTTGCTGTAAATACATCAGAAGTGGAAATTAAGACCTACGCCACCTGGTGACCAAACCCTTCTTTACAAAAATTTGAAAATATGTGCAAAAAATGTCCCACTAAGAGTTGTATCCGGGGCAGAAAGAATTTTTCAAATCGGAGATATAGAAGCAGAGATATAGTGGGAAAGCAATTTACCTTTACGCCCCCTAGCGGAAAGTCTATGAATTACTTGAAAATTTTCAAATTATATGAAAAACATGTCACACTAGAAACACTGTCCAACAAAGAAAGAATCTTTCAAATCGAACTCCTAGAAGTAGAGATATCGACAAAAATAATACATACATCTACGCCCCCTGGCGTAGAAACCATGCATTATTTTAAGAAGAAAACGGTTTGTCGACATGAGTACTATCTGTCTACAAACGACGTTCTTTTCAATCGAGATTTTAGAAGCTCATATTTTGCTACAAATACATCAGAAGCGGAAATCAAGATTTACGCCCCCTGGTGGCCAAACCATTTTCTCACAAAAATTAGAAATTATGTGCAAACGATTTCTCATAAGGCGCTGTATCGGGTTCAGAAAGAATTTTTCAAATCGGAGATTTAGAAGAAGAGATATAGGGGGAAACGTAATTTACCTTACGCCCCCTAGCGGAAAGTCTATGAATTACTTGAAAATTTTGAAATTATATGAAAAACATGTCACACTGAAAACACTTTCAAACAAAGAACAAAATTTTCAAATCTGACTTCTAGAAGTAGAGCTATTGACGAAAATAAGATATACATCTACGCCCCCTGGCGGAGAAACTGTGGAGTATTTTAAGAAGAAAATATCCCGAAAAGGTTTATTGATGTGAGTGGCATTAGTCTACGAAAGAATTTTTTCAATAGATATTTTAGAAGCTTAGATTTTATGGTAAATATATCAGAAGCAAAAATTAACACTTACGCCCCCTAGTGGCCAAAGTATTCTTTACCAAAAACTTGAAATTATATGCAAAAGATTTTCAACAGGAGGTGTATCCGCTGAAGAAAAAAATTTCAAATCGGAGTTTTAGAAGAAGAGTTACCGAGAAAAATGCAATTTACTTTTACGGCCCCTAGCGGAAAGTCTATGCGTAATTTGAAAAAGTAACTATATGTAAAATACTCTTCGACATAAATGGAATCGAAAGATAAAAGATTTTTTTCAATCGGATGTTTAGAAGCAAATATGTGGATTAAAACGTATTTTTGAATTCGACAACATCTGCATTTACGCCCTCTTGCGGCAAAATTGTACATCGTAAAGAAAAAACGAAACAAAGGATCATCATTCGCATATTTCAAGCTTCCTAATGCAAAAGAATTTTTCAAATCGGACGAATAGTTGCAGAGATAGCGAGGGTACAGACGGACGGACGGGCAAACCGATAACATAAGCACGATCTTTTTTACAAAAGACGTGCTAAAAAACACTGATGAGCACTAGTATGTCACGAACACAGAATAACACAATAGTTCGCTGACATCGAGAACATACACATTTCTTCAAAAGAACACGCACTTCTTCCCTCGTCAACCTGTTGCTTTTCTCAGCACCCACGATCGCATCATGTGACTGACTCAGGTTGAAGTTCGCCGCTGAAAGTAGCTTTCCCACGGCAAAAATAAAGAAAGAACAATAACAGCTCTCACGCTTGGCGACAGCTGCAAACTCGTGGATGCCGAACGAACTGTCGTTTACAGAACACCAGCAAAACACCTGAAATAATTTTTTTCGTACTTGGCCATAAAAAAAAAGGAAATGAATTATCCACGTAACAATACACTGCGTGGCCACTTTATTATAACCACCCCCTCAGTACTTCGTTGGGCCACCTTTTGCCTTTAATACTGCGTCGATTCGTCGTGCCATGGACTCCACGAGATGTTGATAGGTGGTTTGTGGAATCTGAGGCCATGCTTGATGAATAGCACTTTCCAGGAGTGTGAGATTGCAGGGTAGTGGAGCCAGCTGTCTCATGGCTCGCTCAACTTCATCTCACAAATTTTCAATGGGGTTGAGATTTGGAGATTGTGGGGGCCACCTAAGTAAAGTAAATTCACCAGCATGTTCCTGAAACCAATCCTGTACAATACGAGCCCTATGGCAAACGCATTATCTTGTTGAAAGTAGCCATCGCCAATGGGATAACCATCCACATGACAGAATGCACTTGGTCCGCAACGATATTTAGATATGATGTGCCGGTCAGACGTTGATCAACACGAATTAAAGGGCCCAAAGCATGCCAGGAAAACATTCCCCAAACCATAACGATTTCTCCACCAGCTTGAAAGGTTGTAGCAATGGATTTGGGGTCCATGCTTTCGTGCTGTTTCCGCTAAATTCTCACTCGGCCATCGGCATGGTACAACTGAAAACGTGATTCATCGGACCACATAATTTGTTTCCAATTATCGACTGTCCAATCCTTGTGCTCCTGTGCGAACTGGAGACGTTTTCTCTTGTTAACTGGAGACGTTTTCTCTTGTTAACTGGAGACAGCAAAGGTGTTCGAACAGGCCTTATGGCTGCCATATCTCATCCGATGCAGTGTACGGCGAACAGTGCATGCAGAGATCATTTGAGGGGATCCTTGATGAAGATGGTCTGTAATTTGCTGCACTGTTGCCCTTCTGTTATCTGTTACCAGTCTGGACACTCCATTCCGCCCGAGCAGTCACTAGTCGATGACGACCACACGTTGCACGTAGAGACCCAGTTTTTTTTGCTGACAGTCCAGTCTTTAAACACTTTAACAACAGCTGCTCTGGAATATTTCACGAATGCGGCGGTTTTGGTGATACTCGCTCCATGGATCTGAGCTCCTACAATCATCCCACGTTGAAAGTTTGTCAAATTGCATTTTTTACCCATCTCGTCATGCAAAAATCCCTTCTACTACTGTCGCAAGCACTAAGCTTTCCCTTTTTATACTAGCCTCGCCCTCTGGCGGCAACAGCGTGTAGCCATAGCTCATTTGCTTAAAACTGTCAGGGGGTCATAATAAAGTGGCCACTCAGTGTATATACGGAGGGGGAACCTCAGTGTGAGGTGTTGTGCCAGTAGTTCCAGAAGTTCGGTTCTTGTGGCACGAGCCCATTCTATGATGGATGGTCAAACCAAATTTCTGAATTCTTATTATTTTTTCGGGTGTGTTAATGACGTAATGACCACCATGATCAACTCTTTGGGCTGTAATTTGGGGCTGCTGGTTCTTGGAAAAGGAAAGTTCACTCAGACCCTGCTAGAAGTACTTGCCAGGAATCATTGTCTCTGACAATTCGGCCGACGGGGAGGCTTTGTTTAAATTTACGGCAATCTTCTGAAAATTACCACGATAGCCAGTCCTGTATAATAGTTTAGATAACTTGTTCATCAACCCATTTTACTACCCGACTCCATTACAATGACTGGAAAAGGTGATACCTCTTGTGCAAAGGGTTCTACATGAATTATGTTTGGCAATCTTCAGTAGGTAGGCACATTTGCACTTCTCTGTGTCTAAATAATTTTAAACACTGATGTTGTATCGAACTTTGCTTTTATTGTGAAATCAAATGGCATCAATAGTAACATTCAGCAGTACAGTTTATTCTGAAGTAATTGGAATACAGACGGCTGATCTTTATTGCTAGCAATTTCATTTGAGAACTGCGTTGTGACCAAATGCTTTGTTTTGTTCCATTGAAAACGTGTTCATTTCTTTTTTTTTTTTCAACAGAAAAACGTGAGCCCTCAATTGGCTCGAAATGCAACTGTCAAAATATGGAGCTGCTGATGGCCCTATTGTTAGAGCAGTCGACTGCCAATCAGAAGGTTGGCGACCCGATCCTAGCTAGATTTTCCAGACACCAAACATCCGCTGCGTTCAGGAGAGCACACCAATGGCGGCCCTGGGACACTGGCTACAAGAAAGAGTATCTCCCACCGGCCTTAAATTCGTGCATTCCTTCATAGGTCACCCAGTCCAAATCCTCTAGATTCCTACTTGAAAGGTTAAGACCTGGTGTCAGACGCTAACTTTCCAAAATCCTCTTGAACATCACATTCACATACTGTCAAAATAAACAGACTGTGGTTGTGGAAAAACTCATACCATTTGCTTTCGCCGTAACTTGCATCATTGGATAAACATTTGTTTCATTTTTTGCAAATTTTACAAAAATTCTTTGAAGGAAAAACTGTTTCACCTTTGGAGGTTATTAAAACGAAACTTTCTTTCACTTTTAATTCAAAACCAATGGATTAATACAACGGAGGTGCTAAACATCTTGTAGGAAGATGTCATATAGAATGAGTGGATGTATACTAGATTAAAGTTTGATTTGGTTGCGGTGTGTTTTTTAGATGAAGAATGGAAGTCAAGTCTCTCCAAAGCATGTGCTAAAAAGGTTTTTAGCACACGTTCTGGGACTTAGAGAACTTAATCAATACTTTCCTCACATTTGTCACTTTAATACATAGACGAAAATGAAGTGTAATTTTTAAATGGTAAACTGAAAACCGATTACCAATTTTTTGGTGCTTTTAGTATGATAAAAAATGTATTGAAACTGAAATATGGAAAATAATATTTCCATCAGCAGCTTCTTTTCTCTCTTTTCTTGAAATGTTTGGTTCTCAATCCTAAAATTTATTTGTGAGCAAATCTGAGAGCATGTGTGTTTTCTCTTTATTTCGATGTTTCCAGTATTAAAACGATTAAAATGAATGAGTTTTTAGACTGCAGTCATATCTATTTCTTTACGGGTTTTTTTTCAACTTTGAATGTCAGGTTATTCAGACTAATTTAGTTGCTTTGTGCAGTTCTTATTTCATGTACGTATATTATTTATTTTCAGTATGGAATGCTACAGTATTTTAAGCGTATCTCTTATTAGGCGTGGCACGATGATAGTCCAGATAAATTTCCCGTAGTGCTTTGTGTATCGATTCTGAAGTCTTTGCCTTTCTATAAGCTCAATGCCCTGACGTATAACAGAACTACTCCTACTACGTTTCGAATGAAGCCTAATCAAATCTTGCATCTAACAACGCGATATTCCGAGAAATCCGTGTATGAAAATTGAAGTTCCCTGCTGCGCTTCCTCTGAATTACCATTCATTGAATGAATGAACGGTGCGGTGTCGTTCTGACAACAACAGGAAAGTTATTCCATTTGATCCATGGTAGGCTTCCTGTTTTGATCTATGGAGTTCCGGGGGGTTTTAATGAATGCAATTTACTCACCGTCAATTCATTTTCCTTGGGTTCTCACCGACAAAACTCGGAGTCGCACAAGCGCAGTGATAAGCGTAAGTCTCTCTAAACCCAATGCTGCGACAACGCAAATCAAGATTTACCTGTTGTGTAAAAGCGTCGTTTAGAATGAAAGGAGTCCCTTTGCAAGGTAAGTAATGCGAGTTCTGTCGAATGTGGAAGGAAGCTGCTGGTAAAACTTTGCCAGCTGCGGAGAAATGCTCGCTTTCTAAATATAGAATGATGGACTGACCTTGAATGTATCATAAAGAGAGACAGCGGCTCCACAGAATAGAATCGAAAACAATAGCATGTTGTCATTAGAGCTTTCCACAGATAAAAGTTGCAATTATACAGCATGACTTGACCAAATCAGCGTTTCGTCTCCTTACCCAGATTCCAAGTTCGTATATCACAAATTGTAGAATGCCTTGCAGAAATTATTTTTGTTTTTGTTCTTTGTTTAACGACCTCAGTGAGCGCAGTCTCCTAATTCGGGGCCACTGGTTCCAGGAAAGAGAGAGACAGCGCTGTAAGATAACAAAACCACTCATGCCTTATGTGGGAATCGAGCCCAGACCCAACTAGCCAGAAACCTACACATCTGACCACTTGGCCACTAGGACAGCCAACGATATGTTCTGCACAGTAGTAACGTTTCAGTTAAGACACAAAACAAAGACGACCTTTTCTTCAAATATCTCAGTACTATAACCATTCATTAATCACCTTTCACTTGTAAATGGTAAAATATCAAAAATAAACTACGAGTATTATGAACATCCTTCGAAATATTTTTTGTGTGTTACTTTCCTTGCACAACGTTTTGGTATCTAATTATTGAGTGTCTCGACATGCAAATTCGTTCCTCGCTGTTGGAACAGCATCATCCATCAGAATTAACCATTTTCTTTTGTTTGATGTTTTTTTTTTCGATTGGAGGTTTAACGACCACCGTGAGCGACTCAGTGGGCTATAAGCAGTTGCCCGTCCCTAATTTAGGGCCACTGGTTCCAGGGAAGGGAGAGAACCAGTGCCATAAGACAAACACAACATCCATGCCTCACGGGATTTGAACCCGGACCCATCTCGGACGAGTGATCAGAAGCCACCGCTTAGACCATTGAGCCACCGGGGCTGCTGTTTGATGCTTTATGCTCACTCAAGATATGTCACAGAAAGAAAAGTAATGATGCATATGCGAACAGGAGTGCAGATTATGATTTTGAGTAAAAGTCAGTTTTTAGATAAAGTTCTTAAGCAGTTTACATAGGCGAATTAATATTGAATATAATTTTAACTTATAACGATTCCACAAAACATTTCAGCAGGAAAAATGAAAAATTAATTACGAAAAGGTTTGCGCTGCACCCACGTCACGCCTTTGTTGCTGGTAACAAATTCCTCAGGCAAGTAGGAATGGCTCTAAGACAACGAGCGGGGGACATAATATTTATGCCAAAAATGTGCTTGGTAATCAGGTAGAAGTTCACTAGAATATTCATTGCCTTTACGACCATTTCACTCGAATAGAAGTACACTTAAGCGCAATCAACAAGAAAGTGTTAAATTACAAAAATGAGAAGGCATAATGAAATAGGCTGTTTACTATACATAGATATCTTAGTGAGGAGCTAAGTACGAAATACAAATCATATGAAAAAACTGATGAACCAGTAAAACGTGCTAATAGTCCAAAATGGTGAAAACAGCAGGGATTTTCGGAAGGCATTTCTGATTTTGTACAACGGTCTAGTAAGGCGTATGACGACTTCTTACAGCGATACAAGTGTCACACCGATATCTCACGCTGTTGACACCGGAAACAAGAAGGCTCTGTGGCACAAATCACACTGGTGAACAAAAGCAGATCGAGTTCCTCGAGAGTTCTGGCAAGAGGTTGACGACCTGCAATGCGTCTCTCCAATGCATTCCACACATGCTCTATTAGGCTGAGGTCTGTAGAATGCGCTGGCTATGACATATGGTGGATATCTTCACTTTCCAGATAACCATCGACAGCAGTGGCTCTGTGAGATCTCGCGTTATCGTCCATGAACTGGAAATTTGGGCCAACAGCAGCTCGAAAGAGCCTCACGTATGAATCTAGGATTTCGTCTCTGTATAACTATTTGCCTTTATCCGTAAATACGTTGTTTTAACAAAAGTGACTGATATAATGATTTAGAACCCCAAGCAAGTGTTTATGCAAATTTTGGGAGGTTAGAATGTTGGCTGTAAAAGTACGAATCACATCGGTATGCTTATTGCTGTCACGCACGCGTGGAAGTGAACATGACGTACGAAGGATAAATGAACTAAGGCTGCGCGTCTGTAAACGCTACTGTCAGACTGTTTTGTTTGTTTGGTTGGAGGTTTAACGACCACCGTGAGCAACTCAATGGGCTATAAGCAGTCGCCCGTCCCTAATTTAGGGTCACTGGTTCCAGGGAAGGGAGAGAGCCAGTGCCGTAAGACAAACACAACATCCATGCCTGACCGGGATTCGAACCCGGACCCCGTTCGGACGAATGATCAGAGGCCAGCGCCTTAGACCACTGCGCCACCGGGGCGGCACTGTCAGACTGTGAACAGTGCAGAAGATATATAGGATATATCTGACTGTCGTAAACACAACATGGCTACCGAAATGCTGTAGTACGGGATGAAACAGACGCAGCTCTTCATGTATTCCAATGTTCTAAGTCAGTTCTATGTGCATTGTCGGGAGCAATGCAATGGAGCAGAATAACCGAGAAGTGGTCATCGTCGGGCAACTATGGCCAGCAAGATCGCTATCTCATAGTAAAAACTCACAGAAATATCATAATGACAGGTTTATACTTCCGAGATTATCGTATAACTTCTAGCGGCCTCGTGGTAAGCGATCAAATGGTGAGATCTATGATTGAGACACGCAGTTGGCGGAATTCCACTGTCTGTGGTAACCTGGCAATAATGGGTGAGAGAAAAGCAAACGGTATTAGGCTAACGGAAGCAAGCGCAGTAGGAAGTAAGGAAGTGACTTCGAGTAACAGAGGAGAGCACTTTTCCTTTACAAAGTGGCTTTCGGGGCCACCTATCGTGATATTCTCAAATTTTTTTTTTTTTTTTTTTTTTTTTGATTGGAGATTTAACGACCACCGTGAGCAACTCAATGGGCTATAAGCAGTCGCCCGTCCCTAATTTAGAGTCACTGGTTCCAGGGAAGGGAGAGAGCCAGTGCCGTAAGACAAACACAACATCCATGCCTCACCGGGATTCGAACCCGGACCCCTTTAGGACGAATGATCAGAGGCCAACGCCTTAGACCACTGCGCCACCGGGGCGGCTATTCTCGGATGATTGTTGGGAATTAAGTATTCTGTTCTTTTTTTCAACAGTTTTCTGCGCTAATGACAAGAATGAGCGTATTAATTCTGTTCTGGTTGGCAACGTTCCTATCCTCGAGTTTAAGTAACATTTAGTTCTTTCCCGTGTAGTAAGAGATTTACGGCTGTTTTGATTCATACTCCTTTGCAACCGTGCTTTATGCTTCACTCTGTTTGTTTTTCCATATTTTCTTGATTAACAGGCTGTGCATTATAAATGTAGATGCTGAATTTCAAGAATTCTAAAGAACAAGTTTCACTTTTCTCCACAGTAGTTCTAATGAGTGCCATGATTTCACTGGAAAGGTCAGATCACTCTTTATAAAAGAGCTGGAAGCCGTCTGAAGAATGAGCTCAGAATTTTTTTCTACACGTATTTTTGTGACATCATTATTTTCTTTACGTGTCTGCAAAACGTAGGTTTTGTAACAATGCATAACCTATACCTCCGGTAAAGCAGTAATTATTTGCCATCAAGATATGAATCAGTTTTTGGGATGCCTGTTTTGCAAGAAGGAAGTGTCTTAATGCTTTTAAGCTATTCGTCAGGTGAAAATTGCATTTTTTATGTGATCTATAGTCTCCACTCCTAAAGGAAGTGTTCCTACCATCTCTCCAAAGAAATAAAGATCCTTTCTATCAGCATGTTTCACAGAACTCAAAGCCACCCCTGGCACAGTGATCTGACTATTCATCCAAGAAGGGTTCAGGTTCGAATCACTGTGGGGCATACATGTTGAGTTTGTCCTGCGGCACGCCTCTCTCCTTTCCCTAGAACCAGTGTCCCTAAATTAGGGACGGGCGACTGCTTTCAGCTCTTCGAGCTGAATCACGGTGGTCGTTAACCCTCCCAAACAAAAACAAATAAAAAGAAGAAAAGAAAACAGAGCCTAAAGAAAATTTCTTTGTCTTTCTACAATCTTATTGTTCAAAATGCCTTAAACAAAAAACGCAAGAGTTTTTAATAAAAGCTACCATTTGTCATTCTAAACTACCTCGAAGCTGGTGCAGAAATGAAATGATTACAGTAGAAGAAACTGCGGCTCTTTATCATGGATTCAATGAAGCTTTTTCGCTAGCTGAATCACAATTGAAAGGCCTTTTTTACGCTTTCCAACCGTAGGTTGAAGAAGCGTATATGCTCCAGCTTTTTCCGTCCGTCTGTCGGCTCGATAACTCACGTAAAAATGGTTCGATTTCGATGAAATTTTAGTATGTGGTAGGGGGACCACCAGGGGACGAACCCTATTGAAAATGGGTGAAATGGGGTCAAAGGTCACGCCATAAGAGCGGGATCCATTCAATTGCCCTTATGCGTCATAACTTGCGTAAATATGGTTCGATCTCAATGAAATTTTATTATGTGGTAGGGGACCACCTGGGGACGAACCTTAATGAAAATAGGTGAAGTGGAGTCAAAACTCAGGACATAGGAGTGCGATGCATTCCATTGCCCTTATGCGTCATAAGGTGCGTAAAAGTGGTTCGATTTCGATGAAATTTTAGTCTATTGAAAATGGGACAAATGCAATCAAAGGTCAGGACATGGGATCGGGATCCATTCCATCGCCCTTATCCCACACTATTAAGGTGGACGTCAAGTAATTTTGCTTCCTATATTTCCAATGGAAAACCTTTTGTACACATTTCCTTCACAATTAGTGTGTTTCTAAGGATGGAAATTTGAACATTGATTAAAATAACTTCATATTATAACTTGGAAAACTTAATATTTTCTAAAACATAAGCATAATTATATTAAAAAACAATAACCTTTCCTTTGGTGGTGTTGAAACCAGAAAAAAGATGGCGCGACCTGTACTTTGATGACGTCAGTGGACAAATAAATGTTGGATTGCATAATTACAGTTATGGTTTAGGAAATATTATTACGGTTATGGTTTAGAAAATATTAAGTATTCCAAGTTATGAAATGAAGCTATTTGAATCGATGTTCAAATTTTCATTCTTGGGAACGCATTAATTGTGAAGAAAATGTGTACAGAAGTTTTTCCATTGGAAGTATAGGAAGCAAAATTACTTGAAGTCCACCTTAAAGTAGCAATTCTTGTATGTATGTACATTTTATTTTGAAAACGGCTCTAAGAATTTTGAAGAAAGTTGTTAATTACTCTTATTATATTACTATATTACTCTTCGATAGTATTAAAATTCCATGAAGTTGTCGTTGATTTGGTCTGTTGTATTTTATAATGCTTCAATGGAATTTGTATAGTCTCGTTAACGATGTCGTACGAGATAGAAAAACATGCATATCATGCTGTGAATGGTTCGGTACCCACCCTTGAAATAATAAGGAATCACGAATGGCAATAAATATCAATGCTTTTCTTCTTTAATTGTCTTTTGCTATATATTTCTCAGTACGAATTAAAATACTTACTGTAAATACGAAAGTATAATTTTTTATCAGTCTCCCAACGTATATAGCGGTAAGATCGTTCATTTTTTTTAGTTCTTTTTCAACATCTCAGTTATAGTTTTCATTTAGTACACGAATTTTTTTTTTTGATGAAACCAACGATAGTCATCATGATGAATAAAAAATAAGAACAGAATGAAAGATAACCACCCATAATGTTTGCATTCGAATGTAAACAACAGATGCATTGCCAGATCGAAAACAGTAGATTGCTCGCGGAGCTGTTCTAGCGTTCCGCTGTCTTAGCTGTGAGAAATGAGGAATGCGCCCGTTTGTGGAAAAATAGCCGTTTTTATATTTGGATGTATACTGCAAACAGGTTAAATTGTTCGATTTGTGCCGACAGCCGCCAATGAAGAAACTAATGTTAACTAAGATGTAAACAACCTGTGTCACGACTTCGACGACGTATACGAAGTACAAGTGCTGTTTCAGTGCCGGTCGCCAATTGGTGGGTGCCGGTTTTATTGCTGCCAATGAGATAACTCGATACATGTGGATATCGCTGTCGCGAGACGCTAGTCTGGTTTCCCAGGTAACACCCACGAACCACGTGATTTTTGTCCGTTAATGTCATGTTTTTTTACTTTGACTGACTTTGGCTTGCTATCCGGCAGTGTTGAAGATTCTTTTTGGTTTTCATTTCCTCTAGCGTTCTAATAAGTGGTATTATTTTGCTTATTACTTACTGATCGTATACTTTTCCTTACAGAATTCATAACTTTTGGGTTTTTACGTGTCTGTTGTTCATTTCATTGTTGCTTCCATATTGCTTCACTTTCAATTCTAATTTGTATTCAATTGTCATCTGCTTCGACATCTACGTTATTGGCTTCGTTAGCTTATTGGCTTATCTTTTTGTTACTCGGCATTAGTGTAGCCTGTATTTCCATAATTGGCCAACATTTGTGAAAACTGTTTTCCATCTTCGTAATTTTTTTGTTATTTCTGAAGTAAAGGCATGTCTTCCAAGATGGTGCGGTGGCGCTGCTGTCGCCTGCGCTGGGTTGCCGCAGCAACTATTGCCAACGTCACGGGGTTACGTCACATTTTGCTTCTGTTTTAGGTTCGTGGGGGCGCCACTTTCAATAGGAGGAGTTTCCATGGGCTCCTATGTCTGTTTCCACTCTATAGATCCTTCCTTTATGGGTATCACCTGGGAAGGAACCTTATTTAAAGTGAACGAAATGGGGTGAAAGGTCAGTACATAGGAGCGGGATCCATTCCACTGCTATTGTGCGTCATAACTAACGTAAAAAAGGTTCGATTTCGATGAAATTTTAGTATGTGGTAGGGGACCACCTGGCCACAAACCCTATTGAAAATGGGCGAAATTGGGTCAAAGGTCAGGACATAGGAGCGGAATCACTTCCATCGCCATTATGCGTCATAACTTACATAAAAACGTTTCGATTTGGATGAAATGTTAGTATGTTGTAGGGACCTGCCTGGGGACGAATTCTATTGAAAATGGGCGAAATGGGGTCAAAGGTTAGGACACAGGAACGGGATCTATTCCATAGCCCTTATGCATCACAACTTACGTAAAACTGCTTCGATTGCGACAAAACTTTATCATGTTATTTCGGAGGTATACCGAACCGGTTCTGTTGAATATCATCGATATGGGATCTAGGGTCAGGGCACAGGACCGAGATTTATTCCAGAGCCATTATTCTCATAACTTGAGTAATGATTTCTGGTATGTTGGAAAGCGTATTATAATCAATGCATTGCATGATTTTACAAACTTGTTTACGCTTTCCAACCGTAGGTTGAAGAAGCGTATATGCTCCAGCTTTGTCCGTCCGTCCATCCGTCCGTCTGTCCGCACGATAACTAGCTTAAAAATGGTTCGATTTCGATGACATTTTAGTATGTGGTAGGGGAACACCGGGGGACGAACCCTAATGAAAATGAGACAAATGGGGTCAAAGGTCACGACGTAGGAGCGGGATCCATTCCATTGCCCTTATGCGTCATAACTTTCGTAAATATGGTTCGATTTCAATGAAATTTTACTATATCGTAGGGAACCGCCTGGGGACGAAACCTATTGAAAATGGGCGAATTGGGGGCAAAGGTCAGGACATAAGAGCGAGATGCATTCCATTGCCCTTATGCGTCATAACGTGCGTAAAAATGATTCGATTTCGATGAAATTTCAGTATGTGGTAGGGGATCACCTGGTGACGAACCCTAGTGAAAATGGACGAAATGGAGTCAAAGGTCAGGACATAGGATTGCGATCCATTCCATCGCCTTTATTCTATTAAGATGGACGTCAAGAAATTTTGCTTCCTATACTTCCAATGGAAAAACTTTTGTAAGCATTTCCTTCACAATTAATGTGTTTCCAAGGATGAAAATTTGAACGTCGATTAAAATAACTTCATATAATAACTTGGAATACTTAATATTTTCCAAAAACATACCATAATTATATTAAAAATCAATAACTTTTACTTTGATGACGTCAGTAGACAAACAAATGCTGGATTGCATAATTACGGTTATGTTTTAGGAAATATTAGGTATTCCAAGTTATAAAAGGAAGCTATTTTAATCGATGTTCAAATTTTCATCCTTGTGAACGTATTAATTGTCCAGAAAAAAGATAGCGCAACCTGTATTTTCCTGACGTCAGCAGAGAAACAAATGTTGGATTGCATAATTATGTTTATGTTTTAGAAAATATTAAGTATTGCAAGTTATAAAACGAAGATATTTTAATCGATGTTCAAATTTTCATCCTTGCTAATGCATTAATTGGGAAGAAAATGTGTACAGAAATTTTTCCATTCGAAGTACAGGAAGCAAATTACTTGTAAATTTTATTTTGAAAACGGCTCTAAGGATTTTGATGAAAGTCGTTAACCTACCGTTTTCTGGTACTAGAAATCGATTTAGCTTGATCTCGACTTTAGGAAAATTTATTTAGTGGGTTAACTAACCACCCCGAGTTACCACGTTTTTAGTGAAGTGTCATGGCGTCGTGCCATTAGATGTTGGCGCGGTCACGCCATCTGTCTCATTACGTCACGCGTTGTGTGTGAATCCTATTAAAGTTTCATTACGTCACACTCTTGCGAGCAGATGGTCGCGATTCCCATCTGCCTCATTACGTCACGCGTTGTGTTCGTATGTTCGTCCGCACGATAACTCGCGTAAAAATCGTTCGATTTCGATGACATTTTAGTATGTGGTAGGGGAATACTTGGGAAAGAACCCTATTGAAAGTGAACGAAATGGGGTCAAAGGTCAGGACATAGGAGCGGGATCCCTTCCACTGCTCTCATGCGTCATAACTAACGTAAAAAAAGTTCGATTTCGATTAAATTTTAGTATGTGGTAGGAGACCACCAGGGGACAAACCCTATTGAAAATTGGCGAAATGGGGGTCAAAGGTCAGGACATAGGAGCGAAATCACTTCCATCGCAATTATGCGTCATAACTTACGTAAAAATGTTTCGATGTGGATGAAATGTTAGTATGTTATAGGGGCCTGCCTGGGGACGAATCTTATTAAAAATGGGCGAAATAGGGTCAAAGGTTAGGGCACAGGAGCGGGATCTATTCCATAGCCCTTATGCATCATAACTTACCGTAAAATTGCTTCGATTACGACAAAACTTTATCATGGTACTTCGGAGGTATACTGAACCAGTTATGTTGAATATCATCGAAATGGAAGCAAAGGTCAGGACACAGGAGTGAGATTTATTCCACAGCCATTTTCCTTATAACTTGAGTAATTACTTGAGTAATGATTTCTAGTATGTTGGAAAGCGTATCATAATCAATGCATTGCATGATTTTACTCACTTGTTATATAATGACCGACTGGTTGACTATGAATGACCTTGCTACTAATTTTAGTAAAACAAAAATTATGATTTTTTTAAGAAATTAATGTTTTTACCCCCATACCAACAAATATCCCTTAATGGGATACCTACTGAAGTTGTTTAGTGTCATAATTGTCTGGGGACTTTAATCCAACATGACCTGAAATCGAATAGTCTAATAAATTACCTTTCCAATGTGATTGCTAGGAACATCGGAGTCAGTGCGTTGAATAATCTGACTCCTCAACTGATGATTCTTTTATATTACACACTAATTCAGACTCTTCTTAATTACTGCATTTCAGTCTGGGGTAAGACAACTAAAAATAATATAAATAGATTACAGATGCTTCAGAATAAATTTATTAGACCTTTAGAACTTAAATTATCAAACAATCATTACTCCAGCATGCGTTTTCACTGTAGGCTTAAATCCAATGATTTCACATCTTATCACTACAGCAATTATAAGTTATGAATATTATCTAGGAAAATTAATGTTCCAGAGAACCAAAAATAATTTATATCAGGACTTAATCATGCTTAACACACACAGTCATTCTCATTATACAAGAAATAAAAACCCTTTAGTTCCTATGTTTCAAGTAACAGAGTTTTAGATCACATATTAATTACGCTGGTCCTACATTGTGGAATTCGCTGCCCAGTTATCTTACATCACTTAACAATATTACGTTATTCAAGAAAATTTTAAAGTGTTTTTTATTAGCTAATGCCACATAATGTAATAATATTGTGAAAAAAATTTGTTACTCTTTCATCCGCCCTTCAGTAGCATGCCAGCTTGACTTTTTGTTCTACTAAGAGTAATCTTGTTATTTTGGGAGAAGAGGGCTAAGTCAGGCCAATTTGGCCTTTTCCCTCCTCATTCCATGTTGTTACCACATTATATCACTTTGTATATGTACCATGATATTGTGTATTATTACTGTAACAACTAAAGTGCAATAAATGAAAAGAAATCACTATGTTAATAGCCAAAAACGGTATTTCCTAAGATAATCAGGGTTTTGAAAACATTATCTTAAAAAATGTCCATAATATTTTCACCTACCAATCTGAGAGCGTGCAAGAAATGTAAGAGATTCATGGCCTATAATGTTACACAAAATCTGCCATGTATAGAATTCACAATCAACAATAATAATAACAAAGACAGAAGTTGATCGAGAAATCAATTGCGAGTGTTTCAAAGATATCTTATTAACCCCAGAGTAAATTTTCCACAGTATTTGCCACAAGTATTTTTCTGGATACAAATCTCTTGCACATAACAGGATATTGTGCAGTGTACTTTGTGAACATGAATGTACGAACATCTCTGGTTATTAATTAAGAGTACAATTGCAATAGTAGATGCTGACATATTCCTGATATACGTATCTATGATGCTATACTGGGATAATTTAATAATTCCCCAACTGCCACATTTCTTCTGTGAAAAGTTTTTATTCTCTCCCTCGTCCTCGTACGCAGTTTCTCTTTCCGCAGATGTATTTAACATAATAAAAGCGACGCAAAGTGAAATTAATGGCCCAACAGAGAGCTGTTCAATGTCCATTAGACTCAGCTTCCAAACAGGAACTCTGAAAACCACCTTTTGTAAACAAACGTTGAGACTAAAAGAGCATGGCAATACAATTGTCTTCTCATCCAGCATGTACTTCAGTGTTTGTTTTTCGGCCTCTTCTATTTTCTTTATCTTTCTTTTCCTTTTTTTTTCTTTTCTTCACCATCCTCCTTTCACCAGCTACGATCAACAGAAATTTACTTCTCGGATAGGTAAATACCTGATCATCATTATACTTCCTTCTATGATTTCTGTATTAAAAAGGAACTTCTAATATAAATTCCTGAAATAGCAATTCGAAAATAAGAAAGTATTAAAATTAATAACTACCAAAGGGAGGTAAAATAATAAACATACATGATATATTTTTGCACTTTACAATGACGTGATACTGGTTTATGTTTTGGTAGTATCAGTGTGTGCAGATGGTGGTATGGTGATGACTATGTTCTGTTGCCAGAGAGCAAAAGAGAGTTGCAGAGTACGTTTTCCTGATGTACAAAGCTTGTACGAAATTCAAACTGAGTACAAATAAGGGAAAACCCCAAAGTTTTGGTTTTGAGCGAGGAACTGCTAATACTGAATATAAGAATAGTCTAAATGGCACAGAGCTAGACCTGGCGAATTAATTCGTATATTTACGAAGCATGCTTCGCCGCGAAAGCAGATTAGATGATGAAATTATATCGAAGGCGAGTGAATTCATCTTTGAAAGTCATAACTGTCTTAGGAGGATTTCACAAGACTGATGGATTCTCAACAAGCTCTCAAATGGCTGTGTGTGGACGTGCAAGCGTTCCTATTCTGATGCCCGACAGTGAAACCTGGGTGCTGAAAAAGAGACAGGAGTCGTTTATGTGCTGCAGAGATGCATTGCTTACGGGGTGTTTTGGCAAGACACATTCTGATCATATGAGAAATGAACATGTGTTGCAAAAGTGTAATGTGAAGCAAAATGTTGTTCATAAGGTGGAGACAAATATTCTGAGGGGGTTTCGCAATGTTGAAGGAATGAGTGGTGAAATGCTTACTAAAATAATATATTCAGCCCAAGTGGCAGAAAAGAAATGAAAAGAAAGTTAGATGAAGGCTAGGGTAATTATAGGAGGACCAGAATCAGCAATGTCAGCACAAGCAAAAGATCATTAATATAAAGTAAAAAAGATTTTGTGTGAGACGTGTGATGGATAAAAGTGAAGCTCAAGTTGTGTACCAAGATCGCTGTAAATGGAGACGTCTGATACATTAACAGTAAGTAAAATCTGTTGATGTATCAAACGTCTCCATTTACAGCACCAACAGTTTTGAGTTTTAATCTGGAAGATAACTTTTTTTGAGGAGTTATCCTCTGAATCTTAGAGAACAGCTTAACGATATGTACATCGACAAGTTAAGAAAAATTTCGCATTTTGTTTGTAATTCATGATGTTCAACAATAAGAGAACAATATTCATGAAAATCTGCACTAAATAAAAGTTACAAAATTTGCAGGGCCAATTTTGTAACTTTTATTTGGCTCAGTGGTCTAAGCGATGGCCTCTGATCATTCGTCCGAAAGGGGTCCGAGTTCGAATCCCGTTGAGACATGGATGTTGTGTTTGTTTTAACGGCACTGGATCTCTCTCTTCCCTGGAACCAGTGACCCTAAATTAGGGACGGGCGACTGCTTATAGCCCATTGAGTTGCTCACGGTGGTCGTCAAGTAGATCTTCAGTTGCTCACAAGAACAACGGGTTATGGTCACTTCAATATCCGCGCCATTTTCTGTAGAAGATACTTTTTCTTGTCACGTTAGTTAAATTTATTTTTCTTTCCAATCCTGGAGATTTATTCAGCAGTCTCGGTGCCCGAGTGATCAATAGTGCAGAAAACATATCCTTGATTGTTTTCTTCTTTTTCTAGAACTGAAAGTGAAGATATCTTTCATAAACTGTGACAACGTCTGATGAAACAAGAAATCAGACTCGTCGTGTTGAAATTTGCGCAGATGGCACAAGAGCTTATTTCTGTTTCTACCACTCGAAAATGATTGAAATCACAGTTCTCATACTATCTTGTGGAGCCAATTAACAAGTTTAATTTCCTAATTAAATATATTTGGTTGTTTAATACACTTGATCTTTCACTTCGAGGAATTTTTACGATTTAAACATTACAGTTAAAACTGACTATGACGTATACCTCTACTGAAGCTTCTTTTTGAATTTCTGATTTCGTATGTAAATTTAGTTACTTCTTGGTTAAAATCAGAGCATCATAAAACGACTACAATGAATGGTTCGAGAGTGGAGTTAATGGAGACAGTGTAGTTGTACAGCTGCCAAGAGTTTACGAGTAGATCGTTAAAAGTTGATACGTAACCTGTTGAGAATGGGATCGACGAACAAGTGTCATTATTATAATACTGAGGTGTGTGTAGAGCCAGCAAGATTATATTCTGGCATTGGATTATATGGATGTCAACTTGATCCTCTCTTGAGTGGAACAATAAACAAGAAAGATGACACCGAATTTTCGGGTGTAATAAGCACGTCTTTTGAATCCGTTCTGACGCAAATTTAATTTATCAAAGCTATTCAAAGTCAATGGAACCGGTATGGAAAACAATAGTACCTGACGGAAGAAAGAAGTTTTTCAGTCGGGTTTTTAATCCCTCAGATATTGCTGTAAACGGAATCGTGAGCTTACGCCCTGTGGTTGAAGACTTGTGCGTTAAGGAAAACATGAATTTATATGAGAAACATTTCGCACTGGAAACGCTCTCCAACACAGAAATAATTTTTTACATTGAACTCTTAGAAACAGGTATCGACAAAAATAAGATGTGACTTTACGTCCCCTGGTGGAAAAACAATGCATTATTTAAGGAAGAAAGTATTCTCAAAAGGATTTTCCATATGAGCGGTATCGGTCCAAGAAAAAAAAATTTAGTCGAGTTTTCAGGAGCCCAGAATTTGCTACAAATACATCAGAAACAGAATTTTAACACTTATGCCTCCTGGTGGCCAAACCATTCTTTACCAAACATTAGAAATTATGTAAAAAATATTTTCCATCAGGTCTTGTATGCGATACAGGAAGAATGTTTTCAAATCCGAGTTTTAGAAGCAGAAATAACGCAGAAAAAGCAATTTACCTTTGTGCCCTTTAGCTGAAAGTCTATGAAAAAGTCTATTTACTTGAAAATTTTGAATTTATAGGAAACACATTCGTATCGGAAACACTATCCAACTATCCAACAAAGAAGGAATTTTTCAAATCGAACTCCTAGAAGTAGAGATATCGACAAAATTAACATTTACATCCACGCACCCTGGCGGAGAAACTATGGAATATTTTAAGAAGAAAATATTCCGAAAAAGTTTATCAATGTGAGTGGCATCAGCCCACGAAAGAAGTTTTTCAATCGATATTTTAGAAACTCAGATTTTATGGCAAATACATCAGAAGCAAACATTAACACTTACGCCCCCTGGTGGCCAACGTATTCTTTACCAAACATTTGAAATTATATGCGAAAGATTTTCCATCAAGAGATGTATCCACTGAAGAAAACATTTTTCAAATCGGAGTTTTAGAAAACGAGTTATCAGGGAAAATGTAATTTACGTTTACGCCCCCTAGCGGAAAACCTATGCGTAATATGAAAAAGTAACTATATCTAAAATACTCTTCGACATAAATGGAATCGAAAGATAAAATAATTTTTTCAATCGGATGTTTAGAAGCAAATATGTGGAATAAAACGTATTTTTTGAATTCGACATAATCTGCATTTACGCCCCCTAGCGGCGGAATTGTACATCGTAAAAAAAAAAAAAACGAAATAAAGGATCATCATTCGCATATTTTAAGCTTCCCAATGCGAAAAGAATGTTTCAAATCGGACTAAAAGTTGCAGAGATATCGTGGGTACAGACGGACGGACGGACAAACCGGTAACATAAGCACGATCTTTTTTTACAAAAGACGTGCTAAAAAAGAGTTCGTTAAACAGTAAGTTTTGATTCTTTTACCCTGGCCATTGAGTTCCCTATTCATATAATTTTTATGGAAACAAAAGATATGTTGAACTATGAAAGTTAGCAGACACACATAAATAAGCACTTAAGCTGCTGTGATTTAAAGCTTAAGCACTATATGACGCTATCACATTTTTTGAAAAAGAAAAAGGACATCTATATGTTATCACTACGTCCGTCAGCCTGTGAACAATGTACGAGTATCTCTCTTTGCGTCGAATAATCCGATTTGAAAAATTCTGTTTGCATTTGGAGTTCTGAACTGTGAGAACGATATCCTTTTTCTTTTGATCTTCCCTGGTACATAACTTCGCCGACAGGGACGTATATTCGGATGATATCAAATTCAAAATATATTTTATTTCATATCATTGCTTCTAAAAATCAAATTCAAATAATCCTTTTTCCTTCTATACTTTTTAGATTATTTTGTATACAATTTCTGCTTTAAATAATGCACAGTTTTTCCGCTAGAAGCTGTGAAGGTACATTGCATTTCTCTCGCTATGTCTGCATCTAAAAGTCCGATTTGGAAAATTATTTTTGCGTTGGATAGAGGTCATGGTCAGAAATGTTTTGCATACATGTTCTAATTTTTCCACAACTAACAATTTTGCCACTAGGGAATGTAAGCGCATAGTTCTGCTTCCGATATTTTTGCAGCAGTATTTGCTCTCTGAAAAACTTGATAGAAATTCTCTTTCAGTCAGATACCACTCGCGGTGAGGAACTTTTTTAGCACATGTTTTGTGTAATAACGCACAGACTTTCCGCCAGGGGCTCAGGTATAGACCTTAGTTTTCTTAATATCTTTTCTCCTAGTCCAGTTTTACAAATTCCTTTCTTGCCGAACGGCCTTCCTGCTGAGGAATACTTTGCGTACGATTTTTGATTTGATTTGTCCACAATTTTGATTTATGATTTGATTTGTCAACAATTTTGATTTTTGATTTGATTTGTCCACAATTTTGTCACTTGAGAACGTAAACTCACATTGATATCTGTAGCATATTTGCAGTCGTATCTACGCGTCTGAAAACCCGGTTGAAAAAATTACTCTTCGGTGAAATACAGCTCACTACGGAAACATTTTATGCTCGTTTCCTGCCTCAAATAAAATACCCTTTATGGGGTGCAGATGTATAATCTGTTTTTCTCGATGTCTCTGCTTCTAAAAGTCCGATTCGAAATATTATTTTAACATCGGATTCCAATAATATCACGGAACGTTTTGGATACACCCTTGAACGCTTTTATAGTGCACAGTTTTGACGTTAGGAGGTGTTAGTGTGTGCCTCTGTTTACAACGGCATCTCCGCTCCTAAAAATGCTATTAAAAAAACCCTTTTGCAGCACTCTATGCCATTCGCTACCATAAAGGTTGTGAACATTTTCCTCTTTAAATAAAGGTAAACATATATTTTTCCATATTTATGCCTCTAGAAGTCGTATTTAAAAAATGCGTTTCCATTGCCTAGTTTTTACTGCACAGAGTATTTCACTTGCATTTTCTGCTTTTTTTCCTAAATTCACAGGGACGGCAGCGTATATTTTTATTTGAAAGTGTTTATCTCCTATTATGAAAAATCCTATGGAAAAACTATTTCTTGATAGAACACGTTTTATTTATGAAGAATATTTTGCCCTCATTTTCTTTTTCAAAAAGCACACAGCTTTTCTGCTACATCCTTTTTTCCTCCATGTTTCTTCTTCTGATTTAAAAATTCCTTCAACCTCAAATATCTTCTGCTATGAGGAACATTTGTGTACAATTTGCAATTTTTCGTAACAGATATTTCTGTCGCTTGTGGGCTTAAACAGCTATTTCAATTTGTGGATGTTTTATCCATTGTAGTAATCCGGTTGAATTTCTTTATTCTTTGAAACTGATTCCATTTATTACGAAGAGCGCTGCTTACATTGCGTACTTTTAATAGTGCCCAGTTTCTTTACTAGGGGTATGGAAAAAATATGCATTCTTTTTTTTGCTGACTTTTTTTCTTACTCTAAAAATCTTCTTTAAAAAATTCTTTTTGTGTAGGATAGGATTCAAAAGACGTGCTCATTATACCCGAGAATTCGGTGTCATCTTTCTTACTCACCACCGTGTTCTGTGACGTATATCTCTAAATAATTTTCCCTTTGAATTTCTGTGTTTTGTTATGTAAATTTGGTTTCTCCTCGTTAAATATCCTCTGACCTAATGCCAGAGAGTTCCGTCCGACGAATTTGATGTTCACAATTCTTAAAGCATGCGAAAGGACAAGCTACGTAGTTAATGATGATGAGGTTAGAGATGTGTGTGCAGTCTTAATCGAGGAGTAGTCCATGTGCGAGCTTACACGAGCGATTGAGTAAGCAGTTAGTTTTCTGGGAACAGCATTCTTTAAACATTTGTTAAACGAGCTATGTCGACGGGGATATATAGAGAGAGAGCTCCACGAATGTGTTTGTTCTCGTATGAACAGCTTGTATTCCATATTATTCTTATAGTGAGTGTCATACAGCGGAAGTTGGGTTCAGATATTTTGCCTGTCAGGCCCAAACTTTGCGCTTGTTTTTCTTCAGGATGAATGACCTTGTTTTAAATTGCCTCAGAAATCAATCAGGACGATGTTCAACATTATATTATAATTGCCGATGATGTAATGTATGTTTATATATATATATATATTTACATACTTTATGTGTTGTATCCCACACCACAAAAACAACGTCAATCTGTATCTGCGTGATATCTCCATCTCTCTTCTGTATACCTTCTCATTCCCGACCCCTCATCATTGGGTACTCGGATCTTTTACAGCTCGTAACGAATGTCATTTCGGCTCAGCCTCGTAGCATGTGGGTGGCTGACCGAACATCAACATTGTATTTGAGGACAACTTTTCTTTAAAAGTCTGACAAACACTGTTTTTAAGAAGAGTCTTACAAAATGACGAGCAGTCTTTCAAAAGACTAACTGTCCGTTTCCATACATCATGCATCACGATTGTGGATTAAACATATACACACAAGAAAAAATAAATATTCATCACTGTGATGCAAATTTCAATAACAGATAAACTAAAAGAAATATACAAATGCTTTTTAAATACTGACAGAGGCATCCCATCCACCAAGATCCTTACAGTGAGTGTGACAATTCGACACGTGTTTTGTATGAAGTTGTTAAAATTGAGTTGAAATTTGTACGTAATAACTTAATGGTCAATGTATAGCTGTCTCGCCGTACGACAAAACACCATGTTTCCAAGTTGCAAAAATAAAAACATTTATTTATATCTACAAATTAAAAACCTAGTTGAAAGCTGGTACTTTCGGAGATCTCAAGTCTCCATCTACAGGTTCCAGCGCCACAAGACAAGACCGTGTGTCAGACATATATATGCACTCCCCCCCCCCATACCCACAATGCATCACTCACTCCACCGTCAGCAAATGGTGTTCGCCGACGCTGGGGTACAAATGAAAGTGAAAAAAAAATTATATAGGTGTAATAAAAAAATAGGGAACAGAAACGAAACTAAAGAATAAGAATAAGAAAGCAAAATAAAACAAGTTCATTTACGAAATCAGGGTCCTTCATCAGTGTGGAACTCATGTGAAGTGGCCAGTCTTCTTCAAGGGCTAGGAACATATGTAGGAAGTTCCAAATTACAGCAAGAGTCACTATGGTGAATTATGCACAGACTTTCTGCAAGAAAGACGGTAGATTTTTCGACATCAGAGTTCAAAATTGTAGTACCATTCCAATCAGGGAAATAACCCTCTTGGTTTACTGCTATGGTAAGAGCAGTATTAATGGTTCCTGATCTGAGGGTGTATCGGTGTTCCCTCAGTCTGACCGATAAGGTCCTAAGAGTAGAACCTATATATTGTTTCGTAGTCAAATCAGGATCAGGGTGGGTTAACAATATACACCATGTTTTTGAAGAGGGGCGATCCTGTCTCTGTCCTTCCTGATCAGTGAAAATATATTTCTAGTTTTCACTCCGAAGTTTAAATGGTGTCTATGGCACGCTTTTTTGAGGATAGGTACAATATTGGGATTGTACTCCAAACTCCTTACAAATGTGGACTGTCTGGTTTCCAGGGATAACTTTGTAAATTTCAGTCTTCTACTCCTCAATAGTAATTGTTGAAATAGTTGTTCTGAGTATCCAAATTGTCGAGCAATTGTTGACACTGTGAAAAGTTCCCGTTTTCTAGCTCTACAAGACGAGGAATGTGTATAGGCACGTCCAATGAGGAAACGCAAAGCAGCAGTTTTGTATTGCATTGGATGGGAAGAAGTGAAAGGAATGATACAAGGGTTGAATGTGGGTTTCCTGTATACAGAGTACTTAATACTCTGAGATTGCAAGTCCCTGGTCAAAAGGAAGTCAAGGAAAGGTAAGTTCCCCGATTGTTCCAATTCTCTAGTAAAGTTGATTGTAGGATACTGAGAAGAAAGACAGTTAACGAATTGATCCAAGAGGGAAAGAGAATATGGCCAAAAGACCAACATATCATCTTTCTAGAATATGACCAAAAGACCAACATATCATCTTTCTAGATGATATATATCATCTTTCTAGATCATATGTTCCTAGCCCTTGGAGAAGACTGGCCACTTCACATGAGTTCCACACTGATGAAGGACCCTGATTTCGTAAATGAACTTGTCTTATTTTGCTTTCTTATTCTTATTATTTAGTTTCGTTTCTGTTCCCTATTTTTTTTATTACACCTATATAATTTTTTTTATTTTTTTTATTACACCGATATAATTTTTTTTTCACTTTCATTTGTACCCCAGCGTCGGCGAACGCCATTTGCCGACGGTGGAGTGAGTGATGCATTGTGGGTATGGAGGGGGGGGGGGGAGTGCATATATATGTCTGACACACGGTCTTGTCTTGTGGCGCTGGAGCCTGTAGATGGAGACTTGAGATCTCCGAAAGTACTAGCTTTCAACTAGGTTTTTAATTTGTAGATATAAATAAATGTTTTTATTTTTGCAACTTGGAAACATGGTATTTTATGGTACGGTGAGACAACTATACATTAACCATTATGAAGTTGTTGATTCAAGTTAGGTGTCGTATGTTGTTTCGAGCACAATGATTGGTCTCATTTGGTAACGTGATTCAGTACTAACAACAAGATAGATGATACCGAATTTTCTGTAGTAATGAGCATGTCTTTTGAATCCCTTGCGATGCGAATAAAAATATTCAAAGTTATTCATAATCAATGGAACCGGTTAGAGCAAACAACCGGATTTCTACAAATGATAAAACATCCAGAAATAGAAGCAGCTACTTAATTCTACCAGTGGCTGAAAAGTATGTTACGAGAATTAACAAATTGTGCTCAAAACGTTTCTCACAGCCGAAGGAATGTTTCAGAAACAAGGGATTTTTTATTTAAATTAAACAGTTGGATGAAGATATATAGAGGGAAACAGGATATAACTAACCGCTCCAAACGGAAGAATTTTGCATAATGAAATCGTTGAAAATATGCGAAAAGTATTCTTTATAACAAAAGCTATACTAAGGAAGAATTTTTTTCAGATACGTCTCTTGGAAGCATAGATAGCGAAAAATAAAATGTTTTGACATTCATGCCCCTTACGGGAAAGCTGTGCGTTATTTATAGAGTATAATGTTCCCCATATTTATTGTAGCGAATGACATACAGTAAAAAAAGAAATTTTTCAATAGGGTTTTTAGAAGCGGAGATACAGCTGCAAGCAGAGGTATACAGACACCACCTAGCGACAGAACTGTGAACTACAAAAACTCTACAAGTACAAGCAACGTATCCACATGGCGAATAGTGTCCGTTATTAAAAAAATTTTTAAATCGGACATTTAGAAGCAGAGATATCGAAAAAAAACATATTCAATATTTGCGCCCCCTAGCGGGAAAATTGTGCATTGCTTTGAAAAGGAAACACACATAGAATGTTTTCATAGTTTTTGAAGAAACTCTTTTACAGTCAGATACTAACCGAAAAAGAATTTCTTCAATAGGGTTTTTAGTCACGCAGATATTTCTGCAAATTTTCTGTTAACTGAAACGTAAGCTTTCGCACTTTGTGGCACACTTGAGCGAGAAAAAAAATTGAAATCATATGGAAAAAAATTTGTAACGGAAACGCTCGATAGAGACATTTTTCAAATCGGACTCTGAGAAGCAGAGATATCGAAAAACATAAGATATATACAATATCAACTCTTCTGGCGGAAAAACTATGCACTGTTTTAAGCAGAAGTATACTCAAATGGTTTTGCGTGATGTACTGTATTGGTCTACGAAATTGGTTTTCTAAATCGAGCTTTCAGAAGCGCAGATTTGCTGAAAATACGCCAGAAACAGAAAAATACACTAACTCTCCCTGGTGGCCAAAACATTCTTTGCCAATATTATAAATATATGCAGAATATTTTTGAAATTTGGTCTTTAGAAGCATTGATATTGGAGAAATCACAATTTACTTGCACATCCCCTAGTGAAAAATCTGAAAAGGGAACTGTATCCAAAATAGTTTTTGTTTTAAATGGCATCGAAAAGAAGAAAATATTTTGTGAATCGCGTATTTACAATCGAAGCAAATATATGTAATGAAATGTATTTTTAATTCGACAGCATCTGCATTTACGTACTCTGGGGGAGAAGTTATGCAGCGTGAAAAAAAACCGGAATTCTCACATTTCAAGCTTTCCAACGGAAAAATAATTTTTACCACCGTTCTCACATTTCAAGCTTTCCAACGGAAAAATAATTTTTGAAATAGGATTAATATTTGCAGAGATATGGTGCCTACAGACGAACGGACAAAGTGACATTATAGGAGCATACTTTTTCAAGAAAGACATGCTAAAAAGAAATTATCGCACGTAAACTTCGTGTTTCCTTAAACACTGAACGAAATTGTATATATGTTTTAAATTAAGTCTTTCATCTGCGACGAACAAGCAAAGAAGGGTTTTACAGTGAGATAAATCCGGGTGTTTCAGCGAGATATACACTATATTGACAAAATTCACAGGACACCCTTCAAAAGCAAATGAACGGATCCACTGGGTTGTTAAGATGCGCGGTACAGCTGCAAACGGTATAAAAACAAGCCTGCAGCTGACCACGATCATCACATCGCACTGTGAGGTTGAGTGAAAATGTCGCTGCAGGAGAGAACTGACTTTGAGAAAGGAAAGATTGTTGGGTGTTATATTAGTGGGTTGTCCATAAGAGAAACCGAGAGGCGTTTAGGCATATCCTAGTCAACTGTTTTGGATGTACTGAATAAGTGGAAGATACATGGCGTGCCTGAAGCAGCAAAACGTACCAGCAGACCAAAGATCATCAGTGATAGAGGACGTTGAAGCCTCAGGAAAATTGTTACAGCTAATATACGGAGTACTGCACAAGACCTATGTGTACAGGTGAGTAAAAAATGCTGGAACCTCGGTGTGTACACGTACCATTCACAGAGAACTTCATTCCATGAGTTATCGTGGTCGTGCGGCTGCTCATAAGCTTTTCATATCCACTCGGAATGCTGCTCGTCGTTTAGCATGGTGTAAAGAACATTTATCGTGGAACGTAGATCAATGGAAACGGGTCCTATGAATTGATTAATCCTCATACACGATTCATCAGTTCATAGGACCGGGGAACGCTATTTACCCCAGTGTACTGTTCCTGCGGTCAAGTTTGGAGCTGGTAATTTACTCGTGTGTGTGTGTGTGTGTGTGTGTGTGTGTGTGTGTGTGTGTGTGTGTGTGTGTGTGTGTGTGTGTGAGGGGGGGGGGGTCGTGGTATGGTCCCGGCCCATTGGTTATCATGGATAAACCTGTTAACCAGCACGTCTACCTCGATAGTCTGGACAATTATGCCCAACCAACTCTGTGGCAATACTATGGAACCGAGCCTTGCTGGTACCAGTAGGATAATGCACCGAGCCATAAAGAATGGACTGTTACTGCATGGTTTGACGATAATTCCGTATCGTGTGTGGACTGTTACGGCATGGTTTGACGATAATGCGTATCGTGTGTGGACTGTTACGGCACGGTTTGACGATAATTCCGTATCGTGCGTGGACTGGCCAGCAAAAAGCCCTGATCTTAATCCCATAGAGCACCTATGCGATGTATTAGAGAGCCACATAAGAAGTTTGGAACCAAAGCCTACTACTAAGCAACAGTCATCGGCAGCATTGTTTATTGAATAGGAGCGCATACCTATAGCTGTGTTCCAAAACCTTGTCGAAAGCATATCTCAAAGGGTCAGTGCATGCATTAAGGCCAAAGGTGGGCCGACACCGTACTCAATAAATGCTATGTTATGTTTCTTTTCTAGGTATTTGGTGACTTTTATTAATACAGTGTATTCACTAAGGCTATAAGTCAAGATAAACTTTATGAGCTCTGAGCTTTAGTTTTTTTGCAGTAAAGCTAACATTAAAAATACCAATCAACAACCCATTTAAACTATAGCACCGTAACTCACTGCTAATGGTAACTCAAACCTCCTTTTGTGTTAATTTAAAATTATCAACTGAGAAGCTTTTTTGAACAACTCCAACATCCGCTCCCAAGGCATTTTCTTAATGAGGTGAAGAAATATGCGTGGATTAAAGCTCTATTCTCCAATGAAAAACATAATATCTTATATTTGACTTTCAAATTGGCTGAAAATTTTCTTCACCGCAGATCTGAAACGCTCCAAAAAATACCACTGTGGAAGTTCTGTATGAGGAGACAAGTATTACATGCTAAAATTGCAAATGCAAACTACTATAATTCTGAGAAAATTATTCAAAGCTTTATTATTATGTTATCGTGGTCGTTATTTTTTATGTCATTACGGCTTTTACAAGGCTTCTGAAACTGAAAAAAGAAAGATATCAATGTGGCTGGCTGCTCAGGAAAAGATGAGACTAAATTTCTCACACAAAGGAAACTAAACGTTGCTGTTTTTTGCCTTAATAAGCAAGTGCAGCCATCCCACTAAAGTGATTTGTAAAAGTGAGAAATTTCTTTCCTAACTAGTGTCACACTGCAGCATTATCATTGCATAAATAATGTGCTTTGATAAATTTTAGAAAATAAATGTAAATTAAATTTAACTTACATGACTAACAGAAAACGAAAATGCGTTGGAGGGAAAATAAAGCTGATTGTTTGAAGAAATCTTATGGGCATTTTGGAGCCGCGGGCTCGAAAAGGGAATTTTCTCTTCAACGAAGTCTTTCAGCTAGATCAATTTAAATTTGCGTAGTTTTTATGTTAGCAAGGAACTTATAAATTGAATGAAAAATTTATTAAGTAGAATTTCTTTGTTCTACAGACAAAAAGGATCTTTTGTGGGCCGAAACTTCTGAAAAGCCCTTATATGTTTTCAAAATGCTGTCTTGTTTAACATTTATGCTGAGGAATGTTTTTCTACTATACGTGAAATATAAGATATGGTGAGATTTTTTAATTCCTTTTCCCATTGAAAACCGAGTATGAAAGAAAATGTGGTAATTCTTTTCACATCTCTAAAAAGGTAGAAATGATCAAAGGCAGTATTTTTGATCTGTAATTTACCTAGACAGCTGCAAGTTGTAATTAATGTTTAGGGAAAGTATTATTTAGTGAAAAATTTTCGAGTTTTTATTCAGATTGTCATAGTTAATGATGTGGTACATATTCTGCTGAAAACGATTTCTTTTGTTCTTTCACAGTGGGATAGGAGAATGTGAAACGAAAACTGGATGCTCTAAAGAGCAATGCCCACAATATTCCTTATAATGAACAGATCTGTTACTTCACATCTGTGAGAAAAGGATTTTTTTTTTCTTGAATGGGGGTTTACCGACCACCGTGAGCAACTCGATGGGCAATAAGCCGTCGTCCGTCCCAAATTTAGTGCCACTAGTTCCAGGAAAGGGAGAAAGCCAGTGCTGTAATACAAGCACAATATCCATTCATCACCGAGATTCGAAACCGGACCCATCTCACGCGAATGGTCCATAGCCAGTGCTTAAATCATTGTGCCACAGGGACAGGCAGGAAAAGATTTAAAGAGAGTCAGTGAGTGATAGATCGGTTGTTACACTGATAAACATTACCATTTGGCATAGCGTGAACAAATTTCAGAGTTAGCTTGGGGGCACTTTCGGAAATGTGAAAACAATAATCAATGGCTGGACGAAGTTTCTACTACAGAGGGTAAAAATTTATGTAGATGAAAGTTTCATCTAGCACGAATATGAAATTCTAGTTCTTTTAAACAGATTTAGAAATCGGAGGAAGGTGGCTCTATTAATATAAGTAGCTGAAATATTCAGACAAAAAAACAAACAGAAAAGTGCGTAGTAAATGGTTGCTTGTCATATAACACTCGGATCAGTTTTGTTGGTTACAATAAGGGACTGCATTGTGCATAAACTCTGAAAGGTTGTTTTAACCTCATGATAAATGGCATAAATCTGAGATCAAGGAGCTCTTTGGTGAAAAGTATACCAAAGTTTACCAAACTTATACTTGTATACCAAATATACCAAACTTTGCGTAGTTTCTAAAGAACATGAGAACTGTTACATGCCCCGAAAACATCGAAGGAGCTGTGGTGATATCTCATTTTAACACATTTAGACATGCAGAAAGCGCTCGTTTATGAGGTCATTTCATTTTTTCAATAGTTTGTTAGAATTGAGGAATACATCTTTAAAAATAAGTGGAACGTTTGTCTCAAGGAGTAAATGAATCATGTAGTTTTATTATCATAGCATTTCTTATATGTAAAGATAATTATTATGAGGAATCATTTATTCCATTTTGATATACTTCAGGTTTTGTTTACAAAATAAAAAAGAACAGGAAGAACATGGCTTTTGAAATTTTCGTAACACTTACAGTAAAAAATAACTCCAAAAATAAGTACTGTTTTAAATTCTATTTCCCATAATAATTTTATGATCAGCAGAACTGGAAAAAAGGTACCTCTTTTCCACTTTTACTGCAGTAGACAATGTGCACAAAGGTTTAAAGTAAAATAACTGAGTTGATTTGAATTTTTAAACAACCAGCGTCACTTAAAATTGGCCTCACGTATGTATTTTGTTTTTAATTTTAAGAAATACGCGAAGAAGGCTTCTTATGTCATTCCTAACATTAGATTTAAGACGAACGATGGTTTTTATTCACAGATACTGCAGAACATTGTGTGCGCTAGGTTTAAATTTCGAAGACAGAATTACCTTTTGGATCATTAAACAGCAGCTGCGTTCTGCCGATGGCAATATAAATCCCAGCTATCAATCACCTGCCGCTGTAATCTTCAGAGAACTAAGACGAGTGCTGGTGACAAGTCGATTGCGTAAGACCTCCATTGGCACTTTTCTCTTTTTTGTCCGTTTCCTGAAGATGATGTGCTCTAATAACTTACCACCAGGGAGAATTCTGTCAACGTGCCGCACATTGTTCCGTGTTCTTTAAAAAATGTCACAGACGTTAACTTTATTAAAACACGTTTAAATTTGTCATCTGGGGAAAAGTAATAATGACCAGTTCCAGAAACAACAAATTTGGCAGACAGGTTGTATTACACGAGGAATTTTAATCTGCATTTTCTAAAAACTCTTCGAGGCCTGAAAATATGGCTTATGATGCTGATTGCTTTTGGTTTGCTTCTTTGAGGGAAAGAGAAAAAGATAAGACTCCCAATTAATTTTCCACTACTTCTAAAAATTGTTCACCGAATGTGTTTCGAATTTCTTGATTTTCATCTCGCTTTTTTCGACTCCACTTTATCCAGTTAATTGCTTTTCGTTTTCCGGATGACAAGAAGGATGATGCTTTGAAATTTGTAATGAGTTTCTTTCATTTCCATCCGGTGATAAAAAGAGATAAACATTGAGCATTGTAACTTCTCCAGCAGTCGAGTTACAACGCTCAGTCTTTATCTGTTTACATCTATAATAGAACATCAACCGAAAAATGTCTGAATGAAACGAGAGGCTAACATTATCTGGCAAAGATACAAATGATTTGCACTGTGGAAATTCGAAAACAAATGCAATCAATATTCATTTATAATCCACTCCCTTTTCTTTACACAGTGAGTAGCATTAAAGAACTCAAATCACAGTGTTTCTTATGGGGTAAACAGAAAACTGGGTGATCCATGAAAGCAATAGGATGTTTTAAATTTCAGTTCAGTATCGAACGTAGCACAGTTCACTGTAACGGACGCATATACTCTCATTAAAAATTCTTTATACTTCACATAAGATATGGCAAAGTAAAAAAAATCACCTGCGTTAAGTTAGAAATATGTTGGAAACCCAAGAATTAAATATCTCCAAAGTCTTACAACTGTGAAAGTCAAAACGAAAAAAAGTAAAGAATTGAAATTAAAAAAGGTGCCGCCTTTTTGTTGAAACACTAACGTGAGATACAAATTTACAAGTGCTACATTGGCAGTCCCGGTGACTAAGTTGTCAGAGGCGCAGGCATTTGGCAAATCGTCCGAGAAAGGACCAGTCCGGCGTCCCCGATGAGACATGGGCGATGTGCTTTTCCTACAGCGCTGGCTCTCTCTGTCTTTCCTGGAACCAGTGGCCCCAAATGAGATATAGCCGACGTCTTACAGCTTTAAATTCTCATTACAGTGGTATTTAAGTCCCCTTACCCCCCAAAAAACAAAAACACTGCTTTTCCCTAAGGTACGTTCTTTTTGATATGGCAGTTTTTCACCCTCAGCAATGGCTGGAAATTCGGAATCGCCATCAGGAACAAATATTTCCAATACAAAATGGGCCAATATTTGAGTAATCACAGTGGTGAACAGTGCTTCGTTTGAAAGACATAAGGTTCTCTGTCAGTAGGTGTTTTTTTCTTTTTTACAAAGTTAACTTACAAGTACGTCATTATTTAATTCCGAAATGCCAGAGTTCTTATTATGTAGAGAAGGTCATGCTTTTAGAGGTATATCATACCTCTGCGTGAATCTGTCTTTCCAAGAATTTTCTGCTGCTCAGTATATTGGAAATATTGATACAACTTATTTCTGATAGTTGTTTCTCTTTTCCTGTGAACAGAAATTATGCTTCAAATACGTACTCAAACTGCTAATATTTAGGAATATGTATATAAGTGAATGTTGTCCCTTCAAAGAAGTTGTATTTGGAGCTGCACATTTATTCCAGGGACAAATTCAGTGTACAAAACAGGCTGAATTTGATTTTCGGGCACAATCAAAGGCCATTCAGAACAGAATCTGAAGGATAAATTGGATCATTGAGTTGGGTAAATCGTTTTTAAATTGGAACAGTTTTCCTCACCGTGTGCTTATAATTCGTTGCAGTGAAAGTATCCGCTCCAGTGGCACAGTGGTCTAAGCGCTGGCTTATGACCATTCGTGCGCGAAGGGCCCAGATTCGAATCTCAGTGAAGCCTGGATGTTGTGTTTGTCTTACCACAATGGCACTCTCACTTCCCTTGAGCCAATGGCTCTAAATTAGAGACAGGCGACTGCTTATAGCCCATTGAGTGGCTTACGGTGGTCGTTGAACCTTCAATAAGAAAAAGAAAAGAAAGTAGTCTAAGAACTTTATGACAGCATAAAACAAAGTAAACTTCTACTAACCAGAGACGCTAGCACTCAGCAGATTTGGGAATCTTATTTTTTAATAATTTTAGATTGGAGACACTGAAAACGGAAATCACAAGCGTATGAGAAATGTGCGATATCCCGTCGGAAACGCAATAGCATAAACTGGCTAACAGGAGACGGAACGGCGGAGATGAAGCTCAGAAGAGGCTGTAGTACACGTAACGCCAGATCATTTGGCAATCAAAACAATATATCTTTCTCACGGGATATTCTTTGACCTCTCAGAGAAAGAGAGAGAGAGAGGGAGAAAGAGTGCGCGCGCGCGAGCGTGTGTGTGTGTATGTCTGTGAAAGAGAGAGAGAGAGAGAGAGAGAGAGAGAGAGAGAGAGAGAGAAACAGTGGCTTAATTAACATAGGGCGAGGTGAAGCAACGATAAGCTACATCAAAAGGTTTCAATGAAAAAAAAATCAAAAGGTTTCAATGAAAACTTGATGTTAATACCCAATACCCAATATTAACCTTACGATTTCTGTCGGAGGTCTCTCATATCCGCAAGAATACCCCCCCCCACCAATCTGATAGCCCAATTCCGCAATGAGTTTTTTTTTTTGTCTCGATAACAACAGTCCGGTCACCTCTAGCAAGGAAATAAAATTTGTTTTGTCTAGTATGGGATTGCACGAAAGCAACCAAATGTCGTGGTACAAACGCAATGAAGTTCCAAAATACAGACTCAGGTATCACTGACCGATAACCTAAGAGTGCATGGCGTAGAGCAGGCATAGATGTAGGTGGTGATGGTTGACTACGAACAGCTCGTTCCAATATGTCCCATAAATTTTCTACGTGCTTGATGTCCAGTGAGCGAGGGGGCCATCGTAGTGTGGTAAGCTCACTGCTATGCTCCTGAAGCCAGTCAGGTTGCTAACCGGGACCGATGAGGGTGGAGCTTTGTCCTATTGAAAGATCGGAACTTGGTTCGGATAGAGGCATGTAATGAAAGGGTGGAGATTGTCGGCCAGGAGCTGCACATAGCTGGAACGAGTGACGAAAGACTCAAGAGGTACCAAAGGGCCCAGGCCGGATCACGTGAAAGCTACCCAAACAGTTACACCGTCTCCACCGGCCTGTAGTACCCCAACTTGGCATGCAGGGTCCATAGCTTAGGTTTACGCCATACACGCTGCCTGCCATCGGTGCCATACAGTGTGAAACGGGATTCGTCAGACCATATGACGCGTTTCCAATCCTCCATGCACCAGTTTGAATAGGCCTTCACAAACTGCAGCCGGATCATGCGATACTGTGCCGTTGACATCGGTACATGGTGTGGTCGTCGACTGCCTCAGCCGAGTTGTGCCATGTGTCGACTGATTGTCTTTGAGCGTAGGCTTGTGGATGATCTTTCATTAAATTGTGACGTGGTTTTCTGCAAACAAGCTTTCCGATTCGTCTGTACAATGCGGGCCAATCGTCGGCGCCCTCGATCATCAAATGCACTTTTACGGCCACATTTCATCCGACTGTTAGCGGTTTTGCCGGATTTCACGTACTCTTGCTACGGTTTGTCGCGGAATTCCTAACAGTTTCGCCGTTGCACTGATTGAACATCCGGTCTTCCTGGCTCCCACGACTTGACCTCGATCAAACTCACTTAAGCCTCGTCCTAGACCCATGCTGGCACTTGAGGGAATGCATTCGTGTGCGTACCAACCCATTATATTTATAGCCCCAACCAATTTTCCTGCACACCGCGATTTTCTGCTGTCCTGCTGCTTTGCATAATTTCACAGGGGTGTACATAATAATTTGTCCTTCCAGTGTACATATATACAGTAACTCTGAAACTGGATGAGGGGAGAAAAAAATCATTCTACTGGTAGTCATCCATCTGCTCGACGTAGTCAGCCTGCAAGCCCTAACTTGGACTTTCTACATGTACTGGAGCCTCTTTGCCTCAGAAGCCAATTGGTCAAGATGAGCTGTCGACAACTAGCTGATCTGCTGTCTAATGAGTATCCAGCTACCAACAGCTGTTAAGTCGAGCAGGAGATGTTTCCTGTAGTATAGTCCGATATATTTTCTCTGGGTCCAATGAATTGGGAAATATTAATATGGCTTTCTTCTCACAGAATTATCACGATCCTGTTGCACTCTGGTGTAATTTACGTTACCTCCCCAAGCCCACATTCTAAGAAAATTGTAATGAAATTTTACCATGGTTTTTTCACCAAGCCAATTTCGGAATTGGACATGGAAATTTTTGAAAGCCTGAGAGTGTCTTCTAAATACACCAGGCTTAACGCTGGAGACACATATTACTTGGAATATGGCAATCTTTCGCTTTTTCTCACGTCCTATGGAAAAAGAAAGAAAGAAAATATTTCGGTCTCTCCCGTGGGTGTCTGCGATGAAAAAAACTAGTACAGTATTGTCACCAGGATGTCCCGACAGCGTGGGGCAATGGAAGAGGAAAGACGACGAAAAATATAGAAATAAAAAGAGGAGTTCAACTTATCCGTGGTACCCTTAGATAATTGAGGAGTTAGATAGTATGACCCGAAATACAAAATATTTCCATGGCAACAAATGCAAAATTCAACGTTGGTGTGACAAAGATCGTCTCCGAACGCATCATATATGGTCGTTTGCTGTTGTAATCCCATTCGCGACGGTCATGTCGCGAATGGGATTACAACAGCAAACGACCATGACGAGTGCCGATGTTGTCAACGCAGAACACGAAAACGCACTTCCAGTAGGCACGGGAGCATCGACACTGTACTGCTGAGTACTGAATAAAGGTCGCCTGGATGTACAAATCAAGGATCTTTCTGCATCATGAGGTTGGCAGAATCTGAATTTGGAGCAAGTTAGAAGAGACCATGTAGCCATTCTGTCTGGTATCAAGAGTATAAGCAATTGGTGGTCATGTGCTGGTCTGGGGAATATCTCCTGGAAGGCATTAGGCCCCGTGATACCCATCAACGGATATCTGGACGCCATGGTGTATTTGAACATTGTTGCTGATCAGCAGCGGTTGCTCTGTTTTTTTTTTAAGTTTTCGCTAACCCATTCGCCAAATTCGATTTTTTGCGCCAAAGGGTTGTAATAGTACAAAAAGGTAATCGCTAATATTTTCGCCAAAAATTTTTTTCCATCGTTAAGAAAATATTTTTTGGCGCAAATTGCGAAGAATGCGATCGGCAGCGCGACCCCCTGAGTTTCATCCCTTAACATAGCTGCGGTTTATTCGCAAGCAGGTGGACACTTACCGTGTGATAACGCACCAGCTCAAAATGCTCGTATCTTCTACAAATAGTTCCTGGAACATTCCAACGGGTTTTTCTTGATTCAGTGGCCCTCACACTCTCCGGATTTAAACCCCATCGATCATCACTGGGATAAGGTAGAACGAGCTGTTCACTGCGTTACCATGCCACCGTCCAATCTGTATACATCATCTATGCCATACCACCGTCCAGTCTATATACATAATCTATATCATGCTACCGTCCGATCTGTAATACATCATCCATACCATGCCACCAGCCAATCTGCGTGACTCAATCATTTCTGCATGGTGACAATATTCCTGCTCGACGCCTCCAGCATCTGGTATGCTCCATGGCCCTACGAATACGATTTGTTCTGCAAGCCAAGGGAAGCACGATACGCTAATAGGCAGGTGTATGTGCCTAATGAACTGGTATTTTATTGTATGTATTTACCCTGGGGTAAATGGCATTTAGTGAATGTATTTATCCTCCCAAAAGATAAAACTGACTCTATGAAACCGATAAAAGTCGACGAAGTAGAAGGCCCTCCAGACGTGATTCAAGCACTCTCTTCCTCTTATGCCCATTCATCATATTACTTACTGTTCCCAACCCTTGAGTTTTTTATTTTATATTATGGCACTCAGCAGCCGAAAAGTCTTACGCACGGTAAAACGGACATTGATGATTTACCTCACATCACCCGTCCACTGTAAAACTCTACGTCCGGTGTAGTGAACGTGCACAATATGTGCTTAATAAAATACGTCTTGCGTAAAGGCTCGTGGAACATATGCCTTACTTAAGAGAAGAATCGTTTTCATTTGTCGATATTCAAAATGGACACCACCCATTCTTCAGACACAGAGCAGCAGAATTCCTCACAATTTAGTCATTGTAAGCCGTCTGATAAACAATAACAACGCCATACGTTAGACATAGCAGCGAAGGACTTCGAAGATCAGTTTTTATTTTCTTTCTTTCCTTTTTTCTTAGTACAAAGAAAGGATGAAAAGAATTTCCAAGAAACAAAGACAAAAAGGAAACCAGCAATATTTCTGATCATTTCTTCCGGAAGAATAACTTCGTTAAATTTAAGATTCAGAAGTGTGTGAAGGAAGCTGTAAAATTTTTATGACATCGAAGAAGCTCTGAAGTAATTCTTGCTCCTTCTTTTGTTTAAACAGTTTTTATAAGCAGAAATGGTTTTGTTCTCTCATACAGCAAATGTGTGAAAGACTTTTGTTTCTTTTGAGTGAAGAATAGTTTGTTTTACAGTTTAATATGAACTTCAACCAGAAGAATCTGACTAAATTTAAAAGAGAACAAAGAGAAAATATGCTTCTTATTTTTTAGAGAGAAAAATGGAAAAAACGTCGTTCTTGGAATGAAAAATATTCAACCTGTTTTGTTTTTCCAAAAATAATTTCTCTTTAATTCTCTCACAGCTTAAATTACCTACCTGCTGAAAAAGATAGTAGTCATTCATATAGCTAAAACAAGCAATTCTCAGCTGAGATTCAAGAAAAATATCATATACTTATGGTGCCAACATGCAGCAACTCATACGAAAATATGAAACCTTTGATCCTGATTTTGCTCAAAATCCAAGATGTAATATGGTGGTGAATCATCGCCACCCATTAAACTGTTAAGCAGCTAACCCCCTCACGCACTTGTCCCCTGTAAGACATCGATGTTGTGCTTTTGCCGTGCTTCTACACTGGCATGCAAAAATTAAGGACGAGACGGTTTTTCGAATGTAACGTCGAGCAGAAGTGCTCCACATCGACTCAAATCATACCATAAGATCCCCAAGATGTAAGAATATGAGACAAGTGAGCAAAACCGTCCAAACAAGGAATCCAAAGGATACAAAGGCACTTTATTGAAAAGGTAGCTTTGAGCACAACTGGACAGAAGACAGAAACGTCCATGGGACAGGCAGCTGCCAAGAAAAATCCAGTCTTTAGTAGGGGATATGATCACCCCTGATTCCGTTGTAGGATTTACAACGTCTGTCCATGCTGAGGACGAGGTTGTCAAGGAGCTGTTGAGGCATCGCGGCCCATTCCTCTTGTAGCGCCAATCGCAACTGCGGAATCGTGGCTGGCTGCTGGGGACGTGTTGCCAAGCGTCTTCCGAGAAAGTCCCACATGTGTTCGATTGGATTTAGGTCCGGGGACCTTGCGGGTTAATCCATGCGTTGAATATCTTCACTCTCCAACAGCTCTGCAACAGCCACTGTACGATGAGGTGTAGCATTGTCGTCCATGAAGAGGAACTCAGGACCCACAGCACCTCTAAACAGACGAACGTGAGGCAGGAGAACCACAGTACAATAGCGGACACCAGTTACTGAACCACCTTGGAAGATGTGGAGGTCAGTACGGCTACCAAGCATGATACCGCCCCAAACGAGAACTCCGCCACCTCCAAACCGGTCCCTTTCGATGATGTTGGAGGTGTGATTGCGTGTTCCCTGCTTTCTCCAGATGTGTATACGTCCAGAATCGCTCGTCAGACTAAATCGGCTCTCATCCGTAAAGAGAACTCGAGCCCATTGCTGATATGTCCAGTACTTTTGTTCCTGGCAGCACAGAAACCGCCGTCTCCGATGAGCAGGCGTTAATGGCACACACCGTGCTGGTCGTCGTGCAAATAAACCACCTTTGTGCAGCCTCCTGGCCACGGTAAAACGCGATAACGGAGTCCAGTTGTCTGTAGCATGTGCCTTGCAATTTCTCCCGCTGTCTGCCGTCTGTCTCTTCTCGCTTGTAGGAAAATATACCGGTCGTCCGCCGCCGTGGTTGCTCGTGGACGACCACTGCTAAACTCTCGGACAGCTGTTTCTCTCGTTTGAAAGGCTCTCCAAGTTCGTGAAACGATGCTGTGAGCGATCCCGAACTCCTCGGCCACACTAGTCACACTTCGACTTTCTTCCAACTTCCCAATGATGCGACCTAGAGTAAAGTCATCCAGATGTCGTCTACTGGATTGCCTGTTGGCCATATCACACGGTGGCAGCAACTCTACATCGTTCAAACCGATGTACACCGTGAAATAAGCTTTCACCGAATTGCTGAGCGTACACTGCCCGTGTGCTTTATACATTTCCGACACTCCCTCTCCCCCTTAGTCATGCTGCATATATGCCCATGCCCTACCGTACCGGACCCTAGTCTATCTCCTGAGTGGTCTTTCGGTCCGTTCTGCCTGCTCGTTCCGCTGTTATGCTAATTTCATCTCTTCGTCCTTAATTTTTGCAAAACCAGTGCAATTCTCATCCTTTCTACATGATCATAACCACATACTGAAGAGACCACTCGTATGCTCAAACGCTCAAGAGGCTTGAAACCGGCCTCCAAAATTGGGTCATTTATATTTACTTCGAAAAAAAATTGAGCATTATTAATGTTGTTCTGCCACCTAGAGTGTTTTTAACATCTTCAGTTCAAAGTTTCATAACAGTGAATCTAGAGTAGGGTAAATCCTACGTTATGTGTTCCATACCTTGCACGCGGAGCGATATTTAATGACACACGGCAAGTTCTAGGGGTAAGCATAGAAAAACCAAGCAGAAATGTATAATGTCAATCATAATATTTTTCAGAAAATACTTTGCATCATATTTCTTTTCAAAACAAACCTACTTTACCGATAAAATATGTCAGTTTAATCCTTTCGCCACTTAATGTAAGGTGGGGCTACCTTATGGGAGGTAGGGTGTGTGGGCATCAGATTCGGCATGTGCTGAATGTATTTAAAGTAAAGATCACTGGATAAATTTAAAACCTTAAAATGTTTAGCTTCTGTCATTTATGTGGAAGCAAAAATACTTTGACACTCTCCTAAGCTTCAAAGTCGTTTTAACTTCCAAAACCTTCGTAATGTTCCACAAAAATAAGTTTCAAAAATCCGGCTCAAAATTTAAAAATCAGTTAATGGAAAAACGAATATAAATACCCAGGATAACAAAAAACTTGTAAGGGGAAGTATAAATACACAAAGGTATATGTTCTACTGACCAGTACAGTTTGTACAACCGCGAGTATAAAAGTAGGTGTCTAAATCTTACCTTCAATAATGTCGTTTCCTTCTTCGGGGCAGCAGGAACAACAAGCTACGCGCTGGTGTCGTCATTTAATATATCTAGAAAACCAAGAACGCCACTAAAATCTTTTCCATGCTTTTATTGCACATCACCACAAAGCACGAGGACAGCATATGATGACACTATCACATATAAACAAGAAACAACAAGAAATTTAAACTATGGTCAGCACAACGTATAATTTTTCTGTTCGTTTACATTCTGCTTTTTGCTTCCATGCACAATCCTCTTCTCAAAACGCCACACAACCCACACACACACACACACACGCACACACACACACACGCACACACACACAGCTTCTCTCTCTCCTTTTTCCATGCAGTACCATTTGGCATGCCACCAGCTCTGAGTTTCAGAACAAGTGAAACCCAAGTAACGGAACAACAGGGGGCTGAAAAGGGGGTAGACTCCCTTACGCTTTGTCCTCAACAAAGCAAGCAAGTTCAGCTCACCTTTGGGGTTGCTGCATTGAACTGGTACTAAAATCCCTGCTAAACAGCAAAAGTCTGGTATCACTAGTCAACATTTTAAAAACTTTTGTTTCACAACATGGGAGAAATAAGGTGTTTTTAACTAATCTCGGGGTGCTGAATTCAAATATGACTGTACAAAACTCTCCATCAAGTACAAATTTTTGTGTATGAACATTTGCTATATTTCCAGATACATATTGTATATACAATGCAAGATGTACACATTACAGCTTCACATTGTAATGTATTACAGCATTTATGTGTCTTGTTAGCTATTAGTGTTACAAAGTATAAATAGCATATTCATACAAGTATATCACTGCATATGAGACAGCAAAAGAAAAACAAATTGAGTAAACAATATTAACACAAATGTAAATGTATACACACATACTCGTATATCCGTACAAGTAGTACACTTGTTCCCACTAAGGAGTCTTGCTGTCCTCCTTCTGCAAAAACCAGCAGTAAATTCACTCATCATTGAGGGATCCCACTTGCTTTGAAAACTCTCCTCCATCGTTCGGATATCTTGGTGGAACCTTTCTCCTTGTTCATCGCTGACTGCTCTTAGGTTGTCAGGAAAGAAGTCCAGATGCGAATGGAGGAAATGTATTTTTAAGGACATCCGGCACCCTAGGTTTTTCTAGTTCTTGAGAAGGCTGTGAATCGGCTGTTTGTATTTGCCCTCTTTGTGGTTACCCAGAAATCTCTTGATCACAGATGTGAAAGATTGGTAAAAGCTTTTCGGTAAAAACAGTATCACGTAGTAGTTTCAGTATCTAAGGACAAACGTAGATGCCTTATTTGAATTTTGCACCACTTAATTGCGGAAATGTTTGCTTTAAGTGCAAGAAACATGGGCCAGATTTGCCCTTATCCTTTACAAAGTTTTTCATCAGCCCCAGTTTGATATGAATTGGTGATAGCAGCACATCAGAGGGATTAACTAGGGGCTTATGACGAAGGTTACTCTCTCCAGGAATGAAAACATTTTGTTTAGGCCAGTCAGTCCGTTCGTAGTGTTCTGCTATGTCCCTACTGTCCCACATACAAAGAAAACAACAAAATTTGGTGAAGCCACTTTGAATCCCGAGCAAGAGTGATATCACTTTAAGATCACCACATGTGGCAGAGCATTGTTCGGCTGGAATATAACTCCAGGACAACCCTGAAGGAAGGGTATCAGCTTGGCCTCTAAAACATCCCTGATATAGCTCTGGCTATTGAGATGACACGTGGCGTTGGGCCGGTACGACGCTGCAAAATGCAATGCTGAGATGTGTAGTTCACCACGGTGTCTTCGAATACGTATGCGACCGTCATGGTGCATCTAGTTGAATCGTGACTCGTCAGAAAACACGACTTATTTCCAATTAGCGCGCCAATATCTGTGTTTGAGACTCCATTACAGCCTGAGGTGTGTGTGGTTGAGGATCAAAGGAATGCGCAGCAATGGGCTGCTACCGACTAGTCCTCTGTTAAGCAGACGACGTCGAACTGTGCTGGTGGGCAAAGCCTGACTTATGAGAGTGCTCCACTGCTGCGCTAATACCGTGGATGTTTGTTTTTTTTTTATTGGAGGTTTAACGACCACCGTGAGCAACTCAACGGGCTATAAGCAGTCGCCCGTCCCTAATTTAGAGTCACTGGTTCCAGGGAAGGGAGGGAGCCAGTGCCGTAAGACAAACACAACATCCATGCCTGACCGGGATTCGAACCCGGACCCCTTACAGACGAATGATCAGAGGCCAACGCCTTAGACCACTGCGCCACCGGGGGCGGCATACCGTGGATGTATCTGCGTGATCTGTCACTGCCATGAGGTAGAGATGTTTTTCATTCCGTGCAGACGTGGGATTTGCAGCTCGTTTCCAGGATTTCTGTGCGTCTGAGCCTCATCTGTCCACTGAAGCCACGTTCGCATCACTATACTGACGTTTGTTCCCGTATGAGGGGCAATTTCGTGGTAGGAAATCCAGAATCTCTCATCCCAACAATCCTTCGCCGCTCAAAGTCCATCAGGTGTTCAAAATGAAACCTTGTTCGGTGACGGGGCATACTGAGACACAAGAAACAGCCTTTTGACTCAATGTAGGCTCTTCACTGATTGCAACATCTCGTTTGAGCCAGATCTTTATGCCCAAGACCGAACGATTCAGAGGGCTCTGCTCTGAAACCGATGCACATTTTTACTGACATTTTAATCATTTGCATGTCCCAGCCTATTGTATAAGTACATATCTTGTAAGTTTTAAGCTAATACCAGCAGGCTATTCATAGGTTTGCAATTTCCACAAACAGTAGTATGTATAATAGACATACAAAGTACCAATTCAAATGACAGAAGGCGGGCGCTGTTGTAAAGAGCATCTGTGAAATTATAAACCGCGCGAAACTGGGCACCCAGAGCATGCACAGGAGCAAATAGCTTCTGTGTTACTCCCCTTGTGGACTCCACAGCAGAAGGTATTTTCTGTTGTACTCTCCGCGAATACAACCTCGGAGCGACGGCAAAAAATGGGGCAAGCGACTCAGAGAAACAGGAAGTTTGCTACCAATGACTGGCAAACATTGTGAAAACACAAATTTTTCGGTCACGGAGATCAAATTCGTGCCTCCTCGCTCTGGAGCCAGTTGTTTTAACCGACTTAACTACATCGACGGAATGTATCGCTGTAGATTTGTAGTCTTGACACGTGCTTCACCTCCGCAATACGTCACAGCATCTCCCTCTTAATATATTTTTTTGACACGAAGAAGGAATTTTTTCATTAATTCCAGACGATGTATAAAACAAACATCACACATTTTTAGAAAACCCCAACAGCCAGTAGATCCATCTTCCACAATCGGGCGCCAATGTGATACTCACAAATTTGTCGGTGACGGAGATAGAACAGAGACTTCTCGCTGCGGAGCCAGTTTTTCTAACCGCCTAAACTATACCGACGGAATGTATCGCTGCAGATTTGTCGTCTTGACACCTGCTTCACCTCTGTAATACGTCACAACATGCTAAGCGTATGGTGTCTGAGAAAAACGTTGAACGGATTCGAAAGTGATTTCAGAGAAACCCGAGGAAATCCATCCGAGAGGCCAGTGTGCAGCTAGACTTTCTACCAAGAACAGTGCATCGAGTACTCCATGAAAACTTGCGTTTACATGCGTTCAAGTTTCAACTGCATGAACAAGTTAAGCCGCATGACAAGACAGCACGAAAAAATTTGCGGAGACAATGTTGTCCAAAATTGATGACGATGATATATATCTAGACCAGGTATGATTTTCAGACCAGTCAACATTCCACGTGTCTGGAAAAGTAAACAGACATAACTACCGCATCTGGGGGTCCGAAAATCTGTACGTTGTCCATGAACACGAACGTGATTATCCAAAATGCACTGTTTGGTGTTGGTGTGGGACCAAGAAGGACAAAATAATCGGTCCCTACAGTTTAGCGGAGGCCCCGGTAACTGGACTAACATACCTGACATGTTACAAGAATACACTGTGCCTCAGCTGCCCGAAGGAACAATTTTCCAAAAGAATGAGGCTTCCCTGGATTTTGCCAAAGATGTCCACACAGTCTTGGATGACCACTTAACTACAGGATGGATTGGGTGAGGATCAATGATCATTGCCTGATCTCCAGATCACCAGACCGAACTCCATCCGACTTTATTCTGTGGGAATTTGTTAAGGACCAGGTGTACGCTGCACCGAAGCGTAATCTGAAAGACTTACGCGACAGAATTTGCGTTGTATTCAACAATGTGACAACACAAATGCATCTCAGTGCATGGGCTGAGGTAGAATATCGATCCGACATTTGGCACTCCACCAGTGGAGCTCATGTTGAAGTTTATTAGACATGCCAAAAAAAATTATCATTTTGTGTCGCTATATAGAGGGTGCATAGGAAAGTCCCTTTAACCTGGAATAACTTGCGAACGGAGAGAGGTAAAGTTATGCAAGTGAGATAACGGTATAGTAAAGCGACTACGCCCGATCGAATGCAACCGATAGCAGCGCCCCTAGTGGCGAAATGCGGAAGTTAGCAATGGCAAATCGAAAACGAAAAGAGATAGAGCAGCAAAATTTCCAATTACAAAGTTGTAGAGCATCAATTAATTAGTACAAAACGACATTTGTTTCACACGGATAAGATAAATTGTCGCCTGAATACCCTAAAATGTCCTAAATCGATGCGCGACCTTTTGTGTGAAAGTTTGAAGGAAACAGGCATAGGTATGAGCAAATACACACAATTTATTGCATAAATGCGTACTTATGTCAATACAGTTTGATGACGTCAGACAAAACAAAAACAAAAAAAGGCAAACTGGCGCACAGTGATGAAAAGTTAATGTCGAGTATGTTCGAAGAGTTCGCCATTGCCCACGATACACATTTGTATTCGTGAAAGTAACTCTGCATGCACATTCCTCAGCATGGTAGGTGTCACAATATTGGAAGCATCTGTAACACGATGACGTAGATCCAGCAGACTTGTAGGCGCTGCTGCATACACCTGATTTTTTACGTAACCCCAGAAATCCAAGCTCGCCATTCTCCCACAGCGTACGTAGACCTAAACTTCTGATCAGGGTACATCCTGCTACTGGTTTTTATATCGTACGTACGGTACAACGTCACAATCTGCGTTTTCATACCGCTACACTTGCGAAATATGAATATGCAGATTCGAATCGTCGCGCATCGGTGTCGGACATTGTAGGGTATTGAGGTGAAATTTATCTTATCTCTGTGGAGCACATGTCGTTTTGTACTAATTAATTGATGCTCTACAACTTTGTAATTGGAAAGTTTGCTCTATCTCTTTTCGTTTTCGATTTGCAATAGCTAACTTCCTCATTTGGCCACAAGGGCCGCTGCCATTGGTTGCATTCGATCAGGCGTAATCCCTTTACTATACCGTTATCTCACTTGCATAATTGTACCTCTCTCCGTTTCCAAGTTATTCCAGGCTAAAGGGACTTTCTTATGCACTCTGTATATATATATATAAGTTCCAAAAGTCATGGGATACGTACCTAGTACCGTGTAGGACCTCTTCTAGCAGGGCGAAGTGCAACAACACGACGTGGCAACGATTCCACAAGTGGCCGGAAGACTTCTGGAGAGGTGTTGAGCCATGCCGTCTGAGCAGACGCTCACAGTTCCCTTGTATTTGTAGGTGCAAGATCTTGGGTGCGAATGGATCTTTCCACCACGTCCCATAAGTGCTTTGTTGGGTTCATGTTGGGTGAACGTGGTGGCCACACCATCCGTCGGAATTGTCTAGAACGCTCCTCGAACGAATTTTGGACAACTTAGGCCCGGTGACATGGTGCATTGTCCGCCTGTAAAATCCCATCATTGTTGGGGTACATGAAGTCCATAAAGGGTTGTAAATGGTCCCTCAACAGAACAACAAAGCGATTACCCATTAATGAAGTGTTTACGAGGACAAGAGGACCCAAACTGTGCCCCGTAAGGACGCATGACACATGTGTGGAACCACCACCAGCTGGAAAATGCCTTGTTGACAGCTTGGGTCCATGGCCTCATGGTGTCTGCGCCACACCCGAACCCTACCATCAGCTCGTAACAGCTAGTAGCGTGACTCATCGTACCACGTCGCATGTTGCCAGTCTTCCAGGATTTAATTACCGTGTTCACGAGCTCAGGTGAGGCGCTGTGTCCGATGTCGTGGTGTTAGGAAAGGCATTCTGGAGGGTCTTCTACTCCCATACCCCATGGGCGCTAAATTACGCTGCACTGACCTGATGGATATGTCTCTGGTAACTCCTGCATTGAATGTTGATGTTATTTGAGCCAGTGTCGCTTGTCTGTTAGCATGGACAATCCTGGTCAGACGCAGCTGGTTACGGTCACTCAGCACCCGTGGTCGACCACTGCGCTGTGCACTGTGGGTGGTAATACCTTCCAGGAGGTATTCTCGGTACGCACGGGATGCCGTGGATCGAGCAATGTTGAATGTTTGCACAACTTCGGAAATTGAATGTCCCATCCGTCTGACTTGCACTACCATGCCTCTTTCAAATTCCGATAAGTTACGTCGGCTTGCATAATCCTACTGGCGGTTGTTCAACCTGACTCACGAGATTACAGCTCGTAACTGATAAAAGTCGTGGCGTGTGTCGAAGCATTTATACGACGGCAACGCCAGTTAAAAATCCCATGACGTTTGGCACTTCAGTGTATATACATATATATGTAGACAATAATTTAGTCTTACCCTTGTCAGGCCTACAAGGATATTTCCGATAGTCTTCCAGTTTATTGAACAGCTTCCGTAAGGAGGATTTAGGCAATAGAAATTTCCCGAAAACTTGACCAATGTGTACGGCATCACTTATTGTCTAAGAACCGTATGAACATTGTGACAAAAAGTGTATCTCTGCAAGTTCTGTACCAAACCGACCCGTTTTTGGATCGAATGGTGACTGGAGGCTGAAAATGGCTGTTGAACGAGAATATAAAGCACGTCAAATCTTTTTGCTACAAAGGGGGAAACTTCAGGAGAGACTCCAAAAAACATCATTTCAACCCAAAGGAGATAACACTCTGCATTTGGTGGGATCGCAACGGAACTATCCATTATGAGATGAGCTGTTGGCATCTAATCAAACGATAACTGTAACTCTCGGCAACGTGACAGAGTAAACGAGGCCTTAAGCGTCCCAGTTTGGTGTTTTCCATCACAATAACGCTAGACCGCATCCTATAATCTTTGCTATAGCAACACTGCACATATTGAAGTAACTTGTCTGGCTAGGAACTTTTCCCTCACCTACCATGTTCATCGGATTTAGCACCAAAATGTTTTCATTCGTTCCGGTCACTGAAGAATATGTGGCTTGTAAAACTACAAAAATTCGTGTGAAAATTCGCAAAAGCTCTACAAACGTTTTTGTTTCTATGGGCACTACATTCTTCGATAAAAGAGCTAACTGAACGATGGTAATATGTCATTTCTATTAACGGAGAAGACTCAATGGATAGAAATAAAATACTGTGCAAGTAAGTATCAACTTTGTCTTTTATGCATGCAAACGGCGAGAACTTTTGCCCTTATTGAATATTATGAATAAAAAAAACAGGATAAAAGTCTTGTAAAAACGAAGAAGAAAATTCCGTGGCCTAGAGCCTGAAAAAGGGCAAAGCCTCTTCCTAAGTGATTTAGCCACGGTGTGATTGTTGTACAACTTGCTTATTTAGATATCATCCCTATAGGTGAAGCACCTCATACAATTTCCTAATTAAAAGCGATGATAAAATGTAAGGGAAAAGGACGGAGGGATTTAGGTATCGATGCAAGCCAGGAACACTGCACCCGACGAATACTTCCGTTTCTGAAAAAGTTCGCGTAAATTTTGCAATGTGTTCAAACAGGGTAAAAAAGCGCCTTCGTATTTTTAGCAAGTTTTCCTAATGAAATGCATGTTTATCCGTTCCTTATGGCCTTTCCCTGACATATGATTTAAGAGAAGAGGCATTTCTTCTTTTGTTTAAAGTGAAATGAAAGTTCAAAATCGGCATTCATCTTCCCGTCTTTCGTGAATGACATAATTTTTATCAATACAGAGCTATCAGTCAGTACCATTTTTGAACTTTAATTTTGCTATGAACGAAATTAAAGTTCAAAAATCAGTATGCCACTGTTTTCTGTGCCATGAAAATAACGACGAGTCACAGAAGTGACGCCGACTCAATTACTGACAGGATAGTAGCAGTTCTGAACTTTATTTTATCTGTAACAAAAAGCTAAAAATATTTAACCATTGATTGAGGTAGCAAGATGGGACCGTAAGAATTTTGGAAACTGTTCAATTCATTAGAAAAGCTCATAATAAGCTTCTGCACCATTTCTCAGTATTTAGGCACTTACTACGATATTTATGCAAGTTTTTTCGAAGACAGAAATCTTTCCCCAGTACGGATCTCTTGCAACTATGATTTAGTAGGTAGGAAGAGAGAATTACGTATTAGGAAACAACAACTCAAAGAACCCGTGAATGAAATGAGTGTGGAGTAAAAGAAAATGGAATGTAGCAAACAAAACTGACTGAATAGGAAGGAAGAAAACAATCATTACTCGGGATCTATTGCTTAATGAGATGAGTGGGCGAAATAGGGCAAATGATGAAGTGAAACGCATTATGTTACAAGCAACAGACGAATAAATTAATCAGTGAGTATAATGGATGAATAAAATATAGGAAATATAACAACTAAAGTAGTCGAATTCTTAGGAAAGTTTAACAAAATGTAAAAATTTGAATGAACTCTGAAAATGCAACAGGATAAAAGGGACAGCAATTAAACTAATTGAGAATAGGTAAGAAAGAAGAACATAATTTTGTATACCAAGCGCTATCGGTCAAGCACATAACCGATGCCTTACTTGGGACTAGAATCTTGGCCCATCTCAGGTCAGTAGCCAGCGCTTCAGATCACTGGTCACCAGTTTGGTAGGACACAGCAGAAAAACAACGAACGAAGGAACTGACGCCTTACGAATGAAGTTCACCAGACAACTGAAAAACTGCATGGATAATTATCCTAAAATTCGATAAGATTTTAAATGTTCGTTCGCTTTTTAAAGCTCAGATGTCTTTAAAAAGTTTCCAAGAGCAGGAAAATGGGTTATGCCGAAACCCAATTTTGAAGAATTGTACCGGTAAAAAGGCGAAAAAAAAAAGCCATCAGTAAATTCTTCTTTTTTGCTTTGTAAAAAGAAAGTTTCCTGATATAGAAATTTTGCGTCGAGCACAGAATAAATAAAATGTAAAATAACTGGGTGGAAAAAGAAGCAAACATTTAGAGCAAAACTGAGTAATCGAGTAAACAGGAAAGGGAACCTCGTGTAAGAAAAAAACAAATCTGTTGCGTGGGAAGGAATGAAGCGTAGAATATGATTAACAAGTGGAGGAGGGGAGTTGATGGGCACGTAGGAAAACTGAATGCAATAAATTACGGGGAAGGAAATTGAAGGTAACAACCAGAAAATAATTGATATGAATAAGTGGGAAGGAAAAATAAGATGCAGGCTGCGAAGACAGAAGTCTCCCATTCTTCTTGCGGAATGCGCTTCCAAATATGACAGACCAAAAGAAAACGAATAAAAAGTCGACAAGCAAACCACGTTTCCATATTTTTGCTAATACTGTGCTTTTTATAATACATTAAAAGATTTATATTAGACGAAACAGTTCTATTTCATTTTAAAAAAGCGTAATAGAAGTATCGTGAAATTTTATCGTGTATATCAAAATATCACCGAAAAGGTAAAGATTTACTCTGCGATTCAGCTTATTCTGCTTCGGGGAATGTAAATCATCAGGGAAATTTCTCCTGATATTTTGTTTTGGGATGGGAATTTGCTTTCGGGTAAAAGCCAACAAAGAGTACTAAATCAGGATGATATTTCCCTGACTGTTTATTCAAGCTGTGAAGGAATGAGAGCTATTATTCTCAGTCATCCTGGAAAGAAATGAACACCAGACTCAGGCTACTTACTGTTCATGGAAAAGCCAAGAAAAGCAAGCCATTGGCAGGACAGTTGACTTGAGGTAACCTTTCATCTGTCTCTTTGTATAGTCACACTAGTCAGATATCAGAGTTTCATGCACTTCAGAGTAGGATTCCATTTGTTTTCTTTTTCGTGTAGGAAATATTAATACTTTCACAAAGTAATTCACTAAAATGCATACGGTGGGCCTTCTTCGCCTTTTGTGTATAGTATTTCTTTTCATGGAATAAGTGAAATTTTGTTTTTCTCAACAAAATTTCTTCTAATTATTACTCCTTGAAAATTAAAATAGAAAAACACTCCAGAGGTGTTAATCTAAAAATGATCTCCTCCAATCGTGGAATATAAAATAGGATCTTCTGCGTAGGCACTGGATCTTGCAGTAGAAAACAGAAAGATCAAGAAAAAGTTAGGATGAGAATTATCTAGTAGGTACGTAGCTTTTGAAAATTAGGACTACATTTATCCTTAAGCATCAAATTTTTGGAAGTTTAAAACACTGTTTTAAGATAAATTCAGTATAATCTGTTAACACATTGTTTGATGTGATTACTTCCCACGATAATTTTTGTTTGTCGTACCATTTCACGTAAGGGAATAAGTATCTCCCATTCGAATGAACCTCTGACAAGTAATGAATGTGGTCATGAAAGAAATACGGGATTACGCCATATAATAGAAATTTGAAGATGACAATCCGATTTTTGGCGTAAATGTGACAAAGATGGTAAGTCAGATAATATCCGGAAACTTGAAAATTTGAATATTCAAATTAATTGGAAACTTGAAACTTCGTCGTTCTGGGTGGTGTAGTGGTTAGCATTCCCGGGCGCTATTTGGGAGACGCGGATTCGAGTCCCGCTCCAGGACGATGAAAATTTTCTAGTTTTCGGATATTATCTGACTTACCATCCTTGTCACATTTACGCCAAAAATCGGATTGTCATCTTCAAAATTTGTAATGAATTGGGTCTTCCACAGCTGCTAAGCTATAATGTCAATGACGCGTAGGGCACTCATCATTTTTTTTTTTTCGGGGTTTATGCCACCCGTGGGAAACTCTGGAGGCTATAAGCAGTTATCTGTGTCTAATTTGAAGCCACTGGCCCCAGAAAGGGGAGAGATCCAGCTCTGTAAGACAAACACACCACCCTTGGCTCATCCAAGACTCGATCTTAAGCTTAGCTTGGACGCCTGGCCAAACGTCTACGTCCCAGAACACTCGGCCAAAGGCTTCTTGTCACCATCATTAATCTTTACTATTGTTACAGGAGAACTACACTGCTGGACAATTGCTAAGGACGGATCATAAACGGCTATATAGCGCATAAAAAAGTAAATGTGGTTGGATGCTAAGTGAAATAAAATAATGTCAGAATGCCAGGACATTACAAGAAAGACAATTTATTGTGCTCTGAAATCCAAAAGGCTTTGGAACGTGTTCAAGGGACAAACAGGCCATTTTGTGAAGAATACGTAAACGTGAAAAAAATGCAATTACCGTCCGCAAGCGTTCCGGCGTAAGATGTCAATACAGGATATGGCCACCATGGAGGGTGATGCAAGATTCCACACGTCGTGTCATGCTTTGCACAACATTATCAAGCAGCTGTTAGGGTAATTTACCCCAATCCTCTGTCAGTGCACGGATGAGGGTGTCCTTGTTTATTGGAGGGCATTGGCGACCAGCAATACTCCTCCCCAAAGCATCCCACATATTTTCAATGGGATTCAGATCTGGAGAACGTGCTGGCCATATGAGGCTTTGAATATCCTCGCTCTGAAGACACTCCTGGACAGTGATTGTTCGATGACATGTTGCGTTGTCGTCCATGAAAATGAATCTATCACCGACAGCACCACGGAACATGGGAACATGAGGTAGCAGAACATCATTAATGCATCGTTGGCCAGTCATAGTCCCAGTTGGAAGCACATAGAGGGACGTACGGCCATTGATCATGATGCCAGCCTATACCATGACACTACATGTCGGATATCGGTCCCTTTCCTGTATGTTTGCTGGAAAATATGCAGTACCACTATCACGCCAGATCAGTTGTCGTCGACAATCAGACGATAGATTGTATCTACTCTCATCTGAGAAGAGGACAGCAGACCAGTCGTTATCAGTCCAATTGCGATGTTGATGGCACCATTGCAAACGGGCGGTACGGTGACGTCGTGAAAATGGGATGCACACAACAGGACGGCGGGCGTATAGTCCTCCTTCATTCAAACGTCTGGTGACAGTTTTTCGGGAGATCCGCTTGCCAGTAGCAGCCATAAACTGATTTGCTATCTCACTAGCTGTGCTGCGTCGGTGTCTTTTTGTTGATAGCACTATGTACCGATCTTCTGCAGGTGTCGTACTGGGAACACAACCTCCCCCGTGACGTTTGCTACACTCTCCATTTGTTTGAAATGATTTCTTTTTTTTTTTTTTTTTTTTTTTTTTTTGATTGGAGGTTTAACGACAACCGTGAGCAACTCAATGGGCTATAAGCAGTCGCCCGTCCCTAATTTAGGGTCACTGGTTCCAGGGAAGGGAGAGAGCCAGTGCCGTAAGACAAACACAACATCCATGCCTGACCGGGATTCGAACCCGGACCTCTTACGGACGAATGATCAGAGGCCAACGCCTTAGACCACTGCGCCACCGGGGCGGCTGAAATGATTTCCAAAGCCTTGAAACAACACTGTGGCTGACGTCGAACTCCCTGGCAACATCTGTTATTTTTCTCCCTTCTTCAATCTTGTCAATAATACGGCCACGCGTAAAATCCATCTAGGTGATGTCGGGAAGACATACTGAAAATTGCAAGTTCGTCAATTGATTCTTTCCCTTTCAACTTTGCGTTTGAACAACAACGGTCAACACGCGTCAAATCCTTTATATCTCTTATCAGCGCTATGACGTCACGAACAAGTTCGGCAATCCAAAATTTGCATACGCACAACACGTCTTACTGTATCCCGCACTTATGCTAATTTCCACATTTTCCTGCCTTCCATTTTATGGTTGCTATCGTTGCTATTGTCATCCGTCCTTAGTAATTGTCCGGCAGTGTAATTGATGAAATTTGCTGTTACCAGAGGAAGGTCTTCACCATTGCCAAATTTTAATATCAGAGTGCAAGATTTTTTTTTCGGAGTTTAATGAACATCATGAACAACTCATGTATAAGTATTTCTATCCTTCAAAACCTTCAATGCTCCAGCATGTGGGCTCCACCATGCTGGAGCATTGAAGGTTTAGCTTGAGCTTAGCTTGGGATGGATTTTAATGACGGAATGGAAGTGTACGCCTACGGGATGCAATTCTAGTCTTTTCTTCGCTCTGCCGATTGCCAAACTCTCCAGTTGGATAAAAATTATGAGATGGCGATTTCTTTTTGCATTGGAGAATGTCACTGTTGATCTGTTGATTAAAAAATTGTTGACTTTGGCAAGTTTCTTTAAACTTGGAGCGCACTCAAGTTTGAAGAAATTTATCAATGAACTTCGTTCTCTTTTGTTGATTTTAAGAATTTCCTGCGTTAATGATTCCGTTAAATAAATTTTGAAACATTGGAAACGAGTCTCATTTGTACTTGCACTCATTTCCGGTACCGGGATACCACTACGCTTCCGCAGAGCCATACGACGCTGTTGTTCGGTACAGTCGATCGTCATGACTCCCTGTCACGCGTTTAAACGAAATAATGTCAGGTATGTGTCACTCCCAACAGTAAATTCCTTTTGCCGCAGCATGTCACAAGTTTCTCTGAGAAATTATAACAGTGAGACTGGCATCGATGTCTCGCCAATCTCAGAAAAGGAGTACACAAAAGACAAAATACCTGTATGTGACTGTGCAGAAGCGTTTGCCTGGATTTGAAGAATCGTCGTATCATCCCGATACTGGGATGCGTGACAGCGCAACATTCCGAATACTCTATAAAATTAATTTCCGAGATTTACGTACAGTGGCGCAGCCAGAAAGTTCTTAAGGGATTGGAGGCTGGTTCATTGATTCGCGTCATCAGTGAAAGCCTCCCAGAAAAAGTAGTCCAAACTGGAATACTCACAAAATCTTCGAAAGCAAAAATATGCCCTTTCCTGGATAAAAGGGGTAAAACCAACACAGCAAAATTGGCAAGCTTATCTGCTGTGCTTGTCTGCCTAAGCAATTTTTTTATTAAATGAAAATATTGAAATTAGAAGATAAAAGTTGCCGAGAAAAAAACTGGTATGGTGGTGTATGTTTCCAAACCTGTGTAATAAAACTCAAGCCTCAGGAGAAATGGTCTACCCATGAGGATCACAGTTTTAGCTACGTTACTGTGTACCAAAGCCAGAGATCGCCAATCAGAACAAACTTCATGGGTAAATTTTCTCAGATTCAAGTTGATTCAAATGCTGAACGATTAACATTGTTTTGACTTTATTTTTCTACATCGTGGCTGTCAATTCAGATCGTTCTTTCAAAGTGTCCCGAGTCAGCCAATAATTTGGATTTGTTTATTCGAGTTAAAACTTCTCAATTTCGAGAAAGATGGAGCCAAAACAAATGCAAACGCATGGACGTACATATTTTTCAAAGTTAAAACGTTATGGTGCATCTGTATGTCGCATTAAACGTATCTGTAAATCTGGTAAATTAACTGTTTTTAGTAAATACGAAGTAACAAAGTTACAAATTATCACGCCCCAATCCTCGTTGAAACGAACACTTTGTTATCTAATGAATAGACAAATCTTGTGAGATTTGTCTGTTCATTAAATAAATAGATAAATGATTTGTCTATTCATTTCTGAATAACTTGTGAGAAGTTATTCGTATAATTAAATATTAGATCTACGTAAGATAAATATAGTTATGAAAAAATAAAAATGATTAAATCAGCGGATAATCAAAAACAAATTTCAGAGCAGAGCTCGCATTTTATTAATTCATGCACATACCAATTAACAATATATGCGCAATCTAAAAAAGTATAAAAAATCCTTTATTGTCAAGCAAAAGCCGAAAAATCGAAAGGCTGGAAAGCAAAGGTTCACCAAAAACAACCACATAGCAGGTTGAGGGAAAGGTTCGTCCTGTTTTGAGCTACACATAATGTTTGGCCTCAATTACTGTGTGAAACGCGCATCAGAGTCGAAAGGGTACTGTGACGACGTGGAACACACGAGACTGATGGTGTGCACTTGGCACAGAGCTACATTGAGTCATCAGGTGAGAAGATGATGGAGATTGATGAACGTGTGTTTCGTGTGCTCCTACGCGAGTAGTGAAAAAAGGGCTAAACGCGGCAGCAACAGCAGCGAGAGAAATTTGAGCAGTTGAAGTCGGAGAAACAGTGGAAAGCAGCACTGCAGGAAAATAATTTCGACGTTTCAATGCTGAGGACGTTAGTCTCGAAGGCCAGCGGAGGCCAGGACGTCCAACAATCTCCAACACTGACACCGTGACCGATGCTATGGCAGCGATACTGAATATGCATACACGACAATTAGCAGCTGAGGCGGAGACTTCCCAATTCATTATGTTCCGTCGCCTGCATCAGCTTGGTTCCCCATCCAGGCTCTATCGAATCTTTCCCCATGAACCGAATTTCCAGCAGGCTGAAAAACGTGCCTCTCTCTGTCCCAGATTGCAGTCAAATCCATAGGATGATAGGTTTTGGCGTCGTGTTGTCACAGGTGATGAAAACTGGATATCCCTGCTTCATTCAACCACTTGGAATCTGTGGCTGAGGACACACCAGGAAGCAGAGCCAGTGGCGCGAAGAGGGCGGTTCGAAAGGAAAGTCATGCTGTGCATTTGGTAGCATTGTGAGAGTGCTGTGCACTGAAAACTCGTACCAGATGGGCACACTGTGGAAGGAAGCCTTTATGCCGAACAACTGCAGAGAGTTCATGATGCTCTGCGACAAAGCTAGCCAGCGCTCATCAATAGGAACCGAGAGTTGCTGCAAGTGGATAATACCCCAATTCACACCTCCGAAGCGATGGTCTAAGCGACGGATTCTGATCATTCGTCCGTGAAGGGTCAGGGTTCGAACCGGGTGAGGTATGGATGTTGTGTTTGTCTTACGGCGCTGGTTCTTTCCCTTCCCTGGAACCAGTAGCCCTAAATTAGGGACGGGCGACTGCTTATAGCCCATTGAGTTGCTCACGGTGGTCGTTAAACCTCCAATCAAAAGAAAAGAAAAAAGTGCAGTCATCCGAAAACTAGAGAAATTGGAAGACACTAAGATCCCACCCCATCCTCCACACATTACGAACTTGCCCCATTCGACTACCACTTGTTCGTATCATGGCTCATTTCTACAAGGACGACACTTCGCCTCAGTAGTGGATGTGGAATCTGGCTTCAAGTGTCTCGTGAATTCTTACTCAAGCAAGCAAAACATTGTTCAGCTGCCAGTACTGTTTCCTAGACGGCTTCTCCCCTATTACTAGCAGATTATCCTGTAGTCTACAGCACATCCTTATCCTATTGCTGGAAGATTGCTTATATTCTACTACGGGCACGCATCACCTAAGTCGCCAGTTAAGATTGTTGTGTCACGTGTACCGCACTACTAGCAACCTATTTCTTTATCTTTGGGAGAACATCGTTTAACAGCTGGTTGATGGTATCCCTTACATCTGTAATAGACTGCCTCTTATTCGTGTCAAAAAGTTTTTTGATTTCTGGTAATGACCTTCGTTTAGAAACATGAAGTATTAAAATCCTAAACAAAGCTGATGCTTTGCAGAAGCTTACTAATGAAATACCGGGTGCTCCATATAAAAGAGGCCCCGTGGCCAGAATTCTTTAGCCGGGTTAAAGTTGTTTGGCAAGTTTCCAGTTAAAACCGCTTTGTTCCACTTCTAACCGGTTTCTGTGTGGACAGCTGTAAAGGAATTCTCCGGAGTGGTTAGTCACAGCCAGAGCAGTGTAAGTACACGGTCATAAGTGTAAGTGAAGAGAGAACAAAGGCAACGGAAATGGTTTTAAGTACGGAACAGCGGATTTTTATCGTTGAACAGTATTTCAGAAATAATTCATGCAAAGTTTTAAATGAGTTCTTTACAGAAAAATTTCCACATTGTGAAGCACCGGCGAAATCAGTGATACAGAAGTTAAAGTGGAAATTTCGTTAAACCTGCACGGTGTGCAACAGGAAAAGAAACAAACCCAAGACAATTCGTACTGAAGACAATATCAAGGATGTGTGCAAAAGGATGTTACAAAGCCCTCGGAAGTCGACTCGCCGATTATCGTCTGCAACGGGAATATCTGCCACGTCATGCCGACGCATACTTAAGGTGGATTTTCATTTTCGGCCGTACAAATTTATGGCGGTCCAAGAACTTAAATCTCATCATTATGCAAAACGGATGCAATATTGTAAGTGGTTTCAGGTGACCATTGTCAACGGTAAAATGGACCCAACACTTTATTACATGACAGGTGAAGCATGGTTTCATCTCTCCGGGTATGTCAATGCGCAAAACAGCAGGATTTGGACCGACACGAATCCCAGACGGACAATGGAGACTCCTCTGTACGACCAAAAGATAGGCGTTTGGTGTGCTGTGTCTGCGAAGAGGATAATCGGCCCATTCTTTTTCACTGACACCACCAACTCGGAGAGGTATGTTCAGCAACTATTCAACCCATTTGTTGCCACACTTACAGAAAAAGAGCGAACATATGCCTTCTTTCAGCAGGATGGTGCAATGTCGCATACTGCGCGGAACAGTTTACGTGCTGTGCATGAAGTGTTTGGGGAGGACAGAACTGTATCGAAGGCACTATGGCCACCCAGATCACCCGATCTCTCGACCTGTGACATTTATCTGTGGGGAGCATTGAAAGGGAAAGTGTATGCAACTAATCCGCACACTCTTGATGAATTAAAAGTGAACATTACGGATGCCATAGCCCAGATAACTGCCGATGAGTTGTGGCGTGTTACGAACAACATGTTCCGTCGTATGCAGCTGGTCTTGATGTCGGAGGACAGCACTTTAAGCAAGTGTTGTAAACGCAGGTAAATTACTCCTGTTTTCTCTCATTTCAACTATTCTTTACCATGCATAGTAACATTGCCTGACTGTTGTCGTTCATTTATACTCGGGCCTCTTTTATGTGGCACATCCTGCAGATAGATGTGTAGCGGACCTGACTACACTCCAAAAGTTAAGGGAGATTGGGAAGGGAAAGTTCGAAATGAAAAACTTATTTATTTTACTTCGGACAAATGTAAATATGAGTTGATTGCCGGGTTTATTATGAACAAGAAAAAAACCGTTGAGCTCGTTAATTGACCTTGAGGATGTCAGCGACCAAATAGGTAAACATATATTAAACGCAAATGGTTTCATGTTATTTTTATTGAAACCCACGCTCCAACGGAAATGGAATATGAAGAAACTGAAGATTTTTTTTATATGTGAGTTAATCGTGAATGGGATCCCCAAGTTTTGTAGTACGGTGCTTCTTTGGAATTATAACGTAAAGCAGAGAAAGCAGAATTTTTTTAAAAAATTCATTGAAAACCAATCGCGAATAATTAGTAAATCGCTTAAGAACTTAGTGATAAAAAACACAGTTTTCATGAAAGAGTCTAATTATAAGCACTCTTAGAGGTCTTCAGATGGTAGGCATTCAATCAAACTGGTCATGCACTTATCAATAAAAGATAAAAATTATGTCCAAAATATAAGGAGTTTTTGAAGTGTTGAAATGTGGTACACAGTTTCTGATTGGAACTGCAAAATTAAATTTAATTACAGTTATTTTTGGTTCAGTAACAAAACCATTTAGAGATTCGACATAGACAACCATTTTAATTGAACATGCAGGGACATTGCAGTAAGAAATGTTTTTTTAAATTCCCGGAAAAACAAGCTATTGGATCAACTATTAGGGATATGCAAAAGTTTCCGCAGTTTTAAGGAGAAAGAAGACAGGAACAATCAAGAAATCAGTGCACATTTATTCAACGAAATATTGGCTGTTAGCATCAATGACCTTTTGCTACTTTTCAGGCAACAAATGAATGCCCCTGTGATAGAAGGACTCGGATTTTGAGCTGAGGAACACAGTGATGAAAATTTTCATCTCTTTAACTGTAATGAACCGCTGTTGAGCTAGGGCATGTTGCATAGAGCAAAACAGATAAAAGTCTGAGAATGCAATGTCCAGGGAGTAAACCAGGTGCGGTAAAACCTTCCAGTGTAACTGTTCAATGGTTGATTTCGTGGTTGAACCGACATGTGGTCTGGTATTATCGTGTAACAGGATGACTGGGCGGCGTCCTTTACCTATCTGTGGGCGTTTTTACTCGATTGTAATGTCCAGTTTCATCAACTGATCGTTATATCGTTGTGCAGTGATTGTTTCGCTCGGTTTCAACAGTTCGAAGTACAGCACTCCATGCATATCCCACCACACACACAACAGCTCCTTTTTCCCTTGGATATCCTGTTTTGCAGTGGATGTTGATGGCTGGTCTGGGTCGACCCAGGATCGCTTGCGAACGGGGTTGTCTTAATATACACCTTTTTCATCCCCGGTGACAACCTTCCACAAGAAATTCTTCCCCTGAAACCTCTTGAGTAAAGACATGCAGATACCCAAGCGTTAACTATTACGCTCCGTTAAAGTATGCGAAACCCATTTACCAGTCTTCTGGATCTTCCTCAATGCCTATAGACGCCGCACCACCGTCGATTGAGACACTTTCAAACGTTTCACCAGTTGCATGGTCGATTGTGTGGCATCCTTTTGCAACAGCGATTCCAGCGGTGTCACGACAATTCGTCGCGTGCGTCAATTCGTCGACTACGTCAATTCGTCGCCTGCGTCAATTCGTCGCCTGCGTCAATTCGTCGCGCGTCAATTCGTCGACTACGACAATTCGTCGCGCGTCAATTCGTCGCATGCGTCAATTCGTCGCGCGTCAATTCGTCGACCACGACGATTCGTCGCGCGTCAATTCGTCGCGGACAAATTCGTCGACTACGTCAATTCGTCGACTACGTCAATTCGTCGCGTTTACATTTCAAAATTGCCTTTATTCTTCAGTAAAATAACATTTCTATGTACATGACAATGGAATTCTGCCAATAAATACAGCGGTATATACATCAGCTGGAAAGTTCCAGTGAAACGTAAAACAAAATATTGTTAAAATCATAAAAAAAAAATTATTTCGCCACGTAGGGCGAAGAAGAGGCAGACAATAAAGCACGAGCGATACAAACGAAAATGTTTACCTACAGTATTGTAGACAGGGCAAGACATGATTCTATACTATGCACAAATTCCAATTAAGCATTACTACCATACTAAAGATTAAACATTAGGTACTAATTCACAGAAATGCAACAGTGATGCTACATTCAAAATTTACAACATATGTACAGAAGTATTCAGTGACAAGGGGAAATAACGCTAAATGTACTCAGAAGGGCATCTTGTTACATTATATTATACACACAGTGACTAATATTTTAAAAAAATATTCAACATAATGAAGGGGACATTGCGTGGGCAGTAAACTGTGCAGAAGGAAGAATTATATACAACAACATAAAACCCAACATCATCGAAGAGAACATGGGAAACATGGTGAGCTATCTTCAATGGCACATTAAAACAGAAAAATCACAAATAGCGAAGCACCAAAATTAATACGTAAAAACATGATTTGTTACAGTGAACGTGGGCGACAACAAAAATCCCACTTATAGGTTGAGATGTAACTGCAAATTGTGGATATGGAACCACCCAGCCGATTGGGCCCAAGTGGATTGAAAAACGCTATCGGTGTTTGTTGAGGCAGCACGAGAGTGCTCCATTTGGAGGCGAGTGGTTAACCGTGCTAGGAAGCGTCTCCGAATGATAGCACTTGCCTCCTGAGGAGGTGGAATAAGAGCGGGGAAGCGTTGTTGAAGATGGAAAGCATAGACAGTGAACTTCACAAGAAGAAAAATGTAACGGCACACAGGAGGCAAGTGAGTAGGTGGATGCTTAGTTTGGAGTAGCCAAGCATATGCAAGAAATGGTAACGATCGAGCACAAATTCGATCAGCAAGACGAAATGCTGTGTTTAGGACTGGCAGGAGAACGGGGCAGAATAGGTATTGATGTTGGACGTCGCTGACTTCAGGGCAAAAGGAGCACTGCGGAGAGGTGAGAAGGGTCATGCGAAACAGTACTGATGGGGCGGGGAGACGAAGGTGAAGAAATTGCCAATGGACATTGAGTTCAAGAGGGGAGGAAAGGGCAGAGGTAGACGCTGTCCAGATGGCTGGGAGAAGAGAAGGAGGAGCAGAATGAACAGAAAGTGGAAGTGCGGGAGGGGAAAGAAGAAGCCAATAAAGAGAAGAGGAGGAGAGAGAAGTAACTAGAACCGGGGAGCTACGAATGAGGAGAAAGAACGGTAGGGAAAGAGGAGCAGAGGGGACCGAGAAGAGACCATCAGGTGAAGCGAGGAGTGGAAAGAGGCTCCAAAGCGCTGTGCGAAGAAGAAGATATTCGTTAGCAAGAGTAATGGTTGGAGATAGAAACAATGAAGAAAGAGGTCTCCAGGTTAGATCAGAAGTTACGAGAGAACGGACAGTTATCACACCAGAGCGGATCCAATGAGGAAAGTAAAAGTAAGGGAGGTTAGGAGGGTGAATAAGAGAAGAGAAGAAGAGAGGTTCATCTAGGAGATCAAGAGTTGAAGAAGGAAATGAACGGAGAAGAGGAAGCGAACGAAAGAGAGAAAGGCCCTCTCGCAGGACAGGAGGGAGGTGGGACGGGAGAAGAGAGTATGCATCCATCTTTAGAAACAGTAGGAAGGTGAAGGATGGGTCACGGAAAGAAGCTAGAACATTCAAGGTAGTGGTAAGGGACGGAACAGTTGAAGTGGCAAGGCGAATGAAATGAATAATACGATGTGTTTTATAAAGGAAAGCTGGATCAGGAAGCTGGATGCCACCCAAAGAGGCTGGCAGATGAAGCGTGGCAGGTTTAACCCAGTGATGTGAAGACCAGATGACGGAAGTTGAGAGGCGAGTGATGGTCATCATTTGTGACACGGGCACAACCGTCGACATCCAAGAGTATTCGCATAGAGAAATAAGTTGTCGACGAACAACGGCTGCTCGTTGACGGAACGATGTGAAAGGGCGGGCCTTACTCCAGTAGGCAGCAGTCCGTTGTATCCGGGGAAGAAGAGCAGTCCAGGTGGCAGATGCAGAAGCCAAGGGCAAACCGACATACGCACCGAGGATCTTCTGTGTAGTGGCTGTCCACTGCGCACCCCAAGGAGCATCGGTGCGGGCAGCCCATGCCCCGCACCATAAGCCAGTACTTTTAGTGGCATTCAGCGCTGCTCCAGATAATGCAACATACTGTTGATATACAGAATACAGGCGATCAAATTGAGATTCATCCCGGACGCAAAAGGTCACATCATCAGCATAGGCGGTGAAAATTATTCGATGATGACGAGTACTAGCCACTGTCGGCGGTAGGACATCCAGGAGTGATCTTCGGGCTGCTAACAGGAAAGGCTCAAAAGCGAGAGCGAATAGCTGGCCGGAGAGCGGACATCCTTGCCGGATGCCTCGCTTAAACGGAATTGGAGCGGTTAGAAATGTGGCCGCTCGAACATGGAAACTGGCGCCCTGATAAAGGGCCAAGAGTGCGGAAGAAAAGGTAGGAGGAAAGCCAAATTGTGAAAGGACAGCAGAGAGATAAAAATGAGAAACGTTATCAAAAGCGGACTTTTGATCCAGATTGAGAAAGGCAAGAGGTTCAGAAAAAGAGCGAGCGAGGAAGTGAAGATGAAGGAGAAGAGAAACGTTAGTGGAAATAGTCCGACCAGGCACAGTGTATGTCTGGTCAGGAGAAATAACGAAAGAGAGAACAGAATTAAGGCGACGGGATAAGAGTTTTGTATAGAACTTATAGTCAGTGTTTAGGATGGAGATAGGGCGCCAGTTTCCAAGATCCAAGAGGTCACCCTTCTTAGGAAGGAGGATGGTGTGTGCCAAAGTAAAGTCGGGCGGTAACGCAGGAGAGGAAAAAGCAGACGAGAAACACGCAGACAGAAAAGGCAGAAGGCACGGTAGAAAAGCACGATAAAAGGACAGAGGAAGGCCGTCAGGTCCAGGAGCGGCATGAGGATTGAGAGTAGCGAACGCCTCGCGGAGTTCGCGAAGAGAGAAAGGAGAGAGTAAAGAAGTAGATAAAGTAGAGGGGACCTGAGGAAGAGAGGAGAGAAGAGGAGAAGCTAATGAGGATGAAGACTGCGTTACCGCACTGTACTTGGCGATGAAATACTGTCTGGTGAAAGTGCATAGCTTCGATGGGTTCGAAGTGATGGAACCATCCTGGAGGCGAAGATGACGCAAAGATGTAGCAGAACGATGTTGAGATTCCAAGGCGGTTAAGTAATCGTGAGAATCAGCTGTAGGGGAGAGATGCAAGAAATGCATCCTGCAGGCTGCATCGGATGCGCGAGGAAGAAGCAAAGCGTGGAGATCTGCCAGATAGCCGGGGTATTGCGGATCATCAAGAGAGAGCATCGACAATAGAGCACGTATATTCGCAATTTTCATATCGCTCTCATTCCGAGAGGCATGGGAGTAGCGCCGTACAAAAAGGACCAAGTCATGTTTGACACTGAGCCACAGTTGCATCGCGTCGGACGTAGTATCAAGAAGGGGCTGACGTCTTCGGAGGAACTCACGCACAGCAACACAAAATTGTTGATCATCCAGGAGCGAGTCCGGAAAAGTCCATACTCTTTGAGTCCTTGAAGGTGAAGGCGAAACACACACCGACAGACTGACAATACTGTGGTCTGAAGCGGCGGAAGGATGATGGGCAGCAGCTGCGATTGACGGGAGAAGAGCAGTCGAAACATAAAATTTATCCAACCGTGCTGCCGTAGTGCTGCCATGGATGGAAGAGCGCCAGGTAAAAGAGATTTCCGACGGGTGTAGATGCCGGAACGCATCAACCAATTGAAAATCATCAACTAGCTGGGAAATCTGTAATACACGTTGTCTGCGGTATTCTCCAACGGTTGAATTGCGGTCAAGGGCCGGCAACAACGTACAATTGAAATCTCCGCCGATGAGAATATATTCAGACGGTGGGATGCATGACAGCTCTGTACGGAGTGTGGAGAGAAGATCAGGTAACAGACGTTCATCACAGGGGACATATATGTTAAAAACATGATAAGTCACGTTTTCAATGCAAAAGACAGCGACTTGGAGGTTGTCCACATGTAAGGCACGAATCACTGGCGTCGAAATCAGAGGGAGTAGGCGGTGATGGATCACAAGTGCAAGGCCACCATTCCGTCCAACTCGATAAGCATGGTGAAAATCGTAGGGCCAAGCCCGCCAACGAGAGAACAAAGTGGTAGCAGAGCAATTGGTCTCTTGGAGCAAGAGAAGATCTGCGTGTAGAGGCGCCAAGTCCTCATACACTAGAGCATTTCTAGGAGAAGCAGAGAACCCTCTGCAGTTAAGTGTGACCACCTTGAATCGGTAGGTCCTTCCCAGGTCGACACGCACGTGCGCTGGAATCTGTTATTTTCTTCGCTTGCTTCTTCATTCTGTCAACACTAAATTTGAGATCGGGATAGGAAAGCACAAGATTTCGATACACAGATATCACACTAGAAACTTGGGTTAGAACAGTAGGAAGATCAAGCAAATGACGTGCAACAAACTGATTAAAGAATCTAGGATGTTTATGAGAGCATAATACTTCATATATTTTATTGAAGAGAAAGCGGACCTACCGGTATATCAGCCTTCGCTTCAGCTAGGTATCGGAGAAAAGAATCTAGGGAAAGCACTGGGGGTGGAGTCTTAGAACCTGGAATCACAGCAGGGTGTCGACTTGTTCGTGGCGAAGTACGACGTTGAGAGGAGGAGCGGGAAGATGAGTCAACAGAACGACCTCTTGCAGCACCGATGCGAGGAGGGAGCGGAGTCTGCGGAGCACTCCAGGACTCCCGTCGAGCAGGCTTGCTGGTAGTTGTAGGGTCAGAGTGATTGCCAGAAGTGTCACTAGCAGTAGGGCAGTCCATGTCAGTAACTGTACTTGGAGTGTCTTCATCCGATGGAAGATGAAGGTCAGCAGTCAGGTCAGCTGGAGCTGCAAGGAACGTGGGCGGAGCTGTCGGTACCAGATGAGGAAAGTCCTCTGTCAACAATTGTGGGGCAGGACCCCGTGGAGGAAGGCCCGATGGCAGAGCAGGTTGATGAAGTTCTGAAGACACCTCCTTAGAAACGGTAGGGGTGGACGACACAGGGCTGTCACGAGTGACTTTTGGTCCCGAAGACTGAGGTACAGCAGGGCGGCGGAAGCACTCACTACGTTGATGGCCATACGCCTTACAAGTCTGACAATGAAAGGAGGTTAAAACGTCGATGCGTCGGATTTGATCTCCGCATTTTACAGTGAAGAGAGTAGGAAAAGACTTGATATGTTCATCCGAAGAGAATACTACTCGCGCAACTCGTCGGGCACTTTCAATCGAACGATCATCCTCGTCCTTTGGAGCAGCGGAGTGTGTGGTAATGTTACCCACAACACGACCAGATTGCATAAGAAAAGCACAAAGCATAGCATCTGTGACTTCAGGATGTACTGGGTACATCGAGACCGTTACTGGTCTCTGGGCGACAGGCTCAGGAAATAATTGGTGATCACCAACAACCAGCCCAGTCTGTAAGACAGAGGTAGCATCTGCCGCATGAAAAAAATAAACAATGACACTCGGCCCTCTGCGCGACATATGACGTATCGCTGACGGAGAGAACTTTTGTTTTAGAGCAGTTGAGTACATTTTGAGTGGTGTGTCTGGCAGCGCCTCAAAGCACACACCCAACTCAGTAGCCGTGGTGAAAGAGGTACCTGCTGGAGAATCCACTGGAATTTCGAGCACAACCTCATTACCAGAGCGACGGACATGAGGTTTTAAAGCTGCGGCTTCCGCTCGCATGGAATTAGACTTGGGTTGAAGCCTTTGGGAAGTTACCGCTGAAGAATAGGAACGAGGAGCAGTAGAAGTGGAGGTTGAAGGCAGAGGAGCACCGCCATCCATTGAAGGCAGAGGAGCATCGCCATCCATTGAAGGCAGAGGAGCACCGTCATCCATAGTGTCCATGACGTCAACTGTCACTATATGAGAAACAGCTGGGGCAAGAGCTGTAATAGTGACGTCAGGGGAGATTTTGGTTACATACAAAACGAATGCAGGAAAACGTACGATTTCGAACGTCTTGCTCCCTGATCAAATTTATAAAGTTTGGACACGCAGACAGGATAGGAATATTACGTTTTTCTTTGGCACTAAAAATATTAGACGGTAAACGGTTTTTGGAACGGGGCAGGGCCCGGTTGGTCAGAGCCCCCATATACAAAATTTTCGTAAAATCTAGAGTTTTCAATTCAGAACCACCAAATCTGGTATACTATCTCGTGGTATTCTAACTTAGACTGTAGACGGTTTTGGGAAGCGGTTGGAGAGGGGGAGGTTAGAGCCCCCCTACAGAATTGCCGTAAAATATAGTTTTCAATTTAGAACTACCAAATTTGGTATATTATCTCATGGTACTCTAACTTAGACGGTAGACGGTTTTTGGAACGGGTCAGGGGCCCGGTTGGTCAGAGCCCCCATACGCAAAATATTCGTAAGATCTACAGTTTTCAATTCAGAACCACCAAATCAGGTATCCTATCTCATATTACTCTAACTTAGACGGTTGTCAGTTTTTGGAACGGGTCAAGGCCCGGGGAGTCAGAGCCCCCCCCCCCCCTCGTACATACAAAATTTTGGTAAAATCTAGTTTTCATTTTCAGAACCATCAAATTTGGTATCATGAAACTCTAACTTAGACGCTAGACGGCTTTTGGAAGGGGTTGGAGCCCGCGGGGTCGCCCCCCCCCTCATAAAAAATTTCGTAAAATCTACAGTTTTTATCTTAGAACCACCAAATTTGGTATACTATCTTATGGTACTCTAACTTAGTCGGCAGACCGTTTTTGACACGGGTCAAGGCCCGGGGGTCAGAGCCCCCCACATAAAAATTTTTCTTAAAAACTACAGTTTTCAATTCAGAACCACCTAATCTGGTATACTATCTCATGGTACTCTAACTCAGACGCTAGACGGTTTTTGGAAGGGGTTGGAGCCCGGGGGTCAGACCCCCCGAATAAAAACTTTTTCGTAAATACTACAGTTTTCAATTTAGAACCACCAAATTTGGTATACTATCTCATGGTACTCTATCTTAGACGCTAGAAGGTTTTTTGAAGGGGTTGCAGCCCGGGGGTCGGCCCCCTCATAAAAATTTCGTAAAATCTACAGTTTTCATATTAGAACCACCAAATTTGGTATACTATCTTATGGTACTCTAACTTAGTCGGCAGACCGTTTTTGGAACGGGTCAAGGCCCGGGGGTCAGAGCCCCCCACATGCAAAATTTTCTTAAAAACTACAGTTTTCAATTCAGAACCACCTAATCTGGTATACTATCTCATCGTACTCTAACTCAGACGCTAGACGGTTTTTGGAAGGGTTGGAGCCCGGGGTCAGACCCCCCGAATAAAAACTTTTTCGTAAATTTTGAACCACCAAATTTGGTATACTATCTCAATTTAGATCAATTTAGAACCACCAAATTTGGTATACTATCTCATGGTACTCTATCTTAGACGCTAGAAGGTTTTTTGAAGGGGTTGCAGCCCGGGGGTCGGCCCCCCTCACAAAAATTTCGTAAAATCTACAGTTTTCATATTAGAACCACCAAATTTGGTATACTATCTTATGGTACTCTAACTTAGACGGCAGACCGTTTTTGGAACGGGTCAAGGCCCGGGGGTCAGAGCCCCCCACATATAAAATTTTCTTAAAAACTACAGTTTTCAATTCAGAACCACCTAATCTGGTATACTATCTCATGGTACTCTAACTTAGACGCTAGACTGTTTTTAGAAGGGGTTGGAGCCCGGGGGGTCAGACCCCCTTCATAAAAATTTCGTAAAATCTACAGTTTTCATCTTAGAACCACCAAATTTGGTATACTATCTTATGGTACTCTAACTTAGACGGCAGACCGTCTTTGGAACGGGTCAAGGCCCTGGGGGTCAGAGCCCCCCACATAAAAAATTTTCTTAAAAACTACAGTTTTCAATTCAGAACCACCTAATCTGGTATACTATCTCATGGTACTCTAACTTAGACAGTAGACAGTTTTTTGGAAGGAGTTGGAGCCCGGGGGTAAAGCCCCCCATAAAAATGCCGCGTAAAATCTACAGTTTTCAATTTATAACCACCAAATTTGGCATACTCTCTCATGGTACTCTAACTTAGACGGTAGATGGTTTTTAGAACGGGTCGGGCACGGGGTCAGAGTCCCTCCTCCCATAAATATTTTTCGTAAAAACTAAAGTTTTCAATTTAGAGCTACCAAATTTGGTATACTATATAATGGTGTTCTAAATTAAACGGTAGACGGTTTTCAGAACGGGTCGGGGCAAGGGTGGTTACCCCCCCCCCTACACACAAACTTTCGTAAAATCTATAGTTTTCAATTTAGAACCACCAAATTTTGTATATTATCTCATGGTACTCTAACTTAGATGGTAGAAGGTTTTTGGAACGGATCAAGGCCCGGGGATAAGACCCCCCCCCCCACATACAAAATTTTCTTAAAATTTTTATTTTTCAATTCAGAACCACCAAATTTTGTGTCATGAAACTCCAACTTAGCGGGAGACGGTAAGTGAAAGCGCAACATTATTAACTTGATTTGTTATGCAAACCTTATAAATACGACCACAGCGATTAAAAGTTACTAAACAGTCCTTGTAAGTAATATTTTTTGACCGAGTGCAAGTACAATTTACGAAATGTCAACAGGTCAAAATATCTAAAGTAACAATGAAATTTGGAATATTTCTTTTTTCTTTCTTTTTATTTCAGTTTTGACACTTGTATTAAGTTTTAAAAACATATATTTCTCCTATCGTATACCTTCATTGTGCTTTCAACAGAATTTCTTACCATGTTTTGATTATTTTGTTTCGTGTGGTTGCAGTTTTTTTAATGTTTTGGGCATTTCATTTTGTGTGGTTACTTCTTTTTATGTTTTGGGCATTTTACTTTGTATGGGTGTTTTTGTTATGTTTTTGTTATTTTCTTTTCTGTGGTAGTTGTAATGTCGACAGGATGAAAAGGGGAAACTGGGGACAGTCACGATGCCTACTTGCTTCTAATTTTTTTTTCAAATACAGCACATGATTTTGTATTGAGTTATACCACTTACTCATTAAGCGACTACAGGTTTCTTTAAATTTGAACTTTTTCTTAGAGCCTTTTGTTTCCTCTACCTAGCTTTTTCGGTTCCGCAATTCTTTTTTTTGGTTTTAGAATATTTTCCTTATTATTAATCTATTTTCTCGTGCAAACTCTTTATGTAAGGTATGTTTATTCTATCGAAGTATTTTGCAATTATACGTGAAGCCCTGTTGCTGAAGTAAAAAAAAATATTTCCAACTGAAACAACGCAGTTCAGATATTTTCCCTCTGTTAACTCAAAGAATGAAAACAAAAACAACAAATCTGTGCAATGATTGAGGCATGAGACAGTACTTACTGGTAACCAGGCAAAGTTTTTAGGAAGAATGAGCTTAAGAATTTCTAACTGCAACAAAAAAGAGCATCCGCACTGTATCCCTCCCCATCCCCTAGTGCCGGCCTTTGGACGTCTTGAAAGAGAAGTCTTAAGGACACATCTGTATCGTAATTGCCTGAGCATTCGCGACAATCTTCTGGTGTCGTAGTAGAAAAACACACTTCCTACTTCGCCTAAATTGCTTGGATGTAATGCCAACGAACAAAGTTTTGCTCTCGCATTGGATTTCTGTTGCTTTTGATGGAATACTTTTCCCCTGGGGTTCACCGATTTCACTATAGTCTTCAGGACAGGCGGCAATACACCCCAACGTAAAACACCAATTTCACGGCAATTAACTGCAATTAGCGAAAGAGAGGGACGGTACAGGAAATAAGTCGAACGAGACAGATCTGAACTTAGAAAGTCGGGAGAAGGTGTTGCATGAAAAACTGTGTTTGGCTTGCAGATCATTTGGCACGTAGGGACGTAGGTTTCGTTTAATATGTTACGGGGTAAACAAATTGTCTTTTCAGTATAACAATTTTCTTTCATACGCATGGTGCAACACAAAAAAATTGAATTTATTTTTGAGAATTAGCATGACGCCTACCGGCCCAGAGTACAGCTGCCCAGTCCGCGCCTGCTGCTGCCACCGGAACCTGGCTCCCGGGTTCTTCGCATCTGTTGATCCCCGCCTGGAGCGTCCCAGCTGTAAAATACATGTACCTCTGCGTTTTGGAAAAACAAAAGATAAGATGCCGATCCTTAAAATTAACCACTTCTTGTGACCGCAGGTACGAAAATCTTGAACTTCGCTTAAACCCTAACTGGAGGAACAAGCTTCACGTGATTGTCTGTATTCTGAGTGTTTTATTGAATGGTTGCTCATTAGTTCGTAGTTGACTGGAGAACAGAGAACGTGCTTGTTGAAACCTTTGTTGTGCGTTGTCAAGTGATAATAGTGGAAATATATCATTCTAAATATTTTGGAAAGAGAAAGTGCATTGTTTTCCGAAGGCACTATGCAGATGAAGAATGCAACATAAATAGTTAACTCACAAAAAGAAAATGATTTGCTGAAATGGAAAGGGTATTTATTTTGCCATAACAGAGTGCGAGGTGATTTACGGTATTGTCACTGTATTGAAAGAAATTATGGAAATTGTACTGGCTTTGCTAGTACTATTCTTATTGGAGATGAACACAGGATGCGCAATGAGAAACCACATAATCATGCTCCAAGACCGGAGAAAAGTGATGTTGCTGTTGCAAGAGCGCAAATAAAAGAACGAGCGAGAAATACGGACCAAGCCCCCTGCACAAATTATTCAAACCGTGACAACGTCAATGGCTACAGTAAATGCAGCTTACATGCCTAATATGGATGCACTAAGGCAAGTTGTAAAAAAGAGAAGACATGCCAAGACATGCCTGCGGAGCCTACGACTTCAGAACGGATCGATGCCCCAATAAATTTACAGGAGAAGATGGTGCAGAATTTCTTGGCAGAGATAGCGCATTTGGACATCAAAGAATTATTTTATTTTTAACAGAGAATAATTTACGAAAGCTTAAAGAAGCACCCCTCTGGATTATGGATGGAACATTTGAAACTTGTCCAACCCTTTTTAGGCAATTATGTTCCATTCATGCTATGGTTGAAACGAATCCAGTTATTGTCCCACTAGTTTATGGGTTACTTTCCAGCAAGTATAAATAATATAATACTATTATAAAGTATTTTTGTAGGATTTACAAGACTATGCATCAGACTATGATATTCAGCTTGCACCACAATATACGCATAATAATAGATTTTGAAATAGCTACCGTTATAATGCTGCTAAAAAGGAATTTGGAAGCAGAACACACAAATGTTGTTGGTTTCATCCCGGAAAAAAATGTGCTGAGGAATCCCCATCCTCTGGCATAGCCTTGGAATATAAGGAAAACAGTGAGTTTGCTCTCAAAGTCAGACATTTGCAAGCACTCGCATTTTTTTCATGGGATGAAATTCCAGCTGCTTTTGAAGAAGTGAAATCAATTTTACTAGAATATGCAGATTCTGTAGTTCAGTGGTTTGAGGAAAATTATGTTCTTGGAAAATTTCGTGGAAGCAGAAGAAACAATCCAAGCAGAAGCCCTCCGCTGTTCCCGCCAACAATTTGGTCAGTTAGTGAAAACAATTTATTTGGCTTTCCCAGAACACAAAACGAACTTGAAAGATTAGGCAGACGCTGGAATACAATTCTGGGAGAGAAAAAACTGTGACTGTACGAAATAATCAGTGAAATTGCGAAAGAGCAGAGAACAACTATGGCTAAAATCGAAAGAGTGATAGCACAGATTCCAACAAATCCACCCAGAAGAGAAACGCTGGCAAGATAAAAAGGAATTCGAACTTCTTTGGTGCACAGAGACAATGTTAACATGCTGGACATTTTAAGAGGAATTTCATATAATTCTACCCTTTACTAAAATGTGCTGGTATTTCTCAGTAATTGAATTATACCTTTTACTAACTTGTATTTGAATTTTTCAAGAATGTAATTCCGCCGAAGATGCAAGAATGTAAAACACAACGCAAAATTTAAAAAGTCAAAATTTTCAAAATAGCATGTCAAAAACAGAAAATGTCAAAAAGTAATCCAAAATGTGAAACATATAAAAATTCAAAATGTGAAACAAATAAAAATTCAAACTGCAATCACAAGTCACAAGCATTACAAAAATGCGAAACGCTATGTAACAAGTACAACACAAAATAAAACAAATGCCAAAAATGCATACGTTTTGTAAAATGTACAAAATAAAATAAATGCCATATTCACAAGGATTTCATGACGAGTCAAGCTAAAAATGAGCTTTTACTTAGACTTCAAATAATAATTACTAGCCTCTACACCTTTTTAAGTCTTTAATAAGTGCAATATCATTAACCTGACTTGTCATCAAACATTATCAATATGACCATAGCATACAATCACTTAAAAGACTTGTTAATGGATGAATTGAGGAATCACCAAGTTCAGCGGGTGAAAGTTAATGGCTGTTTATAGTTTTGTACGCGCAACACAGTAAACTTGACTTTCTCTGAAAATTTTATGTATATGAGCACGGTTGATTGAAAACTGATAAAAAGGCTTAAGGCCTGTTTATTAATTTTTGTGCCTCAGTCAAAACGCAGTACCATAACCTTGGCATGTTATCGAAACCTTATGAATACGTCGGACTAAAAATTCCTAAAAAAATTTACGCCTAAGGTCTTGTAACTAAAGTTTTGTGACAGGGTAAAACTGCAACATTAATAACTTGACATGTTATGTTAACGTTGTGAATATGAGCACGGTGGATTAAAGATTTCAACAAATAGCCTTTGGGATTAATGTGTTGTAGCTGAGTAAAAATGTAACATTATCTTGATTTTCTATATAAACCAAACTACGTGCTGAAATGGCCCAACTATATGTACGTATACTTCAACCATATACCGAAGCGCTGACAAGGTGAAAACAAAAGTGCAATTTTGTACGGTCCCTTAACATTTTATGGCCAGCCTACATGGAAGTGAACACTTTGATATCAAAAACATACTTTTTGTACGGTCCACAACAAATAGCAATGGACACGTCGCAATCTTTGGGGGGGGGGGGTTTAACGACCACCGTGATCAATTCAGTGTGCTATAAGCAGTCGGACATTCCCAATTTTGGGCCACTGGTTCCTGGGAAGGGGGACAGCCAGTGCCAGAAGTCAAGCACAACGTCCATGATTCACCGAGATTTGAACCAGGATCCTTCTCGACAAGTGGTCAGAAGCCAGCGCCTAGATCACTCCGCCGCCGTAGCGGCACACGTTGAAATGTATTTTTCACACGGCCCCAAACGCTCTTATGGACATACTAGATTGAACTGGACGCAAATAAATCATTAATATAATTTGTACTAGCAGGGATACCAGTTATTTGCCAGGTACATATTACTATTTGTGGAATCACCAAGTTCAGCGGGTGAAAGTTAATGAATGAAAAAGATATTCCTGCAATTTTCCAGTAAACTTATTTTAAATTTTTTGATTTAGTTAATTTAATTTTGCGAAACAAAAAAGAAGGAAAAAGGAATGGGAATACTTACCTTCTAGGAGACATCTATAGAACTGCCGTACATCTGGCGTGTGCTTCTGTGAATCCCGCGACACAGAAATGCAATGTACCTATGTGATGTCGCATGCATACGACTTCACATTGGCATTGATCATCTTTTTCTTACCGTTTTGAATTTTGAATATCTGGAACTCTCTGTTTACATTACATTATATTTCTTTCTGATAAGCCGTTCGTTGGTAGTGAAAGCTAAACTATATAGATTTGTGTTTTTAATACACCATTAAACGCATATTTTTGCACTTTATTGTTATCTACAGTCCCTAACTTAGACCGTAGGTTGGTTAGTTGGTTGGTTGGTTAGTTGGTTGATGGTTTATGGTGCAAGGCCCTCAAAGGGCCAAAGAGCGCCTTAGAACGTAAATAGGGTATTCTTAAGAGTAAAAAACGGAACTTTTTACGAAAATTTTGCATGGGGCTACCTTGACCCGGGCCCCGACCCCTTCCAAAAACCGTCTACCGTCTAAGTTAGATAACCATAAGTAGTATACCAAATCTGGTTGTCCTAAATTGAAAACTGTAGATTTTACGAAATTTTTATGAGGAGGGGAGGGGCTCTCACCCCGGGGTTCCAGCCCCTTCCAAAAACCGTCTAGCGTCTAAGTTAGAGTTTCATGATACCAAATTTGGTGGTTCTGAATTGAAAACTGTAGTTTTTAAGAAAATGTTGTATGTCTGTGTGTGTGTGCGGGGGGGGGGTCCGACCCCCAGTGCCTTAACCAGTCGCAAAAACCGTCGATCGTCTAAGTTAAAGTACCATGAGATAGTATACCAAATTTGGTGGTTCTAAATTGAAAACTGTAGATTTTACGCGGCATTTTAATGGGGGCTCTTACCCCCGGGCTCCAACCCCTTCCAAAAACCGTCTAGCGTCTAAGTTAGAGTACCATGAGATAGTATACCAAATTTGGTGGTTCTAAATTGAAAACTGTAGATTTTGCGAATTTTTATATGAGAGGGGCTCCTTACCCCCGGGCTGCAACCCCTTCAAAAAATCGTCGAGCGTCTAAGTTAGAGTACCATGCGATAGTATACCAGATTTGGTGGTTCTGAATTGAAAACTGCAGTTTTTAAGAAAATTTTGTATGTGGGGGCTCTGACTCCCCGGGCCTTGATCCGTTCCAAAAACGGTCTACTGTCTAAGTTAGAGTACCATGAGATAGTATACCAAAGTTGGTGGTTCTAAATTGAAAACTGTAGATTTTACAAAAAAAAAAAAAATTCGGGGTTTGTCTGACATCCTGGGCTCCAACCCCTTCCAAAAACCGTCTAGCGTCTAAGTTAGAGTACCATGACATAGTATACCAGATTAGGTGGTTCTGAATTGAAAACTGTAGTTTTTAAGAAAATTTTGTATGTGGGGGGCTCTGACCCCCGGTGCCTTGACCCGTTCCAAAAACGGTCTGCCGTCTAAGTTAGAGTACCATAAGATAGTATACCAAATTTGGTGGTTCTAAGATGAAAACTGTAGATTTTACGAAATTTTTTATGATGGGGGAGCTCCGACCCCGCGGGCTCCAACCCCTTCCAAAAACCGTCTAGCGTCTAAGTTAGAGTACCATGAGATAGTATACCAAAATTGGTGGTTCTAAATTGAAAACTGTAGATTTTACGAAAAAGTGTCTATTCGGGGGTCTGACCCCCCGGGTTCCAACCCCTTCCAAAAACCGTCTAGCGTCTATGTTAGAGTACCATCTGATAGTATACCAGATTAGGTGGTTCTGAATTGAAAACTGTAGTTTTTAAGAAAATTTTGTATGTGGGGGCTCTGACCCCCGGGCCTTGACCCGTTCCAAAAACGGTCTGCCGTCTAAGTTGGAGTACCATAACATAGTATACCAAATTCAGTGGTTCTAAGATAAAAACTGTCGATTTTACGAAAATTTTTATAGGGGGGGGCTCCGACCCCGCGGGCTCCAACCCCTTCCAAAAACCGTCTAGCGTCTAAGTTAGAGTTTCATGGTACCAAATTTGATGGTTCTGAAATGAAAACTAGATTTTACGAAAATTTTGTATGTAGGGGGGGGGGGGGGCTCTGACTCCCGGGCCTTGACCCGTTCCAAAAACCGACAACAGTCTAAGTTAGAGTACTATGACATAGGATACCTGATTTGGTGGTTCTGAATTGAAAACTGCAGAATTCTACTGTCATGTACATAGAAATGCTATTTTTATTTGAAGAATAAAGACAATTTTGAAATGTAGATCTTACGAATATTTTGTGTGTGGGGGGCTCTGACCAACCGGGCCCCTGACCCGTTCCAAAAACCGTCTAAGTTAGAGTACCATGAGATAATACACCAAATTTGGTAGTTCTAAATTGAAAACTATATCTTACGGCAATTCTGTAGGGGGGCTCTACCCCCCTCTCTGCAACCGCTTCCCAAAACCGTTTACAGTCTAAGTTAGAATACCACGAGATAGTATACCAGATTTGGTGGTTCTGAATTGAAAACTGTAGATTTTACGAAAATTTTGTATATGGGGGGCTCTGACCAACCGGGCCCTGCCCCGTTCCAAAAACCGTTTACCGTCTAATATTTTTAGTGCCAAAGAAAAACGTAATATTCCTATCCTGTCTGCGTGTCCAAACTTTATAAATTTGATCAGGGAGCAAGACGTTCGAAATCGTACGTTTTCCTGCATTCGTTTTGTATGTAACCAAAATCTGTAAACGCGACGAATTGACGTAGTCGACGAATTGACGTAGTCGACGAATTTGTCCGCGACGAATTGACGCAGTCGACGAATTGACGCGTGACGAATTAACGCGCGACGAATTGACGTAGTCGACGAATTGACGCGCGACGAATCGTCGCAGTCGACGAATTGACGCGGTCGACGAATTGACGCACGCGACGAATTGACGCACGCGACGAATTGACGTAGAACCGATTCCAGCTCCTCGTCTGCGAGTTCCTGCGGTCTACCTGCAAGCAGGCCTTCAGTGGAGGGTATACGTCGGTAAACGCAGTGCACCCTCTGGTTTTTTCAAGCAAATTCCGTATACTCTCTGCTTTTTCTTAAAAACTACGTATATGCTTTGCTTTTCCTAGAAAACACACCTTAACATTTTTCCGTGGCTTCCCATTCCTCAGACATCCCAGTCTTCGGACAATACCTAGGGGTGAAACTCTTAATCATTCCCCACCCACAGGTGGTCAGACTCAGAAGGAGGAAGGAACAGGGGGAAACGAGCAAACGACTCGCTCGGTGTACTAGTTTTTCAGTTTCTGGTAATCTTGCTTTTCTCTTCAACTTACTATACTCGCCTGTATGTGGTCCCTGGATTCCTACGCCCACCCCAAGTGGGAAAAAAGACACGATCCCCACCCCCATCCTTACTTCTTCTGTTTGGTGTCGAAGAAGTGTCACGTGTCGCGACGCAAACCGGAAGCGCAATTCTTAATGGACAAGGAGGGTAACATTTGCTGAAATGAGTGCAATTTCGTGGAAAGTGGTTTCCTCGAGCACAACACGTAATATTTGCAATTTTCATTAAAGTGGCGAGGCAACCCTAGTCTGCAGTCAGCATTTTTCTTTGCGCCTGGTGTTGCGACGAGGGGGCCTGTTTTTATGGATCGTTGGTTAAAGACTGGAAATTTGACTAAGAAAAGGAAATTAGAAACTGAAGAATTACATGAAAGTAAAAAAAAAGGCATCATGTGAAATAGAAACCGCAGATGATTCTACATGCGAATCGCATGTAGATGTAGATGCTGCCCAAGATTTAAGAGCAGAAAGAACAGGGCCCGAAGTATGGACTGATAGCCAGTGTACGGAGTTTCAGAAAAAACATGCATGGCTTATTAGTTTACAAGGGAAACTATGCTGCAATTTCTGTTCCACCGTCAAAGCTTTAGGAGCTTTTACAGCAGAAAGAGTACGCATCTCTGAGGAATGGAGCAACTATTTAATTGAAGCTTCGGGAAAAGATCGCACTAGCAAACCATCCAATCTCCGAACTAAAAAAAAAAAAAACTTGGAATCTGACGGTCATAAATTAGCTGAAAAGATATTTGAATCTAAAAAAGAAAATCAGATGGAGAATTGCATTGAAAAGGTAAATTCAGCAGCTAAAGAAACGACAATCAAAGTTTTCAGAACAGCTTATTATTTGGCCAAGAAGAACTGGCCGTTTTCAGATCATGAGGATCTAATCAACGTGCAAGAGCTAAATGGCATAAACCTTGGTTTTATTCTACATTCACGATATTCAGCTACGAATATAATTAATCACATAGCTAATGACACGAGGAAGAAATTGATTTTGCAAATTGCTTCTTTAAATTCCAAATTTAGTGTGCTGATTGATGAATCAACTACGTTAAGTAACAAAACGACTCTAGTAGTGTATTTAAAAGCATATATACACTGACGGAAAAAAATCCCAACACCAAGAAGTGGTTGTGTTAGATAAACGACAGTTGGTAGGCGGTGAGAGCACATCTGTAAGATGACGTCTATGCAAATTTTGCGCTCGGCGCATACGTGTGGCGCTAGTAACGCCCCTCGGAACATGCAAAGCAGGTTTGCTGTAAATACGCGCTGTAACGTTCGTGAGCGTCAGTGATCGTTGAGATTCGACGTAGGGTGTTGATGTTAGTCAAGAATGCCTTTAAGAAGACGAAGAAGCCATTATCAACAGCTCACGGAGTTTGAACGAGGTCGTGTAATAGGGCTACAAGAAGGTAGATTTTCTTTCCGCAATATTGCAGAACGACTTGGCAGGAATGTAGCCACTGTGCATGATTGTTGGCAGCGGTGGTCAAGGGAAGGTACTGCCTCAAGAAGACCTGGTTCCGGCAGGCCACGTAGCACTACTGAGAGGGAAGACCGCCGTGTACGGCGTATGGCCGTGGCGCATCGTACCGCGTCTGCGGCAGCAATTCGAGCTGCAGTTGCCACCACAGTGACACAACGAACTGTTTCAAATCGGTTACTTGAAGGACAGCTCCGAGCCAGACGCCATTCCACTTACTTCCAAACCACTGCCGTTTGCGACGTCAGTGGTGTCAAGCTAGAGCTCATTGGAGGACGGAGTGGAGATCTGTTGTGTTTTCTGATGAAAGCCGGTTCTGCCTGGGTGCCAGTGATGGCCGTGTGTTGGTTAGAAGGAGGCCAGGTGAACGCCTGCAACCAACCTGTCTGCGGCCGAGACACACCGGACCTACACCTGGAGTTATGGTCTGGGGAGGAATTTCCTATGACAGCAGGAGCACTCTCGTGGTTATCCCACGCACCCTGACGGCACAGTTGTACGTCGGTCTGGTGATTCAACCTGTTGTGCTGCCATTCATGAACAGCATTCCAGGGGGTGTTTTCCAACAGGATAAAGCTCGCCCACATACCGCTGTTGTAACCCAACATGCTCTACAGAGTGTCGACATGTTGCCGTGGCCTGCTAGATCACCAGATCTTTCACCAATAGAGCACGTATGGGACATCATTGGACGACAACTCCAGCGTCACCCCCAACCAGCATTAACCGTCCCTGTATTGACCGACCAAGTGCAACAGGCATGGAACTACATCCCACAAACTGACATTCAGCACCTGTACGACGCAATGCATGAACGTTTGCGTACTTGCATTCAACATTCTGGCGGTTACACTGGTTATTAATGTACCAGCATTTCACATTTAAAATGGCTCTTCTCGCGCTTACAATAAGCTGTGATCTTGAAACCTTAATCGATTAAATATGTTACCTATACAAATTTATTGCCGCCATTTCATTCCTCTACAACTATTTTTTCGTGGTGTTGGGATTTTTTTCCGTCAGTGTAGATGAAGGAAACGAAGAATATATTTTCCTCGATTTATGCGAATTAGAATCGCAAGATTCTGTACACATTGAAAAAGCGCTTTTAAACACTTTAAAAATTCACGGATTTCATGAGGAACATTTAAGGCAAAATTGGATTGCTATTGCCACGGATGGTGCAAGTGTGATGACAGGAAAGAATTCTGGAGTTGTAACTTGACTAAGACAAAAACATCCCAAGCTGTTTACGAGGCACTGCTTTAATCACAGGTTATAATTGTCTGTAAATGATGCCATTAAAGATGTTCGTGGATTTAACCATTTTAACTCGTTCATGGACAAACTGTATTGTGTATATAGTCGATCGCCAAAAAAACAGTCGGGCTTTAGAGAATGTTTCCCGTGGATTGGGCTTACAGTTCATCCAAATAGGACGAATTCTAAGCGTACGTTGGATTGCAAGCAGTTTTAAAACAATAAAAGCTGTTTGGAGCTCATATGAAGCTCTCTATCATCATTTTAAAAACACCGCTGAAATAGAGAGTGAAGATTTGAATTTAAAATCAACATTGCCTGGGTTGAAAACAAATTGGAAAGTCCAGAATTTGTTTCGGATTTGGGCCTCATGTTTGATATTCTAAAATAATTATTAATGCTTTCTACTGAACTCCAGTCTAGAAAAACAACCCTTCCACTGGCTGAACAACTAATAAAAAGAACAATTAGGGTCATCGAGAGTTTTAAAGACAACCCAGGGGGAAAAACGCAGATAGCTGTAGAAGCAAAAGATAAGTTGCTATTTAAAGATATCACCTTGGTACATAATTCCAAAATCGTATCTATCAATCAAAAGCAATTCATTCAAAGTATTGTCAATAGAATGAAAGCCAGACTTTGTTCGGATGTTAATGAAGACAACTGCCAAGTTTTGAAGGATATATCCGTACTTGATCCAGAAAAAATAAATACAGGGGATATTCGCCATGGTGAGACGGAGGTGAAAAGGATCTGTAGGCGTTTTGGTATAGATGAAATGTCGACTATTCAAGGCTTAAGGACTTCAATGAAAACGCGCAAGTCGTTCCAGAACAACTGAAGCCTCTTTTAAGAAAAATTGAAATAATACCATGTTCCACGGCCGAGTGTGAGCGCAGGTTTCTCTTTTAAGAACAAATGAAATAATACCATGTTCCACGGCCGAGTGTGAGCGCAGGTTTCTCTTTTAAGAACAATTGAAATAATACAATGTTCCACGGCCGAGTGTGAGCGCAGGTTTCTCTTTTAAGAACAATTGAAATAATACAATGTTCCAAGGCCGAGTGTGAGCGCAGGTTTCTCTTTTAAGAACAATTGAAATAATACAATGTTCCACGGCCGAGTGTGAGCGCAGGTTTCTCTTTTAAGAACAAATGAAATAATACCATGTTCCACGGCCGAGTGTGAGCGCAGGTTTCTCTTTTAAGAACAATTGAAATAATACAATGTTCCACGGTCGAGTGTGAGCGCAGGTTTCTCTTTTAAGAACAATTGAAATAATACAATGTTCCACGGCCGAGTGTGAGCGCAGGTTTCTCTTTTAAGAACAAATGAAATAATACCATGTTCCACGGCCGAGTGTGAGCGCAGGTTTCTCTTTTAAGAACAATTGAAATAATACAATGTTCCACGGCCGAGTGTGAGCGCAGGTTTCTCTTTTAAGAACAAATGAAATAATACCATGTTCACGGCCGAGTGTGAGCGCAGGTTTCTCTTTTAAGAACAATTGAAATAATACCATGTTCCACGGCCGAGCGTGAGGGCAGGTTTAGTTTAATGAACAACATAGTAACAAATTTGAGATCATCTTTATTGATTTCAAACGTCTCCAATCAAATGTTTATAAATGCAAATGGGCCACCTATAGAACATTTCCAACCGGAAAAATTTGTAAGTTCTTGGTTGGCCAACAACCATCGTTCTTCACTTAACAATAAATCAAGACTATGTGCTACAAAAAGAGACACAGAGACGGATTTTTCTCGCCAGGCAGTTTGGAAAATAATTCAATGAAAACGGTAGAATAAAAATGTAATAAAATAAACAAAATTACGTCCTACTTTATATGTGTTTAAATATTTTTCTTTTAACATTTCCTTTAATTATTTTCATTTTATCTCATGGTGATAATATTAATGTAGTGAGATTTTCAAATTTGAATATCACTGGATGCTAGTCTGCATATTTTGCTTTGCATAAATATATTAATTTGTATATTTTGCAACAATTTTTTATCCCATTCCTTTTAAAGTATGGTGTATACAATCAATTTCTATAGTTTGCACCAATTTTTCATCCCATCACCTTTAAACCATTGCGTATACCCGGTGCTTTTTTTACGACTACAGCACTGCCTGCAAGTGGCTTGTCTTCCAAGCTTAGATCACCTTTCTTAAACCTAACTATTCGAACATTCTCGACACATCAAACCATTCTCTACATGTCCGCTCACCCATAACCGTTTCGCCATACGCCAGGCATATTGAACAGTATGCTTCACTCGCACTTTTCCCTAAATTAAACATGAATAACAAACAGTGACGCAAATGAACTTTATCGACCGCGATGCTTGGCTTCATGTACGAACTGACAGTACAGATCGCCGGGCGGTTAGACCCCTACAGTGCCCGCTAGCAGGAGCGGCGGAAATTTTTGCATGCCCCTGATAGTAGAAGAAAATAATATCGTAGAAAAATTATAGGTCACATAAGAATTAGCATAACGAAATCAGCAAATGTTTTTTTGGAACTCAAAATATAAAACAGGGTAATCAATTGCTTTGTGATTCACGTTAAAGTGCAATACTGGAGATAAAAAGGAGACCAAGCGGAATAGCTGTGGATTACAGGAAATGTTGAGGCAGCTCAACGATAAACTCTAAGCAGTAGAAAGACCAACTGAAGAAAAAAGGCAGGGAAAAAACACTAGAAAAGACAGGTAAAATAGATCGAACAACGCCATTTAAGCAAAACCCGAAACAAATTCTTCCAAGAGATAAGAAATCAGGAAACGGAATAAACATTTTAAACAGCATTAATTTATGATGGTGGTAGCCAAATACTGGCCGCAGACAGAGCATTGCTGAACAATGGAAAATATTATTTTAAAAACCTGTTAAATCCCGACAATTTAATGGCTTCCTACAGCCAAATCTGTGAATAGAATATTTTTCAGAGCCGTCTCTACACGAGATAAAAGGGATTATTGACAAACTGAAAAAACAAGATATCAGGACCAGGCAAAAATATTGCAGAATTGATCCATGGTGAAGGTAAAAACTAACCACAGAAATTCATAAATTAAATTAAATAAGTTAATTTGTGGAAAAGGAGGAACGTCTGCCTATTAGAAGAATCTTTAATAAATCCAATTCATACAAGAAAGATGACACCGAATTTTCGGGTGTAATAAGCACGTCTTTTGAATCCGTTCTGACGCAAATTAAATTTATCAAAGCTATTCAAAGTCAATGGAACCGGTATAGAAAATAATAGTATCTGACGGAAGAATGAAGTTTTTCAATCGGGTTTTTAATCCCTCAGATATTGGTGTAAATGGAATCGTGAGCTTACGAACTCTTAGAAACAGAGTTATCCACAAAAATAAGATGTGACTTTACGTCCCTTCGGGGTAACACTATGCATTATTTTAGGAAGAAAGTATTCACAAAAGGTTTATCCATATGAGAGGTATCGGTCCAAGAAAAAAAAAATTTATTCGAGTTTTCAAGAGCCCAGATTTTGCTACAAATACATCAGAAGTAGAAATTAACACTTATGACCCCTGGTGGCCAAACCATTCTTTACCAAACATTAGAAATTACGTGAAAAATATTTTCCGTCAGGTCTTGTATGCGATACAGGAAGAATTTTTTAAATCGGAGTTTTAGGAGCAGAAAACGCAATTTACCAGTGTGCGCCCTAGCGGAAAGTCTATGATTTACTTGAAAATTTTGAATTTATAGGGAAAACATTTCGCATCGGAAACACTATCCACCAAAGAAGGAATTTTTCAAAACGGACTCTTAGAAGTAGAGATATTGACAAAAATAAGCTGTACATCTACGACCCTGGCGTAGAAACCATACATTATTTCAAGAAAAAATGTTCCTAAAATGTTTGTCGACATGAATAGTATCGGTCCACAAAAGGCTTTTTTCAATCGAGATTTTAGAAGCTCATATTTTGCTGCAAATACATCAGAAGCGGAAATTAAGAATTACGCCACCTGGTGACCAAACAATTTTTTACAAAAAATTGAAATTACGTGCGAACAATTTCCCATCAGGAGCTGTATCCGGTGCAGAAAGAATTTTTCAGATCGGAGATTTAGAAACAGAGATATAGGGGAAAACGCAATTTATTTTACGCCCCCTAGCGGAAAGTCTATGAATAACTTGAAAATTTTGAATTTATAGGAAAAACATGTCACACTAGAAACACTATCCAACAAAGAAGGAATTTTTTAAATCGGACTCTTAGAAGTCGAGATATTGACAAAAAAAGAGATATACATCTACACCCCCTGGCGTAGAAACCGTGCACTATTTTAAGAAGAAAATGTTTCTAAAAGGTTTGTCGACATGAGTAGCATCGGTCTACAAACGATGTTATTTTCAATCGAGAATTTAGAAGCACATATTTTCCTGCAAATACATCAGAAGCGGAAATTAAGGTTTACGCCCCCTGGTGGCCAAACCATTTTTTTACAAAAATTAGAAATTATGTGCAAACGATTTCCCATCAGAAGCTGTATCCGGCGCAGAAAGAATTTTTCAGATCGGAGATTTAGAAACAAAGATATAGGGAAAAACGGAATTTACCTTTACGCCCCCTAGCGGAAAATCTATGAATTACTTGAAAATTTTGAAATTACATGAAAAACATGTCACACGGAACACACTATCCAACAAAGAAGGAATTTTTCAAATCGGACTCCTAGAAGTCGAGATATTGACAAAAATAAGATATACATCTACGCCTCCTGGCGGAGAAACTGTGGAATATTTTAGGAAGAAAATATTCCGAAAAGGTTTATCGATGTGAGTGGCATCAGTCCACGAAAGAATTTTTTCAATCGATATTTTAGAAGCTCATATTTTATGGCAAATACATCAGAAGCGAAAATTAACACTTACGCCCCCTGCTGGCCAAAGTGTTCTTTACCAAAAATTCGAAATTATATGCAAAAGATTGTGCATCAGGAGATGTATCTGCTGAAAAAAGAACTTTTCAAATCGGAGTTTTAGAAGAAGAGTTATCGGAAAAAATGCAATTTACTTTTATACCCCCTAGCGGGAAATCTGTGCGTAATTTGAAAAGAAAACTATATCCAAACTACTCTTCGACATAAATGGAATCGAAAGATTAAAGATTTTTTCAATCGGATGTTTAGAAGCAAATATGTGGAATAAAACGTATTTTTGAATTCGACATGATCTGCATTTACGCCCTCTAAAGTCGAAATTGTACATCGTAAAAAAAAACGAAATAAAGGATCATCATTTGCATGTTTCAAGCTTTCGAATGCAAGAAGAATTTTTCAAATCGGACTAATAGTTGCAGAGATACCGTGGGTACAGTCGGACGGACGGACAAACCGATAACATAAGCACAATCTTTTTTTACAAAAGACGTGCTAAAAAAGAGAACAAAAGAAAATGTCAAAATTACAGAGGAATCTTTCATTTGTCTACGTGCTATATAAAATCTCAGCATTCTACAACAATTATACCTTATGCAGAGAAAAATCTAAGAGAATATCAAGAAGGATTTATAAAAAATAGATAAGAAGAAATATTCACACTCTGACAAATATTGGCGGAAAATGTCGGGAATGTAATAGTGTTGTCTGTGCTATATTTTTTCAAGCAGTTTTGTTTACGCTTTCCAACCGTAGGTTGAAGAAGCGTATATGCTCCAGCTTTGTCCTTCCGGCAGTCCGCACGATAACTGGCGTAAAAATGGTTCGATTTTGATGAAATTTTAGAATGTGGTAGGGGATCACCTAGGGACGAACCCTATTGAAAATGGGACAAATGGGGTCAAAGGTCACGAAGTAGGAGCGGGATCATTCCATTGCCCTTATGCGTCTTAACTTTCGTAAATATGATTCGATTTCAATGAAAGTTTACTATGTACTAGGAGACCACCTGGGGACGAACTCTATTCAAAATGGGTGAAGTGGAGTCAAAGGTCAGGACATAAAATCGGGATGCATTCCATTACTCTTATGCGTCATGACGTGCGTAAAAATGGTTCGATTTCGATGAAATTTCAGTATGCAGCAGGGGACTACCTGGGGACGAACCCTATTGAAAATGGACGAAATGTGGTCAAAGGATAGGACATAGGATTGCGATCCATTCCATTGCTCTTATCCCATATTACACTGCCGGATAATTGCTAAGGACGGATGACAATAGCAACGACAGCAACCATAAAATGGAAGGCAGGAAAATGTGGAAATTAGCATAAGTGCGGGATACAGTAAGACGTGTTGTGCGTATGCAAATTTTGGATTGCCGAACTTGTTCGTGACGTCATAGCGCTGATAAGAGATATAAAGGATTTGACGCGTATTGACCGTTGTTGTTCAAACGCAAAGTTGAAAGGGAAAGAATCAATTGACGAACTTGCAATTTTCAGTATGTCTTCCCGACATCACCTAGATGATTTTACGCGTGGCCGTATTATTGGCAAGATTGAAGAAGGGCGAAAAATAACAGATGTTGCCAGGGACTTCGACGTCAGCCACAGTGTTGTTTCAAGGCTTTGGAAATCACTTCAAACAAATGGAGAGTGTAGCAAACGTCACGGGAGAGGTCGTGTTCCCAGTACGACACCTGCAGAAGATTGGTACATAGTGCTATCAACAAAAAGACACCGGCGCAGCACAGCTAGTGAGGTAGCAAATCAGTTTATGGCTGCTACTGGCAAGCGGATCTCCCGAAAAACTGTCGCCAGACGTTTGCATGAAGGAGGACTATACGCCCGCAGTCCTGTTGTGTGCATCCCATTGTCCAGACGTCACCGTACCGCCCGTTTGCAATGGTGCCATCAACATCGCAATTGGACTGATAACGACTGGTCTGCTGTCCTCTTCTCAGATGAGAGTAGATACAGTCTATCGTCTGATTGTCGACGACAACTGATCTGGCGTGATAGTGGTACTGCATATTGTCCAGCAAACATATAGGAAAGGGACCGATATCCGACATGTAGTGTCATGTTATGGGCTGGCATCATGATCAATGGCCGTACGTCCCTCTATGGGCTTCCAAGTGGGACTATGGCTGGCCAACGATACATTAATGATGTTCTGCTACCTCATGTTTGCATGTTCCGTGGTGCTGTCGGTGATAGATTCGTTTTCATGGACGACAACGCAACATGTCATCGAACAGTCGCTGTCCAGGAGTGTCTTGAGAGTGAATATATTCAACGCCTCATATGGCCAGCACGTTCTCCAGATCTGAATCCCATTGAAAATATGTGGGATACTTTGGGGAGGAGTATTGCTGGTCGCCAATGCCCTCCAATAAACAAGGACACCCTCATCCGTGCACTGACAGAGGAATGGGATAAATTACCCCAACAGCTGCTTGATAATGTTGTGCAAAGCATGACACGACGTGTGGAATCTTGCATCGCCCTCCATGGTGGCCATATCCAGTATTGAAATCTTACGCCGGAAAGCCTGCGGACGGTAATTGCATTTTTTTCACGTTTACGTATTCTGCACAAAATGGCCTGTTTGTTCCTTGAACACGTTCCAAAGCCTTCTGGATTTCAGAGCACAATAAATTGTCTTTCTTGTAATGTCCTAGCATTCTGACATTATTTTATTTCACTTGGCATATAAAGACACTTACTTTTTTATGCGCTATGTAGCCGTTTATGATCCGTCCTTAGCAATTGCCCAACAGTGTAATAAGGTGAACGTCAAGTAATTTTGCTTCCTATATTTCCAATGGAAAAACTTTTGTACACATTTCCTTCACAATTAATGTGTTCCCAAGGATGAAAATTTGAACATCGATTAAAATAACTTCATAATATTACTTGGAAAACTTAATATTTTCTAAAACATAACCAAATTATATTAAAAATCAATAACTTTTCCTTTGGTGGTGTTGAAACCAGAGAAAAAAATGGCGCGACCTATACTTTGATGACGTCAGTGGACAAAAAATGTTGGATTGCATAATTACGGTTATGGTTTAGAAAATATTAAGTATTCCAAGTTATGAAATGAAGCTATTTTAATCGATGTTCAAATTTTCATCATTGTGAACGCATTAATTGTCCAGAAAAATGATGGCGCGACCTGTATTTTCATGAAGTCAGTAGACAAACAAATGTTCAGTTGCATAATTTTGGTTATGTTTTAGAAAATATTAAGTATTGCAAGTTATAAAATGAAGATATTTTAATCGATGTTCAAATTTTCATCCTTGGGAACGCATTAATTGTGAAGAAAATGTGTACAGAAGATTTCCCATTGGAAGTATAGGAAGCAAAATTACTTGACGTCCACCTTAAAGTAGCAATTCTTGTATGTATGTAAGTACATTTTATTTTGAAAACGGCTCTAAGAATTTTGATGAAAGTCGTTAACCTACCGTTTTCTGGTACTAGAAATCGATTTAGCTTGATCTCGACTTTAGGAGAATTCGTTTAGTGGGTTAAATAACCACACCGAATTATAACGTTTTTAGTGATGGCGTTGTTCCATTAATGTTACCAATGCTTAGAAATCTTATGACGTTTGAGAATGTTATCGCGCGGTCACGTCATCTGTCTCATTACGTCACGCGTAATTAAGTTTTATGACGTCATACTCTTGCGGCGAGCAGATGGTCGTGATTCCCATCTGCCTCATTACGTCACGCGTCACCGTTGTGTGCGTATGTCCGTTCGCACGATAACTCGCGTAACAATTGTTCGATTTCGATGACATTTTAGTATCTGGTAGGGGATCACCTGGGAAGGAACCCTATTTAAAGTGAACGAAATGGGGTCAAAGGTCAGTACATAGGAGCGGGATCCATTCCACCTTTTTTGTGCGTCATAACTAACGTAAAAAAGGTTCGATTTTGATGAATGTTTAGTATGTGGTAGGGGACCACCTGGTGAGAAACCTTATTGAAAATGGGTGAAATGGGGTCAAAGGTCAGGACATAGAAGCGGAATCACTTCCATCCCCATTATGCGTCATAACTTACGTAAAAATGCTTCGATTGCGACAAAACTTTATCATGTTATTTCGGAGGTATACCAAACCGGTTCTGTTGAATATAATCGAAATGGGATCAAAGGTCAGGGCACAGGACCGAGATTTATTCCACAGCCATTATTCCTATAACTTGAGTAATGATTTCTGGTATGTTGGAAAGCGTATTATAATCAATGCATGGCATGATTTTACTAACTTGTTTTCATTTGTTCGTTACTAAAGTCATCAGACTCTATGTACTTAGAAGATAGCACTAACAGCCAGAATATCCTGCTGTAAGTAAACGACTTACACTTTTATTTGTCCTTCCATGAGGCATACAAGTCCACATGTCAAACACGGCTTAAATATTAACTGAACGAATTACAGACGCTGCCCCGGTGGCGCAGTGGTCTAAGCGATGGCTTTGTAAAGGTTGTGTTGACCTGTACTCCGTGTTTGACCTGAAATTGTTAGTGTTCTTTTGTGTGTGTGCCGTGTTTTTGTGTATCTCCTGCATTGTGAACATCTCCTCTGTCGATTGAGTCCGACCTTGACGTCCTGTGAGTAAAACTTTACTGGTACTAACTCTTTTTCTGTCCTGGCTTTGCCCAGGGTCGGGTTTAACAGGCCAGCCATTGCAAATGGCAGCGACCGCGTCTGATAGGCCAGGTCTGAAGCTTGACATCCAAGCTCCGCCCTCACCTGGCCACGTTCGGGCTTCGTCATTACCTCACGCAGCTGGTTTCCAAGCCGCAACATCTGATGTTACCACCTCTTCTTCCAACTCTATGGATGTTGATTTCCCGACGTTATCTACCACAGTGACGCCATTAACTTCTTCAGTATCAGTTGCCTCTGGTACCTCATTTGCTGCTGCGAACACTGCGTCTCGACCTTCCCAATCTCCGCCCATTCCTCCGGCAACTTTTCCTTGTGCATTCGTTGTGAAGGGTACCAGTTCATCTTCCTCTGCAGCAAAGAATCCATGTACACAGTGTACAATTCCTATTGATATGATTGTCACTAGAGACAACAAGAAATTACGCATCGAAATTTCGGAAACTTCAGCTGCTGGGCAAGAGGTTTTACGCACACAGAAACTTGGCATATGTTTTGATGCCCTCTCGGACACCAGCCTTAAGAAATACTCCTTAGCCGTTCGCCAAATCCTCCCTAAGGGAGCGATAACCCATATGGCGAGAAAACCTAGGACTGTTCTGATCTATTTTGCGACGCCAGAGTTTGCGGAGGGCGTCTTATCTGAAGGACTGCATGTTGGGGATCGTACCTTACTGGGAGTCCCGCTCACGCAGCGCCCCGTACTTGTTACGTGCTACCCGTACCGCCAGAAATCAAGGACCATTGCTTAATGGCGGCCCTTTCCCGTTGTGGAATGGTAGTTGGTTCCATTTCCACTCTGCTTTCCGCACCAACAGACCCAGATGACAGGAACATCTTAGATCTGCGTCGCCAAGCAAGGATCCTGTTCCCTACTGAAGATGCCATTGCTGACTGCCCTACTGACCTCACTGTGGTTGTAGGGAAGCAGATTTTCCGGATCAATATCGTTACTGCCTTGCATTGTTTTAAATGCAAGGCATATGGCCACATTCAATCACGTTTTCCACATGCATCTGCCAAGCCACCTATTTTCCTACCGCCCGACGTCAACACCCCACCCTCAACCCCAAGTTCGGCTCAACAGACGTCTTTGATCCCTGCTACTGTTCTTCCAGAGGTTTCTCCCCCGGCAAATGATGATTCATCAGCAGTCTTCAAGTCTTCGATCTCTACTACGGGAACTTTGGCTACCTCTCCATCGTTACTTGCTGCTGTAGTACCTCTAAGTTCTTCGGTGGGTATTATCTCCGAAAAGGAATGGCAACCCCTCCGTCGTGTTACTTCATCTTCTTCCCTTGGATCCCCTAATGTGGAGTCAGATCTAACTGTCATACACCCACCAGCCTCTCCCGGAGTTCCCACGTTGAAACGCACTAGACAAAGTTTAATCTCGCCGGTGGCGTCTTCTCCACTCTGCTCTCGTCCCCGTTCGCCAATTCGACAGTCTTCCTCTCCAACTGCAGTTCCCACGTCTCTTAAGTCCCCAGCTGTTTCAAAATTGTTGGATCAAAAAGCTTTCGCATAATATCTGGAAACTTTCCCTGCATTAGACGGACCGCTGGCACCGTCTGATCTTGCTCTTATCATACTCAATCAACCGTTACGTCCTATCTAGCAGCTAGACTGCGTTCAATCACGTATGCTCAGCTTCTACTATGATCACCCAACTTCAGAGTCTACTTGTTCTTTTGCCGAAAATTGACACAGCCACTAATGCGCAGACATCTAACTTAAGGAAACGTGTGACCAGTCTTCACAGAAGTGCTGATAGTAATATTCAACCACTACAACCTCCTTATTTTAAAATTACTTTCTTTTAACTGTAAGGTATGCTCCGTCCCTCCTACCAATGCGTTAGTGTTTAAAGATATCACATCGCATGATGCGGATATATTATTGCTACAGGAGATTAACTGTCATCCCAACACCCCATACCACCGGTGGCGAACCTGGCCATTTCAATTCTACCATGTCCATCGACTTAGTCTTCACGCAGGACTTGCGGTGGCCAACCATTTCGTCTTCGATCCTTCATCACTGATAAAACGGTCAAACCGATTTCTCGTGACCTCCTGCAGCTTCTGTCCTTCCGCCTTCACAACTTCCGATACCTTATCTTAAACATCTATGTTTCCGGCAATCAACAGTATGCAGATTGCCTTTTTGAGCATTTTGTTTCCTGTGTTCAAGGTCTTCCGGCCACTGATATTATCATCTTAGGTGGTGATTTTAACTGCAGCCTTGACCCATATCTTGACAGATCGGACGGCTCCACGGGGACCAGGTATTTTCTTACCCGAGCTCTTTCTACAGCCATCAACCAGCTACAACTCCAAGATTATTTTCGACACCTGCACCCAATTCTTCGTTCGTACACCTGGCGCTCCTACTCCACTTCCTCCCCTACAACTGCCCGAGTTGACCGGTTTTATGTTTCTTCAATTCTTCTTCCTTCAGTTCGTTCCTTTTCTCACACACCGACAGTTCCTTCCGACCACAGCTGTGTCGTAATGTGTCTTCACACCGGTCCATCCCCTCGCAATACTACCGCACTTAGACCCTTGATGATTTTTTGTTTTGATCCAACTTACATCACTTCCATTCAATGGCAGCTCCAACAAGCCTTATATACGCTCCCTTTTGCTTCTTGTCCCTTGCAACACTGGTTACATGTCAAATCCCGGATTCTTTTTTATACCAAACAATATTCCCACGAAAAACGTACTACCGCCTCTATGAAGATTGATGCTGCACGCTAGATTTTTTCCACCCTAGATCTTGATTCTCCGCTGTTTTCTCATTACTAAGCTGAACTTCGTGCCTTGCTACTTCCTGTCTTCCAACAAGCTCTTCACCGCCTCAAGCTCCTTCAACTCCAGCCAAATGCTTGTCTATGTGAACAGGTTCAACAACTGGAATTCCACAAACGTTCTGCTCATCACCTCCGTAATCTGAAGTTACCTGATGGAACTGTTACTAATGACCCCATTCTCATTTGCTCCGGTGTTAGAACATATTTCCAGTCACGTTTTGCTCAGTTCCAGTCAAGTTCTCCGCATGCCGATTCGATTCTTCGTGCCTTACCACATATTCTTTCGCATCTTGTTGCTTCTCTTTCTATGCCTATCACCCCAGCAGAAGTAGTACAGTCGCTTGCCTTACTTAACTGTCACTCGTCACCTGGTCCTGACGGGTTGACATTTAATTTCTTTTGCACGTTTTCCTCTTTCCTACACCCTCTCCTATTGCCTTGCTTTACAGCTGCTTTTTCCTTATCTGTTCTTCCCCCACTTTTACTCTGGCTCACATCATTCTTCTTCCAAAGAAAGGGTGTGTCTGCTGGAGTTGGATAACAGGCGCTCTATATCCACACATAATGTTGACTACAAGATTTATACTAAAATACTCTCTCTTCGATTGAACCCTGTCCTTCCCACCGTCATATATCCCGATCAAACGTACACCATCCCTGGACGAAGCATTCATACTAATATTAAACTCCTCCGTGACTCATATTGCCTTGCCCACCTTTCCTCCGAACCCTTAGCCTTCCTCAATCTTGATCAGAGGCAGGCCTTTTATAACGTGAGTCATCAGTGGCTTGCCTCTGTGCTCTCTACCTTCGGTTTCCCTTCTGTCTTCATCACAGCCCTCCTCGCCCTGTACCATGACTCAGTTGTCCATATCCGGAAGGCCTCCTTCCTTACATCCCCCATTCCGTTTCGCAAGGGTATCCGTCAAGGATGTCCTCTTTCCGGACAACTTTTCTCTCTAGTCTTTGAGCCGTTTCTTTGCTCTATCCGTTCTCTTCTACAACCTCCTCCCTCCACCATTTAGCATAGCACCAGGCACCATTACATCGTTCTTACTGCCTAAGCCAATGATCTCACAGTTCTCATCCGAGAAGAATGGCAATTCACAATTGTTCTTGCATGGTATCAAGTGTATGCTGCGGCTTCCGGCGCTTCGTTAAACCTTTCAAAGTGTACGGGCTTGTGCTGTGGCTCCTGGAGACATCGCTCCGATTCACCATGGGGCGCTCATTGGACTTCCACTAGTCAAAAGATACTTGGGGTGCACATTGGCAGCCGGGTCTCAGCAGCGGCTGCCACATGGAGACCCCTTGTTAGGAAACTACGTCACGCCGCTGCTTATTGGTCCAAGCTCAAGTGTTGCTTGACCTACCACAGTCGTGCAAGGCTTACTGGCACCCACATCCTCTCGTTAGTTTATCATTCCTGGATTACACAACTGCCACCGGCCTGCGTTCAAACTGCAACAACATCAGCAATGCTCAGCATTGTTTGGTCACCCACTCATTAGTTATCTTCCTCAGTATTATCTCTACCTTCGACTTGTGGCAGCCTCAATATGCCAGAGATTACCATACGTTATAAAGCTGTCAGAATTTTCAATTTCCTGCGTTTGACAGTTCGACCAGACTATTCCGCTTCCATTCTTCTGCTTAATGTTCTGACTTCCCCATAATCCCTGCCTCACTATAAATCTTCTTCTCAAGATGGATATTCACACCGTCATTCCTCCTCCCGTTTTCCCCTAGTCTACCATGAGGCTGTTTAGTTCCTTCGTTCTTTACCGCTTATTCGTCAACCCCCTCTTCCAACCTTGATCTTCTTTCCGAGCCTCTTTTTTTTTCCTCCGTCCTCCATCCCCTACTGCCAACTTTTTCTTTTTCCCCGCTTGGCTACACGCTGGTGTAGTGTCCGTTTCCCAACTGGTCCTCCCCGATTTTTCATAGAAACCCGTTTCCAACCTTTTTCCCACCCTCCTACCCTCGCCCGAACTCTCTGATAACTTCCTTCAACTTACAAATGCTCTTCAATCACTTTTTCCTTCCCTAGTCGATTCCTGTGGCCTCCTTTCCGTTTCCTCTGCGTCCCTCTCTTTCCCGTTTTTCCTTCCCTCTTCTAGCGACCTCCTCCCTCCCCACAGCTTTTCCACCCGCACCCTGTACCGTTTTCTCCGTTCTTCTTCTGCGGTACCTTGCCCTATCCCCTCTGTTCCTTCTTTCGCACTAACCTCGGTCTGGTCTACTGCCCAACATTCACCGGCCCTCTCCTCAGAGCTTAATGTGCACTGGAGGTTTTTGCACAATCGACTGCCTGTCCCTTCGACTTTGTTCCAAAGAAATATAGTATCATCAGATCTCCGTCCTTTTTGTAACGCCGTTGGATACGTCTTACACATGTTTGTTTTCTGTCCGACGCTGCTCCCACTATTTCACAGTATGTTCCAACTTGCACATCCTTCCTGTACCAGTGACCTCACCCTAGAAGATTATCGTTTCCTCGGCTACAGTTCCACAAGTTTCTCCTCTATTATACCAGTTTGTTCGCATTTATTTATCTTAGCTAAATATATTATTTTTTCTCACCTGCTACAGTTACAAGATCCAGATCCTATCACATTCTCTACCTCCTTGGTTGCACACTACCACAACAGGGTTAAAGCCAGACTCACCCTGGAATACTTCTTGGCGAATGACACGGCACGGTTACCTGCCTTCTTGAAAACATGAACGCCGTGTCATCCCTGGTTTCGGTTTTCTAGTGCCCAGACTGTTCATCTGCTGTTTTAATACTCTTAAAACTACGTCGGAACTTTCTATTTTTGCTGTTTCCTCACCATGTTTCCTCTTGGAACTGGACTGTGTTTGCTTCCTGCTGATGTCACCTTTTGTACACAGTGCTCTTCATGCTCACAGCGACTCTCTGCCACCAGTGATTCCCATGTTACTAGAACTGCGCACATTACTTTTCTAAATTTGATTCGCTCCAGTGATGTTCCAAGAATTCAATGAACAATTATCCCAGAGCTACTGCTGTTTACAGCAAATAATGCAATGCCTGTCATTGCTCATTTGTACAATTATCATTTCATTGTAAATATCTACATTTTGTTTTATTTCTCCCCTTCTCTCACACTGAGTGTGAGGTCGGGGATGTTCTGTTGTAATTCTTTTAAGTGAATAAAAGCGAATATTGAAACTAAGCGATGGCCTCTGATCATTCGTCTGAAAGGGGTCCGGGTTCGAATCCCGGTGAGGCATGGATGTTGTGTTTGTTCTGCGGCACTGGCTCTTCCCTGGATCCAGTGACCCTAAATTAGGGAAGGGCGACTGCTTATAGCATATTGAGTTTTTCACGGTGGTCGTTAAAATTCCAATCAAAAAATAAAAGACACACATATAACAGAAGGATATAATATCTCATCATGGTCGCTTTACAAGACTGTACTGTTGTCGTCACGCCTGCTGCATACTATATCGTTGTCGACTTGTATTCTCTCTTTTCACTGAGAGTTTCAGCTTTTATTTACAATCTGAATAGCTGCCAGTTTTTGCAAAAAACGTATGAAGAAACTTGATGGTTATGATGTAGCGTTAGGAATGAAAATACAACCAAGAGGTAACATAATTTACTTAAGAAAACGAAAGTCAAAAGGGAAGGTAAAAATAGAGATGTACGTCACAGTGCTTAACCGGGTTATTGACTAGTTTTACTGTCTCACATGCTTTATTGAAAAAGATTATGACGGAATGCATAGGAAGAGTCGTCAAATTATTCTGAATGAGAGTGGAATTCCATCCTAATGGATAAATAATTTGATGTATTAACGGAAGTAAAGTTTTGTGTCCTAACACAAATATAATATCCGAAGTAGTTTATATTAACACCGGGTTAAAGCAGGGAAATGCCCTGTCACTCGTTCGTTCTAACATTACGTTAGAGAAATGCATTGAAAAAACAAAGAAATGTAAACGGAATGTAGGCGAAATTCTGGGATTTGCCAGTGATATTCCCACCATGGCAAATTATCTGGATGGCATTATAAGAACTTAAAAGTTTAAAAACTAAATCAGAGAAATTTCGTGTCAACATATTAATCAAGCTAAAACAAAATTATTTGAGAGTTGCAAGTGATATTAGAGTTATGATAGAGGATATTTTTAAATACACTGCTGGCACCCAAAATGCAACACCAAGAAGGACACGAGATAGCAAAGCCAGATTTACTGGACACATAACAACAGATACAAAGATGACACGATTGAGCTTACAGGCCCGTGCGACTTACGGAACACGCAGACATCAATAGTTCGTGTGGCCCCCATGGCTGGCAATAACGGCCGCTACACGCCGCGGCATCGAACAAAAGAGGCTTTGGATGTGGGCTTGGGGTATGTCGGTTCAGGCTGCTTCCACACGTTGCCACAGTTCATCAGGCGTATCCGTGGGTGGTGCTTGCCGGGCCACTCGTTGGCCGATCAGCGACCAGACGTGTTCGATGAGCGACATATCCGGAGAACAGGTGGGCCACGGCAGCAGTAACACCTGGTGGGCCTTGAAGAATTGTTGCACGATGCGTGCCACGAGCGGGCGCGCATTGTCCTGTTAAAACGTGGCCGCTGGCAGGTCCTGCAGGTAAGGGAGGACTACGGACTCCAAAACGTCGGAGATGTAGCGGCGCCTGTTGAGTGTACCGGCGATGCGTACCAGAGGGCTGCGGGTGTCATATCCAATTGCGCCCCAAACCATAACGCCAGGCGACGGACCGGTATGGCGATGCATAATGCAGGCGTCATACAGACTCTCGCCGCGGTGCCGCCACACGCGGATCCGGCCATCGTGGTGTTGCAGGAAGAAGCGGTATTCGTCGGAGAAGACAATGTCGTGCCATTCTGTGGTCCAGGTGCGGCGTTCAACGGCCCACTTCCGCCGGAATCGCCGGTGATGTAACGTCAATTGTAATCGGAACAATGGGTGCCGTATGACAAGTCCCCGCTCCTGCAGACACGTGCTGACACAGGCTGTTGCGCAACACACCCTAATTTTTGCGCTAACGTTCGTGATGTGGCGGTGCGAGCCGTCAGACCTATGAATTTTTTTTCATAACTTTTTTCAATGCAACATGTTGTTTTCAGCAATTGAGATCTTCTTTCGATCATGTACATGCACGTTCATATTTTTTCTTGTAAACTGAAGAACTTGTGAAATGGACAAAATTCTTGATTTTATCTTTACTTCCAAGTTTTTACCCTTTTAATTTTCTTAGAAACGACACAGACATTTACAGTCCACAATAAATTTCATTCACACAAATTACATTTGTTTTGGATAAGTTCGTTTTTTTTTTTTTTAAATCAAAAACGGGTGCGAAAAAATTCCAAGTTGAAAACATTGCTGATTGTTAAGATTCAATGGATTTTCTAAGCGAAGATTTGCTGTGTGTGAATGAGAAAGATTTGGAGTTCCTGGAGAAAGTGATTTTCCTGAAGACGGTTGAAACCACAGTCTTTATTTACCTTATCAGATTGAAGATGAACTTGTCTCCACTGACAATTCTTGGTCAGTCAAGGAAGGATTCGGTGACAATAAATTGATTCAATCAGGGCCAAGAAGAGTTCAACACAATAACAGAGCATAATCTCAAACGCTTGAAAAGTTTTCTCCTTTGTAAAACTACCTGTACTTTTCGTGAAACTTATTTTTTCTAACATTTGTGCTTGAAATTTGTGAAGCCTTTTTTCTTTTTTCTGAAGTTTATTTGTCGCAAATTCCCTTTGTTCTTTTTCTTTTAGGTAAACGTTTTTCCTTTGAAAGCTTTCATTTTTGTAAACTTTACTGTTTTAAAACATTTTTCCGAAACGTTTTCTCTTTAACTTTTAATGGCTATTTTACTGTTTTTTTAAATCATTTTTCCCGCAATGTCTTTCCTAAAACATCATTGTAAATCTTTTTTACATTTTCTCTTTCAGACTTATTTTTCGTAATGTTTTTCCTTAAAACTTTTGGTAACCACGTTTTTTTTACTTTTCTTTATAAACGTTACTCTTTGTAAATTATTCTTTCGTACTGCTTTCCTAAATCTTAAGTTTACCCTTTAAACTCTCCGTACGAACGTTTTTATTTGCATTTTTAAACATTACTGTTTGTAAATTATTCTTTCGTATTGCTTTTCTAAATTTTATGTTTTTTTGCTAAAACGTTTTTTCGAAATCTCTTACTTTTTCAGCAAAGCTTATTTCACAAAATGTTTTCACTTAAGTTTTGGTAAACACATTTTTGTTTTTAATGGCAAACCTTACTATTTTTTAATTTTTTTTTTTTTTGTAATACGTTTTTACCAAATATTGGTGCTTAAAACATTTTGGGAATACCTTTTTGCTTTTTTATGACGTTTATTTGTCGCAATATGTTCTTCCAAAGCTATTTTTTTTTCTTTTTGGTAAACTTTTTTCCTTTGCAAGTTTTCGTTTTCTATACTTTACTGTTTTAAAACATTTTTCCGAAGCAACTTTCCAAAACCTTTAAACGATAACATTACTGTTTTTGTAAATCATTTTTTTTTTCGCAAGGTCCTTCCTGAAACGTTTTTTTTTTTTACCATTTCTGTTCATGACTTATTTTTTGTTTTTCCTTTCTACAGTTTTTAGTAATAAAGAATTTTACGAAAATAAATTTTATCGAAAAATAAGTTTTTACAAAAATTAATTTATACAAAAAAGTAAAGTTTAAAAGCAAAAATAAAATTCGTTTCCTACAAACTTTAGTAAAATAAAAAACTTTACGAAAATAAATTTTGTCGAAAAAAGTTTTTACAAAAGTTAATGTAAACACATTGCAGGGAAATTATTTACAAAACAGTAAAGTTTAAAAATAAAATAAACTGGTTCGCAAAAAATTTTAGTGAAAATATTTTGTTATAATAAATGGAAAAGGTTTTCACAAAAATTGTAAGAACACATTATAGAAAAAATATCTACAAAACAGTAGTGCTTGCATTTAAAAACAAAAATGTGTATACCAAAACTTAAGTGAAAAAATTTTGCTCAATAAGTTTTACTAAAAAAGTAGGAGATTTCAAAAAAGTTTTAGGAAAAACAGAAGATTTAGAAAAAGGATTACGAAAGAATAATGTAAAAAGTGTAATGTTTAAAAATAAGAAATAAAAACGTTCTTACCGAAAGTTTTAAAGCGAAAACGTAAGGTTTAGAAAAGTAATACGAAAGAATAATTTACAAATAGTAACGTTTACAGAGAAAAATAAAATACGTGCCTACCAAAAGTTTTAAGGAAAAACAAAAAATAAGTCACAAACAGAAATGGTATAAAAAAACGTTTCAGGGAGGACTTTGCGAAAAAAAATTATTTACAAAAACAGTAATATTATCATTTAAAGATTTGAAAAAGTTGTTTCCGAAAAATGTTTTAAAACAGTAAAGTATATAAAACGAAATCTTGCAAAGGTAAAAAGTTTACCAAAAAGAAGAAAAAAAAATGGCTTTGGAAGAAAATATTGCGACAAATATACGTCATAAAAAAGCAAAAAGGTATTCCCAAAATGTTTTAAGCACGAATATTCGGTAAAAACGTATTACAAAAAAAAATCTATAAAATAGTAAGGTTTGCCATTAAAAACAAAAATGTGTTTACCAAATTTTAAGTGAAAACATTTTGTGAAATAAGCTTTCCTGAAAAAGTAAGAGATTTTGAAAAAAGTTTTAGCAAAAAAACATAGCAATACGAAAGAATGATTTACAAACAATAATGTTTAAAATTAAAAATAAAAACGTTCGTACGGAGAGTTTAAAGGGTAAACGTAAGATTTAGGAAAACAGTACGAAAAAATAATTTGCAAAGAGTAACGTTTATAAAGAAAAGTAAAAAAACGTGTTTACCAAAAGTTTTAAGAAAAAACATTACGAAAAATAAGTCTCAAAGAGAAAATGTAAAAAAGATTTACAATGATGTTTTAGGAAAGACATTGCGGGAAAAATGATTTAAAAAAACAGTAAAATAGCCATTAAAAGTTAAAGAGAAAACGTTTCGGAAAAATGTTTTAAAACAGTAAAGTTTACAAAAATGAAAGCTTTCAAAGGAAAAACGTTTACCTAAAAGAAAAAGAACAAAGGGAATTTGCGACAAATAAACTTCAGAAAAAAGAAAAAAGGCTTCACAAATTTCAAGCACAAATGTTAGGAAAAATAAGTTTCACGAAAAGTACAGGTAGTTTTACAAAGGAGAAAACTTTTCAAGCGTTTGAGATTATGCTCTGTTATTGTGTTGAACTCTTCTTGGCCCTGATTGAATCAATTTATTGTCACCGAATCCTTCCTTGACTGACCAAGAATTGTCAGTGGAGACAAGTTCATCTTCAATCTGATAAGGTAAATAAAGATTGTGGTTTCAACCGTCTTCAGGAAAATCACTTTCTCCAGGAACTCCAAATCTTTCTCATTCACACACAGCAAATCTTCGCTTAGAAAATCCATTGAATCTTAACAATCAGCAATGTTTTCAACTTGGAATTTTTTCGCACCCGTTTTTGATTTAAAAAAAAACGAACTTATCCAAAACAAATGTAATTTGTGCGAATGAAATTTATTGTGAACTGTAAATGTCTGTGTTGTTTCTAAGAAAATTAAAAGGGTAAAAACTTGGAAGTAAAGATATAATCAATAATTTTGTCCATTTCACAAGTTCTTCAGTTTACAAGAAAAAATATGAACGCGCACGTACATGATCGAAAGAAGATCTCAATTGCTGAAAACAACAACTTGCATAGAATAAAGTTATGAAAAAATTTCATAGGTCCTCCGATTGAAAAAATTAAATTATACAAAACCCACACCGAAAAATAATTCTAAGACATGAAAAGAAAAGTCCTTCATTTCGCAAGAAATACATGATCCAGATTAAACGCGTATGAATCACGTCGGGGAAAAAGATTGCACAACACCTTACATTTGAAAATTCGTGAAGAAGAAAAGTATGTTTAGGATCATTAAGAATAATACGTCATGAAAAAAATGAGCTCCTGTTCACAGAGAAAATAAACTTCCTTGTAACTGTTTCCGAAGGCGAGACTGGCCAGTAGCAATAACATGGCACTGCAGTATTTCTCCATGATTGTGGGAACACGCCTGCGGTATAGCCACTATACCTGTGTGGTTGTGAAAATCATGTCAGTTCTTGCTTGAGTGAGTCATACACCCTCCTTTCTGTATTCAATCTGAAGATGTCCTACAGCAAGTCCCTCAGGCAGTCTTCTCCCATTAGGCGAACTACGTTTCTTAAACCCCTTGACTACCCCAAACAATGTCTCTGTAGCCGAATCGGTAGAGCAACATGAACGGCCCTCTGTAGCCGAATCAGTTGACTACCACATGAACGGCCCCGGTTCGTATCCACCCAGTTTCACATGTACTCATTGCTTTTTCGATAATAAATGTATTCGATTATTTAAAAATGAAAAATGACGGACAAAAAAGCTAATCTCAGAATTAAAAGTGGCTTTGACGAGAACAATGCGGTAGGTGACGTCATGCAGAAAGAAAGGACCACGCCCACCTGTGACGTCCCTTCCAGATCATGACGATTTCTTCTTGCCACGTGACCCAAAGTGTTGCCACTGCGAAAAACTAAGAGCGCGCCATAAACCTGAGGTTACTACTTGTAGCAGGCCGAAGAGGCCAGGTTTCTTAGGTTGTCGACTTCTTTAAGTCTGGATGCAGTTTCCGAGGAGAGAGTAAAAGCACGTTTAACCTTGTGTCTGAAAATGGCTAATTTGTGTGTATAGGGTCCCATAGAGGTGGGTGGGATTACATTCGGGACATATGTTGGCTTGTAAAAACTTTTGTTTGGAGAAATCCAGAACGTGATTTCTTGACTAGGACGTCCAAAAACGGGAGACTGCCGTTGTCTTTACACTCCATGTTGAAAAATATGTTCCGGTGGAGGTAATTAATGAAAGCGAAAAAGGCGTTCAGTTCATCAACTCCATGCTGCCAGATAAAAAATATATCGTCGGCGTATCTGATCCATATAAGAAGAGAGAGCTTAGCTCCATTAAGAATTTTTGATTCAGCGGTCTGAGGATGGCTTCAGCTAGTACAGCAGATAGCGGTGAGCCCATGGCAACCCCTTTGGACTGCTTGCAAATTAGGTTATTGAAACAGAAAGAAATTGATTCCGTCACGACTTCTATCGCATAGGAAATGCCCAGTAACGAGTCCCGTGAGAACATTGAGGATTCAGCAAGTGCTCGCTTCAAAGTGTAAACTGCCTCGTTGACAGGTACTGACGGATAAAGTGACACCACGTCAAAACTACAGATGATGTAGTCCGGAGCCACAGCAAAGTTCTTAAGCCTTGTGATGAAGCCACCCGATGGCAACAGGAATGTTGTGGAGGCAGGCAGGAAAGCTGTTAGAAATGTTGCAAGTTGACGCTCGAGATTGATTGATGGGGTTGTCCTCCGTGAAACAATAGGCCTAAGCGGGAGTCCTTGTTTGTGATGTTTAATTCTTGCAAAGATTGAGGGAATCTTCGGCCCAGAAGGAAGCCATGCAGCTGATCTGAGGGTGTCCGGAATAGCGGGCATTTTTGCCACTCTCTTAACTTTCACAATCCACCTATTTAATGGGTTAGAGGCAAACTGGATTGAGCCCGACTGTTGTATAAGCTCCATGATTTTACCGTTGTATTCGTCAGAGTCCATTATCGCAATCTCGCTTGATTTATCAGTGAGTGCAAAGATGATCGATGGGTCGTTCTTTAACTTTAAGACAGCTGTTAGGTCATGTGGTCTAGAGTGTCGGATCTTTGGTAGCTTATTTGATTTGCTTATGCTCTGGAAACATTGAAGACGGACTGAGTCTCGGTGTACTGCTGGTACCTTGTAGAGAAGGTTTTCAATTACAGGGATTAGCTTATGGACGGAAGGCTGGGTGTTCAGGCAGGATTTTTGACCCTTTTCCAGTAAGCCTAGTTCATTCTGCGATAAGATATTTGATGATACATTGATTACTGGGATGGTAAACTTCTCTGAAGGCATATTTCTTGATTCCTCGAGACTGGAGAGCTTTTCATTGTGGGTGGACACAAGGGATCGATTTTGGTGGTCGACCAGCATGCTGAGCCGGCGAAGAATGCTGGACGACCGCTTTGGAATACGCTCACCAAGATCGATATCACGCCACCTGCTGTTATCCAGGAACACCCACACCTCACTGACTGATGCGGGAGTCTTTTCCATAACATTGGAATACCCGGATGGTACCACCAAATATTACATCGGAATGACGAAACGCTCTTTTGCACTTCGACTAGTCGAACACAAGCGGGACGTCTAGCACAGAAAATTGACAACCGCCCTATCCCGGGAAATGGTTACCCATTCGCCATCCCGAAGTAGAACCAGATCAAGCGAGTGGCTCCTTATACTACCACCAGGTGTACTGCCCTCAGGGAAACCATCGAGATATTGACTAACCTTGTGGTCTGCAATGATGACGTCTCACTTGAGCTTCCCCAAATATGGCGCACATTTCTTCGCGCTTAGCACGTTTCTGTGGACATCTCTCGCTGTCGCACGCACGCGACGCAACATAGCATGTTCTCATATTCTGTTCATGTTTGGTTTTTAAATTTTTCTGTTGTTTAGTTCTCTTGTCTTGCCTATCCACGCATAAGTCTGAAGAAGGCACCCGTTGGTGTTGAAAGCTTACGCTTTAATAATTATATTTTAACGCCAATAAACAGATAGTTTTATTTCTTTTCTTACTGATTCTTTTTTTTAATCTACCCAAACCTTAGTTTTATGATACAATGTTAGTAACATCTAATAACTTCCAAATCACCTTAACTTGAAAATAACTTAGATCCTTGACGATCAAACGAAAGTGATAATCAAAGCGAAGCAACTAAACAGCAACCTCAAACTCACTACTCTTAATTAGTTCGTAATCCAACCTAGCGAAAGTCAGCCTTAACATACATCATGAACCACGTTCTTATCTCTGCTTTTTCACATACGTCACTCAACCTGCGACCTCAATGCCGTTGCCAAAAACATTTGGGCGAGACATTGAGAGAGAAAACGTAAACGTTAAGTGTGGAAAACGCTTTAGGAGAAAAAACTAAATTTATATAGATACAGGGATAAAAAAGGAAAGTTATATTAGAGTATACGCTACACGTTTCAATAGAAATGATAACACAACCATTTTATGACTGATGTGAATAGAAATGAAACACAATCCAGATTTATGACGCTTTTGGGGCTCCTCTAAAAGGTAATTAAGTCAAAGTTCCAAGACTGATGTGAAAAGAAGGATGACGAAATATAATTCCGCCATTTTGAATATATTGAAAAAAGGATGACGCGAGTAAAAACCAAAGGCCGCCCTGGTGGTGCAGTGTTCTAAGCGCTAGCTTCTGATGATTCGTCCGAGATGGGCCCAAGTTCGGATCCTGGTGAAGCATGGATTATTTATCTTACAGCACTGGCTTTCTCCCTTCCCTTAAACCAGTGGTCCTAAATTAGGAACGGGAGATTGCTTATAGCCTATCCAGTTGCTCACGGTAGTCGTCAAACCCCTAAACAAAACGAAACAAAGTTAGTATTTCAAATTGTACCGACTGACACAAGAATAGGATCGCATCAAAGAAAATGGAGAAACAATGTGGGGTGTTTGCGTGTATAACAGTACTGAATATGAGCACTTGTTCCTACATCCCAACATATTAATGGTTTGTTGTGCTATAGTAGAAGTATATAGATTCCCTTTCATTGTTACCATGCAGCTTCTTGATTTGCACTGAGACATTGATCAGTTGACTGTAGATCGTTTTTCGGAAACTGATTTTTTTCCTTTTGTCTTTAGTTGCGATAACAAAATCTGTTATATGCTTTGTTCTTCTTTTTTTTAAATATTTTATTTATAGGGTTTTTTTATGTTTACCACACCATAAATCTCATTTATTACGTCCTATTCACTGTACACTGTTGAAAATTTTATCGTACGCTGCACAAAAACGTTATGCTACATCAGATGCACCACTTTTTAGTGCAAATGTTTACCATTGTGGGTGGCATGAAACACCAACAGCATGGAAAAATTATGCAACATGTTACGGTATTCAACCTGGTGGGTGCAAAGTTCCATCCACTGCACCATGTTTCTGTGTATTTTATGCACCACTCAGGGGTGTACCTTAGCCCCAATAGGTGGTGAAGCTGATATAACATCATTTTTAGTGCAACCGTTTTTAGTCCCACACGTGTTCGATTGGATTTAGGTCCAGGGACCTTGCGGCCCAATCCATGAGTTGAATATCTTCACTCTCCAACAGCTCTGCGACAGCCACTGTGCGATGAGGTGTAGCGTCGTCGTTCATGAAGAGGAACTCAGGACCCACAGCACCTCTAAACAGACGCACGCGAGGCAGGAGAATCTCGGTACAATAGCGAACACCAGTGACTGAACCTCCTTGGAAGATGTGGAGGTCAGTACGGCTACCAAGCATGATACCGCCCCAAACGAGAACTCCGCCACCTCCAAACCGGCCCCTTTCGATGATGTTGAAGGTGTGATTGCGTGTTCCCTGCTCTCTCCAGATGTATATACGTCCAGAATCGCTCGTCAGACTACATCGGCTCTCATCCGTAAAGAGAACTCGACCCCATTGCTGATGTGTCCAGTTCTTTTGTTCCTGGCACCACAGAAACCGCCGTCTCCGATGAGCAGGCGTTAATGGCACACACCGTACTGGTCGTCGTGCAAATAGGCCACCTTTGTGCAGCCTCCTGGCCACGGTAAAACGCGATAACGGACGTCTAGTTGTCTGTTGCATGTGCCTTGAAATTTCTCCCGCTATCTGCCGTCTGTCTCTTCTCGCCTGTAGGACAATATACCGGTCGTCCGCCGCCGTGGTTGCTCGTGGACGATCACTGTTAAACTCTCGGACAGCTGTTCCTGTCGTTTGAAATGCTCTCCAAGCTTGTGAAACGATGCTGTGAGCAATCCCGAACTCCTCGGCTACACTAGTCACACTTCGACCTTCTTCCAACTTCCCAATGACGCGACCTCGGGTAAAGTCATCCAGATGTCGTCTACTGGATTGCCTGTTGGCCATATCACACGGTGGCAGCAACTCGACGTCGTTCAAACCGATGCACACCGTGCAATATTTTTCACCGAATTGCTGAGCGTACACCTCCACCTGTGTGCTTTATACCCTTCCGACACTCCCCCCCCCTACGTCATGCTGCATATATGCACATGCCCTACTGTACCGGACCCTAGTCTATCTCCTGAGTGGTCTTTCGGTCCATTCTGCCTGCTCGTTCCGCTGTTATGCTAATTTCTCCTCTTCGTCCTTAATTTTTGCACGCCAGTGTAGTATGTCTGGATAAAGCCTCCAGTAGACGTGCAATAGCTCGGCACATATTGGTTACTACCCCAATAAAAAAAACGCGTTTTTGCAATAGGGTCTATTCCGTCATAAGATTTTGCTGTTAAGTGATTTCAAAAGCATATAACTCTCGGGAGACGCATTCATCTCGATGAATCCGAGGGAATGCCTTGTACACCTGCGCTAATCCATTAACTTCCTCAAAATCAGTTTATTGGTAATTTCACAAACTCCAGTAAGTAATCAATTCTTTTATCTAACCTTTCGTTTATTTTTAACTACTGTAGACTGAGAGAGAAAGTAAACGCTGCTTAAAATTCGGATAACTCGGCAAAGCATTTTAACCATCAGCGCAGAAAGCAGAGTTTTACTACTTCCTCAAAGAAACAACAGAGGTTTTCCGTCTGAGTAATTACATTACCATCCCAATGCGTGTCGTCACTGAAGTAGAGAGAGGCGCGTGTTTCTTTGGGAATTGATTACGCATCCCCGTGTGACTTTCCATCCTCTAACTTCCTCTTTTCTTTCTAAATCGTCCTTTTCTAGCTCTATAGCCCTAACAAAGTGAATTAAAGAAATCCTTATTCTGGTTTAAAGAAGCCTCTGTATTCTAGGAAGATATTCCGTGCGTTACAAAAATTACTGGAGCATCCTAATCAATAGAAGAGATGTCTCACAGAAGGTGCTCATATCTATCACTTCCTAATTGACTGTTAGAGTAAACAACATATATAAAAATTGGAAAGAGAATGAGAGAAGGTGACACCATATCTCCCGAGCTCTTCAATACCACATTGCAAAATGGTTTTCAATCATTGAACTGGGGCGACAAGGGGATAAAAATTAATAAAGAATATTTAACCCACTGTCGTTTTACTGAAGACTGTCATTTTTGGAAGTACCCCCTCGGAGCTTAGAACTATGGTCCAGGAACTTTCTGACAAAAGTCAGGAAGTGGGCTTAAAAATGAATTTACAGAAAACAAAATTGATATACAATGCTTTTACAAGAACAGAAGATTTAGCGGTTAATGGCGGAAATCTAGAAGTAACTGATGCCCAGATTTACCTTGGACAACACATATCAAGCGAGGGCCATATCGAAGAAAAAATTGATAGGCGTATAAAACTTGGTTGAAGAGCATTTTGAAGAAGCAGTACAATTTTCAAGAGCAATTTACCATTATGTATTAAAAGAAAAGTGTTTAATCAATATATCCCTCCAGTTCTTACTTTTGGATCAGAGACCTGGTCATTTACTAAAAAAAACATTTAGGGACTGCAGACAACTGAATAACCCATGGATAGGTGCATTCTAGGTATAACCAAGAAAGGTAGGAAGTGGAACACATGGATTAGAAAAATAATAAGTGTTGATGACACGATCAAACCAAAAACCCTAAAATAGCAATTAGCTAAACATACTGGCAGAAGAACTAATCACCGTTGGACTACTGAAATACTAGATAGGAAAACATCCGGAAGAAGACCACGTGGGCTGCTTGTGGATGAGATATGAAAACATACTGGAGTGACATTGAGGAAACTGGAAACACCTTCATCTAGCAATGGACTGATAGCAGTTAATTGATGAAGATAAACGTCTGGTTCACGGAACGTTCATAGCCCGTTTATTTCAGATCGATACATATCTGCAACCGGAATGGTACGTCAGGTCATTCCATTTTCATGATTTTAAGACTGTTTTCATGTCTTACTTAATAGGATGTTTGTGCTTGAAATCCAGTGTCATTTGAAATAGAATTTACCATAGAATAATAAACATCAAATTCTTATTAATAAACATCAAATTAATAAACATCAAATTCTTAGCCTTCCAATAAAGACAAATGGAATAGGACCAAATTAAAATACTTCAGTGCGTTAGCCTGTATTTTTTTTTTTTCAGTTCTTATTTTTCTCTTTTTTTCTAAAAGAGATGGATGACACCGACGCAAACTTTTCAACATCCTTTCTCGCACGATGGAATCTTGAATTCCAAGGGAAGAGAGAGACTAAGACAGAGGAATATGAAACGATAGGTAGGGGTTCCAAATTTAAAGAAGAAATGGAAGCCAAAGTAATTACCCAAAAAAAAAAAAAAAAAAAACAAGATCAGGCAACTCGGTGAACTTGGGAAAACAAAAGCAAATATGGCAACAATGTTTGATATACTGTACGTAGATTTCTTTCTCTCGTTTGAAGACAAAATGTTACAAACGTAAATGGATACCGAATGAAGGCAGAGAACATTTAAAAACAAGAAGAAGTCAGTCGAAGTACTAATGACCAAATGTATATCTAACAACTTTCAGCAAGGTGGCACGAAAAGAGGCAATCACCGCATTTAAATTATACTACGAATCCGAAAGAAAAAATATTTTGTGCTGAATAAAAAAGAACAAGAAGTATAAAAACAGAGATGTCACTAAAAAGGAAATTAAAAAAATTGAAAAAAAAATATGAGGCATTAGCTAGTATGAAGATTCATACTTAGATACTTGCGAGTCTGGGAAGATTGGTCCAATGACTCAATGACTCCAAGTCCAATACTGATTACTCCAATTAACATACTACGATGGCGATTCATGAAATGGGACGACTGGCACAATTTCGATTCGTCCATTGGCATGATAGCTCCAATCCCGATTCGTCCAATGTGCGATTAGTCCAATATTCATTGTTCAAAAGGACAGCTCATCTAAAAACTCATTCGCACAAAAGTCACAATACTTCCAAGACAATAAAACAAATTAACTCTTTCTTTCTTTCTTTTCATAAAAGAAAGCGTGAAGATATTTTCTTCAGGTCCGTGCGAACGTGCTGACGTAAGAACCCTTCAACCGACTTCCATGGTTCTCTTTGCGCAAGATAAGGAAAAAGGTTATGTTTTCTACTCATAGATTTTAGTTTCGTTAGTCAGGGAATGCAGTGTGCCAGAAACCAAACAAGTGCCTTCGATTACACCTTTTACGCTTAATAGAAGAGTGTCAAGTTTCTTTTTTTTTTTTTTTTTATTGAAGTTTTAACGACCACCGTGAGCAACTCAATGGGCTATAAGCAGTCGCCCGTCCCTAAGTTAGGGTCACTGGTTCCAGGGAAGGGAGAGAGCCAGTGCCGTAAGACAAACACAACATCCATGCCTGGCCGGGATTCGAACCCGGACCCCTTACGGACGAATGATCAGAGGCCAGCGCCTTAGACCACTGCGCCACCGGGGCGGCAGTGTCAAGTTTCGCACGTGCACATTTTGAATTCCTAGGTATGCCTGAGTATGAATTTGTTTTCTAAAGAATCGTTACTTTGTTTCTTTCTATTAATATCAGTATCCCTGTTTCTAGAGGATTGCTTACAAAAATTTGTTTTTCGAATCTGAGAGACAAAAAGGTGTCTAAAATTTCTCGCACATTTTCTAATTTTTCTGGTGAACAACTTTACCCCAGGTAGTGTAGACATGCATTAGGATTCTGTCATGTTATTTCTGTTCATAAAATGTGTGCTGGTATCACACCTAGACGTGAACATAAAAACACTTTACGCTTTTCTTAAACCAGAATTTTCCCGATTTATGGGCGTGAATCTAGATGAACAAAAAAAGAGCTTCATACTTTTGCACGTGGGTACGACATGTGTTTCTAGGAAAGCAGGAGACAGTGAGATACTATAGAAAATCTTAATTACAGTATTTGTTAAAAACAATTCAAATTGCATTTAATCACTTTTCAGTGAAAAAACATTATCATCACACCGGAATCTTTGGTATCGATAAAGTTGATTTCCTTCTTTCTCTCTCTCCCTGTCTGGTCTCTTTGTCTGATCTGGTCTGTCTGTCTCTCTCTCTCTCTCTCTCTCTCTCTCTTTGCTAACCCATGACGAAGTTAGTAAGTGCTTAAGCGCTGAAATTTCTCTGGTCTCTCCTTTTACTAAAGTAAAAGATCCAACACCAGATGATGCAAAAACCCACTTCACGGTTTTTATTTATTGCTGCGTTTCAGAAGGGAGCTATCGGGTCGCCCTGTATTTGAGTATTAGCTGCTTTCAGCTGGGTCCGAAACCATGATGGCATATGGGTGTTGTAAGTTTTATTCATAACGGAATGATTTCCAATTTACAGCATACGTGGAATATTTTGTGCATAATCTCTGTTAGGCTCTTACTCACTTTTATTCAAACCAAACGAATCACTGTTCCCTTTTATCTTACAAATACATGAAAGATAAAAGGGAAAAGTCTATAAGCAAAATATTTCCCAATACATGAAAATATTTTGCTAGTTTAGGTGGTGAGCAGATTGTAGTATGAAAACCATTACATTCAGTGGCAATAACAAATTGTCTGTACCTTTTTGTACATGTATTTATTATACCAATCAAGTAATCTACTTGTTTCATAGCAAGTATCGCCACTTACTCCCTGTCTTATGATTTATTAGCATGAGAGCACATATATCTTGAAGAGATCACACGTGTTTCAGAACGATGTCCAATTCCGGTTGAACACCATTAAATTTCTTTACATACTTTATCAAGTTACGAGAGTTGTGATCAAACTCCTTTATGCTCTCAATTTGCATGATACGTTTCAAACAACGGAAACTGCTGTGTTTAGCCCATAACAGTCTTTTGTTTATTTTTATCCATGAGATTGCACGTTTTGTTGATAGTTACAGAGATATTTTCGTCCCACCCAACTTTTGCCAAAGTTTCATATAACATGCATGCAATATTACGAGGCGTCTTTTCTGTCCGTAAAATGTAAACAAAAGTATAGATGGTATGATGAGATTCCAACATGATTTATCAGAACCGTTTCTTTCAACCCAAAGCTTTTGTACAATCATTCCTAAACGATAGTGCTTTTTCTAAATGGCTGCCGTAAAGGTGAGGGTGTGTGGGTGTGTTTTGGTTTTCTTTCTCACAATTTCAACTACATTTATATAGTCTGAACTTCCTTTTCTGCCAGAATACTGCTGATTTTCATTATCTTAAATGCTGCTTCCAGTTTATTAATTGCTCCGCAAGAAAATGAAATCCGGTAAGCTGATGCAGCTGACACAGTTTCACATTTTATCACTGGTTTTTAAATATTATCCTGTACTTTAAGTGATTGCTTGAATGGCAAAGGGTTGACTGAGCCTTGACAGAGGCGCACGAGTTTTCAAAGAGTCAAAGAAATCTCTATGTGCTTTAACATCTGTGATAACCCCTTGAAGAATTCTTTTTTTAATCATTATTATTACCTGTTTTGTACTAAGAATAAAACCGAACAACGACGAATTATAATTATTCACTAGTTCCACTGCAAGATCAAACATCTCCCACCATTTACATTTCCCCCTTTTCGTGTTCAGTGAGTACGTACGTTCTGACTTCAATTTCTTTTTCGACCCATTATCCATTGCTTTTCCGAAATTATGTATACTGAAAGCCACAAGGAGATTCTAACGTTGATAACTGACTAGCGAGAACCGTTGAAGATGGGTGCTGGCTGCAAAAAAACTGAGAACTGTAATCGCAAGTTCTGGAAACTGTACGGCAGGATTTTAAGTGAATGACTGTAACTGGTATTTAGAAGGCAAAAGAAACGAACCCATATTTCACTCGAAAATCCTGTGACAAAATTCGGAGTTCTTACTGTACAACAATGAGTTATCGATAAAACACGTGCTTCGACAAATGAGCGGTAAGATGGCAGAGTTATGTTTCGGCACTTGACATTTTTAACTGGGAATCCAAAATGCAAAGCGACAGAGGGAAAGAGAAAGCGTGCAGAAACATACTGTGCAAGAAGTTATACAGAGAGACGGTTTACACTTTTCCACATACGATTTTAATTTATTTGTGAAATAAAAAAACGGTAATAAAACACGGTCGTGACCAGACTGGAAAGAGAATCGCAGTCTGGTTTCATCTATGGTATAAAAGATGCCCTAGTCCTCAGTGTAATACTGATATATGCAAGCATGCACCTTAAAGATTTATTTTTACCTTCTCACTCTGTAATTCATGATGGTTTCTATTATTTCCTCATCCTTTATCAAATAATTTTCACTTATCATTTGCAGCTCGCCTGTTGAGATGCACACATATGTCCGTCTGTCAACACGAAATCTCCGTATTTGTGTGCCAGACTAGAGAAATTCTTTTCGCATCAGATTACCAATATCACGAGAATGGTGATCCACGCCTTTTCAGAATTTTCTCATATTCACATATTTTTCATCTTTTTTACTAGAAAGCGCAAATGTACCGTATTTTTTGGCTTATAAGTCGATATGGAGTATAAGTCGAATGGGATAAATTCCTCAATTTCTTTATCTTCATATATAGACAAATCGATCTTGAGTATTAAACCAGACTAGAATAAATACAGTCAGTATACCGAAATTCTGTAACAATATTTTGAATGTTTCAATAAATATTAAAATAAAGAAATACATATAAAATAATATTAAAATAATTATTTTCGAAAGCGCCAAAAAATATTTGCTAACAAATTAAAATATAAAATTTAATAGCAAAATTTATTAATCAGACCACATATGCGTAAATTTTATATGTGCAGGACGTTTGACTTGACTACATACTTTAGGGAAATTGGGATTCACTCAGGCTATATATACATATAGCCTTTTACTCAATTTCCTGTTCTGTGGTTACCAGTGGCGGCTCGTGGCAACTGAAACAGGTGGTTCCAGGAGCCGAAGTCAAACAATGAAATAAAAAAAACTGTCATTATTAGGCCAACTATTCAGACCCCACCCCACCCCCACCCCTAAGATTCCTTTACTCTGTCTGCCTCTGTTTACCCCCTAGACTCACAATAATGCCCAAATAAGGTACGAATGTGTCAACTATTGTATTGCACACGAAAAAAATGTCCTCAGAATAGAATGCATAAATATTAACAGAAAAATGTTAAAACTCCTTAAATGAAATTTTTACCTTGAAACATATGAGCATTAATTTATGTTAGTTGTGCTTTGTGTTTCTTCAGATTTCTCAATTGAGGAATAATCACAGGATTCACAGGATAAAAAAAATGTAGTGAAAAAATAATAACTCCAAATATATGCAGGGAGGGAACGTTTCGTGAATTTCGTCCCATATAGAATGAGTACCATACTACTATTTGCATTATTTGAAAGGTTTAACCTTTTTTTTAAAGAACTTGTGAAACCTAAAAACATATATGTACTCATGTGCAAATTATACTTACATGCTTTCTCATATATTTATTTATTTTTAACATAGAAAATCATCTTAGTTAAAACTGAAATTAGTTCTGCAAAGCGTTTGCAAACTTCATACTCTTGGAAACTCAAATTCTTGGTCTGATAAGCACAGAGTTGTTTTTAAGTGAAGCTTTTCAACTCAAATTCTTGGGCTGATGAGCACTGTTTTTTTTTTTTTAAGTGAAGCTCAGACTAAACATTGGGTGATAAGCACTGTTTTTTTAAGTGAAGCTTTTCTTCCAGATTTAAAGCAAAGAACGGAGATATTAACAAGCAAAAAAGTCACGACACGAAGGAACAACACATCACCGAGAGAGACGCACCAACAGTAAAAACAACTAACTGAACTTTGCTACGACATTTAAAACACTCCCGCCACCTTTGAGCTTGGTCGAAGTAAGGTTCTCTGTCAACCCACGGCGTTAAGAAAATTGATACACTCCCGGCCAATCAAATTAGCGCGGGGCCAGGTAGATCTGGCCCCAAGCCTTTTTGCACACGCAGTTAAGACAGTGTTGTATGTAGGTCTTCATACTGAATGAGACGGGGAAGGAAATCGTCTCCTTTTCGCTTGCGTAGTGATGTTACTGATGCCTGATGGAGCTGGCCCCAATAACCTCACACTCTGAACGTGATCTCATTCCTCATAGTTTTTCGTTTTTGAAGGAAACTTTTCCCTTTGATAATGGTTTTTGAAGGGAAAAGGTTTATCACCATGTAGTTAAGAAATTAAGAGAAAGAATAAGAATCAGAGCAAAAAAATATATATATATTTCCAGAAATAGAAATTTTTAGGTGGGGCCCGGCCCCTCTGGCCCCTAATGACGAACCGCCCCTGGTGGTTACCCTGTGCATAGGTTTTCATATTATATATATGCTGTTGTTTTTTCTTAATATTATATGCTACAAAATTAATTCTGAAATGTAAAATGGTCAAATGTAACCCCATAACGAAAAATAAATGAAATGAAATGAAACAGTAGGTGACGTAACTTCCACATTTTTCTTTTCAGCAAAAAGTTGAATTTAAGCTGATTTTTTTTTTTTTTTTTTGCAGACTGACTCTACCGTATTCCTTCCTTCTGACCGAGCAGTCATAGAATCCACCACGTAAAGGTGAAAAGAAAAATGCAGGTCACACAAGTGTGCAAGTGTGCCAAACCAAAGTGGTGCTTGCAGCGTGAGTTATCGTTTGCTGCTTTTTTTTCACCGAGTCTGATTGAAATCAGAAACCATAACGGCTTTTGATTTCAGTTGGAAACATGAAATGAGTTAAGGTAAGCATAATAAATGGAAGCAATAATTGATTTTAATTCACCTGAAATATGCAAGTAAGAGATTGACAGAGCAAAGAAAGAATACCTTCGGTAGCCGTTGGTCATTGCTGTTCCTAAAGCACATGCGCCGCCGGTTTTCGACACAATTGTTACCAGCCAATCAACTGCGTGTCAGCTATGTATTTTAGAGGTTTAATCATTGCGAGATAAATGAGGTGCACCCGTTGTAGTTCTGGCGGTATTGCAAAACCATAGTGGCCACCTACTGGGTTTTGGACGGATCGCGAGAGGGATGCAAATAACGCGACAGCTACCGCTCTAAATCGGTAACAACGATTTTAATGATATTTCTGTCGAATACAAACATTCGTTTCAGCAGCTTTTAAACAAATTCTTAGTGAACGGAATATTTCATGCCGTGTGCTTTCGGAATGGTTTATTATGAATTTAAGCCGCATTATTTTTTCCTCATTCAGAAATGTCAGTGATCAATCAATAGCAGTCGATGCCTGGACTTCTGAAGGAAAAGTCTTGTCTTATACGCCGACAAATATGGTATATTTGCATTTTTCACAATATTTTCATTTTCTAGATGTTAGATTACTAAATCCCTATTTCCATTGGAAAACTTTACGTAACGATGACTAAGATTTTCCATGTTTTTTTTTATTTGAGGTTTAACAATCACCTTAGACCACTGCGACATTGGTGACACAGGGGGCGCAGTGGTCTAAGCACTGGCTTCTGACCATTCGTCCGAGCTGGATCAGGGTTCGAATCCCGTGAGGTATGAATACTGTGTTTGTCTTACGGCGCTGGCTCTCTCCCTTCCCTGGAACCAGTGGCCCTAAATTAGGGACGGTCGACTGCTTATGGCCTTTTGAGTTGCTCACGATTGTCGTTAAACCATCAATAAAAAATAAAAAAAACACCCTGAGCAACTCGATGGGTTATAAGCAGTCGCCTGTCCCTAATTTAGAGCCATTAACTCCAGGGAAGGCAGAGAGTGAAATATCTTTATTCTTCGAATATGAACTACAGAGATGCAATATGTACAATGAAATGAACTGTATACAGAGTGAGATTATAAATCAATGATACGGAAACCCTCAAGGTCCTCTCCTAAGCACAACAACAAGCTGACTACTTAGAAACAGTGAATAACAAACGGCATACAAATTTTTTTTTTTTTTTTTTTTTTTTTTTTTTTTTGATTGGGGTTTAACGACCACCGTGAGCAACTCAATGGGCTATAAGCAGTCGCCCGTCCCTAATTTAGGGTCACTGGTTCCAGGGAAGGAGAGAGCCAGTGCCGTAAGACAAACACAACATCCATGCCTCACCGGGATTCGAACCCGGACCCCTTACGGACGAATGATCAGAGGCCAACGCCTTAGACCACTGCGCCACCGGGGCGGCGTATACAAATTTTGAAGATGAGAATCCGTTTGTTGGTGTAAATATGACAAGGATGATAAGTTAGATAATATCCCGTATACCATTCATGAACAAACGGCATGTTAGAAGATACGGAAAGTAAACACAAAACAGTAGCAGCATGACATGGGAAGGGGCCTAGAAACAATCACAGAAGCGAATCAGTAAGCAAAATAAGACAGCACTTCACACATCTTACGCAGTAAGAGAAATCCGGTGGTTCCAAATATCGAACCCGCGAAATAATACGAGTACAAGCACTTTAACAAAGCAAAAACATACGGTCGCTAAGACAATAAAGCAGCAAACGTTCTGTAAGGAATAATCATATATTCGGTGGCGCAGTGGTCTAAGGCGTTGGCCTCTGATCATTCGTCCGTAAGGGGTCCGGGTTCGAATCCCGGTGAGGCATGGATGTTGTGTTTGTCTTACGGCACTGGCTCTCTCCCTTCCCTGGAACCAGTGACCCTAAATTAGGGACGGGCGACTGCTTATAGCCCATTGAGTTGCTCACGGTGGTCGTTAAACCTCCAACCAAAAAAAAAAATAATAATAATAATAATCGTATGAAAGGAAAAACGCGTGCAGAGCATAACACCACAACAGATGCAGAGCCGACGAAGAAGCAGCAAGTAACACTCCGGGAGCACAAAGTCGTTGGAATGTAAACATAAGTACAGTACGTCTGCGGCATTTGGTTATGACGATTCACAGGAGGCTTTCTAAACCGGCTGCAAGAGACGAAAATTGAAAAAGAAAGTCCAGAACTTCTGACGAAGCGCATTAGAACCATCGTCCAGGCGTGAGAAAGGTCTCAGTTGCATTGATCAAGGCAAAAAACATTGCAGCAGTAGTCATTAAAGATAGACCGGCCACAGGGCAAAGTAAACGCCGGGATCTTGGGAAAGGGCTTCGTACGGGTTTTAGCGGTACGAATATAACAGCACTGCTTGAAGTAGTTCCAGAAATATTCGCGATCGGACGGCGAACCGCTAAAGGATTCGAAAAAGGTAACTTCAAGCACAGAGAGGCGAAACACAGCCTTCATCAACAGAAGAAAATCATCACAAGCAATAACAATATTATCACTAGGCAATCGCTCAGGTAGAGGTTCTTCGATCAATCCTGTAGCAGCCATTGGCAGGCCAGCCAGAAAAATAACGCTGTAACCAGAGCACAGGGGTTGCAAGCACGGAGGTCATGGATTCATCTTCATCGAAAAGTAGTGTATCAGACGACTGGCCAAAGTTACTCGTCAGAACAGGAGAAATCGGGCCTGAAATGTCAGGGAAAGAAGACGCTGAAGGTAAATCAGGAGAAGAGAGAGAAAGCCAGACAGGGGCGGTGCCAATGAAGAGGGAGACAGAGGACGATTGAGAAGGCGGGCAGGGATGGCATCCTACGAGTTTCTCGACCGTCTTCCTCCGGTACAAAAAATGACTCTTGCAATAAATTATCTTTCAGTAACTAATCTCAAGGTAAATTAAGGTAACTCTTTTTTGCAGAAACCCATAATAAAATAAAACAAAGGAAAGGCAAAAAACGGTCATTTAAGAGCAGTCTGCACAGAATTCTAAATCAAAATTCCAACGCGAAATATTTTGATCCCATGAAAATGATACTATCTATAAAATATGAAAAGGCCCTTTTTAGGGCATTTGCATAAATTCGGAACACAATAAATACTAACTCTACTTAGTTACTCAAACAAATTGTTGGCCCTTAAAAGATCTGCAACTAAAAATCAAACTCCATAAAAATACATAGGAGTAATAAATACATGTATAAAAGTGACAGTTTAAGAGCTCCCAATAGCTAAATAGATAATATCGGATTAAACAAACAAAACAATTAAAGAGCAAGTCATTCCAACAAATTAAAAAAGGTACCCTGAAATATAATAATAAAAAATAAAAGCACTCTTTCCAAATCAAAGAAAACTAAATAAAATAAAATCACAGCCCTTTGCCGCCCTAATAAAACGAAAGAAAATATTCACCTGACATCAACCAATTAATCAATGAAGTATAATATGAGATCATAGCTTCTCTTCATCACTTAACATAAGCCTAAGGCAATGCATACTTTCTACAAATTCTGATCTTTCATCATCTTTTACATTATAATCGGTCCTTTATGAGCCTTCGTTCTTTCCTCCTTTCAGCGGGGGTTGGACATACAGCGTCACGCCCTTCCTGTTTGACAGAACTGGATTCTGCGACTGTTCAGGCGACTTAACGTTTTACGGGTTTTTGATTTCTTGATTTCGCTCTCGCCGGTGAAAAGTTAGAAGTATCGAACCTTCATGAAAATAACATGAACATAAAAGGAACCCAAAGACAGCAGCAACTTAGCGAAAATTACGGAGCTCAAACGGAGAGAGCCAGTACCGTAAGAAAAACACAACATTCATGCCACACAGGAATTCGAACCCGGACCCATCTCGGACGTGTGACCAGAAGACAGCGTTTAGTCCACTGTGGCACCGGAGTGGCTCATGCATTTTGTCGCTTTTTCTAAAAAAATTTCTCCTGTGTGACGTGGATGTGCATTTCTATTTGGAAGGTCATATTCGCTTCCAAAAGTAGGATTCGAAGGTATTCTTTGTACATCGGATATCGATAACCATCACATATATTACACACATCTTTTATCATTTTTTAAAGTAAAATTTCGTTACTTGACAGATATGGAATGTATTTACATTTGGTATGATTTGAAAATGTTATTCTAAATCAAACAGTTGGTACCACAATTACTATTGTCCACACGTTTTTCTTTTCCTCTGGCACATAAATTCCCCCTTAGTTGATGAAGAGATATACACGGTCGAGTCACATTATTGTGACCACCAACTAATATCCAGAGTAACCGCCGTGAGCAGTGCGGGCAGCAGCTAGACGGGCGGGGAGTGACTCAATAAGGTACTGGAAGGTGTTCACAGGTATGTGGTGCCATGCTGACTGCAGTGTATCCGACAGCTGCTGGAGGGTGAGTGGCAAAGGATCCATAGAACGAACAACACGATCGAGGTGGTCCCACAGAGGCTCAATTGGGTTTACTTTTGGAGAATAAGGGGGCCAGGGAAGTGCTTTGAAGTCAACATTGTGCTCTTCCAACCACCACCGGGCATATTTAGCTGTGTGACACGACGCATTGTCGTTCTGGAAGATCCCATCTACTCCAGGGAAAGACAATCAGCATGTATGGAGGTACATGGTCTGCAAGGATGGATTCATAACGAATTCGGTCCACAGTGCCTTCCACAGGTATGAGTGGACCCAGGAAATGCCTTTAAAACATTCCGCAGACTATAACGCTGCCCCCACCTGCGTTTGTTCTTCCAGCAATGGTCGAAGAGTGTTTGTTCTCCGATGTTTCTCGCCTTATACGCCAACGTCCATCCGTTCGATGAAGCAGAAAACGCGATTCATCAGAGAAAACAATACTTTGACAATCAGAGGAGGCCCGATTCTGATACTGCCTTGCAAATGTAAGCCTTTTCTGCCAATGCACCTTCGCGAGCATAGGTGCAGTGACCATCCGCCTGCATCGGAGCCCCATATGCAGCAGGGTTTGCTGAACTGCCATTTTAGACACACTTCCGGTAGCCCCCTGGTTCATTCGGCCAGTGAGTTGCTCCACTCTGTAGCATGTCGATCGCCCCTCACGCACCTTCGCAGCCGACGTTCACCTTTCACATCAATGGCACGTGGTGCCCCGCAGTTTTCACGTCGCTTATTACATTTGGTATGATTACCATATTACAAACATATTGTTATTGAACACTATTCCATAACATATTGTTAATGACACCATTCCATAACATATTGTTATGGAATGGTGTCATTTCTCCAATCACGATACACTTTAACCACAGCAACACGCAAACAGTTCACAAACTGCGCTGTTTCAGAAGCACTGCCACCCTTGGCCCGAAAGCCGATCAGCATCCCTTTTTGCAAATCTGATAAATCGCTCCTTTTATCCATGGCAACAACGAGTGATATGCTTTTAGAATGCCTACAGCACACCTTATATACCCTCCAAGCCAACTCACGACACGTTCCTTCTTTCAATGGCTACGCATTGTTGACGTCAAAAGTACGAAGTGGTCACAATAATATGACTTGACTGTGTATTTGTATTTAGTATAATATTTCGACACCAAGAAGTGAGATTGGAAAACATAATTTTGTGTTGTGTGCCTGTAATTATGATTAAGGTTATTTTATACACTTTCTGAATTTTGTGTCACAGTGTTCCACCTAGGCAGACTAAGTACACATCAGCGTTTTTCAATATCACCGCTTCTAGAAGTCACTGGAAAAACTCCATGCGTCGGACCACGCTGATTATGAAAAACCAAATCGTCCACAGATTATCAAAATTCTCCCTCAGAATTTTGCTGAATGTTCCATAACAATATGCTTGTAATATGGTTATTTTCTTATCTAAGATTAGTAGCAAGACTGAAAAAAATTATTTTGTCATGTACTTGAAATAATGAAAAAGAATTCTGTCTGATATTTTCTGATTCATGAATTATGCATGTGTAGCGTAGTATATAATAATTTTAAAAAAGCGAAACAAAAAGAAATGCTTTGGAAAATCGCCTTTAGACATTTGCTGAATATACATATGAGAATGACTTAAAATATTTTTTGGATACTAGTCCGAAATGTTTTGTAAAAGACGAGCACATTATCGCCGAGAAAAGGCTTTGATTCCCTTTATTTGATTTTTCTGGTGGTGTAAGCAAAGCTACAATACCATGAATAACACTTCGATGTCGTTTCGCCATATTGCAATAAAGGAAACAGCTTCCCTCACACAGCGAAAGAATTCTTCGAGGTATTATGAAGAAATCATCCACTGCTTTTGTTGAATACTGGGTAACATTCTGTTCCTTGCGCTTTCCAACAACGTGCTTCCAGAAACAGAAATACTAAAAAACATTTTCAGGAACAAATACAGACTGAACGATTCTCTCGATGAAACCATAACAATAGAAAAAATCAGAGAGGAATATTATATTACGCTGAACGATGGAATGCTTCCTGGTTTACTTATTGAAGCTGCGGGGAATTAAGCAACGCATTCGGAATAATCCTGTGCTATGGTTGGATTCAGAAACACGCATAGCATAAATCGATCATGTCACTCTTCTGATGCAGGGGAAAAAAATACGAAAAGGAAATTTTTCGGGAAGCAAATGGAAAAGTTTCTTTTCTTCATGGATGAATTTTCGAACAGCAGTAATTATTAATGGGAAACAAAAAATTAAAAAATGGCTTCATTTTTAGTGTTTTTCATGGTTTTTTTTTAGTTTTAGGATTTAATGGTCACGTATAGGCAGCCTGATTATCTTACGCGTGGTGAATTTAATAGTGAATAGATTCGTCAGATTAAAGGCTTCGAAGAAGAGGCATTAAATATTCCAGAACATTAACATGCAGATTTTTCCTTCAACAAAGTGAATTAGATGAGCACCTTTTTTTTTATTAAATCAGTGGAATTTTCCCCTCAATTTCGTTTAAATTAAAGAATCTGTTTGAATTATGAAGGAATTGTCTTTGCAATTGCGTTTCGCGTACGAGGCGGTCTCTAAACTAGAGAGTTATTGATGGAAGACTCACGCCTCAGCAACCAGAAATAAAATCGCGTTAAATTTTCGTTGACAGAACTCGTAATGATTCATCCATACCTGACAGAGACCAGACGGCTTTGATTGTAATTACCGCTGCTTTGATTGTGAATGCCTAGGGGGCTCCTCTCCTCATAGGCACAAAAAATTAAGACAAAAATGAAATATGCAGAACAATACAAAATTATTATGAATGAGCGACACAACCAAGCGAATGTTACTTTATTTGTATAGGATATATTGTTTGGGATAGGGGAACTTCTGTATACACCTAAACTTAGCCAGCCGATTGTCCTGGATTAGTCGGGATAGTTCCGGATTCCGATAGCTCCCGATTCCCATATGTACTTATTGTACTGTTTCATTTTCAAATTTCAGTATTGCTTAATGAATTTTGTTGGCAATTCCAATGACTACTGCTTCAGCAGAGCGATTTTCTCTTCATTGAAATTAATACGCAAGAAAGATGACACCGAATTCTCGGTTGTAATGAGCATGTCTCTTGAATCTTTTCCGAAACGAATAAAATATTTCAAAGCTATTCATAGTCAATGGAACCGTGCCGGATTTAAGGCTTTTGAGGTCCCTAGGCCAAATTTTCTATGCGCCCGCCACCCATATTTGAATTTGCTCCTATAAGATTTTCTAATAAACTTATCTTTAAGTTAAGAATATAATAATTAGTAGTATAATTTTATTGTTAAATAAGTATTATTTAAATAAAAATTATTTTGATTTAACTTGTTATTAAATTAAAGGTTATAAAAAAATATTTGTAAACATAGACAAAGAGGTTCATGCTTATCCAGGAACAACACTTTACATTTTGAATCCTTAGACCTACATTTGAAACCGACACACGATGCATTCTTATAAGACGAAAGTAAACAATAGTATTTCTTGTTTTGATTCTATGAAATTGCCTTACAACAACAAAAATTAATAAAGTATATGAAAATTAATTGTAAGGAGTTTTGGGAAATGATATAAACTGACGCATTTTTTTACAAGTTTGATTTATTCGTACATAAGAAAAATGGAAGCATAAGCTTAAATAAGTAATCTACTAAAAGTATAAGTACTCAGAGCTCTTGCTATACTTTTTAAAATGAAACCCTTATTTCTAACATTTACAAATACAACTAAACCTAATAGATAAAAGTAGTTATGAGTGAGTTAGTACAAAAAATTACCACTACTTTATTTTATTCAAGTAAATTAAAATAACGGTACTTCACTTTTCTAAGTTTTTCTGTTCTATTCTCTCCGTTTTTCTGGATTCTACACTATAACGAAGTGAATTTCTCCGTCATTTTTATCCACGCCAGGATTCGAACCCGGGTCCCCTCATTCCGGAATAAGTTGCTCTACCAATTGAGCTACGCGGACGTTTTATTCTGATTCCTATCTGCCTTTACGTCGTGTGCGTCCTTCTGGCAGGTACGTCACATCTCCTGGTACGTTACAACACTTGCGGCACTCTGCGGTCCCTAGGCCGCGGCCTAATTGGCCTAGTGGTAAATCCGCCGCTGATGGAACCCATTACAAAAAATACAAAGAAATCAACCGCATTTCTGCAATAGATCCACAAACAGAAACAGTTACTTTACCCCAACTAGCGGTTGAAAAGTTTGTTACGTAAATAAAGCAATTGTGCTCGAAAATTCCCTTAGCTGAAGGAACATATCGGAGAACAATGCGATATTTATATTAAATGGTTAGAAGAACAGATATAGAGGATGACATGATATAACTTTACGCCCCGTAGCAAAAGAATATTGAATCATGGAAAGAGTAGAAAACATGTAAAAGTATTCTTCACAACAAAAGCTATATTAAAGAAAACATTTTTTTTAAATGCGTCTCTTGGAAGCAGATATAGCGAGAAAAATGTCTTCACATTTCTTCCCTCTAACGGGTAAACTGGGTACTATTTTAAAAAAGTAATATCTCTCATCTTACTGCCATGAAGGGCATACAGTAAAAAAAATAATTTTTCAAAAGGTTATTAGAAGTAGAGATTCAGCATCAAATAGAAGTACACACTAACACCACCTAGCGACAGAATTGTGAACAATAAAACCCCACGAATAGAGGCAAAGTGTTCCACAAAGTAAGCAGTATACTGCTTTCAAATAAGTTTTTAAATCGAACTTTTAAAAGCAGAGGTATTAGCAAAAATCGATGACATTTGTGCCACTAGGGAAACATTTTCAGTAATTTTGGTAAAAAATGTACACCAAAAAGGTTTTTTTTTTTTGAAGGTTTAACGACCACCGGGAGCAACTCAATGGGCTATAAGCAGCCGCCCGTCCCTAATTTAGGTTCACTGGTTCCAGGGAAGGAAGAGAGCCAGTGCCGTAAAACAAACACAACATCCATGCCTCACCGGGATTCGAACCCGGACCCTGTTCGGACGAATGATCAGAGGCCATCGCTTAGACCACTGCGCAACCGGGCGGCCAAAATGTTTTGGCACTTAGTAGTATCTGACTGAGAAAGGGTTTTTCAATCGAGTTTTTTAGGCGCTGTGATGTTGCTGCTAATATGCTGCAAACGGAAACATAAACTTATAAGCTCTTAGTTGCAAACGTGTGCTTTAAGAAAAATTACAAATTATATCCAAAACATTTTGCACCCGAAACGCTTTCCGACAAAGAAAAATGTTTCAAATCGGACTGTTAGAAGTAGAGATATCGACAAAAATAAGATATATATCTACGCTTCTGGCCGGAAAAAGTATGCACTATTTTCAGGACAAGGTGTTCTCGTAAAGCTTATCGAAATCGGACTTTTGGAAGCAGAGATATCCGGTAAATCGCAATTTAACTTTACGCCCCTAATGGAAAAACTATGAATTACTGGGAAAAGGAACTGTACCCAAAATAGTCTTCGTTATAAGGGGTATCGAATGAAAGAAAGAATGATTTCAATAGGATGCTCAGAAAAAATTATATGTTGAACAAAATGTATTTTGAAGTCGATAGAATCTGCACTTACGCCCTCTGGTGGAAAAGTTATGCATCGTAGAAAAACTAGAAAGCAGGGATCATCGTTCTCACATTTCAAGCTTCCCAATGCAAAAATAACTTTTCAAATCGAACTGATAGTTTCAGAGACATGGTGTCCATAGAGGGACGGACGGACAAAGTGATAACATAAGCACGATCTATTTTTTAACAAAAGACGTGCTAAAAGCACTATCTTAGAATTTCTGTGATTAAAGAAAGGTTATCTAATTTGTCATTAGTGTCAATAAAACATTGTGAAAATTTGGATTACAACATAACGATTTTGCTGAATTGAAGACAAGAGAAATGAATTTTCTAGAATAAACTTGTGATAATTTATGAATTTTGTATGTTATTTTATATCTTATATCCGCTGGTCTGTGAACAGAACATTCGAACATACACAATTTTGTAAATAAAAGAATGGCCCTGTTTTGTAAGCCGGATTTCAGCCTTACCTTCAGTGTTATTTCATGTTATTGCATTCGTCCGAATGTGATACATTGCAAACAGGCTTGCTGCCAAAGACATCGACAGGTTTTTCATTAGAGTTTCGAACATAGGACTCTTTTTCGACATCTGTTTCATTGTCGAGCGCTACGGAAGATGCCCATGGTCATGGCTATTATACAAATCGCTAGAGAGACCATTGTTATTAACATTTCAATAGTAGGCGGGGACTCCACCCAGAACCAGAGCGATGTTTGAGCTTCACAGTCATAACAGTTTTGTCGGAGACAAAATTAATGGGTCTTACTCTCGACAGTACGCTGAGATTCCGTGCACATGTGCAATGTATTAAAATTCCTTACACAAAAACTTCGACCATACTGAAGGTTCCTTGGGGCGTGTTCTGCAGAGCAATAGGGCATGGCTGCTCCAGATATACCAGTCTGTCGTTCGGTCAAAATGGGATTATGGTTGCAGGGTCTATGACTCGGCACTTCGGTGGTTTGCCGGCATTTGGATACTATTCATAAACAGACTCTAAGCCTGTGTATGGAAGATTTCAGAATCGCCTTGATGCCTAGCCTTTATTCTGAGTCCATCGGACTACTACTGGATTTGCGTCAATCATTATGCAGCTGTTACTTCCGTTCTTCTTGAAATTACGATGTCTTCCAAAACATTCCTCGTAAGATGTATATTTCAATCCTCATCGAGCTCGGTCTTTTGAGAATCGACCCTCAAGTTTTTCACCTTTCGGAATTCTAATGTCTTTCGTTGAGGGGATGCTGGAATTGATTGTTCGTGGATTGGACAGACTAGGAGCTTAGAGATACCTACCTGAATGTCCAGGTTGATACCTCCTTACTTCGTGCTCTAAAGAATATCCCTGTGCCCGTGTAGCAGCAGCTCTATGATTAGCAGATTGAGCACCTCTTTCTCTACTCGGAATCTGTTCCGATCTTCACTGATGGTTCGAAGTCGGGTGGATTCGTTGAATCTGCTGAATCTCTTGCTGTTTCCAGATGAAACCTCGGTGCTTTCAGTGGGAAAGCATGCTGTGTGCTTTTTTTATCACGTCCTGTCGATACCTCATCGGAGTTTTACCACTTATTTGGATTCCTTGACTGCTATGCAGAGTCTCTCCTCTGCAGAGGGTGAGGATTATTACCCTTCCTTGTATCGTGTGAGACGTTTAACCTCTTTCTCGTGCTAATCCCGACTTCAGATCAATTTCTCCAGATCCCAATGTGGATTATTAGCCATGTTGGGATCTGGGGCTGCTGCTATTAGGTACGTCTCTTCTTTGATAATCACACTTTTTCCTCTGTATCATCAGGACTTGCATTCCTCTTTATGGTGAGCATGTTAGGCATATGTGGTAAGTTTTATGGGACCAATAGGAAATGAACAAGTTGCATCGCACTAAGCCAGATCTTGGGCTCTTGTCTTCAGGTTTTCGCCAGAAGGAAATAGTAGTTTTTGTGAAAGAGGCATTATCACGTTACCGCACTGGGCATTGTGGTTTCACTCGCTCCGACTTGCCGTGTGGTTACATTGCCCCTATGTGTGTAAGACGTGTAATTCACCTTTGACTGTTGTGCATGTTTTGGGCGTGTCTTGTCGTTCGAGTAATGAATATGCTTGTATACGAGACCACTCAGAAACCTAGCGTTTCTTTTTTAAAACAATCTCCGTGATGTGTCTTCTGTACTTTCTGTTTTTACATTGTACCGACGTTTTTCATTTTCTGTAATCTGTTGTTTTTGTGTCGATTCCTTACATCGCTAATGTGATATTTATGTCTCTTGTCTTGCATGCGTCTTTTATTGATTTTCGATGTCGCACTTTAGTTTGTATTTTTCGTAATTATCTTTGGCGCTCTTTGGCCCATGGCGGCTCTTGCGCGTGAAAACTCCAATTAACCAACTATTATCGTCACATGACTACAGCTACATAATCAAGCGAATAAGAACAATCCCGTTAGCAGTTCAGAATGCAGGACTGAAGATTGTGAATTTAACCCTTTAAGCGGCCGATGTACCTAAACCCAATAGTATCCAAAATTTTCTGCGTTCCCCAAGCACAGATGTTCACATTGCTGTTAAATGGTAGGAAAGCCACGGTAAAATAACTATTTCCCTCCTCAAATTTCAGCAGTATCAACCATAAACCTGTCATTGGGGATAATGACTCCATTCCAGTCTTTCATTCTCGGCTACATCACCCAAAGCATGATGGGGAAAGGATAGTCATTCTGACACGGGCATCATGCCAGGTGCATTTCACCAGCCCCCCCCCCCCCCCCATACCCCACCACCACCACGGAATGTTTTAATTTTTCAGACACCATTCGTTTGTACCACGTATGAACCGGAATGAACTCGTTTTTTTTCGTTTGAACCGCAATAGTTTTGGAGATATTTAAAAAACAAAGTGGGGGGGGGGGCTGGTGAAACGATAGCCACCCCACCACGGAATTTTTAAATTTTTTTTGCACCATTCGTTTGTACCACGTATGAACCGGAATGAACTCAATTTTTTTCGTTTGAACCGCAATAGTTTTTGAGTTATTTAAAAAACAAAGGGGAGGGGGTAGTGAAATGGTACCCCCCCAAATGGAAATTTCAAATTTCAGCATAGCCATTCGTTAATAAATCGTATGAACCGGAATGAACTCCATTTTCATCGTTTGAACCGCAATAGTTTTTGAGATATTTAACAAATATTATTGAGAATTTACGTATAAATATAGGAGGCCGACCATTTCACCAGCCCCACCACCATGGAAATTCAAAATTTCAAAATAGCCATTCGTTAGTAAATCGTATGAACCGGAATGAACTCCATTTTTATCGTTTGAACCGCAATAGTTTTTGAGATATTTAAAAAAGAATGTTCAAGGCCAACCATTTCACCCCCTCCCCCTCATCATGGAAATTCAAAATTCCGAAATAGCCATTCGTTAGTAAATCGTATTAACAGGAATGAACTCTATTTTTATCGTTTGAACCGCAATGGTTTTTGAGATATTTAAAAAATAATATTGAGAATTTGAATATATACAGAGAGACCGACAATTTCACCAGCCCTCCCACCATGGAAATTAAAAATTTAAAAATAGCCATTCGTTAGCAAATCGTATGAACCGAAAAAAAACTCCATTTTCATCGTTTGAACCGCAGCAGTTTTTGAGGTATTTTAAAAAGAATGTTTAAATACCTCAAAATTTCACCTCCCCCTCATCATGGAAATTCAAAATTCCGAAATAGCCATTCGTTAGTAAATCGTATGAACAGGAATGAACTCCATTTTTATCGTTTGAACCGCAATAGTTTTTGAGATATTTAAAAAATAATGTTACAGGCCTACCATTTTACCTACAACCCCCCCCCCCCCCTTCACCATGGAAACTCCAAATTTCAAAATAGCCATTCATTAGTAAATCGTATGAACCGGAATGAACTCCATTTTTATCGTTTGAACCGCAATAGTTTTTGAGATATTTAAAAAAGAATGTTACAGGCCTACCATTTTACCTCCAACCCCCCCCCCCCTTCACCATGGAAATTCAAAATTTCAAAATAGCCATTCATTAGTAAATCGTATGAACCGGAATGAACTCCATTTTTATCGTTTGAACCGCAATAATTTTTGAAATATTTAATAAATAATATTGAGAATTTACATATACACAGAGAGCCCGACTATTTCATCAGCTCCCCCCCCCCCCCCCATGGAAATTCAAAATTTCAAAATAGCCATTTGTTAGTAAATCATATGAACCGAAAAGAACACCATTTTCATCGTTTGAACCGCAATAGTTTTTGAGGTATTTAAAAAAGAATGTTACAGGCCTACACCATTTACTTCCCTTCTCCCCTCACCATGGAAATTCGAAATTCCGAAACAGCCATTCGTTAATAAATCGTATGAACCGAAAAAAGAACTCCATTTTTATCGTTTGAACCGCAATAGTGTATGATATATTTAAAAAAAAAGGATTCAGAAAATTTGGAGCCGACAATTTTACCCCCCCCCCTCCCATGGAATTTCAAAATTTGAAAATAGCCATTCGTTAGTGCATCACATGATCCGAGGAGAACTCCATTTTCACCGTTTGAACCGCAATTACTTTTCAAATATTCAAAACATAATATTGAAAAATTACATATACAGAGAGAGGAAGACCATTTCACCAGCCCACCCCCCCCCCCATGGAAATTTAAATTTCAAAAAAGCCATTCGTTAGTAAATCGAACCGCAATAGTTTTTGAGATATTTAAAAAATAATATTGAGAATTTACATATACAGAGACAGGCCGACTATTTCATCAGCCCCCTACCACGGAAATTCAAAATTTCTAAATCGTATGAACCGGAATGAACTCCATTTTTATCGTTTAAACCGTAAGAGTTTTTGAGATATTTAAGAAAAAAGGATGAAGAAAATTCGGAACCGACCATTGCCCCAGCAACCCGCCACCATTGAAATTCAAAATTCCAAAATAGCCATCCGTTAGTAAATCGTATGAACCGGAATGAACTGCATTTTTATCGTTTGAAACGCAATAGTTTTTGAGATAGTTAAAAAAAAAAGGATTGAGAAAGTTTGGGACCGACCATTTCATCCCCCCCCCCCATGGAAATTCAAAATTTCAAAATAGCCATTCGTTAGTAAATCGTCGTATGAACCGAGAAGAACTCCATTTTTATCTTTTTGAACCCCAATAGTTTTTAAGATGTTTAAAAATGTCCCACGATTTCAGCTGCACCCCCCCCGGATATTTCTTGTTTCAAAATATCTATTCCTTAGCATTGTGTGAACCGGAAGGAACTACATCTTTATCGTTCGAATCTGGATAGTTTTTGAGATATTTGTATAAAGGGTAATGGAGGATAATGAAGAAGTAATTTATTTTCAAAAAGTCTTGCATTCGTTCCTGTCATCTTAACGATCTCTCCGTTTCTAGCTTTGAAATGTAGCAGTTGAAAAGACATTCCAAAAACAGCGTGACGGTTTCAATATCTCTTGAATGTGTCTCAAGGACCAGTACACAAAAGAACAGGAAAATGCATGACATAGTAAAATAGCAAAAATCTCGAGCGGAAACAAACGACGCAAGGCAGTCTGTAGTAAACATACAAGGCATCACAGAAAGAAACGGAACATTGCAGAGGCACAAAGCAGTCTTACAATCGTGCGAGGTAGTCGGTGGCAGATACAACACGAGGCGAAGCACACAGGGAACAGTCACTGAGCAGAGGAACGGCTGAGCCAGCAAATAGAGAAAGCACCATACCTGGAACCAGGGAACAACATGATGAGTAGAAAACCGAGGAACTATTCCTTCTTCCTTTTAAGGAAAAAACGAAATTATTGGTGCGAAATTATTGTTGTCCATCTGTGTTTATTTAGCGCCATCCTCCGACAAACAGAGAAATAATGGTACTAATGCCACTTTGAAAAGAAACACGACATTAAGGAAAAACTATTACTTTCTTTAAAATTGGCATTTTCTGTCTAACAGTGGCATAGCAGTTAGACATACTATACAAAACATAGCAGGGTAGGAAGCAACACATGGCACTCCGAGGATATCGGGCAGGGGGCATGGTTGAACCACAAAAAAAACAGGAGCAGAACGAACGGTACGAGGCAGTTGGTGATGGTCATGTAAAGCGGATGCAGTCATGACATCGTAAGACAAAACAAACAGAAAAAGGTCACAAAGCAGAATGATGAGAAAAAAAGAAACGAGGCACGAGAGAAAACACTTCAACCAAAGGAGAACGAAACAACAAGGGCTGGAAGAGGCAGGGAGAAACAAAGCTAAGAAAACACAACAGAAATAAATCATCAAACAAAACCGCACAAGAGCTAATCAGGTGGACACCGAAGAAGGAGACGATGTTGAGTATGACAAATGAAGTCGTCAAGACAACCATAAAATCTCGTGCGGAAACAAACAACGTTCAACCTCAGGGTGAGAGCCCGAAAGGTGAAAAATGCAAAGTAAAAAGCGCTAAGATTGTCAACCAGAGATGAATAAACTGCCGGATCATTGGAAGCAATAAAGTGATTAAGTGGAGCATTGTGAGAAGAGTCAAAGAACAATGGAAAAGCGGCATCTAGAGAAAGAGTCTGCGTAAACTCGGGAACAACCTGAAGGCGAGCAACAAGATCAGGCACAATAGAGGGACTGTCAAGAAGGCGAGCAAAAGTGACAGCAGGAGGATCAGGAGCGGAGCCTGGAGAAGAACGATGAGGAGGAGACATAACCACAGCGGCACACTTAGCGCGAGTCTTGCGATTAGACCGATGACGGCGCTTCTTATTAGGAGCAATACCAGTAGGGAAATGTTGACGAAGAGGACGAGACGACGTAGAAGGAACAACAGGCGGCGTCTCGGGAATCTAGCGAGGTTAATACGGTACAAAGTCGGATGACATATGTAAGGAGGTAACTGCAGGAACAACAGAAGCCGGGGAGGGTGGGGTTTCAAACGAATCTAGAAGAGGAGCTGCGCGAAAGGGAGGGGACCGATCATGGCGACCAGAAGGTGAAACAAAGGCAACGGCACTAGAGGCATCAGAAGAGCCCCGAAAAGGTGAAAAGGGCGGAGAGCACACCGGAGTACTGGAACCGGTGTAGGAAAGATGAGCGTCTGAGGGTGGCGAAACCGACGTACGCAGCGGCGATGGTGGAGCAGAAAATCGCGGGATCGGGATAAACGAGGTGACTTGCGAAAACAAAGAAGGCAGCACCTGAACAGGCGGAGAAGGTGCGGCAACAGGATGTGACAAAGCGCAAACATCAGACGATGAAAAAGAAAGAAATACAGACAAAGGCACCGAAACAGGAGCAGTAGATCCAGATGTACCCACAACAGACGATGCTGGCAAGGAAGGAAAAAGACCAACGGAGGCAGATAACGAAGATGGAGATGGAGACTAAGAAGGTGTGAACGGATCAGGCGAAGGCGTGGTGACTGGAAGCGAGGAAAGAGGTTCTGCGACGGGAACTTGAGCAGCCGTTGAGGAAAACTAGGAAGAAATGAGGGGGACACTGCGAGAGATGGTGACCAGGCTGTTTACATGAGATGCAATGATAGTCAGTGAATACGTTGATTACGAAGTTGTGATGACAACAAATCACCAGAAAAGTAGTGGGACAGTAAGAAACAGAGTCTGTGTCAGGGAAAAAATCTAAGGCTTGGCGGCGGAAGCTAAAATAAGGACGATCAGCTTGATCAACATGGGCTGCGGGGATCTTGCGGATATCACAAAGAACGCGGCCACACCGAGAAGGAAAAGCATGTAAAAAATCATCGGAAATGTCCGGAGGTACAGGATACAAATTAAGAAGAACGGGAGAATGTTCAAGGGCAATAGGGACCACGCTATGATCTCCAACGGAAAGGCTAGTCGATAGGACTTGAGAAACAAACTCAGGTGAAAACAAATATACAAGAACGGACTTAGGCTTTCTGGCGAAATGTGTAATTGCACCGGAAGGGAGAAACGACAATGCAGACATACACTGTATAGACGTGCAACTTGACATTGGGTAAGGAGTCGAACTTGGCACTTAAACTAAGAGTTGAAAGCATTGTACGTGTGCAATAAGCGTGGAACCTTGACGTGAAATATAGGAGTCAAAGGCTGTCGCGAGGAAAGTCGGAGACGTTGAACACAGATCTGTAGCAGGATGACGAGAAGAGCAGTCCTGGGACGCATCCAACACACTTGGAGGACAAGTCATCGAAGCAGCACGTAGTAACGTGAGAGGGAAATAGAATTCAGAAGCAGAAGCACAGGCCATGGACAATGTGTAGAAATGCACGGCGAAGGGCACACAGATCCACTATAACAAGGTGGAGCACCAGGAAGGGGATCAGCATACCGAAGAAGGCAGCGCAGAGAACCACTGTCAAGGGATGGAGCACCAGGAAGGTAATCGACACAATGGTGAAGGCGGCGCAGAGTACCATTAACGATTATTGGAGCGCAAACACGGAATGTAAACGTAGACACAGCAGCAGGAAGGCTACTACATGCATCAGACAGTTTTAGAGCAAAAAGTCAAGGCGAGTCATGATGGGCAGATTGTAAACAGGCTCAACGAGATGAATTATAAAGAAATACCTGCAAAATATGCACGTTCCAACTCGAAAGAATGACTAAGAAGAGAGCGCAGACATTCATGCACGAGAGAAACACAAATTAATTGGGCGGTGGGCGCTAGATACAGGCAGAGCACAAATTGCAGAGCTCCAAAGGGCGTGGCCAGCAGAACAACGTGACGGAATGCTGTGTGAGTCAAATATCGTAGAAAGACAATTGTTTGGATGGGACCGTTTCAAGAATGTTTGTTTTAAATTTAAGGGTGCTTCTGCTTTGCACTTCCTTTCGACCGAACCGTGTTAAAGTGGAAAAGTTTCCTGCACGTTCTTTGAAAACTAAAGGATGTACTTATACCTTCACTATATACATGTATCTGTCTGTATACGTTTATCTGTGTACTTCTAAGTCTGATTTAATATCAGCCTGTTTTTGCTTTGGGAAGCTAGAACAGTGAGAACGATGATCCTAGCATTTTAATCTTTATCTGATCCATAATTTCGCCGCCAAGAGCGAAATGCAAAGTCCACCGATTTCAAAATATATTTTGCTTCATATCGTTGCTCAAAAATCAGATTGAAACACTTTCGACACCTATTGAATGTACCATTTTTACGTACAGCTTATTGTATCTTAATACAATGGCGGAAAGTGAAAAAAGAACACCAAGAAGGAATTGGCGGACGATTATGAAATTTACATATGTTAATGGGGTCGAGTTTACGTAGGTGTGATGTTAATTTCGGGACCAACCGATGAGCGCTTACGCGACAACACGGCATAATATGCAAATTATCGTCGGTGGTATTTAAGGAGTACGGCGAAGTGAATATAATCAGTCGTCGGCGTACGGACACGTGCGAAGACCCTGAAGAAGCTACAATGCCTGGACATGAAAGACGTGTACGATTTCAGCAGTTATCGGACTTTGAGCGAGGTCGTCTAGTCGGACTCCGCGAGGCCGGGTACTCGTATCGTCGTATTGCGGAGCGAATTGGACGGGAAGTATCGTTGGTGGTACGATGGTGGCGTAGATGGTCCGAGGAACATTCCCACACGAGAAGACGTGGAACCGGGAGTCACAGACGGACTGATGAGGGGACCGATCGACGCATAAGAAGAGCGGCGTCGTCAAGTAGAACATCCACTGCAACGCAAATCCGAGCTGCCGTTGCACCTGAGGTGACTGTGCGAACAATCCGCAACCGTCTACAGGATGCAGGACTACGTGCACGTGTGCCTCTGGCATGTGTACCTCTGACTCCAGCCCACCGTCAGGAACGGCTGCAGTGGTGTCGCCAACGTCTGCACTGGAGAACGCAATAGTGATCTGTCGTGTTCAGCGATGAAAGCAGATTCTGCTTGGGAGCCTCCGATGGTCGTATGCGTGTTCGCAGACGCACAGGGGAGCGTCTCCACCCTTCTTGCATCCGCCAGCGACACACAGGGTCTACACCTGGTCTCCTGGTGTGGAGAGCGATCAGCTATCACTCCCGTACACAACTAGTGTTTGTACCGGGTACGTTAAACAGCACCTCCTACATCAACAACATCATTCAGCCCGTTGTTGTGCCATTTGTAAGGTCGGTCCATCGTGGTGTTTTCCAGAAAGATAGCGCACGCCCACACACGGCACGTGCAACGCAACATGCACTTCAGGGTGTGAGACAACTTCCATGGCCTTCACGTTCACCGGATTTGTCCCCCATTGAGCACGTGTGGGATTTTATGGGACAACGACTTTTCTGGTCTCCACGGCCAGCCACGACCATTCCCGATTTACGCGTCCAGGTTGAGGATGCTTGGAACTCAATACCCCAAACTTACATCCAACATCTGTACGACAGACTCCATGCCAGAATTGCACAGTGTGACGCAGTTCATGGCGGTTCAACCTCGTACTAACCATGTTACATGGAAATGTTATTTTTCAGTTTACCAGCAAATACAGCTGTACTTTGCCATAATGTTTCGATCACGTTATCCTCTGTATTCCGTTATTATGCTGTATAAATTTCGTTGGTATCAGACGTCTCCTTCTTGGTGTACTTTCCGCCAGTGTATTACCAAATTTTTCTGTTACGACGAGCAAATACGTAACATTACTGTTTGTGAAAATTGCAACGCCAAAAAAGAATCGCGCTATTCAAAAGAAATTTATATCACAGATTCCTCATGTTGCAGGAGATAACTGATTTTATTTTTAGATCTATAGAAGATTTTGTCCATTCAAATCTCAGTACTATTTGTTCAGTTGCTGCCTACCAAAGATGGTAGGCAGCAACTGAACAAATAAGTAGTATGCGAATGAATAGTTAATACACACAATTGACGTAGATTAGGAACATCAAACAGAAAGCATCGCTCTTTCCACGGTTTTAAGTGAGTCACGGAAAAATTATCATCTGACAGGGTCTTCCAGTTACTCGCGGGTCTTCCAGTTACTCGCCGGACATGCTACCACTGCACCAGTAGCTTCTTACCATCTTTCGGGAATCCCCACCATTGTGCGGGTCTCCAAGAAGCAACCAGCCATGTGGTTTGGCAATTAATCACATGTGGGTCTGGAGAATTCAAGGCCGCTGCGGTGCAGTGTTAGCATGTCCAGCGCGTAACTGGAAGACCCTGGGTTCAATTCCTGGTGGCGGCCGATGATAATTTTCCGTGACTCACTTAAAAACGTGGAAAGAGAAATGACTTCTGTTTGATGTTCCTAATCCACGTCAATTGTGTGTATTAATGCAGGACAATTACAGAGGCATCTGTGGCACGCAGTCCGGTCATCTTCAATAGCGCGTCGCACCGCTTCGTGCGGTGATACATGTTGCAATATGGTCCAGCATAGAGGCGAACAGACGCCTGATGTCCTGCTGAAGAGGGCCCACACTTATTGGACGGTGTGCTCCAAATCCCGGATAGTGCGAAACAGAGTCAACCGGCGTTTCAACTGGTCCCACACATGCTCGATAGGGGACATGTTCGGGGAGCTGGCAGGCCATGGAACTGTATGGACATGACGTAGGCAGTCTTGGAAAACCCGAGCCGTGTGCGGGATGGCATTATCCTGCTGGTATAGCGCACCTAGAATTCCGGCCAGGAGTGGGAGCACATGGGGCCTTATGATCTCATCCACATACCGCTGGCCCGACAATGATCCACGTACCACTACTAGAGCTAATCGGCTATCGTAGGCAATAGATCATAAATTCTCCCCAGACCATAATGCCTGCAGTGGGGTAGATGGGACGCTCGATAGCAAGGTTGGAATGTGCCGTCGACCCCGGGACCTCCACACCCGGACACGATGATCATCTGTCCCCAAAACGAACCGACACTAATCGCTGAACACCACACGTCGCCAGTCTGTGGCGTTCCCCGTCGCTCTCGCCTGGCACCATTGCAAACGGAGCCGGCGATGTTCCGGTGTTAATGGTAGAACACGTAAGAGGCACTAAGATCGCAGATTTGCTTCCGCGAGGCTTCAGGAAATGGCTCGTTGGCACACAAGAGCCGCTACATTTACCTGTAGAGTGGACAGGGTTCCCGTGGGATCCATTCGGGCCTGCCGCACGATCTGTCGATCCTCTCTACGGGTGGTCCTCCTGGTTCGTTCGGAGACACCCGCCGTGTGGCAGTGCCGTCACGTGTCCACTGCTTCCAACACAGTCGGACGGTATGGTCAGAACGATCCACGTAGTGGGTTATACGGCACGCCGACCAACCTGCTGTTTTCAGCCCGTAATTTAAGCCCGTAATTTGCGTACATCGACGTCTCTGGTGTCTAACCGTCATTTTTGTCACTGTACTCTTGCTTGCGCCAGCCGTTGCTTTTCTCTTTCATGAGGCATCCTACACGCCGGTTTATAAGGCTGCCGTTTCGTGCTAGCAGCGCCGCCACAGGGTGTGCGGTTATGCGCACTCGCACCAAACGCACCCTAGCTATTTGTAAAGTTTCGCGGTTGTAGCATGTTTTCTTCTAGGTGTGTAAATTTCTTGTCCACAAGTGTACAAGAAGCAAGTGGAAAAATTGAAACTTCACTCGCCCAAGTTTTCACCAGCTGTCTCAACGAAGGTAAGATTCCTGAGCATTGGAATAATGCTACAATGATCCTGCTACATAAAAAAGTTAAGGTTGAGGATCTCAGGACCTACAGGCTCATCAGCCTCCTATCAGTCGTTTATAAAATTTTCACTTAGGTTCTTTCACATCGCATGTAGGTAAAATTGGACATGGTTCAAGCAAGAGAAGAAGCTGAATTCAGGAGTGGCTACAGCACTGAAGATCATGTCCATGTACTTAGAGAACTAACTGAACGAACAAGAGAATATGAACTCCCATTATGCAAGGCTTTTATTGATTATGAAAAGGCCTTCGATTCCGTAAAACCATCAGCAGTTACAACTGCTTTGAAATCCTGTGGTATTGCAGATGCATACATTAGCATTATTATTAGTATCTATGAAAATGCAACTGCAAAAGTTTGGATATTTGAGGATGCAGCACTAATAAAAATTGGAAAGCTAGTGTGACAAGGTGAAATCATATCTCCCAAACTCTTTAATGCCACATTGCAAAATATTTTTTAATCACTGAACTGGGACAAAGAGAAAAAATTTTATGCAGATAATTCAAATCACGTTCGTTTCGCTGATGACGTTGTCATTTTTGCAACTACGGCTTCTGAACCGCAGAATACGATCCAAGAACTTGCTGACAAGAGTAAAGAAGTGGAATTAAAAATGAACTTTCAGAAGGCAAAAGTGACATATATTGCTTTTACAAGAAACGAAGATTTATTTATTGATGGTGAAAAGCTTGAGATAACCGATACCTACATTTATCTTGGGCAGCAGATATGAAGTAAGAGTCACATGGCTGGAGAAATTAATCGGCGTGTAAAACTTGGATGGATAGCTTTTGGCAGAAACAGTACAATTTTTACGAAAGGTATGCCATTATGTCTTAAAAGATAAGGGTTTAATCAGTTCATCCTGCCAGTGCTTACGTGTGGAGCAGAGACATGGACCTTAACTAAAGAAGTTAGTAAAATCATGCAATGCATTGAATATGATACGCTTTCCAACATACCAAAAATAATTACTCAAGTCATGAGAATAATGGCTGTGGAATAAATCTCGGTCCTGTGCCCTGACCTTTGATCCCATTTCGATGATATTCAACAGAACCGGTTCGGTATACCTCCGAAATAACATGATAAAGTTTTGTCGCAATCGAAGCATTTTACGTAAGTTATGATGCATAAGAGCTATGGAATAGATCCCGCTCCTGTGTCCTAACCTTTGACACCATTTTGTCCATTTACTATAGGGTTTGTCCCCAGGTGGTCCCCTACCACATACTAAAATTTCATCAAAATCGGACCATTTTTACGTGAGTTATCGTGCCGACAGATGGACGGACGGACGGACGGACAGACAGACGGAAAAAGCTGAAGCATATACGCTTCTTCAACCTACGGTTGGAAAGCGTAAAAAAGGCAAACAAAGACTGCAGGCAACGCAAAAAACCCTGGAGAGAATCATGCTTGGTGTAACCAGGAAAGATAAGCAGAGGAACTCATGGATAAGGAAAACGACAGGAGTTGACGACATCATGACTACAATGAAATCACTGAAATGGTAAGGGCATGACATGTTGCTAGAACAACGGACGACCGACGGAAAACCGAAATTTTAGAATGAATTTCGAGAGGCAGGAAAAGACCCAGAAGAAGACCCTATGGGAGATTGATGGATGAAATTCGAAAGCAAGCCGGTGTGTCATCAAGGAGACACGCTCAAGACAGACAATTGTGGAAGAAACTTGGGGAGACCTTCATCCAGTAGTGTATTCATAACAGTTGACAATGATGATGATACATATATATACATAGTTACATCCGCAGGTGTGGCAGAATTAACACGCATCCCATTGCTTGGAAAGACGACGCATACCGTCTGCGAAGAAGAACTTTAGTTTCTCCTTGAACCATTTGGATCTGTCAACATGAAAGTCACATGTTGACAGATCCGGGCTATAGTTTGGGTGGTGCAGAACCTCTCACCCTTTCCGTGCTAACGCATTCTGCATAATGTGTGCAACAGAATCACACCACGCGAAAGCATGCCAGGTCACACATTCTTGATGGCTTTATGCAGCTTGTCCACTGTGTCGATGTAGTGGTTGGCATTGCTGTTCACGTGAGGCTCTTTAAAGTCCACCAACAAAAGCCCTTCATGGTTAAAAAATGCGGTCAGCATAACCTCACCGGCGGAGTCCTGTGACTTGAATTTTATGTGATTTGGTGACCCGAGATGTTTCCATTGCATGCTCGCTGGTATGCTGGATGGCTCAAAGTGGTGGCACCGCGATTCGTCACCTGCCACTATGCGCGATATAAATGCATCACCCTCTGCTTTGTAACGCAGCAAGTGGTTCAAACTCCAACCCATACATTCTTCCTTATGGTGGTCAGTCAGCATCCGCGGGATTAATTGTAAACACACTTTCCGATATTGCAGTGTCTTCGTAACCACAGTTTGAACTGTACCAAATGTCATAGCAAAGTCCTCCGTTTGCGAACGTAAGCCCCGACGACGGTTTTGCGTGCATTTCTTTCTCGGTGTGGGCGCATTGTTAGTGTTATTCGCACGCTTCCCGCCGATAAAGGTGGTCGTCCTTATTTAGGCTTCCGACGCCAAGCCTTAGTTCTCTTCCCTGATATGGACTCCATTACTTCATGCCCCACTGCTCTCCAGGTGCTTTGTGTTCATCATAACGTCGTTAAAAATGTGTTCACTGCGTATAATTGCTTCTCATGTAAAAAGCCTGGTCATCATCGCTCGCAGTGTCCGTTTACTTCTTCTTGTTCTTCCTCAACGGCTGCTCAAGTGCCCATCACAGAACCCCCTTCTTCACTTCCGATCACCACGCCTTCGCTTGTTTCGCTTCCACCTTCTTAGTCTTCATCTCGATTGCCGTTGCCTTCCTCAGTAGGTCTTTTTCCTTCTCCACTAGCGTCGCCTGCTGTGGATACATCTGGATCTACTGCTCCTGATTCGGTGCCTTCGTCTGTCTTGCTTTTTTCTTCGCGTCTGTTGTCTGTGCTTTGTCACATCCCGTTGCCGACCTTTCTCCGCCTGCTCAGGTGCTGCCTTCTTTGTTTTCGCACGTCACCTCGTTAATCCCAACCCCGTAATTTTCTGCTCCATCATCTCCGCTGTGTACGTCAGCTTTGCCACCCTTAAGCGCTCATCTTTCCTTCAACCGTTCCAGTACTCCGGTGTGCTCTCCGCCCGTTTCGTCTTCTCCGAGCTCTTCTGATTCCTCTAGTGTTGTTGCCTTCCTTTCGATTTCTGGTCCCGTGATCGGTCCCCGCTTTCCAGCACAGCTACTCTTCTGGATTTGTGTGAAGCCTCACCTTCACCAGCTCCTGTTGCCCCATCAGTTGCCTCTTTGCTTGCGTTATCCGCACATGATCCAGATCTTCCTTGTCAGACTTCTCACTCGCTGTCGGTTACTCCTTCTTCATCACCACGTCCCTGTTGGTACTGCTTCTAATAAGAAGCGCCGTCGTCGCTCTAATCGAAAGACTCGTACTAAGCGAACCGCGGTCGCTCAGCCTTCTCTTCATCGTTCTTCAGGTTCCGCTCCTGATTCTACTGTTGCTGCTTTCGCCGACCTTATTGGTACTCCCTCCGTTTCCACTGCAATTGTCGCTCGCCTCCAAGCTGTCCCTGGGTATTCAAAGATTCTCTTCCCAGATGCTGCCAACCCTTGTTCTTTGCCTCTTTTTGTGATGCTGCTTTGGATCACCTTCTTGACTCACATGATCCAGCTGATTACTCGAATATGATCGAGGATATTCGCTGCTTCCTCCAAGTTTTCGCTGACCTCACGAGATCAGTTAGTTTTTTCAGGTGCTCCGTGGATTTGTTTTTCCTGTCTCGTCGAGTATTTGTCTTATGCCATGCCATGTGCCTCAGCATACCTTCTACTGTTGTGCTACGTTACTTGCTCATCGAGTGTGACTCATCTCGTCAGATACTTACCGTTATTGCTTTGCCTCATGCTAATTTGCCCCGTGCTGTTACCTACACCATGCTATCTTTGCAAGTGTTATCTGTTGCACCTCGTTTTCTGCTTTTCATGCTGCCCCCGGAGCATGAAAAGCAGCCTCCAGTTCGATGTATTCTCCATCTCCATGTCCGTCGTTCCTTCTGCTCAGTAATTGTTTCAGTGTGCTTCGCCTATCACAGATTCCCTTGTGCTGCTCGTTCAGCTTCGTTGATCTTTGTATGTCCTGATTGACTTTTACAGAGTGTACCGTTATTCTTAATTGTTTTATCATGCCATGTATTTTCCGTTTTCCTGTGTACTAGTCCTCGATACCTAATAAAGCAACGTCACGTTGTTTTTGGAATGTCTTTTCAACTGCTCCGGTTCAAAGCTAGAAACGGGGAGTTCTTTCAGCTAATGACAGGAACGAATGAAAGATTTGTGCAAAACAAATTACTTCTTCATTATCCTCCATTACCCTCATTACAAATATCTCAAAAGCTATCAAGATTCGAACGATGAAGAAGGAGGTCTTTCCGGTTTACACCATGCTATCACACCATGCTAACGAATAGCTATCCTGAAATAGGAAATGTCCAGGTTGGGGGGGGGAGGGGGGACAGGTGAAATCGTGGGCTACTAACACTCTTTTCTAAACATCTCCAAAACTATTGCCATTCAAACTATGAAAATGGCGTTTGCTACGGTTCACACCATTTACTAACGAATGACTATCTTGAAATTTTGAATTTACATGGTGAGAGAGAGAGGGGGGGGATTGTCGGTCTCGAATATATATACACATAAGTTCTCAATATTGTTATTTTTTTCTCAAAAACTATTGCGGTTCAAACGATAAAAATGGATTTCCCCTCGGTTCATATGATTTGCTAACGAATGGCTATTTTGAAATTTGGAATTTCCATGGTGGTGGTGGTGGGGGGGGTGAAATGGTCGGTCTCTCTGTATATATGCAAATTCTCAATATTATTTTTTTTTAAATATTTCAAAAACTATTGCGGTTCAAACGATGAAAATAGAGTTCATTCCTGTTCATACGATTTACTAACGAATGGCTATTTCGGAATTTTGAATTTCCGTGATGGGGGGGGGTGAAATGGTAGGCCTGTAACATTCTTTTTTAAATACCTCAAAAACCATTGCGTTTCAAACGGTGAAAATGGAGTTCTTTTCGGTTCATACGATTTGCTAACGAATGGCTATTTTGAAATTTTGAATTTCCATGGTGGGGGGCTGGTGAAATGGTCGATCTCTGTGTGCATATGTAAATTCCCAATATTATTTTTTAAATATCTCAAAAACTATTGTGGTTCAAACGATGAAAATGGAGTTCATTCCGGTTTATATGATTTACTAACGAATGGCTGTTTTGAATTTTTAATTTCCGTGCTGGGGGGGCTGTTGAAATGGTCGGTCTCTGTGTGTATATGTAAATTCTCAATATTATTTATTAAATATTTCAAAAACTGTTGCGGTTCAAACGAAAAAAAAAGGAGTTCATTCCTGTTTATACGATTTACTAACGAATGGCTATTTTAGAATTTTGAAATTTCATGGAGAGAGGAGGATAAAAATGGTAGGCCTATTAACATTATTTTTAAAATATCTCAAAAACTATTACGGTTCAAACGATGAAAATGGAGTTCTTTTCAGTTCATACGATTTCCTAACGAATGGCTATTTTGAAATTTTGAATTTCCATGGGGGGGGGGGGGGGTGAAAGGTCGGTCTCTCTGTATATATGCAAATTCTCAATATTATATTTTAAATATCTCAAAACGTATTGCGGTTCAAACGATGAAAATGGAGTTCTTTCCGGTTCATTCGATTTACTAACGAATGGCTATTTTGAAATTTTGAATTTCCATGGTGGGGGGCTAGTGAAATGGTCGGTCTCTGTGTCTATATGTAAATTCTCAATATTATTTTTTAAATATCTCAAAACTATTGCGGTTCAAACGATAAAAATGGAGTTCATTCCTGTTCATACGATTTACTAACGAATGGCTATTTCGGAATTTTGAATTTCCATGATGAGGGGGGTGGGCGAAATTTTGAGGTATTTAAACATTCTTTTTTAAATACCTAAAAAACTGCTGCGGTTCAAACGATGAAAATGGAGTTCTTTTCGGTTCATATAATTTGCTAACGAATGGCTATTTTGAAATTTTGAATTTCCATGGTGGGGGGGGGGGCTGGTGAAATGGTCGGTCTCTCAGTATATATGCAAATTCTCAATATTATTTTTTAAATATCTCAAAACCTATTGCGGTTCAAACGATAAAAATGCAGTTCATTCCGGTTCATACGATTTACTAACGAATGGCTATTTTGAAATTTTGAATTTCCGTGGTGGGGGGCAGGTGAAATGGTCGGCTTCCTATATTTATATGTAAATTCTCAATATTATTTGTTAAATATCTCAAAAACTATTACGGTTCAAACGATGAAAATGGAGTTCATTCCAGTTCATACGATTTATTAACGAATGGCTATGCTGAAATTTGAAATTTCCATTTTTGGTGGGTACCATTTCACCAGCCCCCCCCCCCACTTTGCTTTTTAAATAACTCAAAAACTATTGCGGTTCAAACGAAAAAAAAATTGAGTTCATTCCGGTTCATACGTGGTACAAACGAATGGTGCAAAAAAAATTTAAAAATTCCGTGGAGGGGGGCTATCGTTTCACCAGCCCCCCCCCGCCCTTTGTTTTTTAAATATCTCCAAAACTATTGCGGTTCAAACGAAAAAAAGCGAGTTCATTCCGGTTCATACGTGGTACAAACGAATGGTGTCTGAAAAATTAAAAAATTCCGTGGTTGGGGGCTGGTGAAATGCACCTCATCATGCCGCTAGATAGAGTCATTCCTCTTGTGTGGTAGCCAGGAAGTAAGATGATTACCGCTTGAAATAGGATCCCATGTCATCTTGATATTACAAGAGTCGAAGATTATCTGTTCTCAGAATAAGTGGTGCTGCTCGTTGTGGATGTTTTCGTGAAGCTATACTTCGACTGATGGCGAGGAAATAAAAACTAATTGCATTGTCACATAACTTGGTTTCATTCAAAGGAAATATGACCGTAGAGGTTTAACGGAAAAACTACGTGATCTCGCGGACTTTGAGCGTATAATGGTAGTGGCTGTTCGGAGCAAGTATCAGCAAAATCGTGCCCTTGGTGCTAGTATAAACAAAATTCGTGCTCTTATGGAATGTGGGGGAGCAGTATTACTAAGTGAGGTGGATGACAGAATAATATTATAACAAAATGATGGCTAACGCAACAAAAAAACGGAAATGAACTCATAACCTGTGGTTGGAAATGATTAGCAGACGCAAGAGGTGAATAGGGAATAGCCAGATTTGCATGGAACAAGAGATGCGGAACGGTGAGTCAAATAACGTGGCGCAGAGGTCTAACTGTTGGCTTATGACCACTCGTCTGAGATGGGTCCGAGTTGGAATCCCGTGACGCATGAATGTTGTGCTTGTCTTACGGCACTGGCTCTCTCCCTTCCCTGGAACCAGTGACCTTAAATTAGGGACGGGCGACTGCTTATAGCCCATTGAGCTGCTCACGGTGGTCAATAAACCTCCAATAAAAAAACAACAAATGATTTGAATCAGAGCAACTGCCATACAACGTCCTAGTGCCATATGCCCCGTACCTTACACCCCTCTGCGTTATAAGAGCAGAAGACCTGTTCCAGCACAATTACTCTCTAGAGCGAATATACGTGTCCAGTGGTCTCTGAGCACCAGAAGTTGACCCTAAATGATCAGAAAAAGGGTCACATAGTATGACGAATAACATTTTAAACCGCGCCAATCTAATGAAAGGGTGATAATTTGGAGCATGTATCCATCTACAATCATAGCATAGATCCATTTTGCATGATCATGACTCTATAAGTGTGCCACGATTTCATTGGAAATGTTAGTCCCTTTAGTTCGAGTAGACCCCGCGTCTGAATGCCCATGTCTATTTAAACGCCTTTACTTATCATACTTCCAGAAGAAGAAAGCATCATGACACTTACCCACGTTGTCTCGTAGTGGTTTCAGGAAAATGATAGAGAATTTCTCCTACTTCACTGGGCACCTCAATCCCCAGACCTCAGTTCCATGGATCAATTAAGGGATGAAGTCTAACGGTACTTCAGGGTCTACTACCATCTATACTGCGTGGATTAGAAGACACTCTTTGAAAATTGGCATGAGTGGACAACATTTCACCGAAATGTTATCAAAACGTACCCGAAACTATGCCAAAGTGAATTTCTACCGTTATGAGTGCCAAAGTTAGTTCAACATATTAATATTATTAGGGATGGGGGTCCCCTAATTAACTGGCTAAGCACCCTTCCACAAGTATACGTGCATGCAGATGGCTCCATTATATATAACTACAGCTGGAATCAAGTTTTGCCTTCGTGGCGTCCGGTGGGTCAAAATTTGTTGAGGCCCCGAACAAATATTTTTTTTGTCTGAGCTGAATTGTATGGTTCTTCATCACATATGAAAGGTACACAATATAAATTAAAATTAAATGTCCCGCGCGCCGATTCCAAGGCCAACGTCAAAAACAACACTCCTTTTTTTTTTTTGCTCTTAATTATGACAATATTCTACTGTGATGATTTGGATTGTTACATTGACAGACCTTTCATCGTCTCCAATAATCATGGCTCGTCGTTTCGAATTACAATATTCGCAGAGTATTTTTTCTCTATACTTTTATACATATAATATACCATTACCCCTCCCTCAATAAAAAATAAAAAAAGAAAAGTTCAGGGTAAAAAAAAATATAAAAAAAAGTTCAGGGTAAAAAAATAAAAAAAAAGTTCAGGGTAAAAAAAGATAAAAAAAAGTTCAAGGTAAAAAAAAGATAAAAAAAAAGTTCAGGGTAAAAAAAATGATTTAAAAAAAAGTTCAGCTTGGCACCCTCTCTTCACTCCCCCCTAGCCGAATTTGCCGGGCGTGACTAAGCTCTGTACTTATCACAATTTCTGCATTTTCAGATTGAAAGACTCAGTTTGAATCTAACAAAAACGCAGGCTTTTTTTTCTCAGCAGGATATTAGCAAGGGGTGGAAGAAACGTAGTATGTAATCGAAAAAAACGCTGTGTTTCTGACCTATGCATGAAACTCAGCTATTCGTCCTTTATTTTTGTTGAAATTATCATCTGACGTGAGAATGTTCTGGAATTTCCTTCGTGTCTCAAAAATTTTTACAAGGTTTAGTGTATTACAAATCGGTTTCCGTTGGATTCTTCAGGTTTTTTTTTCTTGATGTCAAAGTGCGATACTGTTATCCAGAAAAAAGATGTAATGTTCAATTACATGTTACATAATTTATTTTAATTTACGAGGGTTCCACAGAAATTAGCATTCTTACTTTCAAAACGCTGTCCAGTGACACACGAAAGCCAGATTCATTATTATATTCATTAATTTATTAAAAAGAAAGGAATTTCTTTTGCAACTTGATATCAACATCATGAACTTTTAAATCCCGACTACCTCTTATGAACACGACTAAAGAAACTTCGTTAATTTCTTTTTTCAGTTTTTCTTTGAAGAGGGGGGATGTACCTTTCTTTTACAAATTTCTGAGGAACATTTCAAACCAGGATAAAATCCATCTAAGTAGTTCTTGACTGATTTCGTTTTTACAAGTACGAATACACACTGTTTCGCTAAAATCAAAAGATACTTTGTGCTGTAGTCTTTTATGAAACAAGTTTAATGTGCATAAGTCAAAAGAAAACTTAAGTTATTTCGGCTGTTTAAAGTCAACAGCTTCCAGTTTTTTGCCCTCAGGATTTTAAAACAGAAAGTTAATTAACATTCCTGTCGGCAACAGCTCTGTCTAATAGTGTAGTTAAAAGAAATTCCTCAAAAATGTGAAGAAAAAGGCGACTTAAAAACAAAGGCGTGCAGGTGATAGAAAAGTTTTCTAAACCGCAGCTCCCTTAATTAGCCTCGCAAATATCGTCTCATAAATGGAAGTCGTATGCTTAATCTTTTATTTTTTTTTTGTTTCTCATAAAGTACTAATTACAGCGTTTTTGCATGGCTTTTTATAGCCAGCTGATTAGAACATCTGGGAAGGCAGGAGTGAATTACGACTTTTTTCTTTGTTAATGCCTGCTGGTGCTTAATATACATCTGAAATTTGAGTTCTAAAACTAATTATCCTCTAGGGTTATGGGCAACACTTCTGGTCTTAAATTTTCTGCGACCTGTTGCATAATAAACGAAGAAGTAATACTCAACATAACAAGTAGCGCTAGAATTCCGAATCCAGTAAATGATCCGTAAGCACAAGCATTTTCTTTTTCTTAATTATTAAAAGAATCGATGAAATAAGACGATTTTGAGGGGCGGGATGCAATACACGTCTAATTATATGAAATATGGACGAGATTTTCAGTAAAGTGTGTTCAAGAAGCAAAGATGAAAAGTCCAACAACCAGAGTAAAACTGAAATTATGAACTTTGGACAGACCGCAAATTGGAGTTCAAATGAGATAAAAGCATAAAGCAAAGAAATTGAAGAATTCAAATGTGTGCGTAAAAAGGGGACAATGTGTTTCCAAAATATACATTACACATTTAGCTTAACTGACAGAGTTATCTACCCTTCAAAACAGTATTATGAATTTAATATTTAGTTATTTTTCCCGAAAACGCACAGTGGGAATGATGAAAAATTACTACAAGGAAAGGCTGATTCATTTGATATGCGGTGTTATTCGAAGAGGAAAATAACTGAAAGATCTAAAATAAGAAATAATTTTAGAACATAAACAGAAAAAGTTCTGTTTTTTAGATGCACTTTGCCGACCCGGTGGCTTTTGACCACTCTTCGAAGATCGGTCCTGTTCGAATCCTGGTGAGGCATGGGTGTTGTGTTTGTCTTACGGCACTGGCTCTCTCCCTTCCCTGAAACCAGCGGCGCTAAATTAGAAACGACGACTGCTTACAGCCCATCGAGTTGCTCGCAGTAGTTGCTTAACTCCCAATTAAAAAAAAGAAAAAAAAAGATACATTTCAGGAGAGAAAGATTTCTCGTCAAAAGCCATATTGAAGTCAAAAACTGAGAAGAGAAAAAGAAATCAAGATGAGCCATTAACCGTGTCGAAGGACTAATTCAGTATCCTCTTGAAGACGGTACTTTCTAATGCTGCACGTTCAACATCAAAATCGTATAAAGTGGAGAAGTTTTGTCATGGCCAAAACAGCTCATGTAACAGAAAGAAGAAAAAGAATCACAAAACGTAGTTTTTTTCAGTGCTCTGAATAAAGTTGTTTGCTATGTGAAATCTCCAAAGCCATACTATCGACTACTCGAATCAAATTCGTTTCCTCAATATGGCTTTAGGATTAACCATTGGGTGATCCATGGCGCGGTCCTCTGATCTCGTGTGCTGTTGGGTGAAAGTTAACCATTGGGTGATCCATGGCGTGGTCCTCTGATCTCGTGTGCTGTTGGGCGAAAGTAAACCATTGGTTGATCCATGGCGAGGTCCTCTGATCTCGTGTGCTGTTGGGTGAAAGTTAACCATTGGGTGATCCATGGCGCTGTCCACTGATCTCGTGTGCTGTTGGGTGAAAGTTAACCATTGGGTGATGCATGGCAAGGTCCTCTGATCTCGTGTGCTGTTGGGTGAAAGTTAACCATTGGTTGATCCATGGCGAGGTCCTCTGATCTCGTGTGCTGTTGGGTGAAAGTTAACCATTGGGTGATCCATGGCGCGGTCCACTGATCTCGTGTGCTGTTGGGTGAAAATTAACCATTCGGTGATGCATGGCGAGGTCCTCTGATCTCGTGTGCTGTTGGGTGAAAGTTAACCATTGGGTGATCCATGGCGCGGTCCTCTGATCTCGTGTGCTGTTGGGTGAAAGTTAACCACTGGGTGATCCATGGCGAGGTCCTCTGATCTCGTGTGCTGTTGGGTGAAAGTTAACCATTGGGTGATCCATGGCGCGGTCCACTGATCTCGTGTGCTGTTGGGTGAAAGTTAACCATTGGGTGATCCATGGCGAGGTCCTCTGATCTCGTGTGCTGTTGGGTGAAAGTTAACCATTGGGTGATCCATGGCGCGGTCCACTGATCTCGTGTGCTGTTGGGTGAAAGTTAACCATTGGGCGATCCATGGCGCGGTCCTCTGATCTCGTGTGCTGTTGGGTGAAAGTTAACCATTGGGTGATCCATGGCGAGGCCCTCTGATCTCGTGTGCTGTTGGGTGAAAGAATAGAATCTCAAGGCAAGACCCGGGCTTCCTGGCTGTACTCATGAGAGTCACTAAACCTTGAAGAAAACAATAATACTCTAGAGCTAGAAATACGTTAGCCACGATAATGTTTCGTGAAAGAGCACCATATGTATGCTTTGCAATTACTGGGTGAATTGTAGTTCAAACTACACCTGACTTTTAATTGTTCCTGCTTTCATAGAAAAGGGACATATTGGAAAAACCTGCTAACGATCCTCAGCATTGGTAGGCATCATGTCACCTTGTAGAGGCGCTGATTATGCTTGTTGTTTAACAACAAAAGTTTTCGCAAGACATCTAAAAACACCTCTGGTGGGTAAGTATTCTGAGGCGCTGGACTCGGACCATTCGTTCGTGATACGCGAAGATTGGAGTCCCGAATCAGGCATGGGTGGTGAACTTGTTTTACAGCGTTGGCTCTGTCTTTTCTATCCTCTCTCCTGGAACCAGTTGCCCTAAATTAGAAACGAGCTACTGTTTATAGCCCTTAGATGGTCGATAAACCTCGAAATAAAAAAAACTCCAGATTTTTTCTTCTAACACGCTGTTCCAAACAACCATGAATCTTCGGGTTCTCTCGCGGATCTTCATTCGTTCTTCCCCTGACATCAGAGACTTGAAACACTACGGCCTATTTGTCCTCTTCTGGGGCCGCAGTGGTCTATATTAGAGTCGCCTTTACTCCATCCAGTGATTGCATCTTTATAATGGACAACATGTATAACGAAGTAAATTTTTCCGTCATTTTTATCCGCGCCAGGATTCGAACCCGGGTCCCCTCATTCCGGAATAAGTTGCTCTACCAATTGAGCTACGCGGACGTTTTATTCTGATTCCTATCTGCCTTTATGTCGTGTGCGTCCTTCTGGCAGGTAAGTCACATCTTCTGGTACGTTACATCATCTCCCCCTTATTATTATTTTTTTTTTTTTTTTTGAAGTGCTGGAGAAGGGATTCTTTTATTTTTCCTATCTCGCGGTGTGGAAATAACATCACACCAATGCGAGATTTTGAACGGTCGGGTCATCCGGATAGTTCGAGCGCCATTATAACGAAGTAAATTTCTCCGTCATTACTATCCGCGCCAGGATTCGAACCCGGATCCCCTCATTCCGGAATAAGTCACTCTACCAATTGAGCTACGCTGACGCTTTTTCTGATTGCTATCTGCCTTTATGTCGTGTTCGTCCTTCTGGCAGGTACGTCACATCTTCTGGTACGTTACACATGTTAGTCTGGAAGTACTGGTTCTATACCAGTAACGGTGCCATCAGCACCGCCATGAATGGATTCTACTGAAATAGCAGCACTCTGCCACTTGGTTGATCACGTTTTATCTCGTCTTACGTTTGTTTCTGTGTATGAATCACAGTAGTGGATTTTATTCCCATGGCCAGGAGTTTGGCCTGTCTTCTAAGGTGATCCAATTTTGTCTAAACATAATTAGGGATGTCTAGAAAAAAGAAATCTACATCATTTTCATGTCTTGAAATTTTGCGTAAATAAAAACGATCTTTTAGAAATTCTTCACATTATTGTCATTGAAACGCATACTGGACATATAGAAAAATTAATAGATTTGAAGATCTTTCGTTACCGTGTTACTTTTTGCACTTTTTGAAACACTTTTAAAGATATTAGGTCTGGGCATAAACCATAGAGTTCCAAATTCTCGTGTTATTGACGGCAAAGGTTTTATTTTGTAAGCTGCATGTAGGTGGCAGAAAAGAAAAGATCCCCATAGAATAAATTTCGATGAAAATGTGTCAGCCGCCCCCATAGAATGGCGCAGTGGTCTAAGCGATGGCCTCTGATCATTCGTCCGAAAGGGGTCCGGGTTCGAATCCCGGTGAGGCATTAATGTTATGTTTGTCTTACGGCACTGGTTCTCTCCCTTCCCTGGAACCAGTGACCCTAAATTAGGGACGGGCGACTGCTCATAGCCCATTGAGTTGCTCACGGTGGTCGTTAAACCTCGAATTAAAAAAAAAATGCGTTAATCTACTTATCTAAAATATTCGATTATTTTGATTTAACTCAAAAAATGAATTTTCTAGTTTTTAAATTTTAAACTAAAGCAAACTTTTAAAACTTGATTCCTGCAAAAAAAAAAAGAAAAAAGGAACAAATCCTTTTTGGTAAATGAGTTTTGAAAATAATGCTTCAGTAAAGCACGCTTATTACGGTTATGAAAATCGCATGCCATTCTTCGGGAATTTCACTTTCTCGAGATTTAATTTCAGAAACTGTTCTTTAATAAAACTAAAAATTTTAGTTTCCTTAAATCACAAAAAATGTAATAACCTTAAAATTACCATTTAATGAAATTATATATTTTTTTAAATGTGTGGTCCTTTAGTGAAATCAGTTATCTCAATACTACAATTTAAGGAACTGAACAAAGTGTGGCACTTGCGTTTAATTGTTGTTCCAAATTCCGCTCAAAATCCGTTAGTTATTTTTACTATCCGATAAAAGCTGTCTCCTGGAAATATCTAGCATTAAAAACATATGTATCTCCGATATTTCAAACTGATAATTTATTCCATTTCTAAAATGTGCTTCTGCCGGAGGTGGAGTTGACGTTTCGAAACGCTTTGAACAAGAATTTCACTTTCCCATTCTTGGATTCGTGAAAAAATATCATGATCTTTTAATATGAATGTTCATTGCCTTCAAAACGACAGGTTCGTTCCCAAATAGCAGTTTCTCAAAATAAATCAGGTTTATGGTATGATGAGGAAAGCATTAATTATAGAAAGCATAGTACTAATAATACTAATAATCATGTATGCTTGTGCAGAGAAAAAATGGCAAAAAATAAATGCGATGTAAAAATTTGTAACATATTTTCTGCAGTGGGTTTTCATAGCTGTTACATTAATTCTTCCTATATGAGTGAAAAGCGGCAGTTTAATGTTGATGTGTTATATATGTATGTTGTAAAATTCGAGAACTGTTTAAGTGCAGGGAAACGTATGTTTTCTTTTTTAGGAATGTACACCAAATTGCTTTCTTTCTTTCTTTTTTTACTGAAAGCTAATCATATTTTCACTACGGTGTAGAAGTTTAACTTGGTTCCCTTATCAGTCATGCATCCACATCATCTGAAAAGCTTGCATGCGAATAATTCATACCAGTTACCATTTTCGTGTAAAACACAAATACAGTAATACTATTGCGATTTTGCTTTTCACGATACCTTGACTGTAACGTAAAAAAACATCAACTATTTCAGTTTTCAAAACGTTGCCAGTCGCATGATGGTGCAGTGGTCTAAGCACTGTCTTCTGACTGTTCGTTCGAGATGGGTCCGCGTTCCAATCCCGGTGAGGCGTGTATATTGTGTTCGTCTTGCAGCACTGGCTCTCGCTCTTCCTTGGAACCAGTGGCCCTAAATTAAAGACGGTCGACTGCTTATGGCCTCTTAACTTACTCACGGTGGTTGTGAAACCCCAAAACAAAACAAAAAGTTACCGTTAGAGAAAATGGCTAACATATTTACCACCAAAAGCTTGTAACGCTGTTGCTTAATTATGTTTTCTTTTCCCTCAGTTTTAAAGTATTCATTACTGCCATTTTCTTTTCTTATCACATCTAAAGCAAATCCTGGGGAAATATTGTGGTGTAAAAACAAGACCTTTCCCTTATTTTCCGTTCATTCGAAAAGACGGTCTGAAAGAGGGACAGTAAACATTCCTTAGCTGCTTTGGGGTGTCGAGACAGTGGAGCCTATCCCGCGGGGGCAGTGGGAAGCACTTGCCACACAAATCAAAAGTTGTGAGAGCATTGACCCCCCCCCCCGAGTTCCTTCTTCTTCTCGCATCAAATTGAACATCAACGCATCAACATGGTTTAGGAACTCTCTTGACGCTTCCAATATTTTCTTCCACGTAGACGTGCTCAGCTATGAGCCTAGATCTTAAAGTAAAGGTGTTATCTCTCCCACGCATCACAGAGCGGCATCTATCAGTGCGTCCTTGTCTATGATCATAACCTTCACATGCCCATGAATGAATTATCCGTATCCTACACTCGGCTATAACGCAACGACAGAGGACAGCTTACTGCAGCCTATGGGGACGGTAAACGTTTCTTCCAAACAGAGCGTAAAGACATTCTTCTATATTAGTCTTTTTCATTAAGAATAAAAGTTCCGAAAAGTCATGAAACTAATCCGTCACCCTAAAGTGTCGTTAATTGTCAAACACACACCGCAGAGTAGAATATGCCTCCCGTATAGTAGTTTCTTCTCTTCTTTCTTTCTGGGAAGTAGGGTGGAGAATTTTCAATATTTCTCGAGCAGACAGGATATATTAAGATGACCTTACCATCTGGATGAGATTTTGCGCAGTCATTCAAACCAGTAAACAGAAATGAAAGCACTTTTGTTTATTTTCGGTTATTCGTGTCATTCCAAGTAAATCCGAAAACCTGCTGTACACCTACTCATACTGAACACATGAAATGGAACTCAAATGAGCATTTGTGTCAGGAACTGTTTCCAGGAAAATTACTTTTAAGAAATTCTAATGTACTGTTCGTAACATATTTTGGTAAGTTCTAAATGCATTTGTATTTTAAAATACTTGATTTGGGTTTTCTCTTTACCTTGGTGAAGTATTAATTAAAGCCGTTTTGATAGCACAAATACTTCCTCTTGTAGCAGCAACATCCTCCGTAATAAAAAGTTTTCTGAAGGAAGTGGTTACATGGAAATACAGTGAAAATATGTCAATAACAGCATTAGAACGCTTACCATGTATTCATGAAGAATTATTTCTTCGGGGAAATTCGTTTCTCATCTTTATATCCGTAATAAAAGTTTTTAAAATACTGATGATGTTAAATAAAAAGTACAATCAAAAGAGCGTTGCAAAATTCTGATATGATGCCTAGAGATTGATAGATAGATAGATAGATATGGAAAGATTTCTAAGGATTGGAACAATGCTACAATGATCCAGCTACATAAAAAAGGTAACACTGAGGATCTCAGGAACTACAGGCCCATCAGTGGTTTATAAAATCTTTACTGAGGTTCTTTCACATTGCTTGAAGATAACACTGGACATGGCTCAACCCAGAGAACAAGTTGGATTCAAGAGTAGCTAGAACACTGTAGATCATATCTATACACTGAGGGAGCTAATTGAAAGAGCGAGGGAATATGAACTCCCATTATACATGGCTATAACCGATAATGAAAAGGCCTTTGACTCAGTGAAACCATCAGCAATTACAATGGCTTTAAAATCCTGCGGTATTGAAGATGCACACATTAATATTATCAATAACATCTATGAAAATGCAAGTGCAAAGGTTCGGCTATTTGAGTATTCAGCACCAATAAAAATTGGAAAGGAAGTGAGACAAGAAGACACCATATTTCCCTAACTCTTTAATGCCATATTGCAAAATGTCTTTCAATCATTGAACTGGGAAAACAAAGGGATAAAAATTAATAGAGAGTATTTAACTAACCTTCATTTTGCTGATGACGTAGTTATTTTTGCAACTGCCCCTTCAGAACTACAGAGTCTGATCCAGGAACTTGTTGAGAAGAGTAAAGATGTAGGATTAAAAATGAACTTTCTGAAGACAAAATTCATATACAATGTTTTTACAAGAAATTAAGATTTACCGTTTGATTGGGAAACGCTGGAGATAACCGATACCTACATTTACCTTGGACAGCAGATATCAAGCAGGGTCACATTGAGGAAGAAATTAATCGGCGTATAAGACTTGGTTGGAGGGCTTTTAGAAAAAACAGCACATTTTTAAAAAATAATATGCCATTATCACTTAAAAGAAAAGTGTTTAATCAATGCATTCTTCCGGTTCTTAATATGGAGCGGAGACAAGGACCTTAACTAAAAAAACATACAAAGAGTGCAGACAACTGAAAGAAACATGGAGAGGTGCGTGCGTGGTGTAACCAGGAGAGATGAGAAAAGGAACTCGTAGATAAGGAAAATGACAAGAGTGGAAGACATCATGATCAGAGTAAAATCCATGAAATGGCAATGGGCTGGACATATTGCAAGAAGAACGGTCCACCGATGGACAACGAAATTTTAGACTGAATTCCGAGGAACAGGAAGAAACCCAGAAGAAGACACCGTGAAAGATGGGTGAATGCAATTCGAAGGTATGCGCGAGTGACGTGGAGAAGACTAGCTCAAGGCAGACCGTTGTGCAAGAAACTTGGGGAGACCTTCATCCAGCAGTGGATTGATAATGGTTGTTGATGATGATGATGATGATGATGATATATATATTTGTTTGGAAGCATATGTCCCCACATGAAAAATCGGATTTAGGAGCTACTGTGTCGAGACGACGGAAAAGGACGGAAGTTATGCGTTTCATCTTCCATTCTGCATCGTGGGCAGGCACAAACTCTCCATCCCTCTGCCTTTGAGCGACGAATGCATCACGTTTACGTAGACGACGAATGCGTCATGTGACTGTGCGGAGGGCGCTGCATGCCCTACTTGTGTTGCATAGGCTACGTAGGAAGTGAGATATCTAGTTTGAAGCGTCGACTTTGAGAGTGTTGAATTATGAGCGTTATTCTACATAATTGCATCTGCGACATACTAAAGTAATTTTCTGATATTCCATGCTGGCTGTAAAAGAAAAGTTTAAACTTTGAAAGATAAAGTGCAAATTGCGAACAAATTAAAGGACGGAAGGAAGAAGACCCACGCTTGTTGAGACTTCAATTTAACAATCTAAATCGTGTACTATTGAGTAGAAGTTCTTAACGTATTTGCAGAAAATGGCTCAAAACTGAATCAATACAAAAACCAGTAAGAAATTATCTGGTTGAAGCTTTGCGAAAACGGTTTGAAACAAGAAAGATGACACCGAATTTTCGGTTGTAATGAGCACGTCTTTTGAAACCCTTCTTACACGCATTAAATTTATCAAAGCTATTCAAAGTCAATGGAACCGATTAGGAAAACAATCAACCGGTTTCAACAATCGAGAAAACATCCAGAAATAGAAACATCTGCTTAGTTTCCTGAGCAGCTAAAAAGCATGTTACGAAAGTTAACAAATGGCGAACAAAAGGTTTGTCATAGCACAAAGAAGGTATTAGAGACAAAAAAATGTTTTAAATCGAACTGCTAAAAGAAGAAGTATACAAGCGAAACAAAAGTTATATAACTCTATGCTTTCTAGCGGAAGAATTTTGACTAACGGAAAAGTTGAAAGTAGGCGAAAATTTTTCTGCGTGAAAAAGCTATGCCAAGCAAAAAAAAATTTTCAAATGCGACTCCCGGAATTAGTAACAGCTAGAAAAAGGTTTGTACCTTTACGCCCCCTAGTGGAAAATATGTGTATCATTATTTAAAGAGGATAATGCTCCACATCTCTAGTGTAGCGAATGGTATGTAGTAAAGAACAAATTTCTCAATAGTGTTTTTAGAAACGGCTACATAGCTGCAAACTGAAGTACAAAAACAACACCTACCGACAGAAATGTGAACTACAAAATTCCTCATATGATAGCCTGAAATATTCTTCAAGATAAATGGCATCCGGTGTTGAAATAATTTTTTAAATCGCACATGTAGAAGCAGAGATATTGAGAGCAACAGATTAAACATGTGCGCCACCTAGCGGCGAAATTGTGAATTATTTTAGGAAGAAAATACGTACACAGGGTTTGCATAGTTAGTAGTATCTGACCAAAGAAAGAAGTTTTTCAATCGGGTTTTTAGTCCCGCAGATATTGCTGTAAACGAAAACGTGAACTTACGCCCTCTGGTGTCAGACTTTTGGGTTAAGAAAAATTTGATATTATACGAGAAACATTTCGCAGCGGAAACGCTCTCCAACAAAGAAATATTTTTTCAAATCGGACTCTTAGAAGCAGAGGTATTGACAAAAAATAAGATACGCATCTACCCTGGAGGAAAAGCCATGCATTTATTTTAAGAATAAGGTACTCTCAAAAGCTTTTTCGATGTGAGCGGTATCGGTCCACGGAATAATTTTTTCAATCGAGTTTTCAGGAGCTCAGATTTTGCTGCAAATACAACAGAAGCAGAAATTAACACTTACGCACCCTGGTGGCCAAACCATTCTTTACCAAATATTAGAAATCATATGCAAAGCACTTTCCATCAAAAGCTGTATCCGGTGCAGAAAGAAGTTTTTAAATCGGAGTTTTAGAAGCAGAGATATCGGGGAAAACACAATTTACCTTTATGTCCCCTATAGCGGAAAGTCTATGAATTACTTGAAAATTTTGATATTATATGAAATACATTTCTAGCAGATACTCTATCCCACAAAAGAAGAAATTTTTTCAAATCGGACTCTTTGAAGCAGAGATATCAACAAAAATAAGATATATATCTACGCCTCCTGGCGGAGAAACTATGCATTACTTTAAGAAGAAATATTCCGAAAAGGTTTATCGGTGTCAGTGGTATCGGTCCATGAACGATTATTTTCAGTAGAGATTTTAGAAGATCAGATTTTGCTGCAAATGCAACAGAAGCAGAAATTAACACTTACGCTTTCTGGTAGCCAAATCGTTTTTTGCCAAAAATTAAAAATTGTGTGCGGAAAATTTCCCATCAGGAGCTGTATCCGCTGCAGAAATAGTTTTTCAAATCGGAGTTTTAGAAGCAGAGATATCGGGGAAAACGCAGTTTACTTTTACGCTCCCTAACGGGAAATCAATGCGTAACTTGAAAAACTGACTATACCTAAACTAATCTTCGACATAAATAAAATCTAAAGGTAAAAGATTTTTTCAATTGCACGTTTAGTAGCAAATATATGGAACAAAATGTATTTGGAATTCGATATCATATGCATTTACGCCCTCTAGCGTCAAAATTGTGTATCGTAAAAAAAAAAACCGAAATAAATTACCATGATTTCCACATTTCAATCTTCCCAATGCAAGAAGAATTTTTTCAAATCGGACTATTAGTTGCAGAGATATTGTGTGCACAGACGGACTGACGGACAGACGGACAAACCGATAACATGATCTTTTTTACAAAAGATGTGCTAAAAATCGGAATGCCAATGTTCCGAAAGGTCCTCTCTTAACCGCCAAAGCTAAAGAATTAGTGACAATTTTAAGACATGAAAAATCCATGTGCTACGCTGAATAGATTCATCGTTTTGAATTGTATCACATTTTTCGTGCAAAAAAATCAATGGAGACCCAAACAAACAAACACACGCACACACCAGAAATTACAGTGAGCACGATTTAAAAAAAAAATTCAAGTGCGCTGAAAACTCAGATAATTTTTCTTAAGTTCATTGAAATCTCAAGTTAAAGTTATAGGGTTAAAATAATCGTGTTAAATATCTAAAAATTCTAAGAATGCCATTCGTGTTATCTCATTTGTCTCTGAAACTTTCAGGAACCGCTAATAATTTTAAGAACCCTCAATAATACTTAAATTAACATTTAATTTAAATAAACATAGGAACATTCGGTTGACAGATTTTTACCTATGATTCCCTTACTCAATCGAAAATGCATCGGAAAGAAATGTTTTTGCAAGAGCCTATCTCATTTTCGTTTGCAGCACAAGAAGCAATACATAAATTCATTTCATTATCCTCCTTGTATAAAATATATCACAGTGAAAACTGTTTCCACTGTTGAAGCGGATTGTTTTGAAAGCTCATATGACGGTCTTGAGAAAGAACTTTCATTTTTAAAATGTATAAATTTAAGGGTTCACATTAAATAGTGATAGAAAAAATGATTGATTTAGAAGAAAATTCTGATGACATGTTGTTTATTACCGTTTGTACACCACAGAAGTTATCACTTCGACTAGACACCAGTTCCGTATTTGAAGAATAAACACAGTCATTAGACAACAGAATACTACACAACAATTCTTAAAAAAAGCTTAGAATGTTCGTAGTATAACAGTGTTACATAATCAACAGAGCAATGTCATTAAGAACGATCTCGTCCATCTCTGATTTTACTGGTAGCTTGCTAATCTCATTTCTGCTGCAATGGTCCTATTTTTATTCCAGTCTGCTTGACCTGGCTCACTTCTAGAAAAAACAATCTGTAGAATAAACCTCTAGATGAATCGACGTAACGAATAGTGCAGAAAGCATAACAAGATGTAGCCAAAATTCTTATAAGAGAAAGTAAGCAAAAACCGAAATTTAAATACACTGCTCGACATTGAAATTATCTAATCCTAAAAGAATGGGTAAACTCAACCGAAAATCGCCAGAGACATAGAATACGAGGTGGACAATACATGAGTTAATTTCCAAGACCGTACATCAGTTTGACAGACTACAAGACAAGTTCGTGTGACAGTAGTCAATACCATGTGTGTCTACTATGAAGCGAAATGCAACCAGACCCACAGCAGCGCGGCATGGGGTGATACAATTCTCCAATACTTTCCTAGGGTATTTACTTTACGTGATCCCGTAGTCCTTTAGGAGAGGCGGGCAAGCATCATCCAATTAGGTCCCATACACGCGCGATGGGTGATAGGTCTGTAGATCTCGCTGACAATGGAAGCGTATAGGAACGACCAGTGATGTGTTAGAGGTGTGTGGCCTAGCATAATTTTGATGAAAAACGGCCTATATTATGTCACCCAGAAATGGCAATAACAAGATCTGTAAAACGTTATGAACATATCGCAGGGCTGTCACCATTCTCTTTATGCGTATCACAGGTGACAGGCTGTCGTAATTAATGCCATCCCATACTAGGATGCCTGGTCTCCAAGCAAGGTGGTTTGTCTTCAACACAGTTCTTTGATCCTAAAAATCTCATTTTGTGTATGGGTTTAAAAATCACCTTAAAATTAAAGGTTTTAAAACTCGTGGGGAAATTTATCAAATTCCATGTGAATGTAGCGCTTCGTATATAGGACAGACCCGTAGAGCCTTACGTTTTCGATTGAAGGAGCACAAGACTTACATTCGGAATTGTGACCTAAAGAAGTCATCGATGGCTAAACACTGTTACGAAAAGGACCACAGATTTCTCTTTGAAGAAGCAAAACTTATTGACAAGCCAGATTCAACCTCCAACCTTGATAGTTTGGAAGCTTTCCATATACACTGACGGAAAAAAATCCCAACACCACGAAAAAATAGTTGTAAAGGAATGAAATGGCGTATATTTAATCGATTAAGGTTTCAAGATCACAGCTTAATGTAAGCGCGAGAAGAGCCATTTTAAATGTGAAATGCTGGTACATTAATAACCGGTGTAACCACCAGAATGTTGAATGCAAGCATGCAAACGTTTATGCATTGTGTCGTACAGGTGCTGGATGTCAGTTTGTGGGATGGAGTTCCATGCCTGTTGCACTTGGTCGGTCAATACAGGGACGGTTAATGCTGGTTGGGGGTGACGCTGGAGTTGCCGTCCAATGATGTCCCATACGTGCTCGATTGGAGAAAGATCTGGTGATCTAGTAGGCCACGGCAACATGTCAACACTCTGTAGAGCATGTTGGGTTACAACAGCGGTATGCGGGCGAGCTTTATCTTGTAGGAAAACACCCCCTGGAATGCTGTTCATGAATGGCAGCACAACAGGTTGAATCACCAGACCGACGTACAACTGTGCCGTCAGGGTGCGTGGGATAACCACGAGAGTGCTCCTGCTGTCATAGGAAATTGCTCCCCAGACCATAACTCCAGGTGTAGGTCCAGTGTGTCTCGGCCGCAGACAGGTTGGTTGCAGGCGCTCACCTGGCCTCCTTCTAACCAACACACGGCCATCACTGGCACCAAGTCAGAACCGGCTTTCATCAGAAAACACAACAGATCTCCACTCCGTCCTCCAATGAGCTCTAGCTTGACACCACTGATTTCGCAAACGGCAGTGGTTTGGAGTAAGTGGAATGCACGCTACAGGGCGTCTGTCTCGGAGCTGTCCTTCAAGTAACCGATTTGTAACAGTTCGTTGTGCCACTGTGGTGGCAACTGCAGCTCGAATGCTGCCGCAGACGCAGTACGATGCGCCACGGCCATACGCCGTACACGGTGGTCTTCCCTCTCAGTAGTGCCACGTGGCCTGCCGGAACCCGGTCTTCTTGAGGCAGTACCTTCCCTTGACCACCGCTGCCAACAATTATGCACAGTGGCTACATTCCTGCCAAGTCGTTCTGCAATATTGCGGAAGAAAATCCACCTTCTCGTAGCCCTATTACACGACCTCGTTCAAACTCCGTGAGCTGTTGATAATGGCTTTTTCGTCTTCCTAAAGGCATTCTTGACTAACATCAACACACTACGTTGAATCTCAACGATAACTAACGCTCACGAACGTTACAGCTCGTATTTACAGCAAACCTGCTTTGCATGTTCCGAGGGGCGCAACTAGCGCCACACGTATGCGCCGAGCGCGAAATTTGCATAGACGTCATCTTACAGATGTACTCTCACCGTATACCAACTGTCGTTTATTTAACACAAACCCTTCTTGGTGGTGGGATTTTTTTTTCCGTCAGTGTATATCAGAAGTCTTCGCAACTTGTTAATGACATAGCATCCACGCCATTTCTATCAAACGCGTGGAAGCATCTAACCGAACACGGGACTGTAAACACCATTTATGATGTCATATACAATTTGAATATTTACGTGCCATTCATCCTGATGAAGCTAGGTCAATACCCAGCGAAACCATGGTCGGCTTGAGAAATAAAAAAAATAAACATTTGTGACAACTACGTTGCATTATCTTAATCTATATATAATCGTCGCAAAACTGTTGCGTTGAGATAAATAATGGACAATACTAGTTTATGTCTGGGTAATAATATCCGTGTGTGCTTATTGTTGTATGCTGAAGACACCGTCCTGTTGGCAGAGAGCAAAAGTGAATTGCAGAGTATGTTGTGCCGGATGTACGAAGTTTGCATGAATTTATTTTTCTTTTTTGATTGGAGATTTTTTTTCTAAGTGATTTATTGGACCTGGTGGTACAGACATGATGTGACAAACAGGATACAGCTCTTTCACAGCAGCAAGTACAAATCATACATGGTTTACAGCATGCCAAATGATCAATTTACACAGATATAGACAGTGTTGATCATGTAACACATTGTGAGCAAGTATACATCAAACATGGATTTGACAGTATGCTAAATGACCAATGTACACGATAACCAGTGTTGGACAAGCAACATATCGAGAGCCAGCGCAGAAAGACAAACACAAACATCCATGCCTCACCGGGATTCGAACCCGGACCCAACTAGGGCGGATGATCATAAGCCAGCGACTTCGACCACTGCGTCACCGGGGCGTCACATGAAATTCAAACTAAGCATAAATAAGGGAAAAACCAGAGTTATAGTTTTTGAGCGAGGGATTGTAACCACTGAATGCAAGATAAGTCTAAATGGGACAGTGATTAACCAGGTGAATGAGTTTGTGTATTTAGGAAGCATGTTGGAAAGAGAGAATAAATTCTACATTGAAAGTCATAGCTGCTTTAGGAGGTTTTCACAGGAATGATGGGTTCTCAAAAGAGTCCCAAATGGCTGTGTATGAAAGTGTAATTGTTCCCACTCTGATGTATGGCAGTGAAACCTGGGTACTACAGAAGAGACACAGGAGTCGTTTGTGTGCTGGAGAAATGCGTTACTTACGGGGATTTCTGGCAATACACGTTCTGATCATGTGAGGAATGATGTGTTGCAGTTGTGCAATGTGAAGCAAAATGCTGTAGCAAGGTGGTGACTAATATTCTTCTGTGGTTTGGCTATGTTGCAAGAATGAGTGATGAGATGCTTACTAAGAAATTCGTTTTAGCCCAAGTGGCAGGCAAAAAAGGCAGAGGAAGGTCAAGAAAGTCATGGGAGGATCAGATTCAGGAGTGTCTGCATAAGAGAAAGATTTTGAATATGAAGTACAAAAAGTCTTGTGTACGTCGGGTGATGGATGTCAGTGAAGCCCGCGTTATTTGTCAAGATCGCTGAAAATGGAGTAGTTTGATACGGAAACAGTAGGTAAATAATCAGTTAAAAATTTATGTGGTACTTCGCATTTTCTTTTGTGGAGCTAACCTCAGAATCTCCGAGAACAGCTTTGTGATATATATATATACAAGTTCAAACTTTGCAAGGGCACAATAATGAATTCAGCTTGCATGTTGTTTCATCTAAACATAAGCCATGTAGTGATTTAGTTGCTGCTGTGCTGCTGTTAACTTGTATGGAACCAATGACAAGAACTTCAAGAAAAAGCAAGCACAGAGTTGTTTCCAGAATGATTCACAAGAATTCTGCAACTGTAAAAAGTGCAGTACTAAGCACGAAAGAAATAACTGCCCTGCCTTTGGTAAAAAGTGTAGAATCTGTAGTCGATTAAATCACTTTTATAGTGGATGTAAATTAAAAACAATCAGGGAGATTATTAAACGTGAGCTGTCTAGTGGTAATAAGGAAAACAAAGAGGTATTTTCTGATGATTTTATAATTGATAATTAAAGAATTACAGTAGATATGTTGCATAAGTCAACTAAGGTTGTTGAGTGGAAAAAAGTCGTGAAAGTGGAAATGAATAATATTGAATTTAAGCTAGACACAGGGGCTCAAGTTAATGTTACAGCTTCATGTATTCAAGTCATTTAATAGCAAGTCTGAAATAAGAAAGCCATTATTGGTATTGGAGACATACGGTGGATCAATAATCACCAGTTATGGTGTTGTTACATTGTGCTGTACAGTGAATAATAATTGTAAATATCTTGAATTTGTCATTGCAAACGATGATAACAAAACAAAACAAAAACACTTCTTGGACTGGAAGGATGTGTTGCACTCAAGCTAGTTGAAAGAATTGATAGTGTTAGTGTGAATTCCTCAAGTGCTAGAAATGAGTTCATGAAGCAAAATTCTGTTTTTGAGGAAGTAGGAATTTTCGGATTGAAATTCCATACTAATATTTCTTCAGATATCTCACCTGTCATGAAACCACCTAGAAGAGAGCCAATAGCAATTCGAGACAAATTAAAAGTAAACTGGACCAAATTGAAGGCCAAGGAATTATTTCAAAAGTGGAAAGCTGGAAAGCCTTAAATCGTGGGTCAGTAATTCAGTGATAATAGAGAAACAAATTGAGTCCCTAGGGCTATGTCTTGATCCTGTAGAGCTTAATAATGCAATTAAGCGAGAGTATTATTTACTTCCAGCTGTTGAAGATAACAGTTCTAAACTGTGTAATAAATCAGTGTTTAATAAACAAGAAACTGAAGGATAAAGTTGTAGAAGTTGAAAGTTCCTCTGACAGAGCTGCACGACTCGTTATCCAACTCTCGAAAAGATACCAGGCTCAGATTATTCAAACTTATGCACCCACCACAAGTCATCCTGAAGAAGAAATTGAAGAATTTTATGAGGAAATTTGTCATCTAAATAATAAAGGTAAGCAGCACTTGAAAATAATTATGGGAGATTTCAATGCAAAAATAGGGCAACGGCAACAGAATGAAACTTCAGTAGGTAAATTCGGTCACGGCAACAGAAACCAGCGTGGAAATACTCTCGTTGAGTTTGCAGAGGCAGAAGGGTTTTTCATCTTGAACTCCTTCTTCAAGAAAAAGCCACACAGGAAATGGACATGGAGACATCCAAATGGGACGACAAATGAAATTGATTTTATTATGTGTAACAAAAAATTCGTCATAGAAGACTGCAGTGTGCTAAACAAGTTCAACACAGGTAGTGACCATAGATTGGTGAGATGTAAGATGCACCTCAACACTAAACTTGAACGTGACAAGCTCATAAGACAAACAAAATCTATTGACATAACCAACCTTAAAAAACACCATAATACCTTCAAGTTGGAACTGAAGAACAGGTTCTCTGCTTTAGAAGGCCTAACATCGGAAGAAGTGGACATCTCTGAAGTTAACAGAAAAGTAACCAAAGCTCTTATGGAAACAGCAACAAAATTAGCTGGGTCTAAGAACAAGTTGCATGTAAATAAATTATCAGGAAAAAACGAAAATGTTGATGCGAAAAAGAAGAGAGATGAGGACAACTAAAGAAGATGCGACTTCCAAAGTGGAATATATAGAGCTATGCAAGACAGTACGAAAAAGTATCACTGAAGACGTAAGAAAATTCAACTGTGAACTAGTGAGGAAAGCAATTGAAAACAACCAAAGCCTAAAGATAGCAAAGGGACATCTCAGTAAGGGAAGAAAACAGATTATGGCACTGAGAAAAGAAGATGGTTCTGTAACAAGAAATAGAGGCGAAATTTTGACAAGAGTGAAAGATTTCTACTCCAAATTATATGAAAGGGATGATACATGCACTCCAGACATCATGAAAGATACCAGTACCAGAGTTCCTCCAGTCCTTCCAGCAGAAGTTGCACATGCAATCAAGAACATGAAGCGGGGAAAAGCTCCAGGAGAAGATGGAATTACTGTAGACATCATACAAGAAGCAAGTGGAGAAATCGAAACAGTACTCGCCCAAATTTTCACTCGATGCCTTAATGAAGGAAAGATTCCTGAGGATTGGAACACCGCTACAATGATCCTGCTACATAAGAAAGGTGACATTGAGGATCTCGGAAACTACAGACCTATCAGCCTCCTATCAGTAGTTTATAAAATCTTCACTAAAGTTCTTTCACACCGCTTGAAGGTAACACTGGACATGGCTCAACCGAGAGAACAAGCTGGATTCAGGAGTGGCTACAGCACAATAGATCATATCCATGTGCTGAGAGAACTAATTGAAAGAGCGAGGGAATATGAACTTCCATTGTGCATGGCTTTTATCGATTATGAAAAAGCCTTTGATTCGGTGAAACCATCAGCAGTTTCAATGGCTCTGAAAACCTGCGGTATTGAAGATGCATACATTAATATTATTAATAACATCTATGAAAATGCAAGTGCAAAGATTCGGCTGTTTGAAAATACAACACACATAAAAATTGGAAAGGGAGTGAGACAAGGTGACACCATATCTCCGAAGCTCTTTAATGCCACATTGGAGGGTGTTTTTCAGTCACTGAGCTGGGAAAACAAGGGGATAAAGATTAATGGAGATTATCTAACCCACCTTCGTTTTGCTGATGACGTAGTCATTTTTGCAACTAGCCCATCAGAGCTGCAGAGTATGATCCAGGAACTTGCTGACAAGAGTAAAGAAGTGGGATTAAAAATGAACTTTCGGAAGACAAAAGTGATGTTCAATGCTTTTACAAGAAATGAAGATTTATCGATTGATGGAGAAAAGCTGGAGATAACAGACACGTACGTTTATCTTGGACAGCAGATATCAAGTGAGGGTCACATTGATGAAGAAATTAATCGGCGTACAAAACTTGCCTGGAGAGCTTTTGGAAGAAACAGCATAATTTTCAAGAGCAATATGCCATTATGTCTTAAAAGAAAAAGTGTTTGATCAATGCATCCTTCCAGTGCTTACGTATGGTGCAGAGACGTGGACCTTAACTAAAAGAGACATACAAAGGCTGCAGACAACTCAAAGAAGCATGGAGAGGTGCATGCTTGGTGTAACCAGGAGAGATAAGAAGAGGAACTCGTGGATCCGAAAAATGACAAGAGTGGAAGACATCATGATCAGAGTTAAATCCCTGAAATGGCAATGGGCTGGACATACTGCCAGAAGGACAGATCATCGATGGACAGCCGAAATTTTAGATTGGATTCCAAGGGACAGGAAAAGACCCAGAAGAAGACCACATGGGAGATGGGTGGATGAAATTCGAAAGTATGCAGGGGTGACATGGAGGAGACTGGCACAAGACAGACCGTTGTGGAGGAAACTTGGGGAGACCTTCGTCCAGCAGTGGATTGATAATGGTTGACAATGATGATGATGATGATGACTATGTTAGATTTGAAAGATGGTTTTTATCAAATTGAGCTCGATAAGAAATCCAGTGAATACTGTACATTAAGCTTACCTTTTGGATGTTATCAATTCAATAGATTATCATTTGGTTTATCTTGTGCACCTGAATCACTTGAAAAAGAGTTAATGAAAAGCAATATGGAAATATTCCAGGTGTTATTGTCTAATTTGATGACAAGCTGAATTAATGAAAAGCAATTTGGAGATATCTCAGGTGTTATTGTCTATTTTGATGATGTATTAATTGCTGCAGATAATGAGCAACAGCATGATGAAATATTAACTAAAGTCAGCAAAAGAGCAAAACATTTTAATGTTGAATTTAATAGCTGTAACGTCCAGTACAAAGTTAATGAAGTTAAGTACTTGGGACATGCTTTTTCTAAAGCAGGTGTGAAACCAGACCCAGAGAGAACAAAGGTAGTACTAGCCTTATAAGTTCCTAAAAATAAAACTGAACTACACTGCTGGGAACCCAAAATGCAACACCAAGAAGGACACGAGATAGCAACGCCAGATTTACTGGACACATAACAACAGATACAAAGATGAAACGATTGAGCTTACAGGCCTGTGTGACTTGCGGAACACGCAGACATCAATAGTTCGTGTGGCCCCCATGGCTGGCAATAACAGCCGCTACACGCCGCGGCATCGAACGAAAGAGGCTTTGGATTAGGGCTTGGGGTATGTCGGTCCAGGCTGCTTCCACACGTTGCCACAGTTCATCAGGCGTAGCCACGGGTGGTGCTTGCCGGGCCACTCGGTTGCCGATCAGCAACCGATGTGTTCGATGGGCGACATATCGGGAGAACAGGCGGGCGACGGCAGCAGTGATACCTGGTGGGCCGTGAAGAATTGTTGCACGATGCGTGCCAGGTGCGGGCGCGCATTGTCCTGTTGAAACGTGGCCACCAGCTGGTACTGCAGGTAAGGGATGACTACAGGCTCCAAAACGTCGGAAATGTAGCGGTGGCTGTTGAGTGTACCAGCGATGCGTAAAAGAGGGGTGCGGGTGTCACATCCATTTGCACCCCAAACCATAACGCCAAGCGACGGACCGGTATGGTGATGTATAATGCAGGCGTCATACAGTCTCTCGCCTCGGTGCCGCCACACGCGGATCCGATCATCGTGGTGTTGCAAGCAAAAGCGGGATTCGTCGGAGAAGACAATGCCGTGCCATTCCGTAGTACTGGTGCGGCGTTCCACTGCCCAGTGCCGCCGCACTCGCCTGTGGTGTAACGTCAATGGTAATTGGAGCAATGGGCGCCGTGCAACAAGTCCCCGCTACTTCAGACGACGTCGAACGGTACGTGCTAACACAGGTTGTTGCGCAACACACTCTAATTCCTGCGCTAACGTTCGTGATGTGGCGGTGCGAGCCGTCAATGCCTGCCGCACAACATGCCTATCCTCTCGTTCGGTGGTGTGCCGCGGCTGCGGCAATCACTCACGTCGGTCCGTCCGTCCCTCCTGCACCCACCGAATCCATACTCGCCTCACTGTGGCTGGATGTCGTCCCACACGGGCGCCGATGTCTCGGTACGATAAACCGCTGTCGCGATAACCCACTATGCGTCCTCTGTCGAACTCCGAAACGTGCTGGAATGACTGCCGTATTCTGCGATGAGGCATCAGGAAGCTTCGCACGCACAGGTCCGGCAGCACAACACACTTCCACTACTTGCACTCCGCCTTCTGTGCACCCTTCTTATAGTGCTTCTCGGTGGCGTGCCGGGCGCACATGATTTGCACATGCCCTACAATGCTAATCGTTTGCATGTTCTCTCGCGGGCGACGCATGCTGCGAATTTCAGGCTAATCGGATGCTTTTTTCTTGGTGTTGCAGTTTGGGTGGCCAGCAGTGTACATGTTAGAAAATGTGTGACCAATATGTCAACTTTAACTGTTCCATTAAGAGAATTGCTTAAAAAGCAAACTGAATGGCATTGGTTACCATATCACACTCAAGACTTTGACAAAGTAAAACAACTGATAAATTCAGCACCTGTTTTAGGTACATTCAGTTCTAACAAGAAAATATAACTTCAATGTGATAGCTCGAAGACGAACTTGGTTATTGTTTAATGTGGGATGATCTATCAGTGGCCTTTGCATCTAGAAGTTTAACAGAAGCTGATAGAGGTTATGACCAAATAGAAAAAGAGCTTCTCAGCATAGTCACGGCAGCGAGTAAGTTTCATCATTACATTTACGGGAGAGAAGTACGAACAGATCACAAGCCGTTAGCTTCTGTAATGATTAACGACGTGACAACTGTGTCATCGCCAAGACTTCAAGAATGAAGTTGAAACCAGTCAAGTATAATTTAATAATGAAATTTATGCCAGGCAAACTGATGTATATTGCAGACCTTCTGTCAAGATCATATTTTAAAGATCCTGTAGAAGATGGTAAACAAATAATAGAGATAATACATGGCCTGTCTAAAATTGTGCAGTTGTTTAAAGTAAGATTAGAAGAGTTCCAAAAGAAAACCCTTCACAGGTGGTAGAGTACCAGAAAGCAGGCTGGCCACGAAATAAGACCCTGATGGTGTCAAGTTCTATTTTGAGTTGCAGGATCAGCTCTGTGTGGAAAACGGGCTAGTATTCTTAAATGATAAAATCGTTGTGCCAACATCATTAAGGAAACAAATGCTTGACATATTGCATGAATCCGATTTTGGTATAGAGAAAACAAAAGCTAGAGCAAGACAAATACAGTACTATACTGGCATGGTATCAATAAAGATATAGAGGATCTTATTGAAAAAAGTGCACTACTTGTGTGAGATTCAGACCATCCAATTGTAAAGCGCCTCTGCTGAGTCATAAAATTCCTGAATTACAGTTTGAAAAAGTGGCAGCTGACATTTGTGAGTATGAAGGGTCCAGTTATTTAATTGTAGTTTGTTATCTAACTAAATAGTTGGAAATCATACCACTAAAGAATAAAACTACTGGAGAAGTTATTTTAAAATTGAAGATAATATTTTCAAGTCATGGAATTCCGAAGTTTTTCATGTCAGACAATGTGCCGTTTGCTAGTTTCAAGTTCAAGCAATGTGCTGCTAACTGGAGGTTTGATTTAATAACAAGGAGTCCACGTTATCCAAGGTCTAATGGGTTTTCTGAAAAAATGTTTGGAATTGCCAAGGGAATATTGCGAAAAATAGCAAGAAACAACATGGAATTTTATCTTCCGTTAATGGAATATCGCAATACATCAATTGTAGGACTGGATGTGTCTCCTGCAAAAATGCTAATGAGTAGACTACTAAGGTCTAAATTACCTGTATTAAAAAAATTACTGAAACCAACTGTGCAAATTGAGTGCAAGAAAAAATTAAAAAGGCAAGAATTACAGTCTCAGTATTATAACAAATACTAGGTTCAGATCAGATTTTAAAAAACACGATAGTATCCTACTTAAGAGGAACGAAAATGGGAACCAGCTAAAATAGTTAGTGTACGCAATAGTCCCCGGTCGAACAGCGTTCAAGACCAAAGAGGTAAAGAGTATCGTCGAAATACATTTCATCTAAGACAGAGAAGGAATCCGTTTGTAAACAAAGCCTTTTCCTTTTGTAATGTGTAGAGAGATGAAGGAACTGAGCATGACAACAGTGATTCAACAATTGTGTCCAGTGATGGAACATTTGAACGTCAAATGGTAAGACATGAAGAAACATTAGTGACTGATGAACAGGGTGATGGCCTGAAGCATACCAAGTGTGGTAGACTTGTGTGCCTACCAAGTACAAAGACTATGTATTAACTTAAAGACACAAGTGTCAAACATTATGTAAAGAGCGGGATAACAGATACAGGTTATCTGGTGTAACAGTAACCGTATGGTGATAAAACCGTAACGTCACGTAAATAAAAGAAAGTACTTCTCTTGCCGGTGTAATAGTTGTTGACGTGTGTTGGTTGGTGCTATAGTTTATTTTGTATATTTTTAGTTATATCAATAAATAGCGTTGTCAAGGTAAACTTTTTGGATTATATAAGTCGTCTACAAGTATGAAAATATAACAATGGCAAAGTTATTCTCTTTTATTAGGGCCTTCCTTTAACAGCTTAATGCGCCATGTCACACTGCCCGAATTGTTCGAGAATGGTTCGCAGAACATGAGGAAGATTTCCAGTTATTGCCTTGGACTCCAAATTCCCCGGACGTCAGTCCAATCGCAATTTTGTGGTTTGCATTGGAACAGCAAATCCAATCTGCGGCGGCTCAACCACGTTACTTAAAGAGTTAAAGATCCTCTGGCAAAGTGTTGGTACCAGTTACACAAGGCACCTTTAGAAATATTGTAGCGCCTATGCCTCGCCGGTAAGAGTTGTTTTGACGGTACATGGAGGAAGCGCCAACGTCCTATTAGGCAGGTGTTTAGAATATTTAGGCTCTTCGGTGTAATGTACACTGGCGTGCATAAATTAAGGGCGAGACGGTTTTTCGAATGTAACGTCGTACAGAAGTGCTCCACATCGACTCAAATCATACCATAAGATCTCCAAAATGTAAGAATATGGGACAAGTGAGCAAAACCGTCTAAACAAGGAATCCAAAGGATACAAAGGCACTTTATTGAAAAGGTAGCTTTGAGCACAACTGGACAGAAGACAGAAACGTCCATGTGACAGGCGGCTGCCAAGGAAAATCCAGTCTTTAGTAAGGGATATGATCACCCCTGACAGCGTTGCAGAAATTACAACGTCTGTCCATGCTGAGGATGAGGTTGTCAAGGAGCTGTTGAGGCCCATTCCTCTTGTAGCGCCAATCGCAGCTGCGGAATCGTAGCTGGCGACTTATGACGTTCTGCCAAGCGTCACCCGAGAAGGTTCCTACACGTGTTCGATTGGATTTAGGTCCGAGGACCTTGCGGGTCAGTCCATGCGTTCAATATCTTCATTCTCCATAAGCTTTGCGACAGCAACTGTACGATGAGGTGTAGCGTTGTCGTCCATGAAGAGGAACTCAGGACCCACACCACCTCTAAACAGACGCACGTGAGGCAGGAGAACCACGGTACAATAGCGGACACCAGTGACTAAACCTCCTTGGAAGATGTGGAGGTCAGTACGGCTACCAAGCATGATACCGCCCCAAACGAGAATTCCGCCACCTCCAAACCGGTCTCTTTCGATGATGTTGGAGGTGTGATTGCATGTTCCTTGTTCTCTCCAGATGTGTATACTTCCAGAATCGCTCGTCAGACTAAATCGGCTCTCATCCGTAAAGAGAACTCGATCCCATTGCTGGTGTGTCCAGTTCTTGTGTTCCTGGCACCACAGAAACCGCCGTCTCCGACGAGCAGGCATTAATGGCACACACCGTACTGGTCGTCATGCAAATAGACCAATTTTGTGCAGCCTCCTGGCCACGGTAAAACGCGGCAACATACGTCCAGTTGAGTTGTCTGTTGCATGTGCCTTGCGATTTTTCCCGATGTCTGCCGTTTGTCTCTTCTCGCCTGCAGGACAATATACCAGTCGTTCGCCGCCGTGGTTGATCGTGGATGACCACTGCTAAACTTTCGGACAGCTGTTCCTGTCGTTAGAAATGCTCTCCAAGCTCGTGAAACGATGCTGTGAGCGATCCCGAACTCCTCGGCCACACTAGTCACACTTCGACCTTCTTCCAACTTCCCAATGACGCGACTTCGGGTAAAGTCATCCAGATGTCGTCTACTGGATTGCCTGTTGGCCATATCACACGGTGGCAGCAACTCGACATCGTTCAAACCAATGTACACCGTGCAATAGCTTTCACCGAATTGCTGAGCGTACACCGCCCGTGTGCTTTCTACCCTTGCGACACTCCTCTCCCCCTACGTCATGCTGCATATATGTGCATGCCCTACCGTACCGGACCTTAGTCTATCTCCTGAGTGGTCTTCAGGTCCGTTCTGCCTGCTCGTTCCGCTGTTATGCTAATTTCTCCTCTTCGTCCTTAATTTTTGCGCACCAGTGTATGAGGACAAATAGCACATCTTAGGTAACTTATTTTCGACTGATTAAATTTTCTTACTTTTCAAATCAAAAATTGTGCTTTGGATAAAATCAATTCCAGCTTCATGAATATTTGGGAGAGGTGGCGCAATGGTCTAAGCGACGCCTTCTGATCATTCGTCCGCGATGGGTCCGGGCTCGGATCCCGGTGAGGCATGGATGTTGTGTTTGTCTTACGGCGCTGGCTCTCTCCCTTCCCTGGAACCAGTGGCCCTAAATTAGGGACGGGCGACGGCTTATGGCCCATTGAGTTGCTCACGGTGGTCGTTAAACCTCCAATCAAAAAAATATATTAGGAAAGGGCGAGTGTTTCTACTTATATTACTTCAAAGTTAAAGTAACTATGAATAACTGTTGTTTGTTTTCACGCTTTGCTCGATCAGCTTCATTCGTATTCATATACTCTTGCAATATGATCAACATAAGGGAACATATACAAATTTTGAAGATGAGAATCCGTTTTTTGTTGTAGATATGACAAGGACGGTAAATCAGATAATATCCGAAAATTTTGTCGTCCTGGAGCGGGAATCGAATCCGCGTCTCCCGGATAGCGCTCGAGTATGCTAACCACTACACCACCCAGAACGACCAAGTTTCAAGTTTCCGATTAATGTCAATATAACGAGACGCGGGTTCGATTTCCGCTCCAGGACGACGAAATTTTTGGATATTATCTGACTTACCATCCTTCTCATATTTACACCAAAAAACGGATTCTCATCTTCAAAGTTTGTATTGCATCGCCCGTCTTCATGATTTATCTGCTCCTTCGGGCAAGATTTATTATAGACTAGCGAATCATGTGATGGTTATATTCAAATTAATCGGAAACTTGAAACTTGGTCGTTCTAGGTGGTGCAGTGGTTAGCATACTCCGGCGCTATCCGGGAGACGCGGGTTCAATTTCCGGTCCAGGACGACGAAGTTTTTGGATATTATATGACTTACCGTCCTTGTCATATTTACACCAAAAACCGGATTCTCATCTTCAAAATTTGTATTGTATGGTGCAATCCCGTATTCCTTTCATGATAAGGGAACATATTTGATAGATTTTGTCAATCGACTTTATTTCTTTATCCAAAATGCTTCAGAAAAAAGCAGTGCACTTATTTGTTTTGCAATTAACTAAAGTACAGCAAAAATAAATTCGATAAAGTATAATCTGTGAATACCGTTTTCTGTTTAAAAGCTTCAAGGAGAAGTGTCTGTCTATAGGAAATGCGCCTTTTGTTCTTATGCAGCACTATTCAGAAATCTCACTGAAAGAAGTTAAATCAGTACGTTGAAAAAATGGAGTATGAAAGCAGGTTTTCGACGCATGATTGAAAATTTAATGACATTTAATTAAAGCTAATGAGTTAATTGCTTCATTAATATTCATTAACACACTCATGAAGCAATTTGTTAAAAGCTAAGGAAAGTATCAAAGTAGAAGCATCACTTTTAAGCAAGCGTAGCGTGATATGATAAATCAACCCTTCCTACCTGAAAATCTAGCAATCGAACAAGTTAATATTTTTTTCAAAATCAGTCCTATCTCCGAAATTAATTTTATCCACATAGAAGTCGAGAGCGCAATTTCTCCAGTTTCCATACACAAGCTCAGTTCCTAGGGAAATAACAGAGTTAAATGGGGAGTTAATAAGAGAAAGAAAATGAAGCCTTGAAATCACCTCACCAGTCATCAACAGAAATGTGTAGTTGAGGAGATTCATGTGGTCATCCAAGATAGGGAACATAACACCATCCCACTGGAAGGCCAAGGATCAAAGTCCGCAAGGTTGTCAACGTCCCTTAGTTTGAACTATCAAGCTGGTTCATTCAATGTATGGCAATGTCGTTTGTCTGGAGTTAACACTTTTCTGGTACTTCCACATAGCTCTCTGAAAGTCGCATCTGCATGTGGTTGGCGTTAAGAAAAGGTTCCATATAGCCTTTACTCTGAGTTCGCAGTCATTATGGAGAGTGATCACTCGCTTTTCCTCAGTCCTTGGCTACAATGATTACAGTGTGCTTTGATGTGCAGAAACGGATAAACACAAACATCACTTCACAACTAAAGCATCGTAGCCAACCCACGATTCATTTTCCTCATGAACTTGCTCCAACTCCTCAATCGCCGCACACTCACTAAAAGCTGGTGTAACATGAAAATGTGCTGTTCTTTCCATGACGGAGATCAGGCTACGAAACGGCCTGAGCAGCAATAACATACCTTTAGAGAATGGCTTTGTTCCTCATATCTTCGGATACATTACTGTAGTATTTGGTTCATTTTCCATCCATGAGAGCTTCTAGTCTATGCAGTGAAATTTACAAGTGTGTAAGCGTTCAAATGACACATTCCTCATCCGAAAGTTTCCCATCAGAATAGAATGCAGGTCGACCCGGGAATGTCCTGAAAGAACGTAACTCCTGAAAATGGAATCAGAACATCAAACAAAGGTCATCGCTCTTTCCACGTTTATAAGTGAATCACGGAAAAATTCTCAATGGCTGCCACCGGGAATCGAATCCAGGGTCTTCCAGTTACGTCCGTGACTCACTTATAAATGTGGAAAGGGCGATGACCTTTGTTTGATGTTCCTGTTCCACTCTAATGTCTGTATTAATTATTCATTCACCTCCCATTTATTTGTTAAGTTGCTTCTGTTCATCTTTGGTGAATCCCCAACATTGTGCGGGGCTCCAAGAAGCAACCTGCCAAATTGGCTTGGCAGTTAGTGTGTGTGTGTCTGGAGGAATTCGAGGCCGCTGTGGTTCAGTGGAAGCATATCCGTCGCGTAACTGGAAGACCCTGGGTTCGATTCCCGGTGGCGGCCACTGAGAATTTTTCCGTTACTCACTTATAAACGTGGAAAGAGCGATGACCTTTGTTGGACGTTCCTGGTCCAAGTCTAATGTCTGTATTAGTGGAATCAGAAAGAATCTCTTTAGCTGGGACAATTCCTTAGAGGTGTGCAACCATAAGAATTTTCCTCGCGTACAATTTCCCCTCAGTAAGATACGACACTTCAGTTTTCAGAAGTCAGATTGAAAAAGATTGTCTTCATTTGGTTATAACTGTCGTAATGTTTTGGATTTTCTTTGCATTTTCGAGCTTTTTCTGATTGATAGTTTTCCTTCTACATGGATTAAATGCAGGCGTATATATTTGTCGCCCCGTTTTTAAAGTCGCATACAAAAATCCTTTTTACAACTACGTACAATTAAAATTATGCATATACTCTCAGAACTTTCTGATACACAAACTTTGTGTTTAAAACATTAATGTTTCAAACACAATTCTACATTTTTGTTTGAAACATTATAATGCTCGAACGCGAAAATGTTTAGCAAGATATTAGACACCTTCTCATTATGCACCTTAAACTATTTTTTAAAACGCAGGACTGCATTTGTTGTTATCTGTCTAATGAAGTATTCATGAACTAGAGAAGTTGGAGCAACTTATCTTTCGGCAGTTTCGTCTTAGGTGATTTATTTGCTAAATATCATGATCTTCCAGCCTGTTGGGTAAATGGATGAACAGATTATTAGTTTTATTAATTTCACACCTCTAAGGAGTTTTCCCAGTTGCCTTCGATCTTCGAGTACAATTAATCTGCTAGTGGTATTAGTAATAATAATAATTATTATTATATTTCACTACCTTAGTTTACAGATGTGTTGTCTAAATAAAAAGGAAAGATTAAATTAAAACAAAAATTGGAATTAGTTAAGGAATTATGATTCTGCCAACTCAAAAATCAATTTCTGATCTGAAAGTGTGATTTTATCACCTGTTTCGCGCTGCATATATTATTAAATAATGACTGCTAGTAGCATCACTTTGTTTTGCTCCATTTGACTACGGATACGATATCTTTCCTTTCGAAGCTGGGATTCGAAAGTCCTTCTCGATTCGGAGAGCTGTAACTATGAGAATAATTTTCTGCATATCTTCTTTTGTTTCGTAAACACACTTTTACTGAATTATCAACACTTGTAGAAGTCGTATGGGAACTTTTTTTCAGATAATTAAAACATTTTGCGTGCAATTTCTACATTTTCTGTAGCAGATTGTTTTACGATTTTCTTCTTAAGTTGACATATCTTTACTCTTGGATGTCGGATTAGAAACATTGTTTCCACGTCGCACAGTTCTAACCATAATCACGATCATTCGCACATTTTTTTCTATTATTTTTTCCCATCACTTTCTTTCCCGAAGATGGAAGAAGATTATATTTGAACTGTGCATGATAACTTCGGTTTTAAAGGTTAAGTTGAAAGAATTATTTTGCATCTAACAAGACTATTCGTGCAGTACCAAATTTCCCAACAGAGGGCATTAGCATGAGTTTGTAATTGACAAGATATGGACACCTCTGGCCCCCAAAACTCTTGTGAATGCCTGGTGTAACATGTGATGATTTCAGTTTACAGAACGTGATCACATTTTGTTAGTAGAATTTTATTATATTCAATTTATAGAATTTGATTGCATTAAATGTGTAGCATTTGATCATATTCAGTTTATAGAATTTGACTATAGAATCATCTCTCCATAAGAATTCACCTAAAAAAAGGAAAAGTTGGTTGCATGACCGACTCCGGTTTTCTTGAAAATTGGTACGCATGTTGGTGCTATAGGGGTGTGAAATATTCCAAATTTTAAGTGACATGGCTCATTAACTTGCGGGGATACACGACCCTGAAGTTCATTGACCTTGCCGAAATGCCGTGACACTAGCAATATTTAAAATACGTTTTCGTTCAGGAACGTTGAAGCAAGACTAGAATGCTTGTTACCTATAGAAAAGATATTTTCTAGATATTCAGAATAAAAATAGTGCAATGGTGCAATGCAATAAGATGAAGTAGAAAAATTATAGTGCTTTTACAATTTAGGGACAACAAATTCTAATTTTGTGTTTTCTGCTACGGTTTTATAAGGAAAGAATTGAAAACCCGAAGCACATTATTTTTCTGTTATTTAAGTGAAGTCAGTAAGTTTCTGTGGAATAATTTCTTTTTGATTTCTTACTCCGTCTGACAAATATTTAGGCTTAAAAATGTTCCTCTTGGTAAAAACGTCCGATTTCGGCAATATTGGCAGGCATTTTTCTCATAAAAGAAGAGGTATATCAACTTCAGCATTCTTCTAAATTGTATTAGTTATATTTTCATAGTTGAATAGAAAACAGTTTACTTTTGGTTATTCCTTACATTAAGAGATATTCCATTGGTATTAATTTTATATTCTGACAAACAGCTCTGTACATTATTTTGTATTCCCTGATAATTCCAATACAAATAAATATGAAAACTGAACAAATGCTCATTGTACTGTGCTACAACCATGAGTACTGTACTTAGAAATCAATTATTTCATTTTCTCCTTCATAAAAATTATTACTGACTTCTGCATTCACATTACACACTTAGTCGAAACGTGATTGCTCGTGAATCACTTGTAGCCCCATGACGACGAGATTAGGCCTTTGGAGTTAATACAAACATGTTTTTCAATCTGTGCAAATTGTTGTTGCTTTCAGTATCCTCAGTTGTAGGAAAAAAGAATGTATTTTTGTTGTATCATCTGCTACTGAAAATGTAAAAAAAAAAATCCTTTTTCACTGCTTTCAATTTTAGCTATTTGTTAGTTAAACGACTCGAAGACGAGAAATTTGTCCATTCCTAATTTATGATCACTGATTTCAGGAAAGTGTGAGAACCAGAATAAACTCTACCATGCCGCCAAATACACTGAACAAAAGTTGAATGTGAGCAGTTACCATGGTAATCGCTCAGCAACATTAACCACTGTCAGAAAAAACTTTACGGAAAGCTTACTTATAAGAAATTCCCAAATGCCCAAGAGACTTGAATACAGGAAAACATTAGACATATCTAAAAATGAGAGGCATGATGTGAATCTAGTAGGAACGATATGACTCGCGGTATTTTCGGGGTTTATCGTAGGTATTAACATGAATATTGTTATCAGTATTTGTCTAGTGGTTTAAAGAAATAGAACAAAAGCCCAGTCAAGTTAATGAATCTAGGAACACTATCTCCAAATGAAAATAAATAAATAAAAGCGAGAGAGCTAAAATAAACTATTTTTTTAGCAGAAAAGTAGTTACAGATGATGAATCAAAATAATCGAAAAAATTGAAATAATAAAACCACAATACCAAAAAAGTGATTTTGGTATTTTTACAGATGAATAACCATCTTTGGCAGGCTCGTTTTGGAATTAACATATCAAGCGATGTAACTTGTGATATGTAAATTTCAAACGTCAAGACTGTTGCCTGTAAAGAATTAAGCATTTCGTCAGTGGTGTCAGTTCCACGTGGATCGTGCTATCGTGAAGAGAAAGATGGGTCAGAGGCATATTCGAGTCATTTTCTTATATGCGTTTAAACTTGGGCACCGCGCATGGGAGGTAGGTCGCAACATTTGGAAAAACCACCGTTGTTGAAATCAAGACACAATGTGAGTTTGCTGAATTCCGGTCAGTCGTATGAACTTAAAAAATTTCGACCAGAAGGAGCTATTGATAACGTCGGTTTAGAGGTCTTGATGGAATCCGATCCTCGTCAAGTGGTACGAGAACTTGGCGAGAAACTCAAAGTACACTATTCAACCATTTCCCATTATTTAGCGGCTATAGACAAAGTGAAGATGGACGAATGGGTGACCGAATAGCGCAAAGCACGAGGATTGTATGTCTGCTCTTGAAAATAGTACAACTATACCAGTAATCCGAATTTATTGGCGTAGAATACAAATCAAAATTTCCAAGCTTTCGCACATCAACCAGATGGCTTTTTCAAGGAAGGTAGACTGCAAACTGGATAACGTATAACGCTTCAACAATTTGAACGCGGTGACTTGTTTTAGTAGAAGTTCAGTCTATACATACATATCATCATCATCATCATTGTCAACCATTATCAATCCACTGCTGGACGAAGGTCTCCCCAAGTTTCCTCCACAACGGTCTGTCTTGTGCCAGTCTCCTCCATGTCACTCCCGCATATTTACGAATTTCATCCACCCATCTCCCATGTGGTCTTTTTCTGGGTCTTTTCCTGTCCCTTGGAATCCAATCTAAAATTTCGGCTGTCCATCTATGGTCTGTCCTTCTGGCAGTATGTCCAGCCCATTGCCATTTCAGGGATTTAACTCTGATCATGATGTCTTCCACTCTCGTCATTTTTCGGATCCACGAGTTCCTCTTCTTATCTCTCCTGGTTATACCAAGCATGCACCTCTCCATGCTTCTTTGAGTTCTCTGCAGCCTTTGTATGTCTCTTTTAGTTAAGGTCCACGTCTCTGCACCATACGTAAGCACTGGAAGGATGCATTGATCAAACACTTTTCTTTTAAGACATAATGGCATATTGCTCTTGAAAATTATGCTGTTTCTTCCAAAAGCTCTCCAGGCAAGTTTTGTACGCCGATTCATTTCTTCATCAATGTGACCCTCACTTGATATCTGCTGTCCAAGATAAACATACGTATCTGTTATCTCCAGTTTTTCTCCATCAATCGATAAATCTTCATTTCTTGTAAAAGCATTGAACATCACTTTTGTCTTCTGAAAGTTCATTTTTAATCCCACTTCTTTACTCTTGTCAGCAAGTTCCTGGATCATACTCTGCAGCTCTGATGGGGTAGTTGCAAAAATGACTACGTCATCAGCAAAACGAAGGTGGGTTAGATAATCTCCATTAATCTTTATCCCTTTGTTTTCCCAGTTCAGTGATTGAAAGACATTTTCCAATGTGGCATTAAAGAGCTTCGGAGATATGGTGTCACCTTGTCTCACTCCTTTCCAATTTTTATGTGTGTTGTATTTTCAAACAGCCGAATCTTTGCACTTGCATTTTCATAGATGTTATTAATAATATTAATGTATGCATCTTCAATACCGCAGGATTTCAGAGCCGTGGTAACTGCTGATGGTTTCACCGAATCAAAGGCTTTTTCATAATCGATAAAAGCCATGCACAATGGAAGTTCATATTCCCTCGCTCTTTCAATTAGTTCTCTCAGTACATGGATATGATCTATTGTGCTGTAGCCACTCCTGAATCCAGCTTGTTCTCTCGGTTGAGCCATGTCCAGTGTTACCTTCAAGCGGTGTGAAAGAACTTTAGTGAAGATTTTATAAACCACTGATAGGAGGCTGATAGGTCTGTAGTTCCTGAGATCCTCAATGTCACCTTTTTTATGCAGCAGGATCATTGTAGCATTGTTCCAATCCTCAGGGATCTTCCCTTCATTAAGGCATCGAGTGAAAATTTGGGCGAGTACTGTTTCAATTTCTCCACTTGCTTCTTGTATGATGTCTATAGTAATTCCATCTTCTCCTGGAGCTTTCCCCCGCTTCATGTTCTTGATTGCATGAGCAACTTCTGCTGGGAGGACTGGAAGAACTCTGGTACCTTTCATGATGTCTGGAGTACATGTATCATCCCTTTCATATAATTTGGAGTAGAAATCTTTCACTCTTGTCAAAATTTCGCCTCTATTTCTTGTTATAGAACCATCTTCTTTTCTCAGAGCCATAATCTGTTTTCTTCCTTTACTGAGATGTCCCTTTGCTATCTTTAGGCTTTGGTTGTTTTCAATTGCTTTCCTCACTAGCTCACAGTTGAATTTCCTGACGTCTTCAGTGATACTTTTTCGTGCTGTCTTGCATAGCTCTATATATTCCACTTTGGAAGTCACATCTTCTTTAGTTGTCCTCATCTCTCTTCTTTTTTGCATCAACATTTTGGTTTTTCCTGATAATTTGTTTACATGCAACTTGTTCTTAGACCCAGCTAATTTTGTTGCTGTTTCCATAAGAGCTTTGGTTACTTTTCTGTTAACTTCCGAAATATCCACTTCTTCCGATGTTAGGCCTTCTAAAGCAGAGAATCTGTTCTTCAGTTCCAACTTGAAAGTATTATGGTGTTTTTTAAGGTTGGTTATGTCAATACATTTTGTTTGTCTTATGAGCTTGCCACGTTCCAGTTTAGTGTTGAGGTGCATCTTACATCTCACCAATCTATGGTCACTACCTGTGTTGAACTTGTTTAGCACACTGCAGTCTTCGATGACGAATTTTTTGTTACACATAATAAAATCAATTTCACTTGTCATCCCAATTGGATGTCTCCATGTCCATTTCCTGTGTGGCTTTTTCTTGAAAAAGGAATTCAAGATGAAAAATCCTTCTGCCTCTGCAAACTCAACGAGAGTATTTCCACGCTGGTTTCTGTTGCCGTGACCGAATTTACCTACTGAAGTTTCATTCTGTTGCCGGTGCCCTATTTTTGCATTGAAATCTCCCATAATTATCTTCAAGTGCTGCTTACCTTTATTATTTAGATGACGAATTTCCTCATAAAATTCTTCAATTTCTTCTTCAGGATGACTTGTGGTGGGTGCATAAGTTTGAATAATCTGAGCTTGGTATCTTCTCGATAGTTGGATAACGAGTCGTGCAGCTCTGTCAGAGGAACTTTCAACTTCTACCACTTTATCCTTCAGTTTCTTGTTTATTATAAATCCAACACCACTAGTTCTGCCAGTATCTGTCCCACGATAATAGAAGAGATGTCCACTTTTCAGTTCAATGAGATCTTCTCCTTTTCTCCTTACCTCACTTAGCCCGACGATGTCCCACTTGATCCTTTGTAGTTCCTCTTCCAATTCAAGAAGCCTTGAATCAGAAGATAGGGAGCGTCCGTTGTAGGTAGCCAAGGTCAGCATCAAATGGCAGCCTAGTCCGGTCCTCCGGGGATTCTTAGCACCCTCTGCCTTCATGTCGCACTGGCCGCTGCCTTGGCCAGGTACATTCCAGCTGCCGGAGACTGAGGGCCAAGATTTAAGTTGTAGAGTCATTTTGGAGGTGTTTGGCCATAACTCACCACGCTGGCCAAGCGGGTTGGGGAGTGTGGGATAGCATTTCCTCTGATCCCGATGGTATAGTTATACCGCTATTTGCGGTCGTCAGAGCCCCTTTAGTGGGAACAGGATGCACCACGAGAAGGCGGGGTTGACATTTGTCAAGGAGAGGCTGTGATGTTACGCATCACCTGACCTTACATCCCCATACATATATTTGAACAATAAATTACGTGGGAGATAGGCAATTTGTCCTAATATACATTGCGGTGACTTGACTTGACGATAAACGAACAGATGCAAATGTAATTATTCATTCAAAGACACGAGGCGTCATGTTCGTTTAACACGCGGAAACCTGGAAGGAAAACAAAAGGCATCCACCAGTTAGAGAACTGATTCCAAATTTGTGGCAACTGTAGTGAGACGCTCTCATTGCAAGACACACTGTTGGTAATGATCTCCAAAGTTTCTTCGAGTGGCAGTGGATTTAGGGGTGAAGTAGGAAGCTCATTTTTTTATGTCATCTCACATAGGAGCAACGGACTTAAGCTTGACTCATCTGGATAGGGCCGGGGGTTACTTTGCCGTTCTTTGTTTCCCTTCTATGCTCGTTGACTCTAATTTTAAATGAACGTTTGGTAAATCCAACGTAATATCGCTTGGAGCTGCCCTGATATTGTAGAAGAATTGCATTAACACTTGCTTCGTTGGCAAGTGGGGGATGTCAGTATTTCCCTTAAATATGGCATATAAAGATGTCCGTGATCTCATGTCAAAACCGAGGTTCATCTTCCTGAGTGCATTCTTGAGTTGATAGGAAACATTTGGTATGTAGAGAATTGAGCCCAGATAGCGTGGCTGCGGCATAAAACGATTAGCATGGCTGTTTCTATTGGATTTTTTCTCGGTATAGCTATATACCAGGATCGGAGCGTATTCTGCTTCATTGTCCAATTCGAAAACGCGTTTTAATTTGCCTTGTCTAGAAGGAACATCGGAGGAGACGGCGAAGGCTCTTCTGATTAGAGAAGGGAAGAAAGTTTTCTTGTAATCAGCGGGGCAGAATGACTTGCGGAGCATCAGGCTGGGGATGGATGAGGGTTTATAATAGACTTGTGTATGAAGGTGATTTTCAGGCGGTTTGCTCACTGAATCATCAACATAAGACAATGTATTATTATGTTTTAGCTCGATATGAAATTAACCGTAGGGTGCATAATATTGATTTTATCTATGAAAACCGGAAGAGTCCCCTTTCCATGAGGACATATGAAAAATACGTCGTCAGCATATCGCAGCCACGTGGTAGACCTTGGGATAATGCTGGTGAATAAATGCTGCTCAATTGGGTAAAGGATTGCATCCCCGAGGATGGCTGGAAGTGAGGATCCCATCGGAGCGCCATTTGTATGTATATAGATTTGTCTCGGAAACAGTCATAATTTAGTCATTTAAAACTATCAATTCGGATTTGAGGACTTGATCACCTGTTCAATACATCACGTTCTGCCTGTAGGTTACTTATGTCTCCCCATCAAAAAAACTCCTTTAGTACTTCCATCTGATGATGGTCTTTAGGAAGACCGAAAGTTCTTATGGCTTTATTTTTAACCTTTTAACTTATACATTAAATAAGTTCTTCACTTCATCCGAAGCTGGTGTACTGTTTCAGTTATCGTGTTTTTAAGACTTCTACCTTAAACTTTTATAACTGACTCATTCCTCACGAGAATCTGATGCCTTGTCTCGGAAACTGTAGCAGTTAGAATTTCATACTAAGTCCATTAACTTGTAGATACTGAGGCAAGACTTCTGAGAATAAAGTGATGAATTATATGGCCGCTTTTAACATTCTGGTGGCTTACGGCACGGGGACCGAAGGGTAAAGAGAAACCACTCTGTCGATAATGTCGCTTTGTTGGACAAAGATGTGCTTAATTTTTGTGTTATAATCTAGAGTGGAAGTTATTGTAAAGTCCGATTCAGGAAGATGATTAGCCAAAACTTTGGATAGAGCTTTCTCTTAATGATACGTCGATACAGAACTCTTTTACACGATGGGTCTCAGTGAATTACCGGGATTGTGATGTTTAAGTCTTCGGGATCTGAGGGCCTGGTGGTAATCTGCCTGCTTTTTTGAGATCTTTCGGGATAGAGGTCAGCATGGCAGCTCTTTGTACCTGTACAATCCAACAATTAGAGGGGTTGTTCGTAGTACTGTAGATCCAAAAGCGGTTATAAAATCTTCGAGTTTTTGATTGTAGTCTGCAACATCCGTAATCGCTATCTGACCGGATTTGTCCGTTAGCGTTAATACATGTATTATGGAACGGTCAATTATGAGGTTCGAAATCGGCTTCGGTATTTTAAATTTATTAGGTGTTTGTTTTGGATTGTACCACAATAATAACCTAGAACAACAGAATTGGCGTAGTTCATCTTTGGCGTCTTCCTGAAGTCGCGTTATTATGCTCTCAAATTTAGAAATGACCCTTTTTGAATTTGGCCTCGTTCGAAATCCGAACTTTGGTCCATGTTTCAAAACTTTCATACTTCCAGGGAGAGCGCCCGGATAGAAATATCGACGATGGGAATGGTGAAATCTTTAGGTTTTGGACTCTGGGATGATTTCAAGTAATCCAGCTTCTTCTTAGGATTACTTGAAATCATCCATATATCCTGCTGAAAGAAGGCACTACAAGAGGGAAATACCATTGCCATGAAGGAATGTACCTGGTCTGCAATGATGTTTAGGTAGGTGGTAGACCACAGTTTCCCGCACATGAATGAGTGGATACGAGTTTCCCAACAGAACATTGCCCAAAGCATTACACTCCCTCCACCGAATTGTTTTAGTCCCACGGTGCATTCTGGTGCCAACACAAGGGCCGCGGGTGGCCTAGTGGTCAACGTTCGTGACTGCCACGGAGATGACCTCAGGTTCGATCCCAGCAGGTACGAACTCTCAAACCACTAAATATCCGCCGTGCGTAGGATAGGTACGTTAAGCCGTTGGGCCCCGGGTACTGGCTCCCCGGTAATAAATAGGGACGTCTTCCTTCCCCTTTCTACCTCGCTTCCGTGTCACTTTCCTATCGGGCACTCTAGCCCAAATCTCCTAGCTTCCTATTTCTAAGGGATGTTTAAAACTTGGGGTCAGACACTTCCTTCCTAAAATCCTCTACATATGATCTGATCTGGTGCCAACACTTTCCCAGGTAAATTACACACACGTACCGGACCGTCTACATGGGGCAACAGAAAACGAGATTCATCGGACCAGACTATCTTCTTCCAATCATTCAAGGTCCAGTTTTGATTGCAGCGTGCCCGTTGCAGACTCTTTCGATGGTGAACCGAATTTAGCGTTATCATTCTGAACGACTTGCGCTGCGCGGCCCTATTTTCGACAGGGTTCAATGTATTGTGTGTTGTAACACATTTCTCTTGTCACCATCATTCAAATCACCGGCGAGTTGCGCCAGAATATTCCTTCTGTTGGCTCGTACCACACGGGCCAGCAGAAGGGAGTGTCACACATGAATGTCAGACATGTGCCATGTCTTCCTTGGCCAGCGCGTTTGCTTTATTTGTCGCCCATTGAACAAGTATGAGACATCATCGCTCGATGCCTGGCCCGTCAGTCTCCGCCTTCCATTACTCAAGGTGAACTTTGGGAACGAATCGAAAAGGTGAACTTTGGGAACGAATCGAAAAGGTGAACTTTGGGAACGAACCGCAGTGCAACATCCAGAACTTCTTGCAGTTGATGCCACGCCGGGTACGGGCCGTTACTGCTGACTATGGTGAATACATAAGGTACTAGGTATTGTGTGTTCCATATCTCTTACAGGTCTGTACTTCTGATCTTTTACATCTTGTACCTTTACCCTATAAAATATCACTTCAATATCTCAGGTCTTTCTTGGTGATGCAGTTTCAAGTGTAAATTTGCCAAGAAATTACTAAAATTTTAAACGGATTTTTTTATCATGTGGCTCTCAACTCTCTACTTAGTTTCCTCTATCATTTTAAGCAAAAATACATTACCTTATTTACTCGTATTTTGCACTTTAAAAAAAAGAAAAAATTGAAATGGTACAATACGGACAATGGATAACTCATAAGAAATTACTTTACTATGTGAATGAAAAGAACAATTGCGCCAATGATTCTCTGCCACGTAAGCTCAAGGCTTGTAAGTAGATGTTAAGGGTCAGGAAAAATAGAAATGCCTTTCTTTCTTTTTTCTTCAGTGAAATGTAAAATTTGGAAGAACAATAGCAAAAAAGGTGGGAAGAGAAGCGGAGGTGGAGTCGTAGTTGCTCATTTTTCGTCATTTGGTAGGTTATTGTGTGAGATGCTAAACTGTTGTAAAAACTTTCACTAAAGCACTGCCTACAAAGGAGTGCTTTGGTGGGAACGTTTTAGCTAAATGTGTGTATGCGTGTATCCCACCAGGCGTTGGAAAATATAGTGCTAAAGAGAAATCTTTGTGCGAGAGAAAGAAAGAGAAAGAGAGAAAGTACTTTCATCTCCTTCCCGTTCACTGTCTTTTTTTTAGTCTGTGGCGAGTTAACGACCACGATGAGCAACTAAATGGGATATAGCAGTCGCCCATATCTAATTTAGGATCACTGGTTCGAGAAAGAGAGGAGTGCCCTAAGACAAAGACACCATCCATGCCTCATCCGGAATTCAAGTTCTTACCCATCTCAGACGACTAGTTAGAGGCCAGCACCTCGCATCACTAGGCCGCTGGGGTGGTACCCATTCATTGTTCTGCAGTAAGTAGGAGTATAATCAGAATCACAGGGCTCTTAATTGTTTTTTGAGTGGAGAAGAGAGGCTGTTGACTCTGGTAAGAAGAGACTTCCTCTATGCAGCAGAGTTTAAAGATAAAGGGAAAAGTGGTACCAAAGAAGGGGAGTAGAAAGAGCAGACGTACAACATCAATAACTCATCAGTGTCATTGCATGGATGCACGGAAAGGGGCCAGCATAGTAAACTAAAAGAGGCCGGAATAGTAAAACATATTTAGTTTGTTCATGCTTGTTGGGCGTCATTTTCTCTCTAGCGATAAGATACTTGCAGTTCAACCACCATCATATTCGGAGAATGGGATTTATATTTTACTTTTCAAGAAGAGAGTTCAATTCCTTTTCTGCTCTTTTTTCCCCATAATTTGTACTTTATTTTATTGTTTTTACTTTTTTTTTGACATCGAGAAATTATTTGCTAGTGAAGTAAATTAACAAAAGATGCGGAAAAGTTAAAAGCAAGACTCGCCTTTGTATTCGTGAAAAAGCATAGTTTGCAGTTGAACACAGCACCTCTCACACACACAACACAGATGACTTTCCATCCTTTCCCCTGGTACCTACGGCGCTGGAGCGAACTTGACATTTCCATGTATTATCTTCTAACGTACATTTGGTAAACCGATCGACTTTCTATAATGCCAGGAAATCGTTCATCTGACGATAAAGGGTCAAAATCTTCTCCAAATGAAGTTTGGTACTGAAAATAGATTGCAACTGGATCTGTTTTGATTACAATTCTTTGCGCATTTCTTGGTCCAAGGCCACACGAATGAATGGGAACTGTTCCCCTTCCATTGAAATATATATCTTAAGTTCTTGCACCTGATTCTGCTTCACTGGATACATCACAGCTCCCTATTTTAACTGTTTTTCTAGTGTTACTAAAGTAGGGCGACATTTAATTGAAGCTTCGGTGGCTCTGTTACCTTCCCAGTGTCGTAAAACTCTTCTTCCTTCCTTTTGAATAACCCATTCCGCCTAAATCTCCTTCGTATTCATTCCTTATACAATATATTCAGGTTCCCTTGCTTCCTCTTTCACCTCCTTTTCAGCAACCGGAATAGTGTGTTGGCTAGATTGTACTAGTTGAGGTTTTCTAAATTTCACAAGACTCCTGCTCCTCTCTTTCATGAGATTTTTCCTGTCTGTGTGCGAACGATTTGTTTCTCTTTTATTTATGACTCATTCAGAGACATAAAATTACCGGTGCTTTTGTTCTGGTCGTTTGCATCGCCCGTTGGAAAGCCTGGCCAGCTCCTTAGTAATTCACCCTTAAACTGAAGAGTCTATAAATAAACTGGAGAATGCACTTTAATTTTTTTTTTTTTTTCTTTCGATTCTTTTGTCTACATGACAATTTTGCGGTATGCTCCAAGTTCCCCTTGATTGTATCATACGCTCCCTACATTCTCATAAGGAATTCTTCAGTATATGCAGTAATCCTTGTCCTTCCCAGACGAACAAACTACTCCTGCAGTATTTTTATGTTTCCAGAATGTTTTTCCAAACTAAATTCCAGGAGATCAAACTGTAACATTAAGTACTGTTCTGAACCACAAAAATTGCCCGAAACTACATTGCTCTTCTGGCGTGAATACAGAGAGAAAACGCAATGTTTGCAATGTTGAATACGAAATGCACTTTTAACGTCTGTTGGAAAAGTCTCTAAAACTCATACGTCAGATAACAAAATGTCGGCAGCTGCTCCCCTTCCCATTTTTTAAAATTGGGATTTCGGTACTTATTTATCTGCAGCATAAGTAGATCCTTCCCCGCTTGTAAGTGTTTTGGATACCAATGTGGCGGAGTGGAATCGAAGGCTAACTTCTGGCGTTCGGGTTCTAAGTCTTTTGTCAAACATCGATGCTGTGTTTCTTCTTCCACTCTTTTATTCTCACTTGCCTGGAACCAGAAATCATGAAGTAAATTCGTATGAGCTATTCCTGTTCTTCGGTGACCACACCAAGGACATACCTATATAGAGAGAGAAAGAGAGAGAGAGAGAGAGAGAGAGAGAGAGAGAGAGAGAAAGAGAGAGAGAGAGAAAGAGAAGAAAGGGAAATTGTACATATCAGTGTTTTTTGATAGCTTTTAACATTTAATCCTTACAGCAACAACTTCTTGATTACTTTGAGGTTTTTTCAGAGACCTGGAGGATCACAAGAGGACAAATCCGGGTAAATCGGCGTATTTTTTATTATTTCCCAGCAACGTTGGGCCGTTGCTGCAGTGTGCTGGGCGGTGACAAATTTGATGTTATCTCTATTTTGCTGTTCCAATATTATAGCTATTTTCTCATGCTGTCGAGTTACTGTTTCTGCTGCTGTGCATGCACTTAATTTCAATGTAGCATGTAAGCAATAGTACGGTAATACTAGCTTCTGCTATCCTTGGTATTATTATGTGCAACCTATTTGCACGTATCGAAAATAAATCATTTTTCTCTGGTTCGTAAAGAAAGTAGTTCAGGATAAATGGCAGATCCCGCACAGAGGAACTTTAGCTTATCCAGTAGAGTATTAAAAATGGTGATATATGATTATTATATTTATACATATCTTGTTTTACTTGAGAACGATGTTTTTCATCATTGGAATTGCTTTTCCTTCAGACGAATAATTCATTTTATTGCTAAATTATTTTTTTATGTTTATTTTGGAAATTTTATGCGCTTGATGCATTTTCTCTAAGTTCACAGCGAAAAAAAAAAAGGATAAGCGAATAAACGCATTCAACATGGCGCACTAACTTTTTCTTGCGTGCTTTTATCTTGTCTCGGGGAAACGAGTCGCTCATCCTTTTTCTCTCCGCTTTCTATGGACAGAAAGAAATATGTCAAACAGCTATACATTTTTTAATGTCTGCCAGACTGACTGCCTAAGGAGAAAGAGGGAATTTTCCAGCAGTTGCTTCAGCGGATGGCGACTGAATCAGCCACTGAGGTTTGAACACGGCTGCGTAATTCAATTACGTCACTGAAGCGCCACTGGGGTTAGAAGAACACTCCCTAGCGAGAAGAAATCGTGTGCGTTGTTCTTTACTGCGATCAAGCTTGAATGCTTTTTTACAAGCAGCGTTAGAAGGTACTTAAGCGTGCTGAAATATTTATAACGTAGCAAGGGGAGAGAGGAAATATCTCCATCTGGTTATTTTCATGGTGGGCTGCTGCTTGGGCCTTTTGCCCTGAAGTGATCTGTCATCGAATTTGTTCAGTTCATACTTGATTAAATCGAATTCTGACCCTAAGTGATATGGACGCTGAGAGGCCTCGACGAGCTACGTTTTCCTTGCTCATTTCAGCTCAGCGCTGTTTCGAATCGCTGCAACTTTTATTTGTTTCATATTTAGAAGAGTGACCTTGTAGTTTTCATGTTTGGAAAATTAACATTTAATGAGAGAACGCGGATAAGTAAATTTTCCCCGAGGAAATCAAAACTTATATCATTACGAGCACGATTGAGAGAGACGAGTGCATCAGCATAAAAATCTGTACTAAACAAATTCTCAGCTTTTCGCGAGCACATCAGCTGGAATGCAACGAACTTCGTGCCTTTCTACCTTCTACACCGAAGTATCATTCAATTCTTGGGAATTACAAAAAAAATTAAAAAAAAACAGCCGTTGTGTGTGTGTGTGTGAATTGTGATTTAGGTTAAGCACCAGAATTCTGAAATGTTGACAGCTCGTCATAAGCCATTGCTTTTAGCGCACTTTTTCGGAAGATGGACCTCTGGCTCTTGAATTCAATTTAAAACTTGCACAACGTTACATAGCCACAAAGTGTTCATTTCTTTGACCTATGGAGATACCTGTTCATCTCAACAATGACCTTTGTTCTCTAGAACTGAGCATTTTATTCAATATTGTTTTATATTAGCACATGTAAATAGTGAACGCTGTATTTCTTTGTTATAATTTCAAAGTTAAAGAAACTATCCTTCTAATAAAAGTCCATATCACGTTCCCAAGAGCTTATGTTTCTTGGCTAGTAATGGGAACAAATCAATGCACCTTATAATTGCAACTTATTTTGTAGTTGTTGATCTGCCACTAGGAGAACATTTCCTCGAGGACATCTTTTATAGTTTCATATTTTAATCACAAGCATAACTGGTTTTGCGTTGCTGCTATTCCTGTTGATTAGGGCTACATACCTATAGACAGCAAGTGCTAAAGATGTAGTGGACTGTCTTTCTTTCTTTCTGCTTTTCAGATCTTTTCTGTTTCTGTAAGCAGTTCTTCACCATAAAATCCACATCAGACATTTAATTGAAAAAAAAATAGTAAATCTGCAGTGGAAAGAAAAATGTACAAATCTTCAGTGGGGAGGAGATCGTTTTTAGCATTTTACGTTATCTGTAATATGCTATAATGATGTTGTCGGTCGAATCAAATATTCTTTTGGTAGACTGCACTGCAAGTATGTGTCGGTTCATGTGTGCGTGTACTTTAACAACACCCCCAAGAGGGGATAGCGAAGAATCGTCATTTGATAACTAGAATCGAAGATTGAACACAGATTCCATGTCTTTACTATATTAATCTGTCGGCTGTTACGTGAAGGTCTTTTCTCAGTTCCTTCCATAATTATCCGCCTTTCGCATATTTGAAATTTTATCGCTCATCTTTCATTGTCTATAGCTATCCAGTGTTGATATGTCCATCTGGCAACATTTCCAACTGTTGTAACTCCCGGTTCTTCGCACGACTGATGCCTGCCATTTTGTCTTTTTCTTCCGAATCACATAAATAATACACTTCTTTATACCTTCTTTGGTCAGAGACCAACTCCTATCCATGGGTGCCTACTGGTACGACAAAATGAGTGAATATCTTCTTTTTGAGAAATAATGGTACACACACAAATGCACACACACAGTTTGCTTCTAAATAGCATATTATTCCTTCTCGGTGCACTCTAAATAAAATTTACGCATCCAGTAATTTATTTCAGGGTGTCATCTTGAATATACATCCTTTGCGGAGGTGGTCATAGCGATTTATCATTTTAATTTCATTCCACTTACTTGCAACTATTTTTTTCTTTTTTTGGTAAAATAGATTTTTACCACGAGTTGTCTCTTTTAGAAGTTCGTTTTCAATTTCCCTCTATGTGTTCTCTTAGGAAGTTCTTCTGAAAACTTTAGATGCCTATATAAGTTACAAGTTCGTCCACATCTGTAGTACTGTTAGCATATTTTGAATAGTTCTTTTAAATCAATGCGAAACTTTCATGATGTTATGAACAAGAAAGAAGTTCCACGAATTGGAAAATAGGCCCCAAAATCTCACTCATTTCTGTTGCATCGAAATATTTTTCATTGGCGTGCACTGTGTATTTTTGCCGGAACTACGTATACACTGCTGGCCACACAAAATGCAACACCAAGAAGGAAGCATCCTTCTTGGTGTTGAAAAGAAGGATGCTTCCTTCTTGGTGAACTACGTATACACTGCTGGCCACACAAAATGCAACACCAAGAAGGAAGCATCCTTCTTGGTGTTGCAATTCCTGCAATTCTAAACGATTAGCATTGCAGGGCACATGCAAATCATGTGCGCACGGCACGCCACCGAGAAGCCGTATAAGAAGGGCGAACAGAAGGCGGGGTGTAAGTAGTGGAAGTGTGTTGTGCTGCCGGACCTGTGCGTGGGAAGCTTTCTGATGTCTCGTCGCAGAATACGGTAGTCATTCCAGCACGTTTTGGAGTTCGACAGAGGACGAATAATGGCTTATCGCGACAGCGGTTTATCGCACCGAGACATCGGCGCCCGTGTGGAACGACATCCAGCCACAGTGAGGCCAGCATGAATTCGGTGGGTGCAGGAGGGACGCACGGACCGACGTGAGCGATTGCCACAGCCGCGGCACACCACCGAACGAGAGGGCCGGCATGTTGTGCGGCGGGCATTGACGGCTTGCACCGCCACATCACGAACGCTAGCGTAGGAATTAGGGTGTGTTGCGCAATAACCTGAGTCACTACGTACCGTTCGACGTCGTCTGCAGGAGCGGGGACTTGTCGCACGGCGCCCATTGCTCCGATTACCATTGACGTTACACCACTGGCGAGTGCGGCGGCAGTGGGCTGTTGAACGTAACACCTGGACTACGGAATGGTACGACATTGTCTACTCCGACAAATCCCGCTTCTGCCTGCGACACCACGATGGTCGGATCCGCGTGTGGCGGCACCGCGGCGAGAGACTGTATGACGCCTGCATTATGCATCACCATACCGGTCCGTCGCGTGGCGTAATGGTTTGGGGCGCATTTAGATATGACAACCGCACCCCTCTGGTACGCATCGCCGGTACACTCAACAGTCACCGCTACATCTCCGACTGTCTGGAGCCTGTAGTCCTCTCTTACCCGCAGGACCTGCCAGCAACCACGTTTCAACAGGACAATGCGCGCACGCACGTGGCACGCATCGTGCAACAATTCTTCACGGCCCACCATGTGTCACTGCTGCCGTGGCCCTCCTGTTCTCCCGATATGTCGCCCATCGGACACGTCTGGTCGCTGATCGGCAGCCGAATGACCCGGCAAGCACCACCCGCGGCTACACCTGATGAACTGTGGCAACGTGTGGAAGCAGCCTGGACCGACATACCCTAAGCCCACATCCAAAGCCCCTTTCCTTTGATGCAGCGGCGTGTAGCGGTCATCATTGCCAGCCATGGGGGCCACACGAACTATTGATGTCTGCGTGTTCCGCAAGTCGCACGGGCCTGTAAGCTCAATCGTTTCATCTTTGTATCTGTTGTTATGTGTCCAGTAAATCTGGCGTTGCTATCTCGTGTCCTTCTTGGTGTTGCATTTTGGGTGGCCAGCAGTGTATACATATATATATATATATATATATATATATATATATATATATATATATATATATATATATATATATATATATATATATATGTATCAACCCCGCCTTCTCGTGGTACATCCTGTTCCCACTAAAGGGGCTCTGACGACCGCCAATAGCGGTGTAACTATACCATCGGGATTAGAGGAAATGCTATCCCACACTCACCAACCCGCTTGGCCAGCGTGGTGAGTTATGGCCAAACCCCTCCAAAATGACTCCACAACTTAAATCTTGGCCCTCAGTCTCCGGCAGCTGGAATGTACCTGGCCAAGGCAGCGGCCAGTGCGACATGAAGGCAGAGGGTGCTAAGAATCCCCGGAGGACCGGACTAGGCTGCCATCTGATGCTGACCTTGGCTAAGTATAACGGACGCTCCCTATCTTCTGATTCAAGGCTTCTTGAGTTGGAAGAGGAACTACAAAGGATCAAGTGGGACATCGTCGGGCTAAGTGAGGTAAGGAGAAAAGGAGAAGATCTCATTGAACTGAAAAGTGGACATCTCTTCTGCTCTCGTGGGACAGATACTGGCAGAACTAGTGGTGTTAGATTTATAATAAACAAGAAACTGAAGGATAAAGTTGTAGAAGTTGAAAGTTCCTCTGACAGAGCTGCACGACTCGTTATCCAACTCTCGAGAAGATACCAGGCTCAGATTATTCAAACTTATGTACCCACCACAAGTCATGCTGAAGAAGAAATTGTAGAATTTTATGAGGAAATTCGTGATCTAAATAATAAAGATAAGCAGCACTTGAAGATAATTATGGGAGATTTCAATGCAAAAATAGGGCAACGGCAACAGAATGAAACTTCAGTAGGTAAATTCGGTCACGGCAACAGAAACCAGCGTGGAAATACTCTCGTAGAGTTTGCAGAGGCAGAAGGGTTTTTCATCTTGAACTCCTTTTTCAAGAAAAAGCCACACAGGAAATGGACATGGAGACATCCAAATGGGACGACAAGTGAAATTGATTTTATTATGTGTAACAAAAAATTCGTCATAGAAGACTGCAGTGTGCTAAACAAGTTCAACACAGGCAGTGACCATAGATTGGTGAGATGTAAGATGCACCTCAACACTAAACTCGAACGTAGCAAGCTCATAAGACAAACAAAATGTATTGACATAACCAACCTTAAAAAACACCATAATACCTTCAAATTGGAACTGAAGAACAGGTTTTCTGCTTTAGAAGGCCTAACATCGGAAGAAGTGGATATTTCTGAAGTTAACAGAAAAGTAACCAAAGCTCTTATGGAAACAGCAACAAAATTAGCTGGGTCTAAGAACAAATTGCATGTGAACAAATTATCAGGAAAAACCAAAATGTTGATGCAAAAAGAAGAAGAGAGATGAGGACAACTAAAGAAGATGTGACTTCCAAAGTGGAATATAGAGAGCTATGCAAGACAGTACGAAAAAGTATCACTGAAGACGTAAGGAAATTCAACTGTGAACTAGTAAGGAAAGCAATTGAAAACAACCAAAGCCTAAAGATAGCAAAGGGACATCTCAGTAAGGGGAAAAAACAGATTATGGCACTGAGAAAAGAAGATGGTTCTGTAACAAGAAATAGAGGAGAAATTTTGACAAGAGTGAAAGATTTCTACTCCAAATTATATGAAAGGGATGATACATGTACTCCAGACATCATGAAAGGTACCAGTACCAGAGTTCTTCCAGTCCTTCCAGCAGAAGTTGCACATGCAATCAAGAACATGAAGCGGGGAAAAGCTCCAGGAGAAGATGGAATTACTGTAGACATCATACAAGAAGCAAGTGGAGAAATCGAAACAGTACTTGCCCAAATTTTCACTCGATGCCTTAATAAAGGGAAAATTCCTGAGGATTGGAACAACGCTACAATGATCTTGCTACATAAAAAAGGAGACATTGAGGATCTCAGGAACTACAGACCTATCAGCCTCCTATCAGTGGTTTATAAATCTTCACTAAAGTTCTTTCACACCGCTTGAAGGTGACACTGGACATGGCTCAACCGAGAGAACAAGCTGGATTCATTAGTGGCTACAGCACAATAGATCATATCCACGTACTGAGAGAACTAATTGAAAGAGCGAGGGAATATGAACTTCCATTGTGCATGGCTTTTATCGATTATGAAAAAGCCTTTGATTCGGTGAAACCATCAGCAGTTGCAATGGCTCTGAAATCCTGCGGTATTGAAGATGCATACATTAATATTATTAATAACATCTATGAAAATGCAAGTGCAAAGATTCGGCTGTTTGAAAATACAACACACATAAAAATTGGAAAAGGAGTGAGACAAGGTGACACCATATCTCCGAAGCTCTTTAATGCCACATTGGAAAATGTCTTTCAATCACTGAACTGGGAAAACAAAGGGATAAAAATTAATGGAGATTATCTAACCCACCTTCGTTTTGCTGATGACATAGTCATTTTTGCAACTACCCCATCAGAGCTACAGAGTATGATCCAGGAACTTGCTGACAAGAGTAAAGAAGTGGGATTAAAAATGAACTTTCAGAAGACAAAAGTGATGTTCAATGCTTTTACAAGAAATGAAGATTTATCGATTGATGGGGAAAAGCTGGAGATAACAGACACGTACGTTTATCTTGGACAGCAGATATCAAGTGAGGGTCACATTGGTGAAGAAATTAATCGGCGTACAAAACTTGCCTGGAGAGCTTTTGGAAGAAACAGCATAATTTTCAAGAGCAATATGCCATTATGTCTTAAAAGAAAAGTGTTTGATCAATGCATCCTTCCAGTGCTTACGTATGGTGCAGAGACGTGGACCTTAGCTAAAAGAGACATACAAAGGCTGCAGACAACTCAAAGAAGCATGGAGAGGTGCATGCTTGGTGTAACCAGGAGAGATAAGAAGAGGAACACGTGGATCCGGAAAATGACAAGAGTGGAAGACATCATGATGAGAGTTAAATCCCTGAAATGGCAATGGGCTGGACATACTGCCAGAAGGACAGATCATCGATGGACAGCCGAAATTTTAAATTTTAGATTTGATTCCAAGGGACAGGAAAAGACCAAGAAGAAGACCACATGGGAGATGGGTGGATGAAATTCGAAAGTATGCAGGGGTGACATGGAGGAGACTGGCACAAGACAGACCGTTGTGGAGGAAACTTGGGGAGACTTTCGTCCAGCAGTGGATTGATAATGGTTGACAATGATGATGATGATGATGATGATGATATATATATATATAGAGAGAGAGAGAGAGAGAGAGAGAGAGAGAGAGCTCCGGAGTTTTTTTATTTTGTAACGCGACGGAAACACGCATGCATGCTACAGTTTCCGGAAAACCCATAATCGTAGAGTACCGTACCCATCACTACCTGGATAAGTGCCATGCAAATTTCTTTAACAACTGATTCATTTCAAACACATCGAAACTTCTTATCCGCTACAGTGACATTGCTCAACTGGTTGCATTTTGCAAAAAATTACAGGCTTCACTTCATCCATTTGTATCAAAGACAGTTAAATGAATTTTGAGCAATTTTACGTAGTAAAGTAGCAAAATAAATCTCATACACACTTTTCTTAATGGGGAATGATGATGAAAGACTAAGTTGGCAGAGCAATTGGACTTATTGAGCAGGACACAAGCCGATAGTTGGGTGAAAGCACGTATTTGCTGTTCTCCGGTGGAAAACTCCAGGAAGTGAGAGAAGGGGCTAAAAACACATAAAACCAACGCTCATAAAACCAACGCAAACGGAAGAGATGCTCGAAGCTGATGCCGGCCACCTGTGGAAATGTAGTGGAAGAGAATCAGTGGTCGTTGAGTAAACTATCATTTTATACGCCGTATGAAGTTTTAAGTTTCAGTTTGATGTGCTACACACAAATATGTGTTATGCCAGAGGTGATGAATGGAATACGGGTGTACACCGTACAATACAAATTTTGAAGATGTGAATCCGTTTTTTGGTGTAAATATGACAAGGATGATAAGTCAGATAATATCCGAAAACTTGAAAATTTTGTCGTCCTGAGCGGACGACAAAATTTTCGTTCTGGGTGGTGTAGTGGTTATTATACTCGGGCGCTATCCGGGAGACGCGAATTCAATTCCTGCTCCAGGACGACGAAATTTTCAAATTTTCTGATATTATTTGACTTAACATCCATGTCATATTTATACCAAAAACGGATTCGCATCTTCAAAATTTGTATGCCAGAGGTTTTAGTGACCTCTGCACATGCAAAATGTCAAATGTCGCTTCTGTAAAAAATATCGTCTGTCACAGAAAAGCACGACCAACTTTTTTTCCTTTTGAGGCAGACATAACAATGGAAAAAATGTTGCCATGCCAAGACAAGTTGAAGAAAATTTTCGGACTAAGAGGAGATAGAGAAGTTTTTCTTTTCAAAGAAATGTGTAACATATTAACAGAAGATGATTTTTTTATTTCTTTTGTTACCTTTGAATAATAGAAGATTGTTTCGCTTGAGTTAAAGGATTGTCTTCATTGCAACGATAAATGACTTCACTATCGCAGTTCAAGTAAAAAAAAATTCGGCTTAATTACCAGAGCTCTTCAGTGCCATGCGAGTAACCCAAGACATAAATGAGTGAAGGACATAAATGATTTACCGTCAGTAAAACTGTTAAGTACCTAAACGAAAGCATTTTTTGATAAATAAAAAGAAAATAAGTGGGTGACAGAACAGACTCCATGGTTACGCATGCACTAAGAAGTGCATCGGAAACTGGACTCTCACAAACAACAAACTTTTTAAGGTCAGAAAGAAAAGACGGATAGGTATAAAACAAAATCAAAGCCATGTGACCTTAAATTAGGTACGGGCGACTGCTTATAGCCCATTGAGTTGCTCACGGTGGTCGTTAAACCTCCAATAAAAAAAAAAAAGAATTTTCGTCTTTTGATTTGGGTGCTCATCCAAATCCACTGCTGCGCCAATACCGTGGATGTCGCTGTGCGATCGGTCACTGTGTGAAAACACAGGTTTGTCTGCGACGACATCGAGTCCATGTCCCCTCACTCCGGAGTAAGTTGCTCTCCCAACTGAACTACGCGGACAGAATGTCTCGCTGCAGATTTGTCGTCTTGACACATGTTTTCACCTGTTTAGTACGTCACAACTGTCGTGCGGTTCAGGTGTCTGTCATCCCATGCAGTCATGCGATTTTGCGGCCCATTTCCAGGATTTCTGTGCGTCTCAGCTTCATCTGTTCACTGACGCCACATTTGCATCACTAAATTATCTATGGAAAAATTGCTTATAAAAAAACTAGAAACACAGCTGAATTGACCAAAACTGTAAAAATAAAGTTTTTACGATTTAATACCTAAACAAAAACTAAACTTAACTAGGGCATTTTTTCTGGGCTGCGCTTTTGAATTCTGATCTCCTGAAAATACATTACTTGTTTAGTTAGATAATAAGTTTCAGGTTTTTAAACCAGTGCACAGTAAATCGGCATTTCTTTCCCAAAGGAGCTGTGCTCCTGTTTAACATCAAAGATTATAAGAAAAATTACAATTTCGCATAATCGAGAATGCTCTCGTACGGTTATTTGTGTTGTATGTAGATTTGGGATGAGCAACCAGTCAGTCTCATTCACAGTCGAGAGCGTTATAATCACATAAAATAACTAGTTGCAACAGTTTCGGCGGTCATGCAATTATGCAGTTTATATTTTGATTTTTTTTTCAAATCGCGTATAAAGAGGGACATCTGTACGTATGTTAGAAAAATTGCCAACATTGCGCAGCTGAAATGCCAGACCGGATACCAAGGGACAGGAAACTACTCAGAAGAAGACCACATGAGCGATCAATGTATATTAGGACAAAGTCCTCTCTAGTACTGTTACACACGTTGTAGTATATGAGCTTAGAAAGACAAGTTGACTTCAATGTTAATGGAATATGTATGTATGAACCTAAGAATATTTCTACATGTACAATATATTTATATTTAAATGCTGAAAGCTAATATAAGTTATATATAATGAAACATAAAAATCAGCAATGAGGTATATGGAGCAACACATATTGCGCTCATCTTACTCCGGCTTCAGTCTCTCTGGTTTGCAATCAGTCATGCTTCTTGTCCCGTGTCCACTGTTGCACCACATCATTAAAGGTATTCCACGTTCAAAGTTCAACATAAACACGAACATCAGCACAATTCTAAAAGGAGAGGGTGATGAGTTAAAATAATTCGAGACTATTGTTAAGACTAGATTACGTCGACGCAGCCAGAATTTCAGCAGTTGAAACAATTCGCTGTTTTATACCAAGCTATTTTGAAGTATCAATATTAAAAGATTTAAAAAGTCAACAAGTCCTTCCTCGCTCGCCCGGACATGTTTCAGGCTACACTGTGCCCATCTTCAGCGGTCGGTTGTAAGAGACATCCATATGCTTTTATTGTACTGACTACCTACCTCCCTGTCACCAGTCGACTCATCGCCCATTGGTCCTGTATCCGTGCGTAGGTTGATCACGTGATTTACGACATTTTGTTGTTGCACCATTTGGTGTTCATTTTGTGTAATTTCATTATTCATCGTTGTTGGATGAGACATTTTCAATAAATTTTGTGTTTATGTACTTTTCTTCAATTTCTTTTTCTTTTGTTATTATGTATCGCCAGGGCAATTAAATCCTCTGGTTGTTTCTATCACAAAAGACTCAGAATACAAAATCTTTTTATGTGTGTTATGCGTAGTATATATATATATTCATTTTCCCACACGGGGGAAGAATTATTATTAATGCAATATGTAATAAGAGATGTTCGTTGCTCACCCTTTTTCCAATTTCTCTTGTGTTCTTTCATTCTTGTTTTTAGCCGTCTTTTAGAACTACCTTTGTAGATGCTATCATTATTACCGGTATCGTTATTCTTCGAGGGTATACCGTATACACCTGCTCTATGCATAATTGCGTTATTACTGTAATCGGCGGTAAGGAATTTGTTGTTATCGATTACAATATCGGCGAATCGCGATTGATTGCTGAAGCCGGAGTAAGGTGAGCGCAATATGTGTTGCTCCATATACCTCACTGCTGATTTTTATGTCTCAGTGGTTATAACTTATATGAGCTTTCAACATTTAAATGTAAATATATTGTACACGTAGAAATATTCTTAGGTTCAGATATAAATGTTCCATTATCATTGAAGTCAACTTGTCTTTTCTAAGCTCATATACTACAACGTGTGTAACAGTACTATAGAGGACTTTGTCCTAATATACATTGCCTATCTCCGACGTATTTTATTGTTCAAATATATGTATGTATAGACTGAACTTCTACTAAAACACATGAGAGATGATAGAGTGAAACTAGAAAACACTCCAAAGTGACGTGAAAGAGAATTGCTCAAGACAGAGAGTTGTGGAAGAGACTTAGGGAGACCTTCGTCCGGCAAGTGGATTGATATGGGTTTATGATGATGACATACACACTAAGTGCCCTCTGAATTACAACCACCTACTTAAAATATTTTGTAGGCCCTACGTGCTGCCTTCAGCTGTCTTACCTGGCCACAAAATCCCAAGGAGGTTTAATTGCGTTCAGATCAGGAGTCTGGCGGGACAGTCGAGATGTCTTATATCAGTAGTGTGTTCGTCGAACAATTTCCTGCATGAGACAAACCGATGAGGCATTATCGCCATGGAAGAACCCATCCCCCTTTGAGTGGAGGTACGATTTTGAGAGGTGTGCCTGGTCTACAAGCAGTCCTTGGTAGTAACCGTTGTCCATACGTTAGTCCACACGCACCAGGAGTCCCAGTTCTTGCCAGCTAAATATGCCCCATGTCTCAGACCCGGACAGCAGATTCTGTTCATGAGGGATCCATAACCTCCTGCTGATGACGTCAAATCTGGACTCGACCGTTTGCAGATTGGAGTTCATGTCGTGAATCATCGGACTAGCACATTTTCATCCAATCTTTTATCGCTCAATCCGCATGCTGTTGGCATCAGGAGAGTCGTTTACGTCTATGGTCTGTTGTTAGAAGAGGATGGCGCACCATCTGTCTGATCTTGTAGCTCATCCATGCCAGCGTGCATCGCATAGTAGCGCGGGATATTGTTTTTCGTCGGCCTATACTACACTGAAGAGCAATTGAATTAGAAACAGCTGGCGTTATGCAAATGTGGCGCTGTGGGCGGCCCTGTAAACGGAAACGACGTGACGTATGCAGCGATCCGACAATATAAGGAGTGATGCGACGGGAATCAGTAAGAGTCGGACGCAGTATGGGTAAGACGAAGGATCTAAGCGCATTTGATCGTGGGCAAATTGTCGGGGCCTGACGAATGGGTCATTCCATCTCGGAAGTCGTGCAGGCACTGGGATTTTCACGAGTCACTGTGTCACGGGTGCACCGTGAGTACATCGAATCCGGTAAAACCATCCCTGCAAGGGCCAACTGCCGTGGACAACAGCGTGTAGATGAGCGGGGTCATCGTCGGCTAGCTCGCATTGTAACAGCGGATAGACGGGCCACAGTGCAAGAAATCACTCGGCAATTTAACGCTGGTGCACAAAAACGTGTAAGCAGACACATCATCCAGAACCATCTCCTCACTATGGGGTACAGAAGCCATCGTCCCACGAGGGTACTGCTGCTGACCGCACATCACAGGGTGCAAAGATGCATGGGCGCGGGAACAACGCCACTGGACCCTAGACATGTGGGAAAATGCTGCCTCGACTGATGAGTCGAGATTCACGTTGGTACATGCGGATCGCAGGATACGAGTATACGGCGCAAACCACATGTAGCGATGGATCCTTCTTGCCAGCAGGGTACTCTTCAAGCTGGTGGGGGTGGTATTCTCGTCTGGGGACTTATTACGTGGACTGAAATCGGAACCCTGGTACGTGTGGCACCGTCCCTCACAGGTCAACCTTTTTGGAATATCCTGGACTACCATTTGCTCCCGTTTGTGCGTTTTCAACATCCCACTGAGGACCTCATCCTGAAACAAGACAATGCACCGTGACATCGCTCCCGAATTGTATCCGAATGGTTGGATGAACACTCCACCGAAGTGACCTCGCTTCCTTGGCCAGCTATGTCACCTGACCTCAATCCCATCGAGCACATCTGGGATGCCATCGAGAAAGATGTTCGAGGCTCTGACCTCCCTCCATCAAATCTTCGTGAACTGTGGGAGCTTGTTCAGGGGTCATGGATCCGTATGGCTTTCCAACGCTTCCGGTGTCTTGTCGAGTCCATGCCGAGACGAATCGCCGCCGTAATCAGGGCGAAAGGTGGTGCTACGCGTTACTGGACAGGTATCTCTAATTCAATTGCTCTTCAGTGTGTATTGAGCTTTCAACTGCGAAAACCCGGACGCACCTGTCGTTCGCCTCTGGAATTTTCGCTGTCCTTTACAGCTGTATTGCCATTTCTGTACAACTCCTGGTGCACTTTAATCACAGTAGTCCTCGAACAACCCATCACGTCTTCGTATCTGAAATGGGCGTACCAACCGTTCCTACACCCACAATTTGGTCTTCCATAAACTACGATAAATTCTTTGGTTTAGCCATCAGGTCCGTAACTTCACTCTCAACTGCCACCACCAACCTCTTTTATACACCCCTTTAACTCTCAAGCTTCTTCTCCTCGTTATGCCTTATCAGGTGTAACTCACTCTTCATAGGAGCGGTCGTAATATCAGTGAGCACTCAGTGTATATCCAGTGCAATATCGATAATAAATTCCTGTGGGCCTTTACCCGACGAGTGAGTGGGCGTTGCGAGCAGAGAATGGGTGCCAGATGTTGACGTAAATGCGCAAAATGAAAAAGCAAAAAATATTACCCACACATCACGTTGTGGGCTTATTTAATAAAACATTTATAAATGAAACATAGAAAATCACTTCCGAATTAGAAAACGGCTCCCAGGATTACACCAGACTTTATCCCACACATTGATTAAATGTGGGGACAAGTAAAAGGCTTGATTTTCGTTGCCTTTGAACTTTCAAATCATTTCCCTTATTTCCCTAGCGTAAGCAGAAAGCAAACATGGAAGTTCAACACCTACCGCTTTCATTCTCTCTGCCTACTTTGCATGCTGTTTCCAGTAATTACGCTTCTCAAGCAACTGCGGCAAAGGACTTCATTTGAAAAGCATCGTTGTGATATCTCCAAGGAATCTGAGTGGAGATTAACGCTGACAATGAGTAAATGCGTTCATTCTAGAATCGGCCTCCGCGGTCATATAGAATGCCTTTCTTGATTTTGCTTTTCCATGTGTGGCTGTTCGAAGCAGGTCACAGGAGTCTGCGTAAAAGGCAGTTTTCTTAAGGAGTGAGGAGGCTTTTGCTGAGTGTTATTAAAAAGAAAAAAGAAAGAGGGAAGAAAGAAAACAGAAAGAAAAGGAAGGGGCTAGTATAATTACTTTTTTATCAAAAGAGCTGAACTTTTTTTGCTTTCAAGAGACTTTTCAGAACGTTTTTGTATCTTGTTTCCTGAAAAATTATTAATTTTGGCATTATTAAATTTCCTGCTGAGAACGCTCGAAAAGTAAAATTGTTAAAACTCTTGTCTGATGCTCGAAAAACTTTTCCTCTTTGGAGGGGAAATTTTTCTTTTGCCGTTAAAGGTCTTGAAATATATATATATTACTTGTCATGAAAATTTAAAGTAAGTATTTTGAGGAGAACAAAGAAAAGAAAACTCACTGTCGTGGGAGTCATATAAAAATCCGGATGCATAGTTTGGGCAGGTATTAGTAAATTGCCAAGTTGCAAATTGATTGCTAGGAGCATTACTCCAATTATGTAGGAAATAGTAATACTATACTAGTGATCCAATTTATTGGCGTAGGAAATAGACACATGAGCGTTTCCAAGCTTTCGCACATCAACCAGATGGCTTTTTCAAGGAAGTTAGACAGAAACTGCAAACTGAATAATAGAACGCTTCAACAATTTGAACGCGGTGACTTGACTTGACAATAAATATTATCATCAACCATTACACAGGTCTGCAAAAAAATTTTTTTTTTTCAGCTGCATGGGACGTTTTTGGTAAATATTATGTTTTCGAGTGTGCTGAATCCAAAAATGACCTCCATTTCCCTCCATCACGTACAGTTTTTTTGCAAAATACAAGGTGTTTGCATAAAAAAAGCATAACAATAATGAGAAAACCACCATTTCGTTACAATGAACTAAAACATATTTCTTATAATAAACAAACAATTTCTTCATGAAATGTACTTAACATTCCGTGTTCATTCTTTTTGCCTATGAAACCTTTTCTTCTTCTCTTTGATACTTCTCCGAACACGCTTCCGCTTTCCACTTTCTGTTTCCCGCTTGAGTATCCAACAGTAGTCAGCTAGCATACTGACGTCCCATCGTCCTCGGTAGCGTCTCTCGATATCACGGACATCCTGGTGAAATTATTTCACCCTGCTCTTCAGTGAGGGCTCCCAAGTTTTCTGGAAAATAGTCGACATGGGAGTGTAAGACATGAACTTTTAAGCTCATCTTGCATCCTTGAGCTTTATACACAGCCAACATGCGTTGTACAATGGTTTTGTAGTGAGGGTCTTTAGTATTACCCAAAAACTTGCGCACTACGTCTTTGAAATAGTCCCACGCTTCCTTTTCTTTTTCTCCCATTGTTTCTGAAAAGAGGGTATCGGATAACAGTTTTCGTATGTCGGGGACAGTAAAAACTCCCTCTTTCAACTTGGCTTCAGACAGTTTTGGGAACTTGGAACACAGATATCTGAAACATTCCCCATCTTTTGGCAGTGATTTCACAAACTCCTTCATAAACCCCAATTAATATGAAGAGGTGGTAATAAAACCTTTTCAGGAGGAACCAAGGTTGTATTAATGACGTTATTTTCGCCAGGGATTAAGGCGTCTCGAAGTGGCCAGTCAGTTTTTGTCCAACGGAGATCTCTGGCCCGACTGTCCCACAAGCAAAGGAAGCAGGGATATTTCGTATAACCTGCCTGCTGGCCCAACAGCACGGTTTGTATTTTGAAGTCTCCACAAAGCATCCAGCGATGTTCTTGATATTTTCTTTTCTTAAGAATCATTGCCACGTCGTTATAGTTTTCCTCCAAATGCACCGAGTGTCCTACAGGAAGAAATGCAAATTTATTCCCATTATGCAGCAAGACTGCTTTGAGGCTTGTTTATGAGGAATCAATGAATAGGCGCCACTCAGATGAATCATATTCTATTTCAAAACACTTCATTAGCCCTTGAACATCACTAGAAAAAACGAGATTTCCCTCTTTAGAGAAAAATGTAGTGAATTCTTTCTCTCGGTGCCTGTACTTCGAAAATGAGGTTCCGGGTGACAGTAGGTTTTTATTTTTTAATCTTGACCCCAGCAATTCGGCAGCATCTTTTGAAAGGCCTAAATCTCTAACCAGGTCATTGAGCTCGCTCTGAAAAAAAGTTGGGGTCCGTCATCAACAGAAAAATCTGAACTAGATTCGTTCTGGGGAGGTAATGTGTTTCCGTCCTCAGAATCACTCACGATATCATCCAAACTGGAAGGTGGGTGTGGAACTGGTATTGCAGAGCTATGAGGCACTGGACGAATAGCTGAATTTACGTTTGGGTAAGATATATTTTTTTATTTTTTGTATTGAAACCTTTCACATCTACCGAACAGAAATAGCAGTCGGTAGTGTGGTCTTGCTGTTCACGCCATATCATAGGAATGCCAAAACGAAATGAGTGTTTCTTACCCTTAAACCACAAACGGAGATCTTCCTCGCACCTTCTGCACACCTTATGAGGAGCCAAGGCTTTGTCTTGATCCCCAAGTTTCAACTTGAAGTAAGCAAAATACACTTTCTTCACGAAATCACTTATGTTTCTTTGTTGGCTTTTAACAGTGTATTCACCACAAATAAAACAAAAGTTGCCTGGAGAAATAACACAACCTCTTGGAGCCATAATATATAACCAAAAACACGAGCACAGTCACGTTTGAATGCCAAATGTAAACTGAGTGTGGCTCCTCGCTGTTTGTATAAACCGCATTGAGTACACATACTGACTCTCCGTACATCTAGAAGCAAACGCTTTTCCTGTGGTGAAGCAGATGGAAACTAGCCTCGCTCCCTTCAAAAAGACCAGTGAAATAACACGTAAAACATAGGTGAACACGAGAGCGAACGAGGTTATGTTGACATCTGTGCGTCTGCCGATCGTCTCTCTCTGTAGCTGGGCAGGTTAATCGGCAACACCTGCTTCTTCCTCTGGCTCAATAAAAAAATTCCAAAATGGCGCTGCATATAAATAAAAGAAAACAGCAAAAAGTTTCTTTTTCTCTTTTTTTCCCGTTCTTAAGGATAAAAATTAATGCTTTCGAGAGATTCTCTAGGCACCTTTAGCCTCGGATATCCAGTAGTCATCTATATAAGCTATGCAACATAACCAAAGCAACCTAGATCCTGAACTTATTTAGCATGTTGAAACATGATCAAATCTGACAATACGCTTGTTTATACTCGTTCCTAATACCCTAGAGAACGTGTATAAACATGCTCAACCCAGCCAGTAAGATTCCTCACTTTTCGCTATAAACAAATTAAACCGGTTGGGACATGATCAACCTGAGCTTCCTCACACCGCCAACACTCCCGTTGCCCTGCCACCTTTCCACTGCCTCCCCCCCCCCATTCCGCTCATTTTCTCTTTGTATTTATTCTTGAGTCTCACTCTAATACATATTAAATGAAAGTAAGAAATCACTTTTGCATAGGATTTTTAGAATCAAGAATAGGTTACCAGATTTCGAGTTAAACGGGAGTTTCACTCTAAATGAAACTACAAACACGAGTTTTGCAAGAAAACCTGACGTGAAGGAATTTTTTGAGTATTTTTCCCGGTTTCAGTCAGTAAAAATCTATAAGAAACAGTATAAAAATCCTGTACAGTTTTTTGGTTCCAGACCTGTGTTATGGATCCACTGCTGGACGAAGGTCTCCCCAAGTTTCCTCCACAACGATCTGTCTTGTGCCAGTCTCCTCCATGTCACTCCCGCATACTTTCGAATTTCATCCACCCATGTCCCATGTGGTCTTCTTCTGGGTCTTTTCCTGTCCCTTGGAATCCAATCTAAAATTTCGGCTGCCCATCGATGGTCTGTCCTTCTGGCAGTATGTCCAGCCCATTGCCATTTCAGGGATTTAACTCTGATCATGATGTCTTCCACTCTTGTCATTTTTCGGGTCCATGAGTTCCTCTTCTTATCTCTCCTGGTTACACCAAGCATGCACCTCTCCATGCTTAGTTGAGTTGTCTGCAGCCTTTGTATGTCTATTTTAGTTAAGGTCCACGTCTCTGCACCATACGTAAGCACTGGAAGGATGCATTGATCAAACACTTTTCTTTTAAGACATAATGGCATATTGCTCTTGAAAATAATGCTGTTTCTTCCAAAAGCTCTCCAGCCAAGGTTTGTACGCCGATTAATTTCTTCATCAATGTGACCCTCACTTGATATCTGCTGTCCACGATAAACGTACGTGTCTGTTATCTCCATCTTTTCTTCATCAATAGATAAATTTTCATTTCTTGTAGAAGCATTGAACATCACTTTTGTCTTCTGAAAGTTCATTTTCAATCCCACTTCTTTACTCTTGTCAGCAAGTTCCTGCATCATACTCTGCAGCTCTGATGGGGTAGTTGCAAAAATGACTAGGTCATCAGCAAAACGAAGGTGAGTTAGATAATCTCCATTAATCTTTATTACTTTGTTTTCCCAGTTCAGTGATTGAAAGATATTTTCCAATGTGGCATTAAAGAGCTTCGGAGATATGGTGTCACCTTGTCTCACTCCCTGTCCAATTTTTATGTGTGTTGTATTTTCAAACAGCCGAATCTTTGCACTTGCATTTTCATAGATGTTATTAATAATATTAATGTATTCATCTTCAATACCGCAGGATTTCAGAGCCATTGTAACTGCTGATGGTTTCACCAAATCAAAGGCTTTTTCATAATCGATAAAAGCCATGCACAATGGAAGTTAGTATTCCCTCGCTCTTTCAATTAGTTCTCTCAGTACGTGGGTATTATCTATTGTGCTGTAGCCACTCCTGAATCCAGCTTGTTCTCTCGGTTGAGCCATGTCCAGTGTTACCTTCAAGCGGTGTGAAAGAACTTTAGTGAAGATTTTATAAACCATTGATAGGAGGCTGATAGGTCTGTAGTTTCTGAGATCCTCAATTTCACCTTTTTTATGTAGCAGGATCATTGTAGCGTTGTTACAATCCTCAGGAATTTCCCTTCATTAAGGCATCGAGTGAAAATTTGGGCGAGTACTGTTTTGATTTCTCCACTTGCTTCTTGTATGATGTCTACAGTAATTCCATCTTCTCCTGGAGCTTTTCCCCGCTTCATGTTCTTGATTGCATTTGCAACTTCTGCTGGGAAGACTGCAAGAACTCTGGTACTGGTACCTTTCATGATGTCTGGAGTAAATGTATCATTCCTTTCATATAATTTGGAGTAGAAATCTTTCACTCTTGTCAAAATTTCTCCTCTATTTCTTGTTACAGAACCATCTTCTTTTCTCAGTGCCATAATCTGTTTTCTTCCCTTACTGAGATGTCCCTTTGCTATCTTTAGGCTTTGGTTGTTTTCAATTGCTTTCCTTACAAGTTCACAGTTGAATTTCCTTACGTCTTCAGTGATACGTTTTTGTACTGTCTTGCATAGCTCTATATATTCCACTTTGGAAGTCACATCTTCTTTAGTTGTCCTCATCTCTCTTCTTTTTTGCATCAACATTTTGGTTTTTCCTGATAATTTGTTCACATGCAACTTGTTCTTAGACCCAGCTAATTTTGTTGCTGTTTCCATAAGAGCTTTGGTTACTTTTCTGTTAACTTCAGAAATATCCACTTCTTCCGATGTTAGGCCTTCTAAAGCAGAGAATCTGTTCTTCAGTTCCAACTTGAAGGTATTATGGTGTTTTTTAAGGTTGGTTATGTCAATACATTTTGTTTGTCTTATGAGCTTGCTACGTTCGAGTTTAGTGTTGAGGTGCATCTTACATCTCACCAATCTATGGTCACTACCTGTGTTGAACTTGTTTAGCACACTGCAGTCTTCTATGACGAATTTTTTGTTACACATAATAAAATCAATTTCACTTGTCATCCCATTTGGATGTCTCCATGTCCATTTCCTGTGTGGCTTTTTCTTGAAAAAGGAGTTCATGATGAAAAACCCTTCTGCCTCTGCAAACTCAACGAGAGTATTTCCACGCTGGTTCCTGTTGCCGTGACCAAATTTACCTACTGAAGTTTCATTGTGTTTCCGTTGCCCTATTTTGGCATTGAAATCTCCCATAATTATCTTCAAGTGCTGCTTACCTTTATTATTTAGATGACGAATTTCCTCATAAAATTCTTCAATTTCTTCTTCAGGATGACTTGTGGTGGGTGCATAAGTTTGAATAATCTGAGCCTTGTATCTTCTCGAGAGTTGGATAACGAGTCGTGCAGCTCTGTCAGAGGAACTTTCAACTTCTGCAACTTTATCCTTCAGTTTCTTGTTTATTATAAATCCAACATCACTAGTTCTGCCAGTATTTGTCCCACGATAGAAGAAGAGATTTCCACTTTTCAGTTCAATGAGATCTTCTCCTTTTCTCCTTACCTCACTTAGCTCGACGATGTCCCACTTGACCCTTTGTACGAGTAGTTCTTCTTCCAATTCAAGAAGCCTTGAATCAGAAGATAGGGAGCGTCCATTATACGTAGCCAAGGTCAGCATCAGATGGCAGCCTAGTCCGGTCCTCCGGGGATTCTTAGCACCCTCTGCCTTCATGTCGCACTGGTCGCTGCCTTGGCCAGGTACATTACAGCTGCCGGAGACTGAAGGCCAAGATTTAAAGTGCTGAGTCATTTTGGAGGTGGTTTGGCCATAACTTACCACGCTGGCCAAGCGGGGTGGTGAGTGTGCGATAGCATTTCCTCTAATCCCAATAGTATAGTTATACCGCTATTGGCGGTCATCAGAGCCCCTTTAGTGGGAACAGGATGTACCACGAGAAGGCGGGGTTGACATTTGTCAAGGAGAGGCTGTGATGTTACGCATCACTTCACCTTACATCCCGACAATAAATATATACGACGTTATATTCATTTAAAGATATGAGGCATCACGTTGGTTGTGCGCACGGTATCCTGTGTGGTAGGGAGAATGCGTTACTTGAAGAACTGGTTCCAAATTCATGGCAACGCGAGTGAGACGCTATCATTGCAAGTATCGCTGTTGCTAATGATCGCAATGGTTTCCCGAATGGCTGTACATTTAGTGGTAGAGTAGGTAGCTAATTTCTTTATATCATCCCACATAAGAGTAGTGGACTTGAATTTGACTTCTCTGGATAGTGCCGTGGCTATTTTACCGTATTTTGTGTCTCTTTTATATTCGTTGACTCTGATTCCAAGCGGACGCTTGGTCATTCCAATGTAGCATCGTTTAAAACCGCCCGGATACTGTAGGGGGGATCGCATAAACACCTGCTTTGAAGGAGAGAGGTGCTTTTTCACTATTTCTCTTTAACATAGTATATAAAAATACAGGAGACCTTATTCCGACGACGCCGTAGTTCATCTTCTTGAGGGCATTCTTGAGTTTGTAAGACACATTAGGTATAAAAGGAATTGAGCCTAAATAACGCAGCTGCGGCACAAGAAGATTAGAATGTTTGACCCTGCCTTTCTGGATAAAGTTACGCATCTGATTCAATGAATATCCTGCATCAATGGCCAACTAGATGGCACTTTCAATTTCGTGTTGTCTAGTATGGATATTGGTGGAAACGGCGAAGGCTCTTCGAATTCGAGAACGGAAGATAGTTGTTTTGTATTGCGCGGGACAAAAAGAGCTGCGAAGCATCAGGTTGGGGATGGACGTGGGTTTATAGTAGATTTGTGTACGGAGGCGGTTGTCAGGCGATTTTCTCAATAAAACATCCAGATAAGGTAAAGCGTTGTTGTGTTCAAGTTCCACCGCGAAATTGATTGTAGGATGCATATCATTGATTTTATCCAAGAAATTTGGAAGAGTCTCTTTTCCGTGAGACCACACGAAAAATGCGTCGTCCGCATAACGCAGCCAGGTGGTAGGCCTTGGGGTAATGCTGGAGAATATGTTCTGCTCAATTGGTGGAAATATTACTTCTGCAAGGACGGGTGAAAGTGAGGATCCCATCGGAGTGCCATTATTCTGTTTATATACTTGTCCATGGAAACTGAAGAAGCTAGTATTAGTGACCAAGTCTATTAATTTGAAGATGCTGAGGCATGACTCCTGCTTATAAAATGTAGAATTTGACATGACCTCCTTTAATGTTCTGATCTCTTCCAGAACAGGGATTGAAGGGTAAAGAGAAACCACGTCGAAGCAGCCGATAATGTCGCCTGGTAGGACAGCGAGTTGCTTGGCTTTCGTTATAAAACCCATAGTGGAATTTATTACAAAGTGCGATTCAGAAACGAAACTGCGCAGAAATTTGGATAGTGCTTTCTCTAAATGGTACGTTGGTGCAGACTTCCTGGATACGATGGGTCTCAGTGGGTTTCTGGGCTTATGGTGCTTAAGTCTTCCGGAGAGCTTTGGGATCTGACGTCCTGGTGGTAGTCTTGCGGCTTTCTTGAGATCGTCTGGAATAGCGGGTAACCAAGTTACATTGACTAAAAATTATATTCGCTATTGATATCTACAGCACTTACGACAGAACATTTTATTTTCGCATTCTTAAATTTCAGAGTCGTTTGTAAAAGTTTTGCCGAAAATACTGAAATTCAGGAAACAAATTTCAGAACACCACTTGTAACGTTACTCTAGATTCACTTTCCTTTTGATTTTTACTATCTCTGGTTATTTTATTTTACTATGTAAATTATCTTCTTACTGAACGAGATGTTATTTCTCCCGCTGAATGAGATCTGGCAATGAGTGTAAGTCATGACGTGGTGGTAGCTAGTATAAATAGGCGCGTTCAACGATACCTAGGAGAGCTGTTGTTTATGTGCCAGAGAGCGTTTGTTTATGTGGAGGAGAGCTTTCGTTTGGAGAGAGCTTTTATGTGTAAAGAGATCTTCGTTTATGTGAGTATAGCTTCGTTGTATGTTGGAGGATACCAGGACTTTCCCTGAATAAAGCTTTTGTTGTAAGTACGTTTTTCTCAGTTCATAGTTTTGTCAGATCTCTGTCTGGCTGTTAGGTTTATTTCATTAGTTGTTATTATTAACAACCAGCATAAGACTTTATTCATCTTAATTACTACTACAACATTACTAGCAGTTAAAATCTTGTTCATTATTATTACTACACTACTAGCAGGAAAGTTTATTCATAAATAATTAACGCAACAACCATTAGAAGAAGCTTGTATTCATTATACACTCTAAAAAAATATATTACGGAAGCTAACTTGTATGCTGAAAATGATTCCAGGAAAAATGAATATTTTGAACTGCTACTTTAAAAAAGTAAAGGTCGTGAGAATAAATATAGTTCTGAACAAATGTTTTTAGGAAGAATAAATATTGTTTTGAGCATGGATTTAACTAAGACAGTTTCAACAATTATCTTTAGTAGGTGCTCTGAAAATATTATATCAGGAAAAATAGGCATGTTTTTGAAGAAACATTTTAGAACGACAATTTCAGGGAGAATAAATACCATTTAGAAATATTATTCAGTCAAAGATAATTTTTGGAGAGCAGATATCGTTTTGATTAAGTGTTTTGAAAGATAATTCTAAAATAAATAAAAATGTGAGCCTGAGCTAACATTTTGTTAAGACTCTTTCAAGAAAAATATTGGTTATTTTGAATAGGTCTTTTAAATGGAAATGTTAAGTAGAATATATACATGTATACGCCTTTGAATAATACTTTTAAGGAAACAATCAAGAAGAGCCAATACTGTAGTTTTTCAAATATTTCATTTTAAAATAAATTCAGGAAGAGTGGGTATCATTTTGAATAACTGTTTTAAAAGCATTACTTTCGAAATTTGATTGAAAACTTCCTTCTGATATGCCATTGAGTCCTATTAATAATATATCTCTTGATTTTCAACATGCTTCTTTAATTTTAAACTAGAAAGTTCAACAACTTGTAGCCGCCCCGCTGCCCGAGTGGTCTGAGCTGCCGGCTTCTAACCATTCGTCCTAGATGGGCCAGGGTTCGAGTCTCTGATGAAACATGGATGGTAGGTTCGCTTGGTGGCACTGGCAGCAACTTCTTTCTCTCCAGTACCAGTGTCCCCAAATTAGGAACGGGCGACTGCTTATAGCTCTCAGAGTTGCTCTTATGGTGATCTTGAAGCCCAGGAACAACTGCACTTTGGAAATGCTAATAGATCATGAAAAGTAAAAAAAATGCTATAGATCATGAAAAGTCAGTATTCACATAGACAAAAATACTGATTGGCCTAATCTAAAAAATCATTTTACCTAGTGTCATTCTACTATATAAAACCTGATGGTGTTTTTAGGTTTTTTAGAAGAAATTGAAACTAAAAAACTCTGCAAACCCTCGTCGGTAATCCAAAAAGATCAGTCAGAGTAGCAAAGTCTCGTACAACACAAACAAATGCGAACAATCATTTCCCAAAAGCTGAAACTGCGACTTTTATGAAGTTTGTCAAACTAAGGCCGTGTAGAAAGTACAAGACCTTGACATTAGAAAGGCGAATTTCCTCTTTTGGCGACGTCACGGGGAAACCAAAGTTTTCGATTGGTTTCCAACGGTGTCGTGTATGACGCAAAACACCACGACACGGACGTAACAGGCCGTGTAATATGCGACGTCACAGACAGAGGGAACTCTTCTATCTCTCTCTCTCTCTCTCTCTTTTATGTCATGGCCTTGTATTTTCTAGACGGCCTTGGTCAAATATGACGTGCGATATTGTTTCAGACCCACGTGATCTCTCTCTCTGCCCGCTTTCTGAAATATTTTCCACTATATCTGCGCCTATCCCCTGCAGCGCCTATCATCAGTATCTCTTCCGCGACGCTGCATATCCCACCTGGGATTTCACTGTGTATTACATTATTATTATCATGTTAATTTTGTTGCATTGTTTACTGTATTGCGCTGTCTTATATTGAAACCAAAGCATAAATCTGAATATTAATAGCAAAGGCGCAAGATTTCGAACTAAATGAAGGAATAGAGATTTTAGCGAACATGAGCTGTGAAATGAACGAAGCTGCAGTTGTCATTAACCTTAAACATATCAATTAAATTTGATTCCTAAGCCACTGCGGATACTTTACTTCAGTGCTTATAAAATGTCCTTTGATATCCATTTTGAGATCTTGCTTTTCGTTGATATTTAATGTTGATATTATTATGATTTTATAAATATGACTGACGCTAGACTAACGTTTAACTATATGAATTATGTCAGATAATTGTTTTCATTTAGCTGTGTATGGCGTAAAGGCCACATTTGATCCAAACGAGATGTCACAATATACATATAAGACACTGAGTTCTGTTCAGACAATGACTGTAATCCCCAATCACCTGGAAAACCATCTCATTCAGTGGGACTAAGTTTGGCTGGGCTCAGCGTTTCTTCAGTGTAGTTCTTTCAAGTACGCAGGTCTTTCAAAAAATAACGAGACTGACGTCATAACGCCAATGGTAGGCATCCAGAACGCCAAGGATGCTACCATTCCTTGACGTCCTGGTTACCCGCTCAAATGGATCTCTCGCAACTACAATTTATCGGAAGCCTTTAGCTGTTTTCTCACCTAAACATGCGAAGTCCAATCACCCTTGGCAACAAAAACTCGGCGCTTTTTACAGTTCCGTATATCGCGCGATACATAGGTATGTTCGGATAAAGACAGTTTGGAAAAAGAACTTGATTTTCTTAAACGTGTTGTAGGCTCTAACAAATTCCGGAAACTGAAGCCTATCTCCACGTTAGCTCCTGCGATGCGCCCATTACGAGAGAATTTCGCCAATATTCCATTTTCCCGTAACGTTGCCTACAGAATTTCAAAAATTCTCAAAACCTTTAATTTTATAAGTGATTCTTAAACCCATAAACAAAATGAACTTTTTAGGATCAAAGGACTATGTTGAAGATAAAAACTCGCGGTGAATTTACCAAATTCCATGTGAATATGACACTTCATATATAGGACAGACCCGTAGTGCCTTGGGTTTTCGATTGAAGGAACACAAGACATATATTCGGAACTGTGACCTAAAGAAGTCATCTATGGATAAACACTATTACGAAAAGACCATAAATTCCTCTTTGAAGATGCAAAACTAATCAACAAACCAGATTCAACCACCAAATTTGAAAATTTGAAAGCTTCCCATATACACTATATTGACAAAAGTCACCGGATACCCTTTCAAAAACAAATGAATGGATCCGCTGCGTTGTTGAGCTGTGTGGTACAGCTGCAAACGGTATAAAAACAAGCCTGCAACTGACTGCGATCATATCGCACTGTGAGGTTGAGTGAAAATGTCGTAACGAGAGAGAACTGACTTTGAGAAAGGAAAGATTGTTTGATGTCATATTAGTGGGTTGTCCATAAGAGAAACACAAAGACCTTTAAACATACCCAAGTCAACTGTTTTGGATGTACTGAATAAGTGGAAGACACATGGCGTGCCAGAAGCAGCAAAACGTACCGGCAGACCAACGAAAAGCAGTGATAGAGGACATCAAAGCCTCAGGAGAGTCGTTACAGCTAATCGACGGAGTACTGCACAGGACCTCTGTGTACAGATGAGTAAAAATGCTGAAACCTCGGTATGTACACGTACCATTCGCAGAAAACTTCATTCCATGGTTTATCGTGGTCGTGCCGCTGCTCAAAAGCCTTTCATCTCCACTCGGAATGCTACTCCACGTTTAGCATGGTGTAAAGGACATTGATCGTGGACCGTAGATCAGTGGAAACGGGTCTTATGGACTGGTGAATTCAGATACACGATCTATCAGTCTGATGGCCGTGTGTGGGTATGGCGGTAGCCGGGGGAACGCTATTTACCAGAGTGTACTGTTCTACGGTCAAGTTTGGTGCTGACAGTATACTCGTGTGGGGGTGATTTTCGTGGTATGGTCCCGGTCCATTGGTTATCGTGTACAAACCAGTTAACCAGCACATCTACCTCGATATTCTGGGCAATTATGCCGTACCAATTCTGTGGCAATACAATGGAACCAAGCCTTGTAGGTACTGGCAGGATAATGCACCGAGCCATAAAGCAAGAACTGCTACGGCGTTGTTTGGCAATAATTCCGTATCGTGGGTGGACTTACCAGCACAGAGCCTTGATCTTAATCCCACAGAGCACCTATGGGATAAATTGGAGTGCCGCATAAGAAGTTTGGAACCAAGGCCTACTGCTACGCAACAGTTAGCGGCAGCAGCATTATGTATCGCATACCTATCGCTGTGTTCCAAAATCTTGTCGAAAGCATGTCTTGAAGGGTCAGTGCATGCATTAAAGCCAAAGGTGGACCGACACCGTACTAATGTAAGTCAATAAATACTATGTTGTATTTCTCTTCTAGGTGTCCGGTGACTTTTGTCAATATACTGTATATAAGAATTATTCGCAATTTGTTAATGACATTGCATCCACACCTTTTTTATCAATCGCGTGGAAGCAACTAACCAAAACCCGTGACTGGAAACACAATTTATGATGTCATGTACAATTTGAATATTTACGTGCCATTTGTCCTTATGAAGCTAGGCCAGAACCCAGCGAAACCTTGGTCGACTTGAAAAAATAAAATATTTGGGACAAACTTTGTATTTTGTTAATATAAACGTTGAATCATTTCTCCCCCAGTGGGGGAGATAAGAGTGGCTATCTTTCCCGCTTTGGAGATAGGACAGCAAAGTAAGTTACAGTACAAAGTTGTACCGCGTTGCAAAAATAGTACGTAGTACTTCTGTCCTGAAACAGAGAGGAAAAGGAACACCGAAAAACCCGACAGTATAACCTAAACACCAAGAAGCAACATCCGAGAATTCAGATAATGCTTCAACATGTGAATGAAGTTATATAATAGCATACAAAATTAAACTTTCATTTTGGCATATTCATAGTGTCCACCATCAGCAACTATGTACGTCTGCACGTGCTCAACCAAATGTCTCCGTTTGCTGTTCAATATATTCTCATTATCAGCGGCATATACAACTGTGATCCGCTGTTGAAGATTTGGTACATTCAAAGGTGGTGTTGCGTAGACCTGTGACTTCAAGTACCCAAAGAGAAAAGTCCAAAGGAATAAGCTGTTGTGATGTTGATAGTCATGTCACTGGGGCTCCGTGACATGACTATCACTTGTGAAAAAGACCATCTGACCACTTGTACATACCTATGCACTGGTGCCCGGTCGTGCAGGTACTACATGTTCTTAAACGGCTGTAATGGCAAATTGTCTAAAACATCTGCTCCATCCGATGCAAACATCATTCAGAATTCTGATGATCTTGGTGAAAAAAAAACAGCTCATCTTAGTGGATCCCTGACAGGCCACAACGAATGTTGGCGTCTCGATGACACAGATCCCTCGGGAAGTATGGATTGTTCGGTGACGAGTAGTGCTCATTATGTCTGTTCACTACACCATCTTGTGTGTACTGCGACTCATATGTCCATAAGATGTTCAACAAGAAATCTGGTTCTTCATCTTACGTATTGAACACAGAACTGCAGCCGTTTCTCTGGAACTGCGCCTGTTGAAAATGACACGAGTAGGGAGTCTTGTGGTGCCGTTGCGAAATTTATTACACTCTTTGGGGACTCAATCCCCTCTCCTCGCCCACTTTTCTGTGAGCTAAAGATGGTCCTCGCAGCAAATGCGTGCGTGCAAACACGTGTACTTGAACGTCCGTATAATCCCGTCCTGGCTGGCCAGTACGTGAGCGACAACATATACAGCCGAAACTCATTGACAGGAACATCGCAGGGAACCAAACATTTTTTTCGTGTTAGTGACAGGTAATTAACTGAAGAGCTAAATACGCACTGACATTTGTAAAATTGTACAGTACAATTAAAGAAAAAAGTACGTACCTACCTTCTGGTTTCTAAAACATTAATTAAAATACCATTTTCCAAAACTTCACACAAAGAAGATGAAATTATACATAGTGTTATAGCATCGCATACTGTACTACAGTATACAGTACTGGAGCACTATGTATAAATCCATCTCACTGTGATGCACCTTATTAGCGTAAGTTTCCAAGCAGGTTCAAAGCGGTTGTAGGCACAAGCAGATTCAATTTTGTCGTGATTTTTTAGAATTGCTGACAATGAACTTTTTTCAACGCCAAATTTTCCGCAACTGCAATTTTCTTTAAAATACCGTGGTTTTTAAAATTTGCTATTTTTCTCTTGGCTGAACTTTACCACTAATGTTAACTACACAGCACGCACGTAAAATGAAGCGAAAATAAAATGCGTGCAGAACAAAAGCAAGTGTAAACGTGCGCTCAAGATTCCTCTTTATTTAATGGGGAGGGAATTCAGTCTAAGCAAATGCGAAGGATTCAGAAAGAAGGGGATTCACTCTCTACCCGAAGCCTTACCCCCATCCCCGAAATTAATTGCTCCTTGTCGGAGTTGGAGTCCACTAAACCCACTCCTTACCCACCGAAAGCACTCTCCCCCGCAAGCCCATGGACAGCCCTCTTTCTGTCATTTGCACAGTTGGTGCAAATAGCGAGCCAGATGCCCCAGTGTATTTTAGAATGACTGTGACTAAGCAGTAGCATTAACAAGTAACAGTAAGAAAGTTGCTGGTACGCACTAAAAGAATTCAGTTTTTCTATGCTATTGAAATATCAGTTAGTCTCATATTAAGCCTGTTCATGTTAAAACAATATAAAACACTTAACGCATATGAAGATGAGCAGGAAATTCAAAAATACAGTTCAGGTTAAGCATTTTTGTGATATTGAGGTTCGAATGTACTGCCAGTGTCACGCAATCGACGAACTGACTTTTTGGTGGTCCTATGATCAGGAAGTGTGGCATTAGGAAACTGATGTGCATACACCCATTCTGATGCACGAGCATTCCTCAGCATAAATCAAAACTGTTTCTCAAAATTTCTCTTTCGTAAATTCAAATATCGTTCGTAAGGAAAATCGATCGCACACGGAATTTATTAAACCTACACCCAAAACCACATCTATAGAGGAATTGCGAGCATCAGGCACTGATTTACAAAGACATTGGATACATCGCACACACCTTTAAATATCGTACTGAGCCAGTAGGTCTGGCGAAAGTGAACATTTATGCAAATTTGCTGCGAACAAAGAAAACCACGGAGCTTAATGTTTTGTCGACTTTTGGGTTCTTTTTTGGGGGATATGGGGGCAGGTTAACGACCACCATCAGCAACTCAATGGGCTATAAGTAGTTGCCCGTCCCTACTTTAGGGCCACTAGTTCCAGGAAGGGAGAGAACCAGTGCCATAAGACAAATACAGCATTCATGCCTCACCGGGATTCGACCCCAGACCCATCTAGGACGATGAGCCAGCAGGGCTGCATTTGAGGAGTTCCTTCCCAATCTTTGTTTCGGGACAAACGCAGTATTTACTATTTCTGTTATACTGTACAACTCTGTAATTGATTTCGTTGCCTTATCTCCAAAGGGGACAAGATAGTCCCTTTATCTAGAGCAGTGTTCCGCAACCTTTTTCTACTCGCGGCACACCATAATAATTATCCATGACTCAACACGGAACACCAAAATGTTAATCCCCTCAAAAACGTATGATATGGCACTATTAATATAAATACGTAATGTAATTGTCGGAAGAGCAAAAACTCCTGAAGAGAAAAAATAAATAAAATCCGAGCAGCTGTGGGGACGATTTTGATAGAGGGCGCTGTCACTCCGTGGGAAGCGAGAGGAGAAAAAAGTCGTGTGATTTGAACTCGGAAAAAGAGAAATTGTGTGTTTTGAACAAAATGGAACTCAAGATGAAAAATAACGCCGGTGGTTTATGTTACGTGTCTTTAGAATGTGTGCGGTCAGTCATCTGTTTATGTTAAATATATGTTAGATGTTCATTTGAGTCTCGTGTGATTCCTTGTGTCAACTTCGGCGGAATTATATATTTCCTGTGGATTAATGTGCTATTGTCAACTGATATATACCGACCTCAACACCCGGGATTTTCAAGAGCCGTCGTTCAAAAATGAATGGCAGGTAAGAGGTCCTTTTTTCTTCAATACTGTGCATTCCTGATTGATTTGAACGGCGACACTTTACATATGGCATCCCTGCCGGAATTTTGAGTTGAGGTATTTTAAACATATAGCACACAATTCGTAACCGAGAGAATTCTTCCGTTTGTTGACATTCTGATATATTGTTTCGAACGAAAAGATGGCCGAAGAAATTAGAGCTAGATTGAGACAGAAACGCGGCGTGATGAGAACTTCCGTTACCAAAATTATTAAGCAATTGGAAGCGGAACTTAAACTAACTGATGTGGATATAGATAATCTTGAAGAACTTTTAGAACATTTTAATGAAAAATCAACAGAACTAAAATTAATTGATTCCGAGCTGGAAAATGTTTTAGACCCAGGGGAATTGGAGTCTGAGTTAGAAAGTGCTGAAGAATATCGTGAGAAAATAACTACATAGAGATATAGAGCGTTCAAACGAGTTCATATATTAAGGCAAAATGTTGTGAATAACGGCGTGTCTCTTGGTCAGAGCCCCGAGCTACGTGAATAGAAAACAGAACAATGAGTGAAGGACTCGGTGACTATAAAATTGCCGAAGCTATCTATTTCCAAGTTTTACAGCTAGCTCCACTACTCCGCCAGAGAAGCTTCCTTATAACACTGCACAAAGTACTGCTGTACAAGACTGTCGTCAGGCCGGTGCTTACCTACGCTTCCTCCATTTGGATCAGTATTAGTAGGAAACAGCGAGAGAGAATCGAGAAGGTGCAGAGCCGAGCACTTCGATTGATCACTGGGGTTCCCCTTGGACCTCACTTCGGAACCTGAGGAACAGACTGGGAATCGAGAAGGTACATGAGTTTACCATCAGACTCGCCAGAAAGTTCTTCAAGAAAGCGGAAACCCATCCAAATGGACTTGTTAGGGGCGCGGTTGATTACAATTCCAGCGAAATCCTTAGGTATCCCAGAACTAAAGCGGCGATCGTTGACCCTCCTTGACAGAGAGAGTAAGTATGTGAACACTGGTGGGTGTTAGATATACCACCACACCCTTCTTTTTCAGACTGGCATCGAAAATGCATTCTGCTTGGACGTTTGAAATTGGTATCGTTGAGTTTCAGTCGCACCCTGGTGCGTCGGGCGGCTGGTTGGTGTTGTGGTTCTCTGCGATGTTGTGCGGTGCTTCGTTCCCTTTTCCCCCCTTCCAGACAGAGTTGTGCCACGGATCACCCTCTCCTTTCACTACATTTTTCTGTTTGTCTTTCCTATTGAGTTCACTTACTCTGATCTCCTAGCTTCTCATTTCTAATGGCAGTTTTAGACCTGGGGTCAGACACTCCCTTCCTAAAATTTCTTCAAATATCATTATCATCATCATTTCCAAGTTTTAAGGGGATGTGAGTCAATGGCTTACATTTTGAAATTCTTTTGAATCGGCAATTCATAAGAATGATTCTTTGAACAAAGTAGATAAATTTAATTATCTTAAAGCTCATTTAGAAGGAACGGCTATAAACGCTGTACAAGGATTTGCGATCACACCGGAAAATTACGACATTGCTGTAAACATGTTAGAAGAGCGATTTGGGAGAAAGGATTTGTTAATAAATGCACATTTGAGTAACTTGCTTGATCTTTACCCTCTCAGGAATTCCAGTGATATCGGAACATTTCGAAAGTTGTTTGATAATGTTCAAACGCAAATAAGTAGTTTAGAGTTGTTGGGAGTTTTGTCGACACGTATGGAAATCTTATGTGTCCGATGCAGTTGAAAGTGCTCCCCCCTGATCTGATCTTAGAATTCAACAAACAAAGTACCAATGCCAGTTATGACATCAAAGAGTTGATTGAATTTTTGAGGAAGGAACTGATCTCTAGGGAGTGTATTAGTACTAGTGTTTCGGTCACCAGAGACTGGCACCACAGTTTTCCAGCCACCTTTGCTCCTCGGTCAGGTGACTGTGGCCGGAAGCTCTCACGTGACTCGAGAGAAAAAGGAAAGACACCGACAGCAGCTGAGCTATTCAGCACTGAACTGAAAGAAAAGAAAAAACTCGTTTGTGTTGTTGTTTTTTTTTTTTTTGTGACGAGCCGCACGCAAACTCTGAGTACGAAGAAACTCGAAATCTGTGTCTGGAGGAAAGAAGAACTATTCTGTTAAAAAGGGGATGCTGTTTCAGGTGTCTTAAACCAGGACACGTTTCACGTTCTTGTAAGGTAAAAATTACCTGCTCACACTGTGGTAATAGACATCTATCTATTATGTGTTTTCATAAACACGAAGAGAAAAATAAACCAGAAAATAGTAAAGAAAATGATAAAGCTCTGGAAGCCAGTGTTTTGGCTAACAATTCCTGTTCCAAGGAGGTGTATTTACATACTTTAATTGTTTGTATTAAGAAGAATGATATCATTCGTTATGTACGAGGGACTATTGATACATGTAGCTCCAGATCATATGTAAGTGAATTTGTCGCTAAAGCACTGAAGTTGAAATGCAAAGGAGAAAAAAACGTCGTTCATGGACTTTTTGGAGGAATAGAAAAAAGTGAGAAGCACAAAAGATATTCGATTCAATTAAGCAATATTGACGGCGATTATATTTGCGAATTAGAGGTGATGGATCAAAAAAGAATCTGTGCTTTCATTCGGAAGTTAGAGGACTCTAAATGCATAAAAGAACTGACAAATCGTGGAGTTTTCATTACCGGTACTTCCATAAATGAACATAACTGTCTGTATGAGAAAGATCCGAAGGAAATTCATATTCTGATAGGAGCTGACTTCGCAGGGAAGTTATTTACAGGTGAAATTGAACACCTTTCCAATGGATTGGTGGCAGTAAACACACGTCTGGGATGGACGTTTATGGGAAAAACAGAAGAAAAGGAAGCCAGTAAACCTAATGTCCTTATCTCTCTCCACGTTGGCGAATTAAATCATTCTGATTTGCGGAGACTTGATACTTTGGGGATTCTCGATCCAGGTGAAAAGATCGCGAGAAAGGAGCTCGAAGACGCTGCGAAAGATCATTTTATTCGTAATGTTTCAAGAGACGAGGAAGGAAGATATATGGTTTGTTTGCCATGGATTCAAGATCATCCTTTTCTGTCGGACTGCAGGGAGATAGCAGTTAAAAGATTGAAGGGCTGTGTTAAATCCTTAGAACGGACTGAGAAGTTAGATGCTTATGAAGATGTTTTACGGGAGTGGCTGAAGGAGGGCATTATAGAAGAAGATAAATCTCCTGAGGAGAAAGTCAAAACTGAGCATTTTTTACCTCATCATCCTGTTTTCAAGTAGAACTCAACGACCAAAGTGAGACCTGTCTTTGATGGCTCGGAAAGAGGGAAGAATTCTCCCTCCATTAAGGATTGTCTGGAAAAGGGACCGAATGTTGTAGAACTTATACCCTCGATTATAAACAGATTTCGGATGAAAAAATTGGGGTAACTGCCGACATAAAGAAAGCTTTCTTACAGATTGGACTTCAGGAGCATGATTGACCATTCTTGAGGTTCCTGTGGTGGGAGAACGGTAAGGAAAAAATCTTAAAACCTTCCAGCACCGAAGAGTTGTTTTCGGAATTTCTTCGAGCCCTTTCCTGCTGGGAGCAACAATGGAATTTCCCCTGCAGAACGCGCCGGATCTTCTGCAGAAAACGGCGAAAAAGCTCCTGAGGTCGTTTTATGTTGACAATTGTGTTTCCAGTGTGATTAGCCGAGAGGAGCTTGAAAAGTTCATTTCAGAGTCACGAAGTATTCTCAGTGCAGCCAAGTTCGATTTGCGAGGGTGGGAGCAAACTCCTGCGTCGTCGGAAGTGGAGGATGAAGATGGAGATGCAAGGAAGGTCCCAGTGCTGAGATTAAGTTGGACACTGAATTCAGATGAGCTGTCTATTGACATGAAGGGGTTCTCTAGTGGTGAAAAGTCCCCATTGACAAAACGAGAGATCCTCTCGGTCGTCCATCGAGTATTCGACCCCATTGGATTCACGTGCCCGGTCACACTGGGGCCAAAGGTTTTGCTGCAAGAATGTTGGAAGAACGGAATCACTTGGGACTCTAAGCTTTCTCCGACTATATCTAGAAAATTTGAATGTTGGAAGACGCAATTGGAAAGCTTGAGTGGTGTGTTGATTCCACGATGCATACTAAAGGATGCTTCAGCCAATTCGGAGGTATCTCTTCATGTGTTCTGTGATGCAAGCAAGATATCATTTGCTACTTGTATTTTTGTCCGATGTCAAAATGATCGGTCCACGACGTGTCAGCTAATACAAGCACGTTTTAGAGTCGCCCCTTTGAAATTACCTTCCATACCCAGGATGGAACTCTTAGCCTGCTGTATTGGAGCTAGGTTAGCAGAAACAACGAAATCAGACTTGGGCTGGAGAACGTGCGTACGTACTATTGGTCTGATTCTGTAAATGTTTTATACTGGATAAAAAGAAATAAAAATTGGGCAACCTTCCTTTACAATCGTGCTCAGGAAATTCGGCAGCAAACAGACCCAGAAGACTGGAGGCACATTTCCGGGTTTATGAATCCTGCGGATCTCCCTTCGAGAGAATGTACAGTGAAAGAGTTGAAAAATTCTCGTTGGTGGGAAAGTCCGGAGTGGCTAAGATTACCGTGTGATGAATGGCCAGCCTCAGAAGCGCTTCCAAATTTGGAGGTTGTGAATTCAGAAAGGCGAAAACCTATTGTGTCTGCTACTAACTCAGGAATTGAAAAGGTTTTCGAATATTCTACAAAGATCACCTCGTATAGCAGAATAATCAGAGTCAAGGCGTGGAGTTTTCGTTTTTACAGGAATGCAAAGGCAAAACGAACTGAAAGATGTTTCGGTGAGTTAAGTGTACAGCAAGTCGAAAAGGCCTAAATGGTAATGTTGAAAAAAGTCCAAAGACAGAATTTTGGCGAAAATAGAGAAACTTCCCTAAAAACCTTTATCGACGTAGAAGGGCTGCTTCGAGTCAATACGAGAATCACCTTGAGAAAGGACTCGGAGGCATTTCGTCATTCAGTAGTACTACCTTCTAAACATCACATAGTGAAAAAATTAATTTGGGAAAAACATGTTGAACGAGGACATGCTGGTATGCAGGTCTTAATCTCGACTCTGCGTGAACGTTATTGGATAATAGAGTGTAGAAGGACGATACAGCAAGTTGTTAAAGAATGTATCAGAAAAGCAAGAAGAAGCGGCGGGTAGTGGAGACGTGCGACCCCGTTATGGACAAATCTTAAAGCCAATGCGGCGACTGGAGTTATGACGTTTTATGTGTTTGAGTTTCGTGACTTGATCCCGAAGCTCAAAGGTGGGAGGATGTCGGAAGAATAACAACTCCTAAAGAGAAAAAAGAAATAAAATCCGAGCAGCTGTGGAGACGATTTTGATAGAGGGCGCTGTCACTCCGTCTGAAGCCAGAGGAGAAAAAAATCGTGTGATTTGAACTCGGAAAAGGAGAAATCGCGTGTTTTGAACAAAATGGAACTCAAGATGAAAAATAACGCCGGTGGTTTATGTTACGTGTCTTTAGTATGTGTGCGGTCGGTCATCTGTTTATGTTAAATATATGTTAGATGTTCATTTGAGTCTCGTGTGATTCCTTGTGTCAACTTCGACGGAATTATATATTTCCTGTGGATTAATGTGCTGTTGTCAACTGATATATACCAACCTCAACACCCGGGATTTTCAAGAGCTGTCGTTCAAAAATGAATGGCAGGTAAGAAGTCCTTTTTTCTTCAATACTGTGCATTCTTGATTGATTTGAACGGCGACACGTTACGGTAATCAACCTATTATTATTCTATTATTATGTTATTGTTCTATTATATGTGATTATTAAACAGAAATCGACTCGTGCATTTATTAACAATTTATGAACTTTAATTCACTGTAGTATATATAATACACTTTTCTATTACTATTAAAATAAATAATTCTACTCATACTTTCAATGTGATACTTGCGCCAGCTTAGCTTCACACAGGCGGCTGATCCGTGGCGGAATCGTTGGCAATGCAAGTCTCATTTCTTCATCGACTGATCTGAGTCTGTCCCTCTTTGATGTTTTAATTTCAGTCAACGTCGAGAAGTGCAGTTCATACAAATATGTAGTTGAAAATGGCAATAACACATTAACTGCCATCTCGGAGATAGCCGGATATTCACTCCTTATTGCCAACCAAAATGCGTCCAAAGGCACTTCGAGAAGTTTTGATTTCAATGTTCTGCCTGCTTTCAAATCTGCGAGTTCCTCTTGTATATTAATCGGAAGAGGTTTTGAATTCGCAACGAATGGATCACGAACCCAGTCGAAATCTTGAACACTCTCACCAAAATACTTCTTGAACTTCTGCTGCATGACTTCTAATTGTTATTTAATTAAGTCCATCACCACTTTATTACAGTCAGCAAGTGGCCATACAATCGGTAACATCTCAAACGACCCATTTTCAATTCTCTGTATTCACAAATTCTTGAATCTTATCCATACTAGTCAACGTATTTTCCTTCCTCCCTTACATTTTTCTGTTCAGCTCATTCAAGTGTACGAAAATATCGGAAAGATATGCTAACTTACATACCCATTCATCATCTGCAAATAAATCCTCGTACTCATGCCCCTTAACAGTCAAAACTGCATATACCTCCTCTTTAAGTTCAAATATTCGCGTTAACACTCCTAAGCCACCGTACTTCTGTATGTATCAGGAGTGTAGTGTGCTCTGATCCCATTTTGTGACACAAAACGGAAAAATAGCCGCGAATTTAGGGGAAGCAACTTGATGAGGTTTCACGACTTTTACTACTTCGTCCAGCACAACTTTTAGAAAAGATGGCAAAGACTTAGCAACAATGGCTTCGCGGTGAATGAGACAATGATCGCACCTTATGTTAGGATTTACTTCTCGTACTTTAGCTACAAATCCTTTCACTCGGCTTGTCATAGAAGCAGCTCCGTCTGTACAAACACTAACGCAATCCTTCCATTTTAATTCATTATGGAACACATATTCATTAATCACACGAAATATTTCTTCACCGGTGGCTCGCTCTCGCTCGGGAAGTTCTTTGCAAAAAAAGAAATTAGTTGCAATTATATCTCCATCGATGTACCGAATGTAGGCAAGAAGTGCGTGACCGCTAATATTGGTGGACTCGTCGCTCTGAAGTAAGAACTTCTGAGTACTGTTGATTTTCTCCTTCATAATGCGTTCAACATCACTGGACATGTCACTAACTCGGCGACTGATTGTGTCAGCAGAGAGAAGAATTTTTGAAATTTCACTAGCCGCTTCTGTACCCAGGACTATTTTCGCCATCTCTTTACAAGCAGGCGTTAACAACGTCTCAGCTGTTGTGTGTGATTTTTTGGCCTTTACAATAAGGTCGGCAACCTTATAGCTAGTAGCTTCCTGTACTTTTTCCGAAACACGTACTGTCGCATACGTACAGTTTCTTTGTTTTTGTTTTGTTCCAACAAATGATGAAAATAATTGATATCTTTGATTGACAGAGAAGAATGTTTTGCTGATAAATGTCGTTTCAATTTACTGGGAACCATAGCAGCATTACTGAGTTTTTCACCACAAACGATACACGTATGGAATAGGCATGTTGTATCTCCACACCAAAAAAAAAATAAAATAAATAAACATAAGATAAATAATTATCACTATACTGCCGGTGCATTAATTTTTCTTTCTTTTTTTTTCGGGCTCAATGCTTTCACTACTTGCACTCGTGCACGGAACACTCCGTACAAGGAACTTGCATATCTTGAAAAATAAAATAGTTTAATAGTAATAGAAAATAGCAAGACTGACTAGCAATCCCAATTTTCGGACTACTTCAGAGCACAGCTGTGATAGAACTGAAATGATTGTAAGGCGCAGGACCTACACCCTTCAAAGGGAAGAAGGGACACATATACCGACTTATTTAAAATAAAGTCTAACAAGGGGTGGGTGCATCGGTACAGGAAAAAGTAACAAAGTTGAAGAAGCACTAACAAACAGGGACAAATGCCAAAACCACGTAATAAAATAATTAAAAACAGGGAAAGTTTTGCTAATCCCCGCACTTTTAGGGAAAAGCGCACACAGAACAAGCGGCAAGTGTAGCAAAGAAGCTGAATAGCGCAGCGGTAAAGGCGAGAAATACAAATACATCAATAAGCAAAACTACGATATAACAGCAACTGTGAGTAAATAATTTACATTTAATTTCTTAGATTACATAAAAATTCGCGGCATGTAATAAAGGATAAACAAGCGTCATCTTATTTAATCAGTGCAACGGCGGAGAATGAAATACAAGCATATGAAACACAGTAACTGGGATAAAATTGAAAAATAAAACTCGACAATTAATTTCTTACGATAGGATAATAGGTAAAATTCGTGTCACACATTTCACCCGGGGGGAGGGGGTGGCACACTGGTGTGCTGCGACACACCGGTTGCGAAACATTGATCTAGAGGGTCCAATGTTGGTTCATCATGTAACGCCATAGGGGTTTCCTATGCACCTGCACAAAAGGTAGTTATACTTCTCCAGTTATTCATGTTCATGACTTTTCTTGTCACCCTGTATATATATATATATATATATATATATATATATATATATATATATATATATATATATATATATATATATACACTGAGTGGCCACTTTATTATGACCACCCCTCCAGAACTTCGTTGGGCCACGTTTTGCCTTTAATACTGCGTCGATTCTTCGTGGCATGGACTCCACGAGATGTTGATAGGTGGTTTGTGGAATCTGAGACCATGCTTGATGAATAGCACTTTTCAGGAGTGTGAGATTGCAGGGTTGTGGATCCAGCTGTCTGATGGCTCGTTCAACTTCATCCCACAAATTCTCAATGGAGTTGAGATCTAGAGATTGTGGGGGGCCACCTAAGCAAAGTAAACTCACCGGTATGTTCCTGAAACCAATCCTGTACAATACGAGCACTATGGCAGGATGCATTATCTTGTTGAAAGTAGCCATCGCATTGGGATAAACCATCCACATGACAGGATGCACTTGGTTCGCAACGATGTTTAGATATGATGTGCTAGTCAGACGTTGATCAACACGAATTAAAGGGCCCAAAGCATGCCAGGAAAACATTCCCCAAACCATAACGTTGCCTCCACCAGCTTGAAGGGTTGTAGCAATGCATCTGGGGTTCATGCTTTCGTGCTGTTTCCACCAAATTCTCACTCGGCTATCGGCATGGTGCAACTGAAAACGTGATTCATCGGACCACATGATTTGTTTCCAATTATCGACTGTCCAATCCTTGTGCTCCTGTGCAAACTGGAGACGTTTTATCTTGTTAACTGCAGACAGCAAAGGTGTTCGAACAGGCCTTCGGCTGCCATATCCCATCCGATGCAGTGTATAGCGAACAGTGTGTGCAGAGTTCATTAGAGAGGATACTTGATTAAGATGGTCTGTAATTTGCTGCACGGTTGCCCTACTGTTGTCTGTTAGCAGTTTGAACACTCTCCGTTCCGCCCGAGCAGTCACTAGTCGATGACGACCACACGTCGCACATAGAGACCCAGTTTTTTGGCTGACAATCCACTTTAACAACAGCTTCTCTGGAATATTTCACGAATGCGGCAGTTTCGGTGATACTCGCTTCATAGTTCCCAGCTCCTACAATCATCCCACGTTGAAAGTCCGTCAAATCGCATTTTTTACCCATCTCGTCACCCAAAAATCACTTCTACTACTGTCGCAAGCACTAAGCTTTCCCTTTTTATACTAGCCTCGCCCTCTGGCGGCAACAGCGTGCAGCCATAGCTCATTTGCTTAAAACTGTCAGGTGGTCATAATAAAGTGGCCACTCAGTGTATATATATATACAGTATATATATCATCATCATCATTGACAACCATTATCAATACACTCCTGTCCGAAGGTCTCCCAAAGTTTCTTCCACAGCGTTCAGTCTTGTGCCAGTCTCCTCCATGTTACTCCCGCATACTTTCTAATTTCATCCACCCATTTCCCACGTGGTCTTCTTCTGGGTCTTTTCCTATCATTTGGAATCCAGTCTGAGTTGCTCACGGTGGTCGTTAAACCTCCAATCAAAAAAAAAAAAAATCCAGTCTAAAATTTCGGCTGTCCATCGATGGCTTGTCCTTCTGGCAATATGTCCCACCCAATGCTCGTTCTTGACAGACTTTGTGTTGGTGGCTCCAATATTTTATGCATTTTTGTGTGGAATATTTCGTTCCTCACTCACCTGTGGCGTGGCACGCCTGTCTAAAGGTACTGTGTACGTTTCGAGCTACTTTTCTGGCGTTATCGTCTTTGTATTTCTCGTTTGTTTACGTTTGGAAGCTGCCAACATGGTGGCTTCCGGTTTTTCCTTATCTCTGAGCGTGGCGGATGCACGTCACGTCGCGTCACAATTTCACGTCCATGAAAGTTGACATACTCTCGTTCTCAGATGTGTCTCCTCAGATGCCTACCCAGCTTCCTAGTACTCCTGCTCCGGTGCCTTCACTGGACTTGGCTGCGCTTCCTTCTTCAGCTTCTGCCTCTGACTCGGTGCCCTCCCTGGGTACTACTGATACTACTGCCTTGCCTTCTACCTTTGTTTCTCTTCCCTCAAAGCCTTCTGTGCCTGCCAGCTCTGCACAGACTTCTCTTCCGAGGATGTCATTTGCCTCTACAGTGCAACGAAGCGCTACTTCAACGTCCGATTCTACTCAACCTGATGGTCTTTTGCAATCAGCACCTATTATTCAGGTATCCAACCACAAGGTGAAGGTCACGATTGATGGCAATTCGCAGATTGGCCGTGAGTTCCATAACCTCCTGGATAGAGGTGTGCTCCTTCATGCCTTACCAAATACTCCTTTACCACGCTACATGGAGGCCCTCTCTGGTCACGTGTCGTATGTGTCTATTGCCGGAATTCTCGTACTCCTCGGCGTATTTCAGTGCAGTTCAAGTACAAGGAGTATGTTGATTTTTTCCTTGTGCACGGGCTTTCGATTGGAACAAATCATCTCATTTCTTCGCTTCTTTCTAAGCGTCCGGTGAACATCACGTTCTATCCTGTTCCACAGGAAGTGCCTGATGCTGCACTTCCTCTCCTTGTCAATCATGATTGTAAAATCGTTGGCAAGGTTCGTCACTTTTCTGACGCTCTACGCGGAACACGATTTGCACATGCTACGGGACCGCGCCGTCAGTTGTTGTTCCTTTTTCCCACTGAGAATGCCTTGGCGGATTGTCCTACAGACGCTACTGTAGAAATTGGCTCCCGCACGTACAATTTCAAGGTTTTCACCACTCACTATTGTACTCACTGTCTTACAGAGGATCATACCACTGCCTCCTGTGTGCGCATACGCCATGGTCTTTCCTTTAGCTCGCCTCACAGAGCCGATCATACTGGTTCTTCTACCATCTTCTCTTCTAGTGTTTTGGCAGACGCGACCTCTCCTTCTCTTCGTCAAACGCTCCTTCCAGTAAAGGACAATGATCCCTTTCCTCCTCTTCCGCACCGTACGGACGTGCATCTTCCTTCTGGGTCAGTAGCGAAGTCATCCACTGCTGAACGACTCAGATGTGTCGAGTGGTGCTTCGGCACTCCGACCGACTGGATCTCCTCTGTGTCTCTCGTATATCGGAACTTCAACTACAACTGTGTCTGATGTTCTCCTGTTGCCGCACCTTCCTGCTGCCTCGGCTGATGTTCCAGCGTTCACCGATGCTGATCGGGAACTTACTGATTCCTCGGCGCAACTTGAATTCTCGTCTCTTGATTCGGGTGCTCATCCAGATTTACCAATAGATTCCTCCACCTCAATTTCGTCTCCGAAACGGACTGGTACTCCCAAAGGCTCTGTGAAACAGAAAAAGGTGAAACATCTTTCTGGTACTTCTTCTGTGGCCTCCTCTAGTGTTCCTGATGTTACCAGGTCCGAAGTTTCTCAGCCTGATGACCCTTTGAAAAGTTTGCATCTTCGTTCTGGCCCTGTCAATCCTCTCAGAGATGACGAGGTTATACAGACCATTGATAAGTTTCCTCTTGTTCCTGGCCCACTGTCCAGACAACAACTTGCACGCCTCTTCCAATCTGCACGTACGGTTGTTTGTACCGAAGAATTTCTCCGTTCACCTTATCTTGATCTGTGTGCAGCGGTGATGCAATATGAAGCGCATGTGACCTTTTTCAAATCCCTGAGTGTCACAGATCCTAGATACCAGGTCTTCATGAAACGATATACCCGCCGTCTCTCCTCCTTGAAATACCTCGCTGAGAAACAATTTTGTGATACCGTGCTTCCTCTAGCCGATGATATTTAGCGCTTCTTCCCCACCAGACACAGTCTCTATTGTACCTCACGTACTGATATATTGTTTCATGTTTTTGATATAGTGCTTTGTGTTTTTCATTTGCTCGCATTGTATGCCTTAGATGTCCTAGTGTTTCCCTTTGTCGCGGATTTTTTTTCGTACTAAATTTGTTAACCTTGCTCCAATTCCGTTTTTCATATGTTTATAACGTTGCACATGTTCTACTTTGTATCGCAGAATATGCCGATCTGCTTTTCCTTCATTGTGTACATCGTAATCATAAACCAGATTTTTTATCTTTATTTTTTCTATGTTGGACTTTTCAGTGATATCTCCAATGTATGTATTCCATGATAGCAATAAACAGGGTACCTTCGGTAACCCCACTTACCAAAACAAAAATCATTGCCATTTCAGGGATTTTACTCTGATCACGATGTCTTCCACTCTTATCATTTTACTGATCCACGAGTTCCTCTTCTTATTTCTCCTAGTTACACCAAGTATGCACCTCTCCATGCTTCTTTGTGTTGTCTGCAGTCTTTGTATGCCTCTTTTAGTTACGGTCCATGTCTCTGCAGCATACTGGAAAGATGCATTGATCAAACACTTTTCTTTTACAACATAAGGGCATATTGCTCTTGAAAATTATACTGTTTCTTCCAAAAGCTCTACAGGCAAGTTTTATACGCCGATTAATTTCTTTATCGGTGTGACTCTCACTTGATATCTGCTGTCCGAGTAAATGTAGATATAGGTTATCTCCAACTTTTCCTCATCAACCGATAAATCTTCATTTCTTGTAAAAGCGCTGTATATCACTTTTGTCTTCTGAAAGTTCATTTTTAATCCCACGTCTTTACTCTTGTCAGCAAGTTCCGGGATCATACTCTGCAGCTCTGATGGGGTAGTTGCAAAAATGACTGCGTCATCAACAAAATGAGGGTGAGTTAGATAATCTCCATTAATCTTTATCCCTCTGTTTTCCCAGTTCAGTGATTGAAAGACATTTTCCAAAGTGGCATTAAAAAGTTTGGGAGATATAGAGTCGCCTTGTATCACTCCTTTTGCAATTTTTATGGGCACTGTATTCTCAAACAGCCGAATCTTTGCACTTCATTTTCATAGATGTTATTATTAATATTAATGTATGCATCTTCAACGCAGGATTTCAAAGCCATTGTAACTGCTGATGGTTTCACCGAATCAAAGGCCTTTTCATAATCAATAAAAGCCATGCATAATGGAAGTTCATATTCCCTCGCTCTTTCAATTAGTTTGCTCAGTACGTGGATATGATCTATAATGCTGTAGCTACTCCTGAGTACAGCTTGTTCTCTCGGTTGAGCGATGTCCAGTGTTACTTTCAAGCGATGTGAAAGAACTTTAGTGAAGATTTCATAAACCACTGATAGGAGGCTGATAGGTCTGTAGTTCCTGAGATCCTCAATATCAACTTTTTTATGTAGCAGGATCATTGTTGCATTGTTCCAATCCTCAGGAATCTTCCCTTCGTTAAGGCATCGAGTGAAAACTTGGGCGAGTACTGTTTCAATTTCTCCACTTGCTTCTTGTATGATGTCTACGGTAATTCCATCTTCTCCTGGAACTTTTCCCCGTTTCATGTTCTTGATTGCATGTGCAACTTCTGCTGGGAGGACCGGAAGAAATCTGGTACTGGTACCTTTCGTAATGTCTGGAGTACATGTATCATCTCTTTCATATAGTTGTGAGTAGAAATCTTTCACTCTTGTCAAAATTTCACCTCTATTTCTTGTTACAGAACCATCTTCTTTTCTCAGTGCCATAATCTGTTTTCTTCCCTTACTGAGATGTCCCTTTGCTATCTTTAGGCTTTCGTTGTTTTCAATTGCTTTTCTCACAAGTTCACAGTTGAATTTCCTTACATCTTCAGTGATACTTTTTTGTACTGTCTTGCATAGCTCTATATATTCCACTTTGGAAGTCACATCTTCTTTAGTTGTCATCATCTCTCTTCTTTTTTGCATTAGAATTTTGGTTTTTCCTGATGCCTTAATGAAAGAAAGATACCTGCGGATTTTAACCATGCTACAATGATCCTGCTACATAAAAAACGTGGCAGTAAGGATCTCAGGAACTACAGACCTGTGAGCCTCCTATCAGTGGTTTATAAAATCTTCATTAAAGTTCTTTCACACCGCTTGAAGGTGACACAGGACATGGCTCAACCTAGCGAACAAGCTGGATTCAGGAGTGGCTACAGCACTATAGATCATATCCACGTTCTGAGAGAACTAATTGAAAGAGCGAGGGAATATGAACTTCCATTATGCATGGCTTTTATCGATTATGAAAAGGCCTTTGATTAGGTGAAACCATCGGCAGTTACAATGGCTTTGAAATCCTGCGGTACTGAAGATGCATACATTAATAACATCTATGAAAATGCAAGTGCAAAGATTCGGCTATTTGAGAATATGGCACCCATAAAAATTGGAAAGGGAGTGAGACAAGGCGACACTATATCTCCCAAACTCTTTAACGCCACATTGGAAAATGTATTTCAATCACTGAACTGGGAAAACAAAGGGATAAAGATTAATGGAGATTATCTAACCCACCTTCGTTTTGCTGATGACGTAGTCATTTTTGCAACTACCCCATCAGAGCTGCAGATTATGATCCAGGAACTTGCTGACAAGAGTAAAGAAGTGGGATTAAAAATGAACTTTCAGAAGACAAAAGTGATATACCATGCTTTTACAAGAAATTAAGATTTATCGATTGATGGAGAAATGCTGAAAATAACAGATAAGTACGTTTATCTTGGACAGCAGATATCAAGTGAGGATCACATTGATGAAGAAGTTTATCGGCGTATAAAACTTGCCTGGAGAGCGTTTGGGAGAGACAGTATAATTTTTAAGTGTAATATGCTATTATTTCTTAAAAGAAAAGTGTTTGATCAATGCATCCTTCCGGTGCTTACATATGGTGCAGAGACGTGGACTTTAACTAAAAGATACATACAAAGACTGCAGACAACTCAAAGCAGCATGGAGAGGTGCCTGCTTGGTGTAACAAGGAGAGATCAGAAGAGAAGCTCATGGATCATAAAAATGACAAGAGTGGAAGACATCATGATCAGAGTAAAATCCCTAAAATGGCAATGGGCTAGACATACTGCCAGAAGAACAAACCTTCGATGGACAGTCGAAATTTTTGATTGCATTCCAAGGGACGGGGAAAAGACCCAGAAGAAGACTACATGGGAGATGGGCGGATGAAATTCGAAAGTATGCGGGAGTAAATGGAGGAGACTGGCTCATGACAGACCGTTGTGGAAGACACTTGGGGAGACTTTCGTCCAGCAGTGGATTGATAATGGTTGGCAATGATGAATGATGATTATACACTGGCGGAAAGTGAAAAAAGAACACCAAGAAGGACACGTCTGATACCAACGAAATTTATACAGCATAATAACGGAATACAGAGGATAACGTGATTAAATCATTATGGCAAAATACAGCTGTATTTGCTGGTAAACTGAAAAATAACATTTCCATGTAACATGGTTAGTACGAGGTTGAACCGCCATGAACTGCGTCACACTGTGCAATTCTGGCATGAAGTCTGTCGTACAGATGTAGGATGTAAGTTTGGGGTATTGAGTTCCAAGCATCCTCAACCTGGACGCGTAAATCGGGGATGGTGGTGGCTGGCGGTGGAGACCGGATAAGTCGTTGACCCATGAAATCCCACAAGTGCTCAATGGGGGACAAATACGGTGAACGTGCAGGCCATGGAAGTTGTCTCACACCCTGAAGTGCATGTTGTGTTGTAAGTGCCGTGTGTGGGCGTGCGTTATCTTGCTGGAAAACACCACGATGGACCGACCTTACAAATGGCACAACAACGGGCTGAATGATGTTGTTGATGTAGGAGGTACTATTTAACGTATCCGGTACAAACACTAGTTGTGTACGGGAGTGATAGCTGATCGCTCCCCACACCAGGAGACCAGGTGTAGGTCCTGTGTGTCGCTGGCGGATGCAAGAAGGGTGGCGACGCTCCGCTGTGTGTCTGCGAACACACATACGGCCATCGGAGGCTCCCAAGCAGAATCTGCTTTCATCTCTGAACACGGCAGATCGCCATTGCGTTCTCCAGTGCAGACGTTGGCGACACCACTGCAGCCGTTCCTGACGGTGGGCCGGAGTCAGAGGTACCCATGCCAGAGGAACACGTGCACGTAGTCCTGCATCCAGTAGACGGTTGCGGATTGTTCGCACAGTCACCTCAGGTGCAACGGCAGCTCGGATTTGCGTTGCAGTGGATGTTCTACTTGACAACGCCGCTCTTCGTATGCGTCGATCGGTCCGTTCATCAGTCCGTCTGTGACTCATGGTTCCACGTCTTCTTGTGTAGGAATGTTCCTTGGATCATCTACGCCACCATCGTAGCACCACCGATATTTCCCATCCAATTCGCTCCGCAATACGACGATACGACCACCCGGCCACGTGGCGTCCGACTAGACGACCTCGCTCAAAGTTTGATAACTGCTGAAATTATACACGTCTTCCATGTCCAGGCATTGCACCTTCTTCAGGGTATTTGCACGTGTCCGTACGCCGACGACTGATTACATTCACTTCGCCGAACTCCTTAAATACCACCGACGATAATTTGCATATTATGCCGTGCTGTGGCGTAAGCGCTCACCGGTTGGTCCCGAAATTAACATTGCACCTACGTAATCTCTACCCCATTAACATATGTAAATTTCATGATCGTCCGCCAATTCCTTCTTGGTGTTCTTTTTTCACTTTCCGGCAGTGTATATGTATATACCTACTAAAGCAAATAGTAAAGCTCTGATGAAAACGAAATAAACAATTTTACGTAGATGTTAAGAAAAGGATGTATATGAATTATGTTAACTGTTACGCTAAGTGTTCCATTTTAATTTTTGTTCTTTTACTTTCGACTGAAAAATTAGATTACTTTCAAACAATTCATTCAGGTAACATTTTCAGTTTTCGTTGCTTATGTACTTACTTTTTCCCCTAATCAAATATTTATCTTATATATGTATATATGAGAAACATTTTTGGTGGACCAAATTTTAGTAAAAATAAAATGTGCAAATTGGGAAAACATAATTTAAAGCATGTATCGATCATATGAACAATTACGCCGTTAGCTCCTTCTTTTAAATCTAATTTTTATCCTATTTTGTCACTCAGGCGTAATGGTGCGTGGAATTACTTAGGGCATTTATGAATCTTGCCATTTTACTTTGTCCAGCAGAATTTAATTAACTAACTTCAAGCCGGTAATTAAAATGAGTAATGAACGCAAGACAAATTCTTTCTGGATCGCCTGCCGTCTCGCATCTTTAAAGAATCGCCGCGTCGTGAACGCTTTTCTTTCTTTAGAAGAATCCTTCATTAAGCAATAATACATTCAGTGCATATGCGTGTGTTTCTGCAATATGCTGTTTTCAAAGTAAACTTATCTATATATACATTGCTCTTTTTCAAAGAAAACATAGTAGTGTAATAGCCTCAAGTCACATGCTCATCAGAACTCAAAATGGCTTGCTTGGTGTTAGTATTAAGTTGAAAAATATCCTCAATGACAACATGTGAAAATGGCTCAATCTTTTCGAAGTATTTTCCATAAGGCTCCGCGAAATTGCCTGTTATTCTTTTTCATCGTAGTATGTATCCCCCCTTTTATAAAAGGGTTAGAGACCACCATGAGCTGCTCTTCACTGATTTGGGACCACTGGTTCCTCCTGCCAGGTGCTTTGGGTAGTGCGCACTACCCATGACTCATATGTGACTCGAGCTCAGCTCGTACAACTAGCCTGAAATCAGAGCGTCTGACCACTCGGATACCGCGGCGGCATCATACGGTTTCAAGAATCCATTTACTTTACGAATACGTTACACCATTTTTTTATGCTGTGATACAGGAAATGGCTTCCACTGAATACAAAGTCCAAGCAATTTTTATTCCAGTTTTCATTTTCTGATCATTAACATCGATAAAACGTTTTAGGTTTACTTTGAAAAGGCCAAAATTGAGTGCGAATTTCGATCTTAATATTTGCAGGAGCCGATTTAACGGCCGTGCTTGCAAACCAGAAACGTTAGAATCGCACTAGTTAAATTAAATCAGTAACAAATGTAGTCTGTGCTTTGGTCATTAATACTGAGTATACTATAATAGCTACAAACAGCTTACTTAAATCTTGAATGGTAGATAGTGAGCACAGAGGCATTTATTGTTCAAGCTATATTTAATAACGATTTAATTCAAGAACTTTTTCTTCTCTTTTGAACTTGACAAATCTAGTAAATATTCACAAATGGAAAACAACTGACACCCTTTAAATTGTCAATGAATAACTTAAAATGAAATATGCTTATGCAGTTTACAGTGAATGCATTTTTTCCTGCTTTAATCTTGTTGTTGCTCGGGGTTTAATGACCGTGTGAGCATCTAAGAAGTGATTTAAGGAGTCGCCCGTCCCTAATTTACAATCATTGGTTCCAGAGAAAGCTCAGAGCAGGGCCGTTGCACAAGCACACCACTCATGCTTCATCCCGGTCCAGCACCTTGCTTCTTTCGGGTGATTATCCAGAATTCTGCGCTTCACACCGCCCATCTCAAGAATTATTTGTAATCATACAAATACACTGCTGGCCACCTAAAATGCAACACCAAGAAGGAAGTATCTGATTGGCCTGAAATTCGCAGCATGCGTCGCCCGCAAGAAGACATGCAAACGATTAGCATTGCAGGGCATATGCAAATCATATGCGCCCGGCACGCCACCGAGAAGCACTATAAGAAGGGTGCACAGAAGGCGGGTAGTAAGTAGTGGAAGTGTGTTGTGCTGCCGGACCTGTGCGTGGGAAGCTTCCTGATGTCTAGTCGCAGAATACGGCAGTCATTCCAGCACGTTTCGGAGTTCGACAGAGGACAAATAGTGGCTTATCGCGACAGCGGTTTATCGTACCGAGACATCGGCGCCCTTGTGGAACGACATCCAGCCGCGGCACACCACTGAACGAGAGGACCAGCATGTTGTGAGGCGGGCATTGACGGCTCGCACCGACACATCACGAACGTTAGCGCAGGAACTAGGGTGTGTTGCGCAACAACCTGTGTCATCACGTACCGTTCGACGTCGTCTGCAGGAGCGGGGACAAGTCGCACGGCACCCATTGCTCTGATTACCATTGACGTTACTCCACCGGCGAGTGCGGCGGCAGTGGTTCGTTGAACGTCGCACCTGGACTACGGAATGGCACGACATTGTCTTCTCCGACGAATCCCGCTTCTATCTGCAACACCACGATGGTCGGATCCGCGTGTGGCTGCACCGTGGCGAGAGACTGTATGACGCCTGAATTATGCATCGCCATACCGGTCCGTCGCCTGGCGTTATGGTGTGGGGCGCAAATGGATATGACACCCGCACCCCTCTGGTACGCATCGCCGGTACACTCAACAGCCACTGCCACATTTCCGACGTTTTGGAGCCTGTAGTCCTCCCTTACCTGCAGGACCAGCCAGCGGCCACGTTTCAACAGGACAATGCGCGCCCGCACGTGGCACGCATCGTGCAACAATTCTTCACAGCCCACCAGGTGTCACTGCTGTCGTGGCCCGCCTGTTCTCCCGATATGTCGCCCTTCGAACCCGTCTGGTTGCTGATCGGCAACCGAGTGGCCCGGCAAGCACCACCCGCGGCTAAGCCTGATGGACTGTGGCAACGTGTGGAAGCAGCCTGGACCGACATGCCCAAGCCCACATCCAAAGTCTCTTTCGTTCGATGCCGCGGCGTGTAGCGGTCGTTATTGCCAGCCATGGAGGCCACGCGAACTATTGATGTCTGCGTGTTCCGCATGTCGCACGGGCCTGTAAGCTCAATCGTTTCATCTTTGTATCTGTTGTTATGTGTCCAGTAAATCTGGCTTTGCTATCCCGTCTCCTTCTTGGTGTTGCGTTTTGGGTGGCCAGCAGTGTCGTTTCAGTTTTAAGCTCGACTCTTCATAAGGGAGATAAAAATAAAGTAGAAACTCTTTTCTTGTAAATACCCTAGAATTTTATTGTAATGACTGTGGTTGCTTTAAGTGACACAGAGCTTTAAAGTCACGTATTAATGAAGAAAGATACATTCTGAAGTCATATTCCGCTGAGAATTGGTTTCTATATTTGGTTTCAAGTGAGTGCAAGATGAAAACGTTGCCCCGTACAAAAAGGTAGTTAGAATCGGAAACAAAACCACACAAAAAAACTCTGCTCCACACCACTAAGAATACTTTTATTAAGGCCACCTAATTGTTGAACAGTGGATGACTTTTGAAATGATTTTCAGCTTGTATTGCGTAGATTTCTGTTCATTGCTCTTTCTTTTCAGAGCTCAACAATGCAAAAATGGAAATGTCGTCGAAAGGAGCACGTACCTAGTTGTTATCGTTTGAATAGCTGAAAGGTATATCAAACAGTTACGAATGGATAACTATTTTTGGAAGTGGTGATACGCAAATTCTCATGCTTAGTTATTTTAACCGAAAAGCTGTAATTCCGCTGAAGCTCATTATTTATCACCAAACAGTGGAAAGATCCAAAACATTCAGTCTCACTACAATACAGATACCCTCCCCAGAACCTCAGCTTCTTTATAAATGATTCTTGTCCTTGCAAGTTAAAAACTGTTGTAATCTGATGGGACAAAGTGAGTCACTTATTCTTCATAAAGCGTCAGCCAAATACACCAAGTCTGAAATCACAAGAAATTATGCGTGTCTTAATTACGAAGAAATCTGAGCTCTCTAAACTTTAGAAAACTGTGGATGAAAAGAGAAGCAAATGTTTCACTTTACGTCTAAAAGAAATATCACATGAGAGCCACCAAACTTATTTTAGAGTACTATCCATTTATTTTCAAATTCGTAAGTCTTGATTTCGTGAAAAGCGCATGTCTGGGGGATTAGGGTAATTCAGAACTGATTTTTGCCCATCAGGTATATGTTTTGAGGCAAGAGTGACTGTAGATTTTGTAATGCATCCAAGAGATGTTTGGAGCCACCATTACGTTCAGGTCCCAAATCAAGCATAATTCCTTGAAACTGAAATGACCCTTAGTATAGTTGTTAATGAAACGAGATATATTCCTCTGGTAATATTTGATAGCCAGATTAAAAATGGATTCTTTGGTAATGTATTTTTTAACAGTCTGCAAGCAGATGTTCTTTTACTCTGTCATTACTGTATCGCGTAAACACTAAAAAAATGGCATCAGCTTCAAGTGTTGTTTCATCCAATTGGATGATAAGAATGAATTTTAAATTATTATGGAAGCAGTTCCCACACTGCTCGACATATTAACAATGAGATGAAAACCTGTAATGTTTGATACCCGGACCATGTCAACTTTCATGCGCATTTCCTTAGAAGAAACACAAAGTTATTCCATTTATTCATTGCTCAATTAAGCTTTCCGAAATAAAAGGGAATTTTTCAAGTTTTGTTACTTGACAAATATTTTGCAGCTGCGCTTTAAGTGCTTTTTCATTACCATTAGTTTCTACGAAAATAAAATTACTTAAACCTTGCGACTCGATCAGTTTTGGATTGAAAAATCAACACGCTTCTCCATGTGACTATCTGGTTTACAAATGATATAAGTAGGAGAAAATACAAGACTGTTGTTCACCGGCGCACCACCAGATACACTGGCGTGCAAAAATTAAGGACGAGGCAGTTTTTCGTATGTAACGTCGTGCAGAAGTGCTCCACATCGACTCAAATCATATGATAAGATTCCTAAGATGTAAGAATACGGACATGTGAGCAAAACCGTCCAAACAAGGAATCCAAAGGATCAAAAGGCACTTTATTGAAAAGGTAGCTTCGAGCACAACTGGACAGAAGACAGAAACTTCCATGTGACAGGTGGCCGCCAAGAAAAATTCAGTCTTTAGTAGGGGATGTGATCACCCCTGACTGCGTTGCAGGATTTACAACGTCTGTCCATATTGAGCACGAGGTTGTCAAGGAGCTGCCATTCCTCTTGTAGCGCCAATCGCACCTGCGGAATCGTTGCTGGTGTCTGGTGACGTGCTGCCAAGCGTCTCCCGAGAAGGTCCCACACGTGTTCGATTGGATTTAGGTCCGGGGATCTTGCGGGCCAATCCATGCTATGAATATCTGCACTCTCCAACAGCTCTGCGACAGCCACTGTACGATGAGATGTAGCGTTGTCGTCCATGAAGAGGAACTCTGGACCCACAGCACCTCTAAACAGATGCCCGTGAGGCAGGAGAACCTCGGTACAATAGCGTTCACCAGTGACTGAACCTCCTTGGAAGATGTGGAGGTCAGTACGGCTACCAAGCATGATACCGCTCCAAATGAGAACTCCGCCACCTCCAAACCGGTCCCTTTCGATGATGTTGGAGGTGTGATTGCGTGTTCCCTGCTCTCTCCAGATGTGTATACGTCCAGAATCGCTCGTCAGACTAAATCGGCTCTCATCCGTAAAGAGACCTCGACCCCATTTCTGATGTGTCCAGTTCTTGTGTTCCTGGCACCACAGAAACCGCCGTCTCCGATGAGCAGGCGTTAATGGCACACACTGTACTGGACGTCATTCAAATTTCTCCCGCTGTCTGCCGTCTGTCTCTTCTCACCTGTAGGACAATATACCCGTCGTCCGCCGCCGTGGTTGCTCGTGGACGACCACTGGCAAACTCTCGGACAGCTGTTCCTGTCGTTTGAAATGCTCTCCAAGCTCGTGAAACGATGCTGTGAGCGATCCCGAACTCCTCGGCCACACTAGTCACACTTCGACCTTCTGACAACTTTCCAATGACGCGACCTCGGGTAAAGTCATCCAGATGTCGTCTACTGGACTGCCTGTTGGCCATATCACACGGTGGCAGCAACTCGACGTCGTTCAAACCGATATACACCGTGCAATAGCTTTCACCGAATTGCTGAGCGTACACCGCCCGTGTGATTTATACCCCTCCGACACTCCCGCCCCCCCCCACGTCATGCTGCATATGTGCGCGTGCCCTACCGTACCCCGGACCCTAGTGGTCTTTAGGTCCGTTCTGCCTGCTCGTTCCGCTGTTAAGCTAATTTGTCCTCTTCGTCCTTAATTTTTGCTCACCAGTGTATTACGTAACGCAGTTTGGGGTGGTCTTATCACCGGTTAATATACACCAAAAAGCTAAAGCATTATGACCACCTGCCTAGTATGATGTTGGACCTCCACGTACTGACAAAACAGTTCTTCCCCGGCGAGGGATAGGCGCTGAAAGATTTCTAAAGGTGGCTTGTGGTACCAGGTACAAACACGTTACCAGCAGATCCTTCAACTCTTGTAAGTTAGATTTCTAAAGCTGTCTTGTGATATCTGGTACCAACACGTTATCAGCAGATCCTTCAATTCTTGTAAGTTACATGGTTGAGGCGCCACAGATAGGATTTACTGTTCTAACACAAATCACAGATGCTCCATTGGATTGATGTCTGGGGAGTTTGGAGGCCTGGGCAATCAATACTTCCGCGAATCATTCTCGAATAATCCGAGCAGTGTGGTATGGTGCCTTATCCTGGAGAAAGACGGCACTTCTAGAGAGGAATAGCATTGCAATGAAAGGATGTACATGGTCTGCAATGATGTTTCGGTAGGTGATAGACGTCATAGTATCCTGTACATGAATGACTGAACTCAGGGTTTCCCGACAGAACACTGCCCAAAGCATTACACTTCCTGCACTGGCATGTTTTCGTCCCACGGTGCATCTTGGTGTCAACAGTTTACCAGGCAAACAACGCACACGTACTCGGCCGTCCACCATGGTGCAACAGAAAGCGTGTTTCATCGGACCAGACGACTTTCTTCCAAGCATTCATGATCAGTTTGATGCTCGCGTGCTCATTGTAGGCTCTTTCGGCGATGAATCGAGGTTAGCTTGTGCACTCGGATCGGCTTGTGGCTACGCCGCTCTATTTTATTAAGGTTTGATGGACTGTGTTGTGACACATTACTCCCGTCACCAGCATTCAAATTACCGGATAGCTGCGCCACAGTGTCCCTTCTGTTGGCTCGTGCCATACGGAATAGCCTTCGTTTATCTCAAGCATCAATGAGCAGTGGTTGGCCCACACCTTTCCGTGGTTTGTGGTTTACCCTATTCCGACCTAGGCTGACAGTGAGTACCCAAAGCTTTGCCGTCTCGGAAATGCTCTGACTCAGTCGTCTGACCATTATAATTTGGCCTTTGTCAAACTCGCTTGTGTCCAGGGGTGCAGTCGAAGCCTGGCGGGGCCTGGAGGCGCCGGGTTACTTTTCTAGCTAACGGAATCAGGCTTTTTAAAATGCATTTATTCAGCCGTCGCCCATCGAAATCGGCATTTTTAACTCAAATAATCTTAACAGAGTTTTTTCCTCTCCCCCCTCTCTTTTTGTTATTATTATTTTTTTCATGGTGGTTAGGCACAAATCAGTAGACCTTTTGTTTACCAAAACCACTTCAGAAATAGCCAGTGAATCGGGTACCACACAGTGCGCGCAAAGAAAGTAATTAATCAAAAAGACAAAGGATTACCCTTGATCAAAGTCGCTTCCTGTGTTTCTGGCAATACTGACTATTACAATTTTTTTGAAATTTCAAACTGCGTTTCATCCATTGTTCCAACTAACTCTCTCTCCCCTGTAATTTGGCAATGGTTGACAGTATATATATATACACTATATTGACAAAAGTCACCGGACACCCCTTCAAAAGCAAATCAACGGATCCGCTGCGTTTTTAATATGTGCGGCACAGCTGCAAATGGTATAAAAACAAGCCTGCAGCTAACCGAGATCATATCGCACTCTGAGGTTGAGTGAAAATGTCGCGGCGGGAAGGAACTGACTTTGGGAAAGAAAAGATTATTGATTGTTATATTAGTGAGTTGTCCATAAGAGAAACCCAAAAGCGTTTAAACGTACCCAAGTCAAGTGTTTTGGATATACTGAATAAGTCGAAGACACATGGTGTGCCTGAAACAGCAAAACGTACCGAAAGAACAAAGAAAATTAGTGATAGAGGACGTCGAAGCCTCAGGAGAGTCGTTACAGCTAATCGACGGAGTACTGCCCAAGACCTCAGTGTACAGGTGAGTAAAAATGCTGGAACCTCGGTATGTACACGTACCATTCGCAGAGAACTTCATTCCATAGGTTACCGTAGTCGTGCGGCTACTCATAAGCCTTTCATCTCCTCTCCGAATGCTATTCGTCGTTTAGCATGGTGTAAAGCCCATTTATCGTGGACCGTAGATCAATGGAAACAGGTCCTATGGACTGATGAATTCAGATACACGATCCATCAGTCTGATGGCCATGTGTGGGTATGGCGGCAGCCGGGGAACGCTATTTACCACAGTGTACTGTTCTACGGTCTAGTTTGGAGCTGGCAGTATACTCGCGTGGGGGTGATTTTCGTTTTATGGTCCCGGCTCATTAGTTATCGTGGGCAAACCTGTTAACCAGCACGTCTACCTCGATATTCTGGACAATTATGCCCTACCAACTTTGTGACAATACAATGGAACTGAGCCTTGTTGGTACTAGCAGGATAATGCACCGAGCCATAAAGCAAGGAATGTTACGGCGTGTTTTGACGATAATTCCGTATCGTGTGTGGACTTGCCAGCACAAAGCCCTGATCTTAATCCCATAGAGAACCTATGGGATGAATTGGAGCGCCGCAGAAGAAGTTTGGAACCAAGGCCTACTGCTAAGCAACAGTTAGAGGCAGCATTATGTACTGAATGGAAGCGCATACCTATCGCTGTGTTCCAATGTGACAGCGTTCGCTACTCGAGGCTGCACATTTAGGTGGAAAATCCATTTCCTAGTTTATTTATTTAATTATTTATTTATTTATTCATTCATTTTTATTAATTCGGGTAATTGTTGAGGAAATAGTACGTTATTTACTTTTTATTTTATTTTGCCATTAGCCACACTTTCGGGTGAATCTTCTTCTTTTTTCTTCCTCCCCCTCTCCCATGGGCAGTTGAAGCGCCAGTGGGACCCTTGCAAGGCGTCGCATAGCGTAAGGATACAGCTTATGGCGTCACCATCGGCATGCCGACTTTTGTAGTGTATGTTTTACGGGGCAATAGAAATATCCGTCTTGTCTGGCATCCATAATGCGTGTTGGGTAGATTGCAGACTTTATGGAACCGAAACTAACAGTTTTATTGGGTTAGGATTTATGGCCCGGCGGTATATCATGTGGCTAACGTAACGTGAAGGGCTGTTCTCAGAATTTTCACGGGAACGGGTCGCAATTTTGACCCCTAACGAATGGATGAACCAAATGTTAATTCTCTGACCAGTAGGATTTAGACTTGGGAATTTAATTCAGGGAGGGTTGCGTTTGCCAGCTAGTGATTGGATGATGGGATATTTTGAGGTTCTGTGGGAATTCTTGGGGGTTGTCGAAACTTTTCCAAGGGACGAGAAGAACTTGGTCACTTTTGTTTTTTTCACGGGGTGCATCACTTTCACTTTTTTATTCCTTGTGACTTATCGCTTGGTATTTTGCCGTGAATGTTGGTGACTCTTCTTCATGACTGTCACCTAGGAGCTGCTATGTAAAGCTTTGCTTTTTGCCTGAATTTCGTTCCCGAAACTTGGCCACTGCCATGATTTATCAGAGACTGGCAACTTAATCGCTGCCAAATACTACGGCAGGACTAAAAGCATCCGTAAACGTTCCCGACATGGATGGAGGAGCTCAACCGAGGTACCAAGGAAAAGGACCCTGCTAAGGACGATAAAGGCGCACACCAATTATGACGGACCGGGACACTCAGCGCAGGCGAGTACCCTTGGTGAAGAACAGCGATAGTAGTGTTTTACGGACGATAAGTGATGACAAGAAAACTGGACTTTCACGTGGTTCCATTTCTTCCGTGTGGTATGGGAGTAGCAGTGCAACATCTAGGAAGATTGGGAATTTAAGGTAGGAAATCCATCCTATTCTTTCTTTTGGTGTCCTCTCACAATATATGTTTATCGATCAGTGCATACTAAAGTCTTCCGTTAGAATTAATGTTTCTTTTATAAGCGAGTAGTTACTGAGCACGAGTTCCAGTCAGAAAGTCGATATCATTTTTGCTAGTATCGTGTGTTATTTTAGCGAAGTGTTTATATAAATATAAATGGTTAAAAGGTGACTGCAAGTTTAACACCTACTTAGAACAACTTACATACTTGAAGTAATGAACACAGGGTCCTAAGCTATTGTGTGTGTATCTTTATTATTATGCCAAAACATAACTAATAAATTGTTTTCTATGTGAATTTGCCAACGTACTATCACGAGTGTTTCGTTAGTTGCAAATTGTATGCTCAACCCTGGATTTTTGGAGATAATATATATTTTACGGCAGGGACTCAGAAATTCTTTCACTTATGCTTTTGTAAAATTCTAGACGTTCACGAAAACATTGTGGCACACAGCAGACCCTTTGACTCCCAAAGGAAAATCTGCCACTGACGGGGGCGTCAGTGGATCCTGAAGCTGCGTCAGCCCTAAATCAGGGAATCGCAGAATCACAATCCACTTTACACCCCTTGGTTTCCAATATTACGCCGGGTGAACCCAATTCGGAACCCGCCCGATAATACCAAAACCTTATCGAAAGCATGTCTCGAAGGGTCAGTGCATGCATTAAGACCAAAAAAAAAAAAAAAAAAAATATATATATATATATATTTTATTTTATTTTTCGCAGAGCTTTTGGAGAGTAAAGATATTCTGCATAAAGACGCGCTGTGCTGGTCATAATATTTTGGCTTTTCTGTGTATATAGACGTGTGAAAATCATCTGCTCTTACTTCAAATGCCCATAAAGAAAAAGATATGCTTTCAATACTCAATAGAAAATTTTGGAATCATTAGCTCTCCATCAAACCCGCTATATGCAATGTGGTTATTTAGTAAACAATTTTTTTGCAAACAATCTTTTTCTGATAAAGCCGTGAAACCTTAAGGTAAGCATCTGAACGTTAATCATCCTGAGAGAGCTGACACATACTTCTGCGATTTAAAGCAAGAATCAGCAAAATGAAATAAATCACTGAAATACGTAAAATTACTGAAAGCGATTTTGATGAACGACTCTAATGTCTCGTGAATTAGCGCGAACGAATGAGCAATATGGTAAGGCGCACAAGAGTCAATATTCCTAGCAGTAAAAGAAGTTATTTCAACTGTAATGGAACAAAGTACAAAGGTTATAATTTCATTGTTGAAATGGTTGATGAGGCAGGGGTAGTGCGTCTGAATTTCCACGTTCACTAGGTCCAGTGGTCCCAAATCAGGAAAGGGCATTAGAGTTGTTCATGGTGGTCCATAAACTATGAAGAAAAAAAGGGGAAAGATAGAACGTGCGAATATTTTTGTCTTTGCCACACGTTTCTTCTCTGATCATCTCATGCGAAAGGTAAAAAAACTTCCAATAGGCTTCGTTCTGTTTTCACAGAGGTACTACGATTTCTTTTCTCTTTTTTTTTTTTTTTTTTTTTTTGTGATTTTTTGTCCGCCTCTTCCTTGCTTTGGTAGACTGACTTCAGGACGTTACAGTACCAGTAGCCCGGACGATATTCTTTAATGGCTCTATGTTTTTCACCGAGAATTGTCGAACACGCTGAGCTGAATTGCTTATGCGCCTCGAGTATTGGAAAGGGGCCAAATATTGAACGCGGCTTTTCTTACTGTGCTGCATGACCAAAAAGCTTCGTTCCTCCGCGACCGTCTCTGAGCAACAGACATACGTGATGAGAGGCAGGGGAGAAAGGAGGGGCAGCTTGAAAATAAAGTGAAAGGATTTTTCTCCAACATATCTGCCCACGGAGCCAATCTTGGCGACTAGAGTTTTAATGTACGCGTGAAGCGACTTCAGAAAATGGTTTCTGAGCTGTTTTTCGGCGTTTTACTTTTTTCACCGAATTTCGCCAGCACTCGCAAGGAATGCGTTTGTAGATTCTTCTTCTCTCGAAATGTCCCCCAGGATAAATCGAATGCCGACTTCTTTGAATTGGCTTTGATTTTGTTTTTAACAGGAACGGATGAGCGTAACGCTCTGGCTGTGATAAATGTAGGCATTACTTCCTCTTTTTTCCTTTTAGACTTCAATTCCCCTTTACTGTATATACCCAATGAATGGCAAATTGCAGCCACTGTTTTCATCCTTCTTATCTGGGCATTGAAAACGCATCGTCCAATGTGCCATTACGTGCCTTGTACAGACACGGCACACACAGTACACAGAGGTGCTTGACGTTCAGAAAATAAATTAAACACATTAATTTTTACGCATCTGGTAACACTGAAGTTGAATAGTGCTGTCGTTGTACCGAAGCATTATTTAAACCCTTTGTTATAAAGAATGAATAATATCGCAGCGCGGGTAACCTAGTGGTGTAGGTGCGAAACCCGGGATCTGAAATTACAGGTTCGTGTTCTTTCTTCGCTAAATTGTGAAAACACAGATTAGTCGACGGAGATCGAATCCGCGTCTTTTCGCCCCGGAGTGAGTTGCTATTACCGACTAAGCTACACCGACGAAACATATCGCTGCAGATTTGTAGTCTTGACACGTTCTTCCCCTCTGTAGTACGTCACATCATTTCCCTCTTAATTTTTTTTTTTTGAAGTGAAGAACGAATTTTTCATTAATTCCAGACGATGTGTGGAACAAACATCACACATTTTTCGAAGAACCCAACGCCCAGTGCATCCATTTTTACATCCGGGCGCCAATTTAAAAACACAAATTTTGTCTGTGACGGGGATCGAACCAGCGTCCTTTGCCCCGGTGGGAGTTGCTCTAACGGACTAAGCCACACCGACGGAATATATCGCTGCAGAATTGTAGTCTTGACACGTGCTTCACCTCTGCGGTACGTCACAAAATATCCACAGTGCTGAGGGAGCCATACTAAGCTGGTGGTCCGGGAGCTCTTCGTGAACAAGCCTACGTATAGTCTTTAAAATGTCTAATTCGTCCGTATATTGCTTTCAAAATTTTCTAGTTACTGCGCACTATTTCACATCTCAACATTTTCATTTCTCCGACTTAAACACTCAATGAAACAAAATTAAACATACCCGGGGAATCAGTCCCACAACACGTAGAATGAATCATATCGCATGCCAAGCGCGTCGGGTTTCGGAAATAGACTCGTACCGCTCTTAACGAAACACGAATGTTAATTTCTTTTTAGTTTGTTAATCTTTCCCGTAGCGAATTTCACATCTTCAGTGGAAAAATTTCGAGACAAAGGTACACTATCTACCAACAAGTAATTGGACACCTGTGATAGCAAAGGAAAACGAAGTTTATTCACCTTCAACAGTTGGTGGAGCCTCCACGAGCGGCGATTACAGATGCGACCCTCCGGGGCATACTCTCAACCAGGCGTTGTACGACGGCTAGCGGTATTTTCTTCCACTCGGCTTGGAGAAGACAGGTCAGTTCCTTCACCGATTTCCGACGGTGGTGGAACCCCTAAAGTCGACGCTCCAACTCGTCCCAGAGGTGCCCCATAGGGTTAAGGTCAGGGCTCTGCGCAGGCCAGTCCATTCGATTAACCCCATTGTCACCATACCAAGCCATGGTGGACCTCGCAACATGACAGATGGCATTGTCATCCTGAAAGTAACATGGGTCCACCCCGTAAAACTGCCACAACGTAGGAAGTGCATGGTCATCCAAAATGGTGCAGTAGGTCACGGCGTTGAGTCTACCAGGAATTGCGACCAAGGGTCCCGTGCCATACCAGGAGAAACACCTGTGACGTACCTGCCAGCAGGACGCACACGACATAAAGGCAGATAGCAGTCAGAACGGACGTCCTCGTAGCTCAATTGGTAGAGTGACTTATTCCGGAATGTGGGGATCCGGGTTCGAGCCCCGGCGTGGACAAAAATGACGGAGAAATTTACTTCGTTATACACCCCCATAGCATAATTTCACCGCCGCCGAACTTCACAGTTGGCACAATACATTCCGGCAGGAGGCGTTCTCCAGGCAGACGCCAAACCCAGACCCTGCCATCCGAACGGTAGAGGGTGAACCTTGATTCGTCGCTCCAGAGAACCTATTTCCACTGTTCAACGGTCCACTGTCGACGTTCTTTGCACCACGTTAGCCGAGCAGCGCTATTGGACTTGGTGATCAAAGGCTTGTGGGCGGCTGCACGTCCATGATAAACGAGCAGATGGACCATCCTTACGGATGGTATTCATCGAAAAACACTCCCGGATGCCTGTTGAAACTCCTCGCGGATGTGGCCCATCAATTTGGTGCGGTTCTTCCGAATTTCTCGGGCCAGCACCCGTCGGTCTCTAACTCCCAGTTTTGTGGGTCTGCCGGGTCGGTGCACATTCCGACAGTCACCTCTCATCTTCCACTTGCCAATCAGATAGGCCACTGTCGATTTTGGGTACTTCAACTCGCTGGATATGTCACGTATGGATCGGCCATTTCTGTGATACCCGACGATTACACCTTTCTCGAAATCAGAGAGTTCCGAACTGCGTGGCATCTTGCATACGACTGGTTGCGTTGTTGTTTCCCACACGATATTTAACGGCGGCGGCCGTGACGTGTATCAGGACTGCAGGTATCGTCGATTGCAGAGGTGTCCAATTACTTGTTGGTAGATAGTGTATTTATAAACAAATACCTGCCCTCCCAAAAAATGATCATTAGAACAGAAAATCAGTTCTCAATATTGAGGAAATCGGAGTCAAATGTCATCCACATCTACAAAACCAAGAAGGCTGCAATCGACTATAGAAACAGAACATTTGCATCGCAGGATTTTTAACCTTTTAAGCAGCCGATGTATCTGAACCAAACGGTGTGCAGTATTTTCTGCGCTCCCCAAACAGATATTCACATAGCTACCACGTTTTACTAAAACTAAGGCAAAACAATTCCTTCCTCCTCGCTTCTCAACAGGACCGACAATAAATCTGTCACTGCTGGCAAAAATTCCCTTCTAGTCCATTATTCTGTTCTCCAGTAACCAAAGCAGGACGGGAAAGGGATAGGCCCAAAGGACATTGATTTCATGACACAGGGTAGAAACAATAACTCTAACGTCTCCTCCCTCTCTCTCTCTCTCCTTTGTTACAAACAGTTTTAGCAGGTAATCAGTCAGAAAGGAATGGAGTCAATAATCCACCTAAAGGACTATTTAAATGACTACACCTAAGGGAAAAGCAACGTTTTTCTATTGCGCAGGTTCACTCTTCCTGCCGCGTTCACTTCACTTCTTAGACAGCGAATATACATATATTTATTTGAGCTGATTTCAGCTCATTTTGCTTACCCGGAGTTAATTCCTTCCAGCTAGTTAAAGGGTTAATATGTTAAGACTTTTCACAAAAGAAAGCATATCATAACGCGGGCGTTTGGTTTCTTGAAGAATTGATTCATTTGTGAGAAAATCACTCTGGTGGGGAATTTGGAGGTTTGGAACTAGACACAAGTATATGACGTACTACACTGATTTTGATCAAAGACCAGAATATTAAGAAAAATCTATTCTAAGATAGTGCTATAAACCATGACAATGGGCGCATATACACACACAACTCTTTTGCTGCGGCAATATTTGGTTACAAAATATAGCCTCACATGATTTGTTCTTATATTCCCAAATAGAAAATTCTTGGAAAGAATTAAATTTTAATCAGTTTAATATATTTTGAGACAAAGGTGCGCCGCCCCGGTGGCGCAGTGGTCTAAGCGATGGCCTCTGCTCACTCGTCCGAAAGAGGTCCGGGTTCGAATCCCATGAGGCATGGATGTTGTGTTTGTCTTACGGCACTGGCTCTCTCCCTTCCCTGGAACCAGTGACCCTAAATTAGGGACGGGCGACTGGTAGCCCATTGAGTTGCTCACGGTGGTCGTTAAACCTGAAGTCAAAAAAAAAAAAAATGTGCCGTAAAAGCTTTTGCAGAGGATTTAGTGTATCGTTATTTTATATACACCAAACCGTGAATACTCAAGAAACGCTTATAGCGTAGGAAATCCGTTTATTTTGTGGTGTGATATGCATAAAAATTCGCCAAGCTTTCGCTTTCTAATGTCTTTCTAGTGGAGTGAGCGAGAGCTTGGCCAATCTTTATGCATATTACACCACAAAAATAAATGGATTTACTACGTTATAAGCGTTTCTTGAGTAATTTAACGTATGTTTTACCTTAGAATTGAGAAATTAAGATTAGCGGTGACGTCTATTGTATCTATGTATTGTACTTTTTCTGGTGTTATTAACTTTTAAAATTAATCCCTAATACTACTTCTCATACTTCTACAACTTTTGGCCATTAACTCCATTACAGTACCATGATGGTTACGACTGACTGTTCCGCGGCTGTCTGGCTATATGATTGTTGTCGATAGATATCTTCTCAAATTCCAGTGCTTCTTTTGGTTCCCATTTTATGATATCCTTAAGTTGGTCAATATTCCGTAGTTCAGCTTGTGAGCAATTTTCCTGGTATGAATGTTTAAACTAATTTTGTAAGACTTTATTTTTCTTGTACGTGTGTGGAAAGGGAAGGGTCATTAACAACCACCTTGAGAATTTAAGGCAATCTCAAATGTTTTTACCACCAGTTCCAGGTAAGGGCAAATCTGTCTTAAGGCAGGCACACCACCAAGCAGTCGCACTGCGCAGTACGTATTCCGTTTCTTTTAGAAATCAGTGCCACAATTTCTTAAATATCTGTCTGTACTTCTATATACATTTATTTTGCGCAGTTTTTAATATAATTTTGCTTCTTTAAAAGCAGTTTGCAGCTTTGTACAGAGAGCATCTGTTTTGTCTAATTGCATTCAAGAATATTATGTGATGTGCTGGAGTCCAAAAAATACTTTCACAGTACATTGAAGCATTTTTGTTCTGCACTGAACCCATTGCGTTTCAATGACGCCGTTTTGTGCTTTGCTAATATGTACCTTTCTACTTAAAGCAAACAAAAAGCGTCTTTCGATTTTTTTTGTGGTTGACATCATGTTTATGAATCTTGGTTAACGTATCTCAAAATTGTCTCACACTGTATTGTTTCACTCCGAATTTTTAAAATGTGCGTGAGCTGATTTTGATTTAATTCTTAAATAATGATCAAATCAATATCGGTGATAAAAACAATTGTTGCAAACACCGTTTTAGCTAAGATTTTCTATGAATAAAGAGACGTAATAATTTGTAAAAAATCAGAACTTCATACCCTGCTGCAAAGACTACCGCACGCCGTTAATCTGGGCCAAACTTGGACGACTAACCACAGATCTCTGAAAGTTAATCCGAGCCAATCTTGTACGATTAACCACAGCTCTCTGAAAATTAATTCAGGCCAATCTTGGACGATTAACAACAGGTCTCTGAAAATTCGACTACCGGGGCAACAGACATATTCGAAAACTTCGATTTACAGATAGGTACCAAAGGGATCCGGCGTTGTCCAGATTTGACAAAAAATAGATGAATCAGTTCCGAGTTTTCCGGAAATGTTGTTTAGGATAAAAACATTTAATTGAAATATTGTATGTTCCAATAATGAAAAAAAAGCAATTCAAAATATAAATAAAATCTATACTTATGCGTCGCAGTTGGCTGAAACCAGCAGTCTTTATTGACTGTGAATTTTGGAAATTTGAAACATCTACATTTTTTTTATTGTGTTGGGATCTGCATAGATATCGACTTTTGATATCGACATGCATAGACATCGACTTTTCAGAATCCCAATGGGTGCTCAAGCTTTCCATATGAAGACCAATGGGTGCTCGAGCTTTTAAATGAACTTCAGTGAGTGCCCGAGATTTTCCCATGCTCACACGCGCTTACATAAATCCAGAATGGAACGTCGATTATACGCCAGATAGGTTTTTCAAACGGAGCGGATAACTGTATAGGCTCTGAATTTTTCTTATGTGCACTTCGAAGTTCAGCACTTTTGCAGTTATGTTTTTTATTTTTTCTGAGGAAGAAACTTTTTTTGTAAACAATGACTTTGGGTGCTTGAGCTCTTAAACACCCACGAAGTCGGAGTCTATGGTGTAATGTACAATGCTTTCGAGCTGCCCCTGTAGTGCAATGCTTTAAGCATTGGCTTCTGACATTCGTCCGAGACGAGTCCGGGTTCGAATATCGGGGAGGCATCGATCTTGTGTTTGGTTTACGACACTAGCTCTCCTCCTTTCCTGAAACCAGTGGCTCTTAATTAAGGTGGCTCCACCTAAAATCTCTGCCTTATGTTTTCAATGGTAAGACTTTTTACATATTTTCTTCGCAATTAATGCATTCTGAAGGATGAAAATTTGCACGTCAATAAAACAAACTTGAAGTTATAGCATGGGATACTTAATACTTGCTAAAACATAACCATAATTATATTAAAAATCAATCATTTTTCTTTGAGTAATGTTCAGACCTGTTGTGATGTGCTTGCACCGCAAGACGCACATAAGATAAAGGCAGATAGCAGCGAGAGCATACGTCTGCGTAGTTCAGTTGGGAGAGCGACTTACCCCGGAGTGAGGGGGCCCGATTTCGATGTCCGGCGTGGACAAAAATGGAGAAATTTACTTCGTCATAATGTTAATAGATGACGCGACCTGTACATTGATGACGTCAGTAGACCAATTAATGTTGGATTGCTTAATTATGGTTCTGTTTTAACAAGTATCCCATGCTATAACTTAAAGTTAGTTTTATCGACGTGCAAATTTTCTTCTTTGGGAATACATTTATTGCGAAGAAATTATGTAAAGAAGTTTCACTATGAAGGAAACATAAGACAGAGATTTTAGGTGGAACCACCTTAAGGACGGGAAACTGCTTAGAGCCCAACGAGTTGCTCATAATGGTCGTAAACCCACACCCCATTCCGCCCACATTGCTTATGAAGCGCAAGTAAGTTTATCCTCGAACAGCCTCTGGGTCAACGTTGAATTTTCTTTCATTTGGACCCAAGATGAAGAGGTTTTAAATCTTACCAACTCTGGAACAAATAACATAGAGCTGCCATTGAAAAAGCATGGGTATTGCAGGTTGAATCCAACAATTAACGACGGCTTTGTAGTTTTGATACTTATGACAAAATCGAGGCAAACAGAAAACTGTACGCGTTTAAACTGAAACGGAAGGTCAGATGGTACGATTGGAATGTGTGGAATAAAAACATGGTGTACTCTGCATCACGCCAGTTATTATATGGTAGCTTCGATGACATATTTGTATTTTTTTATTTGAGGTTTAACGACCACCGTGAGCAACTCAATGGGCTATAAGCAGTCGCCCGTCCCTAATTTAGGGTCACTGGTTCCAGGGAAGGGAGAGAGCCGCCAGTGCCGTAAGACAAACACAACATCCATGCCTTACCGGGATTCAAACCCGGACCCCGTTCTGACGAATGATCAGAGGCCATCGCTTAGACCAATGTGCTACCGGAGCGGCCAGATGACATTTGACATGAGTTTCTTGACAGTCAGTAGTGTTCTGTTGCACAGCGTGGGTGAATCCAGATTGCATCAAGATAACATAAACAAATAGTCGAGATGAGGTGGGAGAATACGCGAATGGTGGAAAAGCAATTTTAAACTTTCAATAAAATTCGAGAAAATTCACATTTAGTTTCTTGTATTCTATTTGCATTTCATTGAAACATATATCCTTTCTAAAAGAATCGCGAAACTATTGTCTTTTTAAATAGTGGAACTCTTTATAGTACTTAGTAACATATACCAAGCCACGGTCTGAAACGTAAAGAAATCTGCCAGCAACTGTGACGGAAAGATGCACACAACACTTTGTAAGTCTAACATAATAAATAGCAAAATAAAATTGTATTCCAAATGAATGATGCACTCGTGTAATCAAGCCAATCCACACGCTAGACTCTACACGGTAATCCACACGCTAGACTCAGTCTGCACATAGGGTAAAAGAATTTAATCGTTAAAATATTACTTACAATTAAAATCAAATACTAATAAAACGAGATCTTTCGCAAGGGCGCCATTTACATCATTAGGTTACAAACAAACTGAGAATAATCCGAAGGCATATATAGTCATTCGGTGTTACGACGTATCTAATGGCAGTGCACATTCATCAGATGCGCAGAACCAGTTCTATGTAACAATGGCGCGGAAATTCACGGTGGGAGGAAGAGGAGGGTCTTAAATACTGCTGATGTCCATAATTGATGGCAGTGATGAGCTGCCCTCCATGGGTTTCATCATTGCAACATTGTGTTCGATACTTATAACTATATAGGCTTTCGGCAAATAATGCAGTGCTCTTGGTCCTTGTTCGTAGTAATACATACGCGTCACGCCATGACGGGAGATGGCTGCCGCCATTCACCAAGTGGGCAAGTGCAGAGTTAGAGGCGCGAACTCTGGTGCTATATTGATGTTCGGCCATCCTGACACGCTAATTTCGCCGGGTGGAGCCTATATATCATTTATTACCATGCTCTGGGGTCTTTCCTTTCATTGGTACGCAATATACTCCAGATTTTTCCGTCTCGATCTTTCCGCACCAGTTGAAATAGATTAGATGTTGAATTTCCAAAGTCAATATCATGCTTTCTACAAACATTACGCAAAGCATGCGTAATCGACGGTTGGTATTCTATTGAGGCAACCTATCTATTTGAATTGCTATTCCTGGTTAGGGTGGTACAAGTTTTTCTCGCCCGTTGTGATATTAATTTTTGAACACAAGAAATATCATACCCATGCTGCATCGCAATAGATCTTATCCTCTGGATTTCTGTTTTCGTAGCCTTGACATTGGATGAATGCGTATACGCACGATCTATGAGAAATCTCAATGCAGCTAGCTTATACCTATGAAGGTGATGCGAGTCTTGTGGTATAATTACTGATGAACTAGTGGGTTTCCTGTACACAGAAAAATGCAGTTTTTGCGTCATAACATTCCGTTTAATAAGCAGATCCAAGAATGGTAATACACCGGCATTCTTTAACTCAATAGTATAAAATATAGTAGGGAAGCGTGAAGACATGGATTCCTTCAAATCGTCAAGGCGGTCTAAGGAGTAAGGCCATACAACCAAGATATCATCGATATATCTCATATACAGCAGGGGGCATATTCGCATTTAGACAAGATATCATTGCATTATTATTTCAGCAAGAACTGCGGAAAAAGGGGATCCCATCGAGGTCCTGCCCTCTTGCCTATATAATCGGGCAATAAAAGCAAAAATAAGTTCGTTTGGCTACTAACGCCAAAGCATCCACGACCGCTTGGATTTCAACTTGGAATACCTGTCCCTGGGAGATCAACTTAGCACGTATGATTTCGTGGGCGCTATCGATGGGAACGCTAGGATATAGCGACACCACGTCGAGCGATGCTAGGATGGAGTATCGGTTGCACAAAATGCCCGAAGTCGTTGTGCTGCTTCACGCGAACTTGATATAGAGTAAACAGAACCGCGAGTGAATGGAGTTAAGAACTGAGCTAACGATTTTTCCAATGGTCTCGTTGGACTTAAATGACTGGATACAGTGGTCGCATCGGGAAACCTGATTTGTGCGTCTTCACTTTCCCAAACAAGTCCGGGATTTTTAAGCCATTAGGCGGCGTTATATTAGATGTAATGCATAAAGGTAGCAAATTACTCTTTTTTAGTCTATTAACAGCGACAATAGTTGCTTGGGTAGGATCACCGCGCAAAATAGAATGTGGAATCTCCGAGATTACGTTTTGCATTTTTTGTATATAATTGGCACGATTCAGGATAACTATCTACTGAGACTTATCACCCGAAGATAGCGCAAGCTCTGGATTATTATAAATACACGGCTGGCCACCCAAAATGCAATACCAAGAAGGAAGCATCCGATGGGCCTGAAATTCGCAGCATGCGTCGCCCGCGAGAGGACATGCAAACGATTAGCATTGCAGGGCATACGCAAATCATGTGCGCCCGGCACGCCACCGAGAAGCACTATAAGAAGGGTGTACAGAAGGCGGGGTGTAAGTAGTGGAAGTGTGTTGTGCTGCCGACCCTGTGCGTGGGAAGCTTCCTGATGCCTCGTCGCAGAATACGGCAGTCATTCCAGCACGTTTCGGAGTTCAACAGAGGGCGAAAAGTGGCTTATCGCGACAGCGGTTTATCGTATCGAGACATCGGCGACCGTGTGGGACGACATCCAGCCACAGTGAGGCGAGTATGGATTCGATGGGGGCAGGAGGGACGGACGGACCGACGTGAGCGATTGCCGTAGCCGCGGCACACCACCGAACGGAAGGACCGGCATGCTGTGCGGCGGGCATTGACGGCTCGCACCGCCACATCCCGAACGTTAGCGCAGGAATTAGGATGTGTTGCGCAACAACCTGTGTCATCACGTACCATTCAACGTCGTCTGCAGGAGCGGGGACTTGTCGCACGGCGCCCACTGCTCCAATTACCATTGACGTTACACCACCGGCGAGTGCGGCGGCAGTGGGCCGTTGAACACCGCACCTGGACTACGGAATGGCACGATATTGTCTTCTCCGACGAATCCCGTTTCTGCCTGCAACACCACGATGGTCGGATCCGCGTGTGGCGGCGCCGCGGCGAGAGACTGTATGACGCATGCATTATGCATCGCTATACCGGTCAGTCGCCTGGCGTTATGGTTTGGGGCGCTAATGGATATGACACCAGCTCCTCTCTGGTACGCATCGCCGGTACTCAAAAGCCACCGCTACATCTCCGACGGTTTGGAGCCTGTAGTCCTCCCTTACCTGCCAGCTGCCACCTTTCAACAGGACAATGCACGCCCGCACGTGCAACAATTATTCACGGCACACCAGGTGTCACTGCTGCCGTGGCCCGCCTGTTCTCCTGATATGTCGCTCATCGAACACGTCTGGTCACTGATCGGCAACCGAGTGGCCCGGCAAGCACTACCCGCGGCTATGCCTGACGAACTGTGGCAACGTGTGGAAGCAGCCTGGAACGACATACCACAAGCCCACATCCAAAGCCTCTTTCGTTCGATGCCGTGGCGTGTAGCGGCCGTTATTACCAGCCATGGGGGCCACACGAACTATTGATGTCTGCGTGTTCCGCAAGTCGCACGGGCCTGTAAGCTCAATCGTTTCATCTTTGTATATGTTGTTATGTGTCCAGTAAATCTGGCTTTGCTATCTCGTGCCCTTCTTGGTGTTGCATTCTGGGTGGCCAGCAGTGTACATCTCAATTGACATTTTTCTTCACTGTATGTTGCCGTAAGAAAGCCACCGCGCACATTGCATATCTTTTTTATTTCCGTAGGTAGTTTTTGGCGTGTCAAGTCCCGCTCGTACTCTGGTAATGTCACTATGATGTTCTCAGAATCAGCGATGGTCTTAAATATGTTTGATTTCTACATGAGGATGATTATATTTAAAACCTCTTTCCAAAGCTTGGTTTTGGACTGCATTTAGCTGGTAGCTACTAAGGTTCACAAAAGGTGGCTGTGTTGGCAAAACATGCCGTTTAGGGCCAGTGTTATAATAAGTTTGGGCCACTAAAATTCTTAATTTATGGATATGCCTCCGGTGTACGTCTTCTAATTCAGGGGTAAAATATGCAGTATTTCCTATAATCAGTATGTCAAGCACGTAAGGATGAGCATAATATGAGAAATACTCATTAGCTGTATATGCCCGTCGGTTTAGGTAGTCCACAAGGCCACGCTTCTGTCTAATCTCGGTGCTCAATCGTTTGATTTCAGAGTTCTTCTACACCCGAGAGTCCCGTCTCGAAACAGTAAGACGTTTCTTCAACACCCGAGAGTCCCGTCAGCAGTTTCTTCAAAACCCGAGAGTCCCGTCAGCAGAGTTTCTTCAACACCCGAGAGTCCCGTCAGCAGAGTTCCTTCAACACCCGAGAGTCCCGTCAGCAGAGTTTCTTCAACATCCGAGAGTACCGTCTCGAAACAGCGTTATGTCAAATTCGAAACAATAGTTGAAGTAACCTAATCAGAATCTCCCGGTAGAGATGTCTTGAAAGTATATATTTATAGTCTGAGGTAACACACGGAGAGCCGTAGTCTGACACATAAACAAGCTCGCAGGCAATTGCGGTAGGATACTCCTAAACACTGCGGAAGTGCAACCTCATAACATTGGCACATATCATTACTATGTTGTTGCTTCTAATCTCCCATATATGTTCTCTCGCATAGGTTTGTAGTGTTAGTTTTTCTAGATAAAGTCATCCAAAGGCGTTTGAAAGAATGGCCCATATAAGTTGCTATACCAATAAAAAATATTTTTATGATAGCTTCTACCACGTTTCGCGTGAGGTTTCAGTAGTTTGCGCAAAGAAATATTTTTGCGTTTATGCAAAGCGTAACGAAATAATATTGTGTAACATTGAAATGAACTATTATTGTTGCGTGAGTTATTCGCACGGCACATCGCAAGATCAAATTTTAACAATGGTTGAGCACTGTAATAACTAATTAAATTACAGTTTTTGCAAATTTGAATTCCAAGAGAAGGGCACCCAAAATGTACACCCTCATGTTCTCTGCCAAAATTCAAACCTCTATGTCTAGTAGTTTCTTTTATAGAAGACTGACAGATAGATTGACAGACACAGTAACAGAGATGCCAACCTCTGAAGTTGTTTTCAGTAATTAACGGGGTATTTTTTCAGTAATGTTTCGTCATCTAGCACAGAGCGGCATACTTGGGTATCTAGCGTAGTAATGGATTCCAGTCTGTCACAACAATTATTGCAGAAAGAAAAAGGACAAATACAACAAAAATAATATTTTGCTAGTGGTAGAGTTAAAAATGCTGTCTGCAGAAAAACTATTGCTAGTGGTAGAGTTAAAAATGTTGTCTGCAGAAAACTAAAAGAGATTACCTTCAGTTTTTTCTCTCTGACGCTTTTTTTATTGCCTTCAGATTTTTGGCACAGTTGAAATCGATTGCTCGTCGTATATAACCCATTTTACTGAAGAACTGAACTTCAGACTTATCCTGTGCTTTAAGTTTGTGGTTCACAGTTTGTACAGCCAAATAGGGATTCCGATTTTCATCCTTCTAGACTTCATGAATGTAATTTCATTCTCATTCTGAAAGAACTTTCAGCCTGAGAATCATGAATTCATGAAAAAAGTTTTCACTGGTGTGACTTTAAGAATATGAATACAGGGTGGGTGTCTATGAAATTAGGGAAACACAATTTCAGGACCAATAAAAAAATTTCATGATCACGTTTAAAAGACGTTTGTGTACCCAAGGCCGCAGAATATGCACATGTACACATACACACATTAAAGAGGGGGAATATTATGCTACTCTTTTTTTTTCTACAGAAACGTGCCTTTTGCTCAACATACTTGAGTAGATTTTGCTAGTACAAAAATCTGCTCAACATATTTTGAGTGCACTTAAAAGTAAGTTGAAATACTCACCATTTTGCTACAAGATTTCATTACATGTGCCCTTCTTTAACATTTATACCTAAAAAATGCCCTGACTCAAAAAAATGCCCTGAAGTTGCATAATTTAAATTGCTAAAATTGATCTCAAAATTTTATAAATAACATTATGTACATGTATTTCTATGCTAAGACATTCTTTCCTCTAGCAGCTTTATTTGGGGAGGAAATTTATGACCCCACAGCAAAATTCGTGACTTTTTCTTGACTTTCATGACCTTTTTCTGAATTCGTGACTTTTTCTTGACTTTCATGACCTTTTTCTGAATTCGTGACTTTTTCGTGACTTTCATGACCTTTTTCTGAATTCGTGACTTTTTCGTGACTTACATGACCAGTATAGACACCCTGGAATATTTTTGAACTCCGTGCATCACTTCTTAAAGATTTGGTTATTTCCATTTTCCAAACATTTCCCCTCTTTTATCGGGGTAAAATGCAAACATTTGTAGGAAACGATAATATTTAACAATAAAAGACAGTAAGAACATCGGGGGGGGAATTACGATTACGGGAGAAATTTGCATTCCATCCGACTTCTGTTTTCGGAAATTTTTCCTCCATTTTCAAGCTGAAGTACAAATATTTCTATAATAGAATAAAATGGTATTTAACAACAACAGAGGGTAATAGTAACACTGCAAAAAACATAATTTATGATTACAGGGAAATTTTCGCCCCGTGTAACTTCCGGTTTCAGAAATTACTACCTATATTTTCAAGCTGAAATAGAAACATTTATACAAAAAATATTTAACAACCACGCAGGATAGAGGCAACATCGCAAGAAAAAATAATTACAGTTACGGGAGAAATGTTCGCTCGGTCTAATTCCGTTTACAAAAGTTTTGAAAGACCTCCCCCCCCCCCAACTAATCCCAACAAAGTTCTATTCAATTCTGCATCGATCTCGAAAATAACTCAAATGATGACGAAAAAGGGAAATTCCGCAAATCAGCGGAAGAATCTCATGCCAGTTTCCGAAGCAAAAAAATCAAATTATTTCTCGCAATTTCATCTACATGTCCGTACTTATAACCAAAAATTCCTAATAGTACGAGAAATCCCTCATGGTTGGCATCTCTGCCGTAATTTTATTATTAAATATAGGTTCAATAATTGTTATTATCAGCCTCCTATAAATTAGCAAAAATGTGTTACTATCTTCATAGAACATTGTTATACTCTAAAATTTACAAAGAAAATAAAATCTTCAATTATTGCAGCATGCAAAAACAAATAAAAAATGCTTTTACAAGTTGCACAAAAATCTTCTTAGGCACGCTGTAGGTAGGTCCGTTTGTTTCATTCATGCTGGAGCTATGGCTAAAGTTTCCGTTTCAGCAATACAAACACAAATTTTCGCCTAGGTCTACTTAAAGAAAAAAAAAAAGGTGACTGTTATTCTGGGGAAATAACAGTCACCTTTCTTTTCTTTTATTGAAGGTTTAACGACCACCGAGAGCAACTCAATGGGCTATAAGCAGTCGCCCGTCCCTAATTTACGGCCACTGGTTCATGAAATCTTTTCAGTGAAAAGGCTCGCCCAGCATGCACTTCATATCCAGGTTAGGTTTTCCCTGAGTACAGTGATCTCATGCTGTGATTGCAAGATTGTGCACACTGAAATAGTCTGCATCCACAGATCTTTCAGAAAGACACATATCCTGTCACCAGCTCTCTGATAGTCATTCTCTGAGACGATTTAGGATGGAAATGCAGTACCACTATGTACCAGGCATTTCTAGGGATTCTTTGAAGCTACGATACACATTTGGCTTACTTTCTGTCCACTGTGGTCTTTGGTATTCTCTAATACAAACACAAATTATTTTGCATACATTTTTGACATTGTAGTCAACCCATGAGTCAATGGTTCTCGAGGACATTCATGCCTGCAGGCTGTTAATCTTCGCAAGTTCATTGTTTGGGGTAGTTAACAATATGAATGATATATTTTGTTGGATATGTTATGATATTTCCTTAATTAAAAACACACTGTATCTTTTTACCAATGAACTAGTATTCCACACATACTGTTTCCAACCAGTGTGCTTTTGCGTTTGTTTTTATTGGGGTTTAACAACCATCATGAGCAACTCGATGGGCTATAAGCAGTCGCACGTTTCTGGTTTAGGGCCACTGGCTCCATGGAAGGGAAACAGCCAGTCCCATGAGACAAACACAACATCCATGCCTAACTGGGATTTGAACCCTGACCCATCTTCGACGAATGGCCAGTAGCATAGACCACTGCGCTACCAAGGCGGCCCAACCAGTATGTAGAACTTTTTTCAACAAAATTACAACCATTTGCCTGTGTCAGCTAATAAAAAGGCTCAACTCACTGAATTTTATGTGTAACTGCTTAAACTGCCACTCGACGTTGCAACTGAAGAGGGATGTGTGCACGCTTCCTTCTGTTAACTCAGCAATTTGGGAAATTGAGTGGAGTGAGGATATTACGTTGGATGATTCACCTGTTTTTTTTTAGTTAGGATCCTTTACCTTCCCCCATGGTAGCGATCCCATATTGTTAAATGAACAAATTCTCTTAGCTTTTGGTATTCAGTACATTTTCTAAAATATTATATTTCTTCACTACTACCATAAATGCACCACTCTCCAACAAAAGTACATGCTGCTTAATCTATCTGGTTGTACAGAAAATTTCCGGGAAAAAAATCGCATGTGGCGTGTGTAATACAAGATACTGCGGGCCTGCGGTGACGTAAACATCCCAGAGTACTGTGCGCGAAAGAATAGATTCTAAGGACAGAACGTACGCTGTTGTGGTGAAGACTAGTTGCACGTGGCGATATCAAAGGAAGGTGTGCGTGCAATATTGCTCTATGAATATTTGAATGGCGTGAAAGTTACGGAAGAACTTGGAAAATTACGAAACGTGTTTGGTGACGATATTGTCGGACAGAGTATTTGCTGACTGGTACAGAAAATTCGACACTGGTGTACGGGATCTGTCTGATGCGCCCAGAAGTGGAAGACCAAGTAAGGTTGAAGATGGTGCACTGCAACATGTGCTATCGGCCAAGCCTGATGCAACACTACGAAAACTGGCAGATGAACTGAAGACCTCCCATACGACCATTAATGCCAGACTTCGGAAGTTGGGATGTTCATGTAAACTGTGCAAATGGGTACCTTATGCTTTGTTTGACTGGAATAAGATGCAAAGCTACTCCATTGCTGTTGCTTTGCGTGAAACAATAAATAAGAGGGCTTTTTGCATCGGTTCGTCACGAGTGACGAAAAATGGGTCACTTACGTGAATGCTACGCGACAAAGAGCATGAACCAAGCACGAACAACCCCCACAAAAGATTACTAAGCCACCCCTTCATAGAAGAAAGGTGATGCTAAGTTGCTGGTGAGGTTGTCGCGGTGTGATTCACTATAAACTCTTGCCGCGGAATACCATCACAGCGGATGCTTACATCCAACAGTTGGGCCGTCTCCATGCTGCACTGCAAGACAAGCGCCCAGCGTTGATTAATCGCGATGGACTTGTTCTTCACCAAGATAACGCTCGTCCACATGTCGCTTTACGGATCCAGCAAAAATTGCACAACTTGCATCTCTTCAGGTTTTTGTCGAATTTTCTCGCTGGTAAAAACTTTGCTAATGACGATGATGTGGAACGTTGCATGGGTGATTTCTTTACCTCCCACTCGCCAGATTTCAATCGCAACGGGATGTTTCAACTCGTAGATCGTTGGAACAAAAGTCATCAGTTCTAATGGGAACTACCTGGATGATTAGGCTAAGTGTTTTGTACAATTTTTAAAGTTTGAAATACACTCTTCTCTGCTTTCCGGATACTTTCTTCACAACATGATAAAAGACCTCAATGGACTTTGCATAATTTGTTTTTTCGTTTGATTGGTTTAACGACCACCGTGAGAAACTTGATGAGCTATAAGCAGTCGTTCGTCTCTAATTTAGGTCCATTGGTTCCAGGGAAGGGAGAGAGCCAGTGCCGTAATACAAACACAAAATCCATGCATCACAGGGGTTCGAACCCGGACCCTTCATGGATGAATGGACATAAGCCAGCGCTGAGACCACTGCACCACCATGGTGGATCGTCATTTTTGGACTTAATGACAATATCGTTCTTCAGCAGGTATAATTTAAATGAAATAAAAGGTAAGATAAATAACATGCAGATATTGTTTATTTCTTCAAAAACAAATGTGTCCATAACATATTTTATGCTTGTGTAATGTGAAATGGCAATAACATAAGAAATTTTCACATTATGATAATTCTTTCAAATGATCCTGTACAAACTATGACTTTCAGGATACACAATCATTTTGATTTAAACAATCAAATACTTCAGAATGAAGGCAATTCAAAAATAGCAATTCTCGGCTTTAAATCCATTCTTCAATTAGGTAGTTATTATATTGGATGTAAGGTCAGGTGATGCGTAACATCACAGCCTCTCCTTGACAAATGTCAACCCCGCCTTCTCGTGGTGCATCCAGTTCTCACTAAAGGGGGCTCTGACGACCGCCAATAGCGGTATAACTATACCATCGGGATTAGAGGAAATTCTATCCCACACTCACCAACCCGCTTGGCCAGCGTGGTGAGTTATGGCCAAAATCCTCCAAAATGACTCCACAACTTAAATCTTGGCCCTCAGTCTCCGGCAGCTGGAATGTACCTGGCCAAGGCAGCGGCCAGTGCGACATGAAGGCAGAGGGTGCTAAGAATCCCCGGAGGACCGGACTAGGCTGCCATCTGGTGCTGACCTTGGCAACGTACAATGGACGCTCCCTATCTTCTGATTCAAGGCTTCTTGAATTGGAAGAGGAACTACAAAGGATCAAGTGGGACATCGTGGTGCTAAGTGAGGTAAGGAGAAGATCTCATCGAACTGAAAAGTGGACATCTCTTCTACTATCGTGGGACAGATACTGGCAGAACTAGTGGTGTTGGATTTATAATAAACAAGAAACTGAAGGATAAAGTTGTAGAAGTTGAAAGTTCCTCTGACAGAGCTGCACGGCTTGTTATCCAACTCTCGAAAAGATACCAGGCTCAGATTATTCAAACTTATGCACCCACCACAAGTCATCCTGAAGAAGAAATTGAAGAATTTTATGAGGAAATTTGTCATCTAAATAATAAAGGTAAGCAGCACTTGAAAATAATTATGGGAGATTTCAATGCAAAAATAGGGCAACGGCAACAGAATGAAACTTCAGTAGGTAAATTCGGTCACGGCAACAGAAACCAGCGTGGAAATACTCTCGTTGAGTTTGCAGAGGCAGAAGGGTTTTTCATCTTGAACTCCTTCTTCAAGAAAAAGCCACACAGGAAATGGACATGGAGACATCCAAATGGGATGACAAGTGAAATTGATTTTATTATGTGTAACAAAAATTTCGTCATAGAAGACTGCAGTGTGCTAAACAAGTTCAACACAGGTAGTGACCATAGATTGGTGAGATGTAAGATGCACCTCAACACTAAACTTGAACGTGGCAAGCTCATAAGACAAACAAAATCTATTGACATAACCAACCTTAAAAAACACCATAATACCTTCAAATTGGAACTGAAGAACAGGTTCTCTGCTTTAGAAGGCCTAACATCGGAAGAAGTGGACATCTCTGAAGTTAACAGAAAAGTAACCAAAGCTCTTATGGAAACAGCAACAAAATTAGCTGGGTCTAAGAACAAGTTGCATGTAAATAAATTATCAGGAAAAACGAAAATGTTGATGCAAAAAAGAAGAGAGATGAGGACAACTGAAGAAGATGTGACTTCCAAAGTGGAATATATAGAGTTATGCAAGACACTACGAAAAAGTATCACTGAAGACGTAAGAAAATTCAACTGTGAACTAGTGAGGAAAGCAATTGAAAACAACCAAAGCCTAAAGATAGCAAAGGGACATCTCAGTAAGGGAAGAAAACAGATTATGGCACTGAGAAAAGAAGATGGTTCTGTAACAAGAAATAGAGGCAGAAATTTTGACAAGAGTGAAAGATCTCTACTCCAAATTATATGAAAGGGATGATACATGCACTCCAGACATCATGAAAGATACCAGTACCAGAGTTCCTCCAGTCCTTCCAGCAGAAGTTGCACATGCAATCAAGAACATGAAGCGGGGAAAAGCTCCAGGAGAAGATGGAATTACTGTAGACATCATACAAGAAGCAAGTGGAGAAACCGAAACAGTACTCGCCCAAATTTTCACTCGATGCCTTAATGAAGGAAAAATTCCTGAGGATTGGAACACCGCTACAATGATCCTGCTACATAAGAAAGGTGACATTGAGGATCTCGGAAACTACAGACCTATCAGCCTCCTATCAGTAGTTTATAAAATCTTCACTAAAGTTCTTTCACACCGCTTGAAGGTAACACTGGACATGGCTCAACCGAGAGAACAAGCTGGATTCAGGAGTGGCTACAGCACAATAGATCATATCCATGTGCTGAGAGAACTAATTGAAAGAGCGAGGGAATATGAACTTCCATTGTGCATGGCTTTTATCGATTATGAAAAAGCCTTTGATTCGGTGAAACCATCAGCAGTTACAATGGCTCTGAAAACCTGCGGTATTGAAGATGCATACATTAATATTATTAATAACATCTATGAAAATGCAAGTGCAAAGATTAGGCTGTTTGAAAATACAACACACATAAAAATTGGAAAGGGAGTGAGACAAGGTGACACCATATCTCCGAAGCTCTTTAATGCCACATTGGAGGGTGTTTTTCAGTCACTGAGCTGGGAAAACAAGGGGATAAAGATTAATGGAGATTATCTAACCCACCTTCGTTTTGCTGATGACGTAGTCATTTTTGCAACTAGCCCATCAGAGCTGCAGAGTATGATCCAGGAACTTGCTGACAAGAGTAAAGAAGTGGGATTAAAAATGAACTTTCAGAAGACAAAAGTGATGTTCAATGCTTTTACAAGAAATGAAGATTTATCGATTGATGGAGAAAAGCTGGAGATAACAGACACGTACGTTTATCTTGGACAGCAGATATCAAGTGAGGGTCACATTGATGAAGAAATTAATCGGCGTACAAAACTTGCCTGGAGAGCTTTTGGAAGAAACAGCATAATTTTCAAGAGCAATATGCCATTATATCTTAAAAGAAAAGTGTTTGATCAATGCATCCTTCCAGTGCTTACGTATGGTGCAGAGTCGTGGACCTTAACTAAAAGAGACATACAAAGGCTGCAGACAACTCAAAGTAGCATGGAGAGGTGCATACTTGGTGTAACCAGGAGAGATAAGAAGAGGAACTCGTGGATCCGAAAAATGACAAGAGTGGAAGACATCATCATCAGAGTTAAATCCCCGAAATGGCAGTGGGCTGGACATACTGCCAGAAGACAGATCATCGATGGACAGCCGAAATTTTAGATTGGATTCCAAGGGACAGGAAAAGACCCAGAAGAAGACCGCATGGGAGATGGGTGGATGAAATTCGAAAGTATGCAGGGGTGACATGGAGGAGACTGGCACAAGACAGACCGTTGTGGAGGAAACTTGGGGAGACCTTCGTCCAGCAGTGGATTGATAATGGTTGACAATGATGATGATGATGATATTGCTACTACATATAGAACTGCTGCATTTGGAACTCGTACCTTTTTTATTTTATTTATCAGAAACCAAATTTTCACATTGTTAATATTAACAGAATTCACATTTCTAGACAATAAATGTAATATAAAAAAATTATGGGATTTACTAGGAAAGCAAGACACTCTCCTGAGGAAGGACTTTTGTTGGATATGTTCAATTCAAAAATCAAAAACAGAAATTAAAATCTTTCCTAATAAATCTGATAAAGAGAGAGAATACCACCACATTTTAGTATACTGCTTTTTAGGAAATTTAATGTTATGTTTTATTACTAAGGTAGGTAGGTTAAGAAAATATTTTAAAATGTTTATGTCCAAATCAAAAGACAGAGATGTGGAGCTCAATTGTGGCTGTAATGAAAAGATAAATAGCACAAAAACAAATTTAAATATAAATGCCAAGGTCCTCCAAAATTAGCAAGTTAAAGAAACACTGTAATGGAAATCCATAAAAGACACAATAAACAAACAAAAAACCAGCAATAATCTTCGTTACCAGAATAAAGCAATACTACTCAAATGACTACCATCTGTGCACGATTAAAATAAGAGTAAAAACCTATAAAACCTTTAATGGATCTAGATAAAACCTTAAATAAGACCTTTCAGATCATAAAATACGATCCATCATCAGAGGTTAGAAGTGCTGGCAATACACAAAATACATATATACACAACAGAAACAGCCCTCAACATAATTGGCGTGATTGCTGAGATGAGTAACATAATCCAAAATTTGATTGATATTGTAGTTGTTGGTGTCAAAGAGTTGTTTGTATGGAATGTCCGGATCATACCTCAGGTTCACAGAAAGCATTTTCATTCATTCTTTCGGGGATAGGGTGTGTAACGATAACACACCGTAACTCATATCGCTTCCTTGGAAATCGGCACTTCCCGATTCTGCCCACCATTGTTCCTGGAGGAATATCCATACAAACAACTCTTTGACGCCAGCAACTACAATATCCAATCAATTTCGGATTATGTTGACTCCTCTCAGCGATCACACTAATTATGCTTAGGGCTGCTCCTGTTGTGTGTATATATATTTTGTGTATTGTAACATCTGATGATGGATCATATTTTACGATTGGAGAGGTTTTATCTAGATTCATTAAAGGTTTTTAACTCTTATTTTAATCATGCACAGATGGTGGTCATTTGAGTAGTATTGATTGAATGGCATGAATGGTTTTCTAGACAAGCAGAATAAAGCATTGTATGCATTTAAAATAAGCCTCATAAATCATTCAACATATAATGAAAAGATAAATACCACAATTCATTATTAGTGTGTTATTTATTTTGATACTATCATTGTAAATATGAAACACTGACCAGACCGGTTATGAGCAAATGTCCTTGATATTAATGAAAATCTCATGCAGCAGTTTCCAAGAACTTAAATCATCATCATCATCATTGTCAACCATTATCAATCCACTGCTGGACGAAGGTCTCCCCAAGTTTCCTCCACAACGGTCTGTCTTGTGCCAGTCTCCTCCATGTCACTCCCGCATATTTACGAATTTCATCCACCCATCTCCCATGTGGTCTTTTTCTGGGTCTTTTCTGTCCCTTGGAATCCAATCTAAAATTTCGGCTGTCCATCTATGGTCTGTCCTTCTGGCAGTATGTCCAGCCCATTGCCATTTCAGGGATTTAACTCTGATCATGATGTCTTCCACTCTCGTCATTTTTCGGATCCACGAGTTCCTCTTCTTATCTCTCCTGGTTATACCAAGCATGCACCTCTCCATGCTTCTTTGAGTTGTCTGCAGCCTCTGTATGTCTCTTTTAGTTAAGGTCCACGTCTCTGCACCATACGTAAGCACTGGAAGGATGCATTGATCAAACACTTTTCTTTTAAGACATAATGGCATATTGCTCTTGAAAATTATGCTGTTTCTTCCAAAAGCTCTCCAGGCAAGTTTTGTACGCCGATTAATTTCTTCATCAATGTGACCCTCACTTGATATCTGCTGTCCAAGATAAACATACGTATCTGTTATCTCCAGTTTTTCTCCATCAATCGATAAATCTTCATTTCTTGTAAAAGCATTAAACATCACTTTTGTCTTCTGAAAGTTCATTTTTAATCCCACTTCTTTACTCCTGTCAGCAAGTTCCTGGATCATACTCTGCAGCTCTGATGGGGTAGTTGCAAAAATGACTACGTCATCAGCAAAACGAAGGTGGGTTAGATAATCTCCATTAATCTTTATTCCTTTGTTTTCCCAGTTCAGTGATTGAAAGACATTTTCCAATGTGGCATTAAAGAGCTTCGGAGATATGGTGTCACCTTGTCTCACTCCCTTTCAATTTTTATGTGTGTTGTATTTTCAAACAGCCGAATCTTTGCACTTGCATTTTCATAGATGTTATTAATAATATTAATGTATGCATCTTCAATACCGCAGGATTTCAGAGCCGTGGTAACTGCTGATGGTTTCACCGAATCAAAGGCTTTTTCATAATCGATAAAAGCCATGCACAATGGAAGTTCATATTCCCTCGCTCTTTCAATTAGTTCTCTCAGTACGTGGATATGATCTATTGTGCTGTAGCCACTCCTGAATCAGCTTGTTCTCTCGGTTGAGCCATGTCCAGTGTTACCTTCAAGCGGTGTGAAAGAACTTTAGTGAAGATTTTATAAACCACTGATAGGAGGCTGATAGGTCTGTAGTTCCTGAGATCCTCAATGTCACCTTTTATGTAGCAGGATCATTGTAGCATTGTTCCAATCCTCAGGAATCTTCCCTTCATTAAGGCATCAGTGAAAATTTGGGCGAGTACTGTTTCAATTTCTCCACTTGCTTCTTGTACGATGTCTATAGTAATTCCATCTTCTCCTGGAGCTTTCCCCCGCTTCATGTTCTTGATTGCATGTGCAACTTCTGCTGGGAGGACTGGAAGAACTCTGGTACCTTTCATGATGTCTGGGTACATGTATCATCCCTTTCATATAATTTGGAGTAGAAATCTTTCACTCTTGTCAAAATTTCGCCTCTATTTCTTGTTATAGAACCATCTTCTTTTCTCAGAGCCATAATCTGTTTTCTTCCCTTACTGAGATGTCCCTTTGCTATCTTTAGGCTTTGGTTGTTTTCAATTGCTTTCCTCACTAGCTCACAGTTGAATTTCCTTACGTCTTCAGTGATACTTTTTCGTGCTATCTTGCATAGCTCTATATATTCCACTTTGGAAGTCACATCTTCTTTAGTTGTCCTCATCTCTCTTCTTTTTTGCATCAACATTTTGGTTTTCCTGATAATTTGTTTACATGCAACTTGTTCTTAGACCCAGCTAATTTTGTTGCTGTTTCCATAAGAGCTTTGGTTACTTTTCACTGTTAACTTCCGAAATATCCACTTCTTCCGATGTTAGGCCTTCTAAAGCAGAGAATCTGTTCTTCAGTTCCAACTTGAAAGTATTATGGTGTTTTTTAAGGTTGGTTATGTCAATACATTTTGTTTGTCTTATGAGCTTGCACGTTCCAGTTTAGTGTTGAGGTGCATCTTACATCTCACCAATCTATGGTCACTACCTGTGTTGAACTTGTTTAGCACACTGCAGTCTTCGATGACGAATTTTTTGTTACACATAATAAAATCAATTTCACTTGTCGTCCCAATTGGATGTCTCCATGTCCATTTCCTGTGTGGCTTTTTCTTGAAAAAGGAGACTGAGGGCCAAGGAATTCAAGATGAAAAATCCTTCTGCCTCTGCAAACTCAGAGAGTATTTCCACGCTGGTTTCTGTTGCCGTGACCGAATTTACCTACTGAAGTTTCATTCTGTTGCCGGTGCCCTATTTTTGCATTGAAATCTCCCATAATTATCTTCAAGTGCTGCTTACCTTTATTATTTAGATGACGAATTTCCTCATAAAATTCTTCAATTTCTTCTTCAGGATGACTTGTGGTGGGTGCATAAGTTTGAATAATCTGAGCCTGGTATCTTCTCGATAGTTGGATAACGAGTCGTGCAGCTCTGTCCGAGGAACTTTCAACTTCTACCACTTTATCCTTTAGTTTCTTGTTTATTATAAATCCAACACCACTAGTTCTGCCAGTATCTGTCCCACGATAATAGAAGAGATGTCCACTTTTCAGTTCAATGAGATCTTCTCCCTTTCTCCTTACCTCACTCAGCCCGACGATGTCCCATGATCCTTTGTAGTTCCTCTTCCAATTCAAGAAGCCTTGAATCAGAAGATAGGGAGCGTCCGTTGTAGGTAGCCAAGGTCAGCATCAAATGGCAGCCTAGTCCGGTCCTCCGGGGGATTCTTAGCACCCTCTGCCTTCATGTCGCACTGGCCGCTGCCTTGGCCAGGTACATTCCAGCTGCCGGAGACTGAGGGCCAAGATTTAAGTTGTAGAGTCATTTTGGAGGTGTTTGGCCATAACTCACCACGCTGGCCAAGCGGGTTGGTGAGTGTGGGATAGCATTTCCTCTGATCCCGATGGTATAGTTATACCGCTATTTAAATATTTGTATGTATATATGAACTATATAAGAACTTAAATATTAAATAAGAACTTAAATATTTGTATGTATATATGAACTATATAAGAACTTAAATATTTGTATGTATATATGCATTAGGTTCGTGCTGCAATTATAATGGAGTCCATTCTTGCCTCAAAATGCTTATGGAAATTTAAAAAAGCAGTAAACAATGTAGCATACCAGTGAGACATACCATATTCTACCTTTTGGAAGTTCCCATAAATATTCTGCCTGTAATACTTTTACACTCCAGAGATGGCTCACTGGTTCAGTTTATTGCATATAGATTTTATGCATGGAATCATTAAATGGGATGAAAAATCCTGTTGATTCTATATGGTATCCATGACCATAAGTTAAGTTTATGAATGGTCATATGTTTTGAAAAGGAGAGTTTTTTAAAGGGAGTTATTTCTTTAAAAACTAAAATATTTTAACTGAATAGTTTTTAAACACTTAAACATCTAATATGGGTTTTTTCCTTCTAGGAAATATTTTATTTAAAAACACATATTTTCGGTGAAAACTTTTCTTCTTCAGGTAGTCTTTTGTTGTCACTCTTTCTCCGGGTTAGTCATCTTTCACCAAATATTAGGCATGGGCAAACCTCGGAAGTTATTGATGATGGAATTCCAATTTTTCTTTCTGCTCCTTTTAATTTTTGTTTTTGAAAGTTGCTTTGAAAACTGATGACTTCAAGGGAATTCCAGTCCATGTGTCCAGTTTCTGTTACATACCTATCTAATCCTGTCTTGTTGGAGCAATTTTTTATAGAAGTTTTTGTTCTGCTATTCAAGTTTCTTGTCTGCAACCTGTATCACCTATGCAGGACAGCTCACAACTGCATTTTACCTCATACACCACTTCTTGCATTTTTAAAATATCTTCTTCTCTTTGAACTATCTTTGGGAAATATTTTTTTTAAACTTTGTTCTCTAAACATGGAGCTAGTCTTATATCATACTTCTTAATAATTCTCTTTAAAGATTCGAATAAATTTTTGTGACGAGTAATTATTCTAGTGAATTTTATTTGTTGCTGTTGTGTGTTTTTAACTGAAAGATTTAAAGTTTGCCAATTTCATTTTTAGGATAGTTATTTTTTGTAAGAATGACATTTTTCTTTTTTGTGAGCTTTCTTCATCTCTGCTGTAGATACTACTTTATTTATTTTTTCTAAAAACTGACTTGCCACATTTTTTCGTAAAAGAATATGGATGATAGGAAATGAAATCTAATAATTTACTCATATTCAATGGTTTTTTATACACTTTTGTAAGGAAACTTCCAGCTTCATAATAAATTGTAATATCTAAGAAGTTAATTTTACTTTTTTTTTAAGTTCCAATGTGAACTTAAGGAAATAATCTAATTCACTGAATGAGTCTAGAATTTTTTCTGGAAAATCTTTTTCTGAGCTATAAATAAATAAAATGTCATCCATGTACTTACTACATAGGCAAAAATATATGGGTTGTATTAGGATCTTCTCTTCAAGTTTTCCCACATAATAATTAGCTAATTGTGGGGTTAAGTGGTGAGCCCATAGCAAGTCCAGATTTTTGAATGAAAAACTTCTCAAGTTGAAAATAGTTGTTCTGCAAAGAGAAGATAAGCATTTCAAATACAGTACACTCCCATTACAAGAAACTTGGATACAAGAAATTTACGGTTATAAGAAAAAAATTTATAACTTTGGTTGGCCTAATGTTAAAGTATAGGAACGTTTCATGTTTACAAGAAAGCAAAAAAAGTCGAATTTCGGTTATAAGAAAGTTCCAAAATAAAAATGTCTCGACCTATATTGCAATGTTTCTTCTCTTTATCACCCATGGAATTTCAAGGCCATTTTTGAAGTGACTTCCATCAGATAATGTACGTTGTTATTTTCCCCATCGCCCCTCCCCACAATACATGATAAACGTTTTCTTGGCAGGGGTAAATCCCGTTCTGACTTGCCCCTTCCAAGAATTCTACGTCATCACCTGTGCGTTCGTAGATGAAGATCGGTACATTGCTACATACAGTACGTATGTATTCTTTGTTCTCATCTTTTCATTTTGCACTGTTTTTGAGTTCTATTTCTTCCTGTTTCCATTAGTGAGCGAATTAGCGATCTGACTGTTTGATATGAAAGGATGCACCTAAAATTATGTGCCAAAGATTGGAACGACCTTGAAAGCCATGTTTGAATGACGTAGCTAGCTCTACTGTAACCGGAGAGAGCTTTTTGGGGACATTTACCCATGTGTAGTTGCAGGGTTGGTGAGCAGGGAGAAATTGGTGTGCTGTTAACAGGGCCCCTGATTGTCATGTTGTCAGGCTTGATCAGACATCACATGAAGCGTTAAGTTATTACAGTTCTGAGTTCTTAGATTTTTTCAGTTGCTCGTGTACAATGGCACCAAAGTGTAAACTGGATCAAGACTTTGAGATTGAAGTTCCCCTTGATGAGTGGGTTAAATTGGATGTGGAAGGTGCTTCATTTGAGGATTTTGCCACCACAGATAATGGTGTGCAATCATCACCTGAGCTGACAGATGCCAAAATTTTGGCCCAAGTGAATCCTGTTGAAGAAACTGGCAGCAGCAGTGAAGAAGAGGATGACAACTTTTCTGAGCTGCAGCTACCGACGTAGGCAGAAGTCATGGATATGATTCAGAAGATGAAAGACTATGTAAGCAGGATTCCAAGTGCTCAAGAAGCAGAGAAAGAGCAATGTTTGATTGAACTCGAAAAATGTGAGACGATTGTAATGGTAAATGCAAAAAGCAGACTTCTGTAACAGATTTTTTTAAATAAAAGTATTGCATTGATGTACACCTGTTTATTCATAAAATACATGTACTGTGCATTATGTATCTGCTTTAATTTTGAAGTTTTACCATTTTAATCCAAATTCGGTTGTAAGAAACTGATTTCCAATCCCCTTGAACGTTCTTATAACAAAAGTTGACTGTATTCCAACTAAGTAGTGACAACAAAAGACTTCCTGAAGAAGGATAAGAGTTTACTCCAGAAATTTGCATTTTTAAATATATTTTCCAGAGGGGAAAAAGGAACATATTAGATGTTTGATTAAGTGTTTAATTTAAGAAACTAGGAAGCCAGTTTTCAACACGAGCTTTATTCAAAGAATGAATAGTTTTTATGCATTACTTTATAGCACCTACACACCTTCTTTGCTAGGATGTTTCTATGCAGCATGGCAAAGAAGGTGGTGCAGGTGCTATAAAGTAATGCTTACCTGTGTATGCCTGAAAACTTGTAATCTACAGTTGAATTGGGAAGGCAGTAAATTAATACAGAATTCAGAGCACAGGAATTAAAATACTATATTATATCAGTAGTTATATTAGTATTTTGCTATTTCTTTATATAATAAAGTTTGCACTAAAATCATCTAGACCTATATACATTCCATTTGAAATTTTTGGCCACTAAATTCTGCTTATAAAACAATAGAAACCCTACCAACCACTGATGCCAGTACATAATACAATTTACTTATGAACTCAAAAGCATTTTTTTTTCTAACTTCTCTTGTTACTTTTAGGACACAGAGAAAACAATTGCATGCAGTTTTTTCACAGACATTTTCTTAAGCGGACAGATTTCATTTTTCACATTTCACAAAAGAAGACCACACACAGTTTGAATGTTTAGTTATGTGCCGTTTTATTTCATATGCTGCAGCACCATAGGACATCACAAATGATAAAACAAATTTATTAGCATTTAGGAATTTTTATAATTTCTAACAAAATATGTACAGGTTTAAAAAGTGTGATGTTAACAACTCTGCAATGATTGATACACACTGATGCTTAAAAATTAGTAAATGCACAACAATATGTAATGACTGTTTAATTAAAAATTTAAATTAAAACTCACATATTTAATACAAGGGCAACAACGTATTTACAAAATATACAACAATAACAGTATATGCTGGTAAAAATCCAACTATACATTTAACTGTTCACTTATAGCATTTCTTAGGAATTAACATGATGTCTTTTGTCTTAATGATAGTACTGAGTTTCAAACTTCAACCGAATCTCATTAAAAAAAACATGATTGGAGTTATTAACCTTGTATTTTTTTTTTTTTTAAGGAAGAGGGATGGAAGAACTTTATATTTTTATAACTAATTGCCGCTCATCACAATTAGGAAGCAAGTCAGCAGTTTTTGAAGATTAAACCCCTATACAAGAGTTTTTAAGGTCGAGCAAACTTATCAGCTTTTATAGTTTTATTGTTTTATTTCATGCCAGCTATGAATAATGGTTGTTCAGTTGTGCACAGTGCATACATACATTAATGTAACTTTTATGCAAATACACATAGATATATGCTTGCCTCATAATTGTTTTTAAATCTTCTGTAACAGTATTTTTTTTTTTTTTGTCCTATTGCAAGAACAATGCCACAAAGCCCACTCAGCAATATGTGAGTACACTTCATTCAACAAGCATATGACAAAATTAAAGTTAACACAACTGGTCTTTGGCATAAAACCACTTTATACATATTAAATTTTCTTATACACATCAATAAAAAAAAAATCATGTCTGTGTACATACAGGGTAATATAAACTTTGGTAGCAATTTTTTTTTTTTTTTTGGGCACAGCATTCAGCTATGAAACCTACATTAATGTGTGTATTATATTCTGAAGTTTCTTTTTGATTAGATAGCTTAGTACGTCATAGGCCACCAGGTTTTAGGTAGCCCATTATTCAAGCAAGCAAAATGGCTACTTCAGAGGGGCAGAGAAGGCACAGTGTGGATTGGCTGTGGGAGTCCCATTCAATACCCCCCTCCCCCTAGCCAAAAGGCACCAGACTTATACCTTCGAATTTCATTTCATAAAAGTACTGTTGACATGCCTCTTGTGCCTAACACCACTGCTGAGTTGAAAACTTGGATTTTAGTAGCCATGCAATGCAGCAAGTGGAAAAGGCAATGCTGGACAGGATCTGGCAGGAAACAGATTATTGCTTGGGTATAATGCAATGTGAGCAAGGGAATGCACATTGAACACATGCACACAAAAATTAAATATGTACATGATTATCATGTGTTTTGATTTCAAATGTGAAGTTTAATATTAGCTGCAAATTTTAAAATTTTTTGCTGAAGTTTACAACTTTCCTGTATACACATATACAGTATATGAGCAATGATAAAAAAAAAAATCGGTAACAATGCTGTTCAGCCTACCAGTGCATTTGTAGTAACTGTAGTGTACAGAGCAATGTGCATAAATGGCAACACAGCACAAACTGAGGATGTACACACACCTCATACCATACCTATGGGAAAAGTGGCAGTTCAGAACAGTGTTGATCTTACAAGGTTTAAAATGAAAGAAATTCGAAAATTTTCTTTTTGAAATGATTCAGAGAAAACTTACTTTGCTACTTAAAGAGTAAAATGTTATCAATCTCTGTTGAAATTGGAAATGTCAAGATTGAGTGTTGTGTTGAATTCAGTAATTTTTGTTGTCAAAGAAAATTTTTATCAGCTGATATCCATTGACAGTTTACTGAAGTGTATGGGGAATGTGTAATGTCACATCAACATGTTAAGAAATGAGTTTGCAGCTGGCAGGCATGCTATAAGTGATGACAATCACAGTGAGCATTCATGAAACTCTTCAATGGAAGTCAATACAGCATAACTGAGGAGATGAAAGAAATCTCACACCTAGCAATTTTCACCTTTTTCCGCTGCTAAAGGACATTGCTTCATTGTAGATGGAGTGAATACTGCTGTCAAAACACAGCTCTAGCAAGGGGGGGGCAAAGATTTCATGTAAAGGAAATGGCTCATAACATTCAGACACAAGTGTCTGAATATTTCTGCTGACTATGTAGAAAATTAGTTGTTTGTGAGAACTAGCATCTTATTTTATACATCTGATTCAAAACATATGACATACTGGTGCAAAATAACGGATTGCAACCATACTTTCTGATCAATCTATGTATTGTACATGTTCATATGAATGCATGTTTGCTGAGTTACTGCACACACTAGATAAATGGTGAATGAATAATAGCAAGATGTGAAAATTACGGGTAGCCATGGATGATTAGAAATAAAATGACTCTAAGTAGCCCAAACTCCCAAAATCACTAAGCTGCAGAGCATGATCAATGCTGCAAAAAAAAAAAAAAAAAAAAAAAAAACACTGCTACTTATACAACTGTTTGATGTATGATTGCAAAATGGGATTATTAATTATGCTTTCTGGTGAGTATTTGGCATAACTGACTGCTTCATAGGTAAAGAATCATTGGTGCCTATGAGGAAGTGGCCACCAGCTATCCAACAAGCATGGCCAGAATGAGACATTACTGTCTGTACAAAACTTTTTATCCTATAAAAATCTTAGTGAACTTACATACATATATGAATACACACATACAGATGAACAGACTTGAGAAATTGGACTGATTAGAGAAGCAAAAAATTTGAAAACCAATTAATTTTAAAAGTAAAATTAGTATGTAAATATTTCATCATTATATTTAAAGATAAATCAAGCCACTGCATGGGGCGAGCAGTATATGTTGGCTTCTAATCACTTGTCCAAGAAGAGTCCAGGTTCGAATCCTAGGTGAGGCATGGATGGTGTTTTTGTCTATGGCACTGGCTCTCTCTTTTTCCTTGAATCAGTGGCCCTAAATTACAGATGGGAGACTGCTTACTGCAGTCATTAAAGTAATAAAGCAAACCATGCCATGAACACTAGTCTTTCAGAAATGAAAAGATGATGTCGATTAATTCACCTCAAATCCAAGTGCAAAAAATAATCTGAATCTTCAGTTCTTCCATCACTGCTCTCAACTCTGTACAGACTAGGAGCACTCTAGGTTGCTATTAATTTCTCTAAAATATTTACAGTATTATAAATATTTAACGGGAATCATCGAGGATAAATTTATTAAGGTACATTACCTCTAATACTGAAAGTAATAAGAGGAAGCCATGAAGTCATTAATTACTAAAATATTTACTTTGAAAAATTAATAAGAACAATGTTTTCATCAATTATTTATTGTTTGGATACCTGTTTTCTTTTGATATTCCAGGAAACTGCTGAGCATCACTTAAAATGGTGCTAGCAACATGCTAGACTGCAGCACCTTTGCTAATGAAATTGAGTAGATTGCACCCACTAGTACTGTTAAATGAGAAATGCAATTGCTCCTAATACAACCATCATTACATAGGGACATAGCAACCTAGCTCATCAAAGGGTCCATGCTCACTCTCTTATGAATGTCCATACCTGCTATACCCATACAAATCTGCTTTCCTGGGAAACACTGTAAAATCTAATATGTGGACGCACAACACATAATTTCTTGAAAAACCACTTACTTTTCTATTAAAACAAAGGATGGTTTTGGAATTTGTACTTTATTTCAACATGTTCCTGATTAAAATTTGAGAATCAAAGTTACTACTATTCAGCATTTGCCACTGGTTCCACTGAAAATCAGGATGATTTATTAAATAACATGTGGCAAACTTCTTAAGTATGCCATGATGTACACACTTTTCTTCACCAACAGTTACTATGTGTGGGTGACAATTCTTCTACACTTTGTGTGTGTATATATATATATGCATATATAGCTCACTGAGATTTTTTGAATATGAATAAAGAAACCTGGCACCATGAATTACCAAAAATAGTATTTAAAATAATTTTCAGTGTGCTAGTTTCTTCAGATATGTAACATAAATAATTGTTTCACAATACAGTCAAAGAAGACTAGCCAGAGTACTACACATAAATGAGCCAAAAAATGATTTAAGACATAAGAGCAAATTAAAAAAAAGTTCCCAAAATAAAGGATAGATTTTCCAATCTATCACACACATAATGCATAAAATGCAGTGTCACTACTTCAGTGGTGAAACCTGAATTTATGCAGTTAGTTTGCAATAGCAAATTACACAAAGAAATATATGCTACATTTTACAGTAATATAACTCTACTATTCCTTGTAAAAACTTTGCTGTATCAATAATTTTTTTAATCAATGCTTAATAAAACAGTTCCTTTTCACATATGAAAAAGAATGCAGTTTGCATCCTGGCAAAACTTCAGAACATTAGCTCCTATTTAATTAAAATCATCCTAATGTAGACATGAACATGATACATTAGCTCCATGGACAACTAATATTACAAAATTTTTCCATTTGTAAAAATATGGCATAAGTTTCTCTAAATGTAGATTCTTGATAAATAAAAAAAACTTTAACAGAAAATGTGTTTTTACAAATGCACGCTAAACATCCATGTACAATTCTCATCAAATGGAAACACACATGCATACACACAGAAGTTATGAATTTGCACCATACTTTAGAAACGAGTGTCACTGGAATCATTGACGTGATTAACTTTTTCATCACAAGGTAGTTCAACAGCTGGTCCACTTTCTGTCAGTTCTGAAAAGCAGCTACCAACACTTGTCCTTGGTCCACTGCAGGTTAGACTGGGACTGTCTAATTTACTCACCAAGTGAGAATCACAAGACATTGAATGGTTTACTGGTCCAGGAACATTACTTTTACGCTCAGTACTGTTCCATAACCCATAGAAAAAGTATACACACAAGCCTGAAAAGAAAAAGAAAAACTAAACACTCACACATACAAGCATGCACATTTATAGGTGTGTGCATGTGTGTATCAAAAAAATTAATATAAATCATATATCAACATACATCTTAATAATTAATACAGTGTACACTTCACATAATATTGCTATAAATTGCTGATCAACAGAGAGATAGCTCTATACTGAACCGCCCCCCCAAAAGAAACATGTTTATGTAAGCTGATTCATCAGAACTTCTAAGATAACTGTTCCTTAGGTGACTCTACAGGCACCAAGCATCATACTGTACTTAGATTAGACTTGGAACAATGCTTCTGCTACTTTCATAGTGAATCATTAACACAAAGATCTTTAAAGAAAGGTGTCTAATGATACTTGAGTTTTCTAAAGTTTTGAAATGTATACTGATTTAGTGTAAGTTTTAGCAGAACCTATCAAAAGAAGGCCAGGAGGGCCCTTTGGACCAGGCCTGATATCATGAAAGCTTTAAATTTAAACTTCTGATATTTTCTTTCACCATTTCTTTATTATAAAGGGGATAACAAAAACTAGAAGTGGCATAAGTCTGCCCAAAAGGCGGATCCGTTGTAAGTGGTTTGGGCCTAAACCTTCTCCGTGGACGGAAGTCCTACATGAAATTGCCTAGATGAGTCAGTGCTGGTGCACAGTGTGCAGAAGTGGCATAAGCCTCTCTTGACATCTGAGAAGACCTACATTTTAGTGACATATTTTGCAAGAAATTTACAATGCAGCCAACAATCTTTCAAAGATAGAAAAACATGATGAAGTGGAATGGTCACGCCTGTGCTATAAAGAATAATGACATCCTCAACAATCAAAAACCTCAGGAAGAATAGGATGGACTTGCTGTGTGAAAACAGCTGTTCATGATAGAGATCACAATTTCAGGGTACATAAGATCCTAAGATAAATCACATGGGCTAGAGAAGTTTCTATTGTTGAATATATGTACAATATATTCTTATCCATGGGGGATACATTTGAAGACCCCCAGTGGATGCCTGAAACCGCCGATCATACCGAACCATACATGTACTACCTTTTTTACTATACATACATTTCTATGATAAAATTTAATTTATAAATAAGCACAATAAGAAATTAAAAACAATAAATAATAATAATAATAATAGAATAATTGTTACAATATACTGTAATAAAAGTTATGTGAATGTGAAACTAACACGAATTTCTTTTTCTTTCTCCACGATTTCATGAATAGAATATTCATTTTTACTGCAAATCTTAGCAACCTCAGCATACAATTTTTTTCTTTCCTCATTAAGTCAAGAAATTTCACTTTTTCACTTGAAAGAAACACTTTACGGCTTCTCTTTGGCATATCCGAATTGCCAGCATCACTACTCTTGTGCTGTGGAGCCATTATTAAGTAAAATTAGGGTTAGTTGAACACAACCCTATCCCGCAAAGGTTGATCTAATAACCGAGACTGTTACTAAGCAACTAACGGATGGGTAGGGTATACAGCATGGACATGCTGGACAAAGGGATGATTCACATCCCTGGAGGGACGACATGAGATTTCATCACGTTACTCAGAACAGCACACAATTTAAAACTTATGTATTGCTTATTTCTGGAATTTTCCATTTAATATTTTTGGGCTGCGGTTGACTGTAGGTACGTGAACCGCAGTAAGCGAGACCATGAATAAGGGGAGACTATGTACATATATATATATGTACATATATATATATATATATATATATATATATATTCTATAAAGAAGATACCTAAGCAAAAAATACATATATAATTTTGACTCACACCTAGTACAACATAGAAAAGGTATATATATATATATATATATATATATATATATATATATATATATATATATATATATATACTGAAGAGCAAAACTGAAGACTAAGGAAAAAATTTTAGAATTTAAAACGAAAGCTGCAAAATAACCTGAAGATCAAAACGCGCAACGCAGCAGTTTTGAAAATTCAGAATTCACATTCTATTAAGGAGAAACCTAATCAAAAAAACATCAATAATTTCGACTCACACCAAGTACGACATAGAAAAGGTTATGTATCTATCGGTGTGAGTAAAAGGAGAAAAGATAAAAATAATAAAATAAAACAACTGAATGTAGAAGGTGTCGAGAATACTGAGCCTTGGCTTTATCAAGGACCAGCAAAAACTCTGCATTTTCTCACTTCCACAAAGACCTAGTCGGAAATGGGTTTCTGCAAGGCCATGGATGCAAGTAACATTCCCACCTAATATTGTTTTAAAAAATATATATATGTCATGTCCTCCGCAGAGTTGTATGACAAAGCACTAGTTAACAATTTCGCTTGCATCCATTGACCTTCATGGCCCGACCCATGCTCTTCATCTGTTACTATTAAACAGAGAGAAGAAGATTAAAGAGAACTCAAGCTGTGAGAGTGACATAATAATTAGAAATAATTTTCAGCTATAACGAAATGCCAAGTTCGTTTGAGAGAGAATTTAAACCTGAAAAACAATGCAAAAGAAATCCGAATATTTACATTGCAATTAAAAAAGGAAATATTAATTTTTAAAATTTTTAAAAAACCAGATTTTTCAAAGAAAACTTGAGTCTAAAACCCCCTACTCTACACCTTATGACAGCACGAAAACGAGAATAATTTAAAGACAATAATTAACTAAAGAAAACTTTGTGAAAGTTATATGACTTAAACAGTTAGTTGCAATATGTACAAAGTTTTTCAGCAGTGCTTTAAGTGCATAATTATTTTAGTTATTAAAAACTTAACTACTTGGAAAAACAGCGCAAAGAAAAGGAACACGCTTAGCCCTCTGCTGTTCCTAGGTACCCCAAAAGACGCGCAATGTTACCAAGAAAAGAAAGAGTTAAAACCCGCAAAAATGTTAACAGACAAGCCAGTGCCTAAAAGCTGAAAAGCAAAAAATCAACAGAGAAAAAGTACATGAATTACAAACAATGAACTTATAAAACCTAAAGCCCAAATCACAAGGAAGAGAGCTTACCTCTTGTGCGACGAAACAATCACCTCACTAGAGTAAAACATGGCTGACCTCTTTCCTGACGCTTCTGCCACTCCCTAGACGCTGGGGGCAGTGTGGGTGGGGCTGATGGCCTCCTCATACAGAAAGAAACCAACTCGCGGAGATTTTAGCCAGAGAAAAAAATATATAAACTTAAGACTGTGTACCTGTATGATCAGAAAGAGCAGAATTATCTCTCCAGAATACATGAGAAATATTATAGAATACACGAGTAGTGTATTCAATAATCTTTGCATGTATTAAATCACCTTAGTGAGCTTCTATAGATTAATCAGAATCTTATTAATTTTAATGTTGGTTTTACTATTTTTAGTATAGCTATCCTAGTGATGAATAACTAGTTTTCTTTTTTATTTGTTTTTATTTTCTTTTATAAACAGATTTTTAAGCTTTTTTTGTGATTTTGTTTATATTATTTTATTTAATTTTTTGTTTTAATAGGACCTTCATATCCATAGCACTATGGTTCCTTTTAGTAGTTAATAGGCATCCTCTAGCCAACTTCCTTACGGCTTTGATTGGTCAGAATCATATTATTAACTGTGTAGAAAATTAAAGCAGATCTGCCAACCTCACTCTATTATTCAGGATAATTTTTCTTAAAGTTCTTTTGATGAAAGAAGAAGGAATTTCGTTCTCTAGAAAACTATCTAATAGTATATTAATGTGGTAATTGAAGTCCAAATTGTTGCTGCAAATTCTTGAAATTCTTAGGATCTGAGAAATTAGTACATTCTCAATTACTTTGGTTGATATGTTATTATTCCAGTGTAGATATTTAATTGTTTTGAAAGGAAAATTAACTCTTTTATCAAAGAGGCTAATAGATGGGTTACCTCTGTTGAGCTTAATGCTTAAGTCTAGGAACTCAAGTTCCTGATTACTGTGGTTGGTTTTACATAAGTTAAGAGAGCTAGGATAGATATTATCAAAATCACTCTCTATAACTTCTGAATTATTGATACACAGCAGATCATCAATATATCTAAAAGTGTAAAGGTAGTTATCTGAGCAGGTGGGGTGATTTTTAATGAATTCATATTCCCTAAAGAACAGGAATAGATTAGCGATATTCGTGGACATTGATGTTCCCATGGGAATACCGTTCACCTGCTCTTTAATCTTCTTCTCTCTGTTTAATAGTAACAGATGAAGAGCATGGGTCGGGCCATGAAGGTCAATGGATGCAAGCGAAATTGTTAACTAGTGCTTTGTCATACAACTCTGCGGAGGACATGACATATATATATTTTTTAAAACAATATTAGGTGGGAATGTTACTTGCATCCATGGCCTTGCAGAAACCCATTTCCGACTAGGTCTTTGTGGAAGTGAGAAAATGCAGAGTTTTTGCTGGTCCTTGATAAAGCCAAGGCTCAGTATTCTCGACACCTTCTACATTCAGTTGTTTTATTTTATTATTTTTATCTTTTCTCCTTTTACTCACACCGATAGATACATAACCTTTTCTATGTCGTACTTGGTGTGAGTCGAAATTATTGATGTTTTTTTGATTAGGTTTCTCCTTAATAGAATATATATATATATATATATATCATCATCATCATCATTATCAATCCACTGCTGGATGAAGGTCTCCCCAAGTTTCCTCCACAACGGTCTGTCTTGTGCCAGTCTCCTCCATGTCACCCCTGCATACTTTCGAATTTCATCCACCCATCTCCCATGTGGTCTTCTTCTGGGTCTTTTCCTGTCCCTTGGAATCCAATCTAAAATTTCGGCTGTCCATCGATGATCTGTCCTTCTGGCAGTATGTCCAGCCCATTGCCATTTCAGGGATTTAACTCTGATCATGATGTCTTCCACTCTTGTCATTTTTCGGATCCACGAGTTCCTCTTCTTATCTCTCCTGGTTACACCAAGTATGCACCTCTCCATGCTTCTTTGAGTTGTCTGCAGCCTTTGTATGTCTCTTTTAGTTAAGGTCCACGTCTCTGCACCATACGTAAGCACTGGAAGGATGCATTGATCAAACACTTTTCTTTTAAGACATAATGGCATATTGCTCTTGAAAATTATGCTGTTTCTTCCAAAAGCTCTCCAGGCAAGTTTTGTACGCCGATTAATTTCTTCATCAATGTGACCCTCACTTGATATCTGCTGTCCAAGATAAACGTACGTGTCTGTTATCTCCAGCTTTTCTCCATCAATCAATAAATCTTCATTTCTTGTAAAAGCATTGAACATCACTTTTGTCTTCTGAAAGTTCATTTTTAATCCCACTTCTTTACTCTTGTCAGTAAGTTCCTGGATCATACTCTGCAGCTCTGATGGGGTAGTTGCAAAAATGACTACGTCATCAGCAAAACGAAGGTGGGTTAGATAATCTCCATTAATCTTTATCCCTTTGTTTTCCCAGCTCAGCGACTGAAAAACACCCTCCAATGTGGCATTAAAGAGCTTCGGAGATATGGTGTCACCTTGTCTCACTCCCTTTCCAATTTTTATGTGTGTTGTATTTTCAAACAGCCGAATCTTTGCACTTCCATTTTCATAGATGTTATTAATAATATTAATGTATGCATCTTCAATACCGCAGGTTTTCAGAGCCATTGTAACTGCTGATGGTTTCACCGAATAAAAGGCTTTTTCATAATCGATAAAAGCCATGCACAATGGAAGTTCATATTCCCTCGCTCTTTCAATTAGTTCTCTCAGTACGTGGATATGATCTATTGTGCTGTAGCCACTCCTGAATCCAGCTTGTTCTCTCGGTTGAGCCATGTCCAGTGTTACCTTCAAGCGGCGTGAAAGAACTTTAGTGAAGATTTTATAAACTACTGATAGGAGGCTGATAGGTCTGTAGTTTCCGAGATCCTCAATGTCACCTTTCTTATGTAGCAGGATCATTGTAGCGGTGTTCCAATCCTCAGGAATCTTTCCTTCATTAAGGCATCGAGTGAAAATTTGGGCGAGTACTGTTTCGATTTCTCCACTTGCTTCTTGTATGATGTCTACAGTAATTCCATCTTCTCCTGGAGCTTTTCCCCGCTTCATGTTCTTGATTGCATGTGCAACTTCTGCTGGAAGGACTGGAGGAACTCTGGTACTGGTATCTTTCATGATGTCTGGAGTGCATGTATCATCTCTTTCATATAATTTGGAGTAGAAATCTTTCACTCTTGTCAAAATTTCGCCTCTATTTCTTGTTACAGAACCATCTTCTTTTCTCAGTGCCATAATCTGTTTTCTTCCCTTACTGAGATGTCCCTTTGCTATCTTCAGGCTTTGGTTGTTTTCAATTGCTTTCCTCACTAGTTCACAGTTGAATTTTCTTACGTCTTCAGTGATACTTTTTCTTACTGTCTTGCATAGCTCTATATATTCCACTTTGGAAGTCACATCTTCTTTAGTTGTCCTCATCTCTCTTCTTTTTTGCATCAACATTTTCGTTTTTCCTGATAATTTATTTACATGCAACTTGTTCTTAGACCCAGCTAATTTTGTTGCTGTTTCCATAAGAGCTTTGGTTACTTTTCTGTTAACTTCAGAGATGTCCACTTCTTCTTATGTTAGGCCTTCTAAAGCAGAGAACCTGTTCTTCAGTTCCAACTTGAAGGTATTATGGTGTTTTTAAGGTTGGTTATGTCAATATATTTTGTTTGTCTTATGAGCTTGCCACGTTCAAGTTTAGTGTTGAGGTGCATCTTACATCTCACCAATCTATGGTCACTACCTGTGTTGAACTTGTTTAGCACACTGCAGTCTTCTATGACGAATTTTTTGTTACACATAATAAAATCAATTTCACTTGTCGTCCCATTTGGATGTCTCCATGTCCATTTCCTGTGTGGCTTTTTCTTGAAAAAGGAGTTCAAGATGAAAAACCCTTCTGCCTCTGCAAACTCAACGAGAGTATTTCCACACTGGTTTCTGTTGCCGTGACCGAATTTACCTACTGAAGTTTCATTCTGTTGCCGTTGCCCTATTTTTGCATTGAAATCTCCCATAATTATTTTCAAGTGCTGCTTACCTTTATTATTTAGATGACAAATTTCCTCATAAAATTCTTCAATTTCTTCTTCAGGATGACTTGTGGCGGGTGCATAAGTTTGAATAATCTGAGCCTGGTATCTTCTTGAGAGTTGGATAACAAGTCGTGCAGCTCTGTCAGAGGAACTTTCAACTTCTACAACTTTATCCTTCAGTTTCTTGTTTATTATAAATCCAACACCACTAGTTCTGCCAGTATCTGTCCCACGATAGTAGAAGAGATGTCCACTTTTCAGTTCGATGAGATCTTCTCCTTTTCTCCTTAACTCACTTAGCCCCACGATGTCCCACTTGATCCTTTGTAGTTCCTCTTCCAATTCAAGAAGCCTTGAATCAGAAGATAGGGAGCGTCCATTATACGTCGCCAAGGTCAGCATCAAATGGCAGCCTAGTCCGGTCCTCCGAGGATTCTTAGCACCCTCTGCCTTCATGTCGCACTGGCCGCTGCCTTGGCCAGGTACATTCCAGCTGCCGGAGACTGAGGGCCAAGATTTAAGTTGTGGAATCATTTTGGAGGGGTTTGGCCATAACTCACCACGCTGGCCAAGCGGGTTGGTGAGTGTGGGATAGAATTTCCTCTAATCCCGATGGTATAGTTATACCGCTATTGGCGGTCGTCAGAGCCCCTTTAGTGGGAACAGGATGCACCACGAGAAGGGGGTTGACATTTGTCAAGGAGAGGCTGTGATGTTACGCATCACCTGACCTTACATCCCTATATATATCATCATCATCATTGTCAACCATTATCAATCCACTGCTGGACGAAGGTCTCCCCAAGTTTCCTCCACAACGGTCTGTCTTGTGCCAGTCTCCTCCATGTCACCCCTGCATACTTTCCGAATTTCATCCACCCATCTCCCATGTGGTCTTCTTCTGGGTCTTTTCTTGTCCTTGGAATCCAATCTAAAATTTCGGCTGTCCATCGATGATCTGTCCTTCTGGCAGTATGTCCAGCCCATTGCCATTTCAGGGATTTAACTCTGATCATGATGTCTTCCACTCTTGTCATTTTTCGGATCCACGAGTTCCTCTTCTTATCTCTCCTGGTTACCCCAAGCATGCACCTCTCCATGCTTCTTTGAGTTGTCTGGAGCCTTTGTATGTCTCTTTTAGTTAAGGTCCACGTCTCTGCACCATACGTAAGCACTGGAAGGATGCATTGATCAAACACTTTTCTTTTAAGACATAATGGCATATTGCTCTTGAAAATTATGCTGTTTCTTCCAAAAGCTCTCCAGGCAAGTTTTGTACGCCGATTAATTTCTTCATCAATGTGACCCTCACTTGATATCTGCTGTCCAAGATAAACGAACGTGTCTGTTATCTCCAGCTTTTCCATCAATCGATAAATCTTCATTTCTTGTAAAAGCATTGAACATCACTTTTGTCTTCTGAAAGTTCATTTTTAATCCCACTTCTTTACTCTTGTCCGCAAGTTCCTGGATCATACTCTGCAGCTCTGATGGGGTAGTTGCAAAAATGACTACGTCATCTGCAAAACGAAGGTGGGTTAGATAATCTCCATTAATCTTTATCCCCTTGTTTTCCCAGCTCAGCGACTGAAAAACACCCTCCAATGTGGCATTGAAGAGCTTCGGAGATATGGTGTCACCTTGTCTCACTCCCCTTTCCAATTTTTACGTGTGTTGTATTTTCAAACAGCCTAATCTTTGCACTTGCATTTTCATAGATGATATTAATAATATTAATGTATGCATCTTCAATACCGCAGGTTTTCAGAGCCATTGTAACTGCTGATGGTTTCACCGAATCAAAGGCTTTTTCATAATCGATAAAAGCCATGCACAATGGAAGTTCATATTCCCTCGCTCTTTCAATTAGTTCTCTCAGCACGTGGATATGATCTATTGTGCTGTAGCCACTCCTGAATCCAGCTTGTTCTCTCGGTTGAGCCATGTCCAGTGTTACCTTCAAGCGGTGTGAAAGAACTTTAGTGAAGATTTTATAAACTACTGATAGGAGGCTGATAGGTCTGTAGTTTCCGAGATCCTCAATGTCACCTTTCTTATGTAGCAGGATCATTGTAGCGGTGTTCCAATCCTCAGGAATCTTTCCTTCATTAAGGCATCGAGTGAAAATTTGGGCGAGTACTGTTTCGATTTCTCCACTTGCTTCTTGTATGATGTCTACAGTAATTCCATCTTCTCCTGGAGCTTTTCCTCTCTTCATGTTCTTGATTGCATGTGCAACTTCTGCTGGAAGGACTGGAGGAACTCTGGTACTGGTATCTTTCATGATGTCTGGAGTGCATATATCATCCCTTTCATATAATTTGGAGTAGAAATCTTTCACTCTTGTCAAAATTTCTCCTCTATTTCTTGTTACAGAACCATCTTCTTTTCTCAGTGCCATAATCTGTTTTCTTCCCTTACTGAGATGTCCCTTTGCTATCTTTAGGCTTTGGTTGTTTTCAATTGCTTTCCTCACTAGTTCACAGTTGAATTTCCTTACGTCTTCAGTGATACTTTTTCTTACTGTCTTGCATAGCTCTATATATTCCACTTTGGAAGTCACATCTTTAGTTGTCCTCATCTCTCTTCTTTTTTGCATCAACATTTTGGTTTTTCCTGATAATTTGTTCACATGCAACTTGTTCTTAGACCCAGCTAATTTTGTTGCTGTTTCCATAAGAGCTTTGGTTACTTTTCTGTTAACTTCAGAGATGTCCACTTCTTCCGATGTTAGGCCTTCTAAAGCAGAGAACCTGTTCTTCAGTTCTAACTTGAAGGTATTATGGTGTTTTTTAAGGTTGGTTATGTCAATAGATTTTGTTTGTCTTATGAGCTTGCCACGTTCAAGTTTAGTGTTGAGGTGCATCTTACATCTCACCAATCTATGGTCACTACCTGTGTTGAACTTGTTTAGCACACTGCAGTCTTCTATGACGAATTTTTTTGTTACACATAATAAAATCAATTTCACTTGTCGTCCCATTTGGATGTCTCCATGTCCATTTCCTGTGTGGCTTTTTCTTGAAGAAGGAGTTCAAGATGAAAAACCCTTCTGCCTCTGCAAACTCAACGAGAGTATTTCCACGCTGGTTTCTGTTGCCATGACCGAATTTACCTACTGAAGTTTCATTCTGTTGCTGTTGCCCTATTTTTGCATTGAAATCTCCCATAATTATTTTCAAGTGCTGCTTACCTTTATTATTTAGATGACAAATTTCCTCATAAAATTCTTCAATTTCTTCTTCAGGATGACTTGTGGTGGGTGCATAAGTTTGAATAATCTGAGCCTGGTATCTTTTCGAGAGTTGGATAACAAGTCGTGCAGCTCTGTCAGAGGAACTTTCAACTTCTACAACTTTATCCTTCAGTTTCTTGTTTATTATAAATCCAACACCACTAGTTCTGCCAGTATCTGTCCCACGATAGTAGAAGAGATGTCCACTTTTCAGTTCGATGAGATCTTCTCCTTTTCTCCTTACCTCACTTAGCCCCACGATGTCCCACTTGATCCTTTGTAGTTCCTCTTCCAATTCAAGAAGCCTTGAATCAGAAGATAGGGAGCGTCCATTGTAAGTAGCCAAGGTCAGCATCAGATGGCAGCCTAGTCCGGTTCTCCGGGGATTCTTAGCACCCTCTGCCTTCATGTCGCACTGGCCGCTGCCTTGACCAGGTACATTCCAGCTGCCGGAGACTGAGGGCCAAGATTTAAGTTGTGGAATCATTTTGGAGGGTTTGGCCATAACTCACCACGCTGGCCAAGCGGGTTGGTGAGTGTGGGATAGAATTTCCTCTAATCCCGATGGTATAGTTATACCGCTATGGGCGGTCGTCAGAGCCCCTTTAGTGGGAACAGGATGCACCACGAGAAGGCGGGGTTGACATTTGTCAAGGAGAGGCTATGATGTTACGCATCACCTGACCTTACATCCCCCCTATATATATATATATATATATATATATATACGGGATGTAAGGTCAGGTGATGCGTAACATCACAGCCTCTCCTTGACAAATGTCAACCCCGCCTCTCGTGGTGCATCCTGTTCCCACTAAAGGGGCTCTGACGACCGCCAATAGCGGTATAACTATACCATCGGGATTAGAGGAAATTCTATCCCACACTCACCAACCCGCTTGGCCAGCGTGGTGAGTTATGGCCAAACCCCTCAAAATGATTCCACAACTTAAATCTTGGCCCTCAGTCTCCGGCAGCTGGAAATGTACCTGGCCAAGGCAGCGGCCAGTGCGACATGAAGGCAGAGGGTGCTAGAATCCCCGGAGGACCGGACTAGGCTGCCATCCTGATGCTGACCTTGGCTACGTACAATGGACGCTCCTATCTTCTGATTCAAGGCTTCTTGAATTGGAAGAGGAACTACAAAGGATCAAGTGGGACATCGTGGGGCTAAGTGAGGTAAGGAAGAAAAGGGAGAAGATCTCATCGAACTGAAAAGTGGACATCTCTTCTACTATCGTGGGACAGATACTGGCAGAACTAGTGGTGTTGGATTTATAATAAACAAGAAACTGAAGGATAAAGTTGTAGAAGTTGAAAGTTCCTCTGACAGAGCTGCACGACTTGTTATCCAACTCTCGAAAAGATACCAGGCTCAGATTATTCAAACTTATGCACCCACCACAAGTCATCCTGAAGAAGAAATTGAAGAATTTATGAGGAAATTTGTCATCTAAATAATAAAGGTAAGCAGCACTTGAAAATAATTATGGGAGATTTCAATGCAAAAAAATAGGGCAACAGCAGCAACAGAATGAAACTTCAGTAGGTAAATTCGGTCACGGCAACAGAAACCAGCGTGGAAATACTCTCGTTGAGTTTGCAGAGGCAGAAGGGTTTTTCATCTTGAACTCCTTCTTCAGAAAAAGCCACACAGGAAATGGACATGGAGACATCCAAATGGGACGACAAGTGAAATTGATTTTTATTATGTAACAAAAAATTCGTCATAGAAGACTGCAGTGTGCTGAACAAGTTCAACACAGGTAGTGACCATAGATTGGTGAGATGTAAGATGCACTCAACACTAAACTTGAACGTGGCAAGCTCATAAGACAAACAAAATCTATTGACATAACCAACCTTAAAAAACACCATAATACCTTCAAGTTGGAACTGAAGAACAGGTTCTCTTTTAGAAGGCCTAACATCGGAAGAAGTGGACATCTCTGAAGTTAACAGAAAAGTAACCAAAGCTCTTATGGAAACAGCAACAAAATTAGCTGGGTCTAAGAACAAGTTGCATGTGAACAAATTATCAGGAAAAACCAAAATGTTGATGCAAAAAAAGAGAGATGAGGACAACTAAAGAAGATGTGACTTCCAAAGTGGAATATATAGAGCTATGCAAGACAGTAAGAAAAAGTATCACTGAAGACATAAGAAAATTCAACTGTGAACTAGTGAGAAAGCAATTGAAAACAACCAAAGCCTAAAGATAGCAAAGGGACATCTCAGTAAGGGAAGAAAACAGATTATGGCACTGAGAAAAGAAGATGGTTCTGTAACAAGAAATAGAGGTGAAATTTTGACAAGAGTGAAAGATTTCTACTCCAAATTATATGAAAGGGATGATATATGCACTCCAGACATCATGAAAGATACCAGTACCAGAGTTCCTCCAGTCCTTCCAGCAGAAGCTGCACATGCAATCAAGAACATGAAGCGAGGAAAAGCTCCAGGAGAAGATGGAATTACTGTAGACATCATACAAGAAGCAAGTGGAGAAATCGAAGGCAATACTCGCCCAAATTTTCACTCGATGCCTTAATGAAGGAAGATTCCTGAGGATTGGAACACCGCAATGATCCTGCTACATAAGAAAGGTGACATTGAGGATCTCGAAACTACAGACCTATCAGCCTCCTATCAGTAGTTTATAAAATCTTCACTAAAGTTCTTTTCACACCGCTTGAAGGTAACACACTGGACATGGCTCAACCGAGAGAACAAGCTGGATTCAGGAGTGGCTACAGCACAATAGATCATATCCACGTGCTGAGAGAACTAATTGAAAGAGCGAGGGAATATGAACTTCCATTGTGCATGGCTTTTATCGATTATGAAAAGCCTTTGATTCGGTGAAACCATCAGCAGTTACAATGGCTCTGAAAACCTGTGTATTGAAGATGCATACATTAATATTATTAATAACATCTATGAAAATGCAAGTGCAAAGATTAGGCTGTTTGAAAATACAACACACGTAAAAATTGGAAAGGAGTGAGACAAGGTGACACCATATCTCCGAAGCTCTTTAATGCCACATTGGAGGGTGTTTTTCAGTCGCTGAGCTGGGAAAACAAGGGGATAAAGATTAATGGAGATTATCTAACCCACCTTCGTTTTGCTGATGACGTAGTCATTTTTGCAACTACCCCATCAGAGCTGCAGAGTATGATCCAGAACTTGCTGACAAGAGTAAAGAAGTGGGATTAAAAATGAACTTTCAGAAGACAAAAGTGATGTTCAATGCTTTTACAAGAAATGAAGATTTATCGATTGATGGAGAAAGCTGGAGATAACAGACACGTACGTTTATCTTGGACAGCAGATATCAAGTGAGGTCACATTGATGAAGAAATTAATCGGCGTACAAAACTTGCCTGGAGAGCTTTTGGAAGAAACAGCATAATTTTCAAGAGCAATATGCCATTATGTCTTAAAAGAAAGTGTTTGATCAATGCATCCTTCCAGTGCTTACGTATGGTGCAGAGACGTGGACCTTAACTAAAAGAGACATACAAGGCTGCAGACAACTCAAAGAAGCATGGAGAGGTGCATACTTGGTGTAACCAGGAGAGATAAGAAGAGGAACTCGTGGAATCCGAAAAATGACAAGAGTGGAAGACATCATGATCAGAGTTAAATCCCTGAAATGGCAATGGGCTGGACATACTGCCAGAAGGACAGATCATCGATGGACAGCCAAATTTTAGATTGGATTCCAAGGGACAGGAAAAAGACCCAGAAGAAGACCACATGGGAGATGGGTGGATGAAATTCGAAAGTATGCAGGGGTGACATGGAGGAGACTGGCACAAGACAGACCGTTGTGGAGGAAACTTGGGGAGACCTTCGTCCAGCAGTGGATTGATAATGGTTGACAATGATGATGATGATGATATATATATACAGTACAAAGTGGTGCAGTTTGACCTATTTCCAAATTCACCATCTGCTGTTCCTTACTTTGCCTTAGGTTTTGTAGCTGGAGACCAAAGTAAGTACCAATGATGATGCCTATTTATTACAAACAATGACTCACATGGCCAAGGAACATTGGCAATGGACCCTTGATAGATGGAAGAAGGTTGTCTGGAGTGGTAAGTCCCAATTTTCTGATGCACCATGCAGATGGCCGGGTTTGCATATGGCGTAAACAGAATGAAGCACATCCCCTGGTTGCACAGATGGGGTTTAACAGGCCAGCGGAGGTGCTGCTGTAGTCTGGGAAGCTCTTTCCTGGCAAGCCTTAGGTCCGTTGGTTATCATCTCACAAACATTAAATGGTGGACACAACAGGAACCTGTTCACTGACCATCTCCATCCATATCTGCAGAAAGTTTACACAGACAACAGTGCCATTTTTCTTTTAAATCTGGTCTCACTCTTAAACGTTATGTTTGTGTGAATCAGTAATATGAACACAGAATGTTTATGAAAGTCGTAAAAGCTGGAAATTTAGCAATTATTAGCTTAATGCTATTAAAAACACTATTACAATTGCTGAAAATTCACAAATAAAAAACCCGCAGCATTATCAAACAAAATTTATTTCAGTAACATATTTGGCGAAGAGCTTGGAAAGTAGAATTTTCACGCTTTATGAGAGCTAACCAAAACAACTAGAGGTTAGATCCTACAGATGGAAAAATTAATTACAAATGGTCGTTCACGATACCCCCCCTCGTGTACTGAGAGAACAGCTAGATAGCTAGAGCAATGGTCTCCATCTCTCTTTGAAGTGATGCAGCAGGTAATGGACAAAGTTGGTCAGTCAAACTAATTGCAAAAGTAAATATTACATTGGATGCGATCCAATTTAGAATATTGCAGAAGCAAAAATGGAATTTAATTTTGAAAAAAACCCAAATGGGTTTTTTCAACTAGACCCCCTCCCCCATCCCCCAAAAAAACAATTGTGCTGGGCCCACCTTGGCGAAACCTGATTGTAACCAATTTTACATTTGTGGGATATGCTAGAATGGGGTGTGAAAGCTGCTGATCCTCCTTCACAGAATGCATGTGAACTGACAGAACTACTGCAGCAGACATAGGGTCAAGTTGCGCATGGAGATTGTTCGATACCTTGTAGAATCTGTTCCTAGAACATCTGATCTGTGAGCCATGAATGAACAGAAAGGGGGACCTACTTGTTATTAGATAGGCATTCCTAATGCAAAGCTAACTCAGTATATATATTTTTATTAATAATGTTAGGAGCCTATCCAGGGAAAAAAATAAGCAGTATCACATTGCAGTTTGCGATGCAAACTCATATTTGAATCGCAAAACCACGATTCAAAGTTTGAACATGAAATTTCCATTAAAATGTTCAATCCATTGAGCAACTCGTTGTTTATTGAAAATACTATTTTGCTTATGCGTGAAAAAATAAATAAAATTCACGTATTCATAACTTTACGAATACTGTATGTTTGCTTTCAGCTGGAAAAAGCTACCTCTTCTAGCTCTAGCTGTGCAGTGATGAGGTGGTCATCGTCCGACCGCAGAGCATCTGTGTTTGGTTCCACGCTCCCGCCTGTTTGCACCACGAGTCATTTAAGGACAGATGCTCTTATTGCTGTTTTGGTTTTGGTTTCGATTTGGCCGCCACTTAATTTTAAGGGGATGTGAGTCTTGTTGTTTTACTCTTTGTTATTTGAAATCATGGCTACCAAAGTGAAAATGTACCATGAAAAGGTAGATGGAGGAATTAGATCAGAAAAGTAGTTGGTTACGCTGATAAAATCTCCATCCAGTCTGCCTATTGCAAACTTTGTCGGAAGAATGTTGACAGCTATGACGAAGTAAATTTCTCCGTCATTTTTATGCCAGGAGAGGGATTCAAACCTACAACTCTCGGCTCCGAAGCTCCGAGTGCTATCCACTGTACTGCCCTGGCATGTGCTCTCACTGCTATCTGCCTTTATCTCATGTGCGTCCTGCGGGGCAGGCACGTCACACAGCATTAAAGAATTTCGAAATTTCAATTCTTCTTTTATTGATGGAGTTTCTGGATTCATTATTTAAAAGGACAATGTGGTAAAGCACACCAGATCAGAAATTCACCATGCCAGCATCTCCAAGGCAGAACATAAAGGAAAATCATTCACTGATTTTTATCAAAGAACATCTATTGGTAAGTCAATGATTGTTGCTTACAATGCATCTAAAGCTTGAATTGGAAAATTAAATGATATAGCATATATGATTGACAAAGAGAAAATTCCATTTTCGAAATTTTCTAAAATTACTGAGTTAGAGAAATGCCATGGAGTTGATGTAGGGCAACTTGCCATTCATCCGTGATGTGTGCTCAGTTCACGGAGTGCATTGCTAATGTTTTCGAAACTGATTTGTGCAATGATTTAAGAAAGACAGACTATTTTACCTTATTTATTGATAGCAGTACAGATATTAGTGTATCTGAAAATGAAATTATTTGTATTTGTATCATGTATGCTAGTGAAGTAGGAGATACCAAAGTCCCATTCCTGGCATTAAAAGAACTGAAAAATGCTGCTGCTAATAGTATCAAAAAATGCAATTGTAGAGTCCATTGTAGAATTTGGAATAGTCAATTTTGAAAATTAATTAATTGGATTTTTTGCTGACAGAGCAAATGTTAACACGGGACAGAAAAAGGGTGTTGCAGCTCTTTTGAAGAAAAGCTGCCCTTGTTTAGTGTCAGTGCACTGAAGTCATCGCTTAGAGCTAACTCTAAAAGATTTTATGCTGCCAACATATTTTCAAGAGGTACATAAGTTGATGGAAGACATTCATAATTTTTATGAAAATAGGGCTAGAAGGACTAGACTTTCGTGAGTCTCAACAATACTCGGCGAAGATATATCAGATACACCAGCTTTGCGAGTCCATGGCACCCGATGGATTTCACATACGCACAGAGCCATTGACACACTGATTAAAAATTATTTTGTTATTGTACAACAACTAGAAAATATAGTTGCAGATCCATTAAGCAAAGGAGAAAAAGCCAGGATTACAGGCATTTTGAGAAAAATTAAATCCATCAAATTTGTAACTTGCCCGCTGTTGCTTTGAAAAGTTTTATATTCCTTGTCAAAATTATCTCTGTCTCTCCATTTGGATGATGTGGGTGTACCTTGTATTTTGAACGCATTAGAAAATTTCTATCATTCTATCGAAATTATGAAGAAAAAGAAAGTTTTCAGCAGACCTGTCCAAAATTTTACAATACTTAGCAAACGTATCAGCTTGTGATTCCAGTGACTGTGATTCAGTGAAAACTGCAGAATTTCGTGGCATTGAACTGAGCTGTAATTTGACAGTAGATGTATTCTATGAAAATTGTGAATATCTTTTAAATCATATTCATCAGTGTGTGCGTACCCAGCTTGGTGACTTGCACGAAAATCAAGTTTTTAATGCTGCCAAGCTGTTAGAACCTAAGCTTTGGCCAACAGACAAATATACTCTTGCAAATTCTGGTGATGACCAAATTACTGTATTAACTGAACATTTCAGTGAGTTGTTGACTGCCAACAACATTGATAATGATAAAATTCAAGAGGACTGGGATTATTTAAAAACCTTTTGGTTAAGAAATCTGCAACACCTGTCAAAGCAGTTCATGGCAATGTTTGAAAGAAGAGTATGCAAATGAATTCTTAAATCTAAACCACATGATAAATATCATGAGATTATTGCCCGTATCCAATACTAAAGTTGAAAGAGCCTTTTCTGCGCTGAAAAAATCAAGACAGATTTCCGTAATCGGATGAATTCTGATGCTTTGAACCATCTATTGCGGATAACGCTGGAAGGACCAGAACTATGCGAGTTTCACCCTGAACAAGCAGTGGAGATATTTTTGAAAAGAAGTCCCGACGCACAAGTGTGAAGTCTTATGGAAAAAGAAAGAGAACAGATGCCGAACTTGAAGCTACCACAAGTTCAGGAGTACTCTCACTGTTAAGTGACAGTAAGTAGCTGCTGCAAGGTGTGGCAAGGTAACATTTCACCATGTATCCATAGAAAGAAAATTTGTACTTTTTACATATCAACTAAAATATTTTTAAATTTCACTTTTCATTACTGATTAGAGTATTTTTGATAGATATTGAAAGGTGCTAGTAATAGTTTTATTTAATAATAAATTATTAATCACTTAAATCAAAAGAAAAATGAGTCTCAAAAGTGCTCCACATAATTACTCAATTGCTCCACAATGCTAAATTTCAGGAGCAAAATTGCTCCTCAAAAAATTTCAGTTATTTTTTGAGTCTATCTAATATTGATCTCTTTGCCAATTTTTGGATCTTTTCAAAGAGAGATATCACACACTCTTTGAAAAAGCTGTCATTGGTGACAAAAGTAGCAGTCAGTGGAATAAAACCTTTCAACAAACTATGAAAAATGGGAAATGCCTGTAGAATACCAGCATCAAAATTTATTTATCAATTCATTTATTATATATCCCATCTCACCGATCCCAAAAGTACATGTTAAAAAATATTTCATCCTAAAAAACATTTAGGTACGCCCAACTAAAAAATTATATTTATATCCTACCTTACACCCACAGCTGTGTTATTAATCAATGTAGGAACAGATTCATTTTACACAGAAGTAGTCCGTCCCTAGAACCACATCATTTGGTTGAAAATAACCCACAGAATATGTTATCATGCATTTCCCATCAGCCAGAACTTTGAGTCAAAAGATAAAGAATATTGTGATACTGTGCTCCATCTCAGGGGTTGAAAAAGTGGCCAGTTCAATGCCCACTACTATCATTTTTACACTGGCACAAGTGCCAAAATTCTTCCATTACCTCACGGTCTGCAGAAGATGTACAAGAGTTTTATCCAGACAATATAGTACAAATCCCCATGTAGATATGATGATAATTATATTTCAGGAACTGCACTGCTGTCTTGCAGAGTAGAGAGATAGTGTGTCATGGGAGAAGACAGGGAGAAAGAGAAACATTAAGGAGTGATAAAAAAAAAAAGTCTCTGAGGTTAGACATGAGTAGGAGCTAATGGCAGGGCAGAAATGGAGTTCACAGTTAAATAGGGTGAACTTAGAGCAAGCATTAAGAAAATAAAGTGAAGAACAGAATCAGATGGAAAGTTTCTGAATACCCTAACTATTAAGACTGGGATCACAAAGAAAATGAATTTGTGTAACTTTTTTTATGAGAAATCGACTCAAGTTTTTATGAATACCACAAATCTCTAATAGAAACAGGCTGCCCAAATTTAGCCTGAATCAGTTAAACACTTTTTAAACTAATCCTGAAAAGTTTTATTAAGTGCTTCTGTGTGGTTGTCATGGATCACGAATAAAATTTCATCAAAATAATTCCGAGTAATTTATAATGTTTTTAACTTATTCATACAAAATTTGGGGGATCACTTCTTGTACAACAATATTTCAGATAATTTTGTAAATATTTTACAAATCCAGTTCCACATTTCTATGTATAATCCTGCTACACAACAAAGATAGGAAATGCACCTGTCTTCCCCTCTGATCAGAGTTGGACCACTCACATTTTCTTTTCTTGGTATCCCACATGCTCTGCCTTTCCACCTCTCTCTCATTTCCCATTTTTTTTTACTGGTTATGAAGCAAGTCCATCTCTGACAATGTTCTTTCAAAGAACAAACTACCTCTATAATTAAAATGGACCGGCAATCACATAGTTCATTTTGTTGGGTTTGTGCAGATGAATGTCCAAAATGAGAGTGACACCTGCAAACCCTCATAAAAATAGGAAGCACCGACCTGCTAGGCCAAATATGTCATATACAATTGGGAAATGAATTCCCCTGAAGAAATAATTCTTCATAAATATTAATACATGGTAGGCATTGTAATGCTATTATTGGCATATTTTCACTGTATTCCAGGTAACCACTTCTTTCAGAAAACTTGAAAATTACAATGCCTACCATGTGTTTATGAAGAATTATTTCTTTGGGGAAATTCGTTTCCCAATTGTATATGACATACTTTGATTACTGGAATTTGTGACCTACATACAACCCTGGATGTGAGAAAAGGTCATGAGACACTATGATGGGGCAGGAATAGCTTTGACTGGCACAAATCTTAAGGTTCTCAGATATTCATGATCAGTTGCTTGGAATTTCCTTGTACTGGGCAGTGTAATGACTAGCATGCTCGACCAGAAATCGGGAGGTGTGGGTTCAATTTCTGCTCCAGCATGGTGTAATTTTCAAGTTTTCTAAAGGAAGTGGTTACGTGGAATACAGTGAAAATATGCCAATAAAAGCATTGACTAAATTAGTTCCCCTCTGCATCGACACACTGCTAATGAGTTATGAGGCAGTGCATTCCACAGCAATACAGCTCCAGAGTCTGTGAGGAAAAGAAAGTGGCTTGGTCATTTGGCTAAAATTGACTTTTTGGTACACAGCTTTTTGTGCATGTACTGCATTTCAGCACAACAGCGGTTTGAATTAATGGTCTTATCTGGTCAGAAAAGTGAATGATGAATCAAGCCAGCAGTAGGCCACAGTATGAGAACCAGCACTTTCCTCAATATATAGCTGGCTTTGGATAGTGTTTAAGTGGTTCTGTGGTATCCAACTACTGCCCTGATTGCTTATAATTACCGTAGATGATCCACTTTTCATTGCTGGTTCTTGTCTGGTGGTCTGCTTCTGGCTTGATCCATCATAATTTCTCTGAGCATGTGAGATCATTAATTCGGACCACTGGTATACAGAAATGTAGTAGATGCACAAAAAGCTCCATACCAAGCAGCCCGTTTGCAGTAATACCTCCTGTCTGTGCTTGGCAAGGAGAAAAAATTGCACCTCCAGATGATGTGAGCTATTGGCTGCTTTCAATCTGTGTGGCACCCAGCTTTTTCAACTTTCCCATGGCCACCAGGCACCAGACAACTGCCAATTGCTGCACACATACACTTTGGTGTGGGTCAGCTTCCACAACTTTCTTCAGCTCCTTTCTGTCACAGCTACTGGTAGATAACCACAAGGTGCATTTGTAAGGCATGCATCTCATGCTTGGAATTTTGCAAACCATCAGCATATGGTGTGTTCATCACTCTCCACATTAATGTTTCAGGCCACCATACTAAAGAATTCCCAAGTCTGAACTCATACAGAAAAATTATGTGCAACTGGCCTATTATCTGGTCCACTTTGACTAAATGAAGCCAGTGCACTCATAGTAGAACCTTTTCACAAAATGATGCACACAATGTGTACAACAAATATATACCAACCTTATGACACTGCTGGATGATACCATTCCACTGGAAGGGTCGAACTTATCCTTCCACTGAAAGAGGGCATTTCATCTGCACGAACCCAATATAACTTCAGATGAAAAATGCATACCATATTAAAGAACACTTCTTAGTTATGTAAATATATATTTTCTTTAATTTTATAATAAAAAATAAACATACAGTAAAAATAACACGTCTTTTTCAGGTAATCAAATCATAACTGGAAATAAAAGAACACACAAATGCACCAAAATAGCATTCTTGCATCTTTTTCTACACAAAAATTTTGGTTTTGATTTCTGCAATAATTATTTAATTAACATAAGATTTGCTGTGTACTATAAAACTGTTATGGATTACTCCTTATTTTTAATACAATAATTTAATATATAATATATATAAGATTAATAAGATTAATAAGATTAATTTAATATATAAGATTAATAAGATTTGCTGTGTACTATAAAACTGTTATGGATTACTCCTTATTTTTAATACATATTATAATATTAAAATGTAAACTATATTTTTGTTGTTTGTATCATACCATAAGGCTTAAAAGAACAATGTTCAAGAAATGGAGCTGCTATTTCTTAGGTCAACCCCCACCCCCATTTTTTAACAGCTTATGTTACCACACCTTCTACAAAAAAAAAAAAAAAGTACTGGTCAAAAGTACAATTTGAATGTGTGCCTAAAGAAATAGGTGCATGAGGTAAGCTTGGCAGGAACAGTTGGCTGGAAGCATGAGTGCTCAGGTGGGCATCAGCAAGTACTGAGTAGCACTGGTCCAGAACTGAACAGCAGATAATATAATCCTTCAGAATGTCACTAAACCTTATCTCATCTTTAAACGTATCTTAATTTGCCCAGCAGAAGCAATGGAAATGATGAAATGGAATACGTCTTCCCCAAAGGACATAATTTCAATTGTGGAAATACTTCCTAGGAAAAGCTTTTAACAAGATTCCTGGAAACAGGATTGGAGAAATTTAATTTTGTTTTCTATCCACACAACTTTTGTTTGCAGATTTAACAGAGATTTTACTTGAATGAATTTTCCCCAGCCATTAAGTAATAACACCATTATTAGAGATAGTTAGGGGTTCAGTCAAAAGCACATGCTGGTAAGTTCAGTTTATACAATTGTGAAAACTTTAAAATGTGCATTTGAATGATACAGCACAAGCATGCTTTGGATAAAAATTAAGATACCAAGTTCCAACCATATAATTTTCTAGAGTTTGTCAGTGAACAATTGTAGCCAGAGGCACTCTGAGAAAACACAAATACAACCATATTAAAAACTAACAATTGCATAATTGTCCTCTAGCAAAGGCATAAAAAATGTGATGAACAGAATAATTTGTGACAGTTATTGTTATAACATTACAATCGATATATCACGTAACTGAAACAATCACAGAAGTGTACATATTAAATCAAATTTTTGCTCTTTCAAAATACACTGGTGTGTCTAACATGCTTTACAAAACGTTCAAAGTAAGTTCTTAACGAATATGCAGACTTTAACTTACCTACAGACATCCAAATTCCAAATCTTTGCCATGTCAGTACTGACAACTTAAACATAAGGTAAACATTCACACCAACACTCAGCATGGGAATAAAGGGTACCAGAGGAACCTACAGTATAGGAGTAGGAAGTGTATTCCTGTTGTTAGTAAATCCATTTGGCCTATGCATAAATAAATTTAATAAGATAGCAAAAGTGTGAGCTTCATCATATAATCTTGTCTAAAAATAATAAGCAAACATCCATTTCAAGACACTCATTTATTACCCAAGTGGATCACAAATGTGTGCTCCTTCATGAATGCTTAGTCATCAGTAATTATTTAAAGGTTCATTTACATAGTTCCCACTCTTTTCCCACCAAAAAAATCAAGGACTTTTCAAGGACTCATAAAAATTTTCAAGACTATATTCACGCCCAATAAGAACTCTCATGAAAAACTAAAATAAGTTGTAACAAACAGTCAAAACGTTCAATTAAAATTATAGTTATATCTAAATATAGGGACATACTTTGGTGAGGTATTATTGTGCCACAAGATAAAATCCCTGAAATGGTGATAAGCTGGACATATTGCCAGAAGGGTAGGCCACCGATGGACAATCGATAATTTTAGACTGCATTCCTGGGCTACAAGCATTCAGCAGATTGCAAACCCAATTTCAGATACAAGTACCTTACACTTACACCCCCTCACATTTGCTTATCGTAGCTCAGAAGAATTCCCCTCGCATTCGCTTATAATAGTTCAGAACCACAACCGCATGAAAACTTGAAATATGACAGCTACGTGCTTTTGATTCCAAGAGAACGTTCTACAATGCAGCGCAGCAACCTGTGACATTTTGGCGATAGCTTCTCTTTAATGAACTGCGGCTATTCTGAAATTTGGTGAACAGGGGAAAAAAATCAAGTACTTTTCAAGGACTCTTACAAAATTCAAGGACTTTCAAGGGCCATTGAAAAGGAAAATTAAATTCAAGGAGTTTTCAAGGACCGTGGGAACCCTGACTTATATTCACTCACTGACTCCAATGGGATGAAAAATGTGTGCTGTCTCTTACACATTCATTAAATTTTCAATCATCTTTACACATTCATAAATGCCTTTGATGGGATGATGAAAATGACTTTATAATGGGATATTCTCTTACTGAAATACCACCCCCAATGTTTTTAGACATGTTGTCTTGATACTAAACAAGAATCTGTAGTGTGTTCTTTTCATTGTGTATTCAAGATATATGCTCCTTCCCCACTTGTATAGTACGATTTTATGATGAAGATGCCAAAACCTAACAGAAGAAATTTTAATAACAATGAACATACTTAAACAAGTTAACAAAAAACACAATGACAAAACAAAATACAGATCTAGAATCTGTGTCTAGGATTAAAGGCAAGAGGTTAATTTTTTAGATTATGACTAAAAATACAGTGCAATTTGTGAATTTCGGCAACAAAAATCAAATGGGTGCTGCTGCTTTCAGCTATCCAGCAGTTCAAAATAATAAAAGCAATTCATATTTTTCTGGCTGACAGAACAGACATTTTGCTGATAAAAACTCACTAAATGGTATGAATAATTTTTTGAAAGAAACAGCAACTTTGGCACTACCTTTCAAATCTCTCAAATACCTAAGAAGTCTGAATGAAGATTTGTCTAATCTGCCAAAGCTATGAAGCGAAACAACAAAATCTTCAGCAGTGATTCAGCACCAAATCATTCTGGAAGAATACCGAGAAAATAAAAATGTTTATTACCAGCAGTGCTAGGATTACCTCAACTGACTTACCTTTTTAATAAATCCTTTTACATGAACACTTGCACATTAAAAAAAATATTTATTGAGAAGAGAAATAAATATTAATAAAATATTTATTATTAGGTAGTAATAAACTCAAAATTAAAAAATAAGTGAAATAAGTATCTATATTTCTTACAATGGAGTCCCGTTAGAACAAAATCTGATAAAATAAAATTTTTGTGAATCCCCTGTGAACATTTCCTTGAACAAATGTATTTTTGATTTCATTATAACAAAATTAATTTTTACAACTGTCCATTACAGCAAACACATTTTTTCTACTTCAGAAGGAAGGTAGCAACCTCTGCAAAAATTTTCAGTACAAATTTCTGCATCCTGGTTCCCTTCTTGAAACGAGTGAGTCATTTCCAGTTGTCCGTTAGGTCAAAAGCTGTTTAGAGAATGGATAGACACACAAGCTGAACGTGACCTAGACAAAGGTTGCCCAGGGAGCCCAATATGGGGGATCGGGCAACAGACTGCTCCACCACTGCACCCCTCCCTTTTCTCTGTGCATATCTCCCCTCCTCGATCACCTGCACCCATTGAATGGCTGGCACGACCATGACAGCCCACCAGCTGTCAATCAGTGGGTACTTCAGTGTATGGCCGATGGTGCATTACAGCCGATTTTCATGACGTCAAAAGTTTCATCTTAAAGCAGCAACTGTTCTCTCATCCTCACTTTATGGTTTAGAGGTGAAAGGAATGTGTTGAACCAGTTTAGGGAGAGGAGTGGAGCGAGCATTCTCGTTCCTTGTTTCTCTTTCACTAAGAGTTCTCTGACTTTTCATTCGTAAAATGAGCTCATTGAAGCAAAAACAGCTCTCTCTGGAAGAAAAGAAAAATATCATCACTGAAGTAGATTCTAGGAATAAAAAAAGAGATGTTGCCAAAAAATATGCTATCAGTCCATCAACTCTTTCAAAGTTTCTGAAAGATCGTGAAAAAATTGAAGTTCAACTGCAAAAGCCAGTTATCGGGTCTAATAGAAAAAGAATTTAACAGGCGCAACTTCAAAATGTCGATTCATCCATGTTCACGTGGTTTCAAGATGTGTGTTTGCGGAGTACACCAGTCAGTGTGCCGCTAATTCCACACAAAGCTTTACAATTTGCCAAAACTTTTGGAGATGAAAATTTTCAAGCCAGCATTGAATGGCTCAATTGGTTTAAACAAAGACGCGGTGTTGTATCAAAAGTGAATTGTGGTAAGGCAAGTAATGCATTCATGAAAAGTGTCAGCGAACAGAGAGCCAGAAAAGTGACGAAACTTATAAGCACTTACAGTCCAGATAATGTGTTTAATGCAGATGAAGTGGGAATATTTTTCCAACTTGACAACAGACATTTTTAAGGACTGGCTTGTCAAGTTTAAAGCAGAAATTAAAAAAAAAAAGAAAACGTTTTTTTCATCAATAACTGCACACCTCATAAGAAACCCCCAACTTCAGACTGCATTTATGTTGAATATTTTCTGCCAAACTGCACTGCCGTTTTACAGCCTTTAGATCAAGGAATCATAAGAACTGTGAAAACTCGCTATTGAAGCCTGCTGATGAAGCAAATTCTTCACGGGATTGAAAGAACTGACCAGAGACAAACAAACTTAAAAGAGGCTATGGATATGATTGCTGGAGCATGAAGCAAAGTTAGCAAAAAAAAAAAAAAAAAAACTGTCGTCAACTGTTGAAAATTTGCTGCATGGATTGATTCTGATAAAAGAAATTCAACAGAAAAAGATTTGGATATGGAAACATCTATCGAACTTGAAACCTTATGGAACTCGGTTGCAGAGTAGACTTCCATCCCTAATGATTTATTATTGGTAGGTGATTCTTTACTTACTTCCTATGAACTGACAGATGCTGACATCATCCAGTCAATTATGGATAAACAAAATGATGGAGCTTATCATAAAAGCAGTAATGATGAAGATGTCATGACTCCGTTGTGAAACATCAATGCATTAGATGACTTTCATACTTCAAAAAAATGAATCATTTCTTTTCCTATCAGACAAATGCCTCTAAAAATATTTTTCAAGTATGCATTCCCTAAAAAACTTTCTAATTTCTAAAGATACAAAAGGACTTGTACAAGAAAAAAATTACAGAATCTGTGCAAATGGAGGTGTAAATACCTATAAGTACTGTATGTATGTACATACAAGCAAAGGTTTGTTAGAAGTTTTCTTCAGGTATTTCTTTTTGTTTTTATAAGTATATCTGAAAGAATAAAGTTTTTAAGCGAAAATTTAATGTCAAATTTTCTGAATTTGTTGTTAGATTCAAATTTCTTAGAAAAAAACAAAATAACGTTATTACAAAATTTTCGTTATAACAAGTAACAGTGGGGCTGAATGATCAGACTTTGACCCAAGGTGGTCCCATCAAGTCTGTTCTAATGGGAATTTACTGTATTAAGATTCAGCATCTATAAAATAACATTTTGCTGCTCGATTGTAAAGAATCTACAACCTATAGGTGCAAATTAGCACTCGCCAGATGGCGATTAACTGGCAATTTTGGCGATTAAATTTGTTTTAGTAGTTGCCAGTTTGGCCATTTGTTATTTTTAGTGACAATTTACAAAAGTATAATAATTCACAAGTAAAGGTAAAAGAAAGTGAAACCAGTCCTTACTAGGGATGGCAAAAAACCTTGATGTTTTTGAACATCGAAGTTTTGCCACCGATAATTGATGTTTAAACCTCGATGTTGCAGAACCCTTTTAGTGCGACGGTGATCAATTCATTGGCCTGCATGTGTTGTGCTAAAAGCACAGTGGGCTGAATGATCAGCCTTTGATTTCGACCCAAGTAGTTCCCGAATCAGACAGCAGATATTGGTGTGAATGATCATATTTATTAATCATATGGTTTTGAAATGAAATCTCCACGAATCATACCATCAAACAGCAATATTGTTGAAAAAATCATGAAAATACACAATATGTAAGAATCATATCCTAAGTTCATGTTCGCTAGTCTTTCCACGCACTTTCGGCATATGACGGAAGGAAGGCAAATTTTAGCCAAAACTTTTCCTACCACAGTTGAGGCAGGGCTGTTCACATAGGATTGTGGGTGAATTATACAACATTACACTGTTGTAAATCTATTTTTCGAGCCCCGTTCAAAGTGCAATAACGTGCAACTCGTTGTCCAGTGACAATGGTGTGTTTGTTTTTCTTGCGGACTCTGTTGCACAGGAGAAAGCAATGTGTTTTGTTACTAGAAACACTTCACATTATTGATTTCTTTTTTCTCAAACAAACTGACACAATCGCAAAACTCAGCAAATTACGAATATCTCACATCTTTTTCCAAATTTGTGTGTTAGCTGAGGACAAACTTTATTGACAGCTTTTTTTTCAGTATTTGCAGATGTGCGTTTTGAATCACCTTAGTATAATATCAGCCTGTATGGAAATCTTGAAATGGTTAGTTGTAATGAGAGTGAAAGTTTGCCAAGTGGTAGTGATGATTTTGAATTGCTTTAGAATAACATAAATCTGTAAGAGTGTGTTCAAAATTAAGGGAGTTATCATTATAATTCCTAATTTTTTTTTTTTTTTTTTTTTTTTTTGGCAGAAGTAGAAATTCTTTGAAAATATTCCTTTTGAATTTGTAATTTTTATTCCCAAAAAAATATTTCACGTAAAGTTATTTTTCAAACAAAATTCACTTATCTAAAATGTAATAACATCATCATCATTGTGAACCATTATCAATCCACTGCTGGACGAAGGTCTCCCCAAGTTTCCTCCACAACGGTCTGTCTTGTGCCAGTCTCCTTAATGTCACTCCCGCATAATTTCGAATTTCATCCAACGATCTCCCATGTGGTCTTCTTCTGAGTCTTTTCCTGTCCCTTGGAATCCAATCTAAAATTTTGGCAATTCATCGATGGTCTGTCCTTCTGGCAGTATGTCCAGCCCATTGCCATTTCAGGGATTTAACTCTGATCATGATGTCTTCCACTGTTGTCATTTTTCGGATCCACAAGTTCCTCTTCTTATCTCTCCTGGTTACACCAAGCACGCACCTCTCCATGCTGCTTTGAGTTGTCTGCAGCCTTTGTATGTCTCTTTTAGTTAAGGTCCACATCTCTGCACCATACGTAAGCACTGGAAGGATGCATTGATCAAACACTTTTCTTTTAAGACATAATGGCATATTGCTTTCGAAAATTAGGCTGCTTCTTCCAAAACCTCTCCAGGCAAGTTTTATGCGCCGATTAACTTCTTCATCAATGTGACCCTCACTTAATATCTGCTGTCCAAGATAAATGTACTTATCAGTTATCTCCAGCATTTCTCCATCAATCGCTAAATCTTCATTTCTTGTAAAAGCATTGAACATCACTTTTGTCTTCTGAAAGTTCACTTTTAATCCCACTTCTTTACTCTTGGCAGCAAGTTCCTGGATCATACTCTGCAGCTCTGATGGGGTAGTTGCAAAAATGACTACGTCATCAGCAAAACGAAGGTGGGTTAGATGATCTCCATTAATCTTTATCCCTTTGTTTTCCCAGTTCAGTGATTGAAAGACGTTTTCCAATGTGGCATTAAATAGCTTCGGAGATATGGTGTCACCTTGTCTCACCCCTTTCCAATTTTTATGTGTGTTGTATTTTCGAACAGCCGAATCTTTGCACTTACATTTTCATAGATGTTATTAATAATATTAATGTATGCATCTTCAATACCGAAGGATTTCAGAGCCATTGTAACTGCTGATGGTTTCACTGAATCAAAGGCTTTTTCATAATCGATAAAAGCCATGCACAATGGAAGTTCATATTCCCTCGCTCTTTCGATTAGTTCTCTCAGTACGTGGATATGATCTATTGTGCTATAGCCACTCCTGAATCCAGCTTGTTCTCTCGGTTGAGCCATGTCCAGTGTTACCTTCAAGCGGTGTGAAAGAACTGTAGTGAAGCTTTTATAAACCACTGATAGGAGGCTGATAGGTCTCTAGTTCCTGAGATCCTCAATGTCACCTTTTTTATGTAGCAGGATCATTGTAGTGTTGTTCCAATGCTCAGGAATCTTCCTTTCATTTAGGCATCGAGTGAAAATGTGGGTGAGTACTGTTTCGATTTCTCCACTTACTTCTTGTATGATGTCTACAGTAATTCCATCTTCTCCTGGAGCTTTTCCCCACTTCATGTTCTTGATTGCATGTGCAACTTCTGCTGGGAGGACTGGAAGAACTCTGGTACCTTTCATGATGTTTGGAGTAAATGTATCATCCCTTTCATATAATTTGGAGTAGAAATCTTTCACTCTTGTCAAAATTTCGCCTCTGTTTCTTGTTCCAGAACCATCTTCTTTTCTCAGTGCCATAATCTGTTTTCTTCCCTTACTGAGATGTCCCTTTGCTATCTTTAGGCTATGGTTGTTTTCAATTGCTTTCCTCACTAGTTCAAAGTTGAATTTCCTTACATCTTCAGTGATACTTTTTCGTACTGTCTTGCATAACTCTATATATTCTACTTTGGAAGTCACATCTTCTTTAGTTGTCCTCATCTCTCTTCTTTTTTGCATCAACATTTTGGTTTTTCCTGATAATTTGTTCACATGCAACTTGTTCTTAGACCCAGCTAATTTTGTTGCTGTTTCTATAAGAGCTTTGGTTACTTTTCTGTTAACTTCAGAAATATCCACTTCTTCTGATGTTAGGCCTTCTAAAGCCGAGATCAAGTGGGACATCGTCGGGCTAAGTGAGGTAAGGAGAAAAGGAGAAGATCTCATTGAACTGAAAAGTGGACATCTCTTCTATTATCGTGGGACAGATACTGGCAGAACTAGTGGTGTTGGATTTATAATAAACAAGAAACTGAAGGATAAAGTGGTAGAAGTTGAAAGTTCCTCTGACAGAGCTGCACGACTCGTTATCCAACTATCGAGAAGATACCAGGCTCAGATTATTCAAACTTATGCACCCACCACAAGTCATCCTGAAGAAGAAATTGAAGAATTTTATGAGGAAATTCGTCATCTAAATAATAAAGGTAAGCAGCACTTGAAGATAATTATGGGAGATTTCAATGCAAAAATAGGACACCGGCAACAGAATGAAACTTCAGTAGGTAAATTCGGTCACGGCAGCAGAAACCAGCGTGGAAATACTCTCGTTGAGTTTGCAGAGGCAGAAGGATTTTTCATCTTGAATTCCTTTTTCAAGAAAAAGCCACACAGGAAATGGACATGGAGACATCCAATTGGGACAACAAGTGAAATTGATTTTATTATGTGTAACAAAAAATTCGTCATCGAAGACTGCAGTGTGCTGAACAAGTTCAACACAGGTAGTGACCATAGATTGGTAAGATGTAAGATGCACCTCAACACTAAACTGGAACGTGGCAAGCTCATAAGACAAACAAAATGTATTGACATAACCAACCTTAAAAACACCATAATACTTTCAAGTTGGAACTGAAGAACAGATTCTCTGCTTTAGAAGGCCTAACATCGGAAGAAGTGGATATTTCGGAAGTTAACAGAAAAGTAACCAAAGCTCTTATGGAAACAGCAACAAAATTAGCTGGGTCTAAGAACAAGTTGCATGTGAACAAATTATCAGGAAAAACCAAAATGTTGATGCAAAAAGAAGAGAGATGAGGACAACTAAAGAAGATGTGACTTCCAAAGTGGAATATATAGAGCTATGCAAGACAGCACGAAAAAGTATCACTGAAGACGTAAGGAAATACAACTGTGAGCTAGTAAGGAAAGCAATTGAAAACAACCAAAGCCTAAAGATAGCAAAGGGACATCTCAGTAAGGGAAGAAAACAGATTATGGCTCTGAGAAAAGAAGATGGTTCTATAACAAGAAATAGAGGCGAAATTTTGACAAGAGTGAAAGATTTCTACTCCAAATTATATGAAAGGGATGATACATGTACTCCAGACATCATGAAAGGTACCAGAGTTCTTCCAGTCCTTCCAGCAGAAGTTGCTCATGCAATCAAGAACATGAAGCGGGGGAAAGCTCCAGGAGAAGATGGAATTACTATAGACATCATACAAGAAGCAAGTGGAGAAATTGAAACAGTACTCGCCCAAATTTTCACTCGATGCCTTAATGAAGGGAAGATTCCTGAGGATTGGAACAATGCTACAATGATCCTGCTACATAAAAAAGGTGACATTGAGGATCTCAGAACTACAGACCTATCAGCCTTCTATCAGTGGTTTATAAAATATTCACTAAAGTTCTTTCACACCGCTTGAAGGTAACACTGGACATGGCTCAACCGAGAGAACAAGCTGGATTCAGGAGTGGCTACAGCACAATAGATCATATCCACGTACTGAGAGAACTAATTGAAAGAGCGAGGGAATATGAACTTCCATTGTGCATGGCTTTTATCGATTATGAAAAAGCCTTTGATTCGGTGAAACCATCAGCAGTTACCACGGCTCTGAAATCCTGCGGTATTGAAGATGCATACATTAATATTATTAATAACATCTATGAAAATGCAAGTGCAAAGATTCGCCTGTTTGAAAATACAACACACATAAAAATTGGAAAGGGAGTGAGACAAGGTGACACCATATCTCCGAAGCTCTTTAATACCACATTGGAAAATGTCTTTCAATCACTGAACTGGGAAAACAAAGGGATAAAGATTAATGGAGATTATCTAACCCACCTTCGTTTTGCTGATGACGTAGTCATTTTTGCAACTACCCCATCAGAGCTGCAGAGTATGATCCAGGAACTTGCTGACAAGAGTAAAGAAGTGGGATTAAAAATGAACTTTCAGAAGACAAAGTGATGTTCAATGCTTTTACAAGAAATGAAGATTTATCGATTGATGGAAAAAAACTGGAGATAACAGATACGTATGTTTATCTTGGACAGCAGATATCAAGTGAGGGTCACATTGATGAAGAAATTAATCGGCGTACAAAACTTGCCTGGAGAGCTTTTGGAAGAAACAGCATAATTTTCAAGAGCAATATGCCATTATGTCTTAAAAGAAAAGTGTTTGATCAATGCATCCTTCCAGTGCTTACGTATGGTGCAGAGACGTGGACCTTAACTAAAAGAGACATACAAAGGCTGCAGACAACTCAAAGTAGCATGGAGAGGTGCATGCTTGGTATAACCAGGAGAGATAAGAAGAGGAACACGTGGATCCGAAAAATGACGAGAGTGGAAGACATCATGATCAGAGTTAAATCCCTGAAATGGCAATGGGCTGGACATACTGCCAGAAGGACAGACCCTAGATGGACAGCCGAAATTTTAGATTGGATTCCATGGGACAGGAAAAGACCCAGAAAAAGACCACATGGGAGATGGGTGGATGAAATTCGTAAATATGCGGGAGTGACATGGGGGAGACTGGCACAAGACAGACCGTTGTGGAGGAAACTTGGGAGACCTTCGTCCAGCAGTGGATTGATAATGGTTGACAATGATGATGATGATGATATATACATGTATATATATAAGAAAATGGCTTAGCATTTCTGTCATATACACACACACATTACATGTAGCACTAAAAGGGCCTAAACCTTGATGTTTCAGAAGCCGATACACCGAGAAAACATCGAGGTTTCATTACAGATGTTTGATATTGGCAAAGAATATTTTCTGCGTAAAGTATAATGAATTTCTTTTTGTTGCATTTTAAAGAGGAAGGGAATACCATATATTTATGTCGTTAATTGGCTGTGTTGGTTGATGTTTCATCGATGAAATCAAGTTCTTCTCCTTGATGCTACAGGAACTGATACGTCAAAAAAAAAAAATAAAACATTGAGGTTTCCACCAATACATCGAGCGTTTTAACATATATTATTGGTTACTCGATTTGATTTGGTGAGTAATCACCATTTTGTTTGTGTGTGAGGGGAGGAATTCTGCTGCTCATTGTGAACATACAACAGCAGATTCATTGCATTTATTATTCTCTAGTCGTTGAAATGTAAGTTTTCTTCTTTGTAGAAATTTAGTTACCATGTGCATTATAGTAATGAAATCAGTTAGTTATTCTTTTCATTTCTAATTTCCCTGATCAGATAAACAAATGTCTCGAAATGCAAGTCTAACTGAACTTTTCAATAGGTTTTTTCTTCATAGATTCTAAACACATAGCACAGATCATCATAAACTGTGTTATTAACATTTTCTTTTCCAAATCAGGTAAAGCAGTAGATTTAATAATAAAGCTCAGTTCCATGTAATTGCAATCAAAAGAGGTCATTTGTTTTTCTTTTTTTTCATGTAAAAATCTTATTTTTATGCAAACAAATAATGTATGGAATTGAAAACCTACTTCATGATACACACAGGATTAACCTTGTAGATAAAATATATGGCAGTTATAAATACATGGCAATTGCCAGAACAAAATGCACTATTAAGTGACAATCAATCTCATAACTGAGAGTTTGTAAGAAAAGTCCATTCTTCAATGCACTGAACAAATTTATCAGTAACTTTGTTGCTAGAATCAAGAATGTTCACAATGAAGCTCCTTGCAATGGAATGCATGGCAAGAAATGCTAGTCTGTCTATAATCTCTGTGCTGTGCAAGAAACATGTTCATTCTTTTTAAAGTTAAAAAGTGATTCTGCTTCAAAAGTTGGCATTGAATTTTTAAAGAATAATGTACTTTAGCAAAAGGTAGTGAATAATTTTGCATCAATTAAATATTATGTACCACAGTAACTGCTATCTACTATCGAGAAATGCTTCATTATCTATCTGCTATTGAAAAAGCTTTGATTTTACACTGAAAAGAAGCACTTACAGATCAAAGAATCTCAGCAACTTTACAACCAAGAACAGTTTATTAATCCCTATTTTGTTAATACTGATATTGAATTTTTGGCAGCAAGAAGCATTCAACATGCTCCTAACCCTTCATACAGTCCAAATTTAGCCTCATGTGGCTTGCCACTATTTCCAAATGGAAAAAACAGCTCAAAGGACGTTATTTTACCAGTATAGAAGCAGCTGTTGCCACTATGGAAAGAAAACAGGGGCTCCAAATCAAGTCTCATGACTGACAGAAGAACTGGGATATACATTGAAGAGCAACTGAATTAGAGATACTTGTCTAGTAACGTGTAGCACCACCTTTCACCCTGATGATGGCAGCGATTCGTCTCGGCATGGACTCGACAAGACAACGGAAGCATTGGGAAGCCATACGGATCCATGACTCCTGAACAAGCTCCCACAGTTCACAAAGATTTGATGGAGGGGATCATAGCCTCGAACATATCTCTTGATGGCATGCCAGATGTGCTCGATGGGATTGAGGTCAGGTGACCTAGCTGGCCAAGGAAGTGAGGTCACGTCAGTGGAGTGTTCATCCAACCATTCGGATACAATTCGGGAGCGATGGCACAGTGCATTGTCTTGTTGCAGGATGAGGTCCCCCAGTGGGATATTGAAGACATACACACGGGAGCAAATGGTTGTTCAGGATATCCCGGTAACATTGACCTGTGAGGGACAATGTCACATGTAGCAGGGGTCCCATTTCAGTCCACGTAAATAGTCTCCATATGAGAATGCCACCCCCACCAGCTTGAAGAGTACCCTGCTGGCAAGAAGGATCCATTGCTTCATGTGGTTTCTGCCGCACTCGTATCCTGCCATCCGCATGTACCAACGTGAATCTCGACTCATCAGTCGAGGCAACATTTTCCCACATGTCTAGGGTCCAGTGGCGATGTTCCCGCGCCCATGCTAATCTTTGCACCCTGTGATGTGCGATCAGCAGCGGTACCCTCGTGGGATGATGGCTTCTGTACCCCATAGTGAGGAGATGGTTCTGGATGGTGTGGCTGCTTACATGTTTTTGTGCACCAGCGTTAAATTGCCGAGTGATTTCTTGCACTGTGGCCCGTCTATCCGCTGTTACAATGTGAGCTAGCCGATGATGACCCTGCTCATCCACACACTGTTGTCCACAGCAGTTGGCCCTTGCAGGGATGGTTTTACCGGATTCGATGTACTCACGGTGCACCCGTGACGCAGTGGCTCGTGAAAATCCCAGTGCCTGCACGACTTCCGAGATGGAGTGACCCATTCGTCGAACCCCGACAATTTGTCCACGATCAAATGCGCTTAGATCCTTTGTCTTACCCATACTGCGTCCAACTTTTACTGATTCCCGTCGCATCACTCCTTATATTGTCGGATCACTGCATACATCATGTTGTTTCCTTTAAAGGACCACCCACAGCACCACATTTTCATAATGCCAGCTGTCTCTAATTCAATTGCTCTTCAATGTATGTGTTCAATCATGGAGATATTATTCTGGAGATGACCCATGCAAGGATGGATAATATACACTCATTGGCATTATGACCACATACCTAATAGCATGTTAGGCAGATTTGCACTGTGACAACCACTGGCACTAGGCATAGCAACAACTATACTATGCCACAGAAGGTGTTATCGCATATTTTGAACCAGCTGGACAGAATGACACCCTGGAGTTTGGGGATGGAGAGCAGTACTGGCATGGATTGGTAAATGCTGCAGTCCACTACATCTCACAAATACTCAATGAGATTTAAATTGAGGTAATTTGGAGATCAGTGCATCACACAAAATGTTTGCAGTTTGAACATGACCCTGGAACCATTCCTTCACAATATGGGTCTTGTAATATGAAACAAAGTCTTGCTAAAAGAGCCCAGTGCTATCCAGATACTATCATAGAAGGCAACACTTGGTAGCAAAACAATGCCTAGGCAGAATCTGGCCATGATAATGTGTTGAGCAGGAATACAGGGATTCAGTGATATCCATGAAAACAATCCCCATACCATTATACCACCACATCTGGCATGTTTCTACCTAACAAGTCTGGCAGCCGCTGTTAACCCATGTGGTGTAGAGCTAGAATGAAAGTAAACTTTCATTCTAGATCCAGTGTGCTCATGGGCTCACTGGAGCTAGAATGTAAGTTTACTTGGCAAGGCGCTTCTGTTTAAGTCATGGTGTTCCCATGGTCATTGCAAATAAAGCTATTAATGACAGTTGGTCCACATGGGCATGTGCAAGGGCAACTGACATCTTACATTCATCTGGAATGGTGTCCACTGGATTCTGTGATCAGAAATATTTTTGCATATGTCCTGGTTGTAATTTGATACACTAATGAAGGGATTGTGATCTGTCTGTTGCCCAGGATATCATGTGGTTCCCGTAACTGTCAGCCAGTGCTGTCCCTGTTTGGGCACACTATCTCCCTTGTGTCCCCTTTTGAAACATTCGTACAGCACAACTTTATGACAACAGCTCTTGAACATCAAACAATGCTTGCAATTGCTGAAATGTTAGCATATACCTGCCTCATGCCAAGAAAAATTTCCTTTTCAAATTCTGACAAGTCCTTACCTTTTCACATTGTATGGGAAAGGTAAGGACTAGCTAACTGACAAATCCTATGTGTGCCATAAAAAACAAAAATATATATTCTATATATATTGCTTCAGTTGGTGATGCCATTGCTATGTGCTGATGGACATATACATTCATGGAGAATGGGTGGTCAAGTCCATGAGTATATCGATATAAATATATATATATATATAATAAAATTGGGATGTAAGGTCAGGTGATGCACAACGTCACAGCCTCTCCTTGACAAATGCCAACCCCGCCTTCTCCTGGTGCATCCTGTTCCCACTAAAGGGGCTCTGACGACCGCCAATAGCGGTATAACTATACCATCGGGATTAGAGGAAATGCTATCCCACACTCACCAACCCGCTTGGCCAGTGTGGTGAGGTATGGCCAAACCCCTTCAAAATGATTCTACAACTTAAATCTTGGCCCTCAGTCTCCAGCAGCTGAAATGTACCTGGCCAAGGCAGCGGCCAGTGCGACATGAAGGCAAAGGGTGCTAAGAATCACCGGAGGACCAGACTAGGTTGCCATTTGATGCTGACCTTGGCTACTTATAATGGACACTCCCTATCTTCTGATTCAAGGCTTCTTGAATTGGAAGAGGAACTACAAAGGATCAAGTGGGACATCGTCAGGCTAAGTGAAGTAAGGAGAAGATCTCATTGAACGGAAAGGTGGACATCTCTTCTACTATCGTGGGACAGATACTGGCAGAACTAGTGGTGTTGGATTTATAATAAACAAGAAACTGAAGGATAAAGTTGTAGAAGTTAAAAGTTCCTCTGACAGAGCTGTACGACTCGTTATCCAACTCTCAAGAAGATACCAGGCTCAGATTATTCAAACTTATGCACCCACCACAAGTCATCCTGAAGAAGAAATTGAAGAATTTTATAAGGAAATTCGTCATCTAAATAATAAAGGCAAGCAGCACTTGAAGATCATTATGGGAGATTTCAATGCAAAATAGGTCGACAGCAACAGAATGAAACTTCAATAGGTGAATTCGTTCATGGCAACAGAAACCAGCGTGGAAATACTCTCTTAGAGTTTGCAGAGGCAGAAGCGTTTTTCATCATGAACTCCTTTTTCAAGGAAAAGCCACACAGGAAATGGACATGGAGACATCCAAATGGGATGACAAGTGAAATTTATTTTATTATGTGTAACAAAAAATTCGTCCTCGAAGACTGCAGTGTGCTAAACAAGTTCGACACAGGTAGTGACCATAGATTGGTAAGATGCACCTAAACAGTAAACTCGAACGTGGCAAGCTCATAAGACAAACAAAATGTATTGACATAACCAACCTTAAAAAACACCATAATACCTTCAAGTTGGAACTGAAGAACAGATTCTCTGCTTTAGAAGGCCTAACATCAGAAGAAGTGGATATTTCTGAAGTTAACAGAAAAGACCCCAAAGCTCTTATGGAAACAGCAACAAAATTAGCTGGGTCTAAGAACAAGTTCCATGTGAACAAATTATCAGGAAAAACCAAAATGTTGATGCGAAAAAGAAGAGAGATGAGAACAACTAAAGGAGATGTGACTTCCAAAGTGGAATATATAGAGCTATGCAAGACAGTACGAAAACGTATCACTGAAGATGTAAGGAAATTCAACTGTGAACAAGTGAGGAAAGCAACTGAAAACAACCAAAGCCTAAAGATAGCAAAGGGACATCTCAGTAAGGGAAGAAAACAGAGTATGGCACTGAGAAAAGATGGTTCTGTAACAAGAAACAGAAGCGAAATTTTGACAAGAGTAAAAGATTTCTACTCCGAATTATATGAAAGGGATGATACATTTACTCCAGACATCATGAAAGGTACCAGTACCAGAGTTCTTCCAGTCCTCCCTGCAGAATTTGCACATGCAATCAAGAACATGAAGCCGGGAAAAGATCCAGGAGAAGATGGAATTACTGTAGACATCATACAAGAAGCAAATGGAGAAATCAAAACAGTACTCGCCCAAGTTTTCACTCGATGCCTTAATGAAGGGAAGATTCCTGAGGATTGGAACAACCCTACAATGATCCTGCTACATAAAAAGGTGACATTGAGGATCTCAGAAACTACAGACCTATCAGCCTCCTATATGTGGTTTATAAAATCTTCACTAAAGTTCTTTCACACCACTTGAAGGTAACACTGAACATGGCTCAACCGAGAGAACAAGTCGGATTCAGGAGTGGCTACAGCACTATAATAGATCATATCCACATACTGAGAGAACTAATCGAAAGAGCGAGGGAATATGAACTTCCATTGTGCATGGCTTTTATCGATTATAAAAAGGCCTTTGATTTGGTGAAATAGTTAGCAGTTACAATGGCTTTGAAAAATCCTGCGGTATTGAAGATGCATACATTAATATTATTAATAACATCTATGAAAATGCAAGTGCAAAGATTCTGCTGTTCGAAAATACAACACACATAAAAATTGGAGAGGGAGTGAGACAAGGTGACACCATATCTCACAAGATCTTTAATGCCACATTGGAAAATGTCTTTCAATCACTGAACTGGGAAAACAAAGGGATAAAGATTAATGGAGATTATCTAACTCACCTTCGTTTTGCTGATGACGTAGTCATTTTTGCAACTACCCCATCAGAGCTGCAGAGTATGATCCAGGAACTTGCTGCCAAGAGTAAAGAAGTGGGATTAAAAATGAACTTTCAGAAGACAAAAGTGATGTACAATGCTTTTACAAGAAATGAAGATTTAGCGATTGATGGAGAAATGCTGGAGATAACTGATAAGTACGTTTATCTTGGACAGCAGATATCAAGTGAGGGTCACATTGATGAAGAAGTTAATCGGCACATAAAACTTGCCTGGAGAGCTTTTGGAAGAAGTAGCCTAATTTTCAAGAGCAATATGCCATTATGTTTTAAAAGAAAAGTGTTTGATCAATGCATCCTTCCAGTGCTTACGTATGGTGCAGAGACGTGAACTTTTACTAAAAGAGACATACAAAGGCTGCATGCAGATAACTCAAAGAAGCATGGAGAGGTGCATGCAAGAAGAGGAATTGGTGGATCCGAAAAATGACAAGAGTGGAAGACATCATGATCAGAGTTAAATCCCTGAAATGGCAATGGGCTGGACATATTGCCAGAAGGACAGATCACCAATGGACAACCAACATTTTACACTGGATTCCAAGGGACAGGAAAAGACCCTGAAGAAGACCACATGGGGAGATGGGTGGATGAAATTCAAAAGCATGTGGGAGTGACATGGAGGAGACTGGCCCAAGACAGACCGTTGTGGAAGAGGCTTGGAGAGGCCTTCATCCAGCAGTGAATTGATAATGGTTCACAATGATGATGATGATGATGATGATAGTAAAATTGGGTGCTATCTCACTTTCATTGGACACACGTACATTATCATATGAGAGAAAACTTATCATCAATCAATTAAATAATTATACCACTGAGTAGGTGAGGATGAAATTAAAGTAGCCATATAGAAAGGTATAATGACATTACCTTAAAAGATATTTTTCTGTCATCTACAGGCTGGCAGCGCAGCAGTACCAAAGTTGTCACAATTAGGATAGTAAGCACTATTAGTGTACACATAGTTCCCATATCAAATCTCATTAATGCAGATTCTGACCATGCTAAAACTGCATCTAGTATCACAACTAAAACACCTAAAAGTATAGAAAAACATACTCTCAGAACAAAAATTTCTGAAATTTTAAAGCAAAGAATAAAAGAATTTCACTAAACAAAGCATAAAAATTAGCTCTTTTTGTGGCATGACTCCATAAAAATTAGCTCTTTTTGTGGCCTCTACTTAGTGAAATATGAAAGTTTTGTTTATAAAAGAGTACATATAAAACAACATCTAAAGAATAAAGGTCTTCAGGAATACTTCATTTGTAGAGGAATTGCTGTATTAGAGAATACATTGCTTGCTCATGGAAAATGTGATCTGTAGTGTTTGTAGACAACTGAAATCTTATCATGTTACACACATACAAAGTGGCAATTAATAAAATTGTAGCTAACATAACACTATTAGTATCAATACCCCAAATACTGAGCACAAAATTAGGTATCAGTATTCAAAATTGGTATTTTGGAATGCATCCATAGGGATGAATGTCCAACCAATGCAAACGGTAGGGCATCCCATCCCATGGAGCATCACTGCTGGATGATAGGGCTGCACATTGAGAACTTGTTCCAAGCAACCAAATATGTGCTAAGGGATTCAAATCTGGCAAACTCAGAGGCTAAGACAGGACAGACAATATACCAGAATGCCTTTTTAGCCTTGCTAGGACACTTATGAGCACACCAGATATGTCTTGTTGGAGCACACTACCGCTGGCTGGAAACATGATACTCAGGAATGAGTAAAAATGATCTGTAGTTACATTACAATGACATTCAGGTGGTCTCAACTGGGTCAACAGAAGATTTCAAGCACCAACATACAGGGTGGTTATAAATTAGTTGGGCAAAAAGAAAACCTTATTGTGCATAGTTATAAGGATGCATATAATAATAAGTATGAATAATATATAGTTAAACGCACCAAGTTTACCTTTTTCACAAATACTGAATGTGGCTTCCCTTGGTTACTCTGCAATGTCCCATCTGTAAATCAGTTCTTCCCCACATTGCTGTCAGCATGTTGGCATTGACCAATGCATGTGCAACAGTGATTCTTGATTTCAGTTCAGGAAAAGACTTGGTTGGTTGGTTGGTTGGTTAGTAGATTTTAATGGCGCAAGGGCCATGGTTGGCCAAAGAGCGCCAAACAAAAGACATCAAAAGAGAACAAAATCAATAAAACACGTACACAAGGTTAAAAACAGGATGAAGCGGTAAAAGTGAAAGATGGAAATGAATACGGTAAAACTAGATGAGGTTAAAAAAGTCAATTTCCTTAAAAAAGGAGAACACTGTGGTCAGGTCGCAGCCCTCACCAATGAGAGTCTGCAGTGTAGCTGCTCCGTCGTCCAACAAATGAGAATGAAAATAACGAAAACGATGATCACAAAAACAAACACAAGAACACAAAACATGAAGGACGGTGAGACGACAGTGGCACACCTCACACATCGGGGCACTGTCGCCACACAGCAAAAAGCGGTGAGTAAAACGACAGTGCCCAATGCGGAGACGCGCAAGAACAACTTCCTCACGACGGTTCTTCCGCAAACTAGACTTCCATAGTCCGATCTGTGGTTTGATGGCATAGAGTTTATTGCTGCCCTGCTGAAATTACAGGGACTGCCACTCATCCAAAACAATTTTCCGGATCAAAGGGTGAAAATCTCGGAAAGACAGTGGCAGCCGAGCTGGCGACATGGAGGAAACAGACCTGGCAGATATATCTGCCAGCTCGTTACCCGGATCCCAACATGGCCAGGAACCCAACAGAATCGGACCAGGAATCCAGCACCTTCCAAAGTTCCAAGAAGACGACGGACATCACGGATGACCGGTGAGTCCGTTTCCTCTGGAGAAGATAGGACTTGGATGACGGACTGGGAATCGGAGCAAATCATAGCGCAACGATGAGATCTAGACTGTATGTGACACAAAGCGTGGTGGACCGCACGCATCTCTGCCGAAAAGACGGTGGATTCAGGCTGAAGCCTCTCAGCATGGGAGGCATCGCCACACACGAAAACGGATCCAACAACCTCACCGGATTTCGACCCGTCAGTAAATACAGGCACGAAATCCGGGAAGAGAGACTGTTTCTCGGCAAAGAGCTGCTGGTACACCAGAGCAGGAGGGGAAGACTTTGGCCACACACAAAGGGAAAGGTCAGGCGTTGCTTGAACCGGCTGCCAAGGCGGTTCATTGTAGAACCGGGTCAAACCAATCCTTGACAAGTCTAGACCAGCTTCGCGCACCAAGTTCAACAACCGAATCCCAAACGTCGGAACACAGGAAGTCCGGTGTGAGAATAGGCGGACACATTGCGGTTGAAAAATGGAACCATGCAGTGGATGATCAGGAAGAGACTTCAACTTGGTGAAGAATTGAAGAGACAGCTGCTTATGTCGGATGCACAACAGTGGTTCATGGGCCTCGACATACAGGCTATGCACGGGAGAGGTACGGAAAGCACCAGTGCATAGCCGCAGAGCCTGGTGATGGACAGGATCCAGAGGCCGTAACACGGAAGGAAGTGCCGAACCGTACGTTATGCAACCGAAGTCTAACTTTGACCGAATCAGAGAATGGTAAATGCGAAGCACTGAGCACCTGTCAGCCCCCAAGATGTTCGAGAGAGGACCTTCAGGATACTCAATGACTTCGTCACTTCACCTTCAAAGACTGGATGTGAGGCCAGAAGGTGAGTGCTTGGTCAAAAGTTAGCCCAAGGAACTTGACTTCTGACACCACAGGGATGGTAGAGCACCCCAGACGAAGGCTGGGGTCTGGGTGAAGACCCCGTTTGCGGCAAAAATGCACGCAAACGGTCTTCTGCATCGAGAAGCCAAATCCATTATGGGTAGCCCAGATAGAGATCTTCATAATGGCCGACTGCAGCTGCCTCTCAATGGTGCGCATGTTGACAGATGCGCAAGAGATCTGCAGATCATCCACGTACATGGAGCAACGAACCGTCGGAGGAAGTAGAGTGAAAATATGATTAACACGAAGGATGAACAATGTCACAGAAAGAACGGAGCCTTGAGGGACACCCTGCTCTTGTGGGTATAACGCAGAGAAGGTCGATCCGACGCGCACACGGAACATCCGGTTCTGGAGAAATCCGGCAATGAAGGTAAGCAAATTTCCCCGCAATCCGCAGTCACGCAGATCACAGAGAATGCCGTATCTCCAGGTTCGATCGTAGGCCTTTTCCATGTCGAAGAACAAGGAGACCATGTGCTGACGTCGGACAAACGCCTCCCTGACAGATGTCTCAAGGCGAAGATGATGATCTGAGGTGGATCGTAATTTCCGAAATCCACTTTGATGAGGTGAAAGAAGGTGACGTGATTCCAAATAAAAAACCAAACGAAAATTGATGATGCGCTCTAGGACTTTGCAGAGGCAGCTCGTCATAGCAATTGGTCGGTAGTTCAACGGGTTAGCGGGATCTTCACCAGGTTTGAGAACAGGAACGACAATGGCAGTGCGCCAAGATTCGGGAAAGTTATGCTCGTGCCAGATCCTGTTGAACAGGACTAGCAGACATTCAAGAAAGGATGGAGAAAGGTGCTTCAGCATTTCATAATGGATGTTATCCGGTCCGACAGATGTTCGGCCGGACCGATTCAGGACAAACTTCAGTTCGACGGCAGTCAGCGGGCTGTTTATAATCGTCAGCGGAAAACGGTCCAAAGGAAACCTTGGACCGTTCAAGCCACGGCTGTAACTGCTGGAGCGAAGCAGGGTAATTGCTGCTGCTGGACACCGAAGAAAATGCGGCGCCCAGACAGTTAGTAACACCCTGAGCGTCAGCAACCGTTCCCCAATCACTCTCGAGAATGGAGATTTCCCCAGAAGGGTACTTACCCCGAATCTTGCGGATCCTGTCCCAAACGATCTTAGAGCTGGTAGTGGTGTTAATCCCGGATACGTAGCGTATCCAAGATTCCCGTTGACTACGACGACGTACCAATCGCGCGTAAGATTTGGCATTCTTGAAAGCAAGTAGGTTCGTGTCGGTGGGGTACCGACGAAACCTACCCCAAGCCCGATGTTGGGCCTGACGAGCTGCCTTGCAAGCGGAATTCCACCAAGG